>OX465089.1:12640125-15235125 GCA_949987675.1 Chymomyza fuscimana
AAAAACCAATTTTCGAACAAAATTCACGTGTTGAGAATGTTCGACTTACGTGAGAGGTTTTTAGCGAACAATTCTAATCGGATTCATTTTTGCTTACACCCAAATCCGAATTTTTTGCTGTCGCCGTCTACTCATATTTCTGTAGCTCATTGTTAGCACAGCTTTACACCTTTCGAGGGAAATTATCCATGACAATACTTATACCTATTACAAGGGAAATTTTTTTTATGCTTGACATGGACCAAATAAAAATTCGGTTTAAGTTGCGCATGATATTTTTTGGGTTGGTTTAGAAAAAAAATTAATTAAAAATATTATCAACAAATATTTAACTTGAAATTGACATAAATAGAATCTAAGAATATCAAAGAATATTTAAAAAAGTATTTCAGTTTAAAATGCAGACTGGTTAAAAACTTAAAGATATTTCCGTATCCAAAAATGACCTTCAAAATTCGTTTTCGGTTTCTGATCTAATGAAGAGTGTCCTTCCAGACGCCACTGCGTCGGGCGCTTCTACTTGACAACGTAAATCAACAAGTTGGTACCTTGAACTTCCAAAGAGTTGCTTTATTCATGCTAACCATATGACCAAGACAGCGACTATGTCAATGTTTCATCAAATGTTATAAACGCCGCTATCCTATGAAGGAACTAAGATTCTTCCTCCAAAATATGCTATTCTTAGACTGCTTCAAAATGATTCAACGCCATTAAACATAACCTTGTAGGATGAGCATCATCTAGTTGTCTCTACTACTACATTAAGACCAAAATTGAATCGTTTTGTAAGAGTCATCATCCGCAGGATACCTACGCTGATATCGTTGTTCCCCATATGATGATGAATACTATCATCATATACTATCAAAAATAAAGCTTTCAACTCCAATCTGGTAGTCTATATATTATCTGTCTATTCCTCAATACTTATATTATATCCATCTATATTCCGCCGAACCAGCTTTATGGTCAGCTAACCATATTTTCTGGTATGCTTCAGCTGAATTCCGTCGTCGTCTTACTGCTAATGAAAATTGTCTTTTATGTCTTAAAAACCAAATGTCACTTAAAATACTATGTGCCCCAAGTACTGAAAATTTAGTGGCTTAGGCTATAATATACAATTTATAAAGTGTTTTACTATTAACCAAAATTATCTTTTTCAAAGCCTTCATAAGTCTAAAAATAGTATATGCTCCACATGACAAAGCTTTTTCATCAAAGAGTATGTAATTCAATTAAATGTTAAGTATACGTCATGCTGTGCACTGCATTTGTTTACATACTACCTACTACTTTTGCTACTAGTACCAAGCAGACAGCCAGCAGGCAATCAAATAAAGAAAGAAAATCAAAACAAATTTCAACAAAAGCCAACAAAAGCAAAGTTTTTCTTTTTTGAAATTTTTGTTAAATTTTAGTTTTGCCATGTAGACAAAAACTATGATAATAAAATATAATCAAAAAATATGAAAAACACTGCAAGCTAGCAACCCACAACAAAAAAAAAAACACTCCCACCTACTATTAAAAATTCTAACCATTTTCTGCTATTTATTTGTTTACTTGATTTTTGTTTAACAATTTATTTGTTTACGTCAGCAAAAGCATCAAAATAAAAGCAATATTCTGCGGCAATAATAATCACTTTATGCCCGAACTATTCCTATAGCAGACATAGCTACGATGATGGCCATGGCTTAGCTTAAATATGCGTAAAATGCGGCATCTCGCCAAAGGGTCGCCATCATGCCCAACTTAGCCATAACTAACCATCTCCATCATGATTTTCATCGCCATCTCCATCACCATCTCCATCATCATCTTAATCGTTCTTTGTGTCGCATCGCACGAATTTTCTGCGAGGCTGCACGTCAAACGAAAAGCTTTGAAGTTTCCCTTGGTTGATGCCCTTGTATTGGTGGCTTTCCCAAGTTGCTTAAAGTTTAATTGAGCGCGTAATTTAAGCTTTTCCAAGCCAAGCTGTGTAGTTGCCAAGTGGCAAGTGGCATGTGGCATATTTCCCCAGAGTGCGTTAGTTAGTTTAATAGGAGTGTGTTGATTTTAATATTTTAGACGCGTACCAATGCAATTGGCTTAAAGTTTTTAACTCTTTCCGAAATAGCATAAAAAAAAACTTTTTTACTAACGAAATATTGGGTGTTTTTTTTGTAATAATTTAAATTAAATTTTAATTTTTTAATTAGCAGTTTTAGCAGTTTACAATCAATGACGAAAATTGACTGAAATAGCTTAGTTCACTTTTATTAACGAAATATAGGGTGTTTTTTTGTGACAAAAGCTTTCTAATCAATGGCGGAAAATGACTTCCAGCATATGGCCACATCTTGAGACTTTTAAACAGCATAAAAAAAAAAACTTTAATTAAAAAAATATTGGCTGTTTTTTTAAGAGCATTTTTAAAGTGAATTAAAACCTCGATTGTGTAGTGCACTTAGCTATGTTCGTCTGTCTATCCGTCCTTATGAACACGTAAATTTCGGAGAAACCGAGTACTTCAGACTCAAAAATTGATCAGCAAAAACGCACATTTTCTCTTCAGATCAACTTTGTTGGAATAATTCGATATCTTTCCCGAAGGAGAACGCTTTTCGCGTTTTAAGTGATTTGGATTACGCACGAAGATTAAAGTTTTTAAACCAGCATCAAAGCGATTTTATTGTTATATGTATATGTATCTCTATAGTGCAGTCTTTCGACAAATTTGCAATAAACATCCCAAAATTCCGCTTGTATTAACGAAATATCGGGTGTTTTTTTAAGAGCATTGAAGTCTCTAGACAAAAGTTCTTAATTAGTGACGGAAAATGATATCTGGCATGCGTGCCAGATTGAGCGTTGTCTGTATAGCATAATATAATATAAAAGGTATCTTACGTAAAGTTTGACGGCAATCACTGTAGGCTTAATCGCATAGACTTTAAGTAATTCCTCAATTGAAGTCTAGAGCTGCCAAAAAAAAACGTGATCCTGATGGCCCGAGTCCAAGAGGATAATGTTAAAATGCGCAATTTAAAACAAAAAGACCCTTAAAAAAAAAAACACCCGCTATAGAATGGCGAAAACGTAAAACGTGCTATCAAAATGTTCATTCTCTTTGATAAACGAATAAAAAACTTTTTTAAAAACTAAAAAGAAAGAGGTTCATAATTATTAAATTAAAATTCATTAAACCTAATTGTTTGAGATACTTTTCTAGATAATCCGCAAGAATGAACTTTTAGATTAGATGCTTTTAGTTAGATGCTCCAATTTAGTTATTATTACCCAACATGGTTAAGATGAAAAATCTCAAGCTAGGTTAAAAAGAGAAGAAGAATAAAAATGGCCAGCAAATCTAAAAGCGATGCTAGTCTACAACTTGAAGCTTAAATAAAATTTTGTAATAATTCATTAAATTTATATAGCTATATGAGGTAATTGATGTCTACAAGAAGATAAGCACGAAATATAAGCAAAAATAGATGTATGTGTGACATAACCAATTTCAATTAAAATTTAATTTTTTGCAATGCACACACAATATGAATTCAATTAAAAAATTAGAGCCTCTCATGAATAACTCAGACTGAGTGAAATTGTGCAAGAAACAAATAAATATGTCCATTCAAATTATATAACAAATACATAAATATATTTATTTGTTATTGTCTATCTACATATTTAGCAAGTCAAATAAACCATTAATTGCTAAAGAATGAAAATTTGTATTTACAAGAAACAATTCACACATAAATTAAAAGCACATAAATGGAATCATTCAAACAAAATTAAAAGCTATTCATGCAGAAGAAAAAGTCGATTGCTGGATTCGAATCAAATTTAAACTACAAGTAGTTTAAGAAAAAGCATTAATATTGACAAAGTTAAGGCCGTTTTTAAGAACCACAAGGGATATTATTTTCTGTTGAGCAAAAGGATCATCAAATAAGATTTAATGGGCCAGCAAACTATTTTCCATTTTCCTGATTTAAAGACGCATAAAAGCTAAAAATGCTGGACTTTGGAAACTTGGAGATAACTTAAAAAAGAACAAAAGACTTGGGGATATAGTTTTAACCCTCCGTCGGACACCTGGGTCTGGCCAGACCTATTTCGTTTTTGACCGTTAATTCAAAGTATTTCTAATTTAGATATCGACTTGCGCTTCCAGGTAGCTTCCTAAAATTTTATTGGCTATCGATCCATGTATAGTAGAAATATCAAAAAGTCCTTAAAACAGACGAAAAAAAGGATTTAAAAAAGTTTACCCTCGGACGGACACATGGTGCCTGGCTGGACCCCTATGTATTTAAATACATTATATGGGAATTTACCTTATGTTTCGGCTCAATTATATACCAATCAGGTATATTTTCTTAATTACTAACCATTCTAAATCGATTTGGCATATGTTGAGCGACTTGCCTGAGGAAATAAATACTAGGAAAAAAATTTGGATTTGGAAAAAAACACACTTTTTTTTTTCTCTTTTTTTTTGTTTATTCTGATAAAATTCAATATTTTAGAACGAAAGTAAAGAGATTTCAATGTATTTTATCATGAAATATAAAGCCGGCTCATTTATGGATTCTTAGGAACACATAGAAAGCAAGTATAAGCGATTTTACTGTGTATAGGCGATAAGCTTCGTGGCAAAACTGTTTTTTTTTGTAATAATTGCGGCAATCCGCTGTGTCAACAACACAGTAAAATACTATAAAGCTTATACTTGCTTTCTATGTGTTTCTAAGAGTCCATAAATGAGCTGGCATTATATCACATGATATAATACATTTAAATCCCTTTACTTTCGTTCGAACATTGAATTTAATCAGAATAGGCAAAAAAAAATTGTTTTTTCCAAATCCAAATTTTTTTCGAGTATTTATTTCTTCAGGCAAGTTGCTCAACATATGCCAAAACGATACAAAATGGTGCTTATTTAAGAAAATATACCTCGTTGGTATATAATTGATACGAAACATGAGGTAAATTCCCATATAAATGTATGTAAATACATATGGGTCCAACCAGGCATCATGTGTCCGTCCGAAGGTTTAAAAATATGTGTCCGACGGAGGGTTAAGAAAATTAGTCAGTATTCTGCAATAATCGGAATATGTGCGAATTTGTATAAATTTATCGAAGAACTTTTTGGTTTTCATTTATTTCGATAAATGCTTAGTTTTAAAATTATAATAAAAAATCGTGTGTACTTTTTTTAGGATTTTGATAAAGAAAGAAAACATAATTGATTGACTTAAATACTCTCAGGTTTTGGGTAAAGATTTTTTAGTCTTTGGGCGAAAATACCTCAAGCGAGCTAGTTTTAAAATCGAATTCTTCGATTTTGATTAATTTTGCATATTTGATAGATGAACTGGCTATTCAATTTATTAGCTATTCAGTTTCGATTATATATAGAGTTATCGATAACTGAATGTTTGGGTAGATATATGATCTATTCACTTTTCAATAAAAGATAAAATTCTGAATAAAAAAAGGATTTAAATTTTAAAAAAAAATTATTTAAATTAAAAAATAAATACATTTTTTTTTTTTTGTTAAAAAATGTGTACATTTTATTAAACAATAATATAAAATTTGTGTACTACTACCTAAAAAAGACAGCTTAAACAAATTATAAGTTATATAAAAAACAAAGATAATTAATGCCTAAAAAGAAACATTAATACATACACAACTAAACTTAACATTACAATATTCTTAAATTACTACATTATTATTATTGAAGATTTTATATAAATTTACTGAGGGAAAAGAAAAAGGGTGCCTAAAATTGGGGACGTTATCCAATTGCAAGCCAAAAAGTTTTTAGAGCGTCTTGGATCACATCCAAATTTACTAGCACGACTGCTAAATTCAGAAAGACCGTCTTCCAGAGCACAAAACTTCATATAAAAAAAAAAATTCCATTTGGTATATTTTTTTTTAATAAAGCTAATTATTTGATAAAGCTAAAACTTCGAAACCAAAAAAATAAAAATAAATATTTAAAAAATATTTGTAGTGCATTAAAATGATTTTTATAAAATCTTCATTTTTTTAAATTCCGATTGCTGATAGATTTATCAACAACTAAATGTTTGAGTAGAAATTTACTAAACTTATTTTTCAATAAGAGCAAAAAAAAATATTTTTTTAAATAACTTTATATTAAAAAAATTTAAAAATTAATAGAATCTCGTTAATGAGCATAGCTGTCTTCAATTAAGATTTACAAAAAAAAGCATTTCGTGAAATTAAAAACAAATAAAAGTTTTTAAAACAGTTTTCTGAGCGGACAATTTCATTTTGAAATTGAAATAAAATAAATAATTTCACAATAAAAAGTGAGAAAAAAAAAATGCTTTAGTTCTTTTTTAAATTATAATTTAAAAAAATAATAAAAATAAAAAAAAAATTTTTGAATGTTAAATTTTTTTTTTATTATATAATATTAATAAAAAGTTTTTTTTATTTTAAAATTGTGAAAAATTCTTTAGCTTTTTTAAAAATTATAATTTAAAAAATAACAATAATAATTAAAAAAAATTTTAACATTTAAAAATTTTATATATTTATATACTTAACATGAAAAAAAAGTTTTGTTTATTTTATAATATAAAAAAATTATAAATTTTATATAAAGAAGTCTCTATTTTTTTTTTTGTTTTTGTATTTTTTTTGCAAAATTATCAAAAATACATATATTTTTATGAATTGCAGGTTTCTTATTTTATGATCGCCAATCCAGCTTGTTTAGTTAGAGATGTCTTAGGAGTGTTAAGGAGTCCTGTCAATCAGGAGGCCATCATTTGGTCCGCTTTTCTGTCGGTCTTCTTTTCGTTTTCTTTCAGTTCGGCGCTTGTTGGAGCAGATTTTTAAAACTTCTTTTTTTAAGCCTTTTTATAAGATTTTCATTTGGGAGCCCTTTTGCCAGCCTATTACGATGTCTTTTTAGCCTTTCGTTGTAGCGGCTTGTGTGCTTATTTATCTGGAGTTCGACGGTCTCCAGTCTGAGGTCGTGGTGCAAGGTCGAATTCCTTACATACCATTCACACCCAGTAATAAGGCGTAAGGCCCTGTTCTGGAGTGTCTGAATACGTGAGCGACTCGAGCGAGCCGCCATACCCCAGATCTGGATAGCGTATCTCCACCACTGGAACCACTACCATTTTCTATAAGGCTCTTTTGCATCGGAGAGGAAGACGGCTGCGGTGGTTCATGAGCCAGTTCATTTTAGACATCTTTAGCCGGCAGTTTTTGACTGTGCTTTCTATATGTTGTCTGAAAGTCAGTCTGCTATCAAGGGTAACTCCTAAGTATTTAGCTTGTTTTTGTAGTTTTAGTGGTTGATTGTCTAACCAGACAGCTGGTGATGATTTTTTTCTTAGGGTATATAGAACTGCCTGGCACTTAGTTGGAATCATTGAGATGTTCCTCTATTGAGTATTGAGTAATAGAAAAGATACCATTTTATGTGTTTGAATTCACTGAGAAAAAAAAAAACTTGAAGCTATAATTAAAAATAAAAAACTATGCTTTTATCTGCCGTCTAATAATAGTTAATATTCCACTTAATTCTAAGTCCATCTTAAGGTTCTGTCAGAAATTTTAAAAGTTTTAAGTCAAAAATCACAAGAAATAGTTTTTGGCAACGAAAATTTTTCCATATTCAAGACAATTTTAGAGCATTAAATTCTCTACAACATCCTTTATAGATACCGTTCTAAGATAGTAAAATCGAAACCTCTTAAACAAAGATCATGAAATTTGTAACACAAATTTTTTAATAGAAAAGTTTTAAATAGAATAAACTTTGTTACGACTCACCAACAGGTGGCGCTACAAAATATCCACATGTATGCTTTCCAAATACAGCTCGATAGAATGCTTCAAACATAAAAGAAAAAAATGGGTAGACACAAGATTACAAACATATTTACATAAATAAATAAATATTATTATCGGTATAAAGTCCAGCAAAAATTTTTAAAATTTAATGCAATGCAGCATTTTAGTTATTAAATTTAACCAAACTTGTAACAATTTTCTTCTAACCGCAAAATTCAACCCGTGACTTCTGTTCTTTATAAAATTTATTAACACTCTCAAAAAACATTGTTCCAAAGTAATTTATTTTTAATTCAAATAATAATTTGCATAAAACCTATGGGAATATACTATAATTGCTTAACTGCAATTTGCAATACCAAAAAAAACTGGCAATGTAAAATCTTTAATATGCAATAAAAATACAGAAAGTGTGTACACAGTAAACATTAATTTAATCGAATAAAAAATATATTATTATGAACGCAACTTGTTCCAACTTGTATTTGTGGTTGTTTGTTCGTTTCAGCTCTACATGAAAACGAGTTAAAATTTTTCATTAATACACAAATGGCCCATAACTATGTACATATTAAATTTTTTAAATCATAAAAATAAGAGAACATTTTTTATTATGTTTTTGCAGAATTTTTATTGTAGTTGCTCGTTGTCCTAAAAGTCATTATTGGCATATGCTCTTTTCATGCCAATCTTTTATCGGCCAGCCTTCTACTAATACAGAATTTTTTACATTAGAGCTGTATACTCTATAGAGGTGTCATGTAATTTTAAACATGTAAACAAATAAAAAAGTTACAACGAATTGTCTAAAGATATTCCAGTTCAAAGATAAACAAAACGAAAACGAATAAATTTTTTAATTTTCGGGTGCTCCCAATTTCAAATTTTTTGCTGTCGATAACTTCTTATACTTCCCTAAGTCTTTTCGATAAATTCTTAAATTTCCATTACATTGTTGACAGAGCTGTGCACTTTTGATTACTGCATAAAATGTAATGATATTTAAGTTTAAATAATAATTTAATAATCATAAAGTAAAAAATAAATTTACACAATAATATTTTCAATAATATTTATTGAAAAGGACACGATTTAGATAGTTTTATAAGAAGTGAAATTTTTTTTCAGTATATACGCTAGGGTTCGCGTACCTATCAGTTACCGATATGCCTCTGTGTGTTTGAATTATGTATAGGTACTATCATTAATGGGAAAAAAAAGATGGCGTACGTTAAAGTCGGGCGCAGACGACTTTGGGATACCCTGTACCACCACACTGCATTTAAGTCCGGTATATTGCTTAAGAATTCCAAACAAACGAAACGCAACGAATTTTGTACAAAACACGATTTTTTGACCGATTGGTCCTATGGGAGCTATATGATATAGTCAACCGATTTTGATCAAATTTGGTACAGTGCTTGGGAACTCTAAAAAACTTCTTAATGCCAAAAGTGGTTACGGTATGTTCACAAATAAACGAAACACAACGAATTTTGTACAAAACACGATTTTTTGACCGATTGGTCCTATGGGAGCTATATGATACAGTCAACCGATTTTAATAAAATTTGGTACAGTGCTTGGGAACACTGAACTATTGAGTGCCAAATGTGGTTACGGTATGTTCACAAATAAACGAAACACAACGAATTTTGTACAAAAAACAAATTTTCGACCGATCGATCCTATAGGACCTATATGATATAGTCAACCGATTTTGATCAAATTTGGTACAGTGCTGGGGGTTTCTAAAAAACTTCCGATTGCCAAATTTGGTTATGATATCTTCATAAACAAACGAATTATCCATCTAAAACTTTTGCTTTTTTTCGAGGTCCTCCGAAACACCCCTATGGGAGCTATATAATGTAGTCCCGATATCAAAAAAATAAAATAAACTTGTCGCCTATGGATTAATAAGGGATCTTATCTGAAAGTTTGGTTGCTCTAGCTCTTACCATCTCTGAGATCTAATCGTTCATACGGACAGACGGACACACGGACATGGGTATATCGACTTCTCTAGTCACTCTGATCATACTTTAGGTAACTTTGGGGGGTCTCCGACTTCTCCTTCTGTACGTTACATACATTTTCGGCTTGCACAAACACAATATACCCTTTGTACCATAAGGTACAGGGTATAATTATTCATAAACATCTTACTTCAAGTTGAAATAAAAAATCATTTCAGCTTTGATTGCTCTTGCTCGGAGTTAAACCACGTTTTGCTGAAATTGGAAGCAATAAAGATGTGAAATCAAAACGAATCCGAATATCTTATTAAATTTCGTTTTACAGAGCACGTCTGATATAATTTAATTCCAAAATTATAAACATAAATCTTTCTCAAAAGTGTTATCAAAGTAAAAATCAAAATTCCATGTACACTAGCACTTTAAAAACACTGCAAATTAATTTTACAAGATCAAACGAAAAAATAGACGTTAAAAAACTGGGATTTGGATAAAAATTTGTCTTATAATGATTGTTATTGAATTTTGTTAGTTGGCGAATGAGTAAAAATTTTTTTTAATTTTTAACCCAAAACAATCAGAATTAACTTTGCTTTTTCGAACTTGCCGCACTTAGTGATCCGTAATTAAACATAAAAATGTTCATTTGTTAGGGGACCCCAATGGATTTTCACCAAAGACAAATCACGATTTTTTTACTTAATACATGCTGTACCAAAAGTAATGCACAATATACCGAATTTGAAGGCAATGTGATGGTGCAGAGTATGGCAAAGTCGTCTATACCAGACAAAATAAAATTTGAACCTAAACTTTTAATTAGTTCTTCGAATTTCGATTGTCCAAATTTAGACGACGACGAAGTGTATTTTCTTTAGAAGATACCAGAATTATGGATATCTAATTTTCTCTATGCTTAAAGAGAATCCAAAGTCGTTGCGTTGAAAAAGCATTTCTGCATCATTACATATAAAAACGCATTTAACACGAGTACATAGACCTACATAGAATACACACAATCATTTGTATTTTTGCATTTTGTTGAATTTCAATTAAAAACCTTGATTGTAACCTTGTTCACATGCTGTGCACACATCCTTTGAACATATGAACATATATACGAGATATGGGTGATTCTTTTATAAACCAAACACCGTTTTTGGAATTTTAATCAAAATATTTTTTTGAGAGTTATATAAAGTTGAGGTTTGGGAAATGGGCAGACAATAATAAAAGTTTATTTAATTAAAATGCAATATTTTCGGGTTGACTAATTAAATTTTTAATGATTTATAAGGCCACCAGCAACCTGACCATTAATGGAACAGAGGTGGTGTTCTCCAGTCAGGTTAAGTACCTAGGAATAGTCCTGGATAAACGGCTAAACTGGAACTCCCACCTAGAGTTAGTGCTCTCAAAGGCCACTCGAGCTTTATGGGCTTGCAGGAAATTCTTTGGTAGCACTTGGGGTTTCAGACCCAATATAATAGATTGGTTGTACCGTATGATGATCCGCCCTATTATCACGTACGCAGCCCTTGTGTGGTGGCCCAAGGTGCAGCAAAGCGGAGCAATTAAAAAGTGCAGTAAGCTACAAAGACTGATATGCCTATCTCTGTCGGGAGCAATGCGTACATGTCCTACAGCTGTAATGGAGACAGTCCTCGGACTGACTCCACTGCACATACATATCAAAAAGTCAGCTATGCAAAGTCTTCTGCGGATCCGGATCACGTCTGGACTCGTGGAGAGTGACACAGGCCATGCTGCACTTATATGTTCTCTTCCTGGCCTTTCGATCTGCTCAAGATCAGATTATATGACCACGGAACTTCTCCATAATAGGAAATTTAGATCTCTCATTCCAAATCGCGAGACTTGGACTGAAGGCAACCCCTGTGGTAACCTCCGGTGCCAGCAATGGTTTACGGATGGTACCAAGACGGAACAGGGTGTAGGTGCTGGAGTTGTCGGACCCAACACCAGAATCTCTATTGCAATGGGTATCTGGCCCAGTGTCTTTCAAGCAGAGATTCACGCCTTAGAGGTCTGCGCCCACAGTATCCTCCTTAAAGGTACTAGGGGTGCTAACATTTACATATTTACAGGTAGCCAGGCCGCTATCAGCGCATTGTCCTCGTGGAGAATCTCCTCCAAGCTGGTTAGGGAATGCGTGAACAAAATCCAACTCCTGTCCTCCAATAACAGAGTCACACTCTGTTGGGTTCCTGGACATTCAGGAGTGGAAGGTAATTCGACAGCTGATGAGCTCGCAAGACTGGGCTCCTCTTCGCCCACCACTTGCCCCGCGCCCTTCTGTGGCATCAGCTGGTCGACAATGAAAACTATGGTCAACAAATGGGCCTTAAGTGAACATAGGAGATATTGGTTCTCTTTACCGAATTTAAGACAGGCAAAAGTGCTTGTCTCACCTTCGGATGCAAACCGAACTATAGGTCTTGGTAGAGCAGACCTAAGGTTCCTGGTAGCCTACTTGTCTGGGCACCATACTGTAAGTTATCACTTACAAAAAATGGGTCTATCGGACTCCTCAGAGTGCAGGCTTTGTTTTGAAGACGACGAGACGACCAAACACATCTTGTGTGACTGTCCAGCAATAGTGTGGGACAGAGTCACACATTTGGGAGCTGAACGGATCACCCCGTTTCAGCTACGCCGAATCCCAACGAAAGACTTACTGCTTTTCATAAGGGAGGCAGATGGTCTTTTGTCCTAAAAGAATGGGTAAGGTACAATAGATCTTGAGGTCGCAGTGCCCACTCTCTGTTGTGAGAGAACCTAACTATTTAAAAAAAAAAAAAAGGCCACCAGCTAGTTTAAAATTTAAAAAAATTACGCATATAAAAATTTAATTTTAAAAAAAAATTCAATTTAAAAAACAATCATTTTTATTATAAAACTGAGGCCTTATTAAAATTGTATATCATATATTAAAAAAAGCGGCGTTCATAAATTTTGTTTTGTTTTCCATATGCGCAGTCAAAAGACAAATTACAAAAAAAAGTAACTTTAACTAAAAACAACCATTGTGCAATTCGGACCATATTCCCAATTCAAAAATTTCCAAAAAAGAAATACAAGCTGGAGCCTTTTGAAATTCTCTTAACCCTCCTTGACTTTTCAAATCAACAGCCTACGTAAGAAACATTACTTTAATTTTTGTCCTTTCTTCGAAAACTTCAATTGAATGTTACACCCAAAAAAAAAAGTTTTTTAAAAATTACATTTTTTTCGTCTATGTATTTTGAATTTGTAAAAGAATGACTCCTATAGTTATTTGTCGTTGTATGTATGCGTGTAGGGGGGTGGGGACTAAAGTAAAGGCACAGCATGTCAGCCTTAACAGGCGCCTCAACATTATTGGGGTCAGCTCAGTCGCACGGTTGCTCAGTCAACGTCGACGTTCAGCTGCGACGACGTTGACGTCACAAAGCAATGTAAAAATGTCGGTTGAAGAATTGTGTTAAAAACGAATTTGCATTATTCTCCGTTTCCGTTTCCCTTTTGTAATTTTGCTTTGTTTTTGGCATTGTTGCTTTGCTGCTGTTGCCTGTCTCACCTGCAAGCACTTTTCACAATAAAATTATACGCCTTGCTGGCAGGCAAATATGTATACGGATGCCTGAATGCCTTATACAGCAATTCCCAGCCCTCCTGCAGCCGACGAATGTGCGACCATCTTGGGCAAATTGAAAAACGACTGCAGCAGCTAAAGCAGAGCTGCTGCAAATGGAAATTAAATTGAAAAGCTATCGAAACCAACTTCGAATTAAAATTGAATTTCACCCATTCAAATAAACACAACAACAACGACAACAAATAGGAAAAAGGTGTTGCAGCACAATCAAAAGTTCAAAAAAAAAAAAAAAAAAAAAAAACAATTAAAATGAAACAATTCATTTATTGTGAATTATGGGCAGCTGCCGAACTATGCAGTTGTAAATTTCTGGCCTCAAGTCTATGATTTCCTATTGAGAAATTTAATATCTATATACAAAAGAAATACCAAGCGCAGTTGATGAATAAATATTTACTTAGACATTTGTACATGTGTGCATATGTTTAATATTGATTTTCAGTGCAAAGTTCAAGCGAAAGTTGAGCATTCTATCTATTTTTCTTATTCTAAAAATATTGAAATAATGTATTGATAATAATCGAATATTTGACTAGTCTGTCTACTTTGATGTTACCTTAAATAGGCTACATTGTTATAGAAGGCATTTTCCTGAGTAGGCTTTTCTTGTTCTAAATATAACTAAGCCTTATATACACAGTTGTCATAATATTTTCATCAAACAACATTT
This sequence comes from Chymomyza fuscimana, assembly GCA_949987675.1. Classification (NCBI taxonomy): domain Eukaryota; kingdom Metazoa; phylum Arthropoda; class Insecta; order Diptera; family Drosophilidae; genus Chymomyza; species Chymomyza fuscimana. Next base: position 12,654,296 of record OX465089.1, read on the forward strand.
TTTAACTTGACTTTTTTACAATCGAAATTTTTATGGAAAAGTTCAGTACCTCTGTAGGAGCCACAATTAGAAAGATTTCAGGGGTTACATTTCAACCAATTTAAAAAGTATATGCTATATGTTATATTTAAAAAATATTTGGAAACATTTAGAAAAAGGCACATAACTTGTTAAAATAATAATCTTCCTCAAAAGTGAGCTGTATCTTATCTTCAAAACATAACTTTATGTGCGTTGATATAAACGAACTAAAGCCACTTAAGGCCCATACGCAGTTCGAAAAATTTCGCACGGAATTTCAAAACTTCATATAAAAAAAAAAACCCCGTTTGGGATATCCCAAATTTTAACCTAAAAAACGTCTTATTTTTAATCCTAAAAAAAATCGATATATTTTTAAAATAAATCTATTGCTATTAATTACATTTTTTTAAGTGACCAATCTGTTAAAATCAAAATTAAAGATATATTCGAATTAAGGATCTTATAAGAGGAAAAAAAAAAGTTGCTTTCGTAGAACTTCAATATAATTAAATTTTAGAACACAATATAACAGTTTTTACTGCGGATCGTAACTATTAGAATTTCTTTTTTTTTTTTTTTTTTTTTTTTTTATATTATTTATTTACAATCTATCCTTTAGACAATAAGTAAATGTTTTGGAAATTATAAATTAACAGGAGAAATAGTTAAACTCCAATGAGAAATAACTATTGCTTTTTTAAGTGCTGTAAGCTTAATTTGAATATGGCATGTCTAAGACATGATTGCGTTTTAATCTTCGTATTGTATCGCTATCATCCAAGAGGCCTATTGCCAAAACATTCGAATGATTATGTAGCCTTTCCACGTAACTGGTGCTTAGTCTTCGTATTTCGTCCTTAACGTATGGAATATCTAGGTCTTTATGAATTTGCTCATTGGATACAAACCATGGGGCGTCAACAATAAGTCTTAAAGTCTTGGACTGATACCGTTGAATGATTTCAATGTTTGAGTGACTTGCTGTGCCCCATAATTGGATACCATAAGTCCATATAGGCTTCAAGATGGCTTTGTAAAGACGGACTTTGTTCTCTAAACTTAGCTGCGACCTTTTACCAAGCAGCCAATGCATTTTCTTTGTTTTTCTGTTAAGTTTTCTTACTTTGCTTTTAATATGACTTGTCCAGGTGATTCTGCGATTTAAATCGAGCCCAAGATAATTGGCTGAATCTCTATGCGGAATTAGTATATTATTAAGATATACTGGCGGACAATCTCCTCTTCTCAATGCAAATGTTACATGATTCGACTTCTCAGTGTTAACCTTTATCTTCCATTTCTTAAGCCATCGCTCTATTTCAAAAATTTCATTTTGAATACCTTGGGATAAAAATAAAAATAATTTTTGAATTTCTTATTAAATTTGAAAAAAAATTCTGATATGTTTAACTAAAAACAAAAACTATGAAATAATCGACCGTGCTGCGGAAAACGAATCCGAACATTTTATACGGATTCGTTTTAAAAGCGAATATTTCAGCAAAACGAATTTTTTGTTGCAAGTGGAATTAAAACCGGTTTAAAAAAGTACGAATTTTATGCTGAAATAATTTTTTTAATATTCTTTGATACTCTTATATCATGTTTATGCTAACTTCAAGTTAGATATTTACTGACAATTATTTTTAATAATTTTTTTTGTGACTCAACCCAAAAAACAGCATGCACTACTCAAAATGAATTTTTTTTTGTTCGTGTATGTGCACGTATCATAAACGAACACATTTATCGATGACTGATAGGTTCACTTGTAATTTTTGTCTACAACTTACGAAGTTTTAACCCATTTTACTAAAATCTACACACAGATGGGTTTTCACAAAATGAAGACCTGTGTCGAGTTCCAATATTGTTGCTTAAAAAATGCGCAAATAAACCGAAGTCTGTATCAAAAAACCAGAGCTCGCAAAAAACGCTCAACACTTTCAGAGTGTCCGAAAAAAGCCGCTCTCTTACGAACACTTTGAGAGAAGCTATTGACAAAACACTTTCAATTGTGTTTTTGCTCAAAAGTGTTCGGCTCAGACCAAGACCAATTTTTTCGCTTGCTTTTTGGTTGTGTTTTTCGCGGACACTTTTGCTTGAGACTTTTAGCAAAAGTGTCTTTTGTGTATGTCTGCGTGCTTGTACGAGTCGCCTGTGTTTTACTTCGTGCATGTTACAGACACGACTTACACAAGCTACATACACACGCAAAAGACACTTTTCGCGGACACTTTTTGCGAAACGGTCTTTTGCCGAGGGCTTTTTAGTGAGCGATAACTCAAAGTGTCTCAGCATAAGTGTTATTGTGAGAGAGACACATTTGTTTTGCTCTACCGAAAACACTGACCAGAACAGAAAAGCGAAACGCAAAAAGTGTTCGGCTCAGTGAGAGACCGTTTATGTTTTATTTTTTCTGTTTTGTTCGTGAGCCGACCGCATTGGATAAATGGGTCGACTGAATGCAAGTAAAAAACTGGATAATAAGAAGCATTTTATGCCAAAATTTCATGCTTCTAGCACTTTTCATCTTCGCTTTGTAAAGAGTACAAGGTATAAAAAAAACTTGAAAAAGTAAAAAAAAATGTCCGCCAGTTAAATACTTTGAGTTAAATTCGAAGTCCGAAACAGGACCTTTTAAAGCTACTCCACTTACTGACTGTACTTACAAACTAAAAACAGCTTAAACAACCATTGCAAATGATTTATCTTCGCAGAGACTAGACCAAATGTGATTAGGCTAAGGATAGCCACTAATCATTCAATAAGATAAAAGCAAATGCCAATACGGACCTTACGATTTTATTTATTCTCGTTTTTTTTTTTTGTTGCTTCGGCTGTATTTTGTTGTTGGTCATTTTCCATTCAAGAAAATGAAAATGTCTGTGTGTAGCATAAGGAAAACCAAAAAGGAAATTAGCACTGACGCACATTCGAAGTATGTATGGTGTAAGTCCACGTTCAGGGCCACGTTTGGTGCGTGCTGCAAAACAATTTAATTAATTCCAGATTTACGCGAAATTTTTTACGAAAAAAAAAAGCACACAGAAAACACGTAAATAAAAAACCCCAACATCTCCATATATATACACCTACTACTCGTACATAATAGCTTTACTCGCTGACTGACAGGCTCGGAAAATTTCCACACACATTTACACAATTTGTTTTGGTTCTCTCTTTTACAGCCCGCCAGCTACGGAAAAAAGAACGGCATGTGGTATGCATCACCCGGTAATCAGGGTTGGGGCTCGAAGCCCGCCAGTCGCAAGCCTTCAATAATGGAAGCGGATTTGGGCACATTATCGACCACATCTGGCTCTATAAAACGCAGCGCTGGTCGTGTGATACGCATCATCAATAATTTGGATCATTCAGTGCAGGTAAGTCCCAACAACATGCTATATAGTATATATATTTTTTTCCGTTTTCGATGCCAGCAAAGTTTGGAAATGTATGCAAAACAAATGCAACTTGCAACATTGTTCAAATTTCTGTGTGTTTTCCAAACATTTTTGTTGTTGGCATTTCGAATTTAAGCTGCGTAAATGTTTTAATTGCTACGATTAAAGTTTATATTGCACTATAAAAAGTATTGGTGAATTTATTTGGCCCATAAATTCTGTTTGGCCATTTCATTACAGCCAGTAGCTAATTATGTTGGCTTCAATAGGTATTTTTATACATAAGTAGCTATTTATTTATTTAAGCGGTTGTTAGCTGTTGCTATGACGATGTTATACGAGAGGAAATATTGCAGAGGAGAGATTTTTAACGAATAAACTCAAATGGTACCAATTTAGATGGCAATAGCTTATAATTCTAAAATAGAAACAAAGCAGTGTGACCAAATGTCAGATTTACACAAATTATAACAAATCTAAGTTAAATTAGGGAACAGCTTTACTTTGCGATATGAGCAAATGGGAAATCGGTAGCTCGTCCTACTTCTCTAGGGACCAAAAACTTAAAAAATATTAAGAAGGTTTCGAAAAAAAGTTATTCAATGTCTTATCAAGCATAACTTTTAAAAAACAATTTGATTAGTATTGATTAAATGATTAGTATTACCGATTTAATTAATTTAAATTCTTAGCGCCCAGCTAAATTACCAATCGATACATATTGATGTTAGGTCATCGATTGATTTGTTCAAGTAGCATGTTATTGTCACGAAGTCGATAGCTGCCTCAATCATTGTTTTTGGTTTCCAGCAGTTTGATACTCGTTGAGTTTGGTGGCAAAATAACATACTATTGTAAGTCTTTCTATATATTATTCCATTTTTATTTATGCATTCGTTTCTCATTTGTTAAAATAATAAAGTTAAAAACTCTATTTTGTGTATCGATAAGAATCCATAAGAATTGGCAATAACTGCTTAAAAAATAAGAAACTAATTAATCTAATTAAAGAGTAGGAACTTTCCGTTCCCAGAGTTTCTCTTTAGATCGCACATAACTTAAAAACTTAAAAATAATACAAAAATGTATTTGGTTCAATATATGTAGCGTTTTTGTTGTGTTGCGTAAAACACAAAAAAAAAAAATGTGGTACAGTCAAGGCGGTGCCCGACAGTGGAATACCCTGTACCTTTTGTGTCAAAAAAATTTTTCCTGCATATTCCATCTAACAACTTTCCAATTGGAATTTATTTTTTTTTTGGTGAAAATCGATATTTATACCTATAAGTTCCCTAAATTTTTACCCATTTTGATGAAACTCGAATGTTACAACAAAGAACTTATTTAAAGTATACGGGGTAAGTTTCAAGTTGGTATGTTGAGGGGTGTGGGAGAAAACACGGTAAATAGATTGCGGGGGGTGGGGGGACCGCATCGATAAAATTTGGATGTGGATTTGTTCATTAGAGCCACATGAATGAGCTTACCAAAAATTGTGATTCTAGGTCACTTGTAGCCATAATTGCGTAGAGTCAAATATTGACGCAGTTTATTGGCAAGGGGAGGTGAAATTTGCACATTTTTGACTATAACTTCTGTTGTATTTGTCCGATTTTGTTCATTTTTTACACATAGATGCATGTAACTACAACGCATCGCTCTGTTAAATTTGAAAATACCAAACGGTGTGGCTAAAAACCGCGAAACTCTACTGCGGGGAAACGGGGGAAGATATTGACATGATTCAACAAACTTCATCTGCTTAGGAAATATGCGCACCAGCTGGTAAAGTTTCGTGTCTCTAGCTCTTATAGTCTCTGAGATCTAGGCGTTCATACAGACGGACAGACGGACGGACGGACATGGCTCAATCGCTACCCGAGGTTATGATAAGCATTTTGGTATAAAGGACTTGGGGTCTGCCACGCCTCCTTCTGTCCGTTACATACATTGCACAAATCTAGTATACCCTTTGTACCTATAGGTACAGGGTATAAAAATGGCGTACGTTAAAATCGGGCGCAGGCGATTTTGAAATACCCTATACCAGCACATTGCAATTAAATCCGGTAGTGTGCTAAAGAACTTCAAAAGATATTTGATTGCCAAAGACTCTAGCTAGATAAGGTACTGGAAACTGCCCCCAGCCATTTTTTAAAACTCGATTCATAGGGCAACAAATTTTTTTTTCGGAATATTTCAGTTTTTAAACTTAACTCGTTACAGCTTAATTTAAAAAGAACTGAATTTCGCTTTTATTAGGACTAAAGTAAAGTACTGTAGTAGGAAATACACACTTTGTAAATACATATGATCTGTTAACATACAGCGTCTGCTGATTTAACTCGCTCCCTATGTTAATTAATGCTCAGTTAGGCTAAGTGTAAGTGAATAAATAAATTGTTAAGTTAACAACGCATTCTGTGTTTTAATCAAAGATCGGTCACAGTACCACAGTACTGAATATTTTTGAATACATTTTTTGTAATCTAAGCTGGCAACAGGGCTTTTAAAAAAAAAATATATAATTTTATTTTAACCAACACCTTTTTTTAAAAAAATAAAAAAAATATTTTTTAAGTATGTTCCTTAAATATGTCAATCACTATTTTTTTTAAACACGTGTTTGTATACATTCTTTTTTTTATTAATTTAAAAAAAAAATTTTTATGTTTTTTTTTAAAAATGTATAAAAAGATGTCAAAAATTATATTACGTTTTTATAATACATATTAAATAGAATACATACTTCTTGTTTATATGATAAGAAAATGTAATTATTTAGTAGGTAAATATAAAAATATAAACATTGCTTATATTAAATTATGCAATTTTAATAAAAATGTTTAGGTTTACATTCAACACAAAAAATTAAACCAAATTAAGCATTGGCAATATAAGAAATTCTAAATTTTTTCATGATTTACACTATTCACAATGGCTATACGCAACTATTTATCAACAAAAACGGCTTTATTGTTTTTTAAACCACCAAAAATCGATCCTATGTGGCCTATATGGTATAGTTAACCGATTTTGATTAGTGTTGGGGAACACAAAATAACTACCAAACACCAAATTTGGTTATAATATCTTCATAAACAAACGAAACGCAGCGAATTTTGCACTAAAAAACGTTTTAATTGATCGATCGCACCGATTCGATGGGAGCTATATGATATAGTCAACCGATTTTCATAAATTTTGATACAGTGCTGGGAATCAAACACCTAATTTGGTTACAATATCTTCATAGTCAAACGAATAATCTAGCTAAAACTTTTGGTTTTTTTTCGAGGTTCTCTGAAACAACCCTATGACAGTTATATAATATAACCCGGATATCAAAAAATAAAAAAATTGTCTCCGCTGACATAACAAGAAGTCTAATCTGAAAGTTTGGTTGCTCTAGCTATTACCATCTCTAAGATCTAGTCGTTCATACAGACAGACGAAAAGACGTACATCGGTGTATCAACTTCTCTTGTCACCCGGATAATACTTTAGGTAACTTTGGGGGGTTTCCGATATCTCTCTCTGTATGTTTCGGCTGCACAAACTTAATATACCCTTACTACCATAAGGTACAGGGTATAAAAATAATTTGTTTATTCATTAAAAAAAAAAAAAATTTATATATATTGTACTAAAATTGTCAAAACTAACTAATACATACTTCCGGCTAGAGTAGCTCTAATTAACTGCACACTTTTCGAAGTCATTCATATATCAACGGTGAAAATGGAGAGTAAATAAATTTCCATATAAAGTACATAACATGTATATTAGCATATCTATTCGCTAATTGCACTGAGTCATCGGCATCCCATGGAAAAGAAATGAAACAAAAAAAAAAAGACCATGCAAGAGAAGCATGCTATACAATGACCTCGCCCCTAGCGAAAACTAATTTCCACCTTTGTCAGCGAAAATTTAACAACTACAATATACCAAAAATGAACAGTTAATTTACGTTGAAAGTTGAGAGGAAAAGCGGTAAACTGCATTCAGTATAAATTACTCATGTAAAATGCAAAGCGAAAAAGAAAATGCAGCATACAACAGGGCGCAGCACTAAAATGCATGCCACAACGCCCACAACATGGTAGAACGCCCACACACAGATACACACAATGTAATGTTATTTGATTCATAAAACGACACGCGCCGCTGACTCCGAGAACAGAGCGCCGAGAAATTTTGGTTGCACTTAGTAAAATTACCATAAAATGTAGTTTACCGTTACTACGACGACGACGACGCTGGCGCTGACGCTGACGTCAACGTCAACGTCATGGCATGCCAATTCATATTTTAAAGGTATTTTGCTAATAATCGCCAAATTTTCAGCAAGAGAAACGGCATGTACAAGCGAAAGAGAAATACACTTACACTCTCGCTCGCTCTTCACACCTGCTTCGTCGTGCCATTATGTCTGCGGTTCGACGCCATTTTGTATAGCAGCGGAAATTACCAAATTGACCGTGGCTTCATTTTTTGTTTTTGGTTTTTGCGCTTGCAATAAAACACATACAAATTGCAAACAATTGATTTTTCATATGATTGCTGCATACTTTTGCCCCATGCAACAAAATCTAGGCAAAGGTTAATTGCACCTTTGTAGTAAACGAGTGAATGGAATCTCCATTTTGTTTTTTTTTTTCGTTGTTTTGTTTTTGCGGTCAGCTTATTGGCAGGTGTGAAATTTTTATACGCCAACGCGCGTTTTGAATGTCAAAGTAAAGTGCAGAACTTGAACCTTCTAGCGTTTTTTTGTTTTCTTTTTATTTTTTATTTGATAGCACTTTACACAAAACGTAAAATAAGTATCAATTATATTCACCCGAAAGTATGCAATCAAAATTTAATAAACGTAAAATATCAGCTCTGGTTTGTGGTCGTTTTTTTTTTTTTTTTTTTTTCGTTTTTAAGTTATCATAAAAATGCATTTTAATTGCGCAGCCATTAAAATAAAATTCATCATGGCGTAAAAACCAAAAGCTTTAATCGAAAAATGCAATTACTAAAACAAATGGCATAAAAAATATTGCAATTTGAAAAATAAAAACCGCAGCAATGAATGGCTACAATTCGACGCTCTTTAGCGTGGAATGTATTTCGGGAGGTTTTCACAATTACTGAAATTTATTTTCAAATTACGAGGGCGGGCATTAAAGTGGTTGGTTTAGCAAAGAAGGGATTGTTCTTTTTTGAATAGCTTAAACTTCAACTTTTTTAAGAGCATTTCAATACAGTAGTATATAAATTTGTATGCCTTTTAAAAATATTTTTTTTTTTTTTTTTGAACACTTAACTTAATATTAATTTAACGAGCACTACTGGGGCCTTCGACTCGTAAAAATATAGTTTATCAACATTATCATTTCATTCAATATTTTACCACAAAGCCTTTTTTACATTTCAAAAGGTGTTTCAAGTTACAGAGGACAAAGTCCGGTGAAAATCAAGCCCATCGTATTTTAAACCATATTGCAATGGCTACTATTTGTCCATGGGATCTTTTGCTAGGGCAGAAGTATTTTCTTTGCCATATGCGGTCTCAGCTGAGAATCAGTTTAATGCCTCCGAGCAATATTTTTCAACTATCGTTCGGATTTGCTGAATTTAAATCATATCAGTTATATCACGGACATCCCAACGATCATACCCTTGTTGGACAAAAGAGACCTCCGGATCTTTCTTGATGTCCATTTCTCAAAAGAAAGCCACTTTTTAAACAATGCGAAACTTTTTAATTCAATTTTCAACAATATAGACTCGAAATTCGACAGACTTTTGATAGATTACGCTAGTTTACAAGAACAATTAACCTTCGTAAAAAGTGTTTTTAAGGATAAGTTTGGGTCGAGAAACACAAAAAAGGCAACCTTTTTTTTCTTAAGCACCGTTTTCGAGATTTTTTCGAAAACCATGTTTTTGGGCACTTATTTCAGTTATTCGTCAATATCTCGTGAACAAAATTTTGTATCGACATAAAAGATAATTAGATCGAAAGGTATTGAGGTGCTTTTTACAGTGATGTATAATTAAGTAAAAATGGTTTTAGACCATTTTTCAAAATTACAAATTTTTGGTTGGCTTTTAATTAGCGAAAAAAATTATTTAAAAATTATGTTAAAATTTAGGCTGAAAGTGTATTTTTTTTTACGAAAATTTCGAGTCTAAGATCTTTAAAATCAGGTAAGAATTGTACGAAAGTTCCAAACTTCACTCAATCACACTTTTGTATGAACAAAAATTTTTCACTCAAAGTTTTTTATGTGCGTTCAGTTACTTCTTCATGAATTTGTATGCAGCAGTAGTCGTGATTTATGGTTCGGCCATATCGGCCATTTTCGTGTTACCCTAAAAAATACTTTTATACGAAGGTTCACTCGATGACCCTTAAATTTGTAAACTAGTGTTATAAATCACATTTTTAAACAAACTAATTCCTTTATAATAAAATAAAAATATTTTATTTTTGCAAACAATCGATTGTGGCCCTGATCGATAGTTTTCATAGAGTATAAAATCGATAATACTGTGTTATGTGGGTATACCAGAATACAGGAAAATAATCGATTGTTTTGACAAAGTGTAAAATCGATAATATTATTGTGCTACCCAAGCAAAGTTGTACAACCAGTTGCATCATGTGTGGCTTGGATTGTGATTGGATTTTTTAATTAATTATTTTATTAAAGTATATAGACAGCAATGCTATATAAACATATGGACACAGCTTAAATAAAATACAAAACGAATAGCTTAAAGAATCTCAAAGTTAGTTTGCAATTTTATCACATTACATAAAAAAAAATTATGTTAAGCAATTTTGCCAAACTATTAAATAAAAACAAACGTTTTATTTCTAGCTATAAAAGCATACATTAAAAATATTTAAAAGACAAACCAAATAATAGTTAGTTTAGTCAAATCCATATTGCGCTATATGCAACTAATGTTGCAACCCTCGAAATTAATACCTTAAACAAATTCGTTCAATAAATATATTTCAATGCATGGCCTATAAAATAAATAATATGCAGAAAGCTTAAATATTCATAATATTTATGCGAAAATCACTTAATGACAGTTAGTCAGTTAAGTCCAAATAAAGTGCCAGTTTTTGGGGCTTAAAATTTGCTACAAATGGTTAGTAAATAATAAAAATAAAACATAATACCAACAACGACAAGCTACGTAAATCGCAAATATTTCATATGAAAATGCTAAAATAAACAAACTGTTAACCATAAAATATTTATTTGCAAATATTTATATGCATAACAAATATGCAAACACATTGGCGGGAAATTTTCAGTTCGACAACTCCAAATAAGTTTAACGATTTTGCATTTTTAAAATTTAAATACGCCGAGTCGAAAAGTAAATTTGACAAAAATTCATTGCAATTATTTCACTGTTTTTGCTGTTGTTGCTTGAGGGTGGTCAACACGCACACACAAGCACAGATACACGCAGATACCAATACATATGAGAATTGGACCACGTTGTTCACATTTTGCCATAGCCATAGATTTATTTATGCATTGGGCGCTGTTAAATATGCAACATTTTATTTATTTACTTTTTCACCAAATGACCAACATCTGTTTTATTTATTTGTCTAGTTTTTTAACACATATTTAAATAATTTTATTGCATATGGCACATTTCAGGTTTATTTAAATATTACCGTCACTTGACATATTTTAGTGGACATATTTTATTAACTTAAAATGATTATATCTTTATATAAAAAGAACAAATTTTTCTGAAAATAAGATGCGCAAGTAGAAAAATTGCAAAAAAAGTTATTTTTATAGGGTTTGAATTATTTTTAATATTTGTGAAAATGGCTTATAATGGGCATTTACTATCAGGTTCAAAACTTGTAAGTTTAATTTTAGGCTTCTCTATTTGTGATCTTTTGGAATCTCAAAAAACAGCTGTTAAACACTTCAAGTTCTTAAGCTTAAATTTTAAAAAGGTGGTTTTGGCTCATTAATAAAAGTGAGCTAAAACTTGATTTCTGACCCTTGGCATTAGTTGTCATTAATCACTTAGTTCAATTAAATTGAATTTTGTTATACGTTGAATTTTTTGCTTGACTTGCATAACAACCATTTAAACTGATTGAAAAAAATGTACAATGATGTATGGAAAATGAGTATTAGGTTTTTGAATGTATTTATTTCGAAAGGAAAAATCTTTATTTTGTTCTCAGACTCATTTTTTTTAATCAGTGACTGCTCTTGTAGAAGTTCTCTTATTTTTTTTAAATATTATTTTAAGAAACTATTCTAATCAGTCGAGATTTATTGTGCGACCTCATATTCGTTGCTCTCAGGACCGATGGGTTGAATGCCCAAATTGACTCTCTTAAAAAACAAACAGATTTTTGGCATAAAATATAAATTTGTTACATTCTATGTACAAAGTTATTTTGATTGAAACAACACCACGTTCAATATCCAGCAATATATATAATCGGCCTTTCTACGGAAAACGAATGCAAAAATTTTATTCGGATTCGATTTGGTGCTACCAATTATTAATGTTTATGACTTGCTTAAGTGGCTCAAATCTTGCATAAAAACAAATTCCCTTGTTATAAGAAGAGCGTATAAGTTCCCTCGAAAGCTGTGCTAACAAAGAGTAAGGGATATATGAGTAGATAGCGATAGCAAAAAATGAAATGAAAATGGAAGCACGTAATCCGACTAAAATTGTTTGATTTCGTTTTTCGGAGCACGGCCGAAATTGTTTTCGAAATGTGCTAACTGAGCCCTTTCATTTGTTACGTATCATGACTTTTTCATGACTTAATCTCTTATTGAGGGCGCCATATTCAATTTAATGTGATGTCATATAGCCTATAACTAGCGTACGATCAAGACGCTTTCAACGATACCTAATTTGTCAAATTATGATAAGCGGTTTAGAAGTCACAAGGGAACAGACGAACATATATATATATGTACATTAGTGTTGGGTTGCCCATGAGTGAGTGAGCAAAAATGAGCAACTCACTAAAGTGAGCAAGTGAGTCAACTCAGCAAAGTTGTTCTTTTTGGCTCAGTTGCTCACTACTCACTTGCTCACTACTCACTTGCTCAGTACTCACTACTCACTTGCTCACTACTCACTTGCTCTGTGAAGTTGCCACATTCATTTTTGTTTTCAAACGAACAGAATACATAATTTGTCTTATAATTGAATTAAAAATATTTCCTTGTAAGGTTCCAGAACGACACATATTGCACCAGCGAAAATCAACATTTTCTTATTATAAAAGTCATTGAAAAACTTTACCAAACAAAAGCATTTTTTATTTATTTTTTAAGTTTATTTCTCTATAAACAAAAACTGTGTTCAAAGTAACTGGGGAATATTTGAATTTATCGATAATTTAACTGCTGAGCTGAGTGAGTAACTCAGCAAGACTGCTCACTGAGTGAGCAACTGAGCAAGTGAGCAAGACTGCTCTCTGAGTGAGCAACTGAGCAAGTGAGCAAGACTGCTCACTGAGGGAGCAACTGAGCAAGACTGCTCACTGAGGGAGCAACTGAGCAAGACTGCTCACTCACTTCAAAATGAGCAACTGAGCTAACTCTTCAAAGTGAGTCATGTTTACACAACACTAATGTACATACATCATGGAAATCAATATGTGTGTACGCACTCTCTTCCTAGAAGTACGTACTGTAACGAGGCTACCAGCCTCGTCACAATAATGAATAAAGTATTGGTATAGTTGAATATAATGTTTATAGAAATTCTAGTATTAAGTCAAAATATAATGCTTTTAGTATTAATTGTTAAAACCAAACATCGATAAGTAGAAGATCGCCACGCCGGACTGCCAACCCAGCCTGCCGTTTATCGCCATCGACAGACTGAGGTACGAGCTGGCGTGGGCGATAGAAAAATAAAGCAGGAGGAGAATAGATTTGGACGGCAACCGACACAGACGTAGACGCGGAAAATACGATGAGACACAAGGCGATGTAACACGTGAATGGCATATTAGGTTAGGGCAAAAGAAACGAGGTTTGATAAAAGGAATTGTAGAGTTCAAGACTAGGATAATAAAAGATAATAAAGTGAAGTAATTATAACGTTTATGAAAAGAAACTTAACGGTGTTCATTATTGCAAGTAATAGTGCTCAAGTGTCGCGAGAGTGATTGAACGTCATAGTGTGTGCTACCATTCCTGTTCCCCACCTTCCTGCCGCATATATTATAAACCGAGCTGGCTTCGCCACACTGGTGCAATACATGCTGGCCCTTTTTGTTGGTACGCGTTGGCCTCGCCCGCCAGCCACAAACCCCTGCCTTAATCGAGCCTAGATACGATCAAGCGGGCCCTGCCCATTGACGTAGTCTGTGGCGATCATACGAGAGCACACAGTAGTAAATTTTATTTTCAGCAACAGCCGAAGGGAATCGTTAAGGTATAGAAATGGTATGTATGCACGTGTGGTGTAGTGTGACTGCTAACCCCCCTACGCTGCCCAGTGTCTCAGCAAATTTACAAATTAGTTGTAAGTTGGCCCTGGTTCAGACTGAGTTATACCCCAGCACCAGAACTTCCTTACAGTACATACAAAAATAATAATAATAATCTTACTTTTTAGGACATATACATAACTTCAGACAAAGTCGCTAAACAATAAAATATACATATTTAATATTTTGAAGAATTTTGAATTATTTTAAAAAATTTTGAAATTTTGAAAATTGGCAATTTTGTCTTTCACGATTTAAGCAGTTATTTTTATGTACTTACAATGGGAACACAAGAAAAAAAAAATTTTAAGCAAGTTCTCGAGTTATGGAATTACAAACTTGTTTCATGACTACGTTTTATATATAGCTAGCTACAAAACATAAAGTTGAGTTCAAAGAAAAAATTATTAATCTTAAGATTAGGCTTATAGTAATAAATACTTATTAGTGTCCAAGGGAACTACCTTTTGCTCCGACAGGAGTGGTGTTTGAAATTCATAAATTTATTATAATTTAATGTTTTGAAATTTGGTAAATTTGTGAAATTTTATAATGCCGAGGAATTAAATAAAATACAAGATATAGTGTCCAGGGTGTCGATAGAATTTAATTATTTTAAAATACGAAAGCTACCAATACATTTTAGAGCTTGAAGCGCAATTTACCAGTAAGAAGCTCCTATCTTTTATTTTATTTTTCTTATAAGGATTCTTAAAATTGCGCTACTGCAAAGGTTCTAAATAAAGGTTCAAGCCAATGTTTAAGACACTTAGCGTATCTCTTTGTCGAGACTGAAAGATGATCTTTCTCTAGTTATTAGAGTCAATTATGGTTCTATGCTTATATAAATATATATCTGTCATTTTTATTGCACTTCTTCTCCTACAAAGCACAAACAATAAACAGTCTTTGAAAACAAAGACGCCAATAATGGCAGACTACAAAGCTGCCAGCAAGACAAGCACAACGACCGACCAAGAGTATGCTCCGCACGGTTATCCTTCTCTTTCCTTCTTCTTCCTTCTACTTTCCCCTATCAACTGCTTCGTCCACTGCATTTGTAGCCCGAGCAAACACAAGACACACTTAATGGAGTTTCAAATGCAAATTTGACCAAACAACAACACAACAATCAGCTACAACAACGACAAAAGGAAATTGTCGTAGCAGTTGTTGTTGTTGCTGTTATTGTTGTCGTTGTTGCTATGGCGGAGACGAGCCCTTTTGCTGTATGCAGCACTAAAGCAGCCAAGGACCAAGGCCAAGGACATGCCAACGCGAAAATATTTTGTATAATGTTGAAAGTACTACAAGCTACACAGGAGTCGCTGATTGCATTACATTACCAGCAGTATGTCGCTGTTTCCCACTGTGTCGTACACCCTCCCTGTCACCCACGTTTAGAATATTGAAAAGTCCTTCCTTCCAGCTCCACCCACTGCCCCATGCCGCAGCTACCACGCCTACTTAGTGTCTGCTCTGCTTCTTTCGTTTTGTTTGTTTATATTTTGCTTTTGCTCCTGCTGCTAAAGCAATTGAAAGCCACAATAAATGGCTGTGCATAATGGCGTGCTGCTCAATATGCCACATTGTGTGTGTGTGTGTGTGTGTATAGCTATGTGAATGTTTATATCTATGTGTGTGTATGTGTGACGTCTTTCAACTAGCGTTGAATAATATTTGGGCAATCTAGAGTGCAACGTGTCGCATTGCATTTTGACTCTTTCAGTTTTTGCCTTGTCTAAAATTCGTTCGTGCTGACGTATGAGCAACTTTATTTTTCACTTATTATGTGTTTACAAACCACTAAACAGTGGCGTGGTTTGCTCTTTGCGATAGTGTAGGGGATATATGCAATTATTTTTTTTTTTTTTTTGGGACACTTTTACTGAGCGTATTAGTAATGCTACCGTGATATTCAGTTATCGAACGAGCTGAATACTCGCTCGAAAAACGAAGATCGATTCAAAAAGTGATGCATGATTCCATAGCATGTACAATTCTTACCCGATTTTAAAGATCTTAGACTCGAAATGTTCGTAAAAGAATTCTCTTTCAGCTTAAGGCTTAGCATAATTTTTAAAAATTTTTTTTGTTAATATAAAGCAAAACGAAAATTGGTAATTTTGAGAAATGGTCGACTTTGGTTGCTTGTAACTTCAATAATTTTTACTTAATCTGTACATACTTATCACATATCACAGTAAACAGCACATCAATACCTTTCGATCTAATCGTCTTTCATATCGATACAAAATTTTGTTCACGAGATATTAACGAATAACTGAAAAAAGGGCTCAAAAACATGTTGTTCGAAAAAATCTCGAAAACGGTGCTTAAGAAAAAAAAAAAGTTGTAATTTTCGTGTTTCTTGACCCAAAATTACCCTAAAAAACACTTTTATTCGAAGGTATAAAACTCGATGGCCCTTAAACTTGTAAACTAGTGTTATCGATAACTCGATAAATTATCGAAATTTTTTGACATTTTACCGAGGTTAATATTGGTTCGCAAATCGTAGAGTTCGATTTAAAAAGTGATCTGTTGCTAGTTTTGCCCATAGCGTGCTCTTCTAGTTCTCAATTTCGCTCAAATTAAGGGAATATATATATCCCTTATTTGTGCTACAATGAAACTCACGAGACTTTGTATTTATGTATTTTCATTCATTTTCACTTAATTTGAGTGAAAGTGAAATCGAATAGGGGGCATAATCGATAACCGAAAACAACGTCTGCCTACGCCGCTGGCTTCATAATATACTTTTTATAACATATGCATACGTACCTATGTACATAAGACCATGTGCAGTTTTTCATATATGAATGCAAAAACTCTTCAGGCATAGTAAACAATGAAATGCAATAAAAACAGACCCAGTTTTCATGTATTCGAGTGTGTTAAATGAAGACAAACATAAATTGCAATGAAGAACATCGAACGGAAAAGCTGCAAAAAGTACAGACTACTTTTATGTGAGCTTAAGTCGCTGTATTTGATTGATGTTGATTGATACAATCTTATGAACGGGTCAGCAGTTACATTTTTTGCAACTTATTATTTTTTTAAGGAGAAGAATTGGATATTTGATTTTACTTTTTTAAAACTTTGATGTCTATTATAATGTACTTGAGGTCTGTCTTTCTGTATAATGTTTAATCGTTATAGAATTAAATTTCATGAAGTAATCCAGGCGGGTCAGACGGTATACATAAATATTTGTCTTGAAAATATTGAAAATATTTTTTTATATAAGTAAATAGGTATTAAAATAATTAGGAAGGAAATAAGGATTATTCATCGAGTTATCGATAACTGAATATTTAGATCGACTTTAATTTTAAAAATCATATCTCGCATACTAATAAACATATTTTAATAGTTTTTTTTAGTAAAAAGTAAAATTTTGAATAAAAACATAAATTAAAATTTTAATTTTTTAACTTATCAATTATTTTGTTTTTAAAAATAAAAATTGATGTGCACATTGCTAAAAAAAAAAAAACAATGATCACATTTTATGCGCGAGAAATCGAAAAAATAAATAATCGATAACTTCAATTATTGACGAAGTTATGCCCAGTTTTGTAATTTTTTTTCCAAAAATACTTAAAAGATTTGATTTTTAATTTTTTAATAATTTCGAAATGTACATACATTAAGGTCGCATTTTAAAATTATATGAACTCTTCATTATTATGTATCACTATAACAATAAAATATATTGCTAAATCGACAAATCGAAACCAAAACTTAGAGATATAGGATTTTAGTTTAAATCATTATTATTGGTCAACAATAATAATAAGATAAAAGATAAGATAAAATTTTGAAAAACTTGCTATAATTATTAAAAAACATAGTATAGAAGAAGTTATGAAAATTTTCCAATTATATATTTTTTTTTTGAAGAGTCCATAAAAATGAAATTCTGAAATTTTTCATCATTCAACAAAAACACATTTACAAACAATTTACCACACTATGTGTAGCGCACTTTGATTGTTTGGTCGGCGTTTTGTACTTTAACTCTTCAATGTCGTATTTTTCATTGAAATCATTTCACTTTGGACAGTCTGTATGTGATGCCGACGACAGCATTGTGTGAAGATGGGGTTTGCGAGGCCGACGACGACGTCGACGACAGCGACAAACGACAAATTCAACGACGTTGCTTTTTGTAGTTTTTATATCTTTTGTTTTATGCATGTATTTTATTGGAATTCTTTTGTATGAGCCCACCACAAATATGTTAAAAATTTGCATGGCTTTGACGTCACCAAGATGAAATCAGCCATAGCCAGCGGCAGAGCCATTGCCAACCATTGCGATATTGTGGCGTTGGCAACGCCAAAACGGAACAGCAACAACAACAATTGAGATTCAACATCGACCATCGACAAGTATTCATTGCATACTTTCGAGGGTGTGCTGAAAATTTAATGCACACGTTTGTGGTGCTGGCACAGAGTCACACGCACACGTACACATACATGCATGATGCAGCTGCAGCTTAAGTGTGTGTGTGTGTGTGTGTGTGTGGAACAAATGAGTTCATACTTCCTTCCTTCCTGCAGCTGTGCCATGGCCTGACCATCTGGCAACACCCCAGCGTCACTTTTTGGCATGACAGGGGGGGAGGGCAACACCAAAAGTGCACGTAATTGGCTTAACAAATGCCATTTGTTTGGGTTCACGTGATTGGAGCCAACAACGTAATGTAATTATTTGCACACATAATTGTATTTGTTGATATTGCATGCATAAACGCATGAAAATGTTATCTGCCATCTTAAGTGTAGCTGTATCTATGTGAGTGTGCGCCATGTATGTGTATGGGAGTGTTTTCATACAAATGTTTACACATTGTGTCAATAGTGTTTGGGAAAAGTGATGGGTGGAGTGCGGGTAAGTGTAGCCTCTAATAAGTGCCATTCATGAATAATTTAGTCTCTTGCTTGTGTATCAATGAGCATCAGACACGTTGCAAACATTTTGGTAAATGAGAGTGACAAAATGCTAATAAGTGCAATGTGTTGAATAATTTAGTGCATAGTTTTAGGCTGTCATTTAATTTTACACCACATTAAATTTGAATTAGCAACAATTTTTGCAATGACACATTTTAAGTAATTTTTTTTTTTTTTTTTTTATTTATTTATTGCAAAAACTCAAAAATTCATGTATTTTTATATATTGCATTTATCATATGTTTTATTGTCGCCAATCCAGGATGCAGCTGGAGCCATCATTGGGCATGAACTGCCTTAAGGCCAAATCAGGCCGTTAAAACAATGTTGGAAATGTTGTTAGGGAAATAAACTTACCAACGATCGCCTTTTTAATCTTGTTATTGGGTTTTCATTCAGTAAGTTTTTCGCCAGCCTGTTTGTGTGTCTGGTTAGACGCTCATTGTATCGGCTAACGTGCTAGTTGATTTGGATTTCCACGGTATCCAGATTGAGGTCGTGGTGCAGGGTCGAATTTCTTACGTACCAATCGCAACCAGTAATAAGCCGCAATGCCTTATTTTGGAACGTCTGTATACGTAAGCGATTCGATCGAGCCGCCATACCCCAGATCTGGATAGCGTACCTCCAAGTAGGTGCCACTATTGTGTTATAAAGCGCTCTTTTACACCGTAGAGGAAGAGGACTTTTTTTATTTAGCAGCCAATACATTTTGGTCATTTTAAAGCGACAACTTTTGATCGTTTGGTTAATGTGTGATCGAAATGTTAGCCGCTTGTCGAGTATCACCCCAAGATATTTCGCTTCACTTTGAATGATGAGGGGCTGGCCATCTAGCCATACTGCGGGTGGAGTCTTCCTTTTTAAAGTATATAAAACCGACTGACATTTGGCCGGATTTAAGGTAACATTCCACCTGCGAGCCCAGCTCTCAAGCTGGTGGATTTTAAGTAATGAAAAATAATAAAAATGCGTAAATTATTTATGCAAATTAAATCAAGTTTAATCGATGGAATATTTATGTTTACTTAAATCTAGTTAAATATATGCGGCGTCAAGTACAAAAGTACAGCTGTGTGCACATCTTTTAAGTTTTAAATTTTGTAAAAAACTATACTTTTATAGTACGCCGACTAATCACAATTTTAACTAAAGTTTTAACATATAGGCTTCAAACCGAATTTATTGATTTGCAAAGACATAGCTCAACAGTTTGGCTTAACTTAGTTGAGCAAACTTGCCCCAAACAAAAAATAAAGCAGCCGTCACAGGTGTGTTACTTTGATAAACAATAAATAAATTTTGATAAATAGTGGCCACTGGCTGCCAATACTGTTATGGCAAACACCTAACGAGCCATAAAAGCCATGCGTTGTTTTATTGCCCATACCTCTTAGCCATACCAAAATGGCTACAGAAGGCCTTTTCCACTAATACCATTAAATCACAACTCAAAACAACTAAATAACAAAAAAACATCATAAAATTTGTTTGCCAAATCGAAGGCGGAATGCATAAAAAAGTGGGCTATGGTCGGCACATTTCGACTATAATATACACTGCAACTTCGAAATCTCTATAAGCCCAATTTTATCATTCTGGACCAAACTGTTGCGCTTCTTAAAAATTTCAGATATTTTAAAACATTGATTTTGGTGAGAAGAATGCGTCTGGTGCTCTAGAAAAAGTTATACTCCTGTCAGTAAATACGCTGAATTAATATACAAAAAATTTAGAATTTCTTACATTGTAAATGGTTCATTCTGTTTAAATTTTGTGTTTAAATATATCCCAATATATTTTTATTGAACTGCATTTTAATTTATTTTTAATTTTTTTATAAGTTTTTTATATTTACCTACAAAATAAATCAATTTTTTCACGATATAAACACGAAAATACGTATTATTTTTTGAGTTATTTAACAAAAAAAACATACATTAAAAAAAAACATTAAAAAAAAATTGTTTATTTTTTTCTTATTGCACCAAATCGATTTGATTCATATTTACAGCATATAAAGACGGCATAAAAATACGTGTTCAAAAAAAAATTGTTATTGACATATTTAAGGAACATATTTAAAAATTAAAAATCGAAAATTTTCTTATTTTTTTTATGTATAATATATATATTTTTTTTTTTTTTTACATTTTATTTACAATCTGTCTTTATAAGACAATAAGTAAATTTACTAAATAATAATTAATACAATGTAAGTATAACAGCAAGTTTTGATCCAGACCTACTATTGTGTTTAAATATAATATGAATTTTAAAAATTTTTTTTTAAAAAAAGCGTAGATTAAAAAAATTGCTCTAAAAACATTCAGTAGTTAAGTTACGATTAAATAAAAAGTCAAAACTACGTTTTTTAAATTATGCCACAACGCATTAAGCTTAAAAATTCAAATTTTGAAAAACAAAATTGTTTTGACAAATGAATCGAGCTTTTAGTTTTTAAAAATCATTGCACAGACTTTTCGGTACATTATCCAGATAGACCCTTTTAAGCTGTTTCTTACAGTAGTTTAAATAACAGCTTAATCGTAGATCTGAAAAAATATTTCGGCATTGACTTACATATACAAAATTCTGTTTATTTTTTGTCATCCCTAAATGCTTTTCAACAGTACCGTTCACGGAATTTTTCCTTACGAGGGCTTCTAAATGAATTTTGCTTTAGACGGTCCCATATACTGCATTTAAGGCCTTGAAATAAATGTGAGACATGCTGGTAGGCTTGAGAACCCCGAAACTGACACCTCTCCAGCTACACCAGTGCAAAGACCCAGCTTTGCACCGACAATGAAATAACCTTGTCCAACTTAAATTAAAAGTATTTTATTTATACTCAGCATTCTATTTATCTTCTTCCCTACTAGTGCGTTTTAGGCGTATAATAGTGTGACCATAATTTGTTGAAGCAACTCTTCGCTTGATACTGTTTCTGAAGAAGACCCATATTTGCCAAAGGAACAAGTTTTTCGTTGATTTTTAGCAGATTTGATTTTTAAGGAAATTTTTTACTTTTAAGCCAGAACGTTTTTGCTTTTAGATTAGTGCTTAGGCTCAGGGTTCAGTTCGAACTATAAGAAAGTAGACGTTATACACTCAAAGGGGCTCAGCCCAAATTTGACTTCCAGTCCTGTTTGTAACGAAGCCAAATTCAATTATTTCAAGCCAAACAAAACTTTTAAGCAAAGCCATGACAAAGAATAAAATAATTACTGAATATGTTTATTGTGTAGATGTGTAGATGCTCGTAAACCTGGGGACCACTTTCAAAATAGCTCTGTAGAAAATTAAGTACTAACTGGCAGCAGTCGACCACTCAACACAGACATAAAACCATTAAAACGATGCCTCTAACGAAAGCCAAACTAAATACATAAATTAAGCAGGGTTTACGCAGACTGCCGCTAAATTAAACGCTGGCCAAAGTTTTCGTAAACCGAAATTGTCGCATGGATGCGAAACAGAAAAACTTGATGCCAGATGCTTTAATTTTATGCGATGTAGAGGGAAAAAAGGAAAAACTTGTTTGGATTCTTGGTTGGCTGGTAATGCAGCATAGACACGCGTGAATAACACTTATCCAAGGCCTGAAGGTCATTAAAACTCAAGCGGGCACACTTGAAAACGGGCAGCAGAGAGCGTAAAGTCAAGACCCAAGGAATACGGAATAAGGAATTCCGAATACGGAAAACGGAATAAGAACTAGGCAAGTGCAACAAAGCGTGGCGTGCGTTAAGAGCGGCACACACCCAATTATGAGCGCAAAAGCTCAAGTGCAACAACAACAACAATAACAGGCTAGCCAAATAATGCTCTTAAAGAAGTCCTGCCAGCAACAACAACAACAAATGATATAAGGCATTAAAATAAAACTGCCAAACTGGGTCACCCACTTTTGCAGCTGTGAAAACGAAAAGGCCTAAATTTAGTCAGGAGTGTGCCAGAAATCTCTGCAAGCTTTAAATTTGGTTACAATTTGAAAGTTCTTCAAAAAGAACAAGAGCTTTCGTAATGTTTTTAAAGTTATTAAGAGTTATTTGGTTTAAAATTCAACTTATGCTAAGTTTACACTGACTCTTGGCAAAGGCTGTCTCAGGTATAAAGTGCTTACATTGGCGTCACAAAAAAATTGTTAAATGAAGCGTCACAACATATTGAGGAAGTGCAAAAGTTCCATTGTGGTATCAAGTATTGTGACAGATGTTCACAATGAACAAGTTTCTGAACAGGAACTAAATTGACGATCGTGAATGATAGTTTATTGTTGCCTTAAAATTAATTTTTTTTAGATAACTGGCTCAAAATGGAGGCAGCATTCTTCGTAAGACTTTTAATTCCGAAAAAATTTAGAAATCGTGAAAACTAAAATCGCAAACTCTTAGAATCTCAAAATTTTTAACTTTATTTTAGGCTACGTGGAATCTTTCGCTTGGGTTTCTAAGAAAATGTTTATTTTTGCTTTATTTTGAAAGACGTCTAAAGAGGTATCATATACTAAATATTTCTCATAAATTTTGGGTTAAAAATTTAGAAATTAATGTTTAGCTCATTTGAGCTTAGTTAATTCTGCTAGTATTTGAGATTTGATAAAATTTGTCGACAGATTGCAAATCAACAAATATATAAAAAGAAAAATGTAACTTGGTATACGAACGTTCGTGCATGACAACGTCTACGGTGCACACCAGTGAATAATACAATATTTTAAATTATAAAAGTGTTCCTGGCTTATTCTGTGACGTAAAAAACTTTCATCATTTAGATACATATGTATGTATGTTTATCACGGAGAAACATTTTGTATGTGAACCCAAACGAATACTAGTGATTTCCTTAAAATCACGTTCCTATGACGTCACGCATCTATGCCAATGCGTGACTGTTCACACTAAAACTAGATTGCGCAGTGTAAACCCAGCATAACAGTTTGCTGTTAATTTCACAATTGGATGAAAAAAGATTTTTGGCACACTACTGACTACCTCTACAGCTGCCCCACAGCGACAGCTACAATGTCGACGACCATGTCAAGCATAACAACAACAACAACAAAAACAACAACAAC
Organism: Chymomyza fuscimana; assembly: GCA_949987675.1. Taxonomy (NCBI): domain Eukaryota; kingdom Metazoa; phylum Arthropoda; class Insecta; order Diptera; family Drosophilidae; genus Chymomyza; species Chymomyza fuscimana. Next base: position 12,678,299 of record OX465089.1, read on the forward strand.
TACCATATAATTATTAACATTAGTTACTGGCCCTTTTTTCCGTCTATAAATTTTGCACAGCATACTTTACGGCGCAGCCAAGCCAAACGGAAGTTGCGTGCTTTGGCAATATTTTTGACGCAGGTCAAGTGTTGAAAAGTCAACATGGAGGAGTCAATAGCATTCGTGGCCTTACAATTCAAATTTTATGGCGCAGACTAATTACCCAAATGCACACGCTTACACACACACACACACACATACACACACACGAAGTGGTATGAAAGCGAAAAGCTGTAAATAATATGATTAAACTCTCGATTTCTAGCTGGAGTCGGACAGTGCAGAATGAGAACACCTAAAAAGTGTGATTGTTTTATGCTGGGTTTGCACTGCTTCAGGGCACAATTTAGAATATTTGGTGTCAAATAGAAACGAGACAATAGTTTTCCCGGTGTTTGAAAAGAGTTTTGTTGTGGCGAGTATATGGAACATGTGAGCTTAGTGGTCCGCACAGTGGTCTGAAATACCGATTTTCTGAAATAAATTGCTCAAATATAGCTAGGAAGTTAAAATTTAGCATATTTAATCTTTGGAACACTTAACTAACGACAAAAACTGTTAAACGATTTGTGCACGCCTTCTTATAGTTGGATAAATTACAAATCTAAATCATTTAAATTAATAAGTTCTGTTCGGGTTGCTCAAACACGACGTCTTCAAAAGCATTTGTAAAGGTTGGATTTTCTAAAAAATATATCACTTCCCTGGAAAAATGTTCATTAATAGTGCATTTAATTTTGGTAGTACAAATACAAGAACACAGATCTGAAGAATGAAATAAATTATATTGTGAAGACGGGGAACCGGTCTTGCATGACATATTTTATCGATCTTACATGCCGCTGTGGCATGCACGTAACCAAAACATACGCACATCCAACAATAATATAATCTTTTTTCACACACCTCAACTGTTTTTGTTTTTTTTCCTTATCCCGCACTTTTTTAACAGAAACTGATTTAACTAAATAAGAGGAATTTAAATTTTGAATATTTATTAAATGATGCCAATGCAAACACAATAAACGTCACAGTATGGGCAGTGTAAACTTAGCATCACTAAATTAAATTCTTTTTAAAATTGTTAAGAAACAAAAGAAACCAAATAAAAGCGGACCACTCATCGCATAAAAAAACTGCAAGCATAATTTTGGATATAATAGAATATAATATGAGCATAAACATCATCCACTTTGACCCAATGTGCTTGGGGTTCAACTGTGCGAGGGCTGTTATTTGTGTTTCTAGCAAAATAAAGACAAATATTTTCTATATTGCCGGATGAACTCTACAAAGCACTTTTGCGACTCTCAAGTTAGGACCTCCATAATCAGATTTTTGAATGCTTGAACAGCCTCTTCTGTTTCCTGGTGTTTATACTTTAGGTGTCCAGTCACGACCGGCTCAATCCGTCTTCGCCTCAATTGGTCTGAATTGTCAGAAACTCTTGACAAACAAATTGTTGCATACCAATCCGAATATACCATCGTACGTTGCTTTAAAGGAATAGTTGCAATATGACCAGATTTTTGGAAGAAACAGTCGAGCATATCGTTAAAGGTGCTTGGACAGCATATAAATTTGATCGGTTTTGACTGGCTTTGAAACACCCATAGGTTGCTCTTTTGATTCTCATAAGCATAGATCCATGATATCAGTGATATGTTTTGAGGTATCTCGTTTGTACTCTTCAATTGTTTGCTTGAAAAAATGAAGACGGGCTTTTTTTTGACTGTTTATGAAAATCGGTCGATCTTCAGATGTTCATGCAATATTAAAAATAGGAAAGTACAAAGTTTTTGATAATAGTGCCAAATGTTAACTAATAATGCAAAACTGAGCTTAGCTAGAAACATAAATAGCAGCCCTCGTACATAAATAGTAATATTATACTTATTATGTGTACCTTTAACAAATTCGGTTTGCTTTTTTGTTTACTCTCCTTCCAGTGTCGCGTTTTGTTAAATCTACGCACTTCGCAGCCCTTCGAGGAAGTGCTCGAAGATTTGGGTCAAGTGTTAAAAATTAATGGCGCCAAGAAAATGTACACAGGCACAGGTCAAGAGGTATGTACCGTCTAGGTTGTCCGCTATTATTTGGCCTTGACGCACCGACTGGCGGCCACTAAATAACTTAATAAAGCCCACGAGTTGTGAAAATAATTTTGACAAATTGTCGACAATTTCCTCCACATGCTGCGCCTTTAACTGCCTCATCCGGAAACAGGTGCGCAGTTTCTCTCAGCTGCGCAATGAATTTGCCGACGTGGACACATTCTACTTAGCCACGGGCACGGCACTGATCGCTGGTTCGCCCATACGTCGTTCACGCTCACGCCCCTCTGTGGTGGCGGCCGCGCCCATACTGCCCACGGATGAGTTACCCAAGGTGCCAATGCGTGGGGCACGACCACGCAGCAAGAGTCGACCGCGTATACTATACGCGCCAGAGAGTGAGATATTGCGACCTAATGGCGAATACACCATGCTGGACATAATGAAGGAGGAGCCAACAAAGGTAACCATACGTGGTTTGCGACGCACCTTTTATCCGCCTGTGCATCATGCACCAGCGGATAACTCGCCACCGGATAAAAAATTACAATTGCAATGGGTGTAAGTTGAATTGGATTGCTAGCAACTGCTAGTTTTCTGTACTCCAATCTTTTGCAGTATTTAATGTCTGAACTCAATTAATTCACATATATCCTTTTTCAGTCACGGCTATCGCGGTATTGATGCACGTCGTAATCTTTGGGTACTGCCTTCAGGCGAGTTACTTTACTATGTGGCTGCAGTGGCAGTACTGCTGGATCGAGACGAGGACGCACAGCGTCATTATATAGGCCACACGGAGGATATCATGTGGTAAGTACTAGTCGCCAGCGATTACTTGGCTTACTACAACTTATCATTTTCATAGCATGGACGTGCATCCTTCGAGAGAGCTGGTGGCATCAGGTCAAAAGGCAGGACGTGATCGCAAATCACAGGCACATGTGCGTATATGGAGCACCGAATCACTGCAGACACTTTATGTATTCGGCATGGGCGAACTGGACAGTGGTGTCACTGCGGTGGCATTTTCACAGCTGGTAATCTTATTACAACTTAGAATCTCTGTTCAGTGGAGCAACTGCTTCTAACTGCTTGCTAAATACAATTTTAGAATGGTGGCAGCTATATACTTGCCGTGGACAGCGGCCGCGAGAGCATTCTATCAGTCTGGCAATGGCAATGGGGTCATCTGCTGGGCAAGGTGGCGGTAAGTGCAACAACACGATATTTTCCAAACAATTGTCAATCCTTTTGCTTCGCTTGCAGACATTGCAGGAGGGCCTGTCAGGCGCTGCTTTTCATCCATTGGACGATAATCTGATTATAACACATGGCCGTGGTCATTTGGCTTTTTGGCATAGGCGCAAGGATGGCTTCTTTGAGCGCACAGACATTGTTAAGCAGCCATCGCGTTCGCATGTTACTAGCGTACAATTTGAGCCGGATGGGGATGTCATAACTGCAGATTCGGATGGCTTTATTACCATTTATTCGGTAGACTCCGATGGCGCTTATTTCGTGCGCACAGAGTTTGAGGCGCACAACAAGGGCATTGGCTGCCTGATAATGCTGGGCGAGGGCACGCTGCTGTCGGGCGGCGAGAAGGATCGCAAAATAGCTGCTTGGGATTCGCTGCAGAACTATAAAAAAATTGCAGATACAAAGGTAAGCTTAAGATCACTACTACAGAACTTAACTAGCACTGCTTAATGTATCAACAGCTACCGGAGGCGGCAGGTGGTGTGCGCACCATATATCCTCAGCGTCCAGGACGCAATGATGGCAATATCTATGTGGGCACTACACGCAATAATATATTGGAGGGTTCGCTGCAGCGTCGCTTTACGCAGGTTGTCTTTGGCCATGGGCGTCAGCTATGGGGTTTGGCGGCGCATCCCGAGGATGAGCTGTATGCCACGGCTGGACATGACAAGCATGTGGCGCTGTGGCGCAAAAACAAACTTATTTGGACCATACAAACAGGCTATGAATGCGTCGCATTGGCCTTTCATCCGTTTGGCACGGCTCTGGCTGCTGGCAGCACTGAGGGCCATCTGCTGGTCATCAATTGTGAGAATGGTGCGGTGATGTTAACGCTGCGCGTTTGTGGTTCACCTTTGAACTGTGTTTCCTACAATCAGGGTAAAAATAATCATAAATTCTTTATACATATCATATAAATTATATACTTATTTATTTATAGTTGGTGACATGATTGCCATGGGCTCGCAGAACGGCAGCATATATATGTTCCGGGTCTCGCGTGATGGTTTCTCGTACAAGAAGGTTAATAAAATACGCGGCTCCCAGCCGTTAACGCATCTAGACTGGAGCATGGATGGCAACTTTGTGCAAACAGTGACAATTGACTTTGATTTGCTTTTCTGGGATGCCAAATCATTGTCGCCGGAACGCAGCCCCATTGCCATGAAGGATGTCAAATGGCTGACCAATAATTGCACGGTGGGCTTTTTGGTGGCCGGACAGTGGAGTAATCGTTACTATAGCACCGCCAATACCATCATAGCCACCTGCAGCCGCTCAGCAGCACATGAAATGCTTGTTTCCGGCGATGCTGAGGGTTATTTGCGTTTATTCAGGTAAGTTCTTTCATGTTTTTTGCAATTGGTTTATAACTTGTTTGATGCCTTGCAGATATCCCTGCATATCGCCACGCGCCGAGTTTCACGAGTTTAAGGTGTATTCCGGCATGCTGGCCTGTGCGCGCTTCCTATATGGGGATCACACGCTTGTTACTGTGGGCGGCACAGATGCTTCGCTCATGGTTTGGGAGATTGTTGAGGAATAGCTGAAATGGCCACCGTGGCGCTCCGCTACACAGTATGAGTCGCATTATACGGATTACTGGCGTCGGCGCTCATCAAGAGTGTCCTCCACGGCGCTAGACAGTGATTCCGTTGACTATCAGTAAATGATACTTTGCGTCTCTGCTCTGTGCAGTTTCGTTTGCATTACAACAAATTGGCCAGCATTCCGTTTTGTTTTATGGAAATACTACGAAAATTAAACAATTAATTAGATAAATTGCACAGTTTATTAAACAAAAAAAGAAAAATATTAAAATTAATATTGGTAATTTTTGAGAAATTTTAATATGAACTTTACATGCAACCAATTTAAACACATTCATAAATACATATGTATACATATTTAAATAAGAAGCATGTGCTCGCTCGTTCGCGTACTGTTTGGCTTCCAGAAATCTTCCGTTCGAGTTGCGCATTGCATTTGTCCTTTGCGTTTATATATTTAATTTAAAAGTCCATAGATTTATACATACTGACAGACTTTAATGCCACTGGTGGAATAACTTTACTATAAATACAATAAAAAGTGCGTACTGCGCGCTTTTACTTTCATTGTTTCATCTTTCAATCTAATCTCATTGTTGTTGTCGCATCAACGTATCTTCCTTCAACAAATGCAGAAGAGTAACAAAAACCAAAAGTGCACTTACATTACTTATACAAATATTAAATACTAAACTTTATTATACATATGTGTACGTATGTAGTTAGTTAAGAAACGATGCAAAAGCACACAACGTACATAGTGAATAAATAAAAATTTGTTGTTACAAAAAAGTTGTGTTTAAATATTTTGTTGACATGGGATCCGCAGTGCTGCCATACTGTTAATATTTGTTTAAGCTAGCTGGCAAAAGCTAAATGTTACACAAGCGTCTAATAAATACAGTGCACAATATTCTGGCAACTCTACCTATATATATTGTGGCTTGCCGGCGTTTACATTTATTGCAATAGTAAACTGTTTAACAAGTAAACAAACAGCTTATAACTTTTCTGCTATTCAAAAGGACTTTGCATATATAATGTATCCCATCAGCTCACAAAGAAGATCATGGACATTTGCAAACGAGGCACAGCTGCATGAATTTCGTGTGGAGCAAAACACAAAGTACATAGAAGAGCACAAGGACGAAGCAGAGGATAGCGATGATTATTTTTTATCACCGTACGAGGAGCGTCTTTTACTTAAGCAATATGAAATTTACTTAGCTGACTTTTGCCGACGCTTCGAGCCGCCCATGCCAAAATGTGTAATTGGGACGGCCTTTCACTACTTCAAACGTTTCTATCTCAACAACTCGCCTATGGACTTTCATCCCAAAGAAATTCTGTAGGTTCGCATGCAATTACTTATTTAAAAATTACTATACAAAACAACTCATATTTATAGCGCCACATGCGTGTTTGTTGCTTGCAAAGTGGAGGAATTCAACGTGTCCATCAATCAGTTTGTTAACAACATCAAAGGAGACCGCAACAAGGCTACCGACATTGTGCTCTCCAATGAGTTATTATTGATTGGTCAATTAAACTACTATCTCACCATTCACAACCCGTTCAGACCAATTGAGGGTTTCCTCATAGATATTAAGGTGACAGATCAGGCGCTCAATCATATGCAGCTGTGATGCTTAACAAATTTGTTTTATTTTGCAGACACGCAGCCATATGCAAAATCCCGAACGTCTTCGCCCACACATTGATAGCTTTATTGATCAAACCTTTTATACTGATGCATGTCTTTTACATACGCCCTCGCAAATAGGATTAGCCGCTGTGCTGCATGCAGCCAGCAAAGAACAAGAGAACCTTGATAGCTACGTGACAGATTTGCTTTTTGTTTCAGCCCGGGACAAACTACCAAGTCTGATCGATTCAGTGCGTAGTAAGTGCAGTATTTGATGCTATTAAACAGAATTGTCTTTTTATATGCTTCGTCCTTACAGAGATACGCATTTCTGTTAAACAGTACCAACCACCAGATCGGGAGAAGTTCAAGGCAATCGAGAAAAAATTGGACAAATGTCGCAACCAGGAAAATAATCCTGACAGTGAACTGTGAGTTAGAGCACCGTGTTTCAAGTGCATAAAATGATAAAATATGGTTTTTTTTTGTAGCTATAAGGAACGCCTGCGTCGCATGTATACTGATGAAGATGATATGCCCGCTGAAGATGCCTCGTTTCACATAGCAGACGTCAGCTCAGAGACATCTGCAATGAATATAAGCCAATAAACAATGTCAAATTGAAATAACAATGAAACTGTGTTTCACTGATAAATAAATAATTCTGAATAAAATTTATAGACTCCCCAATATTATTACTCATGGTAAAGATAGATATTCGCGAATCTATAAATGATTTGTATAAGTGGAAAAAATACTTTAGGAAAAGAGAAGACGTAGTCTGCATCATTATAATTTTTCGAACATCTAGGTAAGTAATGCAACAATGAAAAAATTCGCTTCGTGTTCATAAGATGCACTTCATAATTGGTTGAAGTCTATGGTGTAGTCATCAAGCAAAGGCTCATATCCATAAAGTTTACCATTAATAGATAACATTTTATCAATTTTTTTCTCTTTCCCCATACGAAAAATCATAATTTTTTATTTAAAAAAAATGTAGCGTCTACATCCGTCAACTTTTATAATGTTCTTAAATTATTATTTTCAAATCTAAGCTTAAAGCCTAGTCGCTATTGCTACATATAAGCTATAGCTATATACATATAAGCATTAATAAGCTATAGTATATAAGCTGTTTATGAATAAATAAATTTTCAAATTTTGCATAGTACGTTTATAGTATTTTTCACAAAAATATCAAAAATGGGGTAGGTTATTTGTGGTAACGCTTAGTCTTTTTGGTCTTTCATTTGTTGGTCACACTGATCAGACTGTATTTCGCCGGACGTCGCACGTGTGGAGTGATTTTCACTTGGAATTTAAATTAAATTCTCAGCTTATTGAAGCGCTTAAATTTGCATTTAAAGACAAAGAAATGGTAAGTTTGCTGCTTTCATACAAAAAATTGTAAAAGTGGTTCAATTAAAATCATATTTTGTGTGAGCTTCGCGAAGTTTCCATACTGATAACACGACTCTAGCGTTGGGCTGTTGTGTAACACCATCTAAAGACTGCTATACAAAAAACATGATGCCGGCGGTCAATTGTAATCATTAATTAAATTGTGAAATTATGCTTTCAGGCTGCTGCTATTAAGAGAATTATTCCCATGCTGGATCGCATTCTGGTGCAACGTGCCGAAGCTTTAACTAAAACAAAAGGCGGCATTGTTCTGCCCGAAAAAGCGGTTGGCAAAGTACTAGAAGGTACTGTTGTCGCTGTTGGACCTGGTTCACGCAACGTCGTAAGTTTAAAAAGAAACGCACATAGCATACGATTACGTGTTTAATTAAATTTTATTTACAGTCAACTGGCAATCACATTCCCATTGGCGTAAAAGAGGGCGATCGTGTGTTGCTGCCCGAATTCGGTGGCACCAAAGTCCAATTGGAGGGTGATGAGAAGAAGGAAATGTTCCTCTTCCGCGAGACAGATATTTTGGCCAAGTTGGAATAAAGTGTACAAGCCACTCACATGTGTCTCATAATTATATGTTTTTCAATTAGTTTGTAAAAATCACAATAAAAGCTGATGCAATGTTTTTGTTTGCAATCCATAACTATTACACATGATAAGATGCATATATTTTCTTGTTAAAATACAAAACTACACAATCTGACTTTCTAATAAGATATAACACTTAAACGCTAAAACTAATCCAGCTTTATATTGGCCAGACCATAGACTTGGTTGAATGCGGAACGCTGCTTAATATCCGGCAGGCCTTCAACAGCAGCGCGTTCTCGTGAGATTTTCACTAACGCCTCGAAAGAACGCGGCTCCCATATGGCCAAGTCAGCAAGTGTTTTCCTATGGAAACAATAGGCTTCTATTTGAAAAAAAAACTCTCATTGTAACTGCTATTGGTCACTCACTTGTTTAGTAATATGTCAGTGCGCGCCAAACCATCTTTAAATGTGTCTAAAGAGACACCATACTGCTGGCAACCGGCTTCAACACGCGTGCTCCACAGAGCAGCCATATCCAACTTCTTGAGTTTTCTTCCTTTGGTAGCGTAGGCTAAGGCGCGATGCACGCTGCGTATGGCAAAGGTGTAAACATTGCGTGGCCGATGGCGAAAGTGCTACAAGAACGCGCCATTTATAAATATAGTACTATTTTTGTTTAGTTTATACTTACAGCAGCCATTTTAAAAATGCGACGTTTGCGCCAAAATTCATCGGGACCGCGTGAGCGCACCAGTTGAGGTATGTTTAAAAACACCATGATGCTAATTTGTTAACAACAGCAATACTTATTTATTGGCTTTAATTTATACTTTTTAATTTCTAAACAACTAAAAAATTTTACATAACCCTGCACACCTTCAACAGCTGTTGTTACATTTAGCCGATATTAATAGATAGCACGAAATATCGATACATCGTGTCACGCCCTCAACTGGTGATGGGCATACCTACTGCACAGCCGGTATTTTTGCCAAAGTTTATTTACAAATTGCAAATGTTGTGAAAAATTTAATTTTAACTGTTTTATATGCCAAAACCAGCACAAATAATCTTGTGATTTAGTTATAATGTGTGCAAACAATCAACGCCCTAATCCTACAACATCAACCATAGCGCTCTGCTACGAAGGCCGCCTAAGTTTGTATATTTTCCTGGCCACCGCCACACTTGTGCTATTGCCTTCGGTGCCACAGATCTATTATGGTATTGTGCCAAATGTATGGGGTGCCGTTTTATGGGGACCGGTACTATACTATGCCTTAATTAACATGATCATACGTTTTGTGCTCAGGAACAATGACTTTCAGGCAAGTTGGGCAGTGCAGAGAATAAATCCTTATCTTATCTCATAGTGTATTTTCATTTGCAGGTGGCCATACGTGCCTCATTTCTGGGCTTTGCCGAGGCCGTGAGCATACTAGTCATATGTTTTGCGCCCACAGCCTGGCAGCAATTCGGGGTCTATGGCTGCTTTATGGCATTCTTTCACTACTCAGAATTTCTGGTCATTGCTTGGTCTAATCCGCGTACCTTAACATTAGATTCCTTTATGCTCAACCATTCAGTGCACTATGGCCTGGCCGCCGCGGCTAGTTGGTTGGAATTTGCATTGGAATTAAATTTCCTGCCAGCTTTTAAGCGCTATGCGTTCATCTGGCTGCTGGGCGTAGTGCTCTGCACGCTGGGTGAGCTTGTGCGCAAGTCAGCCATTATAACTGCAGGTCGCAGCTTTACACATCTAGTGCAAGACGAAAAGCATTTCGACCATAAGCTTATCACGCACGGCATCTATGCATATAGCAGACATCCGTCGTACGTTGGTTGGTTTTGGTGGTCCATAGGTACACAGTTTATACTAATGAATCCGCTGTGCATCTGCATTTACACTCTAGTCAGTTGGCTCTTCTTTCACGATCGCATCTATATTGAGGAATACTCGTTGCTCAATTTCTTTCAATCCGACTATGTACGGTATCAAAAACGCGTGCCCACGGGCTTGCCATTTATTAGGGGTTATCTGATCGAATAGAAGTCTTCAAGCTAAGAATTAAGAGTTCAAAGTCGTCACACAAATCAAGTAAACAAGAGAAATAGCTTTAAGTTTGCCACACAATCTGTAAAGTATTAGACTTTTGTATAGCCGTAATAAAATCAGACATATGTAAACAAATCTATTGTAAATTATTTATTGTTTCATACATACTCCTATAAATTGAATTCATTGTTTCATTTGAAAGCTCTTTAATTATGGCCACAATATCTTTCGATTTTTAATCAATAAGATAAGCTTCTAGCGATAAAATTAATGTTTGTGCAAGAGTAGCTAATCAATCTTGTTCCGTTAAGGAAATAATACGCTATATACCCAATAATTCTTATCAAATCGCTTTGGAGTTTGGAACCTTAATATGCAGTTTCATCAAGGAATGTGTGGAATTTGAGGCAATGTTTAAAAACTATTTACCATACAAACCAACAATAAGTGTCAAACAATTTAGTTCGCTTGGAAACAGAGAAACTTTTTCGACCCATATAATTTTATGGCGTTGAAAGGTATTAATTATTAAACACAGTTTAGGACCAATTTGAGAGAATCTGTGATGTAAACCCAAATTACTATGTATAGGCTGTCGAAAAGTTGTTTTTTAGATGAGTGAACTGAGAGTGCGACCGACCCGCTAGAAGTAAATTAAATAATTTATTATAGATTTACGTTTTTCGTTAAGTTTGTGTGTGTTTTTTATTATCAATTTAAATTCGAATATTGCTCTATCTATGCATATGTATATAAAACACAAGCAGCAGCCAAATGTGGCTTTGTTCATGTTTGTTTTTTTGTGTGGATCATATACTTTGTACATATGTATGTATGTGTGTGTGTGTGTGTGTCAAGGTATATGTAAAAACAATTATCAGCGTTAACAAAAGTCTCAGTCATTCTGTAGCTTATTAACTTTTAACTTAATTACAACAATTGCAAATCCGCTGTTTATTCTTCTACATTCTTGATACGCAGCGATTGCTTTGCCTTCACTTTGGCCGTGTGCCTGTCTACATATGTGCATGTGTGTGTGTCTTTGTGTGTTCTTTGTGGGTGCTTTGTGTGTACTTTGTGGGTGTCTTGTGTATGTTTATCTGAGCAGGTAACTTTGTGCATCTGTCTATTCCACAAATTCCGGTTCACCGGAATAACTGCATCCAGGATTCTTGATAATGTGACCAGCCGCATAGTTGCCACAGCGTATACACACGTCCAGCGTCTTACCCTGCACAAATTGCGCCAAAAAGCCACCAACAAATGCATCCCCAGCGCCATTGGTATCTACAATCTCATGCACTGCCAACGGCTTAACCGGGAACTCTTGCACCGAGTCATGCTGCACAAGCAGCACAGGATCGCAGCCCTGCGTGAGTATGGCAATGCGAGATCGTGCTGCGTTTAACTTAGGCAGCGCGACTAATCGCTTGCCAATCTCTCGCAGATCCACATCGTCTGGCCAGCCTTGGGCAGTAGCAAAGGCTTTGGCCTCTGCTTCGTTGCCGAATATTATGTCCACATAGGGCATGACCTCCAGCAGCGGTGCCATGTAGAATTGCGATATGAATGGAGCGCTGAGGTTCATTAGGAACGGTCGCTGTTTGGCTAGGGCTGTGGCGGCAACGCTCATTATGCTTGGCGGGTTGACAGTGAGAAAGAAGCCCTGTGGAATAAAACATAATTAGTTGGAAACAGAGTTGATAGTTATTTGTGCTCGCATTCGATGGCTGTGCTTTCGAGGGAATCTAAAAGTTATGTAAACATTCTACGCTTTTAACTATGTTTACTGCATATACATACCGATATATAGTAGTACTCTGCATTATCCACAAGCGCCTTGTTAGCTGGAATCTCCAAATGATCATTAGTGAATTTATTGGCAGCCGCCAAGTTGGCGCACAGTGAACGACGAGTGCCAGTGATGAGAACCGCACATGTGCCAGTTGGCGTGTCCGGCTTTACTTGATAATGTGCATCAACGCCAGCAGAGCGTGCTTTTCTACGTAAAATTTCCGCATAATCATCCTGGCCAACGCAACCAAAGAAGACTGCCACATTTGGCTGCTTAATGATCCATTGTGCAATGCGCAATGAGTTCTGCACGGAACCACCCGCTAGAAAGTCGGCTTGAAAATTATCTATCAGCTCCCTATAGACGGGCATATGTCGCTCTTCGGCCAAAATAGCATCGTCCTCATTCATTTCATATTTTTTAAGAAAGGCCATTGGCACAATTGCCGAAATGTCTAGCAACGGATTGCCACATCCGACTAAAAGTCCTTCTCTGCAATGAAAAAGCCAATTATTGGTAATATTACGACAACGCTTAAAAACATGGCTTGTTTTTTATTATTCCCACCTCACATTAATGTTTTGCGACATTTTGTTGGAGTGCTCTTGGGCGGTCTGAACTCAGCGCACTTTGAAATATAAATGCGCGCAATTAGTAATTAAATCAACAGCTGAGCAACCAACTGCCGATGATCTTTTGCGATAGCTTGCATCCGCAATTTCTAAAGCTATAGTAAGGTACAGAGTGAGCACTGTTTCTCTAGATGGAATACAAATTCATGCTGCCCTAATTTGTTGGACGGCTATTGTAAATAAGTAGGGGTATTCCCCCTTCTCAAAAAATTAATTGAAAATGGATCCAGCTGGACATACCCAAACTACATGCTACTTGTAGTTTTTAATAGAGGATGTGTGAAATGAATTGCATTGGCCCATGATTTTTTTGCCATACAAGTCATTTGCTGTGTAAAGTTTCTAAAGGATGCCTCTTTCGTACAACGATAGTATAAACTCCCTAGTTCGTCTGCGGGGAAATGAGTCAGATGTACAACTTTTGTTTAAATTAGGTGGCTCTTTACATATATGTATGTATAAATATGTACTTATCAACACAACCAGATAGTGGTGTAAGCCCTATTTCCATAAACACACTTAGCTCAAATCTATAATACACACACGTTAAGCATTATCAAATATTATCAGATTAATCCGTTCCATGAATACCCTTAACTTGTTTGCCATGTGTAAAAATAGAGCCATGGTATGCGCTTATCGGGCACACTACGCACAAGCACACACAATATCACATACATATATGTACATATATAAATTGTCGCTATGGAGCTATGACGATGACAAGAAGTTAAACAATAGTTCATTTATGCCCTGGGATGTCGCAAGGGTCAATATATAAAACAGTTTCTACAATCGCAGATAACACATAAAAACAGCACACGATTTTCACACTTGTTCGTAAATTTCGAACAATTAGACAGTAGAGCAAGACCATGCTGGGTTTTTTGTCAATAAATACTATAAGTATGTACATGTGTAATCATATATTTTTATACATGCAAACAACGCGCGAGAGCAAAACTTACTTTAGCGTGTTCGTCATTGTTACTATTGTTGTTGTTTTGTGTATGCTTATGTAAACATATACAAGTTATTGCACCTGGAATATTTAACTTAACTACTTTGCTCAAATTCTTTATAGAACTTGTTGCCAGTTTAATTGTTAAATGATTGAACTGCTATTAGAATTGTATATTCGTGAAATTTATACGAGCTCTGTTCTTTAAAAAAAACCTAGCGCCGCCGCCAGCAACTTGGTAACGATAACGATAAGCTTCATTTGCGATAACAATTTGGACAGTTTTTTTGTGAGTTTTATTTTTTATCACAGAAGGTCGATAATTAGTATTTTCTTTATTCACCTCGTGGTATTATGTCAAAAAGTATCAAACAAACAGCTGTTACCAAAAATGTCTGCCAACTTATAAACTGAACTTTTTCTTTTGAATATTTTAAAATACAAATACTTACTTCATTTGATAATTGTCTTTAAGTAACCAATCTCAATTAAACAATTTTATTTGAAATAAAAAATATGGGTAAAACATAAAATCTACATAAAACTTAAATATCGTTAATATTTAACTTAAATAATTTGAGTGCAAATCGTTAAGAGCATAAAAACATACATTTTAAAGAAACCCGCAGTTGATAACATTTTACCTGTACGCAATTCAGCTTTTGTACGTGTTACATATCGCACAGCTGACAGTTGTCAAATTAATATATACCATGAAGTTGGGTGCTGTCACACGCTGCGGCTTTCTTTCTTTCCGGTTGTCAAAAAGGTACGAAAGCATAGAATTTTTATGCCGAAGCCGCTACCACGAATTTAATTCGAAAATATGTGCAACATCCTATATAATAAACATTTATTTTTTATTGATTGCAGTGCAGTGACACCTCTACATTTTAAATATGGCCGACGTTGATGTGTAAGTTAAATATCAAACAAATTTCTTGCCAACTAAATCGGCTACTATCGTTTTGTTTACTGATGAAATTAATTGGTCCGTGTTTATGAATTTTAGTTGATTAAAAACTATCCAATTACTGATAAATACAATTGCAACAAGAATTTTCTAAAAACGTTTCTGTGATGCATTGTTAATTCATATTTTTTATCTTTTCAATTCATTTCCGCTGTCGCCGCTAAAAAAATAAACACATGTAGTGATGTACCCTCTGCTGCGCCCGTGCTAGGCGGTGCCATGGACATTAATACCGCACTCCAGGAAGTGCTCAAGAAGTCGCTCATCGCCGATGGACTCGTGCATGGCATTCATCAGGCCTGTAAAGCTTTGGACAAGTAAGATTTTATTTTGTATTGTTGAAGTGAGCAAGGCTTAAGGCACATAAGGCACACTGCTGATGAAATTAATTGGTCCGTGTTTATGAATTTTAACTTGATTTCAAACCTTCCAATTACTGAATTGAGTGCAAGCCAGCGGCGCTTCTATAAATTTTTGCTAAATACCCAATATTCTTTTAGCTAACATCTATTTTAATCTATTCCAGACGCCAAGCCGTGCTCTGCATTTTGGCTGAATCCTTTGATGAGCCCAACTACAAAAAGCTGGTCACTGCGCTTTGCAGCGAGCACCAAATTCCATTGATTCGCGTTGATTCGCACAAAAAGCTTGGCGAATGGTCCGGTCTCTGCAAAATCGACAAGGAGGGTAAGCCACGTAAGGTCTGCGGCTGCTCTGTTGTGGTTATCAAGGACTTCGGTGAGGAGACGCCCGCATTGGATGTGGTCAAGGACCATCTTAGACAAAACAGCTAAACTATCTGCGTCTTGTTTCAAGTGAGAGTTCATGAGAACATAATCGTGTAGAATACGACCTGGCTAAGGAAACACCCACGGCCAATGTTTTTTCTAAAAATAAAAACGTAAGAAACCAGAAAACACAGAACATTTTGGATTTTTGGAATGTTCTTTGTTTTAAAGTACAATTGAATGTAAATTTAATTAAACTTTGGCCAGACAGGCCGGCTTGTGATGGGGCCAATCCTTTATCTGGCAGTCTCTGTAAGCAAATGATTTATATTTTATGCAAAGTAGCGTAAAAAACATTTATTCACACTTACCTGGAGCAATAGTGAGCCGCCTTGCAGTTAGCGCACTTCTTTGTTGCCTGTGCCTGACAATTAGCGCATTTATTAAGCAATTCAGTCTGGTTAGATGACACATTTTCTGGTGCTGCCGTTTGGGACATTGCCTCCTTTTCCTCCATGTTTCGCTCCAGCTCACACAGCAGGTCCGTATTGTAGGCACCGGTTAGTCGCGTGGCCAATGCACATATTTCCTCTTTGTTTTTGCTCAGAAACGTGCTTTCTTGATCCTGCGCTATTTGATAGAACCCACCATCGTTTTCGGCCTGCTGCAACAAGTTATTTTGTATCTGCGGCATATCCTCCAATAGCAAATTGCTGGATTTGTTGGCTGCTGTCTGACCGCCCAAAGACATGCGACTAACAAACTGTTTCAGTCCAACCATCACAGGTAATTGATCCAGAAGGGTTTCATGCATGAGACCCAGTAGCTGTAACAAAACTGTTTAAAAGTCGATCGGGACATGGCTTTTAAAGTAACTTGCCTTGGATAACTGCTTACAGCGCCCCTCAGTGAGAGCATAGTTTTGCATAAGCTGCGGGTTAAGCAGCAATTGATGCAGACAAAACCAGGCTTGAGCCTCTGGTTTGACTATCTTGGCCATATCCTCTACCTCGACCCACTTCTCATCAATAAACTTTTGCAATCCCTTGCTTGTTTTGCGCTGCCATGGTCTAAAGCAGAGCACGTCAACCATAAGCCATGGTACATCGTGGGTCACTAGCATTCTGCGGCTAGCGCTCACATTAAACATGGCAACATTGTCAGTCACATAGTTTAGTAGGCTGACGCAGCGCAAACCGATTTTGTAGATCAGATCGCGCTTTTGACGCTCCAGCTCTGTAAGCACTGCCTCGTCCACATCGACCCTGGTTTCGTTCTCGTGATAGCCCATGCTAACCAGACCAATAACCTGGGCCACGCTTTGTGCAGAGTAATCAATAAGATCAAGCACCGAATCCTTTAGTGACTCGCAACAACTTGGATGATAGAGCGTAGCGTCAAGCAATGCAATAACTGCTGCTTCATGGTACATCACCGTGTAGATGAGAAATGTAGCCTGAGGATTCGGATCGATCTCAAGTAAATGAGGAAGCACACGCGACTTCCACAGATTCACACAGTAAGCTTCATGTATCAGCACACTTAGCTTGTCATGAGAGATTAAAAATTCTTTTACCTCTTCCTCGCGTTGCTCGGCTGCCTCTATAGCCGCCTGCTGGCTCAGCTTTATGATCATTTCGTGCACCTCAAGCCATTTGCTACCCCCAACATCGCGCACTGTAAAGGGACGAATGCTCTCCACAAAGAAATATAACTCTTCTGGAAACACAAAGTTTACCATTTTTAACAAAACTTGTAACTTGTCGTATTGGCAAATTATTAAATTGGATTACAAATTTTTTGTAAGTTGGGTAAGGTTGTCATAACAAGCATTGGTTGCTAGGATCACGTAAGTACATAAATCGAATTTGTTTAGTTGCTAGCTCTCAAGTAACTCATGAAGTGAGTGCAAACTCATAACAAAAATTCTATAAAAATCTAGAAAGTTTTGCGTAGAGAGCTTCTGACTTTGCTGTACAATAATTTCTCCACTATCCATATAGTCATTTACTCGATTAGCTTCGCCTGAACCATCGGAATTAGTCTTCGTTTTTACATTTATAAACAATTAAAGTTTTTTTTATTAATACATGAAGAGTTTGTTTATAAACTACACAAAATATGTAAAATATAAATATACAGTAGTTAATTAAACATAAACATATTAATTTAAAAAAATATCAGAATCTTTTAAACATAGGTTTTTGTTAATATTTACAAATTAAGGTAATAAATCTAGGTTAGTTTAAGTTAATATTTGTATGCTTAAGTTATATGACTAAAGCTGCGTTTAAGTAGTTGCCGCTTAGAATTTAAATAAACTTGTCTAAACAAAATATAGGTATGTACATAATTACGAACTACACATTTAAACAAGTTTTCCAAGGTTTTGTATTTTCACTGCTTAGGATACATGGATGATAACTGCGCAAAGTTTCAGATTCAAAGGCTTTGCAAGCATTTTAGGATAAAAATATTTGATGTATAGCTTTAAATTTCACACTAGTTGAAATCGATCTACTTAAACCTTAATGATTAAGGCTTAAGTTTATCGTCTGTTAAAGTTTAGGCTACACCTTTTTGAAAACGGTTCTAAAAATCACAAATTCAGGTATGTTGTTTAGGATGAGATCTTTCGCTTTTTGCGACCTCTAACGGTATAGTTTGACTTGCTGGTTGAGTTCTTGATCACTGATGCTGCCTAGATTCAATTCAGCCTCCTGTTTTCGCAACAACTCAAATATGGCTGCCAATTGTTCGCGTTCAATGCTGTATAAAGTAGTTGGATATGTATTGGCATTGTTTCATAAGTTGTGGTCTGGCTCAATACGTACCGTTTTTCTTCTTCAATTTGGTCTGGTGACAGATTTTTCTCTACACTGGTTTTATATTGCTTGTTACGAAATGTACCCACTAGATGATTATAGTTATAGATGGGCTCTTTTGGATTGCCAGATGCTAGCTCTGTTTCGCTCTCACTTAGCGGCTCGTCATCCTCCTCGTAGGCCTCATCGTCATCGATTTCGCATTGCAGACGTGACCACATCTGTTCCTGTATCTGTGGATCATCCTCTAAACGCAGCTCATCAGCGCCCAGACCCTCATCCTCTAGTTCCTATGCACGCAAAAATGTATACTATATGTGGTCTTAAAAACGGCGCATTACTTACCGAATCGTCCTTGAGCAAAAATGCAAAGTAAAGTGATATAATAACGGTTAGTAACAATGTGGATGAGACAACCAAAAAGTGACCAGAATAACCGTAGACCAGATCGTCCCACGATGAAAACAAATCCTGCATTTTATTAATTTTAATAGCTGTTTATATTTTTCGTATTTGTATATGTTTTCCAACAAGAACTGCTGCAGCCTCTTATCAGCTTAAACATTCACAGCGAAGCGCGTGCAGATATACAAAAAAAAAATGATTTAATACTAGAATAAATACTGCATACTTTTTTACGTAAATAATAACGTCTTTTTTTCAATTTATTATTTTGCGTCTTAAGTTTTTGTTGAAACAACCCCTAATTTATTAAAACAATATACATTCTAGTTCTTTAAATGTTGCATTCCAAAAATGCTTTCACCCATTGCATAAAAAAGCGCTTTCCTTGTCAATCAAATTAGCCACAGTTAAAAGTGTGATACCAATTTGGTACAGCTATTTCCCGAATCAAAAGGATGTAGACCATGAATTACCAATTTCAGGCAGTTTCTATTTATTTTAAACAGCAAAACAAATTCTACTTTTTGTAGAAATAAAACTATCTGCAATTAAAATTTAATTATTAATCAAAAAGTTTATTTCTTTATTTTTTTTTCGTTTTTACAATAGTTAATTTTAAAATAAATGCTCTCTTTTGCTATAATTATATCCAACAAATGCTAATTATCTTGTGCCCCATGGCTGAGTAAGTGCAGCAATGGCATGAGCGGCTTCATTGAGCGGACGTCTATTGAATTCTCTGCAGAATCTGCACAAGGCGCACATCCGCAATTTGAGGGCACTTCATGCTGCCAAAGTTATATGCAGATTAGTCAAATGATACACCAGTTAAAACGCAACTTACCTTCTGTTCAAACTTAAAGTCATCTTCACAAACCATTTTCACTGAGATCGGTTTAAAGGACTTGATGCTGCAGCAATGGCAATACTTTTCATGTGTATCGGTCAGTGTGTTGTATTTGGAACCAGAATTACAAGCACCAACGCAATCCGTAAATCCTTTAATTGGCTCAGCATTAACACAAACGCCATGGCCTGGTTTGAGTGTTTTCAGCAGTCCTTGGGTCTGCGATTCCGCCAGCGAAACGGGCAAACAATTTGCTACAAAAAAGGAGTTGTTTTATTCTTATTCACGCCTAGATCAGTCAAGATGCTTACTCTTGTCCTCAACCATCGGTTCCAGTTTGCAGCGCTTGCAGCAACCCTCTTCATATAAAAGGTGTGCTGCACATCCCTTAACGTCTGGGCAAATTTCTTTCGAAGAGCTGACCATAAGCATTGCATCCTTTTCCAAGCACATGTACTGAGTGCAATTATCGCTAGAGCGCCACATGGCATTGGGCTTATACAAATGATCCTCAAAAACACACTCCGTCTGCACACATTCACCACAGCACTTGGTTTTGTCCAGTTGTTTGTAGGTGTATCCTGCTGCGCATTTAGTAGTACACTGCTCCACAGTGGTGATTACTTGGGCGCTGCCATCTGGACCATAAGAGCACAATTCATGTTTGCACACATCCTTCGGATGAACCCATTTGACGCCTATTTCTTTGGTGAACTTAGTGGATTCATCCACATCGTATTGCACAATGCACAAGTTTTTGGGCGGAACTTTAAGAGACTTGCTTAAACAATGGTCAAAGATGATCGAAGTTTTTTACTTACCGCACTTGTAGGTGGGACAGCAATCGTCCAGATCTTGATGTTTGCTGACTTCGTAAAAACGATCCATACAGCTGGCTGGCTCTGGTGGACATTGTTCTTTTTTGCAGACAATTTTTTGTGTCGGACAGCAGCCTTCCTCCGATTTTACGAGCTGTTCGCCTGGCTTTAACTCACCAGGTATTACTAGTGGCTCGCATTCATCTTTTGGCTTGCATTCTATAAAAACAATAGGACGGGGAAAATGTAATCTAGTTGACTACCGATTGCGCTACTTCGAGTATAATTTTATTCATACCGCATATGTATTGTGGACAATTGTTCACATCTGTCTTCATTTTCTTAAACTGCCCTGGTCCACACACTGGCATCATAGGCTGCAGGCATAGTTTCTGTGCTTCCTTGATTTCCGGTACACAACGATAGCGTGGGCAACAGTCCTCCTCGTTCACAATCTTTTGCGGCTTATGGCCAACAGCACATATGTTTTCCTCCACCTGACAGTTTTTCTCAACGCAAGTTGTTTTACCATTCGTGTCACATTTACAGTCCGTGCACTTATCCTTCTGCCACTGGTCTCCAGGCAGATGAACTGCGTCATCACATTTTGCGCACGATATTTCCGGCACACACTTGCCACCATCCATTACTTTGCCCGCAGGGCAGAAGCAACCTTCAAAACGTTCAGCATTGAGACACATTTCATCACTTGTCACGGTATTGTACACGGCCTGTGTCTTGACATTGATTGCATCGAATTCGGAAGCGGCCTTAATTGTATCGCACGTCTTGGCACAGCCGCAAGGTTCATAGATCATGTCGGTGGGGCAATCGTAGGGGCACAGCTCTGGACGGCGCCAATTAGTGCATATGTCTTGTTTGTTACACTCCTTGGCATAAGCACTGAGCGATACGCAGACTCCCTGTTGTGAGTTGCCGGGCTTGCACATATCCTGTTGACAGGCGGAAACATAAGCAATCGGGTCCACAATGAGAGGACACTTGCCAAACAGCTCTTGATTAAAGACCTGCAAGCAGGGATCCTTCTCTGGTGGCAAAGGCAGGCAATTTTCCTTAGCCACATCTTCGCTCAGACACTCATTGGCTTCTAAGCCGAGTTTTGGCTCATCCGCCTGCCAGCTGTTGATGACATCTCCCAGTCCTGGATTGGGCTTGCCGCGTTGCCGTTTGGCGGGATTCTGCTGCAAATCATTAGTTGCATCATCATTACAATCACCGCATAGACCTTCCATTTTGCTGCCATATTTAATGCTGGGAACTCCCAACGAGAATATCAAATCATCAAAAGCCGCTGTTAGTTCCACATGTGATTCCGGCAAGCTGAGCACCAGCTCCTTGCCTACTACCTGCTTCAACGCAATCCAGCTATCTTTGTAAGGCATCTTCTTCACCTCAAAGCCATCAACGAGCACCTGAAGCGCCCTTCGTTGTTTCGGCACGCGTTGTATATGGATCACATGATCACCATTCAGCACCATTAGTGACTCGGCGCAGCTGGCATGCTCGCCGCTATACAACTGACCAAACTTCTTGCAATCATCCATGCTCACATACACTTGGAATGTGTGTACGCCCGGCAGCACTATGTCTCGAGACAACAAATATGTGCAGTTGCCGTGAAGTGGGAAACTCTTGCGATCATAGGTTACAAACTTGGAGCCCCCAAATGAATTACATACGCAATCCTTGCATTCGGTAATGGGCACGCAGCTTTGACCCTTCCGCACGGTGCCATCTGGACAATAGCAGCCGGGGAAGCAGGCATCATGCAATAGTGGACAATCATCACCGTGCAGAGTATCGCAAGAGGGTTCACAACGCCGTTTGTAACAATCAGTGTGCACTAGCGGAGCCGGACAATTGATCTCGCATTGATGCACAGTACGCCAGGTAGTCAGTTGAACATTAGGATTTACGGCCAAACACTTTTCGACAAAGCTCTGCAGTATGTTGCATTTGCATGCGGTGGCATCACCATTATTTGCTCGTAAACATTCGCAAGCACTTTCCATGCAGTAGGTGGTCACAAATCTCTTGTAATTTACGGCCTTGTTGCATTTCAGGAACGTGGGATGCCTAGAAAATAAGAAGTGTGTTAAGCCAATAATATGAAGCGATAATTTAAGAGCTTAAGGATTAAAATCTATGTATACATTTTTACTACGTGGAGCAGGAACCTAAGGAGGTATATATGATGTCATTGGTGCTGTTAAGCTCAACTTACTTGATAGTATTACACAAAGCCAGCGCCTTCTTTTGCAAGTCCAGCGGGCACTTTTGTTCGCTGCACTCCTCCTTGGACATCTTTTTGTCATACCAGCTATCGCCAAACTTCTCAGTGTTTGCCAATACTGTACCATCAGGCGTACGTTTGTCATCACTGGGATTACCATTATAATACCCGCACAGACCATCCACAGTGCGTATAAATTTGGATGAAATGCCAAGCTTAATAATGCCTATGTCATCGAACTGCACCCAGAATCCATATTTGGTTGACACCACCAGTATAGTTTTGCCCGGTTGTGAGACCACAAAAGATGCCTTGCATATAGGCGAATTTATGAGTTGATCCACGCTAAAGTCAAAGCCGTTAAAGTTAATCTTTTGCTGAGGTAGCAGCACCAAAGTGTTCCCAGCCAGCAAATCCTTTATGGTGACAACTTTATGGCAAATCTTGCGACCAGTAGCCTCGCTGCATTGAAGGTGCACTGTAAGAGAAGACCATATTTTCCGTCTGTGTTCACTGCACATACCCAATTCACTTACCTGATATAACCCAGCTAGCATTATGTATGTCCCTGGCAAGTATATGGCTACAGGTGGCATATTTGAATTCAGTACCATCAAAGGTGGTAAAAGTCTTGCCGCTAATCTCGCACACGTCATCCTTGGTGCGTCGGAGCACACACGTATATTTTAGACAATCACCCGCCTTCGCCATAGACATATCCAATTCCACATCGTATTTTTCTGGGCACTTGGGTTCCACACAGGTCATAGTTTCATTTTTATCTATTTGTTTGCTAGGAATGGGCACACAAGTGAATTCACTACATTCCTCTTCTTGTACAAAATCAAGCTCATTGGTTGGCATAGCTAGCATTTCCTCCTTTGATGATATGAACTTGGTTTTGGTTATTTTGTTGCCATCATCCACAATGGAAACTTGCTTGGAGAAAGTAAACATTTTGGACATTTTGCGCGCCTTTTTCTCAATGATTTTGATTTTCATTTGAGGTGGACAAACTGGCGCAGGACAGGTGATGACCACAGCTGTAAATACAAATAATGTAAATGCCAAATCATGGATTTATGTTTTGTGGTAAAGCATACTCTCATTTTTCTCGCGTTTCATTTCCGGCTCTACTGTAAAGGAATCGCTGCAGCTCGCATCCTCATCATCGGCACAATCCTGCACGCCATTGCACCATAGCACTTCGGGTATGCAGTCTCCACTAGATGGACATAAACGCTGCTGTTTGGGGCAAGGCTCACACTTGCAGAAGCAATCGCTGCTGATAACAGTCCTTAATTGATTTCCACAAGGCTGACACTTCTTGGGCTTGCAGTTCTTGTGGCCACCCAAGACACAAACGCACTCCTCGCAGGCGGCATTCTCAAACTTTGTGCCAATGGGATAGCTGACATAGTTCTCAAAGCAAGGACAGATATTGTGTGGCACACAATTATTGCCATCCCAGTAAAGTTGATCTTTGCACTTGCATTCGGTTGTAGACTCGGTAACCCCATCGCAAACATTACATTTAGTGGGCTTGGAATCCACTTCTCGAATTTCCTCCTTGATTTCAACTGCAAAGCATGTTCATTATATAAATTTACCTTAAAATGGGGAGGGCTACAACTTACGATACGGCTTATAGCAACCAAGTGGTTCAATACGCATGTTAATATTTTTGTCCCATTTGGCCGGTTGTACCTTCAGATACTGTGTAAAGATGGGCTTCTTAAAGTGATGTGTACGCTCCGTATCGCTATCAATGTTGCCTTCAAAGATGCGTGGTTGTCCATCGAAATCTAGCACTTTATTCCAAATAATGCGATTTTTGGAAAACAGCACTTTGTAGCCGCTGACCCAACCATCAGGACCTCCTTTAGTCTTAAAGCCAGAAATGTTACGTGGCTCGAGGAAATCAAATTCAATGTATTCATGTGGCGTATTCGCCAATGAACGCCAGCCTACTGGTGACGAGAGCTTCAACAGATCCAATAGACGCGGTTTCTTGGCTGGTTTAGGCAACTGCCAAGTACTACTTGTCTTTACCTGCTTCTCATGCAGCTTGCCTTGCTCCACGCCCATATCATCCACACAGTCGATATCCAATTCTTCAACATAAGGACGCTCGGTCGTGGTAAGTACATGGATTTCTTCATAAGATGCTAAAGTAGTTTCCTCTGGATGACCACATATCAGCAGCTCAACTCGCATAGCTATGGAACCGTGCCATTTCAGTGGATATATGCGCAATGAGGAGGCTTCAATGGGTATCTTAAATAGAGATTGTACAGGTGCGCGCGAATCCAAGGGACCATTAAACATTTGTGGCTTATCCGTCTCATCCACCAAATAGTGATAGGCGACACCGTCGTGACTGTGCAAAATCTGCAAAAGATTTAAAGGTAATAATAGAGTTTGTGTCGAAGCGAAAGATGCTGCTTACCTTAAAGAGCGTAACATAATTGTCAAATTCTGGACTGCCAGCCATGACAACGCCATAGAAGGGTTCAGGTTTTCCAAAATTAATCTCTAAATATTGCATTTGATCATTAATGCTGGGGGACCAGCTGCCAGTATGTGATTTATCCTTGGTTAAACGCGCCATATGTGGAGCATGTTCCGGTGCCAGCTTGGAACTGGCATTGAAAACACTATCGGGCAGGGAATCTACACCATTTTCAATCTTGGGAATAAGACTACAAAAAACGAAATATAGTAAAGGTTGTAGACGCAAATGAAGAGCTTTCTTACCGATTAGGAGCGCATTCCAAAGGCGGCGTTAGAGTTACCGGAAAAACGCCCAAAGGATATAAAGGATAGGTTGTTACTTCCTGCGGCTCAGCTATTCAATTTTGTAAAATCTTTATAAATTTCTCTTTAAGCTATAGTCAATACTTACGTTCAGTTGGCTCAGGCAGCGGCTCGGGCTTGTTGGGTACACAGGTAAAGTCGTTGTCTATGCACTGACACACCTCGTATTCGCCAACGACTGGCATATGTGGCTGGACATACGACTCCTTCTTGTCCATGCAGGGACACTCATCCACGTGCACACATGTGTCCTCATCTCGCCAATATTTGCCCTGTTTAGGACAATCCGGTCGTAATTTATCCACACAACCGGGCTTACAATGCTCTCCAGGCTGGCAGAGACCACGTTTTTTCAAAATGGTTCCATAGTAGTGACAGGTGTGCTCGCATTGATTAGCACAATCTGACCATTCCTTGCCATCATCGCACTGTTTAAGCTGCTCAAATTCCTTGTGTGGCTTGCCACAACTTGGTTTAAGCTCCTGCACAGTGGAAATATGATCACATATGAACATGATGGGATTAAACATCATGAACTCGCCGCAGGTCTTCTCCACATAGATCCAACCACCCTCCACACCTTTAGGCTGACAATGTAGGAACTTATGGCAATCTCCCGAATATTCCTTATATTCTGCAATGACAGAATCGCAGCCGATGCCAATCTGTGGCTTTTCAATGGGCTTGGGCGTTGTTTCGGGAGTATCATCACACTGGCAAAAGGCGCGCAGCTCATAGTCATGACACTTGCCCACACACACCAAGCCTGCATTAATATTGCATACTACATTCTCATCCATTTGCTCTGGTGGCTCGTGTGTATTGAGCACGCGGCATTCCACTTTTGTCATATACTGTTTCAGGCAGGTGCCATAGACGCTTTCCAGGCGGTCATAGCGCGGCAGCTTTTCCTCATCATTAAGACGCACGTCCTTATTGGAGCTGTCGTTGTCCTTGTCAAACCAACGCGTCCAACCTTTTACACATTTGGTTTGATTTTCTGTGGCCATAGGTGGTAGGGTGGTGCCCTCTAAAAGTGGAGCCGGCACACTATTGGATAAAGCACACTTGACTCCGCTGCAGATTTCTTTGCGCTTTGAGCAGCGACAGGTGGCACACGCATCCATAAAGGTAACATCGCCCTCATAATAGGTTTTGCCATCCTTAACCATGCAGACGGGCTTGCATTCGGCCTTGGGCACACACTCACGATATGTGTCGTTCAAATAAATGAAGCCATCCTCGCAAGGCTTAACAAGACAGCCTTCTATGCAGTTCTCCCGGGTACACATGCGTTCAGCAATGCCTTGGTCCAGGAAATTATCACAGGTTTCCACAGCGCAGGCAGGCGTGCAGGATTTATAGTCCGAGCAATGAGGATCACATTGCATGGCTGTAAATAACAGAGAATGTGGAATAAACTGATCTTTGGCCAGAAAAACCACAACTTACGGCAGAAATGCGGCGTGCGCCAGCGTATGTTGACGCCCTTCTGGGCACAGGCATGGGCATAGGCAGAAATGGCTGTGCACAGACACTCGCAGTCGCCGCCTTGGTCACAGGCACATGTATCGAAAATGCAACGTTTCAGATAGCGCTCCAGTGGCACTTCTGCATGACAGGCCTGAAACAGCTCTGACTTAAGAGCACCACATTTCAGCTGGGCCCAAGTCTCACGCTCCGGATGCTGCTTGCAGGCATCAATGGGAGCTTTAGGTGGTGCACAATGTGGTTGCAGTTTCCATGAATGTCCGAATAACATTGGACTTGTTTCCAGACCCAGCGATGGCGTTTGCATATCGTCCAAGCCATTTCCATTGTAATTACCGCAGAGGCCACTAACCTTATTACGCCATTCGTTACCCAGCTTAACATAGACACGCGTGCCCTCATCCCATTTAACTTGCAGCTTTAGAGGAATAACTTCGACAACTATGAAGACGCCGATCTTATAGATGTGGAATGCGCCTTGACCCTTGGAATTGACGTTATCACGTAGCTCTGTTATAATATTATGCAAGAAACTCATTAGCAAGTAAAGCACGATAGGTGGAAATTCTTACTCTTTATAGCAGATTTGTTAGGATCCACAATGTAGGACGCGTCGGCACTAAGCTGTAAAGATTCCTGCACACGTCCAGATAACGAAATTTCCAGCGATTTAGAGCAAGTAACTCCCATAGTCCCGCATAGCACATTTTGTATGGTAATGCTAAAGCCATCACCATTATCAAAAGCACCCTTGGACAGTACATAATCACAGGCCCCTTGGAAATCATAGTCTTGACCATCGTATGTAGTAAAATGAGAATCACCCCATACGCTGCAGGTGGATTCACAGCCTTGGGAGGAGCACTGCCAGTTGCCCGATTGACACAAGCATACATTGCAATCCTCCTTGATCTTTTCGCCATCGTCATAGCTTTTACCCGCATGATGGCAGGAGCAATTGGTGGGCTGCACACAAGCCTGACGTGAGGTATCAAAGACATAACCCTCCATGCATACACAGGTTGGCAGACAATCTGCCGAGTCGGCTACATACTTGTCCATGTTCTTGCATGTCTTGGGCTCTTTTGGAGAACACTTGGTGAACTCTGCAAAGGGTTGCATATCGCATTTGCTGCGCAACTCGGATGATGGTGGATACTTTTCTTTGTCGCCGGGCTCAGCATCTTGACAATCCCAAACACCATCGCTGCAGGTGCATAGATCAAGGAACTTACCGCCTGGGCGCACTTCTTTGTAGCCCGGGCGGAAGCTCATGCCATCGAAGGTGCAATGGCATTTGTTTTTCGGCACGCAAAGGCCCTGCTCATTGATGTACTCGCCATGGGGACATCGACAGCCCTCAACGCATTCCCGATTGCAAGAATTCTTAGTGGGCAGATCTTCACAGGTCAAGGCACAGCCATCGCCGCATTCATCGTAGATTTGGCCAATGGGACATTTAACAGCTAAAATATTCAAACCAAAAAAAATCTTATTTTTATACCAAAACTTTCAAAAACTTGGGAATTAGTTTGGTTTCAAGTCCTTTCAACTTACCACACTCCTTGACCGCCATACGCCAGCCTGTTTTGATGCCCTGACGCATGCACTCGGTTCCATAGGCGGATATTATGGGACAGAAGCATTTTGATGGTTCATCTTTGCAGGCGCAGGTATCGTATAAACAATCCTCGTAGTACTGCTCTGGTTCTACTGTCCAATGGCAATCCTGGAAAATATCCTCCGTTATCCAAGCGCAATGCTTTTCGGCCATGGCACGCTTTTCCGGACTTAAACTGCAAGGATGTGGACCTGTAGGTGTTTCAGCTTGAAATTGGCAAGTGTCCTTGGTGCGCCATTTGTCTGCAAAAGGTTCGACAGCCGTTTCCACATCGCCTTCGGGCGTCAGGAAATCATCTTGTGTGTTTGAATTAAAGGTGCCACACAATCCTTGAGTTTGGCCTCGCAAACTAGCCGGTGCATCCACATAGACACGTGAAACTCCATCCCACCAGACGCGTATGCCACCAGCAAACTCCACAGTCAAAAAGGTAGAACTAGCGCGACGCAGTAGAACTTCACCTACACCCAAGATTTTTGGTAACTTGGCTATGGCCTTGTCATTGACGAGCGTGCTCATGCCTTGGCCCAGCTTGATAGTTGCTGGTGTACCATCGCGCAATACGAAATTTAAAGTCACCGATTTGGTGCATGAGGGATCATCTGGTGCGGCAAAGCTTAAGGCCTCTGACACTGCGCCTGAACAGGCAACATTTTCTGCCTCAACGGACATATTGTCGGTTTTTAGCAAATAATAAGAACATTTGCCCATAAAGTCATAGCGCTTTCCATCAAAGGTTTGATAATGAGGATCGCCAATGGCGCCACAGCGAGCGCCGCATTTGTCATCCGTGCACTTCCATTGTCCATTCTTGCAGGTGCAGGTATTGCAGTCCTTTTTAATACTAGTCTCCGGTTTAAATTCGCGACCCCGCAAGCTGCAGGGACACAGCTCGCGGGTAATACAAGCATCTTTGTACTGCACGGTGCCTTCAGGGCAAAAGCAGCCCTCGTTGCATTTGCCTTTGGTAGGCGCTATATCGGATTCACAGGTGGGTTCCACATCAGGACCACAAGCGCGATAGACGCGGCCAAAACTACAGCTGATGGCTATAATTATAGAGAGCATTAAAGAAACTATGGAAATTATTATCATGGCAATACTTACGACATATTTCCAAATTACGCCAACCGTGCTCCAGCTTGATGCCTCTAAATGTGCATTCCTTGGCCAGCATTGCTATAGCATCACAATTACAAATCTCCGGATGCTCACGATTCGCACAGCTGCAGTAGTCCTCGATGCAGTTGCGTATCAGTGCATCGAAATTAAAGGGTTTAATACAGTCACCCATCTTTTCATTGGCCAAAAGGCGTTCGCAAACAGCTACTGCTTTCTTTAACTTGTTGGGATCACACGAATTCATGCCAAATTGCAATTCCGCGCTGTTTTCTATGGCGCACAGATGGGAGTGGTCATCTACGCGCCAGGCGTCGACAAAGGCTTTTGCCGTTTCTAGCTTAACGCCACGCTTGGATGTCATATCGTTTTTGTAATCGCCATCTAGCGAGCCGCAAAGACCACCCACTTTGCCCCATAGTGCTGGTCCAGCATGCACAGCCACATACTGATGATGATCCCAGTCTAGCTTAAGGCCTATAGATTCCAATTCGATTTGGACATGCTGTGCAACGGGCATTACTTTCATGCCCATTACCTGCACAGGCATGGGCAATTTTTTGCTGGGTGTGGACAGATGAACAGTGCCATCTGAAGGAGCAACAAAGTGTCATTATAAATTCGCTATACAACTATTTTCGACTTACTCAAATTCTCAAAAGTGTACATAACCGATTGCCATAAGATCTTGAGCGAGTGAGCACAACCATAGCTGGAGCCATATGGACAAGCTTTTAGAATTATGTCAAAAGTGCCATCCACCTTATCGGTGATCAGTGTATGTGAACAGGACAATGGTGTTCTACAAAATAAAAAAAAATTTATATAAACAAAGGATTGTCGTTGAGTTTTGTTCACTAAGTTCAATTGATCAAGTATTTGAAATGGAACTGGTTCAAAAACTGAACTCAGTTTTAATACAGAAATTCCTCTCGAGTACGCTGTCTTGTGAAGTAAGAAACTCATTTTGAGAACTCTTGATGAGAGTAGGTATCGGTGTAAAAGCTAGATTTGTTTCCATAGCGTCAATTGTCAAGTTTAAACCTGCACACCAATCCTTTTAAGAAGCTTTTCAGCTCTACTTACGCATTTGAGTCCTTGTTTTAATTACTTGGCATTTGGGAAAATCAGGTACTTACTTGAAAACCAGACCATCAAATGTCTTTATATTAACACCGCCCCAAGTTGTACACAAGGCCGGTTTGGGTGTATTATCAATAATAACGTCGACTTCGTTCATCATGTATAAGGAGTAACTGCCAGGTGATATAACAGTTTCTTCCGAAGACCACCACTCCTGCAGGGGAAAAAAGGTTTAGTATTTAAAAAATCATGTATACTATGGCCAGACGTATAATAATTATAATTTCGGCCCGACTTACACTTCTGTGCTCCACATCCTTGTACTTGGCCAATAGTGCCAGCAGCCTCTCGCGTTCGCTCATAACGTCATAGGAATAGCCACCGCTAAAGCCACCATGTATCATATAACCCATTTGTGAGACATGTTTCTGAGTAGATGTGCTAGACTGTATGACATAACCGGGTGCTGTAGAAAACTACGTTGATCATTAAAACTTAAGGTATAGTCTATGGGTTGTCATACGGAAAATGCATTTAGGCGTCTGTGGTATATATTGTCCACTTTTATAGCTGCATCTATACTCAATGTCCAAACGTCCTTCCACTTTTAAGCCCGGCACCTGTGGGCAGGTAAAATTGCAGCGCGCCTCCTCCATGTCATAGGCGCATTTGTAGTTACCATTAAAGTTCGTATTGGTCACGTTGCAGGAGGAGATGCCTAAAAAGTGTTTGGTGTTTCAGTATAGAATGTTTATTTTGCTTAGACAATATTTACTTACTGTACTCGCAGTGCGCACCGCGATACATCTTGGAGCACTGACACACATTAAAGCTAATACACTGCCCGCCATTTTGACAAGCCGGCGAGCACGTGGCTATGTTTTAAAAATAAGTTTAAAATAGATTTTAGGTGGTACTCCGCTGATTTTGTTTAAGCTCATTGATAAAGCTTTACTATACTTACGTCCACAATCAGGCGGCTTGGAGTAACCGGTCGTGGAATGCACCCACTGGCCATCGCGGCACTCAATGTTGGTAATGCTGCTACCATCCGGAAATTGAAAACCGCGCATACACTGGGCATTGCATAAGCTGCAAAAATTTAAATATTTTAAGTTGTTTAAACTCACAAGTCTCGAATTGACTCACTTGTTGGTGCAGGACACCTTTGAGTTCTTGGGCACGGGTGGCTTTGCTGCGCAAACGGATTTTTTATGCTGACAAAGCGGACCCGAAAAGTTCTCCGGACACTTGCAAACGCCGGCATCAATGCAAATGCCATTGTTCTCACATGGTGGTAAGCATTGAGCCTGACAAGGAGGTACTTGCTCATAGATGGAATCACGTATAATCCACAAACCGCTTACGCAAGCGATCTTAAGCACTTTGGTGCCATCTGGAAAACTAAAGCTGCCGGGACAGATGATATCACACTGCGAGCCATGACAATTATGTTGCACATTTTGTGGTAGTTCATAGGCTGGACAGTTTCCGTGTGCAGCCAGCTGTTGGCGGGCATTCAGCAAAAAGTCCTGCGTACGGGATACGGCAGAACTATGAAGGGAAATAAGTAACAAGAAAAAATTATTTTAGCTTAGACTGTTTATTAGATATTGCGAAATTCTAAGCATAAATTTTGAAAAGCCAATCCAAAAATTAAAGCCAAATCAAAGTAAATAGAATAAACGCTGAAATTACCCTTTGCCCAGACCAAGCCAACCAAGCGCTGAGTTCACAACCTGACGTCTAAGTGGAAAGATTTAAGGGCGTAATAATAGTAGTTAAACAGTTCTAGTTGTCTAAGCAATTAATTTGTTGATGTTTTACTTACCCGGAGGTTTTGATGCCGCCTCCATAGCTGCCACTGCCGCCACCTCCGCCACCATAACTTAGTCGACCGCCGTAACTACCGCCAGATGCTCCGTAGCTACTGCCTCCTGCTGAGTAACTACCAACTCCACCACCGTAACTTCCTCCGCCGCCATAAGAGGTATAGACCTTACTGCGTGGGAATTAAATGGTTTTTTTTTTTTTTTTTATCTTTTATTTTTTTTAAACTGTACCTCACAACCGGCGCTTTCTTGATGCTAAATCCAAATGAACGTTCGTTCCGGTCCTTATCGCTGACAGCTTCCGGCACGGCTTGAGCCAAGGGGCTAAAATTGCGAATAGTATAGTCAAAAGCAAATTTGAGAATATATTAATTAAATTATATTTGATTATCTAAGTTAAAAAGGAAGTCCACAAAAAATTGAAGGAAAGCATAACAATCTGCTTGAAACTGTTTATGTGGATCTGCTTTAAGACACATTTTGTTAAATACAGGATTTTACTAATCATATCTTCTTTTCTAATTAGTTAATTAATTAAAATAAGTAGTGATTTTTTGATTTCAATTATAAGTAAGTGTTTTTTTTTGTTGGGTTTATTTGGCAATTATACAATATATAAAATTATTATATTATATTATGTTATAAAGGGTGTTTTTTTAAGCGCGTCCGGATTTCAAACTTGAATAAAACACAGAAAAATTAATGTAATGATCCCAAATATGATTTTATTAGAAAGATAATTTCTTATCATTTATTATCTGAAAATGATTTCTGGCATGTGACCACCACGACTACGGGTCCTGTCAGTTCAATTTTTAACCACACTTTCGAGCATTTGGGGCCGTATTTCAGTAATAACACTTTCAATGTTGGTTTCCAAGTCGTCAATTGTTGCTGGATTGTCTGCATAAACCAATGACTTGAAGTGTCCCCAAAGAAAATATGTTGAAACCAGAACTTTTCGACATCGATGTCACGTAAATTTGAAAATAAATATTCGTTGATCATCGCTCTGTATCGATCACCATTAACGGTAACACGTTGCGAATCGATAAATTTGGATTTTCCCCTACACTGGATTCTACAAAAGCGATATTTTCTTCGGACCGTGCTGTTCACATTCTGTTTTGTGGTCGGATATCGTGGAATGTCAAATGAGTTCGAACATGATCAAGAACACGACGAATAGCACGTTCTGATGGACGATTATTCGGTCCATAAATTGTACGAAGAGCTCTATAAGTTTTTACAACAGAACACTGATTTTGTTTATAAATCTCGAAGATTTGAAGACGTTGTTGTGGTGTAAATCTATCCATGATGAATTGTTAGGCCTTACTGAATAAAATGACATTGACATTTGTCAAAAGTGACATCTGGTTTCAGAGATATTTTTTTCGGAAATCCGGACCCTATTAAAAAAACACCCTTTATATTTATTATATAAAATCAAGGTCAAGGCTATTAATTTTTGTGTCTAAATAAGCATTAAATATATCTTTTTATACACAAAAAATTTTTGTGGCCGATTATTCCTATGGGAGCTATAAGATATTGTCAACCGATTTTAATCAAATTTGATACAGTGCTTGGGAACTCTAAAAATCTTCTGAGTGCCAAATTTGGTTACGATATCTTGTAACGAATTATCCATCTAAAACCTTTTGATTTTTTCGAGGTTCTCTGAAACTCTCTCGATATCGAAAAAATAATATAAACTTTTCTCCTATGGAATAATAAGGGATCTAACTCTTACCATCTATGTGAACTAGGCGTTCAAACGGACGGACAGACAGACAGGCGGACAGACGGACATGGGTATATCGACTTCTCTAGTCACCCTGATCATACTTTGGGTAACTTTGGGGGGTCTCCTTCTGTATGTTATATAAATTTTCGGCTTGCACAAACTTAATATAGCCTTAGTACCATAAGGTACAAAGAGAGGGCGGAAAGTTGGGAATTCCCTCCGGGCCCGAATTTTTCTTAGAAGCCCGGTGTAATGACTATCGCAATAAAATTTTCTAAAATTTTTTTTTTTTAGATGGATACTTTTTTTTTACGCGATTTTTCACGCTATCTTTTTCGAATGAAAAAGTTCGTCGTACTTACAGAACATTATGGTTCAAGCTGTAGGTGTAATAGAGTGGATGCTAAATTTTGCCCCCGGGACCCGGATTTTCTCTCTACGGCCCTGGGTACAGGGTATAAAAAAAAAAAATTGAGTTATTTTCTTGCAGATTTTATATTCCCAGGATGTTATCTTTCAACTCAAGCTAATTTATTTTTGTGACGTACTTGTGTATCTTTAAATCCAATTCGTGTATATAAAATATAATTCGTGTTAAAACTATAATTAAATGTCTTGTTTTTTTAGAAATAAAATGGATGAGTTGAAAATTTTAATTGTTAAGAGGCTCTTTACTCGAGGACTTATCGATACATTTTTTACGAGCAACATTTTTTTAGCCTGTTATAAACTTTAAGAAAAAAATTTCAATGGACTAGGTAGACTAGTAAAGACTCAAGGACAATTCGATACATTTTTTACGAGCAACATTTTTTTAACCTGTTATAAACTTTAAAGAAAAAATTTCAATGGGCTAGGTAGGCTCTTTATACAAGAAATATTTCTACTGGAATTTATAACACTCTGTGTTTTTTTTTTCTTTTCCTTTTTTTTTTTAAGTATTTAATAATAATTTAATTATTTTTGTCTTTCAAACAGGGATCTTAAAATATGTATGTGATTAACAAATTTATTTTGAAAATATGTCTTCAGTGCATTATTTTTATTTTTAAAAATTTGAGCTTTGGCTTTTAAAAAATTAAAAATCATAGCTAATTCTTTTTTCACGAAATCACAAAATAAATTAAACTTTGGATGTATTTGCACATAATTCGTTTCAAAGGACTTCTTTTGAATTATACACTTCATTTAATTGAATAATTATTTTGAGCAATAGCTTTAATTTTTTATTTATCCATTTGAGTTTTTGCTTTTAAAAAATTAAAAATCATAAGTATTTTTTTTTTTCTTTAAATCTTATAAGTATTATTTTAAATACGTATATCCTTAATATACGATATCAGAAAATAAATTTAGCTTCAACTCGTTTCGAAGGACTTCTTTTGATTTATTTACTTCATTTAGTTGTATAATTATATTGAGCAATAGGTTTTATAGGGACTAATAAAACTTTATATATGCTCCTTTTTTTTTACAATAATTACAAAATGTATTTTACTTTTGGAGAATTAAACAGCTTATCATTTATTATTATTCTTTTCTGGCTAGAATTAAATTTTTAATAATTCAATATCCTTTTTTATATGATATCAGAAAATAAATTTCATTTCACAAGTTTTCATATGTAGGTCGCATTTGGGAACGACTTCTTTTGATTTTTTTACTTTATTTTTTTCGATTAAGTACAGTAACTTTATTTATTATTTATATATTATAATAATTTAAATTTTATGTGTGCATCTTTTTTTCATTAACTTCAACATAATTTTCTTTAAGGATTTTACTTGCACTTCATATTTAAAAAATTACAAAAAATAGTTTTAAGCAATTTAAAATATTTAAAGCCGATTTTAATAATAATATTCTTATACTGAAAACATAAGTTGTATAGAGACACTATAGAGACTTCATTTTATAAATTTATGTAAATTTTTAAGGACATCAAGGAACAAATCATTTGTATTCACTATCATCATTTCACTTTTTTAGAAAAAGAAACTTAAATAATTTGCCACAAATTTCAGGCATGAACTTGATATTTAGAGCCTTTTTTGATAGGCTGTTTAATTAAACTTGAAAACAAACTTTCAGTTTTTTCTTCCACATTTTTAAGCAATTCATTCACTTCTTAAAAAATTTAAATCCTTTCACTCACTTTAAAGATTCGTCGTCATCCTCTACAATTATATCGCCATCATTGGCCCATACATTGCTCGCAAAGAGTAAAAGCACACAAAAATAAAATAATTTTTTTGCCATATTGATGAAGGCAAAAAATATCCTTGCACTAATTGAGCAGCTTCATAGATACACTGTTAATCCTTTTTTATATAATTTTTCACTGGTAATCCTTTTTGTTTATAATGTTTCACTGGTAATCCTTTTTGTATATAATGATTTAGTGGTATGTAATTTTTTTTGAATCCTTGTTCTATTTTTTAACTTTTTAACACTTTCTACACTTGATTTAAGCTATTGAAAGGAAAGACGTGCGAATTAAACATCCAAGGCGCGCACACGAACGTAACTGAACGGGAGCCACGCTCTGATGCGCCTTTTATAGCCCTGGCTAGGCCTATCGCCATTTTGTTCTTATGTAGAATTTTATCAGAATTAGCTTTGGAGCTGCTTAGAACAAGGTCAACGTCAATAAGAGTGCTCCAGGCAAAGCTTAAACTTATCCAAGTGCGCATTTGAAATTCACTTTTTTTTGCGACGTTTTATCAGACCTTCGACTAAAAGTAGTGAGTAACTTTGCAAATGTTGCTGATATGTGCTTATATAATAGTTGTCGTAACTATGTCAAGATTGGTTTTTAAAGAAATTATGCAAAATGCAAAGCTGATAATTTTGGCATTTGCAAAAATTTTGGCATTTCCTGTACCTGATAACTAAATATGCAAAATTTGCTGTAGTTAGTTTAAAAAGATGGCGTACGTTAAAGTCGGACGCGGAAGACTTTGGGATACCCTGTACCACCAAATTGCAATTAAATCCGATATATTGCTTAAGAACTCCAAAAGATACTTTATTTGCAAAGGTTACGATATTTTCATAAACAAACAAAAACAGATGAACTTTTGCACCAAACACTTTTTTTGACAGATCTGTCCTATTGGGGCTATATGATATAGTCAACCGATATTGATCAAACTTGGTACAGTGATTGGAAACTCTAAACTTTCGACTGCCAAATTTGGTTACGATATCTTCACAAACAAACAAATCACAACGAATTGTGCACAAACAACGTTTTTTTTGACCGATCGGTCCTATGAGGGCTATATCATATAGTCAACCGATTTTGATCAAATTTGGTACAGTGTCTCGGAACTCTAAAGAACTTTCGGAAGCCATATTTGGTAACGATATCTTTAAAAGCAAACGAGTAATCCATCTAAAACTTTTGGCTTTTTTCGAGGTCTTCTGAAATACCTCTATGGAAACTATATAATATAACCCCGATATCAAAAATATAAAATAAACTTGTCTCCCCTGACATAATAACGCACCTAATCTGAAAATTTGGTTGCTCTAGCTCTTACCATCTCTCTCAGACAGACAGACGGAGATGGGTATATCGACTTCTCTAGTCACCCTGATCATACTTTAGTTAACTTTGGGTCTCTGACGACTCCTTCTGATATTAAATACATTTTCGGCTTGTCCAAACTTAATATACCCATTGTACCATATGGTACAGGGTATAAATATCAAAACGTATTTTTGTTAATTTAATTTGACTGTTCATTATTTGAAGGGACATTTTTTAAGTTGAACTCTAATATCCTCTTCATAGATCAGGGAACTTTATAAATGAACAATACTATATTAAAAAGAATCCTTTTTTTGAATATGATGAATTCTTTCTTTTCACAAATTCATTTATTAACTTACAACTATTATTTTCTTTAAATTTAATGTTAATCAAATTATTTTCATTAATTTGTTTGTATTAAATTATTTTAATTAATTGAATTAATTACAATTTTTGTATATCGTTAAAAATACGAACAAATATGTGAATGCAATAAATTTTTTATGTTCAGTGGTTTGCCAGGCTTATCGCTCTCAAACAAATTATGAATGAGTTGTAATTTTTTATTATTTCTTTTTTTTTTGCAAAAAGCGAACAATGATCTTGAAATTTGTAAAAACGAGATTAAGCTAATAATGAACTTTGTGTAGTGTTTTTATCAATTGGACCACGCGACGTATGAGCTATTTTTTGATACAATAGTTTGTAAGCATTTTATGTTTTATACTATGGACATGACATCTTTAAAAGGCTTTTATTAATTGAATTCATAATAGATAGATTTAATAAAAATAATTAAATAAGTTTAAATAAATGTTCAACATTCTCAGGAAAACCAATGATGCAATATTGTTTTTAAAAAAATTATGGAAAACATTTAAAAAAAATTTTTTGCAAAAAAGGATAAGAACAGATAAGTATACTAATTAACAATTAGATGTTAAAATGAATACAAACGTTTTGAACATTCAGAAAAAAAATAGTTCTACTCAATCCAACATCTCCGTTTTAGCCTTTTGAACCACCGAGGCACCAGCCCTGTTTACTTATTATAGTAAATATCACAGGAAATTACTCTACTGCAACCTTTTGAAATTCTATAAAAATGGACATAACAAATAAGTAAGATTAGTTTAGCATAAGTAAATAGACAAGTCCATTAACTTACAATGCTTTATTGCTGCATTACATAGGGGTCAATATCTTGCTCTTGCCTGACTGCCTCATTTTCAGCGCCCACAGCGCAGGCCAGCAGTGAGTTAACTGTGCGCTCCTCGCCTGCCTTATAAACATAGCCATTGGCCTTGTCTATGTGATTGCGCAGACGCAACATGCTATCCGTGTTAAAGGCATCTAGCAGCTGAAATGACACCAATGCATAATCCTCGACCATTGAGCAAATTGCCTCGTTAAGCTTTCGATATTTGCGCATGGTAGGATCATCGTCTATTTTATCCAGCAGATATTTCAAGTCCAATACATCTGTGTAGAAATCCACATTGAAGTGCAACTTGGATTCGTGTTTGCGCAGCAAATCCGCTTTGGATAGTACATTCACATGTGGCAGACTCATGCGCAGCATGGTATTAAGCGCCATCAGCAAGGTGGCAATAAATTTGGAAGGCTCCGAGCAGTAGTGCGAATCGATAAGATTTACAGTGACCAAACTGTAACGTTCGCGCTCCAGTCGCTCAAACACACGAGCCATGGAATTGTGATGCGTATACAATTCAATTTGGCCAGGACAGTCGAACAAAAAATAGTTGTAATTGGCGCTTAGTTTTCGGAGTGCAGGCAGCAGCCATTCATCAATGTGTTGCTCCAAATATTCAGCGCAATGCATGAGTGAGCCGTTAGGGCCCAATTGCAGGTGCTCCATGCAGTCTTCTACAGTAATTAATTCCATAACGTTAAGCACTGGCGTATATCCCATATTGTCATTAGCCGGATCCAAATTGACCACGCCAACTTGTCGGCCCAGTTCTTTATAGAATTTGTACGCTTCGTGACAGTAAGTGGTTTTACCAGAGCCCGGCGGACCAATAACGAGTTGACCATAACGTGGATTTTCCACTTTAGGCTGCATCTGCGCGCGTTGTAACATTTTGCATCCAAAATATACTTTAATAAACAAACAAATGAGCGTAAATATGCTAGTGTGACCTTAATATATATGTATTAAATAGGTGGCAGCATGCAACATGTATTTAGGTTAGTCTGGCATCTCAAATAAGCTGTAACGCCATTTTTTCACATGTTATCGATGCACAGATGGTTTGAAGTTTACGAAAGAAGTTTAAAATTTTTTATTTGCATTCATATTGAAGCTCTCACTTTTTTTGGGTATGCAAAGCAGACAAAAAAAAAAACAAAACGTTTCATTAAATTTTATTAAACTTCCTCTCTTTTGCAATCAACGATATCGATGTTTATGTCCTCATCGACGTAAAATATCGTACCTAAATATCGATGAGTTGACTTATCGGAATCTTAATAAATCATATATATCGGTTTATTTTATTTATATAGTTTATAGCTAAGCGCAAAGTAGTAACAGTGCGGCTGTTTTTAAACAACGATTAAACACACCACAACACAATTTAAAATTTAATTTTCTTAAAAAAATATTTAAAGTGCTTACAATGGCTCAACCACAACCACCAGCCTATCAAAACAGTGAGTTCTGACAAATGGCAATTAAAAATTGTTTACCATAAAAGAACATACTAAAGTATAAAATTGTGACCACAAATGAGTCAACAAGAAACGGCTAAAAAAAAAAAATGCGGCAGCGCCGGAAGCGTTTTGATTATGCCCATAAATGGAATTCAGTTCGCGCCGCGTGTGTGTGTGCAATAAAGAGATAAACAATGCGACAGCGTTGATTCCCCCACTCCTAATTTCCGAGTTGCCGGTGAAAGCATGCCCCAGCCGGCTAGCCGGCGGCCGCACCCCGTTTTTTTTTACACTATAGAACATAATTTGTAGAATATTTGGAGTAGATGTTGTCTGGTTTATCTATTGATAATGCCTTTTTGCAGAAAATATCTATGCTACGTTGCCCCGCACCCAACGTGGTCAACCTATTGTGCTGGGTGGTGATCCAAAGGGCAAAAACTTTCTCTATGCCAATGGAAACTCTGTAGTAATCAGAAATATAGAGGTAAGTAAATTGATATGCTTTAAAATGCGCTTACGGCCGGGTCATATTATATAGCATAATCGTATGCTCCATAAAAAAATTTGATGTTATTTTTGGACGCACGGCAGCTGCATTTTTCAAGCGTTATTTTTCCACTCGCTATGGACTGGGGCTATGTGCATGTGTGTGAGGTGTCTATCTTGTTCTATATTTATTTTTACACATATAGAAATAATACGGCAGCACAGCCGGCTGATGTTTTGCGCGGCTTTTCACAAATTATAAAGAAATACAATTTCTTTTTGGTCGTTTGCTGGCCACCCACTCACTCAAACATATAAACAAAACATAATGATGACAGTATTGCTAATTATGATGATAGGCATTTAAGCTGCGTTCACACTAAACAAAGTTCAGTAGAGATGGCATCGTGAGAGGAAACTTGCACATCAGCTGTGCCCACCCTGCAAGACCAGCAGGATTCTCGTCGTAACTTCTTGTTTATTGTAAAGATTTATGTGAGTGTGTAACCAATATATTACCTAATTATAAATTGTATTAGAGCGATTAGTAACTCTTATAGAGGGAGAATGCAAAGGTATTTTAAAGGCTCCGCATAAGGACTAAGGAACAAGACAGGAAAATTGTTTTTAAGAAATTTCATATTTAAAACTAATTTTCTACATACTATTAAATCAATGAAGATGTAGCGTAGAAAACTCTCTAAATACAAATATTGTGAGTCTTGCTATGGAATACCAGAAAAGTCAATATTGTAGGAGTTATAAAATTTTATAAAAAATAGAAATTTTGGCGATTTTGGATTAGTTACTTACATATACAGTTGAACACAACTTTAAAACGTGACCAAGTAAACATTTATAGTGTGAACGCAGCTTAAACTTGTTGCCCTGCTACTATGCATACAATCTTGTGGTAAACAAATTTGCTGGTAAATATTAATTTAAAACTTAACTCATTTGTTTTTACATGCAATTTGATTCATCTGCTGTCATCTACGTTTCGCTGCTCTGATCATGGATAATATGCTCGCCACAGAACCCAGCTATTGCTGATGTCTACACGGAACACTCATGTGCAGTCAATGTGGCCAAGTACTCGCCAAGCGGCTTCTATATTGCATCAGGCGGTAAGTGTTACTACTCAAGACTTGCTAACTTCACACTTGGCAGTAATATAAGCTCTCTCCAGCGTTAGTGTATGCGTATATGTAAGTGCTTTCTAGCGTGAAGACCAATTTCATTTCCATGACTCACGTCAAAAGCAAACGGCAAACAAATTTCCATATCTTATCTCGTCGACGAAATCGTTTATTTCTCAATCTATTCGTTTGTGTTTGCTGTTTTTAGATGCCTCAGGAAAGATACGAATTTGGGATACTGTTAACAAAGAGCATTTGTTGAAGAA
Organism: Chymomyza fuscimana; assembly: GCA_949987675.1. NCBI lineage: Eukaryota > Metazoa > Arthropoda > Insecta > Diptera > Drosophilidae > Chymomyza > Chymomyza fuscimana. The sequence goes on from OX465089.1 coordinate 12,720,923, forward strand.
CGAGTATCAGCCTATTGCAGGACCTATTAAGGATATAAGCTGGTCGCCGGATAATCAACGCATTGTAGCTGTGGGCGAGGGTCGTGAGCGTTTTGGTCATGTGTTCATGTCCGAAACTGGCACCTCGGTGGGCGAGATCAGCGGTCAGTCGAAATCCATTAATTCTGCAGATTTTCGACCAGCCAGACCCTTCCGCATTGCGACCGGCAAGTAGTTACTTAACACAGTTACTTTATACTTTTCTAAACTCGATGCGCTTACAGGTAGCGAGGATAACACTGTTGCCATCTTTGAGGGCCCGCCATTCAAGTTCAAGATGACCAAGCAGGATCATTCAAGATTTGTGCAAGCCGTGCGCTACTCACCTGATGGCAAGTACTTTGCCTCAGCTGGCTTTGATGGCAAAGTCTTCCTCTATGACGGCACAAGCTCTGACCTGGTGGGTGAGTTTGGCTCACCTGCGCATAAAGGTGGCGTCTATGCCGTTGCATGGAAGCCCGATGGCACAGAGCTGCTTACCTGCTCCGGCGACAAGACTTGCCGTCTCTGGAATGTGGATACACGTGAGCTTATTAGTGAGTTTGTTATGGGCAACACGGTAGATGATCAGCAAGTTTCCTGCCTTTGGCAAGGCGAGCATTTGCTTACCGTTTCGCTGTCAGGCGTGATAACCTACTTGAATAAGGAAGACCCTACTAAGCCTCTGCGCATTGTCAAGGGTCACAATAAACCTATTACCGTTCTGTGTTTGAGCGAGGATCGTAGCACCATTTATTCTGGAAGCCATGATGGCATAGTGACAAACTGGAATTCTGGTAATGGCGTCAATGATCGCATTACAGGCACTGGGCATGGCAACCAAATTAATGGCATTTCTGCCTGGGGTGACTTCGTCTATACCTGCGGCATTGATGACAGTCTGCGCCAGTTCAGCATCGAGGGTAATGCATATACGGACTATGTGGTTAAGCTTAACTGCCAGCCACGTGGCTTAGCTATTTTGCGCAATGAAAATATTATTGCCTTGGCTTGCATTAAGGAGCTGACATTGGTGCAGGATCAAAAGAAGGTATTTTCCTTGCCTATAAAATACGAGGCTAGTTCGATTGCGGCTAATTCGGAGACATTGGATGTAGCCGTAGGCGGCGATGATCAGAAAGTGCACATCTATTCGCTTAAGGGTACTACGCTGGAATTGAAGGGAGAGTTGGATCATTTGGGCGCTGTAACTGATGTGGCCTACTCGCCGGATCAAAAGTATTTAGTTGCTTGCGATGCGCATCGCAAGGTTGTACTATACTCAGTGGAGGAATATAAGGTAAGTTAAACTCAAAGCGTTTACTTTTATCAGTGACTAATTAATGTTTCATTACAGCCTGCACACAATAAGGAATGGGGCTTTCATAATGCGCGTGTCAATACTGTGGCCTGGTCACCCAATTCATTGCTGGTTGCCAGCGGCTCCCTGGACACTACAATTATTATTTGGTCTGTGACCAATCCATCTAAGCACACAATTATTAAAAGTACGTAAACATTCGCGTATTTAAAAGATTTAAGTGCCCGACTTAATGTAATTAGAGTAGAGTAATCGTTTGCTCTTTAGCTATAATTCTTAATCAGCTTATACCAATACATAGATCTTAGCGAATTCAATGCTAATGCACTTATTTCTTTATTTTAGATGCACATCCCCAATCCCAAATCACTCGCTTAGTGTGGCTGGACAATAACACTGTGATCTCAACTGGTCAGGATTGCAACACCAAAGTCTGGGAAGTGGAAACCATTTAAAATGCCAATCAACTATGTATTCAACAGGCCGAACATATTTTTATACTTAATCTAAGGAGCGAAAAACGGAAACTCCTTTATCTTTTGGGCAAGCTGCATAATGGCTATTTGCCGCAGTTCTTGTCATGCTTCATTCATTTCATTTAAGTGCAACAGTTTACATTTAGCTATTTATATGCCACAATCATTATGTCTTTAGTTTAAGCTCAAAGTGTTTGCTAATCATATCATGAATATTGTTTTTTGCCTTTTTACATAATCTTTAATATTTGATATACTTTATAAAAGATTATTTCTGAACCATGCTTGTGTGTTTTTTACAAAATTTATAAATTTTTTAACTGAACTATAATTATTAAACACATGCATATGTATAAGTGCGCCTGCGTACGTAAATTATTGTATTATGAAATGAAATAAACTAGTTTTTTGCAAAAAAAACAAGTGCAACTTGTTATACAGTTTTGGGAGCATACTTACAGTTTTGTATTCGGGCACAGTGCTATTAAAACTATGAGATAAATTTGTGAATTTGTTTTCATGGCAATTAACACATAGTTTACGCTATGTGCTTTTAAAAATGACTTAAAACATAAAAACATATTTTTTATTTGTGGCTTAATGTTCATTTAATTCATGTTTTAGGCCTTGACCTTGTCTTTTTGTGTGCATGTTTGTGTAATTGTGTTTGTGTTGTATAAAAGACGTACATTATTTATTTAAAAATTCTATTAAATTACTAGAATGTGTAGGAGGTGCACTAGTTGTGTAAATGTGTGCGTGTAATTATGTGTAATTAAGACTAATTAAAACTAAAACGCAGCATAGTAAAGGTATTTTGAAGCCTCAGCGTGGGTTTCAAATGGATTACAAAACTAAAAATTAAAAAATAATATTTAACTAAAGATGATACCAAACTAAAATATAAGCATTGTCCATAAATGCTACAAAACACTTTTCGACTTTCAAGTCCAGGAGCAGAAAGAATTTTGATTCCTTTAACGGAATATTTTTAAATTAAAAATAAATTTGTGCTAAAATTACAAATTAATTCTAAAAAGGTCTTTTTTAAAACAAACTAAACATATGTGAAGTGTAAAAATGTGTACAGTACGAGTATATTGTGTTTCATAGAGCTTTGCATGGGTTAATGATCAGAAGTTATTAGTGGATCCTCTCATGCAATGCTCCAGTGTATATAAAGAAAATAAAATGACGAATTGCGCTAAGTATCACAGCCGGGTCTAAAATGTTGGGATCGGTAGACGGTAGGGTTAATTTCTTGTGTGTGTCTTAGATGTTTCAGTTAAATATAAATATAACAATAATAATAATATAAATATATGCCTCTAAGTGGGTGGCGTTCCAGCCTCGCTGGCATCGCCATTACTGGCCAAGGTAGTTTCATTTTTAATTGAGATGGGTGCCTCATGCACTGCCGCCGCCAAATCCAGAGATGGAGTTGTATTTGATTCGGCTACGGCAACGGCAGCCGCAGCTGCTGCCAAATGAAACTGATTTGGCAAAAACAAATACGGATTGTTGCCCAGAGCAGTGGGCAAGCTATCGACACTAGTGCCAAAGCTAGCGTTGCCTGCTGTTTGTGGCGATCCGGCATCAGCAGTCATGACCGTATGTGTGGAGCTTGGTGTTGCAGCACCAGAAGTTTGCACAGTCAGCTTGTTAACACGCTTTCTACGCGCCTCATTCTCACAAGGTGAAGGCGCGCCCGGATGACGATAGGATACATGTTTGCGCAGAGCATCCTTGCTGCGTGAGACATGTGAGCACACATTGCAGGCATAGCTGTAAAAGATTTGTAGCCAAATTTAGTAATCTTGGGCTTAACGAAATATTTTTTGGGATCATCAGCCTTTGAGTCTTAACTTACCGCACATTTTGATGTGTTTCCAGATGCACACGTAGATTATATTGATTGCTCAGCTGCTTATGGCAGATAAAGCAAGTGGCATATAATTTTGAGTTAGATGGTGGCTTATTAGACGTCGCTGGAGCAGGTAACTTTTCGGTTAGAGATAGCAAATTTGGCTCCGACTTGGCGCTAACCAATGCTGCACCGCCGGAGGCAGCAGCATCGCGTTGACAAGCTGCATATTGCTCGATATGTTGCTGTAATTTGGCCTGATCCTCTGGAGAAATATAAGTTGTGACATTATGCTGATGCGCCTGTTGTGCTGCCGTGGGTGTATTGGCATTATAGCTGCCAGGCTTGGTATATAGCTGCGCAGGTGAGCTCATGGTGCTCGTATAGCTGGGTGAGGATTTTACAGGCAGCTGTGGTGAAAAGTGCGGCATGGATTGCGGCGTCAATGTAATCGGCGAGGTGGCCACATTGGGCGCACAATCAGCACCGCTATTGCTGCCTACGCGCAGGCTTTCCACAATCTTATCGATGCGCTTAATGTCCTTTTGCTGATGCTGCTGGGAGTTCGCGCTGTGATTCGTATTAGCATTGCCTGCAGTGGACATTGTTTTCAATCGCTTTACTCCAAAGCATTCCTCCTGGTGTGAGTCGCTGGCAGGCGTCTCTAGGCCGCTTTGATAGAGTTGACATTGCTGCTGGTACTTAGCTAGTAGCTCGCTGGTTTTGTTTAATGCCGTTTGGGAGAAGTTCAGAGGCTGCTGCAAAAGATTCGGATAGAACTGCAGTGATTTGAGAAAGAAATTCTCCAAAGGCGTGCAATCGGCTAATTTGTTGGCCAGCAGTGGAGCATTAAAGTTCTGATTGGGCAGCGGCGGCATGGCGAGCGTGCAACTGGGTGTAGGAGGCGTATGTGGTCGCTCGAATTCCATTGATTTTTCTGGAGTATGCGCGGCAAATGGCGACGTACTGTTGGCGTTCTTGGCTGGCTTGGGTAGCTATGGAAAAATAGTGTAGATAAGATTAAGAAAATATTGAAAAAAAAAGGATTCGTTGTAGCAACCGGCTCCAATCTCTGAGATCTCTTGTTTAATAATAAAAACCCACAAATCTCTTTACATAAATCAAGTGCGGAAGAGGAAACAGAGGTCTGGATACAGTATACCCGTTTCTTTTTTTTTATAACTTACATTATTATTCTGCACATCCGCCAGTCCTTTGATACCAAGCGTCTCAGCCAGATTCAAGAGCATTGGTATCTGCTCCTCATAGACATTTACTTCGCCCGAGTACATGAATGTTAGCAGCGCCACAATGGCACCAAAACTGGCGCCAGGTATTATAATAACCGGATGATTACTTGCCTCCAGTGCACGAAAGATTTCCATAAAAAAGCTGCTGCAGGCGCTAAGCACCACACGATGAGCACGCAATGTGCGTCCCTCTGCCGATATGGTAACGTCTGTCAGATGCGATTGATCCAGCAGCACGGGCAGCGTGCTCAGCAAGCTAGTCTGGAAGTAAACACATAGTTAGACAACTGTAAATTGGGTTACATCATAAAAATACGCACAAAAAATTGTTGCCTGGTTGTTCGCCTGGGCTAAATTTGGGCACAGGGCCCCAGGCGCAGCTGCCCGGAAAACATTTGGAACATGCGCTGGCGACAAATGCAATTGCCAAGCTGAACCACCACCACGCACCCCTCCTACATGCTTTGACTTTAGCTAAATGTCGAAATTAGAATAAGTTTGTGGTCGAAATTCTTTTGGATTTTGGCAATTGCACGAAATTTTCATTTATTTGACATTTTTTTTTTCTTGATATTTTGGACAGTCTGTGCTACGAGCACTTAACACACCCCCTAGCCCGGCCCTCTGTGGGTGGGTCGGCTCTTTATGTAGTAGTTTAAAAAAATATTGTCACCATATGAGAGACACAAATATATTTGATATATTTAAATGGCTCATAATAGTACAGCCGCGATTCTTCATACATATTAACGATGTCCAGCGAATTTTATATTCGTATTCTTGAGGTCCCACAAAATATAGCTCCGTGAGCAATATTTGCCGACATTTTAAATGAATGCAAATATTTTTGGCCTGTATAATGCTTTGATATTTTTTGGCCACAATAAATTATAGAGATCATCATACTATGTAGTATATAGAAAGATGATCTCAGTAAATTTTGCTAAAGGCTGGAAGCCACAAAATGGCTGAATGGTTTGCTTTGAGGGTTGGGCTGGTAGAGTGTGCAGCGCAAGTTGTCTCCGAGCTTTCCCAGAACGCAGTTTAATTGTAAAGTTATATCGAATCAAGGTGCGACCAGGAGTCATGAAGAAATACTATATATAGGGTATATGCTCTGATTGGAAAACGCGCAAAATGGGGAATGGTCAATGCCGCAACGGGAAAGCTTCAAAAAAGCGTTCAATTAGGTCTGCTTAGTAAAAAATATTATTTATTTCCTAACCAGAACAGACAAGTGCGTCCTGTGCGTGTTCCCAACAAATGCCATACTCAGTGGGATACAGCTGACAGTGGGCTACCCTTTACCTTTTTCCACGTACACTAAAACTTTCGGTAACTTTAGCATTTTCGCCTGCGGTCATTCTTGAAAGTTCTAACAGCTTGTATAGGGTGGGCCATCTGCTGGTTTGGTTATTTAACACTCGTAACTCGGAACATAACTGATCAAAGTGGAAAAGTTCAAAACTATTCAATTTTAGTCATGGATCGTTTAATATGAAAATGGTCGTTCTGTAAAAAAAAACACAGTGGAGGAAAGAATCAACGAGTCGCCGGGAACATTGACGCGCCATCGTTCGCAAGAATTACACCTTGCTAGGAGCACTTTGCGTGCGGATCTGCATTTACACGCTTGTAAGATTCAAACGAAGCCCACAGACCATTATCAGCGTCGGTGATTACGATGTTCGCATACGGGCCTGTAGAGCCAGCAGCGGCGGCCATTTGGGCGCTATTATTTTTCATACTTAAATGAGTAGTTTCAAACTTGCATTTGGTCTATACATTTGCACAATTTTGTTGAAAAATATAAACAAACAAACGAACCGATGGCCCACCCTATATGTAATCTATAAACTAAATTTTAACTTAAATATATAGAGTCGATGAGAGCTGCAATTGGATAAGATTTGGATCAAAAGACTACAAGAGCAGCAACGAAGTTCGAAACATTATAGGTAATTGCATGTGATCATATGTTTATTAACCGCATCTTTTCTTAAAATTAAATGTCCCTGGTCTTCGAGGAATACATTTTCATATACTACCACCACTAGAGCAAATACTTAACAAGAGGGATTCTCCCTTTTTTTACCGCTGATTCCCCTACTATGTCTGTTTTTTGGTAATTTAAAATTTTTATGGTATTTTGACGAGGTCAAAAAGTTTATAATGGGGTCTGCTGAATGTAGGTGGCCCATTTGTTTTATATGATCTTACTGCATACTCTTGGTGCTTGGTGGATTAAATGCGTAAAAATCACAATTTAATCGAATATTGTTATTGTCCCACTGCGATAAAGATTAGTATTTACTTATGCAGCGTGATCTATACCTATAGCAAAACCATCAGTAAAATAATGACATTTTAATGTACTAGCACTCATTTGGCTAGTTACTCATTCTAATCCTCTAACCATGACGAGAAAGAGATTCTCGCATTTTTAAAGCCTTGGTCAAAACAGTACAACGAGTTGTATATGGCAGAACTTCTTTGAATTTATTTCATCCGTACTAATCTCGAATACTGCTGCTCCGTTTGATACCCTCCATACAGTCTTTATAGGCACATAATAGAGTCAGTCTTTAACATACACTTAAGGGGAGGTTCTTTCAAATTTGGCGAAGTTTGGGAATTATTTGTGGCATGATGAAAAGACATACAAACTTCCTGTTTTAATTGTTAAATGAGATTTTATGTATATTCTTAGTATTAGCCATACAAAAAATGATATCCTTTCAAACATGCTTTAAATGAAGGGAATCTGTACCATAGATGCTTGAAATTCTGTGCTTGAATTTCTGATGAAATGATGATGGCGCCGAGAAAAACGCGTTTAAAGTTTCTAGAAAGTCCCTCTGCGCGTGCGACTCAGGTGCGTTCAAGACGCTGTATTTCTATAAATATCGATCGCATCGACAAGTCCTTTCGTGATTTTTTGCAAATTTGAAAGAACCTCCCCTTAAACATTGGAATCATTCTGACACACTTAGCCAAATAAAGTTGCCTTTTCTCTTTTTTTGTCGTAGTTGCAACGTGGTGCACTTTTTTCATAAGCTCCTTGTTGGAATTATTAATTCCACCGAACTTCTCAATGAAAATTTTGTCGTTTTTTTGCGTTTGAGAGTAACTCTTAATTTTCCAAAGGGCGAAATTTTTGTCTTTGCTTGATCCTTAAGATAATTTCCCCATTTCGAACGTTCTCTGGCTTTTCTTTGTAGTTTCATCTTCAAATACCGCTTCAAACATTCTTGATCAATTTTGAGGTTTGAGTTACAGATTTAATCAAAAGTGCTCTTTTGGTATATTTTTTTTTTTCTTTGGTATTTTTATTCGCAACCCAATTTTTTTATACTTATTAGTCTCTGGTCACTTTGTGTTGTGTATCAATGCATAGCATAACAAATTTCCCAATTGTGTAGAGACTCGGATACATTTTTATACCCTGTACCTATGGGTACAAAGGGTATACTAGATTTGTGCAATGTATGTAACGGACAGAAGGAGGCGTGGCAGACCCCAAGTCCTTTATACCAAAATGCTTATAGCATTATGGTAGCGATTCCGTATGAACGCCTAGATCTCGGAGACTATAAGAGCTAGAGACACGGAACTTTACCTGCTGGTGCGCATATTTCCTAAGCAGATGAAGTTTGTTGAATCATGTCAATATCTTTCCCCCGTTCCCCCGCTGTAGATTTTCGCGGTTTTTAGCCACACCGTTTAATATTTTCATTTGAAATTTAACAGAGCGATGCGTTGTGGATACATGCACCTATGTGTAAAAAATGAACAAAATCGGACAAATACAACAGAAGTTATAGTCAAAAATGTGCAAATTTCACCTCCCCTTGCCAATAAACTGCGTCAATATTTGACTCTACGCAATTATGGCTACAAGTGACCTAGAATCACAATTTTTGGTAAGCTCATTCATGTGGCTCTAATGAACAAATCCACATCCAAATTTTATCGATGCGGTCCCCCCACCCCCCGCAATCGATTTACCGTGTTTTCTCCCACACCCCTCAACATATCAACTTGAAACTTACCCAATATAATTAAAATAGCTTCTTTGACGTAACTTTCGATTTTCATCAAAATCGGTACAAATTTACGGAACTTATAGGTATAAATATCGTTTTGCACCAAAAAAAAAAAAAATTCCAATTGGAAAGTTCTTAGATGGAATATGCAGGAAAAATTTTTTTGACACAAAAGGTACAGGGTATTCCACTGTCGGGCACCGCCTCGACTGTACCACATTTTTTTTTATCTCTTTTTCATTACATTTAAACATTTGTTCTTTATATGACTCATTGAGCGCTTCTTTCTGCTTAAACCAAAGCAGACTTGTGCTACATTACGCATACTACGTTTAGCTTTTACAAAACATGACTTTATCCAAGATTATTCCTATAACTACAGCTTTATTCAATTCAGTACGGATATGCTGATAGCACTTTAAAAACCATTTTGGTTTCTAAATTCGATTTAAAGCCTTTTTCAAGTCTCCTTATCCCTAAGATAACAAAATATTCAGTTAGGGTCCACTAAAATGTAATAACAATACGTATTGTTCTTCTGCAAGTAAAACCTTAAAACTTATTTGCGAAACTCATTTCTCAAAAGCTGATACTGGTATTATTTAGAATTCTGAACTCTTTCCTAATCAGTTTATAATTTTTAATATAGTAATTATGTATTTAGTTCTGAAGTATATTATTTACCTGATGATTATGCCAGCGTAAACAAAATTGTTGTTGATTTTCATTATGTTGTTGTTGTTGCTCCAGTTGATGCTGTTGCAGCTGTTGTTGCTGTTGTTGTTGTTGTCTTGTATTTGTTGTATTTACATGTTCCATAATTCATTGAGTTTTTGCTTTTGTTTATTTGTTGCTTTAACTACATATGTTGCAAGTCTAAAGAAGCTATAAAAATTTTACAATACATTTTCTTAATATTTATTATTCACAAAATAACAAAAAAAATAATTTACACTTAATTAAAATGTAATTTTAGTGAGTTATTCTTTTGCACATTTTCATTTGTTTATTTGCATTTCGTTGCTTTGACGTTTTATTTGTTTATTTATTTATTTCAAATCGTTGTTTATATTTTGTCACCACACACTTGTTTTGTTTAAATTTAAGAGTAAAATATTTTTGATTTTTAAGAGCAACAATTTGCTCTTTTTGTTGTTGCTTTTGATTGCTTATTTGGTTATGGCGTATGCGACGTATACGTATTATGGCGTAGAAATCATTACTCATACGCGTGGTATGCCGCATTATGCAAAACTGCATGCATGTGTGTTTGCCAGAATATTGTAGGAGATTTCTTACGTGTTTTTGAAAAAGGCAAGCAGAGTTCGTTGTGTTTTACGTAAATAATTTTAATTAGCAAAAAATTACAAATACTTAACTGGCCTTAGTTAAATAAAGGAAACAAGAACCTCGAAATTACTGTATATGTGATTATACATGTTTATAAGACAATTACTAATTTATTGTTGTTAACAATAAAAAAAAAATATAATGTAATAATTCATAAAAAAAAAAAAAAATGTATACGTCGCCATTGCGTTTACGTACAGTATAAAAAGATGGCGTACGTTAAAGTCGGGCGCGGACGACTTTGGGATACCCTGTACCACTGCTTGCAATAAAATGCAGTAAATTGCTTAAGAACACTAAAAGACATTCGATTGCCAAATTAGATTACGATACCTTTATAAACAACCAAAAACGAATTTTTAACCAAAAATGTTTTTTTGACCGGTCGTTCCTATGGGAGGTATATGGTATAGTCAACCGATTTTGATCAAATTTGCTGCAGTGCTTGGGTACTCTAAAAAACTTCTGAATGCCAAATTTGGTTATAATATATTCACAAACAAACGAAACACAACGAGTTTTGTACAAAAAACGATTTTTTGACCGATTGGTCCTATGGGAGCTATATGATATAGTCAACCGATTTTGATCAAATTTGGTACAGTGTTGAAGATCCCTAAAAAACTTCCGAATGCCAAATTTGGTTACAATATCTTCACAAACAAACGAAACACAACAAATTTTGTACAAAAATCGTTTTTTTGACCGATCTGCCCTATGGGAGCTATATGATATAGTCAACCGATTTTAATAAAATTTGGTACAGTGCTTGGGAACTCTAAAATGATTGAGTGCCAAATTTGGTTACGATATCTTCATAAACAAACGAATTATCCATCTAAAACTTTTTGTTTTTTTCGAACTCCTCTGAAACACCCCTATGGGACCTATATAATATAACCCCGATATCAAAAAAATAAAATAAACTTGTCTCCTATGGATTAATAAGGGATCTTATCTGAAAGTTTGGTTGCTCTAGCTCTTACCATCTCTGAGATCTAGGCGTTCATACGGACAGACGGTCAGACGGTCAGACGGACATGGGTATATCGACTGCTCTAGTCACTCTGATCATACTTTAGGTAACTTTGGGGGGTCTCCGACTTCTCCTTCTGTACGTTACATACATTTTCGGCTTGCACAAACACAATATACCCTTTGTATCATACGGTACAGGGTATAAATTTACCATTTAGGCTGGGATCCATAGGACCTTAAAATTTTTCTCAGTAACTTTTTGTGGCCATATTAAGATAATTTCCTATCCCATTTTAATTCTGTGCTGAAATGGTTGAATATAATGAAGTACTTTTAATGTGAGTTGGAATGAGGGTTCATTACCCATTTCATCTAGAAGTAATTGAATCAATTCGGACATTGGAGCAAGGTCAAAATCACGACTTCTAAATTGGTCAAACTTGTAAAACTAAGCAAACTCATGAAAGCGAAGAATTAGCTGTGCCACGTTATCTTCTAAATGTCACATATGTTCACACCAAACTGATATAATCTAGGTTTCTCCGACTCTGAGGCATAATTCAATGCAAATATATTTTTACCCACAGTAATCTAAAATTCAGATCGTTGCAAAAAATAATAATATTTTCGTCATTATACCCTGTACCGTATGGTACAAAGGGTATATTGTGTTTGTGCAAGCCGAAAATGTATGTAACGTACAGAAGGAGAAGTCGGAGACCCCCCAAAGTTACCTAAAGTATGATCAGAGTGACTAGAGAAGTCGATATACCCATGTCCGTCTGTCCGTCTGTCCGTCTGTCCGTCTGACCGTCTGTCCGTCTGTCCGTCTGTCCGTCTGTCCGTATGAACGCCTAGATCTCAGAGATGGTAAGAGCTAGAGCAACCAAACTTTCAGATAAGATCCCTTATTAATCCATAGGAGACAAGTTTATTTAATTTTTTTCATATCGGGACTACATTATATAGCTCCCATAGGGGTGTTTCAGAGGACCTCGAAAAAAAGCAAAAGTTTTAGATGGATAATTCGTTTGCTTACGAAGATATCATAACCAAATTTGGCAATCGGAAGTTTTTTAGAAACCCCCAGCACTGTACCAAATTTTATCAAAATCGGTTGACTATATCATATAGGTCCCATAGGATCGATCGGTCGAAAATTTGTTTTTTGTACAAAATTCGTTGTGTTTCGTTTGTTTGTGAAGATATTGTAACCAAATTTGGCATTAAGAAGTTTTTTAGAGTTTCCAAGCACTATACCAAATTTTATCAAAATCGGTTGACTATATCATATAGGTCCCATAGGACCAATCGGTCAAAAAATCGTGTTTTGTACAAAATTCGTTGTGTTTCGTTTATTTGTGAACATACCGTAACCACATTTGGCATTAAGAAGTTTTTTAGAGTTCCCAAGCACTATTCAAGATTTGATCAAAATCGGTTGACTATATCATACAGCTCCCATAGGATCGATCGGTCGAAAATTTGTTTTTTGTACAAAATTCGTTGTGAATCGTTTGTTTGTGAAGATATTGTAACCAAATTTTGCATTCGGAAGGTTTTTAGTGATCTTCAACACTGTACCAAATTTTATCAAAATCGGTTGACTATATCATATAGCTCCCATAGGACCAATCGGTCAAAAAATCGTGTTTTGTACAAAATTCGTTGTGTTTCGTTTATTTGTGAACATACCGTAACCACATTTGGCATTAAGAAGTTTTTTAGAGTTCCCAAGCACTATACAAAATTTGATCAAAATCGGTTGACTATATCATATAGCTCCCATAGGATCGATCGGTCGAAAATTTGTTTTTTGTACAAAATTCGTTGTGTTTCGTTTGTTTGTGAAGATATTGTAACCAAATTTGGCATTAAGAAGTTTTTTAGAGTTCCCAAGCACTGTACCAAATTTGATCAAAATCGGTTGACTATATAATATAGATCCCATAGGACCGATCGGTCAAAAAAACGTTTTTTGAACAAAATTAGTTGTGTTTCGTTTGTTTATAAAAATATTGTAACTGAATTTGGCAAAGAATTTTTTTTAGTGTTCGTAAGTAATATATCGGACTTGATTACAATGTGGTGGTACAGGGTATCCCAAAGTCGTCCGCGCCCGACTTTAACGTACGCCATCTTTTTGTATTGGGTTTGTTGTATAACAACCGTGGTAAGTAATTAAAAATGCTTGCAATTAAATAATTATTTGACCCAACTACATTATGTTAATTCTAGGATATGCCGTTGTTACCAAGGATGGAGAAATGGTTATTATAATTGAGAATTTTTTTCTATTCATGCAAGTATATTATTACTATATACCGATGCAACTAAAAAGCCTTGCATTATAATTGTTAACTTAAGCTAGAGATACCGAAATCTTGGCTAATAAAGTGTGACCATATTCCGAACAAATTCATTTTTCCTACAATGAAGGATCTTTGACAGTTTAAAAAATTTTTTTTATATGGAATATTTTATATAAGTTCTTGACTTTATTGTTATTTTTTATAATATAATTATCTGAAGTTCTTTAAAATTCAACCATAAGCTTGCTCACAATTTTTATATCCAACCTCTAGAAACGTACTGAAAGACAAGCCGAAAAGGGAAAACTGAATTGTGAACATATAGCTAATTTTCAATATCTCTTCTGATTCATAACTATACATAGGGTAAGGTGGGGCAAATACGACCTCCCACTGTTTCTCAAAAACGGCAATACTGAGAGAGCTCATATTTGTGTTATCGCATAGAGCATTAAAAATAACCAAAATAGTAGCATAACAGCTGTCTGTCAGTCAACATTTAGATGATCAAACGTTACGATTTTCAATTTAATTTTTGTGAATATTTGATTACACATTATTTCTTGTTAAATAAAGTGATCGAAAATATATGGTAAGCGGCTTATATACTATAAAGGTAGACCTTTATAGTGCATGTATAGTATTTGTTGGAAATTTCATATAATTTTATTTATGCGCGTCGTCATGAAAAATTACATTGTGGGGCAAATACGACCTCTAAATGGTGGGGTCAACCAGACGTCCAGCTCGAACCAAAACTCCGCCAGCAAGCTAGTTGGACAGCAAATCAAATAACTCTGATTAGTTACTTAGCTATTCAATCCAATAATTCCTTCAACTTTCATTTCAATTTCTGTGTTCTAAATATTAAGATTTTTATAAATAAATACTTTCAGTTTTCTAAAACAATAACATGCTCTTTTGATTTATAATCGAAAAACCAATAAAATTAGATCATATCTGTGCTAAATCAGCCAAAAAAATAGACGGTCGGGTTTACCCCACTATTTTTGAAAATTATAAAAATTTACTTTTTTTAAAAAATGGTAAAAAATATTAAAAAGTATTTTATAGCCAGTAATGGGTAGCTCGGATTTGCCCTACCTTAATTATTTAATCCAAAAATTCATTTCGATTCATATGTTGTAAATAATAAGATTTTTATACCCTGTACCGTATGGTACAAAGGGTATATTGTGTTTGTGCAAGCCGAAAATGTATGTAACGTACAGAAGGAGAAGTCGGAGACCCCCCAAAGTTACCTAAAGTATGATCAGAGTGACTAGAGAAGTCGATATACCCATGTCCGTCTGTCCGTCTGACCGTCTGTCCGTATGAACGCCTAGATCTCAGAGATGGTAAGAGCTAGAGCAACCAAACTTTCAGATAAGATCCCTTATTAATCCATAGGAGACAAGTTTATTTTATTTTTTTGATATCGGGATTACATTATATAGCTCCCATAGGGGTGTTTCAGAGGACCTCGAAAAAAAGCAAAAGTTTTAGATGGATAATTCGTTTGTTTATGAAGATATCATAACCAAATTTGGCAATCGGAAGTTTTTTAGAAACCCCCAGCACTGTACCAAATTTTATCAAAATCGGTTGACTATATCATATAGGTCCCATAGGATCGATCGGTCGAAAATTTTTTTTTTTGTACAAAATTCGTTGTTTCGTTTGTTTGTGAAGATATTGTAACCAAAGTTGGCATTAAGAAGTTTTTTAGAGTTCCCAAGCACTATACCAAATTTGATCAAAATCGGTTGACTATATCATATAGCTCCCATAGGACCAATCTGTCAAAAAATCGTGTTTTGTACAAAATTCGTTGTGTTTCGTTTATTTGTAAAGATATTGTAACCAAATTTGGCATTCAGAAGTTTTTTGGAGATGTTCAACACTGTACCAAATTTGATCAAAATCGGTTGACTATATTATATAGCTCCCATAGGGCCAATCGGTCAAAAAAACGCTTTTTGTACAAAATTTGTTGTGTTTCGTTTGTTTGTGAAGATATTGTAACCAAATTTGGCATTCAGAAGTTTTTTAGAGATTTTCAACACTGTACGAAATTTTATCAAAATCGGTTGACTATATCATATAGCTTCCATAGGGCCAATCGGTCAAAAAAACGTTTTTTGCACAAAATTCGTTGTGTTTGGTTTGTTTGTGAAGATATTGTAACCAAATTTGGCATTCAGAAGTTTTTTAGAGATTTTCAACACTGTACCAAATTTGATCAAAATCGGTTGACTATAGCTCCCATTGGAACGATCGGTCAAAAAAACATTTTTGGTTAAAAATTCGTCTGTTTTTGGTTGTTTATGAAGGTATCGTAATCTAATTTGGCAATCGAATGTCTTTTGGTGTTCTTAAGCAATTTACTGGATTTTATTGAAAGCAGTGGTACAGGGTATCCCAAAGTCGTCCGCGCCCGACTTTAACGTACGCAATCTTTTTATATAATTACATTCATTTTTCTAAAACAATAACATGCTCTTTTGATTTATAATCGCAAAACCAATAAATTAGATTATATCTGTGCTAAAGCAGCCAACAAAATAGACGGTCGGGTTTACCCCACTTTTTTTTGAAAAATGGTCATACCTCAAAAATTAATAATAATAAGCATCTTATAGCCAAACCCATTATCAGGTCGGATTTGCCCCAGCTTACTCTATATTTTTTGGTTGTTTAGTTTATTAAATTTGCAATTTATTCGAGGATAACAAACAAGTATTTTCTCTTTAAAAAAGTTCAGGATTGATTGAGTTTCATAAAACTACCTACTAACCTACCATTGTGGAATACCTTCCAACAAGTTCTACTGGAAGGCTCCTTAGAAGGACATTTTTCGAAGAGTGGTCGGAAACAGTTGTCTTTACGCTGCAGAATCTTGTTAGATCCATGGAAAAATGTATCAACAAAGTTAACGATTATTAGAAAAAATTTTTAACCTATTTATTAACAAATAGTGTTGTTGTTTGCACACATACTTATTTCCTATGAAGTAATATAATTTCATTTAGTAAATTTGGAATTTTTTATTTCTTATGAAATCGCTGACGCTCTAGTAAACCTTCTTATGTCTAGAATACTTATTGCAAAAATTTATGGAAATACTATCTTGAAATTTTCATACTTCTACTTTGCTCAAATATTTCTTGTATTATATTTGCTTTATAAAGTCAAACACAAACCGCGTATATACAACCCTGGTTTTATATATACCTAAACTGCAAGCATTTAAATTCTCCCTCAATTAAATAATTATTTATTTGCCATTATGTCCACTATAAAAGACACTGTGCGGTTAGTTTCTTATTTAGTTTTAAAAATCTACAAGATGTTAAGACCATTTGAATTTCAAGAGAAATTGCTACGATTTCTAGGTATCCCGATTGTGCCTAAAGATGGCGACATTTCGCCATTGTTCAGATGCAGGCTTATATTTTTTGTAGCTTTACATTTGGCGGCTAGTGCATTACTTAACATGGCCCTAAACTATGCCACTACCATGGAAGAATTAACCGCCTGCTATAGCATGTTTGTAACCACCACATTGACAATTCAACAAGCATACACATATTTCTACTATAAAAAGGACTTTCGCAATGTGACCGACATTTTAAAAGAAATGTACCAAAAAAGTTAAGTATAAAGCTATATGACTATTTTGGATCTTCATCTCAGTCGTGCGACCAGTACTACTCTCAGAGAGAAGTCCACATACCTACAAATAATGGAAAAGACCCAACGACGTGCACTGATGTGCATAACGGGGGCTTTGAGATCCACTCCAACCAAGGCCCTAGAAGCAATACTTGGAGTCCACCCCCTAGACATTCAGGCCAGACTACTAGCACAGAAAACAGCGCAACGTCTCTGTGCAGCAGGAAATATGGCCCTTGCGAACTAAGGGCACAGCAAAGTGGCAGGGGTAACACCCAATAGCACTGACTATATGACCCCAGTAAGCAACTTCTCCAGAACACTCACTCTAATGGGACCCGATGACTGGAAAATTGGTATGGACCAACGAGCCATAAAAATTTTCACAGACGGATCCAAAATGGAATCAGGCGTTGGGGCCGCGGTATACTGTATAGACCCACCCACGGAGGTATCTTTCAAGCTACCGGACCACTGCAGCATCTTCCAGGCGGAGGTATTCGCCATAAAGAAGGCTGCAGAACTGGCGCTGACCCTAGAGCAGAGCCGAACAAACATATTTGTTGATAGTCAAGCGGCGATCAAATCCATGATAGCCTTCAGCATCAATTCCAAAAGTGTACTGGCAAGCAGGGACACACTAGATGAACTAAGCACCCAGAAGGAGGTGTCCATCTTTTGGGTTCCCAGCCACCAGGGCATTGAGGGAAATGAAATAGCTGATAGGCTCGCAAAGGAAGGGGCTGAATCAAGACAACCGTCACTTGAGGATCTAAAGATTCCATTAAGGACGATTAACCACCGAGCAGAAGAAGACGCGGTAGTCAGATCTGACAGAAGGTGGCACAACACAATGAACTGCAAGGTAGCTCGCACTATGTGCAAGAAAACCAACAACAAACTAGCCCAATATATTCTGGAACTCCCAAGAAGTGACTGCAGACTCATAGTGGGAATACTTACTGGTCACCGCCTGACCGCAGCTCACGCTAAGAAGCTAGGCGTTACCAACAGCGACGAATGCAGGAAGTGTAGGGAGACAGATGTCAAAGAGACTCTGGAGCACCTCATCTGCCGCTGCCCCGCCCTATGCACATCGAGACTTAGGTACCTAGGAAAACCCTGGCTTACCTCACTGGAAGAGGCTACCGAAAGGGCACCTCAAAGGCTTCTGGCGTTCGCCAAGCACACGCGCATAATTGACAACTAACGTAATGTACACCAGCCGCATCCTCCGGTAGTCTATGTGTGACTCCCCCCCAGGGGTCAACCGGTTTAACCTAACCTATATGACTATTTAAATATTTTATTTGTAATTATTTAACAGAATTGGAGGCCAAGTCAGACAACTATTTGGAAACGACAAATAAGTTGGCAGACAGACTGGGTCGTTTGCATTTTTTTTCCTGCATAGCTACCTGTGCGTACTTTGGAGGCTCTCCCATATTTGAATACATTGCAGCCAAAATTATGGGCAAGGAGCATGCACGTACACTGCCCGATCCTATGGCGTAAGCGAATAAAGAATATTACATTTAAAACCAATAATTAAGCTGCTATTCTTTTAAGATTTCCTTTCGATTATCATTCAACTCCCGGCTATGAGATATCTTATGTTTTTATTGCAATTTGGCTCTCCAGCTTAATGAGCCATGCATCCGCAATTGATGGACTCTTTCTTGCCTTGGCGCTGAACTTACGAGCGCATTTTCAGGAGCTGCAGCATGATATAATCCATCTGGATTATAGTCTGCCGGAACATATTGTAGATCAGAAACTCACAGGAATTGCTAAAATGCATAACTTGTTGTTGGATTTGAGCCATCAATTATGTAAAATGTATAAACCAATTGTGTTTAGTCTATTTACGATTACGTCTGTAAAACTAGGATTTATTCTTTATCAAGTTACAACGGTAGGATACAAAACATTTACAAAATGCAAAAATTTACTTTATTTAATTAATTTTAATTTTTGCAGAGCAACAAATCGACTATCTTCCAGATCAACTACATTTTCTTTATGGTTTCGATAATGTTTCAATTTTTTGTTTATTGCTATGGTGGAGAAATGATAAAAGTCGCGGTAATTGCAAAGTGTTTTCATAAAGCTCGAATCTTAAAGGGTAAAACTATTTACGGCAGGGACTAAATATTGACAAGGCCGTGCAATTATCGGACTGGTATGGAGCAACTCCGAAGCAGCGTAAGGTTTTGGGTCTTGTAATGATGCGCTCCCAACGCGAGTTACGCATGACGGCAGTCATCTATGAGTGTTCACTGGAGAATTTTATGGCGGTGAGTAATCAAGTTGTTCTATAAAAATATTGAATTATTTTTGAATTTTATTCTAGGTGTGCAAAGCCGCCTTGTCCTTTATTACCGTGATACAGTCTTTTGCATGAAGAAAGAAATATTTATATAAAATTAAATTATTTGATTATTAGGCTTGGATTAATAAAAATTTCGGTATTAGTTGCTGCCGTAGAATGGTAGGCCCATCAACCAATTTTTTTTTTTTAAGTCAACTTTTAATTTTTTTTTTTAGTGGATTTATTCTGCTCAGGACAAAAAGTTCATGGTTAGAAAAAGTACGTGTGTACATACGAACACATATTTTTATACCCTGTACCGTATGGTACAAAGGGTATATTGTGTTTGTGCAAGCCGAAAATGTATGTAACGTACAGAAGGAGAAGTCGGAGACCCCCCAAAGTTACCTAAAGTATGATCAGAGTGACTAGAGAAGTCGATATACCCATGTCCGTCTGTCCGTCTGACCGTCTGTCCGTCTGTCCGTATGAACGCCTAGATCTCAGAGATGGTAAGAGCTAGAGCAACCAAACTTTCAGATAAGATCCCTTATTAATCCATAGGAGACAAGTTTATTTTATTTTTTTGATATCGGGACTACATTATATAGCTCCCATAGGGGTGTTTCAGAGGACCTCGAAAAAAAGCAAAAGTTTTAGATGGATAATTCGTTTGCTTATGAAGATCTTATAACCAAATTTGGCAATCGGAAGTTTTTTAGAAACCCCCAGCACTGTACCAAATTTTATCAAAATCGGTTGACTATATCATATAGGTCACATAGGATCGATCGGTCGAAAATTTGTTTTTTGTACAAAATTCATTGTGTTTCGTTTGTTTGTGAAGATCTTATAACCAAATTTGGCATTAAGAAGTTTTTTAGAGTTCCCAAGCACTATACCCAATTTGATCAAAATCGGTTGACTATATCATATAGCTCCCATAGGAAAAAAATCAAAAAGGTCAAAAAATCGTGTTTTTTACAAAATTCGTTGTGTTTCGTTTATTTGTGAACATACCGTAACCACATTTGGCATTAAGAAGTTTTTTAGAGTTCCCAAGCACTATTCCAAATTTGATCAGAATCAGTTGACTATATTATATAGCTCCCATAGGGCCGATCGGTCAAAAAAACGTTTTTTGCACAAAATTCGTTGTGTTTCGTTTGTTTGTGCAGATATTGTAACCAAATTTGGCATTCAGAAGTTTTTTGGAGATCTTCAACACTGTACCAAATTTGATCAAAATCGGTTGACTATATCTCATAGCTCCCATAGGGCCGATCGGTCGAAAAAAAGTTTTTGATTAAAAATTCGTCTGTTTTTGGTTGTTTATGAAGGTATCATAATCTAATTTGGCAATCAAATGTCTTTTGGTGTTCTTAAGCAATTTACCGGATTTTATTGCAAGCAGTGGTACAGGGTATCCCAAAGTCGTCCGCGCCCGACTTTAACGTACGCCATCTTTGGTAATAGAAATTTGCAAATGCCAAAATATTTAGAGCCCATAAACAGGAATTTTGTAAAGCAGCTGAAACTAATATAGTTTTACTTTAAATTATCATATTTTTTTTGCGAAAATAAAATGGAACTACTTCTACTTCATCTATGTGCAGTTTGTATGTAGATTGGATAAAAAGTAACAGACACAGAGTTTCTAGCTGATCGGATGAAAATGATGCATAGATCTAAATTGGAAAGCGTTGTCTTTTACCATCTTTTGTGACTTTTAATTAATCCCCACATTATGTATGCAAACAAGATTTCAAATCAATAGAATAGCGGCTTAGTTTGTCAAAACGCCAAAATCGCCAAGTTTTAAGTTTTTGAATGGAAGGTACCAGTACTTAGTTCTCGTTAAATTAACATGACGTTTAGTATTAAATACTAGATTTAATTTGTTAAAAAAAAAGAATAAATTTTGTTCCGAACCTATATCCACTGTGGTGCGACATTATCTACAATTCTGGTACGTCGCATCTGCTCTTACCATCAGTTAGTCAGATCAAACAGTTGAATATGTATTGAATATAATTTTTAAATACTAAATGGCAAATTCAAATTACGACGGCAATTATTTTTTACGGCTAACATTCGGGTCACACTAAAAAAAATGTAACAAAACTGCCGATAAATTAGGAATTTATATTTTCACCTCTTTTTGGTATTTCTGGTATATTATTATATTGTAGAAATAAGGTCACATTTAATTGTTTTAGGTGTCTGTTTGAAATTGTTTATTTTTCCTTATTTGTGTATTTGCAATGTGTCCAGTGGACATTCAACAAATTTTATAAAATCTTACAAAAATATTAACATGATTGGCGTTACTCCAATGAACTAAACCAATATAATATTTAAAAAACTTCGTTTTAACTAATCTACCTTCGTAAAAAAGTGTTTTTTAGGGTAATTTCGGGCTGAGAAACACGAAAACGACATTCACTGCTTTCGAGATTTTTTCGAAAAACATGTTTTCGGGCACTTTTTTTCAGTTATTAGTCAATATCTCGCAAACAAAATTTTGTATGAAAGACAATTAGTTCGAAAGGTATTGATGTGCTCTTTACAGTGATATATGATATCTACAGATTAAGTAAAAATTATTGAAGTTACAAGCAACCAAAATCGAAAAAGTGTCATTTAGCTTTTTATTAAAGAGAAAATTTGTTTAAAAATTAATTTAAGCTTTAAGCTGAAAGTGAATTCTTTTACGAACATTTCGAGTCTATGATCTTTAAAATCGGGTAAGAAGATGCTATGGAACCATGTACGGAAGTTCCAATCTTCACTCAATCACATTTTTGTATGAAAAGTAGTCGCGATTTTTCGTTCCTGGTATGAGGCATGGTATGATGATTTTTATTTTATTTCATTTTCTCCGTAAAAGAAATTATTTTTAAAAAATAAAAGAATAGATAAAAAACATGCATTTTTAAAGATCCTTTTTGACAACTTAGATTAAAAATAATTTTTTTTTTTCTAAAACATGAAATGAGAAAAATGTATTTTATTTTCAATTAAGTCATAACTCGTCAAGTTTAAAACTTGAAATTTTAATCAAAATTTTTTTTTTAAACATTTAATGGTCTTCTTTAATTTTTATAAATTGTTCTAGGTCGTAAGTTATTGACTAATCGTTGGATTTAATTGCAGGTTTGCAAAAGGCGCCTTGTTCTTTATTACGATGATACAGTCATATGGCAAAAGGCTACAAATATAAGCTTTAAATTCACTTGGCCACATTAATTTGAAATTCTGTTTGTTGTAAAAAAAATTTAAATTATCGGCGCTAGGGCAATAACTTGAACAGTAACCTTGGTACAAAAATAAAGCTGCACTTAATTAAATATTTATGTCACCGAAGAGAATTAGCTGCGATTTCTAGATCATGCTATTGTTACCATGGATGGAGATAGATATCGTAGTTACCAAAATTGCGTCCAATACAATGCGGTCTGTTAGTCCTTCTCTCGTCTGCCTGTCCGCTGTGGATCATTAAATATATGGACCAAATAATAAGGAAATGAACCCACAAACCCAATATCGCATCTCAAAGATATGTTTTAACTCTAATTCCTAATGGCTAGCTTCAAAAAAAAATGATTGATTTTTATTCTTTATCGCAAATAAAGCCAATTGTAAACTAAAGTAAAACTTTTATTTAACATCGAATAGGATAATTTTTTTAAAACACTCTCAACAATAGAAAAATATTATTATATTTTTATACCCTGTACCGTATGGTACAAAGGGTATATTGTGTTTGTGCAAGCCGAAAATGTATGTAACGTACAGAAGGAGAAGTCGGAGACCCCCCAAAGTTACCTAAAGTATGATCAGAGTGACTAGAGAAGTCAATATACCCATGTCCGTCTGTCCGTCTGACCGTCTGACCGTCTGTCCGTCTGTCCGTCTGTCCGTATGAACGCCTAGATCTCAGAGATGGTAAGAGCTAGAGCAACCAAACTTTCAGATAAGATCCGTTATTTATCCATAGGAGACAAGTTTATTTTATTTTTTTGATATCGGGACTATATCATATAGCTCCTATAGGACCAATCGGTCAAAAAATCGTTTTTTGTACAAAATTCGTTGCGTTTCGTTTGTTTGTGAAGATATTATAACCAAATTTGGCATTTATGAGTTTTTAAGAGTTCCCAAGCACTGTACCAAATTTGATCAAAATCGGTTGACTATATCATATAGCTCCCATAGGACCAAAAAAACGTTTTTTGTACAAAATTCGTTGAGTTTCGTTTATTTCGCAAAGAAATATCTTTTGGAGTTTGTAAGCAATATATCGGACTTGATTGCAATGTGGTGGTGACTTTAAAGTACGCCATCTTTTTTTTCCAATTTTATTTATAATCTGTCCAAAAACAATCAGTAAATTAAGTAAAATTTTTTAAACAATGACAGGAGCAGCTAGTCTCAATTGAGACTAGATGCTATATGCGAACTAGTAATTACACTAGTTAACAAATTGTAAAAATGTGGGATCCTCAGCATGTTTTAGTCATTTCCGTAGCACATATAATGGCACGCTAAAACCGAAAATGAAGTCCCAAGTTTTTTTCATGGCTCGTAAAGTTCAATCGATTACGAAGAAAATGAGTGGTTGTTTATCGAAATCGGAGAAAAACTATGGAAATAACAAGAATTTTTGTAAAAATTGAAAAATGTTAATTTGTTTTAAAAACCAAAAGTTTTTGATGAATAATTCGTTTGTTCATAAAGATATCGTTACCAAATTTGGCATTCAAAAGTTTTTTAGAGTTCTCTCTGTACCAAATTTTATCAAAATCGGTTGACCTTTTCATGTAGCACCCATAGGACCGATAGTACAACCAGAGATATTTGCTTTTAAGTAGACACACTTTTTTTTTAATTTCGAAAAGTGTTTTTTTCGATATATCTCGAAATCCGTTCCATGAAAAATTTTTTGGATTTAGCGTGCCATTTTACTTTGGAAACGAGCTAAGCATGTTGAGTAGTGTTGGGTTGCTCATGAGTGAGTGAGCAAAAATGAGCAACTCACTAAAGTGAGCAAGTGAGTCAACTCAGCAAAGTTGTTCTTTTTGGCTCAGTTGCTCACTACTCACTTGCTCACTACTCACTTGCTCAGCACTCACTTGCTCAGTACTCACTTGCTCACTACTCACTTGCTCTGTGGCGTGAAGTTGCCACATTCATTTTTGTTTTCAAACGAACAGAATACAAAATTTGTCTTATAATTGAATTACAAATTTTTCCTTATAAGGTTCCAGAACGACACATATTGCACCAGCGAAAATCAACATTTTCTTATTATAAAAGTTATTGAAAAACTTTACCTTTTAAATTCAATTATAAGACAAATTTTGTATTCTGTTCGTTTGAAAACAAAAATGAATGTGGCAACTTCACGCCACAGAGCAAGTGAGTAGTGAGCAAGTGAGTAGTGAGTACTGAGCAAGTGAGTACTGAGCAAGTGAGTAGTGAGCAACTGAGCAAGACTGCTCACTGAGTGAGCAACTGAGCAACTGAGCAAGACTGCTCACTCACTTCAAAATGAGCAACTGAGCTAACTCATCAAAGTGAGTCATGTTTACACAACACTAATGTTGAGGATAAATTTTGCTTATATAAAAATTCTGAATTAAAATTTACTTGAGAGATCAAGGACATGAAATCTTTTAAGTCTATAGGTTTGACTTTTATCTGTTATATTAAGGGCTAGATTATTGCTATGGTCTAATAATCTTGCTAAATTTTCTGACTTCTTCTTTAAATGAAAATATTTTCCAAAAATTTTATATTTTTTGTTTAGCATTATTTGTATTAAAAGCTCTGTAAAAGCGAAAAAAAAATTTTGAACAAAAATTGTTTACCCAAACGGCAAGCCAAATACAAAAAAAAAAATCATCAGCTCAACCAACGGCTGCATGCAGCCCTGGTTTTCATAGTATACTTTAATTATATAATTTGTAAGCATTTAAAATCGCCTTCGCTTTACTATTTAATCAACGATAAAAGCCAATCGTCTCGTAGTTTCTTTGGAAACCTTTGGAAATATTCAAGATGTTAAGACCATTTCAATTTCAAGATAAATTGCTGCGATTCCTAGGCCTGCCGATTGCGGCCAAAGATGAGAATAGTAGCCTAATATTCAGGCTCAGGCTTACATATTTTGGAACTCTACATTTGGCGGTTTATTTCGTACTCTTTTATGCCATAAAAGATGTCAGCTCTATGCAGGATCTAACCGCATGCCTGAGCATATTGTTAACCACCTTATTAACAGTTCAGAAAGTATACACCTTTATATACTACAAAAAGGACTTTGTCTATTTAACCAATGTCTTTAAGAAAATGTATCAAAAAAGTTAAGTAATATGCTTACTAAAACTTTATGATAAATTAAATATTTGTTTAAAATTGTGTTTGCAGAGCTAGAGCAGCAGTCAGACAACTACTTGGGCAAGGCTAACAAATTGGCCCATACGCTGGGTCGTACCTACTTCTACTCCTGCGGAACCACTTCAACTTACTTTGCAATTGCTCCTATGATTGACCTTCTTATAACCAAAATTGGTGGAAAGGATTATATACGTGCATTACCCGAACCTATGACGTAAGAAATCATAGTCAAAACCAACACTAATTAAAATACAATCTATTTTAGATTTCCATTTAATACGGTTTCAAGTCCCGGCTACGAAATAGCCTACATTTTTACGCTAGTTTCTCTGGTTAGCATAACGTGTCATGCATCCGCCGTCGATGGTCTCTTTATTGCCTTGGCGCTTAATTTTCGTGCGCATTTTCTGGAACTGCAGCATGACATAAGAACCTTCAATTATAATCTATCGGAAAATGTAGTCAATCAGAAACTCAAAGAAATTGTGAAATTTCATTCGTTTTTGTTGGGCATGTACGATCAATTTCGCGTCATGTATAAACCCATAGTGTTTAGTCAGTTTGCAATGACATCTGTCAAACTCGGATTTATTATTTTTCAAATTTTAACGGTGCGATACACAAACAAAATGCTTGTATACAAGTTTATATTCTAGCTTCTTGAAATAACTCTTGCAGAACGTCAATGCTATAATGTTTCTTATTATCTATATTTCCTTCTTGGGTACGATTATGATTCAATTGTTTATATACTGCTACGGCGGAGAGATGATCAAATCCGAGGTAATTGAAAAGCTTTTCAAAAGAACTCAAATACCAAAAATGATTATTTTGATTGCAGGGCCTTAATATTGATAAGGCTGTACAATTATCGAACTGGTATGAAGCAACTCCGAAGCAGCGTAGGGTCTTGGTCCTTATCATGACGCGCTCCCAACGCGAGCTACGCATGACGGCAGCCATGTATGAGGGTTCATTACCCAATTTTATGGCAGTGAGTATTGAATCTTTGAATTAATAATCCAATGTGGCTAATCTTTGGATTTGATTGTAGGTCTGCAAAGCCGCCATGTCCCTTATTACGGTGATACAGTCTGTGGAATAAATGTCGGAATATCTAAACAAAATATATTCACCTTAAAGTGCACTCTGCAACCCTTTCCATGTTACAAAATTTAATAAAAATTAGATTTTAGTTGCTTTTTAAACCGCCTACAGCGATCAAAAGAATTAAGTATTATGAAAATTTTCTGGTGCTTTTGGAGCTCTGACACGGATTTAAAAAAATAATAATAATAAATCTTTTTGATCTTTTTTCTGATGTCAGACGATGTTTGGTATAAGTGTTTGGGGTAGCTGAATCCGAATCCGAGCTTAAAAACCCCCAACACGTTAGGTTTCTGAGATAATCACCAAAATAACCAATTTTATGGGTTGACATGCTGGGGTTTATTTAAACTCGGAACTGGATTCAGCGGCCTCAAAATAGAAAAACATTGTCTGAAAGTATTATTTTTTTCGTATGGCTGTGTTATAATAGATACATAAAGTTGATATATAAAATTGGAAATTGATTATTTTTTTCTATTTACCGAAAAGCTACAATTAAGGAAAATGTCCAAAGATTTGTCCTAAAGTGAATTAATTCTAAGAAAGCATCAGAAATGCGAATTATCGCGAGATGTTTTTCCTAATAGAGTGTAATAAAATTATTTGGTTTGTAATAAAATATTTGATTTTTTATAAAGCCGATAGGGGAAGTAGTAGAATGAAAGATTTGCAGCGTAGCCACCGAAAAAAAAAAATATATATATAGCAATATGGGCACTACAAATATGAATTTACTTTTACTATTTATTGAGAACTGCTATTTTGGGTATTTAAGGGTTTTTCAGAAAAGTCAGCATTACGTTGCTTATTGTGTTCACATGAGTGCACATAACAACTTTGGAAAAATTTAAATAAAGTCAAATATTGTTGCAGTTTATCTGGAAAGGAGTTTAAATTTAAATATCTTTAAGCTTTATCCGATCATAAATTTTCCAGCATTCTTAGTAATACGTTGCGCTAGGGTGTTTTCATATGGTCTCTGAGATCATAGTGGGAACACGGACAGACGAGCGGACACGGCCGACTTAAACAGATGCGAATAATCGAGACAGTGTAGATACTGGTACAAGTCAGGCACAGCCATTGAATTGGACCAACCAAAAATTCAGAGTGAAGTGTTTCTTTCTTTTTTTTATTAGCGACATATAAAGGGTCATCAATCTTGAGGTTTTTTTTTAAATAAAAAAAAAACACAAAAATTTCAAATGCATCGGAAAATCTTTATTATCAACAGAAAGAACCGTTCATGCCATTCAGTTTCTTAAAATAATCCCTTTCAAATGTTGGCCGCAACTGCGCCGTAACTCGTCCAAGCGAAGGTTCCAATTTTTGATGACGCGTTCGAGCATAACACGGGTAATGTTGGCCTATAATGCTTCAATCGTAGCTGGATTATCCACAAACACTTTAGACTTGGTGGCCAATTCACCGGTGCGGTGCGTGAAATTAATTGTTCACCGAATTGGTTCCTCAAATATCTCCATTGTTTCACGGGCTGTGTGGCAAGTAGCGCCGTCTTGTTGAAACCAAATGTCGTCGAGATCTCGGGCTTCAATTTCAGGTAGCAAATAATTCGTTATCATGGTGCGATAACGGTCGCTATTGACGGTTACGGTCTGACCAGCGTCATTTTTGAAGAAATATGAACAGATGATTCCACCGGCCCAGAAACTACGCGCTGGACGAGCTCTATTCGGTCGAGTGTCATCCAATAATGAATATTGGGTCTCAAATTTGTTGATGGTATGGCTAATAGTGGTCTCAGTAGGTCGATTATGGCGACCATAAAATGGAGTAAGCGTAATATAATTGTACGATTTGTAAACGTTGTTCGAGTGTAAGTTTTTCAATGATGAAATGGCAATGAAAACTGAATAAAAAACACATGGCAACTTGACAGTACTCACGCGTGGTTTATCAAAAAAAACCTTATTGAAAAAAAAATATCAAGATTGATGACCCTTTATTTGCTCTGGCAAACCCTTTTACGACTAGTCTTAATATTGTAATTCTACTGAATCTATATTTGTGTATATCGGAGACTACATTTAAAGGAAAAATTGTTTTTACCCGCACTTATTTAAAATTCTGTTTGCTGGACTTGTACTAACCTTAACAGACAAAACCACCTGCAATTAAATAATTATCTAATCCAAGTATTGCGCTTCTTGTATGTCAAAGCTTTTGAAGTTCATCGGCTGTGAATTAGCGTCCATGCTATTGTTACCAGGGACGGAGATGTTATCTTAGTTTGGCATTAAAGTTCATGCATGTTAATATTCCATGTTAATATTCCATTTCATCAAAATAAAAACCCTTTCCCCACAAACTTAACCAAACTTATTTTTGTAAGTCCAAAAAGATGCAATATGGTGCGACGGCAAGCTTTCTGAAAAGTGCCCCAAAAACTTAATTTTAATTTTCTGGTTCACATCTTATTTTTTTCATTCTTTCCGATTCACTTGTAATAAAGTGATTGTCGTTTTCAGTTTAGCAATTTCCCAAAATTTCAAAATTAAGCAGTGTGTTTTTTTTCAAACAAATTCTTTTTGAGTCAAAAGGCAAGCAATAGCTGCACGTACATAGGAATACAAGCACACCTGTGCCGTATGGAGCCCTGGTTTTCACAATTTACCTTAATTACCTATATAATTTGTGAGCATTTAAAATCGCCTTCAATAAAATTTGTTTTCCATTTAATCGCCTATAAATGGCAGCGTCCGCACGTATCTTTATTAGTTTAAAAATGAATTGCTGCGATTCCTAGGTCTCCTGATTGAGCTTAAAGCTGAGCACAATGGCCCAATACTCAGCACCCTACGGATCTAAGGTAACCGCCAAATACACCAGCCCAAACCCGAAATGTGTCACCGTTTCCTTGTTTATTAGGCTCACTTTTTTTATGCCTAATATTTAGTGAAATATTAGTGAAGTTTAGTGAGTAGGGGTCTAAAATAAATACTTTTGTGCCGCTACCTTTTGAAGTCTTTATTTAATCTTAATAATTTTAGAAAAAGCTTACTTTTCCATTACCAATCAAAATAGTGTTATATAAATACAACTTTTTTTTAACATTAAATATTCAGGGGTTTGTTTTAAATTTTCTCCCCAAAATTATATTCACCAACTTTTGTTGTAAATATAAATTTCGTTGTGTATATAGTCTAAGCAGTAAAGTCTAATTAGTCTGCAATTTCTTAATTATTAAAAATATTAGGATCTCTCATATTGTTATAACAAATTAAAGAGAATAAAAAATTTATATTAAAAATCATAAAAATTTATTATGTGAATATGTGTATACAAGATGATACCACTGAGAGTGTTTTTTTTTTTTGTTTATACTAATTAACAATATAAAATTAAAAAAAAAAAAAGAATAATACACACACACACTAATGCAGGTAGACTTATAGAGACTGTAGCGCCTGGTTAAGTATTTTGTCGGCTGAGATTAGTGTGCGTGTATGTTTGTGTGTGTGAGACGTTTGGCTGGCAATTAAATTAAATTTATTTAAATAAAATAAATTTGCTTTTGGTTTTTGCCTTGGTTGTTAGCCTGGCTAGCTGGCTGACCAGGTCCGGGTCGGTCTGCCTAGTTGCTGTAACAATTGGATGTTAT
The DNA here is from genome assembly GCA_949987675.1 of Chymomyza fuscimana. Classification (NCBI taxonomy): domain Eukaryota; kingdom Metazoa; phylum Arthropoda; class Insecta; order Diptera; family Drosophilidae; genus Chymomyza; species Chymomyza fuscimana. Next base: position 12,751,658 of record OX465089.1, read on the forward strand.
GTCTCTAGTACTTTTATTGTTGTTATTGTAGCTTAGCACTATAAATCTGCCAATTTCCATTGTTGTAGTATCGTAGCCAGCCAAGCCAAAACTAAGTCAACGCCATAGCTAACAAAATTTGTTGCTTGTCCGAGGGATATCTATTTATAATGCGAGGGTAGTTTTATATGTTAGCAGACTTTTTCGATTTTTTACATAATAACTTGAGCATTGTTTATTGATATGCTAATTGTGTTTAAAAGCCATTGCAAGCGGATTGCTCATAAAGCATAATTTTTTGGTTAAAAAAAATATTAAAAAAAATAAAAATATACATGTGCCAAAAGTTGGTTGCACCAGCTAAAGATTGACCAAAGGAGGTCATCAGAAGAAATAAGCCCATAATATTGAATAAATGGAAATTAAAATTGCGTAAGGTAACTCAGTCGTTAGGAATCATGTCTGTCACGAACGTTTTGGCAAGAAAAGGGCGTGCGATGAATGCCATCACTAACATGCGACTGTGAGCGCAACAGTGTGACCAGTTCAAAGCGCCGTTTGGCAGTCTAAATGAGTTTTCGGGCAAATAAAGTATCGATTACAATAAAGGTGTATCAAGGGAAGCCAATGTGAATCTATGAACGAAAACGATCATGGCTACAGTTTTGTGGGATTTAAGCGATGTCGTTCACATAAATTAATGATAACTGACGAATATTGCTCAGAACAGTTGAACGTTTCGACATTAATTTAAAGCAAAATCAAAACAAAAAATATTTTTTCGCCATGGAGCCCATCCAGTGACACGATTTTGTATTTTTTGGTTTCCAAACTAGGAACTACAGTGTACACTAATTTTTGAACAATTTTTTGTAGACCTTGCTTGTATGATCACAAGCAGATAGTACTAGGTGATAAAAATTCTATAAGCATTTTTCATAGTGAGGCCAAACTTTTTTATTTATTCTCATTTGTGTTTTTTTTAGCCTGTCTTTAAAGTGCATCTCATTCGTAAATGATATACCAGGTCTCACTAAAAAGAGAAGAATGCATCTTCGAGCTTTTTGAAAGGCGAATAGACGCCTTTCCTGTCTGTACCTCTGTCCGATCTTATCGATTCATATCGATATTTTGCTCGTTCTCCTATGAAACTTTTTGTGAAAAAGCTACAGTCACAAAAATCGGTATGTAGAATCATGTGGACTAAAAAAAATTAATTTAGGTATACAATCGCCAGCAACTGTTTTTTACGATTTACTTCCAAACCTTTCTAGCTACCAAGCTAAAACTCAACAAAGACCTTCCTATTTTTTACCATTACCGATGCGCAAGCATAAGGATCCAAGGGATTACCCCAGGACTCATTGTTTTTAAGGGATTTAGATTGGAAAAAAAGTAACTTCTTCAGAAAAAATGAGTGAGCTTAGTGCCCATCGATAGTAACAATCGGGCCCATACTTTTCTATCAATTGGCCGATCCGTCATTTTATATTTTATTAAAAGTCCAAAGGATCAACAAATTTTAAAAATTGTCTAAATATTTTGTAATCTGAAATTTCAGTTTTCTTTAGTGTGAATTTGTAGTTTTTTTTAAATATAAATAAAAAAAGTCTGGATCTTGAAAGATAATATCATTTGCAAAAAAACCTTACTTAACCCATGGAAACAATTTTTTTTTTAAATTCACTAACTTTTCAAACTGCCCTCATATGCCAAAGAAAATGCATAGAAAATGCAGCAACAATCATTGGAAGGCAACTCAAGTGACAAGTTGCTTGTTGCTGTTGTTTTTGCTATTGTTGTTTTTGTTGTGCCCAGCATGCGGCTGTTGTTGTGGTGGCCAAGAGACAAGGAATTTTCTTCATTCCATTATGTGTATGCGAAAAATCGCATCAAACTGTAAGTATTTTTCTATTAGAGAAGACATTGGCCGGCCTTTTTGGCGCTCGTTCACAAAAGTGTCTTCTAACTATACGCGACTTGCCCGGCTGTCTATGCCTTTCCCTAACTCTTTGGTATTTTCAAATTTTACTTGATTTTCCGCTTACTCACTATGCAAGAGGTGTGTGTGTGTGTGTGCGTGTGTGTGTGTGTGTGTGTGTATGTGCTTGATATTTATTTTTAAATTGCCACAAAAGAACTGTGCTAAACGCTCAGCACTGCCCTGCTACTACTCCCGCCTTTGTTGTTGGCTGTCTATTTTGATTTGTTGTCCAAGTGGCACCTCAAGTGAGATTTCATCATCATCATCCAGGCCAAAAGGCAACCTCCGCAGCATGTCCATTATTTGCGTTGATGCGTAATATTTTACACCTAATCACTCATACGACATGTTGGCCACTTGATTTCCAGTCAACTTGTGAAACAAATTTTCGCTTATTGGACATTTATTATTGCCATTTTTTTGTACCAATTCACACACTACAAAAGATTTGCTTTGAGAATTTATTATGTTGTTTGGCTTTTTTTTTTTTGTTGTTTACATATTTGTTCCATAATGACTCGCGCACATAAATTTTTCCAATTCTTATATTTTCCACACTTTTTCTAATATAATTTTTCACTTTTGTTTTAAAGAGTTGTCACGAGGCCTTTTGGACAGTTTTGTTTTGTTTTTTTTTTTTTTTTTAATATGTATTAGTTTGCAATTTTATTTTATTTTTTAGGCCAGTTCTACACGTGTATTTAATGGCATATGGCTTTTTTCTACTTTGTTTGCTTTTGCTTTTTATTATACAGCTGAATTAATCCAGCTAGAATTTTGTATATATAACTTTGAAACATTTAACATATTTTAGCATTATAGTTATGTTTTATTTGCATAATTTTTACATTCTAGACATAAATAAATTTATATCACTTTTTAACATTTTTATAGGCTTAAATTTTTATTTTACCTTAGGGACTCAGCATAATAGACGAGACTATTAAGTTTTTAGCGCTGCATTTAATTTTAAACCGTAATTCCCATTTGAATTATTTTCGAAAAAATATGCAAGTATATTTCTCAGCGTTTTGGGTGCCTAGTTAAAGCATTACTTTATTAAAGAGTTCATTAAATTTGTTCCATTTAAGCCATTTATGGCAGCACTAGAACTTAGATTTACAATAACTCAAGTTAATAACATGTTATCAGTTTTTTAATTTGAATATATTTGTTAGAACAGCATTCACAGTGCCATTGAAAAAGAATATTAAGGATCTTGCAAAACGTGTCTATAGTCTATAAACTGCCTACTATTAGAAAATATTTGCAAAAGAGTTACATATATCTCTGATTTTTCGTATTAAAGAATTTACTCAAAGATCTAAAACGTAAATCTGCTGTAACCGTCAACAGTTTTGATTGCTTTTAAAAGCAAAGTTTTTAAAAAAAATAATTTTTTGCTTAAGCGAAAGAAACTTAAATGTAGAAAGCTCTGGTTGTTTTCGGCTCATTTGTGATTAATCAACATTAAATAATTAACAACTACCAATTATTTTGCCATCTCTCCAACAACAATGTAAACGATTAACTAATTTAAAAGATGGCGTACGTTAAAGTCGGGCGCGGACGACTTTGGGATACCCTGTACCACTGCTTGCAATCAAATCCGGTAAATTGCTTAAGAACACCAAAAGACATTTGATTGCCAAATTAGATTATGATACCTTCCTAAACAACCAAAAACAGACGAATTTTTAATCAAAAACTTTTTTTCGACCGATCGGCCCTATGGGAGCTATATGATATAGTCAACCGATTTTGATAAAATTTGGTACAGTGTTGAAGATCTCCAAAAAACTTCTGAATGCCAAATTTGGTTACAATGTCAGCACAAACAAACGAAACACAACGAATTTTGTGCAAAAAACGTTTTTTTGACCGATTGGCCCTATGGGAGCTATATAATATAGTCAACTGATTTTGATCAAATTTGGTATAGTACTTGGGAACTCTAAAAAAACTTCTTAATGCCAAATGTGGTTACGGTATGTTCACAAATAAACGAAACACAACGAATTTTGTAAGAAACACGATTTTTTGACCGATTGGTCCTATGGGAGCTATATGATATAGTCAACCGATTTTGATCAAATTTGGTACAGTGCTGGGGGTTTCTAAAAAACTTCCGATTGCCAAATTTGGTTATGATGTCTTCATAAGCAAACGAATTATCCATCTAAAACTTTTGCTTTTTTTCGAGGTCCTCTGAAACACCCCTATGGGAGCTATATAATGTAGTCCCGATATCAAAAAAATAAAATAAACTTGTCTCCTATGGATTAATAAGGGATCTTATCTGAAAGTTTGGTTGTTCTAACTCTTACCATCTCTGAGATCTAGGCGTTCATACGGACAGACGGACAGACGGATGCGTTGTGGATACATGCATCTATGTGTAAAAAATGAGCAAAATCGGACAAATACAGCAAAAGTTATAGTCAAAAATGTAAAAATTTCACCACCCTTGCCTATAAACTGCCTCAATATTTGACTCCTCTTAATTATGGTTACAAGTGACCTAGAATCACAATTTTTGGTAAGCTCATTCATGTGGCTCTAATGAACAAATCCACACCCAAATTTTATCGATGCGGTCCTCCCACCCCCCGCAATCGATTTACCGTGTTTTCTCCCACACCCCTCAACATACCAACTTGAAACTTACCCCATATACTTTAAATAACTTCTTTGACGTAACATTCGAGTTTCATCAAAATCGGTAAAAATTTAGGGAACTTATACGTATAAATATCGAATTTCACCAAAAAAAAAAAAAACTCCAATTGGAAAGTTCGTAGAAGGAATATGCAGGAAAAATTGTTTGCGAGACAAAAGGTACAGGGTATTCCACTGTCGGGCACCGCCTCGACTGTACCACATTTTTAAATAAAAGATTATGTCTTAACTTTGCAAAACACTCAATTTTATAGTTTTGGGCACGATTCTGGGGCTTTGACTCGTGAGAGCCTAATTCACCCTCCAATAATATTGTCTTTAGAACATTTCATTTGATTTTGCTTGGACATAACTTATGTAATTTTTATACTTAGATAAGTTTTAATTAAAATTTGGATTTTTGCTTGGACATAACTTTTAATTTAAATACAATTCCAAATATTTATAACTTGTTCCTTATAGTAAAGTAAACGAAGAGTTTGAGCTGGAAAAAAATACTTAGTTGATGAAACTTTCAGGCATTATTTGGGACCCTGTTATAAGTCTAAAACTGCGACTTCGTATTAGGTGGGGAGCGGCAAGTTACCCTTCCCCGCCAAAATGTGGTTCGTGCAGTTTTTGCATGATATCTTTTTTGCTATAAAACTTAGATGCCAGATTATTTTTTCATTTAATTTCCTTATGCCACGCCCACTTCCTCCCCAAAAAAATTTTCAAAGCGCTTTATTTTCTACAATACCATTTTAAAGCTTATCCTTAATTTTGTATAGAGTACTTGCGGAAAGTAAAATATCTTGACATTATAAAGGGTCATCAATCTTGAGGGTTTTTTTTCAATAAGGTTTTTTTGATAAGCCACGCGGGTACTTTCAAGTTGTCATGTGTTTTTTATTCAGTTTTACACCGGAACAACGTTTACAAATCGTACAGTTATATTACGAAATTTCGCTTTGTGTAAAGAATGATTTTCGCGCGCTTAGGCCATTTTATGGTCGCCATAATCGACCTACTGAGACCACTATTCGCCATACCATCAACAAATTTGAGACCCAATATTCATTATTGGATGACACTCGACCGAATAGAGCTCGTCCAGCGCGTAGTTTATGGGCCGGTGGAATCATCTGTTCATATTTCTTCAAAAATTACGCTGGTCAGACCGTAACCGTCAATAGCGACCGTTATCGCACCATGATAACGAATTATTTGCTACCTGAAATTGAAGCACGAGATCTTGACGACATTTGGTTTCAACAAGACGGCACCACACTTGCCACACAGCCCGTGAAACAATGGACATATTGAGGAACCAATTCGGTGAACAATTTATTTCACGCTCCGGACCGGTGAATTGGTGAACATCATGGGGGCTACGTGAAGTCTAAAATGTTTGTGGATAATCCAGCTACGATTAAAGCATTAGAGGCCAACATTACCCGTGTTATTCGCGAGATACCGCCGATTATGCTCGAACGCGTCATCGAAAATTGGAACCTCCGCTTGGACGAGCTATGGCGCAGTTGCGGCTAACATTTGAAAGGGATTATTTTTAAAAACTGAATGGCAAGAACGGTTCTTTCTTTTGATAATAAGGATTTTCCGATGCATTTGAAATTTTTGTGTTTTTTTTTTTATTTAAAAAAAAACCCTCAAGATTGATGACCCTTTATAAACATCCAATTTTGTTTTTGTAATTTCGAGTGTGCAATTAAAAATTATGAGACTTTTAAACAAAATTTCGTATACGCACCGTTGCCTTATATGGGCGGTAAAAGTAAGTGTGACCAGATCGAAAAAAACATTTGCAACTCTTTTTCAAAAGCATAAAACATAAATAGTTGGTAGAGCTTCGACCTCAAAGTGAAGTGTTATGTTTGTGCATTAGTTATATTCATACATATTACATACATACGAATATTATATACAACATATATGCCTATACTAGGTGGTATTTTAATGTGAGGGCTTATCAACGTCATCCCCGCCCGACCGAAAAATGACAGTTAATTGATATTCTATTAATTTTTATATCTTTACAAAACGTAAATATTTTTGGTTTTTTATGCGTTTTCAAATTTAAGACTTCTTTTTGTGTTTATAAAATATTATTATCAATATCATATCATCATTGTGACAAATTATTTTTAAATTTAATTTATATGTAGATTAATTTTTAATCTTGACAAATATCATTATTTTAAGATTTCATTAAAAGATGTTAATAAAATATAACATTATTTTCAGATATATCATTTTGACACAACAAATTGTAATTTTATAAAAATTGGGCAAGAATCACGAATTCCGATGTTACGTTTACGCATTATTTATTAAACATAATTTAGATTATCTTTTGTTTATGTGCGTACGTTTAAAATTAATTTATGTTTTATTTAGAAAATGTTAATGGCCAAATATTTTTTTTTTTATTAAAATCACATTAATGGCTTTTCTACACTTTGTTAATAAATTTAAAAAAAAAAAACGACACTTGAAAAATTGTTTGTAAAAAACAACAAATTTTCAAAATGCCTTATATGTTTTCAAAAACCGTTTGTAAAAATTTCTTCATTATTTATTTTATTTTTTAAGTTATTGCGTGCGTTTTTACCCGTGCAGCTTTGTTACCCGTTAGCTCGCATCTAAATGAAAATATACGAAAAATGTTTCAATTCTTTTTCGGTTTTAGTTGGAGATTTTCTATTTTTCGTATGTCCATCTCTTGAAAATTGTTGTTGCTTTTGCCATTTGTTTTTGCTGATTTCATCGTCGCTGCTGTCGTTGTCGTAGATGTCGCCGCCGCCACTTTTCACTTGATTATTGCGCTCTAATTCTAATCAGCCAGGGCAGAGCCCGATCCTCTGGTATGGCACTCTTTTTTTTGGGACTGAGCGGAATACTTTTTGGCGACAACGCCAAAGATCACTCATGTGTATGTGTGTGTGTGTGTATGTGTTTTGCTTCCATGTTCTGTCCTAATTAATGAGCAAGATATTGCTATAAAGAGTCTAAAGAGAAATTTTTTTGCAGATGAATTGCAAATTTGTTTTTATTGTTGCTGTAGCTTAATTAATTGGCAACAAGCAAATTTAGTTAATCAAAACATTTGTTAACGTTGCTTCATTAAAATGCTGTGCCAGCAGCAGCTCTACCTGGCCACTTGAATACAATTGACAATTTCCTCAGGAGGTGCGATACATGGCACTATGGGTAGTTAACCAATTTTCTTGGCTAAAATCCAAGCAGAGCAAATTTTGAGATTAATTTTTGTATTACCATATATTTGATCAGGACGGGAATGCCACGGTTCTCGAAATAATCGGCCAATTAGGTGGAACCGGAAAGCATTTTAAAATGTGCGTGATGAGCGTTTTTGTTTTGCATGATCCCGAAAAACAATTTTTAGGATTATTATTAGGATTACTCTGAACGAAGTTGTGTTCCTAAAAGACTTACCCAGCCTGAATTCGATTTTAAAATCCTGTTCATATCTTAAGCTAACATATCATAAACTAAGTTTTTAGGTTCAGACTTCAAATGGGTCCCATAGTGTTACCAAAATATGTTGCGCGCAAATTTCTTATTAATTTGCAATAAATGTGGAAGTGGCGACTGTCAGCTGGCCAGCCAGTCGACCAAGTTACAAAAATAAGCCGTTGAATTTATGTTGACACGCTTGACAAAAACAAATGGAGGTAAAATGGAGGCGGCAAAAGGCGACTGGGCTGCACCTTGTGCACTTTTCTCTATTAAAATGCATGAAAATGTCAGAAATACTTATTTATTATTGTCATTTGTTTGCCCATGCATTTGCTTTGGGCACGACACATAGAAACATATGTGAGATTTCATTTGTCAAGGCTTATAAGCTAAAACACTGTGCCTCGGCGAGCGGACGACATTGTTGCAGGCTGTGATCCCAGCCATAGTTGCGGGGACAGCGCACAATGCTCAGAAAACCGCTGAGACAACGATAATAATATTCACAGCGTTTAGGATGCGCATAATAGCCATCGCCTGTTGTGCTACAATTGGGACGATTCGTTAAGGTAGCTGCTGTGCTGGAACTGCTGCTGTCCTCCACCACAATCACCACGCTGTCATTCGCGCTGGTTTGACTTGCTAGCGTTATAGTTGCTTCAGTTGTTGTGTGATGACAAACACCTGCATCATCAAAAGCGCATTCCTGTGTCTCTGCCGCAAAATAGGTGTTCTCCGGGCAGGTGTCGCGGAAGGAGTCTTGGCCATTGCAGTATATATAAGCAGCACAATCATTTTCGGCAATAACGAAAGTATTAAGCTCCACACTTGCACATTGTGGAAACTCCTGTGTAGAAACTTGTTCTAACAGCGCCCAGAGAAAAATCAGCGCAGGGAATATCTTGTATTTTTTGTACATTTTGTTACCTTTGTGTTGGCGTCTATTAAATGGTTCTTATTTGAACTGATATAATATAAGCTGCTTCGAGCGGTTTTTATAGCTCTTCTCTGACCTTGTTTATGCATGTACACAGTTATCTATCATATCTTTAACATGTTTTGCAATATTTTGGCAATAGCTGATAACTGATTCGTTTTGCTAAGCGGCAATAGCACTTCGTGAAAGAGTAACAAAAATGTATCAAAATACAGTATTATTACAGGTAAGGTTGTCTTAAACAACTAAACTAAGGACAGAGCACAAAATTACAAAGTCATCCAGATAAAATCCGCCTTGGTTCTTTTTATTGTTCATCATAATTTGCGTAAAATTTTTTTTGCTAAATAACTGTGTCAAGGTCGTATCTTGACTTTTTATCATTTGTGTGTACAGAAACTTTTTTATCAGCTTTGTCGTACAAAATATTTACTTTTACAATACTTTTGGCTTAGACCTGCAGCATGGGTCGTTTTTCCTTGGCTTCCAAATGGTTGTTGGTAATGGCATAGCCAGTGCCGCCCTGCGAAAAATAAAGTTATTTATTTAATACTGTCAATTAGCAACAACTTCTTTGCTTACTCGTTGCAAGGGTATGATGTCCTTATCCTTTAGCTTCTTATCAGTTAGTGGATGTATCATATCTTTACGTATAAGTTTTTCTACGCATTCCATGGTTACCACATCACCACTGAAAGCAAGAAAAACCATTGTGTTGTTATTAATCAAGAGTTAAAGTATCTTACATTGACTTACGTAGGTCGCAGCACGGCACAGGGCACGGCATTGCTGAGAACGTCATGTGTAATTGGACACATGTAACGCGCCTCCTTGGCTATAAGTGATCGCTTGCTATCACCATCCTTTAGTAGCGTAAACTTTACATCAATTAGATCCTTGGATTTAAGGGGCCTTTGTGATACAGGACAATAGATAGTAGCATCTGGCTTTTGTGCCTTGGCAATGCCCGCATTGGGGCACTCCGAGGGTAACCAAAAAGCTGGCAACTTCTTATCGTGGCCATTGGCCATGTTGGAAATGGAAGTGGTTGCTGCTGCATTTGAAGTGCTTGGCGTTGCTTCTTGCTGGCTGGGCTTTGTTATGGTAGCGCTAGGCTTGTGAGCTGGTGTGCTTGTGGGCTTTGTGGCATTTACAAACTGTTCCATACGTGCCTGCTTCTTACTGGTAGCCTCCATTTCAAGTTCATTTTCTTCAGCGCGTCGCAAGCGTTCGTATTCCTTGAGGCGGCGATTGTAGTCATTTTTCTTAGTTATAATGTACTTTAATATAGCTTCCTTGTCGAAGAGATAACCATCTTTGGTCACCACGGGATTGCGACAAGGCTGCAAAGTCAATGAGCAACAATCAAAAGATTTCACCGAATCCTTGCCGAGGCGTTGTGCATTTGTACCGTAGCCGGACTCGGCAGCATCGCGTTTTTTTTCATTATATGTATAAACGGCGCCAGCTGTGCAATTACGCGCATGGCGAGTCATTTTGAATTATTTTTATTTATAAACAAATAATTTTTACAAATGCGATGTAGAAGCTATTTTCGTTTATTCACAATAGTCGAAACAGCTGCAAAACTGCAGTAGAAAATAAATTATCGATAGTAATAAGCAATCGATAAGTGCTAGTTGTCGAGATTCATTTTGCTTATGCCATAAACGATGCTACAGGATTCTTGGCAAACAAAATAAACTTTATGTATCATCTGTACACAGATTTCATTTGTTCATAAAAAACTTGATAATTATAATTAACGTGCAGTATTTTTTGCAAAATATTTCTAACGTATAATTTATTTTTTGCAATAATCGGTATAACTGTGGTTTTAGACTTTGGTCACACTATCTGAATTTTGCTTTGTTTACTTTCTGTGCGGCTGTTCAAAAATTGCGCATGTCGGTTTTTTTTGCGGTTGTGAACAATTATTTTGATAGTTCCTTTATTAATGACTCACGCCTAAACAATGAGCCTAATAGAGAATTTAAACGATGGAATTGGTAGCAGCAGCGACGACTGGCAACGCACCGATCGTGGTAACATGGAAAAACTGCTTGCCATGTTAATACTAGGTCTGGGCAGCTTCTTATCCGGCATGTTGCCCGCCATCATTTCAGAGCGTAATCGCCGAAGGTTTCCTTTAACAATTTCATTATTATTATGCTATGGAGCAGGTATTTTATTGGCCACAGCGCTGGTGCACATACTGCCAGAAGTAAGGGCTGCAATCTTTATATGATACGTACAGCTTTCAGATTCTTATTTCAGGTGCGGGCTCAAATGTCTTCTAATTTTGCTGAAATCGCTTTGTGCGGCGGTTTCTTTATCATTTACTTTGTCGACGAGTTCATACATTATTTTTTTGGTGAGGCCATACAGCACTCACATTCCCATGCGCAGGCCGACGCTGCGCATCCGATAGATGCAGCAACAAACAACCACAGCTATGGCTCAATTGATGAACACGCGCCTTTATTGTCAACTAATGAAACTAGCTCACATTCGCATGCGCACCATACAGCAAGGTATGCAAATTGGTTTGGTTATTGTATGTATCAATGTAATTGCTTGATTTGTTTAACATATAGAGGTCATGATAATCGCCATGAGGAAAACGCAACTTCCGTGGCGTTACTACCAGTACCAGAGCATTGTTTGGAATCTATTACTGGCACACTAGGTCTATTTGTAGCGTTGTCTCTGCACTCATTGATTGAGGGTCTTACTATCGGTATACAGAACTCGGCCACAAAGGTTTGCTTACCTTGACGTAAATAATGCTGATAAGCTGAGCCACTTTATAGCCTTCTAATCTGCAAATAATACTGTTTTACATAAGTATCTATAGTAGGTAATTTTTCTCTTTTAGGTGCTGTTCATGCTGGGCGCCGTCGCCTGCCACAAATTTGTGATGGGTTTTTGTTTGGGCCTAGAGTGTCGTTCAAGACCGCAGTCCAGTTTTCGTTCCCAGCTGATGGGCGTTTCAGTTTTTGCCTCGGGTGCCGTAGCTGGTATTGGTTTAGGCATGTTAATAGTAAATGTGCCTACAAGTTGGTCCACTATAACGTTGCCGGTAATACAAGCTCTGGCCGGCGGTACGCTATTCTATGTGACTGTTTGCGAAGTTATACCACGCGAAAAGGCGCGCTGGCATCATAGTCAAACTCGTAAATTAGCGGGCTTTGCACAGTTTTTTGCATCTGTTGCCGGGTTTACTACCATGTGTATTTTAAACTTTTATCTATCCGGTGCGTACTTGTTTATATATTGACTCAAGGGTTTTTTATAAACTGTGCTTATATTTAATTTCAGATGGTGATTAGGAATCTCGAAAACCTGTAGCGCTTTGTACTTGTGACTGTTTTTTTTTCATATTTTAAGCTAAAGTTTGTTGTATTGGCATTTATGGTGCTAATTTATTGTCACATGATATATGCCGTCCGTAGGCATCAAGTTTTAAATATGTACAATAGCTAAATCAATTGAGTTTGATATTTGTTCATATTTTGCATTAAAAGTAAATAATAAACAGACAACAGCTGATATTTTAGCGTGCTTTTGCAGAGCTTTTAAAACAGCTGGGCGCACTGCTTGCAAGTGCTGCCCATGCAAGGCGCTTAAAATAAATATTCAAAAGTAATTTTTTAATTATATTATTTTTATTTATATTGCAGTTACATGCTTAATTGTTGAGTATTTAACTTAATTACTGCTTACTAAACTACCATACTAATGCTGTTTAATTGTTGCTTGCGTTGCCTACTACATATATGTATATATGTATATGTACTCGTATATGCCTTTATGGTGCATTTCTGTTGCTTTGGTTGAGTTGCATTTGTTTTATAAACTTTAAATTGATTTTTTTTCGCATTAATTTTTGAGCATATCACAGAACAAAAACGATAGTAGAAATCGGGCTGTGTGTATATGTGTTTGTGTATAACTAGGAGAAAGTTCAGTGTGTAAAAATATGTATCGGAGCTTAAAAATATATCATATGTTTAGTATATATATGTTAGGTATAATCTATGCAAAATGTCATTTTTCAGTGTATAAGTATATATAAATTTTGATATCTTTAGAAAAATACTTTGTTTCTTGTAGGTAAACCTTTTTATATACTTATTTTTTTTATGTTTTTGGCTTACTGGGTTAGGTCGCATGCCTAAAATGAAGATAGCTGGCACTAAACTGAAATTGCTGCTCAATTCCTAACCAAAGCGCAGCTACCTTAGTCTAAATTAAGATCTTATCATAGGACGGCGGTGGAGACTCATCCAGATTCGGCTGCTTGCCCAAAACCGACGGCGTTTGTTCCGGCAATAAAATTGCTATATGATATGGCGGTGGTCCGCCAGCAGTAGTCTCCGTTGCCGTTTGTCCCGCAGCACTACGTTCGTCTATATAACGCACATCGTTCATCTCCAAGCCCACCAGGCAGCTACTGGTTCTGGCATTATTGCCAATTGGCATCGTTGCATTTACACGGCTATGACAAACGGCTCGAGCTTCTCCACGCGCTGGCAGTAGTCCTTTGGGAATGCGACACAATGAGACAGTGCAAGCGGCCAGAAAGAACGTAGCCGAAAAGGCGCAAAAGATTAACACCTCCAGGCCATGATGATCAAAGTAGAATTTTGCGGCGCCCACAAAAACCGTGGCTAGCACTAAAGAGGCGCACATGCCGCATTTTAAATGACTTGGAAGCAGCTGGGAGTCTGCATGTTGTAGCAGAGCATGATGTTGTTGCTGTAGATTGTTGCCTCCTCTGGCAGTTTGTGCTGGAGTTGCGGGCATGGTTGTCGTTGTTGATGTTGCGGGAACAGCTACAGTGTGACGCATACTGCTGCTGCAATGACGTCTTGGTGTAGCAGCATAGGCAGAGGACGGGCGTGTTGAGCTGCTGTGGTAGGCGCTATATGCATCATCGCTGAAAGAGCCATAAAGGATTAAAGGTAGCAATGTTTAAAGTGATTTTATTAGCTTATGCGATTTTTATGGAAAAGTTTTTCTATTTTGAAACTACTTAATTTTGCTAAACAGGTGGTGTCTTCGCGAAGTGGGAAAGGGAGTGAATGGAGTAGTCCTTTTTCTTCGTTATACCATTGATTGAGGTTCTTTAAAGCGGCTGTGTTGATGTTTTTCCAAGCCGTCACAGTGGCTAGCTCTAGCTTGTTCTTAAAATCTTTTACACTTTTTTTTTGGTTTATTTATGAAGGATGAGTGTGGCAGGTAATCTTGCGGTCACGGACATAGGAAGACCCATACAGGACGTCATTTTGCAAATCAGGGGGACTTTCAGCTCAGGCGGAAAGAGAATGGGACTCTGTGTCCGGTTGTCGGATCTCCAGAGCACTCTGGCGTTTTCACGAACAGGACAAGGATGGTGGTAGGAGTGGTAACGGGGCACTGCACCATAGGCCTAATGGCTGAGAGGTTGCACGTTCCCCATCACGACTTCTGCCGCAGCTGCGGAGACGAGGAGGAGACAGAAAGCATTCAACACGTGCTATGCGACTGCCCGGCGCTTCTAAGAAGACGAACTCAGTTTCTGGGAAATCTATTCTTTGAGGATCAGGGTAGTCTGGCTTATGCGCCCATAGCGGATCTGGCTGCGTTTGTCGAATCCTCAAAATGGTTTTGCAATAGGAGAGACTTAGGTTATTTGGGATGTCCTACAGTTTTTGTCCTCCTCCACCCCTCTCCTTCCCCTTTTCCAATTCCTTTCCTCCTACTCTCAAATTAGGCAACACAATGGACCTCATGGTCTCTGGGTGATCTCAGTTACTGACTGAGCTGCCTACTCAACCTAACCTAACCTATCTATGAAGGATCTCCCTCATCTAGTCACTACTCAAAAATCGTCCAACTGACAATAAAATCTTATTCATATTTTTACAAAAAGTGGAATACTTACGCATAGACGCTCGAATGTTGCTGTTGTGGTCGATATGATTGCTGATCATAGCTATGGCTCTCGCTTGGATAATGCCTGACAGCCATGTTGCCAAATTGTGGATGATGGTAACTATAATGATGTGGCTGCTGCTGTGGCTGCATTTGTTGTTGTGGTTGTTGTTGTTGCAACCTAGGCTGATAACGAGCGCCGTGTGGATACTGGGAACGTGTGGCAACGGGCACAATGGCACCACTGCCCGTTAGCACAGCGGATGATGATGTGGTGGCCGCGTTGTTGTTGTTGCTGGCAGTTGTTGCTATTGCAGCAGCTACGGCGGCAGCAGTTCCAGCAGCATGACCGCCGTTGTTGTTGTTCAGCTGCGAGGACATTGAATTGCTGCCCTGTACCAAGATGCTGCTGTTGTTGTTGCTGTTGCTATTGCCATAATGGCGCGAACTGCTGCTTGCCTGTCCATCACCATATTGATATTGATGTGACCTGTGCACCGAGGGCAGTGTCTGGGCAGAAGCAGCTGCAACGGCAGCACTAGAGGCAGAGGCAGCAGCGCTGTGACTGCTGCTTGGTTTGCTGCGTCGCGGCGGGTGGCCATAACTAAGGCCGCTGCCCGCATGCGACAGGGAGGCAGCCACACGAGAACGACCAAAACCGCACTGCTGGGAGCGTTTGTCAATCCAGAAATGCATGGCAAGAAGCAAGGAGTTGCACAGGAGCAAGCTACTGCTGTAAGTAAAGATTTATGTTAAACCAAGATGACAATGACAATTGGGGGAACTTGAGAATACGCAGTTGTTGCAAGTTGGTGGCGGCAACTCTGCAGACAAAGCAAATGACTCATCTGACGCGCTTTGTAGTCTGGGTTGCCTAGACGGAAGCGAAACACACCGACACACACACACGCGCACACAGAGTACATGATGTACAAATCATCTTAAAAGCAAGCTTTCTATGTTTCGTCGAATTTGAAATTCCCTAGAGGAGTATCCTTACAACTACAGGAAATAGTTTAGGTAGTCTGAACTATCCGAGTGGCGCAGCATAAGTTTGATCAAAGAGAATAGAAAACACTTGTAATAGACTGTGGCTGTAAGGTACAAATGGTATATTAAGTTTTTGTAAGCAAAAATGTTTGTTAAGTACAGAAGGAGATGTCGAAGATCCCCTAGGTTACCTAAAGTGTGATCATGGCATCCGTCTGTCCATCTGACTGTCTAGATCTTAAAGATGGAAAGAGCTGAACAACCAAGCTTTCGGAAGATACCTTAACAAGTCACAAGTTTCAGATACATAATTCTTTTATTCATTACCAAGTTTGCTAGAAGGAAGTTTTTTGGAATTTTCAAGCGCTGAGTCCAATTTTATTAAAATTGGTTGACAACATCATATTTTTCCTCTCTTTTTATTAATATTAAAAAGCTTAATCTATTAAATCTTTACAAGTCGACGATAATAAAAAAATTAGATTTTCTAAAATAAAAGATTTTTAACTTAATCGAACATGTTATAGTTCTAAAAATCATGCTGATCTGTTTTTCACTTGATTCTTTCAAGATTAAAGTTTTTCTTATTTGTTTTTAAATGAAATACAAATTTTAAAAAACTTGTCTAACGATTAAAGTTTCTTACCATAAAAAAAATATGCACAATAAATTAACTTTATCTAAAATAGAACATGACAAAGCCTGGTGATTAACCAGATGTTAACAACATTTACCTAGAGAGCAAATATTTGCATATTAAAGTTGTACGACAAGTTTTGTGGCATTGAAAACGTCGCACAGATTAGATAGCCCCAATATAAAGTCTTTCCGGTTTAAAGCTATTTAGATATTTCTTATTCGAAAATATTTACTGTCCATGCATTGACCATCTAAGAGCTTTTTATGTGGGCAGCTTGCTGTCAGCTGTTTCCGTGGTGTAGCGGTTATCACATCTGCCTAACACGCAGAAGGCCCCCGGTTCGATCCCGGGCGGAAACATGTGAATAACTTTTTTTTTAATTTTGTATTTTTTTTTTAATAAAATAGATAGGGCGTGATCAAGGGGTTAAATCCACCCGTGTTTTTGTGTTAATATGAAAAAAAAAAAATTGTCCAACAAAATGTATGCAGAAAAATAAGATTGATCTATCTACGTCACTGAACCAAAATTACACTATTTAAAGACAACAGATCTTTCGTGAAACAACACAGAAGACCAAGATGCTAAGATGTTTTAAATAAGTCTTTCATCCAATTTTTGCCACACTTTTATCAATTTATTCTAAAATGCAATTATCACATTTATTCTTATCAACAAGTATCAAAACTATGATATCAAGTGTAAAGAGTGACGCTTTTAAAAGAATAAATTGATTGATTTGATGGAATTCAAGAAGCATTCATATTATGTTTCCAAATTGTCCAAGCAAGATTTAAAAAAATAGGGATGCTTTTATACAAATCGGATAAAATATTAAATGATGACAAATAAGGGCAAAAATTACAAACTTAAAAAAATTTTAATTTAAGTAAAAAATATTTGATTCAGTCTCTAAGGACATAAAAAGAGCTCAAACTTTCAATGAATTAAAGATTGTATTTATTTTACAAATGCAAAATTAAATAAGAATAAACGTATACGTAATTTTGAATGTAACTTTTGGGAAGCAGAAGTACGGGCCTTAACAGAATATACTCGCGAAGACTTGAGTCATATTTCAAGAAATAATGAATTAATTTAACCTGACATCAGTTTACGAAATAGTTTGTTATTACAAACATGGCTAAAGCTTATGTGTTCTTTCTAAGGGATGTCTACCCGATCCTGAATTCTTGACTGATTGAGGCTAATAACACTAATAACAACTTCAATAAGGCAAGAACTGTTTTCAAAAAAATTTTTAGTTTTCAGTTGTTAGCTCTGAATCTCTCAACCAAAAACTTTCAAGATTGACAACAGATATGTGTCTAATTTTCACAGATCAATGGATTTCTTCGAATCGATTTTAAGAGATACATATATAGTGTTGCCAACATCTCTTGCAATCGATTCGAAAACTCCGTAATCTCACTCGACGTATTGTTGTTGAGTTTAAATTAAGTTTAAATTCAGATCCCAGACTAATTGCAGCTAAAAACTTGGTTCATTCTACAATGGCATGGCGCTGTTACAAATATCAGATAAATATAGTAATACTCTTTTTCAACACCAATAATATAAAACAATGGCAACAGGAAAACGTGCGCAAAGCTTTTTATGCTGTTATTCCGTCTGTCTGCATCTACTCGTCTCTTCATTTGTCCGTCTCTGTCTCTTTGTCTGTTACACATTTCCTTCATTGTGCATTTGTTTCAAGTTCAGCCAACCTAAAAGCGTGGGGCAGCCGCAGTCGCAGCATCCTTCTAACGGTGTTTGTTGCCTTTCCTCTTCACTAAGCAAACGCTCTCAAAAGTCTACTATGAAAAGGTAAACAACAAAAAGCTACACTCACACACACACACACGCCAGAGAAGGTTGCAGCTGGTCACTAAATGGCAACAATAAAAAAAATCCCAAAAAGAAGAAATAACAACAACAAAAAAAGAGAGCCGTATTTGAGCAGCGCTTTCACTTCCCGTGTCATTGGCAGCACCAACACCAACACTCACTCAAACTGACACATACAAACAAAAAGCAGCGCGCCAAAATGTTAAAACACTCGCATACATACTTATGTATCTATGTGTGTATATGCACATTGGTTCAAAGTGCTTGAATTTGGCTTACACAAAGGGTGCATGCCGTAAGAACCAAAAAATTTTAGAAATTTCTGATGGTTATAAATGTTTTATTCTTGGCATGTTTCGGATCTATGTGAAAGCCTATTTGATTTATTTCAGATGTACAGATTTGGATGGCAGATTTGTTATAAAAGTGCAAGAATATGTCAGAATTCGCATACTCTAAAGTAGATATAACTGTGGCGGCACAGAAATCCCTAGAGATTTGTAATTCTATAGGACAAAACGTAGGTGATACAGAATTTTGAGACATTTTATTTTTCGAACAAGTTTTTCCAAATTTTTACGTTTTTTTTTTTTCGAAGTAGATTTCTGTGAACTAACACATACAAAAATTGTAATATATTTTAAATCAATCCATAAAAGAAGCGTTTTTAAAATAATTTAAAAAAATTTATAATTATGAAATCAGAGATATCTGACACGCTAACGTTTATGATTTAGATTGGATATTTTTTTGGTTTTAAAAAAAGTATTTTAGATAAAGTGCGATATATTTTGATGGAAAAACGAGCCGGTGCAGACCATTTATTGTGTCAACGACAAACGTCCGACTATAAACACATTGATCTTGGAGAACATTTCTTTTCCGAAAAAGATAAGGGCCTTTTATTTTCCACAACAGCATTTTTTAACTTTGTGAAAAGAAATAAATGTGAAAAAAAGAGATCAAACATTTACAACAAAGTGCAGGCACTTTTAAAATTAAAAAGGAAAGAAAACGGAAAAGAATAAAAAAATAAATAAATAGAAAAGTAGAGAAAACGAAAGCGAGAGTCTCACTGTTGTTAGATTTGTCAGCGTTGGGACAGTAAATAGAGTATCTCGAGACTGAAAGTATGCATAAAGACTGCGGTGCAGTATTTGGCAAGCAAAGCATGCAGGCAGTGATGCCCCCTAATGTTACAACAAACAAGCAAGTAGATTGATTAAGTTTATCTTGCTTATTAGTCCATCAATTAAACAAAAACCAGGGCTTGTTTGCTCAGCCCTTCATAAAAAAACACATTTGGTTGCACTGTGCCTTTGTCATTGTGTGTTTGTGCTCAAAGTTTTAACTAATTTAGCTGTTCATTGAACTGTTGCCATCACAAGGCTGCGGCGGTATTAAACAATCAACAATGACAACAGCAGCAACAATAACAAAAACCACAAAAGCAAAAATATGAAATGTAAAAAAAATCATTTAGAGTGATCCCTAGAAATTTGGCGCCTGTGTTCCAATAATAAAGAGAGAACAAAAATTGCCGTACATTAAAACATTTTTCTGTTGATTAACATCTCCGTAGCGGCAAAAAATAAACAACTTGCCTACAAGTTCAAAGTTCAACGAATTTTTACAAAATTACACAACAAACAAGAAGGCAAGGAGACGGAGACGTTGGCGCTAAGAAACGAAGATGCAAAGCTCAAATAAATAAATACACAGCTCAAGCCAAAGAGCAATAAAATAAACATATTTAAAAGTGACATTCCGACAACCTTTTGACAGGTTCGTGAGAGGTTTAGATCCCTGAGAGGTTTGGGCGAGGCGGTCAACCAGTGACAGTTGCTCACTTTGATTTTGGAATGAGGGAATTGCTAGAGCTTTCTGTTGTCCTTCAGTCACTTGAATGTTAGCATTGTACTTTTCTCTGATGATTGGGTTCAATGCTTGACGACTCGGTACATGAGTCTGTGTTTGTCGGGGTGTTTTCGTGAAAAGTTCATTTCCATTGGCCTTAAGTGTTAAACTGTTAAACAACTAAGCGCTGATGTCTTTCTAAGAAGTGCTCAATTGACAGACACTTTGAATTATGACAAAGTATAGCTTTGTAAATAAAAAGTTAATCATTTGGTAAAAGCATTGTCTAGGGTCGGGTTCCGATTTAGCCATCCACAGGAATTTCATTGTTTACGCCAATTTTAGATGCCCCTTTATTTTATCTATACAAAAACTTTTATAAAAATTTTATTTTCTCTAATTATGTGTCCTTTTGGAACTGCAGCAAGTATACAAAAATTTGTTTCTTACTCGGATTTAAGTTTTTAATATTTTTTTATAATAAATATATTAATCGGGCGTCTAAAAAGTGTGTTCTGTAGGAAAATCGTATTTATACAGCAAATAGATTATTATTTCTGCACAATCTAAAGTACAAAAGCTACAACTTTAAGAGATTTTATTATCAGCTTAACTCAGGAAATAAGTTATTCAACTTGATATGGGCTAACACACTTAATTAAACCAAAAAATAATACTTTTGATAAGCACCAATATATAGTTATTACTTACGCATATACTTATCGAAATAAGAAATTCAATTCCATTTAATTTAAAATTTAAAAAAAAATCTGATTTTATCCTGTTTCCGCCCGGGATCGAACCGGGGGCCTTCTGCGTGTTAGGCAGATGTGATAACCGCTACACCACGGAAACAGCTCGGAAATAGTAAAGCACAAGGATGCCAAATCTTTCAAAATGGCGACAAAGCAAACTATTTTTAAAATAAAAAGTGAGTGGTCAGCATGATTGAATTATTGAGTGTTAAAGATTTTGTTGTCTAGATCGTGAAGTCTGCTCATTAAACTGCTGGTTATTACACCATGCTACTTGAAATAAAAACTCTAAATAAGCCTTTTAAATTTGCAGAGGAATAATTTTGAAGTGACATTTTGAACTGATTGGTAAAGTGCAGTTTGCAGCTACTGGTTGTTTAATTAGGACTTGGGCTTATGTGGTTTTAGGTAAAATAACTTAGAAACGTCAATCAAATTCACTTTACTTCAATCGAATTCAACAAAAAAAACAATTATTGGGCTAATCTTAGAATTATTTCCAAGGTGTAGCGGTTATCACATCTGTCTAACACGCAGAAGGAAACAGAAGTGCCAGTTTGTTCTTTAAAAAATAATGAATGAGATTGTGAGACGATTTTGCTATACCGAGTCTCTTGTTTATTGCACAAATATTGACGAGACAAAACGAGCCTATTAATTTATTTTAGTCTTTTTTTTAAATCTATAAATAAAATAATTCAATGCGGATTTTCAAAATACCTTTCACTTTTTTAGCCAATATTGTTTTATTTGAAGTTGTTTCTTGCGCTTGTGACTCTAAAAGCTGTTTGGGCAAGCTGGTTTACAACTGTTTCCGTGGTGTAGCGGTTATCACATCTGCCTAACACGCAGAAGGCCCCCGGTTCGATCCCGGGCGGAAACAGATGAAGCTTCTTTTGCAATTTTTTATTTATTTTTTATATTTTTTTTTTTAATTTACAAAATATAAAGCAAAAAAAATATGAGCCCTTTATAATAAAATAAAATAACATCCCTTTTTACAATCATGTAGTGTCGTCTTCAATAGTAAAATTGAGAAACAAAAACAATAAACCAAAAAATTTATTGCGCGCATGGTTTTTATAAAATTTAGTTTAATTTATTTAAAAGCATACATAAAAATAAAAAATGAAATCAATTTAAACTAAATATTGAAATGTAGTGAATTAATAAAGAAAAACCAAATAAAAAAAAGTTGATTGTACCTGTTTCCGCCCGGGATCGAACCGGGGGCCTTCTGCGTGTTAGGCAGATGTGATAACCGCTACACCACGGAAACAGTTGTAAGCCTGTGAGCAAAAGTTTACCATGACGAAAGAAATGAATAGAGCTTTTGATATGCCTTCTCTTTTGCGAAACCAATGTTATTGGTTTGTATTGTTGTTGAATAAACTTGTTGTTTTTTTTTCAAAGCCATTTTAATATTTAATTAATTTTTTTGTAATTTTGCCTATAAGCATATGAAATTTTATATTGTTCTGCATTAACGTTGGCCTTGTAGCTGCAAAACTACGAAATTTAACAGATGTTATTTGTATAAGGGGGCGATATTGTTCAATATGTTTTTCTTTTTAAGCTATTAGGGCTATCTACAATTTCTTTTAGTCGGTTTTATGTTAGTCGTTTTCGTTTGTATTTTAATTAAATTTAATTTAAATTTTTTAAATTTTTTTCCTACCTATATTTTTACAAGTATATTTATACTACATATATGTATACTATGTATATTATAATTTTTATAGTACATATGCAAAGAGTGTAGTTTATTTAGTTCTCTTTTCAGCGCTCCAGATTGCTTAAATACACATTCATGTATACATTTATTTTATATATATTTAAGCCGTAAGGAAATTGTTGACTCATTTGCAGTCTTGTCAAAAGCTTTCCTTCTATCGTTTTTCACACCTTTAAGCCCAATGCCGGCCCCCTCAAGTTTGAATAATTATCATACCCTTGAATATTATTATTCTTTATTTCATTTTTTTCAATTCATTAAACGCCTCTTCGGACACCCCTTGAAAATTTTGCTATGCAGAACATTAAAATGCTAAACATTTAAAGCTGGGGTTTTAATTTTGTCAAATTTCCAGTGGTAGGTATGCTTAGGTCTTACTATGAAAGGATTTCTACTGTGGTCATGTCCTTGGAAAATAGAAAAGACTGTAAAATACAGAGCTGAAATCACTTGCTATTGCATCTTAATTTTTGTTAAGCGCATTTGTGCACACATACCATTTTGGTACAGGATATTACAACTGAGTCATATGTAAGCACATTTATAAGAAACAAAGAATGCTGTGTCAGACAAAGAAAGTTTGGATTAAGCCCAACATTGCCCGATAGCGATATGTTCTGTTATATTTTACCCAAAAGTAGGTATATTATATTCCTACATATTTTATATAGTCGGAACTGCTTATATGCAGCAAAAAAGTTTGCCATTTTTATTTTTTTCAGAAAGTTTAATATTCATAAATTTTGTGAATTTCTACAGATGTTGATGCGGATAGAAAGTTAAGACCAAAAGGCTATTTAAAATAGTCATAATACATTTAGTAATGATCAAGTGAAGAAAACATGCTAAATCAAGTGCGGGGAATGCGAGGATTTTATCGCAAAATGATGTGGTTTTGCTTATTAGGGCCACATATGGCAACTTACAAAATTTGTTAACTCTGTGTATTACAACTTTTACATAATACAATACAATTTTTTAATTTTTGAGGGTAACGGTTGGTTGTATTTTTCCAATTTTATGAAACATAGATGGATATAAACTGGCCTCATAGATCTGTCGAATTTCAGATCGATTTATTAATTAGCATAGCTAAAAACCGCGTTATGCTGCTACGGGGCAACGCAGCATGACATCGAAATAATTCGACAAACTTGATCTGAAGAGAGGTTATACGATTGTGTTGATAAAGTTTTGTGTCTCTAGCTCTTATATTATTAGTTGTAGAAAATAAATTTTCAGGCCAGTTTTTCATTCGTCGTTTTGTTTTTCTGGGCCTTCAAAAATCGCCGAAATTTAAAACGTTATGGAATTTTCAAAGTGGTACAGATGTCGGCCATTTCGGACTATACTGTTGGACTTATTTTCAACATCAAATGTATCTTTTAAATTGGGTTCCATATCATTTAAGTATAGCAAGTATGGAAATACATACTTTATATAGTTTATGACACTTCTGAAAATCCGACATAAAAAATGCACATTAAGGCAGAATTTTTTCGGAAACTTTCAGCATCATAATAGAAATTCTTAAGAAATACCATTATATATTTATATTAGGAAGCTCTAAACGCATCGCGGTCATGGGGCCATACGCAGCATGAAAAAATTCCGCACGAAATGTCAAAACTTCATATAAAAAAAATATCCCAAAAAAGGCAATTTTTTTTTTATTATGAAGTTTTGCAAAAATTCCGCACGAAATGTCAAAACTTCATATAAAAAAAATATCCCAAAAAAGGCAATTTTTTTTTTATTATGAAGTTTTGACATTTCGTGCGGAATTTTTGCCTGCTGCGTATGGGCCTTAACCTTTAATGCGAAGCGCACCAAAAAAAAATCACAAAAAGTTTTTCCGATAAACTATATATCTCGTGACGTTTGACATTTAAAACAAAGTGGAATTTTTTTTTGCTATTTTGTTTACTGGAATGTTTTTTATCTTTTAAGGATTGTACACAAAGATTCAAGTCCATAGCTGAAAAACATGCATATTTTCCATGCCAAGTAGTACAGCTTCCCCAAATCCTCTCTTGGTAACCGAATTTTTCAAAACTGTGAAAAACTGTGCCAAGTTTTAAGTCGATTTAGTAAAATAAAAAATTGTCCCCTTGCCAAC
Source organism: Chymomyza fuscimana (assembly GCA_949987675.1). Lineage (NCBI taxonomy): Eukaryota > Metazoa > Arthropoda > Insecta > Diptera > Drosophilidae > Chymomyza > Chymomyza fuscimana. Next base: position 12,776,580 of record OX465089.1, read on the forward strand.
TTTGATAAGCCATATTTCCCATTTGCGGCGAAATTCCCAAATGAATTTCACCTACGTGTATATCAAAACACCGAATAGAACAAAATTAGCATTACACAAAATAAAACGTTGGGAAATTCAATGGATTGCACTTGCGAAATTGACCCGGTAGTACCTGGCGCTATACCGTAGCTGCTGTTTTCCCAGATTCCTTGGAAGTTTTTCGGATTTATACAATCATATACCAACTGAAGCCGAAGTCTGTGGTGTGCAATGATAAATTAAGAACTCGCTAAGTTACAGAGCATAAAACCTCAAAAAAGGCTAGATTAGGATGCTTGGTTAGGGGTCTGCAATACTCGCCTAGGATTCGGCTTGTTGTGATAACATAGCATCTATGATGCCCTTCATCCAGCTGTGAGAGGCTGTCTAAAAAGCCGCCTTCTTCTGCATAGGGCCGTGAGATAAGATACAGGCCTACTATACAAATTGTTTTAGAGATTGTTTTGAAACGGAAGTCCAACCAATTTGGCAAATTTAAAAATTCTTTCCCGTCCCGAACAAGTAGTAATCCCGTAGATTCTGGACTTTTTAAAATAATCTCTTTCACTTCGCCGCAACTTTTTGCGGTAACTGCGGAATTTCCGTCTCGATTCAATCGCTTATACAAATGTTCATTATTTGATAAAGCTTTGACAGCTGCTTATAACGATTTGATAGATGACTGCGAGGTCGGACCCCATCAAACTGACAAAGACAAGTAAAGATACAAACAGGACCTAAAACTGACATTTGAATTTGAGTACATGCGTGTGTGTGTGTGTGTGTATCTGTGTGAGTGCATTTAATAAGCTTCAGTGTATTTGTGAGGTTTTTCAAGTGCATGCCAATTTGCGTGTCATTTGTTAAATCTTTGCTTTACTTGCTTCGATTTTTGTTCTGTTGTTGTTTTTTTTTGCTTTTAATGCAAGTTTGTGGTTGGTTTATGTTGTTGCTTTTTATTACTGTAGTAGTTTTTGTTGTTCTTGTTGCACACATACATATGCACATTGTTGTTACACAAAAGTCCTTGAACGCTCAACTGACCTGACACATACACACAAACAGGCACACACTTTGGACGTGCGCTTGCAAAAAAGTATCTTAAAGCGTTTTCTTTTAATTTTTGTTTTTGTTTTTTTTTTTATTTTTTTATAATACTCACGCGATGCGCTTTTTGGCAGTTGTGTCGAAATTGGCACGATTTATATTTTATATTGTTATAACAATTTACACATACTAAGAAACACAAATACAGATATTATGGAAATAAAAAAACAAAGCGCACTTGCGTTTTGGCTTGAAGCACGTTTCGTTTATGATTGGCACGTTGCTTGCAGCAGGTTGCCTGAGCAGGCAGTCTCTCGTTTCTAGTACTCTCGCAAGGACGCGAAAAAATGGCAGCTAACATTGCAAATAAACTATGTGGCAACGCTGTTAACAGCCAACACAGCGCAAATGTTAACGTACATAGCCAGCAGCTCTGTTAACTTTTAAATTTAACAGAATACGCAGACAGTTAAGCTATGTGCACACTTTAAATTAATTTTTATTGTCGTTATGCATGTAAGTATATATGTATGAGTTTTTTCTTGTTTTAAAACACCAATGTACAAATTAGTGGGTCTGTTAGAATCGGAACATACAGACTATAATATACCCTGTACTTTGCTTAATATTAATTAATATTTTGTTAATTGTTGCTCAAGTTAAGAAACACAGCAATAAGACGCAACTTACGGCAACCTTTGATGCATCTAGCTCTTTGGTTTTGAAGACAGACGGACGAACAGACTGACAGATAGAAATGGCTTAATCAGTTTCTTTTGTCGTCCTGATCATTTTGATATAAAGGTTGTCTGTTCTGTGGAAGCTATTTAAGAGGGAAAAGGAAATTCAATTCGGCATTATTTTACAAAAAGTAGAAAGCGCATTATCGCTGATGGCGGACATATTTTCAAACACTGTGGCATAATTACTACAAATCGTCTATGCAAGGTTGGGGAACATATTAACACAAGTTGAACATTCTTTGTCTTAGTTGGTGTCTTTCGGTGACCCTAGCTCACTTAAAATAATATTTTCATTTCATCGATTATTTCTGAACGATTTTTAAGTATTACTACTTTTAAAGACTTTATTCAATTTTTTCAACTTCTAATTGATATAACATCGAGGCGGCATAGCTCTGTCCACTTTTGATAATTTTCAGAAAACATGAGATTTAACGTTCTTCGATATCTAAATGTTCAAATGGATGGCTAGCAAAATGGATAATGCTATACTTATACTCCAAATCAAAATCCAAAATCATATAAAGAACTGTAATGCCATTTTTTTACTTCTCAATTTTTGAATACACATACAACTAAAAAATAAAAGAACAGTCCAGCCCGATAATTTAGCCAACTAAAGATTACCGTGTGTCTTCAGAAAACATACAGTTAATAATCCACAGGTACTTTTGCCTCAAGTATTCCAGAAAGAAAAAGAAACTGCATTAAATTAATGAGTCAGTCATGCTAGTTTATTGTCAATTAAAGGGGTCTACGCAGCACGAAATATTTCGCACGGAATGACGAAACTTCATATAAAAAAAGATGGCGTACGTTAAAGTCGGGCGCGGACGACTTTGGGATACCCTGTACCACTGCTTGCAATCAAATCCGGTAAATTGCTTAAGAACACCAAAAGACATTTGATTGCCAAATTAGATTATGATACCTTCATAAACAACCAAAAACAGACGAATTTTTAATCAAAAACCTTTTTTCGACCGATCGGCCCTATGGGAGCTATATGATATAGTCAACCGATTTTGATAAAATTTGGTACAGTGTTGAAGATCTCTAAAAAACTTCTGAATGCCAAATTTGGTTACAATATCTTGACAAACAAACGAAACACAACCAATTTTGTACAAAAAGCGTATTTTTCGACCGATCGATCCTATGGGAGCTATATGATATAGTCAACCGATTTTGATCAAATTTGGTACAGTGCTTGGGAACTCTAAAAAACTTCTTAATGCCAAATGTGGTTACGGTATGTTCACAAATAAACGAAACACAACGAATTTTGTACAAAACACAAATTTTCGACCGATTGGTCCTATGGGAGCTATATGATATAGTCACCCGATTTTGATAAAATTTGGTACAGTGCTGGGGGTTTCTAAAAAACTTCCGATTGCCAAATTTGGTTATGATATCTTCATAAGCAAACGAATTATCCATCTAAAACTTTTGCTTTTTTTCGAGGTCCTCTGAAACACCCCTATGGGAGCTATATAATGTAGTCCCGATATCAAAAAAATAAAATAAACTTGTCTCCTATGGATAAATAACGGATCTTATCTGAAAGTTTGGTTGCTCTAGCTCTTACCATCTCTGAGATCTAGGCGTTCATACGGACAGACGGACAGACGGTCAGACGGACAGACGGACAGACGGACATGGGTATATCGACTTCTCTAGTCACTCTGATCATACTTTAGGTAACTTTGGGGGGGTCTCCGACTTCTCCTTCTGTACGTTACATACATTTTCGGCTTGCACAAACACAATATACCCTTTGTACCATACGGTACAGGGTATAAAAATGTAATACAGTCGAGGCGGTGCCCGACAGTGGAATACCCTGTACCTTTTGTTTCCGATATTCCGATATTTATACCAATAAGTTCCGTAAATTTTTAACGATTTTGATGAAACTTGAATGTTACGTCAAAGAAATTATTTCAAGTATATGGGGTAAGTTTCAAGTTGGTATGTTGAGTGGTGTGGGAGAAAACATCGATAAAATTTGGATGTAGATTTGTTCATTAGAGCCACATGAATCAGCTTACCAAAAATTGTGATTCTAGGTCAATTGTAACCATAATTGCGAGAAGTCAAATATTGACGCAGTTTATAGGCAAGGGTGGTGAAAGTTGTATATTTTTGACTATAACTTTTGCTGTATTTGTCCGATTTTGTTCATTTTTTAAACACAGATGCATGTAACCACAAAGCATCGCTCTGTTAAATTCCCTATGAAAATATCAAACGGTGTGGCTAAAAACCCCGAAACTCTACTGCGGGGAACGGGGTAAGATATTGACATGATTCAACAAACTTCATCTTTCCAGGAAATATGCGCACAAGCTGGTAAAGTTTCGTGTCTCTAGCTCTTATAGTCTCCGAGATCTAGGCGTTCATACGGGTGGACAGACGGACGAACGGACATGGCTCAATCGCTACCCGAGGTTATGATAAGCATTTTGGTATAAAGGACTCCTTCTGTCCGTTACATACATTGCACAAATCTAGTATACCCTTTGTACCTGTAGGTACAGGGTATAAAAATATCCCAAATATTTCGTGCTAAAAGTAAACAGGCGAGTCTAAAACAAATTTTTATCTGTACTCTATACGAACGATGCCATTTAAATAGCGCCATTTTTTGATTGCTCTGTTAAATAGTAGGTACGTAAGAATGTTAGTTAACAGAACAGTAGAGAGACAACTATAAAGAAGAGAGCAAAGCGTATTATTTCTATAATCAAGAGTACTCTCTGCTATAACGGTATGTTCAGCGTATGTTAAAATGTAAAGATCAGATTAAAACTAAAATTTAAATGTTAATAAAATAATTTTTAAGTATTGTAAGACTAAGGCGTAACATAATAATCTTTTAATCTTTCTTTAAAAAAAAAACAAACAAGTAACAATTGATTCCAAACTTTAATTTTTTACGGTTTAGAAATGTTGCAAAGAGAAGAAAGTGTCTTGCCTAGTTACAACGCGTTTCCATTAATTAAATTAAAAGCGTAATATAATTGTATTCTCAAGAATTCTCAATCAATCAGAAATTTCCGAAACAACTATGAAACATGTCAATCTAGTTCGATGAATTAATAAAAGGAGAGCTATATGCTGTTCTCTTCGAACAGTTATTAATAGATATCCCAAGTCAGGCAATTATTATTATATCCTAAGCACAAAAAAAAAAAAAACCGAATGCACTCCAAGAATGAATGCATGATGACAGTAAGATCAAGCTTTTTTCATCTTGCATTTTGTAATTTATTGAATGCCTACTTAATTGTTAATAAATTGAGGCTCACGGCATTCCTCCAGTTTGGCATCATATAGCAAACCAGGTGTACAATCCAAAGTTAAACCTTGTCCATCCAAGCAATAGTAATAGGCATCAGCTCGTGTCTTATGGGCAAAGAAATGTGCGCCCTTTTCTGGACATGTTATGTCTGCACGTCTTGGTGGCGAGCGCGAAAACGGCTTAATGTTGCGCTTCAATTCGATGAACTATAAATGCAATGATAAGTGAAAATTATAAAAAAGATAAAGCCGCAACTAACCGAACAGTCGACATTCGAGGGATAATCACAGCAATCACAGTCCTTGTTAAATAGCAGGCCACTTGCACAGGTTTGATTAATCGGCTGGCCATTTACACATACGTAGTATTTATCGCAATTGGCCTTGCTAGGTATATATGTAATATTATGGGGATCATTAAACCACGTACACATACTATCCACACAATCCACATATTGTGGATAATCGCAGCGATCTGTTTCCTTATTGTATTGTAAACCATCATGACACTGACGTAATACGGGCTGATTGGCATAGCAGAGCACATACTTGGTGCAGGTGCGATCGTAGCAAAAGCTGCTCAAAGAAGAAGTGCAATTTTGAAAGCAATTCGCTTCTGTTTCACCCACACACATCTGCTCCTGAGCATCAAATTCGTAACCAATTGGGCACTCCTTCAAATGCGATACGCCATCTAATTAAGTAGACTTTAAAGCTGTAGTAAATACACAAGAGAGCGCTCCAAATCTTATAGAGATGGGGAGATTTTTTTTATCTCTACAAAAAAAAATTTCGTTATTTGGCTTCATGTTGAAACTGCCCCGCGACCAGTGTTGCCATACATACGGATTTTTCAGTATTCTACGGATTTTCAAGTCTGTCGATAAAATGTACTAAATTTTATACTGATTTTGAAGAAAATACTGATTTTATAAATAGAAATAAGGATTTTACGTCGAATATAAGTAATTTATTCCTGCTTTATCACATGGCGAGGAAATAAAAAAAATGTATTCATAAAATCACCTAAATAGGTATTAATATATCGCAAAAAACGATCAACACTTTCCAAGTGGCCGAAAAAAACCGCTCTCTGACGAACACTTTGAGAGAAGCGTTTGACAAAACACACTCAATTGTGTTTTTGCTCAAAAGTGGCCAAATTTTTTTAATAAGAGCACTGAAGCGGCTCATGACGAGTTTCGAAAATTAAAGGACATGTTACAAATGCGACACAGACGGGATCACATTCTGGAAAAAAGTTGAAGCAGAGGTGCGTGCAGATGGGTCGCCAGAATTCCCCCTCATCTTGGACATCAACCACCGGGTTAGGGTGCTACCTCACACGTCAGCTCTTGTGGAGCGTGTTTTTTCGACCATCAACTTGAATAAAATGAAAACTCGCAAAAGAATGGAAAGCGATGACTATAACGAAAATGTGACTATATTTTTTGAAAAACATTTTTCGGCTAAATTTGAAGATTTTTGAATTAATATTATATTATTATATAATTATTATGTGGCCGTCGGTGGCGTACAAACCGAAGGTCGGTGGTTCGAATCCCCGCAGTAGCACTGGTACATTTGCCTAGCACTGGCATCGCTAGCTCAAAGACGCTATTTGCTCAGGAAAACTCTATTAATTCAAGACACCGCCGTTCGGATTCGGCTATAAACTGTAGGTCCCTGTTTTCTTCGAACAGCTATTAATACAGATCCCCAATGCTCCTCCCAGGGGCGACTGACTAAAATAGTCAGTCAGGGAAATTATTATATAATTATTATAAGTTATACTGATTTATACTGATTTTTTTCCTTTACCGCCACGCCGCTACTAGGTGGAATACGGAAATTCAGTTCTCAAAATCTGGTATCACTGCCCGTAACTATATATCTAATGAAATGTTGCTCGATTTTGCTCAACACTTTAACAAGCCAACCCCCCCTGGTCAGGTTTGCAACTTACTCATGCAGGTATAGTACCTGGAACAGTTGCCTATATAAGGCAAAAACACGGAATTCCTTACACCCGCGCAAAGATCGATACCACCCATGATTAGTGGAAACTCTTCTATCTCAACATCACTATCTTCAGTTCGGATTGGAGGCGTTACTACTTCAGTTGTTTCAGTATCCTCTTCAGATTCGTCCATTGTATTTACAGTTTGTGCACTGACTTGCAGCAACAACCCGAGTGCCAAACCGTAGATTAACAAAAGCTTCACTAGAATCGATATATTATGAATCGCTCCAAATTTTCCAGCAGTTTTATGCGTAACTTACTTGTGGTTAGTATCAACGGCGAAACTAAACTAGTTGCGTATAATTTTTTGCCGCTTATTTATAAAAAAACATAAATAGAAATTTTATTTGTTTTGCTGTTTAATTTCGCAAATTGCCTATAAAGTTCCTGGAAAGTTAAAATACTTTTTATACCTTTTTTACCAAATTTTTATCACATTGTTTATAGAAACTGTTTGCTAACATTGTCAATTCGAACAAAAACTAAATTTTAATTAGCGTAATGGTATAATTTTAAACTTTTGATAAAAATATCTTAACTTTTATCACAAAAACAAAAAAATAAAAGTTAAAAATTGTTTAGCGCGTGCCATTAAAATTGAAAAAGAGGGAAACATTTCGATAAGTTTAAAAAATTAAAAAATTCAAACATGTTTATCACTTTCTCAACAATGCATTGTGATTACACGAAAGTATGTTGTACGAGGGTTGTTTTTTATGTTTCGGTATTAGAAAACAAACACCACCTAAGCAAAATTCAGTTTTCAAAATATTCTTAGTTGAGAACAATATAGTTTTCTAAATAAAGCTCTTAAGCGCTATATCAACATCTTTCGGGAGATGTTCAAGTCGACGATACCCACAAAATCTTTTCCTTACTACTCCAAAATCTTGGTTGTATTTTAGTAATACCATTTTAATTCTTTTTTTTTCAATAGTCAAAATATTACAATCTAAATTTAAGGTTATGTGTAAAATGTTTAATACATGCAGATAAAAATGTCCAATTATTTTACAATAAAAATCGCATTTAACAATCAAAACAGGAAGTTTTTATGTCTTTTCATCATGCCACAAATAATTAAAAAAAAATCTAAGGATCCCTTTAGAGAACTTTGACCTCGGGGGAATTCCCCGTTTTCCCACACTGTCGACAAGCCAGTTGGAACTAGTTTATGTTTCCGACATCTGTAAAACAGAAGCCAAACAAATTATAAATCTGCGGCTACAAATCTCTAAGAGATATTGATGCTAATAAGCCAGAATGCCATCTTACCAATTGCAGGATAAAACTGGTGCTATTGTTCGATTCGTTTCTACGTCGATTTCTTTTTTTACTCGGTGGCTTATGCTCAACGATACAATATCCCCAAAGTTATCGCAAAAATTTTCAGAACGACAAAAGAAATTAATGTAGAAATGTCCGTCCATATCAGTAATGCCCACTGCTCGCCACAAAAAAATACCTAATCGACCTGAAAAAAAGGATACAAAAGAATGAAAAAATAAAAAAAGGACAAATAAAGGCTTTATAGCATTTTAACTGCATGTTGGATTAAAAGTCTGATAGTCCCTATAAAGGACAGATTTTCGGATAAGCGATATTTGGCTAAATTGGCATCACTGGTCCATATTGAACGATTAAATCTTGGAGTCTATAAGAGCTAGGGATTGCAAATAAGAGTTTAGGGATTGAATAAAATCAAAGTGAAAAAAGTATTTTGAATGAAAGTATAAGCCACAGAATAAAAATTAAAGATGGCGTACGTTAAAGTCGGGCGCGGACGACTTTGGGATACCCTGTACCACCACATTGCAATCAAGTTCGATATATTGCATACAAACTCCAAAAGATATTTCTTTGCCAAATAAACGAAACACAACGATTTTTGTTCAAAATACGTTTTTTTGGCCGATTGGACCTATGGGAGCTATATGATATAGTCAACCGATTTTGATCAAATTTGGTACAGTGTTGAAGATCACTAAAAAACTTCCGAATGCCAAATTTGTTACAATATCTTCATAAACAAACGAAACACAACAAATTTTGTACAAAAAGCGTTTTTTTGACCGATTGGTCCTATGGGAGCTATATGATATAGTCAACCGATTTTGATAAAATTTGGTACAGTGATTGGGAACTCTCTTTTGAGTACCAAATTTGGTTACGATATCTTCATAAACGAGTTATTTATCTAAAACTTTTGGGGTTTTTCAAGGTCCTCTGAAACACCACTATGGGAGCTATATAATATATCCCCGATATCCAAAATATAAAATAAATTTATAAGCATCCCCTGACATAATAACGCATCTAATCTGAAAATTTGGTTGCTCTAGCTCTTACCATCTCTGAGATCTAGTCGTTCATACAGACAGACAGACGGACAGACGGATATGGGTATATCGACTTCTCTAGTCAACCCGATCATACTTTGGGTAACTTTGGGGGGCCTCCGACGTCTCCTTCTGTATGTTACATACATTTTCGGCTTGCACAAACTTAATATACCCTTTGTACCATACGGTACAGGGTGGACCTCTGGACCTCGAAAAAAGGCAAAAGTTTTAGATGGATAATTCGTTTGCTTATGAAGATATCATAACCAAATTTGGCAATCGGAAGTTTTTTAGAAACCCCCAGCACTGTACCAAATTTTATCAAAATCGGTTGACTATATCATATAGCTTCCATAGGACCAATCGGTCGAAAATTTGTTTTATGTACAAAATTCGTTGTGTTTCGTTTGTTTGTGAAGATATTGTAACCAAACTTGGCGTTAAGGAGTTTTTTAGAGTTCCCAAGCACTGTACCAAATTTGATCAAAATCGGTTGACTATATCATATAGCTCCTATAGGACCAATCGGTCAAAAAATCGTTTTTTGTACAAAATTCGTTGCGTTTCCTTTGTTTGTGAAGATATTATAACCAAATTTGGCATTTATAAGTTTTTGAGAGTTCCCAAGCACTGTACTAAATTTGATCAAAATCGGTTGACTATATCATATAGCTCCCATAGGACCAATCGGTCAAAAAATCCTTTTTTGTACAAAATTCGTTGCGTTTCGTTTGTTTGTAAAGATATTATAACCAAATTTGGCATTTATCAGTTTTTAAGAGTTTCCAAGCACTGTACCAAATTTGATCAAAATCGGTTGACTATATCATATTGCTCCCATAGGACCAAAAAAACGTGTTTTGTACAAAATTCGTTGTGTTTCGTTTATTTGTGAAGATACCGTAACCACATTTGGCATTAAGAAGTTTTTTAGAGATCCCAAGCACTGTAGCAAATTTGATCAAAATCGGTTGATTATATCATATAGCTCCCATAGGATCGATCGGTCGAAAATTTGTTTTTTGTACAAAATTCGTTGTGTTTCGTTTGTTTGTGAAGATATTGTAACCAAATTTGGCATTAAGAAGTTTTTTAGAGTTCCCAAGCACTGTACCAAATTTGATCTAAATCGGTTGACTATATCATATTGCTCCCATAGGACCAAAAAAACGTTTTTTGTACAAAATTCGTTGTTTCGTTTATTTGGCAAAGAAATATCTTTTGGAGTTTGTAAGCAATATATCGGACTTGATTGCAATGTGGTGGTACAGGGTATCCCAAAGTCGTCCGCGCCCGACTTTAACGTACGCCATCTTTTTATATTAAAAGTGTAAAAAGAATAACAGCTTGGCTACATGTGCTTACAATTCACAACTGGTTTAAGATTAAGTTGCATATATTGACAAATTTCCTGCAGCTTTATATTAGTTTTGTTAATACTTTCTACGAAAAATATTTCTCTTCATTATTGACTACTTTTAAATATTATTTCTGAGTTTGTTATTATACAATTTTGTTTAATGCACATTCTACCAACAATCGTAGTCTTAGCCAAGTTGGTCTCTTTTAAATCCAAGCTACATATGGTATGTTTTTATACCCTGTACCGTATGGTACAAAGGGTATATTGTGTTTGTGCAAGCCGAAAATGTATGTAACGTACAGAAGGAGAAGTCGGAGACCCCCAAAGTTACCTAAAGTATGATCAGAGTGACTAGAGAAGTCGATATACCCATGTCCGTCTGTCCGTATGAACGCCTAGATCTCAGAGATGGTAAGAGCTAGAGCAACCAAACTTTCAGATAAGATCCCTTATTAATCCATAGGAGACAAGTTTATTTTATTTTTTTGATATCGGGACTACATTATATAGCTCCCATAGGGGTGTTTCAGAGGACCTCGAAAAAAAGCAAAAGTTTTAGATGGATAATTCGGTTGTTTATAAAGATATCATTTGGTAATCGGAAGTTTTTTAGAAACCCCCAGCACTGTACCAAATTTGATCAAAATCGGTTCTTCTGAACTATATCATATAGCTCCCATAGGACCAATCGGTCAAAAAATCGTGTTTTGTACAAAATTCGTTGTTTCGTTTATTTGTAAAGATATTGCAACCAAATTTGGCATTCAGAAGTTTTTTAGAGATCTTCAACACTGTACCAAATTTGATCAAAATCGGTTGACTATATCATATAGCTCCAATAGGGCCGATCGGTCGAAAAAAAGTTTTTGATTAAAAATTCGTCTGTTTTTGGTTGTTTATGAAGGTATCATAATCTAATTTGGCAATCAAATGTCTTTTGGTGTTCGTAAGCAATTTACCGGATTTTATTGCAAGCAGTGGTACAGGGTATCCCAAAGTCGTCCGCGCCCGACTTTAACGTACGCCATCTTTTTGAACAAGGATACGTATTCAGCTACGCCGAAAACATATAGTAAGCATTGTCTGACGGCCAAAACCAATAACACTAGTTTACACGAAAAATGTACCTTACTAAAAAAGTGTTTTTTTAGGGTAATTTGGTCGAGAAACACGAAAATGCCAACCTTTTTTTTTTTTCTTAAGCACCGTTTTCGAGATACTTCGAAAAACATGTTTTTGGGCACTTTTTTCAGTTATTCCTCAATATATCGTGAACAAAATTTTGTATCGACATAAAAGATGACTAGCTCGAAAGGTATTAATGTGTTCTTTCCATATATAATATGTACAGATTAAGTAAAAATTATCGAAGTTACAGGCAACCAAAGTCGAAAAAAAGGATAATTTTCGACCATTTTTCAAAATTAAAAATTTTCGGTGTGCTTTTAATTAACGAGAAAATATTTTTGAAAATTATGTTAAGCTTTAGGCTGAAAGGGAATTCTTTTACGAACATTTCGAGTCTAAGATCTTCGAAATCGGATAGGAACTGTAGATGTTATGGAACCAGGAACGAAAAATCACGACTACTGCTGCATACAAATTCGTGAAGACGTAACTGAACGCAAATGAAAAACTTTGAGTGAAATGGCTCCATCGTTCCCGAAAGTAAAACCGTAAAATATATATTTTATTGTGTATAAATGCGTTTGAAAATATTACTGACGCCAACGCAGAAGTTTTATATATTCAATACTAGCAGAAATTTAATTGTATTTGCTTGTCTTAAAAACTGTCTAAAAAAATCTGAGTCACACATAATGTTCATTCTCTGCTTTTTTGTAGGCCTGTGTAATAATAAGCTGAAATTTTTTTTATTTGTTATATTTTATTATAACTCACTAAGACGCGGCAAATGTCCCTCCGTATCGTTAAATGGCTCCATCATTCCCGAAAGTAAAACCGTAAAATACCTCGAGGTACATCTAGACAGAAAACTGACCTGGAAAGCCCACATAAAAGCGAAACAAAAGCAGCTAAAATTAAGAACTAAAACGATGTACTGGCTTTTAGGCCCACGATCGCAACTCAGCCTAGAAAACAAAGTTCGGCCATACAAGGCAGTCCTTAAGATAAAGATATCAATCTATAACTCTTAGAAACATTGCAGGCGCTACTTGGTATGTAAGCAATCAAGAAATACACAAAGACTTGAATGTTCCTTACGTCAAAGATGAAATAAGCAAAACATCGCGAAAATATGTAGAAAGACTTTCTAACCATGAAAGCTCGCTGGCAATTAACCTACTAGACAATAGTATGGACGTCTGAAAAGATTTCATTCTGGACTTTAGCAAATAGTATTGTTGTACATTGATTGGACTCACTGGAGCACAATCAATCCTGCCATTTTTGTTTTACTTATAAAATTTGCTGATTGATTTCAAATAAATAAATACATTAATAAAAATACATTAATAAAAAAAAAATATAAAAAAATAATAATATGTATATATTTTATTATATTACAAATAAAAAAAAATGTAATACAGTCGAGGGCACCGGCCCGACAGTGAAATACCCTGTACCTTTTGTCTCGAAAAGGTTCCTTCTAAGAACTTTCCAATTGTATTTTTTTTTTTGGTGTAATTCGATATTTATACCTATAAGTTCCCTAAATTATTACCGATTTTGATGAAACTCAAATATTACGTCAAAGAAATTATTTAAAGTATATGGGGTAAGTTTCAAGTTGGTATGTAGAGGGGTGTGGGAGAAAACACGGTAAATCGATTGCGGGGGGTGGGGGGACCGCATCGAAATTTGGATGTGGATTTGTTCATTAGAGCCACATGAATCAGATTACCAAAAATTGTAATTCTGGGTCACTTGTAACCATAATTACGAGGAGTCAAATTTATTGGCAAGGGGAGGTGAAATTTGCACATTTTTGGCTATAACTTCTGTTGTATTTGTCCGATTTTGTTCATTTTTTACACATAGATGCATGTAACTACAACGCATCGCTCTGTTAAATTTCAGATGAAAATATTAAACGGTGTGGCTAAAAACCGCGAAACTCTACTGCGGGGGAACGGGGAAAGATAATGACATGATTCAACAAACTCCATCTTTCAAGGAAATATTCGCACCTGCTGGTAAAGTTTCGTGTCTCTAGCTCTTATAGTCTCCGAGATCTAGGCGTTCATACGGACGGACGGACATGGCTCAATCGCTACCCGAGGTTATGATAAGCATTTTGGTATAAAGGACTTGGGGTCTGCCACGCTTCCTTCTGTACGTTACATACATTGCACAAATCTAGTATACCCTTTGTACCTATATATACAGGGTATAATAAATTAAAAAACTAAAACCCGTCTTTAAACCAGTTATTTGTAAAACTGTTTGTAAAAATATTTACCATAAATTTAATTTTTATTTTGCGTAATCCTTAATATTGATGCTTCACGGACACCTGAGGCATCACCATTATCTAACCATTAAAGACTATATTGAAAACACTTCTTTGTTCAAAATGACTAAGACTCTTATTTACAAAAACATTTATTTTGGCGTTCGTTATCAACATTTTTTACAACTCTTAATTTTTTGTACACATGTTAAAGATTATTTTTGTACTTTTATGCTTAAAGTTTGAGAGTCACTGTGAAAGTAGCACTATTTAGACTAGTACATCATTCCAATGCTTTTTACTTTTGGCCATTCTACTAATTGAATTGATAAGAAATTTTTTCGTTAGAAATTTACCATCTGCGTAATTAATTGTCCAAGAAAGTTGACTATAAAATGATTTGGCAATCAGATCAAATCTACAGTTGTTAACTTGAAGACATAACAGCCGTACCGTCAATAAGTATTGATTACGGCCATATAGTCAAGATGCTGTGGATTCTGTTGATTGCTACCATCCTGGGCCACAGTGCCGCACTTAATAGTGAAATAAACATTTGCTCCAATGTGACTAATAATCTCTTTCTGCCGCACTTAACCAACTGCAGCGAGTATTATCTTTGCATGAGTAAGTTACTGGGAGAACTCATGTCTTAAGAAATGACGCCAATTCTACGCTTCCAGATGATCAGTCTTATTTGAAGTATTGTCCTGCGAATTATTTCTTCAATGCACGCAGCCAAGAGTGCGTTACTGCCGAAGAGAAAAGTTGTCTACCCAGTTGTCCACTCGCGGGACTGACCAGTTTTTGCTATGATCGCACCTGTACCAAGTATGTTATGTGTTATCAAGGTAATCCCGTGCTGCGTGAATGCTGTGACGGACTGCAGTACAATGCTGAAACGGATCGTTGTGATTATCCGCAATATGTGGATTGCGTGGAAAATATGTGTACACGCAATTCAAATATATCTAGTATTGTATACTTGGCCAGCAAGGCTAAATGTGACAAGTACTATGTGTGCGTCGATGGACAGCCTATGAATCAGACTTGTGCCTCTGGTTTGCAATTTAATCCTGCTTGTGATTGCTGTGATTTCCCTTCACGCGTCAACTGCACGGTAAGTAGCAGTTGTATATATGTTATATAGGGACAGCGCTAGGTTTCTTAGACGGCGAAATATTTTTTGACAACAAAGGGCGTCGTTTTAGATCTCTTCCTCCAAGTCGGGTGACTTGGGCTGATGGAAACCTTCGGTGGCAACAATGGTTCAGGGATGGGTCCATAACTGCGCAGGGTGTAGGTGTTGGAGTCGTTGGACCCAACACCATAATCTCTACTGGAATGGGCATCTGTCCCAGCGTCTTTCAATCAGAGATTCATGCCATAGAGATCTGTGGCCATAGTATCCTTCACAAGGGAATTAGGGGAGCAAACATCTGTATTTATTCAGCTAGCCAAGCTGCTATTGGGGCATTATCTTCATGGAGCATCTCCATCAGGATGGTTAAAGAATGCCATAATTACCTCCAACTTCTGTCCTCCCGGAACAAATTCGTGCTATGTTGGGTACCAGGACACTCAGGAGTGCATGGTAACACCATCGCTGACGATCTAGCACGACAGGGTGCCTCCACCCTACTACATCTCCTGCGCCTTTCTGGGGTATTGGTTGGTCCACAATTAAGAATTAAGGAACGGATTAGTCCCTTCCATCATAGGTCAATACCAACAAAAAAACTACTGCTTTTGCCGTAACTTATGGGTATGGTACAAAAGATCTTCTGGTCGCAGTGCCCCAACTCTTTGTGAGAAAGCCATACGAGAAAAATCAAAAAAAAAAAAGGGAGTCGTGGGAGAAACACCATAAAAATTTTCAGAAAAATATTTAAGATAAAAGGTTTTCAAATTTTTTGGAAGCGTTGAAAAGCAATGTTGTCCTATTGCACTTTAAAAGATACGGGCTGTTTTTGAGGTTAGGGTATTCAGATCTCGACTCTTACCAGCCAAGCTATAAAACAAAGTATTCGCAGTTTTTTGAGGTTAGGATAGAACCAATACCCGTTGAGCCAACAAAATCCTCAATATTAGAAAACTTTTTTTTGAGTGGCTGGCATATGAATTATATATGGTATCATATCCCCTTTTTGAATGATTTACATATAATCCTAAACAGCTAAAATGTTTACGTTATTTTTATACGTTATATATATACGTATATATGTTTCATTCTCTGTGAAATCAGCCAACGCCGCTGCAATGAACATTTGGCGTTAAAAATTTTCTTCATCTCGTCTACTTTTTCAAGGTGGTGATTATACCCTGTACCGTATGGTACAAAGGGTATATTGTGTTTGTGCAAGCCGAAAATGTATGTAACGTACCGAAGGAGAAGTCGGAGACCCCCCAAAGTTACCTAAAGTATGATCAGAGTGAATAGAGAAGTCGATATACCCATGTCCGTCTGTCCGTCTGACCGTCTGTCCGTATGAACGCCTAGATCTAAGAGATGGTAAGAGCTAGAGCAACCAAACTTTCAGATAAGATCCCTTATTAATCCATAGGAGACAAGTTTATTTTATTTTTTTGATATCGGGACTACATTATATAGCTCCCATAGGGGTGTTTCAGAGGACCTCGAAAAAAAACAAAAGTTTTAGATGAATAATTCGTTTGCTTATGAAGATATCATAACCAAATTTGGCAATCGGAAGGTTTTTAGAAACCCCCAGCACTTTACCAAATTTTATCAAAATCGGTTGACTATATCATATAGGTCCCATAGGATCGATCGGTCGAAAATTTGTTTTTTGTACAAAATTCGTTGTGTTTCGTTTGTTTGTGAAGATATTGTAATCAAATTTGGCATTAAGAAGTTTTTTAGAGTTCCCAAGCACTATACCAAATTTGATCAAAATCGGTTGACTATATCATATAGCTCCCATAGGACCAATCGGTCAAAAAATCGTGTTTTGTACAAAATTCGTTGTGTTTCTTTTTTTTTGAAGATATTGTAACCAAATTTGGCATTAAGAAGTTTTTTAAAGTTCCCAAGCACTATACCAAATTTGATCAAAATCGGTTGACTATATCATATAGCTCCCATAGGACCAATCGGTCAAAAAATCGTGTTTTGCACAAAATTCGTTGTGTTTCGTTTGTTTGTGAAGATATTGTAACCAAATTTGGCATTCAGAAGTTTTTTAGAGATCTTCAACACTGTACCAAATTTGATCAAAATCGGTCGACTATATCATATAGCTCCCATAGGGCCAATCGGTCAAAAAAACGTTTCTTGCACAAAAATCGTTGTGTTTCGTTTGTTTGTGAAGATATTGTAACCAAATTTGGCATCCAGAAGATTTTTAGAGATTTTCAACACTGTACCATATTTGATCAAAATCGGTTGACTATATCATATAGCTCCCATAGGGCCGATCGGTAGAAAAAAAAGTTTTTGATTAAAAATTCGTCTGTTTTTGGTTGTTTATGAAGGTATCATAATCTAATTTGGCAATCGAATGTCTTTTGGTGTTCGTAAGCAATTTACCGGATTTTATTGCAAGCAGTGGTACAGGGTATCCCAAAGTCGTCCGAGCCCGACTTTAACGTACGCCATCTTTTCATCAAGAGTTTTTCTTTTGTCTATTATTTTTTTAAAATGGCGTAGCTACAATGGCCGCCAAAGCAAAATAACTGCACGATTTGATCACTATTTTTTTTTACTGTCACTATTTCTCAGAAAAATATGGCAGCACCTGTTTTATGCTATGTAGATACTTTTAAGGCAGCTGATTATACCTTAGGGATCATCCATAAACTACGTGACGCTGATTTTCGTCAAAATAGACCCCCCCCTCCCACATGTGACACAGTGACGGAATATTTTTGAAGATTTTCCATATGATCGTGACGCTTCGCCAGATCCCCCCCACCCCATGGAGCGTCATTTCAAAATGTCACATCCAAGATGGCTGCCGAAAGCAGAAAAATAATTTATGTGATTATAACACGAGTTGGGTATGTAAATATGGGTTTTCGGTGGCGCTGATCTCTAATCTGAGGCTAGAATTTCAAAATGGCGGACCCAAGAAGGCCGCTGCAGAGTAAATCCTACCACTATCCTACTGCTTTGGCACAATGACGTACTGATTGTGGGCTAAAAATTAAGTTGAAAGAATTTTCAAGACATATATGTTATTGTGTATAAATGCGTTTGAAAATATTGGTGACGCCAACGTTTAAGTTTATAAAATTCCGAAAAAAGAACAAACATTTTTCTTTGTCTATATTCAATCCTAGCAGATGAAACCTTGTGAAATTTAATTATATTTGTTTGTCTAAAAATTTTGCTTGTCGACAAAGTCAAAACAAGTTTTAAAGAGTTGAGTTAAAAGTGTTTTGCAAGATTGTGAGTTAAAAAGTATTGGAGCTGCGGTTTTTTGGCTTTGTTCCACTTCTTCTTTAAAATAGTCGTAAGAAACCTAGAAAATTTTAATCTTATACTCATATTGACTTCTGTGGTATAGGTATTTATAATATAGTATAATTAAATCGCTAATTATTTTTTATAAATTTAACATATATAATATTTTGTCAATCTCAGGTAGAAGTGCTGCAGCGCAATATTCTGCCCTTTGCAAAGGCACCACCTAGACGTGCTGATATTTCCTGTCCCGAACTGGGCACATTCTTCTTTGAGCATAAGACTCGCGCAGACGCCTATTACTATTGCCAAGATGGACGCGGTATTACCTTGGACTGCACTCCAGGCTTGGTATATGATGCCAGTCGCGAAGAATGCGCCGAGCCGAAAAATTAAGGCGGCTACGCAAAAGAAATATACACGATTAAATTTGCATTCTATATGTATGCATAAAAGTTCACAAAAATAGGCTGCATTTTTCTTTGTTAAGTATACGTCGCATATGCCGGCAAATTTAAATGAACTGTGCTGTGCTCTCACTCATTTGCTAAATTTAGCTGAGCTTCCGCATGGGAGAGAGATGATGGCTGAGCAAGGCGACATATTAGTCAAAAACAAAGTGAAGAGCATAATTTTGAAAATGTTTTGAAAAGTTTTGTCGCCTGTGGCATAGATTTTACGTGTTCTTGTAGTCGGCATCGCATTCAGTTACAGAGTTTCTTTCACGACGTACGTTTCTAGGCGCATTGTTTGCTTAATAAATAGTTTTAATAAACATAGCGACGTTCTAGAAGTATTTAGAACAATACACACATATTATTGTAAGTTTATATATTAATATACATTGTTTTGAATATAAGTGTGCATATTGAAGGGTACATATGTATGTACTATATGTTGCAATTGAAAATGTGCCAAAAATGATTGATAGAAATATTGAACAAAAGAAACTGTTGCTACAAGAGAAATGTTATTTTTAGAAAAACATGCTCCATATACGAGTATATATTGTGAAAACATTTTCAAATGTCTGACAATTACCTTAAACATTTTCTTTTCTCAGCGCGTAAGAGATGGTTAACGAAGTGAATAAGCCGCCGGCAGATAATAATGCGGCATTGAGTGTGGTATGCCCCCAAAATGAATCAACAGCTATAATATAGTATGCTTATATTAAACATTTTTCAAACATAGCGCCTGGCTGCTTCTAATCAGCAGCTGCTGGACATGCAGGAGGAGCATCGTCAGCTAGTGGAGGAAATGGAAACATTGCGTACACGTGCAGCAGAACTTACACTACTAAATACACAAAGGCAGCAGCTACGTCAGGTGGCCAGTGAAGAGTCGCATGAAATACGGCAGCAGCAGACATCCATACGCAGCTCTACAGAATCAAGCAGAACTTCTGTCAGACAATCAGCTTCAACAGAGATCCATCAGGTTGAGGGCGCTGCAGCAGAGGCAATAGCTGACGAGCAAGACAACGCCAGCGATGAGGACAATGAAGAAACGGCCAATTATTTGCAGCAAAAGTTAAATGAAATAGCGAATCTTAAAGCTCAATTTAAACGCGTGCAGCATATGGTGGATACCACAAAGCTTATAGAGCAGCACGTGTCCAGCAAAGAGATGCAGAAGGAAACCATACAATCAGCGTCTACAACACAGTCAACTAGGGCAGTTAGCAGCAGCTCCACCATGGCAACAGCCACGTCCACAAGCAGCGCCACAATGTCAGCGTCCGAGGAGACTGCTGCGCTGAATCCGACTGGCGATAATAGAGAAGTACTTGGTGCCATGTTGGATATGTTTAATGATTTTACTAGCGATCTGCGTGGTCAGGCCGAGAGCTTGCGCACAGAACGTGATCGCATTAAAGCGCTTAAGGAGGATATTATAAAACGCAAACAGGGCAAAGATTAGAGTTCAATATTACTTAACTTTCTGCACACTTTTAATCTCTTAAGCATTAGCTAAAATTTATGAAATATTTGATTAAATGTATACCAAGTTGAAGACAAAACTTAAATTATTTACCTATATTGTTTAAAGACATGCTTTCAATAAAAATGATGTGAGACTAAAGTTTCGTTAAAGTTATGACTCAGCATTAACAAAAAATTAATAAAATTAATAGTTAAGGCATTCAATGTTTTATATTTGGCAAAGAAATATTAGAAATGTTATTGTAATACGTATTTGTGTATACATTAAGTTAAAAGTTCTGCTTGATTTAACTTAAGCCTACCAAATTAACTATCATGCCCTCAAAAAGCAACTAAAGGCAGTGACTTTGTTAAAATATAAAAAAAATAATTTGGTTTTAAGTGAAGGTACGTTAAAATTCTTTAGTTTACGCTTTACAAAAATGTCATTATTGCTTCAATAAAAAATAAATAAATTTCTGCAAGTAAATGCTTTAGAATCTGTGAAATTTTAGTTTTTTGTAAATAATATTTGAAAATAAAGCAGATTTCTGGTTTTATTTATTTTAAAACACAATCCAAATGTTTTTTTTTTTTTTTTTACTGATAATTGAATTTTTCAAAATACAGTTGAAAAAAAATTGAAATGTTAACAATTGCGCGCTTAACAGTGCTGCCACTTACAGCTGCAGCTTATCGATAACATATGCATGTAATCGCTACATATGCACACTTCGATTATCTTTTGTGCAAAAAAAAGTATGCCGGAAAATTATGTTGCACTTGTAAATAGACGAAAAATTGTATGAAAAGCTATAGTAAATAACATAGTAACATGTTTTGCATTTAAATATGTCAAGTACATAAAGTGTTATTTATTTATTTAGCAATTAAAAGTCTGTTGCTTTTCTGATGGAAATGGCTCCGCCGCCACCGTTTATTAAGTGCGAAAATTGTGTGGACAGTGATACAAACAGCAATCATAGCAGTCGCAGCAGCTGCCACAACAACAATAATAACAATGCAACTAATTTAACTAACTTACGGGCTGCATCCACCACCGGCGCCGTGCCCAAGCAAGTAAAGCCAGCAACAAAAATATCAACACCATCCGCGGGCGCTTCTTCGGCAAGCCTTATGCATAGTTTTTCCGCGTTGCAACAAATACAACAAATGCAACAACAAAGACAACAGGATCAGCAGGCTGCACGAATTACAGAATTTGTGTTGCCAGTGCAGCGAGATACATTAAAAACGCTAAATGTGAGTAATAATATGTATATGTATTTGTTTATAATGTTACGCCCACAACAATTTTTATTATACAAAAGAGAGCTTGTATTTAAGCGGCAGCGAATTTTAAATACTCTTGCAGATGCTTATTATCAACCGCTTACTTTCTGTGTTAATCAACTTATATAGTGATATGTATAGATCTTGCAACTATATAAATGAGTAGGTGGAAAACACAGTACCCGTGCCAGAGGCCCACCCAACTAATTATTTTTTTTTAATTGAAAGGTTCTCTCCCAAAAGAGAGTGGGCACTGCGACCTAAAGATCTATTGTACCGTATCCCATCTAATACATCAACACAATTTCTTTGTATGTATATACATAGGTCCATACAAACTTAGTTCCGAGAACGAAATTTCATTCAGTGACCATGATAGGAACAACTATACCTAACTATGTTTTCTTATGTTTATTTTACTTTCCATGTTCTAAAGCCTGGATTAAGTGCCTGAGCAAAGGTATTATTTACTTACTTACTTACTGTAGTCCTCTTCTCCTTGTGGAGCATGGGGCCTCTACTTTTTGTTGTTGTTGTCGTGATTATTCTTTGAGTTGTCGTAGTTTATCTCTGTTGTAGAGGTTTCGTTTTTCTTGACAATGTTTTGGCGTGAATTTAGCACCTCCATATCCGATGTGCTGGCCGCTACTTGAGCAGGGGTGGCCCTACCAGTAGCTACGCTACCGCCGGCATCGCTCGAGAAATCATCGCAATTACTAAGCCCCCTCACCACGTCAAGGTGACAATCCCCGAGGAGGCAAAGTTATTAATAAGCGTCAATCAACGGTAGTACATAAGAAAGGGCTATTTTAAATTTACTTCACATCCCTCTACAATGGGTTGCAAATATCAAATCAAAATAATTATGCTTCTTTGAAAATCTAAAAAAAGTGCCTTTAGCAGCCTATCTCTCGAGAGACTTAGCGCTCTTTTGCTTTTAAAAATACTTGGCACACTCAGCAGCGTTGGCCACAAATAAAAGTATTTGGCCTCAGTAGCATTTCCGAAACCAATTCAAACGGCTGCGTTTGTTTCTGCGACTTTTCTTTTTTATTTAAAATCTCTTTGCTATATATACTCTTACATATATAAATCTAGCAAAATTGCCGTGTTTATCGTTTTCATATTATTGCTGCTAACGCTACTTTACTGTTTCAAGGATTTGCTTATTTCTACTGCTGAGCAACGAGCACGTCAAAGCAACGTAAACGAGCAGGACGAAATTCTAACAGGCACAGCTTCAACGCAGCAACAGCAGCGTGCAACCTTGCAACAGATAACAGCGGAGCATAACTACGATTCCAGTGGTAAGTTTTAACCTTATGGTATATTGATATTATACGCACCTGAGTTAAAATTTTTGCCTACATGAAAAATCTGCGCTAGTTCATAGTCTAAATATAGCCGTGCACAAAAATAAACACCCACGGTGTGTTTCTTTCTATACATTTCCACGCCCAGCAACGACGTCAGGTCGTTCTTACTCAAGCGCATGGTTATGGGCATTTGGCCAGCAGTTCAATGTGCTGGCTCAATAAAATTCATTCATTGCAATTTTTACTATCTTTCTCTTTGTAGATAACAACAATTTACAGGAGCAGCAACGTTATTGTTTTCCTGTACGGCCCGTGCAACGTGTGCTGCATCAGCAACAGTTGCAGCCACATTCAGTGCTGCATCTGCGGCAAGTTACTCCACCAAACGCAACAGTTGGCGTGGTCATACCGAATACAACCAACGGCAACGAAGAGCAATCATCAACTGCAAACGGCTCAGGACAAGCTTCAACGGGGTTATTAACGCTGGTCAATAGATTAGTTAATTCCTCTGGCCACGATTCAAACACAACACGCGCTCAAGTTGAAGTTTTGCGCACTTTACTGGGCTTCGACGAGAATTGGAACACAAGTTCTCAAGCAACTGCAGGGCTTTTAACACAGGTGGGTAAATGAAGTACAACTAATTTCGAAATGAAGCTTACTTATGGTTTTAATTTTATAGCAATTGAGCAATATGGTACACGAGATCAATCCCAGTGGTGGCGAACAAGAGGGCATAGTCAATTCGGCTAGTTTGGAAGATGTTGCAATAAGCGAGGTAGGCAAGAGAATTGGTACTACTTCTATAAGAACATTGTAAAATAAACGAATCTGTCTATAAGTATCATCAACGTTCTCTTTCGGCCCTAAGTGATTTTCTATTTGTCAATCTCTTTTTATCACGCTTTCTTGACCAACTTCAATACACCTCTTGTATAACTTTTAAAAGACGATTACGACAATTTTGTGCAACTCCAAGATTGAAACCAATTCATGATTTATTACAATTATAGTAGGCATTTATTTATCTTCAAAAGATACTAATCAAATTTATTATTTTTTAATAGATGAGCGACAATCGCGCCCAATCTATACAGTCTATACACAGCGCCCTGGAAACACCGACACCGGACACATCGCCAAGTTTTGATGAACTGCAACAGCGCCTAGATGCATCCAATCGAAACATGCATCATTTACAAGAGGAGCAGGCCAAGTTATTGCAAATACAAAACATGGCCAAGTCACATTTAAACGAAATGGAGCAGCTGCGTCAGCAAGCCGGTCGCATTCCGCACACCGGAGCAGCTGATGCACCAAGCTACGAGTCTGTGCAGCAGGTACAAGACGATATGGCCTCATTGGTGGGTCGCATGAAAAATTTAACTGCTTTTATCCACAATCAAAACGAATTGAGCAATGTGCTTGGTGATGATGGGCCTGAAATCTTGGCCGAGCAACAAGCTCTACAACAAAAACTGGAGGGTCTGCGTAGTCAACGTGAAGACATGCGTCTTTTGGTTGATGAATTAAATAGCATTAATCGCACAGCCAGGGAGTCGGCTCAAACAGTGCACAACAACAGAGACTCGGGAGATTCTGCCACAGAGCCTCAAGCATTGACAGTTCAGCCGCCGACTAAGCCCGTTACGAGCAAAGACCGCGTTGTGCCCGTTGAGTACAGTCGCAATGTGCCCATACTGCGGCAGGAGGCTGCTGATGCAACTCAACGCGCTCTACATGCACAGGCTATGATTAATCAAAAAACGGCTGATATTGATGCGCTCAAATCGCAAATGGCACGTCTTAAAAGCATGTTGAATACGGTCACTCAGATTGAGGAGAGTACGCCAAGCGTGGGCGTAGCGTTGGAAAATAGCGTGGAACGAGAGCTGCCTGCCTATAGTGCAGAGATAGCAGAACGCGTACATGCTCTCAACGATGTTACCTCAGATTTGCGCGCTGAGGCAGCGAGCTTGCAGCAGGAACGTGATCGCATTTTAGCACTAAAGGCCGAGATAGAAAGGCGCAAACAGCAGGCTGCTGCAGCTGTGCAGTTAGGCGACGATGCTCTTATGCGTAGTAGTCTGACACCTACGCCTACACCGATGCGTCAGAAATCTTGCTCACCATCTTCAACAGCTTCACCCACACGCGATGAATTGCGCTCACAATGCGAGCGGTTGAAAACGGAGCTCGCGCAAAAACAGCGTGAGTACGAAGCACGCTATAAGGAGGCGGATGCAAATCGCCAGCAGCAACAAAACTACACAAATACTACTTCCGAGGCAGATGATGAGGGCAACGATGATACGGACAGTGGAAGATTCTTTGGCCATGTACGCACATCTTCATCGGCGACTTTAAAGCGTGCACCCTCGGCAAGCACAGTAGTAGAGCAACAGCAGCAGCGCCGTTCTAACCAAAAGACAGCAAAACAGCCACAACAGTCACAGTCACTCTCCAACAATGAGGAAGAGCTTAATATAACTATAGATAGCTTGTCGCTGGGAAATGACAGTTTGCAGTCTGGCAGTACGCGTTCACAGTATATGCCGCCACCTATGCCACCAGTTCATGGAGTCTGGGGTAAGTGACATTAACGACTTTAGTAAGCATTCTTTACATGTTGCAAAATAAATGCTATATTTTTTTTCAATTATGTAGCTGCACATCCTGTCGCAGCTGCTTGGCATGCTCCAAGTGTATACAATCCAAATGCGCCACCCGTAGCTACCAATGCAAGCGATTATATAGCAGCTGGCAACTCTTCGAATGCTTCAACAACTACACAAGCAGTACACCTTAATGGATTAAGCAACAATAACGACTCTATGCTGCTGCAGCAGTTTGTGCAAACTCAGCAGATGCTTATTAATTCAGTTTGTCAATGCAGTCAGGCACTGTGGCATCAGCAGCGCGAGATAGATAATCTTAACGGACAACTGCACGGGGTAAAACTTGTCGCATATTCTAAAGTAATTCAACTAAACAATTTATATAAAATTTTATAGCTACAGGATCGTCTGAACTTAGGCCACGACACACACAGCTTTGGGCTGCGCTCGGAGTCTGTGCCGCCAGCTAGCTTGGGTGCTGTCAATATGCCCAACAACCTGTGCATGGGTAGTAATCGTGCTCAGTCTGAGCAGCTGTACAATTTTGGCTCCCATAATAGCGCATTTACTAATTACCAGCAGCATCATCGCAACATCAGTGGCTATAGTTACGGCGAGTCACATCAACAACAACAACAGCAGCAACAACATAGCAGCATCTATCAGGCTGCCTTGAACAATGCCGCAGCGGCTGCCAATATTGCGCCACCGCCGCCGCCACCAGCAATTGTGGCAAGTGTACCACCTCCACCACCACCGCCTGTGGTGCCACAGCCCACACACTACAACAATGAGACTCCGCTGACGCCACCAATTTATCGCGCCAGTCCTGGACCTATATTCATGAATCATCATAACAACACAATACATCAGAATAATTCGAACCTAAGAACACAGAATCATCATGCCAACAATTTACATCACGCGCCAGCGCCACCTCCACCAGAAGGACCAACATCAGCAACAACCACACAACAGCCAGCACTGAATAATCAGGTGCCACCGGGCAATCGCGCGAATAATTATTGGGATAATTTCAGAAGGTAAACCCAACCTAACAAGTACACAGTAGTTTGTATCGTGGTGCTGGTTTTTGATCCAAAATTTTTTTTTATTATTTATAATTTGTGAATTTGTTGAGTACACTAGTAATAGAAAACAGGGCCAAAGGTTTGTCAAATGAGTGCTAAAAGTTAATGTTAAAAAAACCAATAGTTGCTAGGCCGCACGCTGAGCAAGCGCTCTGCCGATTTATATGCGTGCTATAAAAAAAGAAATGTAATAAAAGTTGGAGACGAAAAGCGTTTCTTTTTATTTTGCTGCGTAGATATTTTTAATTTGAGGTTAAAATTATTTTTGGTAAGTGCAAATTTGTAACTAATTTATTGAATTTTTATACACGTTCGAAAACACGCAAAAATGTTTTCAATAGTTTTTAAGCATTATTAATAGTTTTTACAAGTTTGCAACTTAACAAACACTAAAAATATAAATAACCTAACATAGTTTGTAACGCCAAGTTTAATACGAAAATTTTTTGGCATGTTTACTGATATGCAGCATTTGTTAAACTTTTGTGAGGCATAAACATTTAAAGTCTCTAGTACCAAAAACTCAAATCTTGATAGAAACGTAATTTTTTGTAAAGTTTTTTAATAGGGGCGTACAAGAACCTTGTTATTTTTGATTAAAACGGCTTAGAGTACTTTAATGTAGTTGGAAACTATTACTTAAAATGATCATTGCCTTTAATAAAAAGTGATTCGACGTGTTCCCCATTTATACGTAAAAAGTAAAAATTTGTGTCGTTTCCAGAATTATGACGTCAGGAAAAACGACGTTGTTAAGAAAATTAAAAGACAAAGCACACGAAAATACAATTTTTGTGGGAAGACCTTAATTAGCATTTATTAGCTGGTCTTTAAATTTGAAATATTAAACAAAGTTTGGTTCAAAAAGCTTCCTTTAAAGGAGACACAAAACTTTGAAAATTCCATAGATATAGAAGTTTTAAAATTTTTTACCTATGTTCCATTTAGCAATTTAAGCCACACTTTTAAACTTTTGGTTATGCTATTTATTTACTCTGTTGAACAAATTCTTTTACACGCTTGCATTAACCCAATAATTACCTGCTTTGCAGCTACTCTCGCCAAAATTTGCTCTCTATTAATTCAAATAAAAGCAATGAGGAACTGGATTTGGAGCAACAATATCGTCACATGCAACGGCAACGCTTGCGTCCAAGCTATGAGAATTATGCGCATTTGCCGCATGCACGCAGCAGCTTGCTACCACAACCACAGCAGCAACAACAACAGCAGCAGCAGCAACAACCACATAGACATTTCTTCGATACAACTGCAACTGTGCACAGCAGCAACAATTTGAACAACAGCAGCAGCAGCAGCCGTAATTGGCGGGAAGAGGACGAGCTGGAGGATGAGGAAAGCAATGATAACAACATAATGTATGCAAATACCAGACGACGTTTTCGTCGGCGCGTGCTGCCCACGCTGCATGATGAATCAGGTGCAAGCCAAACGGAACAGCCCTCAGTTGCATCCAATTTGCACAACATGAATATAAACTTTGGCAATAGTCCGTTGTATCAACGTAATAAGGTGCCATCAAAGCCTACCACCTCGGCTGTGGCATTGACTCCGTTGCAGCAGCGGCAGCTGCGGTTTGACTTTGAGCTGCCACAGCAACAACAGACGCAGCAAAACTTTGATTATGTGTCGCATTTCGAGCTACCACCGCCGTCGCCAGCAGTTTATAACGTTACTGTGGGAGATCCAGGCGCTGTAGATGAATCGAATGTATTAGAGCAGACAGAGGACACAGCTTCGGAAGAGCTTAATCGTAATCTCCTGGTTAACGCCTTGAAAAATGATAAATTCACAACCAAATTCTATGAATCTATTAAGGAGGATGTCTATAGGCGTCTTGAGACGCTATTTGAGCAGCAGCAGCAGCAGCAACAACAGCAGCTGCAGCAACAGGAAAACGAGCTGCATGGACATAGCTTAAGAAAGTCCCTCAACCAGGGCCAATCGCAAGTAAATGTTCAATCGGTGGAGCAGCAAGCAGCGATTGAGACTGATACAGAACCCATTAATGCAGAGACCACTGAAAGTGGCACAGAGACGCCAACAGCACTGCAAATTCAGGTGCACGTGCAAGTTGAAAACGATAAAACAGAGGATGATACTGCTCCCGTAGAGGATGCAGGTGTGGATGATTTCGGCACAGCTAATGGACATGAACCAGAGAAACCTCAGGTCGCCTCTGAAAGTTCAGGTGTGGATAATGAAGAGGTAAGCAAACCGCGTAATGGAACAAAAAACCCTCCCTAACTTTATTAACTTATATTTTTGTTTTTAGCAGCTTATTGTAACTCTTATAGAACGAAATTTTTTGCCTACATCTATTTCGCCACCCGCACCACCTGCGCCCGCAATAGAAGTTGCACCTGATCATGAGCTCATCGAATATATAATCAAGCGCATAAGAAATCAAACGCACAACAATACAGTTATTAATGATTCACTGCTTGCTGAAGTGTCAAAGCTGACAGCTACGGCGGCACAAAACTCCGCTGCTAGTTGGGCCAAAAATTCAAGCTCAACTACGCCGTTGATCTCACCTAAACGTATTTACGCAAAGATTAAAAAAATGGATTTGCCGCGACAGCGTGATGAGTTTCTCGATTGGTATAGAACCTATCTAGAGCAATTGTTTGTAGTGGAACAACCCAGTGCCGGTTGCAAGGCAGGAAAGACTAAAAAGGCTGGCATATTGGCAACCAAAATGGATAAGAAGCATTTAAATGAGCGTGTACGCGCGCAGTCACAGTCGCAGGATTCCAATGATGCGGATTTAGCCGAAGCAGATCAAAAGGTGTCGTCAAATGGCGTCAAGGCCGATACGGAATGTGAGAATAATGAGAATCCCGATGAGGAAGGCGCAGCCGCCGCAGCAGCTAAAGCTACAAATAAAAAATTGGAGTAGCTATGCGTAATTGAAGCATATAAACATTCCTATTAAGACAAGTAAATAATTTATAGATATCCATATATTTAGTTTACCTTAGATGCAAGTTTCGACAACTTATTGAATTATCAAATGCAAGGCACATACATACATATAATGGTCAATGATTGTTTTTATATTAATTAACAAACAAGAAAAAACCAATTGGTGTATAAAACTAGTCCGTCTTGCTGGTCAGAAGATCCAACATGCGGTAGTAACAGTAGCGACTATCATACTCCATATCATACCAGAAATTAACTGCTATGCATTTGTGGCTCTGCTGCACATGATGAAACCAATAGTTGGGTAGGTATAACATATCTCCAGCATTTACACGTACACGCAATGGTCGCGCGTTGCTATACTCTGGATATGTGCCAAGATCAGGCGCCAAGGGATCAATGCTTACCCATTCGGTGTGCTGTGTCGTGCCATCATCTTTATTGATCAAAGGTTCGATGTGATACTGTCCGAACTCGTTAGGTTTAAACACACCAGTGGGATAAATGCGACGCGGAACACAGCCTAATTTATGGGGAGGTATAAGTATAAACTCCTTGTAGCCAGATATAACACAGTACAAATTTTCATAAGGATCCTTGTGCATGGAAGTGATGGCACGCGCATCACCTAACCAAAAGTTGACCGCATCGGGCTCTTTGTCAAAACATTGCTGTGCAAAATCCAAATCTTTTACGCATATGTCATCAGCCAGTTCCGGAAAGTCCAGACTAAAATTAGAGTTTTGTTTTTGTATATAGTGCACAGCGCCCATGGGATCGTCAAGACGTTGCAGCAGCTGGGAAAGTCGCATTTGTGTCTCATACGGCAACACGAAGTACTCCTGGCCGCCTTGACTGGCCAGACCATCGGCATAACCATTTGGAGTTACCGCAACATCGACAACTTTGTCATTAAGAACTTGTTGTAAATAGTCCGGCGTCCACTTGGCTATCGCTGGCCAATGACGCACCGCATTGCGTATGACAACAGGTGCGTTTTTGGCATAATACTCCCGAGCGAATTCTAGGGCACTAGGCGTCTGCTGCAGCTCTGTAATTTGATTGCCAATGCATAATTCGTCAGCTTCTTTAAGCAACAGATTCAAAGCCGTTTCAATTTTGGCCATGCCTAGCAACGTGAATAAGTGTGACCAACGCATAA
Source organism: Chymomyza fuscimana (assembly GCA_949987675.1). NCBI lineage: Eukaryota > Metazoa > Arthropoda > Insecta > Diptera > Drosophilidae > Chymomyza > Chymomyza fuscimana. The sequence goes on from OX465089.1 coordinate 12,807,623, forward strand.
ACATACCAATTATTAAATTTCTGCTATTTTCAAATACCGTATAAAAGCAATCGAAATATTTAGGGTATTCATGAATGCTGTGAAGTTGAAGAGTAGAGGATTTTTGAACAAAAAAAATGTACAGTTCTGAGTTTCAACTGTTTAACAAAAAGTAAACATGGGGCTTTGAAGAAATTCAACTAGAGAAGACGCAATTAAACAAATAACTAAAGAAACTCATAAACTAATAAAAACGTCGTTCACGCTTTAGCCAGTTGAGTTTTTGACAACTTTCTAACGCAACACCAAGAGAAAATACACACAAAATCAATTTCACAAAATAATTTTAGATCTCCTTCCTTACACATAATCAAATCTTTATTTTTTTCCATATTTTAATTTCAATTTGTATTTATTGAGTTCATGTGTTTGGTCCAATTCTCTTTTTCTAAGCTCAAATTCGTTGTTGATTTTTTGCTCCTCCAATTGTAGCCGCCGCTTCTCGATGTTTTTTTTCCATTGCATGTGTTCTTTTTCGAGTTTAAGTCTTTCTACATCCTCCTTTAATTGTTGTTCATGCAGCTGCTCAATCCGGTTTAACGACTCAAATTGCAACTGCTGTTCCGCGATGTTTTTCTCCCATTCCATGTGTTGTTTTTCGAGTTGAAGTCTTTCCATATCATCCTTTAACTTATGGTTCGGTAACAGGAAGCCACATGCTTCACTGCCATTTGACTTCGGCATGTTAAACTGGTCTCTCGGCTGTGAGCATTCTATTGCTACCACATCCTCATAAAACTCATCTAATATTTCATCAATTTCTCTGTCGCCATGTATCCCCATTGTCTCTACATTTAAATGAAAATTTAGTTATTTTATTTCCTATTTCGGCTTAACTGACGCACCTTCAATGGAATTGATTTTATGCAAAGCCAATTTTGCTATAGAATCAATCAAATTATTTTTTACGCTTTGTTTCGGCATGTTCAGACAAGTTTTTTCAATTTTCTAGTCAAATTTCTAATATTTGCAAATGTAAACAAATGTAGCAAAGAAGAAGAAAAAACTCAACCCATCAATTCAACAGCCGGCATGAATACCTTAAAATACCACTTAAAAATATTTAATACCAAGCAAACTAGTATTAAACAGCTGTGACAGATTTTCTATTGTGAATGCACATTAAACATACGGTACATAGTCGGAAAAAACATGTTGCGCTTGTAAATTTAGTTTATTTATCAAATTTCAATTAAAAACGTTTTTATAAATAAAATCGAGGGTGCTATGGAGGACACAAAAACAAGCTCGGATGACGATAATGGCGAGCAGGTGTTTAACTGCATAGACGAGGCCAATGCCATTATTAATGATGTCAAGGCACATGTGGCCGAAATCGCAATATCTACAAAGCTTCCAAGCGATGCGGCAAATATTTATCTTAACATTCGAACCATTGAGAGTGCTACTTGCTGTGTGCATGTGTCTAGTCGTGGCTTTAGGATTGTTTCCTCCTCCTATGACACAATCGATGAGGATAAAGCTCAAGGTTACAATTTGTCGGATGATGGTGAGGAGCCAAAAGAGGAGATTTTCGAGACACCATATGCCCTGTTAGACAAAATAAGTCCACTCTATGTGGAGTCTTTTGGCAATCAGTTGTGTCAGCAATTGCGGCAACTGCAGCAAATGCGTACAGAATTCAACGAGGAAGACGAAGAAGAGGAGGAGGACGAAGACGAAGTTGATTAAAGGACCCTAAGCAGAATCAAGAGGCTGTACTCAAAGCAAGAGTTTTTAATAATATTAATAATAGTTTATTTTAATGTTGCATGTGTATATGTAGTTATGTCTACCAAAAAAGTATTCTTCTCTCAGTGTTAAAAACACTTACGCAGTACCAAGCCAACAACCCTAGACTTTTAAGCGTTTCAAGAATAAAGATTGTGATTGCAGTTCCAAATCTGTTAGTTTGCGCACTACTGGTACTAATTGCTCCACGTGATCCTTATAGCCCGAACCGGTATTCAAATTCTTTTGGCCATATACTACCTTGCCATCAAAATCATTGACGGGTACAGCTAAGGATTTGTCCACCTGCTGTATGGTGATGTTAAGATGATCCTCAACCTCACCCAGCAAGTTGGGCTCATTATACCAAATGCAACAGCCACGAACGTCAGTCAAGTTAGTATTGTTGCAATTTCGACCACGAGTTTTGCACCATTCTCCATGATACCAGACCTTTTCAGGGACACTAGCGACTAAGCTAATAGCCAGGCCCATTCGTTCAGCGCGACCAACGCGCCCTATGCGATGTACATAGTTGGCCTTGTCATCTGGTAAAGTTATGTTTATCACTGAAATTTAAATACATTTTAAGTGAGTAATTGCATTTTCCAGAGGTATTATTGTGCGGATTAGCAGTTTAACATGAATTACTGTTGTCTGCCAAACTTTCTGTAAATACGATTTTTTCGACTTACTAAATGGCAATCCAGTTATGTCCAAACCACGCGCGGCCACATCTGTGCATATCAAGAACTTGGCCTTCTCCCGCTTAAACATTTCCAAATTTTCTTTCCTTTCCTGCGGCTTACGATCTCCATGCAAACAGACACAGGAATAACGCTGACCGCCGCGCATTCGCAAATAATGCTCTAGATTATCGCAGTCCTGTTTGGTTCGACAAAATATAATAGCACGTTCCATTTTATGCTCCTCAATAGCTTTAAAGCAGTATTCGCCTTTAAGCAGCTTAACGGCCTGGGAAAGCGTCTCTTGGGAGTGATTATTGGGCTGAACATTATCCCGATCATGTACGCCATCGGTGCGTATAGCTTGGTGTAAATTCTGCCAGCTTTTGTCAGTCAAAGGATCGACCATGCAGACCACATGATGCACTGTTTCCGGCACGGCATCCTCACCCTTAAGATCTACCCAGGTGGGGAAATGCATTAAACGTTCGGCCATTTTTTTAACCTCAAAGTCATGTAGAGTGGCCGAACAGACAACCATTTGCAGGCGCCGTCCATCAGCCGTTATCTTGGGAATTTGCTTGTGCAAACGATTAATGAGGTCCGTGTAGCCTTGCTTAAGCAAAGCATCCGCTTCGTCGAGGACAAAGAAGCGACAATGGGTTAGCTGCACATAGCCGCTATTGATAAGCTCTTCGAGTCGTCCTGGTGTTCCCACGACAATGTGTATACCCTGTTGTAGCTCTTGTTTTTGCAGTTCAACTTTAACGCCGCCTATGAGCAGCAACGAGCGTACATTAGGATTATTCAGATGCAGCTTAAATTTCTCGATTTGATTGTAAGTTTGCTCGGCGAGCTCGCGGCTGGGCTCGATAATAATAGCCTGTGGGGCATTGGGCGCTGGCTTGCTGGCCGCTGCAGTGTTTGTGGAGCTTGATAATGGATTGGCTTTGCTGTGCTCAGCGCCGGCTTCACATGCTGCCTTGAAACCCTTTCCCGGTAGATATTTAAACTCAGTCTTGCCAAAGTTAAAGGACATCTCAGCATTCTTGAGCACGACCGCCGGATAAAAAGTTTCATTACGCATATTGTCGGGAATGCGAAAGGCGACACCCAAATTCTGTCCATTCTTTGTAAATGACACTTCCATGCGTTCTAAGTCCAACAAACAGCCAATTACATCAGCCTTTCCAAATGCTTCGCCATAGTCATCAAATTGACGATTATTAGACTTTTTGCCAGTACCGCCAAAGCCAAAACCATTTCGACATGTGCCCAAGTCTAGATTTGCCTGCTGTGTGGACCAGCCCACTCGGCAAAGACCCTCATCAGTTACAATTGACTCAAAGTAAAACTTGCCTTTGCCTTTAACACCAGTGGTAGCGCGGCATCCGTGCCATTCCTTAAATTCACGCGACTGACAACGTAATCCGTCAGGAGTAACTGCCAGAGCATTACCACGATCGAAAAAGGACATAGTCCATGGTGCGACGGCACCGCCTGTGCCGCCTACAGATTTTGTTAATTTGCCCTCATCTAAGTCGCGCAATGTTTCCCAGACTATTTGCAAAATAGGCAGACAAAAAGCTCCTGTCTTGCCGGAACCTGTTTCGGCTGCCATGAGAACATCGCCACCACCAAGAATTAATGGTATTGCTTCAGCTTGCACATCGGTGGGCAAACTGTAAAGCATAATCTTTAGTTTTTTTACAAAATGTCAATATATTTTGGCTTACGTCCAGTCCAGCTCATCAGTTGCCTTGCCAAGTTCAGGCAGTACGCCAAACTCTATAAATGCGAGTTTTGCTATAACAAACGATGTATTTAATTATAAAAAGCTTACCCTCAAAAGCGGTCATCCTTACTACGATGCAAATGTATTCCTTATTATGTTTTTTAAGTTTTTCGTTTACAAATTGCGGTCAGCGGTGCCGGCTAATAATTCCTATTTATTTGCAATAGTGTTGTGCAATGCTTCAGAATATGTTGTCAGCTGTTTGGCCGTGATTTTGTTGCGCTTTCCAGCACTGATTTAGTTATAAGCGTAAATCTGGCAGTAAAATTGTTTATTTGTTAAAATTAATCAAAAAAATGAATATTTAAAGTGCTAATTTTTTAAAAAACATGTTAATTTTTGTGCAATTATATACAAAGTATGTTTAACTTGCACATATGCGAATACAATGTAAATATTTTACGCTGTGTGTGTACATTTTTAATCTTTTTTTTTTGCCAGTTTGCTTTGTTGTCGCGTTGTAATACCTTCTTAAATTTTCCAGCTACTCACTCTAATTGGAAATGTATTTTCCGGTGGGTTGGCCTAAACGCATCACCCTAGCGCTTCCCGGGGAAAGTGCACAAATACGTCACATTTGCTGCGATGCCGTCAAAATACTCATCGCCGCTGTTGGCGATGATTTTCTGGGCATTTGGTACGCCAATCCACTTATTCCCATAGCATATTTTCGACGCAGCGCCGATTCCCTGCAGCAATTTGGAAGCAATCATTTAATCATATGGAAGCCAGACTCTAGGCAGCTTGCTTTGCTTACAAGTATGGGCACATTGCTACTGTATCAACTGGATTTCGATGCGAATGGGACAGGCATACTCATGCAGGTTGATCCACCTGCCGCCAGCCTTAAACGCGATTCTGCTGAACTTTTTATTAAGGAAAACATACCACGTTTAAGTTTACGGGAGCTTTGCAGTGTTACGCTGGGTCCGGTCATTTCCACCATATGCTGCATTAGCCTTAGCGAGTTATTGTTGGCCACGCAAAACTGTGAGCTGCTACGCCTGCAATGGACCCAACTCGAAACCGCTGCAGCCAGCCATGATGGCGAGCTGGAAATCTCTCCGCTGGCTGCAATTAAGCTACGCGACATTCCTTTCTACGTACAGCAACAGGCGCCAGCCAAAAATTTGCCAACAATAGGCTCCAACGCGTACGTGGCCTCTCTAGAATACTCACCCTTTATAGGCGGCTGCGCAGCTGTCTTTAGTGATCAACGTGCCGCCTTTCTCATAGCTAATCATCTGCGCTTCGAAACGGCACATATGCATGGCTGTTGGGTTCCCGATGTAGAAGATGCGAGTGTATGTAGCGTTAACCACAAGTTTCGCCTGTTGGCCTATGGTCAGCAGAGCTCTAATGTATCCGTCTATGCTATAGAGGATGCAACAGGCGGACTGGAGTTTTCACATCGCCTGAGCTTGACGGAAAATGTACTGCCCGGCAGTCTGGGAGCAGTAAATGAGCTTAAGTGGAGCCCGGATGGTTGTGTTTTGGCTGTTTGTTGGACCAATGGTGGCTTAGCGCTTTGGAGCACTTTTGGATGTTTGCTAATGTCAACCTTAAGTTGGGATTTCGGACTGCATGTGGACTTGCTAAAACATAATCCGTTACAGCTGCGCCGCTTGGAGTGGTCTACCGAGGGCTATCAATTATTTATGACCGGCAAGCCCAAAGGTAGCGATAGCAATGTGCTGCAGTTGCAATTTGTAAAAAGTGCGCTAAGCATGAATCCTTGCATGACAGCCAATCCACATATCTTGTTGCAAGGTGATGATTCACTGTACATCAATCAAGGCAACAGTCTTGATCAAACTTATGGGCAGGCTGAAAAGTGTACATTCCCCAATAACACCCAGGATGAAACATCAGATCAGGGTGACAATATGGAACTTAAGCGAGGCTTAAATGTTGTCAGCATACTAGCGGAAAGTAAATACTGGACAGTACTGCAGCTGCCTCTAAATTATGCTGCAACCAATTGGCCAATACGCTATGCAGCCATTGATGCAGATGGTCTGCATTTGGCTGTGGCTGGACGTACAGGTTTGGCACATTATTCCATGCTTACCAAAAAGTGGAAACTCTTTGGCAATGAATCGCAGGAAAAGGATTTTGTTGTCTCTGGCGGTCTGCTGTGGTGGCAGGGCTTTATTGTAATAGGTTGCTACTCGTTGCTGGATCGCACTGATGAGCTGCGCTGTTATCCGGCTGAATGCAAACTGGACAATCAGTTTGGACACAAGCTGCAAGTTCGTGCGCCTGTCATTACCTTAAATATATTCCGTCATCAGTTGATTGTGCTTACTGCAGATGGCATTGTAAGTCTCTTCAATATGAGCAAGAAAACAGACTATGAAATGGATATTGAGTGCGCCTATGAGTTAGATGTGAAAAGCATATGTATCCATCCAGCCTGCATTGTCTCACTAACGGTTACCAATCTCAAGAATGAGCTTAAGCCGTCGGGTCAAAACATGGCCACAGAACAGGCTGAGACTATTATTGTAAATGTGTGTGGCCGCATTTTGATGATACAACGGGATGCTTGCCACAATGTGCCAAACACACTTTTGGCCACCTGCCTAGCTAGCTGCGTCGAATGCTTCTGGCTCTCGCATACTCTGCAGAAATGCGCAATGCGGGACTGCCTTTGGCTCTTTTCCGGCGCACATGGTATGCGTGTGTGGCTGCCCATTTTGCCGCCGGCTCAGGAACGTTTGGAGCAGGGTGGCAGCACACAGCGTCTTCACAGCTTTATGTCCAAGCGTATTATGCTTAGTTTTCCTCTTAAGCTCTATCCGCTGGTTATACTCTTTGATAACGTTATAGTCTTGGGAGTGGAGAATGAGAGCACTTTGTATACAAACGAAACGTCATCACATTTTAGTTTGCCCTTTGCTTTGTTGGAGCGCAAATCTCAAGTCTATCTGCATAAGGTGCTACGTCAGCTAATCAAGCGCAATCTGGGCTATTCTGCTTGGGAAATTGCACAGTCGTGCCGCTCGTTACCATACTTTCCGCATGCTTTGGAGTTGCTGTTGCACGAAGTGTTAGAAGAGGAGGCAACCAGCAAGCAGCCCATACCGGATGCTCAGCTTCCCAGCATATTGGATTTTATACGCGAGTTTCCTGTGTACCTGCAGACAATTGTACAATGCGCACGCAAGACCGAGATAGCTCTGTGGCCCTATCTTTTTTCCATGGCTGGCAAACCCAAGGAGCTGTTTCAGCTGTGCTTGCAATCGGATCAGCTGGATACGGCAGCCAGTTACCTTATAATCTTGCAGAATCTGGAGCCCTCCGTAGTAAGCAAGCAATATGCGACGATGCTACTAGACATTGCTTTGCAGCATAAAAAGTGGGAGCTGGCTAAGGATTTAATACGCTTTTTGAAGGCCATTGATCCCAATGAAATAGACTCGCCGCGCTCTTCAATGGTGGTGAATGTAAAAATAGCGCCTCCCGCCCAAACTCAATCACAGGTGAATCAAAATGCGGACGTATTTAATCTGGTTCTAGGTCCCATAGGACGCGAACGCAGCTACTCCACTACCGTGACTAGCAATCTTCCCAAGGATAAGCAGCGGGATAAGCCGCCACCATTACAAACAACAGCGGCTAATACGCGTGACATATCTACAGTGACAATTGGCACGCCTACAGATACTGGAGCACCGCCGAGCGTATTGAGCAGCAGCACTGGAGCGCCCACAGTGGTGCGCCGCAAATCAGAGCGCAGCAATTCCACCAAGGAGCGCCAAAAGGAAACTTTTTGCATAGATTTAATATTACAGCGTCATGCTCGGCAATTATTACAATCGCATAGATTGCTGGAGCTGGGCTATATGTGCGCTTATTTGGACTTCCATTTGGTTAGCTGGCTGTCACAGGAGGCGGAGCGAGCAGCAAGGCTCGATGACTTTGTATTAGCATTGCAGGCGTTGCATGAGGAGCTGCAGCTGCCATCGCCGTTTCCAGCTGCAAAGGATGACTTTGCGCAGCTTCGAGGCAGTCGAGCTAACGGTTCGTCCCAAACGTCCGAGTCGGGCTACTTTAGTTTGGCCAATCTGGATACTCCAACAAGTTTGCCCAATGGCAACTTAACGCAGTCGCCTCAGCTGCAGCCTAGCATCAAGGAGGAGGAAGAGCTGCAGTATAGCTCGCTGCCCAATTCGCAGCTTTCGTTTGACAACTTTCGCTACAGGCGTCTTTACTCGCTGCCCGCCTCGGATGTTGATGTCTTTGATGGCTTGATGGGTGTAACACATTTACCAGAGAAGCTTAGCATCAAGCTGCGATATTTGCTGCAGCTCTTTATCGAGGCAAATTGCACGGATTATGCTTTGGTATTGTCCATACTGCTGCAGGATGCAGCTTCCATAGGGCGCATTGTAAATGTTGTCATACGCTCGGAGTCAGTGGGCGCTTGTAAGCGCATTGAAGCAGCCCTTAAGCAACTTACCCAATGGACTTTTGAGCATGGCGCTTCGCTGTATAGGAATTTTGTTATGACGCTACAACCGCATATATGCTTATTGGAGCAGTACACACAATCCCTAGGCACAACGGCTGATGCAGTGCATGATGTAAGCGCTGGAGATTTGAGCTCGGATAATGCGACCACCCTGGACAATGATGCCTTGGATGGTGCCAACAATTTTGTGCCAAAATGTCAGCAAGTCAATGGCAATTGGACGCCTGAGCTGCCCGCTCATCAGCGCCTGACGCGTCACCTTAGCCTGGAATCCAATGGCAGCCAACAGACTTATGGCAATGCTGCGCAAGCGTCGCCGGCGCAACAGCAGCAGCGGCGTGGAGCAGATAAGGAGAGCGCTTGCAGCGTTATGTAATTTACAGGCATACTCAGAGCAAGTACGTAATTATGTTTATCATGGAATTTATTGTGTTGTGATGTTGTGTTGAATTTTGTAATTGTTTGTTGTACTTTTGTTAAAATTTCACGTGAACGGAACGGAACACACAACGAAGCAATAGAAGAATTAAAGAAAAATTAACAAAACAAAAAAAATAATAATACTTGTATGAAGATACGTAAACTAATTAATATTTAATAGATGAAATTTGCTGCAATATTTGTTAATTAAATATACAAAAACTTATACAAATACGTACAATAAATATACTTAAATATATTTTCTAATATTACATAAGAAATTTAACTACTAATAATTTAACTATATAAACAAGAAGAGCAAAAGTAAGTGCGGAGAACAATTTTTATCTTATCAAGTTGCTGTCAAGCTGTAAAGTTTATCTAAAAAACAAGTGCGATATGATGAATTATTTTCATATTGTGCACAACATTTATAAATGTATCTAGATCTAGTAGTTATCTTCGGTAACATGACGTATTGTTACGCCCGATATCCAGGGGCGAATTGTTTGAAACATCTTGAGTTTCTTCATCATATTGAATAACTTCTCACACTTAATTTACACTGTGCATAAAATTTGAACAAACATTTTTTCGGGTTCTGCGTTAAGTGGGAAGATCGAATTACAACTTTCAAAAAATCGATTTGTTATTGCTTTAACGTACTACCTAAAAATAATGTACCGCAGTTTCACCTGCCTACTCCGAATGTTTTGAAAGCTCACAGCCCTAGAACAGGTTCGCGTAGAGCGCGCGGTCGGAATGCCGTAGGTGTGCCTCTAAACACTTTTGTGTCAAAGAACTGTTTAACGGTCTTTTTTCTGCATCATAGCACTCGGATCATGTCATCGAAATTTGTGGTTTTCTTTTTGTAAAGGGTCATCAATCTTGGCTTTTTTTTTTAAATAAACACAAAAATTGAATCGGAAAAATCTTTATTATCAATAGAAAGAATTCACTTTTTAAAAATAATCCCTTTTAAATGTTGGCCACGACTGCGCCGTAGCTCTTCCAAGCGGAGGTTCCAATTTTCGATGACGCGTTCGAGCATAATCGGCGGTTTCTCGCGAATAACACGGGTAATGTTGGCCTCTAATGCTTCAATCGTAGCTGGATTATCCACAAACACTTAAGACTTCACCTAACCCCAAAGGAAAAAGTCTAACGGTGTGACATCACACGATCTTGGTGGCCAATTCACCGGTCCGGAGCGTGAAATTAATTGTTCACCGAATATGTGCATTGTTTTACGGGCTGTGTGGCAAGTAGCGCCGTCTTGTTGAAACCAAAGATCGCCTAAGCGCGCGAAAAACCTTTTTTACAGAACGCGAATTTTCGTAAAATAATTGTACGATTTGTAAACGTTGATCGGGTGTAAGTATTTCCATGATGAAATGGCAATGAAAACTGAACAAAAAACACATGGCAACTTTATCAAAAAAAAAACATATTGAAAAAAAAAACCTCAAGATTATATGTGTAATTGGAGTGGCTTCCCTGTAGGCAGGTTTGGGGTGGTCTTGAATCTATTCTTCGTACATCAGTATTAGCACAGTAAAATTATACCAAATACCAAATTATACCACTGGAATTTCTCTTGCTTAATGTTTTAAGGACCATCCAAAAAGTCTAAAACCATAAAAGGTGTCCACCCTCCCGTAGGGTTTACCGTTATTTGAATAAATGTTTAAGACCATTTATCTCGAATAAAATGTTCAACATTTAATTTCGCTTTGTTATGTTATGGAAGTTATATGCAGAAGTTCATATTTTGGGCGGTAGAGGGCGCCAAAGTTACTGTAAAGCAGTTTTTCGTATTTTTAACCCCTTTTTTAAGCCCATTTTTGTCTATGATGTGTATCAAAAAGTTGTAGATCTCAAAAAAATGTATAAGACTGATTTTTACATCATTTAATTATACCAGGTAGTTACGAAGTTAGAACTCTTTAAGGTCTGCCCGCATCACCTACTACGATCACCTACAATGCTGATGATGCCCTTTCCGTTCAATATGTATTTAGATTAGCGCTGGTAATTTTTTAAGATCTTTAACTTTTGCATGCATGTCAAAAATTGGTTTTTCGTAACTTTGGCGACTTCTACCGCGCAAAATATGAACTTCTGAGTATAAAATAAAACTCGAATTTTTAAAAATTTTTACCTTGAAAGTTTTTATGTACGTCTGATAGAATTGGAGTTAAATGACTTTAAAATGCCACGCTAGACCAAAATTGTCCAGCGGGATACAAGAGACCTTTCTTGCGAGAAAATTTTGATTAAATGTTTGGGCGAACAAATGCAAAACTCAAAAGAATTATTTAGCGCAGCAATGTGGTGCTTGAACCCAAAGGATCTGGAAAAATAATCACCAATATCGCTATCTTGCGGCTGGGATTTTCAACTTTTTCAGGCCTGACCCCGGGTCCAGGCCTTGCCTTCTTTAAAAACAATTAAACGGGTACAAGGAATATCAAGAAGAAAATCCCAACGCCGGTCCCCCCTATGCGTCGTCCCTGATTGAAAAAAAAATCTTGAATCTTCATCTATAAGACTGCTTAAAAAATTACAAACGACGGAACAGTTTCGCAATGTACTGGAGCTATCAAGCACATGAATATCATTATTGAACAATTTTATAGGCAAATTTAATAAGACCTTGTTAAAACGTGCCTGGAATAGTAAGTACTTTACTTACTCTGTGGTGGCACACTATTTTCAACTAGTGTTGTGTAAACATGACTCACTTTGAAGAGTTAGCTCAGTTGCTCATTTTCAAGTGAGTGAGCAGTCGTGCTCAGTTGCTCAGTTGCTCCCTCAGTGAGCAGTCTTGCTCACTTGCTCAGTTGCTCACTCAGTGAGCAGTCTTGTTCAGCAGTTAAATTATCGATAAATTCAAATATTCGCTAGTTAGTTAGTAATAAACTTAAAAAATAAATAAAAAATTCTGTTGTTTGGTAAAGTTTTTCAATGACTTTTATAGTAAGAAAATTTTGATTTTCGCTGGTGCAATATGTGTCGTTCTAGAACCTTACATGAAAAATTTGTAATTCAATTATAAGACAAATTGTGTATTCTGTTCATTTGAAAACAAAAATGAATGTGGCAACTTTACGCCACAGAGCAAGTGAGTAGGGAGCAAGTGACTAGTGAGTAGGGAGTAGTGAGCAAGTGAGTAGTGAGCAACTGAGCCAAAAAGAACAACTTTGCTGAGTTGACTCACTTGCTCACTTTAGTGAGTTGCTCATTTTTGCTCACTCACTCATGAGCAACCCAACACTATTTTAAAGACAATAATATAAGTTTTATGAAACATTCGCTTCTCTGTATAACCGTGATCTGGTCAATGCTTTAAAATACTTACATATGTCCAAGGTCTAATTAAACAAAAATTTCGTTTATGTGATTATAATTCATCGCACACTAGATAATTACCTAAATTAGTTACATTTTGCAGCAACTTTGAGTTGAAGAAAAAACGACAAAGTTAAAGCAAGTTGGCAGCTCTGTTGAATAAAGCCAATTTGTCCAAAGTGACTGACTGCACATTGGCAAAATATCACTTCGCTGTAGATTTATAAAGCTATACGCTTTCTTCTTGCTGTAACGTAAGTCTCTGTAGTTGTAAAAGTTAATCACCGTGTCTGATTCATTACGTGCGCAGCTTGATTTGGTGGTTGGCCCAGGTAGTTAGCGTTAGTGTCATCCTGGGTCCTGTGACGATTTGTCAGGGTCTAATACAGCTGTGTGGATGTGCGGGTTTGCGCGTCGCCGTTGTGCATTTGAACTTTGGAAGTTTTTGCAGCAATTCGCAGAATTGAGAAGTTTAGCTTGGGGTACGGGTTCTCAACTCCGTCTGCGCGGCATTGCTGACATCGTAATACAGTATATACTCGTAGACTGCAGTAGTACGGCAGCTTACAATGAAATCGTAAACGTAAGTGCTTACAAAACGTAATCACTGTAATGTTATGACGAGACGTTTGAAGTGGTGGCTGCAGTCGCAGCGGCAACAGCCCCTAACAACAATGTTATAGAACTTCAACTCTCAAATGTCAAAGCCCCTGGGGCGCAATAAGTAGAATAGCAGCGCAAGTATCCAAAGAGCCAAAACCAACCAACAAAACCCATCAACAACGTAAAAATTCGTGTATTCCGCATCCGTTGCCAGCAACAACATTGCTATACGTTGTTGTAAAAATAACTATTGACGCTTCAGTGAAGAGCAAGCCAAACTTATATGTACATCATAGCAGTAGTAGAAGGTAGTATGGTTAAAGGCAAAGGCAGCGTATAAATAAAAGCATCAACACCAGACACATTGCAACGGAAGTCGTCTCTGACAAGTGCGCGGGTTGCAGAAAATGTTAAAAAACTTTTACAAATTCTTTATATTGCGGCCGGCAACAACAATCTGAGCTGTTGCAAGTACAACAACTGTAATAATAGCAACTACAACAGGATGCTGGAATGCCGCAGACAACACAACCGCCGACTGCTGCGCTTCTTGGGCTACCGGGAGTCCGGGAGTTGGCAATACTTGGGCAGAGGGATTTCTGCGTTGACGCTGCAACAACAACAACCCCACTACAATGCAATCAACAACGCCACATGCGCCGTCTGCCTAGATGACTGCCCACCAAAATACTAGGTAGTAAGTGCCTGGTATACCACTTAAGGGTTAAACTGCCAGCCGTGGCAGCATCTGCTAACGCCGCACCATGGTCAAAATGTTCTAACTAGCTGGTACTAAAACAAGTATTAAAGTGTTGATGGCGCTAAAATATAATTTTCTTTATTACTAATAATTATCAAAAAGTCCAAAATTTAATTAAGAAACAAATCAAGAGATTTCAGATCAACAAAAATAGGGTATTCACGCTTGCTGTTCAGTTGAGGAGTTGAAAATTTGCACAAAAACTCAACTGGCTTAAGCGTGAACGAACTTTTTGTTAGTTTACGAGTTGAGTTTGTGCTTCTTCTTTCACGTTTTTGGTTACAGTTGTAAGTTTTCCGTAAAATGAATAATATTTTAATTTTGTAATAAAATTATTTAATTTTTTAATTGCGTGAAATTCGGTTTTTATTAAAATTCCATTCTTGCTTTTTGTGTCACAAAATGGCTACAAAATCCCTAAATATAGTGCTGAAAATGCCAAAAACAGCGTAATGCTATTTTTGTAGATATTATGATAGTTGTGGCTCCCACAATCGGTTTAATTTCGGAAGAAGAACTCAGGGATAAACACTAAAGGGTTTTTAGTGCATACACTTTTGTGTTAATCTTAAAGGCCCATACGCAGTTCGAAAAATTTGGGATATCCCATTTGTGATTTTTTTTTTATATAAAGTTTTGTCATTCCGTGCGAAATTTTTCGAACTGCGTATGGGCTTTAACCTGTAATATGGCTATAAAATTTAAATGGTTAAAGAAGTTTGCAAACTTCGGTTCTATGCGAATGATGATGATGTAGATAGAGCGAGATGTGCTTCAGATCAAAGCAATTATGGCTATTTACTCCTTATTTCTTTTGATTATATATGAATATTCACATAATTAAAATTTTAATAATTATTATAATTAATATGGACGCAGCACCTCCCTTCCCATGATCTGAAAACACGGAAAAAATGAGAGCGACCATGAGTCCTGCCGGCCTAACAGTCTCCTTCCAACGCTGTCTAAAGTTTGTGAGAGACTGATGGTCAAAAACAATGTCGAACACAGCGACTTCCTTCCTGTTATACCCGCATTCCTCCATAAGCTCTATATGAGGACATACCTACCCCTATGCAACTAAATCAGGTTGTGGAGAAATGGTGATAGCTGCATATGCAAACGATTTGAAAGTTTTACACACCAGGGCTTTTGAGTATGAAACTGCAGATGGGATACAGGAATAAATCCATCTATTTGAGAGCAGGGTTGGAATGTTGCCCGGAATTCTTCTAAATGTAAGGCAATGCTATACGATCTAAGTAATAAGAAGAAGGCAACCAACCCCGCTGCAAAAAAGCCAAATATATTGGGGTCACCTTGCATAAGCGGTTGATTTTCTGATCTCACATTGACTGAATATTAAAATGCTGACGGTTAAAAATTACCAAATGCACCCCTCCCACTATGATGCAAGAGAAAGGTGTTCGACTTTAGAGTGGCACCCACCTGGAGGTACGAGATCCAGATCTTGGGTATGGCGGCTCTCTCGAATCGATTACGTATTCAGAAGCTTCAAAATTGGACCTTGCGCCTTATCACTGGTTGCAAATGTTACGTAAGAAATTGGACCTTGTACCATGAACTTAGACTAGAGACGGTGGACCTCTAGATCAGTAAAATGAGACAGCGTAGCTGGCTGGTAAAAGGCTTACATAAAAAAGAATTTTCAGAAATCTGGTCCTGTAGACCTTCGTAAGATGTCCGCTGAAGGTGATGGCCAAATCGGGCATTCTCACATCCATCTAAACAGGCTGGATTGGCCATCTCAATATAGGAAAACGGCAATTTATAAAAGCAAATGTATTTTTAAAAACATTGCACAAATAAAAAAAATAATGTATATAAATAACTAAGAAAAAGAAAAAAAATCGTTTATTCAAATGTAGTATAAAAAATAATTTTTTTAAACTTATTTTTCGCTGAACTAGTTCATGAATAATGGCAAGCAATAGTTTATCAATTTGTTATTACAAATATTTTTGGGTTTTGAAATTTACTGTTCCCTGAGTTAGTTACTAAAAAAGTAAAACAGACTTTATTATTTAATTTTATTAATTTTAAATCAATAACTTGGACCACTGTGCAACACAGCTGCTCTGTTAAGCTGCAGTTGTAACAAGTTTGGCAAATAGCTGAAAGCTTGAGCGCTGCTTTGGTCTGCAGCGGCGTCCGATGAATTCCGAGTTGCCTTGGTGATTTTGATGAATACTTTCAATATGCACACCCACATACACCCACCACACACATACACACACACACACAAACACATCCAATCACATGCATTTGTGCACTTTCATATCTCCGAATTGAGTTGACGGACTGAGTTATATTCCAGCTGGGACATCTGTCTAGGTTTTGGCCAAATGAATGGTATGTAAACTTGTTGCGGTTGTAATAAAAGTCTAAAGTTTGGCAACGAGCAACAATAATACCGCAGCAACACATTACAAATTTATGTGTAAGTATTTAAATGCATATGCATGTGTGGGCTTACAAAACCACTACGAAATGAAACCACTCCAAAAGGAGTCTTCGGGTTATTGAAGCATATAGTTCGAACTATGAACTGCAATTGTGCTTTGCAGAAATTCTTGACAGACGCTTTTCGGAAAATGAATTATGTTTTCGAAAATTATACTTTTACTCAAATTATTAGTTAAACTTTATTTCAACAATAAACAGATCTTAACCGAATAAAACTTTTAAGCAATTCAGTCTGAATTTAAAAAATACTTTTATTCTGTACCCAAGGATCAGTCGAACTTCCCAAAATCCGCAGGGGAGCAGAATGTTAGTACTTTATGTTCAAAATGCGTTACACAGAAAAATAAATGAAATCTTAAGGATTCAAAAAAAAAAATGTCTAACTTTTTGTGAAATGTTCATTGAATAATGTAAGCTCACAATAAAAATGTTAGTGATGATAATGAAAAATTATTTGAAAAAACTCTTATAAAGAGCGGAGCTTAATTTTCACCTACAAAATTTATTTGTCTTAAAGAAAATTTCGCTTATAATTCGATATAAGCAGATCCAAAAATACTCATAAGAGGAAGCTCGTTGACAGACAATATTGATTTATTTTATTTTCGGAATTACATTGGCATTTTGATTGTGACGTGACGTAACATTTGTACGGCAAAATATGATAGAATAAAAGCAGAAGGTAAAATTTGAAAAGGGGCTCGTTTTTTTCTTCTTAAATTAAAGCTGTCATTGACAATCTATGAAATTTTCAGCTTGATAGCTTGACATTTGTAAAAGTAACGCCGTATTGAGTACATCTGCGATTGTGCATGTTTTCGATTTTTTACAATTTAAAAAAAATGATATCGTTATTCGTGACCATTTGGCTAAAAACGCAACTAATACTATCCAACAACCACAGAACTCACCTGATTTGGCTGCCTGAGACTCAAGAAATCACGGAGCGTGGAACGCGTTACAGCACCCGAGATGAGGTCATGGAAAAATCGAAGATGGCTCTGTTGACCATACCACGAACCGATTATAAAAAATGTTTCGAGGATAAGATCAAGCACTGGCATAAGAATCTAATGTCAATGACAGATGTGTCAATTTAAGAAATGATGATTCCGGTAAGTTTTTGATCAAGGTATTTCAACAATTGGCCTTATCGGTTAATAGAGATGTCTCAAAAAAAAAAAGCTGACCATTAAAGTTTGACGCGTCGACTTTAAGATACCCTGTATCATCACAACAAACAAAAAAATGAATGAACCGATTTGGATGTAATCGGGCATAGATCTTAGGCACTCCAAAAAACATTTCACTTCCCAATTTAAACACAATAGTAGGTTTCGATGGAAACTTGCTATTATATTTATATTGTATTAATTATTTTAGTAAATTTACTTATTGTCTAATAAAGACAGATAGTAAATAAAATGCAAAAAAAAAAAAAAAAAAAAACTTCCCAATTTAGTTACGATAATTTCATAAAACAAAGGTACTGAAAACTGCCCCAGCGAATTTTGAAAAGTAATGATGCAGTTCGATTTATAGGGCAAAAAAGATGTAGCTTTTTAAGTTTAACGCGTTACGGCTTAATTTAAAAAAAATGTGTTTTTGTTTTTAGTTAATTGTGACTAAACTACTAAATATTTTTGATGTTTAGTCTAAGTTGGCAAAAGGGCTTTTAAAAAAAATGTAACATTTTTTTAAGGCCGACACATTTTCTTTATAAAAATATAAATTTTTCTTATTTTTTTTTAAGTAAAAAAAATATGAAATTTTTTTAAGGCCGATACTTTCTCTTAAAAAAAATATATAAATTTTTCTTATTTTTTTTTTAAGTAAAAAAAATATGAAATGTTATTTTTTTTTTAAGTGTGTTCCTTAAAAATGTGCATCACTATTTTTTGTAAAAGACGTGTTTTTATATGTGCTCTATTTGATGTCAATACGAATCAAATCGATTTGGTGGATCAATGTTAAAAAAAAATAAAACGAAAATTTATTAATTTATTTTTTTTTTTTTTTTAAATGTATGAAAAATATTCTTTTTCTGAAAAGATTTTAAAAGTTGCAATACATTTTTATAATATTTAATAGTATATACCTCTTGTTTATATGATGAACAAAATTAATCTCTTTTTTATATAAAAAGATGGCGTACGTTAAAGTTAAGAACACCAAAAGACATTTGATTGCCAAATTAGATTATGATACCTTCATGAACAACCAAAAACAGACGAATTTTTAATCAAAAACTTTTTTTCGACCGATCGGCCCTATGGGAGCTATGAGATATAGTCAACCGATTTTGATAAAATTTGGTTCAGTGTTGAAGATCTCCAAAAAACTTCTGAATGCCAAATTTGGTTACAATATCTGCACAAACAAACGAAACACAACGAATTTTGTGCAAAAAACGTTTTTTTGACCGATTGGCCCTATGGGAGCTATATAATATAGTCAACTGATTTTGATCAAATTTGGTATAGTGCTTGGGAACTCTAAAAAACTTCTTAATGCCAAATGTGGTTACGGTATGTTCACAAATAAACGAAACACAACGAATTTTGTAAAAAACACGATTTTTTGACCGATTGGCCCTATGGGAGCTATATGATATAGTCAACCGATTTTGATCAAATTTGGTATAGTACTTGGGAACTCTAAAAAACTTCTTAATGCCAAATTTGGTTACAATATCTTCACAAACAAACGAAACTCAACAAATTTTGTACAAAAAACAAATTTTCGACCGATCGATCCTATGGGACCTATATGATATAGTCAACCGATTTTGATAAAATTGGGTACAGTGCTGGGGGTTTCTAAAAAACTTCCGATTGCCAAATTTGGTTATGATATCTTCATAAGCAAACGAATTATCCATCTAAAACTTTTGCTTTTTTTCGAGGTCCTCTGAAACACCCCTATGGGAGCTATATAATGTAGTCCCGATATCAAAAAAATAAAATAAACTTGTCTCCTATGGATAAATAACGGATCTTATCTGAAAGTTTGGTTGCTCTAGCTCTTACCATCTCTGAGATCTAGGCGTTCATACGGACAGACGGACATGGGTATATCGACTTCTCTAGTCACTCTGATCATACTTTAGGTAACTTTGGGGGGTCTCCGACTTCTCCTTCTGTACGTTACATACATTTTCGGCTTGCACAAACACAATATACCCTTTGTACCATACGGTACAGGGTATAAAAAAAAAAAAAACTTCCCAATTTAGTTACGATAATTTCATAAAAAAAGGTCTACCTGGATAAGGTACTGAAAACTGCCCCCAGCGAATTTTGAAAAGTAATGATGCAGTTCGATTTATAGGGCAAAAAAGATTTAGCTTTTTAAGTTTAACGCGTTACGGCTTAATTTAAAAAAATGTGTTTTTGTTTTTGGTTAATTGTGACTAAACTACTGAATATTTTTGAACCAATTTTTTTTTTAATCTAAGTTTGCAAAAGGGATTTTAAAAAAAATATAACATTTTTTTAAGACCGACACATTTTCTTTATAAAAATATAAATTTTTCTTATTTTTTTTTAAGTAAATAAATAAATATTAAATTTTTTTAAGGCCGACACTTTCTCTTAAAAAAAAATATATAAATTTTTCTTATTTTTTTAAGTAAAATAGTGTCCGTCACTATTTTTTTGTAAAACACGTGTTTTTATATGTGCTCTATTTGATGTCAATATGAATCAAATCGATTTGGTGGATCAATGTTAAAAAAAAATAAAACGAAAATTTATTAATTTATTTATTTTTTTTTTAAATGTATGAAAAATATTCTTTTTCTGAAAAGATTTTAAAAGTTGCAATACATTTTTATAATATTTAATAGTATATACCTCTTGTTTATATGATGAACAAAATTAACCTCTTTTTTTATATAAAAATATGTATTAACTTTGCTCAACAAACGTTTTTTTTAAATATTTGCATTAGATGATGTAATTTCAATAAAAATGTATGTGGTTACATGCAACACAAAAAGTTAAACCAAATTAGCAATTCTAAATTTTTGTATCCTTCTGACCACATGGAAGATAACTTTAAGGGGTTTCCGATGGCTCCTTCTATAGGCTACAAACATTTGCACAAACTCCACGTACCCTTTACCTTAAGGTAGAGGGTATAAAAATATGACGCATTGACTTGGAACACAAAATCACAAATTTCATCGAATTGGGCAAGACTTTGTAAAATAAGGTAACAATTTTTTAGCGATATTTTTTTTTTTTTTTTTAATTACATTTTTCTTAAAACTATTTAATTTAAGTAAAGTATGAATTCTCAACAGCTGCAATATTAATAGCTTTTAATGAATACATTTCACTTGTGATAAAGAATTACAAAGAAAATATGCTCTAAGAAGTAGGCAAAACTTACTTAGGTTTGTAGGTAAACTTAGTTGTAAGGAAAGCTTAGAACTCTTTAATTTAGTAACTCTTGAATATTGCCTTCTTACTTATATTGGTCTTCATTTGTCCATGAACCTTATTCACTATCATAAACTTCTCTATTAAAGTTCAAGTGTTGCCAACGTTGAGTGTAAGAGCAGCCCGTTTCTTTTTTCCAGTGTAACATATACCACTTTGAAACAATTTGTTTGCCCACCAAAGTTTGCTTTGTTTACACAGCCGAACGTTGACAGCAAAAAAAAAAAAAAGTGTGTACAAATGGCCAAATTACTTCCTTAAGTGTTGGTAACAATAGTTCAACTACAAGCTGGCAGTGTGTACATGCTTAACATTGGTTTTCAATTTGTCTGGCACAAGGGGCTTGCGCAATATTTTGTTTGTTTGTTTATTTTAACGCCCTTTTGTATTTTTGCTGTTGTTATGCAAAACTTTGTTAGTTGCTGTCTGTTTGGTTAAATTTTGTATTAAAAATAAAACCCAAAACAATTTCATTAGCATAGATTACAAGTCATTCAGCGCAAACAAGGCAACACTCGCAACTAGAAGAACAAAACAGTGGAAGCTAGACTACCCTTGTACATTATGCTTTTCAACTACATACCCAAACCATTGAATGCTGCACAAGAAACTCAAGTGCAACTCAATAGCAATCCCAAACAGTTGTTGGCACTAGCACTCGGATTTTAAGTGCCCCAGCCCTAGTAGGAATACATTTCCCCATTTCGTTGCGCGTCTATCGAGTCTACTATTTTGGTGTAAAAATTTCTAAATTGTACATTCATTGCATTTGCATTTTACAAGTAAATCCCCAACTGCCAATCTAATGCATGTTGCAAACGCAATGCCGTCTGTCTATTTGTTTGGAACCAGCCAAGCGTCTAACCATTTGTCCAGGCCAGGCCAGGACAGGCCAGTCCTGGTGCTGCACAATACAAGACTGCTGGCTTTCATTCTGGTTCGATGTTGGTGCTGCTGGCTCTAGCACTTTTGTGTGAAACACTAAAAAGTCTGCACTTTTTTGCTATTTTTTTTTGGAAAACTTTGCTGCAACTTCAACTTTGAACTAACACGAAGCGGGCCAAAAAACATAATAAAAGCACAAAACGCAACCCCGACCCTATGCGACCCCAAAAACATAGCACAAAACTTACCAAAAATCACGGAATCAACTTCACTGCGCTGCAGTCCATTGCTGCCGGGTCTGTGCTCGGATAGGGTCTATCCTGGGTTTGTTCTGCTCCCTACATCGTTAGTTGCATTGAAGTTTGCTTTGGGGTTTTTGTTGTTGTTGTTGTTGTTATTGTTGCATTGTGTTGCTTCTCATTCCACAGACTTGGAATTACTTTTTGTCAGCATGAATAGATAAATACGCTAAGCAGTAGTAGTAGGTGTCAGATTTGCTACTGCTTCCAGACTGTGCGAAATTTGAAAACCTCAAAGTGTCTACTATGTATGTCTGGATGTGTGTAAGTATACACTGAAAAAAAAATATGGAACACCTGCCATAGCAAAGAGCGATATAGTTTCATATTTCGCCCAAAAAAAACTAAAAGTGAGCTAAAGAATCGTAATTCTAATTAATTTAGCGAAAGGGCGAGGTGTTCTTATGTGGTTTTATATAGTATATCGATATAAGGTATTTATCGATAAAATTCAGGGCCTGCGCTTGTAAGATTCTAAGATATTATAAGAAAATTAACCGAATTTCAGGAATTGCAACGGTCAGAAAGCGAAACTATAAAATACCAATATCAATAGAGTCATTTCCATTTTGGCGTGACGTCACGTTTGTACGGAAAAATATGACTAAAAAAAAAGCTAAATTTTTAAAATTTTTTTTTAAATTTATATAAAATTTCCCTGATTGACTATTTTGTCAGTCGCCCCTAAGTGGAGCATAAGGATCTCTATTAATAACTGCTCGAAGAAAATAGGGACAGTTTATAGCCGAATCCGAACGGCGGTGTCTTGAATTAACACAGATTTTCTTGGGCGAACTACTATTATGGATGGATTAGAAGATACAGGCAAAACTACACATGGCGTTACGTTACAAAAATTAGAAGTTAGAAAGAGAATTTTAACTTGGATTATATCTGGCACTGCGACGCATTACAGTTGGGTTTACAAAACAAAGATATGCGATACATCACTGAAAACGAAAAATATTTGTTGAGATACTTGAAAAAATTGAGAATGGAAAAGTTTTTTGTCTGTACTCGATAGATAGTAGTTTGGAGGTTTAAAAATATTTTTTTCCAGAAAATATTCTCAAAGTAGGAAAACTCATGATTATCTGTATTTTAGCTAAACTTAAACAAGGAATCTTTTTATTACTTCGTTTAAAAAAAAATTTATTTATAGAAAACTTACAGTTGGTGTTTTTTAAATTATAATTTTAGAAACATTTATTTAAAGGTTCCTCCAATATATGCGTAAGAATAAAAAACTCTTAAATTATATTCGGCCGTGCTCCGGAAAACGAAAAAAACAAAACGAACAATTTTCTTCGTATTGGTTTTAGCGTGCTCACAAATCCGAATTTTTTGCTGTCGCCATCTACTCAAATTTACCATGCTTTACACCTTTCAAGCGAAATTATCCACGACTATGCTATTCCTATTGCAAGGGACAATTTTTTTATGCAAGAATATTTTGGACCATAAAAAAATTCGGTTTGAGTTTTGAGTGCTATTTTTTGGGTTGGTTCAGGAAAAAAAAAATGAAACATATTTTTAATTTTTTTTTTAGCATAAATACAATCTAAAAATATCAAAGAATATTTTAAAAAAATTGTTCAGTTTAAATGCGTACACTTTCCAGACTATTTTGCCAATTCGTCAAATTCCTCTTGCAACAAGACATACGATTTCAAACCACATAAAAAATTTGTATTGGTGATATTGGGAGCACCAAACATTCGGTTTTAAAACGAATCCGAATAAAATGTTCGGATTCGTTTTCCGGAGCGAGAAAGAAAAAGTTTCTATTCTTAAAAAGGGTATATTAAGTTTGTGCAAGGCGAAAATGTATGTAACATACAGAAGGAAACGTCGGAGACCCCCAAAGTTACCCAAAGTATGATCGGGGTGATTAGAGAAGTCGATATACCCATGTCCGTCTGTCTGTCTATCTGTATGAACGCCTAGATCTCAGAGATGGTAAGAGCTAGAGCAACCAAATTTTCAGATTAGATGCGTTATTATGTCAGGGCATGCAAGTTTATTTTATATTTTGGATATCGGGGATATATCATATAGCTCCCATAGGGGTGTTTCAGAGGACCTCGAAAAACCCCAAAAGTTTTAGATAAATAATTCGTTTGTTTATGAAGATATCGTAACCAAATTTGCTACTCAAAAGTCTTTTAGAGTTCCCAATCACTGTACCAAATTTGATCAAAATCGGTGGACTATATCATATAGCTCCCATAGGAAGAATCGGTCAAAAAAACGCTTTTTGTACAAAATTTGTTGTGTTTCGTTTGTTTGTGAAAATATTGTAACCAAATTTGGCATTCGGAAGTTTTTTAGAGATCTTCAACACTGTACCAAATTTTGAACAAAATTCGTTTTGTTTCGTTTGTTTGGCAAAGAAATATGTTTTGGAGTTTGTAAGCAATATATCGGCCTTGATTGCAATGTGGTGGTACAGGGTATCCCAAAGTCGTCCGCGCCCGACTTTAACGTACGCCATCTTTTTTTTTTGGAAAAGTGTGTGTCCCACTGTCGGACTAAATTTCTTTAACTGCTCCTATTACTTTTGTAAATTTCTTGACTGCAGATAATTTCCGAATCCTGCATTTTATTCTGAGTGTATGCTTAAACACACACATGTGTGCGTGTGTAACTCCATGTGAAGTTGTTTGGCCATTTCCATTTGCCTGCATTGCTGCCAGCCTGTCGAATTTTATTTATTTCGTTAAGGCCAAAAGCTTACAATGGAAACGTTAATGGCCTTGTCGACGTTGAGGTCCAGCCCAGCTCTGACTCTAGCTTCAGTTACAGCTTCAGCTTCAATTCGGGCGTCAGTTACACCGCATCAGAGTTTCCGTTTTGCCTTGAGCCAATGCGACGTCCAACTTCTATGCAAGAGCAATTTGCCACCTGGTGCTGCTGCCACTGCTGCTGGTGGCCAGTACAAAAGAATTGCCCAAGTTTTCACATATGTGGTGTGTGTGAGTGTCATGTAAATGTTAATGCTTGTTACCCTGCTGCACCTACAACAAGGACAACACGTCCAATGCAGAGTTGCCACATGGCAGCGCGTTTTATCACGTGTCAGCAGCAGCAGCAGGAGCCGCATTGACTTTGAGTTCCAGGGAACGCCCCTGTAGTGTGTGTGCAGGAAGGACCCTGGTAACAACAGTCACAGCTTTTCATTGCCTACTTTTATGCGCCAAAGTTTTGTGCCAGAACTGACTGACCTCTTGAACCAATACATTAGCAAAACAAAAAGCGACAGTGGGACCAAAATAACATAATGGCAGGGCATTAGATACAGCAGCAGGAGCAGCCCCATCTCCCCTTCTCTCTCTCTCTACCTCTTTTGTCAGTGAGGTGCAAAGTTTACCTCATTAATTCATTAATCAATGTGTATGTGTATGTGTAAAAGTAAAGGTGAGTACGAGGGCGGTTTTTAAAATAAGTGAGTTTTTCTAAACAAATTTAAAAGACCTGCGCCATTTAGTTTTTAAGATTTTAAAAGTAAAAGACAATATTCACATCTTTTTAAGTACATGTGCATTTAAATTTTGGCGTAACGTTACGCTTGTACGACAAAATGTGTAAGAAAAAAACTTTTTTTTTTATATTTTTCCTTAATAATACAATTTAGAACATATTCTTATTTAACTTTTAATTTTTCGTTTATGGTCTTTTTCGCCTTTTTGGTAAATTTTTCACAAATTTCAAATAAAATTCAATTGCAATCGATTCGGATCAAATCAATTGTAATACCCAACTTATTTTCTTTATTTACTTTATTTTCAACAAAATCACAAAAGTTTTAAAAATCATATAAACGGTATTCAAATAGAAAAGCAAATTTAAAAAAAAAAAATTTAATATTTTACTTAATATTTAAGGTGAAAAATTTATTTATTTAAAACTATGTAACAAAATATAAATAAAAAATTCATTTTATTTTAAGTGTAAATAAATTTGAAGTATAAATAAGTGTAAATGGAATGATAAAAAATTGTATATTGTAAAAAAATATTTAGTAAAAATAATAATGTAAATTTTATTTATAAATTACCTTCTGCTTATCCCTTATAAATTCAAACATTTTAAAATAAATATAATGTTATAGGATACAAATTTTTTCATTTCAAA
Source organism: Chymomyza fuscimana (assembly GCA_949987675.1). Taxonomy (NCBI): domain Eukaryota; kingdom Metazoa; phylum Arthropoda; class Insecta; order Diptera; family Drosophilidae; genus Chymomyza; species Chymomyza fuscimana. The sequence goes on from OX465089.1 coordinate 12,833,735, forward strand.
TTATGTAAAAAATTTAAAAAAAAATTAAAAATTATTACATAATATATAAAAAAAATACTTAGTAAAAAAATAATATTAAAATATTTATTAATTATACACATAAAAAAGACTATTCTATACTACATAATACCAAATAAAAAAACAAAATACAAATAGTAATTAAAAAAAAAATAAACCCAAAATTAGGGTAAGGTGGGGCAAATCCGGCAGTATGGATAAACCCGACCTCCCACTGTTTCTTAAGAATGGCAATACTGAACGAGCTTATATTAGTGCTGTCGTGTAGAGCATTAAAAATAACCAAAATGGTAGCAAGACAATTGCCTCTCAGTCTACATTTAGATGCTCAAACGACAATAAGTATATTTTTGCGATTTTCAAATCGTCAGCTCGAACCAAAAATTCGCCAGCAAGCTATTTGTACAGCAAATCAAATAACTCTGATTAGTTACTTAGCTATTCAATGCAATCATCCTTAATTGACATTCAATTAACTTTCATTTCAATTTATATGTTCTAAACATTAAGATTTTTTTTTAAAGTTCATTCAGATTTGTAAAACAATAACATGTTCTTTTGATTTATAATCGAAAAACCTTTAAATTTAGATCATATCTGTGCTAAATCAGTCGAAAAAAATAGACGGTCGGGTTTACCCCACGATTTTCAAAAATTAAAAAATTGATGGTCATGTCACAAAAATTAATAATGGTGAGAAGAAATCTAACCAATTACTAATTATCGAATCGAAGCTGGGACTAGAGCTGGCTTTAAAACCAAAATTGTTACGCTACTACCGATTTCGTTACGTGACGTTTTTTCTGTTTCTTTACTTTAAGCTCCTTTATAGTTGTTTCTTATATATTCCAATTTGTCTTTAATTTATGTTTTTATGATTAATATGCGTGTACAAACGTGACAGACTACGCGGTGATTAATTAGGTTAAGAGTTTTGATAGAACGAAAATGCGCTGTGCGTGCGACCAGTTGGTATGCGAAAACGAAAGTGATCTTCTCTTGCAAAGATCCAGTTGCAGCAGCCGAATGGTCGGAGGTAGAATTTCAATTATCGCTCTCTTCTTTTAATATTGGGATCTTTTAGACTGTACGATTTCAATGTACTAATGCAAACTTAATACTAGACTTCATTATTTTCATAATACTTCAATATAATACTATAAATACTCATAATAGGGAGCGTGAAAAAAGCGCCAACAATAGTATTTTGAATAAGAAATTCAACATTTTTTTAGAAACCGTGACAAAAAAAGTTTGTTGCTCAAATTTACTGTAGCGCTAAAATTTTGAAATTCTGGAATTGACTTACAAGAATGGGATAGCTGAGAAGATCACAACAAAGCAAGCCGGATAGCCGATTCTCGAGTTATGGAATTACAAAAATATTAGTCGCAGGTAGGTCGAATGGTGGGGTTCTTACCGAGGTGCACTCTGCCATTTCGCCTTATAAGCATAAGTACCCTTATTAGTCGTACAACAGTCATATATGTAAATCGTGCTGAAAAAATCAAACTTATCAAACTGCCCTCCAAAGCTTTTTTGGCCATGTGCGTGCCTTTCTTATGTGTGTGTGTGTAAAAGCGTGTGCGTGTATTGGTGAGTGCGTCTGCTTTGTTTTGGCACTTTTGGAGCGCAGCACCTGTAAATAATGGCCCTTTGTTCTACGCCTCAACAGAGGCGGCAATGACGACGATGGCGCTCTGACGGCTCCAATGTCAGCCCTGCCAACTTACGTTTCGCTGCACAACAAAAACAATGGGCGTGCCGACAGCCGTTTGATGTGGATATCCGTGCGTCTGTGCGTCAGTGCGTCAGTGTGTCTGTGCATGACTAGGCAGCTTTTGGCCATTCAATGAAGATTTATATGCCGCTTTAGTTATGTTTCCACAACAGATTTCGCAGATTTTCGTCAATCTGCTGCTGGCTAGTTTCAGTTTCATTGCCTCTTTACACGCGCCTTTTAGCCACTATTTATGCAATTCACTTCCGTTCTGACATTGCCGAAAAACACCAGCACCCAAAAACAAAATGGAGCAAAACGACTAAAAACTATGTGGAAAGCCATTTACGCAATATAACGCAAAACTTAATTTCCTCTTTTTTTGGTTGGTGTTTCCGTTTTATTTCTTTGTTTTTTTTTGTGTTGGTAGCTACCCACACAGACTTTGAGCTACTCTGTGTGTGTAAGACAGTTCTCCATTCCCAACATATGCCACAGATCATTAAGTTTTCGGCAAAGCCAAAAAAGCGTTTGTAGATAAACTGCAATTTCGTTGCAACACCTGCGGACTGCTTAAGTTTTTGGCCCCAGCTACAGTTATGGCCTGGCTATAAGCGCACATTCACCTGCCCATTTATATACAAAGACATGGCAGAGTACTAGGTAGATAGTACCAGCTCAGCTTTGGCTGGTAGCTGCAGAGCATGGAGGCTAACTGCAGGCAACCAGCATATTTGCCTTGATGTTGTAATCCAAAAGATTTCACTGTATCTGTGTGTGCGTGTGTGTGTGTCTGTGTGTGTGTGTGTCTGAGCGTGTGCATGTTGGAAGTGCATAATACTTGAGCAACAGACACCCGACAAAAGTTTATACATTCATTTTCTTGAAGGATAGTAAGCAGAAAATTTGGAACTGGGTTAATCTGATTTTTCTAATCGCTAATTTTTTAATTTTAATTTAATTTTTTCGTGTAGCAATATTTTGTAAGGATTGACCACTATTTACATATTTGCCAAAACTTTCGTAAAAATGTGTTCCCAATTTACTTGATTTAATAAAAATCGAAGTGTTTGAAAAATGTTTTCAAGGTGAACTTATATAAAAGGGAGTCTCTCTCTACTACACATGAAAGTTAAATTCACGTCATTCCCGTCCTGACAGCGGCCGCTGGATGGCGCAAGCAACTTGCTCTCGCTAGATGGCGCTAGCAACTTGTTATAGGAGTTTATAACACTAGTTTACACGAAAAATTAACCTTCCTAAAAAAGTGTTTTTTAATGTAATTTGGGGTCGAAAAACACGAAAATGTCAACATTTTTGGTCACTTTTTCAGTTATTCTTCAATATCTCGAGAACAAAATTTTGTTTCGACATGAAAGACAATTAGATCGAAGGGTATTTTATTTAAATTATCGAAGTTACATGCAACCAAAGTTGAGGAATAACTGAAAAAAGTGCCGAAAAACATGCTTTCGAAATTATCTCGAAAACAGTGCTTAAGAAAAAAAAAATTTGCCTTTTTCGTGTTTCTCGACCTCAAATTACCCTAAAAAACATTTTTTTTAGGAAGGTTCACTCGATGACCCTTAAATTTGTAAACTAGTGTAATTAATAAAAGAAATAAAAGAAAAGCAAGGGTGAGTGAGTGAAGCGAACAAGTGTGTAAAATAGATTTTAAAAACTATAGCTTCCAAACTATCAAATCTGTAGGAAAATGTTAAATCTACTATCGACATATAATTGATCGGTAAATACTAAAAAATTAAAAAATAAATTGATTTGCATAAACACCTCGAAGATCACAGAGGCAAATTTTTTTTCCTATGGCGTGGCAAGCATCCTAACAATTTCTTTGTCGGCTGACAAAAAGCTTGTAGCTAAGCTATTTCTGTACATGTATATGCGATTATGTGTATTTGTGTGTGTGCGTCAGTGCAGCTGTGTGCGTGTGTGTTACTTAAAATCATTTATTGCAGAATTATGCATATTTTTATTACACTCAAGTTGCATAAATTCAGGCATTATTGCACTTTACGACCACCAGCAGCTGCAACAATCCCTCTAGCCCCTCTGGCAGCAGCAAACCCAACCAATAACCAAATAAAATCTACACTCTCAAAGTCGTTGCAAGTTTCAGGTGATTGCTAGTAAGATGAGGAAAATGTAAAAGATGCAGGAGCAGCAGCAGCAGCAGCAGCAGCTGTAGCAGCATCCATAGCCACTTGCAGACCCCATAACTACCCCAAATTGCTAGCCATTGTGGCTCATCAGCAAAAGGCTTAGATTTTTGCATGCCTTGGCTGTTACACACTGTCAGTCTTGTGTATCTATGTATATGTAGCAGATCCCTCAGTGTCAGTGTGTCCAGTTGTCCGCTCTGTACTGTTTTTTTTGTGTGAAGGCTTTCATCTGGTTGTTGCTGCTGCTGCTGCTGCACTTAAATGCCGCACATGTCCTGTGTTGAAAATTTCTGTCATTCAAAGCTCTCGATGCTTGGCTTGCCAGGAGTGTTGATGTTTGGCTGACTAGTGCTACTTGGAAATTTAGATTTTTATGACTTGAAAGGTAGTCAGGTGAATACGATATATGCAGATATGTGTGTATGGTAAGTGCTGAAATTGGCCATTGCTGGGGTTACTTTTTTTTGGAAGAAGGTGGTGTGGGTGCTGCAATGCGGACTAAGCGCGTCTATTAGAAATGCACAATTCAGCATTATTTGCCATATAAACTGCAAAAATATGCTAAAACTGCTGCGCTAAGATCAAGCAAAGGACTTATGTATCTTTGCACACACGCACATACACTTGTAAGAAAGTATCTGTGTGTGTGTGTGCATAGATGAATGCCAGTTAGGCCATAAAAGGGTTAATGGCCATAGAAATGCGAAACTTGTCAGCCAGCATTACCTTTTTTCCTACTTTTCCTCACTTTTTTTTTTTTTTGAATGAAAAAGAGTTTGGGTTACGAAATTATTGAAATACTTTTAGGTGTTGTTTGCTTTCGGCTAAAGGGCGAAAAATGTATGCGTGTGTGTGTGTTGGTGCCTGTGTGAGTGAGTGTTGAAAATTAATAGCCTTGGCATGTGCTCTTAAAGAAATTGCCACTCCAATTTGATGTGACAGCATTTTACTATTGTATAATTTGCACCCAACTCGATTTTTTCAATACCCTAACTACAAAGGGTAGGGAGTATATTGGGTAAAGACGCAAAAAACTAAAACTTCTTAAAGAAAGTGTATTAGATCCCATAAGTCTTTTTCAGTGCTGTATGAAAGTACAGCTGCCACCAACTTGTCGCGACGGAAAGATAGTCTATTGATAAGGCTGCGCATGCGACATAAACAATTAACCCACTTACAGATACCTCACAGCACAACATATCAGATCACATATATAAACCAGCTTCTTATTTCCTGCCACGGAATGGATTCTAAAAGGCTAAAGCTTCTAATTTGCATTCTTAAATTCACACTGCAGTGTTTTTTTTCAGGCCTGAATTCAGGCATGATAGCGCATCGATTGTCTCATTGCTTTGTAAATAAAAGGACACAACAATAAAAAGGTATGAAGAAAATTTATTTAGTACTTACCTGTGATTTCAGATCTGCCTTTTTTTAAACAAATCCGCGCAGAATTAATAGCCGATTTGTGATTTATTTCATCTATGATTTCAGGCTTAAGTTCTCAAAGTGAATCAACATATATAAATGAGCAGATTTGTGACTAATACTTAAAATTCAGCTATGATTTCGCGTATACAGATCATACAATAATATTTGGGAATAAAATAGGAATGAAATAAATTAAATTTAGCCGCCATACTATTCTTCTGTTCGAGTCGTCTGTTTTAGGATCATGAAGTGATGCTACAAGTTGCATCTAGTGATCTAGCTCTTCATTTGCACTCAGATAATGACCACTTTCCCTAAATGGAATTCAGCTGTTGCCTTCCTTATTTTTCCATTGACAATATCTGTTTTCAAAACTTAATTTTCTTATCACTCATCTGTGCTTCCAAATTTCATTAAAAACGTTTGAGAACTTTTAAATTTAAAAAAACTTTGCCCAGAAAAACATTCCATTTGCGAATCCATTTTTTAAAAATAAAGCCGCCAAAATCGGCTTTAAAGATTTATGTGAATTTAAATATAAAATTAAATATTTACTTGCTCTTGTTCAGGCAGTTTAAAGGGTATATTATAGTCAGACTGTTTCAATTGTAACCGGCACACTTTTTATTGTTCTCTTTTTGCTCAAATTTTTTATAAGTTTACTGCTGCCAAAAAAAAACATTTTGAAGCATGCTTTTAGGGTCAAATTATACCAAGTGTTTGAGTGTTGAATTGATATCATTAGGGTTTTATGTTAACTTTTTCAAAGTATTCAGTTTGCAAATTAAATAAATGCATTTTTTTTTTAAAAAGGTGCATATTAGCATAACCATTGTAAATAGATAATAGTTTAAGTTAGATAAAAGGCAAGGAGATATACTTTGCAAATTTGTGCTTAAGTTACGCAGTCGTGCTGTCAATTTTAGAAACTTTAAGGTTTGTAAAATAAAAAGTAAAAACCAAAGAGTAAATGCTTCGCAAATTCCACGACTTTTTTTTATTGTTTAAAAAAATTATTTCTGACCCCGGTCAGGACCAAAGTTCACTCGGTGTTTTTTCCAGGAAAGAAAAAAATTGGTTAATAATTATTATTTAAAAAAAAACATTCTATGCACGATTTAGTAAATTTTATATTTTATAAAAATACATTGTTTTTTGTATTTTCTAAAGTGTCTTGAAAATTTTATTTCAGCCAAAAAATTGAATTAAACATTTTCGTGCCCTAACGAGAAAAATGACGTACCAATTCGACGAGTATAGAATCTTGTGAGGAGCCACGTTGACACCTCATAGTAGTGATCCTATTTTGCCAAAAGGGCAATAGTGACACTGCTTGAACTGCTTGATGAGAGTAGCGGTAAAAGTGCACCTACACTCAACAATACTATTAAAAGTATAGCGGCCTTAAGCTTGGCGCGTAATTTATTGTTTGGTATACGTGCGTATTATATTAGTATTAGTATATTAGTATTAGTGCGTAGTTGTGAGTGTAGAGTAGGCGACAGGCATAGAATAGAGTACGGCGATCTCTGTCTCTATCTTTTAGGCAGTGATGGGCAAAACTCATACCAACAAACATTTCTTTGCAAAAACGAGCGAGAGATTTCACACACTTGGACCGTACATGAGCCGACTGCGCTGTTGCAGATTTTGGTGCGATAGCCTCGCGAGTTATGTAAATTGAGAGACTGCCCATCACTGCTTTAAGGAAAGAAAGGTAAGCTGAGTGCCGTAAAGGATTTATTAGTGCTGGTTCGGGCGCGAATTTCAGGAATTGGAGAGAACAAGCCCTATATGAGGCGAATCTGCAGCCAAATCTGGGTCAGTCTCGGGCAGATCAGTGAAGGGAAGTGAGTTAAGTTAAATTAGTGAGGGCAAGTTGGTCAGTGAGTCGTGCCGTAACCGAAATAATTACACTAGTTTACAGCGAAATGTATCCTCAATATGTACCCCGGGTTCGGATTCTACGCAGCAAATTACTTCGGAAATGACCCTTAGCTTTCCAACAACTGACATGACTCCGGTATTTGTAGGCCTGTGTTATCAATAGCCTCAATAGAATTAGCAGTAGCAATAAAATATTCCTTTATTGGTAGCATATTTTCTTTTTCAACTTCTTCTTTTTCTCTACTTTTCTCTTATACCAAATACGAATGAGTATTCAATTGTGGTGGTCATATCCTTTTACACTGCCGTCTCAGAGATAGTGTCAGAGAAGAATCTTCAGAGGGTACCTTAAAATAAAGCGTGGTTTCAATCTGCCATAGTATGCAGAGTGTTTTATTCAGGATTCATGCCATGAATGTGGTACACAAACATCATCTGAGACAGACATAACCTATAAAATCAATTAGCCCAATACCGATAGATTTTCGATTGAAAAACAATTTTTCAGTGTAAATCTAGTCTATGTAATTTATATGTTAATCTCAGGAATTAACTTTATATGAGTTCATATATGTTTCTAATTATTGTAAAATTATTCAAATAAAAACGAATAATTACAATTCAAACTTACCGCCTACTGCAAATGCAGACCTGCAGATGTCGACTGCGTGCTGACAACGTTCTGCTTGATAACCAAAAAGAAGAAGTTGTGAAAACCGGCCGTGAAAAATTGAAACCCATCGTTGTGGACGACAAGGAATCGCTCTTAGAGGCCACAGAGACGATGGACCTTTACTTCGTTTAACCAATGAAGAAAGTAATGATGAAATGTACGGGAACGATGGAAATTTTCGGGCTATTTTACGCCATCGTGCTGAAATCGATGATGATCTAAGAAACAGCCTTATTTCTTCAGCAAAACATGCAACACATATTAGCAAAACAACCCAGAATGAAATAATCGAGGTGTTGTGGCACAATTTGATTCGGAATAAAATTGTTCAAAACGTCAACAACGCTAAAGGATTCGCAGTTTTGGCAGGTGGTATCACTGACGCTGCTGGTATCGATCAGTTCTCGATTTGTGTCCGATATGTAGACCCTTCCACATCAAAACTTCGTGAGGACTTTTTGGGATTTATGGAAGTGAAAGACGTTTCTAAGCAAGGTCTAGCCAACACTATCAAGACATATCTCACGCAGGTCTAGATTGCTTGTACTTGTACGGCCAAGGGTATGATGAAGCTCCAGCCATGAGCGGCGAGTTTCATGGAGCTCAAGCATATGTACAATCTGATTTTCCCTTGGCCATTTATGTGCATTGTGCAGCACACTGTTTCAACTTAGCTGCAAATGCAGCTTGTGATGTAGCTGGTATAAAGAACGCATTGGTGACTGTTGGATCGATACATGAATTTTATCGATGGCCTAAAAGACAAAACGTTCTCAAAGAAAAAATTGCAGGTCTACAAATTGAAAGCCGCAAAGAAAAATTGAAAGGTGTCTGTCCAACGAGATGGGCTCAATCACACGATGCAGTAGCGACATTCATCGAACTCCAACCAGCTATCTTTGAAGGTCTTGAGGAAATGCAAAAATGGAAGAAAGATAAAGCTGCAACACAAGCTTCCCAATTGCTGGCTGCTATTTCTTCTGTGGCGTTCCAAATGTCTTGTTAATAATAAAGTCAGTGCATTCCATCGTTTTGCCATTAAGTAAGCAATTACAATCAGAAACACATGATTTGATTGAAGCCACGAAGCTTGCAGATGATGCAATGCAGGAATTTCAAGAGATGCGCCAAAACTCAGATGATTACTTTCATGAAATTTTTGAAGATGTACAAAATGTGTGTTCGCAATACGACATCGAAATGAAGAAACCACGCGTGAACAATCGTCAAACAGGAAGATGCAACGTCGCACAGTGGCACGGCAGCCGCAAAAGCGTTGCAAAAATCAGAATTTTGATGAAAACATTTTGGAAAGTCAATACATGCATCTGATTTAGAATTTTCCAAGGATCAAGAAAATAAAAATTTTATTCAATTCGGATGAATAGTTTAGTTGCCACAGCCGGTCAAAGTTGAGTATATTTTCAACTATAAAAAAAATTGAAATTTTTGGAATAAAAGTTTATGTTTATGATTGTTTTGTAAAAAAACTATGCAACCAATTGCTATTTTCTTGATTTCTATAAAAAGGTATATGAAATTTGAACATAAAAGAGAAAAAATGACATCGTATCTTTTCTAGTTTTTTCAATATTTCCGTTTACCTGAACCACTATATTTGGACCACTTTTTCAACTTTGGAAGAACAGAAAAAAAAAATACATAGCACTACAATTTTTGTTTTAACATAAATACTTTTGTTATTAATTTATTTACCTTCTCTATAAAAATTGTCTGCCTGAATTTGCATATTTGGCTGTAAGGCCAGTAAAAGCCCAAAAACCCAACTAAAAAATATGCTGACGCAGGTATAAGAAAATTTTATTGAGAAACACGAAAACTGGCTAAAAGGACTTAGCTTCCTCTTGAGATCCACTAGTTGCATCCCTTAGACAAGTGAGATCCTATACAGAATTTACAAGTAGTTATTCAAAAGAAATGTGAAGTCTTTTAGATATTCCTTGAAATGTAAATGTGGATGTTTATTTAAAAAAAAACTACTGATAAGACACATTATGTAAGATATTATAATAAAAAAAGCATTGTTAAATTAAATTTATTTACTGAAACATAAAATTATGAACAAAAAAACATATCATCAAAATTTCTTTACAAATAAAAAAATATGTACTTACATATTTTCAATGGGAAATGTTGCACAGGCAACAAAATCCAACTTCCACAACATATTGCGCAACTCTCATATAACATTTCACCATGTATGAGTACTTATTTGAAAGCCTGAATATTTTTCTTTCAACTACAATTTAATTCATTAAAATATCTCAATTGGTTTAGAAAATATGATTTTTGCAACGCTTTTTCGGCTTCCGTGCCACTGTGCGTCGTTGCTGAATCTGTCGAGGATTACTACAGAATCGCATTTTACATCCCATCCATCGATATATACATAACTCATCTTCGAAGTCGTTTCACAAAACACAAATTGGTTTTCGAAAATTTTGGTACCTTGTTCCCGAAAAATGATTTCGATGTTGATGAAGTTTTATGCTACGGTTCTTGACTGTTCTGAAAATGGGTTCGTATCAGAAGTCAAGATTTGGAGAAGGCGAGTTGGAGATCGGAAGATAAAAAATGTACTTGAAGCACTTGACGTAAGGATAATTTTCAAATAACTAAATTTTCATACGTTTATAAGTTAACTTACATTTCGATTTTTTTTCAGTTGGCTAATCACGATGCTTTTCCAAACGTGACTACAATACTTCGTATTCTAGCAGTTTTACCAGTTTCTGCACTCAAAAGACTTAAAACATATTTGCGAAGTACAATTGGCCCAGAACGGTTAAATGGGCTTGCATCATTGAATATTCATTACGATATCCACTTACTCTTGATGAAATACTTGATGAATTTTTCAAAAAACCTCGCAGATTGTAACAGGCGGTAAATTTTGATGATATAATAGGATTCTTATTCGACATCGAGACTATTATTTTGTATGTAAAACTCAAAAGGTGTTTATTAGAAGCAAATATGTGTTTATTTGAAATAAATATTTAGAGCAAATATGTCTATAAAAACCTTTTCCCAACTTGAAAAAGTATTAGGCCTGGCATTTTGTTGAGAAATTATTTTCAAACCTCATATGGCACATCATGCGAATTATTTTCGAAAGAGTAAGTTTAGTTTTAGATCAATTGATCTGCATAGAATCAGCTGGGTTCGATTTCCTGTTGAGTTCAGTTTTGGGTTAAATTGGCCGAGTTAAGTTCGGTTTTTTTTTGAACACCAAAAACCCCCCGTAAATCCGCCACTGCTTAACATTAATTAAAAATTAAATAATAAAATTCTCTCGTATAGCTTATGACATTCCCCGATTGGGCAGGTATTAAGCAAAGTTGGCAAATTGCCCTGCTCAAATTTATTGGCCCACTTGGTGCAACTTTTTATATTTTTTTACCTCTCAGCCCTTTCATAATTTCATTAAAATATTTTCAATTGAATGTCATTTAAAAATGGCTTAATGGTCACATACGGAATTGCAACGTATGCGGCAAGCCGCGACATATACATACCATATATCATATAAGCCCCTCTAACCAAAGCCTCTGGGCCCCCACAACCGCAACACTTAAAACTTTGGTAAATTAAACGCTTTTTAATATTAATGTATTTTTTTATAATTTTTTCCATGCTTTTATTTGCAAATTTTCATTTTTTGCTTTTGTTAAATCCATCTTTGCTTTTTTTCACATTTTGTTGAGGGTTTTTTTTTATTATTATTATTTTGCTTTGTAATTCATATATATTTTGCTGTTGTTGTTGTTGGAATTTTTATTTGTTATTAAATGTAAAAATCATTGTCCTGCCATTGAAAATAATTTAATATGCAAATTATGATAAATGCGCACGCACATAAAAATGGCCGAACACAACGGGTTTATAGTTATTTCAATAACTGTGCATTGTACAAATTAAAGAAAAAAATAAAAAAAAAATAAAAAAAATAACTTATATACATAAAGGCAACTTAATCTGATTTTAAATATTGGAATATTGGAAATACCTTGCCGCAGGCTGGTGGCAAACAAACAATAAACAAACCAAATGCATTTGATGCACTCTGTGAAAATGTTTAAATTGCTCGGTCAAAAGTTGACAAACTTTTATTGTTTATAATGAAACAGTTTAAATGGCTCATTAATGCAAATTGTCAAACTGAGTACTCTATTAATGACAATGGGATTAATGCATTGCTTTTTTTTTTTTTTTTTCAAAAAGTTAAGAGCTTTTTTTGCTATATATTACTCATTTAATTTAAGCTTTTTATGCAGACCTGTAGCTTTAAAAATACATTCAAGTAAATAGTCTCTCAAAATTATGACAGCTTTCAAAGTTATTTGGAAAAAAAATTTTTTAGATAAAATCAGCATATTGCAGTTGGCTTTACAGAAATTTAAGACAAAGAGCAACAGCAAGAAAAAAGCGTAAGAGTAAGTAGTGCGAAGAGAGAGTTAAGATCATTAGCTCTTAGTAGTTCACGTACACTGTTAGAAGGTCACGCCATGCGTAGCCTCCTTATTTATGCCCCTCTGAAAGAGAGAGCACAGTTTAATTTTTTGTATGCTAGCTATATGAAATTGTGCACCGATTTTGATCAAGCTTCACACAATTGTGAGGACTAATATAAAACACATGAATACATGTTAGAACAATTTTTTTTGTTTTAAATATCGTGATCAAATCTATGCCAGTTACATTTCGTTTTAGTCTAAATATTTATTTTAATTTTAATCAAATTTGGAACACCATATAGCTGTCATACATAAGTTGAACCAGTTTACTGAGCAGCCAAATTCGCAAAAATCTTTGAAATTCTATGCATTCTGGATGACATATGAGAAGGCATTTGCTCCCACTATAGTCTAATATAGTAAAAGCTTTAACAAGATTTCTACAAAAAAGCTGTTATTAGAAATTTTATTGTATAGAGCTACTACTACTACTGTAGTCCTCTTCTCCTGGTGGAGCATAGGGCCACTATTGTAAAGAGCAGTTCCATCTATTGCCATGCTGTGACAATTCACGAAAAAACGATTTTTATCCGAAGGTAGGCTGTACCCTTAGAAACCAAATTTAGATGCTGATAAACTATGTATAGAAGCGAAAACTCTTCGGATGGCTCTAGATCTGGCTATTCCATGCTGTGAGAATTCACGAAAAAAAATATGTTTATCTGAATGTAGGCTGTACCCTTAGAAACCAAATTTAAATACTGATAAACTTTGTATAGAAGCGAAAACTCTTCTGATGGCTCTTGATCTTTTTACGAAATTTGAAAGATGAGCTAATTTCCTTCAAATTAAAAGACTTGGAAAATTCGTTCCGTGACGTCAATGAATATTCAATTTTTAACTTCGGTTACTTTTCTATATTACATCGTTTCTGTACTATCTTCAGCTATGGAAATATTTTAAACTTGGATAAACTTTCTATATTACATCTTTTCGGTACGATCTTAAGCTATGGAAATATTTTCTGTTTTTTATATAATAAATCGCAGCGTAGCCACTGCATGCCTATGTTAGTGCAGTCGTTTGGTTTTTCCAGTTTTCATAACTTTATTTTATTTGAGTGGCTCAAATTGCTCAAAGACGCTGCTTGAAAATTTTTTAAACGACAATCTTTTATAAGAATTTTGTTCATACTCTATACATTAATATTGCTCGGTACAGTCTGAGTCAAATCTCTTCATTTTTTTTTTTAAATCATCTTAATGCGTCATCTGATACGTTGTTTTTCAACAAAAATCGACCAATGTCGTTATGCAATATCCGCTACCAGGATTACTTTTTTTTTTTTTTGAAAAAAAATCTCGAAGTTGCAGAACATCTAATTAGAAATGTGAAAACATGTCTGTAAAGCGCAAATAATCATGTAAAAGATTAGTGCACATCTTCTTCTAAAGTTCTTTTAAAAGTTTCTTTGATTTATTGTAGTGCAAATAGAAGCCCGTTAAGGGCCATACGCAGCATACAAAAAATTCCACTGCAAACGTCAAAACTTCATATAAAAAAAAAAATTCCCTTTTTTGGGATATTTTTTTTTATATGAAGTTTTGACGTTTGCAGCGGAATTTTTCCATGCTGCGTATGGCCCTTTAGCGATGAAATGGGGGTCCCACTTGTCATGTATTTGACCATCAAAATAACTTTCAGCACATTAACTTTTTGTTTTAAGGCCTATACGCAGTTCGAAATATTTCGCACGGAATGACAAAACTTCATATAAAAAAAAATATCCCGAATGGGATTTTTTTTTATATGAAGTTATGAAATATTTTTCGTACTGCGTAGACCTCTTTAGCGCTGAAATGTTACTGCTGGCGCCATCTAGCGTAAATTGCCACAAAAAAAATGGGCAGCACTGTTTGCTTACAATGCTGCGTCCCAGAACGAAAAAATGTTTAGTGCTGAAAATTTTGCTATGGTTTTTGATATAAACTTTCATTTTATTTTTATTTTAGCTTCTCGATATCGAAAATTTTGATCGTATTCAATTTTGGTATTCGAAAGTTTTTTAGAATTCCCAAACACTATGGCAACTTAAGTGAGAAGTTTGTTGGGGCGCCTGCACTACGCCGAATATAATGGAAATCGGTTTATCGGTTTGCTGTGATTGTAAAGGGTATCCCAAAGTCGGCTGCGTCTAACGTTCGCCATTCTTTCTTATCACACCTTAGATAATTGTAGATAATTGTGCTTTTCTTGCAGCTTTAGAACTCTTTTTTGTCTAAAGAGAAAAAAAAAACTTCAATACTATTTTTGCATTCTTTATTTGATTTCTCGCACTCTTACTCACTTATAAATGTTGCACTTTAATTGAATGCAAATGCATGTTAATGTTGCATAAATAATTTTTTTTTTTTTTTTCACTTAGGTGGGGCATGCCACTCAGCCTTTCGCCATTGTTATATATATTTGCAGTTACTGTAATTGTTGGTAAACACTTTCATTTTATATTATTTTGTTGCAGCCATGCAAATAATTTGCATTTAGTTAAAATTTGCATAAATAAATAAAAACGTCAGGGCTTTAAATAGTTAATACACATAAGTGTAGAGTTAACAAAAATAAAAACAAAAAAATAAAAAAAAATTAAGCAGATGTGCGTACAACTTATTTAAATACAGTTATAATTCAGTGTTGTGTAACAATCAAATGTTGGCCCAAAAATAAATACTTTATTATAGCATACTTATGTGCGCGCTTTTATAGTAGATAAAACATAAGTGTGTGTGTGTGTGTGCATATAGTATACAATGGCATATGCAACATGTGGCATAGCAATTAGTTTGCGTTTGGTTTAGTATAGTACAAAATGAGTTACATTTAGAGTTAAACTTAAATTGTTAAGAGTGCAACTTTTACAAGTTGTTGGAACTTAGCTCACAATCAAACAATGCAGTTCACAATAGATGTAAGTATGGTGAGTGTGTGTGTGTGTATGTAGGTCAAGTTATATGCAGTTCACAATATTGCTTGGTATCAAAAATGCCTGTCTTAACTTTTTGCAAGTGGATTGGCGTTGAGTTAGTGTCAGGCCTTAACTCAAACAAAACTCAACTGCCAATGTGGTTTATCTTATGTACTCGATTTGCTTAGTTGCTAATTTATCGTTTAGTTTACTTTAGTTTAGTTAGTTAGTGTTGTGTCTGCTTTTGCGCTATTATTTGGGCCAGTTTGGTTTGTATTTGGGCGTATTGTTTTCGTTATCGGGTTTCTATATATTTACTTTATATGTTGCTATATATAAGGTATGTATATGCATATGTTGTATGTACTATATGTAGTATGTATGTTATGCACAAACACTGATGCTTAGTTGTATATGCTATGATGTATGTACTATGTATATGTATTGTATGCAGTTTTGTTTTTTGCTTTTGTTTATTTGTTTGATTGATGTATCTTGGTATGTTGCTTCAACTTCATCATCTTCATCATCATCACTATCATTATCATCATATTGCTACTATGGCTAACGACAATGCTACTACTATTTTTTTTTTTCTTTTTTTGTTATTACTTTTATTTTTGTTTATGTTTTTTTCTGCTACTAACGACACATTTAAATATTGCAACTGCTCTACTTTAAAATAGTTTTCTCATTTTGGTTTTTTGTTTTTTTTAAATACTATTTTTTTGTTTAATCATAATACGCCATTGTTTTTGCTTTTGACCATACTGCTTTTGTTGTTGTTGCTGCGTCTGCTGCCAAAAGGCTGCCCATATAAGTATGCTACACTTTTCACTCAATCAGTTTAAACTATTTGCTAGAGGTTTTTGTTTTTGTTTTTTGTTTTATTATATAACTATTTTTGTTTTTGTTTATTATATTGATAGCTACGCGTTTGCTTTTTATTGCTTTTATTTTTACGTTTATGTTTTTCTCTATACGTACTTTTGTTTAATATAAGAACTTTTATGTCCTTTTTCTTATGGGGGCTTTGTTTTGCTTGCTTAAGGTTTCATTTCTATTAGTTTCTTAGTTTGTTTTTTTTTTTTTTTTTTGAAAAAAAGTAAGGTACACTAAAAATAGTTAGGTTTTTTTTCTTGCTTGATTTTTTTGCTTTGTTTTTGGTAGGTAGGTCATGTTTTTTTTTTTTTATTTTTTTAGCCTTTTTATTTTCAAAAATAAAAACATTTTTAATAGAGGGCCTTAATGACATAGATAATACTAACATGCTACAGTATATATATGTGTGTGTGTGTGTGTGAATGAGTTATGTTCATGAGTGCCACAGTTGTTTAGGAGCTTCGCTTTGATTTTGTCGTAGACAAAAACTGGGTCAGAATAGGTCTACGATGCACACATCAAAGAAATTGCAATTTCAATTAACAAAGAATAAAAAAAAATACGAGTAGAGTAAATTTGCCTTTAACTTATTAAGTATTTAGGTTAATGAAAGAAATATGGCCTTATGTTATGTGGCATGTAAGATTTTAAATAATTGAAAAGTTTATAAAGTTAGCCAAAACCTTTTTTGTTT
Source organism: Chymomyza fuscimana (assembly GCA_949987675.1). Taxonomy (NCBI): domain Eukaryota; kingdom Metazoa; phylum Arthropoda; class Insecta; order Diptera; family Drosophilidae; genus Chymomyza; species Chymomyza fuscimana. Next base: position 12,850,660 of record OX465089.1, read on the forward strand.
GTTTTCTAAAATAACCTTAATAAAAGGCATATGGAGCAAGGATTAAAAAAAAAAACAAATTTTATCAGATTAGACAAGCATTTAAAAAAAACATACATGCAGTAATAATGGAAACAAATTAATTGTTAATTAAGAAAACTTTAATAAGCATAGAAAAAAAAGAAGAAAACGTATAGTAAAAATACTTTAATTTTATTAATAAGAAATTTGCGAGCATTGTGATTTAAAACACTTAAGGTCAATTTAGAAAAACGTTAAATATTATGTTAAAAGTCCTGAAAGTTGTAAACATTTTAATAGAATTTAGAATTTTCAAACAGTTTTTTTAATGTAAAAAAAAGCTTTTTTTAAGCTTTGTGATTTTTAAAGATATACAGGATGCGTCATCTTATATGTAGGCAGCTGAATATTTTATAAATAATAAATAAATTCTAAATAATAAACAAGAAACAAAAAAAAAAAACAAGCGATTTCCAACATATTTTATTTGAATCAGTGGCGGATCCAAATGTTGGGAAATGGGGTTGACAGTTTTTTGTGTACACGCGCCGGATTTGAATAAATTTTTTCTTTCGTAAGAATCTAAAAGAGTTCTTGAAAAAAAAATGTAAGCTAGAAAATAACTTTACGTAAACCAAAAAAAAAACAAACCAATATACTTACGAAAAATTTTTTTTGTATAGTAAACATTTTTAGAAGTGAGTAAATAATCGTGAAAAAAAAATTTACAACTTGTAGAAAATATTTTAGAATTTATTTTTTTAGACTGCAGAGAAGTTGGGGCAATCTCTTGTTAACATGACCTACAGAAAAAGAAAATAAAAAAAAATATTTCTTTACTATATTTGTATTTAACTGAACTTTCAGCTGTATAAGATCTAGCTTAGCTATAAACCAATCAATTTATCTTTGAAGTTTAATTGAAATCAAGTTTTATTTTATGGCTCCTTCGATAACATCCTAAATTCCTGATTTCAGCCAATTGCCAAAAAAGATCGCAAGCTAGGTAGCTTCTACACAAAGTGCAGGCTGCAGGTTTGCTCATTAGGATCAAAAATTCAAAATGGCTGCATTCAATATGGCGACTATTTCGCGTCTTGTTGGCCATTTTTCTTCAAGCTAGCTGGAAATTGTCATAAAGTTGTTAAATTAATGCAAACCTATAATTTTTCGCAAGATTTAGTCCTTTATAAGAAACATTTAAGCTTAAGCAATATTCTCGGAATTTGTAAATGAAGTAACGAAAATTCGTCGCATAAGTAGCAAAAAGAGCCTCAAATTAAGAAAAACTGCTTTAAAAGAAAGAGCAAAAAATCTGCGAGCGTTATGTAGCTGCTTTAATAAAAAGCTGCTTGCTTTTACACTCATGTTCATAGAATTAGAAGGTGACGCAATATGCAGCTCCGTTATAAGTTTCCCTTAGAAAAAGTGAGCGAAGGTTTTATTTTTGTATGATAGCTATATGAAATAGTGCATCAATTTTGAAGAAACTTACATGTATGTGAAGAAGTAGAAGTAGCAAAAAGAGCGGCAAATTAAGAAAAACTGCCTTAAAAGAAAGAGCAAAAAATCTGCGAGCGTTATGTAGCTGCTTTAATAAAAAGCTGCTTGCTTTTACACTCATGATCATAGAATTAGAAGGTGACGCAATATGCAGCTCCGTTATTCGTTTCCCTTAGAAAAAGTGAGCGAAGGTTTTATTTTTGTATGATAGCTATATGAAATGGTGCATCAATTTTGAAGAAACTTACATGTATGTGAAGAAGTAGAATTATAAAAAATACATTGAAATTAAAAAGTACACCTTAATTCTGTTTTTATATGGTAGATACGTTTCAGAAAAAAACGTGTAAAAAAGAAACCGTGTAAAAAAAGAAATGAAGTAAATCCTTAAGCTGCTATGAAAATAAATTATAAAGGGGAGCTCCCTAACTAAATTTCTAAAAAATTAGGGTAAAAAAATATTTTTCTTTAAAGTTTTAATCAAATAGCTTTTTTTAATCGTGCTAGGTTAGGTTAGGTTAGGGCGGCTGCTGTCTTGAAACCAGCACACTTAGGCCTGGGCTGGCCCATTGTGACACCGCACGAATCTCTATGCTTTCATTGCATTTTTACCCTTCTCCTGTATGGTATGCTTAAAAAGGGTCCCATCCCGATGCAGCAATGTAGCTTGCAATCTTTCTCGGACAAATGAGCTCCAGCCCTGCTAGGTTCTGAAGGAAATAGTAACCCAGGTGCTTTTTCCTGCGTCTGCTAATAGCTTCGCAGGAGCAGAAGAAGTGCTCTACTGTTTCTAGCTCTTTCTCGTCTCTGCAGTCATAAAATCGTGCTAAATCGAATGAAATTGTGTACAACATTTTTTTTATCGACCATGTTATTTAAAAACCGTGTAAAAACCGAATTGGGTGTTAACAAAATTTATATTTTTTAAAATATCGCAACCAAATTTATATCAGTTGTATTTTGTGTTACACTGAACATTTGTGTGCAGTTTGATCAAAATTGGCTCACTATTTCATATAGCTGCCATACAAAATTGAACCAGTTTTCGGCACAGCCAAACTTGCGCGCTTCTTGGCGGCACCTTGTAATATTCATAGCTGCATATTTGACACTGCTACTGCTTTAGGACTCTCATAAGCAGTGTGTCCAGCCTTTCTCTGGCACTTCGGCTGTAACTGTGAGAGCAAGTGAAGATTGTGCGGCAAGGACTTTGTTGGCGGACTAAAACTTTATTTGATGCTACAATGTCTCGCGCGTCACAAACACTCAAAAATGAATTATTTGGGTAAGTCTATATGGCTCACAGATAAATCTGCTGCTAATTTAAAACATTTATCTAATTACAACTAAAAAAAAAACAAAAAATTCTAAAAACTTTTTACTCTCACGTAATCTAGCTGCGCTGGACTGCTCCTAAACCAACTACAAAGCCAACTTTTTATGCACATGCTAAATATGTTTGTTGTCGAAATGTTTTTGTGTATTTTGAATTTTTGTATTTCGTTTAATTTTAGTTGCATATTTTTGTTTTTTAACTAGATTTGAATATATTTCCCACTTTGTTATATATCATTTTGTGACATTATTTGTGTCATTACTATCGCAAGTACATTTTCCAAAACCGTTTTTGTTTGCTTTTAATTAAATTATATGCATACTTTTTTGTAAATATTTTCAGTTGTTATGTGTTTTTGGTTGCACTGTGAGTGCGCTTCGCTAGCCAAACTAATTTGTAATTTGTGAACCAAAGCGTTTTTTTTTTTTTGTTCCAAGTCTCACAAAGCAGAAAGAAAAAGTTGCTCCTTTTTTTTATTAGCTCTTTTTGGGCGTAACTTTGTAATTATGTGGCTCGTTTTTGAAATTTTTGTAAGCTTTGCTTAGACCCAAAGTTTAATTAAGCTGCGCAAAAGAGTTTGCATAAAAAAAAAGTAGAGAAAAATATAAATAGCAGGTTCTATAACAAGCTCAAAGTGAAAAGCGAATTGTAAGGCATGTTGCGATTTTCCAATTAGGCAATCGGGCTGCCAACTTGTTTTTTGTGTTGCAAGTTTTTGTGCAGCTTTTTTACTCGGTTAAAGCAGCCTAAGGCTGGACAATACGTTAAGAGTAGTATGCCTGTGTTCCAGTACCTACGTCCATTAAAAAGTTGCATGTCAAGTGGCAACAAAAAAAATTCTCTCTCGCCGAAAATAGATGTAAAAATTCTATTAAAAAAAAAAGAAAAAGAAACTCAAACATGATGGCCCATATTTAACGCCCTCTTCATGCACATGCTACAACAAAGTTTTTAATTTCTAACAGGGCTAAACTTTCTCTGCTGTTTGAGTGTGTGTGTATCTGTATCTGCAACTGCATGTGTATCTATGTGTGTTGGTAAACTTTTAATAGTTTGCGCACTCGACTCGGTTTTTGTTTTTTGTTTTTTTTTTGTTTTTGCCTTTTTGCATTTTTGTTGTTTTAATGTTATTTTGATTGTTTTAACTTTGCATTTGCATTTTGTTTACTTTTCTTCAACTTGTCACTAAACATCATATAGTAATGTCATATAGTAGTTATCCTAAAAATATACATACATATATATAGTTTATATATATATATATATGATATATATGGCTTGACCCTATATAGCTGAGTTTTGCTCAAGTTTGCAATTTCCCTTAGCTTTTGGTATAAAAATTGTAACTTTAGTTGTTAGTTTTTGTTTTTCTTTATTTTTATCGCTTTATGCTTTGCTTTATTTACCTTTGTATAAAATACTCACATTCACATTTACAACTACGAACCACGTAACTACTTATAGATGTATGCATGTATATGTATGTATATATATAGACTTTATAGTTAGTATGCATTTATGTATATATATATATGTATATATAGATTTATATTTATCGTATTTATATGTATATGGTATATTTTAACTACTTCGAGCAGAACTTGGCGGTCTTGCTAACATTTACTTTTTTTTTTTAAATTTTTTTTTTAACCTGTAGCGTACCCCTAGTGAGAAATAGTAAACTTAATCTAAACCGTTTCAATATCTAATCACACACCCTGTATAATGCTTAACTTTCAAACATTTCTTTTGCTAACAATTCCGCTTTAGTTGCTTTTATCTCTGCCTTCTTTAGCCTAAACATAGAGAAGTATATACAGTATTTTTTGTTTTCTTTTTAACTTAGTTCTAGAGCTAGAGTTATAGCTATCAATGAAACAGAGTTTTTAGTATTGAGTGAGTTTTTTATGTATTGAGACTGAGGCAACACTTAAAGTGTAGTTTTGAGTATTTTTGAGTCGAAAGCGCAGGTAACTGAACACAACTTATTGTTTTTTTTTTATTAGTTAAATAGGAAATTAAAGCGAGTATTTATAGCTATAAAACATAGTAACAACAAAAATATACAGCTAGAATTGAGAGCAATTGGCTGGCAGATGATGGAGACTTTTATTTATCTTGTTTATTTGCGGCTCTTTCTTGTAACTTCATAGTTTTCATGTTTACTCTATAAACATGGTTAAAACGCGTTTTTTTAGTTCGAGAATCTTCAGCTTGATCATCTTGAAAGATTGATGAGAATGTCTTTTTAAAAGAACTTAACTGGCAGATGATGGAATCTTTTGGATTGTTTTTAGATCTTGTTTATTTGCGGCTCTTTCTTGTAACTTCTTAGTTCTCAAGTTTACTCTCTAAATATGCTCTAAATAAGCTCAAAAACTTCAGCCTGATCATCTTTAGAAGATTGATGACAAATCGCGCTGCATATACAACGTCTTTCTAGAAGAAATTGGGTGGTAGATGATGGAATCATTTAAAGGCTTTACATTTTGTTTATTTGCGGTTCTTTCTTCTAACTTCTTAGTTCTTAAGTTTACTTTCTAAACATGCTTGAAACGCGTTTTGATAGCTTAAGCATCTTTAGCTTGATCATATTGAAAGATTGATGAGAATTGTCTTTCTAAAAGAACTTAACTGGCAGATGATGGAATCGATGGATTGTTTTTATATCTTGTGCGGCTCATTCTTGTAACTTTTTAGTTCTCAAGTTTACGCTCTAAATAAGCTCAAAAACTTCAGCCTGATCATCTTTCAAAGATTGATGACAAATTGTGCGGAATATACAACGTCTTTCTAGAAGAAATTGGCTGGCAAACAATGGAATCTTTTGGATTGTTTTTATAACTTGTTTATTTGTGGTTCTTTCTTCTAACTTCTTAAGTTCACTCTCGAAACATGCTTGAAACGCGTTTTGCAATTGATGTACAATGTCTTTCTAGAAGAAATTGGCTGGCAGATGATGGAATCTTTCGGATTCTTTTTTATCTTGTTTATTTGCCGCTCTTTCTTGTATCTTTTTAGTTCTCAAGTTCACTCTCTAAATATGGTTGGAATTCGTTTTGGGTAGCTCAAGAAACTTCAGCTTGATCATCTTCAGAAGATTGATGATAAATTGCGCTGCATTTACAACGTCTTTTTAGAAGAAGCTACCAAAAACATTTTAAACACATATTTGTTACAAAAAATTCAAATGTTACTCCACTTTACACAATTAGTTAATTGATCAAAAAGTGATTTAAGCTCTAGCTGAATCATATTCAGAAAATAATTCTGTCATGTCGTTATATTTGGATTATCTTTAACAAAAAATATATTCTTTATGTAATTTTCAAATTTTACTTCGAAAAATTGGTTGATCAAAAAATAATTTAAGCTTTAGCTTGATCATCTTTTGAGGAAAATTGAGTAATGTCGTTATATTTGCATTATCTTTCATAATAAATCTATTTTTTACAAATATTTTAACATTACTGCCCAAAACTAGTTAATAGTTAATTGACCAAGAAATGATTTAAGCTTTAGGTTGATCTTCTTTAGAAGATAACTGAGTCATGTCGTCATATTTGCATTATCTTTCAAAATAAATAAATATTTTACAAAAATTGAATTTTTATTACGCAAAACTATCATCTTTTTAGAAGATAAATGACTCATATCGTTATATTTTCAATATCTTTTAAAATACCGAGAAAATCGAAATTTGTTCAAACGTTATCATGTACAAAAAGTGCGTGACATTTACTTGCCATACTTGCTTGCCTAAATTTGGTTATAGCTATAAAACCAAAGATATCAAGTTGAAGGCGATGTGAAAGCTTATAAAATTCTAGAAGAATTAGCAACATATGAATAACTTAAGTAAATAATTTTTAAATTCTCAATATTATGTTGTCAGATTCTTATAAAATTGAAATTTTATGCACTCTAAGTAAGTAAAACATTCGTCAATAATTCATCATCTAAACAAACTTAAGACAATTTCTTCTATTGAGTTAAAAAGCAAATATTAGTTTGCTCTTCAATGCAATTTCTACTTATCATCTGCGCTGCCAGCTAGCTATTAACTCTTTCAAGCAGTGTTGCCACATTTTCAAAACAAAGTTTATGTTTACATAGAGTTTACCAATATTTGAAATAATTTGCTTCATCTCAACATGCTTCTAGCATCACCTTTATGCTCATCTCCAAGTTTTGCCTCAATTCTAGCAGAAAATTTACCTAAACATAATTTAAGTTTTTAATAAACTAAGAACTTGCATTTTTTGGCCTAGTTTCCCAAGGCGTATTTTAGTTTTGAATTGCTTCTTGCCAAGTTTTAGTCAGTTTGAAACAAATAATATATGAATAATTTACACCCACTAGAGGGTTAAATCTTTTCTGGCTCTTCTCTTGCTTAGTCTTTTGGGACGTACTCAATAAACAAAGTAAAGTTGCAAGTCTTTCTAAATTATCGTTTAATAGCTTTAAACTAAACAATTATTTTTTGTTTTGCTTTTGTTCATATGGACGTATAATTTATATATATTTATATATACTAATATTAATATATGCCTGCTAAAAGAACTTAGTTCCTTTTACACTCACACACTTGCATGCAAACTACTTTTTATATATATATAACTATAAGTGACTAAACTTAACTGTGTAAATCTAATTTTGCCATTATCGTTATCGTTATCGCTATCGTTATATTTATCTTTCAGTTTCTTTTCTATTTTGTTTTGCTCATTCAATTTACGATTGTGTCTTGCAATGTCCAACAAAAACCATCAGACGTTCAAGCTTTACATAAGTCAGACCTCTAAGTATATATATATATATGTATATGTATAGTTTATGTATATTGTATAAGTAGAAGGAATGACTGCACTAATATTTACTTTATATATATAGGTATATATGTATTTTTTTTTTTTTTTTTTGTATATCATATATAACGACAACAACAACTAATTATTGCTTTTCGGTATTTTAAAATGCGGTACGCCATTTTGTTTTACATATATTTTTGTTTGTTTGTTTGTTACTTTTGCTTAAACTACATATAGTTTATTATATATATAAAACATAAGATATAATAAATCATTAATAATTTACTAAATGCTAAAACAAAAACAACAACTTAGTAGGGAGCTTAGCATAAATAAACAGGGGCGGGTGTCAAAGGGCTGAGGGGTACTGGTAGCATTTTATTTTGCTTATTAAATAATTAATAGTACTGCATTTTTTATTATTTATTTTTTATCATGCTGTTTTTTTTGTTGTTTAAAATTAAGCTTTTTTTTTTGTTTGTTAGTTAAAGTTTCCTGTTTTTTTTTGCGTTTTTTTTTAATTTAATTTTTTTTTTAGTTTAAGTTGTAGTTTTAGTTAGACGGTGGTGCCTGCTGCTGCTCTAATCTGTTGCCTCCGCCTTACTTTCACGTCCATCTGCCACAAGTTAGCTGCCACAAGAGCCACGCTCCATACCACAGCGTCAAGGTGTGCGCCGTTGCCTCGCTGGCCTTGTTCAGACTATGTGTCTCCGTGGCCGAACTTCGACTGCTTCGCGCTGCTCCCTCAATGATATTGTTGTTGTCCAGCTCATGGAGCACCGGCAGCTCGCTGAGATCGGCAACGACGGTGCGCTCGGTGATGGGCGCATAGAGGCGCTTGGGTTTGCAACGTTTGTGTTTTTTGTAGGTTTTGGTGACATTTATACTGTAGCCCTCGAGAAATTCAGAGCCCTGCAAGTTGCGTAAAAGAAACAAAGAATAACAAATTACAACATTAATTACATTTGGCTTTTATTCCCACTTGGGTTTTGTATACACTATACTACACTCTAAGTTGTGAATATTATAAGTTGCTCAAGCAGTTGGGCAAGCAGTTTTGGGAGCTTTGAAGCTACGGCATTTTATCAGCATAGGAAGCAGTCGGTTTGGTTGGATACCCATTACAATTTTGTAACGATACTTTGGCCAGTTTTTTGGTACTTTTTATGGTATTTAGCGCAATTTTATTGCGGTTTTTTGTGTTAAAGTGCAAACGGTCACACTGCAATCAGCTGCTGTTTGTTTACAAGTGGTAAACTTTTGCATGTGCTCAATCAAATACATAAAAACATAAATTGGCAATAATTTTTGTAAAATTATGAAAAATTGTATACGACGGCGAAAATTAATTAACTTAATTCCTTGTTGGCATTAGTAGAGCGCCAATTAGTCCTTAAATGGCTCACAACAAATAATAAATAGTTAACGGCTTTATAAAAAATGTTTCGCAACGATTTTTCCTAAAAGTCATTAGTTTCACCCGTAATTAATTATTATATATTTTTTTTTCATAAGTGTACAATTTTTAAGAATACATTTCATTTAGTTGTGGAGGAAAAACCGAATAACAATTTATATTTTTGCAGCAAAATTATAGGGTAACACTGTTTTGTTGTTTGGCTACGTCAGTGGTGGGCAGTCTCTCAATTTACTTAGTTTAATATACGCACACTTGTCGTACGCGTTTGAGTGGAATGGAATTTGGCGAAAAAGTTTTTGAAATCAATTTTTTTTTTGAGCGCTGAATTAAAGAAATATCAAAAGGACTGCGAACAGGGAGTGACTATTTCAGTACAAAGTTATTTTTAATAGGTTAAAATCTGTCGAAAACCATCAGGAATAAATTTTGCAGCAATCGTTCATCAAAATTTCAGAAAAACCGTCAAAAAGTAATAAGACAATATAAATCAGAAAAAGCTGCGGAGTTGAGGAGGAGATAGAAAGTATTGAAAACCTGCTGCGCGACTGTCCTGCACATCTTAGGCACCCAATGTCTCGGATAACCCTCTTACTAAAGCGAACCTGCCTCTTTTCATCAAATTCTTAATGTGTTAACGCAAGCAGAGAGTTTAAGGACTTTGGTGCGCCCAACATCTATTCAAATCAACCTAGCTACCCTGCCGGCCACACTTGCCCATCATTTCTTTCTATACTTCTCTCCTTTTAACTAGGCATCACAATGGAACACACGTTCTCTACTTGATGTCGTCTTATAGCAAACAGTCTATCTAACCTGACCTTATGTGAACCGGGTTGCTTGCGCCATCTAGCGGCCACATTAAACAGCAAAATAAATAACAATAATGTTCAAAAATCTGGTTACGGATTAGAGAAGAATAAAGACTTTTATTATTGAGAACAACTTGCTTGCACCATCTAGCGGCCACGCGAAACAGCAAAATAAATGATGACGCGGACGATGAATTCAAACAACTTTGTTATTTAATAGAGAAATATAAATAAAAGTGTGAGTCGAAGGCCCCAGTAGCTAGTTCTCTTTAAATTAATATTAAGTTTTAAAATATATTTAAAAAAAAATTAATAAAAGTTGAAGATATAATCTTTCGCTCAAAAAATAACTTAAAATATAAAATACTTAATTTTCACAATTGTTGTTCGGACTGGCACTTTTGCACTAATATTCCTTGTAATAAACATTATATACTTCAAAATTTACCTTTGATTAATAAATATACCTATTTCAGCTGAAAATATATTTATCTTTATCTAATCTCTGTATAACATAATAAGTAAAACTTTTTAAAATGTAAGCCAATAAATAGTTATCTATTAATCTAAATCGAGATTTAAATTTAAATCATCCAAAATCTCCATTCGCAAATGTTCTACCCAATTTTTTTTAAAGACAAAGGTCTTCGAAGTTGCAAATCCCAGACTTACTAGTGTACAAAGTGTTGCAGGTAGTGGGTAATTTCAGCTGTGATATAATAAGAATGTAGAACTTTGCTCAAATCTAAAAGTTCAAAGCTCGTTTAGTAGCTAGACAAAAATAATAATAGAATATTCAGAATATATGTATTCATAGATCTAGCTGGCTGTCACAGCAAGCTTAACAATTTGTTAGAGCATTTCAGTTGATCGTCAACTAAGTCAAATAATCTTAGAGATAATTGCCAATTTCTTTGAAAAGTAAGAGTATGTCATCTTCTGCATAACTCAAGCTCACATTCTTACTGCTTATTGTTTTTGTTTGCCTTTAGGAAAGGAAATTGAAAAGCTTATTTATGTCGTTGACGTTGCATACCAACATAAATTTAGACACCCACACACACACACACACATACAGATACACACTCATACACACACACACTAAATAAAAGCATTTACTGGCAACAGGCCAAGCTGCCTTTGGATTCATTCTCATCGCCATCGTCATCGTCATTCAAACCAAAACCAAAAGCAAAATTTTGTGTTTTAATTACGCTGAATAAATTTGTGTTTATAAACGGAAAACCAAAAGGCATTTTTGTTGCTATTGGGTGTTTGTGTGTTGGTGTGTATCTGTGTTTGTGTTTATATTGGTGTGCTTCATTTGGCCAGCGCGATTTCGCGCCGCCATCTTTTGGATTGCGGTCAAATATTTTATGGCTGCCTGCTCGCGGCTCTCTCTCTCTGCCAGGGTTGTTACCTACGTCCAATTTTGACCAACTCATTGCACTGCCAAAATCTAAATCTAGCAAATGTCTGTATTTCCACAACTCTCTGGGTGTGTTGGTGTGTGTGACTTCATAACGAGTGTTTACTAATAATATTATGCAAATCGCGCAACGTCCATGGAGCGAGCGCCATGTTCCAACAGCTTGTTGTTGTTGTTTATTTTATGTTTTGTGTTTGTTGTTGTTGAATTTTTCAAAAGGCATTTTGTAAATCGTTTTGTGCAAATCCATGGCTAAAACCATAGTATGGTAACCAGAACTCATACTCATCCTGCAGCTACCAACTTGAGTCTGCTCTGTCGGCTTGACAGACATTTGCAGGTGTGTGTTTGGACAGTTTTGTATATTGTATGCTTTTTGGCTATGCTCTATGCCCTTAATGCCTGGCCTGAGTCAAAACAAAATGGGGCCAAAATGGGTGGGCCATGTTTTGTTTTTGCTCATGACAGACATTTTAATTGAAATGGAATGCATATTTGTGTGTGTGTGTGTGTGTGTGTGCGTCTCTATTTTGTTGTGTCATATTATAAAATGTGCTCGAAAGGTATGTAAATTTAAAGCTTTAATTGCTCGGCTTGGAATTGCTTTAAGAATGCGCCTCAAGGTATGCTATAAATATTTTCACTGGCTCTGGCTCAGAGATTGGCATGCTAATTAGGTGCTATTTATGGGCCTTGTTTTATTTACTTTTTTTTTGTTTTTTTTAAATGACTTTTAGAATAATGGTTGGGGCTCATAAAAGTTATAAAAGCTTTGCGGGCATAATATAACAGCTTTGATTTACTCGGCTACAAAACTGTAGGCTATATAATCTGTTATTTATATACATACATACATATATATTTTTTGGGGATATGCTAATTAGTTGTAAGATAGACGCCTCTGACCAGCAACCATTTCAGTTTAATTGAAGCAGATTTCTAATTGAAAGCCAGAAAAAGTAGTGCTTTGGTTGTTTCTGATAAAGTTCATTTGCATAAAAGGGTTATTTAAAGTCATTTATATAATCGTAAAGTGTATGTTGAGCTAATTTGAATATGTAAAGGTCGGACTTGAATACTAAACATATAGTTTTCAGTGGGGGTTTTAGTGGGCAACAATATAAATATTAATTTTTAGAGGCGCAATTTGTGGTTGAGCATCAGTAACAAATGCTGTGGCTTTTGCTTGCTTAATATTTGCATCTTTATAGCCAGGCTGTAAAAGTATCTATAAGATTATACTACTTAAAATTCTGCTACTAGTGGGTGGATTATAATCTGGAATTGACTTTGTGACTATCTAAAGCAAATTTGTTTGTTCAATATGCTGCCAAACAGGAGCATTTTGCGCATATATATTTTATGCCTAGCCTTGTGATTCTTAGGTTCATTTATAAAAAAGTATTTCATTTATTCGAAAAAGATTGGATTGCAAATTGGCTGTAATTTAATTTTTTTGCCAAAGCAGCTAAGGCCTTAAGTTAATTTAATAAAAAAAAACGAATAAAATATTCGGAATAGTTTTGAAACCACATGTTTGGTGATCCAAATTTCACCAAAACGAAATTTCCAAGTGAAATCAAATCGAATTGGGAAAATAGTTTCAAAATTGCATTCCTTGATATTCTTATTCTTCATATCGATAACTTTTAGGTGTAACAGGATTGAGGTGTTGTATAAAAAAAAAATTCGAAATTCCCCAAAAATATTTTATAAGAAAATAAATGACTTTTTTGCTATGTTTACGAAATTTCCATAAAATTCTATCTGCTGTTTTGCGCAAGGGAAATATTGAAATTTATCGAAAAAAGTGAAACTGGGAAAAGAACAAAATGTAATCGTTTTGTGAATTCGGAACACGTCTGCTTGTTTGCTTTCATATCTCTCTCGCGGATAATTTTGGAACTGTACAATGTTTTTGTGTTTATTTGGCTCGCTCTGGCGGACAATTTTGAAACTTGGCATGAGGAGTCTTTTTCTGCAAATTATGTATTCCTTATCCAAGGCATACATTAGTTTGTACCATCGATTGTATCGTGTGTGGTGTTGTCGTATGAAATTTTGTATGGTTGTGCGAAAAACCAAAATATCTCAATTTTTCTCCTCCCTTTTTTTTCTCCAATAATATCGTTTCCGGACTATTTTCGAATTTTTTTAGTATAATTTTTTGGATTCCCGAGTCCATTATTTTTAATTTCTTATTATTTCCTTTTTCTTTTCTATTGGGAGCATTTTTGGAATTGTCATGCTTCCCTATTGGCGATAATTATTGAGCTCGGCTTTTCCGAAAACATATTCTTACTAGTTACTTAGTTTTTTCTGGAAATTAATGTATCATGTCGGACTATTTCGAAATAATGCTTCCATTCGTTTTGCCACTCCTAGATCAAAATTTTGTATGTCTACTAATTCTGTTGACGTTTCCTCTGGCGAACATTTTTAGAACTTGGCTTGGTTCGTAATTTTTTTGTTCCCTTTTAAGACAATTTTCGAACTAGAAGTGCGAGTCTTTTTCCGACAAAATATTTTTAGGAGTTAATTTTTTTATTTTTTTGGGAATTAGAGTATCAAATTTGATTATTTTTGAATTGTGTTTCGAGTCGTTGAGCCTATTGGGCGATCTTTTTTATCAGATCGGATTATTGTGAAATCGCGTTTGCTATCGTTTTTGGGCCGTTATATGATATATCCAGTTAGTCAGGCTTTAAAAACTGCGATTCATAAAAATATATGTATTTTTAATTATTTGCATTATAGAATTAAAAAAAAAAAAATAACTATCGGCTTATGAGTCTACGAGTCTATTATTTTTCATTTCATATTATTCTTATTACTACGTAGATTTTTCCGTTCGCGGACATTTTTGGAAATTGGCGTGGTTCGTTTTTTTTCGTGTTGCCTCTGGCGGAAAATTTTGGAACTAGGCGCGCGGAATCTTTTTTGAACAATCTTTTTCTTACAGTTTTGTTTGTTTATTTAGGATACTATTGTATCAAGTTGGATTATTTTGCAATCGTACTACCCTTTTATAAGTCCCGGAGTCTATTATTTTAAATTTCTTATTATTCTTATTATTACGACGATGTTTCTTTTAAGAGATTTGTGTACTTTCAGAAAAAGTATTTTTGCTTAGACCGTTCTAGACTTTTTTCTTTGTTTTCAACATGTCTATCCATTATAAAAAAGTTTTATTTATATACCGAGTGAAATATAAATATTCCTCCTTGCTATAAACTTTTTGCATTTTTTTGCTACACTGTCTATTTAAAGAAATAAACTTTGATACACATTTTTTTTTGCTTATTATCAACGCATTTCCACTTGGCCAGCTTGCGAATGCTTTATATTCACATTTTCCAGAGCTTTCCATTCAACGAACCTTTCAAAGCCTTTGAAATGTAATCAGCAATGAGTTTTTTTTTTTGAGTGCTAAATGGGCCAACTTTTTTGTGAAGTAGTGTACCCGTTCCTTGTGGTATATTTTACGCTTGAATAAGCCAATGTTTTGCTGACTTTGTAGCATTCACACCTGCACATGTTTGCTCATCATTGGACTAAACTATTTTTTGCATAAACTTAAAAAAGGACTCTTTGTGCAGCCTTTTTTGTGTTTTTCGATTTTTTTTTTGTTTTACTAATTTAGATGGTCTTTGTAGGGCTTTTAAATTGAATGCTGAGCCATACAGCCCGTAAGACTGGCCCTTTTGGGTCTTAAGCGCTAATAGAACTGGCAGCTCAATGAATTATTGACTTTCCAGCGGGTAGGAGTGAGGAATTGAGTTAGGGCGAAATGGCCAAGAGCATTTAACGCAATAGCACGGAAAATCGATGACAATTCAAGCGTAGATAATTTTGCTCATAGTAGTGGTAGAGCCAGCAATGGAGTGGTAGAGGCAACGCCAATGCCATAGACAGCCAGTAAAAATGGAAACAATTTCCAACTTAAGCAATTTCCTGCAATTTCCCAGCGACTGCTCATATGGGAGCATTCAGTCAGATGCTTGTTCGCCTGGTTAGACGAATTGTTTGAGCATTGGACGCCGGCTCCGGCTCCGGCTGCTGCTTGCGCCGTGAATTAGTGTGAGTACGCGACTCTATGGTATGCCTGGAATTGGTTTGGTTTGCTTGGCTTTGGTTTAGTGTGACCCATTAGAATGATCGTTGTCGAAGTCGTACGTGCGCCGTCTGATATATGTATGTATCCGTACGTACGTCCGTCCGTCCGTCCGTCCGGCTAGTGAAGTAAAGTGGCGCTAACAAACTCGCATGTTGCATGGCCGCAATGCAATTGATTGCACTTTATAACGTGCGGTTTCCTTTAGACATTATCCGGGCCGCAGTCCACTAGTAGCAGAAGAGTACCATGACTATGGCACAGTCACATTATCCTCTGCATTTTCTGCAGCAAAGCTTGCCCTAATGTCTTTTGGCCCAACATGAATAAATGAGCACTTGGCAACACTGCTTCGCTCTCCTTGTCCTGCTATGTATCTGTATGTGGGTGGCGCCCAAATGGCAGTAAGAAAAATTATCCTAGATATTGTCTAGCAATTTAGCTGATTAAGCTGATGGATGTAAAGCAGCGAAATGTTGCAGCGATTAGTGTTCAAAAAAAGAAGTAGCATTGGGTTTGGGTTTGGGCCAGCAAAAAAAAAAAAGGGTTAATGCGATTTCAACTGCGACAGCTTGCGCCGGATGTCCCTTTTTATGCTTGACTTTCACTTGAGCGAACTTATCGGGCAACATAAATCGAAAGAAAAAGTTTTATAATCTTGACTGGGCTGCTACTCACCGGCACCACATGATTCTTGGCGCCCCAACAAATGGGCTTAAAGCTGCCCTTGCGTGTGGCCTCTTGAAATTCACCAAATTGATTTTCCCAATCGTAGGATATCAAACGTGCCTCCAGTGTCATGCCAGCCAATTCGGGCGGTGATGATATCAGCACGGGGTTCGAATCACTGCAAGAAAAAAAGAGAGAGGCAAAAAAAATACAACATTATTAACTTGATTACTATTGTCAACTTTGATTAGGACTTAAAATTTATTACTGCCAAGTCGCTTTGGCGCACAGATTTTTAAGTCAACCCAGATTTGCGCCCTGCCCGAGGGTGCACCACCAAAAAACTTGAGCTAATTAATCTTTTGGATTTTCATTTGTGACGCGTCAAATACGTTGTTACATTTTGGTATGCCAGTCGCCAAATTAAATAAAAACCGCGAGCGCACAGTCCCAGCAAGACAAAAGGAGCACATGCAGCAATTTCATCCAAATGGTTTGGGTGGCAGTGTAAAGAAAGCAGAGCGCCTTTTTTCTGCTCTAGCTGGCTGAAGCAGTGGCGCAGTTGGCTGAGTAATGATGGGGAAATCTAGTTAAACGAAAGTCTGTGTTGGAAGCTGCTTGCTTGGGAATCCTTAAGGTTCTTCTTATTGATTTCGCTTAGTTGCTTTGGAGTTGCTTACTTAAGGGCGTTTGCCCTTAAAGGGTTTTTCAACACCATAAAGCTTATTGGCTTAGTTGTTAATCGTTTAACTAGATTTTGTAGTTAGGGTTTCAGCGAGTACTTGAAAGGTCTGCCAAGTTTGCAGCAGTTTGCACTTGATCTGGAAGTAATCTTTCGTAGTTTCTTGAGAAGTGCATTAAGTCAATAGAACTGTAGTCAAATCATAGGTATAATTAGTTACTAAGTATGCTTTTATGCAAAATTAATAACAAAGTCTGCATTGACGAGTTCCAAATAGCAAACCGCACACTTTGATGTATCCTGTTTTAAAAATATTTACATAATGAAATTTGAAAATATGTTATTATGTTTGAGACAGCTATCAATCAAAAAACTAACTAAAAAAGAGGATTATAGCTATTTTTGGCTTATATATGATTGGCTGTTATATGTTGGTCTGTTCGCTTGTAACTTCTAAGCCGCTCATAATAATTTGGAAAATGAGGTATCGTTAAAAGCATCTTGATTGTCCGCTGGTTATAAGCTATGTGACGTCACACTAAAGCTAATATGGCGGCCTCAAGAGAACATTAAGTGCGGGAGACAACATAATTTTTTTTGTAATATTGTTGCGTATAAAATGAAAACGCTTAATTAGCACATTTCGAATGCATGTATACTATTAACTTTGTTCTGATAAACTTAATCAAAATAAGTTATTACAAAGAATTCAAAAAAATGTAATTTTCTTTTCCCCAAATCAGCTATATTTTTAAGAGAACTTAAAACTCCGCCATCTTTTTTGCTTTTACCCACGTACATGTAAAACAAACAAAAATTTTCAGCGCTTGATTTGGCAGTAGTCGGGTTTTAGTGTTATTAAACCTTTTTTTTATACTTGGTACACATCTTGTGCACAGCTTTTTCATCTCTAAATTTTTCATTAATATGACACTTTTTGAACTGTCTATAAATACAGCTAACTCACGAACTTTTACTCTATGGTTATCCAATACCATTTTTTTTTTCCAACATTTCAGAAGTTGCGAACTCTATTTTGATCTTGGCAGCTCGAAATCGTTTAAACCCTGTACTATCAGCCAAAAACAAACTGCACAAAGTACTAATATCGAATTTTGAACTTAAGCTGTCAAAACAAGCTACTTCCCTTTTTTAATTTTTTTTTTTAACATTTATTAACACCATTTTTAATCTTTTTATTAAATTTTTCAACACTATTTTGTTAGTTCGGCTAAATTTGGACGGTACTCAAATTATGACCTCAACAATTAAATTAGCTTTCTCAACGTTTCCAACTTTTAATTATCTAAGACTTTTTTTTTTATTATTACTTGATAAGATGTACATCGAGATTATATATTATGTAGGTATATATATATATAAGGCGCCACTCATCAGTTAAAATATTTTTTTTTTTATATTTGTTTATTTGTAATCTGTCCACAGGACATTCAACAAATTTTATAACATCTTACAAAAAATATTTACATGATTGGCTTGACTCCAATGAGATAAGTAAAAATAAACATTTAAAAATGAATTCCTTGACCCCCAAAACCCCCCATATACACATAAAAATATGACAAGTTAAAAATACAAATGTTGAAAAAACCCTTTTTTTTTTAAATCTGCAGGCTCGAAATTCAAAATAGACCATTGTTTCCTCGGCAAAGTTGCTTAATTGTCCGTAGAATACTCCTAGGGGGCGCCGCGAATAGCAAAAAATTTTGACCCACCCTAATATCTATATAAGTATATATAGTATAAAGACATCCGTATACGCATATAATCGCTCCTAGTCGGAGCATAGGGCGTAAGAGCTAAGATTGACTTTGCTGTTTATTTCTTCCTATATCATGTTCAATTTCTCGTATGTCTTATGTTACATGCATTGCTTCATTCTTCCAATTAATAATATAATTTATATATTGTTGCGAGCATACAATGATTAATTGTTTTATATTTGTAATAAGTATTTTCATATTTCATTAAAGTTTTTATTATTTCCATGTCATCTGCTATAGTCATTCTTATTTATAAAACTAATCTCAGCATATTTGCACTGCTTTATTGCAAATCTTCCGCATCATCTGCACAGATTCTTGGGCCCACCCAAAGTAAATTTATTAGCCTTTTGTGTACCCTTTAAATAGTTGCGCCACTGACCCCAGCACATACTTCTATTTGTATAAATATATATATATGTACTATGTATATAGTTATTTTCCTTAGTCATATTCATTCATTCATTTTCACCATTCATTCATTAAGCTTCGTTTCGTTTATTTCGTTTGCTTAGCACTCTTGATGTGCTCTGCGCCAGCCCCGGATTTCATTGCTCTCCGCCCTTACAATTAGGCTAATTAATTTTGTTCTTTGGTTGGCATTACGAAAAATGTTGCTTTAATTTCCTAGAATACCAACACCCACACACATACACACATATATATAAAGATACGCACTGTGAAATATAATTTGCTTGTGTCCGGTCTGTGCTCTTTGGCGTGCTCTGCATGTATGTCAGAATCCTTTGGAAGCCGCAAACAAATCTCTTTTAATTAATTTATGATTCCACTCAATCCTCATCGAGGGTTGTCTGATAGATGCGCACAGTTGCTAAAGTCTCTGTGTATTTGTGCGGGGGGGTGAATTTGGGTTTCACCGAGGGTAGGTTTTTGCTACAGAGTACTATGTACGATTGCCTGTATACGGCATGCTGCAGCAAACCAAGTAACAGCCGCAACAATTTGCGGTGGCAAACACGAAAAATATTAATGTCTGCGGATTGATTGCACCCTGCGATCGCTCTTAAAGCCACAAACTAAAAGCGGCCACTTGTGCGATTCCTGTGTGCATGTGTGTGTGTGTGTGTGGTCCAGGACCATAATAATAATAATATAAAATAAAATATGGCACTGGCCATCTGTCTCTGGTTCGCGTGCACTGCGGCTTGCATATCTCTGACACGCGTTGGTCCTTCTGTCTTCTGTTTTCTGTCTGTGGCCTGTTTGTTTCGCTGTTGGTGTTTGTGGTTTATTGAGCGAACTCCAGCAGCCAGCTGGAGCACATACCCTGAGCATGGCTAATAGTGTGTAGCCAACAGTAGAACCGTAACCTCATGTTGTATATTCAGTTCTCTACATTTATGGTTACTATACCCCTGGATACGTTATAATAAATGCGTATGTTGTGCAACGCGCAGCTGGGTTTTATGCAAAAAAAAAAAAACCATTGCATATAACAGGGCGCAATCATTTCGCATCAATCGCAACGTTTTTGGGCTTATCTCCGTTTTTGGAAAATGCCGCGACTGTTGACTTCATTGGCACTCAGTATAATTAAAATTATGATCCAAAACAACAAAGCACCAGCAACCAGTTGACTGGATTGGCTCTGCTCTTTGGCACTCTGCTGGTCTAGCTGCCTATTTGGTTGCCAATGTTGATTATAAAATCGAATATGCACAGCATCGTCGTTACTCGCCACCCGCCACCCGCCACCCAGCTGGCTGGTATGACCCAACCACTGGCCCAAAATCCGCACTCAATCCCAAATGCAATAGTCCCTGCAGGGCACAGACCAAAACCAACTGCAATGCGCAGCTCCTCCTCCATCAATGGCTTTATTTATGTAGCGTTATGACGGCCCTGGCATTGCCAACTGTGAGATGGCACAATGAATGCTTTGAGTGTGCATTGGTATTGTCATGTGTGTGTACATGTGAGTATCTATGTGAGTACTACTGAGTATGTTGCTTTATGCATTTAAGGCTATATATTTCAAAAATTCAATTTTGAATTCAATTCAATGCATTGCAATGCAATAGCAAATGGTCACGTTGATGACAAATGAAAACTAAAATGACAACAGCAACTGTTTGCTTTTTTACCCTAATCCGGGTGGGCATGTCTAGTTTGCTATGATGCTTGTTACGCCTACGAGGGTTGCTTCTTATATTTCTAGGCGGATAGTGAAAGCAGAATCATATGTCTGTACCTTCAAAAATACCCTATTGTTTAGCTGCAGATTTCTTGAAAGGTTGCTGAGAGCTAATGCCAAGTTTTGGCCATCATCTTCGGCAGAGTTCTTTTGAAGGTGCTTCAGTTTTAAAACTTATGTTTCTAAATCTTTTGATGGGATTGTCGTAAGGGTACCCTCTTGCCAGCCTATTGCGGACATTACATCCATTGTTAAAAATGGCTTTATGTACTTCCTTTTAAAGTATTCCCCATATTCAAGCTTCTTCTGGAAGCACTTTTGCCAATCCGAAGATGGTACCTTTAAAATGAGTTTTATAAATGCTTCAACCGCTCTTCTGGTGCCGGAAAACGTTGATCTCACAATTTACTTTTCAGAAGTCCAAAGGGGCCGAGTCAGGGCTGTAATGCGAATGAAAAATTAATTCGAGACTACAGATCTAATTTTAAAACCCATGTGCCATCATTTCGCAATTCATCTGATTGTAAACCATTCGTAATTCACCATCCTACGTTGCTTCAATGGAATAGTTACCACGTAAACAGCTTTTCCGAAGAAACGAGCGACCATTTGCCGCAAGGCACTTACTCCGAGAAGAATTTCATAAGTGATGAGATTCAATATAAGAAGCTCTTATAGAAAAGAAAGTTATAATGAAAGTTGCAATTAGGACCTATATCTTAAAAATTAACGCAATTAAAGAAGTAGAACATAAAAAGTTACTGCTCAAGACTGTACCTTTTTGATTTTCTAGTGTTGTAAAACTATTAGATACAGATGTTTAGTTAGAGTCTTAGTTGCAGTATTTTAAATCTAACAACTACCAAAAGAAGGCAATGATTCAATAACCTTTAATTGAGTGTTATAAGATTTTATATTATAAGAAACTTTGGCATTTTTATAAAGAGTACTAAAATCTTATAAATGTACTAAGAATCGTATTCGTAACTTAAATTAACTTTTGAAGATATATCAAGCGAATCCAAGGCAACTTATTTTTACGCAGCTAAAAACCAAAGCTGCATTCTTTACAGATTCCATATGAGTGTACCATGCATGAAACAGTGTAACCCTACAAACTAAATCTAGTCTAAAATCGATTTTTTTTATGAGACCTGCTAGAGTATGCAAATATCAACGCTGCGAAGCTACCTTGAAACAATTTTTTTGTTGTTGCATTCATTGAAGAATTTTCTCTTGTTGTTGTATTCTATTGTTTATAGAGAATACTACCTTTTATTGGATTAGCTCTTAGTTTGGTGAGCGCATAACAAAACACAAATCCAATAAGATATTATGAAAAAAATTTATTAAATAGACAGAATGTGACAAATCAAAGATTAATTAAAATAAAAGTTGAACGAAATAATTTCTATAATGGAACCAAAATGGAAAATAGAACAAAATTTGGTGTACAAAAAAGCAAAACGAAAAAAATTATTAAAAATAAGTAGCTTAAATATGGTATATAATCGTAGACGAGTCGCCTTCAAGGCATATACTCAAAGCTGGGTCAACAAAATTAAGCGCTTGGAAGTAGTTTTTCGGGCATTTTAACATGGTTTACCCAATTTATGCAAATTGACTATTTAACAGTTAATTTAAAAGTATGTCAGACTTTTTACAAAAGTATATAAAAACCAATATGTATTCTATATTGGTTTAACATAAATTATTTGCAATAAATCCGATTAAAAAATATAATCTTTTTTGTTATTACTGCTGGCGCCATCTAGCGTTAATTGCCGAAAAATGGGCACTTTTGCTTTTTTGTCTCGACGCTTTTTTCGACTGGCCTAAAGGAAACTTTTTTGTTATAGTTTTTTAATAATAAATTCTTTTGTAACAATATAAATTATTTTTAATAAAAAATTTATATTTTTTTATGTTTAAGCAGCTGTAGTGTGTTTTTTTTCAAATTTAAACAACACTTTGTAATCAACTTAAAGCCAAACCGAACCGCCTCGTTAAAGCATTTGAGTTCCTTCAAGTAATTGGCGAAACCATTAAAAAAAAAAATAAAAGCCAACAATTTCAGTACGAGGCAAAGAAATTGGCAACTTGATATGCTTTACAATTACAACAACAAAAAAGGAAAATTGCAATAAATCGATAGGGAAAGAAAATATTCAGTAAGAAGTAATAAAGTTTTAAAAGAGAAGAATAATGGGATTGGGGTCAACATTGCAAAGTCTTAATGAGCTACCCAAGGTAGACAAAATGAGAAGCGCTCACCAAAGAAGCACAAGATATATTTATATCTTTTTCCGAGGTTTAAACAATTAACAAAAGCCGCAGGGCAGCAAAAACAACAACAGACGCCGGAATCACGGCAAAAAGGGCAAGAACTATAAAATGAAGCCAATTTAACGATACAGAGTGTGTGGCAAAGAGAGACGTAGGGTGGACAGTACAAAAACAACTTGAATAATTACTTTGATTTTAATACAGAACATTTTTTAAATACAAAAAAACACACATACACACACACACACAAACAATTAAAATTAATTTCAGGCATGGCAAGTGCGTAAATTGTAAAAACCACTATCACATTATTTGGCCCAGACAGAGCTGAATGCCAGATATATACAAATGTACAGTGAAAAAAATTACTTGCACAATTTCACATTTTACGCAATTTTAATTTTACGGAACTTTGTTTTTTGCAAAAAAGAGTTGTCGGTGAAACAATCAACTTTGTAACAGTGTACTTTGGGTATAATGGTATATGGGCATGTGAGTTTAATTTTCGTATAATTCGCTGGTTTTTTTTGTATATTTTTCCACAAACTTTCGGAACGCATATAATATAATTATTAAGTAGATAAGGAAATTAGAAACTCAACTCTTAACTTTATTATTTTAGATTTCTGTCTACAATTTTGTTCGTTAGTCTTTATTCATAAAGAGTAAATGTGCCCAATTTTAACATACAAATTAATATTTTTGAACTTAAGCCACTGACGCTGTATAAAAAAAATGTGAATAAGTTGTAACAGTTACCGAAAGTGGGATGCCCTTCACTCACTTTTTCCAAAAATAAAAGTAATTATTTGCGATAAATGGTGCCTTGATACATTGACGATTGCTGGATTAGAGGGATGTTTTGTAAAAATGTCAATGTTTCCTTGTTTATAAGGCTCATGTGAGTCTATGTACCGTACATACCTACTGGTGCCAACAAAATCCGGTTCGAAAATTGATACATTTTTGCCAAGTTATATCGTTCGGGAATTTACTCTGATGTTAATAGTTTTTTTTTGGGTTCAACCCAAGAAATCTTCGATAGGGGACAAGTTATTGACATGAAAAATTTCACCTTCTTACGAAAAATGAGCATCTTTTGATACATTTTTTTTTTGAGATTTTGATATTCCTACAGACGGACGGGTAGAGAGACGGATATGCTAAGTTTCTTCTTCTGTCTTCTTCTTAGACAAATCTACTTAAAGCGCATTCATAGTAAATATGATTATAGTATATGTGTGTGTGCCATGTTAGGTGCGCAGAATAAATCTCTAAAGGGATTTAGCGTTCTTAAGCTAAGCTTTCTTTATGTTCTTTTTTAGGCTTTTTCTTAGGTAGTCTTATAAATTAAAAAATTTGTTTAATAATACCTATAAAATGGAAGTGAATGCCATTATGCAGTAACTTACTTGCGCCATCTTGCGGCAAATACTGGTAAGCGGTATGCCATGCCAACATTTTGGCGCTTAATTCACCTAACTAAAAATTATTTGTAATAAACGGCCACACTAAATTTGTTACTGAAAGTTATATGCCAACTAGCGATTAAAAAGAACAAGTATTGACATACGGTCACACTAACAGAAAGAGAAAGTTCAACACGGCGGCGACAAAAATTGTTTGCATATAATAGAAGAAGTAAACGCTTTTATTACTTTATTTCTTTAGCACATTTTCTAAATATTAAATAAGTTTTATTTTTAGTTAAAAAAATGCAAAACTCGTTTAAAAAATTCATTGCTATCAAAATTCCAAAAAAAAAAAGAATTTAAAAACCATTATCCTTGTAGTCAATTTTTTATAACGGTGTGCAGAATATCAAAGCAACAACAAAACAGCTCAAATGAACGTGGCCAAATAAAATTGGCAACAAAACCCGAAACGTAAATTAAGCCAATAACGGGAATTCCAAATGGATGTGTGTGTGTGTGTGTGCGTGTATGTTTGTATGCATGGTATGGTAACTGGTAACTGGAA
The DNA here is from genome assembly GCA_949987675.1 of Chymomyza fuscimana. Taxonomy (NCBI): domain Eukaryota; kingdom Metazoa; phylum Arthropoda; class Insecta; order Diptera; family Drosophilidae; genus Chymomyza; species Chymomyza fuscimana. The sequence goes on from OX465089.1 coordinate 12,875,638, forward strand.
CTCGTTTTGGTTGCATGATCAATGATGCACAAATGGCAGCCAGGACAAGAGTTCCTGTCTTGTATATATGCATCTGTATGTTCATTGTGCTATACTAGTATGTCCTTGGTCTTTTAATGGGAGCTTTGCATGACGATGACGATGTTGGCGACAGCAGCAACAACAACAACAACAACAAAAAAAAACAAGGGGTCTGACTGGCTGCTGTTAATAGCGACGATAGCGGCCATAACTCGCTAGCTGCAACCAACTTCCCATTCCTCCCACTCCCTTACCTTACACCACCGCATCTACGTATTTTGTAGGTTGGTCAATTGAGCCACATTTGAACTGCAAACAATTTTTGGCCACTGACTTGCCATGTGCCATACACTCAACGAAATCTGTGCGCGCATCAAATTAAATTGAATTTCAACCACAATAAGCATGTCAGCCAAAGGCTGTGTACGTTACCGTTCGAACCCTTTAGGCCCTGTTAGTAATGGCCATGGAAAGTGGTTTATAATTACATTAGTGCCAAATGGTCACCAGTACAAAACAACACACATACAGCCTTAGTATGTTTAGTTTCGAACCAGTTTGGTTTTAGTCTGCTCGTTTACGGTGGGTCTAGTCGGGTCTGTTTGCTCTGAATAGTTGGGCTGTTGGGCTTTTTGGTCAGCTAGTTGGTGGTTCAGTTGGTTCTCCCACCTGTCTCATTAGCTTATCATACATCACACATTGAAAGTACTTCGGTACTAATATTATTTTCATTGCAGTGTTGATGCTCTGCCGCTTTGCATTGTTGTTGCTGGTAGAGTGGCGGCCATTTTGTCATTGTATAATTAAAGTTGAAGCTTTGCAAGCAGCTTTGTGGGTGACTATCATATAGATATGTCCTAGTCATGGAATCATGAAATTTGTGTATCTCTCTAAAGGGTATGTAAGGTTTGCTACAAAGCTTTCAAAAATAATTAAAGTAAAATTCTATGTTGATTCTATTTGGTTTTAAGAACAAGCCATTTATCTTGCTTACAAGTTTCTCGTGACAGATTTGCAGATTTTTGTAATTTTTATATTTTTTTTTTAATGTAAGATGTATTTATCATTCGTTTTAATTTAAGCTCTGTCACAGTGTTTAAAAGTCGCTTATCTATATAAAGTGGCAACGACATTATTTTTAAAGTTTCCATTTTCTTTCAGACGCTGAGAAATTTTGTAGAAAGCTTTTCCTTATGCTAAAAACAGTTCCAGAAGAATCTATATATAATATAGATTATATATTATATTATTAAATATAATGTAACGACACAAAAATTTGCAATTGGCAGGCAGTTTAAAAAAAATTTTACTAAAATATTTTTTTCCTTTAAAACTAAGCATTTTTATAAAAAATTAATTGTGTTGTATAGAATTTTTTATTTCGAAAATGTGGTCCGGATCTGATTTTGGTTGGATATGCCAAAATAGTTGAACTTTTAGTTGAAGATGTTGTTGAAATTTCAAATATCGAAAATTTCAATTTTGGATGAACGTGTGTTGCAAGCCTGTTTAAAAGATATACTGAAGCTAGCGTTGCATTAAATACATTAAATTCATTTTATTTAATATTTAATCAAATTATATCTGCCAAACACAAGGCCAACTAAATTTTGGCAAATATCTGGTGCAACTAAATTTTTAAAATTATTTGGTTTAAGTAAATTTTGGCAAATACTTGATGTAAATAAATTTTGGCAAATATTTGGTGTAAATAAATTTTGGCAAATATTTGGTGCAAATAAATTTTGACATTCAAATATTTATGCATTTTGAGCAAATATTTACAAAAACTTACAATAAATACTCTTTCAGCTATTAATTTATTCTCAATTTTTCTAATCAATTTTAAGAACTTATTTTTTTCACTAAAAAAAAATTTTTTCGCGGTCAAGCGTTCTTAGGGTTTGAAATAGCTTTATCAATGAGTTTTAGCAAGCATATACATTTTTTTTGTATTTAACTGATGAGAAAATCAAAATCGTATATTTGTAGTGAATTTTGCAAAGACACTCTTCTGCTTTTGCTTGCTATAGAAAGTATTAACACCTTGGCAAGAGCATGCAAATTTTGATGCTCAAATTTTGTCTACAAAATTCGTTTTGCTGCCTGTTTTTATTGTCGGGCTGTTATGCCTGGCTTCATTATGAATTTTAATCCTTATATCGTATTCGCACTTTTGACCAGTCTGGAATCAGGCTGAACAGGCTCAAGCGCTGGAAACCGGCATTCAGCATTAAGCGCTACAAAATTGCAGTAGCCATAATAACTGCCAACCAATAATAACAAATGTGTCGGGTTCAGGCGGTACATAACGACTATTATATACGCTTCATTAGACTTATCTCATTCTCATTGATAGGAAAGGATTATTTAATTAGTTAGCATTTAGTAATTAGTTCGTAAATAGTAGCTTTTTTTGTCTTTGAGAACTAGAACTAAGTTGGTTCTTTTGTGTTCCTGAACACTTTGATCTTCGAGAACAGAAATATGGAATAATAAGTAGAGAGCTAGAGAGGCTGACATGCCTAAATCGGTTTCGTAAGTCCTTCTATAAATTTTGTTGCAAAGTCAGCGATGTCTTTGTTGTTTCATTCTGGCGGTTAACATTTATATGCACTAAACGAATATACCCTTTTACATATTGGTTGCAGGGTATAACAATGACAACAACAACAACAACAACAAGGATAGTAAGAAGAATGCATAACGGCAAGGGACATGCCATTGTTAAAACAAACAACAACAAGTGCGTGAAACAACAAGGACAACAACAGCAACAACAATAACAACAACAACGAGCATAACGATAGACAATTGCAAATGACTTTATCAATTCATGTCGATTTTCGGTACATGCAGTTCAACTTGTCGCTGTATATATGTATGTACTCGGTATATGCATAAGTATCAGTATGTGTGTGAATGAGAGTCGAGTGGACATTGCACTATGTGAGGATATAGAGCCACTATGATGTCTGGTAGGACCCACAATCACTTACAACAACTGCAACAACAACAACACAATGGCAACAGCAGCAACAGAAGCAAAAGCTGTAAAAGTTTGCTGCATTAAAACATGACTGAAAGGATGCCACTACATTGATGGGGGTGCAATGCATCCTTGCTGCAATGCGTCATTGAATTTTTGCTATTGAGCTCATCGATATTAGAAATGAACGTAGAATGGTTTCATACAAAAATTTTAATTAATGACAATTAGGTACGTTACCACGTTTGTAGCTTCCAGGCGTTCAAGATTATGTGAGCTGTAATTTTAGTTCACAGATAACTATTTTTTTTTTACACGTCTTGTAAGCATTGGTTAATGAGGCCATAATTATGCATACTTGGCCATAATTATGCATGTAACCAAACATATCAAGCTACGTCATATAAATAGCGAAATATCTTAAGCGCCATCTCAAATTTTACACTACGCTTTCATCTAATGGCTTTTACCTACATGGCTGTCAAGTCATTACTTAGAAGAAATCATAAATAAATCACAGAATTTTATAATTTATCCCCAAAGGTATAGATTTTGATTAAAGATTAAAAAGACGGAAAAATAAACACAAATCGGGTCAACTGATAGAAAGAGTGGTTTTGCCACACATTGCATCTTCCAGATATCCGACAGACGGTGATATAAAAGCTGAGCCCAAGTCTACGCAGAAATTTTCGAGGTGCTCGGATCTATTTTCCGTATGACTTCAAGCTGTTGACTTCACTTAAGGTCTATTTCAACCCTATGTTAAGTTGGGTTAGTCTATGCCATGCAAAACATCCCCGTGGTGATGAATCCCGCCAATACAGCTTAGTAGTTTGGAACAATATGTGACAGGTTGCCTATCAAAAGTCCAGATTTGGCCAACTTCATAGCAGTCTTGACTTGAGAGATTTAATTGAATTACTCGATTTGGTTGACGAGCTTTTTATAGGATCTTCATTTTGGTACAGAATAGCTGTTGCTATTGCTGGCGCCATCTAGTGAAATTTGCTGGCGCCATCTTTTGTAAAGCATAGGCTAATAGCACAACACTGTTTTGTTTGCTTATCAGTGTCCACTTGACGCCAGCGTTTGGATGTAAAATTACCCGATTATTTTTTTATACAAAGTTTTTTCTTTATGGTTGTAATTTTCGGTGCTGCGTACTTGGTTTTGTAAGCAATATTTTGACAGAAATATAAATTTACCAGGAGACTAACATATTTAGATTCTATTTTGCAGGAACTATCAAAATATTTTTCACACGAATGCGCTATATATGATGGTTTTTTTAAAGCCTACAGAAGCCAGGAATATTTTGATCTACATAAAGCTCTAAGTTTTTTTTACAAAATTTTATTTGTTAGTATTTTTTAGCATTTTATTTTAAGATTAAACAAAATTTGTATCTGAAACTCTGGTTCAGGCTACATTTTAAAACGCAGGAAGTTAGAACTGTTTCAGTGTACATCTAATATGCAGCTCTGTAAATGTGTAGAACTGGTACTGAAGTTTTTCAGCTCAAGCTTTTAATTTTTTATATTCTTGGTATTTTACCTAAGAATAAATTACTTAAAAAATTAATGCAAACTCTGTATCGACTTTATTTAAGTTTAATTTGTGAAAAAAACAGCGATATCCAAACTCCTTTCCAAAAATTGTAACTTCTATTTGATAAAGCAATGCTGCTTAATTTTCGCTTACCCTAAACGCTCCAACTGCACGTCGCATTCTTCTGTATCAACTTCTTGTCTCGATTATTTCGGCCATTAAAACTTGGACAGTTTCACTGAACAGACTACTCCGCCCTTAACTTGGCAACAACCATTAACTTTAACCATTGCTCAGGAGTTCTTGCCCACTCCCTAAGCCGTATAGCCTTTATACAAAACCAATCAAGCCGCAAATTCCACTAACGCTTTTTACTTAAGGATATGGCGCAGTGCTGCTGCCAACCTAACTCATTTAGCAGACCATGTTTCCTGTGCTCGAACTGTGTTAACTCATAAAATTCGACCTTAATCTGTTTACGCCGTTTACTTTGATTTGAACAAGCAAAAAAAAGAAATGTATATATACGGAAAAAGATGAACCAAGATGAAGTCTTATAGAAAATTATCTTTGATTTGAGTTGGCCAAGGCTTGTGTCAATACCAAGTGATTAATAGAGCAGCACTAAGCGGGAATGAATCTCTGCACGAAGTACTCGCATTCATGTTTAATTTGGACTAATTTTCACGAATGCTTTAATACAATATTTATGCCCCCGAGGTGATTATACCGTTGACCGCATTGAATTGCCAATTGAAGAGTCAAGTTGCCTGATAGGAAGCATCCTGCTCATGAATGCCATGTCTGGCTATGTTTTGCGCCACTCTCTCTCACACTGTTTATTTAACACTTGATGTTAATAGGAATCAATATTTTCTAAATAAACAGGCGGTTCGTTGGGGATCGGGGCTGCGGCGTAGAAGCTGCTTGCACTCTGCCATGTCTCGTAATTTATTTTTCCACATTCACAATTAGAGCTCAGTTTGAGTTCGTTTTCCAATTGTTTGTTGTGCAAATACTTCAGTAAGCAGCCGACTGTCGACTGTTGACTCTCTTACTCTCTCTGTGTCGTAGTAGTAGCTTCTCTTCCGTAGCTCTGTTGTCTGCTCTTCAGTCGCTGCTGTCACTGGGACTTCGTTAGGTGATTTGGTTATGCAGCAACATCATTAAATCACCAATTACTTTAGTCAACAGAGAAATAAACCGAATTTCCTTATACACAATGTGCCGTCGAGTGGTTGGGCGGAACATGCACAAAGTGACAATGTACAATGGAACAAATTGTGATGAAAGTTCATTAAAAATTTGCTTATTGCAACAATTCCTACAGTATTTGGTACAAACAAACGGAGAGCAAATAAATAAATATTTCAAGGCTTCATTTAAATGTATTATATTCATTTGTGTAGCTTAAGTCGTTTTAGACGACAGTCTGAATGCATTTATCGAATGTTTTTAAATAGGAAATATATTCAATGGAAAAATTAGGCACAAACAAACTGAGGCGTTTAATCGAATATTTAAAATATTAAGGAATCATTTAAATGTACATTCATTTAGTGTTTATACAATATGTTTGGCCTTAAGTTTTTTTGAGCAGTGTGATTGCATTTATCGAATGTGTAAAAAATAAAATTAGTAAATATTAAGCAAAAGAGGCAATCAATCGAATATTTTAAATATTTAGCTATCATTAAAATGTATTATCAGCACAAGTTTAAATGCTCAAGTTAAGCCTAAACTTATGTAACAAATATCTAGCAATTTATTTTCTATGCTCGATGGAAATGAAAGTAATCGGTCAAAATGAGTGTATATAAATATACAATCTCACTGATTTTATATATTGACATATTAGAAAGAGACTACAAAACTTTTTTAGCTTCACTATTTTTTTTTTTTAAATCCATAAAAAGGCTCAAAAAAAGAAATTTTAAAAACCTGTTGCAACAAGATATGATCTGAATCTGCAACTAAAGATGCCCGGTAATGTTGACCACTTGTTGTATGATATCTCCAGCTAATCAGGCTGGATTGGCGATCAAAAATTTGCAAATTGCGATTCATTAAAATATATGTATTTTTGATTATTTGCATTATAGAATATAATTAAAAAAAAAAAAACAACATGTTCTGAACTGAATCACCACCAAAAGAAGCCAGACCTTCTGATGGGTACATCGCCGTGTGCACTCTAAGATACCTCCAGCTAATCAGGCTGGATTGGTAATAAAAAATAAGACAAATGCAATTCATAAAAATTTATGTATTTTTAATTATTTGCATTATAAAATGAATAAAAAAAAACTTATTTTTTGCAAGATAAATTTTCGGCTATTCGTACAGTTTTCGATAAATGTCTATTTAGACAATTACAATGCTTTAAATTCACATATGGGTGACGTATGTTCTCAGCATGTGAAATAAAATCAAGTCGATATAGCCAAGTCTCTCTGTCTGTATGAATAAAAAGAACTCGGAAACTTTAGTAGATATAGATCACATTGTCTGCAGGCAAATCTAGTTTGCCGATTCGTTCCGATATCTTGTCTCATTTATCTGTAGCGTCTAACGAATTATATCCATACTATAAAAGTCAGCAATCTCAAATTTGGCATAATCAGCAGACAGATGGCGGAGCCACTTAGTTTAATTTTTACAAAAATTTTGGTAGTGCATAAATATTGATAAGAAGTTCCTATTGGACAACATTTTTCAAATGAATTAGTTTGGGAAAGGATTTGCTTTTTTATTGTGTATGACACTTTCGAAAAAAAAACTAAAAATCGGGTCAACTGTTGATTTCATACTAGTCTACAAAAAGGCGCCATCTAGTGAACTTTGGTGGCGCCATCTTATGTAAAGCATCGGTTAATAGGACAACACTGTTATATTTGTAAGCGTAAAAGAAAATTAAGCGACTATTTTTTTTTACGTTTAATCATTATATTAAATTGTAATTATTTTTATTTATTAACTGGTTCTGTAGCCGATTTGTTGAATTATGTATTCCCGTATATAAAAAGCTTATATACAGCACTTGGTCTGCCAAACGTGTTCACCAGAATGCCAATCGAGAATGAATGAAAATCGTAGCGGATAAGCTATGCAGAAATCATTCGATATTTTCATACAGTATATAATCGAATATGCCTTAACGTATTCAATCAATTCAATCCCAATACTTTTGATCAATCGCATTTATTCAATATTAAACTATAAATCGATTTTTTATACCATTGTTTCCAGTGACAATGCAAGGCAGTGGCAAAAGGCATATCTTAATGTAAATACTTGTATATATCTCTATAAATATATGTATAGGTACGAATGCAATTTCTGCATAAACTCGTAGTATATTTTTTTATATTTCGGTATGTATGTATGTATATATGGCATTTAAAGGACTGAATACTTACGTTGCCAGTTGTTCGATGCCAAGTGAATGCAATACCGTGGGCAGACTCGGCAGTGAGTGACACGTTGTCAGTTTCTTCTGGCGTGGATAGTAAAGTGTCAGCACCGTGCAGCTTTCTTCCTTCATTGTGAGGCCACCTGTAAAAGAGCATAAGCAGAGGAATGCATAAGAATTGCAACAACAAAAACAGCAAACAAGCTACCAAATACAAAAAAAAAAACACACATAAAATGCAAAAATTCGCACAGGACAATTTCCTGCCTGACTGGCCAGGTAAGCGCCTTCACTGCCAACACTACCAGAGGGAGCTGCCGGAGCAGCAAGTAACCAAGCAAACCAGTCGCTCGACTGGCTTTGAACAAAAGACAAAATTAAGCGGCCATTGCAATGGCAGCAGACGCCGTCATAATAATATTCTCTGAAAGAAGACGCTTGGCAGCAGCGCCATCATCTGCAACACCATCATCATCTTCGTCATCGTCGACATTGCTTTATTTGAGTTGGGAGACTTATTCAGGTGGGTGTCATATACTGTGACTACTGTGTAGCATTTTGTGCTACAGTCTCTTACCAAGGAGCCCTAGAACTCTCTATTGTGCAACATCGTTAGGTTTGTTCCACTATTTTGACTGTTTCTATAGAGTCAGTGGAATTGTGTGTTGTTGCACTCATTCACTTAGTCAAAAGTGTAGATTGTGTTTGAATTTGCAGAAAAGCAAGTCAAATTTACGTAAGGAATATAAATTGAGAAATGTTAGCGACATATCATTATGTATGCCCTGTTGAATCTCTAACGCGGTTGTAGTTTCCATTTTGGGAGCGAAAAAAATAATAAGACGCAGTGAAGTGAATTTGAATTCTTAAGTTGTTGAATTTTGATTTAATTTATTTGAACTAGTTTGGTTTTTCCTCCTTTTGCAATGAAATTATAAATTTTATGCTCGCTAATTTATTGAACATTAATATATTTTTCTATCTTTAATTTTAAATTGTGTATATATTTTCGTCAAACATTTTAATTGGTTATTAAAGCAGTTAGCGTAATATTCAATTAATATTAACCAATATAAAAATTTAAAGCAAATTAAAATGTTTTTTTTTTTTTTTTCTATTTAAGTGAGGTTCGTATAATGAAAAGAATTTGTATGTATAGCCTTAGGGAAATATGACGTTGATTTGCGACTGGAGAAACAGTTTTCCATTGGCATCATATGAAATATGACGATTATCATTTATAAGCTGACAGATCGTCATATCGAAATAGTGTTTCTACAAACATAATAAATTCGTCATATAAGGCATCTCATACTATATGCCACCAGATATGACAACAAATATTTCACTGCCGTTATATTGAATGCAGCGATAGGCATTTATACCTTGACAGAGCGTCATATCGAAATAAATGCGTCATATGAGACATCTCATACGATATGTCACCAAATATTAAAACCAGTATTCCACTGGCATAGTATCACGGGCGTTACATTAAATATGGCGATTGCCATTTATACGCTGTCAGATTGCCACATCGAAATATAGTTTCCACGGGCGTCATAACTTCGTCAGGCATCTCACACGATATGCCACCAGATATGAAAAGCTGTATTCCACTGGCGTTATTGTAAAAATGTGATTCTACAAAAACCATAAATTCGTCATATGAGACTGCTCATACGATATGACACCAAAAATGGAAAAAACTCTTTCACTGGCTCTATGGAGATCGTCATATCGAAAAAGTATTTCTGCAAACGTCATGCATTCGTTATATGCAACATCCCTTACGATATGCCACCAGGTATGAAAACCATTACTCCACTGGCGTTATATTAAAAATGGTTCTAGTCATTGTTACGCTCAGTGATCGCCGTATCGAAATAGAGTTTCTGCGAACGTCATACGTTTGTCACTTAATACGATATGACATCAGAAATGAAGAACACTATTCCACTGGCGTTATATTAAGTATGGCTATGGTCATTTATGTGCTGACAGACCGTTATATCGAAAAGGTATTTCTGCAAACATTTGTGATATGCAACATCTCATACGATATGCCACATATATGAGAAACAGGCGTTTTATGGAGATACGCCGACAAGTCACCATATCGAAATAGTTTTTCTCAAGCGTCACAATTTTGTCATATGAGACATCTCAAACAATACACCACCAGATATGAAAACCAGTACTCCACAAACTTTATCTGTCGGTAGTCGTTTATACGCTGACAGAGCGTCATATCGAAATATTATTTTCATGAGCGCCAAAAATAAAAAATATGAAAACTATTATTCCACTTGCGTCATATAAAATAAATATAAATGCGTCATATGGCCATCTTAAATAATATGTCTCAAGATATAAAAAAATTTTATTTGGCGATTATAAGCTGTTTTTGCAAGTAAAGAGGTGAGAAGACGGTGCCTTTGTTTAAAAAAGTTTGAAGCCCTTTACCTAGAAAATGTGCAACTTTGACGTCTCACGATGAAGAAACGCCGTGCTGAGCAGCATATCTTTAGATGATAACTAAAGAGCTTTTAAGCATTTTTGCAATCTAAATGTTTAATTTAAGCCCAATCTATAAAATAGCAGCAAAATAAAAATCTTTGAATATTGAAAAACTTTTGGCTTAACCTTTAAACTTTAGCCACAATTACCAAAAAAAAAAGTCCACTTTTGCAAAATATTTGAAATTACTTTTCGAGTGTTTCATCTGTAGCTCGTTTATTAGAATTGTAGAATTTATTTAGCACTGTTGAGTTCCATTTTTTTTTTTTTTTGTCAAATATTATACCAATTAGTTTCCCTTAAGGACTCTGCTCAACTTGCAGCTCTTCCATGCTACTCTCAAATATGCTACATACCGCATCAGCAATTCGTTCCAACAAGCACATCCTGCAGAGCTAAACCAAAAGCCCCTACGCCCGCTTAGCACCTGTCAGCAATGCTAAGTGAAATGTTTCAATGTCTTGGTTTATATGTTTTACAATGACGTCGCCACCTCCAACCAAATATCTCTTCATTCCACTCTCAAAACCCTACCATGTTCGTTTCTTTGTCTTGCCTTTGCCTTTCGTGTTCCCATTTACGTTCTATATAGCCTTATTCTTGTACAGGTGTGTGTGTGTGCATGGTCTGTGTCTATGTAGGTGTTGCTGTGTTTGTGTCATGTGCAGCAATCGTCACCGTCAACATTACCTTAGCGCCCGTCGACCCTTCTCTTTGGGGCTGTCGCATATCGTTTGGCTGATTTAAATGTGTCATAGCGACGATTGTGCGACGTTGCTTGTTTACCTGGCTGAGCTCACCTGCTTCGCTTTTCGAAGTGCAATAGCTCCACCTGCCACTAGCTCCCCCTTTGTCTAGACATTTTGTAGCTTTGCTTTTTATAGAAATTTTTGCACATTACTCGCTTTGGGCACGACAATGGCAGCAGCGTCTGGTCTGTACATTGCAATTTTTATTTACTTCATAAACATTTTTTGCGCTAGATACTCTATAAGTAGTGGACAGTGCTTAAGGTTTGCTATGGGACTAGTAACAGTATGGTCCAAGTTTTTTTAAGCCAAAACGGCGGAGATTGCAACAACAAGTATTGATGGAGGCTGCACGTAGAGCAAATGATGATCAAAGGAATCTAGTCACTATTTTTTGTCATATGTTAGTATCTTAGATTAGGTTCCTAGTTGGAGCAAAGGGCCTCAGTCATATGTTTCGGTCAAAAGTCGATACTCCGGATTAATACAGAAATTTTCCCTATCCTATAAGTACCTAAAACCTTGTCGATTTTTTACATTCCAGAAAAACTGACAGACAAGTTGTCGGATAAAGATGAGTTTGATTACTGACTCATACAAATAGATACCCTCCAAAACAATCAATCCAATCTTAAGACTCGCCAGATCTCGAATCTCAAAAAGGGTCGGGACGAACATGATGTTAATCAGCTGTGCATTCATAGGAACGAGTTTACAGCTTTCTTACTCTTAATAGATCCTGACAGTTGAGCTTTAAAAAACCCGTGCCCGAAGTTTCTTCAGGGCCCGGTACTGTCGTACTGTTGTGATTCAAACTAAAGGTGTAATAGAGGGGCCGGTACCTTTTCCCCCCGGGCCCAGATTTTCTCTCTACGGCCCTGACTACAGCTTAGGAATCGCAAACAGTCTGAATCCAAATCGAAGTCTATATATTTTAGAGCAGATTCTTTTACATTAAAAGAGTATACAAACTGTGTGTCCCAAAGCTTGCTTGCAATAATTCAATTCCTTAATTTTTTTATTTTTTTTTGGCTATACTCTCTAGAGAGCAGCTGGTGATAAAAAAGAATCGTGCACTTACCCAGGGTAATTGCCTTTCGTGACGAACTGTCATAAATGCATTCGGCAATGAGTCTATCGCCGGGCATGGAATGCACCGACTGTGGCAGGCGACGAAAGTCCTGATAGGCAACATCTATATTGCTGTCGTGTGCAATTGGCGGAAGTTCCTCGGTTTGGCGAATCTGCAATAAGTTTGCTCATTAGCATTTAGCTTTACATTTGCCATTTGACAAGTTTTACTCTTTGTTTTTTTTTTGGGTTTCAGTCGCATATTTGGGCCAAATGCCGCTTGACAACTTACCTGACGTAGCTTAACTTCTTTGCCGATTTGATGTGTGCGCATCATAACCGCAAAAATGTTGATGCCTTGCGGTGGGAATGCATAGCCGGTGCAGTCCTCAATGCATTGGCCCTCCGATATGACGCGTTTTTGGCCGGGTGGTATAATGTGCCGCCAGTTGGGGTCCATGCCTGCAATGCCAAAAATGTTTTACGCTTTTAATTACCAGCTTAAAATGGTGGCGACAAGCAGCTAGCAGCTACTATGCAGCATATAGAGAGATAGAAATTATTGGAAAGGTAGAGAAATTGCTGCGGCTCTTTGCAATTTGCTGTCGCGCTAAAAGCACGGCGGTTAGCTACATACGCGGGCATACATGGCGTATGTGCAATATTGGTATTGGCGCCTGGCACTTTGCTGTTTTGCTACTTTGAACGTTGATTTTTTTAATTCAATTCGCTTAAAACGTGTAATTACATTTTAATTGATGGCTTTGATGTTTCACGACAACTTTGTCGCAATCACTTCAATAAGCATTTCTCAAACCAGCGTATCAATTTAAAAGTTTTCGCTTTGAACATTTTTTATTTATTTTTCGACACAACTAATCGAATTATGCAGCGACTTTGAGCCATTACTGCGCTGCCTGAACTTAATTTGTTTACCGCTGCGCTCAATTAGTTAAACGCAGCGACAAGACTTGTAAAAATATTACTCATACGCAGGGCTCTCTACATGCGTGAGACGTCATGTGTCGCAAGCAATTATAGCCGCGTGTTGTCTGCCGAAAGCAATACATATAAAAATATTTCAAATTCATGTGCTACACTTTTATTGTTTGTTTCATTTTTTTTTTTGCTGGCTCACTTATTCATTCATTCATTTATTGTGGGATTTGGCATTTCAATTGTACCGTGTGGGTGTTGGCGGCCATGTTGATTCAAGTTGTGTGTGTGTGTGTGTATTTGAGTACGCCAATCAAAATACTCGTGGGAAATGCTTGGCATTGCAAACGTCCCAGTCAGTGAGACAGCCAGCAATTCATTTTTATTTTAAATCCTTCCTGTTTTTATACAACTTTTATATTTTATAAAGACCTTTTTTTTCATAACATACAAATGAGGCGGCATTATGGTTTGTTCATGCTGTTTGCAACGCGGCAAGGGGCCAACAATAAAGCCAAAAAACATTTAAAATGAAAACTATATAATAAGCATGGGTTGGGCTCTTAGCTTGTACTAATTTAAAATATTGTGCATAATATTTTTGAATTTATAATCCATTAAATACATGCAACTATTAATTATTGATATAAAAGTTAATTAACATGACATGGAATATATAAACGTAAGCCATTAGGGCAAAATTTACGGATTGCACTTTGTTTATCGAGCAATAGAATAATAGCAAGGTAACTATGCCAAAAATGGAAGCGGACGAGTTTGAGAAACTCTGTAACGTCACAAAATAAGCCAAATTTTTAGTTGCATACTTAAAATAAAATATAAACACTAAACAAAAAAATTAAAAATCAACTACAAATAAAAAAAAAAATTAAAAATAAAACTTTGCCTAGACTGGGAATCGACCCTTGGTCTCTAGATGTAGCGACATTGTTTGGATATCCACACTCTACCAAGCCAGCTATCCTTATGCAAACTTGTGCCATTGAGACGATATGAACTCTTGCCTCTAAAATATTTCTGCGATTAACAGATTTTTCCCACATTTTAGCCATATAAACTAAAGCTGTAACTTAAGGGTTGTAAGCACTATATGGGCGTAGAAGGTGGGGTGGCAGAAAAAAATATCTTCAATATCAGAATATATGTATAAGGAGTCAAGATATCAAGTTTTGTAATTCTAGCTGTTATAGGCAACGAGATCTAGGCGCCTAGACAGACAGAGGGACGGCTATATCTCATTCCATTTCTTACCTCAGACCATTGTGGCGATAATTTTGGAGGTTTCCGATGACTATAATTTTAAAACCGATTATATCGAAAAAATTTAACTATGGAGTAAAACAAACTACGAAAAAAACTTTACACAAAAATGGTCAGCTCGGAGGAAATGTTTTTTAGTATGGAATTGAAAAAAATAGAAACAAATTAACAAAAAAACAATTTTCATAAAATGAGAAAAGCAGCTTTCTCAGTATAGCGATACGGAAAGAGATTAAGATGTTGTGATCTAAGTAATATACCATATACAGCATTGAAGACTTTCAAAATTAGTTTAAACAAAATTACGTATACGTAACGTGCTAACAAAATTGCGCTTGAAAATTAACGCTTCAAGGGATTTTTCAAATATCTGCATCAAATTTTCAGTGTATTAAAAATTCGTTTTCAACTAAAACCAAACAGTCACAAGCAATTGAATTTTTTTTATGCTCTCTGCTGCTTCAGTCATATTTATTCCCAGGCTTACATATACATGCATGCCACTTCGTTGTGCCACTCGCAAAAACAAACTGATGGATAAGCGCACATTTATGTACTTTTTTTTATTAATATTTAAATTTAAAGTTGATTTTTGCGCAATAAATCGTATTAGTAATACACATTACATTTATTGAAATTAAAAGCAATTTAAATATAGAAAATTTGCATTTAATTTATGACAAAATTGATTAATTTTCATAAAGCGACATTATAAAATCCATATTTGCTTATTTTATTATATTTATATTAAATGCTGAATCATGTTATTTAAATCAATTTTCAATTATATACAATTTTTAACTATGCCATGTTAGCTTTAAAACTTTGTTCACGCTTATCTTTCATTCTTTCGCTTGATTTTCGATATATATTTTATTTTTGTTTGGCAAGCGGCCATTTTATAAATGTCACGCAAGCAAAATCAATCAACATTTTATGTGCATTGCAAAATATTTTCCACCAGAATAAGAGCAAAACAAAACACCAAAAAAAAAAAGAACAACAAGATAGCATACAACACAGAAAAAAATCATCAATTTATTTCAAAATTACAATTCATGCGCGTTTATCAAATTTTGCTAAATTAAAGTGAAAAAGTTTATATGAAAACGAAATTCTGTATAGGATGCAGATAAAAAGAGAGAGTGCGTTGAAATTGTGCAGCGGGTAAACAATTGGCTGGTTGACCATATGCTTTCTAAAGGGTATACGGCAGTGGGTATATGCGCTTAGTGGTGCAGTTTGAAGCTTGAAGCATGAAGCTGTCAGAGCTCAGGCAATCGTATATATTCGTCAATACTAGAAATCTGTAAACCAATTTTAAATCTTTCAGAGTAAAAATCTATTTATGAGCTTCTTTTCTTTCAAGTTAATCAAATTGTTCCAGAATTCGAGACTCGAAGCAAAGAAAGCTTCGAAATCACATGCTTGGTGCTCCCAATTTCACCAAAATCAATTTTGTATATGGTTTGAATCCGACTACTTTGAAAGTTAAATCAAATCGAATTGACAAAATAGGTTCACAAGTGCACGTTTTTTAAACTAAAATATTATATTTCAAAAAATATATTTCAAAACTTAAGAAAATTATCTAAATCGTGACTAATTTTAAGACATATTGTTGCTAAAATAATATTATATTTTAAATTTATTTAAAATACAAAATAATAAAGTACTAGCAATATATATAGCAATATAAAAAATGTGAAATTGTCGGTAGGCAAACGAAAACACACCAAATTTTTTCGTTTTCGTTTTCCAGAGCACGGCCGATTGTCTCTCTTAGGGAGCAAAGAGATCACACGAACACTCGCTTTGCCGAGAGTTCTGGAAACTTTGTAATTTCTTGTTCGGTTCCGAAGACGGGCTTGAATAATGTAGCTGCTTTTTTTGATGCTACTGCTAATTTCTAAAAATCTTCCTTTTTTAAAAAAATTTTTATTTTTTGTTTCTTTTTATATTGAACAGTAAAATCCAAAAAAATATTAAGTTTACTTTTTTTGACGGATCCACGGGCAGTCTTCGGGTCCAAAAGTTGGAAAAATGTGTTGACAGTTTTTTGCGACCCTTTTCCCCGCTATGACCAAATCCTGACTTGCAAATTGAAAGTATCTTTTTTTTAACAAAAATTACACCAGCTTGCAAGAGTATACCAAATTCGTTGCATCAACATTTGTTGCGCTGTCTGGCTTTGATATATGTATAGCATGCATTTGTCATGTCTCTGTATCTGTACGCTTTTTGCCAATTTCCATTCATTATTCCAAATTCAATATTAGCCATGTGAAATGAGAATATGGGCAAAAGAAGTTGGGTCGATTAGATTTGGGAACAGCTCGCAATGCAAAACACATTTCATAACTATTCATTTCAAATCGATATTTAACGCCGCCATGGTTTTATAGTTCCGTGTCATCCACAATACGCCATCCGTGACAATACAACAACAATTGTGCAACAAACGACAACAAAAATGGCGGCAATTTTTCTAATTATTTTATATGGGAATTTGTGTCATACACAGGCAGCACTTAGAAAAAAAAAAAAACTCTTTATATATATATGTATCGAGTAGATTTCTGGCAATTTGGTTAGACTTTAGTGGAGAGACATATGGTATCGACATAAATTTAATTGAGCAATGAGGTCAGATTAAAAAAAGCTAAAATACTTTCATGGAGTATTCGACAAATGCATTTTATATGTCTTTTCAGTTTGGAAGTTGTAAAACTGTTTAAATCAATAAATTGGTTTTTGATTAACTTATAAACTAAATTCAATAATAATTAAAAGCAATTAACGATGAGTCAGTTAACAAACATATTAAAGTTTTCATTGATTTTATTTCTAGAAATAAAAGAAATTAAAGGGTTGAGCTTAAAGGTTCGTTTATAGCTTAAAAATGGCGACTGCTATGATGAAGTTTTGAAGATTTCAAAACTATTACGAACTGTTTTGAAGCTAAACAATTTTTGGAGTTTCACAATTTAAAATAATGTATAAATTTTAAATATATTTTTAACAATAATGAATTCTCTAAAAAGGTTAAGTCTGACAATTAAATTTTTTTTTGCCTTACTTAAGATTTTTAAATATTTTTTTTAACTCTACCATACGATAAAACTACAGTAGCTTATTTTTTTAGTACCTACTACATTTTTATTGAAATTACATAATTAATTTTAAAATTTACTACTTGCAATAGTAAACAAAACCAATATCGATTCTATATTTAACTTTCTTAAGATCTGTAAAATAGTTAAGAAATAATAAATATAGTATTGTGATTGTATTGTTTGTAAATTGTAAATAATTTAGGTTAAAAAATCCTAAGTAGAGCAATGTTAGCTAAGTAATTAATGCACAATCAAATGTGTTGGTTAAAAAATATATATTTTTTATTTTTTTCAGAAAAAAGTAATTGGTTTAAAAAATGTGAAATTTTTTTTCGTAGAGCCCTATTGAGTTCTAAGATTAAAAAAAATTGTTCCTTTAATGTGTCAATCAGCATTTTCTAACGTTTAATAGAATACATATTTATTGTTTATAAAAAAATTTTTTGATTGAAAAAAATTGGAAATTTTTTTAAAGAGCACTACCCTATTGACAATTTATTTTAACACATTTTCTTTACATTTACAATTTAATAATAAGAAAGCTTTATATTTTTTTAAAGAAAATTTCAATTTTTTGTTTTGTCAAAAGTTGTTGGTTTATAAAATGGGAAAATTTTTTGAAGATCCCTATTGACCATTTAAATTTTAAAAAATTGATTTCGTAGATACATCAATCAGCATTTGATATTATTTAATAGAATCCATTCACTGGTTATAAGAAAATTTATAAAATTGAAAAATTTGGGAACTTTTTATTTTTTATTAGTTTATTAACGATTAAATAAAAAGTGAAAGACAGAATTTATTTTTTTTTTAAATTAAGCCATAACGCGTTAAGTTCAGAAACAGAAATTTAGCGAAACAATTTTTGTTTCACCTTTGAAACATTCTATTTAACTGATGGAACAGTTTTTGGTAAATTATCTATCTCGACCTTTTAAAATATTTGCAGGTTTTCGTTTTTCGGTTTGTTTGTAATGCTGGAATAAATATTATTATAAATATTATATTATTTATCTTTTTGATAAAATTTATATTTTCTTTTATAATATGTATATGGAATTTATATCAATTGTGTTGATGATTAAAAAACAAAATACCTTTATTTTTAGTTCATAAAATAAATATACAAAATCAAAAAAAAATAAATAATTAAAAAAATATGTCTAATTTTTTTTAAAATAAACGCCATAAAATAAAAAAAAAAATAAAAAATGTATAGCACATATAATAGGCTTGACAAAAAATAATATAAAATTTCGATAGTGCATAAGAGGCAGAGACTCGATAAAATTAATCAAGTAATCGAACTTTAGTCTGTTGTACTGCAATGGTAAGCACAAGTATTTTGGTATTTTACTTTCAAAATCTTACAAGACAAAATTAATATTTTCTTAATTTTTTTATAAGTCCATCTGCTTTTTAAAGTGTATATTTATATTTAAAAATTTTTTATAGTTTGGTATGGTTTTGGAGAACCGCTTTCTAAGTCATTTTATTTACAAATAAATTCACAAAACTTATCTTTTTGGCAGATCTAATTTCAAATTATTTTCTAAATTTACAAGTCATTTTGTTTACACTCACATTGACCTTCTATTGACCTATCGTTTAAATAGCCGAAAAGAATTCCAAGAGTCACGAAATTGACTGTAAAATTGAATTCCATTTTAATCGTTTCATTCCATGGAGACACAAACAATTTCCAAGAAATAAAAATTTCTTAATTTTTGAAAGCTCAAAAGTTGTTCCAATGGAATTTTTGCTTTGCAATCAAATGTAAAGACAAAGAATGTTGCCTACTATTATCCCTAGAGAGAGTCGCTGCTGCAGCACAATAGGACTTTATCTCCAAGGTGCTATAAAAATCCAACAAGCCGTACATTAATCAAATGGCGTTGCATATAACCGAGAGCTGTATCAATAACCAATTAAATTGAAATTAAATTTTGCCAAACAGAACCAAAGACAGACGGAAACGTGAAACAATTTTCAGCTACTTAAAAGACGTGGCTGATTCGAAAAGTATATATAAATAAGTCTATACATACATATAGTATATAGCAATACTATGTGTGTGTTTGTTTGTGAGTGTGTAGGTTCAGTGAGCTTTGGCTGCACGCTCCGCTTATTCAATTTATTGCCTCACCCGGACATGTTGCGTTTTATACTTATATTTATATATTTGTTTGTATATATTTTATTTATTGACTCTGTGGTATCCGTTAAATTCCAATTAAATATTTCAATAGCAATGCCAATGCATAGTAAGCTGGCGTAAGCCCACCCAGTATGGGAATCGCCCATTTTTTCAAATAATCCCAATGCCACCTGTTTTTTTTTTTTCTTTTACTTTGCAGCTCTTTGTTGCATGACAAGCCCGTGGCAAGAACACGCGGCCATGAAATATACATTTTTTTTTTTCTCTTTTTTGGCCAGAAAATATCAAATGTATTAATCTACTTCTTTTGCCGTAATACCCCGGAAGTTTGGCAACACCTACTCAAAAACATGGCAAAAACAAAAAAAAAAAGAAGTTGAAAAATAGCAAAAGAAATGCCAATGAAAGTCGAGAGAAAGCAAGCAAAGGAACATTAGAGTGCGCTTCCATGCTGCTGGTGCTAGCACGCCCGCTGACCCCTGACGTCTAGAGGTTAGCAGCGCTGCGGATGGGCGTTGCGCCGCTACCTTCCTGTATAGCTTATTCTCTGCCCATGTCTCTGTGCGGTTGTAACAAAGTTATATTGGTTTGCGTGACTATGAACAAAAGTAAAATAACAATTACAACAACATCATTGCCAACAACAGCAACAACAACAACAACAACAAGGAGTCATCATAGTCAACGTTGGCCCAAAAGTTAAGGGCGCCCACACAACAAAATGCTTAGGGACCCAAAGCAAACACTAAAACCAAACCGACCAAAAACCATACAGCAACAGCAACAACAACGACAACAACAAGAAAAACTGGAAAAATAGAAAATAAATTGTAAAGTGAAATTAGTATTTTAGTTATCCTGTGCGCAGGAATATAGAAAACTTGAAAAATTCTACAATAGCTACCGGCTGCAGTTGCCTGAAGATGGGATGGGTTTTTATAGGATGGGTTAAGCAAATGGAGGTAGTAGTAATGTTTAGAAAGCGCTTAAGCGGCAAGCACACGAAATATGCAGACAAAGCAAGGGTAGTTCTAGAAGTTTGCAGAAAGAGATATTGTCAAATATTTGCTTAGAGAAAGACTTGTTAAGGAACTTTTGTAATCAAAGGGTTCTTGACTTCAAAATCAAGTCTGCGTTCAAAGTTAGAGAAACACATAGTTGAAATAGGTTAAGTGGGAGTGAATAACATAACACGACTTTCAGAACCAAAGGTCAGGCCATGATTTCTCTCCAGCCCGCCAGGGTGTTGACATAACCTCAAAAAACAAGTTACTTTGGAGGTTATTTCCAAAACCCCACGTTACGGCGGGCTTTTGACGTCAGATTCGTCTTATCGACCTTGAAAATATATAAAAAACATAGACGGACAGTGTATATCGAAACAAAATGTTATGGTGTTTTTTGAGCTTAGGATAAATGGAGGACTATTTATAAGGAAACATGTGCCTCATTCCCAGACCACGAAACTTTTTTGTGTGAGTGGCTGTGTTATCTAAACTCTGCAGACTTGGAATTGCTGAACTTTGGAACTTTTCATAGCACTGGGTTTCGAAAATTTGCCAATTCATAAAGTGTCTTGAAATTCCGGAGCATATTATGCAGAATTAGCCCTTGGTTAAGGCTGTAAGCATCCCAAAAACAGCGTTGGACTGGAACCCGCAAGGGAGCAGAAAGCGCGGGCGGCCAAGTAAAACATGGCGCCGGACGCTGGATAGGGAAATTAAAGCTTCTAGCAAAAGCTGGAGGGAAGTAAAAGCGATTGCGAAAAACAGAGAAAGCTGGAGGAAGTTTGTAGAGGCCCTTTGTAACAACTAGGAACCTAATCTAGGACACTAACTAAAATCTATACTAGAATTCAACCATGTATCCGAGAAATCAAGGTTTAAGGCAAAAAACGATATTCCATCGAGATTGCGAACGACAGCGCAGGAACTACTTTTATATTTAGCTCAAAGCTAAATCGGAACCAGAAAACTTATATTTCGAAAGAGCTTTATTTCAAGAATCTTATATATTGTCTCTAAATACAAGTAAATTTTAAGTCCACAAAACAATAGGTATAATTTTTATCGGATCAAGAGATCCAATAAAATGCGTAAAAAAAGATTCAAAAACATAGTATGTATAGGACAAATGTTTGGCTTAAGGAACTCTTAATTTAAGGCTAACGTAGAATATATTTGAAATAATTTTGTTTGAAGCCAGTACGTAGCAGCGACCAAGGCGTCGCGAAAAACGCTAGTAAAAGGTTGAGTGCCAAAATATTAGCTTTCAGCCCATTTTTTTTTTTTTGCGCAATTGATGGCCAGATGGCGCCAGCAGTAGCAACAGTTTGCTCAAGTATCAAATTAGAGTAATCGCTAGCTTGCTTTAACTGCCCAATATGCAGGCATCAAATTATCAAAAACTTTTCACACAACCCTCGCCTTAGCCTTAAAGCCCAACACTAGTGTTGTAAACCATTGATGCGCTTACAACCTTATGGCATTTGAATTATTTAGTTGTATGTACTGCAAAGTTTTGGAAGGACGCACAGACAGACAGATTGAACGAACACATGCCAACTAGTTTACATGGTATGTCAAGCACGCCCCCCAAAAAGACCCCCCAAACCCTTAACTTAGCACACTTTTAAGCCCATTTATAACACCAAATACAAGGCTGCCCCAATTTAAAATTAAAATCTATTTGTAAGCAATTTCAAAAATTGTTGGCAAACTGTCGGCTTGGCAGCCATTTTATGCGCTTCAAATGCATTTTATAAAAAGGAAATTTTTGTATGGCATGCACTTTACATCCATTTCTACTGTCTATAAGGATTTACTAAAGGGTTTATACATATATACATATATGTAGGTGTTTTGTATACTATATACAGTGCAAAAGCAATACAGTTTAGTTTTATGCCAAAAAGTTGGCAGCTGCCATTTGCTTACTACTTATTTAGCCCTGCTCTTTGGCTTCTTATTTTACTATCATTTAATTTTTTTTTTTGCCATACTCTCCTATTTGCTCTTTGTGTAAGTAAGTGTATCTGTGTGTGTTTCTCTGTCTCTTGAGACACACCTTAATGCCAGTCAGTGTGTGCAAAATTCATAAGCCTTTGTTTCTACGGCCAGAGCAATGCGTCCTATGGACTCGGCCATCTCATAAATTGCATGACATGAGTTGCACATATCAAGCTCCATGGCATAAAATATACACAACAGCAGTTGTACATAGTACATAGTACATATATATACATTTAAGAAGTGAGAGAGTTGCAAAACATAACTGAATTTACTCACCGATTGACAATATGCCAGCGTCATTTGGTCGCAGGACGTGCGTAAAGTAGATTTTCAAACCCGAATTATCCGCCATTTGTCTGGCATGCAATTGGGTAAAGTCTGGTTTCAAATTGTTGTAATGGGTCTCCATTAAATAATATTTGGCTTGACGCGACTCAATTGGATAGCCAGCTTCGCGTGGATATGTGAAGCCCTGCAATATATAAAAAAAATAAAAACAAAATCAACTTAAGTTTAATGCTGAGTTAAATTGAGTTTGAGTGGTTAGGGTGTTATGTTTCAGGGTGCAAGGGGAGCTATGTAATGGCATGTTTCCAGTTTTTTATGCGTGTTCAGCTTAAATTTCAAATGTCCTGTAGTTCACTTTTTTGACGGCAAATTTAACAGTTTAAATTTTATATTTTTTTAGTGAATTTAAAAATTTTTTACGCTTACAAATTTTAAGATCATTTTTTCATATTCAATTTATTTATTTATTGATTATTTTTCAATAACTTGGAAAAATAATATATATTTTTTTATCTAAAAATAAAAATAATTTTATTTATTTATTTTAAATGGGGTACAACAAAGTACAGTTGACCTTATATTATAAGAAAAATTTAAATGAAATATTGAAAAATAAACGAGGAAAAAAGATATGTATGAACTAATCCACGACACTAGCCCGCCCGGTGGGTGAACTTTTTAGTGATACTAGCAATTTTTATTTAAAAAGTACAAAATAATTTGTTTTTGTTAAATTTTATAGCATAAAAAATTGATAATATAATAAAAAATCTTATGTCATAATAAAAATTGATAATGAAAATTATTTTCTATTTAATTTTTGAATTTTTTTATAAATTATTTTTTTATAAATTCAAAAAAAAGAACTGAAATTTTTCATTTTAATTCTGAAAAAAAATTTAATTTAAATGCCTTTTGAACCAAGGTACGTATGAAAATGGTATTTATGTGATCATTTTCAATAACTTTTCTATCGATGCCTCATATGTCCTGAAGCATCAAAATTAAGGATAAAAAAACAATTCATTTAGAACTAATAAAAAAAAAAATCAAAAGAATTGAGTTTAAGTAGATCACGTAAATATTTGTAATACGCACCTTGGTTGAAAATATATTTTAAATCAATTTTTATTTTTGCGGGATAGCTAATTTTTCAATTTAAAAAAAAAATTGACAAATAAATATTTATTGACAAACAATTTCGTTAAACAATTTTTAGTATAAAAATTAATAAATAAATAACTTTTTTGTGATTATTTTTCAATTTACAAAATAATAAAAATTGACAAAATAAATTTTATTGACAATTTTTATTACCAACTTATTTAACTCTTTCATGATTTTAAAGATAAAAACTGATATTTAACTATTTGTTGATTATCTTAATTTTTCGATGTAATTGAAAAAAATTTTATTTAATAAATCAAAAATATGATTTCATTAATTTATTGTTTACGCTGACCAAATGGTGGCTTTATCCGAAACATTTTTTTTTTCGCTTTTATATAATACTTTTTTAACTATTTTAAAAAAAGTTTTTCTCAATTGTTTTATTATATTTATGATTGTCTTCTTTGGTTTGTTAATTGTCTGTACACAGCAGCCCGAAATGCTTTCAAACAAGAAATAATTGCATAAAAAGAGGTCCCAAAAATGGTTCCATACTGAAGTGGTACGCAGACGTCCGAACAAAACAGAGAAAAAACAATGTTGACCTATATTTTGTAAAAAATATTTCAATTTTTTTTAGCCGCATTTTTTCACTCTCAGCTAAGAGTAATACAAAAGAGTCCTTTGACCAAAAATGTCAAAATATGTTTTTACCAGGATGCATTTTCGCCGAATTTTCAGTGCTCTTTGTAAAGTTTTCAGCATCTACAGCCGACGGGTTCATGAACTAATGCAATAGCTTTTCCATATGGAACCAAATCTGTGGGAAAATTGCTGAACCTTGCAGCCATGATGTGGCATACATGCATATACTACATATATGTTGCACAAAACAGGAATGGGCGACGGAAGTTGTGCCATGCAATTTAAATGCAAACAGTGCCCCGTTCAATTGCATTCCACAGCGCCCCCTGCCGACCGGACCAATGGCACTGCATTATGGCGTTGATGAAATTATGAAAAACGTGGCAAACGGCGGCTGCTGCTGCATGGCCTTTCCTGGCCGACTGTCCGTTGCATGTGCCGTGCAATGCCATTTCTTTATTTCTATACAATCTCTTTTTTTTTACTCCGTTGGGTTTTTGTGTTGAAAGGAAGCATTTGCGAAGGTTAAATGAATATTGCATGGTAATGGAGGCTGTAGAAGCTTACCTCACTGCCGCGCGACCATGAGGCAACAATGGCATTGCATGCCAGCGGTATGGAGCGTGCACCCATGCACTGTCTGCCCTGTTCGCGTGCCAGCTCCTCCAGTTCGGCATGGGCACCCTGGCACTCATGCAGCGTGATATGCTGCAAGTAATGCACGCTGGACGATGAATCATAAATCGGTTCGTACTGCAGTAGTTGTTGTTTACGATGAGCAAATGGTGGATGGTGGATGTTGGAGCGCATGAAAAGAAAGAATAAAGGATTAATTATTAATATTTCAATTTGGTTATGAGCAACGCAGACAAAAGCTGCATGCCAGATAATTTTTAATTATGCATTGCATTTAATAACGTTTAGCGTGCTTGCGTCTTCTGCCTGCAACGTCTTGCAGCACGGCATGCACTTACCCGTATCAGATGATGCTTGCGATTGATATCCTCCAGCTTGAACATCTTACACCAAAAGAGCGGTGTATCCCCGCCAGGCAATTCAACGTCCTCATTGCGCAGCTCCAATACACGCACACGCTCATCATGAGCTGGTAGCTGCAGTTGTGCACGCTGCATCAGTACCATGGGTCGATAGGGGCGGAAGGCGTTTGCCGGATCTGGCAGTGTGCCCGGCCTTACGGAGCCGTGTGGTGGATCCTGTGCGTGATACATGTACAGCAAGCGCATTGTGTCATTCTGTAAGAAAAATGAACAAAAAATTAGTTGGCAAAGGTGCACAGCAAAACGGAAAAAGATAAAGAAAACCAAACGGAAGCGGGCCGACATGTTTAAAAATGGCGTTATAATGGCGTCTGCAACAACAACAATGGCAACAACTTCAATAATGTAACTGATGACGTGTACAAGAATGAACTGTCTGTATTGTCTGGTTCGGTTTGGTTCGTCCGTATCGAGCTCTCCACAGATACAGGCTACCTTTCGCTTTTGCTAAATTAAGTAAAAATACGCGAGCTGAACATGAGAAGTGTGTGGCCTGAGGTTGTTTGAGCAGCTGCTTGGTCAGGTGTATGTCAGTCAGAGCTTATGTTCGAAATAAGTTGTAATGATGTGCACTGCTGGTTTGACAAGTGGCTTAAGCATTGTTGCCACATTTCTCGGATTGATTTTTAAAAATGGCTACGCATTGATGACAAACGCATTGGGCTGCTATTTTGCTAGGATATTGGGTTGTCAGGTGCATGAGTAAGGTATTTTATATACATAGAAGCATGACGCTGTTCTAAGTAGTTTTGGGTTTAGATTTTGTTTGGGAATTAAGAGGTTTTTAATTATCGTCGGCATTGAGTATAAATATAGTCATAGACCAAGGCGAAGGCTAAAAAGACTACACCCTTCGGATCTAAAGAACCGAAAAGTTCAGTAAAAATTGTAAATTTAAAATTTAGAGAAACCACTGAAATGTTTCTCATTTTTGTAAATCATGTGAATAATTTTTGTTAGTTTCATTGTAGTTAATTTTGTAAAACAATCTGTTTTAGATTTAATATCATTCATAAACTAGACTAGAGTGTATAGCGATTAAGTTTGTTATTTACCTATTCGATTATAGGCTTATTAAGTAGGCTGATTGCCAATAAATAAAAAAAAAAAAAAAACTTTGGTAGACAAACAAAAATTGTTCCTTTGAAAGATGAGAACTTATTGTATAACCTCAAAATGACAAAGAAAAGAGAGATCGAAATATATGTTTGCGCCTTTTGCATACTATTTAAAATATAAATTGATTTATTTGAAATTTTCATAATTTGAGAAATTTGAGGAATTTATTAAATAAATTTATCACGACGGTTGTGGCTCTCATTATCTTTTGATTTAAGTTTGCAAAAGATGCATGGAAATTATTCTTTACAAAGTAAAAAATCAATATTTTTAAGAGAGTTTAGTTAAAAAAGAGACTCAATTTCGATAACGGAATAGTTTGATGAGTTTCAGCTTTTTTCAACTTATTTTTTTTTAGTAACAAAATGTTTAAAAAAACTTTAAAAATAGAGTAAATTTTCAAAAAAAAATAAAATTTTTATTTTTCTTCTTAAAAGGCTTGAAATTTCAATAGCAAAAGATAAAGGTTGCTTCAAATGGGATAGAAAAAATTGCCCGAACGATAGTCAGATAGTCTTTAGATATCTTTAGTCAGAGAAGAGTCTAGTTTGAGTAAAAAAAATCCGTAAATTATATTCTAGGATAATTTGGAATAAATTGTATCGCCATCTTGTTTTGTTATAAAAGACTTCAAGAAATATTCGATTGTACGAATATAAGAAGATTTTTTTACTCTCAAAATTCTGGAACCACTAAACGCATAACCTAATTATGTACAATTCTGTTATAAATATGTACATATCAGTATATGAGTGGATATATAGTCTAATTTAAAAAAAATTGTATTAAAATAAACCTCAAACCAAGTTATTCTCAAAATGTTGTAAATTATTGCACGTCACCTTTATAAATTGGTTTCTTTAGAATAGTTCGTGAGCGTACAAAAAGAAAAACTTTTGCAAATTGGAAACATTGTTGTTTTCCGACCATGTAGCCAGAGCTACAAGTTATTTAAAAAATAAAAACAATGTCAATTTCATCACTGCAATTCCCCAATGTATATCCCAAGTTGGTCATTGGATTTAAGCTTCTTACAGTAGAGCTTAGTGCATACAACATTCGTCCAGCAACGTACTCCTGGCAAGCTTATATGTTTTGTTGTGCTTTGTTTTTGCAGACAATTCCCATTATTTTTTCTAGACTAGTATTTCTTTTGTATTATGTATGAGTGTGTGTGTGTGGGTGAGTGTGTGTTTGTGTTCATATATGTGTGGATTTTTCATTTGCCACGTAGTTTTAATTGGTAAACCCAAATTAAAGCTTTCATTAAAGAATCACAACACGCGCAATGGCCGGCAGGGCAGAGTCCCCAATAGAATACACCCAAAACAGACACTGACTGGTTAGTTGGTTGGAGGCGGTCAATGCCAGAAGAGATGTGTGTGTGTGTAGGGTTGTACTTGACTGTACGCCTCGGGGGCTTTTGAAGCCAACAGTCAGCTGTCATTGTGTGCATGTCATGTGCATGTGTGTGTGGGTGTGGGACGGCACAACAATAACAACACATGTAGCATATAAGAGTGGGGAGCCGCAAAAAACCAACAACAACAACAACAACTGCAACTGGGCAAGGCAACGTAGCATCCATTTGAATTCATTGTGGCAAAGTGCCCATTGTAGCTGTTAAGTGGAACTGTAGAGTACCATGTTCGACAATTGACGGCACAGCCCGACGAGTACGACAAGCATCGAAGGACCACGACAAGTACGGGTCCTTGTCTACTTGTTCATTTTGCAGCGAGGAGACAATACT
The DNA here is from genome assembly GCA_949987675.1 of Chymomyza fuscimana. Classification (NCBI taxonomy): domain Eukaryota; kingdom Metazoa; phylum Arthropoda; class Insecta; order Diptera; family Drosophilidae; genus Chymomyza; species Chymomyza fuscimana. The sequence goes on from OX465089.1 coordinate 12,904,429, forward strand.
TTAATTAACAATTCCCTTACCCCTGACGTCTGCTACTCGCTCGGACTCGCTGATATTTGCCCACGAACTGAAAGTTGCAAAAAAAAAAAAATAAATAATACGAACAGGCAGCAACCTGTACAAATGAGTCGGTTGGCTGACAAACACTCCGGGGCGCAAACTTGCTAACCGGCTGACAATCGGCAGCAACAACAACAACAACAACAAACAACAAACATTTGACCAGTTGGCCAGTTTTAAAACATTTGCCGTGCTGCGACAGGCGCACAAAAGTCATTAACGTATGTGGCTGCACTGGCTCTTCCGCTGCTCCCTTCACCTACCTGTCGGACATAGTTGAGTGCGCCAGCTATATACATGCTATACATAAGTGTATATACGTAAAAAATCAAAAAAAAAAAAAAAAGAACTACAACATGCTGACCACTGTGAAAAACACTCAGTCTGTCAAACAAAAAACAAGCGGCCCGTTGTCGAGCGTACAACAAAGTGTGAAAAAGCGTACAATACACACACTCGCATGCACACACACACACACACACACACACACGCAGAGAAACCCGGATACGGAAGCGTATCAGAAGCAACAAGCCGTGCCATATACACGACTGAACCTAAAATGAAATGAAAAGCTTCAACAAGGATTACAACCAAAAATTAATGAAAGCAAACTGGTTGTGGTCATTTGCTGTGGTCAACGGTCAGGAAGGCTTAATTGCTAAAGACGAGCAACGTTTGCCACTGCCACTTGCTGTTGCTGCTTACACGTTGATGTATACTTCGGAACAGTCAAACGGCCAAACCTTTGCCCCTTATCACACAAAATTCCAAAAGGAACAAAAAAAGACAAAAAAATCGTTCCAAATGAAGCCAACTTTGTAGCATTAAAGTTTGTATCCTCAGGCAGCGACCAAGCGATCACTCTTTGATCCTATTTGAAGGTAAAGTCAACGATGGCTGGGCTATATAATAAAAATAAACATTTTAGACGTATACTTTATACCAGTTGGCTTTGGTATTAGCTTCGAAATATGAAAGGCTTTTATAAGGACTCCCTTACCATAGAACAGAAAGATGCCATAGATTTTAAATAAAAAAAGAATAATTTAGGGAAGCGCTCTATAATGAATACAATGAAGCGGTTACGTATGGGAAAGCTTCAAATCAAAAATCTATCAGCTATGTACTATACCCTGACTGCACTGTCGAAACAGTAGTATTTGGTCCGGAAAATCCTATTTAAAGATTATATTGATTTTATTTCTCTTTCGATTCTTGCGAGTTTAAGCCATTATGGCTTTAAAAGACTATTGGGGTGTTCACTTTGTCTAGCATAAATGCAATATGGTAAAGGTGCAGTGTCCAACAACAATTTACACTAAAAAAAATGGGCTTTTATGATCGACCAAAACCTTTGACTACGAAAATTGCATAATTCATGCCCAAAAAGTGCTGCGATAATTGACGACTTGTTGGCCGGGTATTCTTGCCTTTATGCCTCGTTGTTATGGTTGCTCACGTCGTTACATTCTCGCCTTTGGGCTCTTGCGCTCGACAAAGTGAACACCCCATATAAATACGTATTCGTCGCAAAATTGTAAATAGAATAGATTTAAAAGTCTGCACTTCCTGTACATTGCTAACTTCATTATCTAGCTAATATACACTCTCAAACTAAGTTGCAACCTGACTGGCGCTTAGTTAAGTTGCAGCTTTTGTTGTTTTCCAGTTGCTAATTGCAAATGTGGAGGGCAGTAGGCGGTGTCCACCATGACGTACTCATTAGAGTTTTGGTTACAGCTCGAAAAACTTGAGGGTTGCAGACAGTACAACCGGACGAGACTCAAACCTGGATACGCTTAGTTGACTGCTTGGTTAAGTGCACTTAAAGGTCATTTAACTTGGTGGTGTTTTAAAACAAAAATAATGTATATACACAAAATAAAAAAAAAAAACTATGTGCCCTTTGATCCAGCCGTGCTCTAAAGAATTTATCTTTTTTTTTTTTTAGATTGGTCATTCATTCAATTAGCTAGACAGTCTGAGTGGCGTTTATTTCAAAAAAAAAAAATCGTATGACATGGGTTCCGAAAGAAGTGAGTATATAAAAAATGAACTTTCAGAGACCAAGACGCTCTAGGTATAAACTTTCATAATGTGCCAAAAGCATTCAAAATTGCAACTGCCTTTTGAAGGACTCTACTATAAGTATAATTTTTTTTGTTCTTTTTATTAGAGATCTACAGTAGCGACAGTAAGTATATTATTTAAGAGTACCTTTAAGGTAACTGTGGGCTACATCAAATATCTTTCTTTTTTCGTTTTGATATAAATTTTCTGAGCTGTGTGAAAATCTTTTTTGGTAACGGATCGAATCCCATTCAAGATTCCAGGGCTATGGATGGTTCTTTGATCTTTGTTATTCCGTCTCCAGCCAGAAATTCTCATTTAATAGTAAAATGAAAAGAAAGAAATTGCTGAACTCCATGAAAATATTTTTTGGTAACACTTCCAATTCCGATTTCAGATTCCGTAGCCCTGGTTCCGTGAAGAAACTATGTGCTGCATTAAAATTCTTTGTTGTTCCATTTCGATCCCATGCCCATTTTTAAGCAAAATAAAAAGATAGAAATTGGCTGAGCTCTATGTAAATTTTAGAAACCCATCAATGAGTCCATAGCCCGGGTTCTATAAATTACTTTTTTTTTTTGTTACTATTGAACACATTACTCATTATTTTACATGGCATGGAATGGAGAGGCGAATTAGAGCATTTTGGGCCTATGAAAACCATAGAGTGATTGTCCATGACACTCATTGAACTGTTTGCTGCAAGAAGAGTCATCGTTGTCATGTACCAGAGCAGTGTTGGTCAGTGGAATGCGTTATTGTGAAAATTTTTATTGATGATATGGTTATGAGTGACATGTGGTTTTAATGCAACTCTATGCCAGACTGCAAATATCTCAATTAATTTCGCGCAGAAGTGACTTTAATTGGCCACAAAGTTAAATTTTAAAATTTTAAAAATCGTCAGCCACAAACTGATGCGAAAGGGTATTGCAATTTGTTTTAGCGACTATTCTTGGGTAGACATATGACGTCACAACTGGCTTACAAGTTATCATATTCCACAAAAAAAAAAATATTATTTCAAGCATAAACTTTGTTTCATTCTTAAGTTTAAAAATTTCTTGTTAAAGAAATTGAAATAAAATATTGTTCAAAAAACAATAACCCTACATATATTCCCTAGATTTTTCAACATTCCATTATTTCATGCCACAATTTTACTTTATTTGAAATTGCAAAAAAATTTCTCGTTAAATCAACATGTACCACATATTCCTTGGCTACATAAAAGCTACTATGTATATAGATTGCCTCAGTCTTCTTCCAATTTACGCATTTTTTAGTCCTTTGTTTAAATTTTCTTATAAGTCTGCTTCTATGCGAGTTACACACATTCTGAGTTTTAGCTTGTTTAATTCCAACATTCCACTTTCATTCTTCTCACTTTGTTGCTACCGTTCTCTCATTAATTGCATATCTCTCAAACTTTGTTCAACTCTCTCTCTTGCTTTTTTGCTGTAGTATTGTATTGTTGTATATACCATAAAACTTTACAAGCTGCTTTTGTTTTATTTTGTTGTTGTTTTCTCTTGTACGTCTCTCTTTCACCTTGGGGCTAAGCTTGTTGGTACTCTCTGTTTTGCCATTTCAACGCGTTTTAATAATGGCCGATTGTCCCAAATGTAGCATGCTACTTGGCCCTAATGGCAATGGTTCTGGTAATGGCAGTGGTTAAGTTGGTTCTAGCCAGTTGCTGTCCTGCTGGCCATACGTTCAAGTGCAGTTGGCCAAAACTTGGTCTGCCAGTTGATCACAGATATATATACACAAACACACATACGTGCACAAGTGCATGCTGTGCTATATGGTAAAGGGTGTTCTTCTAAGAGGTTTAATTTTATGTTAAGCATTAAGCGCTCACCAATTGTTCTGATCTGGCAATGCCTTAATGTTTGAATATTGAACTTTTGTCATGCGTTACATTCAAGACACAATTTTCTGTTTGAAATTTTGTCAACTCATCTTTCTCTATAGCTACACAAAAAAACACCCTTTACGTATGCAGTACTAAAGAGTAAGAGAAACTCATTGTATAATGTGCAAGTAATTGAAATGCATTTACAATTGAATTATAAATACAACAAACAAATGCACTCAAATATAATACATAAACACATACAAGCTTATAACTAAAAGCTTATATTTACATAAATTCACACTTGTGTGCTGCTGCAAGCTTAAGGCCCTTAGACGTTAGCTGAGCTTGCACAGAGGACTGAGCAGAGGGAAGAAAAGTGTGGCAGCTACAGCTGCTTTAGGCCCAAGTTGCAACTGAAGCCAAAGGTGTGATCCTGTGTGTGTACTGCGTGCCACAACAGCAGTGGCAATATGGCAGCATATATAGCTGAAGTTGCAACACCAGCTGCTGCTGCTGCTGCCGCTGCCAAGTTGCCGTAGTCACGTGTCATTGTCTATGGCATCCATTCATTTGGACAGCTCAGCTATTCCATATGGCATTGGCAATACAATCATCAACATCAGTTTTTGAAATCAACTGTGTATCTTGTACTGTCTGTGCAACTTGAAACTTGCAACTTTTCAACAGCTGACTTCATCAACTAATATGCAAATGGCCGCCTACGCAATTTGTTGCTCTTGGGCATGAATTCAAAATCCGTGCAAACTCATGCCATTTGGTCTACTGACTTTTTGTTGCAAGCGCAAGCCTGATCCTGATTGCTACCACATTCAAATGCAATGTGAATTATAATTGTTTGAAAAGGCTTTCGGAATGCCTCAAACATTTGGCACCTGGTTGCAAGTTCTATTGTCCACAAACGAAACGCTTAAACTTTTGCCATATTAAGTTTCGTTTCATTAAATTAAGTTGTCTTGGTTGACGTATTTTGTTTGCTTAGCACGTGTGCGTGTTCAAGAAAGGCAGAGATACTTGGATTCCGGTTCTTGACTTTAATTTGGTTTATTTATGAATAGCAAATGAGACGGTAATAATCGCTTCATGCCGACTAAAATGTACTCTGTATAGTAACTAACTTTATACATTAGAAACGCTATTGCTCGCATTGCAAGCTGGAAATTTTTGGTAGTAAGTTAGGGAAACTACCTCCGGAAACTGGTGCGAGGAAAAAAAAATTTTAAAATTATAGATATGTTTGTGTCCTTATGATTCAAAATAAAAAAGGGGCTCATAGCACTAAATTGAAGTAATATTCAGATTATAAGAAGAAGCGTACTAACAAAATTCCAGCTCCCATCTCTTTCGAAGTTCGAGAAGCATAGAATGAGTAAAGATAGACGGAAGTTGATTCAACCGTATATTTTGCCGACTCAATCAGTTTTATTAAAAGGTTTTACCCATTCATTCTAGATGTTATACACCTCTAACTTAACATACCCCTTTACCCATTATTTACAGAGTATAAACACTACAAGCATATGTTGAAAAATTCTAGTACCTATGGAAATTTATTATTTATAACGCACTTTAAGCAAATAGCTAAAAATGAAATTTAAATGCCTTTAAATTAATTTGTTTAAATTTCTTACAATAAAGGCCTAGTTTTCAATAAAACAATGTACAATGTGGACAGCTTTTCGAATGTGCTTGTCTTAAATTTCATTACTAAACAAAAGAAATGTAAATGTTAAATTTATCTGATTTTATTTAGCCTGTTAGAACTGCAGCGTCCATTTCATCCAGTCATCTTTATGTAGATAAGACAACTTACTGCATCTGTCAATTAGCAAACGAAGTGCTACAGATGTGTTCAAAAATTCGAAATTATGTTGGCTCATGTCAAATATACAGAATAAAATATTTATAAAGCAGTGTAAAAGATGCAAGAAGTAGAGATGACTTTCGCTGGATGATGACGTGATGATGCGAATGCTCTTTTTGGAGTGTTTTAGAGAAAAGTACGCCTTAAGATTTTTGCCAATTTAGGCGTTGGATAGAACTCTTTGGGTTTTGTTGTGCATATGGATGAAGAGACTCCAGAAAGTAGTCTGTTTAAAGCGGAAGCAGAGCCACCTGACGGAGCCTCCATGTTATGAACAGTCAAGAAGAAGAATTAAACCAAAAAATGATCAAGAGAATTTTAAGAAAAATATTATTTTCGTACCAGTAGGATAGGATAGGATAGGATCTATCATCGACCAGAGATGATAAAGAAACCCTATTATGGGAGTTCTACTCCAGCTAAAAATTAAGCAAAAATATGACGAAAAAGAAATGAAATATATTTTTAATTGGGAGGACCACCTTTTATTGTTTGCAGTTTAGATTAAAATTAAATTAAAGCTACGTGCGAGTATATTATTTAAGAGCCATGAGACAGCATATAGGCGGGCCGTCCCAGAATGAGATGACCTATACTAGTGTTAGCAAATGTTCAAAAAAAAAAATCAAAATTGGGAAGTATCCTAATTTGAAAAAAAAAAAATTTTATATTATTAAATTGCGTAGTTTGTTTTAGGGCGTTTTTACTAAGAAATCAACTTCAACAGAAAGAAGTTTTAGATTTCAACAAAACCAAATTCAAAATTTCTAATTCTACTATCCAAATTTTTTTACTTTTGTATGTAAAATATCTTAAATTATTTAACATTGTAACTTTGAATTAATTCTAAGGAACAAAGTAGTTTAAAGCCATAGCAACATGGGCCTTGATGCTAGAATATCTTAAGTGTTTCTTTGTTTATAGCGAAGAAGTACATCAAGAATCGTTTAAAAAATCATAATAATAATCATAATTCAAAATTTTTAGTGCTATTATCTTGATTTTTGTATATAGAATACCTTAGATGTTTCAATGGCATTCAGCAAAAAGCCAATCTAATTTTAAGTTTGAATTTGCTCAAAACAGAATTATTTCAGCTTAGAATTTATGGGATTTTTCGTTCTCATTATTTTAAAATAATGAAAAAAATACTCTCAATCTCAGCATAGAGACAAAACCTTCGTTAATAGAGTATAGAAAGCTTTTAGTAACATTATTCAAAATTTCTAACCCTATTACCCAAACTTTTTGGCTTTTGTCCCTACAAAACCTTTAATGTTTCAATAGCTTGAAATACACTCAGAATAATACGAGATTAATAAGAGCTCTTGTTCTTAAAATCTTAGCTTTTTTTCAGTGTAATATTTACTATAAATAATTTCCTAGATTAAATGCATTTAAATTAATTATAATTGTATTAAATATTTTTCTTGTTGTTGTAATAAATACAACAATATTGCAGTTGCCTTTTGGACATGTATCTGCATATAGATATATACATATAGGTATTTGAATTTGTATTTGCATTTGTAGAAATTCCTTTGCTCTATTCTTCCATTGCTCAATTCATCCATTCCTTTTTCATTCCTAAGCAACTAAAGTGTGAGTAACGATATATACGTTGCTTTATTACATTTCGTTTAGTTTTGGCCAACTGACCACTTTTTTGCGGTTGCTTTGTGTATGTGTTTCGTGAGTGTACGTGTATGAGTGCGAGTGTAAGTGTGTATATGTGAGTATGTGTGTGTGTGCCTTAGTTTCTCTAGCTTTGCGGTTCGTTTGGGCATTTGAGCGCATTGCTTATATGCTGAAAAAAGACATATATAAACGATCGCTATATGCCGACTATAATATGCCCTGAATGCTTGAGTACAGCTTAGTGCCCAAAATTTTCCAACGATTTGGAAGCGTTTTGAAAAATATATTGGAAACGATTATTGAATTCAGTTTCTTTTCATTTTTGTGCTTAAAATTTATGGTATCAGCAGTGAACATTCGGGAACTGGCGATAATATCCCCAAAAAATTAAAATAATTTAGCTTGACGTATAGTTAGTGCAAAGGCAGTAGTCAATTGTAGTGCAATGTTACGAATATGAATGTTTCAAATATATTTTTTATTTAATTTATAGAAAGGTCCTAGTCGTATTTCAAGAAAAGCGCAAAACTCTGTGGGAAAAAACCATTAGCAAGACTCACAATTTGAAAAAATTTCATGCTTTCCATTTTAGGTATTTAATTGAAAAATAAAAAATGAAAAAAACTTTTTGTTCGAGAAACAGGCTTAACAAGTCTTAATCGATTTCTTTTGTTGCACACTTTTTGGGGTCCCATACAAAAATTTTGTTGCACCAACCAAATGTATACCTTAGCCTGTTTTGGGCAGAGTGTATTAAAACAGTAGTTGAATGCTCGAAATGAATTTAGTAACCAAGTTAGTTAACAAAAAAGTTGAGCTAAAAAAAAGAAAAAAATAAAATTGGTAGTTGCGCCATTTGACCATAAATAATATAATAAAATAACTACAGGTCGGAAACTATTGCATACTTTATGGCGCATGCAGCAACAACAACAGCAGACCAGTGTGGTCTAATATTTTTATAAACAAATTGGATTTTTCAGCACTACAAAAATAAAAGTAAAAAACTAAATGAAATCAAAGTTTGTGGTGTATTGTGGGTTTTTTTTTACATGCATTCCCATGTTGATGAACTGTTGGCAGCAGGTTAGAGTTCCGCTTTAATTACTCTGCCAAAAGAAGCGTTTAGCCTTTATACTATTTTTTGTTTGGGGGGGAGGCTAGGGCAGGCAGGGATTTTAGCCTTTTGCTTTTGACAGGCCCAATGAAGCTCAACGCTGGTCTCACTCAAGTTGACTGGTTATTTATGGTTCTGTTTCAGACTCACTTCAACATTTTGCAATTTCAACAACAACAACGTGCTTCAGTTGAGTGAAAAATGGCCAAAAACCTGGCCGAAACAAACACACACACACACACACACAAAAGATACACACGGTCATCGCTTTGTTTGTCATTGCATTACTTTGGCTCTTAAATCCCGTATAGAGTTTAGCATTTGCAAGCGCCAAAACAGAGACCCAACAGTTCTAGGTACTCTTCCAATATTTGTCGCTTTGGGGCATTAAAACAAACGTTTCGTTTCGTTTTCGCTTTGCTCTGCTATAGTTTTTGTTTTGCTTTCACACACACACACACACACACTCACACACACTCGAACAGAATCAAGTTTTCCGCGTGGGACGTGAAAATCGCAGACAAAAATTCAGGAACCAACAATGCACACGAAAATGTTGAAACTGCATAGAACTGAAAGCAACTCCTGCACACACACGCACACACACACAACTCGTGTGTAAAAAAGGACAATACTGGTTTTAACTTTAATAAAGCGAATACACGCAGTTACACACACACACACACACAGTCACAGTACAGTAGCGTGTGCGAAAAAGATTCTGAGGGTTTCAAAAATTTCATTCTTAATTTAATTACTGAGAATATTGTAAAGGTACCTACGCAGAAAAGAAAAGTGAGTCAAAAAAACTGCTGCTTATTTTGCTTTCAGAGCGAACAGTTCGTAGAGACACGAAAGAAATTTAAAATTTATTGAAATTTTCGACTGAGCATTCGGTGATCATAAATCAGCTGTTTTTTGTTTATTAATGGTAAACTTTTAGAAGCGTTTAGTTTTGGTTGTGGTGGCAAAATAGAATAGCTGTTGGTATAACTGGCGCCATTTAGCGCATAATACTGGCGACATCTAGCACAAATTACTGGCGCCATCTTGCGTAAATTGAATATTTTTCCACCAAAAAAAAAAAAACGGGCAGCACTGTTTCTGCGTACCACTTTGGCTGCTGAACAACTACTTCGTGTAGTTACAATCCAGATTACTAGTTTGTTGGGAACGTTTTGGGAGAGTTGATTGTCCAAGACATTTGAACCATTTTTAATCAAAATTGTTCCTTGGAAATTTTTTTTCTATAAATTTAATTGTATATTGGTTGAGTAAAGAGCTTTAACTTAATACAAAACATTTGGTTATTAATCGGTATAGGTTGCCAGTTGCCAGGAAATCAGACCCATCAATTCCCATAATTTGATTTTTATATAGCTTAAGGTTTAAACTTAATTTTTATTTAAAAACTTAAAAAAAATTTACGGGGTGCGTATCTCCAGAATTACCCCTGTAACCACGCCACACATACTTATATATAAGCACGCTACGACAACAACAACAAGTTAACCCACAGACTTGCTGCCTTTCATTGCTGCCCAAAAACAAGCGTATACTCTTTGGATCCGGGAATCTGGACCCAACTTTGTTTGGTTGTGTACTTGATTTTTGGGGAAAAGCGGCAAATAGCATTTTTGTTTGGCTTTGACGTTGTTGCAATTGCAACGCGGATTTTTAACCATTTGCTTGACAAATATACGATATGCTGCAGCATGTGGCATACAGTCGTGTTGTTGCTATATGTGGAAACGTTTAGCTCTGCAGTTAAATCCTGTAGTTCCAGTCAGTCCTTAGTCGTCAGTGCTTTGCCTCAACTTGTTTGGTGCCTGTTTTTGTTTTTGTTTTTGTTGGAGTGGGTAAACTTTCGACGGGAATTATGCGAGTTTTTCTTTTTTTTTTAAGCTGTTTTGAGCAGCAGTTTTTGTTTGTGTGCAGAAATTTGGTGCACATTCTATTTCATTCGTATTCGGAGGGCACTCAATTAGATGCTGCATTGTTGCATGCAACGCAGTGCCAAATGATTGCATTGATAGCAAATTAAAATCATACGATTATTTCTGCTGAAACGAAAGAGCCAAAATTTGGGGCTAATTTAAATTTTATTGGGCCATGTTCACAATTATGCAGTAACAGCTGAGATTTATTCTAAAGACCGGGCTTTGAAATATTTGTATACCTCATTATTACTGCACAATTAAGTTAGGTAAGCTGGTTTCTTGCAGGAAAGGAACCCATTGTTTATGAGTCTCTGTTAGTGGCATAGTGAACTGTTTCATTTTTTATCATTGCTGAAAAAAGTATTAAAAGTATGGCGGCTATGGGCTGCTTTGCTAGGCACTATGGTAGAGAAAGCTCAGAAATCTTTTAAAACTGCAAAGCACGTTGTGTACAAAAACACTTTCATATCTATTTATCATACAGTTTTGTCTTTTGAGATAGTCGGCCGTGCTTCGGAAAACGAATCCGAACATTTTATTCGGATTCGTTTTGAAACCGAATGTTTGGTGGTCCCAATTCCACCAAACCGAATTTTTCATGTGTTTGTAAACTGAATGTTTTGTTGCAAGAGGGAATTAAAACGAATCGACAAAATAGGTATAAGAAGAAGGCATATTAAACTTTTTTTTTTTTCTTATTATAAAAATAAGTTTTGAAACCTTACACAGAATGTACCTTAACAATAACATAAAAAACAATCTAAAAAGCCAGGTTTCTGAGATAACCTCTAAAATACCGCTTTTAATGTTTTTTTAAGGTTATGTCAGAACCCTTTGCTGTGGATTTTGAAACTCAGCGGTCTCAAAAACATAAAGAAGACATAGTCTGGGCTCTGAACCTGAAAATCTGTTTTTGTGTATTTGTTCTATAACATAACCTCAAATCAATCGATAAGAAGTCTTTTTCGAGTCCTGAGTCCGAGTCCGATGTCCAAAAAAGCCCAGCACATCAGGTTTCTAAGACGAGCTCCAAAATAATTTTTTTTAATTTTTTTTTTTTTTGGATGTCAGAATTGGATTCGGTGACCTCAAAACTATTACAAAAAAATATGGTCTGAAAGAAAATCGGTTTTTGTGTGTCTTTGTAATAAGCTTTAAGTACTTCCTAACGTTGGGGTCATTGTCGGGACAAGATGAGTGGTAAGTGGTGGGCAGGAAAGTTTACGCCGAGCTTCAGTCCATGAAGACGGCAGAGTTATTGTGAAAAGTGACTAGATGAAGTTCTTGTGGTATAAAACCCAATCCAATGTATATCCAAATAACAATTTCAAAACAGCATTGTACAAATATGGTATCGTATTACAGTATAATACCTCGTGAAAAATGAGAGTTTTTTCAAAAACAATTAATTTAAATTTTTTGTGCGCTATGAGAGTAAAAAGTAAGTTTGAACTAATTGCTTTAAGCAAAAATTAGAGTGGCCCAAAACTAGTACTCAGAAGATTTTGCAATGCAGTCTGTTACAATTTTAAGTGTGACCAGGTCTGACTAGTGGCTTCCATCAAAAAGTCGTGTTATACTTCACAGTTACAGTAGAGCTTTTGAGTGTTAAGGAAAAGATTTTTACATTATTCAAGCTAGTTTCAGTACTGAGTACTTAAGCCTGTTTAAATGGATTTTATTTTTAAAAAATACCCTTTTTGGGCAAAAATTTTAGTAAAATTACAAAATCGTATGAAATAATAAAGACCATCACTTTTTACCAGAGCTTTAGTGGCTGCCCAAATTGAATGGCGTAATTTTTAGAGCTATGCCACCGCACTAATTAGCTTTGTGCAGTAATATAATAAATTTGTAGCATGCTTTTCGGGGCTCTTGGACGGTTCTTTGAACAACAATAACAACGTATACGTACACACAAACTCTCAATCTAAGTTCCAAAAGCATACCATACTAGTTTGGGCATTTTAGAATTTGAGAGGTGCAGGGAGGTGTAGGGGCTGCTACGATTTAAAGCAAGGGTTAAGGACTGGAAACACTTTGCTGAAAGTGAGCAGCGCACAAGTTTCACATGGCTCATGGCAAAAGGCTCGAATTTTGTTGTTGTGCCAACGAAGCGTCGCCTTCGTTTCCAAAATGCCAAGAGCCACCATGAGCTAGCTACCTACATCCAATAGCTACCAGGTCAAGCCCCCAAGCCGGTTTTTCCGCCTGCGCCCAAGCACTTTGCTTTCATTTACTAAATGCTATTTATTTAGTGCTCCTTTTTTGGCATATACTGAGTGAGCAGCCTTTCGTACGTTTCGTTACGCCTTTGTGATTTTACTAAAAAGTTGAAAGGCTTTGATTTTGTTATATACATATATATTCCTTCTTTTTTTTTTTCATTTAAGCCAACTCAAGTTGGTAAACTTAAAGAGCAGCTAAGTTAACAAGAATTGTAAGTGACAGATTTACAGTAAAAAAAATAAAAAATGCTTTATTTCTATGGTACTATATGTGCCGCGGCTTTTTATACATATTTGCCTTGTGCTCAATTTTTTTTTTTTTGCTTGTACTTGTGGTGTGTGTGTGTGTGTGTGTGTGACACTGCAGCAACTATTAAATTTTTAAGTGCCCGAGCTGGAAACCACAAGTCCCACAAACACCACAGAAGCAACCGCCACTCACTAATAATTCATTATAAAAGTCAGAGCTTTGGTTTGGTTTTTGCGTTTTGTTCTGGAGCAATGATGCGGCGAAGCGAGGGGCTACCTTGTAACCAACCAACATACATGTTATACAATTTTGAGCTTATATCGTGACAAACGGCACACACACAAGACCCTACAAACTAGATGTGTGTGCATGTTTATAGCCCGATTGTGCAGCTAAACAAAGCGAGCCAGGAATAAAATGTTGCTCGTATGTAGAAATTGCCCTGGCCTAGAGTACACTGCGCGAAAATAAATTCTTAAAACAAAAATCTAGTTTGAGGCACAAAAAAAAGTGCAACTCAATGTTAATTTCGACTGCAACAAATAAACGCATGGTCACACTTAAACTACCTATAATTAAGTTAACAACTCTTTTATGAATGTTTTTAAACGATAGGGCAACTATGGTTTTAAATGTTCAAGAGCTGATTATAAGCCAAATAGGGGATACTTTAAGAGCATTTTGAATCTCATCAATAGAGCGTTTACAACTTTTATTTTTGTATAATATTTTGTTTGAAATTTTAAAAAAGTTTTAGTTTCCATTTCACTCTTAAAGCTGCAAACTAAACAGCTACCTACAGCGACTTTTGGTTTTATGTAAACGATTTTGTTGCAACTGTTGGCGCCATCTTGTGGGCGAGTATGAAAGCTACACAGGTCACGTCAGCTACTCATAAAGTAAAATTTTTTATTTTTATGCGAATGTATGTAACAGTGGAGAATTGTGAAAAAAAATTGACATAAAAAGCCGAGTCGATATGGACTAAGCAGTGTAGCCTTCCGAAGATACCAATAATTTTTCCAGTCGTCTGCAGGCAAGGGGAGAGTAAGCACGTCGATTTCCGTGAAACTCTATTAAGAAGTGTCATGGCGATTCAAGTTGCAGAAACATCTCGAGCCGCTCTACGCCTTTAAATTCTGCGTCAAACTCGGGACAACCGCGTGAGACCAAACGTCTAGCACTGCGTGGCACGCCATCAACTTCCCACGTCCGAAGAAAGCCATAATGAGCAAGCCAAGCTCTATACCATGCTCATCTGCTTTTGTGACCGTCGTGGTGTGGTTCACAGGAAGTTGATACCACCTGAAGAGACTGTGAGTGACACACACCGCAACCTCCGCGTGGGGCTATACATCAGCCATTCTTGGAAGCTTTACACAACGCGCCGTGTTACACTGGGCTGATGGTGAGGAAGGTGAGGGAGATTGTGGCCAAGCACAGACTCGCCACATTGTCCCGCCCCCCCTACAGTCCAGATCTGGCACCACCGGCAACTCAAGCTTAGTACATGTTGTACTCTGAGGGGGATAACGGAAAGCGAGTTTCAGGAGACGTCGCACTGTGGGAATCGCTTTTTAGGCTTTGTGCCCGAGCACAGAGACGCTATTTCGAGGACTACTCAGGATTTGTACAGAGTAGTTCAATACAGTGCAGGGCAGTTATATAAAACTGTTTGGACCAACAACTACTGTTCAGAATGATGATGAGAGGAAGGTGGCTTGTTGTAGTAATTTTCATTTCCAATATTTTAAAAAATTATTTTTTTTGGTCAGTTAAAAAATTCTTTACATTACGAAATATCATTTTTTAAGTATTTTTAATATTTTTCAGTATAGTCTTAAGTAGGAAAACTTGAACGGGTTGCCACTAGGTTTTGTCAGTGTGGTATTTTCTTCAGGTCCCCCCTTTGGCCAGAACATAACTTACCATCCTTGGATTGCTTGTAAGTGTTGAAAATTACTGTCGACTTGACTTGTTGGCCTTTTTGTTTGTTGCCTGTTGCAACAACAAATACAATATGTGTAATTGTGTGCGTATGTGTGTCTGTGTGTGGCAAGTTAGTCGCGTTGAAAGTTATTATATGGCTTGGCCTGGCTATTAATGGGCAAAATTACTGTTGGCAAGTGGCAAAACTTCAGCTCCAGCAATTCGAGCAAGTTTCGTGTTAAAATAATAAACACATAGAACAAGAACAAGAACAAGAAAAAAAACTAAATTAGAAATTGCAACGTCATATGTACAACAGTGTGCGTGTGTGTGTGTGTGTGTGTGTGGCGCCATATGCCAGGCACATAATTCCATTATGCCCAACCTCTATAAGAACACCACATAAATTACATTAAAAACAATATTTATACAGCTCAAGCTTCAACTTTAGTGCACAAGCTATAAGCAACAAGGCATGAGTTAGAAAGAGATGCATAGTGTATACACTGTGCAAAAAATTGTGCAATTTTTGCATTTTAAATTACCAGAAAAACGAAATGCCGTGGTAGAAATTTTAAAACAATTACCTGGCAAGAGAGAACAAGAAAAACAATAATTTACAAAATTATTCTAATGACAATTAGTTTTAATTGTCAATCTCCCGAGAGACACACAAAGAGAGAGAGAGAGAGAGAGAGAGAGTGGGCAGCTGGAGCTTTTGAATTTGTATTATTATTTAGCTTGCTTTTATTGTTCGTAATTTCAATTTCAATTTTAATTTATACTTAGCCAATGATAATAGCATAAAAGTTGCTTTAATGTAGTTGTTGTTGTTGTTTTGGCCTGTCCGTCATCAAATTATGCATAATTACTTAATTATAAATCAAAGTTTTATTTTGTGGGCAAATAGATTGGCCGCAACAACAACAACAACAACAGCACGTCGAAAAGTTGAAAAACATCAATTTAAATAAATGCTGAAAGACATTTCAATTTTATTGAAAGGCATTTTAAAACTTTTTCAAGCTGCCATATTGTTTTTACTTGCGTTGTTGTTTTTGTGGCGGCCCTGGTAAACGACGGCTGCGGTCCGTGCGGTTTCGTAGACTTAATGAAGAGTTTGTGTAGCGCGTCAAGATTCCTAATGGATTTTAAGGCAAAGTGTTGATGCTAGGTTGGCAGCTCTATGCCGTCAAATATAAAACGTATAGCCAAAGATTAGTGGGCGGAAACAAAGCTGGCAGTGAAGTGCGGGTACACCAACGGATACACACTTGTAGCTTAGGCTTTGTTAATTCCAGATATTAAGAAATTAATTTTAAGAAATTTTGATTTTAGCAGTGGAAACATGCATTAATCTTTCATTAGTCTTGATCCGAAACATTAGAAGGTGTTTGATTGAAAGCTGTAATGGAAAACAATTGCCGGATTCTTAGTCAGCGAATTTAAATTGACTGAGAGTTGCCTACCCTCACGTTTACTTTACCTTACGCTGTAGAGTCTTTGCATTGAAAACATTTTAATAAAATTATTTATAATTTTTGCTATTGCTTGCTATTTTACTTTATGCCAGATAAGGGGACATCAGAAACAATCTAAATGGGACGGACATATGAGAATTGATAACAAACACATCCAAATTCTTTATTGAAAAAACTGCATACTTCGGATCTGAGGCACCGGAAAGTACATTAACAACCTAATTGAACGTTATGAATCATTATATTGTAAAGGGTCATCAATCTTGAGGTTTTTTTCAATAAGATTTTTTTGATAAATCACGCGTGAGTACTGCCATGTTTTTTATTCAGTTTTCATTGCCATTTCATCATGGAAAAACTAACACACGAACAACGTTTACAAACCGTACAACTATATTACGAAAATTCGCGTTCTGTAAAGAATGTTTTTCGTGCTCTTGGGCCATTTTATGGTCGCCATAATTGACCTACTGAGACCACTATTCGCCATACCATTAACAAATTTGAGACCCAATATTCATTATTAGATGACACTCGACCGAATAGAGCTCGTCCAGCGCGTAGCTTATGGGCCGGTGGAATCATTGGTCCATATTTCTTCAAAAATGACGCTGGTCAGACCGTAACAGTCAATAGCGACCGTTATCACACCATGATAACGAATTATTTGCTATCTGAAATTGAAGCCCGAGATCTCGACGACATTTGGTTTCAACAAGACGTTGCTACGATCACATGGCAATTTGACGTGGTGTATCAAAAAAACCTTATTGAAAAAACCTCAAGATTGATGACCCTTTATAACAACAATTTCTTAAAACACTTACTATATTCTATATATCTTAAAAATATGCATATAATATATATATAATAATTCCCTGACTGACAATTTTTTTTTGTCAGTCGCCCCTGGGCGGGACATGGGGATCTCTATTAATAACTGTTCAAAGAGAACAGGGACCTACAGTTTATAGCCGAATCCGAATGGCGGTGTCTTTAATTAATAGAGACTTTCTTTGGCAAATAGCGATGCCAGTGCTAGGCAAATGTACCAGTGCTACTGCGGGGATTCGAACCACCGACCTTGTAAAGCGAGTACGCTACCACTACGCTACCGACGGCCACAATATGCATACCGCATTTTAAAAAATTTTCGGCTAATTTTTAGGGCTTCGCAGGTCTTTACAGTAAATCAACTGTATCGTAGTAATTGTACTTCCTGTGTGCATAAGATTTTTATTTTTTGTTATAAAACTGTTTCTTCTTTTTTCGAACCCAAATGCTTCGAAATTAAATATGCAAACACGCTCCAAAATAAACGCAGCATACTGCGGAAACGGAAATACTTTATAACCCTGCTATAATATTTATTAAAAGCACTTTATTTTTATCGCACTTCTAAAAACTTGTCAAGTTTAACGTCTCTAGTGTCACATATAGCTGGTAGTAGTTCCGGGGTTGTAGTGGCTACTAATAGTACATATTATACGCATATCATGATGATCTTTTACTTTTAGCATTTCCACAATCTGTTTATGAAATCAAATGGTAAGTACAGTAAAATCAATTGTGGACACGCACAAGTAGCAAAAGTTTTTCATTTCCAATAATTTATGTGCTTCCGCGTACCGCCCCGCACTTTAATTGCATTGTTGTAATACGAATATTTGGAGGGGTAGTAAAATTTGCCAAACAAATAAATTGGCAAAAAAAAGATGAGAAATCTCAACGCCAAAAATTAAATGAAATGACGCACTTTATAGCATTTATGGTTTATGGTGTTTTTCTCGGTTTTTTTTTCATACTTTTTTTTTCTATTGTATTATACGATTCTTTGGCTAAATTATCCTACATTACTCTTTTGGTCATATTATTTGACTCGGGAAATTGTGTAAAGGGATCGCACTCCAACCCCTGGCACAGTTTAATATATGACCATTAGCGAGCAGCATTACGACGCCGACTTCGATAAGGGGTGTCAGCGATGACGCTGACGCCAGTTGTTGGAACCGTCTGCATGTCATGCCAAAATGTCGAAAGGAGTACAAGGATGAGGACTCTCTTGGCCAATTGGTAATTTTGTTATTAGTCACGCTCTGTGCGCTTCATTAATGTTCATTACACACAAAATAAGACCACAACGATTGATATAATGTTGGTGTTGTTTTTTTTTTTAACCCAACTGGGCGGCGCAGACGGTAATTTCTGTGCTGTGGTCATGCATTAAAACCGATTTTTGCTCTGCAATTTTCATTTTTTATACCCTGTAGCCTGTAGGGTTAAGGGTGATATGGATTTGTGCAATGTATGTTATAAGCAAAATGGGGGCGAGATAGACCAAAAGTTGTTTTTACTAAAATTATCATCTAAATGTAGCCCTTCCATTTGTTTGAACACGAGATATAGGTAAACCAAATTTTTTTTAACAGCTTCGTCTAGTCCTGCGACAGCTAAAGGCCTTTCACACTTTTTTAAAGCACAACAAAAATCGATTTTCGTAATCATTGAAAATGAATATCTTGAGACGCCGTCATGATATTGTTGGTATCTTAGCAAAACTTAAAACTTAACAGAGTAGACATGAGAGCAACAATAGGGGTTCTTGCTGGACACTGTCTTATAGGTAGGCACGCTAATAGATTGGGGGTGCCTCATTTTGACTACTGCAGAAGTTATCAGGAAGCAGAAGAGGAGGAAACAGTGGAGAATCTCCTGTGTGGATACATGGCACAATGCAGGAGAAGCCTGAACCCACTGGGATCCGAACTTATTGGGAACGTTACTGAATTCGCAAGAATCAGAATAAATAAGATTAATTCGTTTATTAAATCGACGGAATGGTTCTGAGACGATCCAGGGGAGTAGAGATTAGCCCTACCTAGCACATTTCCTCATAAAATGTCGAACAAAACATCCATAGTAACTTTAAAAGTGGAATCTTTCCATGACGAGGCTTAATACTTATTCGATATTAAATATTACTTTTTATTGGGTACTGTAAATTCGAACGCAGGAGCCATCAAAAAAAGAAGCATAGCTTCCCCAAGAATTTTATTTTTATTTTTAAAACACGGAAAAATCTTTTTTCATAAAATTTAAATTTTTGTTTCCAATTTCAAAATAATGCTTTTCCTGAAAATAATCTCATTAAAATGTCGTTTGCGATACTTAGCTATCGATAACTCGGTAAACAATTGAAATTTACCCAACAAAATTTTAAGTTGATTGGCTATCGGTGATCGATATAAAAAGGGATTTCTAATCTAATAATTAATAATCTAATTACTAAAGAAACTTTTTAAAATATCGTTGTCGACATATGGCTTGCTAAAGAATAGCCTATCTAAAAATTTAGTTAACGATAACTCGATAAATAGATTTTTTAGTTTTCACTAAAAATTTACCCACATAAAATCTGCTCGCTGAACGAAGCGGAGATCGTCTTTTAGTCTTAAAACATAAATAATTAACTAATAAATACTAAAAAAATATTTAAAAATTTTTTCTTTTCAATTCCAAGATTTATATTTTACTGAAAAATCTCCGTTAAACGTCGTTTGCTTGATATGACTTGTTAAAGAATAGTGTGTCTAAAAATGTAGCTATCGATAACTGATAAATAATTCCATTTTTATTTGATAAACATTGATAATCGGAGCTCGATATAAATTCGCTATATTTACACATTTTCGAAAATTGTAAATTTTTAATAAAAGCTTGAGCCAAATTAAAAATGTTGTACATAAAATCATATTATCGCACCTTCTTGAAACATAATCCCATCAAGCAGTCCATTTTCAAGTATGCTCGAATTAATTTTTTTCAGAAAACCCATTTAAGAGTATCCCTTTGTCGGGCAGCAACTCATTCGTAACACATTTTTGTTTTTTGCTTACATCGGCTTGACCAAAAGGGTTGCATGTCTCGCCATGTAAATAAATTTAATTATATATATAAATAAATAGTATGCTACATATACAAAAAAAAAAAATATATATAAAACCAGTATAAATAAATTGCCAATAGCCACTTTAAACGCCAATCTAATGCGTATGTATATATATGTGTTGTCTAGGGGTTGGAAAAAAAACAACAACAACAAAATAAAGGAGTTTCAGTCGAGGGAGTAGAAATTTATTGATGCAGCTTGCTCACGCTTAATTGAACATTGGCAACTTGAAAGGCCAAGCTGATTGACTGACTGACGGACTAACTAACTGACTCACTGACTGCTTGCCCGAGTCAGTTTAAACCATTTTTCGGGCCACCGCTGAGTTATGACCTTTAGCTAGCATAGGATAAAAAAATAAATAAATAAAAAAATTTAATAAAAATAAACCGCTTTGGCATGCTCTTGGTTACCTAGGGGCAGTTTAGTTTATTTTTTATTTCTAACATGCCAAGTGGATTCAAGTTATTTAAATAGGATTTTATTATGCGCTTAAGCAGCTGGAAATTCTTTGTTGTTATATATACCTATGAGTACATTATATATATTATATTTAAAATGCAGTCGCTTAATTTTGTGGCACACATTTATACACTGCTTTCTGCTGCTGTTGTTGTTGTCTAATCTAATAAAAAATGCCAAGCATGGTTTGAGTTTGATATTGGTTCGAGGCATGGGAGATCAGGAATTTTCCCAAACCATATGTTCGGCTTCAGTGCGCTTTGAAGTGCGCATCAAAAATATATGATAAGCATTTAGGGGAAAAACTTTGATGAAATTGTGAAAAACGAAGAAAAAGGAAAAACTGCCAGAAAGTACATTTAAAAGTGAAAGCTGTTGATACTGAACAAAGAAAAAGAGTTCTAAAAGGTTTCGAGTAGGAAAATATTAAGTGGAAAATTTGGCGCAGGGAAAGTTCATAATTTAAGTTATCAAGTGCTAGAAATTTGCAAAAACTTTAAGTGGAAAATTGTCGAACAAAGTAATGGTGATTTAGGTTATTGACTTAATATTTGGATAAAAGCTTTAAGGCAATAAAGATATTATGAATTAATATGCAACAAAAAGCCTTAATAGAAGGTTTGTATAGCATACTTTGTAGCAACTTTAGTTTTTTTAAAAAAAGTGTGTTCAGACTGTTTCGGAGGTACTTTACGTGCTGGGGATTTTTCGACGTCGGAAATGGATTTAGCGAAAACAAAAAAATATTATATATATTTTTAAAAATATATTTTATATTGTCGTTTTTTTTGGGGTGTTTTGGGGTTATGTTATAACCAGGAGCGGATCCAGGATTCGGTCTTGTCATTAGTTTTCACTTCTAAGTGTATATATGTCAGATATCGCAAAAAACAGTCAACCCATTTTTCCAACTTTTGGGTGTGTTCGGACCCGGAAACCCCTCATGGATCCGCCACTGCCAATAACACAGCAAAAAAATTGTTTGTCAGGTACATATGTCTACCATATATCCGAATCCGAGGTTCAAAAATCCTTAGCATATTAGAGCTATGAAGTATCCTCAAAGAACGCCATAAGACGAGGTAGTTTGGAGATTCGATCTGAAATCTGACGCGCTGGGTTTTTTGATCTCGAAATCGGAGTCAGCAACGCGAAAATTATATTTATATATTTTTTTTTTATTTTTTTCATTAGATTATTAAAAATATTTGTTGTACAAGCGGTCTCAAAAAAAAATGTTATATTGATTTTTTGAGTTTAGTATAGAACCCAAACCAGTTGAGCCAATTCTGATAAGAAAATATGTGCCTTGTCCCAAATAACGATATTTTTTTTGGGTGGCTGTGTTATTTTAAAGCAAGAATGAATTTCTATTGCTAAATTCGACAGATTACAAAAATAATTTGCGAGTTTTTTCCGATTAAAATATTTCGAGTTTATAGAATAGTGTTTTGGAAAACATTGGTTTAGATTGACAACAATTTTTTTTTCGATTTCGATTTTATATTTAAAATATTTTATAAATATAAAGTTTAAAGACAGTAGTTAAATGACATTTATTTTTCACTACCTTCTATATACTATAATATTTAAATACATACAATTGCTGCTCATTTACTCAACAAAAAAAAAAGATAATAATGAGCAATTAACAAATTTTGAACCCAACCAAAGGTAATTTTTGCTTGGCATACAATATATCATTAATTTACCTTCAAGTTTTGCCATAAACTCTCTCTCTCTCTCTCGTACACACAAACACACACACACACACACATAAAACAAGCGAGTCTTAATTTACAAAATGGCGAACAAAATGGCAGCATCGCTGCTTCATACGGCGGACTTTCATTTCAATTGCAACTTGAGGTTGAAATATTAAACGCGCCAAGGATGCAAAATACCTTGGCTGGAAAATTGTGCAAATGGAAAATCGGCAAAATACAAACTGAATGAAAAATAAAACGCATGCAATAGTAACATAACCAGAACTATATGGAATTTGGAGGGGCGCACGGGAGAAACTTAAACAAACTTAGAACGCAGCAAAATTCATTAAAAGTTTCCATTGTGTTGGAAAATTAAACTCAACAGCAACAACTAACTAATTTGTCTAGGCCATTTGGTTGCCAAGTTTTTGGAGCTTTGAACAAATGTAGACTTTTTGCCCCAAGTAGTACGGGTTGTATCGTATGCCGTTGATGACGCGACAAAATCCAATTAATGCGCTAGACAAATAAAACGCCATGCCAATACAAACAAACGCACACGCACACACACACACAGACACAGTTTAGGCCAAATCTGCTACTATTTACGGAAAAACCGTTTAGATAAAGCAATAACCAAATGTGTTTACACAAACGCGTCTGTGCATAATTTTTTTTTCTCTGTTTTGTGGCAAGAAAAGGGAACCAAGTTTCTTACTTGCGTCTACAACTATATCTCAATATAGTGTATGTGTATATATTATGTGGTTTTTTTTTTGGGGGGCGTGTATGCGTCTGTCTGTCTGTGTGTGTGTCGCCATTGTTTGCTACGTTACTTTGTATGTGTCTGTGTCTGTATCTGTGTTTTGTTATTTGTGTTTGCATTTGTATTTGTGCCTTATGCCGCCTGTGGTACAAAGTATGGTAGCTTGTTTGTTTAAGTTAACCAAAAGTTTTCTTTAAGATTTACGCTTAAGTTTTACGTGATAAAACTTTTATCACTATGACTTTTTCTCTGCTGCCAATGGCAAAATGTTGTGGCTATGATGGCAAGCCAAAGTCGTAGTCGAAGGGGGGTTCCTATTTGCAATCAATACGCAAACATATTTAATTATATTTTTAGTTTTGGCAATTCTTAAGCGCTCACAGTAGTCTATAAGATCGGTATGTAGGGTAAGGTGGGGCAAACCCGACAGTGTGGGTAAAACCGACCTCCCACTGTTTCTCAAAAACAGTTATATGTCAGTCTACATGTAAATGCTCAAACGACAAAATGCATATTTTTACGATTTTCAATTTAATTTTTGTGAATATTTGATTACACATTTTTTTAATCTATAATCGAAAAACTATTAAATTTAGATCCTATCTGTGCTAAATTAGCCAAAAAAATTGGCGGTCGGGCTTACCCCACCATTTTCCAAAAATTGTTTTTTTTGAAAAATGGTCATAAATAATGTAAATAACAGTTAGAAGAAATTATCAGTTCTAGAATGTTGCGGTAGAGCGTTAGCTTCAATTTGGTATATCGTACGAGTTGATCCGATGTCAAATAATCATTTTATAGCCAAAACCAATTACTAGGTCGGATTTGCCCCAACTTACCCTCCAATGTGACAATGTTACTGAATTCTGGAAGTTATTATAACTCACTCATACTCTTCTAACTAATTGTTTTGCTGCATTGTAAAAATGTGTTTGTCAATTAAACAATATGGTTAAAAATGCATTTAGTCAATGATCTAGAATAAATAGAATAATTAAAAAAAATTCAATAATCGAGCCTTAGACCCCAGCTCCAAATACTTGCAGCAACTATCTGCTATGTACATACGACAACTATTTATCTTAAAACTGTCACAATTTAATTTGAATACTCTCTCTTGAGCAGCCTTAAGTTTTGCAAAACAATTAATTGACATAAGCTGCAATTTAATTAGGTCGTGTCAATGGCTTTAAATGGTAAACAATTAAATATTTATTGCAAGTCTCAATTGGCTAACAGGCATGCTTTGTCTGTTTAAATATGTTGCAGGTCAGGTAATTGTCTGGGCCCCCCCTTGACGACACCGCTGACCACACGACGCATACGCGACGTAGTATTTGCGTTGATATTTGTTTAAGGATATTGCGGCAAGTTGTGTGTAGTAGTCAATGCGCTAGTAGCTGTACTTATTTGTAACACACCCAAAGGCAATAAAGCCAAGGCAAAAAAAAAAAGAGTTTGCTACGTGTCGGTGCTGTGGCAAGGAGCAGAGAAATCACTTTAGTTTTTGATGGGTGATGCTTATATCATCAGGCCAGCACCAGGATATTTGCCAATGAGCATTATGCAAGCGTCGCGCTTGTCATAAGAAACTTTTTATTAACATAAATTATGAGGCACTCGCTTAGTACATAAATTTCACTTGCCACTTGCCACAAACTTTGCCTATATATCTATTAAGCGTCGACAGTACTTACGGTTATGGCTATGTCATGTGAGCCATCGCATGTGTCCAACTTGCGACGAAAGCGTAGCACAGTGTGTGTGGCATTCTCATAGCCCAGCATGAGCATATAATCCTGTGAAGGATCTACAACGGGTTCGGCATCGCCGTTGCGTGTCACATGACGATCCTGCAAAGAAAAACAATGTATAAATATATAGAGTTGGTTGGCTATAAGCATAAGTTGTATAAGTTAGGCTAGGGGTGGGCTGGAGTGGGGAGGGGGTAGGGTGATGTAGGGTAGTTGGCATGAAATGCGCGCAAGCCAGCCAAACACCCCCCGTCAGCCTTATATTAATGAATGAAAAATGTACGAAAATATTTAATTTGCAGCATACTTTTGGGCGTTGTTGCTGCGGATGCGGATGCTGACGTACTTGGGCTTTGACTTTTACACGATTTTTGCGCTGCGGCATATTTTCATGTCATTAAACAGTATGTGTGTGTGTGTGTGTGACAATCTCTGGTACTTTTGCAGCAGACTTAACCCAACGTACAAACTTTTGAAAAACATTTTTACCCAATGCCAACGGCAGTCAACTTTCACTTTGCCCTCATATGCATGCATATGTGTGCGTGTATCTGTGTGTGTGTTTTTTTTTCATATATGTATATGCCTTTTTGGTGGTCTTGTCAAGTTTTTGTAAAATAATTTAAATTTTCCAAAGTTCGCCCAGTTCAGTGTTCCCTAAAGAGTCGCGCGCCCTCGCCCTCTCTCTCTTTCTCACTCTCTCGACAGCGCTCTCTTTAGCTTTTTCAATGTTTTGACAGAGTTGCCAAGTTAAAGTTCGCTGCTGAGTAGTTTCAGGCTTCAACTTCACACCCAGGCCCATGAGAAAAAAAAAAGAAATTCCACACACACACACTACCAAACTTTTGCTCCCACTTTCTTTGGTCGCTTGTTGGCCAGCCAGCTGCATGCAAATTTCTATACATAGTTTTGCCATATACTATGCATATCTGTATATAGCGTATACGCCACCTACCCTCAGCTCACTGGGCATTGTCGAAAATAGTTCTACACATATGTTATTTTGCTATTTGTGCTTATATTGGCAGTTGACTGCAAATGGGCGGAATGTTTGTCAGGCTACAACTACAACCTCTGGAGCAGCGCCTGAATATGTCTAGCAAATGTAGAACTTGTTTGGTGGAAAATTTTTGATGATGTAGCAAAGTCGTTTGGTTTTTGGCTTGCTGCTGTTTTTGGGACGACGAATGCCACGTAATTGATGCTGATGGAATTTTTGAGTACTTTTCTATGTAGATATTTGAAAATTTTATTGATTTAGTTATATAGTATGTCCTTGCTCAGAAGCTCAATCAGCTGAGTATGTAGCGTATTCAAATGCATTTATATGCAGCTAACTAAGTGTGTGCATCTGTATCTGTATCTGTGTGTAGTGGTACGCTCTATTGCATTTGATTTGATTTTGGTCAACGCTTTGGCCATTGAAAGGGGCTTTTAGTCAAACAGCTAATGAAATGTTGCGTCTGTTTGTTGACAGAATCCTTTTAATTAAGTGAGCGTTTGGTTGACATAACATGATATAAATTAAGTTTCCAGTTACGCATAGTTAGTGACAGAATGAAAGTGCCAAATTTTCGTTATTATGCGCAGTATTTGGTATATTTTTGCAACGTTACTTGTTAATTAAGCTTTGAACTATAGAGCTCACTCTTTTGATTAACAGTCAATTAAAATAGAGCTTAAACAATACATTCAGTTGGCTGTTTTTCATGAATAAAATTAAGGCACTACTCTAGTGTACTAAAACTGTACCAAGCTTAAACGTTCTTTAAGCTATCTTGCCTGTGTCAAGGACCTTTGATTATCAAAATCACGCTACAGTTAATATTTCTTATCAAAATTCACACAACACCAGCTATCTATCAGTCTTTGTACCCAAAGTATCTCAGATCATTCTAGTCAATGCTTATGTCGCATTTTCGCTAGCTTCATTCAAATCCATAACACTTTATTCGCCATTAATCAACTGGAAAGCATATCGCATGTTCTAAATGTAGCTCATTTGTTTTTTTTTTCCCCCCAGCCTGACTCAAAATCTTTCCTTGAGCCCAGCGCCCACTCCAATATATTTTGTTGGTCATTTTTATGGTCAGTATGTGCTGCTTTGTTGTTGTTGTTTTCACCTACCCTTAGCTTGATTTATTTGCTAATGTTTTTATTTTCTGCACTTTCGTCTCTCTCCTGCAGCATCACGCACATTTCATCTGGCATTTATCACACTTTAGCCTCGTCATTTTCCCCAGCTTGGTTAACAAGAACCATTGCCTAGCATTATGGAGAAAACTTTGGCTGTAACGCTTCATCTTTGTTCTGCTTTTTCATCATCTAATTACCACGCATTTTCCACACCTGAGGCTGTGGCAATTAATTTGCCCCAATTTATATGCTACCATTTTATTTATATATATTTTTTTTTTTTTTTTCAATTTTAGCTTATGTTTGGGGGTTCCTAGTTGCGTGTTGGCCACATTACATGGCAGCAATTCATTAATCATATCACTGCACCATTTGCTGGCTAATTAAAAGTTGAAACAAATAACACAACTTGCACAACATTTGTGTAAACATTTAACATATATATTGTTTTTTTTTGGCAACAGAGGGTTCAAAATTTATCTATGAGCTACATGTTTGCTATTATATAACTATACCCTTTGAGCCATGGTGTATAAGCGAGGGTGTCATGAATTTATAGTTACGTTTAATACAATATAGCATTTAGTTAAAAGAAAAAGTTTGAGATAATAGAAATGCATTGTCATTGAAATTCTATAAATATAATGTACTTTTTATAAGAAATGAAAATATAGACGAACTAAGCCGCGTCTCTAGCACGATGGGGTAGAACTTTTCATTCAAATAAACTTTTTTGGTAAAAATTTCGAAGACTTACTTCTACATTTAGAATCGAGCCACGGACTTTACTTCACAAAATTTTTGATTTTGTTGTTTGCTCACGACGTGATTTTTATTACGAACCGCACAAAAACGCTCCTCCAAAATCCCATAGGACATTTTACAAGCCTAAATCAGCTATTTCAGCTTGAGATAGCTGTCTTGAGGCCTGTGGTCACATCTTATCAAAATCACATCGCAAAAACAACATCCGAATCAAAATCTTCAAATCTTAAAATTTTTTTTTTACATTTAACTGATTTCTCACAAAAAGTCAATGTAAAAAAATAAAATTGGGGCAATGATTTGACCCGATCATAATCCACAAGCGATCTAAACGATGGTGATATGGGAAATGTGGATACGGCAAAAACAGAATTTTCATAATTTTCATTGCATGTAAAACGGGAGAATCTATTTCGTCCGAAGCCCGAAATGGATAACTCGCAAAAAAGATAAGGGCTAGGTCTTAGCGGTCTTGTGGCCCTATGCCCCCCTACTAATAGTAGGTACTTACTATGATTCCAATAAATTTCCAATCTACTCTGGTTAAATTAATGAATTGGTGCCATAGCACTTAGCTTTTGTTTGCAAAACTTTCAACTCTCTGTCCGCAAAAGAGTATCTATTATTCACAATTTCCAAATTATCAAATTTCGCACGAACATAGTATCTACTTTATTTTTTTTTTGTAATATGTTTGTGCCTGGTTGCCTACAATCTGAAAACGCATAATTCAAGATCACAAACGCACAGTTCCGTTGTTGCCTTTGCTATTTTGCACACAGTTTCCTCTTTAAATTCACATTATCTACCTCTTCATATATACACGTTTTTATACACCCACACACACAGATACACACGCATACACCCACACACGTTGACATGCTTTACGCTTATCGCATTGTTGGCCTCCGCCCTACTACACCCTACCCTTCAGTGGCACGCCCTACTAACAGTACCCCTACCAAAAAAATAAAATAAAAAAAAGAAAAAGTCGCATATACATTGCGACCATTTGACTTCAGAATATGACGGAAATTAAAAATACGCGCTGCAATGTTGCAAGAACCAAGCAGTGCGATATTATCAAAATCTGCCACGGAGTTCGTTCTGTTGTTGTTGTTGTTGGAATGCTTGTTGTAGTTGTGCGGGTGGCTGCGCTTGGTAATTATGCAAAAGGAAGACGCATAAATTTGCAATATTCTTGGTGAAATGTTTCAAATGCCAACGTAAAATGCTCACAACTTTTTATGTGTGTGGCACGACGAAAAACAGCAGCAGCAACAACAATGCCGACAACAACAAAGTGTGACTCCAAAAACGACTCACGTCCTTATAAGTTGCATGCCTCGCTGTCGACGTTGACGCTGACGTTAACGTTAACGTTGCGTTGCCGCTGTCGTTGACAACGTACACGTTTTTTTAATTGCTGAAATTTTATCACACCTTCATGGTTCGCAGGACTCGTAAATTGTAATCCTTGCGCATGTTTTCTTTTTTTTTTTTTCTTCTTTCACTTTTGTACCCTTAGGGACAAGGGTATTATAGATTTGTGCAAGTGGGTTACAGTCAGAAGAAGGCGTGACAGACCATAAGTTGTGCGTATTAAGATAATTTACTGCTACTCAGTTTTTAGGGCTACCAGAGACCGGAACTTTCGGAAAATTTGACAGTTTGTACTGGCTATGCGTTCGCCTTGCAACGATTTTTAATTAAGTTTAAAAGAAGAATAAAGAAGCTTGAACTTTAAAGCTCAATAATCGAGGCGAGCGAATCAAACATAACATATATACATTTCTTATCAAATAGTCGATCAACATCGAATCGCTTTTTTATTTATCGATTTAAATGATTGAGCCTAAGAATATATTTGTGACTTAGGTGGATGACGCGGTATGAGTAAAATTCGCAGGCCATTTCCCATATTTTTCAAAACATTTTTTTACTATAAAATTGATGACCGAAAGGTATGCTACGATTTTTTGTAATATCTATACCATTTCTGCTGCTGGATGTAAAGTCGGTATTAAAGTAAACAAATACGTTTCAACATAAGGCCTTCGGCCTTATCACTGGTTGATAATGGTATGTAAGAAATACAATCTTGCACTAGGGTCCAGACTGAAAACCGTAGACCCAGTAGCCAACAAACACGTCAGTCAATGTATTGAAAGGCCAGCAAAGCATCGTGATACAAAGATCTCTTGAAAACACACTTTATCGAAAGGCTGAAAAGAAGAACGCCTAAAAAGCTTCTCCACCCAAAATCAAAAGCAGAAGTCGAAAGAAGAGCACTATAGATGTGGGTCAAAACTAGCTTTAAGACAGGTTAAGGTGCTAGCTGCTTAGCTCAGATTGGCGAATGGATTGAAGTCATGATCACATTTTATGCATAATCCCGGGTGACCTCTAATGATTGTTGGGTGGCGATTTTTTTAAAAGTTTTTGAGCCGCATTTCCTGTTTGGTTCTGAAAGCCCATATTAAAACACTTTTTTTTTAAATCAAGCGGATTACAATGAGGATTTGTTGATTCCAAAAACAAACAAAGACTGCAGAAAGATTGCATTGGTGGAGTTGTATCTTGAACAGAAAAACTCCCAATTCTCACTACACTCAAAGTATCAGTACAATATTTGATGCAGAAAATAGGAAGAAGAAGCTGTGGCAGAGTATCCTACTTTCGGGAGCTGCTGCAACAGATTCCATTTTTTTTTTTTTTTTTATATTTCTGCTTTCTTTCTTTGGCACTTGCTTTCTCTACTACTTTTACTTCAACGATGCTCGACACTTTGGCCTTTTTGTTGTTGTAGCTGTTCCTGACGCAATTGTTGTTGTCGTTGTTGTCATTAATGTCGCTGCCTCTTAAGCATTTAATAGCCTTGTCAAGACTTTAATACCTTTTAGCTATGTCTAATATGTGTGTGTGTGTGTGTGTGCAGATGACTGAGAGAGAGTGTATTTTTGCATGTGTAGAGCTACTCTGTAGCTCGTGGAAATCAATAAAAGCAACGGCAAATTAAGCACCTTGCGGTAAAAACGCTAAATGAGATTTTAATAGGATTATGCTGGCAACATCATCCATCCATGGCTACAGAGTTGCCAGCATAAACAAACTTATGCAAAGCTCTCTTTGTGTCTCTCTCTCCCTCGCGCTGTCATTGCAAAATTCTGCACTTAAAAGCAAAAGACTTAGCAACTAACTCCCCAGCTCCACCCCTTCCACACCAATACACCACATCAACTCTTTATGCCATTTTGTGCGCTTAATTGTACTGATTTTCGGTTGATGAAAACTTTTACGCACACACATAGCTACAAGTACCACATAGTAGTAGTGGTAGTGGTAGTGGTAGTGGTAGTGGTGGTGGTGGGGAGCCACGTCAAGGCACAACCAAGTTTTGTTACGTCAAAACAAACTTTAGCAATTTATGATAATTCAACGTCAGCTGGGACAGTTCAGTACACATCCTACATAGTAGTAGTACCTAAGTAGTGGCAGAGCACAGTTGAAATGCGCTGTCTTCGGCCGCCCATCCATGCAACAAACCAATCAAACTCAGAATTCTGGAACCCTTTTGAATGCTGTAGAAGGAGTCTGGAGAGGCCTGCCAAGTGAAGGCAGTCAAGCATCCAAAGCAACTGACAGCTGGCTAGCAAAAAGCTCCAGCTCGAGCAAGTCTTAAAATATGCTCAGAGCACACACATTAAACTTATTACCCTTCAATGCGCCCCAAACAGACCCTTCACCTGCACACCCGCTCATCAGCTAATATATTGCGTATTATATATGTGTTATATATATGTGCGTGTGTATGTGTGGCTGTGTTTGCAGTTTTGGTTTATTACCATACAACGAAAGGGTTGGTTGGTTAGACCCCGACACATACTTATAAGACCCCCAGTATATACTTATATCAAAATGCTGGCAATCTATCTATACACAAGTATTTGTGTTATACTATTGACAGTGGGTGGTTTGTAAAGTGTGCGTATGATGGAAAGGGTATCATTAAGTGCATTATTTGATTTACATGCAAATAGGTTTGTCAGTGCTCAGACATAAATAAAAACAAATTTTTGTGGTTGCATCTATCAGTTACAGGAACTCAGTTATGCGAAATTTTTAGAACTTGTGGGCAGGACACTTGGGAACCACTGTAATTTACTTGAAAAAGAATTATGATCAAGAGTTGGACACTGTTTGATGACAAAAGTTAAGGTTTATAGGTTCGTCTATTTTGTGATTCGAGTCCTGAAGCTTTGATGGCTTTAAAGACGCTTATTATTTCTTTTGCTAATGAAGATTTGTGCCCTTCAAGCCTCTCGGTATGAGTAGGAACATACCTCTCAGTAGACTTTTGTTGCTTTATTATTTATTGAAAAACATTTCTCTTCTTTTAGTATTTCAAAGGTTGAACCTTGGAACCACAAAAGGAAGCCATTTTAAAAATGCCCTTTAAAAACCTATGGGTCAACGAAGCAGATGCAGTAACAAAAACAAGCTATATAACTCGAGTTCTTTATCCGCCACATTTTGTGCAGTCCAGCTTAAATTCTTAAAGTTTAAAGCGCACGTTTTAGCCAACATTTTGTATTTGACCAACCCACCCTCTTAAATCTTTTGCATTTAGCCAAGTTGTGCAACTCTTCTCTCTGCAGTAGCAAATTTGGTGCCATTGCAAATTGTTTTCCTGTGCATTAGCTTGCTCTATATGCCCGTCCATCCGTTTGTCTGCACCCCACTCCCGGCTGTGTCCTTGATATATGTTGCATGTTAAAGGCGATGTCTTGCAACGTCTGTCTGTTGACTGCCGCTGGGCGTCTACACAAGTATATACATTTATATCTATATATAGTTTATGTCTGTGTGTGTGCATTGTTTGGTTTGGAAATTGGCGGCTGGTGGTGGCTGAAGTTGGTAGCCTGTTTCATGCCTTACTTATGTACATTTGATTACGTATACGCTATGTTGCCTGCCCATTTGCCTGCAGTTAACGCTGAGAGTTGGTACAGAAATTGTAAGCTATAACAGCGCCAAAAAGAGATTGCCCACGGGCAAAGCTATCAAGCTAGACAATTTAAACAAGCGACTGTTCGTCCTAGAAGATAATATATATATATGTATATAAACTTGGCATATGGGGTCTGGGTACTACGTATAGATTGGCTGTGTCTGTTGATTTGCTGGTTTGTGCAAATTATCGCTGCAAGCTAGTATATCAATTAATATGGTTTAAGTGACTTTGAGCTCAAGTTAGAGCCACTTGCTTTGCTATTACATATATATAGAATGCAGTTTGATGCATGTTCCAGGACAGGAGTAACACGTTTTTGGTAAATTAAATTGTTTGATGTCTGCAACTGAACGAGCCTTCAATCTGTTTAATTTGTCTACTGCAGCTAACTGCTCTTATCTGCACGAAATTGTTTGCCTAAGTCTTTTATACAAGAAATTTCATTTACATAGTATATATAATATATTTAGTACATGCATAGTATAGAAATGCAGACACTGCAAATTGCCAGTTAATATTTTATAAAAGCAAAGAGCAACAAATTGTGAAATGCAATTCTAGTTAGCTTGCCAATCGCTTGCGTTTCCAAGCCCCTCCGTCCCACAGACTATGTACACAAATCTCCTTGTAAATATTGCTAAATATTGGGTGGTACTTGGGCTGTGTGCCATCAGTATGGCTTATATATGTATATAATAGCATAAAAAGCATTTTATTAAAATTGAAATTGCCCGCTGGACTTTTAGCTTTTAGATTAAATATCAATCACTTTGTCTGTGGCATTTATATTCCAATATCAATGGAAATGACAGCAATTGAACTGCTGAACGAACATTACATAATCTGTTACAGTCCACTTAAATAGATACATGGACAACAAACTCTATAAATTAGGCAGCCAACTGTCAGATATTCTGACAGCAAATCTTCTGTAATCAGTAGTCGGTCAGTTTGTCAGTTTTTATGTACTTGTTTGTTATATGCATCGGTATATTAAATACCATAGACAATGTAAATAAAAATAAAATATAAAAAAAACTATGGCTTTTAAATGATTAAAAATGTATGCAATTGATATGATGTGCAATTTGCGCAAAAAAAATGCATCAGTTTTTACAGTGAAACTTAAATATATGCGAATTTGGAAATAGATTTATTGGTGGGTAGAAGCGCAAGGGGCTTTTAATAAAAACAAAATTTTGAAGTAAAAACTTTTACAAACCAGAAAAAATAAATATAATTTTTTCGTTTTAAAGTAGTATTTTTTCAAATGGAGTAGACGGGCTAGTATAGGGTGGGCCGTCTGCTGGTTTGTTTGTCAATTGCATTCGTATATTTTCTAATAAAATTTGGTTTTAAACTACTCATTTATGTATGAAAAATAATATTGCTTAAAGCCACGGCTGGCTCTAAAGGCCCGAACATCATAATTTTCGATTAATTTTTTTTATGAAAAAATCTTCTTCTATCCATTGAACGAATAAGCTGATAATTGTTCGTGGACTTCAATTGTTGCGTCCGCAAGCAAAATTTGACGCAAAGTGTGCCTAGCAAAGTGTCGATAATGGCTTTAACTAAGTTTTTTTACAAAACGATCATTTTCATAGTACGTCTGAACCATTTTTACGCGTTGTTAGGTTGTTAAACGATGCATGATTGAAATTGAGTAGTTTTGAGCTTGATATGTTACGAATTATGAGTGTTTAACAACCAAACCAACAGATTGCCCACCCTATACTATAATTATAATTATATGTATTATAATGATTTTTTTTATTTATTATATGGTTTTTAAGTATTCTGTGCCTATTTAAGTTTTTACTATATTCATTAAAATTTTTTAAAAAAAATACGTCAGCCAAAAGCTGTCGCAATATATTTCTAAATAACATTCATAAAGCTTTAACTTGGAACAAAACAAAATTGAATATTTAATAAGTTGCATTTTTTTTATAAACGTAACAAAAAATTTTAAAAAATTATTTTAATTAGAAAATAATTTCAATTAATAAATCTATTTACTTTTTTAATTGAAAATTATGATTATTATTTTTTTATGAAAATTTTGCACAAATAAAAAAAAATTCATTTAAAAATTTGATTTTGTGGTAGATGATAAAAACTGCTATAAATAACTCATGGTACTTTTTTTTGTATATATTTTATTTGAGAACAGCTGCGTTTTTAATATAACTCAAACCATTAGTAGGTACATATGATCAAAATCTCTGCTAGTCATATTTCTATGACAGCTCATATCACGATGTGCTGTTGTCTGCCGTCATATCATCTAATTTATCTTTGATGTTGCATAATCACTTTGTATATATCTATATATATGTATATACCCTCGGGTATATAAACTTGTCATTAGCATTAACAATTTTGGCTGCACTTCAACCCTATACACTAGCTTGTGCCCCCTGCCACCAAAATTAATATCTTGTAACAAGCATAACAACCCACTTAGCCAGTGTTCACTGTACCATGCAATATCAATATGACACACATTTCAAAGACAAATTCAATTAACAAACATGGCACGTCACTCAAAATTAACTTTTGAAGTGCATGGGATGACAATATAACGAAAACTACCACAAAAGGGAATACCTAAATGAAAAGCAGTGCTGCATAACTAAGAAAAAAAATATTAAAAAAATGTGACCATTTTATATCAGTTTCAATTGACCAGTACTGCAGTGACGCCCAAGTTGCTGGCACGCCACGCCCATCAGACGCCCACTTCAAAAGAACACCCAGCGCATTATATAATAATGCTTTTTATGCCATGAAATGAAATTATAATAAAAAAAAAAGACGAAAAATTGTTTTTGTCATATTGTTAAGCTGACGTCGACGTCGATGTCAACGCGAACGTCAACGTCAACGTTCTTGGCCATGTAAATGTGTGGGGTTGTTTGTATATGAAAACCACTTTTTAAATGTGATGTGTAACGGCTGCCATCGAAATCTGTTGAATGTATCTGATTCTAGAGCAACGAAAAACTGCCGTGGACCCAAACATCCGTATACACTAAAAGCAAACTCAAATAAATTTAAAATCCCCTTGTGCATTTTTAGCGACAGGCGCAGTCCCAGCCTGCTTCCAAGCTCGGAGTCAAAGCCACTTTTTTTTTTTTGTTTGCGTGCTGCTTGTTGTTGAGGGCGGAGGCTTGGTCTGGACCAACGCTTGGGCAGACATATCGTTTAGCATAAAGGCTAAAGCAAGAGAGTGGCGTTACCCTTAAGGGCTACATTTATGACACTCCATTTGTCAAGCGAATGAACGAGTCGAACCAAATGAAATGAAAGTGTGCGAAACCCGGTTCGAGTGAGTGCGAAGAGTGGGGGGCGGGGTGACCAACTGTTTGACTGACTGTGCAATTCAATTGCGTTGATTTTTTGGTATATACAAAACCAAAACCTAAAACTGACAGCAGTAGAATATGACAGAATGTATGACTGACTGAATGACTGACTAACTGACTGAATGACTGAGGAACTGACAAACAGTGCTCCAAAGTGTTTTGTTAAAATTTTTGTGCTTTGTTGTTTGGTTTATGCTGCTGCTGCTGCTGCTACTGGCTGACATTGACGTTTATTAAGCGTTTTTGACACTTTTGCCAAGTTATCGTTATCTCAAAAATACAAAAATGAAAAAAAAAATATAAAATCAGAAAAGAGAGTCCTTGGCAGAGCATCAGCGCTCTCTCAAGTTGCTTCAGCACTCAATGTCACATGCAGCTGCAAACATCGTCTGATAGAAAATTTTGAGAAAATGTTTCTGGCATTAATGTTTGTGCGAAATATTTTAATGAGGTTAGGTTGGCAGTGGGGTGTGGTTGGACAGTCTGTGCAACCTTTTGTGGTACCAGCAGCTGCTCCTTTCATATTTTTTTTCTTTGACTTTGTGCTGCAATTTGATAAACTGTCAACCCGAGGCCATGGCTCAAATATTTAAAATGAAAGGTTTTATCCTGACACAGGCGACAAGAAAGTGTGTGCAGCAAATATTAAAATCTTTGAAACTCACTTTTTATATACTAGCAGATTACAGCTTGTGCTTTAGAAATCTGCCATCACATGCCAAAACAAAAGTATGCCAGTGGGCATTTGTTGGCGTGACGTTACGTTGTGCGATAAAATGTGCGAAAAAAAAGCAAAAAGCTTGATTTTCTAAGTTTTTTTTATAGCTATACTATACTATATATTTACTAAAAAAAATAACAACAATCGGTCTGCTTAGCTAAGCTTGGCGTTACGTTACAAAAATTAGATGTGGGCTTTGACTTGGATTACAAAATCGCATATTTTGACTTTGTACAAAACATTGTGTTTTTAAATCAAAAACCTTATTTTTCTTATTAAACTTTTTATTTGGCGTGACGTTACATTTGAACGACAAAATACTATTTTTTTTCAATAGAGACTAGTTACTATGTACGAACCAGTAGTTTTTATAATAAACGCAATCAGAAGAAAATTTTGAACTAAAATCTGCTAGAGAGATCAAGGACATAAAATCGTTTAAGTCTTCCATAAGTAAGACTATTATTTCTCAAATTTAAGGCTATATTATTATTATGGTCTAATAATTTTTCTAATTAACTATAGCTAAATTTTCTGACTTCTTCTTTTACAAAGCAAACGTTTAGATCTTTGTGTATTTCGATATTTGACACATACCATGGAGCGTTAAGAGTGTTTCTCAATCTTTTGGATTGGTAATGCTGAACTATTTCAAGATTTGAGACGCTTGCCGTGCCTCATAATTGAAAGTCATATTGCCATATAGGTTTTAGAACGGCCTTATAAAGTCAACCTTTGTTTTCGAGGCTGAGTTGAGAAAAAAAGATGAATTATGAAAATGTTTTTTATTTTAGTTTCTTAGCAGTTAAGTAGAACTATGAACTATATTTAGTATAAAAATAAAAATAAGTTACGATACAAAAAATTGTAGTGGGCTTTAACTTGCATCGCAGAAACCCAAATCACGGCGAATTGACATAGTCTTTTAGTAAAAAACTTTATTAGTATGATTTGAAATAATTGTAGTTCATTTTGTAAGTTATTAAATCAAAAAACCACTTTTGTTTTAATTTTAGCTTTTGTATCTGGCGTGATGTTACCTAGCGTGACGTTAGTCGAATTGCCGTTTTAAGTGATTTATAAAAGCCTTTGATTTTCAAGAAAAATATTTATTTGGCTTCAATGTTAATAAGATGGTTTAAAAAAGTCAAATTTATGTCCCCCTCCGCTTTCTATCTAACCACTAAGCTTCCAGAAGGACTTAAGTTGAGTTCGATATTTTGGGAGCAGCCTATCAAACCTACTTTGAAAGTCTTTTAGGCTGGGAGTTTGGCGGTCCAGAAACTAGTTTAAGATATTGTTTTCAAATTTAATCACAAGCCAGAGCTTAAATAAATATTGCTAATCGATTTTTGAAATTTCTCAAAACATTTTTTTTAACTACTGTATCCCTATTAGTAAAGGGTCTAGCTGGATAAGGTAAAAACTAATAATGCAGATTCATTCCATTTTTATACTCAAATATTTCATAAAATGTATCTAAAACTTTTCCTAGTCACCACAACCCTCAAAAAATTCAGCCTTTCAAAAAGTTTGTGTAACTTTTGTCGCCTGTCAAAAGACTGCATAAAAGTCACGTTTTTATGGCATACTTCTAGGGGCGACATAAAATTGGCCCATATCAAAAAAGGGGAAATCCTTTACCTAATTACTTGTGTATTTGCAAAACTCATTTTCTTGTTTTATTTGCTTTTATATACGTCTATACATATATATATATATGTACGTTTGCTTGAGCCAATTTCGTGCATCTATTATTAAGGCCATAAATCCATGATCGCTTTGATATGAGGCTGCTCTCGGCTTTTATTTCATTTTTATAAATGTCCAATGTGTTGCTTTAGGCCTTTGGCAGCTTCAAGCCCACCAATTTCGGAAACCCCTTAACCAAATGCCACACAAAAAAAAGGACGAAAAAACGAAACAAATTTAGCAGCTAAGCAGACAGGCGGCTAAACCGAAAGTGTAGCCAGATAAAAAATGTAAATATCATTGTTTGGCTAAAAGACGTAGAGAAAGAGAGCGTGAGAGTAAGAGAGTGGGAGACAACGTGCGAAAAAAAGGTTAACAACGGCATTGTTTCGTTTTGGCGTAAAACCATCCCGCAGGCATATCCCAGGCACAGCACGTTTCGTCTTTTTTCTCCACTGATTTTTGACAACTTTAGAAGAGTTTTGTGTATTTTTTTTTTTTTTTTTGTATTACATTTTGGGGCGCCCAATGCTGCCCGCCCAACAAATATGCCCAGGGGAATGAACACCTTATCGCAACTTATTGCATCCGCCGGCAACAATTTCGAGTCGACTTGTTGTTAAACTTCCCCTTTGGACAATTCTGTTAACCCCCCCTCCAAACACACACAGATATACACATACACACATACCAAGCAGATGCAGACATAGATACACACAATTTCACTTTTACTTTGTTGCTTTTGGCCCGTGGCAGGCCAAAACGAAAAACGTTTTAATTACATTTGTATGTTAAAACTTCAAGAACCCCCTTCATTTAGAACCAGAGCAACCAGAGTTGCCCTCAAACGCTTTTGAACTTTGCTACGTCTGTGTCTGTGTGTGTGTGTGGGCGTCTGTGTTAACCGATTAGAATATAACTAGATTGGTTTATAAGTAGATGCATAAGATGTTTTTGATGTAGTTAAAGCAATTTGTTGGCTAACTTGTTTTTGTTTTTTATTTTTGGTACTATAATTTATTTTGTAATTTGAGCTCGCTTAGTTACCTATGCAGCATATTAAGAGCGCTTAAGAGCACACACAAAAATTTAATTGCACAAAACTGTCAAATCAAAAGACAAACTTGAGCCAAAACCAAAAAGCTGTTAGCCAAAGCGGCTAACACTTGTGTGTGTCAATTTTATTTGATGAAAATACAAACACACTAAAACACACAGATACACACACACACACACACACACACATATATGGTACATAAAGCAAACGAGTGGCTTGTTGCTATTTGTAGAGCGTCTGATTACTGTCAGGACACAGTCAGAGCCAAAGTCCTTAGCTGAGTTTCAGAGCTGTTGCTGTAGCAACCAGTCAACTGGGCTAGTCCTCTCTTAGTGCCAAGTGTTATCGATAAACAAATAAAAAAAAAGGCAAAGAGTCGCAGTCAAGCTCACATACGATTGCCATATATGTGTGTGTTATTTGGCTTAAGGATAATTTTCCACACACACACACACACACAATATGCTGCCGCTTCAATCTATTGTTGAACGCAATTCCCCAATCTTAATTCACTCAAATTCGATTATTGCCTCTGCACTCTGGCCCCGCTTCGGCGCACGCTTCTTCCCACTCATTGAGGTTAAAATAAACTTTCCAAAAAAAAGCTAAGAAGTCATTTATTTTTACGTTTAAATGGCAGCCAGCAACATACACAACAATAACAACAACAACAACAACACATCCTTGTTGTTGCTGTGTAAAAAAGTCGCAAACACTGCAGGATATGGCAACACAAAAAAAAAAAAGTAACAGAATTGAACAAGGCACCAACAATAACAAGCATAACAAGTACAAATAAAGAGGGTGCCAGGGTGTACATAGATTTATCGTATCTAGGTTCGTTCTAGAAGAAATTGAAATGCGCTATAATGAAGCTTTGTGAAATGTCTAAGTGCTTCAAATGGGTGAGCCCTCAAAATGTGGTTTAAAATTTTAGGTTTGCAGAGTTCTTGACACGAGTAAAGTTTGTTTGTTTTTTGAGTATCTTATTGTAGAAAGCGTCTAGAAAATAAACCAAGAGCTGACTAGCAGAGTAGCTTAAGAATCGCAGGAACGCGTTGTTTTTAAATTTAAATATTTAAATAAAGCTTTTGATATCAGAGTGATATCAGAATCCGTTTTAAGTTGAGGGTTTTAAAAAATATATAGTGATTAATCAGTTTGAAAAGGCCAAAAAGTGTTATTTTTGGTCTCGAGTTCAAAATTTTCAGAACTTTTAATTTGTGGTGAAGGACCAACTGTTAATAGTTATGCAAAATTTAACGAGTTATTTGAAACATTTTATAAACAATTTGCAAATTTTCCAAAAAATTTTCGCAAGAATTTGAAAATTCAGAATTGGTACACGGAAAAAAATTATAAGAATTTTCTTTGCGAAACAAGTACCCAAAACGAATTTTTAATGTAGTTTGAATTCGAGCAATTAAAACTAATTGGCTTAATAGGTTCAAAAGTGTACTCATTTTAAACTGAAAAAATTTTTTAAATATTTTTTTATATTCTTTGATTATATTTAACCCAATTTCAAGTTAGATATTAAATGATAATTATTTTTAATTATTTATTTTCTGAATCAACTCAAAAAATAGAATGCCCTAAATATGTTGAATCTAAAAAATTTAATTTTTTTTATTTTTTTCAAAATTTTCAAATTACATAATCAATCACTAGGCAGGATTTTTGCTTGAAAGACCTTCGGTTGATCTCGGCAGCTTCCTAAACCTGTTTTCAAATTTTTTTAAAGAATGGAAATCGCTTGGGAAATGGTTTATTTGGTTTTTAATTTTCCAGCAGTATCCAATGTTATTAGAAAAGTACTACGAAGTGTAAAAAGTAATATTTTTTTATAACATTTCTATAAAATAGCGATTAGGATAGATTCAAAAGCACTTACAAGTGGATCAAATTAAATAAGCTTAATATCTTTAACATTCCCAATACATTACTGGCAAACCCACGTTGTAAAAATATGTATCTTTCAAATAATTGAAACTCTTACTACTGAAAATCACTGCCTAACTAAGTTACCTGAATAAAATGGTACCGAACAACGCTCAGTCCATTTTTCGTTTGGAGTTACCAACAAATATACAAACGCATAGAGCGCCACTCAAGTGTTTTGTTGTATCTTTTAAAATGTTACTTTTGTGGATAGTCTCCAATGCAGCCAACTGTTTTTGTTGTTGCGCCCCGTTTGTTGATATTCTGCTAAAGTCACGCCCCCCAGAAAAAAAAGAGTAGACTAGAGACTAGGGAGAAGGGCAGTAAATAGCACACCTTTACAGCCAGCTCATCTATATGTGCTGAAGACCCATAGCCAAGGGCCCATAACCCTGCCGCCACGCCTATAGAGAGCAATAAAATAAAAATTGAAAACACAAAGGATTTATAGCTTCAATAGGTTTTCAAGGAGCTCAGCTCAGCACAATTGTTCAGTGCACATGTAGTTGTAGCTATAGATGTAGATGTATCTGTAGCTGTGTGCGCTACACTGAAAACAATAATATTTTCAGTCCATCGAGAAAAAGATATATTTTAGCACCCATTTCAATGTTTATGTCTTTCTCTCTGTGTGTGTAACTGTGTGTGTATCTGTGTGTTTGGCATATGGCGCTCAGCTCCTGCCAGATTTCATGTTGTTTCTCTTTTTGTTGTACGTTTTTGATTATTTTTCTCCTGGTTTTCCTGTGTTTGTGTTTTTTACACTGATTGGTGTATTTTCCGTTTGGTTTTGACGCGCCTAGAGCCATGTGGCTTTGGTTTGTAGCATACACAATTCCATTTCCATTTCCATTGCCATTCTCCATCCACATCCTCAACAGCTTCAGCTTTAGATTCAGCTTATACCTTTAGCTTCTTTATGCCCTACAAAGGGCCACAAATTGAGTTTGAGTTGCAGTCGACTTTACCATGGCTGACGCTGGCGTATGCGCAATATTTCTTACTTCCCCACACACACACACACACACACACACACACAGTCAAACACACAAAGGTACGGAAAAAAAAAGGTTAGCTAAATTGCTGAAAACCTCAAAAACAAATGTAAAACGCGTCTAGGCTGCTTTGACTAGAGAATTGCTTTTCTGCTACACTACAATTTTGCAATAAAGAGTTTGTCAACTTTGAGGCAGTTTCTGACACTTTATTTGGTTACGTGACAATATATCAGTAAATTCTCTCTACGTTCAAGTGCCCTTGAATAACTTTGCTTAATAAAAAGTTTCAAGCGAAGCTGCCAGAGTTGCCATATCAGCAAAGAATTTTATGAATATAATTTCGAGTTTTTGTCTTGCTGTGCTTGATACTGATACTTACAGATACAAAATATTA
This sequence comes from Chymomyza fuscimana, assembly GCA_949987675.1. Taxonomy (NCBI): domain Eukaryota; kingdom Metazoa; phylum Arthropoda; class Insecta; order Diptera; family Drosophilidae; genus Chymomyza; species Chymomyza fuscimana. The sequence goes on from OX465089.1 coordinate 12,947,614, forward strand.
CAAAATCTCAAAAATCTTAAAAAAATTTTGATTCAAATAATTAGCATAATTTAAGCCCCAAGCTGCATTAAAAAAATTTTGGAAATGTTTAATTTAAATGTTGTTTGAAAATCGTCTATTTCTGTCAGTGTCTAAGAAGAGCATTTATAAATTCTTAGCACAGAGCATTGCAAAGTCGAAAAATATTTAATTAAACGCTCAAACAAAAGGTGTAAATAAATGTGTTTGAAATTTGTCATGGAAAAAAGTTTTTCATCTTTTCAGTTTCTTCCAATTTGTTGCTGTCGCTGTTGTGTGTATCTTTAATGAGACGGAAGCAACTTTTTACGCTTAAAAAAACATAAAAGCAGCCTTTTACTAGCTGGTATATAACCCAACCATCCTTATATATTTCCCAAGCACTTTTTTTTTTGCTTTGTTCTCTTTTACTTGGCTGATTCCTTTTGGCCTGCTAAGTGCTAGAGTACAATATAAATAAAAACTTGTAGACGAAATATATAAATAGAAATCAAAATTACTTAAAATTTGTCACAATAAGCTCAAGACCGTGCAAGATTCTCCGCTTATTCTCTTCTTGTTTTTTTTGTTCCCTCTGTTGTTTGCCTTTTTACTTTACTGTTCTTTTTATTAAAATTGTTTTAAATTGCGGTTGGGCAACACTGGACGCGTAGACTCGAGTCTTGGGTTTGTGTATTGCTTTGGCTTTTCGATGTTGCTCTAATAGCACAACAACAAAAACAACAACAACAAAGTACATACCACTAATGGACCATATTGTACGCCACGCGATATTTGCCCGACGTCATTTTTATTGCGAATTTAGGCATCATTAGTTACGGTTTTTTAATAAAAAAAAATAAAAAGTACAAAGTATTAGATGGAATTTTTTTCCATTTGATTTCTTGGTTTGTTTGGCACAGTTGTTCTTGAAAGTTGAAAAAAAGTTTGATTTGTGTGTGGGTTGGCGTTATAAGTACGCCTTTGGGTGCCATTGTCTATGCTCTGCGGTCGAGCTATTGTGGTCAAGGGTCTTGAATCGCTTTTGAGTGCCTCAAAAGTTTTTTGCTGAGATTTTTCTGTACAAATAAACAGAACTTATTGGTAAATTGAAATAATTTCTGCCGCTTGACTGCATAAGTCAATCAAAAAGTTGTAATAAATACAAAATTACAAGATTTTATTAATTGGAGTAAGAGTGTGAAGCATTTTGCACTTATTAAATGGCTTTGTGAGAGTAACTATTAGCATTATTGACTAAATTAGTTTAGATCTTTGTGATATGATTTCTAAGCATTTTCTAGCTGTAGTAAGTTAACATAAACACTTACATTATGTTTGGTAGCATTTCTTTTCAATAATTTTGGCAAACAAGCTATAGTTAAAGTGGTTCCGAAAATTTTGTCATCTGCATACCAATCCCTTATAGGCCTAAGCTGGATTTGTTCGCTTTAAGAGGCCGCACGCGTAATTTTTTTTGGCAACACTTTGGTGTTGGAAATTGAATAAATGTAAGTGATTCTTTTCGTTACCTTTAGAAGACTGTAATATGACAGTGTTAGAAAGGAACTCCTAAAAAAAATATTCGTTCTGAAAATTTGAGTATTTCAGTGCTAGAAAAATATTAGTTGCTGAGCTTGTAGCTTCTTTAAGCCAAAATTCAACGCCAGATGCCCTGATATTCTTCCAAAGCTGATTTCTTCTAAGAAGCATTTTGTCAATTTGCTGAAAATGTTGTAGAATGGTTCTATAATATATATTCAAGCCTAATGTTTAAAAGACATAAATGAAAGTTAGATTAAACCTTAAGAACCATACAAAAATAGCTCACGTTCCGCTTCATTTTGCCTCGTTTTGAAATCTTTTGTTCCAATTCAATTTCCTGCCTTATGAATCATATTTTATACATTTTTTTTTTAAAAAGATTCCTTTGGGTACATTAATTAATAACAATACTAGGTCTCCCTACTAGCCCTCCTCTTTCAGACCAATTTCTGAAATAAACTTCATTATTTGGCATGGTTCTAGACGGATGATATCGTACATCGAGATTCTATGCGCGCCAAAGTACACCTTCTTCTGGCTAGAGCTTCTCACTCTGTGTTGGGTCCGCCTCGATTAATCACGATGCCAAATACAATAGAAAAGAAGATCACATAAAAACCAATTCCAATATTAATCAAAGAAGACAATGCTAGTTGGTCTACTTAGAAGAATGCTTAAACCGGTTTGAAGACGGGTTAAAGTAACACGCCACAGATGTAGTAGCTGAGGACAGCAGTTTTTGCTTCTCAAGTAAAATTTTAAAGGTCAGTTTACTAGCCCAACGCAAGCAGTTCCTGGGATGCACGTGAACTGCGCTTTTACGAAAAGCAGGGGGTACTTAGTTAAATATTCGTAGTGCGTCCTACTGTGGTATATACGGCGCAAAAATCCAATTGTAATAACTCATGCAACTAATATAAACATATCAATACTAACTTTCTTATAAGACAACTGCGCACTTACAACACCCCTTATACTTATGTTCATTGCTTGTAATCCCTAAAACTGAGATACATTGTTTACAGACAAACCAATCATATCTTTCCCAGAACCATACAAAAGTAACTCACGTTCCGCTTCATTTTGCCTCGTTTTGAAATCTTTTGTTCCAATTCAATTTCCTGCCTTATGAATCATATTTTATACATTTTTTTTTTTAAATACCCATAAAACTTCTCCAGCAAGTCGTCAGCCTCGCCTTTTGAATCATATTATAATCATATTTGAAATACTTTGACAAACACTTTGACATCAAAGTTGCTCATAGCAAAGCTCTCTTTCTTTTTGGCTTAAATACATATACTACGTATATAAGCGTATGCTCGGCCTGACGTCACCTTCGTTAAGCAGCTTTGCGCCCCCCACTCACGCTCTCACACTCTTAACCCTTACACTTGTCTTGACTTTATTGTGCCACACCCAACTGCAACGCAGCAAGCGGCAGCAATCCAACGAAGCTTCACATTTTTGTACATATATACATATATTTTTTATACATATATATAAATTTTTTTATTTTTTAAATACTCGTACAAGTGAGCAGCCCACAACACTTTAACACCTACCTAACTTAAACTCCAGCAGCTGCCGTAGAGCAGAGAGACCGCCAACCGACTGGTTGACGCTCCGACTGCCACTGCGACTGTCCGCGCGTCCGACAATCATTTTTCATGCTAAGCTTCAACGTCAACCATTTGGTTTATGGCCTTAATCCTTTTCTACATAAATGAAACGACGCCCAGTACACAACACAAGCCGCAAATGCCACGCATTTCATCATTAGTCAACGGCCATTAATGCCCGCTACTGGTTGGCCCCCCTGCGCCTCCGCCGCATAGTGACGCGTGCAGCTTGCAGCATGCGGCATGCAGCTACAACCTACGCATTATGCGATCTGTACTTTATATATTTTAATATAAACGTACACACTTACATTCGCTTTAATCAAGAGCCGCGTACGGACTAAGTATCAGGAAATGCCAAGGTTATTGCTCTCACAATGTAGTACATAGTATTAGTGGAGCCCAACGTCCAGTGGCTTTTAATTAACACACACACATAAATATACTATAGGGTAAGGGCAAGCGATTTGTTGCATGAGTTACACTCTATGTCGGCCCTTGGTATTTCAACATCAATTCCATGCAGTTTTTAATATATGTATAAATAATATGAAAGACAGATATAACAAGGAAAATATTGTTGGCCAGCGACGCCGAAACGAAGATACTCTAATAGTGCGGATAGAAACGGGGTAAATCGTATTAACTGCGGATACGGAAATATAAGCTGATGCAATACGCCCCTTAAGAATTTTATTTTATTTTATTTTATTTTATTTTATTTTATTTTATTTTATTTTATTTTATTTTATTTTATTTTATTTTATTTTATTTTATTTTATTTTATTTTATTTTATTTTATTTTATTTTATTTTATTTTATTTTATTTTATTTTATTTTATTTTATTTTATTTTATTTTATTTTATTTTATTTTATTTTATTTTATTTTATTTTATTTTATTTTACTTTATTTTATTTCAATAAATTTTTTTTATATTATTTTAATTAATTTTTTTTATATTATTTTTTTTTTATTTTATTTAATTTTGTTTTATTTTATTTTAATTAATTTTTTTATATTATTTTATATTTTTTAGTTTATTTTATTTTGTTTTAGCTTAGTTTATTTGGTTTTTTTTAAATTTTATATTAAATTTTTTCCGAGATATCTTCACACATTTAAAAAAAACTACATTCAAAAATTCCAGCTAATTAGTATCAAATAATGGAAATGTATTGCTATTTACCACAAACCTTTATATAAAAACTATACAACTGTGCGCATATCCTAATAAAGCCAATATGCTTATACACAAGGGTATATAACAACAGCATTTGCCCATTACCACCGCCATACCTTGAGCCTAGGCCTATGTGCTACTCACATCTATGATTATGCGTGTACAACATACCCCCCCTTCCAATTTCAATCTAAAAATGATGTCATGCAGCGTTTTGCGGCATTCAGTTCATGTGCCTCTACATAAAAGTGCCACAGCGGGCGGCTGTTTAGCGCTTAATTAATGATGAATATAAAAATTGCTGCAAGTCAGTTCAAAAAGAAATCTCACTCAAGCTGTGCGTATGAGCACTACGTTCATATATCTACCAAAGATGCAATACACATTTGCCAGATACTTTTCAGACATTCGCTAAACTATTTTTTTCTAGTGTCATTTCTAGCTTGTTGCTTTCAAAAAACATAAATTTCCTTTCACGCAAAAAAAAAGTTGCACGTGCGTTTTTTTCTACTATGCTCCACAGTATGGCCGTTAGATGGTTGCATGCAGTATCAGATTTTGCAGTTACAACTAAAAAATCTACAACAGCAGCATCCATAACAACAGCTAGATACTTTTTTTTTTCTTTTATAATCAAACTGTGATTAGCATGGCGCACATTGTGCCTGGGAAGATATGCAGCAGGAACAAAAAAAAACAACTATAAAATAACAACAAAAACATGAAAAGAAAGATCTGAACGTTGGCCTAACATACAAACACACTTAACGTGTAAACATGGCTAAAAGAGCGTTGACCATATTGGGGCGCAGCGGCTATAGCATGTTTGCATTGTAGTTGTTGCAGTTTGTCGTACGCAGCGTCAACAACAGGTACTACAAACGACGTCCCCAAAGACAAACGAACGGTATACACGTTTAATATGACTAGCGTAATACCGTACCCAGTTCCCTTGCTGCGTCCTCCACTTTCTCACCCGTCCATAAACAAACCCGACACGACGACACACATGCGACTGGCTAAAGAAGATGCTATAAACCGGTTTAGTCCAACTGGCATTATCAACAAAATCAACAGGCTGGCTAAAAGATTGCTCACCATAGAGATGGTTTCGTGAGTTGGTATTGCAAGAGATTCACGGTAGGGAAATTCGATGTTTAAAGAAATATATGCACGAAGTATAGTTATACTAATATATTAGAGATTTTGGGAAGAGATTCACTTTCGAAGCTGATCAGTTTCTCTTTAAACCAAAATCACGTCTTGTTTATTTTCGAAATTTTACTGAATGGTTTATAAAATATTTTTTTTTTTTGCTTATTTGCTTGAATTGAATCTAACAATTGTATTGCATCTATTACTATAGATCATAATAAAATATGATATACTTGTGACGGTAGATCTATCTTCTAGTTTCATAAAATCAAATTCAGATATCTACGTTTATGTGTTGTCTTAATTGTGAAAGAAATTTTGTGTCTATCGAAAAATATGTTTATGAATTGCACGCATTTTAAAGTTTTGGTTTGAGATATTGCTTAGAGATATATTTACTCGAACCGTGTGAGTTATAGATTGGCTTTAATTCTTATAACAGATTAAAGCATATTGAAAATAATATCGTAAAGTATGCATAGTAAATAGTATTATAGTAACTCTTTTGCGGAAGTCAACAATTGGCAAATTGATCGGAAATGCATTTATTTTCACAATAAGCCAAAATATTAAAAATGATTCCAAATCTGAAACAAAAAGCGGCAAGTTATCTAATTTACAAATCAATTAGGTAAAAAATGCAATCAACAGAGCACGAGTTTTTATAAAAAATGTTCAACTCAAAATGGTCAAAGGTTAAAGTGTACCACAAGAATTTATACTAAAAATATGCTCCCCTCTGTTTACTTTTCATACTCGGTCGGGCATTCTTGCCTTCATGACTCTGTGTTAGGGCAGCTCACGTCGTTACTCGAGCATTCTTAACTTTAGGCATTTATGCTTGACAAAATGAGCACCCAAATTGTTGTAGCGTTACTTCTCGTTTTTTAATTTTATTTTAAAAATGTTCTATGAAACTCCAAAGACATATATTTCATCTTTATAGAATAGCTGATACCAAAGAAATAGACAAAATTATATGCCAACCGAATAAAGTCACTAAATGGGAAACAAAAAGTTTTACTATACTCAGCGAGCCCTCAATTAGAATCATTTCTTTCCCAAAAAACTGTTCCAAACTCAATCACAGCGTTGCCACTTAACATATTTATATTTATCAGTTGTTCCTGTGAGAAACACGAAACTTGAGTTTTGGGTTTAAACTTTAAATTAATTACGCGATTAAGCGTACACTGACAAAAAGTGGGGCAGACAATATAAGTATATGTTACTTAAAAATTTTTAATCATATGCGTGTACATAGGCGCAAATATCTTTTGCCATAAAAGACACAAATACAGAAATAAAGCGTCATCCTGTGGCTTGTTTTAAGCATAGCAATAATTATCATCCCTTTCTACGAGAGTGTTAAAATCGCTCTACTCAAGTGCAGCTTATAGGCAGCTTATTTCGAAATGCAAACACCTACTTATATAGCACAGCACTCACGTACTACAGCTCACGCTGCCATCGCTAATCCTTTCGCAGTGTTGGAGGACGTCTATATGACCGCTTAAAAGTATATATGTGCATTTCACATCTTCTAAGCCATTTCAACGCTCATAAATTGTTGAACAGCGCAAAATATTTTGCAAACGCAAAATTCGAGGCATGTGGCGCATGTGGCAAGGCTTGGCTTTGGCCACTTGAAAGAAGGAAATTATGGCTAGGCTCTTGGTAAGAGAAGGAACTGCAGCGGTTTGGGGGCCAAGGCTCAGCATGGTGCTGCTGCAAGAAAAATAAAAATCGCATACAAAAACGGTACTTTCTGCAATTATCTTTGTCTTTGAATGCTGTTGTTGTTGTTGCCAAGTTGAAGATGCGCCGCGCTGTTGCATGGCTAAGTAAATATGCGCGCACTTGGCATTGGTGGCCAAGTCATGTTATGGCAAGAGGTTGGGTGGCAGCAGCAGTAAGACGCTTTTGTGACGACGCACTAATAGCTTTGCTGGCTGGCCCGCTTTGGGCCTGGCCGCCAGAGTGCAATGTGCCTTGGTGTGCCTGGGCCAAACAACTTGAGGCATTGCATGTGAGCGCCGCAAGTTTTGCGGTTTTTGAGGTTGCTGCGTTATGGCTTTTGGGGTAATAGATTATCAAAATGTTTTGCCATGTATAGAAGGAACGTCCAACGGTTTATGTCACATGAATGTAATGAAATTTAATTTCACACACACACACACTCACACGAAGAGTGGTTATTAAAGTCTTGGTCTTGTCGTCGTCATGGCACATGCAACTCTGATATATGCGATAATTTTCAAAGTCAACTTGCAACGCAGCATTTTAGACACATACATAGTACCACACAGAAGACAGATGGCTCTAACCGTCCTGGCCAGCATCTTTGGGCTTAAGCTGCTACCTCTCGCTCTCTCTGTGCTTGTCTAATCTACGCAAGATTGTGCATTAAGTGTGCATATTTACTTCCTGTAATTGAGCATTTATAGCTTTTATGGCCTAACGGATTTGCTGTCCTCATGTCCAGCCCGGAATGGCTGAATGAATCACTTGCAATGTCTTGGCCGGCCATCGTTCATTTAGGCGCAATCGTCTAGAAATTTCTTGGGCTTAGGCCGTAAAGGTTTTTAAGCCAAATACTCTCAAGCAATACTCGCTTTCTGTCTGGTCTATTTAGGCACTTAAGTCCATTGATTATAAAGTTTATGCATAAATTGGTTAGACTGTTAATTGATTTTCAATCAGTCTTAGTGCGTGCTGCATGTAATGACACATTTGGCCAGGACTAAGCTTATGTGGAAAGTTTTGTCAGGCATGTTGGCTACTAAAGATTTTTGCCCTAACCTAAGATTATATGTATTTTCTGGAGATTACTTTGAAAGTTGCTTTTATTATGATTGCAGGTGAGGTCAGATATGTTCGTTTATTACCATATATCGATTATCTTGGGTGTAATAAACCATTTAAAGACATTAAATTATTGCCAAATGAAATGAGTTTGGTTAAAGTTACTTCAAGCGACTGTATGTTGCTAAAGCTTATATTAGTGTAAAAATTTAATTTAAAGACAAAAAATGTAGTATCGACAATATTTCAATCAAACTAAAATTTAAGCGGTATCAAGTAATCGAATTTTTAAAAATATTTTGTGCTGGGCAAAACACAAAAGAACGAAAAGACACAATCTTCATAGAGAAGAATAAAATAAAAAATATTCTAATTTTCAATAAAAGAAGCTTAGATGTTTAGAGCAAGAGTAATTAGAGAATTTATCGATAAGAGTAAGGAAGTATAAGAACTTATCGACAGTAAAAAATGTGAAATTGGCAGCACGCAGAAACGTTTTGTAAAATACAGAGCACGATTGTATATTACACTTTTTTTTTAATTTTAAACACATAATTCGTAAAAGCCACATATTCCAGAAGAATTTGCAGCATTCGAACTCAAAGTATTGCAAGCACTTGTATAAATTTAATTAAAATTTCTAATTAATTAACCATAAAAACTTTGTTAATTGTACCAAACTTTTTCAATAAAAGCATATACAAACTTACTCTTAAAATCTATTCTAAGATCAGCATGCAGTATTCAACTATATTGTTTCTTTTCTAACTTTTACTGCAAATTTAAAGCAACTATGTTTGTTTGCATAATTCCCAAAGTGCACTAGTTTCTTGCACAGCATTGTCAAAGTTCCACTTGAAAGCATTGCCAGCTTGAAATTTACGTATTTAATTAGAATAACATTTAATTAACGTAATTATTTAAACTTGTAACATTTTAAGCTGTCTTATTTAACAGCTGCTAACAAAATTCATTCAAGCAACGAAACTCAAGTTATTTAATTGGGTTAATATCGAGTAATTTAATATGCGCATATTGTAAAACAAGTAGTTCAGATTACATGCCTATCTAAAGGTTAAATTCTTGGCTAGCATTTTAAAATATAAAAAACTAGTAATTACCCATCAATTCATTAATTAGTAATTTTATATCTGCTACTTAACTTGCCAGAAATTGGATATTGGCAAAGAATTTACTGAAGAGTCAAATTAATTATTGATTTTTTAGAGTTTGACAGTTCCGTGAGTTATGCCAGTTTTTGTGAAGAAAAATTTTTAGCGAACATACATGATTCTGTATGTATCAACCTAGGGTCAAAGACTTAACATATGATTCTTATTCTTCACCAGAAGATATTCGTTTTTTTGAAGAAATAATTTGGAATATGTGGCCGTTTGAGCAAATGCCTAATAATCTCAGCTATGGAAACTATTCGTAGAGGGAACGTTACCAAGATGAAAATCATTGAAATAACTCTTCAGTAGTATAAGCGTCATAGCGTATGCAAATTTTTCAATAATAATAAATTTAAGTCCCAAACATTATCGTACATAAAATAAAATTTTGATTAGAGAAACCGGAACTTCCCTGAAATCTTTCCTGGCTATTAGTATTTTAATCAAAAAGTCACTTTTGCTCATTTAAGTATTAAACGATTTGATTGCCCAAACAATTTACCTTGACTATTATATTAAACTACTTAAGGATCCCAGAAAAGTATCTACTTAGTTAAAAAGTCTATATTAAATACTTGTCCACACCATTAAGGCGTCACGATAATGCAACGAGTACATAGTACTTATACAATATACTACAATAACCATATACTATAGAACTCTACTTATATACAATAGCTGGCTCTATAGCAAAGTAAGCTCTCGACATCTTAACAGCTTTACACAATTGAAGCAATTTGCTTTTGACAGCACTTTGCTGCCTATGGCGTTGTCTATCTCTTTTGCTCTTCTTGCCCTCTCACTTTGTCAGTATCTTTATCTTTCAGTTACGGTCGTTCTCATACTGTCTCCAAAACTTGCTGTACATAATCAGCGCAACTATGTAATATAACAAAAGATGCTTTGTGTATATTACTGTCTCAAAAATGGTCATATAGTCGGGTGCGTTGACCGACAGTGGAATACACTGCATACACTTTTCCAAAAAAACAAAAAATGTATGCCCTAACACTTGCTTGTTCTTACAACAAGTTCAAAGAAATTTATGAAACTGCATTCAAGCAGTATCAAGCAGTTTACAATTGTTATTTTGGCTTTTATACTTTTTCTATTTATCCAATTACCTTAAGTCTATATCTACATTTGTTATTTTGGCTTTTCGATGTGTTTAAGAAGCTAAATCTGAAGAAACCTATTCTCGTACATCTCGTACCCTGTGTATCTTATGGATGCAGTGTATAAAAACTAAAGCAAAATAAATAGCATGAATAATATTGAAAAATTTAATAATAACAAAAATATTTAACTATTATTTATGCTTTCAATGTGCACACAAGTTGTATTCTCTTCTGTCATATTACTATATCATTTGCTTACATATTTTATGATTTATTAAGTGTATATGTAGGCGGTATCTATGAGTGAGTATCTGTAAGTGCGTGTGTATGTGTGAGGTGCTTAAAGAACAATAGAAAAATGATGGCTATTATTGGGCGAGTTCTATGAATGTTCAGCGGCACGCAGTTCTCTATTGCGTGAGTGTTTGAGTAAGTATCTGTATCTGTGTGTGAGTGTGTGTGTGAAACACGCACACAACAACAATAGCAAATTGGATAATGTCTATAAAAACTAATTGAATTCTAAGCGCTATGCACGCTACATCGTCATTGTAACTACGAAAGCAATTTAACAACTTTTCTTTTTTTTTTTTTCTCTCACTCATCGCAGTTGTTGTGGCAGCTGTGAGAAAGTTGAAAGTAAGCACAGCGCGCCCCTGCCCCCGAAATAGAGAAATAAATGAGAAATGTTGGAAGAAGAAAAAAAAAAGTGAATTGAAGTGATGACATGCAAGCTGGGAAGTATCTTGCAAGTCTTGCTTAAGTATCTGTGTGTGGGCAGCTCCGGTACTCGCACAATGGAAAACAATTTCACACAAGTGTTCAAAAATACAGCAACAGCAACAACAACAAGAGCAACAAAAAAGCAATGCAACCACGCTAATGTTTAAATATGTTTACAAAATAGAAAAAAAAAACAAAAAAACAAAAAGCTCATTACTCATATGCCAATCAAGCCAAAACAGAATCCAAAATCAAGCCGCCATGTCCATCTATCTATATACAAGTTGTTGGTTGTTACCACTTATGGAGCGCATAATTAATCATTCGCTTATAATTAACAGCATACTATGTCAAAATAGAACAACGTGCTAATGTTAATGTATCTTGTAGATACACAAAAGCAAAAGTGCCCTGTAAGTTCACTAAAGGTTGCCAAATGTTTTTCTTCTCATATTTTTTTTTTTTTTGCCTTTAGTTTTTATACACTTTGAGGGAAGGTAATTGCTTTGTAATGAAGCTGGCCAAGCAGAGATGATGATACTAGAAGATACTAGTCTCTGTAGTTTGGGTAAAGTCTTATTATAACTAAACGAATTTAACAGAATGCAGTTGGAAACATTTTCTAAGGGATTGCTCTAGTACTTACTCCTTATATACATATGTGTATAAACAATTTTCGGTATGAAATCGGTTTAAATAACGTCTGGATTTGAAGGGTTGAAAATAGTAGCGAAATATATTCATCTGACCATCAGTATAAACAGCTTGATTCCGGATACCACAAGAGCTAGCGACACCAACTTTGTATCATATAATTCATCATCAAGTGACCTAAGTTCAAATCTGCTAAATTTCGCATATTTTGGCCATGTCTAGGCTTGAAAATGCAAAAGACCTCCAAGGACCGTAGCAGTTGCCCTAGGGTTAAGGTAACCCACTAATTATACAGGCTTCAGTAGGTAAGTTTTTTAAGCCACTTGATAAAGCGTCTGATATGTATTTAAAAGGTCGGTTGTAAAATAGGTTAGCCCAAAAAACTTTTGGGTCTAATTATGCCATTCGCTTAAAAATTCAAAATATATATTCGTGTCTTTAAACATCGGCAGAGTAACTTGACTCTGATAGCAATCGGGTTTTTGTTTTGGAGACGATTTAGGAATCTTCCTGCCCAAAATTGGAAATATTACTATAAGGCTAGGTAAGCAATAAAAAATAAAAATAAAATAATCGAAAAATTTAGAAATATTAGTGTACTAGGTGGGGCTTAAGGCAGCAATAGTCGATCTCTCTGATAGCACTTCGAAACTATCTAAGATACTCAACAATGGTGCGACCCGTGCGGGCTATGGCTAGTTGCACATACTATATCTACCCTAAAACAGCTACTAAAGCCTCAAGAAACCCATATTTATCTTTAAAGCGAATAGAGTATCTACATAAGCTTTGTTTTGCTAAAACTTGTATTTGATTTTAGAGATCTGATTTTGCGCCGCGTACAACAACAGACACTTGAAAATGTGGCATAGATACAGCTGGATGGTCAAGTGCCGGCAGAGACATACAAATACGCACAGAGAGAGCTATAGATGATACGCATGGTCCATGACAGACTCCAAGTTGAGTGATGTACGCGCCAAGCGCAGACATCGATGGTCATTAGCGAAAGATGACGACGATGACGACGACGTCGGCCACTCTGACTCTGACTGTTGATGGTGTTGGGTATGGGTATGGGGCTAAGGAATTGTACTCGTAATTCTTCTCTATAATGGATCTGTTATCTCTGCGCTTAATGGGTTAAAGCCAAAAGGCAAAAAGACATGAAGCTTTTTTTTTTGTTTTGTGGCCTGCGGTACTAAGATGACTGACAGTTTGCTTTGCCAGGGTTGGGTTTTGGACAGAGTATACTTAAAACTTGAAATTAAATAATTAGTTGTTGGCTAAGTTTTGCTGCGTTGCTCTCGTTGTATGGTGTAATGACCTTTTAAGTACTTTTAAGATACTAATCACTTGCTGTTGTTGTTGCTGTTACTCTCCTCCTAACAGGGAACGGCTTGCGGTAAGTTGTAAAAAAATACAAAAAAAAATATAAATACACACACTTATAGATATTTCAAGTGCAGCACTTGGGAGCACTGAAGTTGTTGTAGTTTTTGTTGTTGTCACTAATTAACGTGCCGCTTTAGCTTTGGGCCAAGCCCCGGTTGCGCTTTTAAAAACCATTTTGGTTAAAAAGTTTCACTGATGTGCATTAATTAAAAATGTGATAAGCGTTGCCAACGCTGTAATAAAAGTTGAGGGCTCTACGAAAATAAATAAACACAATTTGTTTTTGGTTTATCACAAAGTATCTACATATAAAAGGCGACTAATATACATTTCCTAGAGCGCTCCAAGACTATTATGTCAAAAAGAGTTTGAGTTATTTAGTAGTTGGTAGCTTTTATCTCGCTGCGGGTATATAGAGCGACCTATGTACTGGGGTTTTGAAGGCGTATTGGATCACTGTCAGCTTTTGATGTTTGCTCATAAAGAACATAATATCGTTATTATGCATGGGGGTCAAACTAACAAAAGCGGGAAGCTGCGTGGTGCAACAAGTCCAAGTGTGGGAAGTAGCTGAGCTCTATTGATAACCAAACAGCGCAGCGAATCTTTTAAATAGACTTATGTATTTAGTGTCAGTTCTATCAAAAAGAGTTGAATTTGGTTTTTATGCTTCGGCTGCACTACTTTGTTAATTTTGTTATAAAAAAGTTCTTATATAGGTACGTATTTATCGGAAAGTATGATATTTTTTCTACCTGCTCTTTGTTAAAAAGAAAGACATTGTTAGCTATATAAAAAACCCCGTCTATTATTGATGTGTCAAAATATTGATATGTATAATGGAACCAATTTCTAAAGGCATAGCTGAATTAAAATGTTTGGGCATTAAATGACATGACTCGCATAAAAATGCGATTGATTTTACGATTAGCTCAAATGAGTAGCAACTATTTCACATATTTCGAATAATTGCTCTATTAATATGATTTTTAGTTAAATATAACAAAAACGAGTTGAGTTAATAGTTGGAACTTGTTAAAGTTTTTTTTGCGATTAGTTAATAAGAGATATTTAGGACTAATTTTGTTTACACATTTTTGATATCTTCTCATATTTCCCTTGCTCGTTGTTAATACAGCTCTACACCGCTACAAGGGAACCTTTTTTATGCAAGACATGGCAAAAATTAGTTAATTATTAAAAATAATTATCAATAAATACCTAGAAGTGGGCATTTAGAGAATCTAAGAACATCAAAGAAAATTAAAAAAAATATCAGTTTAAATTTGGATTTCTTTTGCAACAAAGTTGTCGAATTGAAACCACATAAAAATTATGTTTTGGTGAAATTGGGAGTACTAAAAATGTGGTTTCAAAACGAAGCCGAATAAAATATAAAATATTAGGATTTGTTTTTGTAGCACGCCCGACTGCTTAAAGCTATCATTAAATATATAATTACAAATTACTATTAAAGATTAACTGGAATATTTAATATTTAAGGAAAAGGATTCGAGGAAAATCTTAATTAGTTTAATTAAGGGGGTTTAATTTTTGTTTAAAATGTCGTTTTTCTTAACTTGCGCAATTTACCAACAGTTTTAAAAATTATTTATTTATAAGAATTCGTATTCAAATTAGAAAAATGTTGCTTTTTGGAAAAACATTTTCTAAGACTGTTTTTACTCAAAAATATTTGAGTACTACAGACAATATCCAAATAGCGCCATAATGAACGAAATTTTGTTTTTCACGCTGGGAAACAGATTCTTTGCTCATATCATTCTAATTGTCTTAAGATACTAATTGCAGCTCTTAAGCCTAAAAGTGCCAGAAAATTTTTGGCATAGCAGACACAACTAAAAAATTTAAACAAATAAATTCCCAGAAATTCATATAATATGCTTTGGTATACTTTGTTATGAGAACTATGTCAATGTCGTTGTAGTATGTTAACCACTCCCACCGAATAACAAATAATGCTTGAAACTTGAGCAGGCTCCGCCCTGAAGCTATGCACGACCTTCAGCATGTATCTGATAGAGATTCCAGTAGATACTATTTAACTCTTAAAATATATATTTCAAAAAACATTTGTGGTCATTTATGTATATTCTTTAGCTTTTTTTACATTTAAATTAAATTTTCCGGTTGCCTATGTTGACCCATCTTTCAGTTAAGCAGATTTTTGCCTAGCTTGTTGGCCATTTTTGGCTCAAAAAACCATTTATCATTGTTGTTGTGGTTGTTTTTGTTGCTGGTTGTTGTTGTTGGCATTTTAATTGTACAGCCTTTGTATATTTATATTTGGCAAAGTTTTAAAATTTTAATTGTGCCACGCAGCATTCTAAATTAGCCAATTAGTGCGGATGTATCTGTTTGCTTATTGCGCCTGTTATAAGGCAATAAATAAATAAAAAAAAATATATATATATGTAGTAGGAAGAACCACAATGCATAATTATGACCATTAGATAATTATAATTTGAAAGGAACAAAAAAGTAGCACATAAAAACTTTGCTCTTAAAAAACAATATAAAAATAAATATGTATTAGTTGGGTTGGTGACCGACTGCGGCATACCCTTCCCCAATTTTTTTAGAATGCAATTAAAATTTAAGTTTTGGGTTAAGTCGCATACAAGGAAAATGGCTTTAAGGCTTTTCTCAAAGAAAGTCAAAAAAACTTTTGTTTATTGGGCTCACATGGGCCAAATTATCAAATTTGGTAGCTCCAGCTTATGTAAGCAACATAGCTTCAGAAAGTGGAATATTTTGGTAATTTTAAGGAAAGTAAGTTTGTGAAGCTTATATTGTATTCGAAATTGAGCCAAGATCCGACCGGACGACTAGAAAACAAAGTCAGTTATCATCATAAAACGACAAACACCCTCTAGATACGTGTAATGTCCTTAAGGTCTCCGGCATCATTGATTTTGCTAGAGACAAGTAGTGGTCCGGCACTTCCTCTTACAAAAATTGCATATACTTAAAATAACCTTACCCTTATAGGTTATAGGGCATAATTTACCATAAAAACTTTGCCCTTACAAAACAATCCAACAAAAAAAGGAGCAAAGTGTGCTGCTCATTAGCTTGAAGTTCTTTGAAGTTTTGTGCAGAGCGTGGTATGGAAAAAAAAGTTCACCGCAGGCAATGACAATTGTCGGAGTTTGATTTCAATTTTACTTTACTTACACTTTAGCACTTAATTAATATATTAATAGGCATATCTATTTTAGCTCTAATTAACCTTTGACACATTTTCGTTTGCGCCTTGATGACGTTGTCGTCAGCCAACTAATGTTGGTTTGTCGGTTTCAGCGGGGTGGGTGTCTGTGGGTGTGGGTATGCGTGAAGTGTAAGGTTATAACCTTTTGTCAAATCAAAGCTCATTGTGGGTGGTACATACACACACACACACACACGCGCACACCAAAGACCACACACAGATACAAACAGACAAAAAGCGTCACGTTCATTACAATTTCAAGCACTGGCAATTACCAAACGACACGTCAAGATGTGAAATTAACACTGTCACACGCACACAGTTACACACAAACACACACACACATGCAGTTGAGCTACAAAGAGATAGTTACTAAGGGTGTGAGGGTAGACAGCTCGTCAGGTGAAGAGACATATTAATGTATTTGGTATTTAACATTCAACAACAATAACATTGTGGGAAACGCCGTCGCTGACATTTGTTGCCTCAAAATCATTAAATCACACATACATACAAAAACAACAACAACAATGGAAGCAACAAAAATTTGAATAAAGACGTTGCACGACAAGCGAATACCCTACGCACACTGACTGAAAAAAAAAAGTTTTATCTGAATCAAGCTTTGAGACGGCTTGCGAAAAAGTCAACGCTTATTAGGCTCACAAGAGTCTGCTTACCAAGGTCGAGAGCTCAAGCTCATGCTTATGTGTAGTTGCAGTTCAAAATGTGGGAACGGCGTCATCTGACAATACGTTGCGCAGCTTTTGATAAAGTTTGTGTCTCTACCTTTTCTGGCTTACGAGATCTAAGCGAGACTGATCAACTAATCACCTTCTGCCTATAATACCTATCACTGCCTATGGCAGTCAGAGTATCAAAGTAGGCCACGCATACAAGCAGTTCCAATGCCCACTACCCTCCCCTGTCAACTGCCTTATGAGCAGTTGCAAAGTTTCTGTTTGTGTCAACGACACAATTGGGCGCCTTGAAACCGCCTCGCAGAGGGGCGCCCAAAAAGGGGCGTTCGCAGCAGGCAACGTACACGCATATCCTGTCGGCAAAACAAAACAAAAGCAAAAAAAAAAACGACAAAAAGAGAAACCCAGAAATCAAGAATTGGGTGGTGGAGGTGGAACTGTGAGGCACAACCACAACACGCAATACTCGCATTTCATTAGACACTTTGCAGTGACGACTCCTATTACTCTCACAGGCGCTTAGACAGAGTCAAAACATTGACAAAAACAACAAAGCCAACAACAACTACAACAGCGACAACAACAAAAGCACTGACAGCTAAAAAGTAGTTGGCGGGGGCAGCTGAAGTAAAACACAAAAAGTAAGTGGCTAGTGCTTAAGCAAAACCTACCTCAAGTATCTGTTAAGTTGGTCAGCTGATGCGCTGCCGAGAATGAAACTAAGAGATACTTAAGTGGCACAAAAGCAGCTTACTATTGTAAGCAGGAAAATCCACAATAAGTTAAGTGGAATACATTGGCTAATAATAAGAGTATGTACTGCATGCACATTTTAATTATGAAAATGCATGATAAAAGTTAATTATGAAAATGGATGATTATTTAACTCGAGCACAGTTATAAGTATCTCTAAGCTTTTTTGTTTAAATTGTAGTCCAAGAAGTTTTTGCAATTACTGGAATTTTTTGCTTGAAATAGCTTACAGCACGAAGTATAAACAATTTCTGGGCTTATAGTCCAGTGAATTAAAAAAAATTATATTTTGTAAGATTTTTATAAAAGGTAAAGATAAAAAAATACTTTTGCCCAAATATTTGTTTTTGAAAATTTAAGCCAGCAGCTGGTTTGAGATAAAAATAAACTTAAGACGTATTAAAGATCTTAATAGATCAAAATATTGGAATAAAAGAAATAAATTGTTGGAAGTGCTTTAAATTTAAAAAAAAATAAATTCTGCTAATACAGATGATACATATTTTCTGTCAAATAAGCTTTTATCCTATTTTTTAATAGTAGACATATAAACTGTTTATAAATAAATAATTAAAATGTACACTGTTAATTTCTATAGCCTACATAAGAATGCCATTTTTAAAATATTTAAAAAATATTTTATAAAATATTGTAAATATTTGTGGCAATCAAGTTTTATTTACTGCTTTTATTAAATAGGTAAATTTAAACATATTTCCACAACATTTTACATATAAACGTTAAAAATTCTCTCGAAGTAACAATAAAAAGCTTATTTCCAAAAACAATACCAATTTTAATCTTTGTTTTTAATAGCTTTTGTCAAAAGCCGCTTACGTGCCCCAAATGTGGCCAAGCCACTTCAATTGAACTTTTTCTGGGAAATATTGGAATCTTGCCACATAAGCCAAACAGAGAGTCAACCTTATGCTCCTAATTATGTACATCATTCTATCAGGATATCAAGCGCATATGGTACAATCAAGTTTCCTGTCGACTAAGATGTCACTGACTGTCACTTTTTTATAAGTAGTAAGTATGCCCAGCCAAGCGTAGCGCATTAGCCCCATCCTAGATACACCAACAAAGTAGAGCACGCACAAAAAAAGCAGAAAAGAAAGAAAAATCTAAAAAACACAACGCAGCAAAGAAAAAAAAAAGTGGCAGAAAAAAAAAACCTGCCAAGCTCATACAAATGAGTCTGTCATTATTCATACGCCGTGTAGCCCCCAACAAGCAAACTGAACAACTGGGACTGTAACAGAGACGACTGACTGTACACATATTTTGCGCGCCTTTTTTTTTTTATTTTATACCAAGGTTTATTGTAGGACTTGTCTGCCCCCAGAACTCCTGCCGCACACCTTCTAGTGGCACCCGCAGAGTTGCCACTACAAATTAATTACAAGCCGCGCGCTGGCAACTTAAGTGCCAAATGTTTTTTTTTTTTTTCTTGTTTTGCTAACATTTTTATATTATTTATCAAAATGTTTTTTCGTTTTTCTTGCTGTTGTTGTATGAGAGCGATGGGCGCGACTTACATAAAATAAATTATCTGATATTAAGCGACAACTTTTCATTTTGGCAAGAAACTTAATTTCCGTTTTTTTTTGTTTTTTTTTTTGGTTGTTGCCTGCAGCATTTTGAATAAAAATATCTTGTAGATGAAATTGTGAAAAGAAAAGATGAAAAATAGTGCTAAACCTTTTTTGTGTTGTTTTTTGTTTTGTATTTTGCTTAGTCATAAGTTAAATGGTTGAAATTGGTAACGTTTCACTTACCTGAAAATACGTTTGACCCTTGTCCACCCAACCAATGGCCATATCCGCACCAGCAAGATTACCATCGGGTGAAAATCCAAAGCCGACATAACCTAATGTACGTGCTTGTATTTCAAATGTTATATCCTGATTAATGATTTGCCATAGTATGCGAAAATCCTCATTCAAATCGATGGCATGATCCCAAATGGGCAATGTGCTGTTGGTGCTGCTGCTCCGAGTGGACAACTTGCTGCTGCTGCTGCTGCTGCTATTGCTCGTGGTGGTGGTGCTGCTGCTGCTCCCGCTGCTGCTGCTGCTTGCTGCCTTGGCTGTTGTCAGCAGCAACAAAAACAAGTAGAACATGACTAACGTGTGGCAGGATATAAAACATGTGATTAACGATGGCCGCCTTGAACTTGAATGCGTGCTGCTTTGCGCTGTTGTTGTTTTTGTTGTTGTTCTTCTGCTCTTTGTGTGTGTTGCCTTTGCAGCCATGTGTGCTTGCTTTATGTGCGCCATTTTGTTTTGTGTTTGTTCTGCTTCTACTTCCGCTCTGTATGTATCTGTGTGTTTTGCCGGCCGTTTGGCTTTAACAAATAGCTGGCTAGTCGCAACGTTTGAGCCGTAATTGCGCGTACGACATTTATTACTTTTAAATCTCTAACGTGCTCAGCAAGCTCACTATCTCTGCGCTCAGTATATATATGTATACTAATGTCTATGTGTATATATATGTAATTACAAACGCAACTGCTTAGCCTGGCTGCAAGTAGCTTTTGTATCTGTATCTTATGTTCTACCAACTTGCTTTACTTTCTTTGGTGCTATCACAGTTACGTTTATTTAGTAATGATAATAATGGCTGAGCAGTTTTACTTTCGTTTTTGATGGCGGTTGGCTGCTGCTGCTGCTGCTGGCTGCTGCTGACTGCTGCTTCCTGTTTCCGATTTGTGACCCCAAACGCTTGGGAATAGTATTGTATCTGTATCTTAGAGTGCGTGTAGCTGCTGCGCTGCGCTCATTAGTTGCGCTTGTCACAGTCGTCGTTGTTGTCCAACAGTTGGCTGCGGATGTGGCTGCCTGCCTGGAAGTAGTCAGTAGAAGGAAAGAAAAATTATATAATTGCTATAATTTGATGCGGCTATATAATAGCTAGCAAGCAGACGCAATATTTGTCTAGCCCAGATATCAAAACGTATAGTCGTAGCAGTAGCTCAACATTTCGTGCTGAATTGCTTAAACGCATATAATTACATAAATTATGGAAAAAAAAGGTATCTACAGTTTAAAACACAAGCACTCAAAGAGTTGACGTCTCAAGCTCAAAATCGTAGCGGGGCGAATTTCATTTTTTTTGTTTTTGGTTCACTCGTCATAGTTTTTGAAGCGTTAATTAGCCTGGTCACGCAGTTTCCCAGAAGTCAGCTGAGTAACTAAGCAGCTGTGCCTAAAACAGAAACGTGCATACCAGAGCATAGCCCAACAAAGCATAAATGGATAAATAGCAGAGTAGCAAGCAAAGGGAAAAACGCTTATAAAAAAAAAAGAGAAACAAATGTTTGATCTGCGCCTAATGCTCTCTAAGTGAATTTTTCTTCTTTTTTTTCTACAAGACTTGATGTGGAATGAAGCGGAATAAAATATAAATAATGAATGAATGTGCAAGTTGAAACATAAATTAATAACTACTCAAAACTAATTGCTTTGCTGACAAGCAGAGTTTATCTTGATTGTTTGCCTAATATTTTTTGGATGCTGGCGAAAAATCTAATTACGTATTCTCTTACTTAAAGCTAACTTGAAGCTTAAAGAATTAGGAAAAAAAATAAATATTTACAAATTTTTATATTTATTTTTAAATTATTTAAAAAGCTAAATTTTCAAGCCATTTGCGAATAATTATACTCTTACACTAAGAGCGAAATTTTTAAAAGTCAATATTATAATTTAATAAGCTGCTTAACACATTATATGAAATAGATTTCAATTATAAATAAATTTTTTTTATATATTTTAAGAAATTTAAGTTTGAAATTAAAAAAAAAATGCAGAATCTGTGAATATATGTCACAACATTGTAACTCAAGAATGCCTGAACTGATTTATATTATCTTGGATTTATTAGATTTGTCTCCACCACAAATAGCCGAATAAATTTTAAAACGGAAAAATCTGCCGGAAAAGTGTGAAAATCATGAAAAAACAAAATGACTTACTTAAATATGCTTTATTATATTAAGAATTTCGAGCCTTAATATAATGTACATCATTTTAAAACCAGCCCCTGAAGGCACAAGTTGCTTAGGCTATAAATTCTAGCTTATAATTAATTTATACTCTATAATTATATAAACAATATGGAATATTTATTTCTAAAAAATTTTTTCAATTTATGTGACAGTTTCTGCGTGACTTATGACGCTGGGTGGCTCAAAACTCTTATTTTAAATTTTATTTGTTGGTTGATATTGAATCCAATGTTTCGACTGAAAATATATAAGTACAACATTTTTTTTATAAATATTTTTTTTTATGCATCGTGCTATGAGGCCCTATGCTCCACTGGTAGAAGAGGATAGCAAGAAGAAGAAGAAGATGCATCTAGCTAATATCAGTAATTGTTTTTAAACGCACTTATGCATGATTTTAAAATAAAAAGGAATATTTGCATTAAAACTATTGGATAAAGAAATTTAAATCTTTATTATTATTACGATTTGCTTTATTTGCCAATAAAATAATAATATTGCTTAAAGCTAGATTTACTGAATTATTATCAGAGTTTAGATACATTATTTTTACAACTGAGAAATTGGACAATATAAGTATGAAATGGCGTTGTAGATTAAATCAACTATTTTCATATATCAAACCTAAAAATGAGTAAACTTTCAAAAAATTTAATTAACTAATTTGATTCAGAAAATTCAATTCCATATCAATCCTAAGCCCCTAAATATCTATATGGTGCTTATATGTCAAAAATACATAGTAAAATAAATAAAGCCAGACCAATTCATTTGCACAAAAAGCGATTAAATGCAAGATTTTCTATAAAATAGAAAAGCTAAATGCTCAAAATCGGGTTATTTTGCACTTAGCGAAATATTACTTGCATATAAAACGATCAATCGCATATCTGCACTTAAATTAAAAAAGATTAACTTTTTAAAATTGAATTATAATATTACCAAGAAAATCCATTTCCATAATAATCCTAAGCCTCTAAAAAGCTATCAAGCACCTTCGATGCCAAAAATGAAAGTAAAGTTAATCTAGATACTACCCAGACCTATTCATTTGCACAAAAAGCGATTAAATGCATTAAAAGTTCAATGCTCAAAATGGGTTATTTTTGACTTACCGAAATATTATTTGCATCAAAATCGGTCATTCGCATATCTGCACTTAAAATGTAAAATTTAACTTTTTAAAATTACATTCTAATTTCATGCAGAAAATCCAGTTTCAAACTTATACTAAGCCTCAAAAAAGCTATAAACGACATTGATGACAAAAAATCAAGTAGAGTCAATCTAGATAATACCCAGAAGTATTTATTTGCACAAAAAACGATTATATGCTAAATTTTCTATGCAAGACAAGGATATATGCAATATAAAAAGGTTATTTGCATAAAAGAGAAAGGCTAAATGCAAAAAAGCGGCTTATTTTGTATGTTAGGAAATATTACTTGCATGAAAATCGGTTACCTGCATATCTGCACTTCAAATGTAAAAGAAAAACTTTTCAAAAGTAAAACGTAATTTCATCCAGAAAATGCAACTACATACTAATCCCTTGCCACTAAAAAGCTATAAAATGGCTATAGATGCCAAAAAAAAACCTAATAATTTGCATATAAAACGATTAAAAATTTTCAATTTAATATAAAGAGGTTATTTGCATTAAATAGAAAGTTTAAACGCATAAAAAAGGATTATTTTGTATTTCATGAAACATTACTTTCTTATAAATCGATCATCTGCATATTTGCACTGGAATAAGAGAAAAAAGGCTATTTACGTGTTTCAAAGAAAATAAGTTCAAATACAGATGGCTAAAAAAAAGGTTTTACCTTAAATTTACCTGGAAAAACAAAACGACATAAGACGTCAACTTATCAAACAGAAATTGATTCCCGCATACATTCTATAATCTGTCAATTGATGTTGAAAATTCTGTCAGTTGAATTTAAGCTTCATTTTTGAGAACCCTTTTCAATTAAATATATACGAAATTACTCACTTAGCCAATTAGTTAACTTATATATTGTGCATAAAATAATAATGAAAGTATCTTTATCTGCATCTACAACTTATCAGCTTTGGTTCAATATTAGGTATTCAAATATCTTTGTAATTTAATGAGAGCTATGTTCGCTAACTATATTAATTGACAGCAGAGCTCTATGCAGCTCTCTGTAATTGAAATCGCCTACGTAACCAGTAATTCGACTTTGGTTTGCCGGTTTCGTTTACGGTCTCAGATATTGCGGACAGCAGTGACGACTTGGAACTATGCCTATCCCTACTCAAGTATCTTTCAGTCGCACACGCATTTGGCAGGTTGCGTTTGGATTTACCTGCGAGTCGGTTCAAAGCAAATCGATGATAATTACAGCTTGTCATAATTTTAATGAAGAAGGTCGTACAAGTGAACTCCAGTTGAGTCAACTAGTCGGGCGTTGCGTCAGTTCCCTATAGTGTGCCCTTCCCCGTAATCTTTGGCCCATTTCTTCTGCTTTGATACCCTGCATAACGGGGATTTATTGTATTAAAAGGCCGCGGGTTAGCCGAGTGGCCATATCTACCTAACCGCAATGCCGTGCCATCGTTTGGTACTATGGCGCTGGTACGGTTCGGTTCGGTTTCGGTTTGGCACGGTTTTGGCTTGTCTGCGCATATTTGGTATGCGGTTACATTTGATTACATGCCAAAAGTACGCGGCCTGTTCGTGCGGCTACCTTATGGCAAGGACCCGCCGAAACACCGCCCACCTAATGCGATGCGCGCGCGTTATTTAAATCTTTAATGTGGCATTTTGGTTAAATGTCAAGCGGCTGGCAATTTGTTATAAATAGCACTTCCGGCGTTTGACTTATACGACTCTTAAAATGTATATGCAATATTTATATAAGGGACACGAAGCAGCTGTAATTTAACGTTTTAAGAGTTTTGCTGCGCTGTAAACTTTGACAAAGAGAGTTCATTGTGGAACTATGGAACTACTGGTTCACTTATGGAACCACTACGTCCATTTATGGCAAACAAGATTTTTATTGATATTTTTCCTTTTTTTTTAGTGATTTATTTAGAATAAAAAACAAAAAAATTTTAGAACAATTTAGAAAAATCATGTACATTCTGAAATCTGTAAATGAACAAGCTTTGGAAGCTTCTAAACAGATTACTACTGACTATGACATATTTTATATAAAATCCTTAAAAGTCATATTTTTTTATGAGATACCTTTTATGCAATTTTTATCAATACATTTATTTAAAAAAAATACGATGAAAAATGATAAGGTTTTGGTATCTTCTAACCAGATTTCTGATTATGGTAAATTGTATAAAAAATTTTGTTTTATTTTATAGAAGATTCATTCATTTTGTTTTTGTTATTTTTTGTTTATTAAACTTTTAGTTGGAATTTTTTTAAAGAAAACTGATTTTTTTTTCCATAAGACTAGAAATCGTATTTAAAGTGAGAACTAGCAAAGGCGTAAATATTTTTTTTAAAAGTTGATTTTCAAGTTTTGCGCTTTTAAATGTGAATACTACTACTGTCGTCCTTCTCTCCAAGTGGAGCATAGGGCCTCAAAAAAAAATTCGAATATAATTATATACAATAATTATATAATAATTATGATGATTTTTACAAATGTAAGAAAGATACCAGAAAATTGTTTTGGGAAAAATTTCGATTATTTTTCAATAACTGAAAACGATATTTCGTAAACGAATAAAGTTATAGCCCATACGTTTTTATACGGCAAATTTCTGATTACTTATCTAGTTTTCAATAAAAGAATATTTTGGTAGAATTTTCTTAGACAAGCCATATCTCGTGAACCAATAAAGATATTTGCATTTTTTGCATGTTTATGTTTAAAAATAGTGATATTCCATATTTTGGAATTATTTATTTTAAAGTACAAAAGTGTTCTTCGCTTTGCTCAAAAATAATAGTGAAATCATTTTAAAAATATATATTTTATAAAAATAGATTTTCCAGTTTTGCACTAAATTCAAGGTAAAAAAAGCAAAGCAGGACACTTTTAAAATCAATCTCTCTTCAATTTTAATGATTTTTGAATATGTGAGAGAGGTACTACCGAATGTATATTCGTTGTATTGCTCGTAAAATTTGTTTGCAAAATTCTGATAATTTATTGGATAATTTGATTATTAAAATATTAAATATTTTGTTATTCTGACTATTCTCCAGTGAACCAAAACAAATTTTGGATTTATTTAAAATATTTTTTTTTATTTATTTTTATCTAGTTTTAAACTTTCAAAGTGGTCTCCGCTAAGCTCAAAAATGTGAATGATAAAACTGTATATAAAAACAAGGTGATCGTTTTTAAAAGTGACCCGCTACATTTATATTGTGACGTTATGAAAGATCTATCTGGTTTTGTTGCCTGCACAAACAAAATTTTTATTTTTTCGACTTGATCCACTTATAATCCAAATTTCACGAGTATCTATGCGGTTTCTAAACAATTTAAAAGCAGTAAAGCTAATGAATGCAGCTATAAATCACAATGTAGATGGTTTTATTGTATGCATAAATTATGGGTCTATTCAGATATTGAGATTAACTTTTTAAACATTTTTTTTTTAGATAAATGTTATTCAATTTGATTTTTTAAAGTTTTTATGTAGAAAAATTAAGCTCACAAAGCATAATTGTCCAAAAATATTCCAAAAGTAGTTGGGCATATTAAATAAATTTGAAAACAGCTGTTCCGAATAGCTTTGTCGGGAAAGGTGCTCTTAAGAGCGTCGCAAGCTTAAGCTAGATACATTTTGCAGCGCAGCTTCCGATTTTTTTATATTTTATAAAAAATTTATGTGCAAAATGTATTTGTGCCAATTTTTAAAGACGCCCAGCAGCAGCAGCATGTTGACAAAGGTCAACAAACAAGCCAGCAGTAAAAATACAAAAAAAAAAAAGATACAAAATATATCCCTACGCTGTGGCACATAGATACAATATCTATGTAGCGCTGTGTGCTTGATGGCAGGCGTTGTAGATTTACAAGTTGATGATGTTGACTAAAGTAAATGTTGTTGTTGGTGTTGTTGTTGTTGTTACCAGAGTGACGGCCGGCAATGTTAAATGACGTTGATTATAATTATGCGGACTTGTACTTTGTACTATGTATTAGTATGGAATGGCATGGAATGAGATACTTGACTGCTTGGTTGGTTGGTTGGTAGGTTGTATTGCCGGCTGCTGGCGGCTGCTGTTGTTTGTTATTATTATTATTGCTGTCGTCGTCATTATCATTATCATCAGCATCATCATTATCATCATTGTCATTATGAGCAACATCATTGGGTTCGACATTGTGCAGCTGACAAGAACTACTCGATGCTGGTGCTGTTGCTGTTGATGGGCGTGCTTTTGGGCCAGGATGAATGATGTCGTCGCTTAAACACAACGCGTCCGTTGTCAGTAACAGCAGCCGTAAAATTCAAGCCAATTTAGCTGGCAGCCACGTCAACATGTTTGACTCCGGAGCATGTTCCTCTTATACTTGTTGTTGTTGTTTTTCTTGTTGTTGCTATTGCCTCCGTTGAAGCAGACGACATTCATAAGTATAATATTATTACTTGGCGAATTAACTACACTTTTGCTGCAGCAAAACGCAAAAAGAAAACAAACTTTAAGAGCCAGCCGCCAACTGACTTGACTTGACTCTGCTCAACTTGACTCGACTTGTCTTGACTTGTCTTGACTGACTGACTCTTTGGCTGGCTGGTTAGCTGGCTAGCTAGCAGGCTAGCTGGCTGACTCACGCGGCAACAACGTAGCTAAAAGGCACGAAATGGCTTCCGTAGATACATTAGTCGCTTTTACACAAAACAGACGCGGACTCTTGGACAGATTGGACCTCGTCGATGCTGTTGCTGCCTGCATTGAATGGGCATAAAAGCAGTTCAGACCAGAGCAAAAAAGAAGTAAAGAAAAAAGATACAAATACAAAAAAATGAAAACAAGTCAAAGACTTTGTCCATGGTTTTCATCATTACACGATTTGTATGAACGTTATACTGGCGGCAGTCTGCATTGCCCTGGGCTGGATCTGCTGATGCTCTGCCCTGGCGGGCTGCTGTTTTTGTCGTTGCTCCGATAGCGAAGATGCCATTGCCGCAAAATGAACTTTGATGAGAATGTTGAATACAGTGCGCCACAGTGGGGCAAAGTGAAAGGGAATGAAGCGAGCTTATAAAAAAGTGGCACAACTTGTATTTATTTATAAATAGTAGAATTGTGGATTGTGGCTATAAAGATTTAAACCCAAATTCCAGTCCCGGGATCGTAACTTTTATATTTTTTTAAAATAAAAATCATGAAAACGCTATAATTTTTTTTAATTTTTCCAAAAATTAAAATTGGTAACGATTATCGTCCTATATTTTAAATTTTATAATAAAAATTATAAATAATAATTATTAGTCGTTTTATTTAATTAAATTAAAAAAAAAAAATTATCTTGAATAATAAATTTAAAAAAAGTTGTTTCCAAATTTTTTATTTCCAAAATTAAAAATATTTCACTATCTCAAAAATTTAATTTTTAATTTCAATTTCCCAACCAAATTATATTATTATTATTAACTATTATTTCAAAATAAAAATGACCAATATTTTGTATTTTCAATATTTATTAGAAAAATTAAAAAAAAAAGAAAAGAGATTTTTCATGATTTTTCAATAATAGTCGATTACCGATTATTTCATAGTATTTATTTTTAGGTTGAAAAACAATTCAATTTTTGTTTGGTATAAATTAAAATTGTTTAATTTATTTATGAAATTGTTCAATAATTTTTATTTCCCATTTTAATTAGAAAATTCGCGATTTTTCAATACAATCGGTATTTTATTATACAATTTTTTCATATTTTTAGGTCAAAAAATGGGAGCTTAAGCTTTGATTTGTAAATTTAAAAAAAATAAATATTTTTCGGATCGTCTTTTCAAAAATATGGCTTGTACCTTTATCGAAAATATATTCTCGGTTTAATTTCTTTTAAGTTCTCCCTCAAAAGACTAGTTCTCCAAAAAGTTGATCATATTACATTCAATCTGAAACTTAACAAACAATTCAAACTTTAAATTTCTCGAAAATGTACTTTCTTACCGATAGTTGAAGATCTCGGATAATTTTAAGTGAAAATTGAAATAGATGTTTAGAAAATATTCTTCTGTAACTATTGAATTTTGCATAAAATACTCTTCTATACTAGCTTTATATTTTCAAGCAATTATCAAAACTCCTGGAATGGTGAACATTTTTTTATCTGAAAACTGACAGAAATATCTCATAATCTACAATAACGTTGACTTGCTTGAGAATACCAATGCATCGACTTCAATTATCCACGATGACTTAGTTGAATATAAATAAAACGCAAGAATTATTTTTAACACCTTAAGTGCCGCAAAAAAAATCTAAATGTTATTTCTAGTTTATAAAACTAAAGTTAATCGAGAAGCTAGTTACGCTTGACGCACAATTAAAAATATTTTTTAAACAATAAAATTACAGTTTTTTATCTTTTATAATTATTGTTCTGAAGAATTTCTCTCACCCTAGTTGCTCAATAGATAAAAATCATCTACATTTTGGTTTTATTTCATTCTTCTATTATTATTTGCTTCACATTTACTACTATTCTACTTTTTCTTTGGGTTCAACTAAGAGTTCGTTTTGGATTTAGACCTTTGCTCTACTTGGTTGAACTTTGTTGGGCCCTTCACTTACTTTCGTTCGCACATTAATCGCGTTTCATGTCGAACTTTCACAATTTCCATGAACTCTATGCCCAACAATCTAGCAATCCAACAATCCAACAATTCAACAATCTAGACAATCATTTTGGCAAATGCCAAATGAAACTGTAATTAGCCATAGCCATTTTTGTAAATTTTCATAACTTTCCTTTTTTCCCACGAATTGGCCAAAGTACCAAAGAACCACCTAGAGACCACGGTGCAGCTAAACCGCAACTTGCAACAACAAACTGCAAAACGACCACATTGTATGTTTTCATTTAGCAGATACAAGCAGCTACCGGAGTTGGCAGCGGCAGCGGCAAGTTGCACACTTGAAGATACTTCATCATCATATATATACAGATACAAGATACTCGTACAAGGTAATGCGTATTGGTGCGCTCGATTATAAATGTACGGAAACGTGTATGACATGTACATAAGTGCGCCGGCAACTTGTAGGGAATTGTGTAGCTGTATCTGTGTGTATCTGTATCTGTTTTGGTATCTGTGTGCGTGCATGTTTGTGTCATTGCCATGCACCTGTCATCCTTGTATCTGCAAGTGCGCTGGACGCATAAAAAATTGACGTTAAAACAGAAGAATGCAGATTCATCTCTCTCACACACACACACTTTACATACCCTTAAAGCACTTAGCTGGGTTTCATAAAAATGCTGATATATCTATTATATAGCCAAATGAAAAGATACTATAGCGTTGCGTTGCATCTACTCATGCAAGATATGAGAATTTTAAAAATATTTAATAATAAGATTATGTTTATGAAAATTTTACACATTGAAATGTTTTGCGGATGTTCATACTATTGTAATAATCATTTTAGGAGAGGCTTGATTATAAAAATTTATACCGAATGACGTAGATGTATAGATTGAGCCAATTTCTTTATCTTTAGGATTCTTCTTAAGATACAAGACGTTTGATGACAAAATTAAAACAAAAAGAAAAAAAAATCATATAATATATGTATAAAAAAATCACTATCACACTTTAATTGCCTTAAGATAACTCTGTCACCTTAAAGTATGCATTTCTTTAAAGAATTAAAAATTTCCATAATTTTATATAAAGATACATTTCCATACATAAATTGTTAAAGTATTTTAATTGTGGATATTGCATTTTAATAGTCTTGGAATAGAATTGATATCAAAAAACTAAAACTTTTAGAGAACTTCAATTTTAGATATGGTATTGTAACAAATTTGACGTAAAATTAATATAAAAAAATAAGCTTAAAAAAATATTTTTTAATAATCTTAAGATACATTCGATATCTTATTCAATAAGTTCAAATTTTTATAGTACCTATAGTTTAGTAGTTTTATAGTAAAATTTATATGAAAATCAAATATTTAAAAAAATCATCTCTAGGTATTTTATTCAAAGAACTTACACTTGTAGAAATGAAAAATAAAATCAACCGTTTATGTAATGACGATAAAATGTATATAAAAGCAATCATTGAAAAAAAATCACCTTTTAAATATTTATTTTATTTTTATTTAAAGCTACTATTTTAAAGTAGAACTTAATTCAAGATTATACAAGTTTTGTAGCCAGAGTAACATAGGCTTTCAGGCTCTCATTTTTTAATATTCATAGCATATATTCGATATCTTCTTCAAAAAATTCCAAATATCCCATATCTTTAAACTTAGAAGACGAACACAAAAGTACCTTTTTTTCCGACGTAGATGATTATATATTGCTTTGAAAACATATTTAATTAAAAAGAAATATTAAATTAAAAAAAAACCCTTCATGCTTTGACATCTTCTTCTGGAAGAAAATTTTGCCTCATATACCATATTTTCTGAAACTTTTTTGAAATGGTCCCAGATCTTCAGCGTAACAAGAATTTCCAGTTTTAGGGATGTTCGTATTTTTTTTTTTAGCAAATTATAAAATCCAGCGGCACTATTGGGTTCAGTTGAGTTAAGACGTTTGTAACGTCGTTGGCCTAACCCACAAAGTCTTACTTACTTGGAGACCCATTGTCAAATAAGGAAATTGTCCATATGGGGATTTTTAAGAGGTCTGACTCTCTTTCAAAATCAAAATAAGGGTTTTAAGCTTTAATCTTCAATATTTTTGAAGTATCTGAAAAAAGTCAATTCCAGCTCAACTTGTTTTTTGTATGAAATCTGCGCTGAATTACTAATATACTCTTCTGGCGTTTATTTAAAGAGTAAACAGGAAAAAAATTATTATTTATTAGCAAGGCAGCAAAAATGTCTCAGCTAAATTATATACATATGCATACATAAATGGCTGGGTAGAAAGAAGAAGTATATATAGCTGGAAAGGGTTAAACCCCACCTCTAATTACTGCACATCATTTGCTTACTCAAGAGTCTGCTTGCTTTAGACTTACTCGGACTGGCACTTGGACGCTATGTACAAGCGTCTTCTTGAACTACGTCTCTCCCGCCACCATCAGCGTCTCGCTCTCTGCTGCTGCTGCTTGCAGATTTAATTGAGTATAAAAAAATTGACTAATTAGAGTTGCACACAAGTCGAAGCACTTGGCTTCTACTTGCAGCAAATGCCGCTAGGCACAAAAACAAGTTGTCGACGACGTTGAACACTAAGATGATGATGATGATGACGATGAGGTTGAAGCTGATGATGAGGTGGACAACAACGACGACGATGTAGTTGTAGTTGCAACTGCTACCTGTGCTCATTTATTAAAAATGCCCTGGTCAAGAGTGGTTTGAATCAAAAGCTGCCAAGTCGTTTGCCAACCTGTGTGTGTGTGTGTGTCGTCTTCAGCTATAATGATCATTAGACAAGCTCGTAAACTGCTCGCCAGCAGCCAATTGCACTAAAAGCCAAGTAAAGGCAGGCGGCAGCAGTTTCAGTCAGCTTTTAGCTCTCAGCATGATGAGAAACTATTAGAGCTACAAAATAAAAAAAATATACAAAAAAACATTGAAAAAATGTGAAGCAGCGCCCAAGTGGAATTGCTTTTGCTTCTGCGCATTTTTGAAATGGCCAGGTATGCTGCAATACCTGGCTAGCTGGTTGGCTGGCTAGCGCATAATTTAAATAATCATAAAAAATAATAATTTGTTTTAACAGCCCTGGCTGGCCTGGCATGCACTCACTCACTACTCTTGATGATAGCCAGCCCAGTCATTTCATCTATATATTAAAGCTATCCTGCTATGCGGCCAGCCTGCTGCCAGCCTGCCAACCTGCTCAACCTTTTTGTTGATTATTATGGTAATATCTTTTGCTCGTTAGCAATTTTCGTTTGAAATAAATAGTAATTAGTGAGTCAAAGAGTTGACTACTATAGCGCCACACTCTTCTCTCTGTAGCTGCCAGCCTGCGCTTTGTTTGCAGTTTTTATTGGCACGTTCCAAAAGTGCAGCAAAAACGTTGGCATCCTCTGCAGCGAGTACTACAATTCATACTAGTCCTATGTACCTGCCTGCAAGTGGGCAACTCTGGCCAACTTGCCACTTGAGCAAACTACAAGGCATTGCAATTTGTTTTGCTGCTTTTTTTTGGTTTTTGTTTTTTTTTTGGAGCACTTTTATTTGCCATCTTTCAACGTACAACCAAATGAAAATTATTTTCTTTTAACGTTCTTTTGTTAACATCGTGTTGACATGAATTTTCTTAAGCTCCAAACGGGCATAAAATTTGTATAGCCCACAGGGGAAATTCTATTTTTAATTGCTAATTTTTCGTATATATTGTTTGTTTGGCATGAAAGTGGCAATAACTGCAATTGTTTTGTAGAAATACTAAGAAATTTCGCAGTTTTATGACCAGTCTCCGAGAAGGTAGCACAGTTCTATTTATATTTTAATTTTAAGTGTTTGTCATAAACAACAGTTTTAGTTTTAGTTTAGTAAAATTCATTGCAATCAATTTTAGAAATGGATCTCTTTTAATGCTATACGGGGTCTTTCAGTAGACGTCTCTGAATTTAAATGGATTGTGTTTTAGATCCATTTGTCTGGTATAAAATAAATTAGGGACGTACGAGAAAGTCGTGCGCGGACGACTTTAAGAAACCCTGTACCATGATATTATACTAAGTATCTGCATATACACCACTAACTATGTATGCAATAGCAATTCAGCTACCCTCTTGCCACTAAGGCCAGTGGATCTTCTGCCTTTACAAAAAATATATTACGATTTTTTCCGATATTTATAGTCCAATGATCGAAAAATCTTTTATATCCCGCGTTTTGCCCATAAAAACTAGAGCTGTAGTTTTAAAACTATAGAAAATTATCTAGGAGAGGAAGGAGGTGTGTTAGAAGCAGTGGCGGATCCACGGGGGGTTTTCGGGTCCGGACCCCCCCAAAATTTGGAAAATGGGTTGAAAGTCTTTTGCGAGCTCTGATATATATATATACTTCGAAGTGAAGAACTCCCCGCAAGACCAAATCCTAGATCCGCACCTGGTTAGAAGAAATATACAATAACTTGAGCTAAAGAGTTCAAATATCTAATTTGGTTATAATTAATAATTTGGATAGCTTTTGTAGTCGCCAAGATCCAGGCGTACATACAGACAGACGTTCGTCCATATCTAAATCAGTTTTTTTTTTGTTTTCCAAAGCATATTGCTGATAAATTTTAGGAGTCTCCGTCGTGTTCTGTATTGTTTTTTATTACAATTTGGATTTGTTTCCAACAGCTTCATGTAAACAATTTCGACATAAAAACCTGTAGAGCTACTATGTAGAATACAAAACACCTCAAAATGACAGCTTTGCATCTCTATATAAAAAGATTTCTCACTTAAAAAAGTTTTGATATAACTATTGACAGACACTATATTAGGCATTATTTATTTTAGTTAAATTTTATTTTTTATTTTAGTTAAATCATTAACCAAGCCTCTTAGTAGTTTCAGCTTAATCGAAAGATTTGTACAACTTTCGAGGTAATAAATTTAAGACCAAGAGCCTTGACAGTTTTTACTAGCTTACAAATAAGTTTTTTAATGAATATATTTCATTTATGCCACAATTCGTTCTTTTGTTTTAGTGTCCATAAAGGTTTATATTTCACTCACGAAACTTTTCTTTTTAAATTTATCTTTTATTTTAAATCACATATTTATGCACTTTTCAATCTATATATCACTAACCAATTTAGTGACACTTTAGTATTCTTTATGTGCATTTGTCATTTCGGCTAACTTGATAAATATTTTGTTTTATCTTGATTATCTTTAAAATTATTGTTCTCCTATGAGTTAAGTTTCTTTTTTTTTCTACAATCTCTTTTTAATAAAAAAATAGATTTATGCGCCCTATTCTATATTATTACTTAACATTATTGGTCATAAGCTGTTTAGTTTTATCTTACTTGCTTTAATTTCATAGGTGTATCGCACTTTTTGCATTGAACATCATTATACCTGTAATGAAATACAATAGTAAGAAATTAGATATTAGTAAGATTATACCATACTAGTATTTGCAGATGAAATTTAAGTTAGAGAGATTTTTGTTTCGATAAAAAGTTCAATATTTTAATAGTTTTATTACATATATATTTAGGGTATTCACGGTTGAGCACTTTTGCAAGGACACGTTTAATTAACCCTATTCTAGTTTATTAATTTATTTAATAACAAAGTATAAATTAATTATAGATTATAAAAGTTTTGCAGACAGAGCAACACAGGCCTTCAGGCTGCTATTCTAGTTTCCAGGACAAAGTGTTGTAAAACACGCTGTTTGTGACAAATTCAACACTCCAATATTTCGGGATTTTTTAGCCATTTTGTGATATAAAAAGCAGCAAAAAAAAAAGTACTAAATTTACTAAATTGAGCGATTATTACTTTTAAGTGGATGAGTTAACACCAATATGGGTTAGGGTTCTATCGCGCAAAATATAAAATTAACAACTATTAAGATTATCTGGAAAGCAGAAGCACAAACTCAAAAACTCAACTCAAAATGTGACAAAAAGGGCGTTCACGCTTTAGTTTTTGCGCAACTTTTTAATTCTTCAACTCCACAGCAACCGTGAATACCCTAATTACAATTTGGTAGTTATTGCCTATATGCAGGTATGTATTATTAAATCGGGGAAGGAGACATTCAATAGTGATATATTTACCTATTATTGCCAAAGGTTTTACCACAACTCATGCTTTGTAAAATGATTAATCAGAGAAAATTTGATTCGACTTTTGTTAAAATTTTGAGGGTGGCCATCTTTTGTAAGATTTAAGAATTGTTTTTTCTAAATATGGACGAACGTGTTTAAAACCCTACTAAAAGCTTCAACTTACAACAAGCACATTCGTATTTGGTTTGTTTGAATTGAGCCTTATTTTAAATTATAATTGTCAGGGCTATGTAAAATGGTAATTTGTAGATTGTAGATACCTTTTTCTAATTATGCTAAAATTTCGGATTAGTTTGTATCACGATGCAATAAGAATCCATTTTGTTCCAAAACTGCGAGTATCTACGTAAACAACCAATGTATATAAATTACTTTCAAAAATATGTTTAAGATGTTGAAAAACACTGCAATTATTATTTTCACCGAGAATCAGGGGGAAACCGACTTCTTTAACACCCCTGATTATGAATAAATAAACATATGTATATAGAGCTTGCTACTAATAAACTTAACAACAACAAATTGAGCTTAATTAAGTTGATGTGCTCTATTTCGACATGATAATCCTGGAAAATGCTCAATTTGCTTGTAAACAGCATATTGACAGGCTTTCATAAAACCGCTCACATTGTATATACTTAAATTATTATATTTGTCTTCTGTCAGCTTGAACTCACTCTTAAAACACAATAGACCCCCACCCGCCGCCCAAATCATATTGTCGCCATCATAATTAGCCAGGAACCACAATGTTTACAATACCGACAGCTGGAAGCAGCTTTTGTGCAATCGGAACCGAATAACAGCAGAGTATACTTATCCGCAAAGTCAACTTTAACGCCTTGTCTGGTCACACTTTTCCGACTGCATAGACGTATTATTTGCCCATAGCCCAGCCACATAAAGCCGGAGACTGCTTGTAGCTCCTCGAACCTCCAAACGCCGCTCCATTAGCAATGCAGCCACCCGCAGGAATATGCAACGTTATGTGGTTTGTTTGAGGAGTGTCTGTGTCTGTGTAGTCTGGGTAGGGATTTGGGGTAACTTCCTGTGGCATGAACAATTAAAACCATAGCCAAAGTTGTTTTAATACAAAATATTTTCGCTTGAATGACTGTTTTGTACCAACGACAACTTGGTCGAGGACGAGAACTTGGCCAGGCCAACAACTTTGCGCTGTCATTCAGCATGTCGTCATTGTTGTCATTGTTGTTGTTGTAGTTGTGGTTGCGTGTGGAGCGCTTTGGAAATTAATAATTTATTTGTTTTGTCATTCAACGTTGTAAATAATAAGTGAGATTTTCAATAATCTTCTTTGTTAATATTAAAATTAATTTGTTTACTGTTATGCTACTTAATTAAACAAAACGCACGCACCGCAATGCAAAGCAGCAAGCCCCCAGACTCTATAAATAACACACACACACACACACACGCACACAAACCCACACAGATACAGATACATTTGTAAGCCTGTTGTACAAGTATGTGTGTTTGTGTATGTGTGTGTGTGTGTGTGTACATAAAGTTGCCGCTCTTAAAGCCCTGACAGGATTTGGTCCTGTTCAATTATGCAATAAATTTATCACTGATTCCAATGTGCCAGAAACTCTTTCATGCACACACACACAAGCAAACAAACACACGCAGCTACACACCCACACTTACATAGCAGCCACAGATACATATAAGCATGCACATAACCCTAACGTAGGCATTTCTCTTGGTGCATGGCAATTTATTGCATGCATCTCCTCTGGCACCTGCTGCGGTTTGTTTGTCTTGACCATGATTTGGCATATACTATTTGCCTTAGTTAAAATTATTTCAATAATACATAGCATCAAAATGATGAAATATTTATTAGACAATATTTGCATTAATATCTTAAAGTTGCATATGTATCTTTTGAAGCTATTAATTAGAGACTGGTTTTGTGGTCATGCAGTACTTGCTGCGAAAATAGTTTGCAAATGTCTTAACATTCAAGAGCCTTGTACAGAAGGCATTTTAAACGGCAAACAATCAAACCGCTTTAATTAGAGAACTACACAAATCACGTCCAACAAATACTTGGGTATCAAAGAGCACTATTTCCTACATTTATATTTACAAAAAAGAAAACATTTGCGAAGAACTTACGGGTAATATGAGCTAGCTCTTTTTTAACTTTGAAATAACTTATCTAGCTATTCAAATTATGTAATAAATCAAAGCAAAAATTTCAACTGTGCGACCATGGGATACTCTTTAGCGTATTTTCATTAAAAGGTGAGAGAATTGCAGTCCTTAGCCTGATCTCCTAAGGATTCCAAAACTGTTTTTAAAATGTCGACGTTCCATCGCTTATTTTATTCACATGATTCAGAATACCAAATTTGGTTAGGCGAGACTATAATAGGCTAAGGGGCTTCGGCTCCTACATATGTTGAATGAGCGTGCATACCAATTGCGGTGACTATAGGTTATCTTTAGTAGGAATAAATTTGGAAAGAAACAAGTGTTCCGTAAACTAAAATCTCTTAAACTTCTGCCTCATCCTCCGTTTATACGAGCGATTTAAAAGCCAATCAAAGACGAATTCTTTAGAGATTTCTGTGTCATCCCAATATTTATTTTTATTACCTTGAAATTCACCTAGAACAGAGACTTGGAAAAATCTACAATTAATATGGTACCAATACTGCAAAAGAACAAACTTCAAGTAATATAAAGAAATTTTACAAATGCAGAATTTCAAAAAAGCTGGAACCAAAAAATGATTGTGGAAAAGTCTAGAATAAATATAAAAGATGCTGCTATAAAATGTATTTTAAGCAATATGAATATTTTTTATAATTGCAAAGATTTTAAAAACAGCTGGGACCACAAGAAGACTATGGCAAAGAGGACCAATCTAGATGAAATACAAAGGGGGTTAAGCGTTGTGACGTCACTGCGTCACTGCACACAAAGGCAAGCTAAAATGTGAGCGTATTTCGTGCCGACCACTGCTCTAAAGTTATATTAAGCCTTTTAACAGATTTGAAAAAAGTAAACCATTTAGAACTTAAAATTTGTTTGCAATAAATTTAAAAACATTAACGTTAAGCTTTGCCAATAAAAAAAGATTGTACATTCCATATAAAACACAACATGACGAAAGCTGCGCAAGCTCTGAACTGTTCAAATACTTATTATATAAAGATAGCTTAATTGATACCTATCTTTTATGTAACACACTTATTTAAAGTAGTTTTAGTAAGAACACAGATTCCTAGTTAATATCAAATGAAAGCGTTTAACCATTTAAGTATCTGCGCGCACTAAATTTCATGAACTCTTCGCAGTCAACCATAGTGCCTCTTATAGCCACAAGCGCTCAATTATAAGGCTCTTAGCTTGTTCTAGCCTTGTTTATGACGCCCATTTAAATTAACATAAAAAATCAAAAATTTAATTGCAGCAAATTTGTTTTTCCTAAGAACAAACAGCAACAACAAAGGGATTGAGCAGAAGAAATGTCTTGCTAGCTTTGTTTCACTCATTTTGCTGTACATAATGATAAAAATATGTTGTCAGCCCACGACATCTCAAGTTTTGTATCTCACGCCATAAAGTCTTTGAATATTTGATAGAGTGTGTGAAGGGGAGAGAAGAAGGTTGTAGAAAAAAAAAAAAAATTAGAACAACTTAGCGACAACACGAAGCGGCTTGTAACACAGCGCCCTGTCATCATTTATTTTGTCAGCCGAAAACAGTGCAGCTCATAGGGCTGCTAGAGGTGTATCTTATAGATGCGCAGATACAAACAAGCAGCGGCGTGTCTTAATGAATTTAAAAACACAGCAAGATAGGGATGCTTGCCAGACTAGCGCCTACACACACACACACACACACACACACACTCATGTCATTAAGTGTTAATTTAATGACCGAAAGATTATTGTTGTAGATAGTTACAGCAATAACAGCAACAACAACAAAAACAACGAAATTTCATGAATTTTTATTTCTTGATGCTATCTGAAAAAAGGCATCTACAACTACAATGACAACTACAACTGAAGCTGGAGCTGTAGCTATAGCTATAGAAACCAAAGCAATCGCTTTATACTATGGAGAAGTAGTTCGTGGAAAGCGTTTTGTGCCCAGCAGGTGATATATGAGTGTGCGTGTGTATGTGACCATATGATAGTTGTGCCTGCTCTGAACAGAGTTCCCTTGGACATGCTTGGTTTGTTATCGTTGACAGACAATTAAGTGTTTGCTTTATGGTTATTGAAATAGATTTGCCGCGCTCTCTAAATCTTGCCCATTCACACTAGCCATACTTCTATATACCCCCACTGCCTATTGATTGATGACAGTCTATGCTAACTTGGCATTGTTTTTGTTTTCTTTTTTTCTTGGATTTTCCTTTGTTATTGCCTTCAACACTTTGAATTGAGTTATGCTTTATGGGGCCAAAAAAGATGTATCAAATATCTAAAAGTTCAACATGGGCGGCCAACAACTACTAACTCGTCTACTATATACTGTATAATCAAATGGCTACTTGAAGTAATAAAAGTGCCAAATAAGTAACAAGTTGTTGTCCAAGCCTAGATGTAACGAAAAACTTTTTAATTAAAATTCGAAAAATTAATTAAATATTTTTGTGACGCGTAGAAAACGACGACGATTCCGTTGGAAATGGCGCAAAGGCAATGGCAGCAGACTCGTCCACGATGACGACTTTGAGATTAAATTTCCTACCTAAGTGAGTAGAGTACGTACCTACCCAATGCAAAGGCAACAAAAACAACAACGATATCTAGCAGTGTCGAAAACTTTTGGCCAAAGAAACGTCAGTGGCAAAAAAGGCAATGGCGATGGCGACGGCGACGGCAGCGGCAGTTTTTCCTGGCTTTTTGATGATGAACGAGAACTCAGTGAAGCGGGCTGGAGCGGAGCGTAGCAGCAGCACGCCAAATGGCAGCGGCAACAATATCAAGTGCAAAATGAGAAAATTCACTTGCAACAACTACTACTACGACTACAACAACAACAACAGCAAAAGATACAAACTGTGCGAAAAAGCTATCTTGAAAAACAGAGCTTCTGCAAAGGCAGTAGAAAATAGAAGAACGTTGTAATACGGCATCGGGCAACATCAAAAACAAAAGAAAGTTTTTTTCTTCGCTCTATGAAAAATGGCACAAAAAACAAAAACAAATTCGTACTAGTTGGAAGAAAAAGGAGCAGCTACAGCAAATGGAAATGAACAAGCAGCAAAGTACAATGAAAAACAAAAAAAAATTAGAAAGAAAGAAAAGTGAGCAAATTTTATGATGCGCAAGTTGATAAGCCAAAAAGATGACACAGAATGTCAGTTAAAGGTAAGTTTTTCTATCTATCTATTTGTGTATCTATTACACTATATACAATAGTAAAACGGCAACTGCAACGAGCAACGGCTTGTATTAGGCCTGAGAAGAAAAACAAAGTATCCAACAAACCGGCTAAGACTAGGCAAATCTTACCAAGCTATCAGATGACTTTCTCAGACGTAACTTAGAGATACGCAAAAAAAACTTTATGAGCTGAGCAGCAGTTGACTAAGTAAAGTTTGCTGAGAAATTATTGTTGTGCCACTTACTTAGTAGAAATAGTAGATTATAGTCACTAGTTAGTTATAATGTTGTTGGCACTGGGTTTGTCAAGCAAAAGTTTCACCAACAACCAGGTTATAGAAGTTGGCTTAAGTATTATGTTTGGGCACAACTTATAATTCGTGACACAATAAAGGTTGATTTCATAGCAGATATTTTAAATACAATTAGCCGTATTTGCGGCGTTGCCAGACTTATAAAATATAGAAGACATAGCTTATCACTCAGCACTGAACTCAAGTGGAAGATGCGGCTAGAAACGCTTCTAACGTACTACTGCAGTTTGGTACTCAAAATAGTTAAAATATCTGGCCACACTAAAGACCAAAAATATCTATAGTCAGCCGCAGCAAACTTTTAAGCAGTTTAAAAATGCATGGCGTTTGAACTGAGAGTCAGGAGCCTCTCACGAAACTGCAAACTATTGGTAAATTTTTGTTTCTTTATATGTGGTATGAATTATT
Organism: Chymomyza fuscimana; assembly: GCA_949987675.1. NCBI lineage: Eukaryota > Metazoa > Arthropoda > Insecta > Diptera > Drosophilidae > Chymomyza > Chymomyza fuscimana. The sequence continues at coordinate 12,989,695 of OX465089.1, forward strand.
GAACTGAATCCGAATCTCAGCTCCAAAAAATCACAGCACGTATCATTTGTACCATCTATCCACATATCCATCCATCCATCTATCCATCTATCCAGGGTTCTGAGATAACCTCCAAAAACCACAAAAACATTTTCTGCTTTTATGATTTTTAACGATTTTTCAATGTCTAAAGTCCATGGCAAGGTTCTGAGCTAAACTCCAAAATACCTGGCGTGCTGAGTTTTTTTTGGATCTCGAATTCAAGCCAGCAAGGCAGACAGATATATATATATATATATAGGTGGACTATATCGACTTCTCTAGTAACCCAGATCATACTTCAGGTAACTTTGGAGGCTCTCCGACGCGTCCTCATCTATGTTACGCATATTTTTAGTTTGGATAGATTTAATATACCATTTGTATCTAACAGATATAGGGTATACATAGTAGCTTTCCATTAACAACCAAGTGCGGATTCCCCGATATGTGCTATTATCATTTTGTAGCCACTTTTTAAGATAATACCCCGATACATTAGAGTTCTTACCAATTTTAAATACTCGTCACATGTTGAGTCAGAAATCATATGGGAAGTGTGATTTGTTATACAAAATTTTTGCAGGTTTCATTAATTTAAACATTAATTTAAGTCCCATACTTTGATTTCGATAACAATTTGCATTCAATTTTTATCGAAATAGTTTTTAAAGAAAATAAAATGTTCAATATCTGCTGTATATATTTTAGGACTAGCCGGATTCAAAAGTCAAAGCAAACAGAATTTTCAAAAAGTAAAGATATGAAAATATCGATTTCGATTTTATGTTTTTTGTTTAATCCAGTTTCGATTAAAAATTTTAGTCCATCTTATCGGTTTAAATTACTTTTAAGCATACGAAATTAATTATACAATTTTCAGCTTAACCTTTTCGATTTGACAGAAATTTAAAGCAGGCAACTCAATAAACTTGCTGACTTGCAGAACTTAATAATAAAATTGTGAAAAAACAAAATATACCAAAATATTTGTCAGTATTACAACACTGATAAAAATGTTCGTTTCGCATTGGAATTTTGACGGTTTTGGAGAAACTTTATGTTTGTGCTGTCCAACAATCGAAAAATAGAGCAAGTTAGTGCTTGGCTTAATATATATGAATAACTTAAGAATCTGAGTATGTTTTATGTTAGTCTAAAGTTTTTGAAGAACTCAAAGGAAAGACAGTCTTTAACATGAAGTGTTGGTATAAAATCTAAGTTTTTTTTAATGGATGACTTTTCGAATTACAATAAACCAGACATATAAAGTACCTCTCACCAAGTGCACTCTAAATCTACGAGACAGGTCAAGTAGTCTGCTTTTAAGTTACGAGTATATCTATTCATTATATATTCATTTTAAATCATATAAACTTTAATATAAGCTTTACCTTTTGTCTTTGCTTACATTTAATATATGAAAATCCAACACAAAGCAGCATTCCATGCCTAGTAAGGTTTCCAAAACTTCCTCAGAATTTGGACGCACACGCACACACTCAACTTGATGCCATATACTTTACCCTTCTATTGGCATCTTCACATTTATCTGTTATCTCTATCATAAACAAGGCACATGGTTTAAGCCAAGTATGCAGCCAAATTGTCCATCGATATGAGGGAGAGTAAGAGAGTAAGGCACGTGTTCCAGTGCCAAGACTGTGTTTTGAATTTCAAACGTTGTCTGGGCCTATTGAAAAATGACTTATATACTTTTGATAAGAAAAAGGGTCTACAATGAGTTGCCCACATATAGGCTGTTATAAAGATAGCAGCTACCCTTTATGTAATTTACTTAAAAAACACTTGAATTAAATTATATAAAAAATAATAAAAGCATAAAAACATAAAAACACGCACAAAGTCAACAATATATGGGTATTAAATTGGCTCGGCCTGGGCTGGGCAGGTCTTTGGCGCCGTCTGCCCCAATTTTGGTTTTGTATGCAATTAAATTTGTGAATAATGCGTATTTTATGCAGAACAGCGCCAACAATTTAATTCATAATATGATATAAATATATGTATCTACTATGTATAATGTTGTATATACATATAGCATAACATCACATAATCAGCAACAGCAACAAAAACCACATTAATTAAAAATAAAATTTTGTAGTTGCACAGCAAAAGGAAAAACTTGCCCAAAAGAAAAAGAGTAATTTAAATTTTTTTTGGTGATTCTTTTTGCCCGGGGGTCAGAGGCTTCGGATGGTGGATGGCGGATGGTGGTTGGCGGATGGGGATGCGGATGCTGTGGTGGCAGCACATCCGAGCTGGCCAACGATAATAAATGTATTATAATCAGCAATTTATGGCATGGACATAATAACAGCCACAAGGTTGGCTTGAATGATGATGCTGATGATGAGTTGGTTGCTGATGAGCGAGATGATGATGATGATAATGATGATGGTAGTGATAATGATGGTGGTCACTCAAAAGCTTTAATGCCACATGCATTTATAGTACGCATACATGCGACACATTTTAGGCTGGTCCTTATAAATAACTTTATTTAATGTAAAATTTTAAATTAAAATTATGAAACGTAATTTGTATTGGAAACGAAATGTTGAATGTCTAAATGTTAGCGCGCTTAAATATAATAGAAGTACATTAAAAGTGTGGCCAATTGCGAATATAAAATTTATTGTAGAGCGTAGTCTACGAGAAAATCGAATATAACTTTATAAAAGAGCATACAAGTTTGGGCTATTTTTGTTTAAAAATTTAATTTGTAGGGTTTCTTGAAATAAGATATTTGAGTTTTATAGGAATCGATAGCTAACCTGCGGGCTTTGGAGTTTTCGATACGCAAAATTTCGATAAACTAAATACTAAGTAAGGTTCTGAGCTCCAGTGGGCGATATACGAAATGATGATGATGACATACTAAGTGATATTTAAACATATTTTCATTTATCAGTTATAAATTTGGATTAAAAAAAGTTATCTTTAATGCATCCAAATCAATATTGGATTTGGCACTACGCCTTTGGGGGGTTAAAACTCCAACCATTCTACCTGTTAACAAATATATTTCTAATATTGAAAATATATCGTTAATAAAATAAATCAAATTCCGAATATTTATCAAGTTATCGATAACTAAATTTCATTTTCATTTTTCGACTTTTCTTTGAAATGCCATATCTCCTAAACGAATATCTACTGACAAATTTTTCATTCATTAAAAAATACAAGTTTCAACAATTGTTTTTAATTTAAAATTCAAAAGTGATATTTATAACCATAAAAAAAAAATTTCGATTTTAAAAAAAAGTTAGATTTTTTTAAAATTATTTGACAATTTTTTTTATAAAATTCAAAATATTTAAGACGTTACACCTATTTATTTACAAAATTACAATCAAGAAAATGTACAATTATAGAAAATTTGAATTTGTTTTTCATATTTTCAATATATTTTTTTTTATAAATAAATTGATTTTTAAACATAATTTTGCTTGCCCAGATTGTGCAAAGTGTTGCCATTTTCAACTTTGATCCGATTTCGAGAAAATGAATTTTTCTCGCTTGCCAAAAATTACTTTCGGCAAGAATTTGCTGCGTTAACCTCTTGAACAGCGCTCAGAAATTTAAAGTAAATATTAAAAAAAATAAATAAAATTCACTCAAAACTTGCTTTATCGAATTAGCTTAAAAAAAGACTAGGGATGTCTGCTTTGCATACTGAGCCAACAAGCAAGCTTATGGCAACCGCATTTCGCAATTTAATTTTAGGCACCAGCCTTTTAACTGAGCTTTCATATATTTATGAATTTATTATTTTAAAAGGCTTGATGTTGTTGTTTTTAATATATTTTACGCTGCGTAAATTGAATAAATTGCATTAATTGTTCTTGCACAAGCCTGTTCAGACTGTACACCTGTGTGTGTGTGTGTGTGTATCTGTGTGTCTGTGTACACATGACCAACCTTCTTTGCTGATCGTGCGGTCGATTTGTGGCATAAAAAAATTATTAAGTGGCACTTGGCCGAGCTCCATAGTTTGCCGCCAGTCATAGCGCCATTTAAAATTGTAGTTTCGATTCCAAGTCCCTGGCCATGCCGTAGGCCAATGTTGGTTAACTCCATTGTGGCATGCGCCCTATGACATGCAACATACTAGTACATTTTTGCCATGTTTTTCAGCACTGGGCCAAACTAATGCGCTCTGCTCTACTGTCTGTTGGCAATTTGTTGTTGAATTTTGTTTTTATATATGCCAAAGCGAGTTTAATTAATTTACATGGAATTTACAACAACTATAGCAATTGCAACACGTGAAAGTTTAAACGAGAGGTGAAAAATGTATATAATCGAATTGACCGGCGTTACGGGTTGAGCCGGGTTCGCGGGTCACCCAGAGGCTTACGGTTGACATGACATGCTGGCCGCCATATTTGCGTTTGGTTAACGTTTCGTGCACGGAATGAAATTTTAATTAATGTCACTACAAAATATTTACCTTATCTCTTAGTTTTTGGTGTATTCTATGTCAGAGTACATGATACTCTCTAAAGTGTATCCGAAACTCGCTAACGAGTAATGAAAACGAAAAAAAAATTTAAATATTTTTTTTGTGCATATTTAATGATAGAACAAACAAAAATGGCGGCTTAAATGAGGGCATTAATATTTAGGACGTATAAGTCAACGTAGTAATCGTATAATCGTAATTAATGTACTCTATAGTCTCTACTTGACACTCTCTGCGTTCACTACGAGCCTATAAATAAGGTATAGCCAAATATTTGATCGGGGCTAGATTTAAAAGTTGTATTTGTATCTATAGCGCAAGTACTTATAAATCTTTATATGGTTCTTTTAACGAGTACTCACTAGGAAACAAAATTAAAAAAAAATCGCAGTCCCGACTTGACAAAAATATTTATATAATCAGCAGTGCTCCGGAAAACGAAAAACCAATCCGAAACATTTTTTAGGCTTTTCTTGGGTAAATTTTTATACTGAATTTTATCAAACTTGGAAACAAAATTTTAAAACTTCATTAAAATTTAATTAAAGCGAACCTAACCTTTTAAACCTAATAAACATGCACATACAAATTATTCGAGTTATGACTAGGGGTTTCGCTCGCTGCTTGCTTCGTTCGTCTTGAAAAGTGCATTACTTTACACCAAATTTCCATTAATTGTGTTCGATTACTTTTTGATCCTACCCTATATTGATTTTCTTTTTAAACTAAATATCTTGAAAATCTTTAAAAGCAACAAATAATAGGGCCACCATAGAAAATCAAAGTTATAACAGTACATCGAAAAATATTGCTCACAACAACTCAATCTACAAGTTCTATGATAAAATGCGTATACGCAATGAGATCTTGATTCATTTTTATGACACAGTTATGGTGTGTCCTAGCCAAAGCATCGAAGCTTTACAAGATTGATTGCAAAACAGCGCTTCATCCATAAACAATCTTTGATTAAGTGCTAGCCCATGCATAAAGTAGCTGACGCTTATTGCAAGCCCTTGTATATCGACCATATGCACATGCACGTCTATAGTGTTACCCAGTAAGGTTGTTCCGCTTTCAAGTGGGCCTTGTATAAGTAGCGCACTGCTTGACTCTGATCCACATGGTAGCGCTACATTATGACCTCGGACAACGCATCAATTTCTTGGCTTTGTTGTTTTGTTGTTTGTCTATTTTGTGTTGTTTTGCTGATTGGGCCGTTGCCATTGCATGTTGATTGCCTAACTGATGTGCTCATTGCCAGCTGTCCAATACAGTCGAACCACCACTGTCAGCAGCACACACACACACACACACACACACACACAGATACTACTCACAGGGATAGCAACATGAGCAAACATCAGTACACGCCAACTGGCCAATTCATTGCAGCCGCATTTTCAACGCCATTTTTTCGTCCTTCTTTTTTTTTATTGATTAAAAATGTGCAAACATTTTCGCCGCAATTTCAGTTTTAAAACCACTTTCGTTTGAACTGCATCTTTTTGGGTACAATTTCGTTGGCAAGCTTTTAAGTTTGCTTTTGGAATGGATATCACGTATTCAATCAAATTGCAACGACAACTACCACGACGGCGAGAACGATTGCGCTTATTTCGGTTGACCCGTTTTGCAATTGGCCCAAAAATGTAAGCACTTGCTTTGTGGTCGGTCAAGGGAGCTGGCAAGGAAGCGTGTGCAAAGTCGTTGCCAAAATTAAGATATGCTAGGCAAGGCAGTCGGGAGGATTTGCTCGCTGTGTCAGACAGTAGACAGTGCAGCTGATTGCAATTGGTTTAGATTTGCACACACACATAGCACAGAGGCACACACACACTCACTCCGACATTCACTGCCGGAGTGAGTCCTGAACGCCATACCAGCTGTCCAACACAACTGGCCACACAATGCCGCACGGGTGTTGACATTTATGTCCAATGCAGATTTTTGCACAGACCTCACACAACAACAGCAACAACAACAACACAAATAAAAATGGCTTGTTGTCTGGGGTAAGTTTAGCAGAGATGGAGAGAGAGAGGGCGCGCTGAAACACCTCACCGGGACTGACCACTGTGACATGCCTGACCAGCGTTAAACAGGCCAAAAGCGTCTGGGCCAAGAACCATAGCCAACAGTACAGTACCGCACAGTGTTTCCCATTTTATGCTGAACTATGTAAACGTTTCATGTTGTGTTACAAAAGTTGTTATAATTTTGGTTGTTGTTGTTGGTGTCGTTGTTCTTATTGTTGTTGTGTAGTAAGCAACTTGTTATACTATGCGTCCATGTGCTCGGCCTCAAACTGCAAGCTGCAACATTTAAAAATAAATGTGATGTAGTTAAGGCAATGCACGACAGTGGGATACACTGCAACCAAATATTCCACAAAAAAAAAAAATGGTTAATAATTGTGACACTTATGGAAACGATACTCTGAGGCATATTTAATGGTAAAATGGTTTTTGCAAAGATTTGAAATGTTTTAGTTATTTTGCTGAAAAGTCAAAATTTTTTGGTTTATTAGGCTCACAAGAGCTCACACTCGAGCAACTAAATTAAATCAGTGCTCTGTCAAAAATACTTCCAGGAAAACTGCCGCATCTCATTTGATGAGTGACCACAAGCCACACAAAAATGCATTATTTGCTACTGCTTGCAGGGTGACCAGACAGTAAAGGAATTTTTTCAAATTGTAATGTTTCAGAAGCTGTAATTTTTCATTATTTATGCTGTACCTTTGTCGAACGAATATAAAAATATTTTTGTTTTCAAGAAGCTTATTAAAAAAACACCCTCTATTGAATTATATATGGTGACCAGATAGCAATGAATGTTTTTGAAATTGTAAGCTGCAATTTTTCATTATTTATGCTGAACCTTTGTCTATCGAATAAAATGGTATTTTTATTTTTAAGAAGCCTCTTAAAAAATCGCCCTAAATTAAAATATATAGCGTGACCAGATAGCAATAAAAGTTTATGAATTTAATAATAATGTTTCAGCAGTTGTACTTTTTCATCATTAATACTGAACCTTTGTCTACCGAATAAAAAAATATATAGCACTTAAATTTTAAAAGAATTTCCTATATTTGAACATAGGTACATGCCCTACGTTCAATTTGAACACTCACACTTAAATTTTTATGATAAATCAACGTTTTTGGGCGTAAAATTTTCGTCTCCTCGTCTACTTTTTAAAGCCGTATAGTGATTTTTCTTATCTCAAAATGGTGGAGCTATAATGGCCGCCAAAGCAAAGTAACTCAATAATTTAATCACTATTTTTGATCTTATTCTCAGAAAAACATTATTGCAACCCCTTTTTATGCTATTCAGACACTTTTGTGGTGGTAGCTGATTATATTATGATTTCAAAATGGCGGACCTAAGATGTGTTTTTTATTTTTGTGTTTTAAGTTCGAGTTGGGTATGCAAATATGGGTTTTCGGGGCCGCTAATCACGAATCCGGGGTTAGAATTTCAAAAAAATAAACAAAAATAAATGAAGAAAATATAGAAAGGTCGTTACGACACCGATTAGCTGTTTCGTACAACAGACAAAAAGTCAACCCGACACATTTTTGGGATAAGATTTCGTACCACATCCGTATAAGATTGTGCTGGTACAAGAGTTAAGGCCGGATGACCTTAGATAACGTCGTAAGTTCGCTAATTGAAAGATCTGTCCTTGATACTCATTGCCAGGTAATCCGATGCGCTTATATGAATAACATGCATAAGTTCATCAATTTTAAAGTATTGTATCAATTTAAACATTTCCAATGCAGTTCTTTTATTTAAAGTTGTTATCCTAGCATTCCAAACGGCTCACCATATAAATTGAGAAAGCAGATTCAAGTTCTTATTCAATTTTAATTTCTGTTTTTATTATATTTATTTTTACCGGAAAATGTCCTTGACTTGTTGTCAAGTGTGCATATAGAACAAAAGTACATGGCGTTATCGATAAGCGAGTAAATACGTATCCTAAAATAGATGACCCAAAAAAGCCTGCTCCACAAGTATACATATATCACATATCCTCTAAGTATAGTGTACAAAAACTATAGCATACTATCCAGCGCACTTTGTAAGTGTATATGTACGCGCTTGAGTTGGCGAAATTTATTGAGCAAAGTTGCTGAGCTGATGTATTGTTGTTTTCCCAATGCCCTCAAACCCTTTTGCCAGCAGTTCCTACTACCACTCTGGTTTACAGTGGATAGCTGACGCTCTTTACTGGCGAATGCACGTTTACTGCAAAGCTGACAGTTGGCATACTTTATCATCGGTGGCGACGACGACGACGTCGACGACGTCGCTGCTGAAGGATTGCCTAGAATGCAGGATCAAACCACAAAATCCAAACTGATGCACACAAATAAAAGACGTGGCAGGGGTGGGGGCGTAAACGTCAACGAGTACGAGCAGGGCAACGATGTTGATGATGTTGACGAGGAAAAGAGGAGGTGCAGCTTGCAGCAAGCATTTGGCTGCTGCAGCGTTTAAACGTTGCCTCACATATACACACTATATACACACACATACATATGTGCATTACATGCCACAGCTACTGGCATTTAACGGAAGTTGCCGTTCTCTGCTGTTGTTACTGTTTTTGTTGTTGCTGCTGCTGTTGATTTTGGTCTGATTTTTTATACCCTTTTTTGTTGAGAGTTCACTTCAATTAGAGCACTAAACAAAGTAGAATCCATTAAGTGCTATGCGCGCAAGTTTAATGCTTATATTGATGAAAGAGGATCAAAATAGATAGCATTGTATCTCTAACTTAAAGTGAACATATTTATAGTAGGAGACTTACGAGTTCTGTTTCAATTTATATTTAGACTATTATGAGCATTTTAATAATAAATTGGGTTACTAAAAGTAAATAAACAAAAACTTGAGCGCGCTCTAGGAACCCCCTTCAGAAACGTTGTGCTTTTACAGCACACCTTTTTCGTTACGTGACTATTTTTTAAAATTTTACGTTATAGAATTTCGTTCTAATAACTGAAAAGCAAATATCCTAATAATTTAAAGAAATAAGCTTTTTTTTAATTTTCCAATTTTATAAAAATTTTTTATGGATTAGTTGTTGGAAAGCTAAGGGTCATTTCCGAACTAATTTGTTGCGTAGAATCCGAATTCTGGGTCAGAATTGGCGCATCACGTCAGGATTTTGAGATACTTGAGGTTATGTACCCGAAAAACGGCCTAACTTCGAATAGCCATAACTTTTCAAAAAAAAATCGTAATTGATCTGAACTCTTAAATTAAAGGGTAAGAGTGGTACTAAATGATATACCTGGAGAGACAGACCACAACAATTTTTTGCACCCTGTACATAACCTCAAAAGTAGGAAAAAACACAGTTTTTCGGGTACATAACCTCAAATATCTCAAAATCCAGACGTGATGGGCCAATTCTGAACACTGGATGGAACAACTCTATAAGTATTTAAGCCACAGGTCCACTTGCAATTTTTAGGAAAAAATGTTCCCGACAGTTCGTCTCCACCATTTTGTATAAGATTCTAATTTGCTATCTAGTAGGCATACAACAACAATCGACAGTCCGCTGGAAAGCTCTGGGAAAAGTTCACGACTACCTGTCACCCAAAATTTGTATAGGATGCTAATCATCCTGCAAAAGACAAAAATTCGTCTTTGCTTATAGAGATCATCTCAAATCATCAGGTCGTCTCTTACAATTGACATCTTATCATTCCATAAATTCGATCATGCGAACAGAAATTTAAGAAAAATTTTTGAGGCTCAGTTTAAGCCTAATTTAGATTTATCTTAAATCATTATAGAAAACCCAAAAAGTTTCCATTTATATACATTTATAATGTTATTTTTTTTGCTTAAAGTATTGAGAGATCTAATTTCTAATTTAAATTTTTTGTCAACTTAAAATTGTAATTGATTTTAGTTAAGCAATACTTTTACCTATAAAACAAAATTTATTTTATTTCCTTCAAATATTTTTAAAAAGAAAAGTGTATAAAGACTTCGTAAACTTTTTTTTGTGTACTGCTTTAGCCATATTCTTCATTGTTGCTGTTACTGTTCTTGTTGTTGTTGTTAGCATATATCTGTGTTTAAAAAGTTTCATGCTCGTCACGAGAGAAATTTATTGCACTCCGGTGTTCAAAGCTTTTATCCTTTTTATCATTTTTCGTTCGCTTGCCTGACTCGCTCACTGCCTCTCTCTCTCTCTCGCTCTCGCTCTCTCTTATTGTGCCTAACCCTGTCATACACTCTGTCGCTCGCATTCTCCTTTTCACTCTAGTTCACTGTCACATCAACTTACGCTATCCTTGTCTCTATCTCACTTTTTGCACGCTTCAGTCGCTTTGTCTGCCACGGCAACAGTTGAAAAACGGATGTGATTTATTTGGTAATGCTAATGATGTTTTTTGCCTCTCCATATACATATAGTATATGCTTCTCTGCTTGTCCTTTCTATCAGTTTATTTGAGCTTTTACTGTAACAATTTTTATCGCATGTGTGTTGTTGCAATTCAGTGTATGTACAGTCAGACTAGAAATTATGCGCACACTTTTAAGGTTACGGGTTAAATGAAAATTATTTATTAGAGAAGGCAATTAAGAAAACAAATGTTATGAAAGTGTCTCTAAACTAGGGCTTGATTGCAGCAAAATCCATCAATCCTTAGCAAGATAATGATTCCCAAGATTGAACATATCTTGTTTATAAAAATATTTAATTTAACAATGCAAGAAAATTTATTACGATTTCCAAATTTTAGTCCCATTGGTAATTGATTGAAAATGGAATAAGGAAGCAGCAAATAAATCATTGAAAAAAGGGGTAGCTATGGAAAATACTATATAAATTATTTCTATAATATTGCCAGAGGAACAGAGGCATTCAGTCTGGTTTTGAGAATCAGTATTACATTATATCTAACTAATATTTACGGTATTGGACTCTGTGAGCATTTCTTTTGGATGGGGTGTGACGTTGGTGTGTGAGTTATATCAATTGATGCTTGTTTGGTGAAAATTATGAAAATATTTTGGATAGTAGTTATTACAAAAAAATAAATTTTTAAATAAAATTTATTAGTTAGCAAGTGTTTGAATAATTTTTGAAGCATTTTTTTTCGACAAAAAAAATTTTGTTGAAATAAACAGTTTTTTTTAAAAAAGAAAAAAAAAACAATATGACAGCTTGTAATATACTTTTAAATTAAAAATTTTCCAGTTGTACGTATAACTTCTAGTCTGACTGTATATATAGTATTCATGTGTTGAAATGTTGCAAAAAACTGTAAGCAAAAACCTGCGTCACAAGCGTCGAAAGTTTTGCAGTCCCGAAAACAACACAAAAAAAAAAATAAAATAAAAAAAAATAGTCTACAATAAAAAACCGTAACGAAAATGCTTACTTTTCATTTTCAACAGCAGCACAAAAAAGTTTACAGTAAAGCAGCATTTTCTACCCCCCACCCAATCCACCTCCCCTCCCCCAGAGGCAACGACCTCAAGTCAATGCCTAAAAAACGAAACTGAAAACATTTTACCATTTATCTTTCCTAGCCAATAAATTACTTTGCTTTCGGGAGCTACTCCTGTAGGTAGCACGCAGCGAACAGTTAATTTTTTTTTAAATAAGTAAGAAAAATGCCACAAACGGTTTATATATACATATATACACTGGCATGTATAATACTCGCTGTGGCGATATATATACCTATTTATTCCGGCAAGTCAATATCTTGTCACTGCTATTGACAGCCCCAATGGGTGGCTTTAATTGTTGGGCTTAAGAGTTTGCTTTATTACAGTTTTATGCCACGCCAGCTTGATCCAGCTGACTTGAGCTTTATTAATTGGTTTTTGAGTTTCGGTTGAGAAATCTGGATTTGTGATAAGTAGCTGTCAGATGTGCGCCATCGAAAGTTGAATAAATATCTAGGCTCAAATTTGTGATGGTTACAAAAAAAAAGTAAGAGTATTTTGTGTGTTACAGGTCAAGGTGTGTATGTTTTAAAAAAAATATGCAACTATCTAGAATTGAGCGCTGAGCTTAATAGAGATCAGCATGAAAGCATTTAACAGAGAAGGCTTTTCTTTTCATTAAACAAAATGTGTACAAAGCCAACTTGGTATATTATTTATATATTTAATATATTATCTTTTCGATTATATAACACTTGCAAACAGCTGCTTGTTGTTACTCTCATTGTTAGTCGGGCATTTTTGCCCTTATGCCTCGTTGTTAGAGTTGCTCACATCGTAACTCGGGCGTTCTTGTATATAGGCATTTATAAACGACAACGTGAATACACCAAAATGTTCGTTTTAGTAATACTTTAGATTCTACGATTAAATATTATTTATTTTTGAATATTTCTAGAAAAATTAGTTTCGCCTTTATTGGAAACTTCCAGTCAGGCTCGATAACTGGGCAATAATTTTTTTTATCAACTATATATTTTTTTCGTTCTTTACTAAGAAACTAGCTGATTATGCTGTCTTAAGCATTAGAGATATGGAATTAATCACAATATTAATAATGTATTAAAAGTTATTTAAGTCTAATTATTTAGTCCTTTTTTTATCAAAAATTCAAAATATTAACTATGCTCCAGAACAAAAAAAAACTGCAACAATTTCATAAAGCATTTATTGCAGCCCATAACAAGCCTTTTAGGGTTACAGAATTTTGCGCATTTTTGAGATACATTTTCGACTATACGCCAATCGCATAACTATTAAATAACAAAAACTTATTGGAAATTACTTAACACCTCAAACATAATTTTTCTTTTCAACAAATTCAAAAAATTTTCTGCTTTAAAATCAAATAAGTTTATAAACACTTTAATATTGCTTATGCAATAAAATGAAATTCAATTAAAAAATTTCTGCCTTTATAACTTTTCGCATATCTTCAGCTGGTATCTTACTTGTTTAGATTTTTCATATACTGCTAGCCCAAGCAGACATCTTTTCTGCTATGCTAACCTTTCATCAACTACTCGGCTTAATTTATTTTTGCTTTTGTGAAAATTGAAAACAAAGAAAAACAAAGAAAAAAAAAACTCAATTAAATTTGAAAGCTTTAAAGGATTAGCACAGTCATTAGTTTGCATATAAGATACTTAGAGCGGCAAACAAGAAAAATAAAGAAAATAAAGTGAAAAACCATTTTAGCAGCTTTTCTAAAATCTATGGCTTTAATAAAAAATGTATTTTTGAATTCAAACAAAACAAATATAAGTGAGTACGAAAAAGGCTAGCTACAAGTAAGCCAAGCATAAAGCAAAAGATTTATATTTGTTGGCAACGGTATGAAATGTATCTATAGCTGTAGTTCCTGACTGCTTTATAATAATTATTGTACAAAACATTTGGCTTTGTATATATTATTATTTACACATACGCATACGCACATTCTGTATGCATATATACGTGTAGATACATATGTATCCGTAGCTGTGTGCATTTGCATGTCGTATTCATTTATCAAAAATAATATATTAAATTGCCAGCATTGAATGATATTTTAATTTGCATCTTCTCGACTGTTGCCTGGTTGAATATTTCTCTTGCTACCCCCTGCACCAACTTCTCGGCTCTTTGACCCGCTATCTTATGCTTCCTTTTGAATAAAACATTAAAATGTATGCTGTGCTCTTATCTTTATTTATTCAAAAGATAATTTTATATGTTCCGCAGTCGAAGCATAAAATTACTATGTCGAATATTGTTTGAGCAAATAAAAACGACATGCGATAGGAGCGGGGTATTAAAATGTGCAGGGGGGCTGGCAGTGGGTGCGGCTAAATTCAGGCGACACATGCATAGCACAAGTAGCAGCATCAACCAAAAAATGGCTGCCTAAATGTATAACTGTAGGAGTGTGGGAGTATCTGTGTGTGTGTGTGTGTGCCAGGAAATGCTAGTATGTGTAGCAAGGACTATAAGCGGAAACGGCAGCAGTTCATTTACATTTATATGGTCTGCTTACAATGTTAGCGCTCATGTGTATCTGTGAGTATCTGTGTGCGTGTGTGTTTGATGTATCTGTGTATGTGTGTGTGTACGCTACGATCCTGTGTGACTGAAATGTTTGAAAGTCAGCGAGTCACAGACCCAATCTCACAGTCTTTGTCTATTTGAATTGGCTGTCTGTCTGTCTGTCCTTACATCTATCTTTCTATCTGTCTGCTCTACGTCTGTATTTGCTTTATCATTTGCCTTTTGCCCGTGCTGATAATCTTTATTGCAGTGAAATATTTAATTTAATAAAAGCTTGCCAACTCACCCAAACACTCATAACACGCTCCACCCGCTCCCAAAGCATATAACAACAAACAATCTAGTACAATCCCAACTCCCCAAACCCTTTGCTGTGCAGTCAACCCTTCAACTTGTATTTTACAATTTATTTAATTTATAGACTTAACATATACATATAAACCTATGTACATATATGTGTTGTTTGTGTTTTTGTATAAAAAAGAAACTTTTTGTCGGTTTCTCTGGCTTGGCTTAAAAAAGCGTATAAATGATAAATATGCATAAAATATGCCAAAAACTCTGATGTCGGAACCACCGCACCCAAAAACAATCCATACACAACCCAAATGCATGCTACAGATTTACAAAAGCGTGTCCAAAGCGGAGCATATTGATTTTGTTGAGTAAATTACCAAAAGGATTAAAGGATGCAGCACGAGCAAAAAAAAAAGAAAGAAATGTATTGGGGTAAGCTTAACTTGTTAGCTTTTTATTGTTCTTCATTTGTAGCTATCAGATTATTTTTTGTTAGAGTGCAGAGTATTATTTTGAAAGATCGTGGATATTACAGTATCCGAAATTGCAGCGGTGAAATACGGTTTATTTTTTAAAACTTCTAGGTATCTGGTTTGGATGTGGTGAGCGATGCAGCGGTAGTTCCTGGTAGGGAAGTCTTCCAGACATAAATCTTCGTCATTTTGGAAAATGTTACAAGTCAAAGCCATGGTTCAAAACTCGACTTTAAAAAATAACTGGGTTGTCATATTCTGTGATAGTTATGCATGACCAGAACATTTTTTCGAGTTCTTCTTCTTCTACTTAGCTAAACTTAAAAGTAAAACAATAACTGCGGTGTCATATTCGGATAAAGACTACATATGCGTGCTGTGAGATGATTTTCGATGATGACATTCTTGTATAAGATTAAATAAAAATTTTCAGAAAATAAAAAACAAATAGTTTCTTTTTAGATTAGGGGGCCGATGTCTACAGACTTATCCAAGTCTTTATAGTCTTTATGAAGCACGGGAAGTTAGACACTCTTTTGAGAGGAAGCCTACAACAAGTAGTAAGAACTCTACAAAAGCTAAGCTCTTGAATAAATAAGCGTCGATAAATCGATATCATCAACAATCGCAACTGTACAAATTGGATCTAAAAATATAATCGGCAGAGGCTTATGAAACACAAATTATCGTAACTCAGTAAAAATTGTAGACACAATTGTTTTTAATGAAATGTCCCTTTATATATATATAAATGAAATGTCCCTTGCAGCACAATTGGGGTGTTCCGAAGACAGTTTGATCAGCAATGTTAATTTTTTAGTAAATTAAACATTTTTTCTCATTAGCTAAAAACGTAATCTATTAAATATTAAAAAATTTAATTTTTGACATCTCTTGGGAAAAAAAAAACTTTTTTGTATTTTTTTTAATATTTTTTTGATATTTTATAATATATTTATTACATATATTTTTTTTATAAAATATCAAACAAAAAAATTAATATTATTATAATTATTATATTATTTTTACATATAGGTATATATATATTTTTTTTAAATCCTCGTGCAAGAGATTTGAATTTTCCATACCTATGAATGTATCTGCATTATCAGTTTTACAAAATCTTTCGGGACAGTTTTTGTGTCTTATTGAGACCCTTATCTAGACCCTTTGTGACGAAGATCCATGTGGCACTACAATATTGTTGCACTTTTTGGAAAAACATTGAGTTAAAGAAAATTGTCAATATCACCAAACAACTAAGTGGGTCGATGATTGGTGTTCGAATGGATCAGGAGATGGGTGGCCAAAGCGATAATACGTAATGAAACTTAGTATTATAATTTTAAAAAATTTATATGCAGTCCCACTTCCGTACAACGAACTTCTTCCTATTACGAATTATTGTTTCCTTATAACGAATTGTGTAACTAATTTTTCTGTATTACGAAAATATTTTTAGGCAGTGTTAAACTCACAATGGATTATTTTACATAGCGATAACTTATAAGTGTGACAGTGTTGACGTGTTGCATAAAAAAAATTTCCCTTATATTAAAAGTAACTAATTTTTGGTTAATTTCAATAACAAGTGAGAGAAATATGAAAATGTATCGAAAGTAGTAAGAGATAGGAGTTGTTATCGACAGCAAAACAAAAAGTGAAATTGAAAGCACGCAAAAACGAAAACGAATAAAATGTATGCGTTTGGATTTTGTGAAATTCAGAGCAGGACTAATAATTTCGGCTAACTAATTTTTAGTTAGTTTCAATAACAAGTGAGAGAAATATGAAAATGTATGGAAAGTATTAAGGGAAATAAGTGCTGTTAAAAAATGTGAAATTGTGAGCAAAAAAAAAAAATGTATTCGTTTCGATTTTGTGAAATTCAGAGCAGGACTCATAACTTCGGCGTAACAAAAATTCTGCTGCTTTTCGAATTCGCTTTAGGAAAGTTTTACTGTATTTACAATAGAGAGAAAAACGAACAAATGTTCCCCCGTCGATTCTTAACTTTTCATACCAATACTTTATTAATTCCCAGACACCTTTTTAGCCTAGTTGCAGAGCATTTGAAATTTCGATCAAACCTACACTTGACATTTTATTACAGCCTCTTTTTCGTATGTTTTTTTGCTTGTTTATTGCTAATAATTTTTTGGTTTACTTGTTTTATTTATTTCGTTTATTTGCTTATTCAGTTTTGTATAATATTCAGAGCATGAAATATATTTTTATTTTTGGCATGACAGAAAAATTATATACAGTTAGAAAGGCCGCTGAGGCAAACTAATAAAAATGCTACACACTGACAGAATGCTGCTGAATTTTAGGTTAGGTTGAGTTTTGAATTTGGTAAGAGTTTGGTTTTTGGCTTTAGCTTTGGCTTTGGATTTGGTTTTGGTTTTTAGGAGCTGGTTGATGTCAGACAAGTTGGCGACAATGGCAGCAGGCGCCTTTTGTTGTTGTGCTGATAAATTGTGGTTGATATAAATGCAACAAAAATAATAGCAACAACAACAACAATAAACTGTGCAACAAATTTACATAGATAGAAAAACACAAACATACACACACACACACAGACACAAAGGCACGCACGTGTGGCAAGACAAACAGTAAATAAATAATGTGGTTAAAATTTTGCGCTGCTTTATGGCTGGCTGCATGTAGTACGAGTATGTATGTATGTAGTAGTAAGTATGTGTAGCATGTAGCAAGTAGCATGTGAATGAAGTTTGACTTTGAATAATGTTTGGATTGTCTGTATCAGGACAGGCGGCTGCTGCTGCTGCTGCTGCCTGTTGTTAGACAGGCTGGCTAGAAAGGAAATAAATCGAGAAATTATAGAACTGTGACTAGGATAAGAAATGGCTAGATATTTGGCAGACTGAGCGTGGCAAGATATATGACTGCCTGTTAAGAAGAAAGTCATGTGACTTTGTTTTATTCAACAAAACAACATATACACAAGGTGGCACATGTCGCAGCCAGAACAAAACCCGCAGCTGTCGTCTTTGGGCTCAAAAAAAAGTTGCGAACCTAAAAAACAATAACTAAGAGTTTTTAGGAGCATATACATACATATATAAAATTGTTTTTAGGGGGAGCGTGTGAGTTTAATGCCGTCGAGCCCCAGGCATAAAATTGTTTATTAGTTGCAAATCAACGCATAACAACAACAACATGTGGCATCGACTTTGACTTTGATAAACATTAAAATCAGCATTTTTTTATATACATATATATTTATTTTGTGTCCTTTATGCCTTTAAGCATTTTTCAATGACTTGGCCTTATGAAATGCAATAAATTGCAGACGTAGTAAGGATTTTTTCGCATAAATTTCTAAAATAAGCAAAATATAAAAAAAAAAAAATTTTCGTAGCAAGTTATTGATGATAAGATAAGAATGGAAGAAAAAAAAAAAAAAAATGTATGCTGTATATACGCCCAGCATAAACGTATAAAATATTATATGTAAAAGGCAAAATAATGCCAAAGACAACTTAAAGAAAGCCAAAAAAAAAAAAGAAAAATATTGAGCAAGCAGAAAAAAAAGAGAAGATGCCACAGCAGAAGTTGCAAGGCTAGATAGTGGGCCTGAGTTGGTAGCAGAGTGCCACAACGCTTGGCCGCCTCAATATATTTATGCATTATGGATATTAGTTTGAACCACAGGAAAAATACCATTAAAAGCAAAAGCATGAAGTCGATTACGCGCCAAAAGCAAAATTGCATGAAAGGCATTGGGGAACGACAGCGACAACGACAACGACAACGTTGGAGCACTACTGTGTACTGTGGGTTTGCAAAAAAAATGGAAACCAAAAAATATGAGCAGAGTATGAATGCAGGGACAGATACAATACGCTGAGATGCGGGAATCGAGAAATGACAGCCAGCAGCTACAATGCTGGAAGCAGTCAAAGCCAAGCATAAGAAAAATCAATTTACTTGAATTTTTCTTATTCGTCGGTTAGGAATTGCTCACACACACACACCCAACCAAACACACAGATACAAATAATCGCACACACAACTTGAATGTGACAAAGCGTCAGCGACAGTTGGGGCTTTGGATTTGAGGGGAGACACTGTCTTCTTGGGACTATTGGAGCGACAGCAGCAGCTGCTGCTCATGGTGCTGCTGCTACTTCAGCTTTTCCTGCTCAGAGATTGCTTGCCTTGGTTGCTACATCCAGTTGCAGGATTATTGTGTTGGGGCAGTCGCTTGGGGCTCTTACCATGCGGCCATTTGTTTGACGTGTGGCGTGTGGCATGCTCGCTAAATTTACGCAGCTTTCTTCTTTTTCTTTATTTTTATTTTTGCTGATGCAGAGCTAAACGGAGTTACTTGTGGTTTCGAGTCATGGTGACTTGCGGGGGAGCTACGTCAAGCAACTGCATTATTGGCAACTCATTTAACGAGTTTTAAAAGTTTTTTTATTAATCTCTAAAATTTATGTAAGCAAATAATTTGCAATATAAATATCTGCTTTTATCGAAATGTTATCAATGAGCGATGTTTATCGAAATGTTAATCGTAACAGAAATATTACCCAAAATGATTATTGTACATGACTAAAAAAAATTATAATCAAATCTGAAATGTAATTAGTTAAGATAAATAATGGAATTGATCTAAAAAATGTTTAACCCTAAAATTTATTTACACAAATTTTTGTCAAAATACTATATTTTTTATCGAAACGAAATCAGTGACCGATATTTTACATTATAATACTAAGAAAAAAGAACTTTAAAGCTCATGCCTTGTAGAAGACGTAAGTTTAATATTGGAATTATTCTATATAAATATATTTTATATAAAAATAAAAGCTGTAAAATGAGTAAAAACAAAATGATTTTCCAAAAAATGTGATAAACTAAAATTTTCTTGGCATTTTGTTGTTATCTGAATCCATACAAAATATTGAGATTATTTAAAATTAATTCTTATCTAATATAACAGATAACAAGCCACACAAAATGTCGGAGTCCGAGGTCCCAAAATCCCATAGCCCCAAAGAACACCATAAAACGAATTTTTTTTTTTTTCATCTTGGTATCGGATTCCAAGCGTCCTCAAAAACATTGCCGCATAGTCCAACTCAGAAAATAATCTTTACTCTTTTATTTTTTTCAACTTTTATATTGACTGTATTCTACTTATCACAGTTACTTTCAAACGGTCTTGCCCTAAAATCTTTCACATTCGATTACTCTTTAGCAGTTCCAATCATGCCGATTATTATTTGCTAGTAGCTGCTCTATTGTCTATATATGCTTTGCTATCTACCCTACAATTAAGCTACCTCACTTACCCTAAATAACCAAGATATCTGAGCAAACCCACATCAAGTTGGCTTCATTATTGGTTACAACCCCCGTCTGCGTCACTCCAGTCCACTCCGCTTCAGACCACTCTAGGGTCACAGTTTTGCTCCTAATTTATACCACAATTTTTCATCTGTCTACCCAACATGATGACCCTTCATGGGTTTCATTTTGACCGCCATGCGGCACATAAATATTCATCATTAATACGCTTTACGCTTTTCGCTTTTGCCATTGCGTTTTGTTATGCTCTTCTTTGGTTTTGTCTGTCTTTTGTGCCTTTTGCTTCGGCTTCTGGAATTACTTATATTGACATTGCCCGATAACATTCTATGCGTTCAATGCATGACCTTTCCACCCACCCCGTGGCACTCAATAACCATTTAATTAAAAGAGTTGAGCAAAAGTTTTTTATTGCCCTTTTCACTATATATATAAATTTTTTTATGCTTAAATTAAGCAAAATTCTATTACAAACGACAAGCAAATAATGAAAAAAAAATAATAAAATAAACGTTGCTAGTTCTAGCACGCTCTTTAATTTTTTTATTTTTATTTAACTTTTTACTCTGTGTGTGTGTGTGTGTGTGTGTGTGTGTGTGTGCACATACTATATATATTGTCTTTGCTGGCATCGTTAATTTTTATGTCTTAAAAGTCATGCAATTTTATGACTTTAAAAGCAATTTTAGAGCCTTTAGTTTTATTTGACAATTTCGAGCAGTGCCTATTTCCCGGCAACGGGTCCCCAGCTCCGGCTCCCTTTTGCCTGATGTGCATAAAAATTGGCGTATAATGGAAACCAAAATGAAAACAAGCACGGGTCCAAAAAAAAACAAAACTCAAAAAAAAAGGTAGATGAGCAAGGCGCTATAAAAGCTAAAAGGCGTTGTCTATTAAACATTTTGTTTTTTTTAAATGCCAGGACAGACTGGCATTGTATATGTTAATATGAACCTCAGTTAAGACTAAAGGTCAAGACCCTCACACAAACACAGACATACATACATACATATAAAAAAAAAGTTTTGCTTAATAGCATTGGGCGGTCCACATCAAGTTGTGATAAGCCAAAGTGCGGCAATAAAATGGTTAGGACTAACTGACTAAGTACATTTTGTTCCACCAACAGAGCTACTGACTACAAGCCCGAAGATTCGGGTTTTATTTTATATTGAGCATATCGTTCATTTTATTAGAGCAATAAACTTATTAATCCTTAAGTGTGCTGGCTTGTTCAAGGATTTTACTCGCTTGTTTTAAGGTTTTTATGTGCTTTGAGTCTAGCTTTTATAATTACGTTTTAAATTTTAAGCACATTTTTGGTTGGATCTATTCTAAAACAACAACAATAACAATGACTGCATCATACACAAGTCTTAAGTAAGTTTTATTGTTAAAATATTTTTATTTAATTTGCTATGGGATTTTAGTTTCAACAAAATTAGCTAGCTAAGGGAAACTTTAAGCAATATCTATATCATTTTGTTGCTTTTTGTAATAGTTTAAAAACAGTCTAAACTTTTATAAAGATGCATGATGCAATAAATTTTACAAGGTAGTGCAAAGAAATGCGCTTGTTCATCTGCGCAGAAACCGACTGGTTCAACTTTTGTATGGTAGCTATATGAAATAGTGGATTTTGATCAAATTTCACAAATATGTTAAGTCTATAACAAAATACAATTGACATAAATTTTGTCATGATATATGCAATTTTTCTTATTCGATTTTTAGTCCATCCTCTTCGGGTCACAGCAGTATCCTATCTCAGACAAACTCACTGGGAAAGCGATTGCTGTTCCACATCCATCAAAATGGAACAATACGTTCGTCACAATCTTCCCGCAGAGAAAAATTGGAAGCAAGAATCTCTTAACCCGGAGCGTTTGCGTTTCATTCTGGTTGGGGCAGGCCGAGATATACGCGAACTCCAAAACACCTTCAACGAAAGTCTAATGAACGCACACTATGAAAAGTAAGCTTATCCGTAACAGAGAGAAAAGGAGATTAGAAGCGCCCACCAGCTATTCCAACCAACCTAGCTCTCCTGCCTAGTCTCGTATCTAATCTTTATTTTGTCAAATTTCCTCTATTAGATTAGGACCACAATGTTTCTATATAACCTAACCTAACCTAGAGCAAACAAATTTGGTAATGTGAACTTAATAAAAAAAGTGATTTGACCTTTTGTGGAAATAAGCCGCACCAACCAATTCCTTTGCTTTGATAACATCCATCGACCAATTAATATTTTTTTGTTTAGTACTTATCTTTCGATTTTTCATATATTTTTTCTTGCTTAAATTACTTTTATTATTAATTATTAAATAATTTATTGTTTATTACATTTTTGTTTCGTGTTTAAGTTTTTGTAGTAAGTTAAAAAAAACTGATGCACTATATATTTATAACCGAGCCTTAGGCTACTTAATTACTTACTTAATTATTAAATAATTTATTGTTTATTAAATTTTTGTTTCGTGTTTAAGTTTTTGTAGTAAGTTAAAAAAAACTGATGCATTATATATTTATAACCGAGCCTTAGGCTACTTAAGGGCATCTAAGTTTTGTCAGGATTTTTGTAACGCTTAAACGGAACCATTTATTTTATGAATTAAAGACAATAGCTTAAAAAAAATTGGCTTTAAAAATTTTTTTGTATGACTCGTTTTGGATTTATTTTTTCGATTTATTCATTGATTTCGAGATATTTTGAATATAATTTGAGTATTGACATTTTATTAAGTTAAAAGTCGGTTTCTGCCGTTTTCTATTTAACCCTAGACCCGTGTTCTGGGTCAGATCGACCCAACACATTTTTTACATGTAAATTGCACATATTAAAAAAAAAAAAATACACAATTGCTGGTATGGTTGTGTAGCTTGAACCTTTAGCTTCCAAATAAACCACATTTCATAGCACATATCTCACATATGCGCGATACATGTGACTCAAACAAACATGTACTCTGTGCGTGTTCTCGGGTCAGATCGACTGTTTTCAGTTGTCATTCAGTTTTCAAAACATAAACAATGTCTCAACGATATAATTTGCGTCGTCCTTCAATGAAAATACAACGCGATCTAACAGAACAAGAAGAAAATGAAATAAACACGGAATACTCAAACCACACCAAACATATCAAACAACAGCTCAGCAAAACATCGTCGAATGTCGGTTATAAATATTTGAATTGTTAAAAAAAAAAAAAAATCAATGAAGCCATATGTAACCAACACATGGTTATCAAAATTTATACTTAAAACTTTATATTTAGCCTTAAAAAAAATATATAAAGTTACTATTTGGCGAAATATTTGCTTTTGTTTATTTAATTTGACGAAAAAATAGCGACTTACATGCAAAATGCCATATGGGTCGATCTGACCCGAGAACACGGAAATATGTTGAAATTTGAGTGCACGGGTCTAGGGTTAAGCTTAGTTATTTTGTTCTGTATTGGGTTACGACAATACATTTCAAAGTAATATTAATATTTTTAAACAATAAACTAGTCTGGAAAAAAATATATCTAGTGTATTAAATATTCAGCTGAGCAAATATAACTTTTTTTTAAACATTTTTCTAACCAATTAACTTGCATGTACCAATTTATTTTAAATACATTTTATATTACTCTATTTATATTGATTTCATTTTATTTTTCAATCACCTGTTCAATTAATTTTATTTAAAACTTAAATCAATGTTTCACACCAAGTTTTTTACCTGTTTTTTTATTTATACTTTTGCGTTCTTTGCCATTTAATTAAATTAACATCTAGGATTGAATGTCAAATGTAACGAACCTGCAATGAAATAAATATAAAAAAAAATAAACATTTCAGTTGAAAAGTATTATATTTGTCATGTATTTATTTAGTAAACTTTTATGTATTATTTGCATATAGTTTATAGTTTGTTAAAGTTTTCATTAGCCCTGTTGACGTTTTAAGGGAACCAATGCCATTTTTTGCTGCTTAAATAAATAAATGAAAAAAAAAAAAAGTAAATCAGTAGCCAGCACTCATTTGATTAGTATGTCAACATTTGCAAAGGCAAAAAGTCAGCTCTATGCCGCAGCCCTACTTTAGCCCAACCCTGGCAGCATTTGTTTGCACAAGCAAATCGCAAATATTGTCATAATCATCATCATCATCATCAGGCTCATCAGCCTCATCAACTTCATCATGAGTAACAACTCATTGTTGTTGCATAAATACTCTTGCATATAAATGCATTTTTCAATCTGTACATTACTGCAAACTATAGATAGTTTCAACGGATGCAGCTTAAATTCATTAAGTTAGCTGTGGCTCGGCTCATTGTGTAAAACGGTAGCTCATTACTTGTGTATCAGACGGGATTTCCAACGACATTTGCTATAACAATGAGTTCGAAAACAAAAAAAAAAAAAAGTTACAGAAAAAATAACTTCAGTTGTAACGAGCTACATAAGCAACAAAAAGATACAGAAATGTCAATGAGGCAACTTGCAGCAGCTACAATTTTTTCTTCTGGCTTATTACCTCAACTCAAAAACTCAAACAAAACCTACTCAAGCTGCAAACAATATGGCTACAAAAATATGAGTACTCATTTCATGTATATTTATTTATTCCCAAAGTACTCAAAGAGTACAGACTTACCTAGACAACTGTGGGAAACATGAAGAAATTGCCAAATGTGTTCCGCATGTTTATGATGAAGTGGGCCGGTTACAGACGAGACGTCTTGACTCAAATATACCCTGTACTCTGCCCTGATTTCAACACTTTTGATACGATCTTAATGTGCTTAACTTAAAATCTAGGTTGAAAAATATTTTTTTTATTTTATGTGTAGTAAAAACTTTTTTACGCGAAAAGTTGTGGGTGTAAATATTAAAAACCTGTTGCAACTAACTGGGCTTGGTTCACATAAGTCCATATTCCGATTTCGAGCACAAACTCCTAAAAATAGTCAAAATTGGTATAACTCCATAAGTACTCAGCCGTTAAAAGTTGTACCCATTATAAAATTTTCAGGATGGATAAGTGGAAGTACACATCGAAATTCTGTTTTGGCAAAGAAGACCCATATCGAAAAGCTGAATACAGTTGAAGTACAAGAAATGACTCAATCGATAACTTTCTGATCATTTTGGTATAAATATTGTGGGGTCTTACTCGTTTCCGTACTCAACAAAATTTTTTCTCCTAGTACCCTAAATAAGTACTTGATTGAAAAATCACTATGCCACTGATATATTTACACAACGAGTCTGACTTCTGCAGCTCTGCTTGAGTGCACTCAAAAAGTCAGCTAAACTATTCATGAATGAAAGCGGTGCATACAGTCGAATAAATTCGAGTGAATTTTGGCTCTGACATGAATATCGCAATGAGTTGTATGAAAACTCAGGTATGTTTAGTATTACACACATTTAGAACAAAATAGTTTTGTTTTGGTTGTGCTCAGTCGAGTACTTAATTGCACAACTGTAGAAGAGGCAAAACTTTGTCGTGGATGAAATATTTTAGAGCTCAGATTGAGTGCACCGTTATATTCTTCGTGGTATAGGATTTTCTACCATTTTTCAGTATATCTAACAGGTAACTATATTTAGTAGCCACATTCTATAAGTTTAAGGCACGTGACAAAGTCCGTGCCCTTCAATTAGGTAATAATCAGCTGTGGCAGACAAGACAAAAGTAGGGCCTGGTGCTGACTATGAACTATGGCCTAAGCTTACTCCTTTTTACGAAGCATTTAAATTCAAATATTTGTAGCCGCATCTAAAATCAGTTTTTTATTATAATCGTGTTTTCATTTTATAATATATAATTTATAATTTTTCAAAGCTACGGACTCCATTATAGAACTTGGCACCGGGGGGAATTCTCCTGTAATCAAAAAGATCCCTAATTTTATTATCCCAAATTTTTTCAGTTTTTAGAACTATTTAATATCTGTACTTCCAAAAGTTTGTCCTACTGGAGTAGTTTTCTAGGGGTCCACCTATGAAACTGGGTAACTCTTAATATAGTCCAGCCGCAATTGGAATTCTGCGATAATGAAAAGCTGCATATGTGCCGACTGTTAATGTTTGCCGAAATCGGGATTCTTTGGCATGGCATAAACTTGCGTCCATTTGCGCGCCTCAGCATCATGCTGGCCTGGATTATTCTTGAATTGTACGGCAATGGCATAATTGAATGGCTCCTCGAAGTTTGGATTACCGAGCAATACTTGCAATGACAGCAATATTTTTGCCACAGTCAGTATTGGTGTCCATTTCTCATTCAATATATCCAGACAAACTGTACCCCATTTCCCTATATTTACATGGTATATTTTGGTTGTAAACATAACTTGTGGTGCATCAAACGGAAAATTTGTTGGAAATATAATTTTAATGTTAAAAATTCCATTTTCGTAAGGAGTACCATTCGGACCGTGGATAGTTGCGTTCCAGCGAAATAGGTTATTGTCTTCCAGTTCAGCCGAACAGTTTTCGGGAGGGTCATTTTGGAACTTTTTTAGTTCAGCTTGTAGTCGTTTGATGGCACGGCGTCCTGGCTCGATATTCAATGCTCCGAAACTGAAATGGGGCATAGTATAACCATTGTCATTTTCCTCTTCTTCTTCGCGTACAGCTGTTGCTTCGCGTAGAGTGCTAAGCTCGGTAAGGGCTGCAGCAACGGAACTCACGGGGATCGGGTTGCTAGCTCCTTCCCCAAGTCCAAGTGAGCTAGTTGATGCTCGAACCATTCCTTGTAAGGTCTGTTGCGTGACAGCTGCAACAACGCCAGCGGCTTCAGGATTAGCTCCCTCACCCGCTACTGGTGCACTATTCCCAGCCACAGCAGCGGCATTGGGAAAGCGGTAATTGCGTTTAGCCGGAGTATCTACAGGCATATTAAGATTCTTTTTTTTTAATAATTTAACGCAAACGTAAAAACACGTTATTATAATTAATTTTTTGTTTTTCGTTAAGACACAAACGTTTGCGTTGACGTTGTAATAAAAAGTGACAATTGTTTCAAGCTTGCTGAGTCACTTTACTTTTAGCCGCTTAACAACACTTGTATCGTTTATTTGTCAAAACGAGTATGTACTCTGGTGTTCTACATTTCGACTGAGTTCGAATCGATTTCGAATCCGTTTCGAATTGTATTGTTTATATGGCGCAAAATTCAAATATAAAAAAGTGCCTATTGTAGAGTTGCCACAAGTTTGGGAATAAATAGCTCTAAAGAGCTCAGACCTAATTAGCTCTTCTACTTAGTTTAATTTATAAAAATTATATATTCGGCCGTGCTTCGGAAAACGAATGTTTGGTGCTCCCAATTTCAACAAAACGAATTTTTCATGTGATTTGAAACCGAATATTTTGTTGCAAGAGAAATTAAAACGAATTGGCAACATAGGTTTAAAAATTTGCTCATTTTATACTGAAATAATGTTTTAAATATTCTTTGATATTCTTAGATTATATTTATGCCAATATATTTATTGAAAATTATTTTCAAATTTTTTTTTTCTGATAAATAGCATGCACAGCCAAAACTAATTTTTTTGTGTTCGTGTATGTGCGCATGTCATACACGAACATATGACGATAAGTTCGGCAGGGTTTCCGCATTACACAACAAAAATAGCTAAATCGTGTTTAATTTCAATAAATATTTATATATATAAAGAATAATAAGGAATTATCAATATTTTAATGAAAATTAAATGCCAACAACATATAGTAATAAAAAGGTGCAGAGCTACGACAACCATGTCAGTTGTCAGCGTGA
Organism: Chymomyza fuscimana; assembly: GCA_949987675.1. Taxonomy (NCBI): domain Eukaryota; kingdom Metazoa; phylum Arthropoda; class Insecta; order Diptera; family Drosophilidae; genus Chymomyza; species Chymomyza fuscimana. The sequence goes on from OX465089.1 coordinate 13,018,134, forward strand.
ACACAAGAGAAGAATTTATTAGATAAATAAGGGGAACATACGAATTTATCGAAAATAAAAAATGGAAATATCGACAAAAAAAATCGTTTTCCGGAGCAGGCAAAAACGAATTCGAATTAAAAGGTTCGTTTGGTTTTTTTTCGTTTTCCGCAGCCAGCAATCAGCTATTTATATGTACATATATTGTTTAGCATTTTGCCCTTTTGCCAATATGCATTTATGCCCGACCAAGTGAACACACCAAATGTAGTTTCAGTTAAGTTTGGCTAAGTTAAAGTATGTTACAGACAGTTTTTTTGTAAGTTTCATTTGTGTCTAAATGAAAGCGAAAGGGTAATTTTTTTAAGGTTAAGTTATCATTTAACATTTTAACCGCCTTGTCGTATCTATAGCCTATCTATGCTTAATACAAGCTCACGCTATTTATTCTATTCTCTCTCCTAAACTAGCTAAAGTTCCCTCTTCGACAAAAAATAAATTTAATTTTTTTATATTTCGTTGGCAAATTTTATTTAGTTGTACTTGCCTTGAACTTTTGGTAACTAAAGTGCAAATGCAACTTTAATTAATGTCACAAGTAGAAAAATAATATGTACGCATGTATTTTTCGAAGGCTCTCAGCGCAAAGCAGCTTAAATTTTTATTATAAAAATAAAATAAAATGCAGGAGCATTGGTGCACCGGAAAATGCTGTACTTGTCATAGGGTCCTCCTCCGCTACCCTCCAAAAAGCCTCGGTACGCAATGCCAAAGACTTGGCGAAAAGTTTTACTTTTGCAATGGAATGACTGGGACAACTTTGTTTTGCTTTTTAGTACTTTTGATGACTTTTTTCCGAACAGATGTCGATATAATGCTAAATGTAGTTATATGCCACATAACAGCGAGAGGCAACATGGAGTAAAGCCACTTACATGCAACAGCAGCAGCAGCAGCAGCAGCGGCAACCACAGACGGGCGAAAGAAGGCGCACAAGAAAGCAAAATAAATTAGGTAAAGTAAAGCAGAAGAAGAGCAAAGAAATAACAAAAAGAAAAGGAAAGAAAAGTTGATGAGGAGGCTCTCCCGCATCTGTGCATTGCCAGCATTGCCAGCATTGCAGTCATTGCAGACTGCTTGGCGTTGGCTTTGTTTGCTTCCTGTTGCAATTGGTGGCATGCAACATGGTGTCGGCAGCGTACACTCATTTGATTTGAAAAGACGCAGCAAGCCATTAAAGTCGCTTGGAGTGCTGCTGCTGCTGCTGCCACTGCTGCTGCGCTGCTCTCGAGTCGGAGTTTTTATAATAAACGACATAACTACGACAAACTGAATTACCCACAGCTGGCAAGCGCCAAACCAAGCCAGAACCTACCACTCATTCACATCCTTACCCAATAGCCCCCTGCTCCACATGCCAAATTTGTGCCGCCCCCTCAATTACGTTTTACGTCATTTAATGTAACTTTGTTGTGCTGCCCCTGTGACGCACTTAGTTGCACCTTGTTGGCTGACTGCGTCTTGCTCTGGGCTCTGCCTCTCTCTCACTCTCCTGCTCTCTTAAAACAACAAAAGTGGCTGCCATTTTGCAACAAAGTGAGCTGCTTCCAACAAAAACAACAACAACCACAATGAAAACAACAACAAATGGTACTCCATACTTAATTAGCTTTTTTCCAGTTAAAAATAATCAGCCAGCCAAAAGCAAATGAAAGTCGAGTAACTGCAGCCGGAGACTTTGTTAAGCCTTGTTGTTGTTTTTCTTCTGCTTCTTCTTCTTCTTGCCCTTTTTTTTGCTGTTCCTCTTAATGTTGCTGCCTTCCCGCTTTTGTTACATAAAACGCTGTTACAAATTTTTCATTAAAAGAAATCAAACAAAAATATTACAAAGGAAACGGGTATGATAAAAAACTGCAGTAAATTTAAGATGAAAAAGTGAAAGAAAAATTAACAAATAAGTCCAAGCTTTTTATAAATTTATGTTTGCCTTAAGTTTGCATATAAAAAAGTTGCTTAAATTAATGAAAACTAAAATCTTGGATGTATGGAAACTACCGGTAAAATCTCGCCCTATACATATATGAGCTTGTTAAAATTTGTAATATGTTATAGGCAGTGGCGGATTCATGGGGGATTTTCGTGTCCGTACCCCGTTAAAAGTCACAGAATTATTTTTTTCGAGTCTGAATGTCCGACGATGTTTATATTATGTTTTTGATGTCTCTAAATCCATATTTTAAAATATAATACCTTGTTTTAGGAAGTTATTAATTAAAAAAAAATTTTATACGTATATTTGTATTTATAAAACTTAAAAAAGTAGGTATTTAAAAAATAAAAATATTTTTTTCTTAAAATAAAAATAAAATTAAAAAAATAAAAATTTGTTAAAATTTAAATACAGAAAATATAATGTTTTTATGTTTTTAATATATTTATTTAAATTTTGTTTAATTTTTTTTTAAACTCATTTTTATATTTGTTTTAAGGCCCATACGCAGTTCGAGAATTTTCGCACGGAATGACAAAACTTCATATAAAAAAAAAATTCCATTTGGGAAATTTGCGAAATTTTTCGAACTGCGTATGGGCCTTTAGGCTCAGGGTTTGGCCTAAAGCTTCAAAACAACTTGTTTTATGGAGTTTTTAAAGCTGGAAACGGATCCAGCGATCCCAATAAAATATGTTTTGATCTCCGAACATGAAAATAGATCGATTGAATTTTTTGTGTAGGTATTTTTTAACAAAACAAAAAAATATATGTATTAAAAAAAGTACCTATAGAGCTCGTCAAAAATCGTATGGAATTTGGTATAAGTTCCCAAAAAAAAAATGCTTCATTAAATATAAATGTGATAAGGTTTGTGACTATAGAAATAATTCTGATTTATTTTTTACTTATTTTAGTAAGTTTTAATGTAATGGTCAGTATTTGTTTGTAGACCTTACAAAACGTTGTGGAAGTTTAAAATACTCACACAGTTGGGGGCCTATTCCAAAGCTTACTCTATTATACCAACTAGCTGAGTTATTAATTAATTAATTAATTTCGATCCCGTGAATTTAATCTAGACAGTCTGGTAAACCTAGGGGCCTTTAATTAAGAAGTCAGATTAAAAAATTTTCATACAAAAGTCAAGTATCTTTTAAGAATTTAAGTTCTATAGAACTATTTCGACATTTTGTGATTAGGAATTTAGCATAATAAAATTTTATTTTGGCAATTTGAGAATTTTTAGAAATTTAATTTGTAGTTAGTACAAGCTATGTTTCTAAAAGAATAATTATTTGGAATATTGCAATTTTATTTTAATTTTTTTTTCATATACAACAACACTTATTTTTAGTAAAGCTAACCAAATAATAATATGTTAATATATCTTAAGCTTTATTTTTTCTTCATGCTAGAATTATTTGAACATTTTAAATTCGAAACTTTGCATAGTTTGTATATGCATTATTAATTTAATGGAAAACCCATTAAAGCTATCTGAAAGCATAATAAAAGTGTCTAAAGAAATGGAGTAAATATGGAAATATCTAATTTATTAGATTTTCAGCTACATTTTATTATTATGATTTCTTGGCAACCAATTTATATGTAAACTTGATGATACAATGATTTTCAAAATCATAAAAATTTCTACGCCTTAACAGTTTTATGAAAATTTTAAAGATTTTATTGCTTTTAATATATTTTCTGCTTGTAAAATGGCTTTGGAAATTTTTTATGACATTATCAAAAGCCCACAATTTGTTAATTGGACTGCTCCAAACTTTAGCTTTTTTTAATTGATTAATAATATAAGCCTAATGCATTGCGTCAACGTTGTATCTAACAACTTTCTAGGCCTTTTCAAACGCGTGCCCAAATTATGAAACACTAGGGAAAATGAAGTTGTTAGAGCGCAGTACCGAACTTGAGCTAATTCAAGTTGTAGATACATTCAAAGAAACTTTATGACTGACATTTTCAAGCTTTAAAAAGTAACTTTTAAAGCAAATGTGGCAGAGATTTGCCTAACAGATACACACACACAAGATGCTTTTGTATCTTTGTAGGCCTGGTGTGTGTGTGTGTGTGTGTGTGCACATTCACTTATCATTTCACAGCTTGAAAGCCGCATAGGGACCCAGCACGTGCTGGTAGTAGTACAAATGCGTCTAGGATATGCTCAACGTATTAATTTTGAATATGTAGAAAATCTCGCGCTGCTTGCGTCGACGTTAAGGCCAGCGTCGACGTCAAACAGGAAATGCCAACAATAATGGCAGCAAGACAACAACAATGAAGATGCCTTGCGATACGACAAGTACGTCAGTTTAAACGACATACAGACTGAGTCACACACAGATACACGTACGCAGACTGAGTCACACACAGATATATACACACGCATACTGACTGGGACATTTGAGTGTGTCAAAAAGCAGCATCATTTCTGCCGCTGCCGCCGTTAACGCTGCCACTCTGCAGCTCGTAGGCCTTTTATTGCTATTGTCAAACTATTGTGGGTGACTGTGTGTGCGTCTGTATGTGTATCTGTGTGTGCGCGCGTCTGCTTGAGTTGCTTTTTATGAAACATCAAAATGTCAGTCAATGTCATTAAATGACTTTTATATTACACCTAATACGACGACAGCAATGCGTTGGGTGGGTCTCTTTAGCTGTGGTATCTGCTATCTGCTAGGCTGCTTGTATCTTAAAGATTCTAAAATTAGAGGGAATTGTGTTCAAGTTGTTTTCATTGTTGTTGTTGTTGTTGTTATTATTACTGGCTCAAGTGCACGACCCAGGCCACATGTGATTGCTGTAACTTCTGTTATTATTTTCTTATATTGTTTACTATACTCTTGCAGAAAGCATATTAACTTTGGGGATATAGTAAGTATCTAAAGGAATTTGAATTATTTTTTTTGAGTAAAAAGCGCATTAATTCGGAATTAAAAGTTCAAAAACTAAAATTTTTCATAGTTCTGTGTCAGCTAACGTTTTTACTAGAGAGTTGCAAACCAACCAAAGCCAAAATCTCTAGAGATTTCTTTGTCAATGTAGATAAAAATAAAAATAAAAATAAGTCACTAAATGGTGATATATCGTTTGGTTGGCAGATATTGATACTGACCAGGCTTAGGTACACAACAAATTGGCAAGGGAATGAATTCAGGAGCAACAAAAAGGTTTCAATGCTTGTTTTTTAGGTTTCAATAAAAATCTCATAAAAATCAATTCATGGTCGCTTTGAGGGGAATTAGGCTCCCTTGAAGAATGCGAAATGCGAGCCCTCACCCTACAGTCCAAAAATTTTTTAAATTTTTTAATGGCGTACAACTTGAAGTCTTGAGCGTATAATTTTTACTCATAAAAATTGTTATTACAAAAAAGTGATGGATGTTATTATACCCTCTATCAAAGGTAAGGGAAATCTTAAGGATTCTGTCAATGCAAGCCGCATAAAAAAAAAGAGATCAGAGATCCCTCAAAGTTAGCTCCAATATAGTATCATCAGCAGGACAAAAGCAATTGATCCAAACATTTTTGTTCGTTTGTCTCAACGCCCCCTCTTTGGAGCAGTGACATTAAGAGTGTGCCCCTCTCGTAGATTCAAAGCTTACCAGCTCACAATTTTCTAAGCCAATTTCACTATTTGGGAGGTTTCCAAGTACATCACGACGAACATCCAGACAAGACCAAGCATCCGCTGAAGTGGGTGAGATCTAATTATTCGTGCAAGAGCGTCATACGCCTGAACGCCTAGATCTCTTGCCATTTCGACTTTTTATGTGACCAAGCAGGTCAACTTTATTGTATTTTCTTCTGGCACACCCTCTTCCATCCCCTTGGGAACCACTCCAATACGAGATTTCACGTGTCCCTCTCCTAGATACAAAGCTCATCAACTCACAATTTTCTAAATCAATTTCACTATTTGGGAGGTTTCTAAGCGAGACACAACGAACATGCTGACAAGACAAAGAGTCCCCTGAAATGGGTGGAACCCCCTTATTCTCGCTAGAGCATCATACTCCGAAAGTAAGTATTATGAGGATTTTTCTTCCATTTAATAAGGCACAACAGGTGTTGGAATCAGTAATGCCCACCTTAATTAGGTGTTCCCTCAGTCTACAATATTCTGTGAAAAAGCCAGTCACTAGTCTAAGGGAGTTCTGGCATATTTTGTACCTACTCAGTAAGATCAAAAAGTAGTGGGATTGAATTTCTTCCTTCCCCCTTCTTCGTTTCCACTACAGTCCAGATCTGGTACCTTCAGACTTCTTTCACTTTCCTGAGTTCAAGTGAGACCCGAAGAAAAACCAATTCAGCTGCATAGAAGACGTCCAACAGATCATGACGGCGTCTCTGAAGGTTAACCCGGAAAGCTATGTCGTACTTTTTGATCCTATCCTGTACTTAAGTTGAAGGCTTATCTAAAAACAGTAGAGTTCACAGCTCGTCTAGAATTCACTTCACTCAGTACCTGCTTTTATGTTTATGCTTAAAACGACGTTTTCAAGACTAGCCCACCGGGCTTGCTTGATATCAGTGCACACGAGTTGACTGCCTCCTACTCCTACAAGGATTACTCAGCATCTGAGATTAGTTAAAAGCAAAAGCTAACGTATTGACAAATTGCGCTTGGTTTAAAATTCTTATAAAAGATAATTCTATTAAAGTTCGGCACGTACTGATAATGTGCATCCGCTTTTAGCTTTTAGTTTAAGAGTCGTTGCAGAGTATTTAAACTTCTCCCATTAGTTTTTTGTTTTTTTTTTCAGCTTTCTTGTTTTGTTGGTATCTACCGTGCTGACAAATCGCATGCTGGATACAGCAGCAGCCAAACAATTTGTTGAAATAAGTTTGAGAAATTGAATGAAATTGTCAAAAAGCATTTCGCACATTTCCAGTTTTTGGCGCGTTGTAGTCATTTTCCGTCCCGTCTGCATTTTTCCTTTATTTGTTTTTATTTTTGCTTGCCTTTGTATTAGCGACTCCTTTTCTTTGCCAGACTGTACACACATATATAGTATGCTTTTGGTATTAGAAGTTTTCTTTATCTTTTGTTGATGCTGAAATTTTTGCTGAATCGTGAAAAATATATTTTTTTCGTTTTGCTTATCTTCTATTCATATGTTGTTGAAGCTTTAATAAACACGCATAAATGTGGCCCAATGTGTAATGAAAACCATAAAATATTTAATAAAAATATTTATTGCACATTTGGTACAAAACTGTCTGTGCTGGCTCGGAACTGACTAACTGACTGAGTGACTGTCGCCTGTTGCCATAAATTAGTTGTTTTTAGTGTCGCGAGACTTTTGGCCAAAGTTTTGTGCGGTTTTTCTTAGCCCGGTTCTGCAGCTATGGGTTTGGTAAGAGGGTTTCCGTGGTGCGGGCGTTAGCTTGATTTATGCTTGTAACTTAATATCATGTTCGTTATGCTTCGAGTTCTTATATATGTGAGTTTTTTATTTTTTATAGTTTTTTTTTTTTTTTGGCTATAAACTGATTTTTATTTATGGGTATTAGCATTGGAGCTGGCTGCTGCTTGGCATGACGAAATGACGTAGCATTCCTAAAAGCCCCTTGGGTAGCGTCTCACGCCTTTTAATTATAGACGCATCTTTAGTTAATAGTTTGATGTGTCATTTAAATGGGGACAGCCACAAACAGCTGGAGACTTGCCACAGGGAATACGCTTAAGCATTGATATATATAGTATATAGTATGCATGGATGCTGGAACTTAGTGTTGCATGTTTTATATGTGGCATTAAGAGCTTAGTACAGAACTGAGCAGTGTTGGCTTTATAAGAGGCATCAAGCTGTAGACCAAACACTTAGTGGATGGGGTTTATGTGTTGGACATGCTTTTAAAGCCATTTCGGAGAAATAAAACATGTGTAAGGAAGCACAAATACCAAAAAATCATTAAAAAAAGTAACTGCTTGGGTTTGTATACGCAGATATGAAGCTGTCAATCGTAAAAAAATTCAATTCTCTGTAAAAGATTTATACCAGATTCGTAAATACGTAGGTATATCTCATGCAATTTAAAATAATGGAGCCTTGAGCACTGTTTTAAAGTTACCATAAAATCTGAAAAATAAACGAAATTAAAAACTTTTTGAATTTTTCTTAAGATTTGCAAATACACTTTTTTTTTACAAACAATTGACGGCTTGTTTCCAGTTTCATTTTCGTTGGTGCGTGATCCGAAAAAAATTTTCCGGTTAGTGCCAATTGATAATTTTATTTTCAAAATCTTATCAACATAAACGACCAAGGCAATATAACCATGTCCACTTAGATCCGATAAATCACATAAGCTAGGAATATAAAATTTTTGCAAGATACTATCTATTTACCATTATCATGTTCAGATGATAGCTTACTATATAAACTGATGTTATATACTATAAAAACCAAGGCCATAACCTCAGTCCCATAAACAAAAATCAAATTTTTCTGATGTAAAAAATCCACAAGTTTGTCATGAAGACCCACATTAACTTTATGTGAAATTAATATTGAACTTTGTTGCAATTTTTTTGCAAAAGTTCTTAAATGCTTATAGTATTCAATCCCGAAAAAAATGTTTTATATCAAAGCAAAGCTTAGCTATCCGATAAAATTAGATAAATGACTTAACCCACGAAATGTAACATGCGTCAGCGTGACGTAGACGTTTTCATTGTTTTGTTCTCTCTCTTTCTCTCTCTATTCGTCACTATACAAACTTCTTACTCTCAGCTTGCTCAGTCGGTAGCACCAGCTTTTCGATCGTAGTTGTTTTACAGCAGTGAGTTGGCTTAATTTTGAGAAATGCACAAATCGTACGTCGCAGAGACGTATCGTTATCTTTTGTGTGATTTTTTTTTTTGATGTTTTTGTAAGGTAGAATTAAATTCGTTATAATTTTGATTTTAATGATAATGCAATTAGCATTACAATGATACTAATGTATAAAAAATTTCATAAAGAAAATATTTTAGCTACAACCTGTCTGCCCAATACAAAAAATATCAAGTACAGGAACAGTTTTTCCTTTTTGCTCTACGTAGCTTAAATTGCGACCCCTATATCCGATTGCCTCCTTATGCCAGTAGACTTCTCCAAATTGATCTTCCTTCATTGGAAAATCGTAGAATTGCCCTTAATGCTATTTTTTTGCATAAGCTTATAGCTGGCTACATTGATTCCCCTTTCCTACTTCGGCAGCTTTTGTTCAACATACCTAGACTACCAGAGTGATCGAAAAATAATATTTTTTTTGGTTTAACAAAATTAACAAAAAAAAACATAATATTTATAGCAAATAACCTCAACATTTGTAATACAATCTATATACTCTTATTTTCTAATACGCATAAATATTTATGTGTATTTAGAAGATTCCAAAAATAGTGCGTGACAAGATTTATTATGACATTTCCCGTGCATTGAAATCGAATATTATGCTGAGATCAAATTTAAAGCACTCGTGAGGCACATATCTTAAAAATAACTCTATACTATTTTTGTCTGTTTCAAAAAGACAAAGCATTGTGTAAATTATTTTGATATTTGTTGGTATAGAAATATTTTATTTTTTAGAATTAAATTTAATTTAGTAGATACGCTCCAAGTTTTGTAATTAAAAACTCAAATTTATATGTTTAGAAATTATAAGATTTCTGTAAGCTTTCAATTTTATGGTTGAGATCTGTTTCTGATATTGCAAAAGTTATCCACATTTTTTAATGCATTTAAAAAAAAAAAAATAAAAAAAAATATATGAAAATTTAATGATCTTCCAAAAGCAATAAGCCTAGATGTCTGAGTAACATAATTAATTCTGAACAGACTGCGCATGTTGACAAAAACAAACCTCGTATCTTTACAGATATCATATCATTAAAATTTCATGCCATATCATATATTTCCCAAGCGATTTACTTTGCAGTACTTAAAATGTTTATAGATCAATATAATATTATGTATTTAATTATTTAATGTTATGCCCAATGCAAAAGCTCTCATTTTAGGTGTTAGAAAAGACATATTTTTAACATGCTAGCGTGTGTATACTTAATATTATGACGTACCAAGAGGTTATAAAAAAAATTAGTTTAGCCTGAGTTCAGAAACTAAATGCTCAGCTTGTAAAAATTTCCCATTGAAAAACCACATATACAAAAGTCCCTTGCCCCCATCATGCCGTGCCCTCTACTCTATCAATCGTTTATAGTCTGCTTTATACGTGCATAAAAATCAAATCTCCGCTCGTAAGTATGTGTGTGACTATCCCTGAGCATGTGCGTCTGTGTGTGTGTGTGTTTGTTGTTTGTAATTTTTTCTCGTTTTTCTGTCGTCGCTTTTTATGTTTTTTTTTATACATTTTTTATTTTATTACTTGTACTTTTTTTTATTTTTTTTTCTTCACATTTTTGGCAAAGGTGAACGCGCGCCCTTTATTTTTTTTTTAAGCCCGACAGAGTGGCATTTTTTTGGTTGGTTTGGTTTTGGTTTGGCTTGACTTGGCTCAGGTGCCACACAGCCAATGCTGCCCCCCTTCGTCCAGGACCCTGCAGCCTTGTTTACGATATATATATATATATGTGTATATATATGTAAGTATTAATGCAGCTTCAATTGTGCGCTGATTGGCAATTGAGAATGTGACTTGCATGCCAGAATGTTGTATGCCAGGTATTGTATTTGAATAGCAAAGGTATGCGCCACTTATTAAATTAAAAAATGTATGCAGACAAGATATACGGTGAGTTAAAAAAGTTGACGCAGAAGCTTATAGTTTAAGTTTAGCTGTCAATAAAATACGAATATAATACGTATGTCACGATTTATTTAAAATTTCGTTTTTTATCCATTGTATTACCCGCATCAAGTTTCAATTGACGCCTGGAGTTGCAAGAGAAACGATGGGAATCTCCTGCCTTGGGAAAATATCAACTTTTTCTTGTTTATTAGGCTCACTTGAGTTTAGTTATCCAATTTGTTGGCTTTCGCTTATATGTGAATCCAAGAAAGTGGAACCTTATTACAGTTTAAAGCAAGGAGCTCTAAATTAATAATATTTTGCCTATATCGTTTAAGTAATTCATCTTTGTGCAATAAAAAAATGTCCAGTTGTGCCCAGTTTCATAGGGTGTTTTAGTGTAAGTATAAACCGCAAAAATTTCTACGCGACAATGGAATAAGATATTAAAAATCTACCCAAAACTTCTGGAAAAAGTTTGTCCCTGGTATATGCAATCTAGACGTAGGAACGGCCACGAGCCAATCGCCAGCAGATCTTACAAAAATGTACAAAAAATTTGGAAAAATGAACTTATCAGATAGGTCTTCTTTAGCCCGTAGTAAACATTGCATAAATCTACAATAAATTTGACCCTAGAGACCCTATGAAAAAAAATTTAGGCCCTCATTTACAAAAAAAAAAAATAACAGTTTTTTTTGGGTTCAATTTTTGTATATTGGGTTAGACCTCCGTTGGCCTGGAAAATTGTACTTAAGCGGTCCAGGACTGCCTGTAATATATAGTGAGAGCACAATTTCCCTACATTGTAAATCTTCCAGTAAATCTACTTAAATATTTACCTTAATAACCTTTCTTTCAGTCTGACTGTAATATTTTGTAAGGCGTCAATGGAACTTAAATTCCCGTAGTCTTTCGATCTTTATAATAATTCTTCAGGGCCTCGTAAACGTGTCACAACATTGGGAATATAGTGTAGGTAATATATTTTTGGAGAGAGCAGAGTAGATTTAAGTTCTAGCAACGAAAATTTAGAATAAAAAATCTATCCTTAAAAAATAGGTAACCAAGATAAGTTCTTCGGTACAAACTATTTATTATTATTTTAGTGATCCAGAAAAAAAGCCTACAATTGGACTACCCCCATTTCTCGAAACACTTTGCATAATAAATGTCAGTCAAACCAATCGAAGTACCACAGCAGCTAAACTATTTTTACTCACTGTATCTTTGTACTTATTTATATGTATGTAATGTTTGCACAGTTTGTTTTTTGTGCCATATACTATTTATTGGTGCAGATATGTGGCACGCTTCGACAATTTGATTGCGGCCAAAGAGGCGTATGAAAACCAATTTTATGCATAAAAAAACAAGCAACAAAAACAACTTTTAATCATATTTAAAGGGAGTACAAAAAAAAAAAAACAGAGAGTGGGGCAAGCGGCTGAGTGTAGTATCTATCAATTTATGTGGCATTGCAACTCAAACGAAACGAAAATTCAATAAATGACACTCTAAAGTCCAGGTACCAGACAAACATCCAGCCTACGCGGCTGGGCCAAAGCCCGTTTCTTGATATGCACAGACACTGCGCGGAATTTATCACCTGACCATGGCAACCGGCTCTATTGCTAGAGCAAAAACCAGCCAGCGGGAGACCTGCAGACTTGCAGACTTGGCATAGTTTGCGGCTACACGTAGCACTAACTTTCGGTTCGAACATAAAGTCTGGCAAAGAATTTACCGCATAAATTTTAACAAGTAGCAGCACCAGGAGCAGCAGCCAAAGCTGCAAACTGCTGGTAGTATTTGGGCGCAGGTAAAACGCAAAAGTTGCAACCGCACTTTGGCACAAAACTCACAAGACACTCATAACTTTTTATGGTGGTCCATCGCACACCCTTTGAGGTGTTTCTTCCATAGCTTGCATGCTTACTTGGTTTGCTCCGTTTGGTCAGGTCTCTCTCACTGTGCCACCCCACAAAAAAAAAACAACTAGCTGCTGCACAGTGGGCGAGATTGTGCACAGAGTGTCTTAGATTTTATTTTGAGTTAAAATTAAATTTTGAAGAGCTGAGAGCATGATGAAGAAGATGATTCTTACGTTTTAATTCATTACGGGCACAACATTTTTTGTGTAGGAATTTTATTTTGGTCACTAAGCTTAAATCGCATTAAAATTATTTGGAGTAATTATCTATTTAAAATTCATAAAATTTGTTTAGGGCTCGTTTACCACAATTAACGCACTAATTTTAAATTTTGTGCCCAATTAGCAAAAAAGCCACAATAGAATCGAATCGCCATTTTGTAAATTTTTATAGAAATTTTAAATATAGACTATTTTACACTATAATTATTTTTGTTTGGTTTATTAAAGAAATTTGATTTTGTTTAAATAGCAACAGATTGTCAACACTTCGTAAATAATAGAACATTCATTTCGATTCAAAATTTTTGGGTTTAATTACGGAATTTGTGTTTTACCACTAATTAATTTTAATAAATTAAGGTAAATTTTGTATTTTGAACCAACAAAATATGCTTTCCAAATACAAAACCTTAATTACACTTTATTTCCCGTGTATATATTTTTATTGCTTTATATTGCCAGCTCGACCACTGTACTTTAGCAGCGCAATACTTTGGCAAGTGGCTGCTGTTGTTGCTGCTGCTGCTGCAGCTGCAGCACTTGGCCAAATCCCTTGGCCATGCAAACTTTGTGCGTCTTTGCCGTTCCTTCTGCCTTAACCACCATTACCCTGGCTCCTTCCTCATCAGTTCCTCCAGTTTATGTGTTTTTCGGTTTTGCTTTGCCAACATAGTCTTCGTCGTCGTCGTCGTCGCCGCCGCCCTTTTTTTACATACTTTTTTTATAGTCTTACTCATGTGTTTACAAAGTAATTACGCTGCTGAAATTAAATTCATAAGAAGCAGGCTGACTGACGGTCCGCCAGGCGGCCGAACGGATGGTCGGACGGTTTAAAAAACCATTTTGGCATAGTTTTTGTTGTTGTTGGTGTTGTTAATGCACGCTAAAAGCTCTGCAGGAGTTGCCCGCCAACTGGCAAACGTTCTAAGTGCGCCAAGATGAAGGTTTTTGGGGGCGTTGAGGGATGTTAAGCGCACGCTATGCAGATTAGTGCAAATTAAGGCAAGGTATTTAAAGGGGCTTAGGCAGTTGGAAGCATCTCATTGCAAGCGCCAGTGCGGGTGGCAAGTCGTGAACAAGTGGCGGATTTACTGGGCAGAAATGATGGGGCCAAAGTTTAATTGAAACTTTAGAAGGTTTGCTTAAGATTGCATTCAATATTTGTGCATTAAATGGTATTAATTATGGTCTGAGTAGCTTAAACTTAAATGGAACCCTACGTTTTGGTTTGGTAACTACTCATGTGTTAAAGGGATAATGCTAAGTAAGATAGTTTAAGTTCAAACTTATCGACGATTTAGGCAGGAGTGGGTTCAGAGGCTGGTATTTGCGTGCGGCCCCTTAAAGAAACTGTGGGAGTCGCAATGGAAATGCGTGGCCTCTGCCTTGATTTGGATTTGCAGATATATTATTTTTGAAGTCGAACAACGAGTCCAATACAAATTCTAGGGGGCATAATTATTGCAAACTAATGCAGAGTAGGGCATGGACCTCCTTAACCCTAGATCTGTCCTTCCTTCATCTTACCCTCACTAAGTTCCCCAAGGCACTGTCTCTCCCTCTCCCTCTCCCTCTCCCTCTCCCTCTCCCTCTCCCTCTCCCTCTCCCTCTCCCTCTCCCTCTCCCTCTCCCTCTCCCTCTCCCTCTCCCTCTCCCTCTCCCTCTCCCTCTCCCTCTCCCTCTCCCTCTCCCTCTCCCTCTCCCTCTCCCTCTCCCTCTCCCTCTCCCTCTCCCTCTCCCTCTCCCTCTCCCTCTCCCTCTCCCTCTCCCTCTCCCTCTCCCTCTCCCTCTCCCTCTCCCTCTCCCTCTCCCTCTCCCTCTCCCTCTCCCTCTCCCTCTCCCTCTCCCTCTCCCTCTCCCTCTCCCTCTCCCTCTCCCTCTCCCTCTCCCTCTCCCTCTCCCTCTCCCTCTCCCTCTTTGGTACAAACTATTGATTTCGTTTGTGATCCAAAAAAAAGCCTAAGATTGGACTAACGGCATTTCTTGAAACACTTTGCACAATAAACAAACCAATATAAGTACCACTGTACCTAAACTTTTTATATTGACTGTGTTTTTGTACTTATTTATATGTATCCCTCTCCCTCTACTTTATGAGGTCTGAGCATTTGGCTTCAATTTCTATTACATTTTTATTTTATTCCAAATGATTTTTCTTAACTACGATCAGATATATTGCAGCCGCCCCAATCTCTGTTTAATAAAATTTGAAATCCGTGCACGAAAACTTTAATGAAAATCAGCAACACTTTTCTAAATTATGTTGCCAAAAACAAACTATCTCATGAATTTTAAAACAATTGCATTAGCATTTCAAAAGCAAGCTCAAAACTTTGTTAGTTATTCGTATGTACTGCAATATTTAGTATATACAATTTTGGACGCACATTGATTTTTATGTATATGCTCAAAAAAAAAGAAGCAATCAAAAAATATTTATAAAAGCAAATTAAAGTTTAAATAGTGAAATACGAAATTCAGCCAAACTAAGTCCATTAATTCCAGTAGACAAAATCTGAATACTACACTCAAAAGGAGTTATTTCGTTTGGCTGCCAAAATGGTGAAAAGCGCGCTCTGCCATAATTGACCCACATCATTAGCCCAAAAGGAAATGAGCTGCTGCTGCGCTTGCTGCAAGTTGAGCCAAATACTCCCTAGTCACCCTAACGCTCTCGAATTAGGATCTGAGGGTTGCCAGAGAAACTACCAACTACAGATGGTATGGACTGCTTGCTATGGACTGCTTGCGGTCTATTTAAAACTGCAAGCAAAAACTTTAATGCTGCTGCAAAATTTATTTTATTTTACTACTTTATATAATACATGTATATAATTTTACTGTACTTCAAATGAAATTATCTGTGCTAGTTGGGTGGAGTTGCTTATGGGTGGGGGCTGCTAGTTTGTTGGGGAATTCGACCTCTTGCATTGTGCTCTTGTGCATCTGTTGAAAAGGGGGTCATGCACGCACACTGCCAATCTGTTTGTCCGTCTGTGTGCGTGGTAATAAAAAATCAACTGCACACATATATATTAAACAACTTATATACTATATGTATGTATATAAGGAGCAGCCGGCAGTGTCCCTACAGCTGGTAGCTGCTCAACGTTGTTTACACAGTCCAGTATAGCGCTGGCTGCAGCTGCTCCAACCCGCCAGCCAGACAAAGTAAACTGTGCTCTGTGGCATACTCTGATCCTTGGTCTGGGTCTCTACTGACGCTGTGTTTTATGTGTTGTCCTTGCCGGTACTCGCGCTGCCCCTAGCTTCTAAGCCCCACTCTAACTATCTTCTACTTCAAGTTGTGCCCTGCGCCCTGTGCCGCTCTGCTCGTTATGCCTGCCATACAAACACAACAATTTTTATTTTTTTTTGCATAACCAGGCAGGCGTCTATGTATTGGTCGAAGTGTGTGTGTGTGTGTGTGTGTGTACAGCAAAATTTATAAAGTTAAACAATCTTGGTGAAAACGAGAAACTTGGGACTTCATGATGGGGCACTTAAACTAGTTCAAAAATTTTCAATGTTTCGTCGTCAACGGCTTTGCTTTCAACTGCTCTTATGTCAACTCCATACACACACACACAAAAACACACACACATTCTAACGATTCGTGTAAATAAAAACATAGATGGTGCCTCCACATGTTGCCACCGTCATACTTGGCGCCTCAGCTTAACTGCTTTTATATGGCAAGCACCTCCTGGTCCAACACACAAATACTCATACATACACGTATATACACTTACACACACACAACTTGCACTTCATGTCTATGTTTTGTTTATGTACCTAGTCGGTTACCCTGTTAGCATTTTATATATTCGGCTATACTTTGCTTTGCTTTATGGCACCCCAAAGTACACAACAAGCAAACCGAGCGAGTGCATCGACCAGTTGACTGACTGACTGTCACACTGACTGCATATATGTACTAAGAGCATATAGCACATGCTAAACCCGCTCAACAGCCCAGCCCAGCATTCTTGCACCTCATGTTGCCTGGAACACCCGCTCTGTCATCATGCTTGTCAACCAACTGCTTACTCTTTAAATCCATAAGGCTCAGTGATTCAGGTAGTACATAATCCTGTTTTCATTAATTTTATTTTTTCGACTGCTCGGGCTCGAATTCACTATATTTAGGTGATATGACTCTCGTTGGAAAGCCGTCAGCAGCGAGCTTTTGGACCAAACCGTAGAGCTTTTAAATTATTTCCTAGAATTAAAATGGTATTTGATTTTTTCGGCTTATTCTTTCAAACTCAGTTTCCGAAACAATATTTCTCAAAGCGACTTTAATCATCATACATTTTCTACTAATGGACTCGAATTCACTAAATATGGGTGATATGACTCTCGTTGGCAAGCCGATTTCTTCGAGCTTTTGAACCAAGGCAATTTTTCGCACTGATCTAACACATATTGGACGATTCCATAGAGTCCATTACATTACATTATTTACTTAGCTACTTTCTTTTAGCAATTTGATGGCTTTAAGCTCTTCTTTTATTTTATCCATTCTTGACACTTCCTAGCGTTTCTTTTTGTTATTCTATACTTGATGAGAGTCAGTGCACATTTAAAACTAATCACACCCAACGGGCCTTAGATGCTGATTCAGATATGTAAGGTTCTTCATTTTTTCTCTTTTTACGTTTTATTTTTAAGTCTCTAATTTTTGACCACTCCTAAGATAGATTGATGTGTCTCTGAGGTTTCTTTTCTTTTTTTACTTTAAACTCTTAGATCTTGTGCTAATCATTTAAAATTAAAAATATATTTTTTTTTTTCAGGCCTGCTTCAGATTTCGATTTGGCAAAACTGTTTATGTAGTAATTTTGAGCAATCGGGAATCGATACCCAGAGCAGCACTAAATTTTATTGGTTTCACGATGATACATTTTTCAAAGGTTACGCTGATTTTTCTCGTATTCCCATGTTTGTATGTAATGTACAACCCTTTTGTTATAACTCAAAAGATTTATCATTTACCTTACTGTTCTGTCAAAAACTTCTTTTTTTTTGCTATAAATTTTTAACATTCTTATACTTCTTACCCTTCACTTCTATTGCTTATTATGGCTTAATATTTGTACGTCACAATTTAATCCTCACCTTTAACACCAACTAACCCAATTTAACATTCCGCACACCCTTGATATGCGCTTATATACTTTGCCCTTTTTATTTTCTTGTAGTTTATCGAACCCTTAATACCCTACAATACAGTCTCAAGCAGCTCTTTGCACCTCATATCTATGCAATCTTGAGCATTCCCATCAACTTTGCACAAATTTGCTGCCTGACTGCTTTACTTTGCCAACGTTGTAGCCTGGGGAGGGGCGTCTTTTTTTTTTGCTTGCAACAGACGCGTCTCACTTCCTCTAACCCAAAACCAAGTCATCTAAATTTACGCTCTGCTTGAGTGCCTTTTGCCCACAACTTGCAAACGCAAAACCCTGCCAACCTGGTTGCAGACTCCTTCATTGCACACTCCTTTTGGCACCTACCTTTATCTACTTTATCTCCTTCTGCTCGACTACCACGTTTACCCACACTGTTTTACGTTTTAATGTCATTTTATAGCATTTTTTATTTATTTATTTTAGTCTTGTGTTCTTTGAGTTAGCTGCTGCAGCCCTGCTTCCTGCTGCAGCCCTTTTATAGTTTTTTTTCGCTCCCTCTCTCTCTCTCTCTCTCTTTCTTTTTATAGTGCCATTCTACTTGGTTGCAACTTTGTTTGGCACTTTATTTATATTTAAATTTGTAGCTCAAAGAGTATTTAGCTGTGCACATCCTAACACCCACCCGACCCGTTGGCCTCCCGCCTGGAGCTTAACTTATTTTCTATATTTTTGAAAGTTTGAGTTGAGTTTTTAGTTTTTGTGGCCAAGAATTATGGGCTGCTAAGCAAGATAAGTTGCTGGCGCTAACGCCTGCCTTTATCTATACTTAGACTCTCTACTGCCGAAGCACGCCCTCAATACAACCTCCACCCAAAAATAGAGAAAAAAAAAAAAGAAAGAAATAAAGATGGTTGTCAACCGGCAGCAGGCAAGCACCTGATACCCAAACATTTGCCCAGCTTGGCAGGCAAAGTGCAACGTCGGCAACGACCACAATAAAAACAACAACACCAACAATAGCATTGAGTACGTCGACATGGCATCAACCCGGCAGCAGTTTGGACAACTTTGTGTGCTGCTGCGCTTCCTGTTCGATAGCATGAACTGCT
Source organism: Chymomyza fuscimana (assembly GCA_949987675.1). NCBI lineage: Eukaryota > Metazoa > Arthropoda > Insecta > Diptera > Drosophilidae > Chymomyza > Chymomyza fuscimana. The sequence goes on from OX465089.1 coordinate 13,037,265, forward strand.
GCACCCTGGTCCGGGCACTTGGTATTGGTATTGGGAGCAGCTGGGCTCATCCTGCCCACTTTTATAACTTGCACAAACTTTTAATCAACTCGCCGCTCGTGCACTTTGTATCTGTGTGGATTTTTGGATTTGGGTGGCAGTCTCTATTTTTTTTTTTTTTGTGCTAAGGGCTTTGGGTTTCGGGGCAAAGCATTATACATAATAATTTTTATGTAGCTAGTTTATGGTTGACACTCGCCGCGCTCTATACCTCTACCTCCTACCCTGCTTTGTTGTTTGCTTTGATGCAACGATACGAAAAAAAAGTTTTATTTCATAAACTTTAATCGAAATGTTTTACTTCAATCAACGCGCCATAAACACATACACACAGATACAGCTACATATACATGTGCACACAAAACTTTCACCAGTTGCAAGCATAGACAGAGATAGCAAACAACTGTACTATTTCAATCTCTTACTCACTTACACTTCCTCTACCCGTCTGTCTATCGCTCTGTCTGTGCCTCTTGCTGTGGCGCTTTTTTCACTATTTATCATTGTCAGCTTGAGTGCGACGTTTCTGCTGCTGCTGCTGCCGCCGCTCAGCTGCGACAGCGCTACGTTGATTTATCTTTCCGCTAAGCAGATGTAACATTATACGCCACAAATACATCCGACGTCGACATCAGCAGCCGTCGTTGACAACTTCTAGCCCCAACTTGCCTCCTCGTTCCCGCTCTCACACTCTGCGCTCTACTTGTGGGCTGTGCCCAGGGGTGCAATATTTTGTATATTGTCAAATGGGCAGCACTGACAAACAAAAGCAACGCTGCACACACGCCCTTGGCTGCATTTTTGGCCAATCTATTTTTTTGCGCTTTTAAAATTTGTAACAGCCGTCAATTTTCCCACTTCTGTGCATACGAGGGCTGCTTGATGGGAAACTTTTAGTTCAGTAGCTTTATGTGCGAAACTGATTGTGTACATAAGAAGGATAATCTATGGGAGAAACTTTTCCCGCCGCATACGAACAAGAGGCAATAGTGTTAGCAGTTCTACGCAGACTCTACTCTACCTGCTGTCTTTTCTCTTCTAGGTAACTTTTTATAGCTCGTTTATAAAATGAAATCTATATCTATATACATTTTTTATAGTCTACTGATTGTAATCTAAAATCTTCTGTAAAACTCAAAGCAACCTGAATCATTTAGCGATTATTAGCCACGTACATTTTGACGAAAACTAAAAAAGTGAATATAATGCTTCAAAAAAGGCCCCGTCGTCTAAGTCATCAAAACAGATGCCGATCCAGGATTTGGTTTAAGGGGGTTTTTCCCTTTGAAGTGTATACATCTCAGAGGTCGCAAAAACTGTGCACCCATTTTTTCAACTTTTTGAGGAAACCCCCACCCGTGGACGCATCAAAATAATTTTTATCGACAAAAAATGTATTAGATTAAGGCCTATACGCAGTTCGAAATGTTTCGTACGGAATGACAAAACTTCATATAAAACAAAAACTCCCATTTGGGATATCCTGTTAACCTTTAACAAAAAAAATTCTGATGGGCGGATCTGACTTATTGACACTGAACGTTCAGGTCGACTAAAAAATGTTGTCACTTTAGAAATCGTCGTTTAATTCTATTGAATGATATTGGATAATCGGAGAATGAAAGTTGTGACTGAGTCTGTCGACTTCTCAATTGAGCAGGGGCGTCACATTTTGATATGCAATTGGGTTTCTGGCCTGTCGACAGCGGTGGAGAAACGGACGGATTCCTTCCGTGCCAGTAGTTCTCGAAATGGCAAGTAGATTTGAAAAAGCATTATAAAGCTTAGGTCCCGACGATAGTCATATACCTCTCTCTCGACAGCACTACAATCGCTCAAGTTAGAGCGTTTGACAGTTTGAACAGTCATCGAAAGTAGATTTTGCGCTGTTTTCAAATACAACTAAGATCAAGGAACACTCGAAATACCTTCTCTGCATGAACGCGTAACGAAGATGACCAATGTGGGGATGCAGCCAAAAAAGGTCTTTGTGGCAGTTTTTATACCCTATATCAAAGGTATAATAAGTTCGAACAACTGCTTGTAAGAAGGAGGCTTGTCAGACAGAATATATACTCTTGATCAGCATCAATGCCATATCGATATAGCCATGTCTGCCTATCCGTATAAACAAAAGGATCTCAGAGACTATAAGAGCTATACAGCTCAAATTTGACCAAGTTGCTCATAAAAGTCAAGCAGATGAAGTTTTTCGTTTAATGACGATATCTTGCCCCTTTCCGTCGTAGAAGAATTTGGCGGTTTACTCCCAAACTACAAAAGATGCATATCGGATCAAAACTTTCCACAGTTATATGGTAACTAAGGTCGGGCAGGCACGACTGTAGCATTCCTAAATTGTAAAAATCGAGAAAAGTGAACGGAATGTGAAGAAATTAATATAAAAGGCCTTACGGCGGCGGAGCTCCCTAGTTTGTAATTCATTACCATGGTAAGGCTGAGGGCTGTTGGGAAGAATTGTATTTGTTTTCAATCAAAAACGATCACATTTGTCGAGGCAAAAAGCGTTCTTCGAGCATGACAACTCATGCGTGTTCGCGATTTTAGTCTCCAATTCAAATCCTTTAACTGAGCCACCAGCTGCTACCCAATTTAACAAATTCTCTAGATAGAGTACCTGCGATAGCGACATGCCTTGAGTCGAATCAAAAGGTCACAACTGATTTAATTGCAGCTTCTGAATATCTTAAAAAAAAAGTATTCGCAAGGCATATATCAAAATATCAAGCTAAATAACCTATAATAAGTTTTGTTCAAAAAGTCACTATTTCAACAAAAACTGCCCTCGTCTAAGCCAGTAGTGACGAGAGCGCGCTGAACTTTTGCCACACAATGAATGCCAAATGTATCTAAAAAAACACAAAGCACAACAAAAAAGTATAAACAACAAAAGGCCAGCCAGGCAGCCAGCCCGTCAGCCAGGCTAGGCAGTTTCCAAGCTTGGACTCCAGCTCTGTGCCAGCTCTGTCTGCGTTAAGCTCAACTTGCTATTATATTTATTATTATTTTGCGATTCAAACGAAGTGATATAAATGTGTCACGTTTTGCGAGTTCACACATACTGCAGGCCAGGCATTCAAGGCAACAATATTCGCCATTGGTGCCATACAGGTAACAACACCAACAACAACAACGACAATAACTACAACAAAAGCCAAAAGCAACAACAATCTGGCAACACCAACGCCTCCTTTTGTTTGGACCAGCCTCACGCTTTGGCTTTTTACTCTGATTTTTTGCCATTTTTTTTTTGTTTATTTTTTATTTTATGTTGGTTTTTTAGTTTTGCGCAACAATTTCGTGAGCGCTGGAAGATGATTTGTGTTTTGGGCTTGGACTACAGTCTGTGGCCCATCGCATCAGATACACGTCCAGCGGGCAGAGCCAAGAAGCATTGTTTTGCCAGCCTCTGCCAGACTGTCTGCCAGCCAGAGAGAGGGGGCGCTCTGGCGGCCGGCCACATCGACTTAATTTTCGTATACGAAAAACTCTGCTAAAACTATAGCAAAAGTGCCTTGAAGTCTTCTAGATGTTGTTGCTTCTTTGCATTATTTGTTGCGGCAACTGAAAAGAGACTCTGCTGGGTTTTGGTATCAGTTACTGGGATCAGCATTAGCACCTCTCCGTAGTGTTCGCATTGCTGTTGCTGTGAATTGTCTGTACGTGTTGGTTATGAAGGAGTCAAGATTCGAAATGTGCATTGCCAAGTTGCCGTCACCCTCTCCCCCCGCCAACATGTAAGACATGCACCGCGCGAAATTATGGGCTATAAAATGCAGCTGGCTATTGCGGACACTCCGACTGCGAGTCTGACTCTGACTCTGACTCTGACTCAACTTCACTAGGAATTCGAACCTAATTTGATTGAATTGGGGGAATGTAGTATGTACTGAGCATATATGCAGTTCTGCATCTAATTTGTGATAATTTGTGGGAAGTACACAATGAAATTGAACTCGCTGAAAGGCCATGTAGGTAATTGTGCCCTACGAGGTGTGAGAAGTGCGGGCAAAATGTCATAAAGAATTAACTATGAAAAACGCTATAGAAATATTGATAGCTATGGGAATTAAAAGACTCGTGTGCATTAAGTACATACGTAGAGGGGAAGTTTTTATAAATAATATACAATAAAGAGTGACACAAAAGCAATGGGATTAGCAAGCAGTGCCAGATGGTATTGTGGTTGAAATATTTGGGTCAGTGTTAAAGGATTGTGAAAAACAAGTTTTAAAAAAATATTTATGCCTGGTTAATTTCGCTCTTATATTTTATAATCATTTAATAGGATACTAACATAATCTCTCAAGTCTACAAGCTGTCGAAGATTCAGAACAAAAGTGGTCTGAAGTTGATCTCTCAAGTACAACCACTTCAAAGCTAATGATGAGCTTCACTTTAAAAATTGATCTCTTTGGTTTTAAAGATTTGGACTTCAAAAATATTTTTGCAAGATTATTTCTGTAGAAAACTATTTTGGGGTTTGTATTTTATATTATATCTGTCAGATGGCAATCAGAAGAGTTGATGAATTTAAGAAGAATGTCATCATTGACTGAGCTACAGTGAGTCCTATCAATGTGCAACAATACCATTTGCTAACTGACCATTATTATATATAAAATTATATTGATCTGGAAAGTCTAAAATATGAAATATTTTCAGACGTCTAATGTTCTCAGTATAGCCTAGTCGATTAATTGGCAGTTTATGTTCATGATTAGAGAGTCTATCTTAGTATATTTGAGATATTTTGCTAATTTTATGTCTAATATTAGGAAATATGCTCTCAGTTCCGATAAAAAAAAATATTCAATTCTTATTTTAATTAAGATCATATTTATAAAAAAAAAAAAATTCCTTTAATTAAGGCAATTATGAATATTTTTACCCTTTACTTAGAGTACTAGAGTAATAAAGCATGAAATCTAGAAATGGAAAGAAAAATTTGGCATTTCACAAGGATTATATCTTAAAAATCTCTACAAAAACGATATGCGACATTCCCATACAAAAACAAACAGATTCACACAATTTCTGTCTGACAATATTTAGCCCATTTTTGAGATCTTTAAGGTATTGCATGCCTTCAACATTTCTTCTCTTCAATTTTACCATAAAAAGTAGAATCTCATAACCACATAAAAACACAATTTTTCGCTCTTTAAGCTCAATCTTTAAGTCCCTTCAACAAATTGCACTTCAACATGCCACATCACCTATGTATAGCCTAGCAGGGTTTCTAGTTCCATTGCCAGTGCTTTATCTTATTTTTTTTATGCACCATCCAATTTTAACACAAGACCATTAAACCTTTTAATATGCCCATCAATGCTGCAGCTACAAATGGGCTTAACTCTAAGGCTTGCTAACTTTTTAAAGCGCTTTTAATTGCTTGAACTTATTAAAAACCTGCCACCACTTTGCCCTAGAGTAAAGTTAGCCCTACTACTCTTCTGCATTGCTTAGGGTGCACTCAACAACCGCCACTTGGTGCCAGCAGGCAGCAGGGCGCATCTTGAGCATGCAACCGACTGTCCCGGCATAACCAACTACTTTGTATTTGCCTCATATCCTTCAAAACTACAACAACTACTACTAAAAAAATAGGAGAAAAAAATAAGCACAACAACAGTTTGTTGTGCATAGACAAAGAACGCGAAGGAGCAACAACTATAGCTAAGGTCAGCAACTTTTTATTTCTTGGCCAACACTTTGCCAGGCCAAACCGAGCCAAGCCAGGCCAGGCCAGGCCAAGCTGGGATAACGCAGCTATGGATGCAGCTTCAGCTTTAGCTTGAGTTTTTCTGAAGTGGCTTAGAGCGTCTGGCGGGGTTTGCTTATCTTTTTTATTGTTCTTAGCCAACACCACTACCAGCCAAAGCAGCCATGGCCGTGCTTGCATTTTGGCATTTTCCAACATTTTTTGAAGTTTAATGCAAGAGTCGTGCCTCATTGTGGCGCTGCTGTTGCTGCTGCTGCCGCTCATATTTCGACGACGACACTCCAAACAATAGATGAACCAACAGCTACAGTTTAGAAACTAAGGCGTGCCAGGGGGGCGGAGGTGTGTGTGTGTGTGTGTTTGCTTCTTTTCTCTGTTGGATGCATCTATAACGACGACTTTGAGTACAATTCGGCGGTGGTGGTTCTTGCTGGTTGGTAATCCGCCTCACTTTAGCACTTGAGCGGCGTCCCAGACCTAACGCTTCATGTTTTTTTTTTTCTCTTTTATTTGAATTTATTTATTTTTAATACACTACTACAGAGGTTATATTTAATTTGCAATTGAGTTTTGTCACGCTTGATGGGATTGCCTGTGAAAGCTATAAGGATAAGCTGGGGAAGTTGGAATCGAGCAATGATGCTTGGCTTAAGAGCACGGGTTCACTAATGACAAGAGAATCAGAAGAGCGAGTTAATCTACAGAGTGATATGTATGATAAAGTTATCGATAGCAGCGATAGGCGAAGTTAGACGTGGCAGTCAAGTATGCGTTACTGTATTGCATTAATCATTGAACCTCATAATAAAATATGTGTATAGAAATGTTATAAACCGATTTTCGTTTCCGATAAAAGAGGATTTGATTTTTGTGAAACTTTTACCTTACCAATTTCCTGAATATGTTTTAATCCTTTTTTTGGAAAAATTTTCGAACAAACGCAAAGGTGTTTAATAGCCGCGATTTAAAGAAGAATTCTAGGCAATCCTGCAAGCTCGTTTATATGTTGGCAAAAAATGATCCAATAAGGTTGTTTTTGTTGGCATTGAAAGATACAGGCAGGAAATACACTAACTAGGTAAAAGCGCTACCTAGGCGACTAGGTCCTACTTCAGAACGTATTCAATTTGATGAATTCTACATTTTTACTCTTTAAGATTTGGCTTAGCTGCTAGAATTTTTGCAGTGACTAACATTGCTAAATAATTGCTCAATCCGAATTCTTTCCTAGACAAGCCAAATCTTAGCGGGTTTTTTAGATAGTCACAAATTGCTAAAAATTTTACGCTTGCCAAACAAGATTTTCTTTGATTTGAAGTACATTTTTTTTATAATTAATTGAGTTTGAATGTAGTCCTAAATTTCACATTAAACTTAAGCCCGCGAAGCATAAAGTTATTTTTTTACTCTTAAATGATAACGATACGTCTGAACGACGACATTGGTTTTACCTTTTTGAAGAAAATTTTTAAGAGAAATGTTGACAAATGGTAGTTGAGACACTTTCTTTAATTATATTTTTATCTCTTAGCATCATTTTAATATGCAATTTGATATTTAAACAAAAATAATAACAAAAAAATTGCGATATCTTAGTAAGGTTAAGCAACAATCGAACAAAACTTGGAGATAGTTTTTGAAAGATTGTTAGGTATATAAGATAGTCTACGGAAATCTACAATTTATAGCATAAGTGAAAAAAATTGTTATAATTAAATTTAAATGAATGGATAACCTAGTAGCGTTTTTACCAGAGATCCAGTTCGTTTTAAAATTGTAATAAATTAGACTCCGAATAAGAGCACATGATAGAATGAAAATATAAAACTTACAATTTTTTTCATTCACTTTATTTAGCATAGAATTTCCAAAAAATTGTCACAAACTTGAGCTTTATTATTCAATAAAAGTGCATCGATATTATAGCAACCAGCTTTTAGTTGTATGGCCTTATCAGCTTTTGCAATCTTTCAATTGCATTCTTACTTTACTTATACACATCTGTCAAATGTTTATCTGAATTTGGTATCTGGGATTGTTTTGGTTCTCTCACTTTTTCCATCTTCTATTTATTGCTTTGTTTTAAAGTCTTAGCTTTAAGCTAGTGGTTGGTACAGGTACAAAGTTCTGCTATTTGAACCGAAACGCAACGTGAACCAGATCACAGATTTCCCAAGAGGTTTGCTAATAAACTAGTTTCGGAAGACTTCCTAAGGAACTAAGTTCCTTAAGTTTAGTTAAAGAACCAGGTCACCTACATATATGTATGAACCTGCTCACCAAAACTCCTTAAAAATATTTGAGTTTCCCAGCCCTAGAAGTAACTACTTGAGACCCTGTAAGAGTATCTGTACTTTGACTTTTCATTCCGGATGCTTTTTGTTTTGGCGCAATATGCGCAATGGATTTGTTTTTGTTGCTCTGGCTGTTACTAGTATTGCTTTGCATTGTTTTTGTTGCTGCTGTTGCCATTGCCGTTGGTGCCCCCTTCCTCATAACATTTCAACACGCCGCGTCGAGGAGTCCGATGTGAGACGGCTGATATGGGTACGGTCCAGGTTTTTTGTTGCTACGCGTTTGCGATGCGGCTGCAGATTTGAGCAAAAGTTGCCAGTTTCAGTTTTGTGCGCTGCCTTTTGTTGTTGTTGTAATGATTGTTGTTGTTGTTGGTGATATTGTTGTTGTAGTGATTGTTGTAGCTGCCTGGCTGACTGCCTTGGAAGTGTGAACATTTTGGGTAACACTCTCAGGTGGTTGCAGCTTAAAGGTGTTGGTAATGATGATTTTGAATTATTCATGATTCACGACGATTGAAATTATTTGCGCGCTCGTTGTTGTTCTTCTTGTTGTTGTTGTTAAAGTTTTGCGCGTGTTTTGCGGCAAGAACGACGTTGCTGCCACCGCCGACGTCATCATGGCACTTATAAGGCCGCAGCAACACTCTGCCTGGCATTATGTGCGGCTCAAGTGTGTGTCTTACCTTCTATGCCATATGGATTGGATGGGATTGGGATTGGGATTGGGTTGGTATGTTGACTGCTTGGTGCTTGGGTTGCTTTTGGTTTTATGGTAAATCATTCAAATTGAAAACTACAATAACAGACGTGCCCGGTGTGTATGTTTTTTTTTTTTTTTTTTTTGTTTTTGTTGTGTTTTTGACGAGGGGGGTTGTTGCAGAATGTTCTCAGGGGATGGCTCGCCTGTTGACTTGGGCTTTAACTTATCGTTAAGGCGATTGTCATTTCAAATATGCTGATGTATCTGACTGTCTGTCCATTCCATACGATTGCCACTTTGGTTTTTATGCGTTTGTTGTGTGTCTAGTCTAGTCTAGTCTCAGGCTAGTAGTAGATACAAAAAAGGTTTTGCTTAACTTAACGCGAATGCATGCATAAATAAGAGGCAGTTGTTGTGGGCGTGGCAGTGCGCACATAGTTATAAAGATTGTGCAGATGAAACGAGCTGAAAATGTCAACCCTAAGTAAATACCTGAAGTAGAAACAAAACTTGGTTACATTTGCTTTTTTTTTTTTGTCTTTGGTAAGGGTATGCTTTTGGGATAAGAGAACCCTTGGGAGTGAACGGCAAAAATTAGAGCCATCAAACCTAAATATTTGAATTTAGATAGATTGCTTAGTGTAATGCATTTTGTTTTATGGGTTTTCCGTTTTGGGGTTTAAGCTAACTTCAACAATGCCATCAAAAAAAAAAATAGATATACATATTACAATTCGGTTAAGCTAAAGTTTTGAAATTTGAAAACTAAATGTGTCTATGGTATTTGGCAGGGTTGTCGCTATGATGCACCCATAGCCTGTAAGTACCGAACTTTCGTCGGGTACCATAGGCTTCTTAGGCAAATATTTCATATCAATTCGTTTACTAAAATATTAAAGATTTTTTTCAGTTTTTCTTCTATTAAATTATTATTAATCTAATTAACTATGAGGGCCGTCACAGAATTAGCAAGTGGATTTTTAAAGTTCTAAAACAACAAGCTTATATAATCAACTTTTTAATGCTTACCTTTTAATAGTGTAGACAAATTATTCCTGAAACAATTAGAAAAAAACCGTTATTAATTTATTTATAAAACAAAGTTTAAATTTATCATCATATCTAATTTTAAAAAAAATATTTTTTCATCGTCGTGCTCGTCGTCATCATTTATTTTAGGAACTTGTGGTCTTAGTAAAGAAAACTTTATTTACTCTTACTTGTTCTTATTATTATTTATTTACTCTCTTTAGTATTAAAAAGTTCGAAGCAAGGCTGTATTGTGAGCCTATCGAAGCAAGCGGAGGCTCCCCAGTTACAGTCTAACTTCCATATAGTGACTTTGCATGGGAGCCGAATATTATAAGAGATAAAAGCGTTAGACTAGAAAAAATAGTACCCTAATATAAAATAACTTATAAAAAAAAATTGTTTATTCGTTTTTTTAAATTTAGAAATCAAAAGTGATCTCAACTTTTCTTAAAAATAAGAATGATCACATATTATGCACGTGAATTCACTGCAGAAAAAAAAATTGGTAACTCCTATAATTGAGTCACTTTTCAAATTTAAATTTATAAGGTTAATATTGACAAGTACCTCTATCACATAAAAAAAAATCAAAATCGAAGACTTAAAAAATAGCCCGCTTCAATTATTTTCACCCATACATATATTTTTAGCTTCAATGCAAAACATAATATTTTTGCTTTCTGCAGACAAAGCTTCACAACTTATGATGGAATATGACTTCTGGCATATGGCCACCATATGATCGTTGCACGTGTGGCATGCTGAATGCAAAATTGTCAGCCACTTCCTTAGTTTTGAATAGAACGATGACAAGCCGTCGCATAAACCGCAACAAAACAGGGTGCCACGGTAGTACATAGACGGCCTGTGTGTTCTCATCAAAAATAAGAGCTATAATAAATTTTTACTATTTCAAATTGTTGCTTAGCTGAAAGTCCATTCAGTGGAAACAATACTGAACACAAAACAGTTGATAGATGTCAAAGTGACACTCAGCTGTCAGTTTGCAACCCTATTTAAAAGAAAACCACTTAAAAAACCACCCTATAGATCAATCGCTGTATGTATGTTGCTTAATTGTTTAAGTTATATTTTAAGCTTCTCTTGAGCAAAATTTCGTTGCGAAGTTCCTAAGTCATAACGTAAATTCCTTAAATAAAAACTAAAAATGCTAAATGTTTTGTGTACTTTCAAATAAATTCAAATAAAACAGACATTGGCTGCTTTCAATAAATCAAGTAAAAGAAAATGCGCTTTATCATACTTTCAACTTTTTCTTAAGCTCTTTTGTTGTGGAGTTCATTTTGAAAACTGCATTCAGCTTTAGTCAATAAAAGCGCAACGATATCATAGCAGTCAGCTTTTGTGTGCATATCTTTATCAGCTGCTACAAGGCATTCAATCAGTCAAATGCTTTCAATTGCATTTTTACTCCACATATATAGATCTATTAAGTTCTTGTATGTATTTGGCAGCTGAGATTGCTTTGGTGCTGTCACTTTTTTGCCATTTTCTTATTTTAGCCTTGCTTTGTTGGCTTACTTTATAGTCTTAGCGCATTCAAGCTGCTAATTAGGCAGCATTAAAGGCACATACATAGTATATGCTTGGTAAGCATATATATGTATAGTGGTAGTACTAGTAGGAAAAACTCAATAGCCCCCCTTGGCAAAAGCGCATTAGACGCTTGAGTGCGGTGCCAAAGTCAAAACGAAAATAAATGCCAATAATTTGTACGAACCAATCACTGAGACGAGACGAGCAGTGAACAACCAACGTTTGCCCTTTTTTGGCCAACTCAGGCGAATGGGGGCCAAAACTAAAAACCAATGGAATACAATTTAGTTTTTGAAAGGCTAACGAACTATTTTCACAGCGTTCCTCTCTCTTCTCATGGCACTCCAAAGGCATTTGGCAAAAGTGCAAGGCAAGTAAGTTGCTGGCTGCTATTGAATACACTCAAAGAAAATCAAAGGCAAAATTTTTGCTGCTTCTTTTGGGTATATATATATATAGTATACTGTTTTTTTTTCTTTTGTGTTTTGGGTTTTGTGGGGGCGACTTGTTGTTGTTTGCTACGTGCACACAAACTTAATTTGAAGTTAAAATGTAGCATAAAGTGTAGACAAACACAAAGCAGCAGTGTTGTACTACTTTTAAAAAAAAAGGGGTTCACTACACTCTACTCAATGCGATTCGATAGGACTCGTCTTGACTCAACTCTACATTTGTTTTTGGCTTTTATGATCGAGTTAATTTGAATTTTCAGCAAGCCAAAAAGCCCAACTTCCTGCTGCTGCTGCTGCTGTCTGTTGTCGGCCTTTTGTTTTTCTTCTTTTATCAGCTGAGACAAACAAAAATAAAAAACAGTAAGGCCAAGATTTTTCCAGACAGCCAACAAACAGTTTTTCATACTTGAGCATTAACAGTGAGGGTCTCCTCTCTTCAACAGTAGATAACCCTTCCAGACTTTGTTGCTTTCTTCTCTTGTTTGCAATTTCGCATGCGATTTCACTTTGAAAAGTATTTCCACTTGTTTTATCATGAGTGTGTGTGCATGTCTGCTGCCAGGATAACTCCAGCAATACCACTTTTGTGGCAGCATTGGCTTCTACTTTGCTTTACTTTTTTGGGGGTTTCTTTTTTTTTTTTTGAAAAACGTTTTGTACGTGCTTTGGGTTATGTGTATAGGATTTTCAATACCTCACTATTGATTTTTATACATTATATATAATTTCTTTTTTTTCCCCTTAGACTCTTTTTTTTTGGTAGCTGCTGCGCTGGTTCATACGCCGCTGCCTGCATCATTCATTGTCATCGTTTATATATAGCCAAAAGATTCGATTATGCGATTTAATCTGATTTCGCACAAACGAATGATTCAAATGTAAATGCACACACTCACAAGCATTCAGACACACACACACTCAAGAGCCAACACGCAACACAAACACACGCACGCACACAGTTACACACTCACACCAACGCGCGGCAGTTAAGCCCAGGTAGCACCATCGCCATAGAAATGTTTTTGTATGGTTTTTTTTTTTTTTTTTTGTTAATAGCTTTCGATATATAACAAGCAGATGAAAGCAAAAGATTTGCATTAAAAAAAAAAAACGACATTATGTGGGTGGGCAAGGCTAAACAAAGGGTTAGACTTGGGGCTTGGATTAAGGTGGGGCTTCAAAAAGGTCAAACCTTTGGCCGACGCAAGGGCGCAGCTTATTAGCAATGGGCATATTCAGTTGCGCAGGTGGACAATGGAGCTCATTAATAATGACGCTAAGACTGGACGCAGATGTCTCTTAAGATTATTTATAACCAAAAGATACATACTCTAAGCTGGCGAGTTGTAAGCAGTTTGTAAGGCTACAGACAGCAGCGTCTTAAAACTGCTGATAGAAGTCAGTTTACAAATTATTCGACTGCTCAATTTAACGAGTTTCTTCTAAGGCTTTGTTAATAAGATTAAATTTTTTTAAGCGCTTAAGATTATAGGCTTTGTAAAAGAATTAGGTTTTTTTGTGTATAATTGAAAAAAATTTTGAAGATCTGCATTTTGATTAATTTTTACATTGTGATAACTCTCTTCCAAACAGCTGTCAACATAAAGCTTTATGTTAATCAAGTTATGGGAATCTTTTGAAGACCTGCTTAGATTTAATTTGAAAATTATTAAAAGCATGAATGATGCATATAGGATGATGTTAGATATAAAAATATTTTTAAAGATATCTAATGGTTTAAGATTATATTTTAACTTTAAAAAATAACTATGGAAAAAAAAATTTTTTTTTAAGTAAGTAACTACTAACTTGAAGCTAGCCTTGATAAAACAGACACACAAAAAAAAGTGGTGTGAAATTTACATGAGACAGGGCTACACTTACGGATTTTGTATCGCTAAATCTGACATAGCCTCAAAAACCCTTAAAACGAAGTATATTGGAGGTTATCACAAATCCTAACTTGCTGGGTTTTTTGACCTCAGATACGGACATCGCCGGACAACCGGTCTCGGAAAAAAATGTGTTTTTAAAGTTATATTTGTATAACAGCCGCACTAAAAATAAACGATTTTAGGCAGACCATGCTTGTGGGGTCGCTGAATTCGAATCCGAGGTCCAATCTCAAAACATTGATGTGCTAGAGGCTTTTGGACCTCGGATTCAAATTCAGCGGCCCAAAAACATATAAAAACTTCGTTGGAAGCCATAAATCGAAAAATATTTTATTAGCGTTTTCGGAGCTTATTTCAGAGCCCTTGCGTGTTGTTGTTTTTGTGGGCTTGTGTAATTGTCTTAATTTCGTCAGAAAATCTTTGAAGAAAACCGACTGACTTGGCAAAAGGTATTTTGAAAATACAAAAAATTGGATGCTATTGAAAATAATAGTTTTTAAGCCGTTTTCAGAGTTTTTAAACAAAGTTTTTTTTAATCTCTATCGCATTGAATCTCTTCTAAACCTTGTCAGAAACTCGAATATTTCGTTCTCAATTTTCCTTAAACTAAAAATAATTACTCTTAATCTCAGCATTATGACTAAAAATTCTTACAACGAGCACGAAATGAATTTTTTCTTGAAAGAACTATTTCTTAGAGGCTGCATACAATCAATTGCAATTGTATCATTCTAAATTTCTTCAATTAAGAATTTTAGTCTACAAAAAAACTTATTTCACTTATCGCTCTTTTGACACCGCAAATGCTAGTTTTAAGGCCAGTACGCAGCATCCCAAAGCGCTTCCGAACAAAAACTGATTTGTAAGAAACTTTTCACAACGTATTAGAAAAAAACTTTATATATGTATTTCGCTTCCAAATTTAAGATTATTTTTACCAAGTTTAAGTTAACTTTTCGAATTCTAGCAACATATATATATTTTTTAAATAAATGATTAAACTAGAAAATAATGTAAAAAACCGTATATTCCCATATAATACATGTAAACACATAATGGTCTGACCAGACCCCATCCGTTGGTTCGAAGGGTATCGAAACATTCGTTGGTGCGAGTGTTAAGTAAAAATATGAAACGTATCTTTTGATACCTCGTGATAGAAATAGTGTTGAATTGCTTTGCATTCAATATATTTATTTTTTATATTTATATAACACTGTTTTGTTCGAACATCTGTGTAAAGCTTCCATACATGTTTGAGACGAAGTTTCGCGACTATTTTTTTATACATGAAAAGTTCGTTGTTGTACGGAAGCGTTTCGGACTGCTGCGTACTGGCTTTTAAGGGCAAAACGCTCGCATGAAATTCTTGATTTTTCATCTCCGCGTAAAATAAAAAAATAAAAGTGTTGGCCGATTACGCCAATTACATCAAAAATCTCATTCATTCATTCGACATTTTGGGCTTTAACATAATATCAGCTTTTTAACGATTTTGGGCACAACCTTGATGAACTCACTTCATTGTAACAGCAGTGAGTTGCTTAGCTTATTAAATATTTGTAACAACTAACTGCGATCAAAAACAAGCCAAAATGAGATAATTAAAAATGTCTTGGCTCAAATTTGTTTACGGCTGTCAACGTAATATCGTCTAATCTTATCTCTGCCCTCTCTAGTAAGACGCTCAAAACTTAAACTAATTAAATTTGCTGCGAAGTACTAAAAGATTCCTATAAATTTCTGCTGCAAAAGTTTTCTTGGCTGTCATATTCATTTATCATAGCTTTTCATTTATCATAGAAATCTAAACTATATAATATAGTATATACTATATGTACACACGTGTAGCAGCAGCTAAATCAGCATAGAAATCGAAAAGTTGCCTCAAGGCTTGTGGCTCCCTCTATCTATGCCCCAAGTTACTGGCACACCTCGCCACACCGTGCAACCCGCATAGTACCATTTACAACAGTTTTCACCTGTTCAATGCCTTGTGCGGGTTTTACGTTTGGGTTTTTGGGGAAACTTTTTGGTACAGCGGTTTTTGGCAGCTAACAGTAAGAAAATGGCGCTTAAAAAACTTTTCACTATGCCGCATCAGCTTCAGCTTACACTTTGGCTCTAGCTGAGGCTCAGCTCAGTCAGCTTTCAGCTGCTACTTTTGCTACTTAAAGTTTGCTTTTTGTCTTTGCATATACATTCACATAGATAGTATATAATATATGTGCAAAGTTGGCGCACACAGATACTTCTTTCTATAAGCTCTCTACTGGGGCTTGCTATCCAAATTGTGCGCAAATTAATTGAACGCAAAAAATGTATAAAGCAAACAGCTCTCAAGCCAGCTTTGCTACCTGTCAGCCGGACGGCCTGGCCTGCTGGAGACTTGGGACAGGACACTCTACTGGCTGACCAATGCTTTGCTTGTTAAATTTAAAATGCTCTTCACTCATGGCCAAAGCCAATGGGGAAAACTGCCAGCAAGACACACAAAGCCAAAGGTAAAAAAAAACTCCAAGTTTTTACCACTCATTTTTTCAACTGACACTGCTTGGGCTTGGTCGTGTTGCCTCCGCTCGCCTGCTTGTCTGTCGCCCGTCTTGGCAGGCTGCTAATCCAGGACAATAAGTGTTTGTCGTAGGGATTTAGACAATTATTCACGTTAAGTTGACGTTTGAGTTGGGGGCGTACTCGGAGCATTCCATTCAAAACGCTTGGCTGACGTCTGCGGCGTTTTGTAATTTTCAACTGGCAAACGTTTCAATTTTTATGCCTCGCATTTTGTATTATAAGCGCATTAAGATTTAAGGTGTCAGCGACAATAGTGGGTCGTTTGCTGGTACCCGGCTGCACGGGTAGTCAAGTTGGCGGAGTAACCGATGTCGAGCTGTACAGCGTGATGACATGTCGCCTGGAAGTAATTTTTATATTTATTTTTGCAGCAGCTGCTAAGTCCGCCAGGCAATTTTATGATGACATTTCGTTTTCTTTCGAGGATTTGCGCTTTTGCCATGCCCTTCTCTCATTTTTTTGGCAACACTCGCATATAAATTTTAATATAAAAGCCCTCGAAGTACTTTATTTGATTTTGTCGCCACAATAAAAAAAAAAAGGCTAGCGGGGGTTTTTTGGGGTAGCACTGCTGCACGTGGCATTTGGCAAGTGTTGGGCTGTCTTGCTCTCATATGTGACCCGCCTTGGTCACGTAGCAAACATAAAAGTATTTACAAATAATATTTCCATATGGTAAGACGTGACAAAGACTCAAATTAGCGTGCGTTTATCTCTGGTTTGGGAGCCCGGCACGGTCGCACCATAAACAACATGCTCGGAGTCAGTCAGTTGGGTCCACCAAACTTATCGTAAACATAAATTTTTATATGTCGAAAAACGCTTCGTACATAATTTTAATGATTTGTGATTGGAAGTTGCAAACTTTTTGCCGCCTCGGAAACAAAAATGAAAAAACTTCAATTGGAATTCTCCTCTTGATTGTTCAGTTTTGGCTGGGAATTTAATTTTATGTTTGAACATATTTTTAATGTTGTTTCTTACTTTTTTAATAGTTTACTTTTGAGCACCCTAAGACATTGAACATTTTTGGCAGTTTTAATGGCTGTATTTGGTGGCTAAAACTTTTCTTTCCGTTTTTATTTTTTTCTTTCTTTTTTTTGCCTTTAATGCCTTACATTTTTATATGCTTTTAGAGTTTATATGACTTTTATTCTGCGGCTCTTTGTTGCCTTATTTGGTTTAATGCGCATAATAAAAATTAAAGTTGCTTTGCTGGGCTAAAGGTTTTTCCTTGAATTTTTAAGTATTTTTACGCATGTTTTGAATAAACTACAGAAAAAATCGCTTGATTTATCGCTCTTTAAGTTTTGCAGTTATTAAGTTCTTGAGATAAGGTTTTAATTTCATGTAAATAAATTTATAGCTTAAAGTCGAAGCTAAACGTTTTTAGTGTCATTTAAGCTGGAACAACATTTTTTTATGACAAAAAAAAATAGAACGCAGATGCGCAAAATGTTTTTTTTTAAGTGGTAACAAAATTTTTAAAAGTTGGTATTACTTGGTGTTGTTATGAGTAGCTGTCAGCTTTTGGTATTGGAAAACTTTTTAGATTACTATATTTGTGACTAAAATATATACAGTCGAATTTATACATTAAAAGAGAGAACATAAAATATCTCAAAACCTTCATAGTTCTATCTGCAAAATATCAAACAAAGAGGCTGGAAATGAGGGGAACGACGATTCGAAATGTTGAAACGAATCCTTTTCGAAAAGACCAGAGTCTACGTCATCAGCTGTAAGCTTCTCTAAGAGATAAGCTTTGCCGCTAATGATGGTAGATTAATAAGCAACAGACGACTCTCGTAAGAGAGTAGCTTAAGCCGTTGTGGCCAGCTTAAGCTTCTAAGAGCGAGTAGTAGAAATTACTTTTAAGCCGATTCATTTTTGTCAATGTTTATAGCGTATTGAGTGCTCCAGGACGATCTAAGTGATTAACTAACTGATTAATATCCACTTTATTTTATTTGCTTTTCAAATTACATTTTTTTGACAAAATAAAGTTTTTTTAACTAAAATAACTACGCTATACTACGTCACTTTGGCACTTCTGCATTTCTGCCTCGTTTTTCACGTTGTTACTCGCGCAATTCTGCCTTGTTTATGTCACTTTGGCAGTTCTGCATTTCTGCCTCGTTCTTCACGTTGTCACTCGTGCAATTCTGCCTATTTGCTTTTCTGCCCAACAGAGAGAACATCCTAAGTGACTGGCTAAGATTTTGGTAAGCATCATGATGCATTAAATTGCTCTCAAAATACGTAAATTTTTTTGCCATATTTAAAGCTTATTGTACGTATAAATCAAGTCTTATAAAAATATAAAATTTTAAGCTTACTAAAAATTTTAATAAAATTTCAAAATGTTTTCCTATATCGTTTCCTTAAGACTACGTTTTATAACAAGTTCAACTGACATCAACACTTTCATGCTAATCATATAGTAAGGCAAAAAGTTAACAGACCGTGGCCATACCGGACATTTTTGTTATGCAAAAATGAAAATCAGCTGGAGAAGAGATACAGGATGGCTGGAGAATGGAAAGTTGAGAAAGAATCGTCTGCTGGATGATATATGTATGCAAATGTAGGCTGAAGCAATGCTCAATGTGCCCCGAAAACTTTTCACACAGCATGCAATGTCCTTGTCCATTTCTGTTGCTCCATACTTTATAAAAAGGATATGCGAGTTGATATATATGCAAATGCCAGATGTTGAAATTGCTTAAATGCAAAAGGAGGAGTTTTTGTTAGTAGCCAGTAGACAGCTAGGCGACAAGTGCCGCCTGTTTGTAATGTGCTTAAAGGACGCAGGCCTACATTTGGCCATGTGACATTGGGCGCTTTTTGAAAAACTTTACACAGCTTATAGCATGGAGCAGCCTTGGCAACACTTAAAGAGCAAACAGCTAGGAAATTTCAATTAATAGCCATAGCCGAGCGCTGTCAGAGACTGAAGCGAAGCCACTTCCGCTCCCTAAGCTCACACAGATAGATGCAAGCAAACTCACAGATACACATAGACAGTTTGGTATGCGCTGGGCAGCTCAGCTGTTGTATAAGGATATGAAGCTAACGTGCGCTTCCAAGTTCACTAGACAATTTATTTTGCTTTCGATTTTCCAAACTGTCAGTTCACGCTTAAATGCGCACAGTTCAATTTAAAATGGTACAAACACACACATAAACATACACATGTATGTGTGTATATATATACCATACATAGCGTATCCTAGCCAGAACTCTGCCTGGGCGCTGAGCCTAGACGCAGCCAGCAATATGACACGCCTGCAGTTACTCGACTGTTGGATTTGGCTTTCAGTTTACGCAGCAAACTAGGTTAAGAGGTTGTTATCCTTATGCCCGTGTGTTTGGAAATAGGCAACGTCGTTGACTGTTTGTGAGTCCTTCTCATATCCGTTGCAGATATACGAAACGTCCTGTCGCTGCGATTGTGTTGAGCCGCCGCTGAGACTGAAGCTGATGCGCTAACCGCAACGGCCCTGCTGCGGCTCCTGTGGCTGCTGCAACACCAATGTCATTATGACGTTTGAAACCAACGATAATGAAGAGCATGATGATGAAATTATGAACGCAAAAGCATTTGCATTCATTATATATGGTTTTTGCTACCTACCCCCTTCCCTTAAAATGCACCATGTGCTAGAAATTAAACTAACGTTGCTCGTTAGCCAACGACCCGGATATAGGCGAGCGGGCGGACAGGGGCGTAATGTATAAGGGTAGCATACAGTTGCAAATTGTGGCAACTTAAATGCAATGCCACAAAGCGTTAATGGATTTTTCTTTTGCAAATTTGTATTATTTACACTTGGTGAAACGCGTGGTGTGTACTACATGTGGGAGCTAACATGTGTGCTTCTGATTTTCCAGCTCTAAGCCACTTCACTAAATTTTGATATAGAACTAAAACAAAAAAAAAAAAAAACAAAAACCCAACGTAAATCATCACGTCAAATATCATTCAGTTTTAATGCATATTCCCGAAAGGCTTGTTTAGATTGATTGGGTTTTGGGTTTGGGTTTAGGGTTGCAAAACATGTATAAACACAAATTAGAAGCTCTTCAACGATTGTGCATGAGCTGTTACTGGGTGTGTGGAGCACGCTTATCAATCATGCATTGATTTTGACAGAAGATTTTAATTGACATTGTTTTGGTAAATCCATAAGCGATCCAAGCGAATGCTGGCCATGGAACCCTAGCAAATATATTTTAGTAGCTATTTGATTTACAAAAATAATTACAATATAATTTTTATTAAAAAAAAATAGCTTCTGAATAGTCTTTATGATAATTTAAAAAGAATCATTTCTTAGAAAAGACAAATTTTATCATATGGACACATGTATATATATAATATGTATAAAAAGAAAAAAATTATGAAACGCGAAATCAAACTTGAATTTACCCAAACCATGGCTTCTTTACATACTAAGTGAGAACTATATTGACGTTAAAACTGGAAGTAATTATACAATATAGCTTGAGAACAAATTTATTTAAATCTCACAACTTGTGTATCTATTAAACATGTTGCTCCAACGATACGGGTCTCCTCACAAACTTTTAGGTGGGGCAAATCCGACCTAGTAATTGGTTTTGGCTATAAAATGCTTATTTGATATCGTTTCAACTCGTCCGATATACTAAATTAAAGCCAACGCTTTCAAAAAAGTCAATTTGTCATTTTGAAATATGTTGGGGTAAGCCCGACCGCCTATTTTTTTGGCTGATTTACCACAGATATGATCTAAATCTAATGGGTCTTCGATTACAAATCAAAATAGCATGTTATTGCTTTAAAAAACTGAAAGTATTTATTTTAAAAAATCGTAATGTTCAGAACATATGAATCGTAATGAAAGTTGAATGAATGTCCATAAAGGGTGATTGGATTGAATACCTAACAAATGACGACGCGAATAAAAAACATTATACGAAATTTCCAACCAGTACTATACATCCACTTACCGCCTTTTTTCAAACACTTAATTTAAAAAGCAAAAATGTGTAATCAAATATTCAAAAAAAATATATTTTTTGTCGTTTGAGCATCTAAATATAGACTGGCCAACAACTGTCATGCTACTATTTTGTTTATTTTTAATCCTCTACACGACAACACTAATATGAACCCGCTCAGTATTGCCGCTGTTTAGCAACAGTGGGAGGTCGTGTTTACCCACAAAGTCGGGTTCACCCCACCATAGCCTACATATTTTTAAGCAATTTTTTTTAAACGTTATTTACGATCAAAAGTCAAAAGTCTTTATAACCCTCATAGCATTCCCCTAAATATCTTATTTAAAGAAAACTTTGAGATATTCCTGTTTTCTTAGCTTGCCTTCAATATCAAATTTTTTCCACGAAAATCACATTTTTAAGCAGTTTTTCTTAAACGTTATTTACGATCAAATGTCAAGAGTATGTGCAACCCTCACAGCATTCCCCTAAATATCTTATTTAAAGAAAACTTTGAGAAATTCCAGTTTTCTTAACTTTTCTTTAATATCAAATTTTTTCCACGAAAATCATTTTTCCTCTTAAAGCAACATTTTTAAACGCCACTTTACTACAAATATTTTCCCAACAAGCTTTGTAAAGGCTTACGTCACCTTCAGCACCCTATAGACCTCATTAGCCGTAAGTGTATCAGCCGAGCATACCCTTTAAGCCCTTTAAAAAAAAATCTCAACTATCAACCCTTTTATATGTTGGTGCGCCTAAAAGCAGGCAATTGCTTTTTATTGTTATTGAAATTACGCACCCAACTTCAATTTCATATGCGCATTTCTTTCTATTTTTAAAAATAAAATCGAGCATAAGTATATTAAATATATGTGAGTGTACAATTTCTTCTGTCTGCCTTTGTATTAGTTGTTGCATTCAAATTCTAATTTTCTACAATTGCCCTTAACAGTGGCAAACAAGAAACCAACTAGGGCTACTTCACTGGCTGTTTGTTAACTTGGCTTTTGTTGGTTATGCTTATTCTTCTTTTGTGCTACGTTTTGCTTTTCTTCTGCGTTTTTTTTTTTTCTTCGTTTTTTCTGTGCTAAATGATTACACTTAACTAGATTTGCATATATTTAAACATTTCCTTTTTGCCAGGCGAATGCGCGAAAAGCAAGCAAAAGAAATAAAATAATTTTTTAAAATAAATAAAAAAAAAAAAACCAAGCGCAGCAAACTACGCACGGTGGCTGAGCGGAAAACGAAATATATGCACGTGCGTCCTGCATGCCTGCTGCTGTCTCTACTCCTGCCGCTGCTGCGTACAAAAGGATTATTAAGGAGCTTCATATGTAAATGAAAACCAAATGCACACGCAGACGAAGACTAACGCACATGACTGTGGGCGACATAGCACAGCGGGTGTAGCGCGCGCAGAGAGAGAAAGAGAGTGCGGAACAGATAAAGACGAGCAAAAGATAACCTGGCAGGCAAGCAGCCACACTTTGACAAACACCCAGCAAGCCGCACAGCCAAAGCCAGCCAGAGCCAGACTTTGATGCGAGGGTTGCCATGAATGTAACGCAAGCAGTCAATCAAGTGGAAACTATTGGAAGTTTGATATTTTGTAGTCATTTGCTAAAATTATTTCGTCTTATGTCACAATGAAATTTTATCGTATAATGAAAATCGAAATGCATAAGTGGATGCACATACTTGCAAAGCAATTTTGTGAAAGTCGTTCAAAACTATTTAGCCATCTAAATTGTCACATATCTTATCTTGAGATTGAGGTATACCTGGTATAAAGTTGGAGTACATTTATCACTGCAAGTAGTACAATTGACCATCAAAAGGATTTGTTTGTGGAGCCTGTTGCAACGAAAAGTCAATAAAATAAAGTTTACAATATATTTTAACATGCTGCTTAGCTAGGATCAGTGCGAATAAATCCCAGTCCGACATCAGTCGGCTGTTTGTATGATTTTCAGGACGTGTTGCAATCAACAAAAGTTGGGTTTGTTTCTTTAACCAAGCCATTGGAGCATTGTTGTGAGCTTGATTCTCAATAGTACGAGTATACAATAAATTTTTTGTTAAAAGTGTTCGCCAAAGACTAATATTCTTTAACTCTACAAGACGAATTTTCAAGTAGTTCAAGTGTTTCGAAAACTTACGTAAAAAATATTTTAAAAAAGATGGCGTACGTTAAAGTCGGGCGCGGACGACTTTGGGATACCCTGTACCACCACATTGCAATCAAGTCCGATATATTACTTACGAACACCAAAAACAATTTCTTTGCCAAATTCAGTTACAATATTTTTATAAACAAACGAAACACAACGAATTTTCTTCAAAAAACTTGTTTTTGACCGATCGGTCCTATGGGAGCTATATTATATAGTCAACCGATTTTGATCAAATTTGGTACTGTGCTTAGGCACTCTAAAAAACTTCCAATTGCCGAATTTGGTTACGATATCTTCATAAACAAACTAAACAAAAAGAATTTTGTTCAAAATACGTTTTTTCGACCGATCTGTCCTATGGGAGCTATATAATATAGTCAATCGATTTGGATCAAATTTGGTACAGTGCTGGGTATCCCTAAAAAACTGACAAACACCAAATTTGGTTACTATATCATCACAAACAAACGAAACACAACGAATTTTGTAAAAAAAACGTTTTTTTTGACCGATTGGTCCTATGGGAGCTATATGATATAGTCAACCGATTTTGATAAAATTTGGTACAGTGTTTAAGAACTCTAAAAAACTTCGGAATGTCACATTTGGTTACAATATCTCAACAAATAAACGAAACACAACGAATTTTGTAAAAAAAACGTTTTTTTGACCGATTGGTCCTATGGGAGCTATATGATATAGTCAACCGATTTGGTAAAAATTTGCTACAGTGTTGAAGATCCATAAAAAACTCCCGAATGCCAAATTTGGTTACAATATCTTCACAAACAAACGAAACACAACGAATTTTGTAGAAAAAACGTTTTTTTGACCGATTGGTCCTATGGGAGCTATATGATATAGTCAACCGATTTTGATAAAATTTGGTACAGTGTTGAAGATCCATAAAAAACTCCCGAATGCCAAATTTGGTTACGATATCTTCACAAACAAACGAAACACAATGAATTTTGTAGAAAAAACGTTTTTTTGACCGATTGGTCATATGGGAGCTATATGATATAGTCAACCGATTTTGATAAAATTTGGTACAGTGCTTAGGAACTCTATTGTGTGCCAAATTTGGTTACGATATCTTCATAAACAAACGAATTATCCATCTAAAACTTTTGGTTTTTTTCGAGGTCCTCTGAAACACCCCTATGGGAGCTATATAATGTAGTCCCGATATCAAAAAAATAAAATAAACTTGTCTCCTATGGATTAATAAGGGATCTTATCTGAAAGTTTGGTTGCTCTAGATCTTACCATCTCTGAGATCTAGGCGTTCATACGGACAGACGGACAGACGGACATGGGTATATCGACTTCTCTAGTCACTCTGATCATACTTTAGGTAACTTTGGGGGGTCTCCGACTTCTCCTTCTGTACGTTACATACATTTTCGGCTTGCACAAACACAATATACCCTTTGTACCATACGGTACAGGGTATAACAATCAAACCATTTACCATGAAAATATTTGTTTTAGTTCTCTACACCCAAAACTTAAAAGACAGCCCTCGCTTAAAGCGTATGCAAGAGAAAGAGAAGCGTTTGTCGAGTAGACAATGTTTGGCTACCTTTATACCAGCTAGAAAGTAGGTGAAAACCGCCATTGCAGACACACCAACACATATAAAACGCTGAGCACGGGCAATGTCATAAAGAGAGAGTGAGACTATCTGCGTGTGTGTGTGTGTTGGTGACAGAGCGTGGTCTTAAGGGGACACAAATGGGTAACAGAACAAGACCCGCACCCATTCGTTGGCACGTAATTTATGCTTAAGATAAAGTCCTTGAATAAATACATGGAAAATCCTTTGAAATTGAAATTAAATACGAATATCATTCTTTTTTTTTTTTATTTTTTTGCTCTTCTTAATACGCAGACATACACAGAGAGATACACACACACACACACGTGTGCATCTCATGCATGCCATTGCAGACAAAAGGCAAACGGGAAATGAAATTAACATTTGAGTGCGCACTTTTCCTAGCTAAAATTAAAACGCTTTTCATAGTTACCATATACTACTACTACTACTACTATGTACAACAAAACCAAAAACGATTTTATCTCCTAGCTTGGGTCCTGCACATGCTTGCATATTTATTTATTTGATTTTTGCATGACTCTACAATGCCTATAGATATTTAAAGGCATTTGCATATTCAAAGAGAACTGCTGCCAAATGTGGTAACAACAAATATTTGGCTTGCCATTTGGCATATTAAAATCATTTCCATATTCATTGGCATGAAAACAAATAAGAAATTGAAAAATTTAAAAACTGTAGCATACAACTTAGTTGCATTTTACGTTTTGGCAATGGCCTTAACTCGGCCTGAAACAAATGAAGTTATTAGTACACTTGGCAGCATTTTGCAGCTGCTGTTATTGTTTTTGTTGTTGCTGTAATGTTCTTGAACCTTTTTAGTATTTTATTATGAACTTTTAGTCGTAGAATGCAGAATGTCAGTGTTCTGTATTTTGTTACAGAAAGACGCTGCATATTATATTGTTTTAAGCTGGCAATGCCAAACGAACTGAAGGGTACATTAGTTGTGGATTATAAGCGATAAAGTGGAGAAGTTACTATTTTTAGACTGTTTATATATTAAAACATTTTAATCAACGTTTTCATAACTCTTGCGGAGTTTCCAGAGACGCTTACAGTAGCTAGCAAATAAAATTCCCTTTGGTTTCTTTGCTTATTTATCGATACATAAAAGAATATATTTTTATCGTAAGCCCGATGGGCACAAATTGTCGCTCCAACGAAATATTATAATAAAATATACAGAATTAAAAAAAAACCAAAGTAATTCTAAAATATTATCAAAATTCAGCAATTTCGTTTCCACGACTCATTTGATTTATATTTTAATTTTAACTCTGATTTAAGTTGAAAATATTTTGAAATGCATATTTTTAACGGTTGATTCAAAAAATTACAAGATCAAAAAATTTTTTTTAAACTAATTCTTTAGCACTTAAAATGAAAAAAAAAACTTAAAATTGATATAAAATAGAAAAGATATTTTTTAATCATCTATGTATAGGGGTGGTAATTTTTTAACTATTTCCTTTTTAAAAAATGACTGGTTCAAAGAAATCTTGAGAAGGTAATTTTTGCGAATAAATTCTTATACCACAACAATTTTAATAAACTTCCTTGATAAAAAATTTGTTATAAGAAAAACTAAATCTTAAAGCTTTCAAAAAAAAACACTGTTAGATATTTTAAAAAAAAAATTTTAAAATTTAATTTCAATATTTAAGTTATAATTTCTTCTGTACGGACTAAATTTTCACAATATATATTTTTAACAAATATCTGTGCTTTTTAAGTACAGCTTCTTTAAAGAAACTATCATAAGATCATCTTTGAACAATTTTATTAAAAATAAGTTTAAATTCTAATACAGGCACAATTTTCCTAATTCAAGTGTAAAATTTTGAAATTTTTTTGTTTGAATCTAAAAAATTTAAAGTTTTAACTTTAAAATAAAATTTGTTAAAAGATATCCTATGGAAAACTATCTTTAGATAGTAACATAAAATATTCCGTATGGGCCGTATTTGGGATATCCCATTTGAGATTTTTTTTTATATGAAGTTTTTTCATTCCGTGCGATAATTTTCGAACTGCGTATCAGCCTTAAAGCAAAATTAAGAAAAGAATCACAATCTTCAGATAGATATAGTATTGACTCAATATAGCTAAATATTAAGCATCGTCAAATCTATATTCTCCACATTTGTTCAGCAAGCAAAAGGCTGTTCAGAAACTTCTAAGCAGCATTAGTCTTGGACTCTAAAATCAAACTAAAATGTATCCAACAGTCCTTATGCGCCGCATACAAAATATTTTGTAATTTTGTTTAACAATCTGAACAATCTGAATGCAATACCTTTGAAAAACCCAAATATTGCTGCATTGTTTTGCTGCCGGAGCCATTTTCATTTTCATTAGAATAAATAATAATTTTACCTTTGTGGCATGTTCGTTTGGTTTATGATTTTGATTTCCATTTGGTTCTTGTGATATTTGCATAGACCCCAAATATTAAATTGCCAATTCCCAAGCATTTAAATTCCCCCCCACTGTTGCAATATAGGAATTCACAATATTTTGTACCCTCTGGCAATTTAATTATTCGATATTTTATTTGTTTTTGTAGTACGTTGTTGTTGCTGCTTTTGTTGCAGTTTTGAAGTGTTTGTTATTGAATTTTCAGTTGTGGTTTTTGTTGCGCCGTCGGCTTTAAAAACACAAAAGCTAATATATAAAAAAATAAAAATTTAACTATCTACAACAAAATTAATTATTAAATTTTGTGCGAAATTTTGTAAATAGAGTAATACGATACAACAAATATAAAACAAAAGGTTTCTAATATTAATTATATGTAGAAAAATTACAATTTTTATGCAAAGGCATTCAAAGTAAATTTTTATGTACTTGTTCAGAGATTGCAAATATTATTAAAATTACTATGAAATATTATATGTAGTTAGTTAAATTTTGTGTAACATGATATTTAATTGGAAATAAGTAGGACAATTGAACATAGCTAATATTTATGAAAATATGCAAGGATTTAGACTTAATTTGAGTGCCATCAGTTTTGCTATTATTTAAGCATATTTAAAGCCAAAAAAGCTGTTTATTGTTTTATATTTATAAAGCAAAGTACTATATAGTTTGTGTAAAATTAAAGAGAATTTTCGAAAGTTATTTTTTTACGAATTTTAGCTGCCTTTACACAAACAGACGCTTAAAAATATTTTCGGAAACGCCTGCTTAAAATATTAATTTTTAAAATAGTTTTAGGAGCTTTTGAGTTTTCAGTATCTTTTGGAATGGAGCTACTTTGAGTATGTTTAAGATGCTTTTATAATTGGGCTTGAGATTTAATTCTTCGGAGAGTATATGAACAGCGTTAAAGTCAATTCAATTTGATCTTAAAATCAAAAAAACTAAAAATCTTACAATTGTTGAAAAACCATCAATAAATCTTATAAAACGAAATTAAAATTATTTTTTTTGCGATTTTAACAATTTTACTTGAATTTTTTTTTAGGATAATATGATACTTTGTGAATCAATTAAATTCGATTTCTGGAAATAGCTACGAAAGCTAAAAGGTTCATTAGTAAATTTAAATAAATGGTATAATTTGAAACAGTTTCTGAACCCCACTGCGGCATTGGCAGATATACCACAAAACAGCTGCTAAGATCTAGACTGGTTCGGCAAGCAACTCCTCTGCTTCTATAGCTTGAGTAGGTTCAGCAAAATATACCCATTGGATTAGATTTCTCTTAAGATAATAAATGAGTTGCTTACGGGGCACTGCAGAATCAGAACACACAAACTTGCAGAGTGTGACGTTCTAGTAGAAGGGTAACCCTAATATCGATAAACGATGTCAGCCGACTACATCCATTACAAATAATTAAGTTTGTCTCGAACTCTAGGGCTAGAAGGCAACAGAATATATGCTAAGGGTCGTATGCAGCAATCCTAATACTATTGTTCTTAAACTGTTATTTTATATTTTATCTATTAGACGCTAATAAAAAAGTCATAAACATTTTGCTCAAGTTTTCTAAATTTCGACGTACTTGCGTCCCCCTCTTATTGAGTATATTACTAGATAAAATAAAAAACAGCTCAAGTGCTTTACTAAAAAGTAACTAAAATAAAGAAAATAATCTATCCTGCATCTATGTATATAAAAACCACTAAATTTTAACTGGCTCTCAATTTATTTCGCAAAACGAGTCAATAATAAAAATATCTCTCAACATTCCTGCACGCTCTCAACAATATTTAAAAACCTAAACTCACAAGTTGTGCAGAGACATTGATATTTGATATCTAGACAATTTATGGCAGCAATTGACAAACCCGTCGCTAAAAATGTTGCCTACATTTCGGCGCACAACTATCAAATAAAAACTAAAAAATATTTAAACAAATCAAAATAATATTTTGAGTTGGCATGTTGAAAATTGTTGCAAACTGTGCAAGGTAGTTGGCTTTAGATACGAAGAGAGAGAGAGAGCGAGTGCAAATGGCAAAGCAGCTATATAAATTTCAATCTATCATTTATTCAAGTCTAGGCCAGGCCGCAAAAAAGATACAAAAAAAAAAAAAAAAAAACAACAAAAACAAAACGTTGAATACTATTATGCGTAGATATGTTAGTAACAACAAAAACAACAAGGACAACTAAACGAAGCGTCGCGCCGAGTACGTTGCCATTGCCATAAATTCCCATCAGATACGCGTATATTTATTTACTGCAACACTCACACATAGCTACACAAAAACACACACAGATACAGGCAGTCAGACGACAAGCGGCGACAAAAATTGTAGCCAAAATAAAATGGCTGCTGCTTCATATTTTATTTTTTGTTTCTCTGTTTCTATGTTCTAGTATGTACTTTCCTTTTTTTGTTTTGCTCTTGTTTTGTAAATATTTTTCAAAATGCGTTTTTGTTTACTGAACGACTCGACTGTTTTGCTCTGTGTTTTTTAATTTTTCTGCGCTCTCTAGTTTTTAGGTATACCCTATAATCGTAGGCTGAAGGATAACGATATACTTCTTTACACATAAAACCCTATATCTTAGAAAACATAAGGTACACCAAATTTTAGCAAAAATTATTCGTAGTCCTATGATATATTAACCCTACTCGTTCTCATGTGAGCTTAATCAACGACAAAACGTTGTCCTTTTTATAAATCCCTTCACTACACACTCCATACACGGGCGCAAATTTTTTTTTAAATCGTGAGCAGGGTATCCCACTGTCAGGCACCGCCCCGACTGATTCACTATTTTTGATTTTTATATATATATTTTTTTTTTTTGCTGTTTTTTGCCATTATTTTGATTTTATTTTTTTGTGGCACAATGAAAAAGGATTTTTGTATATGCCTTGGCCCACCATTTTATTTATATGTGTGTCGTTCACTTGGGTAGTTATTTTTGATTATTTTCTGTTTGGCCAAGCGCCTATGTGTCTGCAAGTATGTGTGAGTGTATATTTGAGTGTTGCATACCACCAGGCGCTAGCTACTCAAATATTTATGACAAGCGGCTACGAGTTGCCACACAAAATGTTGCACACAGACACAAACTGAAATACATTTCAATATTTGCCATTTGCAAGGGGCCACAAAAAACCAAGAAAATAATAAAAATAAAAATTGTGCAATAATAATTAAAAAAGTTGCACGAAATGCAGCGCATAACTTTTGCTGCTATATTATTGAACATATTTTTCATGGCAACAATGATAACTGGAATTTCCAATTGAAATACAAGAAACAAAACATTTTTGGCAACATGTGAGCAAGGATGACTAATTTGAAAGCACTGGCATTGGAAAAATTAATGACGGCGTATACTGGCGAACAGGAAATACCAATGAGTTGGCAATAACGTATAAATGTGCATAAGGCTAACTGGAACTAGTTAGTAAAAAATTTCAAATTCTTTTAGTATGTATTAAAAATGAGATCATGATCATTTAGTCTTTTAAAACTAGGTGTGATGGAACTAAAGTTTTCTATATGTTATCTTTAATATTTTTAAAAATTTTGTATTTTCAAGTGTAGTAGTACTCTACGTCATCTAGCAGACACCTCACCTTCCCCGCCTTCTTCTCTCTATGGTTTCAATAGCTAGAGCACCTTCTACCGCACCGAGACCACGAGCTATTCTTTGCAACGGCCACATGGAGCACTGCTTTACCTGATGAAAATAAACAGCTTGACATAATAATCGGAATCTCTTTACATTGACGTCATCGAAAAATTCGTAGTTTCATGGAATATAGTGAGGTAGTCAGTTCATAAAGGGCTAAAGACCTTACGACGAAGAGCATGATAACTTCAAAGAGCACTGATATAAAGGTCCTGAGTGGCGCTCTTTTCTACTTAAATGAAACACAACTCTCTCTTGTTATCGTTTACTCATAGCTGAAAAGGCATATCATTCATCATCAAATTCTGAAGTTTGGCAATGCTACACTTAGCTTATGCTGTACCCTTTACCGTGTGAAGCTATTAAGCTGACATTTTTCAAGCACCACTCAGGACCATCTTTAGAGTCCAGGTTATGCAAGTCGATCCCTTCGTAATACACACATACTAGATCTCAGAGTTCACATGAACTCGGGACTCCAAAAAGATATAAAACACTAAGGAATTAAAAGCTGAGTAGTCCTATTAAAAATTTCGCTATTTGGAGATATGTATATAATTTGTTTAGTACATAAAATTTGGAATGGTGCGAAATGTAGCGATACAAATGTAGCGATACATCCACAGGTTCTATTAATTATTAATTTTTATTTAATTTTTATTTTTTTTTTTTGTGCTTTATTCCCTTTAAGTATTTACATTTTCATTAAATTATTTCATTTTATATAAATGCAGGTAACTGGCCAGAGGTATCCCATAGTGTTAAAGGAATTTCAAAATAATCGCACCAAATAAGAAAAAAATATTCTTAACTTCAAATATGTATCAAAAAGAAAATTTGTTTATTATCGGCGCTCTATATACAGCTCTCAAAGATCTTATGCACTAAATATGGAAGAAGGACCTGCTTAACTTTGAAAATATTTCTAATTCGACAGAAAGCAAACGGTTTTTGTTTTATAAAAAAAAAATATTTTAGTTCTTTAATGTAGCTATCAAAGGTCTTACAACCTAAATAAGAATGAATATATACTGTCTCAACTTCCTAGATATCTCTAATCCGACAGAAAAAAACCCGAATCTATGCATACAATTATCGAAGTTCTATATATAGCAGCCAAAGTTCTTAAAATCGTATACTTTAGAATTACAACTGCACTACAACTGAGTATTATATTTCATTGTAGGAAGTTCGTGACGTCATAAAATCCGTTTATTAAATATAATTACTTTTGCTAATTTTATTTTTTAATGACGTTCAAAAATAAAGTTTTTACAGCACCAATCAGAACTAATTTTTGCTCGCTAGCATAGCATGCAATTGTTGAATATTATTTCAAGTTTCTTTTACTTTTATTTTAGTTTTGAACAAAAAATTGGCTTACAAAAGGGACTTTTTTTACTATTTATTTTTATTTGGTTAGGCAACACTTTTTTTTAGTATTTTCTGGCACTGTGTATTGTGCATATTTTGTTAAATAAACTTTTAATTTTTTATTATATTTTTATTAAGTTGCTTTATGTGCGAAATGTATGTGGTAAGCACTGATGTAGTATATTGCATTGTTCGTTGTATTATAAAGCGTATAAATATGCAACTGCAACTGATTGCATTTGATTGATGGCCAAAAATACACAAACACACGCATGCACTTAAACATACACACACATACATTTGCAATAAAAATTGCAAGAGCTTTTTGCCTAACATGAATTAATTGACACAGTTGGCAAAAGGCTAAAAGCAAGGCACAGCTTAAGCAGCAACAAATTTTGTGGCATGCAACGTGTGCTGCACTGGCAACAACAACAGCAACAACAACAAAGAGCACAACTATAACGTACAGTTATGAGGCAAGCAGCAAGCAATAAAGATAGTAACATAGTCATGGCTGCATATCTATATAATGGATTGCACTTAACATGCCACACACAGCAACCGCAAGTGGCACCACAGCCAAGGTATCCAAAACCCTGGCCTGTAGCTCAAAGCTGTTGCCGGCCGGTGGCTTGTAAGCTGCACACAGTTGCATATATAAGTGAGTAATACATCTTTTAACGAGACTTGCAGTGTGTGTGTGTGTGTGTGTAGCTACAAAACTTACCTGTTCTATATGATATATGCAGATGAGTAACTGTGTGTGTCGTAAATATATGCAGCAATGTTGCGGTTATTCCTAAAAGTAGCTGCCATATAATCCCAAAAATGTATTGCGGTTAAGTGTACCGGCTATCTTCAAAACTTCGCACAAAAATGGGCAGCACTGGGCGGCAGGTGGTGGCGCTTCAACTGAGCGTAACGCTTTTGTTGCGCTCTAATCCTTTGTTTATGTGTATGCTAATCCACGCACAAACCCAACACAATAAAGATTTGTGCAATTGTATTTGCATAGGAAAATTTAAATTTCGGCACACATTACGTGGGTGGCATACACTAGTATATGTTGTATTATTTGGGGCCAGCCTATTGTTAACTTGTCATAATACACTCATACACACTCAAACACTCACTCAGATACGCGCGCAAAACACACACGGAACGCACAAGCGTAACGTTAACGTTAAACGGAAGCTTATAACGTTGTCGCGTTGAGCGTAACGTAACGTAACGCTTTACGTGGTAGGGCGTAGAGGCGGTCTACCCCTAAAATACACAAACAGACGCACACAAAAGGTAGCACAACAGTGCCACACAAATGTACATCTATTTAGATCTAGATATACACGTTGTATAAATGTATCTCGTAGGTTGATGTTGTTTTGGACAATTCGCGCTTTTGTTTTGATTTAATTTTGCAATTATTTGCTAGCTGGTCAAATGTTGTTTTGTTTTAAAAAATTTTTCCATTTGCCGGTTTGTTTTTTTTTGTTTTTGTTTGCCAACAGATTTGCATATGAATATGTTCAGCCGCGTTTATGAAACCGCAATTATTTTTTATCTTTTCGTTTTTTTGTTGTTATTATTTATATGTACATGTATTTACATATTTCACATGCTTCTATGTGCAGCAGCTTTTGGTGTAACTTTTTTTTTGGTTTGTGCCTGGGCAAAATTCATACAGAACACATAAAAATAAAAACAAAGCGCCAAGTCAAGCTCTGCTATAAAGATAAATTGTATAATTTTTTATTTTGTCGCGGCGTTTGTGCTGATTATTGTTGTTGTTGCTCATAAATCATAATTTATGTTACTATTGCAATGTTGCAAGTGCTGCGTGTCTTGCGTTTGCTGCTGCAAACAAAGTTCGTTAGTAATTCCCACGCTTTTTATCGTGCGTCTTACTTTAAGTATTGCTTTATGTTTTCTTTTCTTTTATTTTTATTTTCTTTTTTTTTTTTGTATTTAGAGTATATCGCGAATTAAAGCAAAACAAACGTTCGCATACAAGTTTTGAAAATAATTATAGCATCCGTCGCGTCACTTTTGTGTACCGCTCGATTTGAAACTTCGGAAGTAACTGAATTCGCTTTCAGCGGGCACCTGGTTAGGTCACCTCCGTTCCGTCTTTGTGTCGTTGTGTGTTGTGTTGCACTGTGGAGAGAGCGCAAGCAGACAACGTGCCACTCACACGCTCACGCGCTTAGCCAATTGAACTTTTTGTTTACAACATTCCCATGTGTAGCCAGGCATGCGCAGAGCGTAACAAACAAAACACAGAGAGCGATGGAGAGTGCGTGAGAGAGCATCAAGCTGAGTGCGCGCAATGCGCTGTTAAGTTGCGCTCCAAATGCGCTTATCGTTTACATAATTCAATTTCCTTTAGTTAAACAATTACAGCGGCAATCCAAATAGAGAGTTACTAAAAACAAAACATTGAGCGAGAGCGGCAAACAGAGAGCGCTTAGCGCTTGTTTAGCTGTCTGTGTGTGTGTGGGCGATTATTGCTCAAGTAAAGTAAACAAAACTTACATGCTTATTCTGCCCTACTCTTTCTTATTGTCCAAAGCATCTTTTAAAATTCCGAGCAGCATGGCAGGTGCACTTTTAACGGTTTGCTTAAAAAATGTACTCAAATAACATTGGCTGTTGAACAGCTCTGTTAACTATCTCAATATTATGTTACTATTAATCAGCTGTTAAGGCGGAGTATGTAGTTACAAGAAAGTAAAGAAATGTGTTCTAGAAATCCCTTTCAATTAAACTTCAAGCCAACTACTGAAAGTTAATATTCCAGTAGTATCTTTTAAACATATTAGAATTTCGAAACATTTTCAGGTGAGTTTATATTAAAATCAAGCATTTGCTAAGAAAAGTTTATGAAATCAGTTAAGAAATGAATGTTATTATGTTATCCAAAAATACAATAAAATTGTGTAGCTCATAAAAATCAAAAACATGCACAAAATCAGAGTTTGAATTAAAAAATTTAGGTAATTCAAATTTAAAGACATTTTTGAATATTTTGTTTGATATTTTTTAGGTAAAATCAAAAAATGAAAGATTTTACAATTTTTTTTTTTTTGTATTTTGATTGATGAGGTAGCGTTACTCCAGACATTTAGAGATATCTAACTTTGCCTGGAGTCAGAGCAAGTCTGAATAAGAGCATTCCAACTACAGGCATTCGCAGATTTCAATTGTCTCAGTTGTTGACAAAATTCTTAAAGCCTTTTTAATTTAATTAATATCAAAAAAAAATCACTTACTGACGAAATACAATTATACAAAAAAAATGTTCGCCCAATTCTAATATTTAACTTAACTCAAAATGTACCACAGATAATAAAGTTTAACTTTTTATTTTCAAATAAATTCGGCACCAAGATTGGTTTTCTAATGTGAATACATTTTTCTGGGAAAAAATTAATTGTAGTTTTTTTTAAGGTTGCCTAGAATTTTGGTGAGAGTTGTTAAATATTTAAACTTTGAAGCGATACGTAGCATGCCAGACGCATTAAGAACGAAATTCTTTTTAAAAAAATTAAAACCAAAACGGTTTATTAGGACGGGATTATCTATGTACAAGATCTCTTGATTGTGTAAGATTTATCAGCATAAGGATAACAAATGATATTGGACTAATAGTTCCGATTGCGTACATCAAAGAAAAGAAGCTGTTACGGCAAAGATTCAATTCGATCTTGATCCTTTTTATACATTAAATAGGTACATACTCAACTGATTTTCAAAATTCATTGAATACAAAAACCCTTTTACTTACTCCCATTCTTATCCCAAATCTTAACTTTGTTTAGAAACAAAAATTAATTATATAAAGCCATGCTGCTGCGCACATGCATTGTTATCAAGATTTCAAATCGTTTCATTTGCTATACAATTTAAAATAACCTTGAAAAATGTAGCATCCTTAACAGCTTATTCCACTTACGTTTTGTTCATCTCAACCCTTGAAAGCATTGATTACTGAACTGACACTCTATAATCTGCCCTATGGTGTCATTTATGTTTGACCTTTCCTGCCAATCAATCAATCAATCAACTTGTTGGCCTGCCACAACAAAAAAATGTCTTTTACTTATCCCTACATGTCACATGTTTTCATATTCATGACCCATATGGAAACATTTGTTCGCTTTATAACTTAAACAACCAGAAGCAGCAGGCGCAGCTGTTAAATACAAATAAACATGTTAAAACTTAACGACAATGTAACTGCATCGTTACCATTCAAATTGTTATATTCTTTGCCTTTGGCCCATTATGCTCCCCACATGATGGGACTCAATCCCATGCTGTAGAGTGCCTGAAAACATGTTGGGACTTCTTAACATTTGATATTCCATAAAAACGAACAAATACAACACGGAACCGGTTCAAGGCCCCATGTTTCTGTCATGTACATGCTATTAAGATTCGAGCCTTGTGCCTTTAACAGTCTGTTCGGGGCTCTCACGTGGCCCATTAACATTTCAAATTCATAGAGGCGTTGAACGTGAACGACCCATTAACAGCAAGTCGAGACAGACAGAGTCACTTTAACATGCTGCCAAACGGGCCATTAACATTTAAATTGATGGGCCCACTTTGGCTACTTGCAACAGCTCTGTAAACGCGCTGTTAAAATTAACTCCACTTTACATTAACATTAATTGTTGTAATAACAGCGGAGCGACTGAATGCAAAGCAACAAGAGTCAAGATCTCCGAAACGCTATTTTAGATTTTTTTTTCAAATTTTACAGTATCCAAAATCGGTAAAAACAGGCGGTTTGGTGTCTGAAAGAGAAAGCGAATATATCTTCTTGAACACAGAACATTTCGTTGTTGATTAGGCTCACATTAGTGTACATTAGGGTGATCTTTGGGTAATTCTAAGCAACTTTGCCCAAGAAACTATGGATCTAAAATGAATTTTGAAATTTGAATTTTTTTTTTATTCAAAAATCGACTTAGACATTGCATTGAAAAGGCCAAAAAATGGGAATTTGGGGTTTTTGGGGTCGAGGAATTCATTTTTGACATCTATTTTTAATTTTGGGTGCCGCCAGAGGGCGCTTTAGTGTATTTTTTTGATTTTTTTCGGTTTTTTTCTGGAAAATTGTCAAAATGTTGCGAAAATCCACGAATATTTGACTTTTTCATAGTGCAATCTCGCTGAAAAATTGAAGTGATGGAATTTAAGACAAGAAATTGTTCCAGAGAGATTAACGCAGAGAGATTAACGTGTTATTAGCAATGTTGTTCGACGGAGATAAAACAATACGCGAGTTAGCTCTGAAAAAAATTGTATGCTTCCGTAGGCATTTGGAAGATCCGACGAAATTAAGAATTTATAAAAAACCTGCCATAAACTTTAATTGCTCGAATTATACGGATACGATTGACATTAATGATAATTCACTCATATTCGAACATCTACAACTGTAATAATATTATGTTACAACCCTGCGTGGTTGTTATCGATGTTTAATCGAGTTGATTATCGGTAGGTGTTCGAAGCAGCGCTGAGGTGGTAGCGTCGTGTGTTGTGGAAATAAAAGACAAATTTAACTTAAAGTATAATAATTAGCGTAATTATTACATGGTGTCAGAAGTGGGATAATATTACTATTTGGATAAACTGTATATATCTGTGCCAAACAACATCAAAAACATGGCATCGAACGACAGGCTACCTGAACCATTGGATTGTGTGAATTTGCCAACAAAATGGCCGATTTGGAAGCGTACATTTCTTATGTACATGATGGCGAAAGGCATTGATGAGCAGCCCGAGCCAAAGAAAATAGCAACATTTCTTTGGCTGATTGGACAACAAGCTATGGAGATCTACAGCACGCTGTTTCCAAACGATGGAACAGCCAACAGTATACTTGGTGTTGAACAAAATGCTGTGGGTCAAGAGCAAAATGCGGCAGGACAAGAACAACGAGCCCCTGTCGGTGTGCGTACCCTTACGGATGTGTTAGATGCCTTTGAGCAGTATTGCATTCCACGTCGTAACATAACTATGGAATCTTTCAAATTTAATATGATTACCCAAAAGGAAAAACAACCGTTTGCTGAATTTGAAACTGAATTACGCAAACAAATCCAATATTGTGAGTTTAATTGTGATTGTGGAGCATCGTATCAAAACCGCTTGCTGCGGGATCGTATTATTATTGGCGTACATGACAAAAAGTTGCAACTTAAGCTGTTGGATTCTAAAAATGAATCGCTTGCAACTGTTATTGAAAAATGTAAGACTTTTGAGGCAGCAAATGATAATAAAATATATTTGGATAAAAGTGGTGCATTAACTGTATGCAGCAATGAGCAAGTCCTAAAGGAAACATCAGCTACCGTAGCTGCAACCAGCCGCAGGTGTTACAATTGTGGTAATCCATGGGAACCGTCGCATCGACGAATCTGCAAGGCCAATAGCGTCAATTGCAGAACTTGTGGAACGATTGGGCATTTCAGCCAATTTTGCAAACAGCGCAACAAAGATCAACAACATGTTATCAAGGATCAGCATAAATACACCAACAAGGAAAACAAATGTCACTCAACCAACCTGGAAAATTATGGTAATATAAGTAATACTAATAATTGTGGCAAAGTAAGTTTTAAAAATGCTTGTATTTGTAGAATAAACTCAATTCAGTCTGAGAAAACGCGGTGGAACAAAGTATATGAAATAGGAAGTCAAACAGTTATTTTTAAGATTGACACTGGATCTGACGTGAATTGCGTTCCTTTATCATTGGTTAGAAAGTTAAACATTGAAGTTAAAAATGAAGTAAAAGATTTTTCTGTATTTGATTACAGCAGTAATAAAGTTAAAGTTTTTGGTTCTGTATTCTTAAGTTGCATTGATACTAATAGGAAGACAAGAAATGAAGCTCAATTTTTGGTTGTAGATGATAGATATGAACCTCTGTTGGGATTGACGACATGCATTGATTTTGGATTAGTTAAACGGATAGATATTAACACAATAGTTTTGTTCCCAGGTGAAAAGGAAGCATTTTTGGAAACTAATAAAGATTTGTTTACTGGATTGGGTAAAATGCCAGGCGCTGTAAAAATTAACTTAAAAGAAAACGCTGTCCCTAAATTACATTACCGTAAACGTGTACCTATGTCTGTACTGGATAATCTTAGAAAGGAAATTGATAAAATGGTTAAAGATAAAATTATTTCACCTGTTAATTATCCAACAGACTGGGTAAACAATTTGCAAATCGCTGACAAGCCGGACGGAACCTTACGCCTGTGCTTGGACCCCAAACCACTAAACGAATGCATTCGTAGGGAACATTTCCTAATTCCCGTAATTGATGATTTTATTTCAAAATTAGCGGGTAAACGGGTATTTACGGTTCTGGACCTAAAGAGTGGATTCTGGCAGTTAGAACTGGATGGAAGTAGTTCAGATTTGACAACCTTTATGACACCTTTTGGTAGATACAAATTTAACCGTGTTCCATTTGGTATTAACAGCGCACCGGAAATTTTTCAAAAGAAAATGGTACAGATCTTTGGCGACATTCCGGGAGTTATGGTCTATTTTGACGATATTGGAATTGTTGCAGAAAGTTATGAAGAACATGACAAAATACTTATGACTGTACTTGAGCGTGCACGGAAGAACAATGTCCGATTCAATCCAAATAAGATTCAGTACCGACAAACAAAGGTTGTGTTTATGGGAAACATTATTTCGGAAGGGCAAATTAAGCCAGAATGTAAATATCGAGATGCAATAGTGAACTTAAAACAACCTGAAAATAAGGGTGATCTCATGAGACTTTTGGGATTACTTAAATATTTGGGAAAATATATACCAAACTTGTCTAAGCAAACAGCTGAGTTACGCAAATTAACTCATAACAATATTGAATATAGTTGGAATGAAAGGCATTCGATGGAACTGAATAGAATTCTGCGGATACTAAACTCTGAACCTGTTCTGGCCGTTTATGATCCAAAACAGCCCGTGGTAGTCCAAACAGATGCATCCAAGGATGGTTTGGGTTGTGTTATAATGCAAAATGAGCGACCTATAGCCTATGCATCACGTACTTTGGGAAAGAACGAACAAAAATGGGCTCAGATTGAAAAGGAACTTTTAGCAATTGTCTTTGCATGTGAGCGTTTTCACTATTATCTCTATGGCAGGGAATTTGTTGTGCAGAGTGATCATAAGCCACTAGAAACACTAATTGGAAGGGATATTGATGACGTTACTGCACGACTGCAGCGAATGTTTTTGTTTTTGCTAAAATACCCAAAATTGAAGATTGAATATGTTCCGGGGAAGCAAATGCTGGTTGCTGACTGCCTATCACGTGCCCAAGTAGTGGATGTTTGTGAAAATGAAGAACTGAAGATGGTCGTTCATAGCTTAGTGGAAAATGTATGCATAGAGGAGGAAAACTGTAATCTATATTTAAAGTTGTTGAATAGTGATGATAGTCTTATGAAGGTTTGCAAATATGTGGAAACACAGAACTGGCCAAGTTATCACCAATTAGATGTGATAAGTCAAAAATTTTACAAGTACAAGCATGAACTACATTATGAAAACGGGTTGTTGTTCCGTGATCATCGACTTGTGATTCCACTTGAATTGAGGAAAAAAATTTGTAAATGGCTACATGCACCTCACTTGGGGGTTGAAAAAACACTTGCAAGAGCCCGTATGCATTATTTTTGGCCG
This sequence comes from Chymomyza fuscimana, assembly GCA_949987675.1. Lineage (NCBI taxonomy): Eukaryota > Metazoa > Arthropoda > Insecta > Diptera > Drosophilidae > Chymomyza > Chymomyza fuscimana. The sequence goes on from OX465089.1 coordinate 13,078,569, forward strand.
GAAATGAGTAAGGAAATCAAAGAGTTAGTAGGAAACTGCTCAGTTTGTGAAGGTTTTAAGAGAAATAATGTTAAAGAGCCTTTAAATCAAGAAAAAGGGCCAGCATATCCATTCCACATTGCATCCATGGACATATTCGAGTTTGCTGGCATCAATTACATTTCTTTAATTGATGCATATTCGGGGTTTGTCATATCTGAAAGACTAAGTAACAAAACATCGAGTCATATAATTGAAGTATTGCAGAAAATATTTAACAGAATCGGATACCCGACAATTATTAAAAGTGATAATAATCCTTTTTCATCTTTTGAATTTAAGAAATTTTCTGAAGATACAAATGTTCAAATTAAGTTTTCTAGCCCAAGATATCCTCAAAGTAATGGGCTGGCGGAAAAGGGAGTAGCGATTGCAAAAAATATACTAAAGAGATGTTATCAAACACAAAAGGTAGAATTATTTCAGTATAGACTGTTAGAATACAATACAACTCCTGTGGCAAGTATGCAATTAACGCCTGCCCAATTATTCTTTGGAAGGCAGATTAAAACAAAGTTGCCAGTAGCAAGTCAGACATTGTGTCGAAACAACTTGAGTGAGCAAGAGATACAACTAAAAATTGAGAATAAAAAAAGTAAGCAAAAATATTATTATGACAGGAATGCAAGATCGTTACCAGTATTAAAAATAGGAGATATTATTATATTTAAAAAAAACGGCAATAAATGGCATTATGGAACAGTCACGGGTATTGTCAATAATCGTTCATATATTGTTAAAGACAGTTTTGGAAATCACTATAGAAGAAATCGTAGATTTATAGCCAAAACAAATAATGTTGATTTCAATGCAAGTGATTTAATGTACGAAGAAAACATAAAAGATAATAATAGCCGAGACATTGAAGAAATGAAAGAAATTGAAATTGTTCCGTTGCCAAATCAAATAAACAACCCAAATAATTGTGAAGCTAATGAAAAACCACTGTTGGACAGCTCACTATCAGAGGAACATGAAACATCTAATAGTGGTGATTCAGAGGCTGAGGGTTCCAAATCTAAAATAAATAACTCAGAAAATGTAACTCAAAATGAAATGTCAAACCAACCCAATGTGATAAAGACGCGGGGAGGTAGAATAGTCCACCCACCAAAAAGATATGGATGGGATTAAAAATAAGCTTAAAGATCTTATTGTTATTTTAAGAAAAAGAAAGCGTGTAATAATATTATGTTACAACCCTGCGTGGTTGTTATCGATGTTTAATCGAGTTGATTATCGGTAGGTGTTCGAAGCAGCGCTGAGGTGGTAGCGTCGTGTGTTGTGGAAATAAAAGACAAATTTAACTTAAAGTATAATAATTAGCGTAATTATTACAACAACAATGCATAGAAGACAATGATCGAATGCTGCCTGATCCCAGAATTCCGTTGCAAATACAAGCAACGGAAAGACACGTTCAGTTGTTGTCCAAGGTGTCGAAACGAATTTTGGAACAGAATCGAGAAAAAGTTGTGATGGTGACAATAGAAAGCCGTGAACAAACCCCTAGACTTGAAAGCAAGAAAGCCTTTCAAAAATAAGTCAATTTGATTCTTTTCTAATAATAATAACATAAATAATAATAATATATTAAGTTATAATAAAACTTGTAGAAATAAATAAATAAATTAAGCAAAAATATTCCATTTTTGATTATATAGTAAATAAAAAATAATCGATTTCTTGTCTTAAATTATATATAATTAATGTGCGTCGTAAAAAAGTACGCCCATCCATCACTTTAATTTTCCAGCGTTAAGTATCTTGGGAATCTTCAAATTTGAGTTTGCACTATGAAAAAGTGAAATATTCGTGGATTATCGCATAATTTTGTCAATTTTCAAGAAAAAAAACCGAAAAAAAATCAAAAAAATACACTAAAGCGCCCTCTGGCGGCACCCAAAATAAAAAAAAATAGATGTTAAAAATGAATTCCTCGACCCCAAAAACCCCCAAATTCACATTTGGCTGGAGAAAAAATAGCGTTATTTGGCCTTTTCAAAGCAATGTCTATGTCGATTTTTGAATATTCAAAATTCATTTTAGACCCATAGTTCCTTGAGCAAATTTGCTTAGAATTACCCAAAGAATCAAAATCCGTGTGAGCCCCATAAGGTTTTTTTGACCCAAGATTTTAACTAAATACATTTTTTTATGTGAAATCTGTTTGATTTTTATAGTACCATATGTGCATCTTAAGCTTCTACGGCCTCTGGTTTCTAGGGGTGCGCTAATGCATATTATTTTGGTATAAAAAACTTATGGTCTAACAATACACAATTGCGTCAATACCCCTGAACAATCAATTGAGAGTACATAGTCAATATTTTCTATGCCAAAAAATGATAAGGTTCTATGGCGTACTAGAATACTTAAACTCACAAGTTGCCTATAAATTTAAATTTACAAAAAAAAAATGTAGCTTAGTTAATCTTGAATTGTTTCCATTGATATATTAAGCTTGAATTGTACAGTCTCAAATTTCTTTTAATCAGACTCTGTACAATCTTTTTTGGCATGATATTTTCTTCTCATTAAATAAAATAATATATTTACTCTGTAGCTGTGTTTATTTATTTTATCGTTTTCACGAATTGATCATACGGGTCTGAGATGTAGATTATGTTAAGTCACTTTGGGTTTTTGATCCCTCGTTTCAAAGACACCCCGTCCATCAAAATCCATCACAATGGACACCCTGAATTGTATGTAAGATTGATCATACACGTATTTTGTTGCTTATAAATTGCCTTAATATTTATTTTATCAAATTGTTGCGCTTGGTTTTATTTTTTTTTATTTTTGACAGCTTATATTGGAGCAACAATAAATGAAGATATAATGGAAATAAACAAATGCTTATTAAATATGATCTTATTATTCATTTATATGAATGAGATACGATGACTGTGTCAATTGTTTTCACAAGACAAGAAAATAAGACTAAGTGGCAAAAATACACATAAAAAGAGGCAAAATTTCTTAAATAAAATGATATTGGTGGATTTGAATGATGGTAAGAAGTCATTTTTAAGCTTCTCGATTTATTTTTTTAAGTTCAAAGTTACCGAGTGCAAACAAAATTTGATAAATTTTTAATGTACAAAATTGTATATTGGGTAAGGGGTATATTAAGTAAACAAAAATAATGTAAAGTAATTAAAAGCAAAAAAAATCCTCAAATTTAGCAGGAAAAAATTTTGATTCGGTCAAGTCCTCTGTCTGTCCGCGCCACCTCTTGCCGAACAAAAGAGCAAAAAATTTTAATTGCTATGATCTGTTTCTGTCTTTGCATTAAGTTTTTTGATATTGGCCGAAAAAAAAATTACTTTTAATTTTTGGGTATGCCACCGACAAGTTCCTCACAGATATTTTTTATTATGTAACACCAAGCTTTTAATTCCTTAAACTTGCTGCTTATTGTACACATAATAATTGTTTTCCACCTATTTATTTTTCAAAACACATCAGCGTAACGACTAAAACTGCCGAGCTAGTTTAAAATAGTTTGCAAAATTATTTATAAATGTATTTGAGATTTTTAATGACTTTTTGCTCTAAGTTATAACATTTTAGGCCAGCTTGCCAACGGTAGAACAACATAGACCAAAGTTAATTTTATGACGATTTATCAACAAAACACCCAAGGCACGCTTACCTACATAGAACTGCCCTACTTTATCGAACTAGCTTTTCCAATACTAAATCTCAAAAAAGCTTAACCTTAACTATAAATGTATGACTCTTTTTTTTTCTTAAGTAAAACTTAATTTAATTTAAATTATTAGTTAACTACCTGCTGATAGCAGGTAGATTAAACAGATGTCGTTGTCAGTGTTAACTGTCTGTTAGAAACAATCAGACATTATCGAACACTGTTATCAGTTGTCAGTACGCAAACTACAGGCAAACGAGATGGTCAAAAATGTCAAAAATCGAGCAAAAGCCGCAAACAATTGCAAACAGAGCGTAATTGTAAGGAGTTTATTTTTAGAAACCAGTTTTTTATTTTAAGCAACAATAATAACATTTGCTCTTAACAGCTGCGTTCCAAAAAAACAAGTTTTGAACTAACATACCGGCATATAACAGAGCACTGTTAACAACCAGTTCCAGCGCTCTCTTTAGTGTCACAGCATCCGGTAGCAGATGTTAAAAAATGGGCTGCCAACCCATTTAGCCCACAGCCATATAGAGAGAGAGTTAGTCACAGCTTGGCCCCAATTCTGTTGACAAGCAAGGGGCAACATTTCAATGTCATTATTATTGTGTGTGTGGCAACTTGGAGCGCATCATGTTAACTTAACTATATTCCTTGCTCGCTCTGCAATTCATTACAGAGTTCAAAACGTTTTCAATGCTCTCTCTGACTCGATTTTTCTCTATTTCTAGCTGGCGCTCTCTCGTGTGCACTCTTCGCTGTGACGTTCTCTCCAGCCGCTTGCCAGCCGGCACTGGGGTGTTTCGTGCAACTGTCATTCGTTCCGTTCTGTACTGTGCATTAATAAATGAGTGTGTTATATGCTTTGTCCTAGTTGACTTCATGGCATTCATTCACTCACTCATTCATTCATTGGATGGATAGTCGTGGGGTCGGTCGCTTATTTGGCGGTTGCCTCGCGGTTTCCTCTAGTTTTTTGTCGGCGAATTGCCTTATTGTCTACTCGGCTCTTTTCGGCCATTGAATGGCTTTTAAATGACTTTGTTTGTTGGTGTTTTTGGCCAAGCGCTGTTAATGTGCTTGTTGTTGTTGTTGCTGTTTGGTTAATTGGGTTTTATATTAACTAAATTGTGTATATTTAAAATTATTTATTATTTATTTGCACACTGTTTATTTATGACCAGTTTGTTGTGTCTGCGGCGGCGCATACAAATGTTTTATTTTGATTTCATTTAATTTAATTTATTTATGTTATATTTGAGTTTTAGTTATACCAGTTACTCCTAGGGTAAGAGAGTCCATTAATTTCGTGCGATTTTATGTAACACGTAGAAGTTTGAATTTCCAATTAAATCAAGAAATATATTGCCTATCGATTAGCATGTCTGCTTTTTATACATTCGTCTGAGATCTCTCAGATTATAGCTGATTTCCAGGTACAACAGATACCATCAAAAAGATGCTGTCCTGACCAGATGATGTTTAATAAATTAAATCGATATGCGTTCCCCTTTCCCACCAAACGAATTACCATGCTCTAAATTTTCTTGACATGTAGCTTGGCTATGCGTCGTAAATATGTGCAACAATGCTATAAAAATAAATAAGAATGCACTTATTTACTTATATCATCCCCCTTCTCATATAAACTTCTACGAAATTCAACTATATGCAAATATGCATAATATATGAGTAAAGGTTCTACTCGGTTAAAAAACCATAAAAGGTACACAACGATTTTGAAAAATTAATGATGCAGATCGATTTATTTAAGTGTAATACGCACCACTGTAATGTGCACCTTGGTTAAAAAGCTATTAAAATTAACTTTTTATTTTTTGGTTTCCTTCATATTGAGCTTCGAGCACATATTGTGCTTCTATGGAAGGAAAGCTATTGAAGTATAGATCACATATAGTAAATATGCCAACCATTGGAACCCGAACCTTGGTTCAAAAGATATTTAACATAAATTTTTATTTTCAAATTTTAAAGTCGAAAATAAAAATTGGTTAAAATAATACAAATTTTAAAATTTGTATTAAAATGGATAATGAAAATTATTATTTAATTTGTATTTTAAATATTTAAAAATTAGAGTTTAAGTCTTCTTGCATAATTTTTAATTTTAGCTCAAAAATAAGTTATTTTTCCAGCGTAATTAAAATATATTAATATAAAAACACTAGTTTACACGAAAAATTAAGCTTCGTAAAAAAGTGTTTTTTATGGTAATTTTGGGTCGAGAAATACGAAAATTACAACCATATTTTCTTTTTTCATATATTCTTAAGCATTTTTCAGATTTTCGCGATTTTTTCGAAAAACATGTTTTTGGGCACTTTTTTCAGTTATTCGTCAATATCACGTGAACAGCTGGAAGAGAATTCTTTTACGAACATTTCGAGTCTAAGATATTTAAGATCGGGTAAGAACTGTAGATGCTATGGAATCATGTACGGAAGTTCCAATCTTCACTCAATCAAACTTTTGTACACACTTTTTGTACCCAAAATTACCCTAAAAAACACTTTTATACGAAGGTTTACTCGATTGTAAATTTGTAAACTGTATTATAATATTTTAGTTACTTCAAGATTTTAATTTTATAAAGTATAATCGTTACGATACTGAAATAAATTGTCTTATTTTTTTTATTTATTTATTTATTTATATAATTACAGAGTAGAAGTTAATTTTAGGTTATAAAAGGTTTGTAGCCAGAGCAACGTAGGTTTTCAGGCTGTATTTGTAAACTTAAATTGAAAAATCCGAGTTATTTCGTGATTTAAAAAAAAATGTTGTTTAATTTTTGTTTCATAATTTTTAATTTTTATTGAAAAACAGTTATTTTTTTTTAATTTAATAAAAGTATATTAATATAAAATATGTACTAAAGTTCGTTTAAGATTTTTTTTTTGTAAAGTATAATCGCAACGATCCTGAAATAAATTACCCTATTATATTATTTTATATACAACATTTATTAGCTTTTGTTTCATAAAATTTAATTTTGTGTACTTAATAAGTTATTTTTTGTTAATAAATAATTTTATTTTTTTTGTCCCGTGGCATTTTCCAAGATAAGTTTATGTTTAACTAATAAAATATTTTTAGTCAAAAAAATTTACATATTACAAATTTATAGATGGACTCAAAAATTGCTACAAAAAAGCCTTCGACGTGTACTTGCAACCACTTTAAAATCGATTAAATTTAATCAAAGTTATAGAATATAAAACGATTTTGCCACAACAAATTACATTGCCCCAATGGAATAAATTGCAAGTAGAACGTGGACTTTATTTAAAAAGAAAGAGAAAATGGGCAGCGGGTCAGCGTCTCATGTCGAACCTCGGGTAACAGGTATATCAAAGTCGGTCATGTTCGACTTAGGATACGCCATTAATTACTACCATTTCTCTACGTTTACTGCCCAACACAATTTTAGCATTTAAATTATTAATTATACATTTTTTTTTTGTTGTTGTTTTATGACTGGCATTAGCTTTGATGCTCTATTTATGTTACATTTTAATGTGCATTTTTAATTAGCCTACTAAATATGTTGACAGTTTTGTAGACTTATAATTGCGTCGATATATGTTGGAAAAAGTTCTTGTTAAAAGCATTTTTTATTTTTATTAATCAATTCAGTATGCGGTAGTTGCAATTAGCCGGAGATAATGCACCACTTAATTGTAAATGATTATGTTAAAAACCAGTTCTGAAATTCAAAGAGTTCAAGGTTGGGGGAATTTTAAGACCCATCTGTTTTGTATGTATTTTGCGTTTCTCACCAATGGAAATTCGTCTACCTGTTTTTTCAGTTTACCAATACCATCATGATCTGTGCGTGATTTCAGAAGCTTGGCGCTCATTGGTTCGATCTTCAGAACAGGTAGAGCGTAACCAAGTTGCGATTTCAAGCTGTTCGCAGCTCATTCGCTGAAACTTCAAACAATAAACATAAGGAAGAAGAGAATAGTAAAAGAATGTTAAAAGTGATGAAGATGGATAGTAGAGCATGAAGTGCAGCATTGCCAGACCTAAAAATGTGGTACAGTCGAGGCGGTGCCCGACAGTGGAATACCCTGTACCCTTTGTGTCAAAAAAATTTTTCCTGCATATTCCATCTAAGAACTTTCCAATTGGAATTTATTTTTTTTTGGTGAAAATCGATATTTATACCTATAAGTTCCCTAAATTTTTACCCATTTTGATGAAACTCGAATGTTACAACAAAGAATTTATTAAAAGTATACGGGGTAAGTTTCAAGTTGGTATGTTGAGGGGTGTGGCAGAAAACACGGTAAATGGATTGCGGGGGGTGGGGGGACCGCATCGATAAAATTTGCATGTGGATTTGTTCATTAGAGCCACATGAATGAGCTTACCAAAAATTGTGATTCTAGGTCAGTTGTAGCCATAATTGCGTAGAGTCAAATATTGACGCAGTTTATTGGCAAGGGGTGGTGAAATTTGCACATTTTTGACTATAACTTCTGTTGTATTTGTCCGATTTTGTTCATTTTTTACACATAGATGCATGTATCCACGCATCGCTCTGTTAAATTTCAAATGAAAATATTAAACGGTGTGGCTAAGAACCGCGAAACTCTACTGCGGGGGAACGGGGGAAGATATTGACATGATTCAACAAACTTCATCTGCTTAGGAAATATGCGCACCAGCTGGTAAAGTTTCGTGTCTCTAGCTCTTATAGTCTCTGAGATCTAGGCGTTCATACGGACGGACGGACGGACGGACGGACGGACGGACATGGCTCAATCGCTACCCGAGGTTATGATAAGCATTTTGGTATAAAGGACTTGGGGTCTGCCACGCCTCCTTCTGTCCGTTACATACATTGCACAAATCTAGTATACCCTTTGTACCTATAGGTACAGGGTATAAAAATGTATAGATGGAAATAGAGACTGATCAAAATGTTGAACATATATAGAGAGTGATAAAAAAACAAAAAAAAACAATATTTTAAGTTTTATAGGTGATAATTGGTATAAGTTACAAATTAGCGTTTCTGTTTTAGATGCAAAGATTTACGAGAAAATCTCATATGTAAAATTTACTTGCTCGTCAAAACGACGACGCTCGATTTTCTGTGACTTTTTTATATTTTTATTGTATTAGTTGTTGAGTATGAAAAATAAAGTGAAGGTGTGAAGAATTTGTATACCCTGTACCGTATGGTACAAAGGGTATATTAAGTTTGTGCAAGCAGAAAATGTATGTAACATACAGAAGGAGACATCGAAGAACCCCCAAAGTTACCCAAAGTATGATCAGAGTGACTAGAGAAGTAGATATACCCATGTCCGTCTGTACGCCTGTCTATCTGTCGCTATGAACGCCTAGATCTCAGAGATGATAAGAGGTACAGCAAACTAGATGCTTTATTATGTCAAGGGAGACAAGTTTATTTTACATTTTTGATATCGGGATTATACACTCCCATAGGGGTGTTTCTGAGGACCTCAAAAAACCACAAAAGTTTCAGATAAATAAGTCGTTTGTTTGTGAAGATATCGCAACCGAATTTGGCACTCGGAAGTTTTTTATAGTTCCCAATCACTGCACCAAATTTGATCAAAATCGTTTGACTATATCATACAGCTCTCAAAATTCGACTGTTTTTTGTTTGTTTATGAAAATATCGTAACAAAATTTGGCTAATAAAATATCATTTGGATGCCTTAAGCAATATATCGGATTTAATTGCAATGTGGCGGTACAGGGTATCCCAAAGTCGTCCGTCCACGCCCGACTTTAACGTACGCCATGTTGTGATAAATATCCTCGTTGTGGACGTCCTTGTAGCAAAATCCATGGGATACAATTTTAAAATTTTTATCGGATTTGTCAAAAGCCATTTTTCGTTAGAGCTGGAGATAGAAAATTAATAATATTAATTAATAAAGATAAAAGTTAAAGTTAATAAATAATTTGTTTGAATAATTTACAATTTGTTATGATTTATGTAGCCCTGTGGGTTGGTGATGGCTTGGTTCTACATCATACAATTTTTTTTATTATTTATTAGTATTATAAAGATGAAAAAATATGCCAAGTTTCAAGACTCAGGCAGTATTTGTCGGATTAATGCCTAAAATCGAATTCTCGTCCTACTGTACAAGGTGTTTTTTTTTTGGTAAGGAAAAATAATCGTAGTCAAAATGACGAGCGATGCATTTTATGTAATTTTTTGTTGCTCGAGTGTAATTTTTATGTGCTATTAAATGTTATTTTTTGGAATATTTTTTAATGCTGTCAAGCTTTATTTAAAAATAAAAAGTTACTCAAAAAATCTTTAAATAATGTGTAAATTAAGCAATTGTGTTCGCTTGAGCAAAAATCTCGATGACTTGGAGATCCATTTTAGTGACGAAGATTCTGACTACTATTTAGATATTCAACACTTTTTAAAATATTCCAGTATTTTGAATGTGCCTTTTCTCAACTCTCATATTCAGCCGTGCTTCGGAAAACGAAAGTACGAAAACGAACAATTTCACTCGGATTCGGTTTTGCGTGCTCCGGAAAACGAATGTTTTTCTCGAAATTTCCCTTTTTATTTCCGATAAATTCTCCTATTGTGTTGGCGCGAAATTATTTTCGTTTGATACAAAACAGCTGCCGCAGCTGTGCATCTTTCTATTATAGTTCACAAGGGAAATAAATCCGAATAAATTGTTCGGATTCGTTTTCCGGAGCATGGCTGATTATTTACTTTCGCATTATGTCTAAGACGGCACAAAAGCCTCTCAAGCGCCATATTTGTTATTAATTTCAGCCTTTTTTTAAGTCTAAGCGAACACATTTTAGTTTGGAAAAATTTACAAAATTTCTTCGTATAAACCGCAGTTAAGATCCGAATTTCGTACCGAATCCAAATCAGTGCTTATCAGCTTTAGACTCAAAGGCAGTAATATTAATACTGGATTGATTTTGTTGCCCTGATTTTGTAAGGATATCCTTATAATACAAAAAACTTGTTTCCGTCAATAATTTACTTTTTTCTTGCTCCCTCTAGCGGACAATTTTGAAACTTGTCTTTGTTCCTAAATTTTTCTTGCTTCCCTTTATGGAACTTGGCATGGCATCCTCATTTCTTATCCGCAAATCATTTATTTCTTTTTACTCAATCGCCAAGGCGAGAGGGCGAGAACTTTAATGGCTAAAATAAAGAAAGTCAGGCAATTGTTTTTAACAATGAAACATTATGTTAATTTTATAGACGCTGCAGTTGCTTTTTTATGTATTATCTCATCTGAGCTTATTCGAAAACTTAATTAACTCCAAAACAAGACAATCCATTCATTCTTGGTTTATTAATCGTTTGTAATTTCTGCTTTTTCGTATCATTAAAAAGCTCAATAACTTTTGTGCTTTGATTTAATTTTTATTCAATTTAAGTAAATTAAAGCAATTTATTTGTTTACCGCTCTCTGTCGTCTGCATGCCATGTCCAGAGGGGAGTGCAATATGTTTGCAGTGCATTTTCCTTGTCAAATATTTGGGTCACATTTATTGTTGTCCATGGAATCGGGTAAAAGAAGCAGAGTGCGGCAGGACGACGGACAGTTTTAATTTTTTGCCATTGAGTTGGAGTTTATATTGGGACTCGGTGCCGCTGAGCTCAATTTGAGCTTGCATTGTTTGCGACACATGTTTGACGTGTACAAATTTAATTTAATTTATTAAAAATAATTATGTTCCGGCGCATAAAAGCAAACCAAACAGAAATTACAATCCATCCAGAGTTGGGCGTCGTTTGGCATGCCATTGAATAAGTTTTAATGATGATTGCTGCAGCGTGTCGTACACGGCACAAAAGGACATTGACGAGAACGAGCAGGACGTGAACGTGGACTGTGTCGAGAGCGACAAGGATAACAACAAAACCGCATTTAAATTTGTCGCAGTTGCGTCAATATGAACGTAGTAGCATTCATTGAGAATACCTGGACAGCAATGGCGACGTCAACGTCGACGTTGACGACGATGAGGACGAGGACGACGACGGCGGTTAGCGACTTGGTGCCCAGTCAAGCAAGCAAACTGCCTGTACACACAAACACACACACACTCACTCTCACACACACACACATTCACTCTAACGAGGTGTATTCAATAGAATGTGAGAAAGTCCTAAGCGAATAGTTTGGTAGTAAAAATGAATATTTGAGTTGTGGATAATTTGTAGGTGCGGTTGAAATAGGATTTAAGCGGGTCTGAGCCGGACCTAAAAAATGTTTAAAAAATTCAGAAAGGGTGAAATTTTTGGATAATTTCGAAATTGTTGCATAGAAACAAAATTTTCTTAAAAATTCTGAAATACGTTCACAATCCCAAACTTGGATATCAATCCCTTTTACCAGGCAAGAGAATTCCTAAATTTGGTTCTCTAGCCTCTTTGAGGATATACACCGACTCAATGCACGAAGTGACCAGAGAGTAAGATTTGCCATATCCAGTTTGAGAAAGGAAGTGCAAATCAAAATAAAACAAGGTGATCAATTATAATGCAAAATTGGTCGACTATGCAAGAAGAGGAAAGTCGAGACGGCTTAATATAGAAGAGGTGACAGAGCAGAGAGACAGTTCGAAAGAGAGGAAATTATAGAGGCTAAAGACACCGAAACGATCATGCAAAGCGAAATTGGGTCTACAAGGCTAAGTGGTGAGAATTAGTTGTTACTTTAGAACGTACGAAAAAAATAACTTTCTTGTTAGCAAAAATTTTACAGATTTCAATTAGATGCGGATCCAGGATTTGGTCTTGCGGGGGTTCTTTACTTCGAAGTGTATATATGGTATATTAGAGCTCTCAAAACACTTTCAACCCACTTTTCCAACTTTGGGGTAGGAGGATCCTGACCCAAAAACCCCCCTTGGGTCCAACACTGATGACTATGATGACGTTGATGACGTTGATGACGATGATGACGTTGATCATGAAGATGTTGATGATGAAGGTGTTGACGATGACGATGTCGATGACGGTGACGATGATGATGACGAAGAAACTCTTGTCATGAGGGAAATATTGAAGATATGGTGGCCTAATACCATCAATAATGCAGATCTAACGAATCGAACTGAGCAAAAGAGACAGCGTTAGAGATCAGAGCACGGAAATGGCGCTGGATAGGTCATACCTTGAGACAACCCAATAGCTACGTTGCCAAACAAGCACTAAGATGAAATCCTCAAGGGAGTCGATGACCGGGGGGACCAGCAAAAACATGAAGCAGAACTGTCGACGGCTACACATGGTCGCAGATTTGCAGATAAGCATCAAATAGAATAAGATTTAAAAGAATTGAAGAGGCCCTATGCTCCACATACTAGTTCAGGAAATAAAGAAGAGGAAGAAGACGACGATGACGGAGTTTAAAACCCGAAAACAGTCTTGTAAGACCGCCACTTATAAAAATCGTTGTTAGCCAAAATCTTTCATCTCCTTGCCTCACCAATCTGTCTCTAGCCCCAGATCGTAATGCTAGGTAATAATACATCTCAATGGCATATTTTACAGGACCTCTATTCGTGATAAAACAGATCGGGTATGAGTGTATCTCCAATTCGGCGCCATTACTACAATGGTTCTGTGAGAGTTTTCTCTTCTATAGGCATACTTCAACGAGATAGAAGAGACTTCTTATAATTTTAAAATAGATCAAATTTTAAATCCCTTGAATAGTGCATGCATTTACTATTAAGAAATCATACTTATGGGCAACTTGTATCTGCAATCTGAAAAGTTTGAAAAAAGTATAAAAAATACTTAATTCTATGTTTTTCAAAATAGCTGACCCTTACTTTCTTAGTCCAACAGCACAACTTTGCACGCTCGTTTTTCAAGAACTGCTTAAACAACCCTCTTTCAAATATGGCCAAGTGACAGTTATTCAGATATACGACTATAGCTAGATAGACATACGAATGTCAAGAGAATTGCCCATAACTTGATGGAGTTCTCTCTGTCTCTCTCGCTCTCATTCTCTGTCTGTTTCTTAGGTAAATGTGGAACCTGCTTGCCAGTCACTACGTCATTCAGTCATCTCGTCCTGCAGTCCGCCAGTGCGTCAGTGACAGTCAAATAATTGACAGTAGTTGCGTGTTTGTGTGGCCAATCATGCGCCACGGCTTTGTAGTGTGTCCGAAATGCTGTGCCCAGCTGCTGCTGCTGCTAGTGCCCAAGCTGGCCGTGCCACTTGCTTAGTCTCTGCCTCCACCATACATTGCACTCGGTCAGCTTGACTGACCGACCGCCTCAATGACGTACCGACTTTTTTTTCACTCATCGTCATTGTCCACAACGTCAGAGGACAGCGTTTATTATGGCAGACACGACACTTTGCTCGCTCCAAATGCTTGGCACTGGCAACGAGTTATGTCTTGGCCAAAGACCGAGGACGGAGGACCGAGAACTCTGTTGAACGACTCTGTTGGTGAACGTTGCTAGCGGTGCGGTGGCAAGTGCGGCATGGATTTTAATTTTTATTGCACACCCGTCGTAATGGTCAAATTGGTTAAGAAATTAGGGTAAATTAGGGGTTGCAATGTGTGTTATTAGCCCGGCTCGTAGTTATTTCTGTTGTCGTCTCTGCTGTTGCAATATTTGTGACTTTGAGGGTCTCTCGTATCTTTTCTCTCCCAAGCATTAAAGGGCAAACACATTCACACATAACTCAAACCCATGTGGCTGCCACGACAAAATGCGACAAAGCAAAATGATCCTGCTCTGAGTGTGTGTGTGTGTGTGTGTCAGTTACCAGAGGCGTCGCTGCGATTAGTGAGGGTCCGTCCATGGTCTGTTAAGTTGGCAGGCATAAAGTATCTGATTAATTGCTTGCTAATGTATAGAGCACGTATTACCCCTAAAGTCCACTCAAAGTGATAATAGTTTTTATGCATACGTAAATAGTCAAACATTCGCACGAGCCATTTGAATATACATAATACATATCTACTACCAATGTGAACCTAAAAGTAAAAGTCATTATTTTTTTGAAATGAAAACATGAACTTTGAGCTGGGCATAACTAATTTTCAACACAATATTTGAATAATAGTAAATGCAATTGAATTGATTCGGACACAATATGTTTAACAAATATAAATGTAAAGCTGAAATAATTTTGCATGGGCTGCCATGGGAAATCCAACTGCTGTTTTCTTGAAACCCAAAATGTTTGGGTTTAAATGATAAATGATAATTATAATTTAAATTGTAAATAGAGAATAATGCTAGAAATTTAGCAAAGATGAGTAGGGGCATTTAGTGAACAGTGTCAAAAAGAAAATGGTATACGTGTTAACAAAAAAAGAAAATTTAATTATTGTCAATAAAAATGTACAGCTACAAAATAATTTTTTTTAATCTTTTATTGACAATCTAGATTACAAATTTTGATTTATATTTAGTCTATATAAGGAAGGGACTCATAGTTGCGTTAAAGAATGAATTAAAAAAAATTATTTAAATAATTTAATTTTTTTAAAGAAAAAAGTATACTTTAATTTTTTTTAAATTTAATTTTTTAAATTAAAAAAATTATGAAAATTAATTTTTTTTAATAAAAATTTATGCTTAAAAAAGTTTTTAATTGAAAACTTAGAATAAAACAAAAATTTAATTAATTTACTTAAATTAAAAAAAATGGATTTGTATTTACAACACATAAGAAGGCGACTCAAAGACGTGTTTAAAAAATATTAATAACATTTTTTTCAAGAAAAATTGATAGCTAAAAATATTTTTTTTATGTTTTATTGACAGCTTAGATTAATAATAATTGATTTTATTTATTTGATATTAAAAAGAAATTATTTTTTTTAAAAGAAATATTTAAAGCTTAAAAAATTATATTGTTTTAATGTTTTAAATTAAAAATTTTGATTCTTATATTCGCCATATATAAAGAGAACTCGAAGACGTGTTTAAAAAAAATGTGAAAAATGTTATTAATAAAATTTATTTGTTTTTAGAAAGATTTATGGGTAAAAAAATATTTTTTTTTCATTTCATTTTTTTTTTTCAAGAAAAATTGATAGCTAAAAATATTTTTTTTATGTTTTATTGATAGCTTATATTAATAATAATTGATTTTATTTATTTGATATTAAAAAGAAATTCTTTTTTTTACAAGAAATATTTAAAGCTTAAAAAATTAGATTTTTTTAATGTTTTAAATTTAAAATTTTGATTCTTATATTCGCCATATATAAAGAGAACTCGAAAATGTGTTTAAAAAAAATGTAAAAAATGTTATTAATAAAATTTATTTGTTTTTAGAAAGATTTATGGGTAAAAAAATATTTTTTTTAATGTTTATTGATAACTTAGATTAAAAAATGGTTAAAAATTATTAGCTGGTTAAAAAAAGACAACAAATTTTTAAATTATGCCATAATGCGTTAATACGTAATTTTATTTATTTACTTATTAATCGATCCGTATCATCACTTTTTAAAAATCGTGTGAGTTTGGTATTTGTTCCTTATGCTTGATACAATCGACATATGTATTTATTGCATCTTATGATCAAGTCCGACACCCTGGCCTGACGAGAGGGGGGAGGGAAAGGAGGGGTTCCTCCCGGGCCCGGAGTTTTCTCAGGGGCCCTGTGTAATTATTTTCTTACTGTCGTGATTCAATCTAAAGGTGTAATAGAGGGGCCGGTACATTTTCAACCGGGTCCTTATTTTCTCTCTACGGCCCTGCCGACACCATTATACTTCTTAAATCAGAATCTGCTCTTAATCGAAATATGTGCTCATGTGCTAAATGCTTTCATGTCAAGCCCGGCGGACAGCTTAAATGGTGTTTCTGTTTGCATAACTTTCCGATCTCTTGTTTTATGGGAAATTTTTTAAAGAAAACTGCACCCTTCTAGAAAATCTTGTTACATTGTTATACATGGATGTCTGGACACAAGAACAATGTAATACGCCACTAAGCTAACGTAAGTTATCGACCGAGCTTTAACGCATAAAACTCTCTTTCTCTCCAAAATGGCGTCACTAAGACAATTTCTAAGGACTCAAACACAAAAACTGTCAACTCCACCAAGACCTGCCGGCAGAGTCAATCTAAGAAAAGCTTATCTGTGCCTAATTCGTGAATATCTGACAGGTTGCAATTGACTAAGGTACCATCTGCAAAAATGGGCTTATCGCCTGAAACTGTGTACAGACTCAATTAAGAATACGATGAATCCTCCAACTTTATTGCCGGTGAATACTTAGCCGTCTACCCTAGATGTACTTGCGCTTAGCTTTTCCCCCAATCTTAAGTCAATCGCACGTATTACGATAAAATGTATCATATAATAATTGAACGATATTGGGGTACTTCCGTCTAGAGACAACAAAAAAAAACAACCCTTGGGCGCTGTGCCTTCCCCACTCACCCATTGGGGTGATTGCTTCACGCCCGGTTATGAGCTTCTGCCCTTTCGGCTTTTTCACCTCTTGTGGGGAGCATAACATTTTACTATTTACTACTACAAAACTATTTTTATTAGGGGCTCATTGTTAGTTTTGTAGTGTTTGTATAATATTTATTATTTATTTTTGTAATATTAACTTTATTTGAAGACTAAAAGAGGGTGAGAATGGTTGAAAAATGAAAACGTCTGTGGAATATGAGAATTAAATTTATTATAGCTTTGGTTTAAATTTATTTTGAATTTATAAGTACGAATTAATTTGGTCTATAAAAAAGTTGAAAACTTTTTAAATTCAGGCTCTTAGATTTCTTCGACGTAGGCAGTGTTGCTCACGTTGTTTAGTCTGGCATATATGCTTTTATGCCTTGTTGTCAGGGTTGTGCATTTATGCATTTTTGCACTACAAAGTGAACATAAAAGGACTGTAATCAACAGTTATCAGAAATCTAGGTTTTTTGAGAGTTAGTCAAGAACTCTGATGTATTGGGTTTTTTTTTTTGGAAACCCTGAACTCGAACCTATAATAAACTTTATCAGACAGGCAAATTCGAACCAAATTTGTATGCAGTTTTTTGAGGTTATATCAGAACCCCGACGTGCCGGTTGTGTTTTTGGAACTTAGACACGGAGATTGCGTCCAAGAAAATTTATATACATAAGATTACAGATCCCAATTTTGACTTTTATACTATATATCCTAGCATTTGACTTATGCTGACGTCACAAGATTTTTAAAGAGAAATGGTTGCTACTTCCAATTAGCAACACAGTGTTGGTGGGGGATTGGAACCAGATTTTTTTTTGTTATTTTCATTTACAAATGACCCCTTCGCACTTGCTCACTACGCCACTGCTGACTTTTATGGCCGTTCAGATTTCAATGCGAGTCCACTTAAAGGACCCAGCCTGACCTGAGCTGCGTTG
This sequence comes from Chymomyza fuscimana, assembly GCA_949987675.1. Taxonomy (NCBI): domain Eukaryota; kingdom Metazoa; phylum Arthropoda; class Insecta; order Diptera; family Drosophilidae; genus Chymomyza; species Chymomyza fuscimana. Next base: position 13,096,677 of record OX465089.1, read on the forward strand.
GTTCGGGCCAGTCGCTTATTTCCTGTGCAACCAACACATTTCAATTTATTAATTTGAAAAGAAATTATTTTATAACATTATAAACATGGCTTGCCCCAGCTGCCCCAACAGTACACCGCCCCCCCCGCAGCAGCCAGAGCTGGGTAAGTCGTGCGCTTGTTGCATATAATTAGCGCGCATGGAAATTGTGGCGCTGCTCAATTTGAAAATGACAGGGGCGTCGACACGCCTTGACACAAATTTCTCCAACGGCGAAAGCTAATCAAAACAAACATGTCACAAATAAATTGCTCGAGTGCAAAAACAACGAAAGAGAATTGCTAAAGATGGAATATAATAAAACCAAAAAAAAAAAACTCGAAAGTGAATGGAAACATTGCATGCAAATGTGAGTAAATATTTAATTTAATTTGACATTGGCGTTCCTGTGGTTGCCATGGGGCAAAAAGGGGGTTAATGCTTAAAGTGGGTGGGGTACGGAGGGCATTGGCGTTTGACGTGCAGTAATAGCGGCAATATCAATTTGTTTTATGAATTGCAATGGCAATAACTTGGCGAGTTGTCGTCAAGCCAGCTAGCTCATGGATATGGTGCGGCAGGGTTTGTAAGGGCGTTAGGGCAATACATTTTGCACATTTCTTCCGCTTCATTTCCTGTAAAGAAGCGTAAATTCATAGTGATTGGATTTTATCAGCGTGGTCTCATCTTTGACACTCACACACATAGGGAGACACACACACGCACTCAGCAGTTGAGATAGAGCAACTCACGTCAGTCACGGGATGCTACACAGCACCAGGACACCAGGACATACAATCGATTGGTTACGCAAGTGAAAAATTATTTTGGTTTCTGTTGCTTCGATTTTTTGCTCCTTTGCTTTGCTATGCTACTTCGTTTTTTTTTTTATGTGCGGCCATTACTGCAAAATTGTTAGAGATATTTTTATGATATTTCGCACGGGGTCGCCGTCACGGGCTGCTTGTCAACTTATTGTGGCTCAATGCAGCATCAAATTGTTGGCATGTGCCTTTGTTTTGATTTAGTGCAACATTTACATAAAAAATTTTCATCAAAATTCATAGGAAAAATTGTGGCGCGTGCAATTCGCAATGTAATCTAAGCGTTTTGTCGTCTAAGGGGGTAATTGCTAAGGGGGTTGTACTATCTGGAATAGTCAATCGCTGTATGGGCTTGACTGTGCAACATAAGTCAACTCACTTGTTGTTTGCGATCAGTTACACTGATAGATGTTTTCTTTGGATTAGAATATGCGTTGAGCCTGCTAAGCATGTGGGCGTATCCTGACATTGACTAGGGGGAAATGAAATAAATTGAAAATTTTTATAAATGTCGTCTTTATTTTTTTTTTTTGCAAAGAACAACGCAGTTGTTAAACATTTCAAAAGTCCTAGCTTAGTATGACATGACTAAATGGGCTCTCTTATCAGGAGATGTCAGTTTCACACCCTTGCCAGCTGTTACAGTTATTTTAATATGACTAATGTGAATCCTTGCGCTCTCTTGGGGTGTCAGCTCGTCAGTTCCCATAATATATAACATTATCAGTGTTTTTGTATCTATATGTGACTTTAATTTTAGTTTTTTTTTTTTGTTTTGTATCTCATAAGTCATAAAAATGCACAATGCTCTGTGTTTCATTACGTCACAATTTTTTATTTTTAAGTCAGGAGAGTCAAAAGCGTTTAGAGCTACAGTTGCAGCAAAAAATCATTTCAGAGATGAAGAACTTACTTTCTACCCCACTACATTGCTGCTCATATGGCATCCAGTTTTGTACTGATGATTTGTTTAGTCACTCCCAATGAGTTTGCAAATTTACCTTTAGTTGGACTTCGTAGGATTTTCAAATGTTTTTGGCATGCAGAATGGCTCCTTATCCTGCGTGTCGAAATTTCTGACTTTGATTGATGAAGCTTGGGCTAGCAGAACAATTTCACAGCGCAATTTGTGGCTCTCCGATTATTTTTGCTTAGTTTTTTAGACAAACTGAAAAACTGTTATGGAAATCAAAGTTCAAACAGTAAAAGTGCGTAAAAATGGACAGGAGTAAAAAAGTTTAAGGGGGAAAAATTAAAAAATTAGTTTTGATGCAAAAAACAGAAAGTAATAGGAATCCTAAGTCAAAGTTCGTTGATATACTGCACTAGCTCAAATTTAAAAAAATGCAATAAAATAAATAAAATCAATGAAGAATTAAAAGAAATTACAATAAAAACTAGCACTAATTTAACAAAATTAAAAAAAAATAAAAAAAATTTAATAGAAACAAAAACTCAAAAATTTCGAAGCATTGATCTTTTTATACCGAGATGATCAACCAAATAAAATATATAGATTTACCTTTAAGCGTCAATCCGTGTGAGAAAGATAAAAAACAGAAGAAATTTTGCGAGAGTGGCCTCCTCTGCATTACAATACAGATTTTTTACATACTCCCCCCTTTTCCCAATATTACGTTTCGCGACCATTCCTTTTCCTTCCCCTTAAGGGGTAACACCTGTGTGCAGTATGGATTTTTTATTTTAAGATAATTTTTAGATTTTTCTTCAAAGAAATTTATTTTGTATTCAAAATTCAAATAGTTGGCGCTATTATACATATTTTGAGCTACAACAATTAATTTTTCCAAAGTATTAAAAACAAAATGGTGCCTGTAGAGAGCTACGAGTACTTGCTGCAGCTTTTTGACGTCGCCATTGATCTGAAACTTAAAAAAAATGTTTTCTTCCTAATCTAAGGACCAAAAGCAAGTGAACCACGTAGGAGTTTTCAAAAATATTAATCTTAAAAGAAAGGGCATAAGTTTAAAAAAAAGTTTTTTTTGTCAAAAAAATCATGGAAATCAGTTGTAAAACAAAAAGTTTTTATTATTTTGACAAAATACTACGTGGTTCACTAGAAAATTATGTTATAAAGATTGTATCAAAATTTCGATCGTATAAATATTGATTATATAGTTATTCGTGAAGGTATTTGAAAAAAAAGTGCTTTCGTGAAAATTTTAAAACTGGTACGAGCGCGCAGCGGGTTGCCCTGCGACCGACGCTTATAAGTGGAAGAAATTTTTTTTCTTTAGATCACTTCGGGACAATATATCTAACATAATTGTCTACCAATTTAGTTTAAAAAAAATTGATTTTCTGAATATGTGTTAGGTGTGAACCCTTAAAACATAGTTTTTGGTGCAAAATTCGTCTGTTTTTCGCTTGTTTATGAAAATAGCGTAACCAATTTTGACAAATAAATATCTTTATGCAATGCGGTGGTACAGGGTATCCGAAAGTCGTCCGCGCCCGACTTTAACGCACGCCATCTTTTATGTTTTCTTTTAAGTTTTAAATTTTGAATCAAGCGAATTATGAATTTTTTCTTTTATTAAGTTTTGAATTTTTATTTTTATTATTGTGAGTTATGGAAATTTTAAGTGAATTTTAAGTATTCTTTTTGGTACATAGATTTCCATTTCTGTGATTATCTGCGGTTTTAACTTGCTAGCGCCTATCGTTTTAGTGCGATTAATCGATTAAATCGATTCTTGAAAATTAAAGCCCAGCTCTAGTTCGTACGTCTTTCCGTATATCTGAACGCCTGAATCTTGAAGACTATAAAAGCTAGAATAACCAAACTGGAGATACTTACTCTTTATGTAAGCAGGCTTCCTATCCAAATAATTTCGAAACACCAGTTACAGCTTTAATTTATTTGTATGGGTAATAAAAAAAACTTTTGATTAATATGCAGGATCATTAAAATCGGATCATAAACAGCAGAGTTATTCAGAATATAGTATCTTAGAGTCGGGAATTCGAACCACCTCAGCGTCAAAAGCTTAAGGGTAGCTCAGTTGGTTGAGTGCCGGCCTCAAAACTTAACGTCGCTATGGACCAAAATTTGATTCCCAGTCGAGCGAATTTTTTTTTTTATTTTTTTTTTTTTAATTTAAATTAAGTATTTTATACTACTTTTAATGCTAGTTTAATGAGCACTAGCTGCTGGGGACTTCAAAGATATTAAATAATATTAATATTATATGTATAAGTTTCACTATAATGTGTTGGTACAGGGTTTCTGAAAGTCGACCACTTCCATTTTTTTAGTTGTAGTTTTGAAAATCTACCTGCACATAAAATGCTCGGATTTAAATTGCTTACGCCTAAACTCTTTAAACTTACTGATTTAGATTTTAAAATAAAATTTTTTTTAACAAAATATACATTTTTTTTTTTTTTTAAAGTCCTGACTGGGGTAAAGAGTACAGTGTAGTAGGCGCTGTGCTAACTCTCAATAGCTTATTAATTATATCTCATCAATCTAGAACTAACCAGCTTTAGCTTGCACATCTGTACTCTGTAATTAATTTGACAGAGATATATTCAGAAATATTCTTATTAAGTGGCTTATAGTTTGTATTTTAATCAAATTCCTTTATTTAACTCTAGCTTAAATGTTTGTCAAGTAATGCTCGTTTGAAGCACTTAATACATTGATAGCTGACAAATTTCTTGTGCTGTGAAATCTTTTTGCATGTTTTTCCAAGATCTATTTAAATAACATTTAGTTTTATTTATGGCTTTTCATTTGTATCTTAGCTTTTGGTTTTAGTATCATCAACTACAAACCACAACCAATTTATTTTATGTTGTCCCACAATTGACATTTGCAATGTCAGTTTATATACTTCAAGCCCTGCTCATTCTGACCACTTAAAATTTGATTACAATTTAAATTTATGAGCCACATCCTTACACAGAATTCCAACATATGTAGAAATAGGTGGCTAAAGGCAACGACCCAGGGAGCGACCGCCAACCGTCATTAACCACAAATCCTTTACTTAACAGTACGTAAATTTTTTGGCAAAAGCCGCTCAAGATAAGCGTACCGCCTGGCTCATTCTGCTTGTCGCCGCCCCATATAAATACATATACTTATATATATGTTTATATATAGCAATAGACTAAGCAGTAAAAACTAGGGAGTGGTAAATTATATGTGCATATCATTTGACCTTGAGCCGCTTGGCATGGCGTAAACATTAAAGCCCCACAGCACGAAGACCTTAAGCCTAGGCACTGAGTCGTAAATGCTGCTGTCAGGGATACCGATACCAACACCAACTGTCACAAGAGCTGTCTAATTAAACACTCACTCACAGATACACACACACACGCACCCACAGAGACACAGTGAGAGACATACGCGTACACCAACCACATAGAGCCCTAAATAAATTTGGGTCACATCATTAAATAAATATAAGTGGGTCGTCGTTTGCAGCCGTCCTTGGCAAGTTTGTAGCTTCTCTAGCTTCTCTGGCTGTTGTTGTCTTGTTTTTTATGATTAACATAAAATCACAGAAAAAGTTAATTTATTTCAAGCCTTTTACTTTGGTACTTTCCCTTATACAATATTTCATGTTGTTTTTGCTATTGTTTTTAGCTGTTGGCTTTTTATGCTTGGCTGCTTGGCGGCTTGACAGACACATAAGCTGCGCGTCAAAATGTTTTTCTAACAAAGATAGCATGCGTCGTCTCTTTAAAGCGGTCCAGAGAGCAGGCCTACATAACTTGGTGGCCAAGGGTGTTGATGGGTGGCTGCTGGCTTTACTGCAAAAAGACCGCTCCGACCTCAATTAAGATATTAAACTTGCGTTGAAAATAATGAGCAATGGGATGTGGATGTGGATGCGGATGTGGATGCTACTGTGCGTGCTGCTTTGAGCTTAAAAGGCCAAAAAACTTTTTGTAGCATGCTTTCAGGGGCAGCGTTTGGCTCTAATTTCATTTGGCAAAGCCAAAAAGTGTGTGTGCTCTTCTTGCTCTTTCCACGCTCTCTGGCATACATATGCATGCATGTGTTGTGTGTGCGTGTCAACTTTTGAAGTCAAGCGATTTGGGTGCGCTCACCAACACCAACACACACACACAAGAGTGAGAGCTACCAAAATCTGCACCAAAAGCGCGTTCAAAACAGCTTGACTTTCCCCATATGGACACCATTTTGTGCTGTCTGTGGTTTCCTCGTTTTGTTTTATTTGTTTGCTTTGTTTTGTATATGCGTCCCATGTGTGTGAGTGGTTTATTTGTATGTGTGTAGCTGCTTTGGCAAATTTTATATAATTACACTTTGCGTATTTTCACAATGAAGTAACAATGTTTTAATTAAACCATTTGAAAGCCAAATAACTCTTGTTTGCTGTTTGCTGTGAAAAGCGCAGACAGTCAAAAATGGCTAACACCAAACATTACGAGAGGTGCATACAAACAATGTTTACACACGTACGCACTAACACTTGAACTTACAGCCGACAAAAATGTCGTTATAATTATGCGTAACCTATGCTTCACTTGACCCTATGGCTGCAGCTTATAAAGAGTGTTAATTTTGTCAAGCTTTGTACGATGGGGATGTGGTTTGGAGGCAAAGTACCCTAGGGGTACCCTACACTACAAAAAAAGATTGCCTCGATTGGGAATCGAACTATGATCTCTAGATATCGCTGGGACAAACATTTTATCAAGTTGGCTATTCTTATGTATGTTTTTGCCGCTGAGGCGATTTGAACTTACTCCTCTAAAATATGGACGGAAATACTGTTGACTACAAATATTAATGATAATTTGAACAAAGATTTACAATTTAAGTAGAATTTTTTTCTCTTATAATTTTTTCTATTATTATTATTTCTATTGGACCACTTAATTTTTAACAAAAACTTTGCAAATAGCCAAACCAAATCGTTTTATAGACACAAATAAACTTTTTCTTTCACATTTCTGTTAATAAATATTTGTAAAACTTGGTAACTACAACCATACATAAATGTAATCTGACGGAAAAAATTAAATTAATAGAATTGAATTTTTCTCTACAAAATCGGTATACGACATAATTTTCTACAGATAGCCTTTCTTGGGGTGCTTGGAAAATGGACAGTACTTTGACGCGGAAATGCCATAGACTTCTTTAGGGGTTGGACTCTGAGCACTATATATCGTAATGGATCAGTTCTATAAGATGAAGTAATATACAGATTTTGTAAAGTCGTTCACTGATTTTGTAGAGAATTGTACGCCCTACAACTTATTGGCACATAAAAAAAAATTTGTAAAGCATGCGTAAATATTAATTGAAAAAAACACGATTTTTGTGATTTTTGACTTTGAATATAACTTCCCGAATTATAAGAGTTATCGACTTTCTTTTTTTTTTCGCAGTGAATTTGCGTGCCTAAAACGGCATTAATAGAATTTTTAAGAAAGTGGCAGATCAGTTTTGAATTTTTTAAATTTAAAAAAAAAAATTAAAAAATTTTTTCAAAACATTTTTTCAAAAAGTTTTTACCAATGGTACTGGAAACTGCCCCCAGCGATTTTTGAAAACTAATAATACAGTACGATGCATATGGCAAAAAATGTTTTTTTCTCAAAATTTCAGTTTTTAAACTTAACGCGTTACGGCTTAGTATAACATTTTTTTATTTAATTGTGACTAAACTGCTGAATGTTTTGGAACCAACTAATCTGGCAAGAGGGCTCTATAAAAAAAAAATTTGAATTTTGTTACAAAAAAAAATTTTAATTTACTTTTATAAAATTTGTAATTTTCTTAAAAAAAAATATGAAATTTTGTTAAAAAAAAATATTTCATTTTCTTAAAAAAAAAAATGAAATTTTCTTATTTTTTTTAAGTACATATATGTTCCTTAAATATTTCAAACACCATTTTTTTTAAAGACGTGTTTTTACACGTTCTTTATTTGGTGTGAATATGAATCAAATCGATTTGGTGGAATAATGTTAAAAAATATAACAATTTTTAAATTTTTTCTTAAAAAAATATATGAAAAAAAATATAAATTATATTATTATTATATATTGATAAAAGTTCGAAATTTTGCAAAAAAAATTTGTGTAAATCGAAGAGGTCGACCTAAAAAGTGGCAGCTAGACCTATTTTCACCGAAAATTTTGTTTACATTTCATTTTATTTTGATTGAATATTTTTGAATTCTGAAATTTTTTTAAAAAAAAAATTATTACATTTAAAAAAAAATTGTTTTTTGCCTAAATATCGGCCATTTTACAGAGAAAATTACATGGTGGACCTCATGGCCTGAAAAAAAAAGTTAAATAAAAATTTCTTCTAAATTTTATTCTCAAGAAAAATGTTCGAAAGTTATTAAATTAAAAAGCTTAAAGCTTACCTCACAACTTATGTTTTAAGATGGCGAGAAAGCAGGCTACAAGGCCTGAAAGATCATATTTTTAAATCATCTTATTCTTATCATTGTTTTTCAATAAGTGAAATATATAGAATTAATAAGAGTTATTAATATTGAAGCCGAAATTGATTTTTTTCTTGAGGTAAATTTTTTTTAATTAAACGTTTTAATAAAAACTGAAATTTGTGTAACGTCACAATGGAACTATGGCTTAAAAAAACAAGAAAGTTTTTTTATTTAATAAATTGAAAGTTTAACTAAGATTATATACCAAAAGACAGAATTTGGCGAAATCCTATTCGCAGCCTATATTTTTTGTAACGTAACGCCAAGCGTGGTTTAGATTATGTCTATTATTTCATAAGACCGACTGTTGCAATTTAGCGCTACTTTATTGCCATGCAAGTATTCAAAAGACTTTTTAAAAATTCACATTTTTGCTTTTTTGGCATATTTTGCGTAAAAACGTAACGTTACGCCAATTTTATCAAAAACTGAAAAAGTTTAGCTGCTATTTGGCATTTAAATTGCTGCCAACAAATATCAAACACTAATTTGCTTGTCGGCTGGGCAAATGCACACAATTACATTTCCATATGCAGTGCAACACACACACACAGATACACACGCACACTTGGCCAACTTTACTTTACACTTGAGAAAACAGGCAACAATATATGTATAAAGCTTGCGCGTTTGGTTCATGAGCATCTAGATACTTTTTGCCCATAATTTTTTTTATTTCAGTTTTTACTCTAAGTGTGGCATATGCCCTTTGCGCACTTTGCATCCCCAAAATATATGCTACAAAATTTTACAGTCAAAGTGTGTGCGTGTGTGTGTTTGGGGTGGAGGCATACTGTAGCTGACTCTAACTGTCTGTTATATGACTTAACACACACACACACAGTCATTATGGATACGCAGCGGATTGCGCAAATTGCGTACGAATCTTAAATTGAATTGTTGAGTCTTGCAGCTGGTACAACCGCCAGCCACTAGCTTCAATACAAGGCAAGTCGACCAGCTAACAGACAACTGTATCTAGCAAATACTTCAAGCTGTAGCTACAGAATGCAGCGCACTAAAACAACAAAAACTTTAATTTTATTTCTAGATACTTTTCACTGATGCGCTGTGAAACTTTTGCTGTGGTTTTTGTTTGCAATGGGTTAAAATTGCAATGCCGTCTTTGTCAGCTTGGCGTTTGTTTTATCTAATTGCTCACACATACTGAAGCACGCACACCCGCACAAACACACACACGCAGACGTAAAGAGGAACCCCTAAGCTTTTAGTGAATATTGTGTCTAAATTTCCACACATCGTCTAGCTGCAGATAAAGTATCTGTTTATATATATGACGCATACTTTATCTTGTGTCTCAGCTGCTTGTTGGTCAACAGCTTTTTAGAAATTAGCTAGCTAACGGAAATACATTCATACTCTCGCACACACACACAAGCAGAGAGCAAGAGCGCGCGTCTGTGTGTGTGTGTGTAGGTGTAGCATAGTGTGTATGTGTGGCTGCCCAGTCTTTTGCTGACTTGGAACTTCCGCTGTATTTATAATTTATTTCCTTTCTGGCAGTCACCCTAAATGCCTGGCCAATACCCACTCTATGTGTGTGTGTGTTATTGCAGTTAGCCAATTTATTATCCACTTTAATTGGAAAATTCTGATTTCCATTTTAACGAATTAGCACCTGGGTCGCTGCCGCTGGACCGAGACGGCTTAATGAGTTACGAGCTGCTCAGAAAAAAGTGCACACACACATACTATATACTATATATATAAAATATTTATATATACATATAAAACACAAACTACTATTGCTATATATGTATAGCTTTGGTTTTGTAAATTACTTTTGCTTGGGCCACATAAATTGCTAGATTTATATGACAAAAATTTATTTAATGCATTTTTATAAGCTCTTGGCACCCTCTTTATGACTTGTGTCCCCCTTTTCCTTGTCGCACCTTGCTGCAGCTGCTTTCTCGTGCTATTTTTGTGCGCCTGGCTTTATGCTTTTATTTTTTTTTTTTTTTTGCATTTTGCGGTCAGCTTTTTTTTTGACCGCACAGAGCTTAAGCTTTTGCCCTTTTAATGTTTTCATGATGTAAAAAGTTCAACAAAAAAAAAAGAAGTTATATTTAAATAAGAGCAGTGTAAAAAACGGTGCCACCGTTGCACAATTAAATTTGTTTATTGGTTTAAAAACGCAAATTGTTAAGCCTTTTTGCCGCCCATGTGTGTCACTTTTTTTTATTATTATTTACACGCTAGAAAAACGAGCATAATTGTTTTGTGATGAATTTGGGCAAAGCTGGAAAATATTAAACCGAAAATCCAATTAAGAGCACGTCAGCCTGTGGTTTACCTTGACTGCAAACGATTTTCAACAACTTTAATAAATAGAAACGCCATAAACTAGCGCTTTACTTTTGACCAATATTTATGGATGGTGGTCATAACAGAAGCCGTAATTAAAATACAATTTAAAAAAAAAAATAAAACGAGTAACTACTGATATATTTAAATTAATTCGAATCGTTTCATGATCTTACTACCACGCTCTGATTTTTAACAAAATTTTATGAATATTTGTGAAAAATATTTTTTTTTTCAACATTAGTAAAAATCAATTTTTTTTTGACATCTTTCCGTAAGTATGCTGTAGCCTTCTTCGTGCTTTTTTTAGGGTTATCAAAAATCGAACAAAAAAATTTACTATCTGAAAAAATAAAACTTTTTTTTTAATTTGTAGTACAGTAAACGAAGAGCTTCAGCTGGAAAAAAATACTTAATGGCTGAAACTTTCAGGGATCGTTAGGGACCTTGTGATAAGTCTAAAGCCGAGTTTTCGGTACGGTTGGTACGGTTTTTGCATGATATCTTTTTTTCTATCAAACTTAGAGTCATGATTTAAAGATCGAAAATTGATTTAAAGATCGAAGTTACATCCATTAAGTATTTTTTTCCGCAGAAGTCTTTTTTGACTTTTCGTTTACTGTACAACTGGGCCATTTTTTGATTTTTTAATATGGCAAAAAATTAAGAAATTTTAAAAAAATTCGTATTTCTTTATAGGAGATACCATTATTATGTATTTTTTTTTTTTTTTTAAATTTTGATTCTTCTCTTTTGACACATTAAACAGCCACACAAAAGAAAAAAATTGTCGTTATAAGTGGCGAATCCACGAGGGGATTTTCGGGTCTGGACCGCTCCAAAAGTTGGAAAAATGGGTTGCCAGTTTTTTGCGAGCTCTATATATACACTTCGTAGTAAAACCCCCACCCACCCAAGACCAAATACTGGATCCGCACCTGGTCGTGATCTGGGATCAATGTATATTTTTACTCATGTATTTCGACGCGCTGAAACCGTATCCGCTGTCAGCCTAACCCCAAAAATCCCACAATATGAGGTATTTTGGAGGTTATCTGCAACTGCAGAAACATATAAAAAATTAACTTATTTACTTACTTTTTTTTTATTTTGAGGTTATGATAACACACACAATTTTCTAAACCGGAATACGACGTTCAAAATACCCAAACACTTCAGAGAGTTCTGACGTAACCTCCTAGATCATCTTCGAAACTCAACCTATTAAAGTCTTTTCGACCTCGGACCCCAAAAACACATACAACCGATCTAGAAAAAAAATGTTGTAAGATTCTTTGAGGTTTTTGTAGAGCCTAGACCGTTAGAAGAAACCCAGCTCGTTAGGGGTCTCAAAAACGTTAAAAAACGAGGTAGTTTGGAGATGATCTCAAAAAACCAACGTGCTGCGTTCCTTTTCACCTCGGAATCCGACTCAGCGATCCCAAAAACACATAATATCATTACGAACAACCGGTTTCGAAAAAAAATTGTTTGGGAACTTTTAAAAACCTAGACCCACCCGTTAGCCCATTTCTGTTAGCGGATTCGGAATATCATAAAACCTAAGAAAACCTAAGCCGCGTACCCTGATGACGACATTTTTTTTAAGTGGGTGTGCTAAATGAGATACAAAAAAAATATATCTATTATTCAAACAAATAATTTTTCTGGCTGTCAAATTTTCACTGAAAAAACGTCATAAATGCATTTCTAAGTTTATTACAAAATGAAAACGTTTCCAAACCAACATTCTTGCTTGTAAAGGGTTATAAAGATTAAAATTGTAAACGAATATACAGGAATGAAGAACGCATACTTTATAGAAATTGAGTATAACTCAAAACGTGTTCAAGTTAAAGAAAAAATATTAACGAGAAAACCATTTTCATAATCTTCAAGCAAAAGATCATTCTTTACTGTTTTTTTAGGGTAATTTCAAAAACAGTTTTCAAATAAATTTTTCAAAATTATATGACCGTAACCACAAAATTAACTAATATATATTTTGGTATAAAAAAGTTTATCTGATCTAAGACCATATACGGCGGGGGTCGCCCAACTATGACCCGTGGATCAGCAAGTGGCCCATTTGATAATTTCAAGTGACCCTATCTATATAAAGTAAAATTTATGAAAAAAAAATTATGCCTCATTATTTACTAAAAGACGGTTTAAATATAAACTAATATCTGAGCCAAATGTCGCCTTAAAAAAAATGTATTCCACGAAAATGGTGGCCGAGATATGCATATAAGTCAAGGCCTATCATTACAACAAAATTGCACTTAGGTCCTTATGCCTTTATTTAAACCACTCAATACACTTATACATATATACAAAATCAACTAAATATCCTTCTGTTTATTTTTTTCCCCCAAAAAATAGAATTTGTTTATTATATAAAACCTAAACTGTTAGAATTTTATTTTTTAAGCTGAACGGATTGTTCAGCCTGTCATTTATTTTTATAAATCCTTACATGCATTAAATAATTTCCATCTACCTATATAAATATATATACAATCCACAACTAAAACAATTATAACTACATTTCCACTAGGCAACCTTTTGAAATATATATTACATATAAATGACATTTTCGCGCTGAACAAAAGGGCATATAAACCGCCGTAGTCTCAGCCTTCCGTTTTTTGTCGCTGTGAAAAAAATGTGCTTTATTTTTTATGACAATCTATTTTATTTATTTAATATTTTCTTCTTTTATTATATTTTATATATAGGTATTAAAATAAAAAGTGTATAAAAAATACACGTTTAATCGCCATTGTGTTGCGGCTCAATGTACCTCACTCTGCTTTTACATACTCCATGGAATTGCGATTCTTTAGCATAAACATGGCCATATAATAACAAACTGCCATCCGGCGTAACCTCTTTTAGTCCACAGCACAGCTCCTATCCCCCCGCACAACCCTCGATTACTCATACGTACGGCTTTAAATGCACGTGGTTTGGGCGCAAAGCGGATTTCCGGCATTTTTGTACATTCCAGCAGCAGTTACAAATAGTGCGTTGGATGGTTTGATTATAAAAGTAGGGGTAGGGGGGGGCGTGTTTCGGTCTTGTATAGAGTTGAGTGAATACGTTGTTGTTATTATTGATATTTTTATACCCTGTACCCTTAGGTTATAGGGTGCTATAGATTTGTGAAACAGGTAGAAGGAAGCGTGACAGACCAAAGGTTGTTTGTTCCTTTGAACACCTGGAACTTAGAAACCATAAAAGATACAGACATTTCTTAAAGAATTTTACTGCTAAACCCATCCTTTTAAAGACGGCCCTTCCAAATTCGACATAGTTATACGCCTCGTCATTGAGAAAAGCAACCTCTCCACTATCACAATGCTAGATGGTGTGTAGACTGCTGTGAGCCTAATAAACAATGAAATGTTGACTTTTTAACAATGCTACTGGGCAAATATGACAATACAAAAATAAAAAAAAAAATTTTTTAGATATTTCTTTACGATTTTGATAAACGACCCATAATGTTCCTTTGCAGGGTATATCCCAGTCGAATACCAACGCGACTGATGCACAATTTCGTTGTAAATGTTGTGGGTTCTGTTTTGGAGCAACTTGTTGTTTTTATTTTGTGTTTTAACATTACACAAGGGCAGCATTTAGTTTCAATTAAAACATTGCAGCTTGTGGTTGTTGTTAGTAGCAAATGAAATCTCCAACAATAATAGCAACAACGAATATGACCATAGAAAACTGATAAATAAAAAAACAGAGTTGCAAAAAATACAAAAAAACAACACAACACTCTTCCTTGGGGTACCCGACCTTTGGGCCATATTGCGGCCTGGCCCTAGCCGGCAAGCATGTGGAAATAAACCTATATGAAAATTGATAACAAAATATGTATATATATATGTACTTTGATGTATAGGTATGTGCAAATAAAATGACATAAATTTAATTAAAATCTAAAAAAATGTCAACAGCCATGTCAAAAAACATTTCAATTAGTACCAGCATATATAAAGTTATGTGCATATATGGCTAGTAAATAGCTCTCTTCGTATCAGGCGTGGGAAATTTAACACACTATTGAAACAATTCGAATTGTGGCAGATTAAGATACTTTCAGAATTTCATTGGTTTCAAGTATTTAGTTGGTATCTTGCATTATGTTGCAGGAATGTTTTATATAAATAAAGTCATAACAAGCATTTGTAGTCTTAGTAGAATACCTAAAAACAGCAAAGGGTTTCACAGACTGCCGTTTCGAAGAAGACGTGGACGTCCAAAGAAAAGGTGGCTAGATGTAGTGGAAAATGAACTTCGTTCTCTTGGTGTCTTGAACTGGAGGAATGCAGCGGTCGATCGAAGAACATGGAGAGGAATATTTAGTTGCGGAAGCTATGGTCTGCCCAAGACTGTAAAGCTATTGATGATGATGAATCATCATGATAATGACCCAGTATTTTTTTATTTGTTATTTGTTTTAAAAAGAAACAAAGGATGGATAAATAATTATAAACCTTACATTTTGGCTTATGGCGCAGTGACGTCATGACGCTTCGATACAAGCACACAAGTGCATGCGACGTGTACGTGTACTGTACGTGTGTCGACGTCGCTGCCGCAGTCCCTCATCCCTATATACGTAAGAGAGGGCCGTGCCGACTATTGCTATAAACTAATCCGTATGTCTTACCCGATTTGAGATTTGTATCGATCTGATCCGACTACATCACGGTAAAAGAAAGTACAAACAAAAATAAAACATTATAAATATTAGCAAACATCGAAAGAAAACAATGACTTATAATTAAGAATTGGTCGAGGGTGCTCGAAGAAGCAAGTCCAGATGGCTCAAAATAAAAGAATAGAGACCATTAGAGAAAGAATTAAATATAAAAGCTTTTGTAGTTAGAATATAAGGATCATATGACGCGAAAATTAAAGGTTATTTTGAAAAGTACGACCAAAGAAAATTTATTAAGAAGTTCAACGCAGTTTGTTGGAGGCCGGTTTTATGGTTACTTAAGGACGCTATACAATTTAATATATATACTAGGTGGCGCAAAAGAAATCACCCTATTGGAAGATGCTCTCATTTTTGTAAATGGCCGCCAATATCAAATCTGTTTTGACATTTGTGGACTAGACAGATACAGAATACAAGTGAATAAGCCATGGAGCGATACACTCCCCAAGAACGCGGAATAATTGTGTCTATTTTTTTGCGTAACAATTCGTCTGTGGTGTTGGCGCAGCGCGAATTCCGTCGCCGATTTCCCGGCCGTCCGACACCAACTGCGCAAACACTGCGCCGTTTAGCCACTAATCTTGAAGAGTATGGGACCACACGAGACGTTGCCAAGAGTGGCCGGCCCAGGAGCGCCCATTCTGCCGAAAATATCGGCACTGTAGCCGAGGACGTCGAAGTGAGCCCCGAAACATCGACCAGACGACGTGCCACGCAATTGGCGGTCAGCCGGCGGTCCCTGCAACGAATTTTGGTGAAAGATTTGAACATGTTCCCCTACAAAGTTCAGTCCGTGCATCAGCTGCTGCCTGCCGACCGCCAAACGCGCGTAACTTATGCCCAAGCTATCCTCAATCTCGATACCGAAGTGGACGATTTTTCGACCAAAATCATAATGAGCGATGAGGCTCATTTTCACCTCAGCGGGTACGTGAACAAGCAAAATTATCGCTTCTGGGGAACCGCGAGTGACGCACGAGGAGCCATTACACCCGCTCAAAGTGACTGCGTGGTGCGCTGTTCACGCTGGAGGAGTCATCGGGCCATTTTTTTCGAGAACGCCGCGGATCAAACGACAACAGTGGACGGTACGCGCTATAGGGCAATGTTGACCGAGTTTTTTCTGCCCGAACTGGTGGACATGTGGTTCCAACAGGACGGAGCAACAGCACACACTGCACGAGCCACAACCGACATTCTGAAGGCCGCGTTTCCGGGTCGCTTAATTTCGCGTTTTGGCGATTTGCACTGGCCCGCCAGATCGCCCGATTTAACGGTCCCGGACTTCTTTTTATGGGGTTTTTTGAAGTCCCGTGTTTACATCAACAAGCCTGAGACCTTGGAAGCCCTCAAGGAAAATATCCGACACGAATGCGAGAATTTATCGCCCGAAACTCTCGCCGAAGTGATGGAAAATGCCATAAAACGAGCCCGTATGGCAATCAATTGTGACGGCGCCCATTTGTCCGATATCATCTTCTCAACTTAACACAATTAATTCTAAAGGTCTAAATAAACATAATCAAAAAACAGAATCGAAGTTTTTCATTTAGAAAAAAAAATAAGAGCCAAACAACATCGGATGACTTCTTTTGCGCCACCTTGTATAATATATAATGCGGCCCTATGTCCCACTAGGGGAAATGGAATCTTAGAAGAAGAAGGACGCTATAAAGCGAGGTCTCGCAGAATAAGGTTGCACTTAGAATAAACGCGAGGTGCAAATTGTGTGCCGCAATCTTGAAGGCAATTACAAGGACCGTCCCAGTATGAGCCAAGGTAACATTTTAGTGTTGGTAAATAAAATAAACAAATTTTAAAGGATAAAATTGGTGACCAATCCTGGTGGGTGAAAAAAATCCACCTTAACTTTTTAAGTAGATACATTGGTAATAAATGTCATGTCTTTTAAACCAATTTTAACAATTGCTATTAACCAATCGAAGTCCTTACGATTACATTATTAATTGCGCAAAAATTATACCGAATTTCAGTCAATAACGAAAGTCAAAAATTCCTGATTTGAATAAATAATGTTTTGCGTAATGCTCACATTATTTCCATAAATAAAATAACAGTCCCAAAATTAACATATACCTAGAGAATTCTGCGAAAAATAAGTAAACTCCCTGCAGTGTATATATGTGATAAAAGGCATTGAAAATTCCCAAAGTGGCTTAACACACATGTCCAAGGCGCAGAGATTATTTGCGAAATACTTGCATTTAAATTTCCAGACCCCAAATCGCAACTGGACAGTTCACTTCGAATGCGTAATGCTGCGTGTTGACACTGCTGCAAAACTTTTGAACTAGTTGAGCCCAACAAATAAGTTGTATATGCATACATACATATTAATGCATAAATAGAGCTCACAAGTTGAGAAACACATTTGGCACGGCTTCAAAGCAAACCAAAACGGAAACCGGAAGTCTCAACTCAAGATGTCAACTCTAGTCGAGCATAGATGGCCCAAAATAAAAAATAAAAAGAAAGAGAATTCGCTGCATGAAACCCTCATCAAAGAACTGCTGTCCCAGACCAGCCCAATCCGGTCCAGCAAAAACAACGAGCAGCATTTTCTTCTAATAGCTGCAGCAAAAAAAAAAAACAGAAAAGAACTCGAACGGCAGCAATTTCGCTTACAAAATTGCCGAACCCAAACCAGAAAAGGACCTTTGAATTCCAATTGCAAGTGTAGACCCGTCAACCACCCAGCCAAGACTCATTTGGCCAAAAACTGCGCCGCAGACGCAACCACAAAACATGCGACGTGCACAGAGCTCCATTGATGCCCATCCTGCCTCAGTCGCGTACCATAAATCATAGACAACGTAAAGTACAAAAAAAAAAAAAAAATAACATGGAGGGCATGGAATAAAAAAACGTGCGCACAACAACAAAAACTTCAATATCAACAATGCAAATTTTCAGAGCGCATAGTTGGAGCCCAACTGCTGACGCAACGCACCCCCAGGGGCTCTATGGAAATCTATGCGGGAACAGCGCGGCTGCAGCCGCAGCAGCAGCAGCACTCCACATTCATCGATGAGTCAATAGGGTCAATACCGCGGGCGCCTGAACGCTTCTCTCAAAAAGCTTTATGCAAACGTCTTTTGCATTGATGAAAATGCAAAGAGCTTTTGTTTGCATGAAACAGCAGCATCGTTTTTCTAGTCATTCCCAGAACATGGCTTGTGCCTACCGCCCACCCCAAACAATCTTAACATTCTACTCAATTCTGCCAAGTAATTAAAAATGCTGCTGAGTATGCGGCTGCAGTTGTTGTTGCTGCGTTGCTTAACTAGTTTTTAATAAGTTTTTAATTAAAAATAAATATGCATTTGGGTGTAAAAATTATGTGCGGCTGCGCCACGTGACAGCCAAGGGTCACGTGGCCAACTTCCCCTAAACAGCAGAACAGCAGCCCCCTTAACACCCCATTACAAATGCCTTGTCATCGTCATACAACACTAGTCATCCTTCTTTCACTTTTTGTTTAAGCTACTCATTACATGGCGTGCAGACAAGACAAACAAAATTGAATTAGCATTGTGCAAAGCGTCGACAAAAAAATATATGTATATAAAAAAAAAAATCACGCATACGCCATCGTGCCCCAAGCCAAGCCCCAGTGTGTTGCTTTCCAGGCCCCCAGCGGCAAAGCTGGCTAGTTTAAATGTCCTACAATTGCCCTCAACAATGAAGTGAAATGGCATAAATATTATTATACCTATTGGATATTCAACGAAGACTTAATACACTTCTCATTGTAGTCATTTTTCTTAAGTAGCTAACTTTTTGTTTTGTTTTGATAAAGTTTTCCAATTTACTGTGTAAAGTGATGCTTTAAGCGAAAATGCATCCAAATTCGTTTAAAAAAATTATCTTCGTTGCTGTTGCATATTTCTGGCTGACCGGTTACGTAAATGAGCAAAATTTCCGCATTTGAAGCGACAAAAAATTATGCAGAGTCTCTATTTGAACTCAAAAAACATACTGGAGTCAACATCTGCCGGAACTAGAACGACCCAGTGGTGACTGTCAATGGTGTTCGATATAAAGCCATGCTTTCTGCCGTGTTTTTTGGCGTTTATTGGACGGCATAGACCTGGATGATGGAGCAGCGTGTCACACAGCAGGAGTTGTTATAAGAGAAGGGGTGATTTAGGATGCGCTCTTAATATCCTTAGACCTTTTTCGATGGCGCTACCGTTTAGTTAATCTGGTTACTGTTAAACTATGAATAATAATATTAATTATTATTATTTTATTTATTTTTTTTTACCCGATTTATTTTTTTCATTTTTAATTTTTGCTTAAGGCTCATACGTGCGAAATTTTTCGAACTGCGTATGGGCCTTTAAAACAAAATTTTATTTATGCCTAAGCAACTGAGACATTTAATATTTATTTATCAATTACATTTTAATAGTAACAACTTAAAATAAAAAAGATGGCGTACGTTAAAGTTGGGCGCGGATGACTTTGGGATACCCTGTACCACCACATTGCAATCAAGGCCGATATATTGCTTACAAACTCCAAAAGACATTTGATTGCCAAATAAGATTATGATACCTTTATAAACAACCAAAAACAGACGAATTTTTAATCAAAAAATTTTTTTCGACCGATCGATCCTATGGGACCTATATGTTATTGTCAACCGATTTTGATCAAATTTGGTACAGTGCTGGGGGTTTCTAAAAAACTTCCGAATGCCAAATTTGGTTATGATATCTTCATAAGCAAACGAATTATCCATCGAAAACTTTTGCTTTTTTTCGAGGTCCTCTGAAACACCCCTATGGGAGCTATATAATGTAGTCCCGATATCAAAAAAATAAAATAAACTTGTCTCCTATGGATTAATAAGGGATCTTATCTGAAAGTTTGGTTGCTCTAGCTCTTACCATCTCTGAGATCTAGGCGTACATACGGACAGACGGTCAGACGGACAGACGGACAGACGGTCAGACGGACAGGCGGACAGTCGGACATGGGTATATGGACTTCTCTAGTCACTCTGATCATACTTTAGGTAACTTTGGGTGGTCTCCGACTTCTCCTTCTGCACGTAACATACATTTTCGGCTTGCACAAACACAATATACCCTTTGTACCATACGGTACAGGGTATAAATATAAATAATTAAAAATTCCACTTACTTAGAGTAGTACAATCAAGAAACGAAAATAAGAGTTACAAGTTGGTAAAAAATCAAGGGAAAAAATATGTTTTTGATGAAAGTAGCGTGAATCCGGAAACGCATGCTAACGTATTTCTGAGTTGACATTTGACTATGACACCAATTTTCAAATAAACGTTGGTTTTTGGTATTACTCCGACTCGAGTACACGTGTTTTTCTGTTCAGTATAATTTTTCTAAAAAAATTGCTACCTTGAAAGTGTTATTTTTTAGTTTTTGTGTCGCTAAAATTTCAACATTTTCTCGAGCAAAATCAAATGTAAGTATATCCAAAATATTATTTAGCTCATTACTTAAAAAAAGGATTCGTTTCGATTTTTGCAAGCCACCAGAATGACGCTACTCCGTTTCGAAAAAGTCCATTTGAGGTGAATCTGGAAGCTTCACTTGGGGTGAATCTGGAAGTGCCGAAAAGAGCCAAATAATTATTATTATTGTACTGGGTGTACTGCGACCCAAGTGGATCTATTGTACCCCCTTTCACGGCTTAGCGCTCTCCCAAAAGTCCAATTGCCTGCATATACTGCAGTATTTTATTTGAATTTATGGTAACAATGCTCTCCGGTGAGATGACGTGCATGCTTAAAAGCTTGCTTCTTTTGTTGACGAGTGCTATGCATTCACATAGTAGATGCACTGAAGTTTCTTCCTCCATACTACAGAAACGACAAAGCCCACTATCCGCTATGCCAATTTTATTTAAGTGGCTGCGGAGCCTACAGTGACCCGTCAAGAGGCCTGTCAGGATCCTCACGGTATTTTTCCCGTGAGTTATCATGTGTTTGAACCACTTGCGGTTGTACTTAGAGAGGAGGGTTTTTGACTGCTTTAGTCCTGGTATCTGTGCCCAGTGAAGCAGCCGTTTGTTTTCTTCCTCTTTCCTCAATAGGTCCCTTACCACGTGGTTGCCAATACCACAGTATGGTTCAGGTCCGATTAGCGGAGTTGCTGCACCTGTCCTTGCTAGTTTGTCTGCTAGCTCATTTCCAGGGATATTGTTGTGTCCTGGGACCCATCTAATTGTGAGCTTGTTTCTGGCACCTAAATTGTCAAGTGCAGTTCTCACTTCTTTGACCAGCCTTGATGTTATCTTGGATCTGCTTATTGCCTTTATCGCTGCTTGACTGTCAGACAGGATGGAGATTTCCTTGTCGTGATAGTTCTTTTGCAGATTAAATTCTGCACACCTTCCAATAGCACAGACCTCAGCTTGAAAAATGCTGGTGTGTCTGCCTAGTGACTCATGATATTTAGTCCTGGGTCCTACTACCCCCAGACCACTTCCTTCATCGGTGAGGGATCCATCCGTATACCACTTTATTGTGTGTGGTTTCATTGGGTGAATTGCCGAAAGAGTTGTCCAGGCCTCTTTCGTGCTGAGTTTAATATCGAAGTTCTGATTGAACTTGTACTCAGCTGGCATTTCATCCCTTGGTTGCAGAAGCATAGGTATGTCCTGCCAAATAATTACTTTGAATATAATTTCAACTGTTTTTGTGTCAAAATGCAGAGAACTTACAAAAAAAGCGAAACAAATCCCCTTAAACCGGTTCCTAGTTCTGATGATTTGTTGGTAATGCTGAAGGCAATGAAAATCGACAAAAGGAGTGCTCTAACAGACGATTGCCCTCTTTTTAAAAAAAAAAACATTTTTTCAGGCCATTTCACTAGGCAACAATTATTTTTATTTCACATTCATTCATTTCAATGTATTATTCAACCTTTATTTTACCAAAAAAAAAAGAAATAAAATGTTTGCGATGAAATTTTATGGCGGTTTTCATCATCAAAAAAAATCGAAAATCGCGAATTCGGCATTTTTTGACAAAAAATTTTCGTATCGATCTGAAATTTTGGCACAATGTAGCTTATTATTCAATGCACTGAACAACACAACCTCGATTTAAAAAAAAAAATTTTTTTGGTCATTCCAAAAAATCTTTGAAAAAATTCTTCCGAATTCACCCCACTAGCCCCTACAAGCAGACTATATTAAATAGAAAAAATTTAATTAAATATTATTTTATACCAAAAAATAAGTATTACCCTCTTATTTTTTGAACTTAAAATAATTTTTACACCTAAAACTAAAATCTCTTATTTTTTAATATTTAAAATAAAAATTTAAAATGAAAATTATGGCTCAATTTTTAATTTATAAATTGAAAATAATTTAAAATTTTAAAATTATAACTATAGTAAAAGATGTTTAATTGCAATTTTTATTTTATGGGATTTTTAATACTAATCCTAATTAATAAATCCCATTAGTCCCAGTTTCTTTTTTTTGAGAGTAAAAACTACATACAAAATAGTAAGTACCAAAAATTACATTACTTAGTTTATGATACACTACTAAAGATACATATAATATTAATATGAGGTGACGTCAATAATTATTTGATTTAGACAATCAAAATTTAAGCGATCAGTCATGACCATGCCGAAATCAAATTTAAAAAAAATGGTATTCAATTTTCTTTCCAAAATAGCAAATTAACAATTTTCTAAAATAGACAATTACAATTTTTTTCGAATATCCTTAAAAAGAATCTTTATTTATTTTTCTTTTTTTTGTTATTTTGAGTGCTTTTTAACTTTTTACAGTAATAATTTTTTTTTTAATCAGAGAGATTTAAGACAACAACTCGGTACATAGGCAAGAAAAAGGGTGTCTAACAACATATAGGTAATTAATTTTAAATTTTTATTAGAACTACGAAAACAAAAGTTAAGTGAAAGTTATTAAAGTGTAATTTAGCAAGTTAAAGTTTAGCCGCCAGTTGGACCTGTAGCAGCTTCAAAACGTTACAAACTTTCTGTCCAACTCATAATACCCTTCCAGCACAAGCTGCAGAGAATTCAAAATATTGTAAATGAAGCACCTAGGCGCTTCATAGTACCGCTGAGGGCTCTAGTTGGACCAACATTTATATTTGTTTTCACTAACGATGCAGGCAGCGGCTTCTGGCCATGTCTCAAAGCGACGGCTCACGGTTCACAGCTGAATTCAAGCGCAAAATTATGTTGCCGCTGGTGTGCACACACACACATAGCACGCACACACACACACAATTATACCATGAGGATGTTTGTAGGACAATCAAGCAATGAAATTTCATGCGTTTTCACATGCGTTTGGCCTAGACCCGTAGCACCCCTCAGCGGCAGTACCCTAGTACATACAATCGCATGTTGTTGGCCCGCTTCATAAACAAGTAACACATTTTCACTTCCTTTGAACCTGTTAGGAATTTTAAAATTTTTCGTAGATTATCCGCTTTTGGACGCCATCATCCACACGCACACAGACACACAAAAGTGTGTATGCAATGCCACACAGTACACAAACGGCACGTAGCTACAACGACAAGGTTGCAAGGGGAAGCACAAAAATGTAAACGATGACGCCAGAGACGAGAACGTGGGCGGCAGGACATGATTTCTGTGGGTGCCAATCTCTCAGTGCCAAGGGATTTCAGGCAGCTCCAGCTACTGCGTACGTCCGTTTTCTGTGCAAAAATATTACTTGACTGACATTTAAATTAACACAATCACAGTTATTGGAGCATTGGATCCAGCTGAATGCCAAGCGAAAGAAACGGAATCAAGCCAAGCCAAGTCAAAACCAAAACCAAAACCAAAAAAACCACAACCGAAACCAAAGTAAACCAACCAAACAAAGTCGCTGAGCAAATGAGCAATAAAAAATTTGGTTCAAAATCAAAACGTAGAAAAACCATACAAACAAATACCAAATACACATACACACATAGATGCACACACAGATACACAGACACATTGACACAAAGAAGAAGAAAAGCACAAAACTTGCAAAAAATTATAATGAAAAACTTGATGAATTTCTCGTTTTTTTTCTTTTTCTTTTTGTTTAGTATGTGTGTATCTTTGTAAATTTTGCATTGGTTTTATGGAGGCAGTAAGCGCATAAAGCATCAGCCACAAAGTATGCAACGACTTAGACATTGGGTCGACTTTAAGTCTTGCAACAATGTCAAATCTTTGACTTTATTTATAGTTTATGGTTTTATGACTTGGTTATAACAAAAGAAAATACAATGGAAAGAGAAACCTAAGCTAACCCATTTTATTTCGGGCTGCAATAATATTTAAAATCATTCCAAAAACTTACAGCTAGAATGTTTCTCTCTATGATAGTTTCGCCAAGGAGGCCTGAACAAGAGTAGCTACTGTATTTTCTCAACCAGCTTAAAATAAAAAATTCAAATCTATTATTATTAAAGTTGTTTTTTCGATTTTTAATGTTTTTATACCCTGTACCTATAGGTACAAAGGGTATACTAGGTTTGTGCAATGTATGTAACGGACAGAAGGAGGCGTGGCAGACCCCAAGTCCTTTATACCAAAATGCTTATCATAACCTCGGGTAGCGATTGAGCCATGTCCGTCCGTCCGTCCGTCCGTCCGTCCGTCCGTCCGTCCGTCCGTCCGTCCGTCCGTCCGTCCGTCCGTCCGTCCGTATGAACGCCTAGATCTCAGAGACTATAAGAGCTAGAGACACGAAACTTTACCAGCTGGTGCGCATATTTCCTAAGCAGATGAAGTTTGTTGAATCATGTCAATATCTTCCCCCGTTCCCCCGCAGTAGAGTTTCGCGGTTTTTAGCCACACCGTTAAGTATTTTCACCTGAAATTTAACAGAGCGATGCGTTGTAGCTACATGCATCTATGTGTAAAAAATGAACAAAATCGGACAAATACAACAGAAGTTATAGTCAAAAATGTGCAAATTTCACCTCCCCTTGCCAATAAACTGCGTCAATATTTGACTCTACGCAATTATGGCTACAAGTGACCTAGAATCACAATTTTTGGTAAGCTCATTCATGTGGCTCTAATGAACAAATCCACATCCAAATTTTATCGATGCGGTCCCACCACCCCCCGCAATCGATTTACCGTGTTTTCTCCCACACCCCTCAGGAAAGTTCTTAGATGGAATATGCAGGAAAAATTGTTTTGACACAAAAGGTACAGGGTATTCCACTGTCGGGCACCGCCTCGACTGTACCACATTTTTTATACTTGCATTACTCGCTTCCCTATCAAAGGCACGCAAAAATTACCTTCAAGGGAAATTCGCTTGACGCTCAAAAAATTTCCCCTTTTTTAAAGCTACCAAAATTAAAAATATGCTTCATCTTTCATCAATTCGAAATAAAAAATACCTCCAGGCAGTTTTCACTGAGTTTTAGGCAAATCTCTTATAGTTTGATCTCCGGAGTTTATTTTGGTTGATCGCAAGAATTCTTAGAAGCTGTTTTGAAATATCAACCTATTAGTCACCTGAAATACTTTTTCTGATGATACCAGGTTCCCTCACACTAAGCATGGTGGCAGTCCGGGTATGAGCCAAGTAACTACCAATTCATTTTATAAGACAAAAGTCCTTGAGTCAAAATTCAGATGACGCAACGCCTTCAAAAAAAAAAAAAAAAGACGTCACCTCTATTAAAAACAACATTCCAATTATTAAACAATTTAGACGTATTAAAAGTTTGTTTTTAAAAATAATACTTCAAAATATATTAGATTAAAATTTTAT
Source organism: Chymomyza fuscimana (assembly GCA_949987675.1). Classification (NCBI taxonomy): domain Eukaryota; kingdom Metazoa; phylum Arthropoda; class Insecta; order Diptera; family Drosophilidae; genus Chymomyza; species Chymomyza fuscimana. The sequence continues at coordinate 13,122,860 of OX465089.1, forward strand.
CCATTTTAGACTTTTAAAAAAAAGTCACCCCTGATTTCAGGCATGACTTTTTTATTATTATCCACGAATCAAGCCATTTTCCGATATGAATGGAACTGCTGATTAGCCAGACCATGTGCCATCGAGCGGAACAAGTAAAAATCGGACGGCCAATATCTGGGGAATATGGCGGGTGGGGTAGGACTTCCCATTTGAGCGTTCCCAAGTAGGTTTTAACAGGATTGGCAATGTGAGGCCGAGCGTTGTCATGCAGTAAAATCACTTTTTCGTGCCTCTGCTCGTATTGTGGCCGTTTTTCTCGCAGTGCTCGGCTCAATCGCATCAATTGAGTTCGATACGGTTCCCCAGTGATGGTTTCGCCTTGTTTCAACAGCTCATAATAAACAACACCGACCTGGTCCCACCAAATGCACAGCATAACCTTCGCAGCGTGAGTATTCGGCCGAGCCGACGACGTGGTAGCATGACCGGGTAGTCCCCAAGAATTTTTCCTCTTTGGGTTGCTGTAATGAATCCATTTTTCATCACCCGTCACGATGCGATGAAAAAACTCTTCCTTCTTTGTCGCTGGAGCAGTTGTTCACAGGCGAAAAAACGACGCTCAACGTAACTTGGTTTCAAATCATAAGGAACCCAAGTTCCTTGCTTTTGAATCATTCCCAACGCATGCAATCGCTTGGAAATGGCTTGGCGGGTAACTCCTAATGCTGAAGCAAGCTCTTCTTGCGTTTGGTACGAATCCTCATCGAGCAATGCCTCCAATTCAGCGTCTTCGAAGGTTTTGGGTCTTCCTTTACGTGGACGGTCGTCAACATCGAAATCACCGTCTTTGAAGCGACGGAACCAATCACGGCACGTTGTTTCGCTTGGAGCAGCATCTCCGTACACTTTTTAGAGCTCTCGATGCGCTTCAGCTGCCGTTTTTTTCGAACAGAACAAGAAAATCAACACTTCCCGCAAATGATGATTTTTTGGCACAAAACTAGACATTTTCACACAACCACAAGTAAATAATGCAAAAAGAAATTCACTAATGTGCCATAGCAGTTTGACTAAGCTTCGTTTATGAAGTTTTGGGTATGTCAAAATCGACCAGAACTTTCTGCTAAAGCCATCTATTGACAAACAGCGAGAACTTAGTTGCGCACCTAGTATTATTGCTTATTTTCTTATTTCTCGCTTAATTCTTGGGTTCATGTCTTGGAGGTACAAAAATTGATTAAAAACAACGAATTTTAAATATAACTTACATTTTGACTTATTCTACTTAATTGGGTATATATTAGTAACGCTTGTCATTTTTTTTTATTTTATTTAAAATTAAAACTTCAATACGCCCATTAGCAAATTTAAGAACGCACAAAAAAAAACTACATTTACCAAAATGGCTGCAAAGTACTCGTGTATATACACAAAAATAATAACCAACAATTATTTGATAGAAAGCTCTCTTGACATCTTTATTGAGCGTAGCAACAAAGTATTTAAGTACAGAGCATTAAAGTTACGTTGTTTCTGGCGGCCATTTTGTTTTTGCTGCACTATGCTTTTGGTTTTTTCTTCTTCAGGTTTTATTTTTCACTTGTTTTTCACTTGTTTTTTTTTTTTGCTTTAACCCCGTGCGACATTTTTGGCCCCTACATTTGACTCTGCTTAGCCTCTACAATGCTACCCCGCTCTTCTCGCACTTTGTACATATGTTTCTGTGTGTGTGTTGGGACTTACACGCGGGGGCGTTTTTTAATCAAAATGTAACAAGCCAAAAGCAAACAAGCGATGCTGCTGCCCTGCATACATAGTACTAGGAGTATGGCCTGGATTAGTCCTAAAGAAAGCATCCAGCCAGCACAAAATGCACACAGAACTGCAACAACAACAACAAGAACAACAATAACAAAAAGAGAAAGCCCAAACAACAACAAAAAGGCAACACACACACACACACAAACAAACAAGCCCAAGTCTCATCATCTATAGAGAGATAGTTGCTGCTTTTTATTGGACTTTATGCGCTTTTGTAGTACCCGTTCAGTTCACATTGAATGCGGCTCAAAACGTTAGGACGAAAAAAAAAACTAATTCTAATAAAAGAGCAAAAAAAAAGGTAGCATCGTCATAAAAAGGCATAGCTGGCGGCTTTCGCAACTCAATAACCAATGCTGCCAAGCGTAACCAAAAAAAAAGGAATCCTTACTAATTTCTCGTAGTCTCTGACAAAGTTGATTAAACATAAGTCTATCGATATCATATTTTTGCAGTACCTTATGTCTAATAAAAGGTAGGTAGTTGAAAAGGACTCGCCTTACAGTCACTTCAATTGGACAAATACAACAGAAGTTATAGTCAAAAATGTGCAAATTTCACCTCCCCTTGCCAATAAACTGCGTCAATATTTGACTCTACGCAATTATGGCTACAAGTGACCTAGAATCACAATTTTTGGTAAGCTCATTCATGTGGCTCTAATGAACAAATCCACATCCAAATTTTATCGATGCGGTCCCACCACCCCCCGCAATCGATTTACCGTGTTTTCTCCCACACCCCTCAGGAAAGTTCTTAGATGGAATATGCAGGAAAAATTGTTTTGACACAAAAGGTACAGGGTATTCCACTGTCGGGCACCGCCTCGACTGTACCACATTTTTTATACTTGCATTACTCGCTTCCCTATCAAAGGCACGCAAAAATTACCTTCAAGGGAAATTCGCTTGACGCTCAAAAAATTTCCCCTTTTTTAAAGCTACCAAAATTAAAAATATGCTTCATCTTTCATCAATTCGAAATAAAAAATACCTCCAGGCAGTTTTCACTGAGTTTTAGGCAAATCTCTTATAGTTTGATCTCCGGAGTTTATTTTGGTTGATCGCAAGAATTCTTAGAAGCTGTTTTGAAATATCAACCTATTAGTCACCTGAAATACTTTTTCTGATGATACCAGGTTCCCTCACACTAAGCATGGTGGCAGTCCGGGTATGAGCCAAGTAACTACCAATTCATTTTATAAGACAAAAGTCCTTGAGTCAAAATTCAGATGACGCAACGCCTTCAAAAAAAAAAAAAAAAGACGTCACCTCTATTAAAAACAACATTCCAATTATTAAACAATTTAGACGTATTAAAAGTTTGTTTTTAAAAATAATACTTCAAAATATATTAGATTAAAATTTTATCCATTTTAGACTTTTAAAAAAAAGTCACCCCTGATTTCAGGCATGACTTTTTTATTATTATCCACGAATCAAGCCATTTTCCGATATGAATGGAACTGCTGATTAGCCAGACCATGTGCCATCGAGCGGAACAAGTAAAAATCGGACGGCCAATATCTGGGGAATATGGCGGGTGGGGTAGGACTTCCCATTTGAGCGTTCCCAAGTAGGTTTTAACAGGATTGGCAATGTGAGGCCGAGCGTTGTCATGCAGTAAAATCACTTTTTCGTGCCTCTGCTCGTATTGTGGCCGTTTTTCTCGCAGTGCTCGGCTCAATCGCATCAATTGAGTTCGATACGGTTCCCCAGTGATGGTTTCGCCTTGTTTCAACAGCTCATAATAAACAACACCGACCTGGTCCCACCAAATGCACAGCATAACCTTCGCAGCGTGAGTATTCGGCCGAGCCGACGACGTGGTAGCATGACCGGGTAGTCCCCAAGAATTTTTCCTCTTTGGGTTGCTGTAATGAATCCATTTTTCATCACCCGTCACGATGCGATGAAAAAACTCTTCCTTCTTTGTCGCTGGAGCAGTTGTTCACAGGCGAAAAAACGACGCTCAACGTAACTTGGTTTCAAATCATAAGGAACCCAAGTTCCTTGCTTTTGAATCATTCCCAACGCATGCAATCGCTTGGAAATGGCTTGGCGGGTAACTCCTAATGCTGAAGCAAGCTCTTCTTGCGTTTGGTACGAATCCTCATCGAGCAATGCCTCCAATTCAGCGTCTTCGAAGGTTTTGGGTCTTCCTTTACGTGGACGGTCGTCAACATCGAAATCACCGTCTTTGAAGCGACGGAACCAATCACGGCACGTTGTTTCGCTTGGAGCAGCATCTCCGTACACTTTTTAGAGCTCTCGATGCGCTTCAGCTGCCGTTTTTTTCGAACAGAACAAGAAAATCAACACTTCCCGCAAATGATGATTTTTTGGCACAAAACTAGACATTTTCACACAACCACAAGTAAATAATGCAAAAAGAAATTCACTAATGTGCCATAGCAGTTTGACTAAGCTTCGTTTATGAAGTTTTGGGTATGTCAAAATCGACCAGAACTTTCTGCTAAAGCCATCTATTGACAAACAGCGAGAACTTAGTTGCGCACCTAGTATTATTGCTTATTTTCTTATTTCTCGCTTAATTCTTGGGTTCATGTCTTGGAGGTACAAAAATTGATTAAAAACAACGAATTTTAAATATAACTTACATTTTGACTTATTCTACTTAATTGGGTATATATTAGTAACGCTTGTCATTTTTTTTTATTTTATTTAAAATTAAAACTTCAATACGCCCATTAGCAAATTTAAGAACGCACAAAAAAAAACTACATTTACCAAAATGGCTGCAAAGTACTCGTGTATATACACAAAAATAATAACCAACAATTATTTGATAGAAAGCTCTCTTGACATCTTTATTGAGCGTAGCAACAAAGTATTTAAGTACAGAGCATTAAAGTTACGTTGTTTCTGGCGGCCATTTTGTTTTTGCTGCACTATGCTTTTGGTTTTTTCTTCTTCAGGTTTTATTTTTCACTTGTTTTTCACTTGTTTTTTTTTTTTGCTTTAACCCCGTGCGACATTTTTGGCCCCTACATTTGACTCTGCTTAGCCTCTACAATGCTACCCCGCTCTTCTCGCACTTTGTACATATGTTTCTGTGTGTGTGTTGGGACTTACACGCGGGGGCGTTTTTTAATCAAAATGTAACAAGCCAAAAGCAAACAAGCGATGCTGCTGCCCTGCATACATAGTACTAGGAGTATGGCCTGGATTAGTCCTAAAGAAAGCATCCAGCCAGCACAAAATGCACACAGAACTGCAACAACAACAACAAGAACAACAATAACAAAAAGAGAAAGCCCAAACAACAACAAAAAGGCAACACACACACACACACAAACAAACAAGCCCAAGTCTCATCATCTATAGAGAGATAGTTGCTGCTTTTTATTGGACTTTATGCGCTTTTGTAGTACCCGTTCAGTTCACATTGAATGCGGCTCAAAACGTTAGGACGAAAAAAAAAACTAATTCTAATAAAAGAGCAAAAAAAAAGGTAGCATCGTCATAAAAAGGCATAGCTGGCGGCTTTCGCAACTCAATAACCAATGCTGCCAAGCGTAACCAAAAAAAAAGGAATCCTTACTAATTTCTCGTAGTCTCTGACAAAGTTGATTAAACATAAGTCTATCGATATCATATTTTTGCAGTACCTTATGTCTAATAAAAGGTAGGTAGTTGAAAAGGACTCGCCTTACAGTCACTTCAATTGAATTCATTTTGAGCGTTCGAGCAGAAAATGGTGAAGGTATGCAGCCGCAAGTTGTTTAAAATGCACTTATACACTTGAAGAAAAAACTAGACATCTACTAACCATCAATTTGCAAAGCTACATTGCAACTATTATTTACAAGTTAGACTCAATTATTTTATTAATTTTATAAAAATCTACAACTAAAAATAACTAAATTATATATACAAAAATTCAATTCAATTGAATTTTATTTACCATCCGAAAGCATTTTATAAAATGAATTTCAGATTTTCGCACAGATTCACAAAATAAAAATTCATTCAGATGAATACTTTTGCTTAAGGTTAGGTTAGTTAGGCTGTTTGGTAAAGGCCGAGATCACCCAAAGACCTTATGGTCCATTATAATGCCTAGTAACAGAGAAGTATAAGTAACAGGCCCTTTTTCCATCTAGGAACCACGGGAAAATATATATATAAGCAACAGAAAGGAGAGGCGGTGAGGTACTGTATGTAAGAGGGTCAATTAGCTAGTGGACGCCCATATTTCTGCTTCTACTTAAGTACTACAAAATAAGAGCCACTTTATTGGCAGATTTGACAGAGTGCCCAGATCTTCGTGAAAAGCTCATTTCCTATCTGTAACTCTCCCATCCAGTTTAATTTCAACATTCTTCGCGTACAGAGTAAGATTGGTTAGGGTAATCATTAGATAGTACTTCATCCTACAAAAGTGACTTGGTTTATCACCATTGCAGACGTTTTAAAAGCTTTAGTAAAAATGAGATAGGACTTTTCCAAAAAAAATATAGAAATTGGGAATATAGCCCGGAAAGAAGCCTATTCCCACACTTCAAAAAATGTTAACAAAAAGTCAAGCTTAAATTGAATATAAGTGTCTACCAATTAAAGTGATTTTAGAAGAAGTGCAAAGATAGAGAAATACGGATTACACTTTTTAGAAAAATTCCTATTATTTCCACGTTTTTTCACCGATTTTGATAAACAACCACTCATTATTTTCGTAATCGATCAAACTTTACGAGCCATGAAAAAATATGTATAAAAATTTTTTTTTAAATTTTTAAATTTACGTTGGAAATATAATTTTTTACAAAACTTTGCTAAAATTACAAAAATTTCATATGAATGCGAAGCGTTCAAGCCGTAAATTTGACAAAATATATTTCAACAATAATCGATTAATTAATTAGTATTGTAATTAATTATCATCAGTTTAGTAAAAAAAATGATCAAAATCAACCAGAGATATTTGCTTTTAAGTAAAGAAACTTTTTTTTAATCTCGAAAAATGTTTTTTTTTCGAAATATCTCGAAATCCGTTCCATGAAAAAATTTTTTACTTCATTTTCGGTTTCAGCGTGCGATTTTTCTTCGGAAATGACTAAAAAATGTTGATCAACTTCGTTTTAAAGACAACATTTTTCATTCAAATACAATTTATTTCATGAAAATAAATTTATGCGTTTAGAAGTGATGATATTTCCCATATAAAGTTTGTGCAAATGAATCGGAGGCCCCACAAAGTTCCATCCAATATGGTAACAAAGATAGGAGAAATTAATCTTAACATGTCCGTCCGTCTGTATGAACACTATGATCTTGAACACTGTTAGAGCTAGGGTAACCAAACTTGACCTTTAGACACTTTTTGCTTAATAACTGCAGTCGACTTTGGGAAAAACTTTGCAACTGTAACTAATACGTTGAACTCTGTTAACAAATCGTCAAATCGAAATCGAAATCCGAAACAGGAACCACTAAAATCCATTTCGAATCCAATTTTCATCTAAATATAACTAAATATAATTCAAATCCAACTAACTTATTAAGTGGTAACTACTAAAGCTCTACAATTTGTAATTGAAAACATTAGAAAAAAATTTTTACGAAAATTAAATTAAATTATATACAATTTCTTTCAGTGTATATAATAGTCGTTAACTTACACGGCGTATGGCTAATTTGTAACTAAATTCACAAACAAAAGCGACGTGCTCAGCCACAGCGCTGCTAAGCACATGTAAGCACTTCAATGCGGCTCTTAACGTGGCCCAAACAGTTGCTGCCACACCCACTCCGTACCCAAAAGCCCCCCTCTTTAGCCCTCTATGCAGCTATGAATGCTGCCGGCTACTGTGCAGCTTTTGTTGGCTTGGCCTGGCCAGAAATTAATTAACCAGCACTCAATGAGCTGAAGCTGCTGCGTTTTCAATGTTGTTGAGTTTGAGATTGAGGTGGAGGTGGAGGTGGAGGTTGGCTACTACTTCGAACTGCTGCGGCAATACAATAAAACAATAACACAGAGGCCCCGTCAACACATTACAAGCCACTCGATAAGCTGAAGCTGCCGGCGCCTAAAGTGCCAAAGTAACCCATAGTACTCATAGTAGTAGATTGGAGCTGCTGTATCTGAAGTCCAGTCGTAATTTGGTAGGCAGAACGAAACTGAGAGGAAGAACAACTAAAGCAACTAAAGGCGTAAGGCAAAGGCCTTCACTTGGCCTTTTGTTTTGATCGGCACACTTTGGGATTGCTTCTATAGCGGTTGGTTGACTGACTCACCTAACAGGCTTTAACAATGCCACACAATGATTTCTATGCTGGCAAAGATTTTCCTGCTGGTCATGATGCTTACCCGGGTCAGCACTCATGAAGCCATTGGAGAGTGGCTTCAAGAGTTCTTAAATGGTTAAGTGAAAATGTTGCCAAGGGCAAGAATGTGAAATATGATAGACTCTTGAGTTTAAAACAATTTATAAGAGAGAAAAAAAAAGATGATTGTTAAAGTCAAAACCATTAAGATACTTTGGCCTTTTGAAAGAAAAATAACAAAATAATTAAAAATTATTATAATTCTAGCTGGTTTAAAAACAAAATATTTAGTTTCTTTTAACCAATTATTTGACGAACAGCTGTTTCGATTTAAAACTTTTAAGTCCTAAATATTTTTGGGGCGTTTCAGGATGTTAGCCAACAGTGGTATGCACATTTTTTCAAAAAAGGTATAATATTATCAGCTTCAAGATTATTATCGAAAATTTTGGGCGTATTCCAGGGAATGTTTTGGGTAAATAGTTGCAGGTGCTTTTAAGCCAAAGGCTCTAGCTAGATAATGTACCAAAAAAAATAAATAAATTTTTTTTTTCATAAAATTTTTTTAAATTGTTTTTTATAACATGTAAAAAAAAATGTAAAATTTTCGTCTTTTTTTTTAAATTAAATTGCAAAATTTTAGATTTTTTTTTAAATTAAATTAAAAAATTTTGTTTTATTTTTTTTAACATTGTTGCAGAAAATCAATATAAAAATGGGATAAATAGACATATTTAAAAAAAATTACATAAATTGACATATTTCAGAAACATACTTAAAAAAACATACTAATAAAATAAAAATTAAGAAAGGTTAAAAAAAAATTTTTTGGAAAGGCGTTTTGACAACTTTGATTAAAAAAAAAATGTGTTTGCTAAAAATTTTTTTTTCTTGTATACCTTGAAGCCAGTACACTCTCGTTCGCTCTTATGCGGGTCCTTTAACACTATTTGTACCAATAGGAGTCAACGACACCTTTCGAATTTTAATTGAAAATATGTACAATATTATAGAAACATGTAGCTGCACAAAAACTAAAAAAAAAAAAAATTTTGGATAAATGATTAAACTAAGTAAATAATATTGAGTTAAAATTTGAAAGGTGCGTTTGACACCTCTTGGTAGAAATAGTGTTAAGTAGTCTCCTGTCTCGATATACTCAACTGTTTCATTTTCGTTACTGATGTATTATTTAACATTTTTTTTACCAAAAATAAAGAAATAAAATGATTGCGATAAAATTTTATGGCGATTTTTATCATTTTTGGACACTTCCGGATTCACCTCAAAAAAATCGAAAATCGCGAATTTGGCATTTTTAGCTCGGAGATCAATCTACCTGACAAAAAATTTTGATATCGATCTGAAATTTTGACAATTTATTCAATGCCATAAAAAACACAACTTTAAATTTTGAAAACAAAAAATTTTTTTTGTCACTCCGAAAAAATCTACGAAAAAATTCTTCCGAATTCACCGCACTTTCCTCTCTATTTTTAAAAAAAAAAATGTTTATCATTAATTTCAATACTATACAATCTACCCATGCGTGGGTCTTGGGCCCAAAGCTCGCATCACTTTAGTCCTAACGACGTGTTCACACACACATACAACTGCTTATACATACATGTATGTACATGTGTGCTTGTGTGTGTGTGTGTGTGCAGAGTGTGCCTCTGTGTATTGGTATTAAAAACAAAAGACCCATAAAGATTATGTCAAAAACAAACTATTCAATTAAGTAACTAAACTAACTGACGTTGGCAGTCCACACACACACTCCCACACAAAGTCCCTATGTAACAGTGGGACGACACAAGGACGCTGCGTGATCCTAAATGCCAAGCGTTTTCCACATGCCAACTGTCCAGCAGCATGTATTGTAAAGGCAACTTTTGCTCTTTGTCAAGCAGTAGATTTACTTCTTTTTTTTCTCGTATTTTTTCCTGAAACATTTGCATAGCTGAAACTGTATTTTTCTTCTTCCATTTTTTTATTTTTTAAGCTACATGTTTCCATGCATTGTTGTATGAGTATGCGTATCCATCCATTGATGACAAAGACAGACTGTGTGGACTCATGTTAAGAAAATATTGTTAATAGTTGAGGGTCTTTGGATATATAGTAGATATGTATATTTGACTTTGCCTTTGTTTTCAAACTTGCTTCAGTTTATCGCATCTTCATCAGTGTCAGCTCTGAAGCGGGGTGGTTGGAACTGAAGGTGGTTCGTTTGATTTGGGTGTTTCGTTGGGTCAGTACAACGGTAGAGTGTCTTGTTATTAGCATTATTAGCAAAGGCTTAGGTCTGGGGCGTGTGTCAGCGCCTTTTGGCTGAGGGCTTGGGTGCGGCACACGTGTCCTAGAATAAACAATAATCCGGCTGCGCCTGCCATTCCACTTTACTGCACAACAAATTGTATCTAATAATGCGCTGTGCGTTGCGTTTGCTTTTCTGCAATTTTTGCTAGGCGTACACATAGATACACACACACACACGTTTACTGTAACACACATGTATGTACAGCAGAACAAACAATCAATCAATAGACAATATTTTTATGTGCCGTTGCTTTAGCTTCCCTTTCCTTTTGGCATTATATTTGCCATAGCTTGAAACAAAAGCGCCAAAGCGCCGCAGGACAACAATAACAACTACGAAAATGCTAAAATAAAATATATAAAAAAAAAGGTATCTATATATAAGAATAAAATCCAAAAAAAAGCAAAAAGATAAATATTTATATCCAAAGCAAAGTGCAACGGGAACAGCGTTTGCTACGCGCTCGACTTGTTTTTTCAGCTTCGTTGGAGCGCGCTGAGCAGCGTTAGATTGCTCTCTAGTAACTCGCTCTCCACTCTCTCGCTCTGCGTACAGATAATAAAAAACAAGAGTAGGTAAATACAATATAAATGCTGGTAGCTGCTTCAGCAGCAATAGTAGTAACTCTTGTGTATCTTACAGATACAATTCGTTTGTAAGTAAGTATATATATATATAGTATATTGTAAATGTGTATGCAACTAGTCAGCTAGCCCAGCCAGCACTTTTATTACATGCGACGACTTTTCTACAATTCTACAATTTGTGAAGCATTGTTTTGTAGCTAACGGGCAAAGTGTTTGAATTTAGTAGGAAACGGAAAAGCAAAGAAATGAACTACAACACAAGATGGAACTGCAAGGTAGAGAAAAGGCAATGGCTACGGGTATACTAAAGGTGCAGCAGCATTCATTTTGTATACCCTATAGTTGTAAAATTGTTAAGAGCATAGTCATAGTCTGAAAATAATATAGCTTACCAAGACTTGTATTTCGAGTTAAACTACGCAGCCACACAAAAAAAAAATCCAAATTTCGAATGCAGTGGTCAGACCTTGATACAGTTGGCCTTAAATTATAAGAAGAATTTAAATGAAATATTGAAAAATAGAACGAGGAATAAAAGATAGTTATGAACTAATCCGCGTCACTAGCCCGGTGGGTGAACTTTTTAGTGATATGCATCGACTCACATCCGTACTATTCAGCGTGGGATTAGGTCGTTGATTTGATCTAATTGTTTGTAAATTTAAGTTGCATTTTTATATTTTTTGATACCTTTTTGGTTTTTGGGAATATATTAAATAATGGCATAGCTGTAGATATTATTTTTCATCTTTTTTTTTCTTTAAAATCCATTGCATCTTAGCCATTAAATTTTTAGGATTAAGAGAAAATCTAGAGGTTATTTAAGTATCTGTCTAAAAATATATAATTCTTGATACAATCTGTTTAGCTGGGGTTATAGTAAAAATTAAAAATAAGCACCGTGGCGTACAAAAATTTTAAGCGACAGTTACTTTGTGGTCCAATCTCAAAGTTTTTAATAAACAAAAAAAAAAAAAATTTTAATAAAGAAAGAAAACGTAATTAGACAGTCATCTGGCTAAATTCAAGAGTCTGCTCCCAGCTCCATACTACAACGTACTCCGTTTATACCAAGTCAGATCAAAATTAAAGACCTCCTCTCATCGTCCAGACCCATGAGAGCTGGAGTCCCCATTTCTGCTTGGGGAGAAAGATTATATGATGATAGCTACATACGCAGAAGTCTTAACGATAATCCTCTCTGCAGCTTCTAAGTATAAGGCAGCGTGTGGGATTTAGAAATACATCCACCTGCTTGAGAACTAGGCTCGCACGTGGAATATCGCCCTAGACCTGTCAGTGCTATAAATCCTTAGCAGAAAGGCGACACCCTCTGTATGGCTAGGCAGCCAGCTCCTCATGTTGTAAAAAGGAGCTAAATATCTTGGGATAACCTTCGATACGCCTATCGAGAGCCCACATTGACAACACGCTAAAAGCTGCCGACTGAAAATGGCCAAAATGTTCCCACCACGTTGCCAGTGAGCGCTGTATAACGCTATAGTAGCTCTCACCTGGCGGTACGCCATCCAGATTTGGAGAATGACGACTCTGACAAATCGATTACGTATTCAGATGTCCTAAAAAAGTGTTACCTAAGAAACTCCACCCTGCACCACCACCTTAAGCTGGAGTACGTAGTCAGCCAACATAACGAACGGCTAGTAAGTTACAACAACAGGTAGGCGAAAGGGCTACTGGATAAGAACCCAATTAAAAGGCTTTAAAGAAGTTCATACAAAAACCTACTTCAACATTAATCAAAGAAGACGCAAGAAGACCTACATAGAAGAAGGTTAAGACCGACCTTAACCCTCTAATGCCCACTTTGAAAATATTTGTTTAACAATTGTCGAATAATTTTTTCTAAGGTACTTTTTGGCTCCTAAATTCAAAACTAACCTTTTTAATTATGAACCTGTAAGGTGAGAAAATCTGAAAAAGGTGCTTAAGGATTTAAGTCAAAAATAAGTCGCCTCAAGGCACTATTGGGCATTAGACCGTTAAGACAGGTCCCAGATGGATCCAGCTCATTGGCGATTCCATACAATTGGACAATTGCCATCAATAAGAATAATTATATTTTTGACTAAAAAAAATTAGATAATTTGCATTCATAAAAGTACTATGCGATAAACAATAGATCTATACTTTTGTGAATTTTTGAAGTTCCAAGAAACTACAAGATTTGTATATGAGCTAAGTGAGTTGTAGCTTTTAATTTTCTTAATACCCCTTAAACGAATTTTCATTTAAGCACTTTATCAATCCAAATGAACTAATTTTTTACATCCACCTTTTTCCATAATAAGGTTCGCAATTATTGCAAAGAATCTACATATTAACAGAAATCTAAAATGAAAATGTTGAATTTGATTTCGAACTAAGTTTATTTTAAAAATTAAAAAAGTTACTCAATTTTATACTCCATTTTTGGAGCCCTACTTTTTCCCGAAAAATTTTAATTTTTAATTCTTTTCTCAAATCTACGGACCCTTTAAAAGACTTTGCTGCTGGGTAAGCTCAAAAGTGTATCGAGAAAGAAAAAGATTTATTTAGCTTGAATATAATATAAATTTAATTCTAATCCGTCTTTCTGTCGACAAATTAGTTTTGAGCAAACGTTAACGTGCCAAGTTGGGATGTTTTTTAAAAAGCTAAAATGCCGCTTTCAGTATTAACAAACCCAAATTTAAAGGTGTTTGTATCTGCAGAAAAATCCAAAATTGGTTTTCTAATTGAAAATTTCTTAAGAAGCATCTCAACTCAGAAGAGTTACAATAAATCAAGATTTTTTTCCATTTAAGTCTTTGTAGAAGACTTTGAATTCTGCAACGTATACATAACAAATTTTTACAATAAAAAAGCTTTGGAAAAAGTAAAGCTTTAAAGATTTCTTAATTTCTGCCAAAATGGGTGTAAAAATATTCAAAACCAAATTGAATGCCACATCGTGTTAGAATTTCTACCACGTTTAGTAGACTCTTTAGTAGAATCTGCCTTAAATCGCAGCTACAGAATTGTTTTAGCTATTTCTTTTTAAGTTAAAAGGGTATATACTGTACTTAAACATGTGTTTAATACTTATTGGTTATATAAAAAAGAAAACTTTAAAAACTTTTATAGCCATATAGCCTGGGGTAGCCAATATATTTTATGACTTTTCAGTAGATGGGTATTCAATAGTCGTAGCGTCAATAACTTTCGACTAAAGCTTTTCACTTATTTCCTTTTCCTCAATTTTGTTTTATTTACTAGCTGAGCAAAGAATGGCAAAGCGCTTAGACCACCTTAAGAAGACTTGCGACGACTTGGGACAACGACAATGACTGCCATTTTGTTTGTATTTTATGCCATTTTTATTTCTACTTCTATTTTTATTTTTATTTGTATATGTTTATATCTGTGTATGTATCTATGTAACTATTTATCTGTGTTGCTTTAAGTGCAGACCGCCTGCGCTTTTGTTTAAGTAATATACCGATGCTGCAGTTGGCTCTAAGTAGTGGGCAATTATTTTTACGACAACTTGTTACTTGAGCCCCCTCACAACGAAAAGGATGTGGTGTGATATGTGTGTGTGTGTGTGTGTGGCAAGTCCTTTGCACTAATTGCGACTTGTGCTTCCAGTTATCCCCAAACCAGTACGTGTTTAGTCAATTTATAACATCAGAGAGATGTTGGCCTGTAAAAGGGCCAAGGGCCAAGGGCCAGTCGGTAGATAACACTACAATAACAACAAGATATATCAATGGGTAAAAACAAAATGGCCGAAAATGTGTTGATGAAAGATATGAAGTTTCGAGCTGAGGACGACAAAGAACGCATTAAACACAGTTTATTTGAAATAAATACATGTGTGTGGCACATACATAGATATTTATACATACATATATACATAGTTACATGTATGGCTTGTGTTTTTGCAAGTTACTTAAAAAGTTGCTAAAGATAATGAGTTTTTAAGATAGATGTGTCTCAGCAAGACTCTCTCTCGCACTCTTTCTCTTCCAGTGTTGCAGAGCAATAAAAGCAAGCTTTCCCTGGCACTTGGCAAAACAAAGGACTAACTCAATGTTACATAACTCAACGACGATGAAACTACAGTTATTTTATGACTGCTTGAAACTGTGATAACAGTTGACTGTTTGTTTGAGCCAAAGGGGAGCATTCATTGTGCCGTAATCTAACCAAGGCACACATTGACTCATGGCACGTTAAAAACTGTTAAGAATAAACTTTTCTAGTTGAAAATAAGCAGGTCTTGGGAAACAAGTTATTTTGCTTCAAAGTTGAAGCAGTCTACTAAGAACTACTTTGAGTTTATTTCTTTTTTATAGATTACTGCCTTAGGTGTCTTTTTTTAAACATTTTTTATAGACTTCTTATACATTTGTCAATTATAGCATTTAACAAAAATTGAGCAATAAAATTAAACTTTTAATTTTCCTTATTTTTTTTTTTTTAATATGCACCAGTAAATCTCTCTCTTTTATTTTTGCATTTTATTTAGAATTACCTATCAGTTCTACCGAACCATAACAAAACATATTTTCTAGAATATTAAGTAGTTGATCGAACAGTGATAATTGATCGATTGTAAATATCAAATCTCAAAACCTAAGTCGTAACCACTAATAGAAGTATAATCTTACAGTATTATTTTAATTTTAGAATTATCCAAGTTTTCATCAAGTGCACATCAAAAAATTTTTTTTCCATTCACAAAAATTTTTTTTTGAAAGCATGATTTCATTTCTAGTCTTTGCAATTGAGATGTTCACTTTGTCGTACATAAATGCCTAAAATTAAGTATGACCGAGTAACCTCGTGAGCAACCCTAACAACGAGACTGAGAGCAGCTGTTTGTTTTTGCTGAAATTTTTTTTTGAGAATAAAAACCTTGTAAAAAATAAAACGTGTAAAAAAAATGTCTAAAAGCTTAGCACAATAAACGTATTTTTCTTTAAAATAGCAATCAAATAGCTTTTTTCAATCGTGCTAAATCGAATGAAATTTAATAAAAAAATTTTTTTTTTCAAAATTAAAATATATCATATTTTGGAATAAAAAAAATAAATTTATCGCTTGAAACTTTATAAATTTTAGAGATCATTAATAAGTCCACTGTATATAAATTTAAAAAAATATTATTGCAAAATTTCTGGAATGTCTTCTGGACAGATTGTAAATAAAAAAATATAAATAAAAATAAAATAAATATAAGAACAAAAAAAATATATTTTAATATATTGTATTATATCATAATTACTATTTTGTTAAAAACCAAAATTTGTTGTTTTTTGGAAAAATATAACGAAAAAGTATAATTTTGGGTATTTAAATAAAATAAAAAAGAAATTATTATTTAATAGTAATTTATCAGCTTTTTGAAAGAAAATGAATCTCGAATTTTTTTAAGTAAATAGCTAATTAAAACTTCAATTAAGTACGCTAAATATTGTAATAAAAAATTTTTTTTTACTTAGAAATTACAAATTTTTTTTTTTTTTTGCTATCAAATGCATAAATTAAAAGATATTATTTTATATTTTAGGCGGAATAAAAAAAAAGGATTTAAACATGTTTTTAAAAAAAATCGGACAAAGGTATAATAAAAGTATTCAATATAAGAAACAAGTAATGCGTTAATCGCAATTAAAAATAATAATATATTAACTTAAAATTAATATTTCATTTATATTAGATTCCGGGAAAAAAATGAAATGCTTCAAAACTTGACAAGGCATAATTGTTGAGCAACAGTAAAACCAAACCTAACATTTTTTTCATTCGAAATTTCTTACTGAAAGTTAGATTTACCCCACTTAGTCGTCCGCTCGCTGGTCCACCAGGTTGGGTTATGGTAAGAGACCAGAGTAGAGTATACACAAAGATTAAATTGGACAGTGCAGGGGATTTCACCCATAATCCACTGGGTCCTGCTTATGATGCTGAGCAGAACATTTACCCCCGATTCTTTTTTGTAAGTGCATGGTAGTCTGACAAATTGGCATATCAAATCTATGTCAAATGTTTTGCAACACTCCTTAATATCATTACACAAAACATCATTGTGCTATGTCTGCCGTCTTTATTCTTTTGTCACCTTTTTTGCAATTTGTGCTCTTTTGCGATTGCCTTATCAATTTTAGCTCTCTTTTATTTCTTTCGCTATCTTGGTTTTCTTGCCTAAGGCAATGCATCAATTCATTTCTTAATCTATTTACAAGGCTTACCTGATGCCAAGTGCTTCTGGTCTGCTACTTCCACTTCAACTTCTTTTCTCTTTTGATTGCATGTGTTGGGTATTCAGTTTCCTGACTATCTTTCACTCTTTCTAGTTCTGGTGGAGTTTTCTTCAATTTTTTTTGTTCTTTTTTTTGCAGCGTCTTATTTAAAACCCTTAGATGCTGACAGCAGCGTCTGTGCGTGCTGGGCTTATCTGTGCAATCTTTGTGTATTCTTTTTTTTTCACCCTTTGGTCCCAGTTGGCTCTCTTAGACTGCAATTCTATCGAATACATTTGTTTTAGCAGCAACTCCAGGCACTTCAATCAACTTGGAAGCTTTAGCTGCCTTTCTGCTAAAACCTCCTACACGCACACAAAGATAGATAGATTCTTGGCTGGGCTGGCAGGTAACACGCATTGACATCAATCAGGCATACCTTAGACTGTTTGTCTATGCAAACCACAATGCCACTCAGCAATCGTCCTTTGCTATGATACTGACCGGCTGACCCAACAAATTACTCAATTTCATTGTGCTTGCATATCCATATCCAGGAAAATACAGAAGTAGCAGCAGCAAAAAAAAAAATAAAAAAAATAACAATTGCTATGGTTATTTTTCTTTTATAACCGCCAGGCAGTCATCAGCAATCAACTTGATGACGAGCGCAATAAAAATGAAAACCGAAACCGACTCTGACGCAGTCGCTGCTGACGTCACAGTCAACGTTGCAGTCACCGTCACCGTCGCCATCACAGTCTCAGTCGCTGTCTGCAGAGCACTTGACGCAGCTCAGGCAAGTTATTTGCTAACTTTTATTAATGCCGAAACGTACGGCAACGATTTACAACGACAATAAAACGCGCGCGTCCTGCTATCATATCGCACAATGTCGCTCATAGTCATAGTCCTTAGTCCTGGGCTCAAGCCACTTCGCTGCTCTCCACTCTACATGTCTTGCCCGGTCATGATATCTAACCAAGCCAAGCCAAGTCAAGGCAAAGCACTGCAGCTGCACGCCCCTCCCGCTGCCACTGCTGCTGCCACTCCGAACAATGCCAAGAAGGTGCGGATTTCGATTTATGTGCGCTGCACGCAACAGCAGCAGCAGCAGCAGCACCGAGCAGCAGCGCTTGGAAAAAAATGACTCGGCTCTGTTGCAGACACATTGCATGGAATGTGAAAATCTTAAAGACTTTTGAATTGCCAACCATAAATGCGCATTTATTTCTATGCTCAAGTTACTACTGGTAAAAGCCAAAGGCAAAGCTCAGCCATATTATTTTCAGCTAGGAGTTAGGGGAGTTCCAGGAGTCGGCAGTCGGCAGCCTGCGTCACTTTGTCTCATTTTTGTGCTTCGCTGACAAATGCAGCCGTGCATATGCTGCCAGCTTACACACGCAAACACACACAAACACATGGAGGCAGCACCCACACACAACACACATACACATACATAATCCTGGCCTGCACATGCATTGAGTTATATCCTCGCCTAGCAGTCAACGCATATTGGTAGCTAAGTTATCGCATTTGCGACAACAATGCACAGCAGTCGTCGTCGCTATCGCACAGTGGGTCCACAATCCATTTAATGTCATACAACTATAATGATTATATAATTAACGTCGCCAAGAACTAAGTCTTTTCCCAACTTCAGCTAGTCAATAAAGGGTTGGACCTCAAAAAGAAAGGTAAACCTTCCCTCTATGAGCCTAATTTAAATTCTCATTCTCTTGGGGATCTCTTATGCTATAAAAATCGGCATTTTTTAAATATTCCAATTTTCTTGCTTCAAATTATGTTCGGTTAAAAATTTGCACAACATAAAACTTCGAATAGATATTTTTAATATTTATTGCTGTCGATATTGAACGATGAGCTTAACGGGTAGCTAAAACTATTCCTATTTGAAAAATTAATTACAGCAAGTAATGACGGGATTCCTTTAACACCAAAAGAAGTGATTGACAAATTAAGCAACACACTTAAAAGAATTAAGGATTTTTTTTTTTAAGTAAATGTGTTGGTTTAAAAAAACTATTGTGCGATAATGAGAACTCTATCAAGAAGGAAGTTCCTTGCGATTATACTTTTTCGAGACAAGTAATGTAAATTTCATAAAAAAATAATAAAAATTTATAAATTATATATAAAATATTACTTAGAAATTGCAAATAAAATATATATATTAAATTAAGTTTAATTTAATTTATGTTATTTTTTGTTGTAAAAAATTAAAAATAACATTTATTTCGCGATTTTTAATTAAAAGTTAATTTTAACTATTATTTTATAATTTTTTTTTTTTTTTTTTTTTTTTTTCTAGTCTTGGAAATTTCTGTCAAAATTAAAAAATTAAAAATTCCTGTAATATAATTTAGCACCACGGTGTTGCCTGGCGTAAGAGGCCCCTAAAAGAGAACTAGTCAGATGCAGGCATACTTACCATCACATTGAGCCTGAGGCACATTTTCATCATCTTAAAGATCTTCCAAAGATCAGTGTATGCGATTGGTTACCGGGTCTGGAGACAACCGCCGGTGTAAAAGGAAAGTCCATAACTAACAAATATCCATACACAAGTGCCAAAAACCTCACCTTTTAAACATAAGCAACGAATGGGTCTCAGCGACGACATGATCCAGGATCGGCATGCCTGCAGACGAATGCTGAGATCGCATACCCACACCTCAGGAGGAGCATAAGCGAGTCCAAAAAGAGGTAAACAAGGGTTTGGGAGAAGAAGATCAAAATATAAATAAATTTTACATTTAATATTTTTAATGCAAAATTAATTATTAATAAAATATTTTTTAATTTTTATTAATGAAGCTTAGATAATTTTAACAATCAGAAAACAATAATTTTTATTTTTTATGGTTATAATTTGTAAAACAAAAATAAACAAAAATGTTTTACAAAAGATACAAATTTTTTTTACTAATTTATTTTAGGTTATCATTAAAATTTAAATTTTTTTTAATTTTATTTAAAATACAATTTTTTAAAGAGCCTATTTATATTTATATTGTATTAATTATTATTTAGTAAATTTACTTATTGTCTAATAAAGACAGATTGTAAATAAAATGTAAAAAAAAAAAAAGAGCCTACTGAAAGCTAGATTTAAAAGAAAAATTTGGTTACAAATGTTTAATAGTTTAATCGCAATTAAATAAAAAGTAGGAAACACATTTTATTTCACTAAGCCGTAAATCGATGATTTAAAAACTAGAAATTTTCCGAAAACAATTTTGTTTACCTATAAATCGATCTTATCCTGCTTAACTCTTTGGTTATTAAATCTTGGTCTACTCAGAAACGATATTTAGTTTTCTGCTATTTTTGGGCTATCGCTATTTACAAAATATAATATAGAGACGACTACATGACGAACATAAACTATTGGTATATAACTATATACATATATTATCTATTCCATGTCATGCGGTACATATCACAATTTAGCAGGAAAAAAATTTAATACATAATGCATGTCACTCCTGGTCGGAGCATAGGGCAAACTACTATTACTAGTACTAACTATAACTTGTAGCTTGTAACATGTAGATACCACATGGCCAAGCTAGGTCTATCGGACACGGTAACTTGCAGATACTGTAATGAAGAGGAGGAAACCATGGATCACCTTTTAGCCAACTGCCCAGCGCTAACCAAACGCAGAGCAAAATTCTTTAACAGCTATATACTGGATGAAGAGGACTACAAAACCCTACCACTAAAGGGTATAACTGCCTTCGCCAAAACATTAAACGACGATTAGTCATATAAGGGTGCACAAAAGACCTATATGTTGGTCGCAGTGCAGAAGGAAATTAATACCCTAAACCCTATTCACATCATACATCATACTATAACTTAGTCTTAAACTTGGTTATTAAATCTTCTCAAACTCCCATTCAATGAGTTTTAGTCTACTGATTGTGGATTTTAAACTATTTTCGAAACTCCCTTTATAAAATGATACTTCTAAAATTATTATTCTTATTATTCCAAAATTAAAATATATAATTGATCCCTAGTCATCAAATCATTAAATAAATGACGAACTTATTAGGTGTGATAAAAATAACTTCATAAAACAATCATTCAGGGTACAGGTGTCTTTATCGTCTCCTTAACCTGGCACAAACCTAATATACTCCTTACCAGAGCTCAAAAAAAAAAAAAATCAATTATTGTAGATGTGCTTCTGAAAACTTTGACATATTAAAAGCCCTTCTAAAAATGTTTATGTATAAAAGTTAAGAAAAGCTTAAAATGTATATGTAAAACAAAAAAATGCTTGCTCTTGTCCATCTTTTGCATATTATGTGCATAATAGTCGAGCATGGCAACCATAATTAATGTCGACCAAATGCCATTCCGCCCACTGTGCACCGCCATCACCGCAGTCGCAGTCACAATTGTCGTCGTCGACAACTTTACTCCGGCTTACAACTGGCACTACTGTGACTCCAGTAGCCCCCGCCTCCTCACACGCCAGGGCATCTCTCTTACACTTGCTTGCATATTTTTGCCATTTGAATTTGTAAAATCAACATCCATTAATCTGAGCTGCAGTGTCGCCCCCGCGGCTGACGCAGACACCGCTGCAGCCGCATCTGCATCTTGCAGTCCCGTGCAGTCTTGAAATCTTCTCCGCTCGTTTTGCATGCTCGGTTTCATTTTAGAGTTGTGCGAATTTTTTGGTAGTTGTCGACGCCAAGCAACGCTGGCTCCGAAAATATGAAAAATCCTCTGCTATATGTAGTTTGATAAAAACCTGCAAGAAAAGGACGACTCAGAGGACGAAAGGAATTACTTGCAAGTTGGCAGTTGAAAGTCGCGATATCCCGGCCAAAAGCCAGTTGAAATGGCTCTCTGTCGCAGTCCCTGGCTTTTGCATTATTTGCATTTTACGAGCTGCCTTTCGTTAGGTTGGAAGGTTGCCACACTAGACGACGCACGTGCACCCAAGTGATGAAAGTGTGTTAGGATTTTGGCTAGGACCGTTCTGGACAGTTCTAGGCGAACAGGGGAATCAGCTGTGTATCGTACTTGAACGAGTATGAGACGTGCTTTGGCATTTATCTAGCGAAACCTCAAATTCACTAATCAGCTACAAGTTTTTATATTGATAAAAACAAACAACATTACCTTTTGAAGGGGTTCGAGCAAATGATTGGCCAAACTTAAACTAGACTGTCAAAATTTTAACAGGAGTAAATTGTAATAAACGTTTTCCACAAAATAAGTTACTTTAGATTTTTAAACCTTTTGAAGATCTCCCACAGAGATTTTGGCTTCAAACGCCTCCAACATTTTCAATTTTTTCCCTTGTCGTACTAGCTGTAAGTGTTATAAGGCTCCAAAAACAACGTTTTGTTTCTGAATCGTTTTTCCAAATTCGCCGAAAAACTGTGATATAGGCCGTGTTCCCGAAAACGAATCCGAATACATTAGTCTGACTAATTTCAATCGAAAGGTGTAGAGCTATGCTAACATAGCATAAAGGAAATGTAGACAAAAAATGTGGAATTGGGAGCGCCCAAAAACGAAAAAAAATTTATTCGTACTCGTTTTCCAAAGCACAGCCGATTGTAAAGTAAAATCAGAGTAAAAAACAGCATTGTGCTAAAATTTCCGAAAAATAAGAAAATATATAATCAAATTTTCTAAGTTTATAGATGTAGTACAGATATAGCGTTCAAAAAAAACAATAGTAAGAGCTGTACATACACTTTTATTTTATAAAATTTTAGATCCACTAAATCCATCCATTTCTAGGAAATTGTAAACATAAAACAATTCGCCAAAATGTATGGAATATATTTAAGAGCATTTGAAATCGAGTATGCATCTTTTTGACTAACAGATTACCTCTCATAGGAGAGTTAAACTATAACCATGTAAAGGTTTCGGTTTCATTCCTGAGTAAAAAGCACTTTATAGACACAATACAAAAAACCCCAAGAATTTTTAGGTCATGAAGTCTCATTAGCTTCAGAATAAACGAAAACTTCTTCCTTCGTTGCAGATCTTAGCGCTTACCTGAAGTCATAATACGCAGATCTGGGGTACCACAGCTATAAAAAGAAAAAACCCCATTAAGTTCCAAATCTGAATCTCAATCTGAATAGGACCTTGTATCGTGCCTTCAAGCTAAGTTGCGAAGAGCATCAGGTCTCCCTTTTCACTACTAAACACAATGATAGCCTGATAGTCCAACGCAACCGCTGCGAAAAGAGACTTGTGGGAACGGTTCCAATGAGAAGACTAAAGCAGAGAAGCTTGAACTATCTCCTATTAAGTTCTTCACAATGGTTGACTAATTAAGACAAGCCCATGACGAATTCCAATAAAGAAGACAGATATGTTTAAAACCGCCCTAAGCCTTGTACAAATTAATTACCTATAAAAAAGGAGCTTTTCGAAACAGAAAAAAAAGAACTAGCTCAAATGAACAATGGATAAAAATAAAAAATATAAGTGTATCCAATTATATGACGCTGAATAAAAAATGGGACACACACTTCTATCAATAACTTCCATTTAATCAAGTTCCATAATTTTTTCCTATTTTTCATCAAAATGAACTTATCTGCGTTTTGAGCCTGTTCCCACTTTGCAATGTAAGAACTGATTCCGCCCAAAACAACTCCTTTGTCCAATTGATGCTTACAAAATTTCCCATTTTACTTAGAATATGCAACACTTAGCTGCATTTATGGCAAATCCTGTACATCATCTTCATCTTAATCCCTCAGTTACTTTAAACTCTCTTTGAAGACCAATATAGCTCTAAACATTTTAGCTGTAGGGCATCATGTTTAGTGGGTCGACCAAGCATTCGCGTTTTGGTTCGCATTGGCATTGTTGTTGTTTCTGGTACTGGTGGTGGTGTTGATGCCCTCGCCACGTTGTCAGCATCGACGGAAGTGCATGTGTTTTTCCGTTGGAATAACTCCATTGTCTGTGTTTCAGTGCAGTCAGGCGGCAGTGAGAGGGCGGCGACATAGTCGCCTCTGTCGTTGCTGTCGTTACGGGTGCCAACGAGAACAAGCGATACGTAACGTAACCTAACGCGCGCTAACGTAACGTAACGATGCCTCAACCATGATAAAGATGCCCCACAACCCTTTGCAGAATTTTATGCCGCAGGCAAATGCCTGCACATGTGAACAACCCTGCAATTCCGGAACCCCTTTTGACATGGCAACGGGATGCATCGTGCAGTGCGTGGCTGGCATGCCATGTCAATTTTTTTTTTTTTTTCTCTAGACATTTTTAACTGCGATTTGCGCTGGCGTTGGTTAGGCTTGGAGCTTGCTACAGTAGCATGGACTGGTGTTACACTTGGCAGTGCTGCCAGATCTGCCGGCACAGCTTTAAGCACTCAGTCGACTTGGCAACCAATGTAACAATCATTTTAAAGGTGCCTTGACAAACTGTTGCCACTTGTTTATGCCACAGCCTGCTCTCATTGTTGTCGTTGCTCTTTCACTTGCTCTTGCCCGCTTGCCTCTGATGCCATTCCTTGTGGCTCGTTGCTTTTGCTGTTGTTGTCATGAATTATTGTTGACGTTCTTTACGTTTAATACACTTACGTTTGGTATATGCACTTTGATTTAAAGTTTGCGACACTATCACTGCATGGAGCTATAAGTAACAAAGAACTGCATGGTGTATGTAACTAAGCACTCATGTGTGCCCTATATCTATATATTATTTTCTATACTAGGTTAGTCAAGTTTTAAAGGTGGAATCCAATTTTGCCGATAAATATTAAGTAAACATCTATATCGTACACGTAACAACCAGACCCAAAAGAAATTACATTGTTAAGAGCTGCGAAATTTTAACTTAAATCCATTGATACTACCGCGAAACATCATACTTTTACAAACTTGAAATCTTTTTTGTTTAACTTTTCCTTTTTTCATTGAGTCTTCTTTAAAATTGAGGACTCACACGAAATTTTTGTGCAGCCAGCTGTGGCCATAAACTTTCATTAAAAAATACTTTTTCTCATAATATGTTAAAGTAAAATGAATAATTAAATAACAAAAGTTCACAAATCTTATAAAATGAACTTAGTTAAAAAATATATTAGATTGTATCCGGCTTAGGCAGCCCTTGGAAGATCATTTCATCGAAGACGAGATTGGCTGTGTAACTGACTTGAATCTCTTGCGTAATGAGCAGGGTGAGGGAATACTGGTATTTAAGATCTCAATAGATGGAAGCCATTAGTACAGTTTTTACAGTTTTATGTCGGCCAAGTTTGCCGTGAGATCCTGCACGTGTTCAATATCCGATTCCACGTTTGGTTTGCAACGAGAATGAAATGGTTTCGTAATCTCAGTTTACAACTGGCCATGGGTATAGCCGGCCTCTCCTTGTCGTAGCCAGTTCATCCGCAAAACAGTTGCCATCGATATCCCTATGTCCTGGGACCCATATGAGGTGGATTGAAAACTGCTCAGCCATCTCCTCTAGAGACGAAAGACAATTGTTAACTGACTTCATGCGCGATGTCAACGAAGCGAGGGACTTAATAGCCGCTTGGCTGTCCGAGTAGATACAGATGTTCTTATTTCGTACTCGTAAGTTTCTTATTGTTGTCAGAGCCTCCTGGATAGCAATGACCTCTGCCTGTTCTGACGTTGAGCACTTCAATGTAGACGCCTTCACCTACACGGTCGTCCAGCTTGGAACCATCCGTGAAGATCTTTATTGAGCCGGCTAGGCCTGTGGGGGCTATATAGTCACCCGATTTTGATCAAATTTAAGCAATATGCTAAGGAACTAAAAAAAAACTTCCAAACGTTATGTGGTCATAAGCAACCCGATAATAAACCGTCTCCATTTTTCGAGGTGCTCTGAGAACATCTAAAAAAATATAACAAGTTTGTCTGCCGTGACATAAGGCATGTAATCGGAAAGTTTGGTTGTTCTGGCCTTTAGCACATCTGAGATCAGGCGTTCACACAGACGGACATGGGTATATCGACTTTCTAGTCATCCTAATCATAGTTTAGGTAACCTGGGGGCGTCTCCGATGTCTCTTTATGTTACATACAGTTTTGTCATGTATAAAGTTAATATACCCTTTGTACCATAAGGTAAAGGGTATAAAAATAACTTTTAGTTAGATAAGGTTAATAAGGCTACTCGACTCAGGCCATGATCATCCGGAGCCCTTATTATGAGTTGAAAATGAAAGTGAGTAAAAAGAATGGTCGGAAGAGAAGGGGAATGATGCTATTGTTCTAAGGGATAGATGATGAACGCTCTCATAGACTGCTTACACGCCCAAGCATTTTGAGGAAAGAGCCAGGGTTTCTAGGAACGGATTTTTCACTTAACAGCTGCTGAATGCTTTCTATTAGTTCGTCTTATCCTATTAAATACAAAATTTTTATTTTAAATAATTGCAATTTAATTTAGACTTTTTTCGCATGTTTAGTCGCTTTGTTATTGTTAAGCAAGAGTATACAAACTTT
Source organism: Chymomyza fuscimana (assembly GCA_949987675.1). NCBI lineage: Eukaryota > Metazoa > Arthropoda > Insecta > Diptera > Drosophilidae > Chymomyza > Chymomyza fuscimana. The sequence goes on from OX465089.1 coordinate 13,149,605, forward strand.
GGCTTACAAAAGTTTTTTTTTCTTTTTTGTTGCTTTTTGTGTTGTCATTTTCGTTACTTTTTGATTTTGTTTTTATTATTTTTGTTTTTCTTTTTATTTTTTTTTTGTTGTTTTTGCTTAGTTTTCGTTTTGCTGGCATAAGCACAAAAACACAATTCAAACATAAATCATTGCAAAGTTTCAAGTTTAGCGGCAGACGACATAAATACAATAACTAACGAGAGAGAAAAATATAATTGTAAATAGCCATGAAGACGAGCAGGCCAAAAGGAGCAACAACAACAACAAAATGGAGCCCACTTTGAAGTGTCAAGCTTTGGTCGCCGCTTGGTTGGTTGGTTAGACGTTTGGTTCTTTTGGCCTTAAGTGTGGGAGTTCTAAGGGCGTCGAAAGGGAAAGGGAGCGGCTGGAAACAAAAACGCAAACACATACCAACATAAATTGCTGAAAAGTGTGAAGAGAACATAATTGTAACATTCCTTTTTGGCCTAAAGCAATGCAAACACACACATACAAATACAACAAAGAGAGTGGAGCTGGCAGAGCACATGGCATGATGTTAGATGCCGCCATCATTATTGTTGTTATTACTGTTGTTGTTGTTGTTGTTGTTATTATTGTTGTTGTTGTTGTTATTGTTGCTGTTGTTGTTGTTGCTGTTGTTGTTGTTGTTGCTCGCTGCTGTCTTTTCCAAGCATTCAATTATATATGTCTGCACAGTGGCTGCCTTTGCCTTGGTTTTGTTTTTGTTACAGCAAGCCAAAAGGCACAAAAAAAGTAAAACAGTCGAGGGCAGTGGCAGACAGCGGGATACCCTACTTTTAACAAAAAAAACTTGTGTGCAGTGTGACCCTCGTTTATCTTTTTTTAAGGCAAATTAATTTAATTTAATATTTAAAAAAAAAAATTGTTCATATTTATTAATCAATTAATATACAAACAATAATATTTTAGTAAAATTAATTATTTATTTTTCGAGATACTGTTTACTAGGGCGAGATACCATTACTGAAATAAGCATAACTTCCTCAATTATAGGAGTTACTAACTTTTTTTTTTTTTGTTTTTTGCAGGCAACTTACGCGCATTAAATGGCATTAAGTCCTTTTTTAGAACGTCGGAGATCACTTTTGAATTTTTAATAAAAAAAAAAAAAATGTTCAAAAATATTTAAAAAAAAATTTAAAAAAAAAAAACTTTCCTAAACCCAAAATTTTATGTTTCAGGGAAAAAAAATGTGTATCAATATCTTTATTCGTTTAGCAGATATGCTGTCAAATAATAGTCTAAAAATGAAAAATACATTATTCAGTTATCGATAACTTCACGCTTCACTTATTTTCGCCGATATATATTCAAAATATTAATTTAGCTTATACACGAAATAGTTAAGTATATGCAAGTATTACATAAAATTAAATACTTACTTATAAAATTGAAATTATTTATAAAAAAAAATTATTCTAAATAAATTACATTCAAAATGGTATTTAAAAAAAGAATTATGTACGAAATGGTAAAAATAAATTCTGAAATCATCTAATTTTTTCGATTTTGGTATGAAAGCCAATTGCTGCTTTATCTTTTGAAGTTTTCATCCTGTTATAATCATTTTTTTGAGCATATTAAAGCAGAGTAGGGGTAAAACGCGAGAAAATGGCAAAAAAGCGACAACCTTTGCACTTCACTTGCATCCTTTGGTAAACTTTGGTATCTTCATTTGTTATGAATTTCGGGATCTAGGTGTTCATACGGACGCGTATGGAAATGATGCTTCTTAACATTTTGGCATAAAAACTTAAGGTCCGCCACGCCTTCAGCTGTCTGTTACATACATAACACAATTCTATAATACTCTTGACCCTATGGGCTTAGGGTATAAACATGGTAAAAAGTTTTGTTGCAAGCAAAAGGACCCTTCGCTGTCTCAGTGTGTATGTGTGTATATGTGTATGTAATGCCCACAAAAAGGGCATGAAAGGTGTTTTGGTGTTAGTGCGACGAATGCCACGGCTGCTTTTTGTTGTTGTAGATTATGCCACAGATTGTTGTTGCAGTTGTTCTCGTTGTTGATGTTGTTGTTGTTGTTTTTGTTGCTACTGTTGTAGTTTTGAAGCCTGACCGAGTGGACCATAGACCGCACGCTGTGTGCTCCGTATAATGCGAGCGCCATAATGTAAATGTAGCACAAACCTTTTTATAACAAGGACTTCCACACACACACACACACACTCACATAAGGTATGTTATATATGTGTGTGCGCTTTCCCTTTTTTTCCTACGGCTGAACTCATAAAAAATAACAACAAAGCCGCGCAGCAACTACAAAAAAAGCAAAATTAGAGCCAAAAACTTGAATAGAAATATTTTGCCAGGCCAGACCATCCTTCGTTTTATACCCTTTCAAAATATACTTTTCCTAATATTTCACATAAAAGAAATTTGAAGAAAAACAACAATGTGTTGACCAAAATGTAGTTTTAAAAGTTGAATCGATTTGAACAAACTCATTGAAACTGGTAATAAAACTTTATTGAGTTAAGGAATACCAAAAAAAAAATTTTAATCGAGCAAAACAAATTAAAGCCACTTTGGGACTAATATTTTTAATCAGTTTTTATAGAATGAATAGACAAAAAATATACATGTCAATAATATTGTTACGAGGGTCACTATAAATATTTTTCGCATTGGAAAAAATGTATGTAATAAACTTTGTAGTATCTGAGTTTAAAAAAAAAAATCGAAGCTTGTAAATTCTATGGCTAGCTTTATGAAAATAAATATTATATGTCTGTTATTTTATAATGCAAATGCAAGTAAATAAAATTAAAATTAGATTAATAACTAACATTATTTGAAAATATACTAAAAAAAATACTTTCGATTTTTTCATCCAAGTCAAAATTCACTACATTTTTCTATATTTATATTTTTTTTTTAAAGTAACATCACGCCAAGCGTATTTTTGGTTTTAATTGGTAATATCGATTGTTGTCATTTTTTTATTTAATAAAGGACTAATCACTAATAGCTAAGTAAGTATAAAAAGTTATTAAAAAAATAGAATTTTCTTCTTTTTTTTTGGCATGTGACGTCACTTTAAAACGAAAATGCCTTTTCAGTAACTTTTTTAATGAATTAAAATATTTGCTTGGCACCACATGTTTGGTGCTTCCCATTTCACCAAAACGAATTTTTTATGTGATTTGAATCCGACAACTTTGTTGCAAGAGAAATTGAAATGAATTGTCAAAATAGGTTCGAAAGTGCACATTAGGGTTTCCATTTTTGCAACATCTCACGATTTTACTAACACCACCCCCTAAAAAGATTCCTTTTTAACTGCATATAGCGCCTGTAAAATTTAAAAACGATCCGAATGTATTTGATGGTCGCGGGAATAGGTCAAAGGTCATAAAAAATGTTCATATGAATGCATAAATAGCGACCAAACCGTAAGTTTGACAAATACATGTTCCAAACATAATTAATGGGTAATTCAATTATATACAGTCAAGAAAAAAAATTTTTTATTTTTTATTTTTGAATTTCGAAAAAGGGTTTTTTCAAAATATCTCGAAGCCAGTTTCATGAAAAAAAATTTTGACTGCATTTTCGGTTTTAGCATGTCATTTTACTACAGAAACGAATCAAAAATGTTAAGGATACCAAAATTTTTTTTTATTTGTAAACTGGTGTAATTAGTCAATTTAATCAATTTTAGAGCTTACCAAATTTATTTAGGCCGACTCTATATTTTTTTAAAATTATGTTTTGGTCGATATGAGACCCTTTGAACCATAATTTGTTTGATTGGAAATAAGTTTTTAAAGTTTATGTAGAACAATACAGTCAAAAACGGGCAAAGTGCAAGTTATGACCTTTGACCTATTCCCGCGACCATCAAATACATTCGGATCGTTTTTAAATTTTACAGGCGCTATATGCAGGTAAAAAGGAAACTTTTTAGGGGGTGGCGGTTTTGATATCGACGGTTTAAAAATCCTCCATAGCAGCGGTGGCCATCCTAGTGCACATACCTACTATTTTTATATTCTTTGATACTCTTAGATTCTATTTATGCCAGTTTCAAGTTAGATATTTATTGATAAATAGTTTGAATTTTTTTTTTTCTAAATCAACCCGAAAAATAGCATGTTCAACTCTAATCAAAGTTTTGGCATACGTTCCACACATGGTTCATGTCTTGCATAAAAAAGTATTTATGTGTTGCATAAATGGTTCATGTCTTGCATAAAACGGTGTCCCTTGTAATAAAAATAACTCAATCGTGATTAATTTAAAAAAATATTGTTCCTAAAGCAAATATAAAAAAAAACGTATGTACTGGTTAAATTTAAACCAAAAGTAAGTAATCGAAAAGTTCAGAGCTGTGCTAACAAAGAGGAAGGGAAATATCAAAAGATATAGACAACAAAACTTTGAAATTGAAAGCACGTAAAAACAAAAACGATTACAATTTTTTCGTTTTCGTTTTTCGGGCGCACGGCTGATTATGTTAATATTTTTGATGTCGCCTACAATGCGCTTTATACATAAATATATAGAATTCAGTATCTGGTAACAGTTTCAAATAGGCTTAGTATCCACGGAATGGAGATCTATTAAGCTCAGCCTTGCTTTAAATATTCGTATTAAAATTTAGTGTGAGATTCTAAACACTCGTGGCCTCATCACAAGATTCGATTTTTAAGAATACAATTTTTGTAAATAAGTGTCTAAATGTAGTAAAATAATTTTTGACTAGTAGCAATCTTTTCTGCCATTCTCGTAAAAGCGTAAACAATCGAAAACAATTGTCCGAAAAATGAAATCTCTGAGATTTCTGTAGCAATTATGGAGCGTAGCATTCTCTTCAAATCAATCTGAATCAATATTTTATACATTTAAGAGCTTAACTAGCTTAGAGCTGGAAGAGTTCAACGCCAATTGCCGCATGCATCCCAACAAAGCTTCAACATTTTTAGTCTACATCTCAAGAACGCTTATCTACGGCCAATTAGGCCAATTTCCTAGAGTATCTGAAGCTATGCGAATCTTTTAAATATTCAGAATACGTTTAAAATACATTAAAAACTTGTCTTTCCAAAAAACCGATTTATGTTATTTTGTTTTATGTTATTTTGTACTTTAAAGCGTGTCCAGTCTTCGTTGCTCGAAACAGAACTTGCTGCTTGGTTTTTTGTTTCGTTTATTTGGCCTAGTGCAAAGCCAAATATGCGGCAATTGTGCGTTAGATTCAAATTTTTGGCAGCATGTGCCACAGTGTGTCCTTGCAGTAAGAGTATGTGTGTTAGTGTATTTGATTCGACCCAGCTTTCGAAATGGGTAACACTTCAACTGTGAAATCAGCATGAAGCTACCAACAACAACAACAACTCTAAAGGCATAAATATTTTTGCTTTCTTATTAAAAAGTCAAATTTTGGTCAAAAGTTTATTTCAAAATATCAAAATTTGCCAACAATACTTTTTACAGCAATGGAAATATTTCTATTGCCAGCAAAATGATTTTGTTATTTTGCTTATGATTAGGGCCTAATTGGATCATGGGCCACTACACCTTTCAGTTGGCTTTTTATATAGTATATAAATGCTTACCATATAGTTAGTGGCCATAAAATGCATAAATATATTTTGTTAAATCCAAAGTACTGAATTTAGATTGTAAACTAATGATATGTTTGCTTCGTTGATTTATAGGTATGTGAATTGCAGTGGCATGTACTTGATAAATGGATATTTTATACATACACAGCATTTGGTGTATATACATGCCGGACGGGACACTGGGTCATAACTGCTGTTGATATTTAAACGTCCTATCAGTAATCATAACATAATCTACTTATACAACATGACGCGGCATTGTTGGAGCCATATGTTTTTGGTATAATTGTGAAACCATTTTCATAATTATAGTAAAGTCAATATATGCATAGAATAACAAAAGTTTACACACTTAACAAGATTTTTAGCCGCCATATTGGATTTTGACTTTCTTGTGCATTTTGGAAATATCACTGCATTCGAGTGAAATACGTTTTTGAAATGTCTTATACAGGGGTGGCACAGAAAACAATTTCTCTGCAATTCCAAGGCTTTGTACAGAAGCCTTCTGTAGAGACCAATATTTTTTTTCAGACGTCTTCGGGCAAGGGGAGAGTAAGTATGTTGATTTCAATGAACCTCTGTTAAGAAGCTAAGAAAAAATAATGGAACATTATATATAGCGTCAAACACGAAAAAACCGGGACGGAGAGCAAATGCCAGACTACCAAGTGGGATAGCAACAACTCCCCGCCTTGGAAGAAAGCCAGAATGAGCCAGTTGAGTGTCAAATTCCTATTTATCTGATTTTTCGAGTTTGTATTTCCTGGATTTTAGGAAACTTCATCACGACAATGCGTTATGCTATACCGCTGTGAGGGAGTTTCTGGTCAAACAACGGGTTTGTCACGTTGTCCCAGTCAAGATCGGGCACCTACGGACTTCTTTCTCTTTCCTCGGCTAAAGCAGGACTTCAATCTACAATCAAGTGACGTCACGCGAATCGCAGAATACGCGTTTTTTCGGAAAACATGGGCGGTATTTCGAGGACTATTAAGGATTTGTACCGATTAGTTAAAAAATTATAATTAATTCGACTTACTACTTTTTGATTTGATTTTCGATTTGTAATTTTTAGGTAACGTTTACAAGAAGTCGTATCAGAATATGTTGTTTATACGTACATATATGAACCCAATAAAGAAACAAAAACTTACAACAACAAAAAATCATATTCATATCAGGCCCATATCCCCATATAAGAGCTAAGCAATTTATAAGCTATCTATCTATCTCCCTCTAAGCCAATAATTTAATAATTTCAAAATTCTCTCTCCAAAATGCTGCTCCCAAATACCACATTCTGTAGACTTTTGCATTTTAAACGATGGAGTTAATAAATTCACCTATAAACCTGATGAACAAAAAGAATTGTTGACTTGTTTCTAAACAATCCATTCCCACACAAACCATTTACCTTGATAACGTTTCGCCAGAAAACTTTGTCTGGTACATATTTTTTGAGCCGCAATATCATCCATCTTACTTTCTTGACATATAAGTTGTGTTTTACAAAACTTTACATTTATCCGCAATCTTTGTTCCCTTTATCTTTTGTTCATTCACGAATTTGTGCAATTTCTACACCTTAAGGAACTTTTAATATTTGCTTTTCATAGTAAGAGCTTACTCGGAAAATTACAAAACTCTATACCTTAAGTTTTATGACAACTACAACAACAACATCAAATATCAAGTTTTTTGTTGAATGAGTTATTGATTTTTAATTTACCACACACACCCGCACACACACACTCACACACACACACACACACTCACTTTTCGCGACAAGATAACGTGGCAACTTTTCATTACTCTCATCAATCTGTGCATGTTGGCAGGGGATTTCCACAAGCACACACACATGCACGCATATGCACTCACACAGATACACATGCCTAGCTACACATATATGCACAGTGTATGTTGTAGCTTGTCTGGCGTTATGTGACTGACAGACGCTCATTTTCGCATTAAAACTCAAACATAAGAAACAAAAAAAAAGTATATAACATATATATGAAAAAAAAAACTTTTATCATTTTTCAATATGCCATTGCAATTGCAACTTGCAAGTAAGTATGTGTTGGTATCCTTGTAAGTGAGTGTATATGTGTGTGCATATGAGAAACCCCAATTCCTCAGAGCAACTCATTAATAAAACACACGCACAAGCACACACACAATCTCTCTCTCACACACACACATGCACGCGCGCAAAAACCAGTTACATATAATTGCATTTCCTTTATGCACGCCGCCCAGGTTTTCAGTTGCTATTTCGGTTTCTTCATCACATGTCAGATATGATGCAATGATGATGACGAGCACAGTGGGCCAAATAGTAAAATATGCAATTTAATTAAAGTTGAAATAAATACAAAATAAAAATTTAAGTTTCAAAACAAAAATTAAATAAAAAAAAAAAATTTCAATTTTAAAACCGAATATGATGCTCTATATAATCTGACTGAGCTTTCACTAAAATTGAATTAAAATTTAAATTAATCCAAAAAAAAGTTTCAAAACAAAGTATAAATAAAACAGTTGTCAGACTATTATGAATCCCAAATTTATGCTCAATATACGGAAATGGCTTAAAAGTTTTACAGCATAATATTTTCAATGCCTGAAAAAAATAAAAAAATTGTATATTTTTTTGTTTTTAAAGTGATAAAGCTGATTTTTATATAACAAAAATCGCGCAATGTCTTTTTCATCACAGACAATAAAAAAATGAAAAATTTTAAACTTTTAACAGTACAATATATATTGTCTAATCTTCAACTGCTAAGAAATTGAAACTTTAATTTAAATTTAATTATATAAAAATATTATTATATTAAAATAAAATTAAAGTTTACAGACAGCTTTTTAGTTTTGTAGTAAAAAACAAAGTACATATACAAAATTTGGTCACCCAGGTTTCACCGGAAACTTCCTATTACTTTTATTTTATTGATCCCAATTATTTTTCTTTTTGTTGTTCGTACCTATTATTTTAATACATACTTATTTTGACGAGTTTAAAAAAATATGTAATTTTTAAAAAGTAATTTATTTTTTTTTTAAATTAATGACGTTGAAACCACTAATCTAGTCTATGTGTGACTCCCCCAGCGATCAACCGGTACAACCTAACCTAAAGTCGTTGAAAATGTGAGAAATAAATGAATTTATATTCTTTGTTCACACGGGATAAATATTTTATTTGTACAGGGTGGGCCACCTGATTTATTGGTTAATTGCATTTTATTCGTAGATTTTTCAACGAAATTGGGCAAATGCATCAAATCAAATGCAAGTTTTTACGCGTTGTTTGGTTTTTAAACGATTTATGACTAACATTGAGTGGTTTTGAAATTGACATATGTCGCAGAGCATTCACTTTGTACTGAATTATTAGTGTTTATCAACCAAACCATCAGATGGACCACCCTATATATGTCTAAACCAGTGCACAATAGGATGAAATGCCGATTTTTTTGGCAATAATTCGAAAAATGGAGCTAGAGTCTTAAAACTTGATATATTTTTGTTAATCATACAATTACTAGTAAATAATAAGCAAACCAAAAATAGTAAGAATAGAAGCACCCACTACGAAGACATTTACACAAAAAAAACCAAAAGCTGCGTCATTGAAAACTGAGCAAGTTCCAAGTCAATAAAATGCAAAATCGAACTTGGGAGACACATGTAACTTTGGCGAGCTGCAAAAAAAAGCAGTACCAAAAATTGTATTTGTTAGTTTTGTTTAGTAAGGATATTTTTCTTAAGAAGATATATTTCAATAGTCAAAATATGTTTTAAAAAAATTGAAAATCTATGCCAAAAAAATCGGCAATTTATCCTACTGTGCAGTGGTCGGCATTGAATGTGATGGATTTTAACTGCCAGTCAGTCTGTGTGCACGAAGAAATGGATCTCAGGAACTTTAAGAGTTGTAAAGCCCAAAAAGCAATAGATGCACATTATCGTCAGACAGATCAAGTTTATCGATTAATGTCGATATATCCCCAAAAATACCAAGCCCGTTATTTATTAGTTAACAACTTTTTTTCACTTTTAAAGTGCAAACAAGGATACTATAACAAGCCTGTGTATTTTTTATATAAAAAATATTTTATAATTTAAAGTAAATATACAAAATAAAATATTTGAAAAAACAAAATTTCGACCACTGTTTACGATTGCCCCAAAAACTATGCTACAAGGCGCTGATGCGGCGTAACCACCAAAGCCAAGCAACCAATACAGCGACAAGACACTAGACACGACGATATAGAGTACGCTACACTATACTGCAGCAAACTACACTAGACTACAAAACTCAGAAACAGAGCGAGAGAGAGCTCTTTACCAATTACGTACACTTCATTGCACTTGGAGCCATTAGTGTGATTACGTTTCATTGTCTGCCGTGCTTTATGTTGAGGGTGTGCATTGGTATTGGTGTGCGCCTTTGTGTGATTGTATGAGTGTGGTTATGCATGTGTGTGTGTGTGTACAGTGCCTTTCAATTGTGTGTCAAAACGTATTCGTGACGAGACTGAAACTTGACAGAAACGAAGACGTAGCTGAAAGACACACACACACACATACACACACTAACACACACTTATATAATCACATAGACTGTAATAGCAACATTTACTATTCCAGTACAGTCAGAGAGCAATGACAAAGTCAGATCCAGAGCTGAGCACCACGTACATAATTGTATCTTAGTTACTTACGATTGCACTAATTTGAATTAAATTATGTTTTACTTATATATTAGTGTACGAGTATTTGCACTTGCCTCACGTCTTGACTGTCCTTTTGACTAACTATTGGACCGGGTGTGTAAAAGAAATTGCATATACAGCGACTTGGAATTGAATTATGCGCAGTGTCTTATAAGCACAGTCGTAACCTAACACTCTGACTATGCCAGCCACTCTCCTTACATAAATATCTCCATCTAGTAGCTGTAACTCACAGATACACACACACACACACACACACACAGAGAGCGCTCAGTAGCAAGCAGAACTGCCAACTGCTGTTGCAGTTTATTGGCAGCCATTTAATTTGCAATTTTGTAATTTAAAAGGAAATTTTTCAGTTCGATAACTCAAATGATGCCAGAGCATGGCTGACTGACTGCCTCCTGGTGACTGGCTTAGTGGTCTAGGATTTGTTGGTTGCATGCAAATTGCAATGCAATTTAGCTGCATAATCGAAACGCAAAAAAATGTATATATATGTATGTATATAATCGTATAAACTAATCTATGTATAAATTTGTTACTACAAAGTGCCTCAATAACTCTGCAATTTATATTCAATTTATTTTTTGTGCATTGTAATTAGGCCCAACATCCGATTTTTATAGGGTATGGTAGATTTGAGCGGTGTATATAACAACGATTAAGTCATCTCCCATCTATGTCCTTATGAATACCTAAAGCTCAGAGAACATAAGAGCTAAAGCTAGAAAATTTTTCTTAGTTTTTCGATTCATATCAACATCTTCTCCAGTTCCTCCGAAAGCTGCACGCATTAAAGATATATATATATATGTTCCTTTAACTCCTATTTGGAGCATAGGGCGTCTTGACGATTCGGTAGCAAGAAATGTTACAGGTATGTGAGATGGTCACCCTAACGGTGGTAGCAGCAACGGCGTAGGCAGTAACGCCGGTAAGAGAAGCAGAGAGCGGCTGGGAAGTCTGAGAGTGGAGCGAAGAGTTGAGCGAGAGCAGTTGATTGTGATGTGCTGTGCCGAATGTAGCTGAAAATATAACTAAACGCAGGCTGTCGCGTTTGTGCTGCTAAACTTCACTTTATATTACACATTACTGAATATCATTGTTATTAACATACGCATTAAACATTATAAATAAACTGATAGTTATAAACTATCTTACATTTGGGGGCTCGTCCGTGATTAGCCCACCTCATATTTAATTGCGCGTCGGTTCGTGGTGCATAAAATATTTGGTGGCGCATTTGTGTAATTTCAATGAACGCTGGAAAGTTTTGAAAAGCGCAGAAAGACAAAACAATAATTGAAAATTAGTTGCAGTGCAGAGTTTAAAGCAAAAAACTAAAGTTTTATGAGCGCAAGAAAAAATAAAAGGGCTGAAAAAGCAGAACAAAAAACAAGAGGTGCCGGTAGCGTCGTCAACAGGCCGCCCAAAAAGCAGTTAGTGCGAGCGGGACAGACATATAACACACGATCGTCAGTCGCCGCTACGAAAATGCATAAAGCAGAAGTGTCGCAGCAAAAGGCACAAGTGTTGCCGGTTGAGAAAATGCGTAGCGAAGAGGAGAATCAAAATGCGAAGCAAATTAAACAAAATGGTGAAATGCTGCAGCAGCTAATGCAGTTGCTAACTTTAAAAATCAAAGCTGATGAAATAAAACAAACGGATTCAAAAATAAGTGCAGAGAGCTTCACTAAAATTATTCCTGACTTTGATGGCAAAAGTATTCAAGTTGGCCATTGGTTCAAAAATTTTGAGGTTAATGCAGAGGCATATGGACTGACTGATGCTCAAAAATATGTACAAGCGCGCGCGAAAATGACACAGACGGCTGCAATTTTTTTGGAGACAAGTATTGTTTACAACTATTCTGAGCTGAAAGCATCATTGGAAAATGAGTTTGGCAGCGAGCTTGTGTGTGGTGCTGATATTCACACACAGCTGCGTGACCGTAAACAACGTAAAGACGAATGTTTTAAGGAATATGTGCTGCAAATGAAAAAAATTGCTTGTGTTGGTGCTGTTGATACGCAGTCTGTGATTCGCTATATAGTTGATGGGCTGGGATTGAAGTGCGACTTTAAATATAATCTCTATGCTTGCGAATCGTACAAAGAACTAGAGAAACAATATGGCGTGTTTGAGCGGGCAACCATTAGAGGAAAACAACCATATCATGCAGAAAACAAACCATTTGAAAGGCGTGAGAGTTTTGAAAAAAGAAAGCGCTGTTATAATTGTGATTCACTGGAGCATATGCGTAAAGATTGCAACGAGGTGACCAAATGCTTTCGTTGTAAGCAAAGAGGACATATGTCCAAAGATTGTCCGGCTGCAGCAGCAAAAACCATAAACATTGTGTATGATAGCAAGCGAATGAAAAAAATTAAGCTGAATGGTATAGAGATCAATTTTTTGGTTGACACCGGAGCTGACGTTACCGTGATTAAACAGAGTGTGTTTAATAAAATCAACAACGTAGTCCTGAAGCGTTGGGAAAGGCCTCTTCGCGGTCTAGGGAACAAAATGACGCATCCCATTGGTTGCTTTGTGGCAAACATGGAAGTAGATGAATTGGAAACGCCGCAAGAAATTATTGTTGTAGCTGATAAAGAAATGGGCTACGAGGGATTACTTGGATACGACTTCACAGGCAGATTTGATTATACGTCGACGCAGGACGGATATCAGTTTTCTTCCCAGTTGGGGAAGAAAACTGATGAGCTAAATCAGATAAGTATTTACAATATAATGCAGACAAATACTGATATTGATGTCCCTCCTCAGTTCAAACAAGATGTGCAGCTTTTGATTGACAACTATAAGCCGGCAGAGAGTATGACAGAATGTCCAGTGGTGCTGAAAATTATACCAGATGGCGAAATTACTCCATTTCGTCAAGCGCCGAGCCGACTTGCCATTGCAGAGGAGGAGCTGGTTGAAAAGCAGATCATCGAATGGCTGAATGGTAGCATAATACGCAAATCTACGTCAAACTTTGCGAGTCGCATAGTGCCGGTAAAAAAAAAGGATGGCGCAAGTCGTGTTTGCATTGATTATCGCAAACTAAACTCCATGGTGCTGAGAGATTGCTTTCCTGTCCCTATAATCGATGATGTGTTAGAAAAATTACAGAAGGCAAAGGTCTTTACGGTTATGGACTTGGAAAATGGATTTTTTCACGTTGCAATTGACGAAAGCAGCAAAAAGTATACTGCGTTTATTACGAAGTCTGGGCTGTATGAATTCAACAGAGCGCCGTTTGGGTTTCGTAACTCACCAGCCGTATTTATTCGGTATGTCAATTATGTATTTCAAGAGTTGATCAACAACGATATACTGGATTTATATATGGATGATATAATAATACATGCCGAAACTGCAGAGAAGTGCATGGAAAAAGTAAAATTGGTCTTCACCACTGCGGCATCACATGGCTTACGCATTAAGTGGAAAAAATGTCATTTCCTGCAGACTAAGATAAATTTCTTAGGTCATTGTATTGAAGGTGGACGTATTTGGCCTGGAAAAGAGAAGACAAATGCAGTGGCCAAATTTGCAGCGCCGAAGAACATAAGAGCCGTACAATCGTTTTTAGGATTAACTGGATTTTTTAGAAAATTCATCCAGAATTATTCGAAGATTGCCAGACCATTGACAAACTTATTGCGAAAAGACGCCGTATTCAAAATAGGTGCGTTGGAATTAGAAGCATTTCGGCTGTTAAAGGAGGCGTTGATTAGTGAACCGGTCTTGAAATTGTATAACAGAGAAGCAAAGACTGAAGTACACACGGATGCTTCCAAGGAAGGATTTGGAGCAGCGCTGTTGCAGTGTTTAGATGGCCAACTACATCCGGTGGCATTTTGGAGTAAGAAGTCATCGGATGCAGAATCGCGTCAACACAGTTACATTTTGGAGGCAAAAGCTGTTTATCTGGCTGTAAAAAAGTTTCGCCATTACTTACTGGGACAGAGATTTAAATTAATAACGGATTGCGCCGCATTTAAGCAAACTTTAAAGAAAAAAGATGTTCCTAGAGAGGTGGCGCAGTGGGTTTTATATCTGCAGGAGTTTGAGTTTGATGTGGAGCATAGACCAGGAGAAAGGCTTAAGCACGTGGATTGCTTAAGCCGCTATCCAACTAAGATATTACTCGTGTCGCTGGAGATTACTGCGCGTTTGAAAAAGGCCCAAGAGAGGGACTATACTATCAAAGCAATTGCAGAAATTTTAACCGATCGTCCATATGAACAATACAAATGGAAAGGTGGCTTGATGTATAAAGAGGTAAATGGCAATGATCTTCTGGTGGTTCCCAAGCAAATGGAAAAGGAAATAATTGTGGAAACTCACAATTCAGGTCATTATGCCGTAGAAAAAACTATGCACGCCGTGAGCCAAACCTATTGGATACCACATTTGGAGCAGAAAGTTGCGCAGGTTGTAAATAATTGCGTGAGATGCATTATTTTCAATAAGAAGCTGGGCAAAAAAGAAGGATATTTACATGTGATTCCGAAGGGAGACCAGCCGTTACACACGTTGCATGTGGACCATTTGGGACCAATGGATGCCACGTCTAAGCAATATAAACATATTTTGGCTATTGTAGATGCATTTACCAAGTTCGTGTGGCTGTACCCAACCAAAACAACCAGCTGCGCAGAGACTTTAAAGAAGATTGAGTCATGGTCGGAGATATTTGGTCATCCCGTCCGAATAATATCAGATCGAGGTACGGCCTTTACAGCAACAGCTTTTGCTGAGTATGCAGGGGATAATTCTATAGAGCATGTGTGGACTACGACAGGAGTCCCAAGAGGCAATGGACAGGTGGAGAGGATCAATCGCACAGTGTTGTCAATTGTAGCAAAGTTGTCGGCAGAGGAGCCGTCTAAGTGGTACAAGTTTGTACCAAATGTGCAGAAAGCTATTAATTCGCACGTGCAGGCATCCACAAAGAAAAGTCCTTTTGAGCTGCTTTTTGGGGTAAGAATGCATTATAATTCCCTTGAAAACATTAAGCTTTTTCTAGAGCAAGAGATGTATGACGCTTTTGAGGAGCAGCGACAGCAAATAAGGCAGCAGGCTAAAGAAGAAATAGAGCGGGCACAGATGTCGTATAAAAAGCAGTACGACGCTAAATGCAAAGCAGCATATGGATACCAATTGGGAGACTTGGTAGCTATACGTCGAACTCAATTCGTGGCTGGGAAAAAACTTGCGAGCGAGTATCTTGGCCCATATGAAGTCACCAAAATAAAGCGAAATGGCCGATATGATGTTCGCAAGGCTGCAGGAGGAGAAGGTCCAATAAATACAGCGACAAGTGGTGATCACATGAAGTTGTGGTCGTATGTGGTCGATGATGAGGAGTTGGAGTCATCTGGGACAGATGACTAATCAGGATGGCCGAATGTGAGATGGTCACCCTAACGGTGGTAGCAGCAACGGCGTAGGCAGTAACGCCGGTAAGAGAAGCAGAGAGCGGCTGGGAAGTCTGAGAGTGGAGCGAAGAGTTGAGCGAGAGCAGTTGATTGTGATGTGCTGTGCCGAATGTAGCTGAAAATATAACTAAACGCAGGCTGTCGCGTTTGTGCTGCTAAACTTCACTTTATATTACACATTACTGAATATCATTGTTATTAACATACGCATTAAACATTATAAATAAACTGATAGTTATAAACTATCTTACAGGTAGGTAGGTTGCTAGCCCTCCTACCCTAGCCTGGTGATAGAATCCCTATCTGCATCTCCAAGCAGGTGTTTTGTCTGTTTTGGTCCGCGAGTGGTATTTTATTTTCCCTGCATAGTTCCGTGCATTCCCCTATCCGCCACCTGGGGACGCGTCCGATGGGAGACAGACAACTCCACACGGAAAAATTAATGATATAGTCAAAAATAAATTAATTTCATACCCCCTGCCCAAAATGTTTCCCTTTGTTGCATAAAGAAGCAAGCTAAGGCCAACAGAATTGCTATGTAGTTCCATGTGAGCCTAATCAATAACAAAACGTTGACATTTTCACAAATCATACTCTAGCCCAAACATTTTTCTTCAAATGAATTATTGTTTTTTTCAGTGTATGCCATTGTCGTAACACCCTTCGGCCATTTTAAATTTGTTATTTATTTATTTAGTTATTTATTAGAATGCACAACTGATTTTTCATTGATTATTATGTCCCGTGCCTCTAAAACACACATTAAATATTTACCATAATTGAAGTGACAAGCACAAATGCCTCGACATGCAACATGAAAATGCTGCCCCATTGATGTTGCTGCAACAGCAGCAGCTGCTAATTGTGTTCAAGCTCATTAACATAACCGCAGGCACTCACAGTAGCCCTAGGCATATGGCCCGGAGTGCCCCATGTCTGCCAGGCGCCTAATCTGCATTAGGTTTGGCAGCAAAAATAACAAAGAACATAAATTTTTAGCCATTGAAGAATACGAAATGCGCTTTGTTTTTATTTTACATATGTTTTTTAATTAATTTAATATTAAAAAAAAATAAATTAAATACATATATATTGTAATCAAATATAACTAATTGCCCGCATAATTTTTTATAATAGTCTTAGAGGAATGTAAAATAGAATTAGTAATCAATTTTATTTAAATTGATGCTCATTTATTGAAATAGAAAATAATATACTGTGTTGCATGAATATATCTACATAAATATATGTTTCTATATATTTGAGCTAAATTTTAATTTGCACATTATTGTGTACAATATTTACCATATTATACTATCAGTTCAAACAGACTTTATTTTTAAACAATAAAATTTAAATAATTAAACAATAATTTAGGTAAATAAATTAAGCCCTTACATGTTGGGTGATATGATTTCTTGAACCAAATCAAAAACGTAAAAAATTTTATTTTTCATAAAAGTACGATTTTTTGCTGTTTTTTTATGGAAATTAATCTATGTTGGAGAATTTCAGATCTTTTGCCATTAACAGATTTGAATTAACTCAACTTTTTCTTTGAGTTTTAAGAGGGAAATTAGAAACAATGACGACTACGGTATACTAACAAAAATGTCTCCCGAAATATGTATTGATTAGTTCACGAAAAGAAAAAATTTCCCAAAATTTCCCTGAACATATAAATTCACTAAAAATAAAGTCGAAAAACTTTTCTTAACTTTTTGAAAATTGTTTCTAAGCGAATTATCTCATTTAATGGCAAATGTAATCACCTTTCATCTATCCAGAAATCTCTATTGAAATGCCATATAAAAATTTGTATAAATTAGAGCTACCATTAAAAACGAGGAGGTTTTTACAGACTGGCTAAAAAAATCCAGAACGTTCAGCATTTTTTATGCGAGCTTTTAATTTTGTTGGGAAAAAAAATTTGGTTTAAGCGAGTCGCGCTTCATTTGAAATTTAAGATATCTATTTATATGGAAAAATTTTGGGATGAGCATAATTTTTAACCTGTAACGTTCAGGATTTTTTATACGAGCTTTTAATTTTGGTGGGAAAAAAAATTGGGCTTAAGCGTTCCATTTGAAATTTAAGATATCTATTTATATGGAAACATTTTGGGATAAGCATAATTTTTAACCTGGAAACCGTTGAACTACAGATAAATAAACATACTAGTCGCTACAATGATAGACTCAAAAGGCAGCGTAATAGGATGGCAAATGGACTCCCTTATGATCCAAGAAAAAAGCTAAAAAAGAGAAGATTTAAAAATCTGATTCGATGAAATATGATCTGAATATATGATCTATAGTATCTCCAGTTAATCAAGCTGGATTGGCAAACTGCGAATTATAAAAATATATGTATTTTTGATTTTTTGCATTATAGAAATAAATAAAAACAAAAAAAAAAAAAATGGTTTTTTGAACCTAACGTTACCAAATCCTGAGATTTATCCAACTTAAAAAAAAAAAAAAATTAATTATTTCAAGCTAAACTGCATTATAAAATTAAGACATTTGTAACCCCTGTTAAAAACTTTTATCTTAAATTTTACTTTTTTTAAACCAAAAAAAGTTTAATTTAAAATTAAATTTTAGTTTAAATTTTACTTTTTTTAAACCAAAAAAAGTTTAATTTTTACCTAATTTTAATTTTGCATAATTTTAACACTGAACATTTAGGACGACTATTCATAGTTTGGGAATGCATTATGAGATAGTCAAATATTTGTCGATTTTCGCAACAATTTTGTCAATTTTCTCCAAACAAGGTAACGACAGCTCAAAAAATGCACGACAACGCCATCTGGTGGAAAATAACTTTTTTTTGCCATTTTTATGCAATATCTAAAACAATTTTTTACATCTATTGAAAAATTCCGATTTTGAAAAAGTGGGAGGCTCGAAATTCATTTTGGAGCTATGTTTAAAAAAAAAAAAGTATTGAAAAAAAATCAATATTTAAGAAGCTACACCATTTTGTGACATAACAATTTGTATTGAAAAACCCTATGAGTAATGTATCTAAATGTACATAATTTGATGCATTAGGGGGCTACGACCACTGCTCACTTGGTTTGTTTAAAATTAAAATTGTAACTTATTGAAAAAGATAATTTGTATAAAATATTCCAATATTTAAAAAGAAAGACAATTTTGTGACTTAATGTTTTGAATTGGAGAAGACTTTTAATTACTTATCTAAATCTATGTAATTAATCTCATTTAATACACTAGGGGGCTATGACCCCTGCTCGCTTTGCACACCAAGCGCCAGCCCTGGCTTACTTATTAATTTTGATGTATAAAATATTGGCTTTAATTTTATTAAAATAATATATATATGTAAGTGCAAAAATAATCATTTATCATGAAAACCGCGTCGATGACAACGTTAAAAAAACTTCTTTCTATAATATTGTGATATATAGTAATTATATTATTTGATTAAGAAAGATCAATTATTAAGCTATTGATTATGCTATAGTGACGTCACAGGTTGCAATGCGCAATGGCAAGTGTTGTAAAACGAGAAAGAAGTATTGTGAACATAGTTGTAAAATGATAGAAACATGTAACACATAAATCAAAGTAATACATACCATTATATGGTATACTCTGGTGACACAAAAATCTCAAGGGATTTTTCCTTCGGTTGGTTTGCAAATCTCTAGAAAAATCCGTTGGTGTTCCAGAACTTTGAGAGATTTTAGTTGTCGCACATTTACATCCTTTTATAGTAAATTGCTGATTGCCGGATTACCTTCGAAATAAAGAAAAGTACACTACTGGCTCCCCTTAGAAATGTGCCCACCTTTTTGAAAAGTCTTCTCTTATAAATACCAATATGTATAAATTTTACTTCCAATTCAATTGTTTATTTTTAAACAACTTGACTTTCCCAGCGCAACATTGATGGGATCATTTACTTAAGTAGATCGTTTGCTGCCTCCACAAGCTATTTTCAGACATGTGGAAGATTATGTCTTGTAGGGGATTCTCGTAGTGCATTCCAGCAAACAAGACAAAGCGCTTGGCCAAGTTTTAATGCTCTACACTCGACATAAGCGCATTACTGAAACCAACAAAATGAATTATAGCCGCTAAATTGTAAAATATACGACAAATTCCTATAAATCAAATCACGCGCGAAACTCGAAATGAGCAGGCCGGCCAGAGAGGGAGAGACATGCTGCATATATGCAATATGTATAGACCTACATTCTATATAAACATTTGTATATATGTACATATATATACATATATTTTTATATGTATAAATCATGTTGGCAAGTTTTTATGCGTTGGCGTTGAAAGACTTTCTATTAAAAGCGGAGGCGGCGGAGGCCTATGGAACAGTTTCTCATGGTGTTGTTCCTGTTTGTTGTGGTTGCTGTTGAGTGCATGAATATTTATGACGTAACATTTGGCATAAGTGGCACTCATTTTCAATAATCATCTTAAGCAGATTAAGTTAAATGTCAACCATTAGTCATAATGGGCTCTGCGCTTTTGTTGCCTTTCTGCTCTAGCTCTAGATGCCAAAATATGTAGGAAAAAAGAAAATTGTAATGCAGGCGTGACAATGGCCGACGGCGGAATGCCCTTTAACATTTAGTGCTGCCACAAAAATAGCACAAAATGCAGAAAAAAAATTAATAAAATACAGGACATACTAATTAATGTACATCTAAAGAAATACGATTACCACGCTTAAGTTCCATATCAGTATATAAAAAAGTGATGCCACATTGTTATAATCGGAAGATATTCACACAAGTTCAAGCACAAAAAAAATGTTAAAAGAAACCCCAAACAGGACAGATTTCTGATAGAGGGATATTGGTAATTTTTCCTGCTGAAGTAATTTTAAAAATGGCAAGTCTATACGAAAAATTCCAAGCTGGCAACACTGCAAAAAGTATGTACTGTGTATTTTTTTCGAAAATTTTAAGTGATATTGATGCAGTACGACAGTTAAGTCAAAAAGACTTTTTTAAGGCCTACATGAGGCAGTTTTCAAATTTGTTGAGTCTAGATCGTACAAATTTTATGCCGTTTTTTTTTGAAATTGCATATTTTGGAAAATAAATTTTCTTGCATTTAACCGATTATATTCATTTATTATATAATATATAGATACATATAATCACGGCACATATATATATATATATATATTCCTTTATTCATACAGTATAGAAGTGTGATTATGCTATATGAAAGCTCAAAAAGAGCATAGGGCGTCAACAAATTCTCTCCATCTACTTCTGTCTCTTGCCAATAGTTTGAGCTGGTTCCATGTCATATGTTGACCAGCTCCTTCATTTCGGACCATTCTTATCCAGGTGTTTCGGGGTCACGGCACATAGCTCTACATAAATTATACTCAGCAAGACGTTCAGAAGGATTCATTCGCTACCTTACGTTATATAGGGTGGGCCATCTGCTGGTTTGTTTATCAATTTCATTATATTCGTATATTTTCAATAATTATCTATATAAAAAACTTAAGATTTTCCAAAGGTTATCCACAACTCAGAATTCTAGTATATCCTAGTATCAGGGTATTGAAAAAATTCCTACTGACGAAGTGTAGCAGCACAACAACAACTTGCTTACATTTCGCATTTTATTGCACGCACATAGCACTGAAAACGCATAAAAATCAAAATGAGCCTTAACAGCCAAACAGGACTAGGCCTAGAAGCAACACCAAGGACCATCCTAGACTGTAACTTGGCTATTTATTATGTGAATTGTTTTGGCTGATATAAACGCGTTACAACTGCGTCTGCCACTTGAGCTCAAATATATTTGTGCGCCAGGATTAGCCAACATTTCTGGGTTTTTTCTATTTTTCTTATGTCCTTACATTTTCATTTCATTGCCTTGGTAGGGGTAGTTCGGAAAGTGTGCATGGGCATTTTATGAATGGAATGGGTGGTCAGGTGAAAAGTGGCAGCTATTAATATGAATGCTGTAGGAAATGACATTTGGCAGGGACGGAAGGGGAGACATGTTAAATGCTGTTATGGCCATAAAGCAAAATATGCCTGCATTATGTGAAGTTGGGGATTAGCTATGTACTATATGTATAATATAAATGAGTTGGATGGCAAAAAGTTGATCCAAGTAATGCCACAGTTTATGGAAATTAAGAATACTTTGTTGCCAGCTCGGACAACTTGTGGTGCAAAGCGGTTTAGGTCAAATGAAAAACTACCTTGGCGCAAATGTGTTTTATTTCGTTGAAATTATTATTTTATTTATTTTAATTTGCGAAAAGTCAGAACGGAAATTTCAGTGTTTAGTTATTGTGGAGTTTGCTTAGAACCTACTTATCCAACTTTCTTTGCTTATATCTTTGCTTTTTTAAAGATTGTTTATATAAAACCTGAAATGTGTTCTCGTCAGTAATGAAAAGCTGCTTCCGCTTGTGCTTTCCCAATGCACATAAGTTTTATTTAAAGACCCATACGAAGTTCGAAAAATGGGATATCCCAAATGAGATTTTTTTTTTTTTTATATGAAGTTTTGTCATTCCTTGCGAAATTTATCGAACTGCGCATGGGCCTTAAGGAAAAAAAAATGTTTCTCAAATTATGTACAATTAAATGTAATTTATAATAATATTAAATGATACATCCTACAAAAAATATACCAAATATTGATTATAAAATTAAAAATAAAAAAAAATTTATATTTAAATTTAATTATAAAAAAATAATAAATAAAAAAGTTATGGTAACACCAAAAGTACTTGGTCTTGGCGAATTTATTACAAAGACAAAAAGTTTGTTTAACGCAGCCCTGTGGCTTGTACATATTTTTAAAAAGATATAAAAAAAAATAAAAAAGTAATGTAAGTTTCTTTTTATATTTTTTGACAAATAGTTTTTATATTAAATAAAAACACAAAATATGAAATTTGATTTAAATAAAAATAAATTTAAAAAAAAGATTTGAATGTTTTTTAATGCATGTGCAGACTTTAAAGCGTTCTAAAGGATAATTACATGATTAAAAATATAGTTTTATGTTTTTTTTTAAGTCAAAAATTTTTTTATACACATAATACAAAAAAAACAGCAAGAAGTTTACTAAAATGACGATAAAAAAAAGTTTAAAAAATTAAAATGTCTCGACTTAAAATCGAACTTAGAACTCGAGTGGACTTTTAAGGCTATGAGGCCTTATCTATGCGCTTACCAAAATTACGTACCATAACTAATTTCGTTACGTGACGATTTTTGTACTTTTTCACTCTAAGCTGCGTTAAGGAACTTCGTTTTAGAAAACAGAAATGTCTCGAGCCGATACCTTTAAGTACACTATTTGTTGCCTTTTATCATTTAAATATAGCCTTTAAATGATTTAAGCCATAAGAATTTTCTAATTTACATTCTCCTTTTACACAAATTCACCTCGTTTCCTAAGAAAATGAAAATAGAATTATTGTTTGCTTTCACCAACTATTATTGAGGCATTGCCGAATATTTGTTATTTGCTCAAAGCACTTGAAAATAGTTGCAAAAATTTTATGCATTGATCTGTTTAGTGAGCCACTTTCATTTGGGCTTAATTTTTGAAATTTTTTTTCAAACAACGAAAACTCGAATGTAACCTAAACACATTGTGTACTTATTGAAATATTTTTTTAAGATTAAAAATAGCTATATATTAAAATTTAATACTTTCCATTTGATTTTGGAAAGTTATAAAAGCTCTTAAGATTAAGAAGGAAAGTTATAAAAGCTCTTAAGATTAAGAAGAATGTGAAAAAAGAACGAACTCTACCAAATCGTGTTGCTATGTCTGTATACAGATATATGTAACATACCGATTAAAAATCCGTGTATACCAAGTTTATATTCTCAAATCAATTTCGTTTTCATTTTAGTGGAAATCTTGCACTTTTTAGCGCTAAATGCTCATTAAAGATTTTTCTATATTCTTCACTAGTGCAGGTTTTTAAAGCGGTTGTTCCTAAGATCTATGGGCACTACATGAAGAACGTCCCTCACCGAAAATTTTCGTCGTTTCCACACTAGTGAAGGTATTTAACTTTTTTGCTCCCATTACCTACACATTATCTATTCCATTGCGTATAAGTAGTGTAAGTATAGATACCGACCTTTCTTAGAAAAACTTCAAAAGCTTTACCCAGTCAGGCCCCTAATACTTCCCCAACCCATCCATGACATTAATCTCAAAGATAACAAAGCGATCAACAGAAGAATCATTGAAGAATCACTCTTTACATTTAAAACGTCTTGGGAATCAGTGGTAGAGAGAAAATATTGTTGTGATGACGAGGCTGGTTGATGAATTGATTCAAGTCATGAACAATGGTGTCAAGGCTCTTATACTAAAAAGAACCTGCCAACCTCACAAAATTCGAACTTGTGGGATACAGTTGACCACAGCTCTTTTTGTATTAATGAACCAATGCTTAAGCGCTTCGACTTCATATGTCAATACCATAAAATCCATTATATTACTTATGTGTACACTGTGTATGGCATAAATTATTCATTAGCATTTACAATTTACACCCAATAAGGCTGTACAAATACAATACAAAAAGCTCATTAAATCCAATCTGCAGCTCATTGGCAGCCATTACAGCTGGCAACAAATTAACCAAACTTTTAGCAATTAAACATTCTATGCAATTAAGTACTCCCAAGTCAGCCCCAAAACACACAAAACTCTCACGATCCCAAACAATTGCAACGAAATGCATCAGAACACACACACAAATACACTCGCACACACACATATATATATACATATATACAAGTGCATAGCAATTGGCATAGAGCCTATAAAAAATTGAATGCATTGAAGAAAATAATTTCCACTTAATACTAATTAGGAACTATAATAGCATACTGCAAGAGCCGGGCTAGATCTCACCCCTCACCACGTCTATAGCAATCAAAACTGAACCAACCCGCAATTATTGAGCACTCTGCACATGACGTTGATGCTTGAGGAGGGGTCTTCAGGGTGGTCTGACATACTACTGCAGTGGCATACATATTACGAGGGTAGTCTGAAGAGTAATTGGAAATTTTCTAGCTGCACTGTCAAGATTTAAGCAACTATCATTGGAATTCATCTAAGGAAGCTGCACCAAAGAAGGCCAAGTTGCTGCTGCCAGCCTACAAGGTGATCGGAGGCTCATAGCATACTTCATATTGATTAAATTAAGCAAAGCCGTGCGATAACCGGCAAATATTAGTCAGAGCTATTGGCCCGATTTAATACAGCTTTTAAATAAAAAAAAGAGTTATTTTTTTAAGTCAATACCCCGGCACTGAAGAGCTTAGTTCAATTGTAATACGATTGGCTCTCCCGCCCATCATATACTCCAGCTTTGACTTCCTACAGACCACAATTTTTGGAAAGCATCACAAAATTTTTGAATTGTACACCGTATATAAACAGTTTGCGAAAAAACTTACCGACTTGCCGACAATATATAAAACTATATAAACGACTGTGACCAAACCTCATTATGTTGCTTCGTACGTCCTTTTTTGGAATACTGTAACTGCTTTTGGAGCCCTTAATACTCAGAACCAGTTAGAGTCGGTACAAAAACAATACTTTCTTTTAGTACTTCATGATCTTACTTGAGATTCAACCTTATTATGATAGATTTCACCTTATAAACTTGCCGTCCTTAAATAACGATTAGCTATTTTTCCATTCCTTTTTTTCTTTCTGAATATTTCTTTTTTACATGCTAAGGTCAACTGCACATTGCTGTACGTTTTAAATAATAAATAAAGAAGTACGATGTACCTTTGAGTGACCACTGTTACTGACCTGACTGACTTATAACCTTGATTGAGTTGTATGCGATGCATAATTCAAGCATTGAAGATATAAAACCAAAACACTATTGAGCGAAAACGAATATTCGGTTTTAGACTTAGGTCGTAACTCCAAACGCTTCCTTCAAGATTTAGCCATTGAAAAATTAAGTTTAAATAAAATGAGTTTATATATGGTACTCTGCTACATAAATGTATAGATATAAAAAGTTTTGATGTTTAGAAATATGCTTAATAACACAAATGGTATATTAAGTTAGTCCAAAAAAAAATGTGTTTAACAAAAAGAAAACCAGTAAGACCTAAAAACTTTTCGATGCTTGAAGACCAAAAAAACTAATGGCATAAAATTTTGCCGCAAATCAGTCATCCTTTGCCCCAATAGAATTTTCCGGTTTACTCCTATCAGTGCTGGAAAAACATCGATTTTAAAATTAAGATAATCAGGCGTGCTCCGGAATCAGAAAAATTCAATCCGAACAATTTTATTCGGATTCGGTTTTGCGTGCTCCGGAATCAGAATTTTTTGTCGATAATTTCCTTTTTTATTCTCGATAAATGCGTAAATTTCCCTCACTTTTTTCGATAAATTGACATATGGTGTGGTGTAACCAGCTGACTGCCTTTTGTTAAGAATTTGTAAACTTTGCAAAAATGTAATTTATTTTCTCAATGGCTTGTTTTAAAGCTAAAAGAAGGCGTAAAAAAAATGAAAGAATCATGTCCTATAGATTGTAATGTTTATTCGTATATTTTTTAGCATTAAATTCTTTTGGTTAAATATGCACCTTTATTGTGTTTCTTGGGGCGAAATGTTTTTTGTTAGATACAAAACAGCTGACAAGGCTGCCGCAGTTTTGCACCTTTTTATTAGTACATGTTGTTTAGATTTAATTTTCATTAATATATTGCTAGTTCTTTATTATTTCATTTTTTTTTAAATAAAATTACACAAAAATATTAATTTAGCAACAATGTTTATTAAATTTAAACACGATTTAACTATTTTTGTTACAAGGGAAATTTTTGCATGTTTGATACACACACATGCACCAACAAAACGAAAATTCGGTTTGGCTTGTATATGCTATTTTTGGGTTGTGTCAGGAAAAAAATTATTAAAAATAGTTAGCAGATAATATGCAAATTAAAGTTAGCATAAATAGAATCTAAGAATATCAAGGCATATATAAAAAATGACTTCAATATAAAATTTGTGGTTTTTTAATACTATTTTGACGATTCGTTTTAATTCCACTTGCAACAAAGCAGTCGGTTTCAAAGCACATAAAAAATTCGGATTGGTGGAAATGGGAGCACCAAACATTCGGATTCAAAACGAATCCGCATAAATTATTCTGATTCGGATTCCGGAGCACGGCTGAATATAAACTTTGATATATCGATAAATCGATGTTTTGCAGTTAAAGGCATTGAAAACATCATTGTTATATTATCTTAATTTAAGCTTCAATATAATGATGTTTTTCTGTTAAAAGCATCGAAAACATAGATGTCTCCCATATTTCTTAGGAAACAAGGTTGAAACTTGAAATATTGACACAAACCTTTGGTTGCCTGTTTTATCAAAATCGCTTTGGAACTTCGGAATTTATATGCAAAAAAGATCGAACCCAACACTTTTGTCTAGAATCTATACAGCCTATAGCTAAACAAATATATTTGTAAAGAAGCTACAGTTAAAAAAATCGAAGAAATTATTGTCAATACAGTATATTCTTAATCAAAAACTAAAAATGAAAAGAGCATGATATGTTGCCACAAGGTTTATAGTTCACCACTTTGCACCAAGTAGTATTTTCCCGTTTACTGGCATATTTTTTTTTTAAATTTAAAATATTAAAATAAAATAATGTACAAAAATTTTTTTTTTTTTTTAATTTATTGGCAATTAGCCTACATAAAACTAAGGCTATAATCCAATAGGTACATTTCAAAGTTAATCGCTACACAGTCTAGTCTGGTGTTATGAATGATATTACATCTAAAGCAGATTATTTTACAAAAACTGAAAAATAAAAAATAAAACTAAAATAAATTAAATTATTATATTATCCCAAAGACCGTCCTTTAAGCATTTTAATTTTTATTAAAATCGGTGGAAAACTTACAAAATTATATCCGAAAATGTTTAAATTTAAAACCCTTTTGCCTCACTAAAAAACAGGTATGTCTTTTTAAAACTGTTTGCGAAAAAGCTGCAGCTGCCAAAATTAGGGTCTAATACCAAAACAAAAGGCACTGTTAAACTTAAGGCAGTATAGTGTATATACCAACTGCGTCTGGCACACTTCTTAGAACAAGTTTTGTCATTCTTGCTGCTTCAATTACTTTTCAACCAACCCTCGTACTAGTAACATATTGAGCCAGTCCACACATGTCGACGCTATAGAAACAAAATCGTGTAAGTAAGTCATGCAGTTAGTGGGTTTTATGGCATAGGCTTGCTTCATTAGGCAAAATTCATGCCAGTCAGCAGAGAGAGTGTGTCAATGGAGAGAGCATACGGTAGCCGGGCACATTCGTTATTCTTGCCGTTGGCACTCTCTACCACAAGCCAGTATGGCACAGTGTGGCGAAATATATGTGCACGTGTGTGTGTGTAAATGGCACTTGACTTGTTCGACATAAACATGAAAATGATGATGTCAAATTTGCACAATTGTGCGTGCAACAACAACAACAAAACCAACAACAACAACAATGCTAGCTACAAAAACAATCAGTAATTGCTATTGTTGCATGGACCCAACGCTTTGGAAAATGCATTTTCCCAAGGCCCAACATTTTAACCATTAATGTGCGTAGATCGTGCAAGCGCGAATATGCCGATATGCCGATTAAAAATCCGTTGCACAAAAAAAATCTTATATGCATCTGCAAAACATACACACATATATATGTACATGTACAAAAAAAATAGCGGCATGGCACTAACAATGGGTTTCAGTTATAAGTATTGCTGTTGTTGTTGTTGGTGCTTTTTGTCACCGACAGGCACCATGCGATAAAACAAAAGCCGATTTTCAGTTGAAAAGTTTAATTGAACAATGATAAGGACAAAAGGACTGACAAGCCCGTACACAACAACAAAAACAACAACAAACAACAATTGCAATGACATAAAAAGTCATAACAAATATTGATAAAAATTTGTGAGAAAAATTTACCAATGCACTGCACTTTGAATTAAAATAATTTAAAAAAAAAAACATGTCCGGCAGCTACAGTTGGAACATGAGAACTTCAATATGCTCTGTAGTTACCTTAACTTTTGCAGTGTTCATCTGATTTTTTTGGAGCTCTTCAATTATTTTAGTATAAGATAATTTGTTCAAAATGTTATTACTAAGTAGAAAAGGCTAGAAGCCTAAGCTCTTTATTAGAGGCATAATAGATCTCACAATTTATATATATCGAGTTTTTGAGAATAAACTAAATTAAACTAACTATCTGACTTTTTGTGAGTATATAGTAATTTTGGTGACTGTAGCTTTTTTACAAAGACCTCCAGGGTTATTAGTGTGGCTTGAAGACAAAGGGGTTCTAAATTTAAACATTTTCTATTATAATTTATAAAAATAGAAATTCTCAATCTTATACCAACAGCTGTGCAAATGGATGCTGGTGGCTTTATCCCTAAACCTTCTCCCTCTTCGCCACTAACTTTTAATTAGTCTTAATCTACCATTAAGTTATTCCAGGAGGCCTTATGTTTCAGTAGGTGATAAAGGAAATGATGATGATGATGAAGTTTTTACATCAAATCACATTTTTACTACACATTTCATTAGATCCCAAACAAGGATTATATACAAGTATTTTTATTATTAGTATTTTTTTTTATTATTACTTATTTAAATAATTAAATTCTTTTAAATATTCATATCTTTGAAACCAAGGATTATATTGTATACTAGTTTTTTTATTACCAGCGCTCGTCTAGTGACAGTAATTAGTTTATTTAATGACGTTTTTGATATTTTTGTAGTATTTTTATATTTTTTACACAGCTACCGAGAGAAAAAGCTACAAATAAATAAGAGTGTCATGACTTTTTAGGGCAGAAATGCAGACGTGCCAGACTAATCACGTAAGATAAGCAAAGTTTTAATGAGAAAAATATAATGTGAAAGCATAAAAAACAATTACAATCTAAATTATTTGTAAACAAAATTTTCGTTAAAAAAAAGTTGTTCAGTAGCACAGTGTAGCAAGCACCAAATAATAGAGTACAAAAAATAATTACAATACAGTAATTACGCTTTTTGCAACACAGTTATGAACAAAAGTGCGCTACATTTCATAGTCGATAATCTAGATCGGGCAGAAATGCAGAATTGTTTTAGTGTAAGTTGTTGTTGGGCACTTCTGCATTTTTACCCTACAAAGTGGGACTTGATAAGGGCCTAATTTGCGACAAATGAAAGTTGGACTTGAAATAGAAATCTGAATAAGGAGTTGTTATTCATTATAAGCAGATTACTTGATATTGAAGTACTTTTCCCCTCCAACTCCTTAATGCACCGCCAAATATTAAAATTGCAATTGTTTACCCAAAATCCGAATCCCCAGTCCATCAATAGCAGTTGCAATTAAGCAGCATCAAAAAAAGAATATGACCAAAACCAAACCAAACCAAACGCCAACCCAGACGACTATTAAGCAATTTATGTGTATGTCCCGGCTTAAGTCACACAATTGGGAAAATTCGCGCCAAGCACACACATAGACACGTTTACAGTTATTGTTTTTACGAGCCAGCCGCACGGCTAATTGAAAAATACTTTGTTGTCCAATTTTATCGCCAAAAGCACGAAGCCTCCCCGCAACTGCACCCAAAAAATTCTCTACAACTTGCAACTGGAACGGAACACACAATAACGACAGTGAAACCAACATTGGCACCGACACTTTTTATGTGCAGCACAGCAGGCATTCAGCCTAGTTACGCGGGGGTAGGGTAAGTGTTCTGTGGGGGCCTCACTGGCTGGCGCATGGAAATGAGTGGAAGTGAGTCTTCCAACTTGGTGGACACTGCTGTTGGCACAGTTTTTCGGCAGTTTCAAATTCACTTTCCATACAAATTGGCTGCGCGGCAGCGACGCTAATGAAAATTAACATAAAATGTTGCTGACAGCAGCCAATCGAGCAGAGCCCTTCAGAGCTCTATGAGGACCTACCCATGCCACGGCCAACGCTCGGCTTCAAAAGCATGTGCCTTGTGTCCTTGTGCTGGAAATTGCAGTCAGTGAAGATGCAGCAACTGATTTTAATGCGATTCAACAACTGCACGCAAGCCACGCGAAATCATCTGCCCGGCCAAAAACGTTTTGCCAGTTTTCAGCTTTGGCGCCCAGCACCGGTACTAGATGCCCCCGAACAGCCCTCTTCTATTAGCCATGCGCTTGGTCTATCTCGCATACACTCTCACTCTTGTCATACTCAAGGGCGTAGCCAACTGCTCAACAAGGGGGGTAGGCTAATAAAGTTTTTTTATGACTGCAACCGTAGGGTCAAGGTTATTAAAGGATTGGGTAATGTATGTAAGAAGCAAGTGGAAGCTAACAATTGATCCGCGAACGTCTGTTCGCCAATCTATCTACCGTCTATCCTTCCAGCCGTCTTTCCGTCTATCTATGCGTCTATCCGTGTATGCATCTATCCGTCTAATCGCCTATCCGTCTTCGTGTTTATCCGTCTATTTGTCTATCAGCCTTTTAGTCTACCAGTCTAACAGTCTACAAATCTACCAGTCTACACTTTATCAACCTACGCGTCTATCCGTTTGTCTGTTTACCCTTCTGGCCAATCCGCATTAACTAGTAGTAGCTAGATCTGGGGGAGAATAAGAGCTAGGGATTAATATCCCTATTATCATTTACTATCAATATTTTAATCCTTTCCCATGTAAAAGAGCTGAAAAAACGGGACCATTTGGTAAGTCGGCTTATGTGAGCCTTATCAACGACTAAACCTTGATATATTCACAACAGATCACCATATACCGACTATACCCTCTAAGTCCTTTTTTTGAACGAGCCCGCAATCCCAAACCTCTTGCAACAAAATATGAAGGAAGTAATTAGTAATTTCTTTTTTTAAGCGTGTTCAGGGCATCCCACTATGGATAGATTGTACCTTTGTTCAAATTATATTTAAATTTAGTTTTTATTTTCCATTTTAAAAATGAAAATTGAGATTTTTAATTAAAACTGGATTTATTCCTGTAGTTAAGAAGATATTGAAGAAGGAACTTATTAAAAAAATGTTTGACACATTTTGAAAAACCCATATGAAGGAATGGTGGAGCTACGTCGGCCCCCGCCTGGTTACGCCTTTGATCACATTACTGCTCGCTGCAGTGCATTTGTTGGTTGCGCCTCGGGCATGGCACCGCAAGACTGGCGCGCCGCATGGCACGGCATCGCGTTGCATTTTGATGATGTGCCTCTGCCTCTGCCTTAGCACTCTGACTGTGTATTAGTGTTTGATTGTGTTTGTATGCGAGTGTATCTGTGTGAGCAGTTGCAACGCCATTGTTAAGTTTAACCAAGGTAATCTCTGCGCTTCTATCGCCTATCGTGACAAACTGACATAAATGCCCGGCGGCAGGCACAGAGTCCAATCAACGCCAGCGCCATCGAGACAACCCAAACAGCCATTCAGCTAGACAGGCACACCAAAAACACAATCGTCCCGGCCAGGACCAGGAATAACAGGCAGCAAGGACCTGGCCAGGCTAACAGCTACTTGCCTGTCTCGACGTTTGTGCCCTGCGGTTGCCCTACTAACTATTATTATAGTAGTTCAAAATTTTTCGTTTAAGTTGTAGTTGCTTTTGTTGTTGCTGTTGTCGTTGTCGTTGTTGTTGTTGCTTCTGGTTGTGGCCGGGGCAGGAACAGACAGTATGTTGCCTGGTTGTGCTGGGCGTCATCGTGCACTTGGCAAAACGCCGCCATTTTTGCAGCCATTGCCTGCAATTGACGGAAGTTCATTGGTTAGCAAATGGCAGTTTTGTACGCTCATTAGCATTATTTGTCAGTCTGTGGTTTTTGAGTGAGTCAATGTCGGGATTGAGAGCCCAAACTTTGATATGAGTATACATATATACATACATACATGCATATAACATGTAAAATATATAAAGTGTGGGTTATAGAGATATAGAGAACTAAGTATTTTAAAAACGTTTTTTTTTCATGTCTGAAAATTGTTTTTCTTGTTGTTATTTGTATATTGGTTGATATCGAGCATCGATAAGAAAAAACAGCTATCGATTAAGTCAATCTGTCAAAGTATTATTTGTCGAGTAAATTAGTCATAATATATTCAAATTGTTGTTTTATATCGATCTCTTCAATTTTAGTGGCCTTTAGATATGTGGTAGAAGTTCTAACAAATATTACACTCGTAATTTTTTTTTGTGAAATTCCGATTAAATGTTGATTTATCGATAATTGAATATGTAGAACAGAAATTTCACATAAAGCCTATACTGCGTGTAGCCCTTCAACAAAAAAAAATAAGTACAATCGGAAATTGAGCGAATATAGTAATGGCACCTCCAATGGCGTCCATTACACACTGGTTTAAAAGCCCATTTTTTTGCATAAACCTCAAAAAGGTTTAGTACCGAATTTAGCAACTTCTTTTTTAACTATTAGCGAAATAACCAAAATTTAAAAATCCTTGTAGCAACCCTCTCTTAATGGCAACGCCTCAAATCAAGCTAATTAGTACTTTAAGCTCAAGAGATCAAGCTTAAGTAATTATATTTCCGTACCAAGGCAGTATGAAACGAGTCTTGAAGATATTTAGAGAATCAGACGATAATGTTTGTGGCTCGCGATGTAGTACTTTTGCTACTTGCAACACTCATTAAAAACTTTAAAAGTTTCCAAAAAAAAGCACAGATTATTGTGTTATTGTGTTATTAATCTTTCTTGATAATTTTTGACCCATTTCGAAATAATTGCCCTTTTCAGAGAGGATTCAGTTTTTTCACACTGCTTGTGGAGAGAACCAAAAAAACCTAGTAGCAAAGTTTGAGAAAGGAGCTTAAATGAACCAAATATTAAGAATATTGGGTGTAAGGGATATGGCAGAAGCCTCACTGCGCCAATTGGAAACATCAAGCCTAGCCAGTTCAATAGATACCTGAACTTTTCATCTCAGAGGGGATCCTGCCTCTTCCGCGCTTACCAACAGTGGACACCGTTTCGAAGGCTTTTTTCGCTGAAGTATTGTCATCCATTCTTGCCATATGACATAGCCATGTCTATGCAAGTACGCCAATTTTCAGAACTTTGAGCTTATGCCAAAAAAAAATGGGTATTTGGACCATAGTACTTACATGAGTACCTTATAGTAGTGACACATAAGCATAACGCCTCGGAATGCAAAGATAATAACTTCAAACTTACTATGGATACTCGTTTTGACATTTTATTACAAAAGTAATTTCGAAAGTTGAAACAGCGATAACCAAAAACTTATCGAAAAACTCGGCCAAGCATATATGATGTATCGAGTACTTTAAAATAAACGCAAAAAATACTTGCAAATTGGGTATAAAAGCAGACAACTTCATTTTCTAAGGTTAGTTTTATTTCTTAGTTTAAGGCATTATGATGTATTTTGATTTGTATTGTTTTTTCAGTACATCTTTTATATTAGCTTATTTTTTATAAAATATTTTTTTTTATTATTGATGTTGGCAACTCGTGTTAATAGCTCAGAGTTTCTTTTCCTCGGCTTACTTAGAAATTTAATTTATTTGATGTGTATTTTAAGAATTAGTAGAAATATTTTAACTACATTCTTTGGCATTTGCATGTTCCCGATTGTACATTATACAATTTCGTTTGGAACTCTCACATTTTTATTTTATTTCACGTCTTCAATGCGCTTTTAAAGAGTAGACTGAGTTGATCCAAAATATGAAGGATTCTCATTAAATTGGTACGTGCGTCAGAATGCATTCCTTCTATTTTTATGTGCTCTCTTAGAATAGTATATAAATATTTTAACTTTTCCATTATAATTTGAATGTTATAGACTCATATGTATTTTTCACATTCTAATGCATGATTCAACAATTAAAAGGTCATGCAATGCGCAGGTTCGTTATTCGTGTCTTTATGAAAAAGAGAGCGCAGGTTCAATTTTTGTATGGTAGCTATTAGAAAAAGTTGAGCAATTTTTATCAAACTTAGCAAAAATTTGCAGCCTACATCAAAACGCAATAAAAACATACATAGATGTTTGAAATTTTTTTTCATTTTTCAAAATATTGCAACCACTTTTATGTCAGTTGCACTTTGTTTAAGAGCTAACATTTGGGTAAAGTTTAATTAAAATTGGTCCACTAATTCATATAGCTACCATACAAAAATTGAACCAGTTTTCTGCGCAGCCTAACAGACCAAATAAAACTATAAATAAATAAAAATCTCAAAAAAAGGTCTTCCCAAATTCTGAAAAAATCACCCCTATACCAATACAAACTTATTTACTTATCAGATTTGCAAACTACACAAACTTATGCATAAAATTATTTCAGTTCATGAACAAAATCTATTCAAAAGATTTGCGACCATTAAAAGTTTATATATATGTAAGCATATATTAGAGTCAATGCACATGGCGCTATTTCCGAACAGTCAATTGAACTCTCAAGTGTCTGCGACACTTAAGTCCAGGCCCCAGGGCTTGCAGATTTCTACTTTCATTACTATTCCAACTTTTTTTGTTTTGGGACGCTTTTGACAACAGCCAGCTCAACTCCTACAGCTGTCCAAACTCTTATAGCATAGTTCCTGAGTCCAATTGCCTTGAGGCACTTTTCAAGCTTGCCCGCTGTGAGTACAGCTGTTGTCGAGAAAAGTTACCCCAATGGTATTTCCTTCTTGATCCAAAACCCGAAAAGCAAAACTTCTACTTCATTTGTTTGCCTTTGTTGCCACAACAATTGCGATTTTGTTTGTTGTTGTCGTGTCAAGGAAAGTTTTCGCAGCTTGCACTAATTAAATAAATCTATTTTGTTTTACTTATATATATGTGTACATACAATATGTATTTATATATTAATTAAGACTTTACAGTGTAGCTGACACAACACACACAAAGCAAAGTAAATATGACAAAACAATAATGAAAGCTTTGACACGACTAATTGCCTGCGGCAGACGCCATTCTCAATCTTCGAAGTCCTCGAATAACAAATTCGTAATTGAAATAATGCAATTTCCGTTACTCGTTTAAAATACATTTTACAGGAAATTCGAACGAGACGTCGCTGAAAACTTAAACCAAAATTCATTAAAACTTTGCATTGTTGGCTACCCCTCTGTCTCTACGAGAATGTATCTAAGCCCGCGTCATACAAACGCAGACTGCATGACTCAGGAACTCAGAACTCGGGTTCTCTGTAACTGTTTGACTGTTTGACTTGACTGACTTAGTGTGTGTGTGTGTGTGTTTGTGTGCGTGTGTTTGTCTTATTTGAATAGGTATCCATTTTATTGTTTATTCTAGACTTTGGGATAAGCATGTCGCGACTAATTCCAATTAATTCAGCAGACAAATATCCTCGAACGTTCTCGAAAGCAACCTAACTCCCAACTTTCAACTTCAGCTGAACCAGGGCTCTGAGCCCTGCTGAGCTCCACTCAACTGAACTGAACTGAACTGCTGAGTATGCAAGTCAAGCGATTGTAGCTTTGGCTTCTGTTTCGACTAGTATTTGTTATTAATGTAGTTGTTGTTGTTATTGTTGATATTGTTTGTTGTTGCTGTTGTTGTTCCTATTGTTCTTTTGGGCAAGGTCGCTAACGGGCATAAGGTGGTGGGTATAAGCACTAATAACTAGCCTTTGGCACAGTGGTTCAGGTATGCGCAAAAAATATCACTTAATTTGTTAGCTGAAATAAATAAAATACGACGTACGTACATAATAAATTTAATAGTTTTAAAAGAATAATATTATAATAATAATTTTTGCTGATTTTATTAAAATAATTTTTTTTTAATATACATATTTTATATTTAAAAACAAAACATTAACAATTTTTATGGTACAAAGGGTATATTAAGTTTGAGCAAGCCGAAAATGTATGTTACATACAGAAGGAGACATCGGAGACCCCACAAAGTTACCTAAAGTATGATCAGGATAACTAGAGAAGTCGATATACCCATGTTCGTCTATCCGTCTGTCTGTCTCTATGAACGCCTAGATCTCAGAGATGGTAAGAGCTAGAGAGTTAGGGGAGACAAGTTTATTTTATATATTCGATATCGGGGATATATTATAAAGCTCCCATAGGGGTGTTCGTTTGTTTATGAAGATATCGTAACGAAATTTGGCATTCGGAAGTTTTTTAGAATTCCCAATCCCTGTACCAAATTTGATCAGAATCGGTTGACTATATAAATATGTAGCTCCCATAGGACAGATTGGTCAAAAAAACGTTTTTTGCATAAAATTCGTTGTGTTTCGTTTGTTTGTGCAAATGTAGTAACCAAATTAACCCAGTACTGTGCCAAATTTGATCAAAATCGGTTGGGTATACCATATAGCCCCCATCGGTCAAAAAAATCTATTACAAAATTCGACTGTTTTTTGTTTTTTTACGAAAATATCGTTTCCAAATTTGGCAAATAAAATACCTTTTGAAGTTCTTTAGCAATATATCGGAATTAACGTACGCCATCTTTTAACATAAATTGTCAAATCGAGTTAAAAAAAAAGGTTTTTAAGGAACATTCTTAAAAAAAAAAAAAACTTCATACATAAAAAAAAAATTTTTTAAATAAAAAAAAGAATTTTTTTTTTTGAAATTACAATTTTTTTTTAAAACCATACCATATTGACAATTAATATAAAAATAATGTTTCAAAAATATTTAGTAGTTTAGTCACAATTAAATAAAAGTAAAAACACGTTTTAGTTTACGCCTTGAGCGTTAAGAATAAAAATTGAAATTGTGTAAAAAACCTTTGGTTAAAATAAAATGAACATTTTTTTTTAAATGAATATTTAAATAGTACGATTGAAAAAAATGATTTCAAAAATATTTAGTAGTTTAGTACTGATCGATTTTCAATAAAAATAATCGATCCGTCATCCAAGTCAATTCCATTAGAAGGGCGATAAAAATAATAGATTAACATCGAATTATATCGATCCGATATTTTACAGGTATTCGAAAACTTTTTGACTTGGTAGATCACCAAGCGATACTGTTGTCTTGCATTTGCTCACCAAACGAACGATGTTGGTTTTATTTGTTCGCTTATGAATACCAAAGTACTCCCGCACTGCCCGAAATATTTTTTTTTTATTTTTTTACCATTTTTGTAGTTTTTCTGAATAACTTCAGAGCAGTCTACAATTACATATGACGTCATCGTGATAAATGCCAGACTTTCAAGTAACAGAAAAAAAATGGTGATAGAAAACCAAGAAGACGTACTTTCAAAAATTACGTTGGAAAGTAGCAAATTTAGGTACTTTCGATTTCTTTTGCATACAGAAAAAATGCATCGCCGTGTTTACCTCCTCCCAAAAGCTACTGCAGAAGTCACTGACAATAGCGAATGAGTATTGGTATATAATGATATTGGTATGATGGAAAATTTACCATGTTCCGCTCCACTGTGCAAATCGTAATCAAATTTGCCTCAAAATGCACAAGCGGAGTGTAACCGGAAACATTCGGAGCACTGACTGGCATGTGCATGTGTAAAGCAGCTTATAGCTAGGGTCTTAGCATCAGTACGGATGCTAAGTTTGTGTGTGTGGTGTGTGTGTTTGTAGGTGTGTGTGTGTGTGCGTAGAGTTTATTTAAGCAAACCAAAAGTTTTGGCTTTCAAGATTTACCGTGCGCCAGCGAAAAAGTTGTTTTGCAGCGCCATTGACTTTTGTATTTGTTACAAATTTTGGTAAGCGAGCTGCTCCAGATACTCTATCTCTGTCGCAGGAACTAACCTACCTAAGAGCTTCTTAGTTGTTTTTAGCAGGGTTATAATTTGCTTGCAAGAAATATGAAGTGAAATGTGCTCGGATTTCTATCAGTAAACAAACAGACAGACATACTAAAAACAAACAAACCGTAAGTAAAACTTGTAGATACTTTTGACTAACAAGCACTTATGAATTTCATTTTAAGGGTTAATTGGTTGATGATGTGTATAGAGGGC
The DNA here is from genome assembly GCA_949987675.1 of Chymomyza fuscimana. NCBI lineage: Eukaryota > Metazoa > Arthropoda > Insecta > Diptera > Drosophilidae > Chymomyza > Chymomyza fuscimana. The sequence goes on from OX465089.1 coordinate 13,188,522, forward strand.
AGACCGTATGGAACTAAGCTGAGCTGTGCAAAAGTTTCATATCATGTTAATCATGTTATTACTTGGCAAAACAATTAATTAATTTACGCCATTTATAAACACAAGGCGTAAACGTGCAGTAGACATGTATGGATACAAATGTATCTAAAGCCAGTTATCAAACAGACATAGAGCGTATATAGTAAATATGCTGAGTAAAGCTGTCAGAGAGACTGTGGACATATTTGTTTTTATTATTATATGCATATGTTGACATTTTCATACACATAGATCTACAGATATGTACGCTTTGCATTGGTTTAGCTTGTGTAAATAACTTTTGTAACGCTGCATATCTATGAGCATCAAAAAATGCAAGCCAAAAACCCAAATAAAATGAAAACTTTTCATTTAACACACACACATACACGTACATACAAAGCAGCTAAACAAGATTTTTCAGACAAGTTAAGCCACAAGCAACAGAAACCATTTAAACACACACACGCACAAGGAAAACTAAGCCCCCTCTGCCACTGCAGGCTGCCCAAAAAAGTATGCAATGACATTTTTGTCAGATATATAACGCGCTCAGGCAAGAGTGGAGCTTCAGCTACGGATTCGTCTAAAGGCACAACCATAAACCAAACACAGTAAAGACATTTAACCAAATCAAGCAATGAAGCTAAAAGTCTTTCAAGCGTATCACTCACACACTTCCCTCCCCTCTGCATCTACCCCTTTGAGGCAAAAAACAAAAAAAGAAAGTGTAACAGTCGAGGTGGTGCACGACAGTGGAATACTCTGCACTAACTTTTTCCAAAAAAAAAAGGGTTGTATTTAAGGGAAATGTTCTACATGGTTAGAGGGATGTTTTGGGAAAAGTCAACGTTTCGCTGTTTATTAGGCTCACTTGGTGGAAGAAGACTGTTGTTTCTTTCTAACTGCAATCTATACTAGGTGATAATAGTCAAGTACTATGAGCGGAGTTTGAAATAAAAAGTGAGTTACATCTTTTATGACTGCTCTTATATGGGCTGTTCTGCTTGACCATGTAGGGTTTCTGCAAAATTGGCTTATAACAGCTCCCGCTCCACGCCTCTGTCCTACCTGTTTGATACTTTACACAAATACATAAAACCCTTGAACCTATGCATAAAGGGTATAAAAACAGAGCGCTTCATTTAGCCAAAAATTTGTTGCAGAATGCTAACGCATGGTAAAGAGGGTTCCGTTTATACTTTCTATATGGTTTGAGTTGGAGTTCCAGTTGATGCTGCTGGTTGCTGTCTAAAGTGATGAATATCACCAGACATGGCCATGTGTGGCTGTTACGGTTATTTTATAGTTACAAATATATACATATATACTTATATATTTTTTGTTGGTAATGTGCGCTACTATAATGTGCACAGCATGTGAGCAAAGTTGATCAGCTGGAAACAACACTCTTGAAAGGGTGAAATGATGTAATAGAAGTGGTAGTAATAGTAGTAGAAGTGGCTTAACGTTACTTGACATATGCTAAAAGGGTTCCCTTAATGGTGTTATGCTTGTTATTGTCAAAGTTACTCTAGTAATTGCGGATCTTTGAGAATTTAAACTATACCGACATATGGCAATCTACTAGAAGGTTCTAAAAAATGTTGCTGTCGAGTTTGATAAGTCGAAATTTAATTTGATAAAAGAGACTGAAAATGTGAAATAAAAATGAGTTCAAAAGAATTTTCAAAAATTCTAATTAAATAAGAGCAGCTAATTTAAAGTTGCATACGAGGCGGCTAGTTTTTGAAGTTAAAGCTTAATAACGACTTATTCGTTCTGAAAAAGGGGGTTACAAAGTTTAAATTGACAACTGTGATTTGAAGCGAATACGAAACGGATAAAAAAAAAACGCGGATCCAAGTGGTATGGTCTGGGGTCCGTAACCCTCTTCTTAAATAACTGCTTTTGTTACAAGTTTTGGATAAAGTATACTGTAAGTATACTCCCAAACATTTTTTTCTCATACAGCCACTGACTCCTGTCTATCGGGTTGTCTGTTGATGCTAGTGAAGCTTCGGAATTAGCAATGAATTAAAGGAAATCCAAGATTTAGAGCGATAGTCAATAAATACGCTATATAGCCTCATGTCCCATACCATACCTCTATGCGAAAGTCCTAAAGTCTTAATTAATAAATTGCAGAGTTGGATCAAAAAGTAGTAGAACTTAATTTCTATAGCGCCAACGAAGCGTTGGAAGGCAGTTGGTTGTAAGGATACTTCCAAAGAGATCGATATTTTTTACAGTCGCCTGCTGGAGAGTGGGCATCGTCGTTACGATCCAAGAAGGAGTTAAATCTTAACTTAATTATCGAATTACAGGATAGGATCAAAAGTAGTAGGACAGAATTTATGTAGCGCGAACGGAGCGGTGGAAGGCGGTCGGTAGTGGGGATCCTTCCAAAGCAATCGATATTTTTTCTAGTCACCTGCTCAAGGCTCAAATCTATGCTCATCTGATATGTGGCTCGCCGGAAGTTTGTAACCCCTGGACAAACTGTGAATGGCAGATTTTTCGTGGATAAGCGAGACAAGTTGTGCATCGCCAAATCTTGAAAGCTTCTCCACGACAACGCGACGACCATACCGCGCTGCTGATGATGGAGTTCCTGAATAGGCGGAACGTTGCTGTATACTGTATACAGTTCAGATCTGTCACAGCCAGACTTCTACCTCATTCCTCGACTCAAGCGGAACCTCAAGATAAACCAATGCAGTGGATTCTGTGGCGGCAATTCTGAAGGGGATCCCAAAGAGCACGTTCTGTTGTGTCAGATCTTAAGCGTGCTATTTCGAGGACTAACAAGAGCGTGAAGCGATTAGTTCAACAAAAAAAAACAAAATCCTACTATTTTTGGATCCGACGCTGTAAGTTTTGGACCACAGAAATTTGACTGCTTTCAAGGATTCATTTATTTTTTGGTAAAAAAGGTACAAAGCATCTAATTATCGCGCAAATCCTTGAGGAACTGGAACAGCGACGTCGGTAACACCCAAAGATCCCTTGAAGAGCAACATTTTTTAGATATCGACAAAGTGCAACTTAATGAGTAGTTGCAGCGCGATTGTGATCTTAGAAAGATCACAAAATGCAATCAAAGATGATTGATTCAAAAAAAAAAAAATTATGAATGAGCGACCATACGTTTAAAAGACAAAAAAAAAGATAAAATGTATACTATATAATTTGATTAAAATTCGAAAACTAAACACTTTAGAGAGTGAACATTTTTACTCGGTCTTGCTCCGGAAAACGAAAACGAACAATTTTATACGAATTCGTTTTTTGCGTGCTCCCAATTCAACATTTTTTACTGTCCCTTACTCTTTTTTATCTACACAATTCGATGGATATTATCCACGACTTTGCTATTCTTCTTGAAAGGGAAATTTTTTTATGCATGACATGAACCATTTAAGTAAGACATGCATATTTTTAGTGCAAGACATGGACCATTTAAAAATTCGGTTTGAGTTGTGCATGCTATTTTTTGGGTTGATTCAGAAAAAAAATAATTTACAAATATTTCTCAATAACTATTTAAGTTGAAATTGACATAAATATAATCCGAAAACATCTAAGAATATTTACTTTCGAACCCATTTTGCCAATTCGTTTTAATTTCTCTTCAAACAAAACATTCGGTTTCAAAACTGGTAAAAATTTCGTTTTGGTGAAATTGGGTGCACCAAATATTCGGTTTCAAAACGAATCCGAATACAATTTACGGTAACCTTTTTTGGTGCACGGTTATATCAATTTCTTGGAAAAAATATATGAAGGAGCTTCATTAACTCATTAACTAAATGTAAACCAAAGTAGCTTTTCAAAAATGCGTTATTCCCGAAGTACAATATAATATATAATTTAAAATGCAGTGTTTACAAACATTCCCTAAAAAGCTGTTAAGCCAATTGTCCAGAAATAATTAAAAAGCAAAAAAAAAATGTCTTTCTAGATTGCCGCAATCTAGGAGCACCAAGCACATTGTAGCTTACTGACCAAATCAACATGGCCTAATCCAGCCCATGGGTATCGTTATCGTCGTCATCTTTGCTTCTTATTCTTGTTAACGTTTTTGTTGTTGTTGCTGCATAGTTTTGGAGTGTGTTCAGACTTTGGCTCTGGGTGTATGTGTGTATATACATATATATAATTCTTCCCGTTTAAGCTGGTTTTTGTGTTATTTGTCTTATTGCTAAGACAAAATTAAATTTTACACATTAATTTGTGTAAGTGGAAACATTTTACATGACATTTAAACTTGCGCTGCGGTTCCTGCCACAGCACACACGCGTGCTCTTTGCCAAACGGGAGTTGCTTGGCGGTTACAGCAACAACAACAACAAGGACAACTATAGCAATTACAATAATAACAACAACAGCAAGTACGTATATATATATACATACTTACTTACATAGTAAGGCACATAGTACGAGTATATAGTGCACAGTAACCACTGAAAGACACGCACAACGCTTTGCACTTTGTCTAGTGAGGCGGAATATGCGCGTGCAGTTTTACTTTGTGCTTATTTTTCGTTGTTTGTTTTATACCCTTTGCACTTAGTTTCAAAAAAAGAGTATATCACGTTCTTCCACATTTATGTAACAGGAAGAAGAAACCCTTTCGGAACCCATAAAGTATGTACAAAATTGTGCTGCTGTATAAAAAAGCAAGTCGATATAGATTAGATCTAACGATAAGATCTCAGAAATCCAAGGAACTAGGCACAACAAATAGTAATAATTGTCAGCCAGGCTTTTAAATCTTTTTAAGCTGAAAATTCGTTGCTTAACTTAGGATTCAAATATCCAAATACCATCTCCACTCTGCAGCATCCAATCTGGGCCGATGATTTAACTTCTATGTCATAATGTTAGTAAAGATAAATCCCTAATATAATTTTACGTTCTAAGGTCAAACATGTTTATGTCCATTTTAGTATTTTTTTCTTTAGTATTTCTTTTGACCAATGATGGCTCCAATTATACCCTGGATTGGCGACAATAACACATGTGATAAATGCAATATATAAAAGTATATGAATTTTTAAGTTTTTGCAAAAATAAAAAAAATAAAAAAAAATAAATAAAAGTATTTCTTTACATATGGCCACTTTTATTTTGGCGTGACGTTATGTTTGTACGAGAAATTATGACAAAAATAGGACAAAACAAACTTTTGGAAACACTTTTTTTATGCCTCAGTAGCACTATATTTAAAAGAAATAGCTAAAATCGCTCAGCTATTAAAAGATACAAGCTACGATAAAATACAAGCATAGCTAACAATGGCTTTATTCAGTATAAAAATGACAACAATCGGATTTATGGATTAAAACATACAAGCACAACTACGCACGGCGTTACGTTACAAACAATAGAAATTGGTTTTGACTTGAATAACAAAACCGCCAAACTCTGTGAAACGAACCTTGTAAACCATTTATTAAGGCGAATTGAGATAATAAAATTAAATTTGCAAGTAATAAAGTTTAAAACAAATTTTCTCGTTTCTTTTTTATTAGTAAGTATCTAAGTATATACTTAGACCCCATATGGCGTGACGTTACATGATGTTACTCAACTTTCCCTTAAACAAATTTTATAAAACAAGAAAAACATAAACTTATACTTTAATATTAATAGCTTTAGTCTAAGTGTATGGCGTGACGTTACATGGCGTAATTTAAATATTTTTATCAATAACTTTTTTTTAAAACTAAAACAAAATACATAAATTTAGACTTTAATAACTGAGATTAATATATTTTACCTGTTGGAAAAAATAATTATATAAAGAATATACTCGTAAAAAAAAGGCAAATATGACCAAGGTTTGAATTTATGGCTTTGTAGCCAGATTTTTCGACATCTTGCAACCCTAGTAGTGAAAAAAGCTTTGATTTAACTCTAAAATTTATTAACTTTTGAATAATTTTGTTTAATAATAAATACAAGTTAGAATTTTTTTTTTAAATTTTTCGGTCAGGGTGCAGCTTCCTCTGGAAATGGCCATATATTTGGACACACGCACGCCTATTGACTGCTGGGTGAAACGGGTGTATTTTTTTAGTACTCGAAGTTCTCGGAAAAGTCTGAAAATTTGCAAAATTTTTTTTCCGAAAGCTAATTTTAATTATTAGTAATCTAGTTTATCATCACAAAATTCTGAATATGTGTTGTTTAACATGTGCTTTTAAAAATGTAATTTTTCACCTAAATTTGCTATAACAAAAAAGGTAATAATTTAGGGGTACTATGGGTACGAGGCCCTAGTATATGCTCCAATGGGGTGTGCAGGCGATACATATATAAAATTTTTGCGCAAAAAAAAAGACTTGCTTAACCAACTTAACTAACACATAGCTGTTTACAGCAAACATTATTTTTGCGAAAGAAAAAGTTATAACATATTCAAAGGGTATATCAAAGTCGGTCATTCCCGTTCTTACATACATACTCAATTTGTTTTTGTGTGTGTTTCTAACGGGTTTTGGTTGGGGAAAGGGCAATGGAAGGTGTAACTGTAAAGCGACATTTACACCACCAAAAAGCAGTCAAAACTTCGCTGCTGTAAGTGGTCTCTGCGGGTTCGAGCAGTTTTCGGGAGTGGAGGCTTATGCGGTGCTGTAGTCAACTTCAACTTCACTTAAAGTCCCTTTGCACATAGATCCCGCATCGTCTTCCCCACAGCACGTCCCTTCCACACCCAGCTGACAGTCTACGTTTCGATGCATATGAGTTTTTGTTTAGCTGCAATTGCCGCAGCGTCGACGCTACAGGCGACTGAGAAGCCAACGACGACGACGACGGCGACACTCGAAGCTCATTGCAGTGCTGGTAAAGTCGAGCAGCTTATTTATAATTTAAATTTGCAAAAGTTTAGTTTTCCAGAACTGCACAGAATCCGACAACCTTCTTGTTTTGCCGTTAGCTTCGCTGTAGTCATTTCCAGGGTTGCCAGCCATCGAAACAACAAATCAACTCTTCGTCTACGGTTAAGCATCCTAAGTAACAAAATTAAAAAGGGTGATTTTTATAAAAACAAATACATATTACAATTATTGAGATTTTTAAAAAAATATCTTGTTTTGTACTGCATCTCTGTATTAATATTGTTTAATCATAATTTATATACAATATTTAAAATAATATAATTCCGTATAGAGAAGCTGGTTGCAGCTACAGACTGGATTGGCGATTCCACAGTATGAAAACTGCATATTGTAAAAATAATTATATTTTTAAGCATCCACGAAATAGAGATTTAAAAAAATATCTATGTATATATCGGCGAAAATAAGCGAAGCGGAACACTTTTAAGATCGACCTGTTCGATTTATGTAATAAAAGGACCACGTCAATTTTTATTGCAAAATTCGGATTATTTATCGTGTTATCGATAACTGAATATTAAGATTTTTGTTTTCATACGTTTTTTGAATAAGCCATATCTTTTTAGCGAATCAAGCTATTTGAACAAATTTTTTTGTAATGAAAGATAAAATTTTTAATCAAAAAAAAAAGATTTGAATTTTTAAGTGGCTTGATTTTTTTTACATTTTTAACTAATTCTGATAAACAAATAAAACTTTATGATTACAAAAAAAAGAGAATTTTAACTTGTCTTAAATATTTAGTTTTGAAAAATTGATTAACCCGAGTGCATAGAAAATTTATTTTGTAAGATAGTGTATTTTTATGAATTATTCTGCGATGAGCAGAGTTTAAGAAACAACTTTATGGATTAAAATAAAATTTCACCCGTTTTTTTTTAAATATTAAGGAAACATGATTTACCGAGTTTTTCTTCATTTAAAACACTCTAAATCGTTTGTGCTAAGTAAAATTCAAACAAAGGTCAAACAGCTTAAACGACCCAAAAAACAAAACAGAAGATGCCAACTTTTTTGTTCATAAATAAGACATAAAGCACACATATTTTAGTTATCAGTCAAAATGTCTGCTTTTTATCGCAGCAAAGACGAAAAAGAAAAGCTTAAGTAAGAATATTGATGAATTGATGCTGAACTTTTTCTAAACAAAGGCATCCATGATAATTAAACCAATTTGCAATGTACTAAAAAAAACTAAAGTACATCGTTAAACTTTTTTTAACGACTGTAGAGAAATTTCTGGCATACGACTGAGTAATTTTTTTCAAGTGTGAAGAAGCCATGAATGTATGAAATAAATGCATCAGCTCAAAAAACACCTTTAAAAAAGTATTTATTACAACTCTATTTTGAATATTTGAAAGCTGGCAACCCTGGCACGCAAAACGCAGGTTGCATTTAAAATTTTTGTTGTCGCCATTGGTAGCGAGTGGGTGAACTTTACTTTTATGTAAATGACAGTGTCACCAATGCACTCACCCCCCCAACTCACACTTATTTCACACAAAGACAGACGTTGGTATGTATATGTGTGTGTGTGTGTGTGTGTCTGCTTGGTGTTTTGCAAAAATATGCAATATTGTTTTTGTTGTAGTTCTTTACGTTTGGCTGCGAGTTTCACATTAAGCATACGCACAGTGGTACGCTAGCTCTTCTGCCATTATGAAATGTGAGCTATGGCTTAACTAACACCGCCATTATGGCTTATGATTATGGCTATTAGTGCTTGTAAGTTTTGTACTGGTTGCCAATTTGGTGCTTTTTTTGCGCGTGGTCAAAACGGGCTAAGTAGCTTAGTTCTTGGCTTGATTTTGACCAAACAGCGTCAACTAGCGTATTTTTTGTAATGGTTTGTTTAGTGTAAGCCATGCAGAAAGTAAATCATCAAGTTTTAAGTGCTCTTTTAAGCTGTTTCAAACAGGTGAAAAAGAAAACCCATTTTAAGCGTAATAGCTGACATTTTATGGCTTAAGTGAGCTTAATTTTTCTCAAAGAAGATGCTTTTGCTTAACGATAGTAAGTTTAAAACAATAGACTTTGAATTTAAGCATAATTTATGCTTAACTGATCACTTTGTTTTTTGAATTGCGTTAAGTGTCTTCTGTAGTTTACAGCTTTGTGGTTTTCAAATGGTAAGTAATTTCCAAGAAGAAAAAAGTTAGAACTTGGTATGGTAGAGTATAACATGGTATAATAGCGAGAAGTACCAACACACTAAGACATATTCAGTTTTGGAAACACTGTATATATCCTTAATTTTTTTGTATTCCTTTAGAATAGCCTAAAACTAGCTAACAGATATATTCTAATAATCTTCGGCCGGTGTCGTCTCCAGGAATTTACATATGCCACCAATTCCTTAGTGCAGTTTTTACTGTCAGTAACGTCCTTTTCTTTGATCGTTCGTAGTCTTCGACATTCAAATTAAGATCTTAACCATTCTGCGCTTTTTTCCGGTAATAATTCCCCCATCGAAACCCCACAAGAACCTCACATTTTTTATATTCATGCTGGTTCCAGAACTAGCTGCAGCGAATATTTCAGTAAACTCCAAGAAGTTCAATGGGCTATAAGTCATGGTATTTAAGAACTGTAATTTACGAGGGCCTTCCCAGAATCAACCGATCTAAGATACTAGTATTGGGAAATGTCCGAAAATAAATTAAAAAGGGACAGTATTGTGTTTGACAGTTTAAGTTTTAAGTTTGTATTCGACAAACTTTTCCCCCGACTTTCTTCGATTTTGGTGATTTTTACATATTTTGTAGAGCCAATAGTTCTCACGTTAAATTTTTTTGCGAAATTCCGATTATTTATCGAGATCGATAACTGAAAATTGGGTTTTTCGTTTTTAGACTATTCTTTGACAAACCATATCTTCTAAACGAATAAAGATATTGACGCGATTTTTTAGAGCTGCCAAGATAAAAATCGCCGTGGTTGACCAAAAAAGACCAAAAAAGACTTTTTGAAATGCATTCATATTCAGCTAGCTACACAGTCATCCAATACCATCTTGTGCATTTTCCAACATTTCTGGAGTGGTTTTCAATTTTTTCCATATTACTAAATGCACTGAGAGCCTTTTCTTGTTATAGAAACCCAAACTACATTATTTAATAACATCAAACTTTTATACTTACGCTTTCAAAATACGGTATTTCACATTTTTAATTTATTTTCAAACATTTAACAACACTAGCTCTTTAGTTGGGATAGTACTGGGACAGTCATCGTACTCACCGTCTTAAAGACAAAAAGTGCCTATGGGAACAACGGGCATATTTTGACATAACCAAAAATATTGTTAAGACTTCAATTAATAAATCGAAATTTTCAACGCCAATCCGTTGGCTTTGGCCAAATTTTATAATATATATATATAATATAATAAGAATAAAGTCTAGTGCAATCGCTTAACAGTCTCACTTCACAAAGCAACTCAACTCGTCCATTAGAACTAGTTCAACTGCACTTTTTCAACCCTAAACATTTTTTTGAGTGTAGTTAGCTCCACTCAACCACTCAACTCATTCACAAGAACTTACTGAACTAAACTTGTTAAAAGCGTTTAAAATGTTTCGTAAAAAAAAAAATTTTAGAGTAGAGTAATTTATAAAACGAAAATTTTTTTTTTTTTTTTTTATCTTTCAAAAAATTTGAATTTGAAAAATCAAATTTTCAGTCATCGATAAATATTGATAAATAATCGGAATTTTGCAATAAAATTTTGCGTGGTTACGTTTGGCTAGTAGCTCTACCACATATGTAAAAATCGGAGAGGTTGAGGAAAAATGTGGCCCGTTTCACTTATTTTCGCAGATATATATTTCTGCCCTAAGCTCCGACTAGGAGCAATATCAAGGAAACAAAAAAAAATATACTTATATATTTAAATTTTTTTTATTTTATTTTATTTAAATCCCATCTATTTTTTCAGGTTTTTAAATTTTTAATGTAACTCACAGTGCCCATTTAATAAAAAACTTTACAAAATTGAAAGCCTGTTTATGAAATTTAAATGCTTGGGGGTTGCTACTTTATGCTTTGCCCCCCAATTTGAATTTTTAATTATCCAAACATGTGATAACAAGCAACCCTATTAAACAATTTCCATCTACTCCAAAAGCTCTTCTAACAATTTGTGGCTTATCAGAATATCTGTGATTGCTGTAACCCCCCAAGTTTCGGTTCTGCTACCCAAATACTTTTAGACATACCAAATACATTTTCAAGAACATTATCAAATGTCTGAACGCAGAACGTTAAAAATAAATAAGCCGCTAACCAGGCCAAGAGTGGAGGCGACATCGTCAACAGCGTTTGCCATCGCTTACCGCCAGTTGGCAAACTTCAACCAATAAAAATTAAAATATTTAAGGAAAGCGTAAAGATGCAAAGCCCTACAGTAAAGTAAGATACATGGCGGGGTCTCTGGAGCTGCCGCTGGATCTGGAATTACGGAATTGGCGCTGGATTCTTACTAGGCTGTGGTGGTTGCTTGGTTGGTGCTCAAGCAGATTAAAAATTCCACACAACCTGGTAAGCTGGGGTAGGTGGCGGTATATTATGGGGGGTGGCTAAAAAGTATCATTGCAAAGTTTCATTTTCTATATAAGTACGAACATTTTTTTTTTTTTTTTGTTCCATTGCTGTTGTTGCATGCGATTTGCGAGCTGCTGCTGCTGCGTCTGTTGCGATAGAATACCTCCAAGGCAGGGGCAAGATACTATAGTATCTGTGTGTGCGTGTGTGTATGTGTGCTAAGTATTTTCTCAGTTAATTATGCAAAGATATACGCTTAAAATTTTGCAATATTACGTGCATATTTCAAATAGCAACGTAAATTCTAAAGTAACTTTTTCTTGCGATCCCGGTTTTTTATACACTATACCCGAAGGTATGTTAGGTTAGTGCAAAGCAATTTGGTGTATAAACTAAGAGACAAAGTGTAGGGTATTTTAAAATGGGTTGTATGTGAGATATAACAGATAAAAGTACATTTAAAAGCATTATGTATTTGAAAACAATCACTTTTAAAAAATATTGTTCTTCAGTTCATGATGGAAAAAGTAGAAGGTCACGCAATAACTAGGAGCGATATTCATGTCTCTCTGAAAAAAAGAGCGCACGTTAAATTTTTGTTTGATAGCTATGTACAATGGTGGACCAACTTTGATAAAACTTCACACAAATGTGTGGACTAAAATAGATATGCTAAACAAAAAAAAAAAAAAAATTTTATTTTTTAAAATATCGCGACCAAATTTTTGTCAGTTGTATTTTTTTTTAGACTTAACATTTGTGCGAAGTTTGACCAAAATTGGTCCACTCTTTCACATAGCTACCATATAAAATTGAACCAGTTTTCTGCATAGCCAAACTTGCGAACCTCTTTATGGCACCTTGTAAAATCCATTGCATCATGTGCTGCATGCCTTCGAATTGCTGTCAAAAAAGTGAACTTGGACTGATATCCTCGTTATTGAAAGTGAGTCCCCCCACTCCGTATCGCTAAATACAAATATCAATAAATGATATTTTTGTCACTCTATATAAAGAGAGCTATAAGCTACGAAAGATTGGATATTGCTTTAGAAAGACGCTCGATAATATATCGTCCATTTACTTGATTACCCCGCTGCCTGTGGCGGCTTGGATACATTGTCCCCCCTCTGCCATCATAAAATTTTATATCGATAACCTTTAAATTCGACACATAATTTATTTTATTATGATTATTTTACAGTTTATTAAAAACTGTAGGTCTTGTGTGCAAAAATGTCAAAATTCGAGCTTCGCCTGGAACCGACTATTTATAAATCAGTGTACTGGTTACAGTCTCCAAAATCAGTAAAATATTCTTTCTGTTAACCTAGTAGAGGTTAAAACCCGATGTATAAGATTTCATGACAATTTCCAAATTATGCTTTTAGGTACACGCTTTGGAACTGTGCAGGTTCAAGCTATTGGAGACTTATCAACGGTACAGAGTATATTATATTCAGGCTGTCCCGACTTAAGCCTTCCCGCTTGTTTTCTTTTTTAAACCTGCGCAGGAGCTGCAAGAATGCCTTAAGGATGCTACAACAAATAGTCCCAGCTGTGTGACGTATGTGTGTGCTTGGGGAGCAAAAGGTTGCGCAACTTACGTGTGAGGTTACCTTGGCACATAGCCTTGGAACATTTAACAGCTAGCAGCTGTGCCGGCTCACGGCTTTTTAATTGCTCGTTTGTCTGGTTGCCCGTTTCGACTTTGTACTCCCCAGAACGCCCCCAAAACGAACCCACTAACTACAGTACTCGTTGTTGTTGTATTGCAATCATCGAGCAGCATTGTAAATGTCGTTTATTGTCTGAGTCACGTTATTGGGGTGAAAAAAAAGAAGATACACGCATACATAGGGCTTAAACGTGTGTTTATGTGCATCTGTGTGTAGGTATTTGTATCACCTTCAACCTTAATTAAAGCAATGGGATTTTAATGGGATTAACACAAAAGTTTGCCATGCCTAAAATGTGTTGACGCGCTCAAGTTGCGTGAGGCGTAAATCTAAGGAGTAACTAAGAGCGAGTAAAAGAATGAGGGAGTGTGACTAAAGTTAGTGAGTTAGAGCAGTCAAAGACATAATAGAGATGGACGCTAATGGGTTAAAAAACGCGTGATTGACGACGTTGTGACATGTATAAGTACGTGTGCGCGTCGTGTTTTTTCACTAATTTACTGTGTATTAGGATTTATTTAAGATTAAATTAAAATACGAGTATAGCTAAATAAATTGTTTTGCACTTAGCTCTTAGAAAGCAATTGCGTCTTGTGCTATTTTCAAATCGTGCCTCCTTTTAAATCTCTTTTTATTTAGAACTTAAATAAAACTATACGGCCAGAGGCGTTCTCACTTTCGTCACCATTTTGTAAACATATGAAATTTGCATACATAAACTTGTTAACTTTTTATAATATAAAAAATGTATTCGGGTCAGATCCAGGACCTGCTAAAATATAGTTTACAAATAGCCAATGGCAAAAGAATATAAGAAAGTTCCAAAATTTAACAAAAAACTAAATCGAAAGAAAAAATTGAGAACGACCGCGATAGAAATTTACCGGAAGAGCAGATTTATAAAAATTAAAAGAACCAAAATTAATGTAAGTATAAGCAAAAACAGGAAGACAGTGATGTAAGAAAATTTTCTGAGTTTTGTCAAGTTTTGACTTTTGCCTAACAGAATCTCATTTTCACCAAGGACGTTGACGCACTAAGCGATTAGGTTGCAGTGTACCTTGTTAATTATTAAATATTATTTATTTATTTATTTATTTACCCTAATATTATAAATATTATAAGTTTAAAAAATAAATTAATTAATTCGATTCATAAAAACTTTTTTTTTATTTTTTTAACCAACACATTTAAAAAACATTTATTTTCCTATTATATATTTTTCAACACGACTTTTTATTCCATCTTTATACCTATACCATCTACGCATTAAATCGATTTGATGCAACAATGTTAAAAATGGTAAAACGAACATTTTTTAATTTTTTTTTAATTTATGCTTTTCCGATGTGCCATTCTCTATGTTACATACATTTGTACAAATTTAATATACCCCTTACCTATAGGGTATAAAAACATATTGGAACTTGAAGCTATCGCTATTGATCTGAAGAATAATATTTTTAGTAAACTTTTGTCCTTTTCCATGCGCATCCCAACTAGCCGAGAACCAAGACGTGGCCGTCAACCTGGACGACCATCGATTCTGACTTCAGATGAAACAATTTCTGAAGTTGCAGAAGCTGAGCGAAAAAGAAAAAACAAATCTAAGCAGGTAAAAAAGGCGGCCGAAAAAAAAACAACAGCACCAGCCAGACGATAAGCTCGAATCAAAAATACGCCAGGAAGCTATTTGAACAGCGAATCAAATAACTCTGAACTTAGCTATTTCCTAATTTTTCCAATCCAATCACCATCATTCATTGAATTTAGATCATATTTGTACTAAATTAGACACAAAAATAGCCGGTCGGGCTTACCCCACCATTTTTTGAAAATGACAAAAATTTACCTTTGTCAAATGGGCATATCTCAAAAATTAACAATGATCTGAAGAAATCGTTAGTTCTAAAAAGATACGGCAAAGCGTTAGCTTTCATTTGGAATACCGACGAGTTGATCAAAACCAATTACTAAGACGGATTTGCCCCACCTTACCCTATTTAATCAATTTCATCGTGTGGGCCGATATGCAAACACCAAACCGTGTCATAATTGTACTCCACGTGACAAACTATCGTGTTCATCACTAGTTACAAGCCAAGCGCTTAAGTCATAAGTAGAGAAGTTAAAGTTGGAAATATTTGCTCCAAGACTCACTTTGTCGCATTGTTATCGTTGTTTTAGTAGTTTTTGTTGCTATAAGAGGCACATAAAATAAATTTCGCAGCAATTGCTTTTGATTTTTATGGCAAACTAATGTCTTTGACATGAAAGGGGTGTGTGTCAGTGTGCGAGTATATGCGTATGCGTGTGTGTGCGTATTTCTTGTGTACGTGTGCGCAGTGATTTATGCGTGTATGTATACAGAGCTATACATATATGTGAATATCTGTGTGAGCTGATGTTGGCAAGTCAAAACATATGCATAGATAAATTATACGCGGTAAGCGCCCACAGAAGTCGGGATAACAGGGACGCCATCAGCTCCATCCGGACTCAAAATCTAGACAGGCAGCAAACATTTGGATGTGCGGCCGCACATTTCGAGTATTGTGGGTGTGGTCAGGTGCAAACAGTGTAAAGGCGGGGTTAAATGGGCAACCACATGCTTAGGTTTAGGCAGTGAACACAATAAGCATATACACACTAGCACGCATAAGTCTGCATACAGTAGAAAATAATTTGAAAACCCAACTTTGACCGTAATTATTTTAACTTAGGCAGTACAAAATTTTTT
Organism: Chymomyza fuscimana; assembly: GCA_949987675.1. Taxonomy (NCBI): domain Eukaryota; kingdom Metazoa; phylum Arthropoda; class Insecta; order Diptera; family Drosophilidae; genus Chymomyza; species Chymomyza fuscimana. The sequence continues at coordinate 13,204,412 of OX465089.1, forward strand.
TAAATCGTATACACTTAAGTTTGTGCAAATATATGTTACACAGATAAGAAGACGCTGGAGAGCAGACGCCTTCAAAATTACCTCCAATAGGGTCAGGAGTACAAATGAAATGCATATGAACATATCCGTCCGTCCATCCGAGTGACTGTCTTTAAGAACGCTATGAACGACTAGATCTTAGAGAAGAGCAATCAAACTTTTGATTTAGACCCCTTATAGTGGCAGGGACAACGATTTTTTTTTTATTTTCGGATATTGGCCTTGTTATATATAGAGATTTCAAATTTGAATTAAAAACATATGGTTTGGAATTTTTTCGAAAATTTCTTATCGATCTAAAGCACTATGAATTAGTGTTGGGTTGCTCATGAGTGAGTGAGCAAAAATGAGCAACTCACTAAAGTGAGCAAGTGAGTCAACTCAGCAAAGTTGTTCTTTTTGGCTCAGTTTCTCACTACTCACTTGCTCACTACTCACTTGCTCACTACTCACTACTCACTTGCTCACTTTTTTTCAAACGAACAGAATACAAAATTTGTCTTATAATTGAATAAAAAATTGTTCATGTAAGGTTGGAACCTTCTGGAGAACGACACATATTGCACCAGCGAAAATCAACATTGTCTTATTATAAAAGTCATTGAAAAACTTTACCAAACAACAGCATTTTTTATTTATTTTTTAAGTTTATTACTAACTAACTAGCGAATATTTGAATTTATCGATAATTTAACTGCTGAACAAGACTGCTCACTGAGTGAGCAACTGAGCAAGTGAGCAAGACTGCTCACTGAGGGAGCAACTGAGCAAGACTGTTCACTCACTTGAAAATGAGCAACTGAGCTAACTCTTCAAAGCGAGTCATGTTTACACAACACTACTATGAATGCCATTAGTGTTGGAATACTACATTGTTCAAATTCGAAAGGACATTTTTGCATAATTGTGGCTCAATCTCGACTATTTTGCGTCGAATGTTGTTCTTGAGCTCCTGAACTGTCTTCGAAGCATTGACGTAGACGAGCGACTTCACATATCCCTAAAGATAGAAATCCAATGGCTTTAGCTGGAATATCATACGTCCTCCAAGTCCATATTCACGATTTGGGACCACAAAAAATTGGTGATCATCGTCCAATATCATTCACCGTTAACAGTGGGCGACAGTCCGATCGCGGCCTCGAAATAATACGGCCAGATAATGCCGCCAATCTAAAGTGCGCACCACGCAGTGATTTTTCGTGGGTAATGTAGGCGCTGCGTCCAACACTGACCCAGTGGTGATATGGAAGAATATATTAGAGCCGTCAGTTAAATCAGATGAAAAATCTTGGGGTTTTGACGAAAATCAGCGTCACGTAGCTTATGGATGATCCCTTAAAGGGCATCCCAAAGTCATGCGTGTCCCACTCACAATATTTCTTTATTATTATTTTTTTTTAAAATAATTTAGTAAAATATTTGTTGGTAATTATAATGTTTATTTGAGCTTAGCTGTGAACGACGCGAGTGATAATTTAGAAGTGAAGATGATTGACAGTAATCTATATCGATAGCAAGGTTGCCAATTAGTTCACGGCGTTATGGGTTGCCAGATGAATCTCTAACATTATTTATAATCCAGACCAAAGTAGAAAGAATAAAAATTGTATTGTAAACAGCCTACAAATAGGAACAACTTAGTTCAATGTTGAATTTTGAAACTATTAAGCACTGTGCGCAAACTTATGCCTGGAAGTGTGCAACCTGAAATAAATGAAAAAGCAACAGAATCTACACTTCAGCTTTATATTCGTAATGTAATATATATGGCATGTCACTCAGTCAGAAAATAGATTTTCAGTTATCAAATTCCGTACAGAAACAACTTGCAACAACAACAACAACAACAACAACAGCAGCAGCAATAGGAGCAACAACCACAATGCGCCGCAGCTGCAACAAAAGTTTCGCTTTATTTTAAACTTTATTCACTCAGTCATGCACTCAGTCACTAACTCATTCCGTTGTCTCCCTACGCCCCTGTCCCTGCCCCTGCCACGGCTCCACGGCTCCACCGCTCACCACTCAACTGACTATCTATGGATCTCTTGGCCAAATCTGAGTTGTAGTTGCTGATTTGTTGCTATTGCAAGTTTTATTTTCCATTTCAAGTTGATGCTGATTTGCTCTCGATGCAGCAAAATTTTAACCTGCTGTCAGTCCAGTGCAAAAGCCAGAGGCTGTAGTTCAAGGGGAGGGTGGTCCAAAAATCTGCTGCAGGGTGAGTTTGCAGTTTGCCACTTAAATGCATTGAATAAAAGGGAATGCATATTCAATCAATATTGTTAACATATTCAGGAAATATTGAAGTTAATTAAGACGACAGATTAGTTGGTATTTAGTTTCAAATTTGTAGCAACTTTGGCCAATACAAAGTTTTAACTAATGCATATATTGATTACAGCTTTGGCATTGGTGTTTTAAGTGGAAATTAATTCAAAATACTTGAGAAATGTCGTTACGCTTCAAGTCAAAAAAAAAAATTGTAAAAGCTGAATATTGTTAAAAAATTCAATCATCGTCGTACTATTTTTTTCGAAAAATTCCTTTTTCATAATCTAAGATCAACTGAGCTTAGTTGGAGCCTAATAAATAAATAAATACATAATTAAAACATGGTACAAACACTATGGCAAATATCCAATGGATTGCTGCTCAATATACATATAAAATTTTAAGCTATTTAAAAATAGTTCTCAAGAAGTCAAATAGCTGTCCCGAGCATCTTCCCAACATTCCTAGTCCCAGCATATATTTCATGACTTATGAGAAGCACCCTGTATAATCATAGTTTCCTTTGCTTTGCTTGGGAGCAGAGCTTTTTATTTTAGAACAAGTTATTTAGGCTATAGGAATTCGAACAAAAAGGTAAAATAAATTAAATATTTTAATAGCAAAAGTTTGGGTATTATTTTTGCCTTCTATTTTTTTTTTTATTTATTTAATTAAAAAAAACTAAAAAAGTTAAAAAAAAACACAGATTTTTAAAGCTGATTTATTGAATTATGAGTTCGGAGATAATTTTTTTTTTGGGTACGGCCCCTAATGTTGCAGTCAATTAAGAGTTAGGTCACATCAAGTTGTTGCACATTTCGATTAAAGGGGAAAGCAAAACTGAGATTATTTTCGAATGGATCTTTCGAAAGATTAATGAAAATCTAAAATGAACATGACAAAAATAAGTTTCAGAACAAATTAACAATTTTATAGTAGCAGGTATATGCCGAAATGAAAAAGTCAGAGTTTCTATACAAAATATTTTAAGCCATTCTGAAAAAATGATTATCACCCCCAAAAATAAATTTCTTGGTCAATTTCAGAAGAGAATAAATGTGAATTTAATCGTAAGCTTTGGACTTGAGGGATCTAAGTGTCACAACATACATATAATTATTTTTAATTAAAGGCCCGTACGCAGTTTGAAAATTTTCGCATTCTTCATTTAAAAACAAAAATCCCAAATTTTTTGGGATATCCCATTTGGGATTTTTGTTTTTATATGAAGTTTTGTCATTCCGTGCGAAAATTTTCGAACTGCGTATAGGCCTTAAACAATAAATTAAATACTATGCAAAATTACATGATTTGTATAAAATAGGCTCATATTATGTAGCACAATAATAATAATAATAATTTCCCTGACTGACTATTTTGTCAGTCGCCCCTGAGCGGAGCATGTTTATAAGTTTATTATTTGATAATTTTTGAATAATTTAAGTTTACAGAAAAGAGATTTTTATATGTGTTTAATGTAGGTTATATGGATGGGCGCTGTAGACGTGGTCGGATCGTTCTGAAATTTTGTCAGAATATTCAATATGACTTTCGTATTAAATACGTTAAGTTTCAGCACCGCCAGTATATTCCTGAAATTTATGCAAAAATTTTGGCTTTCCGACCACTGTGCTTTGTCTCCAATGTCAAATTCAATGTCACTCAGTTTATCGACAATTCAAATATTATAAGCAATATTTTTTAATATTTGAAAGTTACCGATTATTATACCGAATTATCATTAAAATCTTACCATAAATATTAAATATTATGGAAATTAAATATTATTTTGAGGACCATTGCAAAAGCGTTTTTACATAAGTGTAGCTGAAGGTGTAAGCCTTAAGTCTTAAAGTTGTCTAGAGACCAAGGTTCGCTGTCCAGTCTAGTCAAATTTATTTAAACTTTTTTTAATTTTATTTTAAGTGTTGTTTTTATGCAATAGTTGTATTAAAGATATAAAGATTTTTGATTTTGTCCCCAGTAACTACGCCACTGGCACTTTAAACTTTTGGCAACGTGGAATCCCAGCTGAGCGCTCACACAGATATTCTTACTAATACCCACACACACACACACACAGACACGCACACAGGCATATAGACACAAGTGCATTAGAACACACACATATGCATAACAACAGCATTGGCATTGGCATCAGTGGCATTCACATGTTTAGCACACAAACGAAATGCCAAAGCAAAAATATGCATACAAATCTATGTATACTCATTGATAGCCATAGACAGCCGTACGGACTCGGACTGACAGACAGACGGAGCAGGAGTCTTTCGGAGTGGTCCATACCCAGCACGAATAGAGTTTATAGCAAATCAGTTCGGGGTATTCAGCTTGCTTCGACATACTCGTGCATATGTAGATACTATTTATGTATGCTCGCTCAAGCTGACTGCTCCACATTTGGTGCATGGCAAATATGTTTGCAACTGTATTGGTATTGGTGTTGGCATTGGTCTCAGGGTCTAACGTATAAACTCGATTGTTTGACTTGATTTTATTGTTGTTTTCACTATGTATGTATGTATTGTATGTCCTCCCACGGTTCAATCAATTGTCCAAATGTCCAAACTTCATTTGGAATGCGTATCACAAAATTTCAAGCAAATCATTTTGCCAATCGCATTTTGATTTGTCGTTGGCAGCCCGAATCGTTCGTCATCATATCCATCTACAGCTCCATCACCATCAGCATCTCCGTTTCCATTTCCATTGTCATTTCAGCGTGCTGATTGACTCGTTCCATTTTATGTTAATTTTTGTGTATTTTCGACCGCAGGCGCCTAAAATTATGCAATGCCTTTATTAATTTATGAAATCCAAATGGCAGCTGCGCAGCTACGTTGACGCTGACGTCGACAGCGACGTCAACTGTAGCAGTCTGCTTGACAAATATTTATGGGCCAGATTTACTTGCGGCTAGTCCGGGCTATTTATGCAGTGTTTAAGTTGGCCCCAAGGCAGTCAATGGTAAACTTTTTAGGGGGAACTGTCGCAATACACAGAAATTGTGGATTCTGGGTAAGGTGAGTTGTGGGGGTTACAGCTAAAACGCATTTCATTTTCACGCGCCACTCTCGTAACTCATTTTGCCTCAAATGAGAAAGCCACCAAAAAATAATTGGCGAGAAAAAAGTTTACTTTTAATACCCTTACTATGAATTACGAAGTGGTAAAGCGGCTACATTGGGTTCAAGCAAATCTTTGCATTTGGATGACGAAGGCAAAGGAAGTTTCAAATGATTCAGACAAATTTTTCGGCACGGTTCATATTTCATACAATGTATACTTTAAAATTCTGCCTATCTGCTTTTTTGCCCATTCTCATTTCGAAACTTCAGCGAAAATTGCGCCTATTTGTATTTTCAATGTTTAAGCATAGGAATTACAATGACCTTCTTATAAGGCTCCTCGTGAAGCTATTTCGATGTCATATCATTATACCTACTGGAGAAAAAGGGGTTCTGGTGCCCTACAGAACTTTGATTAAAGTCATGATACAAAGTCAAATTACTGGCGTACCACTCACATCCAGAAATAAAGCGGAGTACCTTACTCTGTATGGTGATCAAGATCACTTTTTTTTTTAAGTGTAGCCATAATAAGCATAATAATGATTATCGTGGTATTCCAAAAATATATATGTTTCGTGAAATAATTACATTAAAAACTAAAAAAGCCGACAAGTTCCATTTGGCGATACATTGTCTATAGGCATTTCTGGATTTATATATCTTAAAATTGTATTGCCGAAGATGTTAGTAAACAAAAAACAATATTTTAAATAATTTTAAGAACTAGAAAAAACATATAATGCCAACAATTGTTAATGTGCATTATTAGGAACTATTTCGGATTTTAATCTCAACTGGTTCATTTAACAATACAGTGCATACAGTCAATTCGAACTGTGATCCTCGGCTCAAACGTTATCTTGACGCAGTCCTGGAAACAAATGCAACTAAAATGTTCACAAAGAGGCAAAAAAATAAATGTAAAAATGATCAATTTTGACGAAAAAACGTAAAAATTTAAATATCAATTTTTGAAATTTTTTTTTCGGAAATTAAAGGAGCCAGATTTATTGGTGGTATCGTCTTTTAGTAATTGGCTTGGAAAGCTGACTCTGTTTGGGGCTATAACTCCAAAGCCATTCAATATTTTGGGTATGGGCTATTTTTTCAATGTGAGTCGAGTTCATATCTACCTCTGTATGAAATATGGTCCAATTCCAATTAACATTTTTTTTTTTAATTAAATTAAACATTTTTTTGGGTTTTTTTTAAATTTTTTCCGATTTTGATCTAGATTATCTATATCTTAAAAAAATCTGAGGAGGCTCAAACTTCCCAGAAAAATAGTTCAATCCTGCAGCGGTGGAATCTAATACTACTTACTTAGAAATCACACTGCAAATGAAATTGGAACCTCTGCTCGCTACTTACTTAGGAACTAGTTCGGCAGGGATTATACATATTACAGCTATGAGAGTATGCAAGAGTATGTTAACTTTGATGCTGCATGCTTTGATGACTATTTCCGGTCTTCACTCGCACACAAGCTGCGCTGCAAGCAGAATTCTGCCGGCTGGGCTGGCGATGTGGCACATTCTTAATTTCCAGCGTATTTTGTCAAGACAAATTGAATTTTTATGAGCGTCGTCTTCGTCGTTGCAGTGTAGTCGACGGCGGCAAAGTTGCAGCAAGCGACGCGAAAAAAAAGGATGTGGCGAAAAAAATAAAAAGAAACTAAAAATTACATGCGAAAAAGCGCAAACGAAACGAGCAAAAGAGCGTGCAAAAGAAATCATGAGGCGGCAACAAGCAACAACAAAACTTTAAACTTTTCTCATCTTGTGAAATTCATTTTATCACAAGTAATTACTTTGTAAATATATATATAGTATATGGGCAAGGGCAAGCGGCAGCAAGAGCGACTGGTAAAGGGGTTACAGAGAAAGAGTGCGGCAGCAAAGTGCAACTTGCAGCAAACGCAGTCGGGCAGTTGCTGCCCCTTTTTCCCACACCTCACTACAACTACTATCCGAAGAACACTACTCAGCGCTTGGCCATTGAAGTAGCAATAAAATGGGGGATGGTGGGAGGTAAGTTGCTGCACATAAAAAACTTAAAGACTGCAATGTGCAACAAACTGCTGCGTGCTGCCTGTTGCCAGACATCAAGTCAGCCATTCAGCCAAGCCAACTTGCAAAAAGTTTTCTCTTTTCTCTTCGCTCTTCTGTCGCCACCACACAGTTAGTTTTATGTATTTTGTTGTTCTTATTGCTTTCAATTTCTCCATATGTTGTGCTCTTGTTCTCTGCTCTTTTATTTGTTTTCTTTCTTCGTAACAACAAGACTGCGTTCTTTTTTCTTTCTCTTTAGCAAATTATAAAGTTTTAACGATGCTGCTGACAATACAAACAAAAGCCGGCAACAATGTTGACAAACCAGTACAACGTTGCAATAAATATTGCTTTGGTACATTATGTTGCCAGTATCAGCTGCAATAAATGTGACTTTAAACAAGTTAGCAATATGTTGCTAAAAATTATTAACAACATGTGCTGCCCAAAATTACTTAGAAACAAATTTTGACAACATTAAGCAGCAACAAATGTTGCTCGATAAGCAACTTTGTTTAGAATACATGTTGCAATAATAAGAAAGATTCTGAATGTAAATCGTAGGTACAAAGATTTGTTGACTTTTTAAATCGAAAATAATTTATGTATATACTTTGGTAGCACTGCCTTAATAGTGTACACAAATTGCACTTGATGTGCCAATGTATCGAATCTTTTCTTAGCTAATAAGCTTTTACCTATTGATGGAACAAAATGTAGATTATCTCCATTATTCTAAATGTATTCTAATATGACATAGCGTCATAAACCAAACGCCAAAAGGTTGCATAAAAATTAGGCAACGAAGAACGCATTATGTGAGTGGCTTCTCGTAGGTATAATAAACGAGAAGCACAACTAGGTTTTTTACTTACCACTTTTTGGATCAGATAAATATGGCTACGGATTGTCCAGCAACTGACAATTTCAATGATGCCTCATTGTCCAACAAATGTTACCCCACAGCAGCCATTGAAAGAGCAAACAAAACAATTTTATAGCATTTTCAAACAGTTTACTCTCGTTTGGAACTGGAGCTAATGCAACTTGCCATTGGGTTTGTCAAACCGCGACAATAATTTGCATAGGCAGCCAGGTTTTACATAAATTGCACTGTTGTTGTTGTGGTTGTTTACAAAGCACGAGTTGTAGGCGTAAAAGTTGAAATTGCAGATGCTGCAGCAAAGATTGTATGTTATAGTAAAGCTGCTTAATCGAAGAGACCAAAGCCCATGTCGTCATCTTCCTCTTCCTCAGACTCTTCCTTCTTGGCCTCCTCCTTCTTCTTGTCGGCAGCACCAGCGGCAGCAGCACCACCAGCTGGAGCAACAGCTGCGGCAGCAGCAGCAAACTTGCTAGGATCCTTGATGTACTCCTTGATAGTGGTGGCCTCCTTGAACTCAACCTCGGTGGTAGCAGCGATGGCCAACAGATTCTTGAAACCATTGGCAATGCTGTGTGGTGCCGAAGCGATGGTTGGATAACCAACGGACAAACAAACGGCAGCCAAGTTGGCCACACCTTGTTGGAACTTGGCACGCAAGTCCTCGGGTTTGATGTCCAGAATTTCAGGCGAGAAGATGGTGCCAGAGTCATAGACTTGAGAGACAAGCAGACCATATGAGAAGGGCGAGATGTTCAACATGTTGAGCAAAGTGGCCTCAGAAGCGCCGACCTTATCACCAGGCTTCAAGATGGGCACATCGTTGATGATTTCAATAGTACCCTTGGAAATCTTGGTTGGGATGGACAAAGCCTGGAAGAAAGAGGTCTTCTCGGGGCCCAAGCCGGTGTTCTGAGCCGGAATGATGACATGCAAGGGTGCAATAGCGCCTGGACGTGCGGGAGCACGCACCTTAGATTCAAGCAGCTTGTCGCGCACTTCAGCCAAATCGCCCTTGGTGAAGACAAAGCCTACGTTGCCCTTAATGTGTGGCAAGAGTTTTTCCAGCTGAGGATTGTTCTCCAAATGACCACGAATGGCCTTGCGCATCATGGTGTTCTTGCCCATCAACACGACAGCCAAGCCACGCAGGCTGGTACGAATGTGCTGCATCTGCTTGGAGCCAACATTGTCAGCGCCCACAATGAAGCACTTTGGGAACTCATCGAACAATTCCTAAGTAAGCATAATTTATGTAATTAGCTTTTTTTTTGCTTGATTTGGAGTATGATGATATTTGTACTTACCACGACCTTAATGAAGTATTGAGCCTTCCATGCTGCCTTGTTCTCCCTAACCATTTTGAATGTTGTATTAGGGACTCGTTAAAAGAATTTAAGAACTGCAATATACAGACAAATTTCATTATTAGCATGTAGCGCTTTAGTTGCTTAATTAAAATTTATAATTATATATGCAATAATGTATGGGATGTTTGGTATTTTTAAAGATTTTTACACGAACACTTACCAAAGCACAAACTATACACTGTGGTGACTTTGACCAAAATGGCCGAGCGTAGCTAAAATTTCACCCATGTGGTGGCTAGGGTAACATTGTTTTAGTGTTGTAAAACGCGCATGTTTTTACTGTGGTCACACTGTTTGTAAATCGATTTATATCCATAGATAACATATCGCTTATCTAGTTGTCTAGCATCCAACTTGTTCGACAGCATTACAAGCTGTGTTTACAAATTTATAAACAAAGTCTCAAGCAATAAATGAAAAAAGTTTAACTTATTTGTATTTGATTCAAATATAAGCCCCAAACTATATGATGTCGTACATTTGCCCGCCAACAACAGCCACTTAAACGTAATTAATTTTGTTTCTAATGCCAAAATCGTGAAAAATATTTTTTCTCTATTTAAATAATTTGTTTTCAGTGGATTTGAGTGCTTTGCAGACACTTGAGCTGTACCGGAAGTTGCAGATGCAGTGAAACATCATCGATTATACTACACGTCATTTATTCGGAAACAAATTTCCCAAACAAAAAACCTTTGACCTGCGCCTGTGTCTCAGTGTTGCAGCTTATTTGAATTGTTTAAACAATAAATCAGTTTTATACTTACTTAGGTAAGAGCGCATTACCTTGTAATCATTGCAAATTGTAAATTAGTTGTTTTCTTACAGTTTCGTCATAATTTCACCATGGGCAAAGATTACTACAAAATTTTGGACATCAGCAGATCCGCTAACGAAGTGGAGATTAAAAAGGCCTATCGTAAGCAGGCAATGAAGTATCATCCTGACAAAAACAAGAGTCCTGGGGCAGAGGGCCAATTCAAAGAAATTGCTGCAGCCTATGAGATTTTATCTAATCAGGAAAAGCGCAAAATTTATGACCAGTTTGGAGAGGAAGGATTCGAGAATGGCCATACAACCACATTTGAACAATCTTCGGCTTCTGAAGATATGCTTCCATTTGTCATCGGAGTTGCCGGTTCTGTGCTATTTGCATTTGCCGCATATAAAACCTTTGAGTTTTTTACCAAGAAAAAGCAAACACCAGTAAAAGAAAACGATTCCTCATCGGATGATTAATGTAATTAGTTGCTTTTAAGAGCTAATACTCGAATAGTTATAAAAATATAAAATACATTTTTAGTTTGGAGTTTGTTGTTGTATTACAGCATTAAGTTAAGTAATCAAATTAGATATGTTTTGAAAACAAAAGAGTACAACTGAGTTCAGACGCAAAAATTGAAAAACAATTTTGAAAAATTATATTGTTGAATAAAAGAAAAAATAAGTTGATGTAATTATATGCTGTACCAAAGGTATGTAACTGCCAAAAGGAGGTACAAGTACATACAAATATTGTTGATCAGTGTCAACAGTCTATCAAGTCGAGTCGATATAGCCATATCTGTCTGGCCGTATGAACAAAAGGATCGTAAGCTGTGCCGGAAATTGCAGATGCAGTGAAACATACTCAAATATGAATCGACAAAAAATTTTTATCCTTTCAAGCGTGACATAAGACTCTGACTAATCAGCGATAAGGCCGCCTGCCCAAAATACTTAAGATAACCATAATTTAGCCAAAAGGACACTCCCGATCAACCGAATAGACTCAACATGTTTTTTCTTTTGCCTTTTGATTTTCGGTGTCATAAAGTAAGCTTTTGGCCTCTGCTTTTGTTGATTTTATTAGAACAAACTATTTGATAAATTTGGATGATAAAAGATGGATGCAAAAATTTTACCGTTATGATTTATTTCTGTTTTGCTTGGTTATGCCATAAAATGAGCTTTTTAGTCGATCATCCAAATAGACTCAAAGGCTGTAATTTTAGTTTGTGATAAGCTATGCGCTTGAAGCGGTTTATTTTGTTGTCAAACGCAATTTCCGATTAATTAAACACAAAATGGGGCGTGGTACTGCCCTAACATCAGAAGAAAGAGGCAAAATATTGGCTAATAGAGAGTGCAACCTTACAACCAGGCAGATAGCTGCAAAAATTTCTAAAAGTCAGACTGTTGTGTCTCATTTTTTAAGAAACCCATCAAACTTTTGGGAAAATAGGAAAACGGCCACAAGAAAAGCACTTACTGCTTACGAAAAGCGAAGAATTCTTCGAAAAGCATCAAATTCAATGTGCTCTGCAGTTAAAATTCGATCGAATTTGGGAGTAAATGCAAGTATAGCAACTGCACGGCGAGTGATACGCAAAGCAAAACATCTAAAGAGATTGAAACTAAAAAAAAACCACCGCTTACCGACATTTGTAAGCATTCTCGCCTTGTTTTTGAACGGAGTCACATGACATGGAAAAACGACTGGTACAAAATCGTTTTTTTCTGACGTAAAACGTTTTAATTTGGACGGACCAGATGGATTTCACTATTACTTCCATGATTTAAGAAAGGAAGAACACCATTTGACCCGTCATCATAGCCGTGACGGTGGACTAATGGTGTGGGGGCCATTTCTTACTATGGGACATTCGAACTGCAGTTTGTCTCATCTAGGATGAATGCCAAACGCTACAAGGAGCTGCTCCAAAAGGCATTTCCTCACTTCTCCAACATTTTTGGGCCAATTCCTTGGACATTCCAACAGGATAATGCCCCAATGCACACAGCTAGAGAAGTAAAGAAGTGGATTAAGGACCAAAATGATACCCTCATGGAGTGGCCTCCTTATTCTCCCGACCTTAATATTGTCGAAAATGTGTGGAAATGGCTTTCCCGTAAAGTCTATGAATCTGGTAGACAATTTGATGATATCGCCATCAATACCGCTTGGAACGAAATTTCTTTGAATTATTTGCAGTCCCCTTATGATTCAAATTCAAATAAGCGTTGCATATTTGAAAAATGTTGTTATTTTTATAAGTTTTTAGAGCTTGAGTCTATTCGATTGAACGATAAAATTAAGTATTTTTTTTGGTTCAGTAACAAAAATATATATTAAAAATAAACCATTTCATTTAAAACTCCCATTTTTGTTTTGTTTGATTTGTTATTGAATACTGACTGAATAGTAAAAAAATTCATCCTTGTTTACTTTGGTCGGCCTTTTAATTTTCAATCATAACATTTTATGAAAAAACCTTGAGTCTATTTGGTTGATCGGGAGTGTATTTACGCATAAACATGAACCCTTTCTTCTTCTTCTCCCAAACCCTTGTTTACCTCTTTTCGGACTCGCTTATGCTCCTCCTGAGGTGTGGGTATGCGATCTCAGCATTCGTTTGCAGGCATTCCGATCCTGGATCATATCGTCGCTGATATTCGTTAGTTATGGACTTTCCTTTTACACCGGCGGTTGTCTCCTGACCCGGTAACCAATCGCATACAACGATCTTTGGAAGATCTTTAAGATGTTAAAAATGTGCCTCAGGCTCAATGTGAGGGTAAGTATGCCTGCATCCGACTAGTTCTCTTTTAGGGGCCTCTTACGCCAGGCAGAGAATACCGTGGTGCTAAATTATATTACAGGAATTTTTAATTTTGACAGAAATTTCCAATTCAGTTTTTTTGTATGAAAAAATAAGGCTAACACGGCTAACATGTAACAAAAAAAAAAGAAATAAGGTTTCAGTGGAGTGAATAGCTTATCTGTATAATTCTACTATGATCGGCCATGGTTCCATAACATCTACAGTTCTTATCCGATTTAAAGATCTTACTTACACTCGAAATATTCATAAAAGGATTCAATTTCAGCCTAAAGCTTAATATAATTTTTAAAAAATGTTTTTCGTTAATAAAGAACAAACCGAAAATTTGTAATTTTTAAAAATGGTAAAAATTTACACTTTTTTTCTACTTTGGTTGTTTGTAACTTCAATAATTTTTATTGAATCTCTACATAATTGTATACCACTGTAAAGAGCACATCAATACCTTTCGATCTCGTCTTTGATGTCGATACAAAAGTTTGTTCACGAGATTTTTTCAGAGGAATAACTGTAAACAGTGCCAAAAACATGTTTTTCGAAAATATCTCGAAAACGGTGCTTAAGAAAAAAAAAAAGGTTGCCATTTTCGTGTTTCTCGACCCAAAATTATTCTAAAAAACACTTTTATACGAAGGTTCACTCGATGACCCTTAAATTTGTAAACTAGTGTAATTGCATAAAGAGAGAGAGTAACGGGCATAACATCAGCACGCATAACGAAGTGGAGATTAAAAAGGCCTATCATAAGCAGGCAATGAAGTATCATCCTGACAAAAACAAGAGTCCTGGGGCAGAGGGCCAATTCAAACAAATTGCTGCAGCCTATGAGATTTTATCTAATCAGGAAAAGCGCAAAATTTATGATAAGTTTGGAGAGGAAGGATTCAAGAACGGAAATACAACCAAATTTGAACAATCTTCGGTTTCTAAGAATATGAAACTATTTATCATCGCAGTTGGCGGTTCTGTGCTATTTGCATTTGCCGCATATTTTGCCTACAACATCGTCGAGTTTTTCACAAAGAAAAAGGAGACACGATTCCTCATCGGAGAGTGAAACGGACTCAGTTACAAAAATTCGCAAATAAATGTAAAAAACTAGTTTAATTAGTGAAAAGGTAAATTTATATAATTATACCCTGTACCAAAGGTACTTGCAAATATATGTAACTGGCACTTTTTATTTTTTATGATAGCTAGTTTTTATTCGTGGTTCCTTTGTTTTATTCTAATCACTAATTTTGCTATCCAAAAATTTTTTTTTTATTTTTATTTGCCTGTGAAAATCAATCATTTGAGTTACGAGCTGATAACTACAACAACAAGAGACAAATTTTTATTTGAAAATATAAATATACGTAAAAATGTCACAATTTTATGACATTAAGTTAATAGATAATGACAATTTAATTAAAGCTTTATAACAAATTCCAAATTTTTTGTTTTTTATTTGAGGGTCAAAGGCATATTAGTTTTGTGCAATGTAAGTAACAGGCAGAAGGAGGCGTGACAGACCATAAATAGTTTATACCGAAATGCTTATTATAATCCCGGGTCGGGTAGAGGACTATGCTATGTCCGTCCATATGAACACATAGACATCGGAGACCACATATTTTTGGTATACCTATGCACACACAAAACAAAATTTTTAAAAAATAAAAAAAAAAAAATTGATTGAAAGCTAAAATACTAAAGTTGCTATGATAAAGCATGCAGCAATATAATAATATTAAAAAGGGTTCAAGGTCGGGCACAATCTCGACTGTACCATATAGTTTTATATAAATTTTAATTGTATACAAAAGATAATTGCAGACAAATAAACTAATCATTTAAAAATATTACAAAATCTCCAAACAGTATTTTTGGTATATTTTTTACGCATAAATTCTTGGTATTTATGCAATTTTGATAAACGGTATCACTTGTTGCGAACAGCTGCTTGATACAATACAACGAAAGCAGCTTTCGTTGTTAATTTTTACTTTGTAAGTAAATAAACTAACTTTTAAAGTACATATCACATTGTATCGTATGTAAGCAAAGGTTTTAAACAACATGCAATTAAGTGAAGAAGAAAAACAAGAAAAAGTGAATGCATATTGTATGATATTTCCGTTTCACACCAAGCAACAAGTACAACAAATCTGTGAGCATCTCAATTGGGACGGTAAGAGTTTATAGTGATAAGAGATTATTATTCTTGTCCAGATTACTGCGCAGTTACTGTAATATTATCCATAAATTACGTTTTAATATTATTTGCAGAGTGTAATTGCGTTGATCGTTTGTGTGAGACACAGCCACAAGCCGTTGATATGTCGGATTCTCAAATGGCGGGAAATTCTGCGAACACAGCAGAAAATATGACGAGCTGGTTTGCTCAAAAGTTGCAAATAACAGATCAGCAGCCTATAAGCAATCAAAATCAGAGTAATACTAATAACAACAACAATATAACTCTTCAAAAAAAGTATGCCACAGCTACAGCTCCTGTTAAAATGTCTCCCAGTAGCAGCAACAGTAGTAATGGCTATTGCAAACATTTTAACACCATTTCAATGAAGGCGAAAGCTGGCCAAAAATTAATGATTATCATGCGCGGCGTTCCTGGCAGCGGCAAATCAACTTTAGCCGAGTCCTTGTTACGCCAAAGCTGTCTTCTAGATAAATATAAAGCCACTGATTTCATATATAGCACAGATCACTACTTTTACACATCGCGTGGCTATGAGTTCGATGCCACCAAGTTAAATGATGCTCATATCTGGAATCAGCAGCGTGTTCGTCAAAAGGCAGCCGAAGGCTGGAGTCCCATCATTGTGGACAATACAAACGTTATGATCTGGGAGATGCAACCTTATGTGCAAATTGCTGTGTCCCAAGGCTACGTTTTGGAATTACTAGAGCCACAAAATAGCTGGTGTAAGTCGGCCAGCAAACTAGCTCAGAAAAATATCCACCAAGTGCCACGGGAGAGCATACAACGCATGCTCGAGCGTTACGAAAAGACAACTGTGGCGGATTTGATAAAGGTAGTGATAGCATTAGAGATACATCATGTGTAATTATGTATTCCTTTTACCTATTCGTTTCTTCACAGTTGCTCAAGGAAACTAAATACACCGTGCCACTACCGCAGCTGCGCCAGCAGCCGCCTTTACTTGCTGTACCAGCACCGCTTACGCCATCAGTTCCGCCCACAATGACAGGAAGCAATCCTACGTTTAAGCGTGAGCTACAAGTGACTCCAAATTCCGCTTTTAAGCTGAATGTTAATGCTCAAAGTTGGAAGCCCTTTGAGATAAGTGCGTCAGACTATTGGGGCCAAGCAGAAACAAAGCCTGCTGTTAAGCCCGCCGGTGAGACATCGTTATTGGATTTGTTGCGCGATGAGCCCACGGCTGCAGAGGAGCCAAGAAACGCACAAGACGAAAAAACCACCATTGAGGCATTTCAACGTCATAGTCTGAACTGCCCACATGAGGCTGAAAATTTCAAACAATTGCGGCAAATGTATCCCAACAAGGTGGTAACTGGATTGTGGGACTTGTATGTAAAGTGCGCCGGCGAGCTAGACTGGGCTGTAGACATTTTGCTGAAAGAGGATGAGCTAAACACAGTGTCTAACTATGAGACGGAAATCATGGAGGAATTGGGCGAGACTTTTCAATGCGCCTGCAATAACGCCAGTTTGGATAAATCACCCTTTGATGCAGCAGTGGCAGAAGGGGCAGACGGAAGCAAGTCCAATTGCCTTACGCCCAAGCTACTGGGTCAACGCCCTCCAAGAAATCGACGCAGTCAATCACAAGGAGCTGCACATAAAGAGCTGCAACTGCAAATTGAAAATTGCTTTGTGTTGGGCGATGATCAATACTCGGAGCACACGCGCAAAATACGTGACTTACGCAATGGCATACTAGAGCAGCCCCTGCCAATAAATGTGACAGATATAAACACCAGCACAGTTAATGAGGAGGAGGAACTTGAAGTTGAAGAGGAGGAAGACAATAGCTTGCTGGAAATAGAATTAGGAGAGCAAATGATCGATCAGTTGTGTAATGCCTTCCGATGGGAGGGCTCCTTGGGCGAAATGTTACCCAAAGAGAAAAAGGCCACGAAAGTATTTATTCCACGCTTCCTGGCCAAGCAAGTGTATATGCTCTGGTTGGAATCTGTTTTTAATAACATGGAGGAGCAGCGCCAGCAAACTCTTCGTGACGATGAGCAATTTGCGCGCCTGCTTAAGCATCCAAAATATGCTGAGTGCACCGAATCGCCGGAAAACGTAAGTGAACTGCTCGACATGGAGCTGGCATGGAGCATTTGCAACAGTGACCAACAGACGTCCCAGCAAGCGGCGCAGCAGACACCAAACGATATTGCCACGCACTTAACTAAAATGAAGCTATGTGAAAAGTTTCCGGAAGTGCCAAATGAGACAGTGCTAGAAATATTTGCTGGCACAGGCAATAACTATGGAAAGACTATAGAGGTCCTAGACAGTAACGCCCACAGCTCGATTAGTCGTGATGAACTTTTTGAACAGGCACGTCTCGAATCTGAGAAGGTATGTACTTTGGATAAATACATACATATAAATCTATTTTATTCTATCTATTTGCTATTTGCAGCTCAATGAGCAGCAAAAGAAACCACCCGATGGTTCCAGCAACGGGCGGAGCGGGGGCACACCACAGCGCACAATAAAGTCACCGCAGCTGCAGGAAGACGCCAAAAATGCAGCCCTACGCGATTTCGAAGAAACACGCAATTTAGCCGCACACCATGTCCAGCTCAAGGCCGAGTGTCTGCTAAAAGCTAGACAGGAGGCACAGCGCGGAAATGGCGGCGTGGCGTTATACTACTCGGAAATTTCAAATTTGCATAGGGCAAAGATTGATATTTATAATCAACGTGCCGCCAATTGCATCATGGAAGTGCACAAATATACGCAGAACAATCCAGACTTATTAGACCTACATTATTTGCATACGCAGGAGGCTATTAGCTGCTTGGATTTGTTTTTGGATGAGCATATTACAACCTTGCGCACTACAGCCAGACCATATAAGCATGTTTTTATTATAACTGGCCGTGGTCTGCACAGTACCAATGGTGTGTCCACTATTAAAAACCGTGTGAGAGCACGTCTGGGTGAACGTCGTTTGCGGTAAGTGGTTTTGAAACGAATTTAGCCTAAAGCTAATGTTTCATATCTTTCAGCTGGACAGAAGTTAATCCCGGTTTGCTAAAAGTCAAATTGTTCTCCGCTTCACGTCATGCCAAGAACTTTTAGTTAGATAAAGTCAGGTTTATATTAAACTTTTGTTTACTTAACGATTGAAACAACCAACTGCGCTCTAAAAAGTAGGATTTGGTCATGTTTGTGCAGATTCTTGCAGCTGTTTAGGGCTTATATGATTTTCTTTTTATTTTCCTTCAATAATTGTTTTGTATTTTGATTTACAAACTGTTTTCTTTAATGATTGGTTAGTTTATGATTAGACGTTTATAAAACATTCCTTACTAATTTGTTAGGCTATAAATATTCAATTAAGTGCTATAACATAAATTTCAAATATTTTCATATTTTGCCAAACGCAAGTTTTTAAAATTGAAACTGGTGCTGTTTGTTATAGCTTTGGTAATGGGTAGTAAACATCGAAATATGTATTTTTAAAATGATGTATATTTTTTTAAGAAATCAAAAACGAAAATGAGCTCGTTAAAAACTGTGACGCTAGTACTAAAGAAAGGAATGCCATTTTTAAGACCTACTTTATATAGTTACCCTTAAAATTTATTTGTTTGCTAATTTAGTGTTACTTTACCTATGCCGTCTTAAAAAAATATATATATATATCTTAAAGCTAAGCACTCTGGCTTAACCAGAGAAAAATAACTTTTAACGTTTATGCAAACATCGGGATCCCGAAATTTATCGGTCATATCTTTTTACCTACAAATTTATTAAACATAAGAAACATACAAATTTTATTTTATACTCATTGTATTGAGTTACACCAAAAATTACAAATAAATGACTAGTTGTAAAAAAAAAATAAATTTATATTTACTCAATTTTTAATTTTTTTAATAACTTGCCGTTTTGTTCTGTTGGTGAAACGCATTGTTTATTTAAAAATCTATTCTAATTGTTCAAACTTAAAATTAATCACCAATTTCGGTCTTCCACAACACAAAAGCCTACATCACTGACTGGGTCTAACAGCTTGTATTGCTTTCAAGGGCCTTTGCTAGATCCATTTTCTAAACTAAACTGAAGTTTTTGTATAATCTGTTGCAGGCTTAGGATTACAATTCTTATAGACTTCGACTTGAGCTTACCTGTTGCACCTTTTAATTACTTCAAAATATGGCCCACTTCTGTGCAGGTAGCTTGATTAGGCACCTGTAGGATTATTCGTGCATTTGTCACATCCCAGCTGCGCTTATACTCCACAAAAAAATAACACAAATACTGCTTAGTGTTTTGAACATGGAGAGACTTTCTTTTATTGTAATCTTACAAACATGCATACATCTAGTTTTTAAATTCCTAAAATGTAGTACACAAATACACATAGCACCGTGTAAACGTGATAAAGAGAGCCATGGGTAGGCATGCTTAGAAATTAACATATACTAATAAAAATCGAAGACAGTCTATAATAATAAATGGCTAGAACTTTGGCTGAACACGCTCTGTCTTATGCAAACTAAGTAAATTCGTTGGCGGCGTTGCGTTTGCCTGGGGATGTAGGACGAGCCACAGGAGATTGATTTTCCTTGCCGCTGTTCATACGATTCATGGCCACCAGTTCCAAGAGATTAGCGCGACTGCGTCGTGGCGTAGCGCGTGAACCGGCACTGCCCACGCTGCTGCCGCTATTGTTCAGTTTCTCGCGTGGTGGTGTGTGTAAAAAGACTCCCTCAAATATGGTTTCCAAGCTGCTGTTGCTGCGATTAAAGCCTGTCATGGAATCATCTGCCTTGTCGCTGGGTGGACTTATCTGTGCATTAATTTCATGTAGAGCAACATACTCGGGATTGCTCTGACGGCCGGGGCTACGCTGCTGCTGTAAAGGCAGAGGCTGCTTCGGTGTAAGCACGTCCACTGCTTCGCTCATGTCATTGTCAATGGGCGAGGGCGTGCGTCCATGTGGTGAATAGGCGCGTATCTCAAAGACGGGCAGCCCATCGCAGTCCGTAGGTTCAGTCAAATCGCGCTCAAATGCCACTGACAGATCACTTTCGCTGGACAGCGAGGACAAAGAGCACTGCAAGCGAAAGGAACTATTTAGCTGCGGCTCGTAGCAGGATAAGTTCTGCAGGCTGGTCAATGATGTGCTATCTACCGTGTCAGATTTGTCCATCTTGTATGCGTTTATATTGCTGCAGGTCTTTATATTGCTGTTGCTATGCTGTTGCATGTCATAAATTTGCCGAGGTACATCTAGTCGAGACGCCTCGAGCTGTTTGCCTTTTGCGCTTGCCTGATGCTGGGTTGCGCGTGATTCGTGGAACTTTAAAGCGGCTGCGGTGCAGGTAGATGAACTTAGCTGGCTCAAGAAATTTGTTTTTTGATTTTATTTACTACTTTTACGTTAAATGCCGTAAATATACGCTGCCGCACCGGTCGGCGGCGATAAACAAATGAAAATTATTTAAACACGACTGTCAAAAGTGTTCAAAGTGAGTTTTGGTGTTTTACAGCACATGTAAAAGTAAACTCAATATGTGTTGGAAAATTCGTGTGGGCACAACAGTGCGTGTGCTAGCAAGCAGCTTTGGGAAGCGCTAAAAACATAATGCGTGCGAGCATATAGCTTTTGCCAGCCTGCGCCAACAAACAGCTTTTGACAGCTTACAAATGCGCGGCACAGACACTAACAAGCTGCTTGCTTTAAAAACACAGTTTTTTGTTTATTTGCATTTTTTTTATAACTTTTATTCGAATTTGTCTTTTGTTGTCGTTGAGTTTTTGTTTTTTTTTTTGGTTTTGCTCATTAAACAATTTAATTAGTGAAATTATCGTACATCATCAAAAGTCATAAATTGTAGTAAATACTATGTATATGCCTTTTCATTTTTATACACCAATTAATACAATAATTTTTTTTTTTTTGCTACTTATTGCTCAAAGTGCAATAAAACATTTAGTTTTTTTTTTTGTTTTTAACGTTTACATTAATAGTATATTTTAATAATTAATTTGCAAGCTTTTAGCTGCGCTCTACAGTACACTCAACAGTTTGTATTTGTTGTTTGTCATAAAAACAATTAGCTAAAATTAGATTAAATTAAATTATTTAACAAATATTTAAAGCGTATTTTAAAGTATACATATAAATACAATATATGCGTTATAATTTTATTTAGTTGTAAAATTTATCCAAATTTAAATACATTTATTTAAAGTAAATAGTTTTAAACGCTATTACCTAAAAGAAACAAAATAAATATTCTTTTATTTTGGAAGTTTTAGTTGAGCTTCGCATTTGCATATTTAATTTTTTACTAACATTAATTATTTTTTTTTTTTGTATATTTTATTATGCATAGAGTGAAACATGAAAGTTTGCAACAATGTTGTGCCTAAACATTTATTTAAATTCAATTATTTGTAATGCTTTTTTGTAGTTACATTACTGCTTATACATATTTTATTGAAGTTTATAATTTATGTATTTTTTTTTTTTTTTTTTTGGTATAATTTTTAAGACTTTTCGTACAACTTGACCTTGCTATGCGCCCATGGCAATAAACCCCTTCCACGTTTCCTGTGCTTTGCCTTTTTATGAGTATATAAAGGGTAAAGTAAAGGGTCATCAATCTTGAGATTTTTTTTTGAAATAAAAAAAAAACACAAAAATTTCAAATGAATCGGAAAATCGTTATTATCATTCCAAGCGGAGGTTCCAATTTTCGATGACGCGGTCCGGAGCGTGAAATTAATTGTTCACCGAATTGGATCCTCAATATGTCTGTCCATTGTTTCACGGGCTGTGTGGCAAGTAGCGCCGTCTCGTTGAAACCAAATGTCGTCGAGATCTCGGCCTGGGGTCTGACCAGCGACATTTTTGAAGAAATATGGACCGATGATTCCACCGGCCCATAAACTACGCGCTGGACGCGGTCTATTCGGTCGTGTGTCATCCAATAATGAATATTGGGTCTCAAATTTGTTGATGGCGAATAGTGGTCTCAGTAGGTCGATTATGGCGACCATAAAATGGTTCTTTGCAGAACGCGAATTTTCGTAATATAATTATAGGTACGATTCGTAAACGTTGTTCAGGTGTAGGTTTTTCCATTATGAAATGGCAATGAAAACTGAATAAAAAACACATAGCAACTTGACAGTACTCCCGCTTGGTTTATCAAAAAACCCTTATTGAAAAAAAAGGCTCAAGATTGATGACCCTTTATGTAGTATGTATATAAATGTAACAGTTTGCAGTTATCTATTTTTGTGCCCGTGTTCTTGGAATGACACTTTATACAAGTTTTAAAGGATTTAATTTTTAATAATCCGATACTAATCAAGTCAGACTCATAATAGAATATTCGAACACTACTTTTTTTTTCTCACTTGATTCGAGACTCACGGTTTGAATTCACTTGACATTCGCAAACGTTTAAAACAATTATGTTTCGCCCTATTTCAATATATTGATTATTGGAAACTCGCAAAGATAATTTTTTTGGGAAAAGCTGAAAATTTGTTGAAATCGTTAAAAATTTGCGAATTGAAAAGGTGAGTTAAACCCGGTAAAACTATTAGTATTTTCAGCTATCTATATTTTCCATTTTCACACAACTCATAAAGTGGACAAACCCAGCAAAGTCAGCAAACGAGTTCCCACAACTTCTTTGGCACATACTTAAAGTAGCGCTCTAACTACCTGTATCACCCCCCTACTTCATGCCCAAAAGTCTTTTGAATGCGCGTCTATAATCCAAATTAAATATGGTATATATGACCGGATTGAGACCGGAATTAATATAACCCAACCAGGTAATAAAATTCTTAAACTTATTGGTTGGACAGCAGCTCTGACAAAAGGGTAGTATGACGTACATTAAGAAGAAGGGCAACCAGCATATGACAAATACGCCCATAATGATGCCCAAAGTGCGTGCCGCACGTCGCTCCTTGGACAGCGAAATCTTTTGCTTCTCCTCTATAAACTGATAGACACCGCCAGCTTTCTTTTGCAGCGGCGTAGCCGTTAATGTGGATGCAGCACCCATGGACGATTGGGGCGGCGTCAATTTCAGCGAGATCTGCTCATTGTCAGCATCTGTGGCCGGACTAACGCATACCTGTATGCAGCCCTTGGGATCGCTGCCGCTTTCAGTGCTGATCTCGGCATTATCGCTGGCATCCGATTTGGAGGCCAAATTATTGGAGGGCGGCAATAGCTGTTGCTCTGTGGCCGTGGCCTGAGCCTTACGTGCCGTTCGACCCTTGCCATGCTTTATGGAATCTTTGATTTTGGCGCGTCTGGATTTCTTAACCAACACTACAACATGTTGTGGTTGCTGCTGTTGTTCGTTGTTGGCTGCTTCGTTGTTTACATGCGTCTCACTGCTAATGCTCTCCTGATCATTTTGTATCATGGGCGTGCTAAAGTTGGCTCTATCCCGGCCACAGCAGATTAGGCTGGCACAATAGCTGCCCAGTGCGCGGCTCTTGCTGGCGGCATTGCTGCCACTTTTGCTGCTGGCATTAATCGTTTCCAGCTCTGCAGATTTGAGCGCTATGGTCTGCAGCTTGTTGGCCTTGGCGCGCTCTCGCAAACGCCGTCTGGTGGCCACAAAGATTTCGATGTACACAATGGTCATGATAACCAGCGGTATAAAGAAGGAGCCCAGCGAGGAGTAGATAACATAGCCGCGCTGTGAGGTCAGCTCACAGGGCGTGGCGCTGGTAAACTCATCCGGCCAATCGTTCCAGCCTATTAAGGGTGGGCTACTTATTAGCAACGAGAGTATCCAGACGCCCGAGATGAGCAGCAAAACACGACCCACTGTGCGCTTTTGCGCATAGTTAATGGGATCCGTAATGGCCCAGTAGCGATCCAAAGCAATGGCGCATAGATTGAGTATGGACGAGGTGCAGCACAGTATGTCACAGGTCAGCCACATTTTGCACAAATGTATGCCAAACTCCCAGCGACCCAGTATGGAGTAGGCCACATTAAAGGGCAGCACCAGCAGCGCCACCGTCAAATCCGCCACGGCAAGCGAGACAATGAAAAAGTTTTGCACTATGCGCAAGGGCTTATAGGTAAAGACGCTCAATATGACCAATATATTGCCAATTATGGTCAGCACTATGATAACCGAGAGCACCAAGGCCGTTAACAAGGCCTCCCACTCGGGCACGGCCAGCTGTATGCCCAGAAAGCTGCCATGCAGCTCCTCCACCAATAAGGCGCTGCATTCATCTGGCTCAGCCATGGTAGCGGTCGTTGTTGTCAGACCCTCGACCAATGAGCCGGAAATATTGGCTGCCACCGTGGTTGTTGCATTTGCTGTTGCTGCTGTTATTGTTGTTGTTGCTGTTGCAGTGGCAGTTGCCGTGACTGTAGTTGCGGTTACCGCACGACTGGCCATATAGATTGGACTCGTTCCCATGGAATTTCCAGCTGCTGCCGCACCGCTCCGTGTATGGTTTACGGCAGCGGCCGCAGTCAGCGCTGCTGCAGCCACCGTTGTGGTAACATTTATGAACAACATTTGATCTGCCGATGGCATTTTGCATTTTGTGTGGTACGTCTTGTGCTTGCTCTGCCTACATGCCTGCTGCTTGAGTATCCTAGTTGCGGTGCCACATGGGTTGTGGCTTTGGTTTGTCTGTCGTGTGGCACAATATGTTTGTAGTCCTTTTTGCTGTCTTTATTGCTGTAATTACATAAACAAATAAAGGCTTATTAGTAGGACAAATATTAGAATAATGAATGAAGAATGCGTATTATGTTCGTGTTTCAAGATGATTAAGTTGAAAGGTGACAAAATTTTTTTTTTTTTTTGTATTTGTACAATTCAAAAAAATTAAAGAACTTAAAATTCTGTAAAAAATAGGTCTACAATAATATCATCTCATCGTCATCAGTTGAGATATGTAGAATATTTTTCCAAATCAACTCAAAAAAAAAGCATAAACCAATTTCTTATAATTTATTTCATTCTATTTATTTTCAAAGGTAGTTTTTAATAATTTCATAATTTAGTTGCAATTTAAAAATTTGAGGCATTCACGATTTCTGTAGAGTTGAAAGTTGCGCGAAAACTCAATTAACTAAGGCGTGAACGCCCTTTATATGAATTTCAGCTTTTATGTTTTTATTTGAAAATTTCAAATTTGGCGCCTGAACACCTCACCGTTTTTATGTTGGCTCAGACAATATTGCTTAATTTATTATAGTAAATAATATGCATAAGCTCTAAATGTTGCATTGCGTCAAATACAGGTCAATTAATAAAATTCACTGCGCCGCTTTTTACAGCGTTTAATAACTCCGACGCGGTCGCACCCGGTGCGCTACTAGTTAAATATATCCTTATTTTCGTCCTTCACGAAACGCCTTTTCATTTGGGGCACGGACTCTATTTCCTTCACTCACTGACCCTTCTTGTTTCACTAGTTTTCTCACACTTCCTTCGTTTCACAAACTCACTAGGACTGTCTCGATTTGGCTGGCCTCGATCGCCGCCATATCCTGATATTCCCGCCCAAACCTATACTCATTAATCCTAAACGGCACTCTGCTTATCTACTTATTTATCCTTATACTTAGATAAGAGAGTCCGTGTACCTCACACTATCCCTATCACCTACTCTACACTTACACCTACGCACTAATACCATTAACCTACGCACTAATACTAAACAATAATTAGAGCGCCAAGTTTAAAGGCTAGTGTTGGTGAGAGTGGCTGCGTTTTCACCGCTACTCTCACCGAGCAGTCCAAGCAGTTTTCCTATGGCCCTATTGGCAAAATAGGAAAACAATTGTGAGACGGCAAAGTGCCTGAAATAAACTAACGATCTCAACATTTTAGCCAAGTTTTGTATAAACTACAGTTTCTTCAGTTTTTGACAATGTATCATGAAAGCAACAATCGAAAAAGCCGCAAACTTCAAAAGCGGCTCTTCAACTTAACTATCGGCAGCTTTATTTGAAGCATTTATTATGCCTGTCGAATATTATTCAATGGAAATTTCAAATACGATTTAAAAAGCAAAAAACTAATTTATTTGAAAAGAAATAGAATTGTGAGCATAGTTGCTATACTAGTCAAACTATTTTTGCGATATCTATATTTTGGCAAGTATGAGCTAGTTGCATTACTTTTTTTATGAAATGGCTACAGTAATACCCATGTTACTAACCGCGCAAATAGACTGTCTTCAATTGCTTTATATGATGCACAGAACGAAGTTCTGCAAACTTTATATTAAGTTTGTGAATAATCTTTTAGCTGTGCATCGGGATATTGTACAAAGTTTTGGAAGCGCTGTTTACCATAGTGATCTACAATATCAGCTACTGTTAGGTTTAAAATTGGGATTCCTGATACTAGAACTGTACAACCATATAATTTCAAATGATCGCTTATTTACCTTTCGCTGTGTATTTTTTGAGATCCTGTACTGTTCGTACTTTGCCTATCAAATGCTGCTACTAAGCTGGCATGGAGTCCTTGTGAAGTTTCTGAAACACTATTTGAAGTTGCTGCAGGAGGGTCGAAAACCCGATAAATTACTTCGAAAGCGTTTACTCAGCTTATCTTGGATCTATGGCAATCCGTGGCAAATATGATATTTAAAAGTCTTGCCTTCAGGCATATACTGGCGCTATTTGCATGTACGTCATATATTACGATCATACTTGTGACAAAGCCGACAAATGGAAGTTTTTGTGGAAATGCAAACTTGGATACTTATAGTACATACTTTATAGTACATCTATATGCAACAGCGTTATTTCTTAAAGCCCATTCGGAATTATATAAGTTCTAAGTATTTAATTTGTAATCGCGAATTTTTTTTAGACTTTACTTGCTTTGTTTTGATGCACGTCTTATCAAGTCTGTCATATGGCGTAGCTAATAATACAATGGGCTACAGTATGTGTGATGAAGCTTACTCGGAAAATGATTCTTTGTTTTGATGTTGAAAATGAAATATGAGGTTTTACATAGAGGGTTTGGGTTGAGCAAAAGTTGAGTTGAGATTTAAAACTCCATCTTGTACATATTTTTGTTTCAAAAGTCAACTTTGTAACTCCTCAACTCAACAACAAGCGTGAATATCCTAAATTATCAACAAATATCAACAGTGTTGAAAAGTTCTGTGAATTTGAAACCCATGGCTATCTACTAAAAATTATTGGTAATTACAAATAAAATTAATTTCGTAAATGCTGTATTTTTTTTAGTTTAGTCTTAAAAATTTACTTAAATTTTATAATATGTTTTACAAGCTAGGCACTAAAATTAACAGAGTTAGATATAGTAATCTGTACAACTGAAACATAAACATTTGGTATAGATATAAATAAATATTGTAATAATATATAATATTGTATTGTCGTTGTATAGCCAAAGGGATCCAAAGAAAAAAAAACTATATTTTTGTTTCCCTTTTTTTTATTTTTATTTTTTATTTTTAACAAATTAAATCTAGTATTTAATACTAAACTTAATATTAATTCACCATGTTTATTTTTTGCTGCCGGAAAATAGCCGGACACGGGGCCATAAATTTTGTGAGAGCAAAAAAAATGTGAGAGAGAGAGAAGCAACACACAAGCTGACGCATACACACTGACACTCGTTTATATATGTATGTATGCTTGAATTTTAACAAACCAATGCATTTTATTTTTTCAATGAACATATAATTATTAATTATTTGAATTGAATACTTAATACATGTGTATGCGTGCTAATGCTTCAAATAAAAACATGCAATATTTGTTGCTGTCGTATACCCACAATACATACAACAACAGCTCTTGCATTTACATACATACATACATTAAGAAAACACGAGCAGCGACAGCCGACATAACCTACCTCATTAACATTCGCAACGAGAATGAAAAATATGGCCCCAGCAAAGAGAGCGACACGGCCATTTTACTCTTGCTTACTTATTATACAATGCTCAGCACTAACAATAAACATTAGTGTTGCAAAAGTCCTCAACTTGCAAACTTCTTAATCTTATCTTCTTAACACTGAAAAATACTAACGATCAGAGCATTTTCGCCAAGTTTTGTATAACCAACAAGGGATTAATAGGTTAGTTTTCCATTGGTAGTTAGATGACATATTGCTGTTCAAGCGCAAGTTGAACATTATTGATTTTTTCCTAATATGATTACCATGAAGTGCATTAGATTAAATGGAAATTGTTAATAATTAGTACATAAAGTGCACATTGATAATTTCCTTTTTCGTAAAGGGATTTCACAAAATTTTTAGTTTAGTTTCTGACAATGTATCGTGAAAGCAACAACCGAAAAAGCCGCAAACTTCAAAAGCGGCTCTTTAACTTAACTATCGGCAGCTTTAGTTGGAGCATTTATTATATCTGTCGAATACTATTCATTGGAAATTTCAAATACGATTCAAAAAGCAAACAACTAATTTATTTGAAAAGAAATCAAATAGTAACAATAGTTGCTATATTATTCAAATTATATTTGATATATGAATATTTGGCCAAGTATGTGCTACTTACAATGCTTGGGATGTTGGTAATTTTGACTTCCCAAAAACTGATTGAATTTGGAATTGGTTCGTTAGATATTTATGTGCAAGCATATTTTTATGAGGTGGCTACAATCTTAACAATTTTACTAACCGCGCAAATAGACTGCCTTCAATTGCTTTATATGGTGCACAAAGCCAAGTTCTGCAAACTTTATATTAAGTTTGTGAATAATCTATTAGCTGTGCATCGGGATATTGTAAAAAGTTTTGGAAGCGCTGTTTACCATTGTGAACTACGAAATCAGCTACTGTTAGGCTTAAAATTGGGATTCCTGATACTAGAACTGTACAACCATATAATTTCAAATGATCGCTTATTTACCTTTCGCTGTGTATTTTTTGAGATCCTGTACTGTTCGTACTTTGCCTATCAAATGCTGCTACTAAGCTGGCATGGAGTCCTTGTGAAGTTTCTGAAACACTATTTGAAGTTGCTGCAGGAAGGTCGAAAACCCGATAGACTACTTCGAAAGCGTTTACTTGACGTCTTTGATATCTATGAACGCATAAATCAAAATCATCAGCTTATCTTGGATCTATGGCAATCCGTGGCAAATATGATTTTAAAAAGTCTTGCCTATCTGGCACAAACTGGCGCTACTTGCATGTACGTCATATATTACGATCATATTCATGGCGCAACCGATAAATGGAAGTTTTTATGGAAATGTAAACTTGGAAACTTCTCTGCACCATTGCTTAATATACTGTTTATGGGCATCTTTAATGATCGATTAAAAAATTATCAAGATTTGTTATTACTACAAATATTTCACATTGAGATGGGGCATTTGCTGCCACCACCAAAAGCCAAATTATTGAGATATTCGAAACTTTTAAGTTTGAAGGTGAGTGGAAAGCAAATAATTGAGTAACTACATAATAATGAGTTGATAATAATCTTGTTTATTTATAGTACATCTATATGCAACAGCGTTATTTATTAAAGCCCATCAGGAATTTTATAACTTCTAACCATTTAATTTGTAATTGCGAATTTGTTTTAGACTTTACTTGCTTTGTTTTTATGAACATCTTATCATTTCTGTCATATAGCGTATCTAATAATACAATGAGCTACTGTATGTGTGATGAAGCTTACTCGGAAAATAATTCTTTGTTTTATGGTGAAAATGAAATGTGAAGTTTCGCATAGATTTTACAATTTTCTATTTGTATCACTGTATAATACTGAATAAAAAAAATTTAAATTTTAAAAGGCTTCAATATTTTCATTTATCTCGCAAATTTGACAAGTTTTTTTGATGCACTATATACATCAAGAGATCGAATTTGGTGTGCAGCTATTATGACACTGACCAATCTGCAGACGGTCAGAGCCCTTCATGCCCTATATATAAAAGACCGATTGCTTTCGGCAACTTAACTGTGACATTTTTACTATTAGGGTATTAGTTTATGAGTTCTTCTTCATTCCTAGTTTTGCGAATTTCAAATTTGGCCCCTATTAAAAAATAGAATATGTAACGTCTGGGTAGAGCAAAAGTTGAGCTGAGATTTAAAACTCCAGCCTGTATATTTTGTTGTTTCAAAAGTCAACTTTGTAACTCTTCAAGACCACAGCAAGCGTGAATACCCTAAATTATCACCAAATGTCAACAGTGTTGGAAAGTTTTTTAAATTTAGACCACTGGTTATTTGCTAAAAACTACATTAGTTGAAAAATTTAAGGGTCATCGTGTGAACATTCGTAAAAAAGTGTTTTTTAGGGTAATTTTGTTACGAGAAACACGAAAATTACAAACTTTTTTCTTTCTGAAGCACCGTTTTCGTGATTTTTTCGAAAAAAAGTGTTTTTGGGTACTTTTTTTTAATTATTCGTCAATATCCTGTGAACAAAATTTTGTATCGAAATTTTAGATCGAAAGGTATTGATATGCTCTACCAATTTCATCTTAAAAGTATCGTTTTGATACTCAAAAATACTAACGATCTGAGCATTTTAGCCAAGTTTTGTGTAAACAACAAAGGTGACATATTGCTGTTCAAGCGCAAGTTGAACATTATTGATTTTTTCCTAATATGATTACCATGAAGTGCATTAGATTAAATGGAAATTGTTAATAATTAGTACATAAAGTGCACATTGATAATTTCCTTTTTCGTAAAGGGATTTCACAAAATTTTTAGTTTAGTTTCTGACAATGTATCCTGAAAGCAACAACCGAAAAAGCAGCAAACTTCAAAAGCGGCTCTTCAACTTAACTATCGGCAGCTTTATTTGGAGCATTTATTATGCCTGTCGAATACTATTCATTGGAAATTTCAAATACGATTCAAAAAGCAAACAACTAATTTATTTGAAAAGAAATCAAATAGTAAGAATAGTTGCTATATTATTCAAATTATTTTTGCTATATGGATGTTTTGGCAGTTTAGAGCTTTTAATATTACTTGGAATGTTGTTACTTTTGACTACCCACAAAATGAAGGAATTGGGTTCGAACGATATTTATAAGCAATCATATATTTATGAAATGTCTACAATAATACCCATTTTACTAACCGCGCAAATAGACTGCCTTCAATTGCTTTATATGATGCACAGAACCAAGTTCTGCAAACTTTATATTAAGTTTGTGAATAATCTTTTAGCTGTGCATCGGGATATTGTGAAAAGTTTTGGAAGCGCTGTTTACCATTGTGAACTACAAAATCAGCTACTGTTAGGTTTAAAATTGGGATTCCTGATACTAGAACTTTACAACCATATATTTTCAAATGATCGCTTATTTACCTTTCGCTGTGTATCTTTTGAGATCCTGTACTGTTCGTACTTTGCCTACCAAATGCTGCTACTAAGCTGGCATGGAGTCCTTGTGAAGTTTCTGAAAGACTATTTGAAGTTGCTGCAGGAAGGTCGAAAACCCGATAAATTACTTCGAAAGCGTTTACTTGACGTCTTTAATATCTATGAACGCATTAATGAAAATCATCAGCTTATTCTGGATCTATGGCAATCCGTGGCAAATATGATTTTAAAAAGTCTTGCCTTTCTGGCTCATACTGGCGCTATTTGCATGTACGTCATATATTACGATCATACTCGTGACAAAGCCGATAAATGGAAGTTTTTGTGGAAATGCAAACTTGGATACTTATCTGCACCATTGCTTAATATACTGTTTATGGGCATCTTTAATGATCGATTAAAAAAATATCAAGATTTGTTACTACTACAAATATTTCACATAGAGATGCGCCATTTGCTGCTACCACCAAAAGCCAAATTATTGAGATATTCGCAACTTTTAAGTTTGAAGGTGAGTGGAAACCAAATAATTAAGTGCCTATTTGTTGATTATAATCTTGTTTTTTTTATAGTACATCTATATGCAACAGCGTTATTTCTTAAAGCCCATTCGGAATTATATAAGTTCTAAGTATTTAATTTGTAATCGCGAATTTTTTTTAGACTTTACTTGCTTTGTTTTGATGCACGTCTTATCAAGTCTGTCATATGGCGTAGCTAATAATACAATGGGCTACGGTATGTGTGATGAAGCTTACTCGGAAAATGATTCTTTGTTTGATGTTGAAAATGAAATGTGAGGTTTTACATAGATTTCAAAACATGCAGATGGACACTGCACTATATATGAAAAGATAACTTACTTTAATCAATCAACATGCAGCGAATGACTACTACTACTAGGGTATTCACTCTTACTGTGAGTTGAGGTGTTGCTAAGTTGCACAAAAAGTCAACAGCTAAGGCTTGAATCCCTTTTGGTTAGTTTGTAAGTTGAATTGTTGTACTTGTGCTTCTTCTTTTCTAACTTTATAAATTTTAATTTTGCTTCACTACTAAAAAGTATAATAATTGGTGTTTGGGTTGAGCAAAAGTTGTGTTGAGATTTGAAACTCCATCTTGTACATATTGTTTTTTCAAAAGTCAACTTTATAACTCCTCAACTCAACAGCAAGCGTGAATACCCTAAATTATCAACAAATATCAACAGTGTTGAAAAATTCTTTGAATTTGAAACCCCTGGCTATCTACTAAAAATTATTGGTAATCGGAACTCAGACACAGATTTAGTAAAGAAAAACCGGTCAAATATAACGAACATTGTAGAATTCATGAATACCCCAAGCGGTATTTTACTTTGCGTTTTTAATAATTGCCATAGACTTGTTTTTCTTTAACGCATGTTAACCAAAAATGTCTATAGATGTTCAAATATTTTATAACACTTAATATTTTAGTTTTGTTTTATAATAATAAACAAATTTACATATTAAAATAAACTTTGAAAATGTGTGGTTCTATGTAACTTTTATCTAAGTATGAAACAGTTTAGTTTAACTAAAAAATTCTATTCTACATTTTTTCTTGTGTCTCTTCAAAGGCTCGCTGAGTTGATCGATAATTGACATAAAGATTTTTTATCCATATTTGATCAGCTGTGAGCTTTTAAATAAAACATTAGCTGGAAAACAAAAATTTCATTCGAAATTTAATAAATTAAGTTTTTTGGTTATTTGTTTTGCGGATTTTCATTACAAGGTATGTAATTAAAAAAAAAAAATGATCTGCGCCCTGTGTTTATGTTGAATGTCGATATGAAAAAATTACATTTAGTACAAGCCATGGACAATACAAACTTGACCAAGTTGATGACGCCGAATAATTTTTTTTGTTACATTTTTTTATACTTTATATAGGTATTTATAAAAAATTACAAATTAAACTAGTTTTGTAAATGCTTAATTTTTGTTCCCCTTTTTTATTCTCTGCATATTTTCGCCCAGTTTCAACGTTTGATCTTCAACTGGTGGCTTAATCAGGAGTATTTATAACATCTGCCGATATACGGCTTTTGAAACATGAAAAAAAAGATATATTATCATAACTACTATTGTCGCAATTATAACTTAGAAAATAATTATTTCTTTTTCACAAAAACGGATTTTTTATGTGATTTGAATCCGACTACTTTGTTGCAAGTGAAATCAAATTGAATTGACAAAATAGGTTCAAAAGTTCACGTAATCGAAATTTTTACATATGATATATTGATATATTGATGATATTCTTAAATTCAATTTATTCCCATTTCAAGTTACACGTTTATTGATAACACTAGTTTACAAATCTTAAAACATTTTTTCATGGAACAAATTTCGAGGCATTTAAAAAAAACATTTTTCGAAAAAAAAAAAAAGTGACTTTACTTAAAAGCAAATATCTCTGGTTCTATTAAACTGATGTGGAGACTTTTTGTACTAAACTGTAGATAATTGAATTCCCTATCGATAATAACAAATTGGGACGGTATTTATGCATTCATATGAAATTTTTCTTAATTTTTAGCAAATTTTTGAAATAATTCTATTTTGAACGTAAATTTAAAATTTAAATAAATTTTTCATACAGTTTTTTCATGGCTCGTAAAAAAAAAATGGGTGGTTGTTTATCAAAATCGGAGAAAAATGTGGAAATAACAGGAATTTTTTTTTTAATTTGTTTTAACAACCAAAAGTTCAACCGATTTCGATGAAATATGGTAGAGTGCGTGGGATATACCAAATTTGGATATCTTCATAAACAAACGATTTATTCATCTAAAACTTTTGGTTTTTTTTCGAGGTCCTCTGAAACACCCCTATGGGATCTATATAACGTAACCCCGATTTCAAAATAAATTAAATAAACTTGTCTCCCGTAGGATAGCTAGCTCTTACCATCTCTGAGATCTAGGCGTTCAGACAGGCAGACAGGCAGACGGGCAGATGGACATCGGTAAACGACTTCTATAGTCACCCGGATCATACTTTAAGTAACTTTGGGGATCTCCGACGATTCCATTTATATGTTACATACATTTTCGGCTTGCACAAACTTAATGTACCCTTTGTACCATATGGTACAGGGTATAATAACACGCACAGCTTAAAACTTTGGCATACACGCGTGGTTCACATCTTGCATAAGAGGTTCACGTCTTGCATAAATGGTTGATGTCTGGCATTAAAAAAAATGTTCCAGCTAAATCGAGGTTAATTTTAAAAATCGGTTTTGCTTTTAGGGAATGCATTCATTAATAGAGGGTACATAATTATCAGGATATCTCAGAAGTGCAAACCAAAACCCAAATTGAACTTTTATGTTTTATTTACTGCAAATTGTTAGTCATCTGGCACATAGACAGATAAATATTTACTCCTAAAACTGATATCTTATACAAACCGTCATAAATTTTATTTCATCTGAGCTTGCCATATGCTGACTAAAATTTTTAATACTCAACTGTTTCGGAACAATTTGTTCTTTAATTATTTCAATTTCGCTCAGCATTACAGAAAGCTCTCCACAGTTTGTCATTTAATCAATTTATAATGACTTGACCTTGTATTGTCTATTGAGTTGCTATCTTTGCCAACTGCAAAAATCCTCTTTTAGATATTGTTACATTTTTCGTCAGACGCAAACTTTTCATCCTTTGGGCTACCTTTTTCCTTGCACCTGTCATGTACACACAGGATCCAAAACATATTGTCCCTTTTCACATAGGCAATTAATATATTTGTGTTGTTGCCATGTTGTCTCCATGTCTATGTAGTATAGTAGGTATATAAAGTATACAGCAGTCAGTATATAATATATATACTATATATGTAGCAGGTAGCATGCCTGCTGGCTTTGATTGCTCAGGTAACTTGAACTTTGTCACTTCCTAGTTTTGCATGCACATTGGCAACTTGTAGATAATTTTGTTTCAACATGTATCTCTTTGGATTAAAAGTTTCTGTTCAAATTTCATTTTGATTTTAAGCAGACAGTTCTACGATAAGCAATTATTATCAAGCAGAATATGGTAGGTGACTAAAAATTGAGATTTTTTTCTTAATTAATCCAGCTTGTACAAATTGGATAGCTTTATTTGTCTATAGCCTTGTTTTTGCCATTGGATTATTTGGCATCAAGTTTAAATTCATTGTAACTTTCGAAACTTTTAGTTCTTTAATAAAGGGCCAAAAAGGAGCAGCTCTTTAACTTTAAATTTATAGATATTTGACACTATTACAAGGTACTGGGCGATATAGTAAGCTTTGGAGTTGTCATCACAAAAAGATGCAGAAATATAAATTAATTCTACGATTTCGTGTATGGCTTGGATTAGAGTTACCGATTATTGTTTTTTTTTGTTTTTCGCATAGCGGAGATCACTTTTTAATTTTTTTTATTATTGAACAAAAAATTTGTAATGTATTTAATCGTTTATGCCAAAGAAAAGTCAACCGAGCTTTCGATAGCTCGATAAATAAATTAAATTTTTGTATAAAAATTTGACGAGTTGAAGGTATGAGACACCTTTCCGTTTAATTTATTTTCGCGTTTTGATAAAAACTGCAAATTTTAGCGCTAAAATATATGACGGGTGGAACAAATTTTAAGGCACTTCTAATATCGCTATAATAACACAAAATAGCTCTTGGTACTGCTGGCGCCATCTAGTGTAAGCTGCTGGCGCCATCAAGCGTAAATTGCCCGAAAAATGAGCAGCAAAATTAATTGTTAAAAATATACAAATATTCCCTTCAGTTCGGTCATTCAGGCCTGAAAAATTCAGCCCTGATTTTAGACTTTTCTAAGTCAATCAGCAGTGAATTCATAGCTGATTGTTACGGCAAAGCTTCTGGCTTGTACACCTAGGACATGCATGTGCTAAATTCAGTGACAAATGTATACGTAGATTCATAACTGGTACTGAAAATTCAGGCATGATTTCATGACTAATTCAGGCCTGAGCCGAACTTAAGGGTTGGTATACATTAAAATTAATATAAGAATTTGTAATCTCTTTATTTAAGCAATTAAATTTAAAGTGCAGTAGATGTTGTCATTTTTTGCGAACTTTTTTCTTTAAATTGCATTTAAATAATTCTTTAAAATAGCAATAATTATTCAACTTCTGAAGAATTCTAATTTGGTATTTTTTATTTCTTAAAAATACGTTTGTTTTATAAAAAAATGGTCCAGCCCTGGTCAAACCCCATAGGTCCTATGGTATTTGTCCCCACAAGCGTTTAAGGCAAATATGGGAAAAGTCCACGTTTTGCCTCGGGATTCCCGCTGTGCTCCGTGGAAATTGAAAAAGTTTTTTCTCATTTGAAACAAAAACATTTATGCAAAAACTATGAATGAATGGATTTTGAATGAAATATCGACGTATTAATACACATGGCAGCCGAGTGAGTGATAACTTGCGGAAAAAAATATTTTGCATTCTAGAACCTTTTTTCGAAAAAAAAAAAATAATAATAATGCATACAATATCAGGTATCGTGTTTTATAAATTTAAAAAAAAAAATCATGAAATAACTATTACTTATATATGTTTTTTATTAAAATTTATACGTACATTTTTTTTCAAAATTTTGTAAATTACTCATATACTTCCATTTAAAATTTATTTATGATAAATATTATTGGTAAATTGAAAATAAATGTTATTCCGTTATATTTTATTATTTATAAATTAAAAATGAAAATTAAACTTAACTATCTTTTGAAGCAAGTGGCGCGTTAGAGTGGTTGGTATATTTATATACCAATACCTTTCCATCGATGCCTAGAATATAGGCATATTCTTGAAGGCTCAAGAACAATATTTTGGATGCTACAAAATTAAAACGATTTTCAATATACCTACTTTAACCAAGGGGAATTTTTGAATGATTATTATGAAAATGAAAAATGAAGAGTTATTTCGCGATTTGAATTTTAATTTTTGCGAGCTCCATATAATTTTGTAAACTTCATAATTGAAATTTTTTACTTTTATCTAAATCATTTTTATTGTTATATTTTTTCTTCAAAGAGTTATAAACTCTTATTATTTCCTATAAATTCCGTCATGTGATAAAATTATTTTTTTTATCTTAATATTTAATTTACAATCTGTCTTCAGACAATTAATAAAATAAAAGTTATAGGAAGTTTTCAGTGAAACCAACTATGTATTGTATTGTATGTGATAAAATGAAATCGTAAATATTTTAACCGAAATTTTCCTTTACATCAGATTCAAATAGATACCAGCTTTATAGAGAATTTATTGTCTGCCATCCCATTTGCTGTCTGTTTAAAGATAAAAGTTGACTACCACGAAAGCCTGACCAGAGGAAAATATATTTCCATTATCTATTAATATTTTAACTCAAATATGCCTTATTCATCTGGAACGAAGTTTCGTCAACATCTTGAATTAGTTCATTACTCTTTCTTCTGGTTTCTCCTAAAAACTTTTCATAGCCGCAATCATCATTCCAAGTTTTTATGTCTTTTAGTGGCGGCGGACCAATGCTTAGTATCTATTATTCTCGCCATCGTCGCTGACACATTGAGCCATTAAGCTGTCGTCTCAGCTTCTCCGCCCTGTAAGCCACTTCTCTAAATACATATGTACACACCCTTTTTATTTTTTGGGACACCCCTAGCTGAAAACATTAATCAAAATAACCCAGTCATAAACTCAGCACATGCCGCGAGTTTCACATTTTCACATGGCAAACATTTTCATTCAGCCAAAATGGTTTGCCATTTTGGCCATTTACTTTTAACTTTTATTTCCTCTCTTGTTTGTTTGTTTGTTTCTACCTTGATTTCTGGTTTTTGGCCCAAAGCCTTTGGTGAGCTATGTGCTCGCTTTACAAATGGCCGCAGGAAGTTTTAAGCGATTTTTAGTTTGTGCCAAGTGCCAACGGCGAGATTTAAATATCATTTAGAGAGCTCGACGGTTTTGTGGTTCTGCAACTTTTATAGCTTGGTCTGTATACATTTTAATACCCTGTAGCAGCTATTGGGTCAAGGGTGTGCTAGACGTATGTAATAGGCAAAAGGGGGCGAGGATTCTGTATACCAAAATGGTGCCGATTGAGCCATGTCCAACTGTTCGTATGAACACGTTGATCTCAGGGATCGCTCACAAAGTTTATAGATCCTCCGAAGAATAGTTTCATGGTAAATTTCAAAGGTTATCTCAGTACCTTAAAGTGCTGGGCGTTTTTTGAGGGATTCGGATTTGGATTCAGCGAGTCCAAAATTTTTGAAAATGTTATGTATCTAAACAACTACACAAGAAATTGATATAATTTGGAGGTTATGTCAAAACTCTGACGTGCTGGTGGTTCATGGGTATCGGATTCGGATTCGGCAACACCATCTCAGAACCCTTGGGTGTTGTCGGTTTTAGAAGCTTGGATTCGAATTCAGATCTAAAGGTTTATTTGGAAGGCCTTTGTGATATAATGATAAAGAGAAGATACACTTCAATATAGGTAAATCTAAATCTTTGTAGCCAGATTGCTCGCCATCCTGCATTCTTAGTTGCTAGGTAAGCTTTAAACTTTTGAATTTAATAACATTTAAAAATGTTTCCTTAAATCTAAATTTTAAATTTTAAACATTAAATTTGTCGGTCATTGGAGAACCTTTTTGTCTTTCTGTGGAAGTGCCCATTTGTATATTTTATACGAGCCAGAGTAACCAGATTTGTCTCATGTGAGCATAATAAAAAAAAACACATTGACTTTTTATCGATGTAAACTCACTATTGCAAACGATTTAAAGAATTTTCTGTCAGATTTTTATATATGCTTTTTTGCTGATCCCTAAAACAGCATCAAAATTCATTAAAATATGCGGAACTTATAGGTTTACAAAAAAAAGTATTCTTACTTAGAGTGGCCATTTCATTCTTGGAATATTTGACGAAAAATTCGGGGACATTGATCGAAATAGATTTAGACGACATTAAATAAGCCAAGAGAATAACAAACTGCAGATTACTAAGCTGAAACTCTTTAAAATAAAAAGTGATGGTCTGATAACAGCAATAAAATAAATACTTTTTGCAGAATTTCGGGACATTTGTTTGTGATTCGAGGGCAACAGAAAAAATATCAAAAGTCGGAAAAATATTCCAAAAAAAATAACAGATAGTTACGCTAAATTAAATTTAATTCCAAGGTGACCTTATTAGTGAATGCAGGAGTATAGATATATTTTTCGGTAAAGAGGTTTACAGTGTATCCCACTGTCGACCACCGCCTTGTGTGCACCACTTTAATATCCACCACCTTTTGACTCATTTTTTCTCGAATTTTAGCTAAATCGAAAGTTTTAAAGATGCAGCAAGCAACGATTGAATGAGGAACGTGAGGGATTGGCATCGATAAGCTGATTTACTGATTTCCTGCTGCTTTAACGTAAAGTAATTGAATAACTTTGCGGTGCTTTGGCTTTGAGTCCAAGTTTGGATTGTGCTTCAAAGTACATGCAACATACATATACATCTATAAAAGTATGTACTTATTTAAGTCTATATGAAGCACTGTCTGCTTGCCCCACGATAAGCTTATTATACAGCTTAAAGCGCCTTTAACGTTTTTGTTTTTGTTTTTCTCGATTTGGCCCCCAAATGCTGCAGCTGCTGATTACTGGAAGCTACGGGTATCCATGTGTGTACTGTGTTCGCCCAGAAGCATGCTGCAAAAAGTTGCAAGTCTTTATATGCATGTTTGTGATATGGTGGTCTGCTGGGGTTTTTTTTCTGTGCAAATGATTAGCT
Source organism: Chymomyza fuscimana (assembly GCA_949987675.1). Taxonomy (NCBI): domain Eukaryota; kingdom Metazoa; phylum Arthropoda; class Insecta; order Diptera; family Drosophilidae; genus Chymomyza; species Chymomyza fuscimana. The sequence continues at coordinate 13,245,133 of OX465089.1, forward strand.
TTAGATATTTGCCACAACTCCTTGCCAACAATTTTTAGCTTAGAAAATTTTTTTATTTTTGATGTCATATAAAGTATACGTACAGTCGGCACACAATTTATTCGTACACCTTTAACCTTTAAGTTTTATGGTCTTTAACTCAGCACAAAGTTGTCATACAGCATTTTATGGCTTGCAATTAAAAAAATAGGATTTAAGTGCTTAAAAAAAAAAAATCATAAAAAAAATGTTAAATAAACGAGTATTTTAAACAATTTTTGAACAGAAGTGTGAAATTTCTTAAATGAAAATTATGTATACCTATAAGTATTATATAAATACATATAGTAAGTATATACAATTAGATAAACAATAAACTCTTTCGTAAGAGGATGACTTCTTAAAAATTTTGAATTGTAATACCAAAAATCAAAACTCAATATTGATTATTTCTTATTTGTATAAATTTATTGGCATAAAATAAACATACAAAAATAAAATAAAAATAATTGTGTTTTGCGGCAAGTAATTGAATACTCTAAACCTAATAAAAAATATTATGGATTAATAATAATAGCAGCCCTAGCTGCTACCGCAAAAAATAAAGAAAAATGATGTTGAACGCAAAATATATTTGCAACTTAATCTATTTTAAATAAATTAATTAAATAAGAAAGCGTAAAATAATATCCAAAAAGCTGTGGAACCCATCAATGACTGCGGATTGAACCCAAAAATACCATGGCATTATGAATGAGATGCCTTTTGGGGGTCCAATTTCAAATTTACGAAGACAGTGGGCTTTACTTAATTTTTTTTTAACAAAATCGAAACTTTTTGTTTTAAATAATGTATATATATTTTCCATAAAATACAATTTTTTAAGCCTGACGATTCTTGCGTACGGATTTGGGCAAAAATAAAATTTCACATTTGCAATTTTTTGGGAAAAAATTTAATAACGGAAAATAAAATTCATGTACTCTAAAATTTTTTCGAAAAATTTAAAAAAAAAATTTGTATTTTTTAGAAAAAAAATTGAGCTTTTAAATGCGTCTTAAAATGTTTTTCTTATAACGAAGAACAAATTTTTGTCTTTTTTCAGGCAAATACTGTAAGTTCCATAAATACATTAAAAATTTATTCATGCAAAATTATGGATTTGAAAATATTGAATTTTTAACACTTTTTCATTTTTTTTGCCAATTTTTTTTGAATACTTGAAATGAGTGTAACTCAAAAAATATTTAATCATCCAAAAATAAAATTTTTGTAAAAAGTGAATCGTCAAATACTAAATTCGCAATTGGATTTCGACTCGAAAAAATTACCCATAGGCAATGAAAAATAAGTGTTTTATTAGCACAACTAGGCGCTGAGTTAAAAAGTTAAAGGTGTACGAATAAATTGCGTACCCACTGTGCATAGTTTAAATAGAACTCGTTATGTCTGTCCTTGATATGATTTGACTTGATAAGGCACAAAAACTGTCGTATACTAACACAAACAAACGTATTTATGAAGTACCAGTAACACAGCTGCGCCTTAGGCCTGCTTTGTCATTAGCTTTTCTTTTGATACTTAGCATTGCAGAGAGTGTATTAACTTTTGCCTGGGATTTGTAACGCAAAGGTGAATATAATTATTTTTAAATATTCTTAAAGGCAGGCAAAGTAGTCTATATCGTTATAGCTCAACACAAAATTTTTGAAGGACTTCTCTGACCAGATCACGTTTATTTAATGATTTTGAAGTCACTGTAACCGATTAGAGTCCACATCAGGTTTTCAAGATACTCCATTTAAAAATTTGAACATACCCATTAGCATTTAAAAGCCCGCCTCCTAAGGTATGAAATTTGAGCTGCTTCATTTTTTTCAGATTTTCTAAGAATTTTTTGACATTTAGTCCAAATTTTTTATTTATTTATTTATAAACAGCTCCTACTTAATTAAAATTACAGTCTGACCTATAATTAGTCCAAATATAAATAAGATCGATACGCCGTCAGATCGATATTAAAAAAAAAAAAATATTTTTAGATTGGGAAATTTATATACCTTCAGGGCAAAATTATTTGTATTTTTGAATATTTTTTGGTTATACAGTAAACCGGACGTTATGGGTTTCAGATTCTGCTCTAAGGAAGCCCTTTTTGTTTTTTTTTTTTATTTCAATTAAATATATTTGTTCAATGGTTTTATTATTGATAATGTAGTTATTATTAATACTCGGATAGAAAAACAAAATAAAAAGATAATTGCTAAAATAAATCTTTGTGCTAGACTAATCAGCATTAAAAATGGCATACTGTGAACGACGCGAGTGACGATCTTAAAGTGTAAAGATAAGCGACAGTAATCGATATCGTTAGCAAGGTTGCCAATTAGTTCACGGCATGGTGGGTTGCCAGACAAATCTGCAAAACTTAGAAACTCCAAAAAACTTTTGATTGCCTTTATGCCCTTAAATTAATTTCTGACTTATTATCCCTTTTGGGGCTTTATAATATAGCTGAAAAAATTGGGTACACTTCTTGGGAAATCTTAAAACTTCCGAACGCCAAATGATTTTCTAGTTCTAATTAATACCCCTTTAGGAGCTATATAATATAATGCTGATATCAAAAAATAAAATATGTAATATGTTTATTGCGACATAATAAGGAAAGTTTTGTAGCTCTAGCTTTTATTATCTCTGATATCTAGGTTGGATCGTCCAGCACACTGATCAAGCTTCATTCGCTTATTAACAAGAAATATTTATCTCGTAGCCGAATTAAAATATCAAATTTTTTTTTAAAGAAAGTTGAAACTTTTAATTTTTTTTTTTAAATTTATAATGTAGGTGCCTATTTCACAATTTTTTTTTAAATTCATTTTTTTAATTTTAATGATCACATAGCGCGGGACGTCACTGCGAAAAACAAAAAATCTGTGACATTTTTAATGGGCGTCATAGTAAAAAGTATCTGGTAGATTTTTGACATGTTTTTCAAAAAACAAAATTAATTGTTATAAATTTAAAAAAAAAAATATTTTTTATTAACTTTTAATATTTTTTTTTTTTAATTGTTATAAATTTAAAAAAAAATGTATTTATTCTTTTTTTTTGTATCAAAATTTGTTAATTTCAAAATTTTACCTTTCATTGAATACAAAATATTCGAATAAATTTCTTCGTTTACGAGATATGTCTTTTCAATGAAAAGGCTGCCAAATATTTATTTATCGATTTCTCAACAATTAATCGGAAAAAAAGTTGATCCGCTTAGAAGTGAGAATAATTTTTTTTTTTTGTTTTAAACCATGGTATACAACTTGCTGTTCAAAAAAGTTGCTCAATCAAAATTCTACAATGAATGACATCGGATGCATATCTCATCGAAACAACATAAAACTAACCCATCGGTGAGAGTATACAAACTTTTACATACCTGCTCTTAAATATTTTTCTGCATGAAATTTTTTATGTATTTTCACTTCGGGGACATTATAAGGGCTCGTTGCTCTTTATTTCTGCCTTGTCACGCCTATTTAATATGCATAATTTAAAGATGCCATGTATCTGTAAGATAAAAACAAAGCACACATTAATCACTTAGACTGCTAAAATATGCCAAAAATAAAATAGCTTTGATGCTCATTTAATTTGCCATAAAACTTTGCCATAAATTCACATCAATTTAAACCCACAAAAATATGTATCTACAGTGCGTAGAAATATATTGTTTTCCGCTGAGGAATTTCTTCTAATAACTTCGTTTTGTTTAAAATGCCAGTCATACCGCATTTCAGCTCAATTTTTAATTTTTTAATTTGCATTTACACTTGTACTTGTATTTATAATTAATAAGACGCAATCATCTCAAATATGCGTTCATAAAATGTTGTATAATAAATTATGGTTAAGGAGGCCTCTCAAAGAGCTCGTGCAATTTGTGTTAATTATAGCGCTAAAAGCAGAGCGCACAATTAAAAAATAAAAATAAAATGGACAAAAGCAAATAAAAAATGTTAAGAATTTTAATAAAATATTAAGGCAGGTGCTTTAAATGCTTGTTTGCTTTGATTTTTCGCCCGTGCTCATGGCAAGAATTTCTTATTATTTTTTTTTTTTGTTTTAATAACTAAAGTTCAGTGGCGTTTAAATTTTTAATTGGATTTTCATATGTAGATACTTTTCTTTAAAGAGCCAAAACTTACAAAAAATAGCAATATTTTTCATAGATTGATTTTTGTTTCATTTAAGAATACTTATACAAAATAGATTGAATTAGTTTCTGCTAAAATTCACTCAGGACAAACATTCTTAAACAAAATAATATTTAATTATGTTTATTTAAAAACAGCATGTTTACAATTTCTGCAAATATACAAACATAAACAAAAATATTTCTTTTCTTCAAAATAATAAGCAGAATCTCTTAAAAAATGAAAACAAAATATTTGCGGTTGATTAATTTGTTGATTTTTTTAAATACATTTCCTAGAAATTATTTAAAAAAAAACAAAGTAAACATTTTGAGATAGGGTCTTCTGCTCCCGGAAGTGCAGAAATATTAAATTTATCTCTTTAACCTTTTGTTGGCTTTAAATCATTTTTAATGTTTTAATTATAATTAATTTGTTAATAATGAGCACTGATGTAATATAAAACACATTTTCCTTCAAGAGTTTTTCTTAGGTACTCTTATATTTTTATCACTACTTGAACAATTGTGATGCAGATAGTGTTGGAAAGATTATTAAATAACTTATATTATGTTCTTGGATTATTTTTATGTAAAACTAAGTTTAGTTTAACAATCTTTTTTACTTAAAAAATTTTTGTTTTCAATTTTTTAAGTTATATCAAAAAAATTTGATACATAAAAAACAGAATATTTCGCATGGAATGACAATTAGTTCATTTATTCACGAATTCGTCTGCTCCCGCTTTTAATGCTCGCATTTTTTTTTGTTACAAATCCCTTTTTAGTATATATTATATAATATAATAATAAAATAATATATATATAATATTGTATATTTGAGATATCGCATTTGTAATTTTTTTTGTATATGATGTTTTGCCATTCCGTGCAAAAATTATTCTAAATCAGGGATGTCCAAACACTGCTTATGGAAGAGCAAAAACCAATACATATAAAGAAAAACACTAACACATTTAAAGTAAACAGTTATGACGGTTTATTGAGTGCACTGTAAGAAATTGTATGTGCATTCTTATAAGAGTGGTAAAAAATTATGAAAAAAAAGTTATGGTACATATGTATACTTATAAAGAACTTAAAAATTGGTCAATATCAATATTTATTTTAGTTAATGATAGTTTTAATAATGCCTCCAAAATTTCGTTTGTTAATCGATTTCTCAGTTTATTTTTAATTAATTTTAAGCTTGAAAACGCACATTCACAAATATATGTGCTTCCAAAAATAGATAAAACTCGCATAACTTCGCTGTGGAGTAAGGGGTATTTGAAAAATTAGGAAAATATCAGTATAAAAATGATTTAAAAAGTAAAATTGAAAGATATTACAATGTAACTCTTTACCTGCGCAGGCAGGGGCGTAAAAATTGCAAAGTTACTAAACTTGGTCAATGGATGCAAAACACCCTTTGGTACCTGTTAACATTTGTTACTACTAGAAAAAAGATTGTATACAAGTGCGAATTTCTTCCAAGGGATTTCCCGAAAAATATCTATTTATGATGGCCACGTGCAAGTTTGTTTTATTACCACCGGATTTTCCAAAAAATATATATTCCATTCATATGTTTTTACCTATAGCCACCATCTGTCTGTTATATACATTGCATAAATCTAGTATACCCTTTGTACCGAAAGGTACAGGGCCATAACTAGTTTTTGTTTGCAAGCAACGCCTTAAAAGTCCCATTTAACAAGTTTCCTAAAAAATAGCGAAAGAATCTCATACCGATTTTTGTGAGTGCATGCTCAAACGAAAAGCAACAACAAATTACATTGAAAATCTGTGGGCCAACAACAAATATACGCAAGGGTTGTTTTTGTGCACACGAGATCAGAGAGCAAAGAGAGTAACAGAGAGTAAGTGAGAGAACGCTCGAAATTGTTTTTGTAATTTGCATTGGCACTGGGTGATATACAGTTAGGGCCGTGCATGTACACGCGCATCGCTGCCTATGCCTAAGAGCCATTACAAAAACAAAAAGAGCCAGATGAGCAATGGGCCTGGACATCCCTGTTCTAAATAATTTTTGACGTAATTGGGAAAAACATTCTTTTATTTTTAAAAACTTCAACATTTTCGTTTAATTTTTCACAATAACAATAGTTTACCAAATTTATTTAAAACAAATATTAATAAAAAGAGATTTTTAACAAAAAATGCGGGCAGACGAATTTGACGAATTTATATTACAACAAACAAATACATAAATGAACCAATTTCGATCATATTTGGCTTAGTGCTTAGGTACCCCAAAAAACTATTCACGAATTATTTCCTAAAAACGTTTTATTTGGAACGATCGGTTCTATACGATATCTGCATAAACAAACGAATTATGCCGCTAAAAGTTTTTTTTATTTTCAAGGTGCTCTTTAATAAGGGCTCTTATCTGAAAGTTCTAGCTCTAACCATCTCTAAGATCTGGGGCTTCATATGGACGGACAACCGGTCAGACGAACGTGCATGTTTACATCGATTTCTTTAGTCCCCCTTATTATACTTTAGGTAACTTTGGGGAATCTCCGACATACTTGTTACATACAATTTAACTTAATATTAACTTAGTATAGCCTGAAGGCCTATGCTGCTCTGGCTTTAAGCCACTTTGTTCCCTTGAATTAATTCTAAGTTACAATGTTTTTTTTTTTTTTTTATTAGAACAAAAATTACAATGTTAAATAAATAAATAATTAACTGAGTATACAAATGTTCAATGACATTTTGAATGAAGACAAGATATTTTTTACTTTTTTTTAAGAAAATGTAAGGTGTAAAATTATATTATAATTTTTTAGTTTATTGTAGCGCCAATCAAAGTTCCTTAGCGGCACACAAAAGAATAATAATAATATCAAAATAACTTTTTCTTTTAAGCGCTTAAAAAAATTAACTATTGTTACTAATGGCGCCATCTTGCGTAAATTGTTGATGTCAGCTAGCGTAAGTTGCCCAAAAAAATGCGTAGCACTGAGAGATCAAACATTTTGGTGCTAAAATTCTGGCATGGTTTTTTACATGAAATTTGTTTTGTCTATATGTTCATATGAATTGTTCTGCAACATTATTTTTAAAAAATCTTTGCTGTCTAATTTTTTTTTCCTTATCTAGACACTTTGACAAGAACTAGCACATTTCTCAAAACATTTGCAGAACTTACACTATATTCACAATTTTTAACGTTTTTTCCATCTTAAGTCTGCTTTTACTGAAATGTCAAACAAAACTGAGCACAGCTCAATTGCGTGCTGCCATTTTATAGTCCACTGAAACCAATGTTGCCAGTGCGAAAAACAAAGTCAGCAAACATTTTTTGACCACAAATCTTTTGATTTGGCCACACTTTATTGGTCGAAATCGAAAAACAAATCACCCATTAAGTGTTCAGCACTAAACTGAAGAGTTTGCGATTTTTTTGAAATCAACATATTACCGGAAATTACTTTTTAAAAGGCTTGCATCTATAGTAAAGGTTTTTAGCAAAGATTTTTGACCACAACTTTATATCTTACGATTTGAACACACATTAACCACAAGTGGCATGTACCCTGCTGCTGGACAAATCAATTATTTTCTGTACAGTCAAAAAAAAGTGTGCCCAGATTCAAATGAAAGACATTGCGAATCTTTCTGCCCTACATATGGCCGGAAATTACTTTTTAATAGGCTAGCCAGCTATAGTAAAGGTTTCTCCATCATATTTTTGACCACAAATCTACTTCTTGATTGCTATGTGTTCATTGCAAAATCTTTCGAATTGACCACAAGTTGCAAGCAGCTCGACACCTTTGGACACAAATCAGCTGTCAGCTCTTATACAGGCTGTACCTGGGCAAATATCACACAGCTCAGTAATTTGATTGCATCCAGTGTATGGTCACACTGGTCGTAATTAGCAGCAATTATAGATTTGTGAATTTTAAAAACTTAACATACGGCCGGAAATTACTTTTTGATGTTGCAGCATTCAATATTTGTGCAACATCATATAAACGGAATAATGCATGAATTTTCCTTGTTTGCTTTGTATGGGAATTAGCCTTTGATTTGACCACAAGCCATTGGAAACGGGCATTCAATATTGGTTTTTGATAAGACCCTGACTCTTCAGCAAAGCCTTCTAGTGCTACTAACCATATATGACTCTATGAAATCACGTAGCTCCACTATCTATCAATCTTTTTTTCCCACAAGCTGCCGTCAATTTTGTGTTTTTTTTTGTTGTTTTTTGTTTCAATTTTCCATTAAAAACTATGCCTCTTTCGCTGTGGGTTGAATTGGAATTGACTAAATGAAATCCTGACCTCTTTCAATAAACTATGGTTTGTCCAGAGCATAGTAGATGAATACATATGCGCTTGCTTGGTTCCTTATCCGCATACGGCAGAACCTGACCCAAAGCCCATTCAGACATTCATTCAAGTTTCATTTTGCCGCAGCAAAGCAAAATTTCGCAAAAAAAAATCAAGCCACACACTTCATTGCGTGAACTGTGTGTGGGCCAGATCCGTATATCCACCTCGTCCGTCCGTCCCTTTGTACCCATGCAATTTTACGCTATGGCTGGCAACAATTTTGCGAAATAGAAATTGAACGCGGTGTTAACGAAAAAAAAAAAAAACAAATACAATGTGCTCGAAAACGCGGTTTTTTGGTATAAATAACGCGAGTGTCTAAATAAACAACATGTAAAATGAGATATGCACATTTCTCAAAGCCCAACGAACTTTTAATACGCTTACCAAATCTATTGGAAATTGGCCAAAATAACGAAATCTCGATATGGTATTTAAAATTTAAATATTGTTTAGGTTATCGATATTGTATTTACAGTTGTAAAGTAATCCTTTTTATCGATATTTCGCATTTCCAATAGTGTTGGGTTGCTCATGAGTGAGTGAGCAAAAATGAGCAACTCACTAAAGTGAGCAAGTGAGTCAACTCAGCAAAGTTGTTCTTTTTGGCTCAGTTGCTCACTACTCACTTGCTCACTACTCACTTGCTCAGTACTCACTTGCTCACTACTCACTTGCTCAGTACTCACTACTCACTTGCTCACTACTCACTTGCTCTGTGGCGTGAAGTTGCCACATTCATTTTTGTTTTCAAACGAACAGAATACAAAATTTGTCTTATAATTGAATTACAAATTTTTCCTTATAAGGTTCCAGAACGACACATATTGCACCAGCGAAAATCAACATTTTCTTATTATAAAAGTTATTGAAAAACTTTACCTTTTAAATTCAATTATAAGACAAATTTTGTATTCTGTTCGTTTGAAAACAAAACTGAATGTGGCAACTTCACGCCACAGAGCAAGTGAGTAGTGAGCAAGTGAGTAGTGAGTACTGAGCAAGTGAGTACTGAGCAAGTGAGTAGTGAGCAAGTGAGTAGTGAGCAACTGAGCAAGACTGCTCACTCACTTCAAAATGAGCAACTGAGCTAACTCATCAAAGTGAGTCATGTTTACACAACACTAATTTCCAACTGAAAGAAATATTGTTTATCGATATACATATACTTATATCGTATTTACAGCTGAAAGCAATCTTTTTTATCGAAAAGTAAGCAATAATGGATAAATATTACTTTGTCTGTTTTTCTACAAGTTCTTTTGAAGCTTCGTTCTATTAGTTTCGAAACGAACTGGTTCAAACACAAGGGTTCTAGATGTGTAAGGAACAAAAAACACACAAGACAACAAGTTTTGAAAACTAATACATAATGAAAATCGATTTATGGGAAATATTATTTTTTTTTTTTATATTCAATGTTTAAACTTAACGCTTTAGAGCCTAATTAAAAAAAATGTTTTCACTTTTTATTTAATTTTGAATAAGCTAACTCCATTTTTTTAAATCTAAGTTTTAAGGCTTTTTAAGAAATAATTTCCTTTAGAAAAAATTTTTAGAAAAATATATAGGATAGGTTGTACCGGTTGACCCCTGGGGGAGTCACACATAGACTAGATCGTCCTTAGTAGTATAAAAAAAATAATTTTTATTTAAAGTATATGCCTTACATATGTAATTTTTTTAAGCAAGTAATTTTAGCCCTCTTTAATCTGGTGCAAATAAGGATAAGCTGGATAAGGAACAAAAAATTGCCTAAGCGATTTTGATAACTAATGATAAAGATCGATAAATAAATAGGTAAACAATTTTTTTTTAACTAAACGCATAACGGCTTAGTTAAAAAAATGGTTTTTTCACTTTTTTATTTCATTGTGACTAAACAACTGAATATTTTTGAACCAATTTTTTTAATCTAAGCTGTGAATACGGTCTTGAAATATTTTTTTCCTTTTTCAACATATTTTCTTTAAAAAATATAAGAAATTTTTTCAATTTTTTTATATATCTTCGCTTAATATGTGAATCATCTTTTTTTTCAAAGAACTCCTATCCCTTTTCAAATCGATTTGATGCAACAAAGTTTAAAAAGAAATTAAAACGAAAATTTATTTTTTTACTTGTACGAACAAAAATAATTTTGTTTTCATAAATTATAATGCATTTTTTAATATTTAATACAATCATTGTTTATATAATTAAAAATTTGGTAATTTTGTTTATAAATTTATTTAAAGGCGTCAAAAATTATTATGCATTTTTTTAATATTTAACATAATGATTGTTTAATTAAATAAAGAATTTTGTAATTTTGTATCTAAATGTGTCAAAAATTATTATGAATTTTTTTAATATTTAACATAATACATAATCATTGTTTAAATAATTAAAAAATTTTATATATATATATTATATTATTATTATATTTTATTATTTTGATTTTTTTTAATATTTAACGTAATACATAATCATTATTTAAATAATTAAAAAATTTTGGTATTTTGTATCTAAATTTGTTTAAAGGCGTCAAAAATTATTACGCATTTTTTTAATTTAATCATTGTTTATATAATTACAAAATTTTGTAATTTTGTATCTAAATTTATTTAGATTTTGTATTTATTTGCATTAAATATAGTATTTTTCAAAATGTTTTATATTAAATTATACTTAAGAACGATACTACAAGCATTAAACTCAAAAAATGAAATTATAAAAATGTATCGGGCTATTGTTCACACAAAATTAAACTAATTAACTATTTGCAATGTTATAAATTAAATAATTTTTTCTAATGAAATTTTCATATACTTTTTTCAAATCTGTTGGTTAAAAAAATATAAATAAATTGCTATAAATAGCTTTATTAAAAACTTAGATTAAAAAATGTATCAAAAATTTTCAGTATCTTAGTCAAAATTAAAAAAGTGGAAAACATGTTTTTTTTTTTTAAATTAAGCCGTAACGCATAAAGTTTAAAAGCTGAAATTTCAAGAGGTTTTTTCTTAGCTATAAATCAATCCGAATCATTAGTTTTCAAAAATCGTTGGGACAATTTTTCGTTTTTTATCTTATACAGAAGCGAATTTTTGATTTAGTATAATTCCGAGCTCAAGTTTTGAAAAGTTGACAAAATTGAATTTTTTTTTAATTTGTAAAAATTTTTTTCTTTTCAGTCGTTAACAACCCAAGACTGACCCACTAAATACCTTTGTCGTCTGTTTTTAAAATCTCAAAATTTATTTTTTTTAAAACTGAGTTAATCTTTAACGAAATTTTAAAAGATAAATGGGCTTGCTTGAAAGATTCACCCGATTTAGCCGGCGAAGGAAACGTTTTGAAAGTTACATAAATATAATAAATCTATGCTGTATGCTTCTAAGTCATATAAGATAAAAACAAACTGAAAGCTTTGATCGTTTAGTACTACAGAACTTCACACAGTGACGTCATATTTTCAAGATCGCTTAAAAATGCCTTTTGCTTTGTAAGTAAGTACTTAACGTTCTTGTCAACAGAAAGCGTTCGAGGTGTTTGATTACAAAAAATTTTATAAACATCATCTGGTTTGTCTTAGAAAATAGTTACGATATTAAACTAATAAACATATGATATTTTTGCTATAGAAACTAAAAGTGATTACATTAGGGTATGCTGTGTTTTGTAATATATGTATTTTAGCAAATATTTTGATGTGCTGCCAAATGCAGAATCCAACTTGGGTGAGAGCTGTCTGAGTGGTAAAAAGTGTCAAGGACGGCACATAGCTAACATGTTAAAAACGTGTGGAATTTAAAGTCCATTTACATGCAACTGGACTCAGTTTTGTTCAGTTCACTTGAGTTCCATTCGATACGATTCATTTCGGTTTCATCTCGTTTGGTTTTGAAAGGATTTTATCATTCATCCCTCCGGCACGTGTAAGCTTAATGCATTATAAAGTAAAGCAATATATACTCTGGTACTCAGACACACAGAGAAACTGGGAACATCCACGACCGACCAGATGTAAATTTGTTAACAGTGACGTGCAACTTGTCTGCCATACCATGCCAAGAGAAAGCAAGGAAAATATTGGGATTGGATTTCTGGTCGGTGGCAATCTTTGCTGTTGCATATGTAAAATTTATTTTTGCAGCAATTTTCTTCCATGACAAGAACTGTGATGTATACTTATGGTGAAAAAGGGAATATGTTAGCAAAAATCAGGGCTGGGCAGAACACTTGAAGTACAAAGGCAAGGAAAATCTTAAGGAAACGTTGAGGAGTAAGAAGATTAACTGGCCTTAGATTGAGAAGGTTAAACACTTGAGTATATATTCATATGCATCACTATCTTTTGCCTTGTGGGGTTAATGTACTTTTTATACACTAATTATAATTAGTATTAGTTAATAAATAATTATAATATATAATAAGACAGTTAAACAATTAATAACAATAATTAATTTTAATATTTTTTGTTATTTGTTATAGTACTAGTATATACTTCCTATGATAAGGCCCGACTTTTAAACCCAATTATTGCTTGGTGTCCAACTTTACTGGTTCTACGTGGAGATTCCGGAAATTTGTATTAAGAATGTGTTTTTTTTTTTTAAACTACATATCTCGACCGCAAAAACCTATAGAAAGTATCGCTGTAAAACCGATGTAGAAATCGTGATGTTGTGAGCCATAAAAAAATCGATCGGAAATGTATTTTTTTTTTTTTTTTTATTTTTAAATTAAATCCCAACCCCAAAACACTTTCAAAAACATCAGAATATTTTGAGAAATTTCGAGTCATACAAAAAAAAAACGATTTTCGGGTTAGGAGATCAGACCTTGGTTTTGAAGTCGCTTAATTCGAAACTGAGGTCCCAAAAACCCTAGCACGTCAGGGTTCCGGTATAATCTCAAAAAATTTCATTAAACGAGGTTCTTCGGTGGCGAGCAAAATTGTTGTGGGTTTTTTTGAACTTGTATTATTTCTGATGTACGGAGTTCAGATCATATTTTGAAAATCATAAGTTAAAAAAACATGTATGTGGTTTTTAAGGGTTATCTTAGAATTAGAAGCCTTGATTGCTGAGGTTTTTTTTAGTCGAATTCGGAAACAGCGGTTCAAAATTTATAAAGGTAGCCCTGTAACATGTAAAATTTTTTTGTTGTAGGCCTTCTTTATCGTTGAGTAAGTCAAGTGTAATCTGCACACTTGTTTAGTATTAAATCAATTTTATTTTTCTTATTTTAAGACTTATTATTATTAGCAGACAAAAACTGCTAAAATATACACTAATTAGGGGTTTGCACCCCCTGCTCGCTTAGCTTCACAGCTAGCTTGAAATATCTCATAGAGACAACTATTAATATTGGTTGATAATTTCATGCTCTTAACTTTAATACTTTGTGAATAAATAAATTATTTAACAAAAGCGAAAAAAAATTTTGACTCTCCCAATTATTACTCGGCTAGCTATCTTTAGTCTACTCTGTACAAAATAATTTGTTTAGCATTTAATATTTATCTTTTATCTTTTGAAAATATCTCATTATAGCAAAAAATCGATTGCAAAATGTTGCCCTCTTGATAACTTTAGTATTTTAAATGCGTGAATTACTGCAGCCCTGGCATGCCTTGAACTTTTAATGTGGGACAAGCTTTACAAAAATTGATGCGTACTTGTTGTGCAAAATCAGAGCAGTGGCAGACAGACGGGCAGACGTAGAGACAAGCAGACAGACAGACGGACAAAATGGGTCTGTACGACATGAGTACCTGACAGATTGACGACTACGACTGATAAACATGAAAATGATTGCCAAAGCAAATGAAGCAAACACACAACACCCAGAAACGAACAGTTCCCCAGCAAAATCTGGGTAATTCTTTAAGAAATCAAACGAACAAGTAGAAAAAATTTGGAAATTTAAAAGTTAATTTTTCATAATAAAATATTGATATTAATAAAAAATTTGTAAAACTGTAGCAGCTGATGTTCCATCCCAAGCCATATACGATGCGACTAGTTGTACAATTTGGTTGCTTATTGAAATAGAGGGTCATCAATCTTGAGGTTTTTTTTTTAAAAATAAAAAAAAACACAAAAATTTTAAATGAATCGGAAAATCTTTAGAAAGAACCGTTTCTGAAATTCACTTTTTAAAAATTGTCCCTTTCAAATGTTGGCCAATGTCCAAGCAGAGGTTCCTATTTTCGATGACGCATTCAAGCATAATCGGCGGTATCTCGCGAATAACTCGGGTAATGGCCTCCAATGCTTCAATCGTAGCTGGATTATCCACAAACACTTTGAACTTCACGTAGCCCCAAAGGAAAAAGTCTAACAGTGTGATATCACACGATCTTGGTGGCAAATTCACCGGTCCGGAGCGTGAAATTAGTTGTTCACCGAATTGGTTCCTCAATCTGTCCATTGTTTCACGGGCTGTGTGGCAAGCAGCGCCGTCTTGTTGAAACCAAATGTAGTCGAGTTCGTTATCACGGTGCGATATTGACGTTTACGGTCTGACCAGCGTCATTTTTGAAGAAATATGGACCGATGATTCCACCGGCCCATAAACTACGCGCTGGACGAGGTCTATTCGGTCGAGTGTCATCCAATAATGAATATTAGGTCTCAAATTTGTTGATGGTATTGCGAATAGTGGTCTCAGTAGGTCGATTATGGCGACCATAAAATGACCTAAGCGCGCGAAAAACCTACTTTACAGAACTCGAATTTTCGTAATATAATTGTACGATTTGTAAACGTTGTCCGGGTGTAAGTTTTTCCATGATGAAATGGCAAGAAAAACTGAATAAAAATTACATGGCAACTTGACATACTCCCGCGTGGTTTATCCAAAAAACCTTATTAGAAAAAAACCTCAAGATTGATGATCCTTTATTAAAACATTTGGATTTATTGTACAACCATACAAAAATAAACCTCACACGATATTTTATTTAAAGTTAAGAACATTTTTTTTATCAGTATTTTAAGCAATCAGAGATAATTTTCGCTCGTCGAAATTTTTAAGGAAAATTCTCTGCAAATATCTTAAATGGTTTACGCGAAAGGACTTCATAAAAAAGACTACCTCGATAGCTCAAACAATAAACAGGAGGACTACATATTGGCTAGCACTATGAATAAATATATAAAAAAAACATGAAGTGCTCTATAGAAAGAACTTTAAAATGTCTAGCTTCATATATTTTTACCCCTCGAATTTTATTTGCAACTGTCAGTCAGAATGCTGCATTCGAATGCATATTTTTTACATATGTAAAGCGAATTTTACATTGGTTTATAGTTTATTTTAACTTTTATAAAAGGTGCTAAAGCTTTAGAAGCAATTAGGTAGGTATTGAAAAACAAATTACGACGAAAATGGACTTGTAAACAAGAAACTAATCAATCTTAAGTTTCACAAAATTTCAAATATACGTATTTTTGTTATTTTCAATTATTATATTTGCTGAATGAAATAGAATTTCAAGAAAGTCATTCAGGTTTGAAAAAGAAAAAGACTTAAACAAGTTTGTAGAAAGGAATAGCTATCATAATTAAAATTGATAAAGTATTGCTTATGTCTGACAAAAAAGTAATTCTTTTAAAAATTTAATCATAAGCTTGCAGAAAATTTTTAAAGATTGCTAGTTTTAATTTAATTCAATTCAAGTTTATTGGAGTGTTATATTTATATATGGTAGATATTAGTATTTTAATACCAAATTTAGTGATATCGATAAATTATGCAAATAACATTTAAAAACACATATCGACAGCACTTAATATTAGTTTTTCAATTAAAGGCCCCTACGGAGACACGAAAACAGCCACCTAGCAAAAAGACAGACTTATTTTGGTCACGAAAGGAACGGTGTGTCTCTAGTAGCAAAATGTGCATTTTATCGGAAATATTATCGATAATCAGCTGTTTTTTGTTTATAAATAGCTAATTTTTAAAAGGCGCGAAATAAAACATGAATTATAATTATAATTATCGTCAACGTTTATTACTTTTGCTATTGTGTGTAAACAATGCAATGATAATGACATGCATTGCATTTGAATTGTTGGATGAGGAAAAAAAGCGATGACAGGAGGCAATACACAGGGAATGGCGGAGTGTTTGGGTGACCCCATATTTAACGCGTAGAACTGAGTGTAGACGAATTGCATAGACTTTTTTTAACGCACATTAATGTTACAAATTAATTATTTTATTATTATGGCTATTTTTTCATCCTTTCCCAACGATCCGCAACGATTTTGTCGACCAACCATAAATTTCGCGTCCAAAATAAATAGCTGCACATAAGTTTTGTTTATGGCGCCAAAACCGAACAGCTGTTTTTGCTGAGTGCGCCATCTATGGTTTACTACTGGCATCAAAAAACAAAAAAACAAGCGACACTGGTCTACATACCACCTGCAAGAACAGTTTGTGACCAAACGTTTGTGAGCGTTTTTTTTATATGAAGTTTTGTTTATTTTTCGTGTCTGCGTAGGGGCCTTAAATAAACAAAAGAGAAAAGGCACTACAATATATTTAAATAATCTTTAAAAATTAATCACTATTCTATGTACATTAAGTGTGTAGATTTTATCGCATAGGTGTTATCGAGTAATTAAATCTAAATTATTTGCTTGTAATCATAAAGAAGAAAAAAATGATTGCTAGTTTTAAGAAAATGTTTTTTTTTTTCAGCCTGTTAAATAACTTGTAATATTCATTTATAAAAAATACATACTTTGGAGAAATTTATAATAAGAAAATGAAGTGTTTTGAGTATATATTTATTCAGTTTATTAGAGTTGCTTGGAACGCAACATAGGTACACTGCTGCTCTACTGAATAGGTTCACAAACTCTAATGAAGTAAAATGGCAATTTTTACAACATACACTTTTTAAATTAATTAGTCCTGAAAATTTGGGGTCTCTAATAATAATATAACTATAATACATAAAAGTGGTAGATAATTTGATGTTTCCGAGACTGTGTTCAATAACTCTGCTTTGGTTAGGAATTGTTATATATCTTACTTAAAAAAAACCAAAGCTATAAATTTTTGCTTACATAACTTTTTCTTAGATTTGAGTCTTTAAACCTATTTAATTGACCAAAAAAAAATTAATTTTTTATCATGCTTACGGAAATAATAATAAATTCTCTAGTCATTTAACGATTTATTGATCTATCTCAAAAATTATATTTTCCGATTAAGTTTTTTAAAGCAATATTGCCATTTTACTACATTAATGTTTTTGAACCTATTCAGTTGAGCAGCAGTGTATATGTAAAATCGCTTCGTTTGCTGAGTAACTATAACAATAAAACTTCTAAGCCAGCTTTACTCCTCTGGGTGTGCAAATATTTATTCCCAACTTATCAATGTTATATAAACTTTGCAACAGTGCGTATGCATAATATAAATAATTGCATATCGCGCTGCCAACAGACTAGTCACAACTTTTTTGTGTGATTTTTATGTTTCAGCTATAAAATAAAAAGTAATGTGGAGAGTATGCGACTGCTTTATACTCTTACGAATTTCTGAAATAGTTATCTATTGAAATTATTGTTATGTATTATTATTGTTATTAGATACTTTTAAGTGTGGCAAGCAAAATGAGATGCTATCTAAAACGTCATAGTCTTAGTTGGGAACGAGAATTTTTTAAGTGCTAGGAATCTTGGGGAAAGTAAAGAAGTTATATCAAGAAAAGAAACTGATTCAAGCCATAAACAGAAATGGACCTATTTTGAAGATTCTAAGAGTGGATCTGTGGTACACATCAATCAGAAAATGCGCGTCGTTTGCTTTATAAGTACTTATATTATGGCACATTGTAGTCTGAGATACTATCTTAAATACAGTACTATAAAATGTGTCCGATTGTAGAATAGATCAAAAAATATTCTAATCGATGGTTCAATATCGTTCTATACAACTGGGAAAGTGCCTTTCTACAGAAAATGGTAAAGCTCTCAAGTTTAGTTAAAGCTTAAACCATATTGCTTGTTACTTTGTGAACTTTGTAGCCCGGATGGCCTTCGACGAATCGACAACGAAAATTTTTCACAACAATATTTTTCTTGTTTGCGCTTTTTCTTTTGTGCTCTTTTTCGTTACAGCTCCAGTCATCGCTCAGCTGTTAAAAAGTGCATAGGCGCAGCTGAAAGTATGTGTACTCAAAAATTTCGTAGTCGATTCGACGAAGAACAATTTCTGTGTGATTTTTAAAACGTACTTAAGTTTTTTTTTATAATTCACAAATTGGCTTATCTTGAAATTACAATAAAATATATAAAATTTCTATGAGATCAAATTTCTTCCATTAATTAATTATGAATTAAAAAAAAGACAAAAATAATTTTATAAAAATTTTTCATTCGCTTGTTAAATCTGAATGAAAGGCTTGTATTCGGTGAGCACAAAGTTCTCCCAGTTGACAAAAAATCTTATTAAAATAAAATTTCATTTTTAGTTCAAGGTATTGTGTATTTTTAGGACACAATCAAAAAAATTTTGTAAAGGCTGATCTAAGTTACCAAATTTTATAATTCAAAAACTGACTATTTTGAAAAGTTGACAAAAAACATTTATTTTTTGATTTTTTTTTTTATGTAATTTCAAAAGAAAATTAAAAAAAAACAACTATTTTATACCATAATAAATAATAAAATAGAATGTAAAAGTTACAATATTTGTGGTAAGGGAGCAAATTTTCCCCCAAACTTCTCAGATTTTGATGATTTTTACATATTTGGTAGAGTTACTAGCCAATAGTAGCCAAATCAAATTTTATTGCAAAATGCCGATTATTTATCGAGTTATCGATAACTGAAAATTGGGTTATTCGTTATACCCTGTACCTATAGGTACAAAAAGTATACTAGATTTGTGCAATGTATGTAACGGACAGAACGAGGCGTGGCAGACCCCAAGTCCTTTATACCAAAATGCTTATCATAACCTCGGGTAGCGATTGAGCCATGTCCGTCTGTCCGTCCGTCCGTCCGTCTGTATGAACGCCTAGATCTCGGAGACTATAAGAGCTAGAGATACGAAACTTTACCAGCTGGTGCGCATATTTCCTCAGAAAATGAAGTTTGTTGAATCATGTCAATATCTTCCCCCGTTCCCCCGCAGTAGAGTTTCGCGGTTTTTAGCCACACCGTTTAATGTTTTCATCTGAAATTTACCAGAGCGATGTGTTATGGTTACATGCATCTGTGTGTAAAAAATGAACAAAATCGGCAAAATACAGCAAAAGTTATAGTCAAAAATGTACAAATTTCACCACCCTTGCCTATAAACTGCGTCAATATTTGACTCCTCGTAAATATGGTTACAAGTGACGTAGAATCACAATTTTTGGTAAGCTGATTCATGGGGCTCTAATGAACAAATCCACATTCAAATTTTATCGATGCGGTCCCCCACCCCCCGCAATCGATTTACCGTGTTTTCTTCCACACCCCTCAACATATCAACTTGAAACTTGCCCCATATACTTTAAATAGATTCTTTGACGTAACTTTCGAGTTTCATCGAAATCGGTAAAAATTTAAGGAACTTATAGGTATGAATATATATAAATATCGAATTACACCAAAAAAAAATAAATTTCAATTGGAAAGTTCTTCGAAGGAATATGCAAGAAAAATTTTTTCGAGACAGAAGGTACAGGGTATTCCACTGTCGGGCACCGCCTCGACTGTACCACATTTTTTTTTAGACTATTCTTTGACAAGCCATATCTTCTAAAATATAAAGATATTGACTCGGAATTTTGCAATAAAGTTTGCCGTGGTTACTATTGGCTAGTAGCTCTACCAAATATGTAAAAATCATCAAAATCTGAGAAGTTTGGGGGAAAAGTGGCCTGCTTCACTTATTTTCGCCGATATGTACAATATATATATTTGACATTAGTCGTAGTCATTTTGACGACGAACAACGTAAGTGTACGTTAAATAGGGTCAACCATCTAGGGCTAAGCTAAAGAAGCAGAAACAGTTATTCCAAACTAGATTTGATTTCCAGAAGAGTAAGCATCTATTTATAACTTAGAACTTATGGAAAAATTTTAAAGAACTTTGAAGGTTTTGCTAGTTTTCAAAGAATATATTAAACAACCCATAATTTTACCAAATATGGCTACCTCTTGTGTTAACTTAAACCAAGTCTAATCAAGGCTATAATTCATTTAGTCACTGTAAAAAAATGAAGTCACTTTTCTCTAGCGATCAACACATATGCAATATACGTACGTAGATGTATATGATTGTGGTATGTAAATTAATGCTCCTTGGGACTTGCTTGTTTCATATATTGCCATAAAGTTAAGATACCCATTTGCATTTTATGTGTATGACATCCTATTGTTGTTGTTGTTGTTGTCCCGGCTCTTATTAGGGCTTTATGTAATGTAGTTAAAGCCGGCGGCTGTTAGCTGCTGTCTTAGCCAAGCGTTGAGTGCGCCTGTATGTGTGCTATACAAATTATGCAAGCAAAAAAGACATCGGTGGTTTCTATATACATATATACATAGTATTTATTTATGTGTGCGTTTGTGTGTATGCGTTCGTGTGAGTCAGTGGCTTAGATAGCTTTATACAATGTGGGAGGAGACATTTTTTCTTGAAAGTTATACTACGAGAATTGGTTTAAGTTTTGCTTAGATTGAGATGTTAGACTATGTTTCAAAAGACCATAAACCGTAGACATTTTCGGTAAAGAATTTAGATTTTTTTAATTTTAGCTACTTTGCCTTAGTTACTTTCGTTAATGCTGATTATGCATGAAGCAATGAATTTAACATGGTGGCGCAAAAAACTTGTTCAATTTTCGTATGCTAGCCATATAAAATAGTGAACCAATTTTGATTAAACTTCACACAAATGTTAAGTCTAAAACAAAATAAAGGTGACATAAATTTAGTGATTATTTTTTAAAAAATTAAAATTTTTTTTTTTTGTTGTTATATTTGTCTATAACACAATAGTGGGTTTCAGTGGATCGTGCTATTATACTTATTTTTTATACCCTGTACCTATAGGTACAAAGGGTATACTAGATTTGTGCAATGTATGTAACGGACAGAAGGAGGCGTGGCAGACCCCAAGTCCTTTATACCATAATGCTTATCATAACCTCGGGTAGCGATTGAGCCATGTCCGTCCGTCCGTCTGTCCGTCTGTCCGTCCGTATGAACGCCTAGATCTCGGAGACAATAAGAGCTAGAGACACGTTGAATCATGTCAATATCTTTCCCCGTTCCCCCGCTGTAGATTTTCGCGGTTTTTAGCCACACCGTTTAATATTTTCATTTGAAATTTAACAGAGCGATGCGTTGTGGATACATGCATCTATGTGTAAAAAATGAACAAAATCGGACAAATACAACAGAAGTTATAGTCAAAAATGTGCAAATTTCATCACCCCTTGCCAATAAACTGCGTCAATATTTGACTCTACGCAATTATGGCTACAAGTGACCTAGAATCACAATTTTTGGTAAGCTCATTCATGTGGCTCTAATGAACAAATCCACATCCAAATTTTATCGATGCGGTCCCCCCACCCCCCGCAATCGATTTACCGTGTTTTCTCCCACACCCCTCAACATACCAACTTGAAACTTACCCAATATAATTAAAATAGCTTCTTTGACGTAACTTTCGATTTACATCAAAATCGGTACAAATTTACGGAACTTATAGGTATATATATCGTTTTGCACCAAAAAAAAAAATAAATTCCAATTGGAAAGTTCTTAGATGGAATATGCAGGAAAAATTTTTTTGACACAAAAGGTACAGGGTATTCCACTGTCGGGCACCGCCTCGACTGTACCACATTTTTATTAATTATTATTTAGTAAATTTACTTATTGTCTAATAAATACAGATTGTAAATAAAATATGAAGCAAAAAAAAAAATAATATTTGTCTTCAAATTTGTATGAAGTTGGATCAAAATTGGTCCACTATATAGCTACCGTACAAAAATTGAACCAACGCTGTCTTTTTCAGAGAGACGCGAATTCCGGATCTGCGCATTATAGGATCATGGCTGCGATGCTTCAAAATCAGTTGATTAATAGAATAAGAATATTTGGAGCTTGATGCAGCTACCTTTCTTAAAATCTCGATCAAGATAGTATAGAATCAAACTTTGAAGTTATTTAAAGATTATTACTGATAATATTCTTGAATTTCTATGTGTTTTGTTATCCAATTTTTTTGTTTATATTTAGTTCTAAGTCAGAATTTAACAACAGTGTTTAGAAGAGTCAGAATTTAACAGACGGCCCTCGTATTTTCGCTGATGTTACTTGTGACGTCAGTAATAAACGTTTTTCGGTCATTTGTTCACTTTTAAAAATATTTGAGATTAAGAGAAAAAACAAAACGAGAAGATTTGCAACTTAAATAAAATGCAACCACATTTCAGCTACAAAAGTTTAGGAACACTTTCTATAAATCGTTGATCAGTAAAACAGCACCACAAAGATTGGATTTGGATACAGATGTCGGACCATGTTTGCCTTATCTTTTCAATCCGAAGCCCAGATCCAAAAAAAAAACTCCAGCATGTCATGTTTCTGAGATAACCTTCAAAATAACTCGATTTATGTTTTTTTTTTTTTTTTGGTGTAGACTGTTTGCTTAGAGTTTTAAAAAAGGACACATTTAAAATTATTAAGTTTGACTGGAATTCTCAATGATAAAGGTATAGTGCATCCCACTCTTTTATCAAGTTTTTTTCTCATGAAGAAATATCCAACCAAATCCCCTTTATTCGCCACCTCTGGTCACATTGTTTAAGAGCTGCTTGCATGTTTACTAATAAGCCAAGAGGCAGGCAACACAGTCAGCTGAGCAATATTTAGTTTAAGAAAATAAAAATTAAATAAAATAATAAAACATGCAATGCTATTTTGATAATTTAATTTGCATTTTATGCAAATTGTTAATTTGGAAATGCTAATTTAGACCCAGCCGTTGTCATTGGGTTAACCCAAAAAACATTGCGAATTTATTTCACTTGGCGTTTTGCGTAAATTGTTTCATTTGGTCGCGTGCCTTTATGGCCATATAACAAATACATATGTACTGTATATATATATATGTATATATGTAATTGTGGGGTGTTCTTAGAATGTTGGTTTTTGTTGTTGACCTTGACTCTGCTTACTTATGTGTTAAATGTTTATGTATGCATGAGCCGTTTGTGCATTTCAACTTGGTTATGTTTTATTTTACTTCTTCTTTGTCTGTCTGTCCTGCTGTCTTTCTTTGTTTGTCTGTCTGCATACTTTCCTCCGTATGTCTGTCTGTATCTCTATTTATTTTCTTGCTCGTCTCACATGGCAGCAAAGTCAATTTGCAAAAGTAATTAATGTATGGAGTGACTGAGAAATGGGAACAGGTGGTTACAATTCGTAATAATACACTTCGTGAAACCATATTAGCTTTGCCGCACAGCTAGGAACCTTGTTGCACGAAATAATCGTAGGCTGCAATTTTTACGAAAATTAATTTTGGAAGCAGAACTTTATTATTTAAGAATTCTATAAATCATCGCCAATTTTTTTAAAACAAAATAATATGGCCTAGATCATGAATTGAGCTAATTTAAAACAAAATTATTTGAATACAAATTTTTTTTTAAATTTTAATCAATCGGTTTTGGAAAAAAAAATATTTAAAATATCGGCTTTCAAATATTTTTTTACGCAATAAGTTTTGTTCAATAATACGATTTTTTAAAAAAATATAAAAACTGTTCACAAATTTTTAAATCGAAATGTTAAAATTTTAATTTAAGGCCTATACGCAGAATGCAAAAAAATTTCGCACGGAATTGCAAAACCATATAAAAAAAAAAATACCATTTGTGAATTTTTTTGAATTCTGCGATGGGCCTTTAGACAAAAAATACTATTAATGCTAGTTTTGTCTGAAATTTCCTTACTAGCCGTAGTTGGGACCAAAATCTTCTAATTAAAATTAAACTTATGTCTACGGCACTGATTACATGCTTAAGCAAGAATATCCTTCAAGAAACATTTTCAAAATTGAAGATGTATTGCTGCTCAATATTCAAAAAAAAAAAAAAATCTTTCTTACTCTTGCACAATTTTAGCGATTTGTCATTTAGCTTTTTCAAGTTTTCCTTTATTTATAATCTTTATTTTGCATGATATAACTTTATAACTTTAATTGAGAAGTCGGTGATTAAGTAAGTCCAAATGAAAGGACGAGGACTTAAAAGCGCATTAGTTTTTGGATAACCCGATTGTCAGGTTTGATGATCTAATGAAGTCAGGGTTGTCAAACAGTAACTTTGATAGGTTTTTGGCGAATATTTACAGGTTTTGGGATTACAAAAAAAAAAAAAACAAAAAATCAGCACAGCGCCAGTTTTTGCTGAAATGGACAAAAAACTAAAATTTTTTTAAACAAACTAAAAAAATTTTTTTTATTCAAATCAAACAAAGTTTTTTTTTAATAATATGTAAACGACACTGACCTTAGACTAAGTTTATTTTAGTGTTTAACGAAAACTTTATCTTTTTCTCCCGATGCGACACGTACAACTTGGCTATTTATCGATTGCAATGCATGTGGAGTTGTTGTAAAATGTTTTAATTTTTCGATAAACAACAAAGTTGTACCAACTTTTTTTTAAAGGAATATTATAGAAAAAAGAGTTTAGAATATAACCACACGCAACGCTACTATTTTTGTATGAAGGAAGCGTAGAAGCATCTTTTTTTAAGGTGACGTTTTTCGACAAATACTTTAGAGCCCAGTCTATTTGTTTGTTTTTAACAAGTGAACTGACAGTATCGGATCACGAGCAATCAGCAACTGACGCTTCTTTATCTTTTTGCATAATGCAAGGAATTCTACAAGGTGCCGAAAAGAAAACTGGTTCAATTTTTGTACGACAGCTATAAGAAATAGTGGAGCAATTTTCATAAAACTTTACACAAATGTTCAGTCTCCAAATAATACGACTGACTTTGTCACTATATTTTAGAAAATACAAAAATTTTGTTTATATTTATTTATGAGTTTTTATGTGTTTCACATTAGTCTGCACATATATGTTAAGTTTTATATAAATCTTTACACCATTTTAAATAGCTACTATACGAAAATTGAACCCTTTTTTCAGAGAGACACGAATATCGGACATTGCGTGACCTTCTAATTGTTGGATCATGTTTTTTTGTGTGCGTTCCTCTGAGAGCCGTCAGAGCTTGCAGTTCTTTGGTGCTTGTACTTATTTAATATGAGTAAGTAGTAGACTATCATCATGGAGCATCTCCTCCAGGATGGTTAAAGAATGCCATAATTACCTCCAAATCCTGTCCTCCCGGAACAAAGTCGTGCTATGTTGGGTACCTGGACACTCAGGTGTGGATGGTAACACGATCGCTGACGATCTAGCACGACAGGGTGCCTCCACCCTGACCACTGCTCCTGCGCCCTTCTGTGGTATTGGTTGGTCCACAATCAAAACTATGGTAAACAAATGGGCTGCAGGAGAACATAGGAGATACTGGTTCTCCTTACCGGGGCTGCGTCAAGCAAAAGCGCTTATCAAACCCCTGGATATGATCAAGACAAAAGGTCTTGGCAGAGCGGACTTAAAACTCCTGGTAGCTTATCTATCTGGCCACCACACTGTTAGATACCATCTACAGAAAATTGGCCTATCGGACTCTTCAGAGTGCAGACTCTGTCTCGAGGACGATGAAACCACCAGACATATTCTCTGTGACTGCCCAGCGCTGGTATGGGACAGAGCCTGTCACTTGGGAAAGGAACGGATTAGTCCCTTCCATCTTAGATCAATACCAACAAAAGACCTACTGCTATTCATGCGGAAAGCGGAAAGTCTTTTGCTGTAATTTATGGGTACGGTACAAAAGATCTCCTGGTCGCAGTGCCCCAGCTCTTTGTGAGGAACCCATAGGAGGAAAAAAAAAAAAAGTAGTAGAGCCTGCTACAATATTATTTCAAATAATACAAATTTTTAAAGAGAGATTCTATATAACTTTATAAATATAACAGAATAATTAATATTTATGTATTCACAGTTTTTATTTTTTTTTTTTAGATGCTATGGTTTTAATTTTTTACTGCAATATTTTCGTTGATTTTTGTCAACTTTCTGATCTGAAGTCTTATAAATAAATTTAGATTTAGAAATTAAATTTAGTCCTAATTTGCACTTGCAAAAAACAAAAAGAGTATCCACCATTTAATGCACCAAATCTCATGAGTTTTCTTGCCATCTGGTTTTTTATTTGAACATTATTATTATTTTTTTGTGCTGCCTTTAAGGGTGCTCTGGTGACTGTGTGCCCCTAATTGGTTCTTTGAGTCAACCAGGTTTATGCAATTGCTTTTAAAGCTAGCCAATTAGGCAGAAAATTTTGGCCCACAAAGAGCAGTTATTTGTCAAGGTAATTAAACTTTTTTTTTGCTTCACAAATCAAAACCAATGTTAGTTTTTGGCTTTTAGATTAAAGTTTGCATAGCTTTTTATATATATATGTGTAAAAGACACATATGCGATGCATATTGATTTGATTTGATTGATTCACTTTGTTTTTGCAGCTTGAGGCCAATGTTGCTCTTTTGGTTCTAACTTATGCACACAAAGCGCAATTGCACTAGAATTTTTATAACCTGGTATACTCTTGGTCAAGAGTATGACGGATTTCTCAAAAGTTTGTAACAGGAGGCGTGAAAGACCCAAAGTGCTAGAGATCAAATTGTATAGCATAATCTAATGTCCATGCTTAGCAACACCTAGATGTGAGAGACCATAAGAGCTAGTGACGCCATATTTTAACAAAAGATGTCAATTACACGCTGCAAAGAATTTTGGAAAAAATGTTGAATAAGGAAAGATATTTTGGTAAGAAAATTGAAATCATCTAAGCAACAAGAATATGTTTCAAATTTATCGCACAGTGTTATCGATAAATCAGTTAAGTATCGAGTACTTGAAAACAAACGTAAAAAAATACTTGCCTATAGGGTATAAAAGCAGCCAACTTTGCTTTCTGAAGTCACTTTTATTTTACATTTCAAGGTGTTTTGTTCTGAATGAATTTCTTGTATTAGTTGATTTTAAATTTTTTTTTAACAATTTAGTACTGCTTTTTGTTGTAATTAATTCTGAGAGTAATTTTTATTTATTATATTTATAAGTTTAGTAGTGGAAAGTTCATCGATTTCATCGGTATTTTCTTCCTACTTCTTTATTTTGTTGACTCATTTCAAAATTTAATATACATACATATTATCGGAAATATATTTTCAATGTACTAAAAATTTATTCGCAAGTAATTGAAGAGTTTTAAGGTACAATAGATCTTGAGGTCGCAGTGCCCACTCTCTGTTGTGAGAGAACCTAACTATTTAAAAAAAATTGAAGAGTTGATCGATTTATGCCAATATCTTGACCAGACATACTATAAAAACTAACCGATCGAAAAAAATATGTCCTTTCTTTTAGTAACTGCAATAATAATGTAATTTCTTTCATCAGTATAAAAGCTAGAGCTTGTGTAGCTTACGTGAGTCTAATAAACAAAGAAACGTTGTTTTTTTTTTTAAAACAATGTTTTTGTTTGCTATGCGCCTTGAGGTATCAATGTTCTAGTTGGTAAAAATTGAAAATTTGTATATAAAGCAGCTGTAGGGTATCCCACCGTCGCGTAATGCACTGACTGATTACCATTGGTTTGCATATATTTTAGTTTCTTTTTTTGTAGTTTAGAAATTGTATGCTGAACGTGGGTATTGAATTGATTGGGGTTGTATAAAAACTTTGTATGTGCAATAAAAATCTTTGAATATAAAATGAAGATTGTTTTTGCAGATTTTTTTAGCAGTTGTAATTTTGAAAAGGGGTAAGGAATCTAGAAATATAATAATCAGGAATGTGCCTGATATTTTATGCTGTGTTTTCAGCTAGCTAAGGTACTACTTACTCTGAATCAAATTGTTAAGAATTGCCAAATGTCAAATAACTTTCAGTTTCGATTTAAAAGATTTCAAAGTGAGAACACACCAAATGCGACTTTCTCAACAAAATCTCTGGTCACACTTAAATTTGTTTTATAGTAATCTTCAAAACTAATCTCTCCACCCACGTTCTTTCATTGCTTAAGTAAACACATATCCAAAGTGCCACTTAGACACCCGAGCTGCCCCTACCCACCTGTTGCACCAGCTGGCACTTAATTAAACATTACTATTTAAACAATGTGGCTTCATAGCCATTTTTACGTTCCATGGCGCTTGGCCAGCTACGTATCTCCTCCGGCAAACGTAAGTGCGATTAGATTAGCGTTGAGTGCATCCAAAAAAAAAAGGAAGAAACCTTTTAAACCACCCACACAATAAACGTGGCATAAAATGTAATAAGCTTTGGTATGGCAAAAACTTTGATTGTCCGCTACGAGGCGTTGATGATGACCCCACTCCGTGAGACTTGGAGTGACGTACGTGTTGAAAATTTGATTGAAAAGCTACTTTGGGGGCAAGGACTATAAAAACTAAAGGGCGCATCAGCCAAGTGTTCTTTTATAGTTTAGGGTAAATTGGGGGGGGAGCTGCTCGGTTGTGTGGGTCAGTTTGGCGCCATAGCAGCAGCTGCCCTATGCCAATTCATTTGACATTGCAATTGGCAATGAAATGACAAACAAAGGCATTCGGCACACAACCATAAAAGCTCAATAAACTTGGTCAGTTTATGAACTTGGCCCGGACTGCTCTGGTCAGAGCTTGGTCCGAGTTGGTGACATCTTTGATTGAAATTGTTTGCGTGTGACTCGCATTTGAGTTCAGCACTGAGTGACGTGCTCTAAGAAATTCGCTTATTTTGTAAATACTTTTTATATATTTTTTTTTGCTTTTATTTTGATGACAAGAAATTGTGGCATAAAATGCCAAAAAAGAAAAAAAAAAAATGGTCGCCTTAAAAGTTTTTTATGCCCTTGTAAATGGGTTTATAAACTTTGTTTTTATATTTACAATGCAGCGTGGCAAGACTTTTTTGGACCTTATAAACTAAGTATGTTTAATAAATGAGCAGGTTCCTAGAATGGTCTGTTCTAAGTGAGGTCCTTTGCTCTAAGGCAACCATTTTTATACCCTGTACCTATAGGTACAAAGTGTATACTAGATTTGTGCAATGTATGTAACGGACAGAAGGAGGCGTGGCAGACCCCAAGTCCTTTATACCAAAATGCTTATCATAACCTCGGGTAGAGATTGAGCCATGTCCGTCCGTCCGTCCGTCCGTCCGTCCGTCCGTCCGTCCGTCCGTCCGTCCGTCCGTCCGTATGAACCCCTGGATCTCGGAGACTATAAGAGCTAGAGATACGAAACTTTACCAGCTGGTGCGCATATTTCCTAAGCAGATGAAGTTTGTTGAATCATGTCAATATCTTTCCCCGTTCCCCCGCTGTAGATTTTCGCGGTTTTTAGCCACACCGTTTAATATTTTCATTTGAAATTTAACAGAGCGATGCGTTGTGGTTACATGCATCTATGTGTAAAAAACAAACAAAATTGGACAAATACAGAAAAAGTTATAGTCAAAAATGTACAAATTTCACTGCCCCTTGCCCATAAAGTGCGTCAATATTTGACTCTACGCAATTATGGCTATAAGTGACCTAGAATCACAATTTTTGGTAAGCTCATTCATGTGGCTCTAATGAACAAATCCACATCCAAATTTTATCAATGCGGTCCCCCCACCCCCCGCAATCCATTTACCGTGTTTTCTCCCACACCCCTCAACATACCAACTTGAAACTTACCCCGTATACTTTAAATAAGTTCTTTGTTGTAACATTCGAGTTTCATCAAAATGGGTAAAAATTTAGGGAACTTATAGGTATAAATATCGATTTTCACCAAAAAAAAATAAATTCCAATTGGAAAGTTCTTAGATGGAATATGCAGGAAAAATTTTTTTGACACAAAAGGTACAGGGTATTCCACTGTCGGGCACCGCCTCGACTGTACCACATTTTTATTACTAAAGCACTTGCATGCTTGGTATTGTTAAGTAAATTGTATTTAATAAGCAAGCAAGTTTTGTTTATTGTTAACTAGGCGTTTTGCTTGTCAAGCCTGGTTTCTTGGATTAAAAAAAAAT
The DNA here is from genome assembly GCA_949987675.1 of Chymomyza fuscimana. Taxonomy (NCBI): domain Eukaryota; kingdom Metazoa; phylum Arthropoda; class Insecta; order Diptera; family Drosophilidae; genus Chymomyza; species Chymomyza fuscimana. Next base: position 13,275,892 of record OX465089.1, read on the forward strand.
AATTGATTTGCGGAAAAATATATGCGAAGAGGGAGCCGTAACGAAATAGAGTCCAAAACTGTATAGTGTGAGTGAGTCAAGAAAAGAATAGAAACCTGGCTAAGTTCCATAATTGCCTGTGAGAGGGAGCAACATTATAGAAAGATTACATTTTAAAGGAATTTTTTCATCGCAATAATAACATTTAAATACATTTTTTATGAAATTACAAAGATTATCAGAAATAGAAAATTTAATAATTTGAAGATAACTTGACAGAGCGATGCATTAGTGATATACATTTGGCGATCACTGTTCTATTCCAGATGCCTTTTGGCAATATATCTACAATCAAGAATATTTCCAATCGACGTTTTGAGTATTCCAAAAAACTTTATACCGATTTGATTCGATTCGAGACCGATATTATAGAAATTAGTATAGTATCGAAGATTAATCGAGGAACAAAATATCGGTATTGAATGATCACTATCGACCGCGATATGTTCATCGAATATAATAATCGCACTTCCGTAGCTCTGATTGCCATAAAATCTAGGTGTACCCAAATTATATAAGTATATGCTAAAAAAAACGATTCGAAAAGGATTTTTTCCTAAAACTTACAATTTTTATCTATTTTGCTGAACTATACTTGTTTTTAGAATAACTTCAGTATCACAGTTTTTCTATATTTTTTCCAAAATTTGAATTTTCAAAATATAAGCTTAATTGCATCAAATGGCTTATGGATTTTCAAAGTAAAAAAAAATTTACAATACATCAGGAAATTTTTGTAGAATATGATAGAGGTTGGTTTTTTATGATGGGAACAATGCGAAATAACAAAAATATCAAAATAGAAATTCCTCTAGAAAACAATAAAAATTGTAATCGAGTAGTATCCATTGCTTTATAAAATCCAAAGTTTACTTTGAAATTGGGAGTCTATTATAGTTTTAAAGTTCACTTTGGTGAGCTTGATTTCGATAAACAGTTACCGAACAGAAGTTTGAAAAAAGGTCGTAGCCTATCGAGAGAACCAGAGAAATAAATTGAATTGGATTTGCTAAAATATTTTGTATAAATAAAATAAGGAGAAGGAATACTTAAGGTACTTATAAGTATAATTCTTTAATGTTGAGAAGTGTCAATTTTAAAAGTTAAAATAAGGGTGAAAAAAATTTGGAAAAGTTTAAAACGGAGAAGCATGTAAATTAAAAGAAAAATGAAAAAAGAAAGGAAATTTATAAGAAAAGAAATGAAGGATGAAAATAAAAAACTCGCAAGTGAATCCTAATAACGTCATCGGACGAAGCTAGCAGGAGTGATAGCCCGTTGCTTTTTGGCAAGCAAATATCTTAAAAAAAAAATTAATTTTATTATCCACACAAAACTCTATAATTATCATAAAGGGTATGCAAATTTATGGCAAAGAAAATACATTTTTTTTTTGTGTTTGTTATGGACTTGGCTCAAATCTTTTAACAAGCTCAATACGAATTCGTCCTAAGCTGCTGCAGTTATTTGCTAAGCTGTAGAACTTGGCCAGCATATATTTGCACAAAGATTGCTGCAGGGCTTGGCAAAGATTCTTTCATGAATAAATGCATTAAATCACATTGCTTGTGTGCTCTTGCCAATGCAGATCAAAGGAGCAAACCCGCTTTAAATTCATTGCATTGCAATGCTGTCGATAGTTGATGATGCTCATCAATATGATAGCGTTTGGCCCCGGCCAGAACCTCGACTGAACCCACCCAAAAGAAACAACCCAACTCCGGCAGCTGACAGCCCTCAGTGGCAGCTCTGACGTTGAACGTATTTGTCAGGCTGGCAACACTGGAGCAGGCAGCGGGGCCAATTGGTGGGGTTACGTACTGTGCTACAATTCCCCAAATGATAGTCAAGCGTTGGCTGACTATATCAGCAGAACCCGTGCACAGCTCGGCTACGTGACTTGCGCCTTGACTTTGTTGCGTTTGTTGCATGTGAAAATGTAACTTGTTCAAATTTATTACATGCAATTTGCTTGCCCCAATGGTGTTGCTTTTATGGTTTATGTACAGTATGACTTGGTGTCTTGGTGTGCGTGTGTGAGTGTGTGTTGACTTGGCTAAAATGACAGCGGTTTAACATTATGTTGTCTTTTGGGTAGACTACCGGGTTTTGAAAAACTAGCAGAGTGTGGTCTCTTTGGATAGTAAATATATTGTGAGTCATGTTTGTTTTAATAAGATATAATACATAACTGACAAATAAAAAAAATATTTGTTTTGATAGCCATGACTAAAACTGGAGAGGGTCAGGAATGCGTGGCTGGCTCACGATAAATAAAAGTCTGCAAATGAGTGGCACCTTTTGATTTGCTCAACGCTTTGGCGGCAAACCAGAACAGCTGTTGTTACTGCTGGCGCCATCTAGTAAACTTGTTGGTGTCATTATTCGTAAATCAGTTAAATCATAGTACCACACTGTTTTGTTTGTTTTTCTGGCCCTTACCAAACAAATTTAAATACATAATAGAAAGATGAATATTTAAAGAGAATTTTAACTTTTTTTTCCCAACATTAATATTCTTTAATTTTAATATTTTTTTCATTATTTTCTTTAATTTTTATATTTAAATTAAATTCTTTTGTTTTTAAATTCTTTGCAAACTAAAATAACAATTTTTTTATACAAGTCTATAGTTTCCATTCGAATTCACTTGCAAAAACACAAATTGTTCCATCCCATGCCACAAGTATTAGAGGAAGGTGGGGTGAATTAGAATTCAGAAGTGGGGTGAATCCGGAAACGCATTCTAACGGATTTCTGAATTGACATTTGACTATGACACCAATTTTCAAATAAACGTCATGACCGCCGGTGGTTTTTCAGAATACTCCGACTCGATTACACGTGTTTTTCTGTTAAGTATAATTTTTATACTTATAATTTTGAAAACAAAAATTTTTTGTCACTTCAAATTCTTCCGCATTCACCCCAATTTCCTCTAAAGTTCGAAATTTTTCGAGCTGCGTATGGGCCTTAAGACCAGATTTTCAATTACTAATAGAGCGGAACACATATGGGCGAAAAAAAGTGAAGCGGGCCACTTTTTTGGTTATGGGATTTTTCATTTTTAGACATTTCTTTGACAAGCCATATCTTCTAACCGAATAAAGATACCAACGCAATTTTTATTTCATGAATGATAAAATTTTGAGATTGTAAAAATATTAAAATTTTTTTTAAGATTTCATATTTTTTTTTATAATTTTTTAATATTAAAACTCAAAAGTGATCTTCCACTTAAAAAAGTGTTTATGCCGTTTTATGCGAACAAATTCACTGCGAAAAACAAAAAAAAAAACAGTTTGTAACTCCCATAGTTAAGGAAGTTATGCATATTTTAGTGATGGCACCTTGCATGGTCACCATAGCATACAGTACCTCGAAAAATGACAAATAAGCATAACTTCTCGGAATTAAAAGATAAGAAGAGGTCGAGCAAAAAAGTGCCACCCATCACTTATTTTCGCCCATTTTTTTTAATTTCTTCTGAACATCTAAGATCATCTTTTTTAGAAAAATACATAAAAATAGCAGGCTGGTGTAGGTACATTCAAAGACTGCTCAACGAAAATCGAAAAATATTTTGAATGTTGAATATAAAACTCATTTTTACAAAATTGTGTTCTTGGTATACATTGTCTCGGATTTCCCCACATATAGGTTAGGTTAGGTTGAACCGGTTGACCCCTGGGGGGAGTCACACATTGACTGGGTAGTCCTTAGTGGTTTCCCCATATATATAACAAATAAAAAAAATTAGGAATATTTTTGAAAACTAACTAATAATTTTGTAAATTTAAAGATATTTTACTTCAAAACGTATAATTTTGAACGTGGGGAATTTTTTATATTGTTCAAACGCAGCTCGAAAAATTAGTAAAATTTTAGGTAAAAGTTATACTATATGGTTTGGAAAAAATTAAAATTGACGCAGATTATTTCTTTTTTTTTGGTGGAAAATGGGTGCGCGGTCAAAATCTGATCAAATTAAGATTCGCTAAAAAATGTACCAAAAAAAATACAATAATTTTTTATAATAATTCTTTTTTTTTTACTATTTCTCACTCAGGGGTGCCACAAAAAACAATTTCTCATAAATTTCTCTACAATTTCAATTCCCAGTGCCAAAGACACCCCTTCGAGACGGTTTTAAAATTAGTACTAAATTTTCTCGAAAGCAATTTAATTTAAAGTAACTGTTACTTATTTAAAAATATTATTCAATTTCTGAGTTATCTGTATCTTTATAATTTAATAAATCAAATGTTTTAATTCATAATTTCAAATATGCCGTTCACAGTGAACGAGCGTTCCGAGCTAAGGCGTTGCCACCTAGTTGCGTGACCAAATAATTAAAACAGACTTGCCAATCGCGTTCAGTCGCTGCTTAGTGTGGCCATATTTAAGCTAAACGTAATATATTTCTTATATTCATTTAATTGATTGCGGAAACAGCGTGAAATAAATAAAAGCAGAGTTACTATATTAAATTAAGACGAAGCCAAATGGTTGTAGCATTGATTGAAATATGTATTATGTTTATTTAAATAAAGCTTAGCTCTTAACTCAGCTGCTTCCGCTGCCACCTTCGAAGGGTTTATAATAATCAAAATAAGATATTGACAGAACCCGACGAGGCATGTGACTGCAAACACTTCTGGCCTTATTCTACGTATTAAATTTGCAATTCAAATTTGTGCTGCCAAAGCGCACAGCTGTTACAAGGTTGGGTATACAGTCACTTTTGCACTTTTAATAAAAATACAGCAAACTGTTGCGGCAAGCATAACATGAGCTCTAAAAATATTAAAAACTGCTTAAATTGCCGGCCCAAAGGCATAAAATAAAATATTATGTGGAAATACTAAATGAGTATGAATCCATTTCATAAATGCATAATCATATAACATGTGATTTATGGCAATGCTCATTGCGATGGTTTTGTCCAATTCAGTCATGAATACCCAAAACAATACCCAATCATAAATTTTCGACTTCTTTTCACTCGATTGATGTTATGCTCTGCAAGTCAAACTGAAAATTATTTAGTATATATGCCGGCAAGTGATTCTCAAATGGGCATTTGCTTTCTACAATAGTTGCCACAGTACCACTACCCCCCAGCCCGCTGACTAACCCAACTATGACTAGTTGTGGCGCACATAAATCATATTCGATTTGTGCGTTCCGATACATTGGCAGGCCACTTGACGCGTGAGAAATGAGCAGCCAGGCAGTACTTCCAGTACTCACCATTAGCACTTGGTTTTTCGGGCACGGGCACCGAGGGGCGCTTGATTTGGTTTAGTCGGAAAAGCTTTCAAAATTTATACAGCTGTGCTAGTAAATTAGCATAGTATATAGTGTGTACATTGTAACACTACTACCAACACCAATACATCACTTGAACTGTTATCTGCAAGATACAATTTGTTTGCATCAAATGCAAATACATTTACAATCTTATACATTCATTGAACTCAAACAAATTGTTGTTTATTGCTTGACCATGCCATCCAGCACTTGTCAAATATATTGATAAAAGTTTTCTTATTGTTGTTGTTATATTGAAATTTCTTGGTAACTTTTGATTGTTTTCCGTTCTGCAACTGAGCAGCTTCAACGAAACACTGACCAGGAACGAGAGTTCGAGATACTTTTGAAACAGTAGCAAACACAATACGAAAATAAGTTGGATAGGGCATGTGAGAAATGTGGGTCGCTCTTCGGATGCGCTGCAGCTGTGTATCTGAACGTTGAGCATATTTTGAGTGTCGATAAAATGAGTAAATAATGAGTTTATTAGATACTTGGTATTTGTATTAAAGGCACGTACATGGAAATAATCTACTTGAATCTGTTAACATGCAGCCAAAGGCTTTAAGGCCAAAGAGTTATACACAGCAGTAATGTGACCTTGGAAAAGTACTTATTATACGTTATTACGTTTAGGCTTTTTGGAATTATGCGAACTGAACCAAATAAAGATTAACTTTATTTTTTAATTTATTATATATCTTCATAAAAAGTTGCTGGTTTTTAGGATATCAAAATTGAAACAAAAAAAATATTAAAATTAAGACAATAAAAAAAAAAATTAAAGACATTGGTTTTTCGATAAGATAATTGTTCTTTACTTTTATCTTCGTCTGCTACTCTCATTGTTGTTCTTTGTTGTTCAAACAAAAAATATTGACAATTATAGAATTGATAAGAAAAATTTATTTTTAAAAACGTTTTAGCCCTAAAAGTTGTTGTTCAACCAAATTCAAACAAAAAATTAAGCTTATGAAAATCCATAAAATCTCAAAGATTTGAAAGAAGGTAATTGTTCTTTACTTATACCTTGGTGTGCTGACGTCTTTGTTGTTATTTACTTTTTTGGGCTATACAAAATCGCAGAATAATTTTTGACGGTTCATATCTGCAAAACCTAAAATTCTTTAATTTAGATTAAGGTGAAATTTAAGCCAAATCGACGAAAATAGTACTTTTTGTTGTAGAGCCTATGAAAATATTACTGAACTTGGTAGAAAGAGCTACAAATGCAGCTCTGATTTTTTGCAGTCGAAAAAGTTGCTAAGAGTGGTAGAAAAACTCATTTTTGCAAAAAAACAAAAACATTTACGTTAGTAAGCACAAAAGATATTTAGAATACAGATTTTATCAGGCAGAAATGCAGAAGTATCCAACATCAACTTACACAAAATAAGTTTTCATTTCTACCAAGACACTTAACTACGAAAAGTGGGGCAACTCTGCCCAAGACTATATTTCTTAAAGCGTAAATATTTATCAGTGTGTACACATTTTTCTGTCCAAAACTGTATTCAAAAGAGCGCCAATATCTGGCAGTGTATACATAATTTTTCTATTCAAAGCTGTATTTTGAAAAGCGCGAATATCTATCAGTGTGTACATATTTTTAAAAGTGTTTTTGATACTATTTAGCGCTTGAAGTGTGATAAAATCTAAACAGCTGTTTTTAAACAAGCGACAAAAGTATGTAAAACAATTTTTTTTTTTTAATAGTAGTTATTTAAATTTTTTTTTTTTTGCAGTCTGACTGACACATATTAAAAATTTCTGCACTAAATGTTATACTTAAACCCAAAAAAGTATTATAAAAAAATTAGTAAAATCCAGTGTTGTTGTGTGTTCACTTCGCATAAACAGTGTTAACAATGCAAAAATGTTCCTACACCGATTAATATATCAACTTGTGAAGTATATTTTTTGGTATCGAAAGATTGAGGAAATGAACAAAAATGGGAAAAAAGTATAATCTCAAGTATTTATAGTAAACCGAACATCCCCACCAAAAATTTGTAGAGAACCAGATGCTAGGTGCTACTATTCCCATTCATAGTCAGGCACACGCATAAAAGGCGGAACAAAAACTCAGTGCCTTGTCTTCGCTGGTTTAATTTTCTTGTTTTTCATAAATATTTTCACTTGATTTTCACTTGTTTTTTAATTTTTTTTATTTTGCTTGCAATGCGGCAGTTGCCAGTTGCCGGCAGTACATCTGTGCCGATTGTCTATATACATATATATATACAGCCCACAGTTTTAGTTGCTTGTTAATTTTCTTTTGTTTTTGAAAAAGGCAGAGGTAGATATTAACAAAAGAAACTCGGAAAAGCAAAAGAAAATCAAATGAAAATCCATAAATAACTGCTTCGATTTGTGGGTCTTTTAGTCTTTAGGCCTACCGGGTGCCAGTGGTGTCGACAACTTTATGACTATGCCAGCACGCCCCAAGTGTTGGTTCATGGCGGGATGGATGGGGGACTTCATTGGGGCATTGGGAAAAATGTTCACCAATTGTCGCCTGCTTGATGGGGCAGACTGACAACGATTTTTCTGTTTGATGGATTACACAAATATTGACAGTCTTTTCGAGCAATCCGAAATAAATAATAATAGATAGATATTTATTTACATGCCGGAAGAATAGAAACGGCAGCCATAACAACAACAACAACAAAATTGGAACACTAATGATGTGCATGTGCTATATGTATATTGGCAGCACACGTCATCGATAATCATTTTTTTTTTGTCGCTACTTTTTGGCATTAGAAATCGAATTATGTAGACTATGTATTGATTCCTACATAATATGCTAACGAGCAAAAGTTTATTGCTAGTAATTTAATGGTTGTGGCCAATGGCAATGGTAAACTACTTGCGAAACATCCATTTACTTATTGAACAAACTATTCAGCAACTTTTACTAATTTGAATTGGAGATGGGCGCGTGAGCGCAATTTTCGTCAAGCAGTTTAATTTAGCAAATATGTATAGAGGAAACGCCCTTGATTAAAAGTTGCTGTAAATAAAAATTTTGGGGCAATTGATGTGTAAAGGGCTTGCTTGTGTAAAGGGATAGTGTGTTATTTAGAAAAAAACTTAGTCAATACTGTTTTTGACAATAAAAGTTTACATACCAAATATAATTGCTTTAGTTTTTATAAGGAGAGAATTTCAAAATTTTTTCCTTTTTTTGCTTGGTAGAATTCTGGAACTGTTTGCTCTTCGTTTGGTACGTAGCTCCGATAAGGGGATGATCGACCAGAAAGAAGTTCCGAAGTTTTTCAAGACAAAATAGTAATTTAAATAAAAATTGTATTAAAATATATATATTTTATAAATATATTATATAAAAAATCACTAAGAATCATATATAAAATAGTAATTCAAAAAAAATAGCTCGTGTGCGATCTGAAGCCGCGTGAAGAACGAAGTTGTTTTTGCCTATTTTTTTTAGGCAAATAATGTTACTTCCATTTAATACTTTATGACAAAAACTTAAATAATAAGAAATATGCTTAAAATCTAAGTACCAATAATATAAACAAAATTTTACCTTGAAATAAATAATAATTATGTAGGTACTATTTTTTTAAGTTATTAAAGTATGATTATAAAAAATAAATACTTTAGAATCAAAAAAATTATATATAATAGCAATTAAAAACTAAAAATTATATACACAATAGTAAATACAAAAATTAAATTAATAAATAAAAAAGCAATAAATCATATATACCTGAAAGGGGTCTGTGTCTGTGTTGAAATGGAAATTAGGGCGATATTTGGACGAAACAGATTTCTATGCTACCCCTTATATACAAAAGAGGGTTAATAAAAAATGAAACAAATGTTTACCAAATATAAAAAAGTAAAAAAATGTATTTTGTTTTAGAATCGATGCAGAAACTCGAACTAATTTTAATTCATGAAGCAAACACTCTAACTAATCAGCTACGCTCCTCGATATTCTCACGCAAACACTTAGTTTTACAAATTTTAAACAAAGTAGTGAACGAAACATTATATAAAACAAATCTAAGCAAAATATTGATTAAAAATTATACAAAAAATACATCATATTATTAAAAATAATTAATAAATTATATATTAATGTATATTTAATATTAATTATATACTAATTATATATTGTATGAAAAAAATTTCATACCTCATTTCTTTCTGTGACGATTTTTCTACCATCTAACCCACTACTCCCAAGCTCAATTATTTGTTGATTAATAATAATAAAATTTTTTTTTTACCAGCCTATCGAAGCCTTTTATTAATTTTTATAACCTGTAACATAGGGTACAAAGGGTATATTGTGTTTGTGCAAGCCGAAAATGTATGTAACCTACAGAAGGAGAAGTCGGAGACCCCCCAAAGTTACCTAAAATATGATCAGAGTGACTAGAGAAGTCGATATACCCATGTCCGTCTGTCCGTCTGTCCGTATGAACGCCTAGATCTCAGAGATGGTAAGAGATAGAGTAACCAAACTTTCAGATAAGATCCCTTATTAATCCATAGGTGACAAGTTTATTTTATTTTTTTGATATCGGGGTTATATTATATAGCTCCCATAGGGGTGTTTCAGAGGACCTCGAAAAAAAACCAAAAGTTTTAGATGGATAATTCGTTTGTTTATGAAGATATCGTAACCAAATTTGGCACTCAATCGTTTTTTAGAGTTCCCAAGTACTGTACCAAATTTTATTTTGACTATATCATATAGCTCCCATAGGACAATCGGTCAAAAAAACCTTTTTTCTACAAAATTCGTTGTGTTTCATTTGTTTGTGAAGATATTGTTACCAAATTTGGCACTCGGAAGCTTTTTAGGGATTTTCAACACTGTACCAAATTTTATCAAAATCGGTTGACTATATCATATAGCTCCCATAGGACCAATCGGTCAAAAAATCGTTTTTTGTACAAAATTCGTTGTGTTTCGTTTGTTTGTGAATATATTATAACCAAATTTGGCATTCAGAAGTTTTTAAGAGTACCCAAGCACTGCAGCAAATTTGATTAAAATCGGTTGACTATACCATATACCTCCCATAGGAACGATCGGTCAAAAAAACATTTTTGGTTAAAAATTCGTCTGTTTTTGGTTGTTTATGAAGGTATCGTAATCTAATTTGGCAATCGAATGTCTTTTGGTGTTCTTAAGCAATTTACTGGATTTTATTGCAAGCAGTGGTACAGGGTATCCCAAAGTCGTCCGCGCCCGACTTTAACGTACGCCATTTTTAATTAATGTTTTTTTTTTATAATTTTATGAATAAAATAAATATTGTTCCTCGTGCCAGTTTTTTACTGATTGTTCTCAAATCTCTCCATGTAGCAAGTTGACACTAGACAAATACCTTTCCATGAATGCAAATTTCTAGCAAATTTTTTGCTGTGATCGTTTTGAAATATGCAAATGCTCATTCTCACCATACGTTTCTCACGCACTCATATCTATTATCGCTTTAAAATTTTGACTTTGCATGTGTCCTACTTTATTCATTTTTTTGTCAACCCAAATCAATGAGCCTTGAAATTTAACATTTAGTCTTTGGAAATATGCGGGTCACATGCAAAACGCCAAAAACCGCATACACATATGTATATGCACAGGCACATATATATATGTATATATTTATGTACTTACATATGTGCATGTGTGTTACGTTGTTTGCCGTTCAATACAAAAGCAAATTAGTTACGCATAATTTGCAATTCATTTTAGCTCAAATTGATTTAAGGCAGACTGCGTTCAATGAATGGGACACAATTCGAGATCCCAAACACTTTGCCATAAAGTGAGTAAGCAGCATTAAAAGCTACTTAGCCAATTGATTGACAAGCAAAATACAAACAGAAGCGAATGGCTGCTGGCACAATGGGGCGTATGCGCGATAAAGTAAATTAAGAATAGCTTGACTTGGCTAAAAGGCAAAAAATGGCTGTAAGCCATTTAGCATTTGTTGGCAGGTATTTGCCAGGTGTAAAGTGCTTTATAGCTGCGTTTAAATTATAACCAAGAGGCTGCAAAACTTAAGTCTCAAGGAGCAGCGTGGAACAGAACTACGAACTGAACCAGATATAAAAGCACAGAATGGGTAACAATGAGGCATAATTTATATGCCTGGAATTAATTTAACCCATAGCGACTAAACTTATCACCTGCTGCTAAACTAGGCGCCAGCAACAGACATAAACATGTGCCAGGGGTGGAGTAGGGCGCGTGGCGTGAGTGTCCAAGCCGTAAACGTGTGAAAAATAGCATGAGACCAGTATTGGGGAATGGGAAATAAAGGCTGCACTGTTCCAGATGTTCTCAACACTCACTCTATGGGTGCGTGGCGTGAGTGTGCAAACGTGTGAAAAATAGCATGAGGCCAGTGTTGGAGAACGTGCAAATACTATTCCACTAATTCATATGTTCTTAATTTATACTTAATTTTTAAGTTACCCGTAGTGCAAGTCTTGATAGTTAATAGAAATGGGATCGAAGCGGGTATGTCATGCAAAAAGACGGAAGAACTTGGCTGCTAGGTAAAAATTTGAGCAAGTCCTTTCTTTTAAGAAAAGTTCATCGTTAAAAAGAAGCAAAAATCAAAATTTGTATTTATTTCAATTTAATGCTCAGCAAGAGATTTTCGAGACAAGATTGAATTTGCATTTTTATTCCAATTTCTAGTACCAAACGAAATTTATCGGTATTGGGAACAGGGCTTTTTTAATGAGATTATACAACTGTGAAAACAAGAGCCAGCTTACCTTTCTTTGTGCAAATAGCGTATGAGTCTATACTTTATACGTTTTTTACTAGGGGTATTCACGCTTGCTTTGAGTTGCGCAAAAAATCAAAAGGCTAAAGCTTGAACGCCCTTTTTGTTAGTTTTTATTGCTGTAGTTAGTTGAATTGTTGAGTTGGTGCTACCATTTTGTAAATTTTAAATTTGGCGCGTTGGCACCCTACTCCGTTTTTTTGTTGATTCAGACACTTACAAGTAATAATATTTAATTCACTCAATTCAGTACATAAAATGCACAAGAATTTGAAATGCTTTAGTTAAATTTGATTCGAATTAACTTTGCTTACTTTTATTTTTATGCTTTTTATCAACGAAAATGAGGTAGCCATGAGGCCCTATGCTCTAGTGGGAGATAAAATGATGATGATTGCGTTTTATACTAAAAAATGGCTACAAAATCCCGAATGTTGTAGTTTTGAAAATGCCGCAAATTGCGTTTTTTGCATAAAAGTCTGGGTTGAGACAAAGTTGAGTTGAGAGTTGAAACTCAACACTGTACATTTTGCTGTTGCAAAAGTGCTCAACTCTTCAACTCAACAGCAAGCGTGAATACCCTATATATATATTAAAAATTGTGTCTGCATTTTTGAACCATTAAAAAAGACTAAATTTGAAATTACGAAAAACAACCAACCTGAATTCTCTGATCTATTTATTAAGGAAGTCAAATTTTGTTGCATGAGTTCTAAAATTGGAAACGTTTCGTTTTTAAGTTAGGATGCGCAGCAAAATCAATTCCATTCCAAAAATTAGTTTTGAACAAATTTTGAAAAAAAATATCTTCCCTAATGCTTTTACTAATAAAATAATAGCAGAATAAAAACCGTGCGCAACTTTGTCTTTTAAAATTACATTTTTTTATGCGCTTAATAAAATGTTTTCTCACGCACTCGCCGCCAACTACTATTATATACCAGTATGTATATACAAACTACATGCATATATGTATATACTAAAAATATACAAGTGTGAGTATATTGCAAAACAGAGCAAGGTGAAGTAGCAATATTTTGTTAAAATATGCTACACTTTTAACATTGTGAGACAGGCGGAAAGACCGGAAAGCATAAGGAAGACAGGAGCAGCTCGAGAACGTCAGTTTGTTATGGTGCCCCGGGCCAAGAAGCATTTTAGTTCTGTGTGGCTTCCTTGACTTTTGTCTGCTATTTTGCTTCCTGTTTAATTTAATAAGCCAAGAGGCGGCAAAACGTGTGTTTTGGACTAGGCCAAGAGGCACACATGGATGTTATTACAGCACGTTTTGTAGTTTCCACGCTTTGTTTGGGAAGTGGAGTGAAGGGGCAAATTGCCTTCTCAACTGCTTCGGGCCAACTCTAATTTCATTATAATTTCACTTAAAGCATTTCAAGAGCGTGCCGTTTATGTTCACTTAGTATATATTATAGTATTATTCCGTTTAAGCATAATTTATATACTATATATGTTCAAATACATACATATATCTGTTTGCATAAATTACTTAGTAGCTCTTAGTGGCACAATGTTGGGCTTTGGTATCGACTTCCTACTGGTACATAACTCTGTTTCATAAATTTCCATTTGTCTCTTGGCCCTTTGGCCTATTTATTTGCAGCTGTTGACATGAAACATTAAGGTTTTAGCCAGGTTAAGTAAACGATGTGTGCCGGCTATTAAATTGTTTTACCTTGAGATGTCAAACGTTGAACGGGTTAGCAACAATGTGGCAAGTTGCAAAATGAATTTAATAAGCACCGAGTGCGAATTACTTAAAGTTTTTGTATGGCAAATAAACGTATTTCAGTGGTTCAGTATTTTAGACCGAAACAGATTGGTGGGGCTTTCGTGACTTTCTACAGCTTGGAGACAAAAACAAAGTCAGTTGGCAATCAATTTTTCGTATATTATAATAGTTAGTAGTAACGCCTTACAAAGTCATTTGTAGGGATTTTTGGATTTTCATTGAGGGTATTCATTACATCGAACGGACTGTTGCAAAGTGCTGCAAACTCAAGCTTGTGAACACCCCCTATTTTTGAAAACTAGTAAAACCATTTCTTTTTTTTATGTATTCACTTAAGTTTTAGCATTACGAAGTTCAAGTGAAGTGGAATATTTTAAATCTAAAGAGGTGAGGCATAAGTGTCATATGAGGCGGAGAAGGTAAAAATATTTTGCGTGTTGAAGTGTCCTTCACTCGAAAAGTAAACTTGAATGTTATTTATCAATAAAAAACAATTAAAAAAAAAAATTATTGTAATTTCCATACAAAAAGTAAAATTTTAAAACGATTCAAATAAAGTGGTAATGGGGGTGATCATGATTATCAGATTTGGGAAGTAAAAAATAATTTTTCTTGGGAAACTTTATAACTTCCTTAGTTTTTAACAGAATAAAAAACAATTAAGTATAGATGGGTAATAATAATAAAAAAAATAAGTTAAAGGTTAATAAATTTTGAATGCAAGTCGTGAAATTCTTTTGGCCGGAGGATGAAGGAAATAAAATTAATGTAATTAAAGAACTGTAGCGAATATGCCCCAATAACATTTTTTATGATCTCCAAGAAAAGGGCATGTAAACCGAAGGACAATGGGTACAATGAAAAAGAAAGTAAGGTATCAGTTTACTCTTTCTAAAGTTCACTTCTAAATAGTGAAAACGGGATCATACTCATCGCCAGGAAATACATTAAAAGGTCTTCTTTAATTATATATCTTGAATAAATTTTACTACATAACAATGATACATTTTGGAGCTAGTTTTAGGTTATGTTTTTCGATGACTTCGAAAATGCGTTTTGTTTTCATCTCCGCAATCATGGTTTCGAGATTATTGTAAAAAGTCAAAAGACCAAAAATATCCTAAAAAATATAATGTGAAGAAATTTTTTTTGATGCCTGGGAAGACATGTAGTACATAGTTGATTTCGATATTAAATACATACATATAATTTAATATCTTGTTATATACCTACTTATTAAACTTATTATTTATTATATATCTACTTACATTATTTTTAAACTATTTGTTGTATTTCCACATTTTAATAGAGCATCTGTAAAATGAAAAATAAAATAATTTTATTTGAAATAGTTTTTTATTTAAAGAGTAGAGTTCACTTTTGAAGTATAAAACTATTTAATGCGAATAACATTTTTGTAATATTTTATTTTATTTTTTGTTCATTTAAAAATAAATATTTATTTTTACGTTTCCTATTATAAGATCTTCAAAATAAAAGAAAATAAAATAAATAAATAAAAAAAAAATAAAAAAATATAAGTAAAAAAATAAAAATAAAAGTAAGTATTAAACAAATTAAAAAAAAATAGTGTGAGGTCCGTATATTCATTTTCAAACAAAAAATGTAAGTTTAATATAATATTTAAGGAAAAAAATGTACTTTAAAAAAAATGTATATATATTCAAAAATTGAATATAAAAAATACAAATATGCAAATTTTATTTGATGATGACGATGATTATTTCCTTTAACTCCCAGTGGATTATTTATTTTATGAAAAATATTTATTTTTTGGAATTAAAAAAAAAAACAAAATGGGCATTCAAAATAAAAAATATAAACATTATACATGAAATAGTAAACTATATATTACATAATAATACATATAGTTTAAAAGTTCGCCCGGGCTATAGACGCAATCTTTCCAATAATTGTGTTGTATTATCTAAGGTCAGCTGAGCTTCGTTGAACCCTATTGAATAAATAAATAAAAACCTAATAAATTTAAAAAAATATGTACAAAGCCATAAATTACATTTATGTAAGATAGTTTATAACTATCAGTTTATTTATAATGTTTAATGCGTATGTTAATAACAATGATATTCAGTAATGTGTAATATAAAGTGAAGTTTAGCAGCACAAACGCGACAGCCTGCGTTTAGTTATATTTTCAGCTACATTCGGCACAGCACATCACAATCAACTGCTCTCGCTCAACTCTTCGCTCCACTGCCAGACTTCCCAGCCGCTCTCTGCTTCTCTTACCGGCGTTACTGCCTACGCCGTTGCTGCTACCACCGTTAGGGTGACCATCTCACATTCGGCCATCCTGATTAGTCATCTGTCCCAGATGACTCCAACTCCTCATCATCGACCACATACGACCACAACTTCATGTGATCACCACTTGTCGCTGTATTTATTGGACCTTCTCCTCCTGCAGCCTTGCGAACATCATATCGGCCATTTCGCTTTATTTTGGTGACTTCATATGGGCCAAGATACTCGCTCGCAAGTTTTTTCCCAGCCACGAATTGAGTTCGACGTATAGCTACCAAGTCTCCCAATTGGTATCCATATGCTGCTTTGCATTTAGCGTCGTACTGCTTTTTATACGACATCTGTGCCCGCTCTATTTCTTCTTTAGCCTGCTGCCTTATTTGCTGTCGCTGCTCCTCAAAAGCGTCATACATCTCTTGCTCTAGAAAAAGCTTAATGTTTTCAAGGGAATTATAATGCATTCTTACCCCAAAAAGCAGCTCAAAAGGACTTTTCTTTGTGGATGCCTGCACGTGCGAATTAATAGCTTTCTGCACATTTGGTACAAACTTGTACCACTTAGACGGCTCCTCTGCCGACAACTTTGCTACAATTGACAACACTGTGCGATTGATCCTCTCCACCTGTCCATTGCCTCTTGGGACTCCTGTCGTAGTCCACACATGCTCTATAGAATTATCCCCTGCATACTCAGCAAAAGCTGTTGCTGTAAAGGCCGTACCTCGATCTGATATTATTCGGACGGGATGACCAAATATCTCCGACCATGACTCAATCTTCTTTAAAGTCTCTGCGCAGCTGGTTGTTTTGGTTGGGTACAGCCACACGAACTTGGTAAATGCATCTACAATAGCCAAAATATGTTTATATTGCTTAGACGTGGCATCCATTGGTCCCAAATGGTCCACATGCAACGTGTGTAACGGCTGGTCTCCCTTCGGAATCACATGTAAATATCCTTCTTTTTTGCCCAGCTTCTTATTGAAAATAATGCATCTCACGCAATTATTTACAACCTGCGCAACTTTCTGCTCCAAATGTGGTATCCAATAGGTTTGGCTCACGGCGTGCATAGTTTTTTCTACGGCATAATGACCTGAATTGTGAGTTTCCACAATTATTTCCTTTTCCATTTGCTTGGGAACCACCAGAAGATCATTGCCATTTACCTCTTTATACATCAAGCCACCTTTCCATTTGTATTGTTCATATGGACGATCGGTTAAAATTTCTGCAATTGCTTTGATAGTATCGTCCCTCTCTTGGGCCTTTTTCATACGCGCAGTAATCTCCAGCGACACGAGTAATATCTTAGTTGGATAGCGGCTTAAGCAATCCACGTGCTTAAGCCTTTCTCCTGGTCTATGCTCCACATCAAACTCAAACTCCTGCAGATATAAAACCCACTGCGCCACCTCTCTAGGAACATCTTTTTTCTTTAAAGTTTGCTTAAATGCGGCGCAATCCGTTATTAATTTAAATCTCTGTCCCAGTAAGTAATGGCGAAACTTTTTTACAGCCAGATAAACAGCTTTTGCCTCCAAAATGTAACTGTGTTGACGCGATTCTGCATCCGATGACTTCTTACTCCAAAATGCCACTGGATGTAGTTGGCCATCTAAACACTGCAACAGCGCTGCTCCAAATCCTTCCTTGGAAGCATCCGTGTGTACTTCAGTCTTTGCTTCTCTGTTATACAATTTCAAGACCGGTTCACTAATCAACGCCTCCTTCAACAGCCGAAATGCTTCTAATTCCAACGCACCTATTTTGAATACGGCGTCTTTTCGCAATAAGTTTGTCAATGGTCTGGCAATCTTCGAATAATTCTGGATGAATTTTCTAAAAAATCCAGTTAATCCTAAAAACGATTGTACGGCTCTTATGTTCTTCGGCGCTGCAAATTTGGCCACTGCATTTGTCTTCTCTTTTCCAGGCCAAATACGTCCACCTTCAATACAATGACCTAAGAAATTTATCTTAGTCTGCAGGAAATGACATTTTTTCCACTTAATGCGTAAGCCATGTGATGCCGCAGTGGTGAAGACCAATTTTACTTTTTCCATGCACTTCTCTGCAGTTTCGGCATGTATTATTATATCATCCATATATAAATCCAGTATATCGTTGTTGATCAACTCTTGAAATACATAATTGACATACCGAATAAATACGGCTGGTGAGTTACGAAACCCAAACGGCGCTCTGTTGAATTCATACAGCCCAGACTTCGTAATAAACGCAGTATACTTTTTGCTGCTTTCGTCAATTGCAACGTGAAAAAATCCATTTTCCAAGTCCATAACCGTAAAGACCTTTGCCTTCTGTAATTTTTCTAACACATCATCGATTATAGGGACAGGAAAGCAATCTCTCAGCACCATGGAGTTTAGTTTGCGATAATCAATGCAAACACGACTTGCGCCATCCTTTTTTTTTTACCGGCACTATGCGACTCGCAAAGTTTGACGTAGATTTGCGTATTATGCTACCATTCAGCCATTCGATGATCTGCTTTTCAACCAGCTCCTCCTCTGCAATGGCAAGTCGGCTCGGCGCTTGACGAAATGGAGTAATTTCGCCATCTGGTATAATTTTCAGCACCACTGGACATTCTGTCATACTCTCTGCCGGCTTATAGTTGTCAATCAAAAGCTGCACATCTTGTTTGAACTGAGGAGGGACATCAATATCAGTATTTGTCTGCATTATATTGTAAATACTTATCTGATTTAGCTCATCAGTTTTCTTCCCCAACTGGGAAGAAAACTGATATCCGTCCTGCGTCGACGTATAATCAAATCTGCCTGTGAAGTCGTATCCAAGTAATCCCTCGTAGCCCATTTCTTTATCAGCTACAACAATAATTTCTTGCGGCGTTTCCAATTCATCTACTTCTATGTTTGCCACAAAGCAACCAATGGGATGCGTCATTTTGTTCCCTAGACCGCGAAGAGGCCTTTCCCAACGCTTCAGGACTACGTTGTTGATTTTATTAAACACACTCTGTTTAATCACGGTAACGTCAGCTCCGGTGTCAACCAAAAAATTGATCTCTATACCATTCAGCTTAATTTTTTTCATTCGCTTGCTATCATACACAATGTTTATGGTTTTTGCTGCTGCAGCCGGACAATCTTTGGACATATGTCCTCTTTGCTTACAACGAAAGCATTTGGTCACCTCGTTGCAATCTTTACGCATATGCTCCAGTGAATCACAATTATAACAGCGCTTTCTTTTTTCAAAACTCTCACGCCTTTCAAATGGTTTGTTTTCTGCATGATATGGTTGTTTTCCTCTAATGGTTGCCCGCTCAAACACGCCGTATTGTTTCTCTAGTTCTTTGTACGATTCGCAAGCATAGAGATTATATTTAAAGTCGCACTTCAATCCCAGCCCATCAACTATATAGCGAATCACAGACTGCGTATCAACAGCACCAACACAAGCAATTTTTTTCATTTGCAGCACATATTCCTTAAAACATTCGTCTTTACGTTGTTTACGGTCACGCAGCTGTGTGTGAATATCAGCACCACACACAAGCTCGCTGCCAAACTCATTTTCCAATGATGCTTTCAGCTCGGAATAGTTGTAAACAATACTTGTCTCCAAAAAAATTGCAGCCGTCTGTGTCATTTTCGCGCGCGCTTGTACATATTTTTGAGCATCAGTCAGTCCATATGCCTCTGCATTAACCTCAAAATTTTTGAACCAATGGCCAACTTGAATACTTTTGCCATCAAAGTCAGGAATAATTTTAGTGAAGCTCTCTGCACTTATTTTTGAATCCGTTTGTTTTATTTCATCAGCTTTGATTTTTAAAGTTAGCAACTGCATTAGCTGCTGCAGCATTTCACCATTTTGTTTAATTTGCTTCGCATTTTGATTCTCCTCTTCGCTACGCATTTTCTCAACCGGCAACACTTGTGCCTTTTGCTGCGACACTTCTGCTTTATGCATTTTCGTAGCGGCGACTGACGATCGTGTGTTATATGTCTGTCCCGCTCGCACTAACTGCTTTTTGGGCGGCCTGTTGACGACGCTACCGGCACCTCTTGTTTTTTGTTCTGCTTTTTCAGCCCTTTTATTTTTTCTTGCGCTCATAAAACTTTAGTTTTTTGCTTTAAACTCTGCACTGCAACTAATTTTCAATTATTGTTTTGTCTTTCTGCGCTTTTCAAAACTTTCCAGCGGTCATTGAAATTAACACAAATGCGCCACCAAATATTTTATGCACCACGAACCGACGCGCAATTAAATATGAGGTGGGCTAATCGCGGACGAGCCCCCAAATGTAAGATAGTTTATAACTATCAGTTTATTTATAATGTTTAATGCGTATGTTAATAACAATGATATTCAGTAATGTGTAATATAAAGTGAAGTTTAGCAGCACAAACGCGACAGCCTGCGTTTAGTTATATTTTCAGCTACATTCGGCACAGCACATCACAATCAACTGCTCTCGCTCAACTCTTCGCTCCACTGCCAGACTTCCCAGCCGCTCTCTGCTTCTCTTACCGGCGTTACTGCCTACGCCGTTGCTGCTACCACCGTTAGGGTGACCATCTCACATTTATATTAAAAATTATATTCAAATTGCGAATTGTAAAATAATTATATACAAAATCCATATCCATACTCTCACTCATACACATACAGCATACCCTAACCTGTTACGTGACGCTCTATCTATTATTTTTCTCTCATTCTAGCCTCAGCAATACGTTCAAAAAACTTATAAAGTTAATATTTTCGACTTTGAAGTAGTCATCAATTGCTTTAAAAAGATGATTCCCTCACCTTTAAATACCATATAATTTTTCGATTAAAATATAATTTCTATCTCTTACTACACCATAGTTTTTCTCAACGAAATATTTCACAAAAGTTTGCCTTAAAGTTTAGCCCACTGCAGCAGCTTCTGCCTTTAGTTCTTTGGCACCTGTCCCACCACAACACTTCAACCAAGTGCATAGAAAGTTTAACACTAGACAAAATTGAAAATAGAAAATGGAAAATATATAGAAAAAGGGAACCCTTTTGAGAAAGTTATACTCATTAGCATGCGGCTGTAAAGCCTGCATGTGCTGCTTATGCGTGAACAACTTTCAACAGATGACGACAGAGCGGCATCAAGCAGGTGGGTGCAGCAAGGGTCTGCTGGTTATGTGGGTGATACTATTTGGTCTGGCTGGTTACTTGGCTGGCTTAAGTTTTCACCAAAAAAAAAAAATACAAAAAAAAAAATAGAAATCCCAAGCCAAAAAACGAAAACTTTTTCTAAGCCATGCAGTTGAACCACATGTCGTTTGAGGTTTGTGTGCACCCGTCGCTCTGTCAAAACTGTCTGAACCACTGAAAACTGATGCCAGCAACTGATGGGAACAAATGCCATAGAAAACTTTCCCATGCTCTCTCAGACTCGCTCTCTTGCCAGTTAAGTTGAGTGCAATTCACATGCATAGGTTCTCAAGTGCAATTAAGTAAAATTCGTATTAGTTGTGGGTGGTACTAGAATCTAGATATATATATGTTCTATATACTCGTTTATGAGTGTACTTGTTTGTGTTAGGAGCTAATCCAGTTGGACTTGACAGCATGAAACACGTTCCATTGGTGACATTCTTTTTCTGTGCAAAGGCTTCGCGTTTTTCTGAAGATACTTTTTGCGATAAGTCGTCAGCACATTTTTTAAAAAAAAACTTGAAAACAACTCACATTAAAAGTTTTTTTTTTTTTAAACTAGGGAATTGCGTAAAAACTTTTAAGTATTATGCTATTTTTTAAGCAAGACTTTAAAGACTATATTACTATTGTAGTATTAAAAAAAATGTTAAATGTAATAAACTTAATTTAAAGCAACAGTGGATAGAGTTAAAAAAAATGTATTACTTTTCGTTAACTTTAAATTTTTGATTTTTTTTTTAATATTTTGTAGAAATTGTTTTCTCCGAAATATTATATCCATGTTTTTCTTAAGATCTAGTTCAACTCATGCGATAAATATATTAAATAACATTTTTTTAAGCTTCGTTATTTCTTTTTTTGGTTCCAAGCTAATTTTTTTTTAAAATAATAATCTAGATTATTTTAAATGGATAAACATGCTCCACAAAAAGAGTCCATATGGTTTTTGGGTCGCTGAATCCGTATCAGAGTTACCAAAACCCAAGAGTTTTGAGATAACATCCAAAAACACTAACAATTTTTTTTCGATATTTATTTTTGGGTACACTGAATATGTCACGAAGATCTAAAACCCCCTAGCACATCAGAGTTCTGACATAACCTCAAAACGAAGTAATTTGAAAATTATCTGAGAACCCTGACGTTTTGGTGATTTTTAGATTCCGGATTCCCCAAAAACAAATAGTTAACATGGTTTGACCTCCGAAACCGAAAATAATATTTTATTTGTATGGCGTAACTTCAAAAACCCCACAATGTTTTTTTTTTTGAAACAAGTTTTCCGGCGATGTTTTTATGAAAATATGTTTTTGGAGCCCGTTTGAGCACGTAAACCAAAATCTGATTATATAGGCAAATCTTTCCCTCAGCTATATGGTGCTACAATATAAATAACACCGTTTTTCAGAAACTCGTAAGAGTTTTCCATCAAGTCCAACTTGTCTTGCCGCTTGGTATAAAGAATTAGCTTATGATGATGATGATGCCTTTTAGCGACATGTCGACATTCCTGATGACACCAAAAAGGAACTTGGACTTGAGCATTGCAACTTGTACGACACCGCGTGTAACCCAAACCATTACGTATACGCAAAATCCACTCTTCCACAAAAAGTTGCAGCACTTTCTGCTCTTCCTTTGATAATGTTGAACATGCAACACGCGCTCGCATACAAAGCGTGTCATTAAAAGTTGTTCGTCTCTTTGCCGCGTCGCGTCGCGTAGTAAAATGTCGACCTCTGCCTCAGAACAACCGACAACTAATACTCAAGCAATTTCTTTTGAGTTTGTTGTAAGAATCTAACATCTTACATCTAATATAAAAAAAGTGAACTCAGGAAGCTGTGTGTGTGGTGGAACTCGAAAAGGGTGAATGAAGGGAAATGTGACTACAAGTATGTGAAAATAGCAATGGCATCGTTAAGAGCTTGCTTCAGAAATGCTGGTATGAGGATTCATACATACATATGTTGTAGGATCATTCAAGAAACTTCAAAAGCCCAATTACATTAGGTGACAAAAAAAAAAATGACTTGGGCTTTGGGCCTGCGGAAACCGAATGCGGTATATATTGATCTCTATCGGACCGCACTCTTTTGGCGGCCATATTGGCTTAGTGCAAATAGGCTCTACGTGCAGCTGCCAATTTGGTGTTATAATGGCCTCAAGTATAAAGGGTGCTTTTTTGTTGTTTGGTTTAGCAAACGAATATATTTGAAAGCTTAAGGTTGTTTCTTATCCATAAGTGCAAATCATATATTTTCAACATTCGGATCTCAACGTATCAAAACTAAAATTAATAAATCTTTTGTTTTTAAATTTTGAATAATAAGTAATTTCGTTTTCTGAGAAATATTAATGAAGTATATCACATTATGAAGCTGGTTTCGATGTAAATCTATGTGTATAAAGTTCTATTCTACGTGGACTCTTTCTTAAGAGCTGAACCGATTTTGATCAATTTTGAATGTATTCGAAAAGTCCTTTGAAGGGACATTTTTGGACATGATTGGATCCCTGAAAAATTGGCTATTTTTACATTTGTTTTATTTTTTAAATTTGGGGGAGCGCACTATATTAAAACCGTTTGAAAAGTTTTACAGATATAGGCAAAAATTTATTATATTTCTATAAACTTGAAAAAATTTTTATATGTATATTTTTATTTTTTTTTTATTTTAACAAATTAAATCTAGTGTTTAATACTAAACTTAATATTAATTTAACGAGCACTAGCTACTGAGCCTTCGGCTCTCATCTGTATATCTAAAACAAAGTCGTATGAATTGTTTCCAGTTCCTTAAATCGAGAGCGGAGCATCTTATTAGCTTGAGGATTTTTTTTTTTATGTTTTTCTTTTCATTTCATTTGAATGTGTAAATATCATGAAAACCCAAAATTGCATAATTTCAGAATTTTAAAAATTCTATCTATTCTAGTTATTCGCGATCAAAAAAACTCGAAAAATTCACCCAGAAAACTTTGATGCAGCGACAAATCTATTAAAATGGTTTTCGGAAAATTTTTCACGAATTTTCAAAATCAATGTCAAATGGCGCTGATATATACTTATAAGAGTTCATATAACCAAAAAAATGTTTGGGTTTTAATCACAAATATATGCTTTCTTAACGTGTTATTATAAGTATAGTCTAGTTATATTTTTATTGAAACATATTTTCAAAACACATTATTATTAAATTCACGCATAAATTTCAATTAACTTTATACACTTCTTATTCATGATCCAATAATTAATAGGTTACGCATGAATTATGAAACATAATTCATGTTTTTCTGAAGTAGAAAGCGCAGGTTCAATTATTGTATGGTAACAATTTGAAATAGTGGATCTATTTTGATAAAATTCATACAAATGTGTAGACTAACATGAAGCTTATAAAAACAGACAAATGAATGCTAGAAAAAATGTTGTATGTAATACTTTTTTTTTTTTAGGATAGTGACTAAATTTATGCTAGTTGTATTTTATGTTAGACTAAACATTTTTGTAAAGTTCGATCAAAATTGGTTCACTTTTTTATACAGCTGCCATATAAAAATTGAACCAGTTTTATGCGTAGCCAAACTTGCGCACATTTTGCAGCACCTTGTAAAATTCATTGCATCATGCTTCTTATTCGGTCCGCACTCTGCGATCGGCTGCCTATCCTCGTGGTGCTCGTTAGCAAAGCTAACTTATTCTACTCGCTCTCTCATTCATTATTCTCTCTCGGTGTCTTGCTCTTAGTCTTTATGCTTGTTGTGGTAACTGTCGTGGCTTTCTTCCTTTATCCCACAAAAATATGTTCAATAGAAAGGGGCATTTTGGAGATGACGTTCGTCCTAAAGAGAACTCAGTTCCCCATATGTCTTGCATTCTTGCGAATGAAAAGATCCTGAATTTCTAACAGCTAAGAACTCTGCGATAACCTACAGTCTCCATATATTTTGTTTTTGATTTACGTTTTTCAACGATCTTTTTATTTATTTCTGAGGTCAATCTTTATCTTTAATGATTCAATAAATTGTAATTGTTGTAAACGTTTAAGAAATCACCCTGTATATGCACATACTCGTCTTATATATGTATATATATAAATAACCACACAAACCAGCTCCATACGAAGGATTTCACGCACTCGCACCTTCAAAAACTGGGAAAAAGTAAAAAAAAGGAAAATTTTAAAGTACAGACAACCCAAGACACAATTAAACTTAAAAAAATGTGTTTGCACAACTGGGTGGGTCGGTCGAGAGCACAAATCCGCCATTTTGCCCGTCTATCCAATTCCATTAAAACCAATTTGTCTATTTATTTAACCGATAATCTGTTTGAGCAACCAAGTACCCAAGCGCAACAAACCCTTTTATATTAAAGCGAATCATTTCAAAGAGTTTAAACCTACTCTGTTCAGTCCTTTTTTTTTTTTTTTAATTTTCTTGATTATTTAAGGATATGCGACGTGTTTTAAATTTTACTTGGTTTAACCCCCCCCCAACACATACACACTCTGGTCCATAACCTCAAATTTGTCAATATGGTTGTATACGGTCGATATGTCTGGTTACAAGAGCGTACTACAATATTTTAATTTGTTGGCAAGCATTGTGGTCACAGCACCTCCTAGCCGCACCTAACCACTCCTAACTCGATAAAATGGCGATTTATTATGCTCGCTTCTCGTGTCGTCCATTCAGTCAATATATAGGCACTATCTATATAGTACGTCAGTTAGGAGAGTATGCCAGGATGGAGGCATCTGGACGCTGCATGGTAATGTTTATTTGTCTATATCACAGGTGCTTTGTTGTACGTAGTTTTTACGACACTATTAACATCATCGTAGTGTGTGTAGTATCTGTGTGTGATTTATTTACGAGTAACTGCAGCTGTGGGCTGAGCAGCAGCTCGTAGAGGAGCAGCCACTGTGTCTCGCTTGACTTGACTTGACATGTACTTTTTTGGTGCATAGCTGAGAGGACCTGTATACGAGTATCTGGCACTTGAACTTTGCTGGCTAGGCATACCTATCTTTATGGCAATCATAAAAATTGACTTGGAGGCGCTGTAAAGTAGCTACCATAAAATGCCATCTGCGACCTGTTAACCACAAAGCTATTGTAACAGCTGCGTTGATTTTGACATATGATACCCAGAGTTGTTTGCCAGCGGCTGTTATGTGTATAAGTAATACTATACATAGCTCTTAATAATGCTATGAGCATGACTGAACTTTTCGTTTTGACATTTGCTAATAGACTGTATGACCGGGGCACACTGTTGTCCGACGTCCGAGCGACTCTCAACTTTCCAGGCTCAAGTGTCGACGCATAGTGGCTTTTATGTCCATTGACTCTCTACATCAATCAAATGACAAGTTCGCAAAGCACTTAACAACCTTGGTGCACGCAGGGCCAGGTCTAGTACGGAAGGAAGAGAGATCTATGGCTATGGTCATGGCAACGGCTACTTACGGCTTAGTGCGCCATTTTGTGCTGTCCAGCGATTTGTCAGTGCATTTTCGTATTGCGCACAAACATAATATACTACTCTTTATGCTATTCTTAAAAGATAGTAATGTACAATTTGTTGCTAATAGTTTGTGTTCTGAAGTTAGCTCAATTAACTAAGCTCCAAACGAGGAATATAATGTGAATAGACAGAAGACAAAAGAAGAGTTAACAGACCATCAAGGTTACATCTCCTAGTCAGAGCACATTGTCTGATAGCGGGTGGGAACAGTTCTCTGAAGGCCCCCTTTTTAACCTTCTTTTGAGACTAGAACCTTTGTCAATTTGTTCTTGTGACGTAGAAGATGTTCGTTGTAAAAACTGGTATTGGTGATAAATTCGTGGTTCAAAGTGCTCCTTCAGTTCCCCACTTACCAGTCACATTGTATAACACAGGTTCATACAAAAAAAAAATAAAGTGAACTTCTTGGGGTTTAAAAAGCCCTTGCACCGTAGGATTCTGAGACAACCTCTTGAAAGTAAAGATGTCCTCCCATCCTTGAAAATCGATTTCGAGCTTCAAAAAATCTTAGCGCGTCAGGGTTTTAAGATCGCCTCCAAAATACCTCATTTAATGGCGGTTTTTGAGGTTCTCTCAGAATTCTAGGTTGCTTCGGATCAAAATCAGTATGGGCTTTCCACACGTCACATGTAAAATTCACAAAAAAATATATTTTTGTGGGCCTATATCAGTGGTGGGCAGTCTCTCAATTTACATAACTCGCGAGGATAGGGCACCAAAATCTGCCGCAGCGCAGTCGGCTCATGCACGGTCCATGTGTGTCTCTCTCTCGTTTTTGCTTGATTGCGGTTCTTCCTCTCTCGTGCGCTTTTGTTTACTGCGCTGCTTACTCACACAAAGAAATGTTTGTTTCTGAGTTTTTAATTATTTACGAAGTTTGAAAAAATCCTCCACTTTGGCACTTTTGTAAACAAAGATTGTCAAAAATTGTACTTTTTATACCCTGTACCTATAGGTACAAAGGGTATACTAGATTTGTGCAATGTATGTAACGTACAGAAGGAGGCGTGGCAGACCCCAAGTCCTTTATACCAAAATGCTTATCATAACCTCGGGTAGCGATTGAGCCATGTCCGTCCGTCCGTCCGTCCGTCCGTCCGTCCGTCCGTCCGTCCGTCCGTCTGTCCGTCCGTATGAACGCCTAGATCTCAGAGACTATAAGAGCTAGAGACACGAAACTTTACCAGCTGGTGCGCATATTTCCTAAGCAGATGAAGTTTGTTGAATCATGTCAATATCTTCCCCCGTTCTCCCGCAGTAGAGTTTCGCGGTTTTTAGCCACACCGTTTAGTATTTTCACCTGAAATTTAACAGAGCGATGCGTTGTAGTTACATGCATCTATGTGTAAAAAATTAACAAAATCGGACAAATACAACAGAAGTTATAGTCAAAAATGTGCAAATTTCACCTCCCCTTGCCAATAAACTGCGTCAATATTTGACTCTGCGGAATTATGGCTACAAGTGACCTAGAATCACAATTTTTGGTAAGCTCATTCATGTGGCTCTAATGAACAAATCCACATCCAAATTTTATCGATGCGGTCCCCCCACCCCCCGCAATCCATTTACCGTGTTTTCTCCCACACCCCTCAACATACCAACTTGAAACTTACCCCATATACTTTAAATAACTTCTTTGACGTAACATTCGAGTTTCATCAAAATCGGTAAAAATTTAGGGAACTTATAGGTATAAATATCGAATTTCACCAAAAAAAAATAAATTCCAATTGGAAAGTACTTAGATGGAATATGCAGGAAAAATTTTTTTGACACAAAAGGTACAGGGTATTCCACTGTCGGGCACCGCCTCGACTGTACCACATTTTTTTTTCTGTTGATTAAGTATTTAGTCGCTAATAAACATTAAAATACCTTTTAAACCCCATAAGAAATATAAAAGACTGATATTTTTTTCTGGTACTATCTGCTATTGGTTTTAAAAAGTCTCCTTAAAGCAAGTTTTTTGATCAAATACTGTGTAAAAATTTTAGAACTATTTCTTAACACAAAAAAAAAAAAAAATATATAACATATATAAATATAAGTATATATTTGGCATACAGCAAGTAAATCCAAAATCGACTTTTTGTTCAGCTCTTTAGAGAAAAGGAAATATGACAATTTATCGAAATGAGTAAGGAAAATTTCAGAGGATTTCAACAATAAAAATATGTGAAATTGGTGGCACACAAAAACGAAAACTTATAAAAACTCTTTTCGTTTTGTGAAATTGAGAGCATGGCAGATAAATTATCTTTTGTAGAGTATTTCTGGATTTTTCCTTTTGTTTTACTTACTTCATTAGAGTGTCATTTTGGGAAGCGTTCTATTTTAATATTAAAAGATTTCTGGGACACTTCTTCCTTTTGAATTTGTTATAAAAAAAAAGTGGAAAAAACATTATTTTAAATCTATAGAAAAAAAATATGTTGTTTTTAACATAAGGTTATTTAGGTTTTACAATCATAGTGAATATATTTCTTTCTATGAGAGTTGCTATTTTTTGGCACTAAAAATAATTTTTTGAAAAACTTTGTGTAACTTTGTTTTCGGCAGTGCTCCGGAAAACGAATCAAACATTTTATTCGGATTCATTTTGAAACTGAATGTTTGTTGCTCCTAGTTTTAACGAAACAATTTTTTTATGTGGTTTGATATCGAATGTTTTGTTGCAAGAGGAATTAAATAAAATTTTAATAAGATTATAGTCGTGGATAATTTCCCTCGAAAAGTGTAACAATGATTAAGGGAAACATGAGTAGTTGGCGACAGCAAAAAATTAGGGTTTTGAAGCACGCAAAAACGAATCCGAAAAAAATTTTTCGTTTCCGTTTTTCGTTTTTCAGAGCAGGTCCGATTATAAAATTATTGTAATTTATTAAGTAATATTTATGTATGTAATTAATATATCAACAATTAAGTTTTTCTTTATTTCACAAACAATTTTTTTTTTCAAATCTATGCTTTAAAAGGATAGTCCTATAAATCAAGATATTAGCACTAGCGTACAAAATTTAACAAAAATTCGATAGTCAAGTTATGGCTAGCTTTCATTATCTTAAAAAAACAAATTATAGTTAGTTTCTTTCTTTATGTTATCACAAGTAATTATAAATTTTAAATTCAAGGTTTAAATTCTGTCAGCTCGGGTAATATCAACTTCATACTCCTAAAATACAAATTTTTTTTTAAATTTTTTATAAGAGTATTCAACAGTCAACATAGGTATATCAGCATTACACAATCTTGCTTTCTTCTTTGCCTTAGTTTTTCTCAGATATTTTTTCGTTCTCTTTTTCTTTTTTTTCAACTACTTACATTAACTGTGTTGGCCATGGCTGGCTGTCTGTCACTTGAAGTGCAAATAATTGAAATTAATAAATTGAATTTAATTGAAAAGCTCTGACCAGCTGCCAAGTTCACTTTAACACTTAAATTCGTAGTTGGCAGACAATTCTTTTCCTGCTTAAGGTTTGCACCCAGTATACCACTAACTCCGTCCGATTTTGCTCCGTTTGGGGTTTTTTTTTGTTTGCCACTGCCTTTCAATTTCCGTTGTACTTTGCTTTTTGCATAAATCTTTTAAATCGTTTAACACAAAAACAAAAGCTGAAGACAAGATGGCTACAACTTTTGCTGACCAGTTAGTAGGTTTGTTTTTATTTTGGCCAAAACAAAATGTACAACAAAAACACAACAAGTAAAAAACGACGAAAAACGAAAGGGAAACTGAGAAAATCTAATCGCTCTCAGTTCTGCTATTCAGTGAGCATGAAAATCATTTTAGTCACTACGCTTGAGTTTGCAGCTGCACTCAACAAAATATTTCTATAAACTTAAGTTTTTTGCATTTGGGCCCGAACTTTTGCAGCTCAGTTCCATGTAGACTGCTGTTGTTGTTGTTTGTTGTTGTGTGCATTTGGCTTTTCCTTTCATTACATTCTTACTGGGGGAAAAATTTGTACTGCTGCTGTTGATATTAATTCTTGAGAAAATTGAGCCATACAAAAGTTAACTAACATTGTTGTGCAGTCTCACCCTTCTTGTTTTAACATGACGTTTACTTGGTTTTATACTCGATACTTATAAAGTAAAAGGGTATATTAAGTTTGGGCAAACTTTTGTGACTCTATTCTTCTTCTTCTCCCAAACCCTTGTTTACCTCTTTTCGGACTCGCTCATGCTCCTCCTGAGGTGTGGGTATGCGATCTCAGCATTCTTCTGCAGGCATTCCGATTCTGGATCATGTCATCGCTGAGACCCATTCGTTGCTGATGTTTTTGCATTTGACCCATCCACGTATTTTTCGGTCTGCCTGCCCTACGGCCGTTAACTGGAACAACGGTAAGTATTGCCTTCTTCGCGGGGTTCTCCGGCGGTCGCCTTTGAACATGGCAATACCAACGCATCTGACCTACTTTGAGCGTCTCAGTGATAGGCTTTTTAACAAACAGGCTGCCTCGGATGTGTTTGCTCTTAATGTGATCAAGCTTGGTCACACCCGCCGTCATCCTTAGCATTTTCATCTCAGTCGCAGATAATTTACTCTCGTACGTTTTGTACATCGTCCAACATTCGGACGCATACAAGAGTGCGGGTCTAACGACTGTCGCGTACAGCTTGCCTTTCAATTTCCGTGGCATTTTCTTGTCACAGAAAACGCTAGAGTTTTCTCGCCACTTCATCCACCCAACACTGGTGCGATGTTTGATGTCATCATCGCATGTAGCTTCGCTATTTACAACTGAGCCTAGGTACTTAAATTTGCTGCCAATAATCAATTTTTCCCCGCCTATATAGATATCCGGATTTGGTCTTTCTGGATCTGAAAATTGACAGGGCAACTATTCTGTCTTTTTTACACTTATTTTCAGTCCATGATCCGTCAATATCTTATCCCAAATTGATACAGCATTTTGCAGGGCTACGATATTGGTGCTACCCAGAATTACGTCATCTGCGAAAAGGAGGGATATTTCAGTTTCGTCGCCAATTTGTTTTAACAAGTAGGACATGATGATATTAAACAGCATAGGACTCAACACACTGCCTTGGTGGACTCCCACCTTAACACTGAATTCGTCCGACTCGCCAGCTGTACATCTGACTTTAGTCCTGGCGCCATCATACATGTCCATAATCATGCGGACGTAAACTTCTGGTACATCATGTGCTCTCAAGGCCAACCAAATTAATTCACTAGGGACTCTGTCGAAGGCTTTCTCCAAGTCGATGAACACAAGGAACAGGTCTTTTCGGGCGTCCCGGTGTTTTTCCATCAGTATCCGAAGACACTGAATAGCATCGATTGTTGATTTACCTTCCACAAAGCCACATTGATTGTCTTGCAACCTTATAATATTTTTAAGTCGGTTGTTTACCATTCGCTCGTAAATTTTTAAGGTGTGTGATGTTAGTTTTATTGCACGGTAGTTGGTAAGCTTACGGGAATCCCCTTTATTTTTGTAGAACGGGAGTAGATAGCTTTTCCTAAACGCATCTGGCATTGGGCTCCCACTTTTTATTTTGTTGAAAAGAGCGGTGAGCCATTTCAGCCCACAAACGCTCGTTTCCAGCCAAAACTCCAAGGGTATTTTGTCTGGTCCCACAGCCTTACCGCGTTTCATCTCTATCACCGCCTGCTTTACCTCCTCCAAATTAAAGTCAGAGACATCGGAAAGGTTTAGCTCTACATTTGGAAAAGCTTCCCTAGGAAACTCTTCGTTAAGCAGCTCACCAAAGTACTCGAAGTGTCTGGCACATATCTCTTTGTCGTCGATTATAAGGGTGCCATGCGAATCCTCGATATATTTCGGAGCTTCTATTTCCCGTGCATTTCTTTTCCGTTGCGCCGCAATCTTGTAAATTCTGGCATTGTCCCTTGGTGTTTCTCTCGCATGCGAATTTTCGTTAACAGCTTGGCTTTCTAGTTCTTGATAGAACTGCTCTGCTGACTCTATATAATGTACATAATTATACTGACTGCCTAATCCCTTGAGATTTTGAGCTGTGGAGCTAATCTTTATTTTTATACTGAATACTATATACTTTTGTAGATTCAATCGAAATAAATTTTGAGATTAAATGAAAAAAAATTTGTTATTTAATAAAAAAATAATTTTCCGATTGGAATCCAATTTTTGGATAGCATTTGATCAAGCTGAAGTAGTTAAATTTCGACACCAAAGATTTATAATTTTTGGTTCAAAGAGCACAGTGTATTTTAAAGTCGGTCTTGCCTAACTAAACGTACTTTACATTTTTATTTATTTGTAGAAAACAAAAACCGCGTTTTGGCATTGCATACAAAAAAAAAATGGCAAAAAGCAAGTATGTGCGTATGCGTATATATACTCTGTTTAAAACATACTTGTTGGAAAATTTCTGCTAAATTTAATTTATGCACTTGCAAAGCCAAAAATGCCAAAAATAGCAAAAACAACAGAAATAACAACAACTGCAACCCGTTTTATAGTAAACCGCAAAATTGTTGCCGTAAGCATGCAACATGGCGTATGCGTTATACGCAAGCTTTTCTTCCTCAGTGATTTAAACACAATGCCAACAGCAGCAGTATATTAATTTGTTTGAATTTGTTTTAATTAATATTCTTATAACTAGATTTTAGCGAAAATCTAATTTAAAGGCGTGCTTTTCGACACATATTGTTAGCTATAGTTTATGTAACCTTTTAAAGTGTGCTTCATTCGTAGGGTGCACAAGGAACTTATTTTGAGATATTGCCAAGTGTTAACAATTAATGATCATGTTACCGATGCGATGAGAATTTTTTTTTTTTATTTTGTAAATTCCAATGGATGCATTAAAAATGTTCCAGAAGGCCTACAGGCAGTCTGCTTCGTTCAAGGGATAGTCAAAGATAGCTGCAGATCTTGCCCCATGAAAAAATTAACGTGTTTAGAGCATTGCCAAAAAGAAATTAGATCCAGACAGTCTAAGCAATATTAAAAAAATATTGGCAAACATTAAAAGTTGGTCACGTGCGACATTCTAAGTGTAAAAATGTAGAATTTGAGATAATCGTTGTACTAAATTGTATGGAGATTAGTAAAACCCAGTAGACTAGAAAGGTGGGAAAAGCAGGTTGTGCTATCAAGTTTTCGAAAAAACAACGAAGTGAAGTGTTCTTAGTGAATAATTAAAATTGCAGTTAACAAACAAACAAACAACAGATGACCCACCCTGTAAAACACAGCGTAGGAATCTCAAGCAAAACTGAGTAGTGCAGAAAGTCTTACATGAAAAATAATTGTGGGCCAACCTAAGCGACATTTGCTTTGTTAAACATGCTCGTGTCTTCCCTGACAGAAGTCCCTCTACATGTTAGCTGCTTTTTGAAGTGCCTTGTATAGTTGTTACAATAACAATAATACCTTTTGTTTTAGCCAACTGATAATGACTGCTCGTTTGTTAAAATTACCATTAAATATTAATAATCCATGATTATCCCAGAGCTCAAATTTTGCTTTCAACATAAGTTCCATCGCATTTGACAGCTTGATAAGCTTCGGGCTTTGTACTTTTTGGTTATACAACATAATTAGCTGATTGTAGAACATATTATTTGTCATTCTGTCAACGGATTGTTGGCTTAATTAAAGTTGCTATTCTTAGACAGAATATGTACGCAGCTTTCAAATCTATGTTATCCTTGGCAGCAAATACAACAATACTGTGTGTATTGAGATTATTTCTTAATATGGAATTCTATTGTATTGTGTTTTTTGATAAATTGTCCACGTGCATGCATTTGATTTATTATTAGAAAAGCCTCAACGAAATGATGGCAGCCCCTGCCAAAAGTTAAAGAAATTTCTGACAAACTGGCTAATACTATGTTTGGGTCTAAGTCATTTTGAAATATTGTTTATCGAATTGTTTGTGAACATTATCGACACTGTCGCAGTCAAGTTCATATATGTTATATGTTTGTGTTTTTGGCTTTGTCCTTATTGCTTAAAGGTTAAGCATCAAGCGAGTGGGCTTAAGCAAAAACTTTTGGCCCATAAGATAGCAAGTTGGGGCATTTTTTTTTTTTTTTTTTTTTTTTTTGGTAGACAAGCGGAAGTTTTGGGTTTACAGGATGTTGGCGAAAAACTTGCTTGCCTAAGTGTGTCACATGAAATAAGTGACAGAGAGCAAAGTTCGTTGCCAATTTTCAATTTCCTTTTGCTGTTTTGGGGATTCACCTTTGAAGCAGCTGAACTTGTGACTCAAATGTTGTCTAATTATTATGACTAACTTTGAAAGTCAGTCGTCAACAAATAAACAAAGTATATTCGTAAAACTGTCATAAAAAATCAACCAGAAATTGAAGAAACTGAATTTTAAACAGACTGCGACAATTTTCTAGTGGAGGCGTCTTTATATGTCAACTGTACGCCATGTTTGCTCAGCAATTACACGCACACTTCCTGACGGAATATAGGACATACTTGGAGGCGCTTCCTTTCCTGTTTTTCAGCCTTCCCGTCTGATTTTCTGTTTGCTTAATTTAGATATTTTCTGTTTGTGTGTGTGTGTATTCAAGTATTTATGTATATGGCAGCGTGTGTATGTAAAGGACTCACACTGCTGCATAAAATTAAATTTCGCACAATGCATAAGTAAATTTCTGTGCCTGTTTGTTGTCACTGTAGACGGGATACTTTTGTACAAATTTCCAGAGTTGCCACGTCATGGTCTGGGCAGACTTGCTTTTAGTCGTGGCTGTTTACGTAATTAACATGAGAAAGTGCGTCTTGGTTTCATTTGGTATTGCATGTTCGTTGCCGGGACATCTACCCCCAAGATTCAGTCACTTTGCAACGACTCTATGGGCACAATAGTGCTCAGGGGCGGATTCAGATAGAAATTTCGTGGAGCCGCCCGAAATTTTATTCACTAAGTGATTACTGACTGAGCAGTATGAACTAGTGATGGGATGAGGACGAGAGAGTTACCAAGGGCGGGACATTTTTGTGATTCCAAAAGTCTCGAGGGTGCCAAGTTTTTTTATGCATTATAACTTAACCCTCTAATGCCAATGTTGAAAATATTTGTGTAAAAATGGTCGCATAATTTTTTCAAAGGTACTTTTCGGCTCCTAAATTGAAAAATGATCTTTAAAATTATGTCATTAAAATTATGTATTATGAAAAAGGTCCTTCAGAATTTGAGTCAAATATAATAGTACAGAAAATCTAGAGTTTCATCTGGAAAAAAATACTTAGTGGATGAAACTTTCAGGAATCGTTAGGGACCTTGTTGTATAGGACGTGGCACCGTCCCCTGACAATATATGTTGCTGCGGTCTTTGCATAATACCTTCTTTTCTATAAAAGTTGGAGTCATGATTTAAATATATAAATTATTGCGAAAACTATCTATCAAACAAGATTTAAATCAAGGTTGTAGGTTAATTAGTTCAAGCACAATGCCTGTTTAAAGTTAAAAGTAGGAAACGGTGTTTGGTGTTTTTCAAATAATTTGCAAATATCTCAGGTAGGTTTTATCGAAAATTTGAATTTTTTTGAAAGTATTTGAAATTATCTACAAAATGAGTCCTAAATCACTTTTCTACGTTCTTTTCTAGTTTTCCAGCAATCGGTGAATAATTATTATTTAAATTTTTTTTTTTTTTTTAAATAAACAGCCTAGTTATAAATGTTTCACAAGGAATTGGGCTTCCCTTGCTTCATGTATTTTGCTATTAAAATAACTTGCTAAATGTGTAGCGCTAAAACAGAAATCTGTTGTTACTATTGGCTTCTTCTGGACGTAAGCTGCCAAAAAAAATGAGCAGCATTTATTTTAGCGCTAAAACAGAACAGCTGCTGTTACTACCAGCGCCATCTAGACGTTTGTTCATAAACGCTATATACCTGCAAACAACATATGAAGTTTTGTTTTGTCTCGACGCTTTTTTCGTTGCTGTGTACTAGCCTTTAAATAAAAATAAATGAGCTAAACAAAATTTTTTTTTTTTTACCTTTTCGATTGCGTCTCTATTTGGTGGGAGTTGGCATCGCCTAAACCCGCCCCTGGTTGTGTCACATTTAATATGCGCGCTGTTTGGTGGTTCCTTGACTACGCAACATCAACTCTGCGGCTCTGGCAACATTTAGAGTGTCAAGGTTTAAAAAAAAAATAAAAAAATTGTTGAGCTGGGCTGTGGGTGGGTGCATACTCGGAGGAGGTCTTGCAAGTATTTGAATATACGTTCATGTGAAGTAACGTAAAGGCAGACACGCATGAATGCACTTTGACATTCAAAACGCAGATTTTACACTGAGCAAAAAAGAGTTCTGTTTGTTTGAAGAATGTATAATGCAATTAATGCTCTTTTCGTGATCCGAGTTACTTAGCAAAGCTGGTTGTCAAGATTCTTAGCTGAGTCAATCAGCTTTTGTCTTTAACTGACGGGCTTGAGTAAGTTTTCTCCACACGCACATAGTTGAGAAGTTGATTAATTTTATTTTGTATATTACTAGTAGGAGCTGCTTAGGTAAGTTGACTCAGCTTGTGTGAACACCAAACTGAGCGTTCTGCTGAGTAACTCAGTTGGTGAAAAGCGTCTCTCTCCATTTCGCTGTTTTATTTCTTGTTTTATTCAAGTACATATTTTTTTTTTCACTGAGTAGTACAGCTTAGTTTTGTAAATAAGCATTTTGTTGTCGAAAGATTAACTATTTATTGCTTTTGTATTTATTCTTATGTTGTTCGCAGGACGTTGCTCTTCGCTTTAATCAGATTGTTTTTGTTGTTTTAATATCAAACGATTGCATCGATTATTTTATTCGAAAAATTGCTAGTCGAGTCAATTTATTGAAAGCAGTTAAGCTCCACTTATTCATTTAAAAGTGTTTTTCGTCTTTTGTTCTTTGAAATAAGTAAAATCGTATGACGGATATCACAAGAAAGCACTTTTCATCGTGAATGTAAACCATTTTGGGGGAATGGGAAGTTAAAGCAAAGTGAAGTATTAATATTAGTTGAACAGAAAGCGTAAAGAAATCTTTTGCTTTTGTTTCACTGATTGTTTTAACTTTATTGGGTTCTACTCGGTTCTAAAAACAAAAATAATAGACTTGGCTTGGCATAAAGACTCCCAAATCTAGCCTTTAAGTAAGTAGCCTATCGTATATTGTTTCAGCCCCCGAAATAGGATCATATTTCAGATTGCTGCAAATTATAAAAATATTTCCATAATTGAAATGAAAAAAAATATGCTTGGTTGAAATATTTTGTAGACAACTTCCTAATTTTTTTTGTTTTGCAGTGTAGCGAGCTATGGCATACACGTTGCAAAGGGACAGCTACACTTAGTGCCAATGACGGCACAATTCAGACTTTGATTTTGACATTTTGATGCACACGCAATTTCACACACACACACATACACACTCACACACTCAAGCTGTCAATTGCTTACATAACCGGCCCGAAATTTTCGGCAAACCCCCAAAACGACTAAACGATTTTGAAAAAATTGGTTACGTCGCTTTCGCTGACGGTGTCATAAAAATTATGGCTTTCACTTTTTAGTCACTTCCAGAAATGACAAAAAGTTTGATAAAATGATGCATGTTGGGTGAGTGTGTTCATACGTGTGTGAAGTTGCGCCGACTCTGCAATAAAATTTAAGTAGTTTGACATATCTCTCGGCTTCCCGGAATTGTGCGTGACATCTGTCAAAGCTTTGATCATAATTTAGCAACAAAAAAAAAATACTTAAAAGCAAGTGTGTGTGCAGCGGGGAGCAACGGTTTGATGATGAGTACCTAATGAGCGGCAACAAAGACTACTGCGTGTTAGCATAATGCAGTCAAAATTGTTAAAAGTTTTTTTGCAATTAGAAAATGCGTGTAGTATATCTCGAGTAAAAATTTATAAATTAGGGCAAAACACACAGCTCTAAGCTGTAGCCTTGAATTATTATTTACAGTCTATTTAAAAGATAAATGTTTCAGGGTTTGAAATATGAGAAGAAAGAAATATGTAAATATTTAATATTTGTGCACAAGAAATTCTTAACAAATATTAAACATTATTATTTTCTATTACCAACTAAAAGGACATACGTATTGTATAGGGTGGGTCATCTGCTGGTTTGGTTGTTAAACGCTCATAATTTGGAACACAGCCCGTCCAAAGTGAATGCTGCAAAAAAAAATATGACATGTTGGGTCTCATACCTGATCGAACGCGACAAACTTCGTTTTTTGTGATGTTCGAACAAACTCAAACTTGTCGAGAGCTCATTTGACTGGGACGGCAATTTCAGCAAAAATGATGGAGCTGACTCATTCATACCCGTTGCAGGTTTCTGCCTTGTTACTTAAGGTAGAGGGTAAGTTTGTGCTCATATATCTAACATGGAGAAGGAGACGCCTTTAATGTAATAGTAACCTCTTATATGGACAGAGAAAATAAAAGAAATTTATGTAGAACTGTTCGTTCAACCGTACGTCCGTGCATCTCTCTTGAAGATCTAGGACAGTCAAACTTGAGATGTGAACTTCTTATATGAATACGCTGTTCAAGTTTATTTTCTTTTTAATGATTCCTTCCACACCCAAAAAAAATTTTAAAGCGCTATAGTCTACAATTCCGTAAGCAATGCTTGAAATAAAAGTACCAAAAATAACAAATATCATAATAATCTGACCATAAATTTCGAAGATAATAGCAATATAAAGGGGTCTTAGAAATCAGAGCTCGAAAAAGCATACATCAGAAGTAGCTAAGTTAAAAGTGTGTTGGCTTCAAAACTTAAAGTTGGTTCCAGTCCTAGATTCGACAGGGTACCAAGTGGATTAGGTTGTACAGGGTATCTTAAAGGCGGGCGTAAAATTTGCCATATTTCTTGCATGTGATTCGGAAAAAGTTAAGTTTTTTATATTTATTATGCGAAAATTACCATATTTCAAAAATACAATCCGTCTATTAAAGAAAAGGCTTTCTACTTAAAGTGGATTTTGTAAAAAAAATCAAATGAATTCACATTTAGGGGCTCACTTTTTTATGACAAAAATTTTATAAAATAAATGAGGTAAAACCAGAAATATTTAATTTCTTTTAAAAGATTCTTTAAATATGAAAACAGTTAACGTACCAGCATTAAGTAAAAAAAACAAAATTAATACGCATTTACGATATTCACTGTATCGGGCTGAGCATGAGCAACTGTAACAACGATGCAGACATGCAGAAGTACATATTGGCGCTTTTTACAACACAGTTTTGGGTAGAAATGCCTCACTTTCCGTAGTCAAGTGTCTAGTTTCGGCAAAAGGGAACAATTTTTTAGGGTTAGTTGTTGTTGGATGCTTCTGCATTTCTGCCTTTTATATTATACATTTCTGCTTTTCTGCATTTCTGACTTTTTGCAACAAAGATAACACCCTGAATATGAATAAATTTGAATATGGTAAGTAAATTGTATTAAATATGAGTGCTTTTATGAGTAAATTTTCATTTTCGAGTAATTTAATGTTGCCGATTTCATCTAATGGCTAATATTTTGGGAAAGAACTCAATTAAAACAAGCCGACATTAGACAGTATAAATTTTGGGTGCATTTATTTATATTTTTTAATTTATTATTGATATTTCTAGTTTTTATGGACTCGTGAAATTGTTGTGGTGTCTCTTGCTTGGGTATCAGCCAAAAGTCAAATTAAGTTGATTACTTTGATCTTTGATCTAGCTGCAATGATCTTCAGGATCAAAGTGTTTAAATGGGCGTACAAACAGAAGGTCTTGGCTGAATAGCTGTCCAAAGCGATGCAGCTCATTTTGATAAGAACGAGATCTTGCATTTCCTCCTGCTGCCCTTACTTATAAGAGTAGGTACATAATAATCTTAACCCAATAGGTATCTACTAGAAGCTATAAAAAAACAAAAGAAAGCTTTGCTAAGAAATATTCAGGCGTGCTCCGGAATCCGAATCAGAATAATTTATGCGGATTCGTTTTGAATCCGAATGTTTGGTGCTCCCATTTCCACCAATCCGAATTTTTTATGTGCTTTGAAACCGACTGCTTTGTTGCAAGTGGAATGAATCGTCAAAATAGTATTAAAAAACCACAAATTTTATATTGAAGTAATTTTTTATATATGTTTTTATATTCTTAGATTCTATTTATGCTAACTTTAATTTGCATATTAGCTGCTAACTATTTTTAATAATTTTTTTCCTGACACAACCCAAAAATAGCATATACAAGCCAAACCGAATTTTCGTTTTGTTGGTGCATGTGTGTGTATCAAACATGCGAAAATTTCCCTTGTAACAAAAATAGTTAAATCGTGTTTAAATTTAATAAACATTGTTGCTAAACTAATATTAATTTTATTTAAAAAAAAATGAAATAATAAAGAACTAGCAATATATTAATGAAAATAAAATCTAAACAACATGTACTAATAAAGAGGTGCAAAACTGCGGCAGCCTTGTCAGCTGTTTTGTATCAAACAAAAAACATTTCGCGCCAAGAAACACAATGTAGGTGCATATTTAACCAAAAGAATTTAATGCTAAAAAATATACAAATAAACATTACAATCTATAGGACATGATTCTTTCATTTTTTTACGCCTTCTTTTAGCTTTAAAGCAAGCCATTGAGAAAATAAATTACATTTTTGCAAAGTTTACAAATTCTTAACAAAAGGCAGTCAGCTGGTTACACCACACCATATGTCAATTTATCGAAAAAAGTGAGGGAAATTTACGCATTTATCGAGAATAAAAAAGGAAATTATCGACAAAAATTCTGATTCCGGAGCACGCAAAACCGAATCCGAATAAAATTGTTCGGATTGAATTTTTCTGATTCCGGAGCACGCCTGATTTATTTTTGTCCGTTTTCCGGTTTCGTGTTACGTTTTTATTGAATAAATGTCTTTCCAATTAACCTCATACACATTTAATGAACTGCCTGGAATTTTCTCTTGATTTAAAAGTTCAGCGCTGCACACGAATAAATGAAATACATACTTTGTGAAATCAACATGAAAATGCATTAAAAATTGAAAAAGCACGATCTTCACAAAAGAAAAAAAAATCTTTTATAATTTTACCAAAGGAAGCAAACCAAGTACTATGTAGTATATAGTACATAAAATGTGCATCAAGCATTCAGTCTGCCGTAGTCTGCATTGGTTATTGTTCATTACCGCCAATACCGCGCTGATTGCCGTCTATCTTTTGCTTTATTTTACGGCTCTCCTTTCTGCTACCCATCCTTGCGCATTGCTTTTGTGTCTTTGTTTCGTCGGCATTTAACACACTTGAGTGAGTTTCCCATGCGCTCGTTATGAGCTTTAACTGCGCCCGATAATCAGCACATTTATATGCAACATGAAGCACATGCAAGCCACTGTGGCACTGTCAGTTGGTGGCACAGTCAGTTGATGCCGCTGGCAGTTGTTGGCAGGGGTGGGCTATACTTGCAAACATTTAAAATGAACATAAATTAAATCATAAATTGCAACAATTTCCGGCAAAAATTGAGCGTGAGAAAAATGCAAGGAAATCGAAAGGGAAATTGTTTTTCAATAGCTGGAAAATAATTATTGTTTTGATGACAGGCCTTGTTCGCCTTGTTTGAGATTGAGAGAGTGTGAAAGTTGGCTATTGTTGTTTGGGTGTGTCCATGTCTAGCTCGGAATCCATTAAAAAATATCTACTCATATAAAGCTACTTGAGATTTTGACATACTCTTTGGATAATAAAAAGGTGCAAGTTGATTTACAACAGCAGTGCTTGAAAAAAGAGGAAGCTTTAGAAGCTAAAGCCAGAGATTAAATAGACGCCCACGGTCAGTGTTAATGCCTTTGGAATGCCTTTAAAGAGAGTATGTATGCTACGTCATGAACTGTGCAACAAAAAAGTCAATATTTTTTGTCTGGCTAATTTTTTACAGAGCTTACACCTAACACCGATGACGATGATTAGTAAAACACCTAGAAGGGAACTTAACCGAAAGCTGGACTAATAATAATAAAAATACATTGCTGGTTCGAAATAAGGCGTATCAAAATTTTGGCTAATTAAAAGTGTTGCCTTAATAGATTCTCAAAAAACTTGATTTCCCTTTTAAAAAAAATATGCTACATTTTTTCTTTTATTTTTTTATATAAAAAGTATTATTCAAGAATGGCTTATATTTAATCCTAAACTAGGCAAAAGGGTTTCAAAATATTTTGTGTTTACAAATTTCCATAAAATTTTTGTTAAAATTATTAATGCCCTAGCTTTACTTTCGTTATGCTTACCAATTTGGCATTAGCTTAGATCTTATTAATATTAAAACTGTCTAAAATTTTACCAGAAATTTAAATTTATAAAATCTCTCACATTTAAATAAAAGCCACCCAAGCTTGCTGTGTAATTTCACCAAAAACTATTGATTACGTTTGCAAGAGTATTGAGATTTTCGTCAACCTGACCAAAAGGTATCTTTATTGGCCCTTTTCTTTGTTTATTTTCGTATAGTAGTTTTCCTTTTAGGGCTTGTTGTAATAATGGCCACAACAAAAAAAGGTGATAACAAAACCTAAAATTATGCAAACATGGGCGACACCATGACAGGACCAAGTCTGACATCTGGTTGTTGTTGGTATTTTGTGTGATGTATGATATGATATGTGAGTCAAGTTGGCTTATAGATGATGCTAGACAACATGTTGACTGCCCAGTGGCCCCTTCAAGGTGTCACTCGTTTTGCATGTCCTTCGTGCTCAGTGGTTTCTCGTTGTCCATCGTTGTCATAAAAAAAGGCAACATAAATTCATACAACAACATTGTTTTACTTGTTGTTGTTGTTTATGTGGTGGTGTTCTTGAGCATCTCTAGCATATATATATTTCGTTCGGGGAATTCTTTTACAAATCGAACAACAATTTTTAGCTCTGAATTTGGATTTTCATTAAATTTTTTGGGATAAAATATTTAAGTGAAATTCTTAAAAATTTATTTATTTTATTATATTTTTTTGGTAGTTTTAGAATTTTGGTAAATTTTTTTTGGTATAACATACTAATGTGTAATTTTAAAAAAGTTTATTTTTTATTTATTATATTTTTTTTTCGGTTGTATATTTTTTTAATTTAATAAAAATATAAATTTAAAAAAAATCTATGCAAAAAAATTATGTGATTATGTGACCAAATGCCTTTGATGCCAGGAAATTTTTGTTTACATATATTAAAAACTTTAATCTTATTTATTATTAAACTCTTCTACAGTCTCCGGACCAATATCTCATTGGTATTTGGTTGAAAAAATATGGCAGTAGCACCAAATAACACCCAAGGAATCATTCAAAACATCTATTGAATTGAAGATTGACATCCAGCATATCAATAGATTGGTAAACAAAATGTTACTTAAAAACTCTTAGAAAACCCAAAGGCAGCCTTACTAAACATAATTACTCAAAAAAACATTTTTTTCTAACAAAATTCCTTATTTGGTTGCAAATGTCCGAATAATTTGTTTGCGTAAAAAAGGTTGTTTTTTTTGGATATGTCAAGTTTTTATCTGCAACAGTTAAGATTTTTTAAGTTTTTAGTTTTGAAACATATACCTGAAATGCAACTCTTTACAACTTACAGCGTAAGTAAATATATTTATATATATTTTATTATATAATATATACATGTTCACTACATTTATAATATAAACTGTGCATATTCTGAATCAAAATATAACTCAAATGAGAGTAAAAATAGAGACAGGTTATGTTCGTTTTTGCAGAACCTTTATATATGTCGATTTCTAGAGAAGCGCAGCAGGTATGATTTTAAGGTTTGACAATTTTGAATCTGGGG
This sequence comes from Chymomyza fuscimana, assembly GCA_949987675.1. Taxonomy (NCBI): domain Eukaryota; kingdom Metazoa; phylum Arthropoda; class Insecta; order Diptera; family Drosophilidae; genus Chymomyza; species Chymomyza fuscimana. The sequence continues at coordinate 13,320,650 of OX465089.1, forward strand.
GTTATATAGCACAGCACTACAAAGAGTTTTCGGAGCCTCAGGTCCATCAAACCTGCCGCTCCTTAAGGAGGGGTGTGTAGAGCCATCAAAATATATTCCACATCTTAATTAAAAAAAGGCAAGAAAATTTGTTTTAAACTTAAACCAATTATTGGGTTCTTGAATTATTTTACCATAGCTGGGCACACTCTCGGATTTTTTAGTGATTTAAAAAAAAATTCAAAATCAAGTCAAAACCTCTAATGGTTTCTCTGATTATCGTCAGTTTTAAATATCTCATTGATTAATATATTATTTTTAAATTTAAAAAAAAAATTGTATTTTTTTTAATTCTGTAGCTACTAAATCTTAGGTTTCATGAACATTTTTTTTTAAATCGAAATATTTTTTTATTGCAAAAATTTTAAGAATTTTATGAGGTTTAAAAATGGTTGCGCATGTATTTTTGTAAATCATGAAAGAACACCTCCAAAAAGAACTTTCTAAAATCTTGTAGCTTGTTTCCTACATAATAATAAAAATAATGTACATTGGGGTTAGTCGTTAATTAAACATTTGAGCAAATTATTATTATTATATTTAAACTGTTTTTAAACGAGCTAAATAATACGTTTTTATACAATTTTTTTTCACGGTAATTTTTCAGATTCAAGATTTTTGATTTTATAAACGAACATCGCGAGAATTTTTTGCACATGATTTTTGCATATGCATTATAAAACAAAGTATACATCGAGAAAAAAGTTTTTCAATCGAAACCTTGAACGCGTATCCATAAACTCATGAATATATTCAAAGAAACAAGTTTCAAGAACTGCCAAGTTTTTTGTTTCCCAACTCCTTTGGATTTATAAAATACTCACCCGTATGTAAGTTTACAACACATAACTTGGCTTTTACTATAAATGACACATGGATGGCATATGAGCAAGGAGCCTTCACACTCACATGAGCAATGTTAGTTATAACTATAACGCTTATAATGGGGCATGCCACTCGACTAGTCGTTATGGGTCTCGAGAAAAGGTCTTATTGTTGTTGTTGTTGTTGTTGTTGGTGGTATGTCTCTTGTTGTTATTGTTTGCAGCTTGCTACATTGTTTATGTGACTTGGCCCGTAAGTGACTTTCTGATGGCGGAAATTAGTTGGTATGAGATTTGTGTTACCTTTTTGCCGTTGCTTCACTTGCTCCATGTTTTCTTTCCATTACTTGATGGATATGCATGGAAATTGCTTCTGCTGCTGAGATTGGCGGTTAACAATATTTATGTAGTTTGTGGTTATTAAAAGTGTCAGCAACGTGCAAATAATGGCAAAAAGCTGTCAGCTATGAAATAATAATGCGTGATTTGTCTCAACGAAAATCACGAAAAGCTGCTGAAAACGCCAATCAAGTTTGGAACTTGCTGAGAATTTATTTCCCCCCCCCCCAACTATATTATTTATGGCAACATCTATCAAAAGTTTTTTTGCGCTATTTTGAAGCGTTGATTTAAAATTTTGTTAGAGTGAATGCAAAGATTTGGTTTTGTAAAGTAGTCTTAGTTTAAAACTGGGTCATAAAAGAGGTATAAAATGTTTACTATTATGCAGATTAGTTTGTGATTTGTCTGGGACTACAGTACTTAAAGATAATGAACTTTGAAAACTTGGAATTTTGTGAGACTAGATAAAACTAATCACCATGCTTTATTCTTAAGGATATTTTACAGCAAAGACATCGTTAAATAAAATTTTGTTCATAAATAATTATCATCATTTTGCAGAAACTAGCTCAATTTATGGATTTCTGGTAGTGCTGCAAAAACGTCGATGTTTTCGATGCTTTTAACTGGAAAACATCGATGTGTCGATATATCGAAGTTTATATTAAGAAAATATAAGGAATGAATATTCAATTCGGGCCAGAATTTACGTCTTTTTAAATTGTGAGATTATTCTATATAACATTGTTACGCCAAACCGATGTATCTGCTAATTTAGCATATAAAGAAGGAATCAAAAGATGTGCTTTAAAAAAAACGGGGTTCACACTTTTAAGGAATATACTTAAAAAAAAGTAAAAATATTTTATATTTATACCCTGTACCGTATGGTACAAAGGGTATATTGTGTTTGTGCAAGCCGAAAATGTATGTAACGTACAGAAGGAGAAGTCGGAGACCCCCCAAAGTTACCTAAAGTATGATCAGAGTGACTAGAGAAGTCGATATACCCATGTCCGTCTGTCCGTATGAACGCCTAGATCTCAGAGATGGTAAGAGCTAGAGCAACCAAACTTTCAGATAAGATCCCTTATTAATCCATAGGAGACAAGTTTATTTTATTTTTTTGATATCGGGACTACATTATATAGCTCCCATAGGGGTGTTTCAGAGGACCTCGAAAAAAAGCAAAAGTTTTAGATGGATAATTCGTTTGTTTATGAAGATATCATAACCAAATTTGGCAATCGGTAGTTTTTTAAAAAACCCCCAGCACTGTACCGAATTTTATCAAAATCGGTTAACTATATCATATAGGTCCCATAGGATCGATCGGTCGAAAATTTGTTTTTTGTACAAAATTCGTTGTATTTCGTTTGTTTGTGAAGATATTGCAACCAAATTTGGCATTAAGAAGTTTTTTAGAGTTCCCAAACAGTATACCAAATTTGATCAAAATCGGTTGACTATATCATATAGCTCCCATAGGACCAATCGGTCAAAAAATCGTGTTTTGTACAAAATTGGTTGTGTTTCGTTTGATTGTGAAGATATTGTAACCAAAATTGGCATTCAGAAGTTTTTTAGAGATCTTCAACACTGTACCAAATTTTATCAAAATCGGTTGACTACATCATATAGCTCCCATAGGGCCGATCGGTCGAAAAAAAGTTTTTGATTAAAAATTCGTCTGTTTTGGGTTGTTTATGAAGGTATCATAATCTAATTTGGCAATCAAATGTCTTTTGGTGTTCGTAAGCAATTTACCGGATTTTATTGCAAGAAGTGGTACAGGGTATCCCAAAGTCGTCCGCGCCCGACTTTAACGTACGCCATCTTTTTTTAAGAAACTGTATTGGTTAAAAATATAATGAAACAATTTTTCTAAAGAACTTAATTGACAACTTGGAATAAGAATATAAATAGTTCGAAAGTATTAAGCAGCTTAGTCTCAATTAAATAAAAAGTGAAAAGCTTTTTTTTAAAATTAAATCGTAAGGCGTTAATATATAAAATTCTATATAAAATTCATAAATACTAAATTTTCGGACAGAACTAGTTGCTGTGTTATGTTTAGTATTTTTGATTGCACAATGTCCTTCTTCTTTTTCTTTGTAAAAAATATTATTTCCATCAATATTAACTCTCAACTGAGCTGCTTCAAAAAAATTATGGTTTACCCTTTTTATTAAGTTTTTGGGAAATCTATAAAAGCATGCCAGCATGCATATTAATAATGCAGCAGTTTTAATTAAGTTTCCACCACTCTCTCTCTCTCTATTATTCAAAATTTTTCTTCCAATTAGTCGCCATTGTTTATTAAGCTTTATTGTATTATTCGTTTGCCGGCTCTTCTTTTTGATTCTAGCATCCCATTCTACTTATCATTGATTACGATAAAGCAATTAAATTTCACTCATTTTCAGTTCAAATTTTTCAAACTATTCAAACAGCGCCGTTTTAATGCTCAAAGAGCTTTAGCATTTTATATATATAATAAATTTCTAAAAATTCTATGAATAAATTATTGGCATTTTTTCAAAGACTCAGTCTTGTGCACATATTATCAAGGATGATTTCTGCAGAATTTTCTCTTAATTTTTCATACAGCTTTGTCTTTAAAGTGATGCAATTCAAATATAACGCATTTTATGGGTGCCTGTAAGTTCCTGTATCTTCTTGTTTATCATCATAAAAATGTATGAGAATAAAAGAAATACTCCTCAGCGTATGCTGAGCTGCATCATTTTTGTTGCAAATAGAGTGAAAATTGTCTGAAATATTTAACTTGATGTTGTGTATAAGAGAGCTTAGCACTACTATCAACCAACTTGTGCTAACTTTATATATAGACCATAGTGGTTTTCCTTGACATAAATTGTGCCGTGGTTCGTGAAAAATAAAAAAGAAAGAAACAAATTTAAGGACTTAGTAAGGCAAATTGTGCGCATTGAGCTGGCAAAGGCAACATAAACAGCAACAACTACAACACTGAGAAAAAAACTTTTGGGTACTAATTGAAGAACACTCAGAGCAAAAGCCCCAGCGTCTCCTTCTATTTTTTTGTAACGATTAATGAATGACCTATGTCCTGGAAGTAGAAAAAAAAAGAAAACAGAGAAAATGTGGCATAATTAGCATATTATGCAAAATAAGTACATGCCGAAAAAAAAAATAAACCGCTCAAAGCTTAAATATACTTTGTAGCCATGGGAATAGAGCAAACTAGTAAAAGGATAATGTTCTCCAGAGAACGCCACTAGACATCCTGTGGAGGTCAGTAATCTTTTCCACTTGTGTTGCCAACACGTTCCATTTTCACCCAACAATTTTTAGCTGCTGATAAGCACATTATGTCGTCTGCCCTTATAAGTATGCTATGATTTTGTGCTGTTTAATTTTTACTTATATAGATAATGTGCAAATGCGAGGGTAGCTCAAAATGTTAAAGGAACGTGTAGGGAGGACTAGAGTATTTGAATTGTTTGTTTAGAATGTTGATGTAGGTTAGAGCTAGCTTAAGTCGGGAAATGTTGACTAAAATATACCCTGTACTGCCATCCATTGATTGTACCTCTTACAAATTTTCAAATAAAAATCATGAAATATTTATTTTTTTTTAAAATATTTTAAGCATTAAAATTGAAAAGTAACTCTTTTTTTTTTGGCCTTAAAATAAAAATTATGAATTAATAGTTAAATAACCATTTTTGTTTAAAAAAGGCAAAAAAACTCCTATAATATTGTTGTAAAATTTTTATTTTATAAATGCCAGTTTTTCTGAAATGTTTATTTTACAAATTGATTGCTTAATTCTTAAAATAAAATTTTAAATAAAAAATCTTTTGAAATAAGTGGCGCATTGTAATGGTTCGTTGCATTAATGTGATCTACAGATCAACACCTTTTGATTGCTGTCCCTAAAGGACCAATATTAAGGATCCCAAATAATAAAAATTTATTTTAAATATGTTTGAAATATTGCTTTTTCATAAATAGTTTTACGAAAAAATTTGAAAGAAATAAATATTTCTAGTAATAGCATTCAATTTATAAAATAAAAATTTCCAAATAACACTTAGTTTCATTTTGTGAAATACAAATGGGCCCATAATTTTTATTTTCAATTTCTAAGCTAATAATTTATTTTAAATTGTAAAATAAAAGTTGCAAAATAACTCGACCAATAATTTTAACTTTGAATTTACAAAATAATAATTTATTTTCAAAATTTGTTAAAAATTTTTATTGTCAATTTATAAAATAAATATTGAAAAATATCTCTTTTCTTCAATTTGTAAAATTTATGAATAATTTTTATTTTCAATTTATTAGATAAAAATTGACAATTATTTTTTATTTTCAATTTGAACTATACAAATTGGGAAATAAATTTCGTTGGTCCCAACAGATCTTTAACCAATTATAGTTAGAAGATAATACAGAAGGAAAGGTGAGAGTAAATTCTTACTTTAAAAATTTGATGCTTTGAACCAAAATGGAACACAATTCTAAACGATAGGCTTTGAAACTTTTAAAATGTGTAAAATTTTTTTGCGATAAAAATGCTGAACCGACAAAGATATGCCAAACAACATTGGATCTACATTTCCATATTAGGGCTCTATGTTTTATAGTTTCTTACAGTCAGAAACTTGAAATAGTTTATAGGTTAGTATATCCTTCATCATGCCTTAAACTCAATTCAAACAAGGTTGTGATTTTTTGTTGCCATTACAGCACTGCAAAGAAAAAAATCGATTTCTTTTCCTAGAAAACCAAACTTAAAAGCAATGCCAAATATTGAACTTGAAACCCGATAGTTTGTTTTCTTTCTGCCCTCGCATTTGCTTTTGTCTGTTACCACGTTTAGGGTCATAATTCAAAATTATTGCTTTTGTTGTAATTAAAACTTTTCGTCAATGTTTACTTGGATGTTTTCAGAAGACTTATGCAAATGGTTTACCATCATCCGCTTGAGCAGCAGCTTGGTGAAAAGCAAATAGAAAAAATGTGAATCGTTTGTGTCGGTAACCGAATGCCGAATACACTGCAGACAATTTTGATAAATCGGAGAGGCTGCTGTTTGTGGAAAAAGTTAAAGGTATTTTGCTGGTTAGGCTCACATGAGTCTTAAAAGCAAATTTGGTGGCTTCAGCTTGTTTTTTTATGAAACAAAATGAAATGTACTTGTAGATTATAGAGGATTGGAACTAAAATTAATTCATATTTGCTTGTATGTCTGATCTGATCTTAATAAATGCATTCAAGTGATGTTTTGGTGAAATAGTCAAGGAGTCTTTGTTGGTTAGGCTCACATTAGTTTTAAAATCAAATTTGGTGACTCTAGACTGTTTTACAATGAATCAAAGTGAAATGCTCTTGTAATTTATAAAGAAGTAGATCTTAATTTAAAAAAATTTTGGCTTTATGCTTAAAAGTTTTAATCTGATCTTAGTAATACTACAGACGATTAGCATAGAGGAACTGCGTCAAATATGTGAGATTAAATAGCAAAATTTTCCTAAGCGGAAATGGATCAATTGACAAAATTAATCGAATAACGCAAAATTCATATCTTTTGTTAAAATTTGGTATCTAGCTCTTAGAGTGTCCAAGATCTCAGTGATCATACGGACTCTGAGATAGACATGGTTCAATCGCTATCCCAAGTGTTACGTAGAATTTTGGAATAAATAATTTATCGTCGCCAAGCCTGCTTCTTATAAGCAATACACTTACTCCCCATAAATGTAGGGTATTCAAGGAAAGTTTAGTACGCTTTAAGCTACGGACATTGCGGTTGCATTTAATATTAACAACAACAACACGATGAACATCGACAAAAGAACCAAATGCAGCTGTACTTGAGAGTCAAAATGTTTCGGTTCGTTTAAGTGAGATCGAGCGTGCGCCTTTTCACAAAAGGCTGTCCGGATAGACTCCGGTAATTTTTTGATATCAAATGCAGCTGAACCCGCACCAGCCAAGGCCCACGTATGAGTTTGAGCTTGAGTATGGATGTCAGTCGCCATACAAATACCAAATTTGTATGCGTGCACACAGCCGGAAAAGGGGTTTGACAGGGCAGCATATAGCAAGGCAATCTGTAGCAGAAGGCTGGGTGCTTATGGAGGTTCCGTAGTGCTGCACATTCAAGTGAGGCATGTCGACAGACCTCTACCAATCGACAGACACTCAGACAGACAGAGACTCGGTTGAAACTACGAGTTGCGGTTGCAATAGCGCCAAGTTTTCAACACTTTGCCAGCATTGAGCTTGCTAATTTGTATCTGTGGTTGGTTTGGGTTTGGGGATTTGGTGTGGGGCTTTGGGTTTCAAAATGAAACTGTGGAAAAGACAGCAGAGCAGCAGCAGCAGCAGCAACAGCAGCGACAACAACTACTACAATATACATAGTATATAACAATGGCAGCCAACACATTCTAATAGAGTACACAGTTCGACAGAAAAGCTTAAGAAATGCTGGCGAAGAAGAGCTATAAGATGTTGGCAACAAAACTTTACAGAAAAATACTTTGGGTAAGGTAAGCTAAAATGTGTCGGCAACAGCTGCAATATTTTAAAAGCTTTAATAAATACTAGCACTAGTTGTAGGAATTGGGCCAGGCTTTTGAAGGTACGTCATTTGCAAAGTTTCTATTTGAAGTCATTCTTTTCTGAAAACTATTATTTACTATCTAAGCAGGTTTCTTAAAGCAAAGGCAATCAATAATTTCTTTAAAGTCCAGAGCGAAGGCTTAAAGTGACAAGATGAAAATATTTTGTCATGGATAGTGGACGGTACTGTAGAGCGATGTTGAAAAAAAATAAAAATAAATACAAATCTTACAACACATTTTAGAGTAACGCTTGTATCGAATTTCTTAAAAAATATCTTAATTAATTTTTTTTTAATTTTTTCGACTATTTCAAAAAAGTATAAATTATTTTATTTTACATCTTCATACAATCTTCTTTTTTTTTTGTACTTTTAAAGCCTACTACAAAAGAGTAAAAAAAAATTTTTTTTCGTATCTTCGTACAATTTAGTTAAAAAAATTGAACTAAAAACTATTTAGATTAATAAAACGATAAAAACTGCATAATTTTCACAAATATGCTTAAAGAGTAATCTTTTGTTTTGTTTTATCTTTTTTTTTACATATCTTACAGTCCAAGCCTCCGAATTAAATGGGTGACTAGTCTTTGAGGCTTACTTTTTTTTACTTGTGTTACCTTTCTACGATATTTAGGTTTTTTTCATTGCTTAGCTTTAGTCAAATAAAGAAAATCAACTTTTTGAAAAAATATAAAATTAGGAAATATTTTTTATTTATTTATTTATTTATTTTTCAACCCCTTTCTAACCACAACAAAAAAAAGGAAGTTGGCATCTCTGGAATTTTCTGGTTATATTGTGACCTATTTTTGTAAACATTTAAGTTAAAAAATTTTTATTTTTTATTTATTTATTTACAAACAGCTATCTTATAATTAAAAATTATAAATTAGCTTAAGGACTAAGAGCGGTAGCTGCGATGGCATTCTGCCCGTAAAAAATTTTTATTTTTTTTAAATATAGTAGAAGTTATATTTTTGTTTTGCAGTTAAAAATCTAAAAAAACACATATTGTATAGACAAATATGCAAACTTTATCTTTTACGCTTGTTGATAGAATATTTCTAATATAAACTTTTTTTAAGAAAATCAAACCTAACTGTAGTACACTTGTAAGCTGCTGATTGTTGTTGCTCACATTGTTACTCGGGCACTATTGCCTTGAGGCATTTATGCACAACTATTTTTGAGTTTAAAAGTTTGTATTTCAAAGTTGTTCAAGAAATTTGTTTATTTTAATAAGGCCGAAATATTTACTTTTGGTTGGCAGAAGTGCCTCAAAATGCAGAAACAATATTTAATGCAAATTTTACTTTGGCACGCACTATTAAACAAGTATTTATATAGTTCCGTTTTGACGCATAAAACATTTTACAAATTTATCGGAAATCAAATGCTAATAATAGCATATCATTTAGAGTTGCGATATGGTTAAACACCTGGGCTACCTAAAACACGCAATGTGAAGAATTGGATGGAATTGGATTGCCTTGGTACCAAAGAAGTCACCTTACGATTAATCAAAAAACTCACACTTTAGCCTTTAGGCAGCAGACGGCAATGTAACGAAACACCTGGGGATTGAGTTTCCTCTTACCCCCTTTGGCTCCGTAAAAATTGCCATTAGTTTCAGTTATCATGAAAATAACAAATAATGTTTATTATTTTATCCAGAACGCAATGTCATTTATCATTTTTTGTCATTCGTTATATATGTAAATGCTCAATTTTCTCTTATAAATTGGTTCTCATAAATTGGTGCAAAATTCAAAAACTTCAACTAATACATTTTTAAGAGTGATCTCTTCGCACATGTTTTTTAACTTTAAAATTTTCGGATCAAATTAACGCACCTAGATGCGTGAACAAATTTAAGCAAATGTGAATTTTAAAAGTCGAAGCAAAATCGATTAATGATTACTGGGCGTATGTGTGATTTTGAGGTTTTTTGACGCATTTAAATATGCATAATTAAAAGCACGTGGATGCGCAAATTTTGATTGTCTTTAGCAAAACCTATTTGTGAGCAATTTCAATAAGTGAATACTGGGCGTATGCGTGATTTAGAGACTTTTTGAAATAAGTATAGATATAATTTAAGGCACTTGGATACGCGTAAAAATTAAGAAAATTTTGATAGTGTGTAGTGATCCAACTGAAATTTAATTTGGCAAAGTCTGTTGGTAAGTAATTGCAATAAGTGGCTACTAGGCGTATAAGTGATTTTGAAATTTTTCCTATTACTGCACTTGGATATGCGAAAAAATTGAACAAATTTTATTATCTGTGCGATCTAATTGAATATTAATTTGGCAGAGTTTGTTTGTAATTTCAATTTCAATAAGTGAATACTATGTGTATTCGGAAGCAATTTTGTTGAAGTTCTAAAGCATCCATGATTTGGCATTAAACGTTTTTTGGTAAATTACTAAAATATATATAAAATAAAAATAATAATAAATAAAATATATATATAAAATAAAATCAAAAGAAAGAAAATTTAATATTTTTTTCAAGAAACATATTTTTTTAAATACCCTTACTGCTAATTACGATTAGTAAAAATTAATTCAAAAATATTTAGTAGGTTAGTCGTAGTTCAATAAAAAGTGAAAATTAAGTTAAAATTATTATTATTATTTCAATTAAAAGTCGTTGGGGAAAGTTTTTGCTCCTTTTTTAACTGTATCTTTTACTTTTTATAAATTAATAACTTAAAAAATTATTGGATGGCTGAGAAAATATTTTAATTTCACTATTAGAAAAAAACTAAAATCTGTGAACACGTTTAAAAAAATAGAAAACAAAAATTTCAGCAAATTTCAAAATAATGTCCAAGCTCTTCTCCACCAAGTCCTTTTGAATTTTAGCTTCAAATCATTCTTAGCCATTTGTTTTGAACTGTGTACTAGTGAGGAGCACTTCGTTCTCATCTTCTCAGTTGCTTTGGCACGTATCGCCGTGCTGAAAGCCGAGTTGGGTTAAGTTTTAGATCCCGAATCTTTTGCTCTCTGCAGTATTATTATTATGCAAAACACATGTCAGTGCTATAACTTTTTTTTGTGCTTTTGTTTTTGCTTATTTGTCTTCGTTTCTATTCCCCTTTTATTTGCACAGTTTTGTTGACTTGACACTCATCTCGTGTGCTGCCGGCTGATTGATTGATTGATTGTTTGATTGTTAAGCTGCATTCAATTAAACAAAAACGTTGCCACTGCGCGTAACTGCCGCTACTTAAATTTAATCGAAAGTGTGTAATTAAAAATAGAAAAAAACAAATATTTATAGCTCTTGCGTATGGCGCGAGAAGAGGAAACCAAGAAAAAACAGCTGCTATGGATGATTCATCTCTTCCTTCTTCTTGTCTTTTTGCCAGTCCGTCTTGTTTATTCAACCTACTCTTTTATTTTTTTTTTCGTTCTGTTTTGTTTGCTTTTGCGCTCGTGTAGTTCATAAATAGTGTATGCGGAAATGCTGATACAATTAAAACAAATAGGCATAAATATTCTACGTAGAATTGTATTTTTATTTTCTTTTTATGTTTTTGTTGCTTTGTTTTTTATTTTTGCAAGAAAATTTTATTGTCTGTAGCAAACTAATTGAGTTTTAATTTGGCAAAGACTGCTTGTGTGCAATTTCAATAAGTGTATACTGGGCGTATGCGTGACTTGGAGATTTTCGAAATAAGTAAATCTTAATTTTCTGTATGGGTTTTTTTATTTATTTTTTTATTTTTGGAATAAGTTTTGAAGCCATACGCAGAATGTACTCTAACAATAACAGAAATAACAATCCAAAAAGCCAAACTTCGTGCGCTTAGCATGAGGATTAATAAGTGGGTGGAGAATCGGATTGATTTAAATTTTAATTTAGCAAAGTCTGTTAGTGAGCAATTTTAATAAGTGAATACTGGGCGTATGCGTGATTTTAATTTGATTTTATCTTGTAAAATAAGTATGTATATATATAATTTATGGCACTTGGATTCCCAAAAAACTAAACGAATTTTGATTGTCTTTGAATACTAGGCGTATGCGTGATATTGAGATTTTTGTAATAAGTATAATTATAATTTAAGGCACTTGGGTACGCAAAAAAATGTAGATGATTTTATTTGTGTGTAATGATTTAATTAAATTTTAATTGAGCAAAACCTATTTTAGAGATTTTCCCAAATACGTTTACGTATAATTAAAGGCACTTTGATACGCAAAAAAAAACAGGCAAGTTTTGATAGTCGTTAGCAAAACTTATTTGTGAGCAATATCAATAATATCAATAAGCATAATTATAATTAAAGCCACTTGGATATGCGAAAAAAATAAGTAAATTTAGATTGTCTGTAGCGATCTTATTGAATTTAATTTGGCAAAGTCTGTTGGTGCGTATGCGTGATTTTGAGATTTTCCTTACTACGTTGAAGTATAATTTAAAGCACTTGGACACGCGAAAAAAAATAGACCAAATCGTATTATCTGTGCGATCTAATTGAATATTAATTTGTGATTTCAATGAGTGAAAACTAGGCATATGCGTGATTTTTAGATTTCAGAACATCATAAGTATAATTAAAATTTATGGCACTCGGATGCCTTAAATGAAAAATTGAGCTCTGAGTACATATTAATTTTTCTATCATCTAATTTATTTCATCTATCATTATTTTTTAAAAATACAAGCAACTGCTTCTCTTTATTTTAAAAATTGATTTCTTCGTGGTGACTTATGATTTAAAAGAAACACTTAATTTTTCATGAATTTCGATTTAAACTCTATGAGTACAAGAAAAAATATTTTATAAGCACTGAGCAATTAATTCTGGTGTTGGAATTGCAATTGAAACCTCAGCTATTTGTTAACGATTAAGTTTCTTATTTTGCTTATTTTTTTTAAATTGCGTAACCGAAATGTCATTGGCTTAAATTCTAATTAAGGATTATTTCGCGCTTGCTTTAACATTATAATTAAAACATTAAGTGTCGAAAAAAAATTTCGGAAAGGCGCATATTTTTCATGACAATTAATTTGTTTGCTTTAAAGCTTATGAAGTAAAATTTCTGCATAATAAACTTTGCCATCGTTCGGCAAACATATGAAAACAATACCAGCAACGACAACAATGGCCAACACTTTCAGCTTAATTTGTATATTTAATTATATTTAAATTACCATATTAATTGATTTATACAACATGCTCATTTGGGGGCTGCCACTGTGTGGTCAGCTGGCACGTTGACATACACTTACGTATGTGCATATACATATATGTATATATAATATTTACAACAAGAGTACATAAGTATATACATATAATGTTGCCACTACAAAATGTCAACCTTTCGACTGAAGTCTATAAATAAATGTACATATATAGTGTGCAGTGTTGGCGTAAATCTTTGTCAATTTAATTGAAAAGATTAAACATTAAAAATATCAATAATTAATTGATTTCGAAGAGCGGCAACGATGTCAACAGCAGTTGAAATGGCAATGGCAGCTTAAGTAAATTAATTTAAAGTTTATAACAAATAAGAATCGAGTTCGTAAGGCCGTGAACGACTTCGATATACTCTTTGGTCGAGGTGGTGTTCAAGAGCGGAATACTTTGTGTCTTCTTTTGTTTCCAAAATTGACACATTCATAATGTTTATACCCAAAACTTTCAGAAATATTTCAAAGTCAAAAAAAAAGTGATACAAATATATATATAGGTTGATCTTTATACCAAATCGATGGCGGACAGATCGACGTTGTTTTTATTCATTGGACTCACACGAAGTTATTTTTGCTTATATACAATAATATATAATTTAGGGAACTATGAACAGCAAACAAGAGTTTTGTACAATGCAAAGTAGTGTAAAATTATTCGATTTTGTAATTTTTTTAAATTCTTCATAGCCTTGAGCTCCAGTGGCTTTGGCTTTAAACTGTGTTTATAACTTTCAATTAATTTCTAATTTATGATTATTTAAATAAAATAAATGATTAAAAAGTTCTCTAATAGTTATTCCCAAGCTCTGACTCTCTCTGAAAAATTGCGACTATTTTCGAGTTATCGATAACTGCATATTTCGATTAACGTTTTTAAACCTTTTTGTACAAGCCATATCTACTAAGCGAATAAAGATATTTGAGCAAATTTTTTTCAATAAAGTGAGATAAAATATTGAATTAAAAAAAATTGGATTTTATTAATAATTATTTTATGCATTTTTTAATAATTTTTTTAAAATTTTAATATTCAAAAGTGAACTCAACATCTCTCATAATGGCACCAATATCGTAAATAAATTTAAAAAAAATTGATTAGATATAAAAATGTAAATAAAAATAAATTTTGAAATTATAAATAGCATAGCTACACGTTGATGTCCCTAGTATTTGCTGCGACTTTGGTTCGTATAGGCAGAATATATATTATTATTATAATTTTTAAAAAAAAATAATTGTTGAATGAATTAAATTAAATTTTATATGCATCACATTCTTTTTCTGAAACAATAATAATTATTTTTTTTTATTAAAATTGCATTGTTTTGAGGTAAAAATAAAAAATTTTGAAGTAATAGTTAAAAATCAATTTTTGGTAAAAAATAGAGAAATAAAATTAATTCTGCAACTTTTAAAATAATAAAAATTGCTGAATAACTATTATTGTTAATTTATAAATCGAACCAATAATTTAACTAAGCAAATGTCGTTACACGATTTTCGAATATACTTGTTAAATTGATTTAAATACTTAACCCTCTAATGCCTATTTTGACAATTTTTGTTTAACAATGGTCGAATAATATAAATAAATAAAACGAACGATTCTACATAACTTTAAAGGTAATTTTTGAATTAAGGAGCCGAAAAGTACCTAATTTTCGGCTCCTTAATTCAAAAATTACCTTTAAAGTTATGTAGAATCGTTCGTTAGTTTCGTTTGCCTCGTTTGTGAGAAAATCTGATTTAAGTCAAAAATAAGTCGATTATGAAATTTTTAGATTTTGATTTTATTTAAGTATTTATTTATAAACAGTTTTCATATTATTAAAAGATTCTGATTTTATTTTTCGTTATGGTATTTAAAAAAATTATTTTTGCAGACAACTCGCTACCGCACAAAAAACTTCCAAAAACACATGTGCTATGCTTATAAAAAAGTACCTTTAAAAGCTTTGACGAGCTTTCAAATCTTTTATAACTTAGTTAGTGTGTTTATAAGGAAAGACCAAAAAAAATTCAAAGATGAAAATACAATAAGTGCCTCACGGCACGATTGGGCATTATAGGGTTAACTATAATGTCCTAATTTTTAAAACTTCATTTTTTCTATAGAAATTGAAAAATTTATGCTTTTTTCGTTTAAAACGTTCAAAAAATTATTTATTGTGGATTGCGTTTTCGTCCAAAGTGGTTTGGTTAGATTTTTTTCAGAACCATAACTCTTTTTTGTGATACCTGGTTAAAGTTCAGGAGCGGATTAAAGAAAACAATATCGCACAAAACTTAATTTTGTGTAATTACTGAGTAGTAAATAAAATATTTTCCAGATGAAATACTATTTCAGGACTCATAGAACGCGCAGCTGCTGCTTAACGATTTAAACTGTAGTATCTTTTTCGATCGGAAATGCGTTCCTGTATCTTAATCTATACTTTTACTCCATGAGCAGCGAGCAAGAACATAAATGCGGTAGAACTTTTACAAAGTGGCTATTATTATTGATAAAGAACAAATAAACTGGCTATGTAAATACATATATATACCTATGTTATTGTATTGTATTTATTTTGTGCTATTTTATGTGCAATATCTAAATTTTACTATCAGCAAATGCTAATTCTGTTCTGACAAGGTTAGAACTGCCAAATAAAGTAGACAACGACAACAATAAAAGCAACAACAATAAACATAACAATAACTGACAGTACCAGAAGAAAGGAAACAAACGAACAAAAAAAAAAACAGAAGAAAATGCATAATAAAATACATAAAAAAAGAGTTGCCGGCTTATTTGACAGTCAACAGAGACTTGTGAATTATTAAAAATGCTTTTAGGGCAGGTCGCTGCCAAGAAAAAAAAAAAACAAAAAACAAACAAGGGTCTAGAGCAGGGGGCCGAAAGTAGGATGGTTATTATAGCACATATGTTAAGACATATTGCAAATTTTATGAGTCTGGCAATGCCAGCAGTTAATGTTGATGATTTTGATTAGATTTTATGTAAATGCTGGGGGGCAGGTTACAATGCGTCATACAAAAGATACAAAAAGGAATGCAGAAAGTAAGCACAAAAGCAAAATAAAAAACAAGACACACACACAGAGTTTCATACAAAGAGAGCAAGGGTGAGAACATCATAAAACAGCCAGTCAGTATGAAAGAAAATCAAATAAATAAATAATCAAGCGCGAACCGCAGAAAAATACCGCGCTTTTTAAATTGGTATAAATGCGGCAGGGGCAGAGAGAGATAGAGCAAAAAAAAAAAAAGAAAAAAAGAGTGAGCAAGAGAGCTTGCCACGCTATGGGAAAACACCATGAAAAATGTTGTACCCTGCCCGCCCGCGCTACACGCCACAGGGGGTAACGCTGCCCCAGCAGTAGAGCTGCACTGACTGATTGTGGAATGTTGCAAGACGTCGGAGGATGCCTTGGCGACGTCTTTTACTTTACAATTCACAAGAGGCCAGGCAAATAATGTTATGTAGAAAGTGGGGCGTAAATGTTGTACATGGCCATGCCCACATTTTACCCTACGCATACACAAGCAGCCCCTACCCATAGCATTAGGCAACTTTTCCTGGTTTGACAGTGATGCTGTAGCTACATCCAGAACTGTAGCTGGGTGGCAGCCAGCAGCTAGGGAGCTGTGCTGTTTAATTAATTAAAGGTGTTAAAATAAAATAAAGAGTCGCACTTTGAGGTGGCACTGTTTTTTTTCGTTCTTTCCATGTCCTTTTGTTTTCTTGTGTTCTTTGTAGGATGAGTTCACAAAGAAAGGTTATTGTCGTGTCTCTTTTAGCAATGCTTTGCTGAGTATAAAGCAAATATTCATGAATAGAACGAGAAATTACACTGCAGGGCTAATGGGATCTTTTATGTAAAAGGACACTCAAAATTGCGTTTAAATTAATTAAGAGATTTAGGATAAGTAAGGTTCATTTTTTTTTAAAAATATGTAAGTTGAGATTTTCTTAAGTTTGCTTTAAAGGTTGACAGTAAATAATTACCATAAAAATATTTTAAGTGATAGCAAAAAGTGTTTAAAGAGCTTCTAAATGATAGCTAATTTTTTTTAATTAAAATATAAATTATATATTGTAGGCAAATGGAGGGAAAACGGGGAGGTTATTTATGCTGTAGTACGCAAATTAATTCACGAAATGAGGAAAGTGGTTTTGAAGCGGCCAATAATATTCTAAATAAGTTTTATAAAATTGCAAAGTTTTAGCAGGCTTTTGTAGTTTGTTTACAAACAGCAAGTTGCTTTTTTGGGTAAAAATTTTAAGATATCTACAGTAAATGGAAATATTTTCGCGACGTCAACTGATGTGCAACTTTTGCTAAAGTTTTGTATCTTAAGCTTTTGTTGAAGACAGCAAAATAGTTGCTTTTAATATTTTTTATATATGGAAAGGCTTGTCAAAATGTTCTATATAAACATCAATATAATTATACATTAAATTGAATCTATTTACGGAACGCTTTAGCTACTCCAGTGAAAATAGTTTTAGAACATGTGATTTGAACCCAACATCATATTCTTAAAATATTTTGACTTTGTTAGTAAGACAGATACGAATGGTTAGTCCTACCTGCTACAAATGAGCCATTATTTCCAGTTTTCGGACTCTTGTGAGAGCTGTTTATTATATTTAATACATTGAGTGACTCTGACATTTAAATTTTTTACAAATTTCCCTGGCCGGAGCATGGGGATCTCTATTAATAACTGTTCGAAGAGAACAGATACCTACAGTTTATAGCCGAATCCGAACGGCGGTATCTTGAATTAATAGAGATTTTTTTGGGCAAATAGCGTCTTTGTGCTAGCGATGCCAATGCTAGGCAAATGCATCAGTGCTTCTGCGGGAAATCTATACAAGCCAGTTATGGTTTTCGATTTCGAATCCGACTTGTCGAATAAAAAATTCTGTTTGTAGTTATAGTTATTGCATAGGCCAACAGAAAGCATGGCAGACCGTAAGTACTGCAGACTACAATGCTTATCATACTCCCGGGTAGCGATTGAACTATGTCTGTCTGTATGAACAACTTGATTTCGAAAACCACACCAACAAATGCGCAGAATCACTCCTCAAATAATGTTTGTATGTAACCTACACCGTTCCCCCATAAGAAAATTTCGCGTTTTTAGAATATGCAGTTTATCATTTTTAATATTTATCACTTATATAGGGTTTGTTTTTAAATTGCATTTTATTTGCACATTCCACGATCCATGACTAAAGTTGAATAGTTTTAAACTTGACATATTTCGAAGAACATCCTCTTTGGACACGAATGTTGCGAATTATGAGTGTTTAACAAGCAAACCACCAGATGGCCCACCCTATATGTTCAAAATAGGAGAGGTACCAATGCTTCCTCATATGAACCTAATAAACAAAATCCCATCGAATTTGTATTTTGTTGTCACCCTTTTATCCACCTCAATCGATTCACCGTGTTTTCTTACACATTTATTTCTCTTGCAACTTATAACAGATATGGTGAACTTTTGAACTAGATCATAATTGGTTAAAGGTTTTTTCCATCTTTTCCTTACTAATTTCATATTAATTAACACAAACATCAATACATACATGTATGTAAGGTCAAAAATGACACAATTATAAATATTTCAGTTGAAAGCATCTGCTAAAACTCTGTAAAATTATAATAATGAACCATTAGCTTTAATGAAAATGTAATTACTTAAAGGGAATAAAGCACAAATAAATAAATAAATAATTGGTTAAAATCCTGTTTGCAGCAGTTTGCAACGAAAAATTAAAGTTTAATTTAAGTTAATTAAGTTTAATTAAGTTTAATTAAGTTTTATTTCTTAATTTTTTTTAGAAAAATAGTAAGCGATATCCTATTGTCGGGCACCGCTGCGACTGTACCACAATTTTATTTTTGGTTAAATTTTTTTTTGACATTTTTTTAAATATTTACTAAACACAATTTTTACAAAATGTATCTAAAAATCTAACGTTATATTATTACATACTTTATTTTACAGCTTTTGTCCATTTCTTCAAAATTACAAAAAAAAATGACATTTAAAAAAATATAAAAATTTTGTATCAAAAAATCCAAAACACGTGTAATAAATTTCTTGCTAAGAATCAAGCCAAAAATATTACGTGGCTCAGTCTGAAGTCATAATTGGCGCCCGATTTTCAGAAGAACCTTATATAGGTTAGGCATATCTTCTGTGGCAGCAACGATTTATAGGAACTTTCCTTTGATTGATTAAATTATGCAGTATAGCCTTTCCACGGGTGGAGATAAGTCCCTGAAATGCCTTCATCCCGCCGCTTAGATCTAAGCTTAAACTTTTCGGATCTTTTCGTTAAAAAGAAAACCATGTATTCTAGCTGTTGGATTTAACCTAATGATTACACTCATTATTTTCATTTCTTCGTAATAAGGTTAGCAGCACATATATTTTCTGTATTAGCTCTTTTTGATGATTTATTAAGCGGTTTATTTGTGCTGTTTACGAACATTAAAAAAAAGTAACGTATAAAAATATACTTATACGACTACACATTTCTTAATTTAACGACGTTTACGCATCATTAAACATTCTGCTGTATCTTACCTGTTTTGGTGTAAATCGTATATAGCCGGCTTTTAGACGCCTTGCTGTTGACTCACTTTATCACTTTGTCTATTTTATTTCCGTTTGGCAGCTTTACACCGAATTTATTTAGCTACTTTTTTCAACATTATTTTTTTTTAAATTTATGTGTCACTTTAGCCGTAGCTTTTGGTATATTTTTATTTTTTTTGAAAAATGTTTTGCCATTTATTTATTGCACTCATATAAATTTTGTAATTGGTTTATCGTGTGGCAAATGGTTTTTATTTCAACACTACTATGTGTGTATGTGTTTTTTTTGGGTTGCTATTTTTTTTTTTGTAATCTTATTTAATTAAAGTTAATTTTATTTAAAGTATTAAATTTAATCAAAATGCGCAACTAACATATAATTACATTGCAGATTGAAGAGCTCTGACATTTGCCCACACAAGTTGTCCTTGTCAGGCAACATACAGCAAGCGTCAAGCGTCAAAGTGTCTAGAAACAACTTGAAACTGGAAAATAAATTATAATGAACAGATCGACACAAGAGCACACAACATTCAATAGACTTCAATGCAGCCTCCAATGCCACAGTTAACAAATAAACCAAGAAGCACGACCAGAAGTAGTAGCACCCGTACCAGGGCGAGGACAAGAGCACTACGACGAGGACAAGCACTGCGACGAACAGCAATTGAATTCACTTTCTTTGGCAAGCGCCTGCAGTTGAATGGCCATTGTCAATGGGCAGGACGAAACTTTCGCTTTAATCGTATCGAGCAAATGGCTCGATTTTAAGTTGGTTGCGGCGTGCTACGACGAGATCCATACAATGCCGAAACCACTCAGCCGCACACATACACGCAATACGCGCACACAGATACACGCGGACGCGACACGTCCAAATGGTTCAACGTTTAAAACAGAACTGAACAGCAGCCGCTGCTGTTGGCCGTCCTTAAACTTCGGCTGCTTGCCAACGAATGACATGCGCATGGTGTTCGTGCGAGTCGTGTGTCGATAAAGCAGTGCTACTTTCACTCTTACGCGTTGACGCTCTCTGGCACACGCTGGCGCTCTTTAATGCCAAACTGTTGATTCCATGTGCTGGCCAAATCTTAATGCATTCAAGATTCCTTTCTATTCCAAACACATACAAGCCAGTTTGGAGTTATTAATTTTTTGGATTTTTAATATCAGAAATTCTTGTTCTAGACAAAGATAAAGAAAATTCCTCTGCATCAAAGCAACCACTTAAAGCATTGAGGCCAGAATATGCCAGTAAGATAAAATCATGCATATGATGATCATAGCTAAATGGTTTTTTAAATACAAATATGTTTTTCTTTTGACTTAATTTGCATACTCATTAGATAATGAAATTTTGTTTACCCTTGATGAGCAAATTTTTGATACAGCATATATTAAAAGAAAAACTGAGTGGAAATTTTCAACCCTGTGGGTAAAATATTGGTTTGAAGTAAACGAGGTAATATGTTTTTTATTAATTTTTTGCTATAGCAGCACCGCACGAGTAAACAAATATTTCGCCAAATTGCAACTCAAAAGTAAAGGGAAAATCTTACTAACGAGAATTTTTCACACTGCGTATGGAAGTAGAACCTGTAGTAGGAACTTGGAGAAGGGTAGAACGTACCTCCGTCGGAGAGCAGACTTAGTGGGTGGACTAGTTACCTTTGTAATCACAGAGTGGAGTAGGTAGAGATGCCTGAAGGAACGGTCTACATTAGTGACAAAAACAAGTTGTTAAAGCCTGTTAGAATTAAAGAAAAAATTTATTTTTTCAAATATAGAGAAAATAAATTACATTTCTACTTGCAGATATTGCCAGTCAGGAAGTGAGCTTGAGTAAGTTGGCAGTGTCCAATGCGCCAAAGATCATGGAATATTTATGACCTTCTATTTGTTTTGCAAGCAGTTCTAGTCTATCGCTTGTTGGTCCTTCAGGTGAAATTTTATTGAATTTAAGTGACATTCAGTAATGCAGGAAGTGGAAATATATAAATGTCTTTGAAAATTTTTTTTTAGTTTTAAAATTTAAAAATTGAAATATATTTTATGTAATTCAAAATTTGATCATTTATTAAAAAAAAATTGTTTTTTTCTTTATTCGCTTCAGAGATTTTCCTTGTCAAAGAAACGTAAAAAATATTCGAAACATTCAGTTATTGCTAACTCGATAAATAACACTAGTTTACACGAAAAATGAACCTTCGTAAAAAAGTGTTTTTAGGGTAATTTTGGGTTTTTTTTCTTGAGCACCGTTTTCAAGATTTTTTCGAAAAACGAATAACTGAAAAAAGTGCCCAAAAACATGTTTTTCGAAAAAATCTCGAAAACGGTGTTTAAGAAAAAAAAAGGTTGTCATTTTCGTGTTTCTCGACCCAAAATTACCCTAAAAAACACTTTTATACGAAGGTTCAGTCGATGACCCTTAAATTTGTAAACTAGTGTAATGGAATTTAAAAAAATATATTTAATAGGTCAAATCGGCTAGTAGTTGTACTACATATGTAAAAGTTATATATTATGCGACTTATTTTCTCCAATATCATATCTATATTACAAGAAGAGTGAATTCTATTAAGTATTATATATTTTTTTTTTAAATTTTTGAATATTTTGACAAAAAAGAAAAAAAAATTTGTATACATTTTTTTTAAAAGACAAAAGATTTTCGTTTTATTTTTTTTTTTACATTGTTCCAATGTTCAAATCGATTTGGTTCATATTCACACCAAATAAAAAACGTATAAAAACACGTGTTCTAAAAAAAATACTTCTACTTAAAAAAAATTAACAAAATGTGTTGGTTAAAAAATTAAATATGAAAATATTAAAAAAATATTAAATATTTTTTTTTTTTAATAGTCCTGTTGCCAACGTAGAATAAAAAAAATTGGTTCAAAAATATTCAGTAGTTTAGTCACAATTAAATAAAACGAAAAACACGTTTTTTTAAATTAAGACCCAACGCGTTAAGTTTATAAACAGAAATTTTGCGAAATTTTTTTTTTTGCCTTGTGCCTCGAACTGCATCATTAGTTTTCAAAAATCGCTTGACGATGACGATGAAAAGTATACCAATAACTTATTTTCTAGGTGTTTCGCAACTTTTATTTTGATCCCTATGAATTTGAACAAAATTAAGTTTATAGTTTGATAATCACATAAAATAACTTAAAACATTTATGCTTGTTTATTAGAGCTTTGCATTTTCTTATACTATTCTGATTTCTTTCTCATCTATAAACGTCTTTTCTACTCAAATGTCTTCCACACATCAGTAAGTCTGCATTTTTGCTAATAATCTTCCGGTTTCTGTCATCGGAGGCAATAATTAAAGTTTTGCTACTTGCTTGTCATAGCAAGTTATCCTTCCTACCAGCAGATGAATTCCAGAATATAAAACAATCTTAGACAATGCACAACAACATGAAGAACTGTTGGGTTCATATGTTTCCCACCCAAAAAACACACACTCTCCAAGCTTAGTTCGGTCTATAGCTATGTACATCTGTACATCTCTAAGCGTCGGAGTGCACTCCGTCCTGAAGTGTTGTTGCAAAACTTTAGACAAGCAGGAAATAAACAAATGGACAGACACTGTGTGCAGCTAGTCAACCATCCGGACACTTCATCTCGAAGACAGTTTTTCTTCATAAGCCTTAAGTTATGTAAGTAAACACAAATGGGCTCTAAGTGTAACACCAAGACGGCCTGGGTTTGCATTGGGACGCATATGGAATGTGTCTTATGTAGTACATACATCTACGTATAGGTATCTAAATGGGCCATAGAAATTTCATCAAAACCTTTAGCTAATGGACAAGGACAAGGAAAAGTAAAAAAAAACTTTAGTTCTGCCCCAACTGTTGCTGGCTGGGAATACAATTTTGGTATTTATGCCTAAAAGTGTTTGCTTTTTGCTTTGCAATGACAGATACCTTAAAATGTTTTGGGACATCACAATTTGCATATATTTGTTGTCCTTTTATAAAAAGGATTTATAAGTAAATAGTTTAAGAAAAAGCTACTAGAATGTTGCAAAAATTGTTATCGGATTGCCTTAGCTTAAATTCAAAATTGAAATGCAAGCCACATAACTGCCAACAACAATGGCTGACTAAAAGCTACACACACACATATGTGCTATCTGCCAATTTTCATTTTGGTTACAATTTTCAATCTACCATTTGTTATTAACGGTTCAATGCGTCACAATGAAAATTTACAATAAATAAAAATAGAAAGACTTGCAAATTAAAATTGGCCAAAATGGTCAAACACTACTATCGGGACTGTACTGGTTTTCCATTTATTGGTGGAAATTGTATTCATTGAATTTGCCTGTGAATTTCCTTCTCAAATACCCAAAAAAAATGTCCCTTTCCCTATCCCCTTTTTGGTTTGAAATTAAAATCATAAAATTTAAATGCTTGCAGTGAAATTACTCAAATTTCCTTTTTGTTAAATTTCCCGATAGCTTTGGGATATTTAGATATTTAAAAGTTAAGACGCTAAACAAATAGCTTTTAAAGTGTGACCCGTAGAAGTTTGTTCCGTATTTAATTTATTTTATCGCAATTTTGTTTATACATTTTTTAAAATTTTTTTCATATTCCTGTGAATTTTCTGAAATTTCCTTTTATTTCACCTCAAAAAATACCTATTTACATTTTCCGATAATAAGTCAAATAAATTAAGATTTTGCATTATTAAAAAAATGTTGAAAAAGTATAGGCATTTTTTTTTAAATTCCACTTTTTATAATTTTTTTTTATTTATTTTTATTTATAAATAAAGTACTAGAAGGCAATCCTAAATTATAATACATAGGTTT
This sequence comes from Chymomyza fuscimana, assembly GCA_949987675.1. NCBI lineage: Eukaryota > Metazoa > Arthropoda > Insecta > Diptera > Drosophilidae > Chymomyza > Chymomyza fuscimana. The sequence goes on from OX465089.1 coordinate 13,345,155, forward strand.
GTAGTCAGAACAACGTAGGCTTTTGGGCTGGTTAAAAAATAGCTTTTTATACCCTGTACCGTATGGTACAAAGGGTATATTGTGTTTGTGCAAGCCGAAAATGTATGTAACGTACAGAAGGAGAAGTCGGAGACCCCCCAAAGTTACCTAAAGTATGATCAGAGTGACTAGAGAAGTCGATATACCCATGTCCGTCTGTCCGTCTGTCCGTCTGTCCGTCTGACCGTCTGACCGTCTGTCCGTCTGTCCGTCTGTCCGTCTGTCAGAGATGTCTCAGAGATGGTAAGAGCTAGAGCAACCAAACTTTCAGATAAGATCCGTTATTTATCCATAGGAGACAAGTTTATTTTATTTTTTTGATATCGGGGTTATATTATATAGCTCCCATAGGGGTGTTTCAGAGGACCTCGAAAAAAAGCAAAAGTTTTAGATGGATAATTCGTTTGCTTATGAAGATATCATAACCAAATTTGGCAATCGGAAGCTTTTTAGAAACCCCCAGCACTGTACCAAATTTTATCAAAATCGGTTGACTATATCATATAGCTCCCATAGGACCAATCGGTCGAAAATTTGTTTTATGTAAAAAATTCGTTGTGTTTCGTTTGTTTGTGAAGATATTGTAACCAAATTTGGCGTTAAGGAGTTTTTTAGAGATCTTCAACACTGTACCAAATTTGATCAAAATCGGTTGACTATATCATATAGCTCCCATAGGGCCGATCGGTCGAAAAAAGGTTTTTGATTAAAAATTCGTCTGTTTTTGGTTGTTTATGAAGGTATCATAATCTAATTTGGCAATCAAATGTATTTTGGTGTTCTTAAGCAATTTACCGGATTTGATTGCAAGCAGTGGTACAGGGTATCCCAAAGTCGTCCGCGCCCGACTTTAACGTACGCCATCTTTTAAATTAATTTTATTAAATTTAATTTTTTGGTTGCAAGCTTACGGTGTGACTGTATGACTTAAATATAAAAAAATGGTGTTAAAAAAAATAATTTCTACCATATTTGTTTAATTCTTTTTTCAACTTGAAAAGGATATCTTAAACATTAAACATAAATAAATAAAAATATTTCATCCTATTTAGAATCATTCAAATCGACTTTAATTGCATAGATTTTTTTCCCCCAGTTCAATCGATTTATAAAAGAATTATAGTTTTATTTAATAAGAAAACATAAAATGAATTTTTTGATTGTCTCCTTAGAAATGTGTAGCTATTTATTAAAAAAAATATATACATATGAATTTTAAGTAAACGAACTTTTACCCTTTATTATATAATATAAATCAAATCAAATCAAGAAATTAAAAGAGCTTTTTTTATAAAAGAATTGCTTTTGCTTTTAATTGGAAAAAATAAAAAATATTTATTTAGTGATAGTCCCCTAGAAATGGATTTTGAATAAAAACATGTAAAACAAATACACTAAGTCAATTCAATTCAGTTCATTAAACAATTAAAAAAATTTTCAAAAATTTGTATTAAAAGTGAAAACCGGAAGGGGCCCGTATAACCAACCATTCATGTGCACATAGCTGTGTGTGCATGTATGCGTGCAATACGCCGGCATGTTTGTTTAAATTGGTGCAAATTGTATGGAAGCGCCGCAAATGAATTGGCATCTTTGGCATGTTTCAGTGCTGCCAACTGTGTTTGAATGCGGGCTCAAGGAAGTAGCAGTTCAGCTGCATAATCGCTGAAGATGTTTGTTTTGTTGTTGTGGGCGTATGTGTGCGTGTTTGTATCTGTGTGTTTGAGTGCGTGTGCCACTAATGCATTGAACCAAAAATATGTAGATATGCCAAAGAGTTTTTCTTTTCACTTTCTTTCTTTCTTTCTTTATGCCTTGCCTTTGGCACAATGCCTTCTTTCGCTTTGTGACATTGCCATGAGTGTGCATAAAATTGAGCTTAGAAAATATTTGGTGTATGGGAAAAGCTTTAAGGCAAACCTTTTGACAGATTAACTTGGTGGGGTGTACGTTGGGGGACAAAAGCAATAAATAACCTTGACAAAGTTTTTTCAATTTCGTCTATTTATGGCAGACATCAATTTTTGCTAGAAATCTATCAATAATTTCAAAGCAAAAATTTAGATAAAGGTTTTTAAAGCAGCTTTTATTTAAATACTAACTTTACAACTAGTCAGCACAATAGGCGTTGCTATTGGACTTATTATTATAGCCTTATAAATAAATAAGTAGTGGTGCAGCTTAAAGGTATATAATCGGTCATTTGGCGTTTTTTTCTTTCAAAACAAACATTTGACGTCAGAATTTTGATACGCATGAAATGTTTGAACAGAGTATATAAGGTTTGTGGAAAGGTGTGTAACGTGTAGAGGAGACAGACATGGAATACCCTTTAAAGTTACCATCAATATGATCAGAGTGACTAGAGAAGACGATATGGACGTGTTCGTCTGTATACATAGATCTTGGATTTTGGACTTCTTGCATGTGCAGAGAGTTCAAGGTAATTTTTTTCTTGTACTGCGACACTCCTTTTTGGCCACAAAGAATACAAACGTTTGGAGAACCTTCGATTCCCATACGTTTTGTATTTATTTATATTTATATAAAATATATATATCGGTGAAAATAAATGAAGCGGGCCACTTTTTAAGTCAACCTTTTCGATTTAGATGATTTTTATATACTATGTCAAAATGCTTCTAGCTAATAACGGGTCATCAATCTTGAGGTTTTTTTTTTTAAATGCAAAAAACACAAAAATTTCAAATGAATCGGAAAATTCTTGCCATTCACTTTTTAAAGATAATCCCTTTCAAACGTTGGCCGCAACTGCGCCGTAGCTCGTCCATGCGGAGGTTCCAATTTCGGTGACGCGTTCTAGCATAATCGGCGGTAATATAATTGTACGATTTGTAAACGTTGTTCGGGAGTAAGTCTTTCCATGATGAAATGGCAATGAAAACTGAATAAAACAAACACAAACGCAAACTTGACAGTACTCACGCGTGATTTATCAAAAAAACCCTATTGAAAAAAAACCTCAAGATTGATGACCCTTTAGTAGCCACTTCTATTTTTATTGCAAAATTCCAACTGTGTATCGCGTTATCGATAGGTTTTTATGATATCTAAAGATATCTACACAATTTTTTTTAAAAACAAATTTTTTTTAACATTTATTTACCATTTTCCTTTATTTTAAAATTTGAAAGTGATCTTCCACTTTCAAAAAATTTGATAAATGGCATTTTATGCGAAAAAAAGAAAAAGTCGGCAACTCCTATAATTGACGAAGTTAAGCTTATTTTAGTGATGGAACTTTGAATGGTGGAATGGAGAGGTAATAACTTCAAACTTCATATGAATGTTCGTTTTGATATATCATGATAAATGTTTATGCACAAAAATTAATATATCTTGCTTAACAACCCCACAAAAACTTTTGTATATTATAGAAAGAAATATCTACATTAAGCGAACTAAGACAATTATGTCGAAAAATAAATGATGACGATGAGCATGACGAAAACATTTTTTCTATGTGGTAGAAGAAAAATTAGTGTACAATGAGCTTGTTTTTAATTTGCCAACTGCCTTTTTTTTGGGCCATTATTTATTGATTAGTTTATCAGGCTGGATTGGCGATCAATAATTTGAAATCTGCGATTCATAAAAATATATGTATTTTTGACAATTTGCATTATATAATTAACCAATAAGTAAAAGTTATTCCCATAAAGAATATTATTGACTACGTGACATTTTGCATTAAAATCACTTAAAATTTTGAATTTTAGCTTTTCCCCCTACTCCAAGTTAATACAATTGCAAAACTGCCCATCATCCTTTAATAATATTTCTTTCTAATTTATGATATGCGGCCTAACCATTACTTAAGTTTAGCCCCACAAACGCAAGTCATTTCTTCTAGAATGTATCCATATAATCAAAATGCGAGCTGCCAACTGTTCAATGACTTGAAATTGACGCTTTGTATAACAATATGCATTACTTCAATCATTATCAAGTGATTGTTATGCACCATTAAGTATGCTATCAGGCACAACAAAAAGGTGGAACAGGCTGTCATAAGAATTACGACCTGTTACAGGTATCGTTTCCAACACGCACACTCAAACAAAACCCTACCATAAAAACCATTAAATTACTTTGTGTGGAGAGGGTGGCCAGACCACTGTGACGTCACGTGTGCTCATGAAATACCCAAATACCAAACAAAATGGCTTACAATATAGTCATGAATTATTAAAGAAATTAATTAACTTGCAACAAGAGAATAAAAGGGCTACGAAAAGCTTGGAATGCTTCTAGATAGCTGACAAACATTAGGGCCAAATTGTCTTTATACCTGAGCTTGGTCCGAACTATGTGCACATTTTATGAACATAATGATAATTAATTTGAAAATTAGAAGTATGGATTTTTTTGTGTTTATCTACTTCTTAAGGTGCTTAATCAGTGTCCTGACCATGTATATAAGCACTATATATATTTGGTATTTTGTCCGAGCTTATTCATAATTTGCTTTGCTTCATTTAACAGCTTTTAGCTTGTTTCGATTTTTCGTTTTTGGGTATTCAGCAAGGCTTGTATTAATGAGTCCAGGGCGTAATTATTCGTGAAAACCCACACATTGTGACAAGTATAAAATTGCTTTCCAATGAGCGTCCTTGAAAGCAAGGGAGTAGGCACTTAAATGTTCACTCAATCAATTGACACAAACATGGCAGGTCATAGACTGAACGGGTTGTTTGCACTGAAGAGCTATGGTTGGGTTAGACGTAGAGAGAGCGGTTACCACATTGCGTTTGTATTGGACACATCAAGTCTGGCCAAGACATCAATGTCATGCTGATGCCCATGCCCATGCCCACACACACACACACACGCATACAAATTATGGCAGTTCGGACAATAACCGACTTGTGTATTTAATTTGGTATTGACCCAAACAATTTGGCCAGCACCAAGCCGTATAAGCAATTGAAGCTTTATGAATATGATGATTTTGATTAAACAACATACGTTTATGGAAATTTATTTAATGAACTGTAAATAAAATACAAAATTTGGAGCGGTCATTGTCGGTGCGTAGTACAGGGAAGTGTCAAGAATGTGGGCGTTATAAAGCCAAACGGATGGTGGGCCATGTGGTTTAGTGGTGAAATATTCATAATTGGAGACGTCAGGAAACTCACTTCAATGACATCATTCGCCGTCGCCTCACAAAAAATCAATAAAGTGTTTGTATCATAACCTGTGTGGACAGTATGCATCCTCCATAAGATTTCTCTCAGATTTCTTTCAGAAATAATGCCAAAATTTGGTCTAACTTTTTACAAAAACTTCCCAGCACCATTTCTCTTCCATGATATTTCCATCTTTTCCATCTTTTTTTTTCGGAAATCCTTCTCTTCTCATCTTCTTTCCGATAGTATGAAGGCCATCGGAAAGGTTCTTTTTTTCGAGTCTTCTCATCGTTCTATTGTTACCTAGACAGAGTGGGTTTGCAACTCCTGGACTTTCTATGAAATGTGCGTCCAAATACCACTCTGCCAATTTGAATTAGGTTTAAAGTAAGTTTACAGGTAAAGGGTTTTACCCTCCTGAAGCGTTTATTGCTTTAGATTGTAGTAGCTTCTTGTTTATTAGAATTCAGAAACACTAAATACAAATAAATAAACAAAAACAAAAAAAAAAAGGTAAAGGGTTTTATTAGTTTGTGATTGAATGTTTAGCCGTTCAAATTTTACAAAACGAAGAACCTGTTTGTATGTAGATTGAACAGAAAACATCCTGGTATCCTTGTGGGTGTTAGGATAAAAAAATTATTTCTACGAACTACGCGAAATCGTAGCGCCGAATACAAATCAGCTTTGGCCAAAAATATATATACGTATAGAAAGTCCTTATCCCCAAAGCGTGAGCAGAAAAAGCGCTTATGAAAGCTCCTGATTCATTGGGTTCAATCCATGCACGCTGTTTCTCCCTACCATTCAGCAGCTGTAGCAGATCTTAGAGTCTTTTAAAAGCTTAATTGTACGAAGTACGGACATTTTAGATGCACATTTCCGACATTTTTTTTTAAGTAACTTATTGACAGCAGTGGGTCTTAGAACATTAGCATACCTCTACTTAGAGTACCTTAACATCTGCTGGAGCAGTTAAGATCAGCTTCCCAGTGTCACCACTTGGAGGTTGTATTGAGACTGGGCTAGCTACACTGTTTTATAAGATCCAAGGTCAGAATTATTTATATCAATGAATGCCAAATTTTGGCTAAGCTCTTCATTTCTGCATAAATTTTCTTGATGTCTTTAGCAGCTTCTTTAGGCATATAAAACAATTCAAAAAAAAACTTATTACTTTGCTCATTAAGTCAAGACAACAAAAGTGTGGGAAACTTGCTAAGTTATACCGAACAATGTATACTCTTTAAAGCTTAAAGTACGCATTACATAGGCAAATTACACGGAAAGTAGCCATCAAGAAAAGATAGCAAATATTAAATTATAAAAAAAATTCAAACGTTAGCAATCATTCGCCCTAATATAGAGATAGGATCTCTAGTGTTTTGGGAATTTTTGAATTTAAACTAATTTTTGAATTAGGGCAATTAAGAGCAAACGTAAATTTGTCCTAAAAAATCAATAAAAATTTTTCAACTTTTTGATATCAACTTCGATTACAAAATATCGTTTTTCAGTCAAACCAATAGGAACGCTTGGGTCAGAACAGATCGATTGTAGAAAATCCTGTACCCTTGTCAAATCAGTACTCCTAACAGAATTCAAATCCCAAATTTGTTATCCGATAATTTTTTTGACTCCGTCGTCTTTTTCAATCAATCTAAAAGACAGATTGTTTCTATATAAGCAAGGTATTGGTTCTCTTGAAGGAAAAAAGGGGCTTTTACCAAAATTTTGCATGCAAGTATAGAACAGAAGCATGAGGTATAAGTGAAATTACTTACACTCTTAATTTTTGGAAAAAGAGAGGAGTAGAAGAGACGGACTTGTCTATATGAATTGATTCTGTCGTACTAATAATTTTTCTTTTTGCGAGTTCATCCTCTGTTCCTTCTAGTTCTTACAAACAATACGTTAAAGTACCAACTTAACACACTCCTAACCCTTTTGGCGCACAGTGTATAAAAAAGTTCGGAGCTCATTCAAGAGATCATTTATTTTTATTTATATGTGCCTGCAATAAATTCTTAAGCTTTTGTATGAAAAATTGTTCTATGGAAAAGTTTTTGGCAAAGGCTTTAAAAAGAAATTTGCTCTCTTTGCTTTTGAGCTAAGCCAATGAAAGTGACTCCGCAAATTTGTGGTTAGCCGTATAAAGTCCTTGCAGAGTTTCGTCCTGTTTTATGCACGGAGTTGTTGGTATTCCTCTGAGTAGCAATGCTTGTCGGTTAATTATGTGTGCGGAAGTTTGGGTTAAACTTTTGCGTCGTTTGTTTAGGGTCTACTTCCGACGGACAGAGAACGAGTGAAACTCATGGAATAAAACAATTTAATTACATTTTATAAAAGTCTCGTCAAGTAAGCAAATGAAAACAAATAAACCACAATTAAGCGCAAAACCGAGCAGCTGCAAGCAGCCAAGACATGGTTGCTACATGTAGCAAAATGTGCTTCATATTCAATCTGTACCAAATGTTTTCACACTGCGTATGCGTTATGTGTCTATTTGTATGCATCTGTGTGTGTGTGTGTGTATCTGTATCTTGTAGCAATTATGATCTTAATGGCCTGCCTGGAGTGTGGCAATTACTTATATGAGCAACAATAAAATTTTGTACAAAGTAGGACTGGCTGCTCGGCATTGGCTCTGCATTTTCAATTTTGCAAAATGTCACACATCATAAAATCTAACAGCTTGCCAGTCCACACACCTACAACACACACACCTATACACCGAGTAAAACAAAATGGCTGTCCATTAGAGTTGTCTTTTAAAGTTGTCGAAAATTCTCAGCTTTAAACATTCTCAAAGCACTTTCGGTTGACCAAATGACCAACATGCCAAGCATAACAAATATTTATAGATACATTTTGTACTAAAAGATACACAGCTTTCAATGCACAGCATTAGTGTGGGAGACACACACAAACACACACGCACACAATGATTTATGCGCTTTTGGATTTTTGGACTCTTGGGCTAAGCATAAATATTTCGTTGCCTACTTTTGAGCGCTTTAAAGTATGTGCTAGAAACCTTGCTTTATTGCTGAAAACCAAACAAATGGCATTAAATCTAAACCAATTTGCGTTGTTATATAAACTGTACATAGGTCTACATCCAATCATCAATAAGTACATATATTTGTGTGTGGCTGGAGTTTTTATTTGGATTGTTTAATGGGGTGTTTGCTTATAGAGCACGTTTTGGGAATAATAATAAAATCTGTGATTTAATGCAAATGCTTAAATTTATAGGTACAGCTTCAATTTTATAAATAAAGCAATACAAAATTTATGCGTTATTGTTTTTAAACGAAAATAAATACAATATACAAAATTTACTAAAAAACATTTTAATGCATATTTTTAAAATTGTATAATAATAAGCATACCAAATATAATACCAAACTTTCATAACCGCAGTACCAACAAAAAAAATTATTTCGAAAGACTTATTTATTTTTATACCCTGTACCTATAGGTACAAAGAGTATACTAGATTTGTGCAATGTATGTAACGGACAGAAGGAGGCGTGGCAGACCCCAAGTCCTTTATACCAAAATGCTTATCATAACCTCGGGTAGCGATTGAGCCATGTTCGTTTGTCCGTCTGTATGAACACCTAGATCTCGGAGACTATAAGAGCTAGAGATACGAAACTTTACCAGCTCGTACGCACATTTCCTCAGAAGATGAAGTTTGTTGAATAATGTCAATATCTTCCCCCGTTCCCCCGCAGTAGATTTTCGCGGCTTTTAGCCAAACCGCTTAATATTTTTATTTGATTTGATTTGATTGAATTTTACACAGCGATGCGCTGTGGTTACATGCATCTGTGTGTCAAAAATGAACAGAATCAGACAAATGCAACAAAAGTTATAGCCAAAAATGTACAAATTTCACCTCCCCTTGCCAATAAACTGCATCAATCTTTGACTATACGTAATTATGGTAACAAGTGACCTAGAATCACAATTTTTGGTAAGCTCATTCATGTGGCTATAATGAACAAATCCAAATCCAAATTTTATCGATGCGGATCCCCCACCCCCCGCAATTGATTAACCGTGTTTTCTCCCACACCCCTTAACATATCAACTTGAAAATAGCTTCTTTGACGCAACTTTCGATTTTTATCAAATTAGGTACAAATTTACGGAACTTATAGGTATAAATATCGTTTTGCACCAAAAAAAAATTTTTGCAATTGGAAAGTTCTTAGAAGAAATATGCAGGAAAAACATTTTTTTCGAGAAAAAAGGTACAGGGTATTACACTGTCGGGCACCGCCACGACTGTATTACATTTTTTATTCTATTTTTTCTTTATATTTTTTATTTATTTTTTTATTTTTATTTTTAAGAATTATATTATTATAAGCAAACCATTTATAGTATCAAACATTCAAAATTATTTAGACTTATTTGTTTAAAAAAAAATAACATTAAAAACGCAAATTTTTGAATTTAAAACTTACAAAAGTGCGATTTTCAAATATTTAATCTACGTTGAAGGTACGCAGATAAAAATTTTTCTAAAATAATTAGTAGTTTAGCTACAATTAAATAAATACGGAATTTTTGGAAAATTTTTTGTCTCTACCTGTTGCTTTCAGATATCTATTTCAGAAACATCTCAATTTAGAAAAAAACAGAGAGTATGAAAAAAATAATGCTTATCGATTCAAAAAAAAAATTTCAAAAATTAGACAAAAATTGCTCTGAAAATTTAAGTTTTTAATCCCGTTTTGTATACATTTGTATTGTAGCTTGAATACCAAATATTTTTGAACGTATTATTTTCACATTTAAGCTTTTTTTTGGTTTTTTTTAAACACTACTCTTTCTTAAATGAAAAAACCTTTTTTTTAATACCATATTTTTTAAACACTGCACTGTATAAAATAACAAAATCTAATTGGTGCAATAATTAAAAAACAAAAATTTTAAAATATATATATTTTTTTTAATATTACCTGTTTGACGAAAAAAAATTTTTTTTAAGCAGTCTTAAATCAATATTAATATTCTATATATTATATGGAATGCATATTTGGTCATTAAAGTATTATTAAAACTAGTAATTTTTAGGAGATAATACTGACAAATAAACATTGCACAACACAAAGTTCTTTAAATTCTTCGCACTAAATAATATAAATTCAAGAAAAATTAATCTATTTGCTCTTTACACAGCGTTTTTTGATTCTTCAACAGATCAGAACAGATCCTGAGCGAAGCTTTAAACAACGTTTTCATCGAGTTGGAAAATAACAAACATTTTATGTTTCAGAAACATTTATGAATTTCGATTTTAAGAAGACCAGCTATTTAAAAAATTCTTGATATCTCGAAAAAAGTGCGCTAGATTCTGGTTTAAGCAATCAAAATTAACAGGATCGGGTATATAAAAATAAAATATTTACATTAATAATTTTATTTAAAGATAAAAAAAAAGATTAAATAAAATGGAATGAAATGAAAGGGAACGGAAGATAATATTTGAAAGGAAATAAAATAAAATTAACTAAAATAAAATGAAATGAATTAAAAGAAATCAAATGAAATGTAGTTAATAGGAGCGGGTATACAAAAATAAACTATTTACAATAATATTTTTATTTAAAGATAAAAAAAAACTCAAATAAAATGGAATGAAGTGAAATGATTTTAAATGAAAGGAAACGGAATGAAATTATTTGAAATGATATGAAATAAAATTAACTTAATAAATTAAAAGAAATGAAATGAATTGAAATGAAATCAAATTGATTGAAATGAAATCAAATGAATTGAAATGAACTGAACTGAATTGAAATGAAATAAAACGAAATGAAATTAAATAAAATAAAGTAAAATACGATTTGTGAGAGTTTAGTTTGGAAGCTCTTGTAAAGCTCGCTTCGAAGGTTCCAAATAATAGTTACCATAACTCATAGTCCTCCCAAAGTAGGTTGTGTTGCCATTATCCTTGTGGACTTAGAAGTTTTCTTTATGATTCTTCTGCACAGTTAAACACAACCAAGTCTTTACTATTGACATTGAAATAGATTTAGGTACAATGGTTAGTTACTATGTTAAAAATAACCTACTTAAATTTTACTGCTAACGCCTTTACTTTTTCGTAGCAATATTTATTGCAAACTACTATTTGGCCAATTAATCTTTATGTCACAAAAGGATAGCCCATACTGTCCTATTCCTGTATATAGGGCTATAAAAACTTTATATTATTGCATAACAGTTGGCATACTTAAGTTTATTTTTGCTGCAAATATCTAAGCTCGATTTGTGTTCATTATCAAGTATACGACAAGTAAATTATTTGCATTGCTTTTGTAGCCGCAAAAGTTTTGAAAAGATTTAAAACATATTTTGAAGTGTGTTTAAAGTTAGCTGGAAGGCATTTGGAAGGCAATAAAATGTGAAAGCCAATTAGCAAAGACAGCAACCAAAGCAAAGTTTTTAACCTGTTGAGACATTTTCTTTTGTGTGTGAGTGTGTGGTATAGCCTGATTGTGTGAGATAATGTGAGTTGTTGTTGGTTCTGACCCTCTTCTTATTAATTGTATACAGTTTGACAAGCACGTCGCATTGTTTGCAACATAAACAACAAAAGTAGAATGTAAAGAAAAGTGTAAGGCAACAAAGATAGAAAAAAAAGTAAACAGTCGCGGCGCAGTCCGACACTGGGATACACTGCACCCAATTTTTTCGGTAAATTTGCAGGCATTCTAATGGAAAATGGTTTGTGGTAGCAGAGATTTTTTAGTGTGAGTGCAAGCCGGGTAATTTTTTTAAGGGAACGGGATATGGACATTAATCGAAAAACTTTATTATATATGTATATATTAATTTTTTTATATCCCCAGAATCTATAGTCTCTGAAATCTAGTTGTTTATATGGACAGATGAGCATAGGTGACGCCACACAAGATGATGCTTAGCAATTATTTTACAACCTTACAGCCTTTTTTCAAATACATTTCACAAGTGTACAATACCCTAGACCCTACGATTTCAGTGTATTAAAAGCAAAGACAAAAGCAATGTGAGTGTATTAGCTCTGATTTGCGGCATGTGGCACGTGTTGCCATCCTATGTTGTTATCGTTCTTGTCTGTTGTTTGGTTGTGGCAACAAGCAAACAGTTAATAAATGAAAACATTGTTGGCCTACAAAGCTTTCAAAGCCTTCTTAGCTAAGTTTACCCTTAATGAGTTGACTGAGGCTCAGTTCTATTTCTGCTGACGTCATAAAATTTTGATATGTCGCGTCTTCTTTTTAAACACACACATGTGAGCTTACGCAACGGAGAAACGTTTATTTACCCTAGAGCGAGTGGCACTTTAATGGGGCAACAAATTGTTGCATTATTTTTAGACCCACTGTAATAACAAGCTAATTAGCCAAAGCTTTGGCTTGATTCCTTTATGACCCATAGGGTTAATTTATTTCCGTTCCACCGTATGAAAATCTCCCGAACTACAAAATCAAATAGAAAATGGAATCACCAAGTTTCCATTCTACTGATTCAAATGTTGAACCTCGGTTACAAATCCAAAGCTCTCCGTCTAAACTTCCACATTAAGAAAATTTGGATAATGATAGGAAGCCTCGCCAACCGGGTGCATTTTCCTCTCTACCACTTGAGCTGTTCTGATGAGGAAGTCATAGAATGCTTCGAACGAACATACTTTGAGATTACCATGCGCATCGCAAGGAACGCTTCCATTATCTGGGTAACCCGTTTCAATAGGTCCTGGAATGGTTAGCACACTTGCCACTGGGGTATCTGGTCTTTTTTTATTGACTTCATAAGGGAGAGCTTATATGTAACCTTCACACAATGGGCTGGAATGCCTCTGGGTAATATAGCTTTATACCAAGGAGCCTAAAATAACATTTAGCTTGTTGACCTTATTTAACATTACCCCCATCCTTACTGAGCCGCCCAATTTGGAATTGCATTGATACAAATATGGGTTATCATATTTATTTATTTAAAAAAAAGGATAAATAGTCGTATTTCCGGTCAACGCTCCAGCTTATGCGAATTTCTGGCAAATCACAAAATCTTCAAAAATATTTTATATAACCCGAAAAGCAAGCTCAAACAGTTTGCTTATACTTTAATTTATTTTCGTTAAATTTTATTTTTTTCCAAACAGTTTTTTGCCCATTGTGATTTTTTTGTGAACTATACAGCAATTAACAGGTAATTTTTTTTATATATTTTAATTTTTATTAATTAAATTCGAATTTAAATTATTGAGTTTGAAAATTCAAACAAAAGATTATTTCGTTATTATTTTAATGGTTATGATAGAACATAAAAAAATCAGCATTGTTGGCAAAGTGTAAACATAATGCTATAAAAAATTATATAAATATATTAAATATTTCATTAACTCAACGAGATAAAATTGGTTTTTAATTTTGATGTCCATCACATTCCAAGTCTAGCTACAAAATTTAATAACTGGTAAAGATGCAGTAATTATAGACCCCACATTCAGGCCTTATTTACATAAAGATATTATGCTTAGGCTATCTAAAAAACAATATTTAAGGCTTAGAATAAATGATTTTGACCGTAATAAAAGTAAGGGTTAGCACATAACATTTAACTGTCACAGTAGACCCAAGTATTCGTAAATATTCCAAAGAAAAAAATTGTATATGCGTGTTTTGGTATTATTTAAAAATTATAGGTGAAAATAACGAAGATTGCATACACTTAAAACTGTTAAAAAATAAATATTATCCTCTTTATAAGAGAATGACTACTTTTTATGAGAAACATTTTAAGAAATTTTATTTATTGTTAATGAATGTTAATTTCTTTTCTTACAAAAAATATTTTTACAAAATTTTGTATTTCTTTTCCAAAGGGTCTAGCTGGATAAGGTACTGAAAACTGCCACAGCGATTTTTGAAAACTAATGATGCAATTCGATGCATAATGAAAACCAAAAAATTTTCGCAAAATTTTTAAAAATAATTTAGAAAAAAGTGTTTTCGTTTTTATTTAATTGTGACCAAACTACTCAATATTTTTGAACGAAGTTTTAAGTATTTAATAATAAATATTAAATAAGCAATATTAAATTTTTTTTTTAACCAACGCATTTGCTAAAAAAAAAATATAAAATTTTCTTATTTTTTTTTAAGTATGTTTCTTAAATATATCAATCACCATTTTTTTTTAAAACACTTGTTTTTATACGTCCTTTATTTGGTGTGAATATAAATCAAATCGATTTGGTGGAACAATGTTCAAAAAAAATAAAACGAAAATTTTTTTATGGTTTTCTTAAAAAATGTATGCTAATTATTTTCTTTAAAAGATGTCAAAATTTGTAATAAATTTTTGTAATATTTCATAGAATACATACTTCTTGTTTTTATGTTGAAAAAAAAAAAAATTATTTTGTAGGTAAATATCAAAATATTGACATTGCTCAAAAAACGATTTTTTAATTATTTGCATTAAATCATGCATTTTCAATAAAAATTTATGGAGTTACATTCAACACAAAAAATTAAACCAAATTAACCACTCCCAAATTTAAAAATTCTAATTTTTATTTGTAAAAAAAACGCAGATCAATTTTGATTTTTAAAATGAAAAAAATAATAATAAAAAAAATCTGAAAAAAATAAAAAAAGTTAGCAATTTTAAAATTAGATTTTAATTTTATTATTAATTGAGAAAAAAAGTTACTATTAATCATAGTGAAGCTCGTTGACGAGCTATGTCATTGTTTTGGTTATGTTCGGCTATCGATAAAGCGATAAGTCATCGGATAATAATGTATATGCTGAATGTTGGCTAGTACTTTCTTTTTGTATTATCGCATATTTAAAAATCATCGAAATTAAAAAGATCAATTTTAAAAGTAATAAGCATATTTATTTTTGCCCACATATAACTTAAAACTTCTACAATCTGAAAGTTGGCTAGCTTTGATAGGTACACTTCTTATAACAGCCGAATAAACAAAATCTGGATTTTTCTTTATCCCTTGTGATAAAGGACTTGGTAAAGATAGTAACTTCTTTTGAGGAAAATGGTTGCAGTGTATGGAACGTTCGACCCCGACTGAAAAGTATATATTTTTTTTAAAACCCCTTATCTCTAGAAAAATTTTTTTCACAAAGACCCAATTTTCATTTAAAGTAAACTATGTACTCTAATTATTGATATAAAAGTGTAGTTTAAAGCCCCTACTAGAATACATTACCATAGAAAAAGCAAATGTGCTACATATATGATAAGGATATGTTTATGTAAGCCTCAATATTGGCATTCTCTTATAAAGGGTCACCAATCTTGAGGATTTTTGATAAACCACGCGGGAGTACTGTCAAGTTGCCATGTGTTTTTTATTCAGTTTTCATTGCCATTTCATCATGGAAAAACTTACAGCCGGACAACGTTTACAAATCGTACAATTATATAACGAAATTTCGCGTTCTATCAAGAATTTTTTTCGCGCGCTAAGTTCATTTTATGGTCGCCATAATCGACCTACTGAGACCACTATTCGCCAAACCATCAACAAATTTGAGACCCAATGTTCATTATTGGATGACACTCGACCGAATAGACCTCGTCCAGCGATGATTCCATCGACCATATTTCTTCAAAAATTACGCTGGTCAGACCGTAACCGTCAATGGCGACCGTTATCGCTCCATGATAACGAATTATTTGCTACCTGAAATTGAAGCCCGAGATCTCGATGACATTTGGATTCAACAAGACGGTGGTACTTGCCACACAGCCCGTGAAACCATGGACATATTGAGGAACCAATTCGATACAATTAATTTCACGCTCCGGACCGGTGAATTGGCCACCAAGATCGTGTGATAACACACTGTTAGACTTTTTCCTACTTGAAGTCTAAAGTGTTTGTGTAATCCAGCTACGATTGAAGCATTAGAGGCCAACATTACCCGTGTTATTCGCGAAAAATCTCGCGAGATACCGCCGATTATGCTCGAACGCTTCATCGAAAATTGGAACTTCCGCTTATACGAGCTACGGCGCAGTTGCGGCCAACATTTGAATGGGATTATAAAAAGTGAATGGCAAGAACGGTTCTTTCTATTGATAATACAAATTTTCCGATTCATTTGAAATTTTTGTGTTGTCTTTTATTTTAAAAAAAACCCTCAAGATTGATGACCCTTTTCATATATGTGCTGACTCTTATATAAATACCATTATATTATAGGTATATTGGCAACCCTTTTTAAAATTTTCAGTGCTCAAGTTTGACTAACCAAAGGATTTTGAAGAGTGCTGCTTAATACCAGTTGACTTGGGTCAACTTTAAAGTAATCCAAATGTACTTCAGATGTGTTCTACAAAAACCCGGAAAATGCAAGCTAAATACTTAAAAGCTCACATTTGGTTTCCTCTTTGTTATGGTATGATGCTTTTATCTATTTACTAAACTTTTGCTATAGCAACTAACAAATATCTACAGATATGGCAAAAACGAGCAACTTAAGGCCAAATCAAAGGAATTGGCATTGCTCTAAGCTGCTTTGTAGCATTTCATTTTTTTTCTTTTTTTTCGTTTCCTTGAAAAACTTGTTAACATGAAAAAGGATATGTGCACTGACATTAAGCGGAAACAAGGCAGACAAACTGTGCAAGTTAAAGAGCAAGTGAGATAGCTAAATCATATATACTAGTAGGTCAAATACTTGAGATTTTTTCTTCAGCTGCAATTCAAATCAAATCATTACAATTACTAATGCCTCTTAGCCGTTCAGCTCAAGTGCATTGAAATCCCAAGACCAACAATAGGGTGCTGCTCCTTTGCCAGTTCTCTGTTCAACTGGGTAATGGGTGCCTGACAGTTCTTTTGTCCTGGTCAGACAACATGCTGCAGATCGGTGCAGCTATTGGCAAGTGTCGAGCATCCAAATACCGAGGCATGCAACACAATAGGTTTGCTCATGTGTGTGTGTGGATTGCAATTTGCGTTCAATCACTGCAAGCAGGCAGACCCTTAAGAGGTAGCAACAGGACCTCTCACCTTACCTACTCTTACCTTGACTTACCGGCTGTTTGTCAGTGATAATTCAATTTCCAAAGACTACGCAGTCCTGAGCAGCACTCGAGCGTGCAGAGCAGCAACAATAAAGGCGAAAATCCTAGAATTGCTTTGTGTATCCTTTACCATACCAAGTGCAATTGTGCAGCAAAGATTTGTGCGAGTTTTTGCGTAAAAGATTAATATACAGTAGTTTACAGCTATTTGCAATTCAAAATGGCAACTGCAGCATAGAAAATAGGGGGCTCCGCCTCTTGCATGCTTCACAAGCCAGTACCCGGGGATGGTTAGAGTAGGGACATTACGACTTTGCTACACCCTATACTTTCTTTAATTTTTAGTTTTCATCCGATTTTGAGGCGCATGAATTTTAAAGCACATGTGGAATGAATCTGCATACCGATTTTGATGACTGTACCTGCATTGTAAACATATGTAGCAGTAGGTTGTTTTCAGTGGGGTTTCTTCACTTTTGGAGTTCCAAAAATTCTCCCTAGAAAACTAGGAAATAATTATTATTATTTATGACTACTCTACCCCAAAGGAGCACTTCATAACAAAATTCAAAACCCATATTCCAACCTGGGATGAGTGGAATGTTGGTGTACCGGGCCCGGCTGGCTCAGCTAATATCTTCACGGATGGTTCCAAGTTGGAAGACCGCGTTGGCGGAGCCGTCTACATAGAGGAACTCAACGTAAGAACATCGTTTCGACTCCCGAAACACTGCAGTGTTTTTCAGGCTGAGGTCACGGCAATCCAGGACGCTCTCATAATAATAAAAACCTTACCAATAGGTAACAGGAATATCTGCATTTGATCGGATAGCCAGGCGGCCATAAAGTCCCTCGCCTCTTTGATATCATGTATGAAGTCAGTGAATAATTGTCGCTCGTCTCTGGAGGAGTTGGCAGAACAGTTTTCAATTCACCTCATCTGGGTCCCGGGACGAAGGGATATTGAGGGAAACTGCATTGCGGACGAACTGGCAAGACAAGGAACTACCAACATTCTCCTTCAGTACAAGGAGCGTCTAGGTATTCCTATGGCCAGCTGCAAACTAAGCACTAAAACCCATTTTGCTCATACTGCAAATCTGAAGTGGAATCGAATATCCAACACATGCAGGATCTCACTGCAAACTTTTCCGGTGTGCTGCAGGAAAATAACCAAGGAACAGAGCTCAATGCTCGAAAGTAATCCGAGCAATCACCGGACAATGACTTCTGCAGAAGCTGTGGCGATGAGGAAGAACTGGAGATGGTGGAGCACATCTTCTATCACTGCCCGGGACTTTGTAGAACGAGGTTCTGCTTCCTCAAGTCGTAGGTGACTTATCCCAGCCCTCAGAACAGAGTCCGAAATGCCTTTCGAGGCTGGAGGATAGTCCACCATTGCGGTATTACAATGAGTCTATTTCTGGCCTAAGTGAGTTGGGACGTCAGGTCCTAACTGCCGACTTTACCTAATATAACCTCACCTGTTATTATTTATTCCTTGACATGCGGTACATATCGCAAGTTACTAGAAAAAAATTTAATACATAATGCATGTCACTCCTGCTCGGAGCATCCTCCAACGATTTCTACTAAAGCTAGTCGCCTGATCTCATTCCAGCTGGCTTTCGGAAAGAACCGGCCTTATACATATACGCCGAGGTCTGCAGCTAGGCGGCTGCCTTGCGGGTTCCATTGGAAAGCCATTTTCGCTATGTTATCGTCTACTTTGCGTAGGGTGTGGCCGATCCAGTTCCACTTTCGTCTCTTGACAATGCTGTTTATTGGTGATTACAAGGAGATCCGCAGTAGAAATAATATTTGGCCAGAATATGCAGCATATTTTCCGTAGCCATTTGTGGGCAAAGACTTGGAGCTGTCGCTTAATCCTGTAAGTCAGTGACCAACCAGGTTTCAGAGCCTTAGAGCAATACTAGAGCGGAGTGATAAGTCGCGGGAATGCCATACTTTGAACAGTTTGTGGAAAGCTGTTTGCGCTTTGTTAATTTGAAGGCTAAAAGTTTTCCTGCTATTTTCCCAAGTTCTTTTGACTCACGCTCCGGTTAGCTGTTCTGCGGTTAAATGTAAGAATAAACCTTGAATTAAATCTGAACTGAAATTTAAGTCTTCGGTTTTTTCTGGGACCAGATTTCCAATTCTTTGCCTACTAAAGTGAAATTATGCAGCTGGACTATATTATTATATGCTAGAGGCATCTCTTAAAACAGATAATTCTTGCCATATACTATTATATAAGCAATAGTTGTAGCTTCAAAAATTATTGTAGAAGTTCCCCTATAAACAAACTTAACTTAAAAGCTTGAGCGCACTCATTAGAGTACAAAAGCTAAGCGACTCCTAAAAGAGCATCAAACACCTAACAGCAGTAATTTATTTACAACGTAAATTGCGCAATAGCGCTTTTTACACCTGACCAGAAACCCAACAAGACCTCATCATAAATTATCTACTTTCCATCCTTGCTTTATAAATCATTTGCTTTGAAATTTTTATTCTATTCAAAAATTTCCTTTCGTAGTTAAAATTGTCGAAATCTAAAAATTTACAATGCTACCAAAGGACGTACAAAATGAAACGGCCACCTCGGTAGTCATTTTTGGTGCAACTGGTCAGCTTGCTTTGCGAAAAATATTTCCCGCGCTCTGGTCACTCTATCGTGATAATCGTTTGCCACAGTCCACGCATATCTATACCTTCAGCCGCACTAAATTAATGACGGCTACATTTCGCTTGAGATGCATACCCTTTATGAGCTTAAAATGGGATCGCGATTGTATGCCCTATAATAATTTCTGGAAAACTGTGACAACTTTTGCGGGCGATTATAAAGAGCTTAATGACTATAAAGCGCTGACAGATATCATGTTGGTGCAGGAAACTAAGCGAAATATGTTTAGAGCCAATCGCATATTTTATTTGGCTACACCGCCCATAATCTTTGATGCAGTTACTCTAAATATAAGTCGCAAATGCATGTCGCAAACTGGCTGGAATCGCATTATTATTGAGAAGCCATTTGCCAGAAGTGACACCAGCTATAAGAGCTATCAAATGCAGCTGTGCCAGATCTTTATGGAGTCACAGATCTATATGATCGATCATTATCTTAGCAAGCATGTTATACAGACCATGTTGGCGCTGCGCTTTGCAAATCGCATTTGGAGAGAGACCTGGAACAATCAGCACATAGCTGCAGTCATGATTAGCGTCAAGTGTGAACAACCCGTGCTGGCCCGTGCGGATTACTTTAATAGTTATGGCATTATACGTGATATTGTGACCAATCATATGATGCAGCTGCTGGCATTTATAGCCATGGAACAACCTTTTGGCAATACTGCCGAAGATTTACGTAATGAAAGATTGAGGGTACTCAAAGATGTGGTGACGGTGCATATGAGTGATGTAGTGCTGGCACAGTATATAAACAATGGCGTGGAAACAGATCCGCTCAAGTGTGGTTATTCGGAACATCACTATATAAACAAAGATTCCACGACGCCAACCTTTTTTCTGGGCGTACTTCATATACGAAATAAGCGCTGGTCGGATGTGCCTTTTATACTGCGCGCTGGCAAAGCGCTGAATGATTCCAAAACCGAGGTGCGCATACAATTCAAGCCCGTGGATTGTGAACTCTATGAGGGTCCTGGCGCACGCAATGAACTGGTGCTGCGTCTAGCGCCTACGGAGGAAGTTTTCATGCGTCTGATGTTCAAGAGTCGGGGTGAGCAGTTGAGCCTGCAGAATGACCAGCTGCCCCTGACTGTTAAGAATCCGCTAAAGAATCAGCCAACCACTTATGCGAGTTTGCTCTTGGATGTTTTTGCTGGCAATCAATTGCTGTTTATGAGCAGCCTTGAGCAGGCTGAGATTTGGCGCATCTTTTCACCGCTGCTGGCCAAAATAAAGACCGAACATGTTAAGCCAATAAAATATACCTTTGGCAGCAGAGGACCCATAGCTGCATATCGCAAGGCGGTGGACAAGGGGTTTGTCTTTTATAGCTCCCAAGGCTGGTATGATGGCGGCCTTCGACGTAGGCAAACTAGTTGAGAAGAGCTTGGTTGCTTGGGTTCGGTAGCATGTTATATATTAACTTTGTTTTATAAATCATTTGTTCTAAAATTTTTTGTGTGTTCAAAAATTCCCTTTCGAATCCTAATTTTCAGTATCTTAAGATTTACAATGTTTCCGATTGACTTGCAAAATAAAACGGCCACCTCGGTAGTAATTTTTGGTGCATCTGGTCAGCTTGCTTTGAGAAAAATATTTCCCGCGCTCTGGTCACTCTATCGTAGTAATCGTTTGCCGCAGTCTACGCGAATTTATGCCTTTAGTCACATCAAATTAATGCCGTCTACTCTGTGCGAGAGATGCGTATCCTTTATGGACTTACATGATGCTCGTGATGTTGAAGCCTATATTAACTTCTGGAACATGGTGACGACTTTTGCTGGTGATTGTAAGGAGCCCAGTGATTATAAGGCGCTAACAGAGATCATGTTGGCGCAGGAAACTAAGCGCAATATGTGCAGAGCAAATCGCATATTTTATTTGGCTACACCACCTGAAATTTTTGATGCAGTGACTCTTAATATAAGTCGCAAATGTATGTCGCAGACAGGCTGGAATCGCATTATTGTTGAGAAACCATTTGGCAGAAGTGACGTCAGCTTTAAAAAATATCAAACGCAGCTATGTCAGAAGTTTATGGAATCACAGATCTATATGATGGATCATTATCTTAGCAAGCATGTTATAGAGAATATGTTGGCACTACGCTTTGCAAATCGCATATGGAAAGAGACTTGGAACAATCAGCACATAGCTGCAGTTATGATCAGCGTCAAGTGTGACCAAGCTGTGCTTGCTCATGAGGATTATCTTAATAGCTATGGCATTATAGCTGACGTTGTGACAAATCATATGATGCAGCTGCTGGCATTTATAGCCATGGAAGAACCTTATAGCAATAATGCGGAAGATTTACGTAATGAAAGGCTGAAAGTGCTCAAGGATGTGGTCACGCTGCAAGTGAGTGAGGTAGTGCTGGCACAGTATATAAACAATGGGGAGGAGACTGATACGCCTAAATGTGGCTTTTTGGAACATCAATATATAAACAGGGAGAGCATTACGCCGACCTTTTTTCTGGGCGTAGTCAAGATACAAAATAAGCGCTGGGCGGATGTACCTTTTATACTGCGTGCCGGCAAAGCCTTGAATGATGCCAAAACCGAGGTGCGCATACAATTTAAACCCGTGGATTGGGAAATCTTTGAATGCCCTATGACGCGCAATGAACTGGTGCTGCGTCTGGCACCCACGGCAGAGGTTTTCATGCGTCTGATGTTCAAGAGTCGGGGTGAGCAGCTGTGTCTGCAGCATCATGAGCTGCCCTTGACTGTTGCGAATCCGCTAAAGCGACATCCAAGCAATTTATCCAATTTACTCTTGGATGTTTTTGCAGGCAATCAATTGCTGTTTATGAGCAGCATTGAGCAGTGTGAGATTTGGCGCATCTTTTCCTCGCTGCTGGCCACGTTGGAGTCCAAACGTGAAAGACCTCTGAAATATACGTTTGGCAGCAAAGGACCCAAAGCTGCATATCACAAGGCGTTGCAGAATGGGTTTGTATTACATAGCCCCAAAGGCTGGCATGTGTCTGATGTACCATCGGTTTAGGAGCTCCTGGGTTCGGTTGCATGTTATAAATTAGTCTGTACTGCGCTTTGCAATTTAATAAAATAAACAACAAAAGTTTTTTAATTAACTGAGTGCAAGTTGCTCACCGACAAGTCTTCTTCTTGTATATAGTATATACCTTGACGCTTGGCTGGGCTTGACCTGGCCTGCTCTGCTCCCTACTGACCTGGCTTACGAACTTATCAACACCTTGAGGTTGATGTTGTTGTTGGCGTTGTTGGCAAACTGCTGGCTTGGCTATAAACAACACGCATGATTTGGTTGTTGTCCTTTTGGCTCAGTTTTTGTAATATAAATAAACATGAGTTGGCCTGGTCTTAGCCTGGTCTCTATACCCATACTGCAATTGCCAGTTTGCAGCTGCAAGTTACAACTTACACTGCAAAAGTTTCCAATAAGTGAAAAAACAGTTGATAAAAAGGCGTTACCACTAAAGCCAGCTGGAAAAGTTACTTTGATTTCTTGGTCTAACTTTTTTTTTTTTTCTTAACTTTAGCTCACAGCTCAGTAACTCACGGACTTGTTAGCCTGGTTAGTTGACTAGTTGACTGCTTTGGTAGATTGCTTAGTTTGGGTTTTACTTGTACTTGTACTTTTGCTATTGACTTTGTTTACATTTAAACTTTTCATGGTTATATCCTTTTGATATTCGTTATGGAGTTTGTTGATTTAGCTGTGAATGTAAATATTTGAAAATCTGAATACGAATATGTAAATGTTTGTTCAAATGAATTCAGGCATTTGAACAGGGAAACTTGGCTTAAAGTTATCTCTAAAATCAGCAATTTTTGATGAGATGAATAAATACGTAAAGCAGAACACTTTTTGTGTGATAGTGTTTGCAAAATTCCGATTATTTGTTGAGTTATCGATAGTTGAATACTAAGCTAAACATTTCTTTGACTAATCATATGTCTCTGTTACACTAGTTTACAAATTTATGGGGCATCGAGTGAACCTTCGTAAAAAAAGTGTTTTTTAGGTTAATATTGGGTCGAGAAGCATGAAAATGACATGACATATAAATAAGCATAGATATATACCTTCATTTGATAGTATCAGTGATATTTAAAGTTCATATCTACACAAAAATCAAATCGACAACGTCTGGAATTATAAAACAAGTAAATCATCTGGCGTTTATGATTTGATTTTTATAATATTGCGTATTCGCACCATCTGCAAGTATGCCAAACCAACACTTGATAATAATGACGCACTTAACTTGTTTATGTCATAGAAATATTTTTGCATATTAAATGCAAAACATAAATTTCTTTATGACGTAGTAGCTTCTATGATAAATGGCCGTATAATTATTGTTTGCGAATAAAATGACGCATATTTTTCTTAGTTTCCGCCATTTTGATATGGCTTAACGAAAAGATATTAAAATCATTAGAGGACTTGAAGGTCAAAGGACTTTTAACTCGGCAAAGTATTTGTGTGTTTGAGCACAAACAATAGACATTTGTTTTGACTTTTTTTGTACGAAGTTTTATGAAGGACGCAGACAAATGTTGAAAAGGCGCCGTAACTTTTGGTCATAAATGTTTTATTACAACCAAGGCTACAAAATCAAACTTATTGCCTACAAAATCGTATGATTTGGTTCTCAGATTGCTTATAAGAGCTTCTTCACCAGGCTATTTTAGGTAAGAGTTCTGTTTTTTAATAAACTTTATTGCCCACTTGGTTAGCACTGGTTTGAGTCATTCATATGAAATTGTTCTTTAACACTATTTCTACCGAGGTCAAAAGATTTAATTTAAAATTATTCTCTTAGTAAAAGTTAGTATACTTACAAAAAATACAAAATATCCTTTAATTTCTATTTTTTTTAAGGACAATTATTTTAGCTATTTTATAAAATATTTGTATTTTTTCCTACAATTTATTTTAAATTTTTTAATGTGTAGAAAATCTTTGTATAAGCTAGGTAGAAATTTTTTGAGCTGGTACTTTTTATTTTAATGAGGCATATATAAAAAAAATTTAAATTTTCGAATATTTTGAAAAAATTTAGTTTTAGCATATTATCAAAAAAATTTAAAATATTCACATATTTTCATATTTTTATTTTTTTGTATAATTTTAAATTTTCGCATATTTTTGAAAATTTTTAATTTTTTGCATATTTTTAAAAAATTAAATAGTAAAAATAGCCGAAGGCCTACGTTGCCAGCGCTTCATAATGTTATCTTTAGTTTTTAAGCTATATTATAACTATATGTAAATAAATATTAAAAAAAAAATTTCTCATATTTTCTTATTTGAAATTTTTATTTTGACTAAAATTTTGTTTACAAAGGTTATTTTGCATTTTTTTTTAAATATTTCAATTTTCTCTCATAACTTTTTTTAAAGTTGGCTATATTTTTTAATCTTTGCCTAAAATAAATATTTTTTCAGCTGGTACGAATAGATATTCAGTACGGCATATTTTTTTTTAAATTTTGTAGCTCGTATTTTTATTATTTTTCATATTTATTTATTTTTTTTAAAACTTATAATAATAATTTCTTATTTAAAATTTTTATTTTCATTTAAATTTTTGTTACTAAGATTATTTTAGATTTTTTTTTTAATATTTCAATTTTATTTCAAGCCTTGTTTTTAAAGTTTGCTACATTTTTGAATTCATAAAAAATCTCTGCATTAAATAGATATACATTTTTATACCCTGTACCTATAGGTACAAAGGGTATACTAGGTTTGTGCAATGTATGTAACGGACAGAAGGAGGCGTGGCAGACCCCAAGTCCTTTATACCAAAATGCTTATCATAACCTCGGGTAGCGATTGATCCATGTCCGTCCGTCCGTCCGTCCGTCCGTCCGTCCGTCCGTCCGTCCGTCCGTCCGTCCGTCCGTATGAACGCCTAGATCTCAGAGACTATAAGAGCTAGAGACACGAAACTTTACCAGCTGGTGCGCATATTTCCTAAGCAGATGAAGTTTGTTGAATCATGTCAATATCTTCCCCCGTTCCCCCGCAGTAGAGTTTCGCGGTTTTTAGCCACATCGTTAAGTATTTTCACCTGAAATTTAACAGAGCGATGCGTTGTAGCTACATGCATCTATGTGTAAAAAATGAACAAAATCGGACAAATACAACAGAAGTTATAGTCAAAAATGTGCAAATTTCACCTCCCCTTGCCTATAAACTGCGTCAATATTTGACTCTACGCAATTATGGCTACAAGTGACCTAGAATCACAATTTTTGGTAAGCTCATTCATGTGGCTCTAATTAACAAATCCACATCCAAATTTTATCGATGCGGTCCCCCCACCCCCCGCAATCCATTTACCGTGTTTTCTCCCACACCCCTCAACATACCAACTTGAAACTTACCCCGTATACTTTTAATAAATTCTTTGTTGTAACATTCGAGTTTCATCAAAATGGGTAAAAATTTAGGGAACTTATAGGTATAAATATCGATTTTCACCAAAAAAAAATAAATTCCAATTGGAAAGTTCTTAGATGGAATATGCAGGAAAAATTTTTTTGACACAAAAGGTACAGGGTATTCCACTGTCGGGCACCGCCTCGACTGTACCACATTTTTTTAGTTTAATTTCAATTCAAAAAGGCATATTGTCAAATAAATTTAATTTTTCGAATTTTTTCAAAAAATATAAATTTTTCGTTTATTTTTAAAATAATTAAAATTTATATATCCAATTCTCAGAGGTTCAAAAGTAAATTAGATTGGCCAGAACAACAGCTTCTGATTTGCCTCGGTTATTACGCTGGGTATCGATGAAGTAGTGTCGATCCGTTCATATGAACACCGTCATCTTGGAGACCATAAGAGTTACTAAATTTTACTAAAAAATGCATAGTATCCCTATATATATTACATAAATATCCTCGTTTCTTTAAACTTAATGACTCATCATGATCTCAATAATGATGTTCTTTCAGAGAGCTGTCAGATTTTCTCATTGCGTTTAGGAAGTTTTTTGATTCATATAGAATCTTGTACATTGTTGCTAACAAGAGTGTACCTATATAATGTACAAATTTTTAAAATGAACCTGAGATACAGTTAGGTTTAAATTTGAGAACCCCTCAACTTGGCAACTTAGACATTTTTCAAAAATAAAAAGGCTTTTCCATCATACTCCTTTTACTCTTTCTCATGGATAGGCCTATAATCCCCAGCATATGCGTATAAAATCTCGGGATTTTATTTTTGGGTGGGCGGGCTGCAATCTCGTCGAACTGCTTTACATTTTTTTTTTTTCGTTTAGTTCTGGCTCATAAACGCTTCGATTAGAAAACACTCAGCAGCCCTGAAAGTACACAACTGTCGTATACTTGATGTGTATAAAGTTATTAGATTGAGAATGCGTACAGTTCTGTCTATAAATATTTATATAACATTACTGAACATGTCCGCCATTTGCATTTGCATGGAAAAAAATGCTAAATATGTGTGAGTGCTAGTTCACATATCGTGCGAATAAATGGAAAGAGAAGGACTTCATATATTCGTACGATTCCGTGTTTCATGCTCAAACATAAAACTACTGACATAAAAACTTTGCTCCTTACATGCATGTTTGTTGTAGTTATATATATATTATGGTACTAGGTGTAGTTTTGCATGGTCATAAGCAATGTCACCTATGTAGCTCACATAGCAACGTTTCTACGCATATAAGGACACGTTTTTACAGTTGCTCCCAGACACAAAGGAACTGAGAAAATTACAAGCTCGTAAATGCCAGCACATTCAAGTTTAGTACTTTCTGACATTCTGCGTCATTTTAATCTTGATGAACGGCCGGAAAAAGGAGAAAATTAGTGCACATAAAATGCAGAACACTATAAAGTGCAACAGAAATTTGTTTTTAAAGATATTTAGAAGTCTTTAAAAGCTTACTGTACTAGTTTACATAAAAATCATATAAATGTAGTTTACAAACCAAAGCCAATTGAATGAACACGACAAACAAGCAATTATTTTGCAATATCTTTGAAATGAACAAACCTTTTCCTGTGCTTAGATAGTGAGTGTGAGAGTGCTTCTTTGAGAGTCAAAAAAAAAAATGCTACGTCACAAGTGTAACGAATGTCTGTTTTGTGGCCAGAAGTAAAAGCAACAAAAAACCAGTGCGAAAAAACAGCAAAGTCAAATGGAAGAGAAATTTTAAAAACGACAGGGCGGGCCATCTAAATGTGACTCATTTTTTTTTTGGAATAGCTAAGAAAATCCGATTTGACTTTTTTTGGCATAGAAAAAGAGAAGTACCCATAAAGAGAAGTCTGGCGGAGTTAAATTTAACCCGCGATCCAATCTATTTTTAAATGGGAAATATATTGATGTTATTGGAACTAGAATAAAATATCGATAGTCGTGACTCAATAAGGCCATCAACGGTGATGGTAAACATCTTTTGTCCTCAAAGAAGCACGCCCATTCCATGATGACCATGATGATTTGAAAACTTTTTTCAAAGTAATAACGTTCTTCTACGGTACATATTTAGATGACCCACATGTAAGCGGTGGATTTTAAAAATTGGTTTGGGATTTGGCATATCCCATTTGGGATTTTTTTTTTATATGAAGTTTTGTCATTCCGTGCGAAATATTTCAAACTGCGTATAGGCCTTAAAGCAAAAAAACTTTCTAATAAATAATATCGCGTACCCGTAAGGTTACACTTATTAAGTATATGTGCAATATATTGAAAATGGAGTCATTGTTCTTTCAATGTTGAATACCAAGTAAATAAAATATTTTTTTCGAAATATGGTATATTGCAGGTATCTATCATACTGCACCATATGTGTAATCTAGTGTACAACCCTCGATTAAATCCGCCTTACTGACACACGTTGAAAATCCGGCCAATTCGTAGCTTTGATTACAAGCCTGTTGTTGACGCCACTGGCACTAAAAACAAAAACTAAAGGAAAAAATAAATGCCAATCAGTTCCATGGGTGCTCGACATTGGCATACCCTGCACCTAATTTTTCGAAACAAAAAAATGTCAACGTTGCGTTGTTTATTTGGCTCACATGGTTCTTCGTGGTTAGAACATTTTTGCCTTTGACTTTTTGGAAGTTGGCACAAGGTTTCTAATACCGAGAGAGTTTTATAATGTGGTTGTAAGCCGCAAATTACTCCTACGGCGGAGTGGAGCAAAATATCAAAATGAGTCGATAAAAGCATTTTTTCTCAAGTCTCTAGCTCGAGCCCAAGGCGCTGTTTGGCATTTTGTCTTATGTCCTTTATAGCTTCGTTTTGCACAAATCTACAATACCCTGAAGTCTAAGAGTACAGAGTGCAACGAAAATCCCAACTAGGTAGCAGCATTTAGCCAATGATTTTTTACACAATCCATAACCCTCCCACGATTCTCTCTATACACCACAAACTGTGTCCACATCCGCTTTTACATGGTGCCACAAAATTGTAGCTTTTCTTTTTCAACTCGGTTTTAAATTAAGCAATTTGAAATGTTGACCACAGCTTGTGCCACACCAAACCGAATCGTGCAACACCTTCCCCCGTACAAGCCACAACTTTTGCCATGTCACAGCTGTAATCGCCTCTATATGGTAGGTAGCTAACTGTAGTTGTAACTGTAATAGTACCATGTAGAAAAAGGAGCAGAACTTGCAACATAACCAAAGACAGCAGCAAACATACGGAAGATAAGGTAACAACTACCTGGTTGTGATTGCTTGTGTTGGTTGCTTTTTCGGTTAGCCACAAACCCGGTTAAGTCAGTGGGGTGGCCAATGCCTTCTAGCCAGACCAAAAAGCTAACATAGCCAGCCATTTTAATTTCACTTTACGGTTTTCAAACATGAAATCCTCTTGCTTCTCTCTTCACAACCTGGTCAGAGATTTTTATTTTTTATCGCACGTGTCTGTTTGTTAGAGGTGTTTTGTTTGAGGGGGGAGCATTAAAAAGTAAAACGTAAATGGAATAAAAGTTTAAAATACAGTATGATAGATACGAAGAGTGAATGAGTGTAAGTCGTTGGTTAGTCTGTGTGACAAGTTTGGGGTCTGCTTAAAAGCCTAAGCCCAAGGGTTTGTTGTTTATCTTTTTGACTTAAAGTCTGCTCAGACAATTTGTCTTAATAAGCAAGTCACTTTTATGACCCAAAGCTTTTAAAAATTTATTTTTATTGGCATTTAAGGCGTTTAAGAACACATTTAAAGCAGACCAATAAAAAATGCCAAGTAAAAAATAAATTCAAAAATAAACAAAAGAAACTCATAATGGTTGGCTTAATTGATGGCCTTTATAATAAGAATGTTTAACGGAGTCAAGTAAAAAAGATACTTTACGTTATTAAAGAATTACTTTAATCCCAAAAGGGGAAGTCAAAGCATACTTAAAAATAAATAGTTAATGAGTTAGACTATACTGCCATGGTAGGGATATATTTATAATGCCGATGCTAGTCTTAACGCTTCTCCGCCAGCGTCAAGCCACGGAATAAACTATATTATCGGGATTAATTCCATACGAGCTACATAGAGTTCTGTCGTCGCTGAAATGGTATCTTCCACATCGAGTAAATATGTGCAGAGAGGATTCCTGTTTAATTCACAAAACCTACAGATATTAAAGTCTATGATGCCGAACTTACTCAGGTGTCTCTCGATTCAGCAATGTATCGTAAAAAATCTGGTCAGTAGCCTAAGGAAATTCTCCAGGACTTTGGGAATCTATGTAAGTTATAGCAGCCAAGTAGTTGCTTGGTTTGCCTTGGTCCTGCTTCTTAGAAGGTGTTTCATATTATGCTTGCTGACGTCACAAAAGGTTTCTTGCACAATTATTGGTTGTAAGGGACTTCGTTATTGGATATATTTGTATGTGTGATAACTTTGCATTGTAATAAAAAATAAACTCTTTGAAAAGGTATTCAAATCAAGTTCATGGCAATGGCCTAGACGCTTTCAACCAAAAATTTTGAAACTCAGTCAATTACTTAAGTTCTCGTGAACTCAGCGATGAAAAGTGTACTAGTGTAAAAAATGTTCGTACTATTTTTGGTACGTTCCGAAAAGAACGATGATCTCTTGGCGCAGTTGAGGCTACTTCCTTAAAGAAATACGGGGATATAAGCTTAGCGATAAGAGCATTAAAAGATTAACTAACAGTGAGTTACATAAGAACATAGGAATAACGTTTTACTATCTTCTGCGCAGTTTTAACTACTATTGAAATTTGTCTTATGCAGGATTTTTGGGCCCAGGACTAAGCATTTACGTACCTATGTACAACAAAATTGTTTTTTATAGAATACAATATGAAAAAATCTATATTCGAAATCGGTAGAGACGGATCTATTAATTGAACGTATTTTATTGACACAGTTTTGAACTATTAAATAAGATTAATTTGAATAAATAAATAGTTTAATTCTTTACGTATCATTTTCACATTAAATATTAAACATTTTTTAAACTTTTTGGGGATCAGTGTTAGACAATCAAAAAAATATCTTCTGCATAATATAATGTCTTAGCTCAAAGTAGTAATTATTGATTTTAACAGTTTTCGGTTATAGGCCAGGTTATGTATTAAAATATCTTAGTATTCCAAAATTTCTATTTAAGCTTAATAAATTCTTTATATAAAGTATTCATCGTAATAAAATTGCACATATAAAGTTGAAAAATTAATAATTTCGAAATGGTTATAATTACGAAAATTAGATTTTGGTCACGAGAATTTTCCCAGCCATTTTTCAATCTTGAGCATTCAAATCTTTATGATTGTTCGTTCTCAAAACAAGCAACAAGAATTTTAATTCTTTTTTCATGGAACGGATTTCGAGATATTTTGAAAAATGTTTTTTTCGAAATTAAAAAGTGTCTTTACTTAAAAGCAAATATCTTTGGTTGTTCTAAACTGATTTTGATTATTTTTTTAGTCGATTTTTTTCACATCGATTATGCTTGAAACATATTTTTGTCAAATTTTCGGTTTGGTTGTTATATATCCATTATTATGA
The DNA here is from genome assembly GCA_949987675.1 of Chymomyza fuscimana. Taxonomy (NCBI): domain Eukaryota; kingdom Metazoa; phylum Arthropoda; class Insecta; order Diptera; family Drosophilidae; genus Chymomyza; species Chymomyza fuscimana. The sequence continues at coordinate 13,377,151 of OX465089.1, forward strand.
AATTTAATGTAATTTTTAATTTAAAATTTAAAAAATTTTCATACAGTTTTATTTATGGTTCGTAAAGTTCGATGATTGGTGAATGATTATGATTATGATGAATATTATGAAAATAACGGTAATTTTCGTAAAAAGTACAAAAAGTCAATTTTTCTCAAAACGTAGTTTCTGAAAATATAGCAACAAAACTTCGAAAAATGTTTTTTTTTCGAAATATCTCGAAATCCTTTTTAGGAAAACTAGTGTAATTAAATAATAAATTATTTTAATCTTGAAAATTTTTATCATAAAATTTTTTGATCTCAAAAGCAGTCTTTCCGTTTTGGAAATAAATTTGATTCGTACTCAAAATGAGCTACAAAAATTTTGTTTAAAGATTGTTCCAAATCTGAAATTTTGATAGTTTACGATTTTAGATTTTTCCCCGGCATATTTTAAGCCTGAACTTTCTTATTTTAATATTTTTTCTTTGTGAATGTTATTAACTCTTAAATCGTAATTATATGCGTCTTTATAAAAAAAATTCTTAAAAACTTTACATTTCGTACCTATTTTTCACGATTTTAAGACCAGAAATCTTAAATTCAGACTGTTCTTATTATCAATGTAAACTTTGTTTATTTCGTCTAACTTTAATTTAAACTCCTTAACGTTGTATTCATTTACCAAAATCCAACCCCATTTCTCTCAAACTCCAATCCGTAGTTAGTTTATTCTTTGAAAATCACTTTTTTGTGTTGGCAGTACTTTACAGCGTTGCCATTGTTTATTCTATTGACTTGGATTTCTCGGTTTTGGCTTTAACAGCAAGCACTTATAAAGATTTTAAATTGCATCATGAACATGGCAGCCATTTAATTTAACAGGTGCATGTTGCACTTTACTTATACCTATCCGTGCACCAGCTCAACGCAGTGCTTCACAACGTGTATTCAACTTCATGCGCTTCACAACACTCTCACACATACTCACGCACTCACACCCACATACACTTACTCAGAATCTGTCACACACCTACACACACAACAGCCGTTACAGTTCCATTTTCTGTTGCAGCCATTTTAGCAACGGTACTTGTTCTTCTGCCTTGTTGTTGCACGCCCTTTTGTTTGCAACGTTGTTCCACCCCGCTCGTTCTCTCTCTCACTGTGCCCCTTGTCTGCGCCATTGTTTGGCTGCTTATTCTTTGCATGTTATTGTCCGGCTCCAGTTCGCAGCCTTCTGCTGCCCCTGCCCTCTCAATATTTGGCTTTCTCGTTATTCCACTTGATAATACATATGCATATGTTTTTGCGCTTTTCTTTGGCTTTTCCTTTTTTTTGCTTTTTTGAAAATTTGTTGCTGTGCGTGAGTCTCACGATTTTCCTCTTTTTTTTTCTTTGTACTTATTCAGCCAAAAAGCCAATTCGCACTAAAGATTTTACAACAAAGATTTGCCACGCCGCCTCCATCCGGCTTTGTCTGTCTGAGCGTATACTTATTTTTGTTTGTCTGGCAACCGGCACCGTGAAAATCATTTAAAACAATATTGCTGGCAGCCATAAAGATTACCTTAAATTATGTTTACGCATTTTTATACCCTGTACCTATAGGTACAAAGGGTATACTAGGTTTGTGCAATGTATGTAACGGACAGAAGGAGGCGTGGCAGACCCCAAGTCCTTTATACCAAAATGCTTATCATAACCTCGGGTAGCGATTGAGCCATGTCCGTCCGTCCGTCCGTCCGTCCGTCCGTCCGTCCGTCCGTCCGTCCGTCCGTCCGTATGAACGCCTAGATCTCAGAGACTATAAGAGCTAGAGACACGAAACTTTCCCAGCTGGTGCGCATATTTCCTAAGCAGATGAAGTTTGTTGAATCATGTCAATATCTTGCCCCGTTCCCCCGCTGTAGATTTTCGCGGTTTTTAGCCACACCGTTTAATATTTTCATTTGAAATTTAACAGAGCGATGCGATGTGGATACATGCATCTATGTATAAAAAATGAACAAAATCGGACAAATCCAACAGAAGTTATAGTCAAAAATGTGCAAATTTCACCTCCCCTTGCCAATAAACTGCGACAATATTTGACTCTACGCAATTATGGCTACAAGTGACCTAGAATCACAATTTTTGGTAAGCTCATTCATGTGGCTCTAATTAACAAATCCACATCCAAATTTTATCGATGCGGTCCCCCCACCCCCCGCAATCCATTTACCGTGTTTTCTCCCACACCCCTCAACATACCAACTTGAAACTTACCCCATATACTTTAAATAACTTCTTTGACGTAACATTCGAGTTTCATCAAAATCGGTAAAAATTTAGGGAACTTATAGGTATAAATATCGATTTTCACCAAAAAAAAATAAATTCCAATTGGAAAGTTCTTAGATGGAATATGCAGGAAAAATTTTTTTGACACAAAAGGTACAGGGTATTCCACTGTCGGGCACCGCCTCGACTGTACCACATTTTTCAATTTGTTGCATAAAATTTGAGTAGAAATAATTGGAATGATAGCAATAGAAAACAAAAAATTCACGCAATCTTAATCAGATTTTCATAAAATTGGGAAGGCTATACATACATTATAGATTAAAACTTTTTGAAATCTCAAATTAGTGTGAAGAAAGATTTGAAGGAAAAAGTGAAAACTGTTGAGCGGAACAAGAATGAAATTGAAAAACTAGAACATAAGACGCAACTTGTGGCACAAGAGATTTAAGCAGATACGAATACAGAGACACCGTTGCGTATACATTATAAATACTTTTTTAAATTCCTTTTACTTATATAAGCACTTATGTTTATCATAGTATATTTAAACGAGTTGCAATCAGTTCATGGCACATTAAATGCAACTTGGTGGTGGCATGGCAATCTTTGTGTGCAAAAGTGCAACGCTTTAGTTATGGTTTCATATAAATTTCAAATGCAAATCGCCACAATTCCCGCCAACGTGCCACATAGATCACCCAACCCGCCCAGCCATTTGTCAGTGTTATATGCTGCATACGTTGCGGTTTATGCACATGGCAATCTCAGCCGGAGTAGCTTCCCACTTGGCGCTGCATAACGAACTGCTGGCGGCGGCCACATTACGCTAATAACCTGCCCCATGAGTTATGTGCAAGGATGCGCTACACGAATTAGGGGAGATTTGGATAACATAAGAAGCGCTTAAAAGCTAAGTCCCAGTCATTTGTATTCCAGATAAGCAGTGGGAACACTTGGGAACACTAATTAACTCAACTAAATGCTGCAAACATTTTTGGGACCACTTGTTGCCCACCAAGAAGCTATCTTTCCTTGGGCCAATTTAAGTCAACCTTTTGCGGTAAAGTGTTAACTCCATGAAATGTGCAAACTTTTGGCCATTACAACAGGAACTTGGGCAGGACCCAATTGCTAAATAGTTGACATAACTAGCCAAACCAGTGCCCAGGCATAACTCTACAACTTGAGACCAGGTTGTTTTTGGTGCCAGCAGTTATATTTCTAGTTATAACTTTTATGCACACTTTCGAACAGAATACACGCAAACAAGTTAACAGACATTTACAAAAAAAAAAAAAGTTTACACTGGAAGATGTTTTTTCACAAATTTACCAAAACTTGATGTAACACCAATCTCATGATTGTAGCTAAATTTTTACATTCGTTTATAATAAAGGATCTGGCTGGATAAGGTACCAAAAACTACCACAACGATTTTTCAAAACTAATGAAACTGATCAATTCAAGTAAACAAAAAAAAAAGTTGTTCGGAGAATTTCAGTTTTTAAACCTATTGCCTTTTGGCTTAATTTAATTAAAAAAATTGTGTTTTTTTTTAACTGCTCAATATTTTTGATTTTAATCTAAAGGGCTCAAGAAAATTTTTTTTCATATCCTTTCTAACCAGCACATTTAAAAAAAAAAAAATGCAAATTTCTTATTGTTCTTAACGATTTTTAAAAACTAATGGTGCAGATTTATTCATGGGTAGAATGAAAATTATTCGCCAAATTAAAAATTTAATTTAAAAAAAAAGTGTTTCCACTGCATCTTTTTGAAAATATTTTTTTAATATAAGTTGCCAATAAATAAATAAATAAAATTTTTTTATATCTTTTTCAACCAGCACATTTAAAAAAAAAATGAAAATCTCTTATTTTTTTCTATCGATTTTTACAAACTAATGGTGCAGATCTATTCATAGGTACAAAAAAAATTATTCTCCAAATTAAAAATTTAATTAAAAAAAAACGTGTTTTTCACATTTATTTAATTGTGACTAATATTTTTGAACCTATTTTTATAATATAAGTTGTCAAAAGGTCAATTACCATTCATTTTTTTAAAGAGTATTTTTATAGCTTCTTCATATTAGAGTAAAAAGTAAAAAAAATCAAATCGTTTCTTACAAAAAAATAAATAAAATTAAAATTTTTTATTTTTTTTTAAATAATTTCTTTTTTTGAAAAGACGTAAAAAATGTAAAAACATTTTGTAATATTTAAAGGAAAGTAAGAAATTCTTTCATGCAAAACCTGAAAAAAATTTAAAATTTGTTTTCACAACATTTTTTGTTAATTATTTTAAAGAACAATACCGCGGACCTAGACCTTGCTCTAAAATGAAACTCTGATCGGGCTTTAAATTACTTTTTGAAAACAAATTTAATAGACTAAATTATATCACTGTCGTTTTTTTTTTATGATATTTTGAGTTTGGGAGCTATAATTTTTGAATTTACTTTTTTTTTTAATATTATTTATTTGGATGTGTTTTTTTTTTTTAAATTTTTGTATCATCTTTATCAGATAGGTGTGACCAAAGATATTTACAAAAATATAACATTAACTAAGAAAAACATTAAAAAGGATGTATTTGAATTTAGGGGGAAAAAATCTTGGCACTAGATCTTTCTGCTTTCTACTTATTAAAAGAGTGGCATCTCCAAAATAATTTATTGTCCGCTTTATTACTTAGGTTGTACCGGTTGACCCCTGGGGGAGTCACACATAGACTAAACAGTCCTTAGTGATCGCTTTATTACTTTAAACGAGAAATTCAATGAATTTCAAGAAATTAATTTTTTTTTTTAAATAAGGTTTACTCAAGAGCCATAGCACATGTCGAGTTATGTTTTTATAGTACTTCTTTGCCTCAAGATCTTTTTGGAAAAAAGAAATTTTTATTTGGAAGAAATTTAGTATTTTTTTTTTTTTTTGGCTCTGAAAAACCTCAAAAAATCTATTTACAAAAAAATTTATTTTTTCGATCCCTTTACTCACGAAAGAAGTGTCCATATGCTGAAATTGTTAATGAAGTATTTCATTAATAATTTCATATAAAACATTCTCCATAAATCATGCTCATCTCAAGGAGTATCTGGAAAAGGTTTTTTCACACTACGAAAGTATTAGCCCTAATTTTGGGAATTTCTTACTGAAAATTCATTGAAACATTTATAAACTTCAGATAAGCCCAGAACGATTTTTAAAAATTTAATAAATGCAACCCTTAATGCTCATCCACATAGAGCCCAAACAAATATTTCTAAACAGCTTTAGCTGAAAACTGATACTTGATATTAAAAACAACTAAAGCAGATTTGAACAATATGTGTTGAAAAGCACAACAATAAAACTAAGGCTGAAAACCAAACACCGCCGGCATGTAAGTGCAAACATATGCGGAAGTTGACCCAATTTACAGAAATATGTTTAGTACTTTGTATCTGTATTGACCCAACTTCCGTGCTGTGGCAGTGTTGCTCCTGCTGCGTCTGCTGCATTTGTACCAGGGTGCAAGCATTTCCTGTTTCCACACTTGACGCCATATTGACTTGTCATTGACAAATGCCGCTTTATTGCATATCTTTGAGGGTAGCCATCAGGAACATTATCCTGGACGTCATCTCGAAGCAATATATTTGCATTTGACATTTTGTTGGTATATCGATGGGACTTTTTAGCTCAAGGGGCTAAATTAGTGGAATCAGACGAGCTGCTCCCCAAAATTCCATCACATATTAAAGTTTCAACTGACATTATGCTGAAAGAGCCATAAAACTAAATTTAAAAATTTTTTTGTCTATCAAAAAATTTTTGCGTTACTTTTTTGATAGAGTTTATGAGCAGCCATTAAAGTTTATGATTACCACATAAATTTTTGGTGTGCGCTTAATTAGTGGTTGGACGAATACGCTTTTTCTTTTCTTTATACCCTGTACCTATAGGTACAAAGGGTATACTAGATTTGTGGAATGTATGTAACGTACAGAAGGAGGCGTGGCAGACCCCAAGTCCTTTATACCAAAATGCTTATCATAACCTCGGGTAGCGATTGAGCCATGTCCGTCCGTCCGTCCGTCCGTCCGTCCGTCTGTCCGTCCGTATGAACGCCTAGATCTCAGAGACTATAAAAGCTAGAGACACGAAACTTTACCAGCTGGTGCGCATATTTCCTAAGCAGATGAAGTTTGTTGAATCATGTCAATATCTTCCCCCGTTCCCCCGCAGTAGAGTTTCGCGGTTTTTAGCCATACCGTTTAGTATTTTCACCTGAAATTTAACAGAGCGATGCGTTGTAGTTACATGCATCTATGTGTAAAAAATGAACAAAATCGGACAAATACAACAGAAGTTATAGTCAAAAATGTGCAAATTTCACCTCCCCATGCCTATAAACTGCGTCAATATGTGACTCTGCGGAATTATGGCTACAAGTGACCTAGAATCACAATTTTTGGTAAGTTCATTCATGTGGCTCTAATGAACAAATCCACATCCAAATTTTATCGATGCGGTCCCCCCACCCCCCGCAATCCATTTACCGTGTTTTCTCCCACACCCCTCACATACCAACTTGAAACTTACCCCGTATACTTTTAATAAATTCTTTGTTGTAACATTCGAGTTTCATCAAAATGGGTAAAAATTTAGGGATCTTATAGGTATAAATATCGATTTTCACCAAAAAAAAATAAATTCCAATTGGAAAGTACTTAGATGGAATATGCAGGAAAAATTTTTTTGACACAAAAGGTACAGGGTATTCCACTGTCGGGCACCGCCTCGACTGTACCACATTTTTTTTTTTTGTGGGTGTAGAACGCAGAGGACACAAAAAGAGTTAAATATTTGCATGTCAGGGTTCAAAAAAAAATATGGGGACAAGAAGCCATCTAAAACTAAATTAAAATTGCCAAAATGGCTTTATGAAAGTTGTTAACAAAAAAAAAAAAAAAAAAATGAAAAATACAAATATTTCATGAGAATGTTATATGGAAGCAAAATCAGAAAAGATTGTTTTTTAAAAATGTAAAAATGTCATAAAAGTCTAAAGAGTAGATTAATATTTAAAACAAATATAAAAATACGAAATTTATTTTTTTTAAGCGGTTCTTGGTTTTTCTAGGTACAAAATTTGAAATCTGTATAAATGAAGCAAAACGGTAGGCAACAAAATGAACAAGTTATGGGGTAATGGTGATGTTGAAGATTATTATGACGTTAAAGAATAAGTTGACGCAGATGATGACTCTAAAGTGATGGCGACAAATGTGTTGATGATGATAATAAAAATTGGTGGTGAAGATGACAATAATTTACACGTGGGTGACATTTTATTTGGGTCTCCAAATGCGTAGTTAAAAATGGATCTTATGATGGCTAAAACTCTTTAACAATTGTAGTAGAAGATCCCACAGTCTTCATCTTTATTTTTACATTTTGCTAATGATGGTGGTGGTAAAGATGATGCTTTCAAAGAGTTAGTTGTATATTTTTTTATGATTTAATATGCATCAAAACTCTTTGAAAGTTGTGGTAGATCATAATACAGTCTTCATCTTTACTTTTCCACTTTGATGAGGATCATAAGATTACAAGTTCATGATTTTAAAGACTAACTTAACGACGATTATGATTACGATTATATAATAAAGATGACGATAATCCAGATGCTGCTTTATACTGTCTTCATCTTTGCTTTTTTACTTTGATAATGGCGACGTGGTTGATGATAGTGATAACGATGGTGTTAACGATGATGATGATTTTAAAAGTTTAGCTGATGACGTAAAACGCGTAGAAACTCCTTAACAATTGTGGTAGATGATCATACAGTCACTTTGATGCACTTTGATGATGATCATAAGATCACAAGATGATGATTTTGAAGACTTAGTTGATGATGATTATGATTATGAAGTTAACGATGATGATAACTGTTGAGAATGTTTGAATTAGCAACGTATATGTGCCTAGTTGTATCATGCAAGAATGCATTATGTAAATGTTGCCTGCGAGCAACGCGTCATACAAATATGTTGTATTGCGAAATAGAGCGAGCTGCCTGCGAGCAGCGAAGCCTAGATTTAGTCACACGTAGTTATCCGCAGAGAGCGGTTGAAGTTTAAGTCATACGAATTGACCCGTCCAGAGAGACAGTTTACTTTGCCTAAATATATATACATACTCAACTTATATATTTTCATCAATAACAAAAAAATTTCTAATGAAGATGACAATAATGCAGACTTACATAAAAGAAATGAATCTTATGGGAGCACTATTATACTTTTTTGTGGTTCACTTAGCTTTAAAACCCTTTAACATTTCTGGATCATACTGTCTTCATCTTTGTTTTTTGGAAAGTGATGATGATGATAATTAGGATGTTAGTAGCGACTGTGTTGATGATAGTAACAACGATGTTGTCAATGATGGAGACTAAAGATTAAAGACTTAGCTGATGACGATTATGGTTATGAGGTTCATGATGATAAAAGTGTTGCTGATGACGAAAAACGCTATGATCCAGATGCTTATTTCAAATGAAAATGATATTTATGCATTGCAACTAGATGATCATATAGTCATCATCTTTAATTTTGCACTTTGATAATGATCATAAGATCACAAGATGATGATTTTGAAGACTTAGTTGATGACGATTATGATTACGAAGCTTATGATAGTGAATGTATTTATCAAGATGAAAATTGCGTTGATCCAGATGCTCATTTAAAATGAAAAGGTTGTTACTTTAGTTCTATGCTTATTTGACGACAATTATGATTATGATGCTGACAAAAATAAGGGTAATAAAGATGATGATAATTTACTTATGCGGGCATCCAGATGCTTATTAAAAATAAAAAGGATTTTATGGGAGCCCTATTTAATTAGCATTAAGAGTTTTTGACATATGTGGTAGAAGCTCATACAGTATTCATCTTTCCTTTTTTCTTTTATGACGAAGTTAATTATAAAGATGTTGATAGTTACAATGATAGTGGCAAAGATGATGATTTTGAAGACTTTGTTGATGACGATTATGATTTTAGGTTTCATGATGATAAAATTATCGGTATACCATTATAAACTAGCCACGAAGTTTTTGAAAATGAGTTGGTTCAAATATTCCGATATTACCATGATCCCTTCTAGCAATATTAAATTTTAAAAACAGAAGCAAATTATTTGTCGCATCGAAAAAAAAAAAAAAAAAAAAATTGGTTTGTAATAAAATGCCAAATACACAGCATCAATTTTTTTTCCATGTAACACAGATTTTATGACAATGCGAAAACATTTTTCACAAATATATTCAAGGTTTTTTTTTTATTATTAGTATTTTGTGCCACTTAAAAAACTTTGTACATATTAAATGTATCTAGGCTGACCATAAATTCTATTGTGATCTATGCATAATAAGGCTCTCTATCCTTTGTGCATACACGCTTGACCTCAATTTCAGCCAAGTTTGTTCAAGGTTTTCTTTTGTCAAGTCATTTGAATACATAAATTTAGCTTAGCTTTAACACAAAAAAAAAAAAAATTAACATGTCTTGGTCATAAATTTAAAAGTTTCGTATTGAAAAATTAAGAGACAATTGTGGCAATGGCTTTACAGGCTCACATAAAAGGAAAAAAAAATTTGTTTTACATATGCAATATGTGTCCATTCAATAGCTGCAGGACTCCAACAAATGTCAAATAAAATTCAAAAGATACAATGGACACACTTACACACACAGCTGCGCTCTGACAGCTTTGTTGTGTTGTTCGTTTTACGGGCCTCAGCATTCACGTTGGCGCCATTTCGTCCTGGTCTGACTTTTTTACACTCTCGTTCTCTCGGTTATTTGCTATATGACAATATTTATATAGTAGATGGCCAAGTTTTGTTTTGCATTGACAAACAACAAAAAAAAAAAAGACAAACCAAAGCGCGAACCGCCCTCTAAACAGCGTATCCAAATTTTTTTAAACTGCAGAGAAAAAAAAGAAGGAAAAAGTTTTGAACCTCACAGAAAAGTTTTGTAGTTATAGTCAAATGAGCATTTACCGAAATTAAAGCAGTCAAATGAAATTTCATTTATACTTTATGTTTTGGCTAAAAGTTGATGTCAAAACGTTTTGTGGCTGCTGACGTTTAGACCATAAACTAATTGGGGCCAACTTGGAACTGGACTTGGGCTTGCCGTTGCGGTTTTCATTTAATTACGTTTGCTTTTGTATATGCATAGCTTGAGAAACCGAAAAGGATTTCTCTTTAACTTATTATTATTATTTAACTAACAAGTAACTAGAAAAGTTTTAATACTTTTATAACTTTGTCTTTAAAATGTTACCAACAAACACACACACACACACGCGCGCATACTAAAACAAAATGGCGCAGCGTTGCCGCAAAGATGGCGACGACGTGCTGCAGGCTGCAGCCAAAAGGCAAAAGACAAAAAGTATGCTTAAATTAAATAAGATAAAATCTCATAAAAATGAAAATAGTTTCCCCAACGTGTATGTGACTTGATCTTTCTAGCTTCATCTCCCCTCAACATGGCATGCTCTTTGACTCGCTTTTTTTTTTTGTGTTGTTCTTGTCTGTGCGTATGGTTAACTTTGAAAATATTTAAATCAAAAATTTATCTTATTATAATTTAAGCGTTAAAAGCCTTGATAACTTTTTCTTAGCAGCTGTTTAATATGAAAATAGTTGCAGATACAATAAAATTTTATTATTGCCTTAAGTGTTTTTTGTTTTGACTAAACTTTTGCCATACTATGCAAATTTAAATAGTTGACAATGAAGCAGATGATTTATTAAAGTGTTGACGCCAGTTAGTTCGCTAATGTTAATTTAATGGTTAAAGAAATGAGTAACTAACTTGTCTGGGAAATAAAATTTGTCAAGGGCGATTTATTTACAAAACAGATATAAAAAGGCGAAGCGCTTTTTAAGACTCTTAAAAACTTTTGCTTACTGAGCTACTATAATGTAATAATATACTAATGCTAGTTGAGAACAAAAAAAATATATAAACAAATTAAATTTAAAATCAGTCAATTAAAGAATTTAAAAAAATACTGAGGTCATAATTGGTGTTTGATTTAAATATTAATGAATTCTCATATATGGTCACTTTCACGTATACTTTATTTTTCATATTTTGCATTTTAATATTATTTTTTTATTATATTTTCATCAATGGAATTTAAAATTTTAATTTTTTACCATTTAAAAATTTATGTATTTATTTTTTTTTAGATAAAATAAAAAAATTGATGTACATTTGAGTAACGTAGATTTGAAAGAAACAAAAAATAATAATACAAATTTTTTTTTGTAAATTTGAGTAATGTAGATTTTAAGGTTGGTTAAGGTTTGTTTTTGGTATATGCTTTATATAGATTTGATAGAGAATTTCATGATTTAAGGCAGTTTTGAATATTGTGTAATTTGGAAAAAAAATATTTTGAGTTACTAATAAACTGGAATATCTTGAGAAGCGGCTATGATATTCATAGCAAATTTTAGCTTTCATTTCTAGGACGATATTTCTTCACTGGAGGCGGTTTTAATAAAATATGAGAAAGTTACTTAAATCAAAGGAGTTACCCATTTTTTTTTATTTTGTGATTTTCTTAATGAAAACGCGCGAATAAAATGTTAACATACTTATTTTTGAACAAATCATAAACACTTGAAAATTTAAAAAATAAATAAAAAAATTTGATAATAATAATATGGAAATTTAAAAAAAAAATTCATACATTTATTTTTTTTTTTAAATTTAACATGTTATTATTCATTGAACAAAATTTATTCAAACTTCTTTTTTTTTACAATAGGAAGTTATATCAATTATTATTTTGTAAACAATGCCAAAATTACTTTAAAATTCAAACAAAAAATAAAAAATAATATTTTTAATTAAAAAAAATACGTCCTGTTTTTTTTTTCAAAATCAAAGTTGTATCTTTAATTTTAAAAAATTATTCAAACATCTAAATAAGTTTTTAAGATATGGGACTTGTTATAGATAATTCTTTCTTCTTTCTTCACGAGATAGTGAAAACAGTACCCAAAACATGTTTTTCGAAAAAATCTCGAAAACGATTCTTAAGAAAAAAAAAATGAATGTCATTTTCGTGTTTCGCAACCCAAAATTACCCTAAAAAAACTCTTCATTTTTAAAGTTCACCTGATGAACCTAAAATTTTTAAACTAGTGTAATTTAACGGAATTTTTAAAAAAAAAGTTGATATGAATATCTGATCAACATGTTAATATGATCAAAATCGATAAGGTCGTTTTAAAAGTTGCCCTTCACATATAAAGCCCTATTATATACATAGATCAATCTTAAAAAAAAATAAACCGTTGAAGAAAATTATACTTTAATATTGTGCTACCAATAACTTGATAAACAATCGGAATTTTGAAAAAAAAAATTGTTAAAATCGAAAAAGTTCTATCAATCCCAAATTCTTAAAAATTAACGTTTCTTACTTGCTGAATAAATAAAAAATATATAATCGAAATTATAAAAAAAAATTAAGTGAAATATTGACTCATGTAAATATCACTAAAATCGTAGAGATTGTTTCAATCTATATTTTCACCCATATACAAAACATGGATCGATTCAAATTTTTTAAAAATTAACATAGAAAAAATAAAATATTGACATTTATTTTAAGTCAAAAGTTGAAGAAAATAGGTTTAGCTAATGCATAGAATTTGGACTATCGAACAAAAAAAATATAATGACTTAATCTTCATCTCTTACAAATCATTTCCCTACGATCCTAACGAAACTAAGCGTAGAACTTAACTATTTTTTTAGAAAAATGAAAGCAGGGTGACGTGACGAATAGCCAACATTTTTTTTCAAAACTGTTTTAATTTAATTTTATCAAACCGCCTTAGAGCAATATGCAAAAATTTTTAAAAGCTGCTGCGTCTTGTAAATTAATCTGAGCATAATAAATATCTCGAACTGCCTACAGCTACAGCTGTGCACATTCTCTAAAGACATTTCCTCTGTTTGTTTGTACACGGACTATATTACAATAGAAGTACTCTAAGTAAATAAGTTTATAAAACACTCGAAGCTCAAGTCCTGGATTATTATGTATGTGTATGTTAATTTACATGCCAGATATCCTGACACACCCAACAACTTAAAGCCATGTTATTATGCCTAAGGCTGTGCTTACCTTTGTCGCTAGATGACACGTTTGACTTTAAAATGGCAGTCTTGCAGTCAGTGTATGCGTGCGTATCTGTGTGTGTGTGTGTGTGTGTGTAGTGCCGACTAATGCATAAATTCTCTGCTCTACAAAATATGCAAAGCCCTGCATACGTGCGCCTATGCATTTGCGTAAATGCAAAAGCCAGCCGTTATGAAACCCCTAATCCGGACCACCTCCCTGTAGTCATGCATTTGCCCGTACAGAAGCATTCGCGCGTGTTTTAGTAGAGCAAAACAAAATGAGTTTCTCGCATGCCTGCCCGGTTAGCTGGGTTCGGGTTCGGGTTCGGGCTCGGGCTCGGGCAAAAGCAACTCCATTAGGCGTTCTAACTGCTGCGAGGCTGCGGGTTGGTAAGCCATAATTGAGCTAAAATAGTTTGCATAAAAATGCAAATTGTCGCATATCCTGCGCTTTTCTATTTAGCGTTTTGAATACTGAAAATGGTAAACTAAATTGTTGAACCTCAGTCACCTGGAACCCGCTGCAATAATCCTAAATAAATGACGCCGCTGTTGCTGCTGCTGCTGCTGCTGCTGCCATTGGCATTTCAAATTGTTATGGCTTATCGGTTGAATCTCTAGCTTTATGTACAATTAATTACGGTGTAGTTAGGTACACCTCGAATGGCACGCAATTTGATTTGAAGCTGGCGTGAGAAATATTTGTATATCCAACGTTTGCTAATTGAAATGTCCTAATGCATATACCTTTTGTCAGCTGCAGGCTTAAAAGCTAATAGACGTTGTCAATTTATGCGGAAGAAATGAGAATAAGCTTGAATGGATTGGGAACTAAATGAGGCAACATGGCGTATGAGTAATGTAAGAGTAAAGGCTGCCAGTCTACAGGTCGTATGTGCAATTTTGATAGCGTTTGCACAACAAAGCAAATTTGTAGGGTACAAATAAATAAATAAAATAAAAATAATGATGTTATTAAGCATAATAACTGGTTCTTCTATTTTTTTCCCCCTAACAAGGGGTAGTTCAATGTAGTTGTTGACGCCACATTTTTTGGCCCACTACGAAAAAACCTAGGTGAAGCCCTCGATAGGTAAAAGTTGCATCGACTTAATTTGTAAAAACAGTCCGAGCTTTAAATTTTTACACCATATTTTTATATTGGTCAAATTTTGAGGTACTACATTTAGCACGTAAGGGTTCTGACAATATCGGGCTATCTGGCGGTTATCTTAGAATCCCAACGTGCTGGCGTTTTTTAGGAGACATGGTCTGACGTCTTGATCCGAAAATCTGTTTTTTTTTGTGTGTTTGTGTAATTGTTCTTAAAGATTATATTATTATTTATTATATGAATCTTTAAGGCAATGCCAATCTTTCAGAAACAAAATGTTTGCAGAACAGGTTCATATCCGTCAATCCATCGATCTTAAAAGCTTTTTTTTTCAACTGACTCGAATCAGCTTATTCTATCGAAAACTCTCAAAAGTGCCTTTCAAACAGCTGATGTCCTTTGCTGGTCCCAAAACAAGTTAGTGCTGACCATTTGAACTGGCACTTAATGTCATGGCTAATAGTATTTGTCGCAACGCTCCGACAAAGACTTCGACTCCTTACGGGTCACGAACACAAGCAGGACTACGGGTCTGCTATCATGTTATTGTATATAAGGTGTTTGTAATTGTATGTGAAACTTGTTGAAGGTTTCAATTATGATGTGTTTACACAAGCTGCAAGTATTGGTGTACACACACACACCCACACACACAAATAAATGCATTATAACCACAGCTATGCACTTTGCCATGGCTGACTTGCTGGCCGGTTTCCTGGGAGATCTAGTGGGTTCCCTAGCTAACTGCCTGGCTGGTTGACCATGCGAGCACTCTCTCGCTCTCCCTGTCTCTCTGTTGCCTCGACTTGGCTTACTCCGATGCACAATATCCTTGCACTGGTCTGGCTTTTGACTTGGTTGGGTTCTGCTGTTGTTCTTGTTGTTCTTGTTGTTGTTGTTGCTGTAAATGCAGGATAATTGGCGTAAATAGCAAAACAGCAAATTGCCATTAACTATTGGAAAAATGTACGCTTGGATTGACACGCACACTAGGCCAATATGTGTGTGCGTGTGTATATATCTGTGCAAACGTGTCCTGTTCACTCCTTTGGTGCACATATATATTGTAGGTGTCGGTGATTACGCGAAATGCAATTAAAAATGTTTAAGCTGCAGTTCCAACAACAAAAGCAGCAAAAACATAAGTGTCGGGAATGGCCGACTTTGAAACACCCTGTAAACATCCTTTTTGCAGCAGTTTTTATTAGAGTTGACAGCGCTTTGATACAGAATGGGAAACTGTGGTATAATTATATTGTACATTTTATTTTTGAAAAAATATCAACAATATTTGTTTATTAGGCTTAATAGTTGGTGATCTAGATTAGGTTCCTAGTTGGAACATAGCGCATGGATAGTAACATATGTACTTGAATTTTGAGTAAGTTTCTTGCTAATGAATTAAAATGAGGAAATTTGTATGATATAACATGCCAAGCTAAGCTATGTCTTTCAATTCGTAAAAGTTTGACTCAAAACTTTGCTGTTTGAAATGTTAGGAATTGGAGAATCGAAAATCGACTAACGAAAATTGACAAATTGAATATAAATATCTTTCAAAAAAAACTTGGTATTGCTAGCATTTATCGGCTCCAAAATCTCGCCCAATTTGGTAAAGTAGTTTTCTTTCAACTGTTACATATACTCCAATGAACTTAAGATACTTTTTACCCTATAAACAAGGAGTATAAAAATCACGCTGCAGTTTATATAAGCTGCCAACAGCTTAAAGCGCATTTTAAGTTTTTATTTTTTTTTCTATATGAGCAATTTCTGCCATAAGCAATTTTTTCCAGTAAATGATTTTTGTTTATTATTTTTTCAAGCTTTACATGTAAGCCATACCATTTTTTTGTGTAAAGCGTATTACAGCGGGCTTATTATGATCATAAAATTGTATATATATGGTTTTTCGATTCTTAATGCAGTGGCGATAAATTTAAAGATATTTAAGCAAAGCAGTTTTGAAAGAGTTTTTAAATGGCCTGCCAAACAATAGCAGAGTATTGTGTTGTAAAAAAAAATAAAATATTTTACTAAAGGTTTTTTCATTTTTGTGAAGCGTGAACGACCTTTTTAATAGTTATGAGCAGAGTGGTTGAGTTTGTGCGCATTAGTGCATCATTGTGTTAACTCACCCACTTAAAATTAATAATTGCTTATTTTAGTAAATTTAGTAAACAAAATGTTCAAGACTAACTCGTTTAATCAAGTTAAATTTATTAAAATTCACCTTGTTTACTTTTTTGCCACTTTTTAAATAACAAAATGGGTAAAAAATGCTGATATATTGAAGTAATGAAAATGCCGGAGAGAGCATATTTTGCAACACTAACTTCGCAACTCAACTGCTAGCAACCTTTTGAAGTTTGCTCGGACTTTTATTTATAATCATGTTATCGGTACAGCTACAAAAGGGACTTTTTTTTTGGTTTTTTTTGCTACTACCACTATTACCACTATTTAACCGATGACAATGCTGTTTTCGGAACTTTTCAACACTAACGAGTCTTTGCTAAGTGTTTGCAGTTTTTGTGACACATTGGTATCGTTATTAAGCACACGATGATAAGTCGAGAAGGGTTTTAGAAAAAATAAATAAAAAAAATTAAGTTAAATTGTCTACAAAAAAAATGTTTGCCACCTTTTGCCATTTGAATGTAAAACGTTGGAATGGAACGCAACAATATGGCAACGCCGCAAAGTTGTAAGCGACTGCTGTCAAAATATTCTGCCAAGTCACTCGACTAGTTTGCATTAATTGTGTTTCAATTTATCTTTCCGAACATGTCTTCAAAAAACTATACGATACCAAAAAAAAACCTCAACATAACTGAGGACCTGGCGTTTATAAATAATCTGCTTAACGAAAATCATGTGGAAGCTGATCCAGAAATACGGGGCGTACTGCTGGACATTGCCTATAGTAAGTTTTGGTACAGACATATGTAGTTTTGAACATGGTCTTAATCCATATATCTAAGCTTTGGCCAGGGATAAGCTATTGGAAGCCAGAATTTATGCTAATGTGAGCAATAAAGTTTCCATTGACAAGGAAGATCTGCGTTGTTGTGAATTCCAAGATATTATGGAAGGACTACCAGAAGCCGAAATACTCAATGAAAGCGAAGATGCCATGGATTTGAATGAGGATGAGTTCAATGTTATGGAAGATCTCTAAGGAGCACAAATGTGAGTTAGTTGTGATGAATAAACACAACCTAAAGAAGCAGCGTTGAAACAAAGTTCCCCATAAAAGTAGAAGAAGCGGATTCTTAAAAGTCGAAGCTATATTTTTTTTTTGTATTTATAAATAAATAGAAGTAACTTGTTGTTGTTATTCGGATTTATTTTGAAACCGAATGTTTGACGCTCTCAATTTACCAAAACGAATTTTTCATGTGGTTTGTTGCAAGACGAATAGTTCTGATAGTTCTGGGTAATATTTTTTACCACCAATTTGGAGTCCGAAAGCAGCATCCATAATAGGCGGTATTGGAACAATAAGTGGAGCCGATTTTAGGGAATCAACAATTTCAAGAGTTCTGTGAATTTAATTTCTATGTATTTTTAAATTAATAGACATTGTTTCTTTTTTTCAATTTGTAAAAATTTCAGCGTAATATTTCCACAGTGTGAAACCGCGCATATTTACATTTTAATGAATTGTTTATTGGACCGAAAAGCCCTGCACCTTTAATAAACACTGCACTTTTATTTCTGCTAGTAGAAAAAGTATGACAAAGTTTTAATACCCTTTATTATTATTAATGGGTATAAAAAAATACTGCGACCCAAATGGATCGATTGTACCCCCTTCACGGCTCAGAGCTCTCCCAACAGTCCAATGGCCTGCGTATATTCCAGTATTTTGAGTGGACTTAGGGTAACAACGATTTCCGGTGGGAGAACGTACATGCCCAGAAACTTGTTTCTTTTGCTGATGAGGGCCATGCATTCACATAGTAAATGTATTGAAGTTTCTTCCTTCATGCTACAGAAGCGACATAATCCACTATCCGCTATGCCAATTTTATTTAAGTGGCTGCGGAGCCTACAAGAGGCCCGTCAGGATCCTCACGGTATTTTTCCCGTGAGTTATCATGAGTTTTAACCTCTTGCGGTTTTAGTTAGAGAGAAGGGCTTTTGCCTGCTTAAGTCCTGGTGTCTGTGCCCAGTGAAGCAGCCGTTTATTTTCCTCCTCCATTCTCAGCAGGTTCCGTACCACGTGGTTACCAATCCGACAGTATGGTTCGGGTCCGATTAGCGGTGTTGCTGCACCGGTCCTTGCTGGTCTATCTGCCAGCTCATTTCCAGGAATATTGTTATGTCCTGGAACCCATCTAATCGTGAGCTTATTCCTAGCACCTAATTTGTCTAGTGCAGTTCTCACTTCTTTGACCAGCCTTGATGTAATCTTGGCTCTACTTAATGCCCTTATCGCTGCATGACTGTCAGACAGGATCGAGATGCCCTTGTCGTGATAGTTATTTTGCTGATTGAACTCTGCACACCTTCCAATAGCACAGACTTCAGCTTTTTAATACCCTTTCGTCTACATAGGTTTAAAATCCAGAAGTTTTGGTACAAGTTTAACAAAAAAGTTGGCTTAAGTCCAGGATCTTAAACTTTAAATTTGTATGTCTCAGAGCTAAATCAGATCAATAGGTAATTATAATTTTCGAACATATATGTATATCTATATAAAATATATAAAAATTTTAGGGCGATGTTAATGATCTATATATTTGTAAGAGATTCTAGTCTATATTCCCTTTTCGAAAGGTTAAGAGGTTATAGGTTGCTGTTGGCTATGGTATTTAAGACATTTCACGATCAATTTATAACTATAGGGGGTCTCCCATTTTTTCGTCTCCATTATTTTTATTTTTGCACATACTTAATATACCCTTCACCTTTGGAAAAAAATTAAAAATCAATAAAATTTTGCCGATTAGGGCTCGATTCGATTTTAAGTCTTAAGGCCAGTTATCCTTATGTATGCTTTTGCTATTGAGGCGATTCGAATTAAGGCCTGTTAAATGCTATACTGGAATTATCTCCGAAATTTTTTATAAAGTTTGGTATTAATCGAACTATTCTTTTCACACTTATTTGCCATACAAACTAAGGCTGTAAACTTGTAGATAATAAATTGATTTGAAATTACTTAGGCATGAAGGCAGCGTAACAAAAATAGTTAACCTTATCTATCTACCTATCTTTACTACTATAAGGCTGCGAACCTTGCCGATCTCTTCAGAAGATGCGAGGTGCGACCGATACCAATAGAAATCAAAGCTCGCAAATGGGGTTGGATCGGTCACACGCTGCGCAAAGATTCTAGCGAAATATGCAGACAAGCTCTTGAATGGAAACCTCAAGTCCGTAGAAAGCAAGGGCGACCCAAAACAACATGGAAACGAAGCCTGCAAAAGAAACTGAAGAAGCAGGGAAATCATGGGGCGAAATCAAACTAACTGCAAGATACAGAACGAGATGGAAATGTTTTGTGGATGCCCTATGCTCCAACAGGAGTTAAAGGAACCCGCACATATAAGAAGTCGAAATCTTAATTTTGGCTCTCCTAGCTGTTTTAAACTTCAAGATCTATGCAGGTGGAAGGACTTTAATATAATTTGTTCCCTTGAAGGTAACTTTAGGGCGTCTCTGTATTTTACATTAATTTCCGTAAATTTAATATTCTTAAAGTACGAGCAATAAAAAAAATTATATTTTATTTAATAAAAGAGAAGCGTCATTTTTTTTTTTTAATTCTACGCTTTTTACCATATAATTTAAACAAACTTATTTGCTTGTTAGATTAAACTCTGAATATGAATATATTCATGAATATTCATTAATAAATATTTGCAATTAATAAAAAAATTTACAATATAAATATTGTTACAGAGATTGCTTTTAAAATCACGAATTTTTTTCACGCGTAATTAATTATCTGCTAAAAATTTGTGCTGCAAAGCCGAGCGAAAAAAGCCCGGTATGCAAATCTTTTACAGTGTGACCATGCATTTTTTGCAAGCCTCATGAACAAATTAAAGTAACCCCTGCATGAAAAAATCATTGAACAAAAAATGCGATACTTAAATACACTGAAATAAATTGCGCATATAAGCTGTTAATAAACTTCGGTATTTATATTATACTTGAACAGATTTTTTGTTAATCTACATGAAAAACATGTTTCACATTTCTATAGTATTATATACCTACTTATTTAACAATATACGTGTAAACATAAATATGCGCACTTTACATTTAATGGCATTTGTAGAGAATTTCCACTCATTTTAAGCCGCTCATAATCTCAGATTAAATGAAGCTTCGTGCTCTTTGAAGTTTGCATTATTTCATTATCAATTTGCACACATTTACACAGATACGTGTCCATTTGTGTGTTTGTATTGGTGTATTACAGGCGTTGCCATGACATTTTGCTAAAGTGGAGACCACACAAACGAGTATATATGTACTTTATATATATACTTAGTATATACTGGATACAGAGTAGCCACTGAACTAATCTACATAATTAAGGCACTAAACTTGGTCTACTCGAGTCCTATTAAGCTATTTGCTACTAAACAGCTGTTTCTTTAGTGATTTTATTAGCATTCAAAACAGTTGGACAATTAATTCCATTAAAGGTTGCCACACTCGAGTTGAGCGTTGCCATACCAGCCAGTTTCCCACACCAATTTGGCAACGCTTATTAAACCAACGCCAAAGACAATTTTAACATTGCATTCCATTCATTCAACTTTCCATAACACAAATCATAAAATTTTTTTTTTAATTTTTGAATTGGCTTTATTATTTGTACTTACAACGAAATTGTGGATGCCAGGGGTAAACTCCACATGGTCATTGCTAATGCGATTATTTTAGCTTTGACAGAGTTTGGGGTAGTTGTGGACTTAACCTAATGTAATTAGCCAAAAGCTAATGGCAATAAAAGTTGGCAATGTAACTGCTGCTAAAGCTGCTGATAAGCAAATGGAATAACATTCATTTCTCCAAGTTGCTAGTTAATTGATTGTGGCTATCTTTTTTTTGGGGGAGGGCTGTGGGCACACTGAAACTTCTGGTCATATTAACTAATTACATTAATGGACAATTTTATCATTTTAAGTGATGTCTTGGTTAATAAAACTTAATGCACAATCATGGTAGGTATAAAGTTGTCAGCGATTTTAGGAGTTTCTTTAAAAAACAATTGTATGAATTAAAATGAGTAAATTCGAGATTAAAGTAGTGAAGTAATAGTTTAATACCCATTTGAATGTAAGTATGAATAATGGCTTATCTCGATGCGGAGATATTCCAGTATCTCTGGGAACGAATAAATTAATAAGCTGGCGAAAGGCGGTTCTTCTCTGACATCACCAAACAGCTGATATTCTTATCATATTTGACGAGAGATTTGACGAATCGCAGACTGGTGTATCAGTGGAGTTGGCCTCTAACTTGGATAGTTGTAAGACAATCTCCCAATACTGTCTGGGTAACTTAAGAGACTCAAGAAGCGTTTGAGCAACATGTACATCGTGAATTCCATAATGTGTAGGTTTCGTTGAGACCAAATCCTCCCAACACACACTTACGGAGTGTGAAGTTCTAGCGTCAAGTATCCCTCTTTGGCTGACATAGAATCATCTATAGGCACGTCCTATATCTTCGCTTTTCTCTCCGAACAACATTATAGATGGCGTACGTTAAAATCGGGCGCGGACGACTTACCACCACATTGCAATTAAATCCGATATAAAAACAGTCGAATTTGGCACCAAAAATTTTTTTTTGACCGATCGGTCCTATGGGGGCTATATGATATAGTCAACCGATTTTGATAAAATTTGGTACAGTGATTGGGAACTCTTAAAAACTTTGTGGTTACGATATCTTCATAAACAAACGAATTATTTATCTAAAACTTTTGGGGTTTTTCGAGGTCCTCTGAAACACACCTATGGGAGCTATATAATATATACCCGATATCAAAAATATAAAATAAACTTGCATCCCCTGACATAATAACGCATCTAATCTGAAAATTTGGTTGCTCTTGCTCTTACCATCTCTGAGATCTAGGCGTTCATACAGATAGACAGAAAGACGGTCAGACAGACAGACAGACGGACATGGGTATATCGACATCTCTAGTCACACCGATCATACTTTGGGTAACTTTGGGGGGTCTCCGACGTCTCCTTCTGTATGTTACATACATTTTCGGGTTGCACAAACTTAATATACCCTTTGTACCATACGGTACAGGGTATAAAAACCTTAGTGGGCAAAACGATGCTGTCGTTGTTTGTTTTGACTGTGGTGCTATGGTAGACAAAATCCTTGATAACATCAATAGTTTTTAACCACTATCTGATCGTCTAACCGCTGTTTCTCTCTACTCAAAGAACACATGTATCTCGTCTCTCATTTACCACCAGACCCATCCAGGCAGATTCATTTTCAATAGTTGCAAAAGCTCCGATAACATATCGCTAATAATATTAATATAATATTAGGGTAAATAAATAAATAAATAAATAAATAAATATCGCTAGTCTTGGCAGATGATGTCTATATCATACGCAAAAAAATTAAAAGGCTTGGCATATAGTAGATCCTCTCCTAGCTTGACGCAGCTGCTACTTTACGTCATTCTGCTCAATCGCATCAACTTTCAAAGTATACTGAACTCAGACAAAGTGGCGTATACGCAATCTTTTAACGGGTTATTAAATGCTGCTTTATAATCGACAAAAAGATGTTAGGTGTCGATTTGTTGTTCGTGGGTCTTTTCCAGGCTTTAGTGTAGTGTAAACATTTGATCAATGGTGGACTTGTCTGGCCTAAAGGCGCACTGATAAGAATCACCATATAACCATCCCAAAAAATAGAGAGCTCTAGGGCTAATGGTTCCTTGGGATTGCAGCGTATGGCTTAATTGCAAAATGTAAACGATGAGGTAACCAACTTTTAGAGTTATCATCATATTATAGATATCTAGAACAGGAGCTGTCAAAGCTCGACACCGTTCAAACAAAATGCGCACTACTTATGTTTTTCATTTAACAAACATTTAATACAGTATATTATTCACTCTTAACTCATCTTAGTTTATGTTGTACTCTCATTAACTTCATTATTTCTTAACAGCTTAATAAATTCACGTCTTAACACTCTGGCTGCTCTCTCAATACTCCGCACTGCTGCTTTAGTGCTGCCAACTCATGTCTTTCCGTACTTTACTAAAACTGCCAACTTCTTTACTTAAGGTCAACTACTAAGCTGCCGACCGCCATTCCCACAGATATATTTTTTTTGGGCTTTTGGGTGTAACTGCTCGGATGTTGTAAAAATAAATAGTACCAGATCATAGAAACAATTTTTAAATGACTTTTACTACAATTAAGAAGCGTCCAATTCCTTTCCTTTGAGTGTATTTTGACTTTTAGTTAATATCTTTTTGTGGGATTAAGGGCACTAATCTCGACAGTCATTGATCAATCCGACTTACCTTAATCGTCAAAAATTGTGGAGATAGTATGATTGATTTTGGATTTGAGACCACTTTTTTCCATAAATGAGTTTCTTAAATAAAAAATAGTCAATACTCGATTTTGCTTTATCAATCTATGTTGGCATAGACCAACCACTTCCAAAAAAAAAAAGTGCAAAGGCGTCAAATCACACGGTCTCGAGCATGGTGTTTATTTTTTGATATTGCTTTGTTTATCGTGCAGTGTGGCTTCAGCCTATTGATACCAATTGTCTTGGTGAAAATTCTCAAGCACTTAAACGAACACCCTATAGAAGCATTTATTTGCCGAAAGTATTCGTTGAAATATGATAAACAAACATTCGAGTCTTGTTGTTTTAGACAAGACTAGCACTTCCGCGTTTCGTTAAATAATTGACTTTTTTTTCAAGAGATTTGTTTTTGCTTCCGCACATCAAAGACAAAAAACGTGGACAACAATTTACGGCACAAAAACAGCCTTTGAAGCGCCCAAAGACCATTTTTGGGAGCGACCATGATAATGGATTCAATCAATCAATTTAAAAAAATGTTTTTCAATGATTAATGAAGAATATTTCTTATTAATTGCAGTAATATAAAAGGTGGCTCTTATCAGCACTTTGCATTTTTACCATTTTGCAATGTAAAAATATAGAAAAATGTTTTCCAATCGAAAGAGTGCAAAATATTACAAGACACATTTGATATTAATAGGTTATATCTTCACAGAGGTTTTTATCTAAACAATATTAATCATTTAAAAAAATTTGTTAATTATATTTGAATATTTCATATTTTGAGGATAACATCATTTCAAATAAACTTTATAACTCATTCCAAATGTCCTGCACTTAATTAAAGCAGATTTAAGCTTCTAAAAGTTAACTAGGTCACTTGAATAACTTTTATTTCATCTGTTGAATGCAATTAGTATAAAAGCCAATTTTCGTAAGATATATTTCATTATTATGTAACGTAGGTACCTTGGTAATGCCAAACTTAATTTATTTGTAAATTGTTGATCATATAAGGTCATTTTCTGCCACAAACTGTCACTAATTTGTTGCACAAACAAATGCAAAATTAACAAGGTACTTAGTGCTCAATTTAACAAAACAAATTAACTGAAATACTAGTACAAGTATCTATGTTTATAAACTGAGACTTTTGTTCATGCATTTCAAATTCAAACTACAAGATTTAAAGCTTCTCAAAGTTTGTGATACTGAAATAAGAGCTTAAGATATGCCATGTGAAATAGGGCTTACTTAATGGCACAGGCAGTTAGCCATTAAGTTGGCTGTCAATTGGATTTTATGGCTCGTCATCAATTTGTATATGCCGAGGATTTGCTGGCTGATAGATTGAAGTTGGTTAAATGCAAAGTTAGTTCATGGCTGTTGACATTTGTTGAGGAGATAGATACTCGTTAAGGGCGAAGAACATACCAACCGGGTACTCTAGAGAACTTTGCATGTTCATATCAAACAATGTGATTTATAGCATTTGTTGTTGTTAATTGCTCTGTACAGATTGAGTTGTCCTTTTGGTATTTTTCAAAAACAAAAGCTAATTCAAATGATTGCACACAGTGCGTATGCTTGATATATGAGACAAAGCCAATGTTGCTTAACAAGCGCAAATAAAGATTTCTCTTTCCGTTTCTTTGTCGCTCTCTTTGTGTGTGTTTGTTTATCTCTTACGCTTATTTAAACACATTGAATGAATGTGAATGGGCATTAACCGCAAAGACGATTATGTACAGTAACCAAAAAATAACCATCTACTCGAAGATTATATTAAAGCTTCAAGTTTATTGTGTTCTAGAAATACTAAAAATTTAATTTATAGACATGTTGTGGTTTTTGAGTTTATAAAGAATTCAGAAAATTTACTAAGCCATGGGATTTTTTGAAGATGTGAAAAAGGTGTTCGCACCGACAACATCTAACATTTAAAATCTAACAGCGAACATCTAACAGCGAACATCTAACATCTAACATCTTGCTGTCATATTGACAGGCTGACACGCAAAATCAGCAAATTATGGAGAAAATTCAAAAATATGGATTTAAAACAAAAGTTAGATGTTATTCTATGTGTCGCTCAACAACAGCAACAGTTAATAAGAAATGTTTTTATGTTATTAAGTAATAACTTTTGTCCTGACTTCGGACCAGGTTCCTCCCGCCATTTCTGCGTGAATATGTGAACTTTTACGAACACCTCCTAGATCAGAAATATTTTCCGACCATAGATCTAAAAGGTGTCTCTCCGTATGCAGCTGCAATTTAAAAATATTTTAATACAATTTGATTAAAAAAATACTCAATTTATTTTTTACTTACAAGTGCTCGGTTTCTGTTCCATTTTGTTTTGACGTTTAAAAGTTGCCAGTCTTTTTCGTTAATTAATAATCAGTTATCGATAACTCGATAAATAATCATAATATTGCAATAAAAAAATTTACATAGCTAATATTGGCAAGTACTAGCTCTCACGCATAGGTAAAAATCAGCACGCTTCACTAATTTTCGCCCTATACTGTATGTTATTGTTTACATACTATATTTTCCCATTTGTATGCATATTATGGACCAAGGGACAAGGGACTTGACATTTTTGACGATGTCTTAAGTGACTTTTTTTCGATTGTGCTAATTTTTTGTATATAAATGCCAAATCATATCATTTTTCAGATCATTGGATTCAACATCATGGTTGAAAATCTCGAAGCTCTGCAGGGAAAGAAAGAAAATATCGACAACAAAAGCGAAAAAAAAGGGAATCTATGCGTGAGGCGTCAGATTCTGCCGCTTAGTATTGCCCCCATGATTTCTCATACTAAATTTGGTTGCTCTATCTTTTATATTAATACATGGGCTGCTCCATATATTCGTATCATATCCTTCTATACTCCCATTCGATTGTCCCTGTATTTTGTATCCCTCCATGCTTCTGTCCCTCTATCACTCTACCTTCTATCCATCCATTCTACTGTCCTTTCGCTCTATCCTTCCATTCTTCTGTTCTTCAAGCCTTCTACACTTCCGTAGATAGAGGAATAGAAGAAAAGCCCATTTCCAAAATAAATGGAGCGTATATGAAGGCTTTGCCCCCTGCTTGCTGCATAAGCGAAATCTGTACTCGATTCCCCACCACCATTGAGGCAGCGGATTAAGTAGATTTTTTTCAGTTTCACATCTTTTCATTAATCCTTAAAAAGAACGCAAGCCCCACATTGCAAGTCAATTTCATAAAAAAAATGTTTGGCCACACTAAACATAACTCGCAATTTCCTTCATTTGGGGGACGATTTAATCATAGTTTACTTGTGGATTTGGGTATTTTTTGTATTTAAATTATTTGGTAAATTAAACTTAGTTAAGAAAGATAGATTGCTAAACCAATTCTTACAAATCCAACTTTGTACATAATTGCATTTAAGCTGCTCCCCCAAAAGGATGAGAGTCATCTGTAGATTTAAACGAGTCAAGGAAGTCATTTTGGTAAAAAGTAATAATTTAAAGCTTTTACTTTTACTGCACAGTCTCTTTAATGTGCTTTAAAAAATATGTGAATAATCGTTAAGAGATAAGCAAAGTGTTTTTCACTTAAATCTGTTTTGTTTTATTTTAAATGAACTTAAGTAAATGGTTTATAAAAAGTTTATGCAGAAGTTGTTTTTCCATGGAAATCAGACACTTGTGTGTGCACTTTGTATTAAAATATTGAAGAGCAAAATCTACAAGGAAAATTTAAAGTATTAGTTTGCAGCTTATCAATTTCTGAATGCATTTCAAAGTGCACCAAAATTGCAATTTAAAACTTAAAATTTAGTAAGTTGATATATATTTATTTTTAATGCTTTTATTACACAGCCACAATAACAAAATTATGTACTTAACTCTATGCGATAAAACTGAATCTTCCACAAATAATAATTTCCAGGAGCATGAGGATCTCTATTAACCCTAGGATGTGGAACAAGTGGTACTACTGGGCCTCGCGAGGCCCATAAGCCATAGTCAGCTGTCCTTACGATTTTCGTCCAGCAATGTATCCCATCGACAGCTGCTATTTGGGTAGAAGTATTGTATGATGGTATACCTGTGTGTGGGTGTCTTTAATAACTGTTCGAAGAAAACAGGGACCTACAGTTTGTAGCCGAATCCGAACGGCGGTGTCTTGAATTAATCGACATTTTCTTGGGCAAATAGCATCTATCTACAGAATGGACCAATAGCTTCTGCATTTAAGCCTAACCCCCAAAAAATTTCAAAAATTTCAGATAGTTCCAAAAGCGACCAGTTCGTTCTGAATCCATTGGGCAGCGATTCTAAACATTAATGTTAGCCGAATCCAATCTAATCCAGCCATATCTTACCTCTAGTTCTACTTTAGTTCATGCACAACTTGGAGAATGCATTTTTGCTTATGAAACCTTATGGATTATAAATATAATTTTACATATTTAAATCTTTGACAATTTTCGACAATGGATTTTACGAGGCAGAACCAGCCTACCTAACATGCTTGTGTTGGTTAATTGTCGAAAAGCTTGAAAAAAACTTTTTTTTTTTTTTTTTTTTTTGTTATAAAATGTGTATATTTTATTAAACAATAATATAAAATTTGTGTACTACTACCTAAAAATGACAACTTAAACAAATTATAAGTTATATAAAAAACAAAGATAATTAATGACTAAAAAGAAACATTAATATATACACAACAAAACTAAACATTACAATATTCTTTAATTACTAAAGATTAATATTATTATTATTGAAGATTTTATATAAATTTACTAAAGGATTCTCCTTGGGAGATCCTGTGGGTGGCACCGTTTTAATCTTCTCATTCGTGATCTGGAAGACGGTCTTTCTGAATTTAGCAGTCGTGCTAGCAAATTTGGATGAGATCCAAGACGCTCTAAATACTTTTTGGCCTGCAATTGGATTACATCTCCTATTTTAGGCACCCTCAAATCTTTTTCTATATCCCTAGTACGCATATACCAGGGAGCGCCGCACAAATTTCTTAATATTTTGCTCTGTACAACTCTGATTTTATTTAAGTTCGATTTCGCTGCAATTCCGTAAATTTGAATCGCGTACTTCCATATTGGGCTTAAAATAGATTTGTAGATCGAAACTTTATTAAATAAGGAAAGCTTATTTCTGGGAGCCAGCAACCATGACATTTTCCTCGCTATGGATTGCACAGTTTTTTGCACCATTGTAATGTGCCTCGAGAAGGTTAGCCCCCTGTCCAGAATAACGCCCAGATATTTGTGCGCAGTTTCATGACGCAATGCAGAGCCGAGCATTGATATACGAGACGAATTTCGCCTGTTCGTAAAGGTGACATTGGCGCACTTGCTGGTGTTGATGCCGATATTCCACATTAGCGCCCACTTCTCGAAGCTGTCTACATATTCTGGGCAGGGCAGGGCTTCTGTGGCCACATCAAGACAGGAGCATCTGGTCAGCACAGCTGCATCGTCAGCATAGGTTGCAATGAGGACATCGCTCTCCTCTACGGCAGATACCGACTCTGATGTTGGCATATCGGCAGTGTAAATTGAATAAAGTGTGGGACCAAGTACACTACCTTGCGGGACACCAGCACAAATGCTTCTGTTGACTGATTTTGCGCCGTCAACTGCTACACAAAAAGTCCTATTACTTAGAAAGCTACTTGTTATTTGAAAAAGTTGTGGAGTAAGTAAACGCTTCAATTTATACAAAAGGCCACAATGCCACACTCGATCGAAAGCTTGCTATATATCCATAAACACTGCGACAGCGTACTCTTTGTGCTCCATGGCCTCCAAGGCGAAGTTAACAACTCGATGAAGTTGTTCTGGCGTGCCGTGACTTTTTCGAAAACCGAACTGCCATTTAGGTATAGCTTCAGTCACGCTCGTCAACTGTAGAATTCTGTCAAGAATGACCCTCTCCAACATTTTTCCTAATGATGGTAGCAGACTAATTGGACGATATGCATCCACATTTGTGGGCTGCTTTTCCGGTTTCGGGATCATGGTGATCAAAGCAGTTTTCCAAGCACGTGGAAAGTATCCCAGTCTTAGAGCAGTGTTAAAAAGTAGGACTATGAATAACAGCGCCTTGGTAGGAAGTAGCTTTAGAGTTCGATTATCTAGAAGGTCCCCTCCCGGTGTTTTTTTGGGTTTTAGTTTCCTGACTTGTAGCACCACTTCTTGTAATGTGACTGGACTAGACGGCAGAGACGTTTGGAAAGGTTCTTGTAAAGCTGTACTGATCACTCCACGAGTTTCTTCAGAGGTAAGTTGAATAAATCAATTTTAAAAAAATTACAAAAATTACTCAATTCAGTTTTATATTTAAATATTAAAACCATTAAAAAGGGCTTACATGAATGGAACATAATAATTACTTGTTTCCTATTTTCAATTTATTAAGCAAAAATTTTTACACAAAAAAGAGCCTTTCAAATTTTTTATAGTATTGCAAATAAAATTAGTTTTACAAATTTTTTTTATCAAAACATTGCAATCAATCAGACAATAGCAAAAAGTTTATTCATATATATTTGTTATTATGTATTGAATTGTTTTGTTTAAATGCATATTGTAACACATTTTGTAGAAATAAAATAACATTTTCTGTTTATTTGTTTGACGGTTTTTGTCAATAAAAATCTGAAATACTGAATATTTTTAGTTTTGATTAAAAAATAAAAACAAAATGTGAATCTCTCGGAATGGTGACCGACAGCGAGATACACTGCATCCAAGTAATTATTTGCTGAAAATTTCGCATTGATTGAGGATCTTATAAAGGGTCATCAATCTTGAGGTTATTTTTTAATAAAGATTTTTTGATAAACCACGCGTGAGTACTGTCAAGTTGCCATGTGTTTTTAATTCAGTTTTCATTGCCATTTCATCATGGAAAAAGTAACACCCGAACAACGTTTACAAATCGTACAATTATATAACGAAAATTCGCGTTCTATTAAGAATTTCTTTCGCGCGCTTAGGCCATTTTATGGTCGCCATAATCGACCTACTGAGACCACTATTCGCCATACCATCATCAAATTTGAGACCCAATATTCAAGATTGGATGACACTCCACCGAATAGACCTCGTCCAGCGAGTAGTTTATGGGCCGGTGGAATCATCGGAGAGACGAGATCTCGACGACGTTTGGTTTCAACAAGACGGCGCTACTTGCCACACAGCCCGTGAAACAATGGACATATTGAGGAACCAATTCGATACAATTAATTTCACGCTCCGGACCGGTGAATTGGCCACCAAGATCGTGTGATATCACACCGTTAAGAGTGTAATCCAGCTACGATTGAAGCATTAGAGGCCAACATTACCCGTGTTATTCGCGAAAAATCTCGCGAGATACCGCCGACTATGCTTGGCCGAACTACGGCGCAGTTGCGGCCAACATTTGAAAGGGATTATTTTTAAAAGGCGCATGGCAAGAATGGATCTTTCTATTGATAATAAAGATTTTCAGATTCATTTAAAATTTTTTTCAAGAACGATGACCCCTTACAAGGGGTGATTGGGTACTACCACAGGAGTGTGATGGTGCCTGTAACTAAAATTAAGCATACGACACGTTGTGCACTAAAGAGACAAACAAAATTTGTTTGTTTTATGTGTATAAACAAGTTTTGAACAGGTGACTGTAAGCCACGAAATTATCCCACGTGGGAAAGGGTTAAGACATGTGTAGGACTCGGCAAAGTTCAGCTCGGCACTCAAGCGTCTCTTTTAGTGACATTTTGTATCTCTATTTTTAATGGTCTCTGAGATCTGGACAGCCGTTTAGATGGTTACATTGCACAAATCTCGCATAGCATTAATCCAAAGCATATAGTGTATCAAAACTGTTCCCTATAAAAGTAAAGCTTTCTCGTTTTAAATTTTATTTATGCGTTTAAAGAGCTCGTAAATAACAGTCGACCGTTTTTTCCTTTGCGGTCTACTCGCAACCACAACCGAAAAAACCATGCACGCTTGCTCTCTCTCTGAGCATAACACTTCGCTTCGCTTTATTTCGGTTTTCAGCTGAGTGTTAACAGTTGAGCAGTTCTTGTTACGCTCTTTCAATAACATCTTATTGAGAGCGAAATGATTGAGCGCTCGCACATAAGCATCAGCAGACCAACCGAAAAAATAAATGTCAGCGCAAACGGTCTTTTACGTTTTAATTTGCTTTGTTGAGAATGCTGCACTTTTTGTGTCGGTCCATTTATCTCGAATTCTATAAGTCGTACAAAAAAACTTTCAAGACAAAAAATTATGAAAATTGAATTTCGAGTTTTATTTGTATTGGAAGGTATACCCAGAAGTTCATATTTTCAGCAGTAGATGGCGCCAAATTTAAAACGCAGTTTTTCGTATTTTTACCCACCCCCTTGCCATTTTTCGCTTTTGGTGTGTATCAAAATATTGTAGATCTCAAAAAAGTACACAAGACTGGTTTTTAAATCGTGTAAGTATCTCCAGTAGTTTCCAAGTTATAACGCTTTAAAGTCTGCCCGTGCCTTGAAAAACATATGTTACTAACAAGCCCAAACAGACGCCTCACTCACATACACGCATACAAACGCAAAAGACCTTTATTTTTTCTCTCGCGACCAAACGGTTGGCGAATAACCAGAGCAAAGGTAAAACAAAATATCGGTTATTCGTTGAGCGCAGACCGATTTATTAAAAGAGCAATGTGAACGGTTGCTCTCCGAGACATTGCTCAAAAACTCAGTAAATAAGAGTTATTTTTGGACAACGCAAAACGGTCGACCTTTTTGACGAGCTCTTTATACACTTTATACACAAAAATGAATAGAATAATTTTCGAAGCTCTTTTTTTATTATTTGCAATTAGATTTAGATTTGTTTGATGTGGATATATGAATGGTTTATTTTTTGTTTTTAGAATCGTCAACGTTGGCCAAATTAGATTTTGTCTTTGATTGTGGTCACACGTGTGTGTTGCTCTGTGTGTGTGAACCAGCAGCTTGTTAGCTTTCTATAAATGTCAGTCTAATGTTTATTTTGATTATATCTTATGTCTGCTATAAATCAGACAACTGTAAGTTGTTTCTCTTAAATTATGTGTCTAGCAGCAAAGAAATTTGTATTTGTCTCTTTAGTGTGAAATGTGGCGTATGCTAGATTTTATTTATAGGCACCATGACGCCATTTTGTGGTTTGCATGCGTGTTAACAATTAACGAATTATTAAATTAAATGCTGCCTATCAACAAATTATTACCAATTGTGCAGACTTGAGTTAATTATAAAGCTGGGCTGAGGCAATGCGGCGCCAATTAGCGAAAAAAAAAAAAAAACAAAGCCAACAGTAAGACTTTAAGCCTTAAAGGACGTTTCGCCAGCCTAATAAAGAGATACATATAAAACGAAATAAATTCAACCCACGCTCTTTAACCGAACCAGAGTTCAGGTACAATAAACAATTAATTAATGAGCTTCAGCTATGCTGCAGTCAATAAACATTTTTGTTGTGGGCAGGATAATGGCGCTCTACTGTGTAGCCTAAAGCCATTGACACAATTATTACCAAAGTTGCTGTTGTTGGCCATGAAAACTTGGTCATAACCTTTTACTTCTGAATCTTTTGTCAATTGTATACGTTATTCAATATTTTGATAAGAAATGACAAGCAGTGTTGTTAAGCGAATGGGCAGAATAAGAAGTACAAGAAAAAGGCCAGGTTTGGAGTGACAGCTAGGTATGGGCGCGTGATTTATGCGTGAGTCGTGCATCTGTAGCATACGTACCAAGGAGACTTTGTCATCGCCGTTATTTATTTCTGTGCTTAGTGTGGCCGTATATTAATATTTAATTTTTTGCCGCTAGGTGCCGCGCGTGGCAACCAGGTGGCGAAGCCTTTTAGTGTACACAATTCAACTACACAAAAACAAAGCAATAACTGACTGCTGCGTCAAAAAAAAAGAAAATAATTACTTTTGGGATAATACAGTTATACCTGGTAGCTAATTCTTTCATTCCCCATACTGCCAAGAAATATGCAGACTACTTTACGTGTAAATAAATTTTGCCAGATTTTTTGTTTTTAACCAGTATATTATTAGTCAACGATAAACTTCAAACATGATTTTTCTAGTTGGTTTGGTTTTTGGACTTAGATAAGTACTGCATCGGACAGCAATTCGTAGCCAACGAAATCCTTTGCAATGCGCACTCCAATCAAAAACATGGCAAAGCTCTTCACCAACATCCTGCGACGAAAAAAAAATGTTGTATCTTAAGTGGTCTTAAAATTTTCGTTACTCACCACTGAAATTTGTTTTGATAAATACTTTTAGCAATAGCTAGCGGATAATTACATATATATTCGATTTCTTTAGCCATTTTGCTGCAATTTTTTAAAAATATTATTTTATTCTTAAAGCTTTTAGAAAGTTGTTGTCGACGTTGAGAAAACTATTTCAGGACTGAGCTATAACTACTGAAAAATGTGTCGACATTAAACTCTGTTGACATATTTAGAAAAGCTTACTGCTAACAAAAACTTGCAATAATTTAAAAGGGAATCAGTGCTGCATTTGAAAAAATGTCAAATAAATTAGTAGCGTCTTTATGTAGCTACATTTTCTTGTACTTTGTTTGAAAACAAAAACTTACTTAATATGGAGGTAGTAGCGCCTGAGGATGCAGAAAGCAACACAGAAAATGACAGCGATGGCGAGGAGAAGATGTCTAAAAAGTCATCCTAAGGGTGTTTATACCAATTTAAAAGAAGATGTTTTAGAAAAAAGACAACAAATTACAACTGTTTTACAACACTGGGTTTTTTGTGAACAAATTTTTGCATGTTCTTCAATGCGGTATGCACTAATGAGGTAAAGATGAAAAAGGGTCTTTGTTTTGAGAAATTTGTAAATATGAAATTGTTGTTGCATAAACTTTTTTGATACTTTACAACAAAATCGACTGGGCATCACCAAAAGCTATTGGTTTTATCAATATGAGCTTTAATGGTCGCAGCAAATGCTTTTTTGTTGTTTTATTTATAGCTTGGAACTCTTTCAGATAATTAAATTTATTAAGAAAACAGGTTTGATAAAAGGAAAATCCCAATATTCGCAGTGCATTACTTTCCTGTATTAAAATGAAATTCGGACTAGTTTTAAGCGACAACAAAAATATCTTTTTTGAAAAAAAAAAATTAGAGATGAAAATGTTTTTGAACAGATAGATAGATAGATTACATATTTTGCCTCAAGTTGGATTTTTTTAAATCTCTAGAAAAATAATCGAAATGTAGTGCTGTAGTCGTGATTTTTCGTGCATGGTTCCATAACATCTACAGTTCCTATCCCATTTCGAAAATCTTAGACTCGAAATGTTCGTAAAAAAAAGTCTCTTTCAGCTTAAAGCTTAACATAATTTTTAAAAAATTTTTTTCGTTAATAAAAAGCATACCGAAAGTGTGTAATTTTGGAAAATGGTTGCCTGTACCTTCGATAATTTTTACTTAAACTGTACATATTCACTGGAAAGAGCACATCAATGCCTTTGGATCTATACGTCTTTCATGTCGATACAAAATTTTGTTCACGAGATATAGAGGAATAACTGAAAAAAGTACCTAAAAATATGTTTTTCGAAAATATCTCGAAAATAGTGCTTAAGATAAAAAAAAGGTTGCCATTTTCGTGATTCTGAACCCCAAATCACCCTAAAAAACATGTTTTCAAGAAGGTTCACTCGATGACCCTTAAATTTGTAAACTAGTGTTATCGGTGCCCGAGGAGTCTACTATGAGTTACTTATAGAGTTATGTTGTTGCACTTATATTAATGTTAAACCACATGCAGATTTGAGACAAAAGTAATTAGAGCAGGACAAATGTAAACTGCTGCTGAACGAAGTCCCATTGTAGCTGCTATAAAGGGAACGAGAAGGCAGTATGAAAAACGAAAAAAGAAGCTGTGTGACAGTTTGAGTTTGGCCACGGCAGCCTACAGCACGGGAAATTCGTTGTTACGCACAGTTTCTATCAAATACAAAATGGCAAAACTAGCTTGAAAATAATCCTGACCCGACATATTCATATTTTTTGCGCCAAAAGTTAGTTTGTTTTATTGCTTCAGTACTCTGTTTTTGGAACTACATATGTATATAATCCCTACTTTTACAAATTAAATTTGTTACGTAAACTTGCCCATCTCCAGCTGCCTATTTGAATAATAGTAGTATTATCTTCCATAGCAACACTTCCGGCTACTCTCTACGCCTCTGCCATTTCCTTAAGGACCGCACACAATGGCTTTGTTTTCTTTTCGAAGTACACAAAGCTGTCATCTATATAAAGAAAACCAGCCCGGACAATTCTGGCAGCCAATTATAGAACATCTTTTGTGCATAATTTTAGTTGTTTTGCATTGACTTTGTTGCCAGAGATACAATTAAAATAATAGGCAGGTTATGAAAAAATATGGAGATACACTTGTTCATGATTTTCAATATGAAATGTTAAAACGCTTCGTAGGACTAATGACAATTCGCCATTTTGAAATACGCCATTGCCGTGCTTTGTAATCATATGCAACGTTAGCCAAATGAATGAAACGAATGAAATGACTAGAAGAAGCGAATAATGCAAACATTTTTCAATTTTCTGTTAACAACGAAAAGCAATTACAAAACAAACTCTACGCTCAAAGCCAACAATAAAACGTACAGAGAGTGTAATGTATGAGTGAGAGGGCAAGAGACAGACATATAGCACACACACAAGCTCATGCACATGAGTGAGCAACTGTCTGTCCCGCTTTGATTAGAAACGTTTATTGTGATAACCCGTTTGGATTTGGTTCGACGGCTTGGATTTATCCAATGCAACGTTATGCACTTAAAACAGGGTTGCCAAATGGTTTTCTAGAGAAAAGTAATTTCATGCATTCCGAGAACAGTTTACTTTTAAACACTGGAGTTTGTGGTAAACAGAATTGCATATACGAAATTCTGTTGCAAAAACTGCAACAAATTTGTAGCGAGAGAGATGAGTCGAGATTTTTTTAAAATAGTTTTATAAATGAATTTTGGATGAAGAATTTTTATATTTTTTATACCCTGTACCGTATGGTACAAAGGGTATATTGTGTTTGTGCAAGCCGAAAATGTATGTAACGTACAGAAGGAGAGGTCGGAGACCCCCAAAGTTACCTAAAGTATGATCAGAGTGACTAGAGAAGTCGATATACCCATGTCCGTCTGTCCGTCTTTCCGTATGAACGCCTAGATCTCAGAGATGGTAAGAGCTAGAGCAACCAAACTTTCAGATAAGATCCCTCATTAATCCATAGGAGACAAGTTTATTTTATTTTTTTGATATCGGGACTACATTATATAGCTCCCATAGGGGTGTTTCAGAGGACCTCGATAAAAAGCAAAAGTTTTAGATGGATAATTCGTTTGTTTATGAAGATATCATAACCAAATTTGGCAATCGGAAGTTTTTTTGAAACCCCCAGCACTGTACCAAATTTTATCAAAATCGGTTGACTATATCATATAGGTCCCATAGGATCGATCGGTCGAAAATTTGTTTTTTGTACAAAATTCGTTGTGTTTCGTTTGTTTGTGAAGATATTGTAACCAAATTTGAAATTAAGACGTTTTTTAGAGTTCACAAGCACTGTACCAAATTTGATCAAAATCGGTTGACTATATCATATAGCTCCCATAGGACCAATGGGTCAAAAAATCGTGATTTATACAAAATTCGTTGTGTTTCGTTTATTTGTAAAGATATTGTAACCAAATTTGGCATTCAGAAGTTTTTTTAGAGATTTTCAACACTGTACCAAATTCTATCAAAATCGGTTGACTATATCATATAGCTCCCATAGGGCCAATCGGTCAAAAAAACGTTTCTTGCACAAAATTTGTTGTGTTTCGTTTGTTTGTGAAGATATTGTAACCAAATTCGGCATTCAGAAGTTTTTTTAGAGATTTTCAACACTGTACCAAATTCTATCAAAATCGGTTGACTATATCATATAGCTCCCATAGGGCCGATCGGTCGAAAAAAAGTTTTTGATTAAAAATTCGTCTGTTTTTGGTTTTTTATGAAGGTATCATAATCTAATTTGGCAATCAAATGTATTTTGATGTTCGTAAGCAATTTACAGGATTTTATTGCAAGCAGTGGTACAGGGTATCCCAAAGTCGTCCGCGCCCGACTTTAACGTACGCCATTTTTATTTATGGATGTTTGAAAATAAACATGAAATTTTAAGGAAGAGGAATGCGATTTTTTGAGTTTTACACATGATTTTCTTTGAAAATTTTTTTATTTTAAGAACTCCGAATAAATAGTTTCTAATGTTTCGAGTTTGAATATAAAGGTAATATGAGGTCTTAAACTTAGAAAGCCCCAAAAATCGAACTATTTTGAAAGTTATGTTCAAGTCCTAACGTGCTGAGGTTTTTTAGACTTGGGATTCAGTAAATCTAAAAGCATATCGTAAACATTGCCAGAACTCAAAACCCGAAGTACTATTTTTTTTTCTTTGACTATTCTAGTTAAGCCGGAGATACAGAAAAACATCGTGGGTTAAACGAGTTTGAAAAAAAAATTTAGTGCGGTTCTTCAAGGTTGTTTTAGAAAAGTATTGAGTTTGGTGTTTTTGGATTCGGCTCAAATTCAACGCGTTAAAAAAATATTCTAAGCATGGTTGACCACGAATCCTAAAAATCCATTTATTTTTTGTGTGGCTGTGGAATCTAAGGACTTTTTTATTTTTATAGTCGCATTTTAGAGCTAGTTTATAAATTATTTTTTTTTTTGAATTCTTGATTTTTTATATACTATGAAATTAATAATGTGGCTCAAAATGTAATTTAAAAAAAAAATCGTCTCCATTGGAGTTCTGAAACACAATTTAAAAAAAATTAAAAAAATGAAATAAAAAAATTTACAAAAAAAAAAAAATTAAAAAAAAAAAAATTTCTTTTATTTAAAACCATATTTTTAAACTGAATCCGTTTAACTTTCACAAGAGTCGTCCAGATATATATAAATACAAATAAAGAGTATATTATATTTTCATAACTGAACAAAAAAAAAGCGAGTTCTTATCAAATTTTGCTTAGCCAAAAAAAACCTACTTGGTTTTTTTTTACCAAATGTTTTGGATCAGTCAATTTTTGAAGTTTTCATTAGATTTTCATGATTTTCGGACTAACACTAAATCTATACAAACTTTCTTATAAACTGTCAGACTGAGGGATATGTCTATATCAGTCTTATACAGCATGGTAATTTTCCAAGCTCGGGGTACTCATGCTATTTGCTCAATCATTCTTCAGTATCTCCTTAATTCTATACTTTTTGTTTGTAGAACAAATTGTAGAATATTAACAATTTGTTTTATTTATATCCAGCATCAATTAAAGTATTATCGAAGAACAACCTTGTCTAAAAGGCCTACTTGTATAAATCATTGCTCTACTATCTCCCAAAACAGCACATAAACCTAAAAAGTTGCGCATACGATGCGTACGCCTCAACTAACTAAGCAAGCAGTTCCAATAATAAGTTACTAACAACGCAAGTTTTTCCTTTTTTTTTTTGTTGTATACTTAGTATTACACTTCCTCTTGCGTTCTAGACAAATTAAAGTCACAAGCGCCGCTGAGTCCCGACAACTAAATATGCCATAAAATGTTGCCAACGGATGTCGTTCTCTCAGTTGTCCTGAAACTTGTCCGTCGTTTACTAGCGTTGCACTCAGTAGTTGGATAGTTGGTGGCAGTTGCAATTGCAGCGCCCTTAAAAAACTTTTGGGCTAAATTCTACTGCCGTTTATTGTTGACTCGACTGCTGCCATTTCCGGCATCCTGCGCAATTGCCAGGTGGCAGCCACCCACCAAGCTCATTGTTTCTATGCGTTGGATTTTTGCGAGAGTTGCCAGACTGTTTGTTGTATGATTGCGTCGCGTATTTGCGTTTGTGGACAGTACAACAACACCGGCACAGTCAACAGCAGCTAATTCTTGGAAATTTTGCAATTAAATTTTACAACTTTAAGCGCGCCTCGACTTGATTTAGTTTGTCTGGGATGGCTTGAAGTTTCTTGGCCGTTAGTAGAATTTAGTTGTTGTTTTTGCTGCTGCTGTTGCTGATAAAGTATCCGTTGCAGTTGTTTTTACTTATTTAGTTAGTTTTGCATGCAATTAGTAACGCAAAGGCTAGTTATGTGCAGATGGCATACGCAGCGTATACTTAATGCCTGGTTGCCTTCTGAAGTTTATGCAAACGTTGTATCAATCAAAAGCTAAAAGCATGTCAATAGCAAATTAGCTATTGACAGCTGCTTTAAGTAAATCTAAATATACAAAGATATCTAATAATCATTAATCATATGGCAGCAAATCTTAATCTAGCACACAAATCCTAAGAATCTATAGGCATGCTAACATAGATTCTCATAAGCATCATTTATTTGTTGTCTTATATTTAATATTTTCTCTGGCCCAAGTTGAATTTGTATTTATTTATTTAACCAGCTTATTCTAAGAGTTTTATATACTATACAAACAGCTTCAATGTCTGTTTAATTATATTGCAAAATGTATATACCTTAAGCTTGCTCGTTATACAAACAAATTGATGCGAAGCTTCAATCAAATAATAAATTTTTTTTTTTTAATATTTCTGCTGCAAAATCCTTACAGCAAAGCACTTAAATATTAAAGACTGCGATTTTAATAAAAGTTTGTAAAAAGTTAAAGAGTTCCCAAAGGATAAAAAGTACATAGGTATTAAATTTCAAAACAATACCAAAAAGTTTTACTTTAAGTTGACAAAAAACTTTTTTCTTCATAAAAATAAGAGAGCTTAAATAACAAAGTTTGCTAGACAAAATTTTTTTTTAATCTTTAGATTTTCCATTTTCAAATTTTTTTATGTCATTTCACAAATGTTGTATTTTTCAAGGCGATGGCAGCTAATGTTTTGTCTATGATTGGAAAAAGAGAAAAATTCCTAAATCTTGAAGCAAAAATAAACTTTTTTGTAAGCTAGCATGAATAAAATTTTAGAGCTAGACAGACGTCTAAAAAATAAATTTTTTTATTTATTTTTATTATTTTTTAGAACAAGGGTTCTTAAAGCAAGTGAGAGTGAATTGATAGAAATATCGTCACGTAACGAAATGAGGTGACCGTATCTAGTAGACTAGGGTCTTCCCCCCCTGCTTGCTTTGTCAACCCACATTCCTTATACATTCTAAAAATGTCCGCCAGAGGGAGCTAGAAAAAATGGGAATCTCGCCATATTCAAAAAAATAGCATATTCGACGAAGCTCAACTAAGTACTTACAAAAAAAACATTTAGTGTAAAAATCGATAGAGTATTTCATTTACAAGCAGTCCAACGAATTTTCTTTCTAAAAGTTAGTTCATAAGTATATAACATGTACACACGTGTACACATACATACTTATATGATTGCTCATTTCATTGCATTTGAGGCCCCCTCAAAGCGTATTGAGGAAATCGACTCCAAAACAAATGTCACATACGTCGCATTTAATTAGGAATAAAATGATCAAATAAAATGGGCAAACGTGCGCATAAGTTAATTCATGAAAAAAATTTTCATATGCTTAAGTACGTTGGGGAATTCCAATTTTATCTCATGCTTAAGCACTCCAGCACAAGCTAATACACAAATGAATCGAAATGAATTAAGAACTCAATTACAACACTTCATTAACACGTACTAAACATAAAAATAAGTAGAAACTAAAAAAAAGTAGTCATGCGGATGCCCTT
This sequence comes from Chymomyza fuscimana, assembly GCA_949987675.1. NCBI lineage: Eukaryota > Metazoa > Arthropoda > Insecta > Diptera > Drosophilidae > Chymomyza > Chymomyza fuscimana. The sequence goes on from OX465089.1 coordinate 13,419,150, forward strand.
GGGGCTTGTTAGCAGGCGTTGCCTTACATTGATTGGTTTTCGTAGGAGTATCTAATTTCAAACCAAATAGCTGATGAGTGCTGGTAACATCCATAAAATGCATTCGCTTACAAATTCATTCGGATAACTTCCTTAAATACTTTACAATAAAAGTAAAACAAAAAACTTCAATTTTTTAAAATCATTTAAGTAAATTTATAATATTTTCGTACAAAATTCTGTTCATAGCAAACATATAGAGATATAGCCATTTGAAGTTGGAAAAATAAACTTTGGCCGATTGGCTTCGAATTAAATCCACGCTCCTTTTCGCTCTAGGACGGTCCGTTTACGAGATATAGCCATTTGAAGTTGGAAAAATAAATTGGCTTCAAATTCGAATATTTATGTAGATTGAGACGCAACTGATCTTCCTTTTCGCTCTAGGACGCCCCCATGGGCTACATGATATAGTCTCTAAAAACCTTTCGAAGGCCAAACTTACTTCAATAAACAAACGAATTATTCATCTAAAACTTTTGGTTGTTTTCGAGGTGCTATAAAAAATTTCTTTGGGAGCTATATTATATTATCCCGAGAAGTTAAAATTAAATGCTCCAAAAAACTTTTGTTTGCCAAATTTGGTTGCTATAGCCATTTGAAGTTGGAAATATAAACTTTGGCCGATTAGCTTCATATTGGCATATTCATGTAGATTGATAGGCAACTGATACGAATCCACGCTCCTTTCCTGATCACTCGGGTTTCAAAATCCAGCCGAAAAATCACAAACTTTGCTTCATAACGAATCTGTAATTAATACTAAAAGTTTTCTAGAACATTTTTTTTTTAATTTTTTTAATTAGTTTTTCTATTTAAATGCCACTAATCCGATTATAATTCTATGCTTATCAAAACAACTTGTCTAAATACCCTTACAGCACACAAGGCAATGCTCATAACTAGTGTATAACTAGTCTTTCGATTCTTTTATTTACGTTTTTTTATATTCTAGCACTATAAAGTAGGGGGTTCTGCTACCTGCACGCTTTGCTTGTCAGCACACGCGCCAGCAAGTTTCAAAATTTTTCACAAGCACGAAAAAAATAAATAATGTAAAAAACTTTTTTACATAACAGTGAAAGCATATGTACTATTGTATATAAAACAAATTGCATGTTTAACTTTTGACTGACATGCAAAATGCTTAACCTTGTGCAAGTGTTTGGCATATATAGTTTGCGTGTTTTCCCAAAGAATTTTCCCAAATAATTGTTTTTATTTTTTGTTGTGCCCAATAAAATAATAAAACACATTTTATCGCATTTCAAAAAGTTTTCAACAGTCTCTATTTAGCAGCTGTTTGCGTGTTAATTTATGACTCGAGTTAGCATGAATTATAACGCCCCAGAGTTCTGACCCTTTTAAAATATTTAATTAAACATGCAAAAAACGTTTACGATAGCAACAAAAACCATAAATGACTATTACCAACAAATTAGTCATTTAAAACGCAGTTTTTGGTTACAAAACGTGCCCACAATTAACAGTTTTAGAGATTAAAAAAAAATTAATTTTATAGGCTGAGAATGTTAATTATATTCCAATTATAACCAATTAATGGTACATAGTAATTTGTCAAATGTGGCCAAGCTAAATGGCTATTAATCATTTTTTATATGTACAATATATAGATACGTTTAGATAATTAAAAAATATTATTTCATTTTTATTATTTATATAATAAAAAAAATATTAAAATATATTTATGTGGTTCCCAATAATTTATTTTTTAATTAACAGCTATTAAATATAAATTAGAAGAACAAATTAATTTTGTGTTCGATTTTTCAAGCTTAAAAAAAAACATTTTTGTGACTGTTTGAGATTACAAGTTTTTCTTAAAATTAAAAAAAAAATGCATTTATCCTTTGTAAAAAATATTTTTTTTTTGTCGTAAAAGTGCTACGAAAAAATCAAACTACTATTCGCACAGACCCTAAAAATTACTATTCTTGATTTGGATTATTTTTTTGCGATAGCATAATAAATGTTTCTTTCAGATTGGAAAAAAATCTGGATCTGTTTAAATTAAAATTATTTTAATTTTATTATTTTTTATCAATTTATTAAAAGCAACTTTTTATTATTATTCACAATATGAGCTTTTCATTCACAACCCCAGCATAAATTTCGCCATAATAGTTTTTCTTACTTAGTGCATAAGCATCTTGCATTAACATAAACGGAGCACATAATCTGGAACTTGCCACTCCACTTCCTATCCTCTGCCCTTAATCCCCCATAAGCATATGCAAGACGCCAAGATATTGCAGCAGCAAAATTTTGTAGCATACAAATGTGCGCTGCACGGCTGCTGGAAAATTTGAAGCAGCGGATGTTGTTGGTGGAGGAAATCAAGCTCAAGGATCAACAGAGGCGAAAACATAAACACAGAGTTGAACAACAAACAATGATGCAGATTTAAGCAAACATTTCAGGCAGGTATCGGTGGAAAGCTGTTTGCTGCAACTTCCATTCAAAACTCTTTGCGTGTTTTGTTTGTACTTGCGTTCACTGTCGAGATATAGTATCTCATAATTTCAACTTTTGCTGCCAGTTTTTGACTTGGCATTTGGAAAATATTGCGCATACGTCTTGACTTTTGGCAACAATTCTATGTCAGGACACTGACAGCTGCCAAAATGCCACTCTGTGGGTGTTTACGGGGTGTCAGTTGTACATAGTGCATATTGAAAAACGATTATGAATATACGAAACGTAATTGCTTTGCGCATAATAAATTATTATGAATACAATCAACGCGACGGTCAAGTGGGCCTCATAAATTCCATGACCACAAATTATTAAACAATAATAAAAACCGAATAGGTTCCAAGTTTATGGAATCGAGGCTTTAATACTCTTTAGGCGGGCTTTATGCTACGATGTTAATAAATGAAGCATCATTTGAACACAACGATTTTGAATTCCAATTTTGGACCCTTTGTGTATATCTGACCGTAAAATTTGGCCAATCCAATATAAATATATTTAAATTAGTGGTCAAAGGTGGAATATTTAACGAAATATTTGATTGCAACAATTTTTGCGTTGAAACCGAAATAAAATTTTTGTTTTAAATTCACCTAAAAAACGAAAAGGTAAAACATTCGTTATAAATAAAATGGGGATGGAGGAAATTTTATCTATTTGCATAAGCTTTTATATATATTTTTTTTTTAATTTTTAGAAAATTTCGATAGGCGTTAAAATATTTTTTTAATTTAATTTAAAGTGATTTGAAGCAAAATATATAAGTTAAATTTAATATTCGAAGAGATAAATTCATTCATTAAGAATAATACTAATATGTAAGTACCTATAAATAAAAAAAAAGTAAATGATATGTATTGTACGCAACAAAATAATAAATAAAAAAAAATAATGTAGGTAATGTTATATGTAAAACAAAATTTTAATTTTTATTTTATTTGTTCAAAATATTTAAATGTATTTAATGAATAGTAATTTTCCTCTTTTGAGATCGCAAATTTTTTTAAAAATTTAAAAATTTTATAATTAAAAAATACACAAAATAGTACAAATAATGACCAATTAAAAATTATACATATGAAATTGTAATAAAAAATAATAAACAAGAAAAGTCATACATAAAAAAAAGAGAGATTGAATAAAATAAAATACTTAATAAAAAAATAATGTTAGTTTAATATAATATTTTTTCAACAATATGTATTTACTAAAAATTTTATAAAAAAAATGTAACATTTTATATTAATTATATTAATAATATAATTGCTAAATAAAAATAATAAGTTAGGGACCATCCATAAACTACATGACGCTGATTTTCGTCAAAATATACCCCCGTCACGTAGTTTATGGATGATTCCTTAGAAAGAGTTATTCAAAAAAATGTTCATTAAAAAAAATTATAAATAAAAAAGAAATTGATATATTAAATAAAATAAAATACTAAATTAAAAAATAGTGTACGTAAGATTTGAAATTTTTTAAAAAATATTTTTTTACCAAAATTTTTATACAATATATTAACTAAAAATTATACACAAAATAGTATAAATCGTAAAACTATACTTATAAAAATAATATAGAAAAAATACATACATACCCATTATAATTGTATACAAAGCCATAAATTATTTATTACACACAAAAATACTTATACGCAAAATGTAAATTAAAAAAATACCACAGCATACCTCTTTTCGTTACGTGACGATTTTTGAATCATTTTAGTCTAAGCTGCCTTAAAGTACTAAGTTCTTATAAGTATATTGTTTTTTCAGAAAGTCTTACCCTGAAAATTATAATTGAGTTGAAATGAAAGTTGACTCGCGATACCGGGCTTAGTTAGATTGAATTTGTTCATATAAAAAGATTTCGCATCTGTTATATATTTTTTTTGATCTTGTCGTCAAGAGCTGTCATTATCTCTCTTTCGCCAAAAATTTACGAGCTAAGCGTGCTTAACTTTTTTTGGTACCTACCGCGCGGCTATGTAACTTTGCGTATATTTTATATCTTACTCACACTCTTGGATAATTTTGTAACTTTTATGAAACAAAAACGAAACAAAATTCGTTTTTATATTTCAGAATTTGTTATAATGTAATTCGATCCCTACAGGATGCTGATTATATCTTCCGATATGTACTTTATTGGGTCTACTCCATTTGTATTGGCACAATGCTCTACATAAGAGATAGTGTATATAAGGTCACACAAAATCCATTGTATGCGTCGAAATGTGCCGCAATGCGTCGCACCTTCTTGTCACATATTGTTCTTTTTTATGACCATCGTGGGGAACCATAAAATTTTTGTTCATTTTTTTTTTTTACATGCCTTCATTGACAACGTTTTAATTGCAAATCGGTATGATATATGAAATTTTTGTAAGCAACTAACAGGCAATATAAACGCACCTATAGACGGTCCCGCAGGGATACCAGCAGCCATAGTATCTGTGTGTGTTCATAACTGTATGTGTGTATCTGTGTCTGCCGTCCCGTGAAGGTTTTTATGCTGTTAGGGCAACGCGCTGAAAAGCATTTGCAATAAAAAGGTAAATATTTTTATATCTGTGCGAAAAATGCATACAAAACCAAAACAACAGCAACAACAAAATGAAATCCGGTATATGCAATAACAACAACACAAAAAAGCAACAAAATCTATGAAAATTCGTGTGTCTGCCATGTAAAGTGTCAAATAAAAATGTTTCTCCCTGGTAAACGTTAAAGGCTAGAATGAAAAACTAACTGAAGTGAAAACGAGTGCAGTGCAAAGGCCGCTAACAAAATTTTACTTCTGAAGTTTTTATACCCTCTCAAGGGTATTCAAGATTTTTGCAAAGTATTTAGCTGGCAGCAGAAAAGTTCTTTGTCCGCCTATCTGATCTCAAAGATCATAACAACCAGACACAACGAATCTCCGTATATATCCATATCTGGTCTAGTTCCCCCACAAGTGTATTTTGCAGCTTACACACAACCAACAGGGCATTCGGAAATTTGCTTTTGAATTTAATTTTTTTTCAAAAAATTTTATGCTGGAAAAATGATGAAGGTCACTGAAGATTTCAAAAGACAATTAAATTTTAAATCCGCTATCCTGCTATGAAGATTCACGTGAATCCAATCACCAACAAAACGATTACAAAAATATAAGATCGACTGAAGATTTCAAAAACCATTAATTTTTAGTCAAATATAATGAGAGCCTAATCGCTAACGAAATGTTGACATTTCCACAAAACATACCGCATATCGGCTGCTCACTTAAATCCCATTCTCTTGATTACGCCTTGAACCCTCAACGCATGAATGTGAATTTTTTTTTGGGATAGTACTCACAGGGTATCCCCATGTCGGTCCCCACCTCAACTAAAACACATTTTTTTTTTTTTAGAATTTTTCCCAAAATATTGCACATGAATCCACATAGATAAAACGTAAGTTATGAAATTCAAATTTAAATTGGTGAACGAGAACTGACGAATGTTGAAGCGTTCAAGTTATCAAAAACAAAAATCTCAAAAATTAGTAAAGACGTGGTCCAGAAATCTGGTATAACCGAAATTTTCCATTTAACAGCAGTTCACCGCAGATGTATAGTAGAGCAGAACGAAAAGTAAGTAACATTTTGAATGAAATTTATTATTTTCAACAAAAATGTAGCCTTTTTAAATGAATACATGCAGTCCAAGGTCCCTTCAAAAAGACACTTTTTCAAAAATGACCTCTTCTAACGACCCAAATCTTTTGTAGAACTGCCATCTCTATAGGTTTGGAAACAGACAACAGACGCTAGGGGTCAGATCGGGAGACTATAGTGAACGAGACTGAAATTTATGAATCTTGAGATGATGACTTCGGTTGCCTCAGGGTCTCAGTCTTTTAGACGATTTTGGAAATCAAAAGTAAAAAATACTGAAATGTACCACCTACTTATTTCGCTCTGAAGAATTTATTTTTAATTTTTATGAATTCTATTAAATAATTTTCAATTTAAAAAAAAAATTATTCTTTATGTAAATAATTTGTTTTTAGTTCCCCAATAAAAATTTTGAGACATTGATTTTTTTTAACTTTCGAAAAAAAACTAAAAAAAATAACATTTTTACAAAGCTAGAATCTTGGTGACCGAGGCAATTCTTCGTTTCCTCTCCTCCGAATAATTTGAGTATAAATTCCGTGCGATAATCTAAATATTAATTCGTCGAAAACTTTTTAATATAAAGATACATTAAAAATATTATTTGCGTCTAAAATACTTTTATAAAAAAAAAATTATTTTTTTCATAGCTGCAAGCGTTTTAAAGAATCTTGATACCCGGGATAACTTCCCGTTTCCTCTCCACCGCACAATTTGAACGTAAATTGCTTGCGATAACATAAATATTAATTCGTCGAAAAACAAATTTTTTTTTTAAATATTTTTTGCGTCTAAAATACTATTTGATTATTCCTATATAACCAAAAGTTTCCATCGTAAAAAGCTATCTACGCCACTGGCACTGACCAAAACATTTACAACTAATTCACACGTTGATATGCAAGCCATCTGAATAGCCTGAAGACTACCCCCCCGGCATCATTAAAAATATACCATAAAAAATTATTTCCAATTATATCACTATTTTCAAGGTCACAAAATTATCTTTGATGCATTTGTTTATTTAAATGTAAATAGTAATCATTGCCTTGGTCATTGCCATTGCCAAAAGATACAAACGCCCCCTGCCAATATAAATTCAAATCCCAAGTCATATATAAACAACATGTCAAAATTTGTATCATAAATATTTATAAATAATTTCGCGCTTTTTTCATTTTATTTTTCAACCGCATTTCAGATACTCGCATTCATATTCATATTCATTGACTTAATCTTATTCCATGTTCATATTTATAAACTCGGCAAACTCAGCACGAGCTTTATATATTACAATATCTAAACAGTTTGAACAGTTTATACTTTGTTGGCCAACTGAAAACGAAATTGTTTGCAGACATGTTTGGAATTTATGGCTGTCTATAAATAAAAGTGTACTCCCTCGGTCGTATATCATTTAGTTAATTTATATATATGGCTTAAGAGTAAAAGACGAATACCAGCTGCACGTGCTTTCAATTAGTTTCGCTGAATTATTGAAACTACCAGGCTAACTGTTTGTGAACGTGACTGGGATTCCGGGCGTGCTCCATGGAGGCCTTTTAAATGGCGCACAACTCTTTCCATTGCCTTTTATGAACAACAAAAGCGGGCGTAGATTTTTTCCAGAATGTAAAAAAGCGTGTTGAAATAATCGTGGCATGCATCTTAGGCGATAACTTTTTAACCTACCCTCGACTTTTGCCTATCTCTCTTTCTTTGATCCTTAAGACATATCTGAAGCGCTTTCAGAACAACACAACATTAAACTTAATTGAAGTGAAAATATTTAAAAAATTTTCCTACATACAGAAAGAAAAATAAAAATTTTGTTCGCTCTATGATTGCCTTTTTAAAGAACAACTCAACTCTTTAAATGTGCTCTTTAATTTAAATACAATACAAATATTACGCATTCGCAGCGTTGCACTAAAAGAGCCCATGCTTTTATAGCAGCTTATTCCTTGCCTTAAGCAAGAGTTTTAAATGTCAGTAGCACACACACTTACGCACACAGATACACACGCGTACTCGAATCTTTAAGCTTTTAGCAAGGCAGTCAATGACATTGCGCATACGCCGCGTGTGCTGCTGCCATTATATTTATGAGCTCTTTGGCTTTTTTCGTCTGCTAGCTTAAACTCAACTTAACTTTCAATGTCATAAATAAGCCAAATACATACAAAAAAAAACCAAATACAAAAACAAAATGGTGCTTGAAAGACCGTGCAACAACAAAGTGCTGGCCATTTTAGTAAGCAAAATGGCAAAAAAACGAAAAAAATATTGCAGTGATGAAAATTTTAACGTACTTTTGAGCAGTAGCCACTTTGCCAACACAACAACAAACACTTGAGAGCGCACTTTTAATTTCCTGGTAGACTTTATTTATTTAAGAAAAAAAATTGTTGCTAAATATGTTTTTGTTTACCTTACACTTAAGTTTACACTGGGACACAGTGTCGCATAATTGGTTAGCTGTTTAAAGTAAAACAAATAAATCAAAAAGTTGAAAATACTTTTTAAAGGAGCGGCTTTAGTAGGAGGATATTGTAGTGTAGTTCCACGAAATGCAGTCAATGGTTATTTTAAGGCGAAACTATTAATTCAGTCAGTTAGTTCATAAGCAAAGACTGCATATCCAAAGGATTAAATTTTTTAAATTTTTTTTGGCAAATTGCGCGATTGCTGGAAATGCAATTTTTCTTCGAAAATCTGTCTTAGTTTTAAGAGCGAGAAATTCAGTTTTCATACTTTTCATGTAGATCAGAAAATGTTAGTAATATGTAAAATATCTAAACACAATGCGCGAAAAAAGCAAAAAGCCGCTTACTCTTGAAAAAAAAAAAAAACCATAAATTGTAGAAGATTTTTGAACGTCTTTTTATATATTTATTATGTAAATATTATTAGGTGTATAACAAAAAAAAATGTCTCAAAATATATTTAAAATCAGTCCAAGTAACTTTTACTTTGAGGCGTGTAAAATGTCCCCCAGTTACCCTTTTTGGTTTGTCGATACCGGAAGAAGAAGAGGTTAAATACCTTCGCGTGTACTTGGACCGAAGGCTCACCTGGAAAAAACACATTAGGTGTAAGCAAACCCAGCTCAAAGCTAAGACTAGGCAAATGTATTGGCTTTTAGGACCTCGGTCCCAACTCAGCTTGGAAAATAAAATCCGTCTTTACAAAGCAATTTTAAAGCCAGTATGGACCTATGGCTTGCAACTTTGGGGTACGGCAAGTACATCTAATATCGAGATACTTCAAAGATACCAATCAAGCACACTCAGAAATATTGTCAGGGCACCCTGGTATGTTAGTAATTATCAAATACACAAGGACCTCAACATATGTTATGTAAATGATGAAATTAAGCAACGTATAGAAACATACATAAACAGACTAAATTTTCATAAAAACTCATTAGCTATAAACTTATTAGATAATAGCGCAGATACTAGACGATTGAAGCGATATCATATCCTAGATCTTCCCCATAGATTCTAAATTAAAACTAAGTCTGCTTGATGTTATATTGGTTTAGCTCATTGGAGCCAATCATAGAAATATTTTTTTTGTAAGATGTTATAAAATTTGTTGAATGTCCTTTGGACAGATTACAAATAAACAAATAAAAAAAAAAAAAAAAAAAAATATATATTTATTTTCTTCGATTTTTTTAAAGCTTTTTTAATTTTTTGCTATTTTTTTTGCTATAAGTTGAAAGCCACTTGACGATTTCTGCAGAAAGAAAGTACTACAATTCAGATAAGATGAAATTTCCACCGTAAATAATTAAGATTAAACGCAAATAGTCAAAGATGTATCTCACTTTTCGAGATATAATATCATGGAAATTGCTGTCAAAATTAAAAAATTTAAAATTCCTGTAATATAGTTTAACACCACGGTATTCTCTGCCTGGCGTAAGAGGCCCCTAAAAGAGAACTAGTCAGATGCAGGCATACTTACCATCACATTGAGCCTGAGGCACATTTTTAACATCTCAAAGATCTTCCAAAGATCAGTGTATGCGATTGGTTACCGGGTCTGGAGACAACCGCCGGTGTAAAAGGAAAGTCCATAACTAACGAATATCCATACACAAGTGCCAAAAACCTCACCTTTTTAACATCAGCAACGAATCGGTCTCAGCGACGACATGATCCAGATTCGGAATGCTTGCAGACGAATGCTGGGACCGCATACCCACACCTCAGGAGGAGCATAAGCGAGTCCAAAAAGAGGTCAACAAGGGTCTGGGAGAAGAAGTCAAAGATGTATCTAATGTGAAAACTCATGATGTTAAAACTGATAAATAATTACATTTAATGGTGGCTAGGGAAAATTCTATTTTTTTATATATTAACGTCCGATACTTTATTTTATTTGATATAAAGCTACCAGTTACTTAAGAAAAAAAAAAAAACCCAAACACAAAATAAAAATATTTGGAGTACATGGTGCTTTAACCATTTGTGAATTACAAGCATAGTTGCAAAACTAATTTTTATACGAAATACAAGTGACTTCTTCTTTTTCAACCACAAAAATATTTTTCCTCTGCCGTTTTATGAAAAAAACTAAAAGCCAGATTAAAAATTAATAAAAATGATTCCATAAAATCTGTGAATTTCGGAGCACAATTTGCGAATTATAAGCACAATTTTAGGAAAACAATTTTGAGAACGAAGTAAAACAGAAAACTAATAATTTTGAGAATACACGATTATTTTGGCAATTATATCTATATATAATTTACATTTTATTTTATATTTTATATCATACATTTCAGCTTTTGTGTGGTTGCTGCTATGGCATAAAGCTGCTTGACTTCAATGATTACATAAGCCTTTTCTTAATGGCATTATTTCTGTATAAAAATACAGAAAATTTTAAAAGCCTGAGATTTTTAACGCATAATGAATATTTCAATTTTTTTTATCGTATTTAATTTATTTTTTTAAGTATCACTAAAGGAAGTCTCTTTTAAACTTTAAGTTAAGAATAAATCAATACATTACAGCTAATTCAATGTCACAATTGGAAAAGGACTTTTGAACTTATCTATTCAAATGCCGTGTATTTTTTTAATTAAATAAAATTTAGAAGCTAGCATCCCATGAAAAATGCCTTTTCAAAAATAAACTCAAATTCCTTTAAAATAAATAAAAATTGATGATTCGCGGGCTACCAAGTTCTCGATTTTTTTTCCACTTAAACACTACTGGTTTTTAATTGTTTTATATAAATCGCTTTAAATCGTTTTAAATCCACTTAAGCAAAAAAAAAATTGTGTTAAAACCCCGCATAACGCAATAGGATTAGCAGGATAATCCGTAACCAAAGCCGGAAATGGTTTATGTTTCTCTTTGATGCCCCCGGCATAAAATACATTGCGGTTCACAGCTGACCGCAGAAATAATAAATTTTCAAATAATAAATATTAAAGCTAAATAAGTATTTATTTTACAAACGAAGCACTTTTGCAATGCTCTTACACTTCATATGATTTATATGAAAGCCAGCTGCATAAATTTTCGCAATGAATGCGTCCAAAAAAGTGCTTGAAAATATTTTACTTAATTAAAATTGGGCAAAACGCTTTTTCAAAAATTTTAAGTATATAAAATAAATTTTTATTAAAATTACAAAAGCTACCCGACGTCTACTTTAAGGCATAATTATGAAATGTGCATTAAAGGGTTTGCTAGTAAGGACTAGAGACTGAGGACGAAAAACAAATAATTTTGAGTAGAGCACAAAAATTGCATAATGTTTTCAAGGCTGTCTGCCATAAATATTTGCTAAAATTAATTTATGCTATTTTAATTAGCTGTTTTCTGTTTGCCTAATTGTTTGTTAGTGTTTCCAAGAGCCATAAATATTAATGGAGCCTGAAACTGTGGAAATAAATTTCAGCAAATACGTGAATCTGTTTAGAAACATAATTAAATAAGATTAAACATATTTTGGTATTACATTAATATTTAAGCAAGTTCAAAAGGCAAACAAGCAATAAGTTAGGGCTGAAAATTTAACAAATATAACCTTTGAATTCAGTTGTATAAAATTCTAGCACACCTGTGCTTATTTTACCATATAGCATATAGAGAACAGATATTTTTCTAAAATCCACCAAAACGCTTTACTGTCTGCTCTTGGCAGCATTCTAATACATGTAACTTTATGGTCAACCCTTTGGCAATCCGCAAAATGCTTTCAACATATTACCATTGGCTTAATGGGGGGCTTAAATATAAAACAGACCAAACAAGTAACCCTACAATTGGACTTAGTAGCTGTTGACCAAGTGCAAGTAGCAACATGGCCAGTCAATATATTAAACAAGGATTTGCTGCCTGGATCAGTGCGCACAGCTGTGCACACACGCAGAAAACACAAACCTAAGGCAATGTCTTAAAAGCATGGCCAACATAGGCTCAAATTAAAGACCTACCAATCATTCAAACAGGACAACAAACAAACAGACAACAGCATAGTCCTTGAAAAAACATTAACAGAGCGAAGCTCAATGCCATAATTTGTGCTGCCAAAAGCAAAAACTTTTCCGCTTTTCCAAAAGTAGCCAGCTAATAAGTGAGTTGTGTCTTGCTTGAACTGACACCAGTGGCGTAGATAGAGGGATTACAATAATCGCAAATTACTTTAGTTCCTTTTTTTAAGTTTCTAATAGGCTTTTTACACTGAGCACATCTGAGCGGAACGCATGGGATTTTTTGAAGATGTGAAAAAGGTGTTCGCACTGACAACATCTACCATCTAACATCTTGCTGTCATATTGACAGGCTGAGACGTAAAATCAGAAAATTGTGAAGAAAATGAAAAAACATGGATTTAAAACAAAAGTTTGATGTTATTTTATTTGTCGCTCAACAACAGCAACAGTTAATAAGAAATGTTTTTATGCTATTAAGTAATAACGACGACGACGACAATGCATCGCATATGCAAGTACCGCGCCCGCGAACGCTTTGGATGGTTGTAAGTTCTGTGGTTGAGTTTTTAACTTTAATTCACAAATTTATGATTTGGAACCGTTATGGCATGTTTTGGGAAAAGGACGTATCGTAAAGTACAGACGATTTTTTCTAAAATTGCCAGCACTTTTGCATGAAACGCTTCTTGGCTGTCGGCCATTTTCTGCAGTAGGTCCAACTGCTTCCGCGGTCACGTGCCACTTGGACATGCTCGGCTTGTTTTTCTCTTTTTTGCCGCTATGTAGTGGTTTCTACAACCACCTCCACGCAATCGTCAGCCGCAATTTTAAACGCAACTACGATACAATTTAAATTAATGAATGATTTTGATTACATTTACTTAAAAATACTTACTTGTATTTTCCACAGTAATGTCTTCAATTCTGTTTATGCGGAAATTTCCAAGAATTTCGTGTACTTTGTTGAAGTGCACCAACTTTGATGGTGCTCCGCCGCTTGGGCCTATTTTGCGTTTCTCTTCTCTGAAATTAGTCACATAATCATCACTGCAATTAAATAATTTCACTTAGTTTATATTTACCTATACTTTCTAGTTAAATTATCAAATTTTGTCCTGACCTTCGACCAGGTTCCTTTGAATGAGGAATATATGAATTTTTACGAACACCTCTTAGATCAGAAATATTTTCCGATCATAGATCTGAGGTATCTCTCCGTATGCAGCTCCCATTTTTTGGAAACTGCAGCTGCAATTTAAAAATATTTAAATACAAATTGATTAAAAAAATACTCAATTTATTTTTTACTTACAAGTGCTCGGCTCTGTTCCATTTTGTTTCGACATTTAAAAGTTGCCAGTTGCACAGAAAAATTATCCAATATATTTTCATCGGGACACAATAAGATAGGAACATTTCCACAAGAAGACTTTCGGAACTGCAGATTCATACGTAATATCTTCGACATAAGATGTTAGATGTGACCCAAAACTATAAGCCAAAAAGTTTGTTTTTTAAAATTGTTTAAAACTTAATTTTTTTTAAATTTCAAGCTTGTAAATTTGTTTTCTGTCTTACCTGGTCGCCTTGGTATTTGTTGCCTACATCTTGCCTAGTAAACGGATATAGCCAACTGTTTGAAAATAAAACAATTTAGTGTGCCGTGGCATCCCATCATTGTCATCCTTGAAATCGGAATTTATCCATTATCGTGTTTCATAGTCAGCTAATTTCTTAGCGGTGTCTTCAAGCGCTGGTCTTGATTTCTTTTTCGGCTGCACGCAATTTTCCTGATCTTCAAGAGAATAATTTGAGTTCACCATGAACTGACTCGGGCGCACTATTAGCTTCAATAACATTGCTCGGAATGCGATTCCTTTAATTCAGCCGTATTTACCAACGAATTCGAGTGCATTATTAGATAAGGCAAAAGCCGGTTAAAAGTCTCACGCAAAAATATTTGCGTATAAATATTCTTCGCTTATTGTAAAAAATAAAACTTAATTTTTTGGATTTATTAAAATGTTATAAGCGACTTACATTGAAAGTGAACTCAAATGATTCTCCTACTGCGCCAGAAGCCGAGTCCGAAGAATCGAAGGAGACTCGCTGTGTTCCAGTTGGCCAAAAGCGATAGCACTCTAAAAATGAAGAAAGTTCGGTGCAGTCTAGAAAGAAATCAAGGCCATCGCCAGAAGACACCGCGTAGACACCAGCTGACAATGAAAATCGAAATTCGGAAAGTTCCGATTCCGAGGACGATAATGATGTCGATGCCACGGAACATTAAATCGATTTAATTGCAAACAGTTGGCTATATCCGTGTAGCCAATATGCGTCGACTGTTTTCTAGGAATACACACAACAAAATAATTTTGAAAAACAATATTTCGACATAAGACACAAATGTAATTTGGCAACTAGTACAGGGCCTATTCTGTAATATATTTTAATTTTATTTATTTAAAAAAAATATTTGTTGTTGAAAGAAAAACTTTTTAAATATATGTATTTTACAAATGTTTCACGTTTAATTTTTCTTTTTTAATTTGTAAAAATGTAAAAAATTCATATTTTTTGATATTTCGAAATCGAAATGAAAAATGAGTCGCTGCACTTATTTTCACCCATATACCAGGCTTTAAGAAATTACAATGCTTTAACAACTTTAAGAACAACCGCATAAAAAGAACACCCTTTATAAGCGCCATCACAAAAAGCCATCTACGCCACTGACTGCCACCATTACTAATTTTCCCAGCTAGCTAGCTCTACTGCTCTCTTGCGCTCTTTCGCTCTATCTCCCAATCCTTCGCTTTGTCTGTCTGTGAGTGTTTTGTTGTCTTGGTGGCTCTCTTTGATTGATTAAGTGACTGCAGTTGACGCGCTCACAAGTGGAGAGTAGAAATTACCAAGTGGCAGCAGCTCAGCTGACCACTTAACGGTGCTTCTGTTTACCAGCTGGCTTTGAAATAAAGTTGTAAAAACACAACACACAGATACACACAGACACACACACAGCCAGTTAAGGTTGCCCAACGGCGCTTTTACACATTGTAAACATTTATTTTTACAACGCCTACGTGTGTGTGTGTGCGTCTATCTACCTTTGTCGCAACGGTGCACATTACATTTATTACTAATACGCCACGTAAACACTTAAAGTGAGCTGCTCGGCTCTTGATGCTGCTAAAGGGTGTTTTTTTTTTAGTAGTTTGACTTTCCAATAATAATCCAACAATTGCAAATTTTGACAGCAATGTTTTATTGCAATATTCTGTTCAGCAATGAGGTTTATTTTTGGCTCAATAAGTCAAATTACCGCACTTAAAGTTAAGAAAAACCACGAGAGATACTCGAGTATCCGTTGCTGTCACAAAAACTCTCCATGGGGCTTTGCTTCAGTGCCGTCGGAATCAATGGTGCTTAATTTTTTAAAAACGAGAATGTTGCGCTTGAGACTTTGACAACTTAAAAAAATAAATTTGAGAGTCTTTGCCGTATAATAGCTTGAAAACATATCGAAAATGTGACTTCCAGAATAAACATTTAAAGACCATAGTAGCTTTATAATATATATAAATTTGTTAATTTTCTATGCTCATTATTGTATTTCAGTTAAAAATTCTACACTCACTAAAAAGCACCCTATGCAAACGAGCAACTTCCGTTGCTGTCACAAAACAAATAAATAAAAGCAAGGAAGAAGGAAACAACAAAAATAAACAAAGCTTTGGCTGTTGGACGCCTTAAAGCCAGGCTCATGGTTTCATGCTTTTATTTATATTGTTTTTAGCATGATTTTATATACCACGTTCTTCATGCTCACTTTTATTTATTTATGTAAATAGCGAAACGTGACAGTGTCAAATGTGTATGTGTTGGGTTACGTGTATCTATGTGTTATGTGCTTGTGTTGGAGTGACAGTCAACCATCTATTCCGTCAGTCAGTCCATAAACCTAAGCGACCTGCTGTGCCTTTATTATGTATTATGGTAGTAAAGTAAAAAAATATCTACATAAAAGCGCAGCAGGTGTAAAAATAACAACAACGATTTGCACATGAAAATCCTTTTTACAAGATACGCTCAATAATAGGCTACAATAACGTAAGCATTAGAGCCACATTAACTAAATATCTAAAAATGGCTGTAGGTATGAAACGCGCTATGGGAGTATGTTAAATTTTCGAAGCAGCTTGCAACAGCAGAAAATTTTAGAAAGAAATCGATTTTGATTCACTTAAATACATTTTAATAGAGTATTCAAACTCTTATATATATGTATATATGGGTCATTCTCTGTCAAATCAGCCACCCCCTGCACACTTTAATTTTTAAGATAAATAAACGTTTTTGCGCTTTAAATTTTTGATAATTTTACTTTACGGCGGCCATCTTGGGTCCGCGAATTTGAAATTTTCAAATTCTTGCCCAGATTCGAGATCAGCGAAGCCGAAAATCCATAATTGCATTCCTAACTCGTAACTTGGATTCGACATTCGGAAATAAGGTACTTATAATCAGCTAACTCAAAAGTATCTGAATAGCATATAACAGGGCTTACAATAATGTTTTACTGAGAATACGATTCAAAATAGTGATTAAATTGTGCAGTTACTTTGTTTTGGCGGCCATTGTAACTTCGCCATTCTGAAATATCAAAAATTTTCATACTGCTGAAAAAAGTAGATGAGATATTTTGTACATATTTTTTTGTATATTTACATTATATTTTATCATCAATATTGGATTATAACCAAATTTGTATCCGTTGATTGCCAATAAAAAAAAAAAAAAAAAAAAAAAATAAATATCAAAAAAAAAAAAATACATTATATTATTTTTTTTATTCAGTTTGGTAAAAAATTAAAGTAAAGTGTCTTTACATTACAAGGCAATAAAAATAAAAAAATCACCCTATCCGTATTTACATTCTTGTGTTGCACTTTTTGTACACAAGATGAAGAGTGCAAGAATTTCCTATTTTATAGATATCTTCAAAACTCTTACTTATTACTATAAAAACCCATTTCAGCGTACTTGAGGATAAAGAATTATTTCATTCAACAGGGTTAACGACTCCATTTCTGATATAAAATAATATAAAACGCAAAACAAATTTTGTTTGGAATAGTAAGTAAAAAATTTGGAATAAAGCGACTAGACTAGGTTAAGTTCAAGCTATTTTGTGCATTTTTTTTATTCAATTGCACAATGTGATAAATTTACAAATTGTTGGTAAAAAGTTCTTTAGGGAATATACTTCTTTTAGCTATATTTTCTTAAAGTGCATACCTGCAGTAGACTTTTTCAAAATTTTGACCAATTTTTTATTAAAAATTATGAGACTTAAAAAAAATACGTATACGCAATATAGCCTTATATGAGCGGTAAAACTAAGCGTAGCCAGACCGATACAAATTTTTGTGCTATTATTATCAAATCCAACAAGCTGTAGCCTCTCGAGTTTTAGCCAAAAATATTCAAATTTGGCCCATTGTACCTATTTAAAGCACCTTCAAAATGTCCTTGAAAATGCTATAAATATAATCTCCTAATTTTGGCATACATTACAAGAGTATAGTTTTTTCGGCTTACAAAAGTTGGATTCTCAATCTGTTCGGGTTGTTTCCACGTTTGTTTGCTTGTGTCTGGCTTGTCTTTCCGACACCCGGCGGCGTCTCTCAGTTGTTGTTGTTGTTGTTCTAAACGTTGCTTTTGTTGTTGGCATCAGTACATCAGGCAGCAGACCGCAGAGAACGCGTAGGTCCAAAAGCCAAAGCCAACACTAACCAAAGTGTTGGCTGCATTTTTCAACACTATGTATGCCACAAGTGCTGCCATTTGCTGCATGTCTAAGCTGTTGCTGTCAGTTGCCAGCGAGTCCTAAGTGTGTGTTAATTTCATGCCTCTGTTTGTGTGAGTGCTTGCATCTATGTATACGTGGGTGTGTATGTTGATTTGTATTTGTGTGAGTGTGTGTGTGTGTGTGTGTGTGTGCGGCGCACATGTTGAGGTTAAGTTTTTGCAATTTGAATTAAGTGCATGCAGACTTTCAGAGGTTGGCGTGTTTGTATCTGTGGGTTTGTATCTTTGTGTGTGTGTAAGTGTGTGGATGTGCGTGTATTAGTGAGCTGATGTTTTTATTGCCACTAATTGCTCATTTACTGTTGGGCCTGGGAATTTGCCACCTTTAAGCTGCAGCAGTTGCTTAATCTAGACGCCATTTATTAATGGCATCAAAAATTGCATATTTATAGGCGTGCTTAATAGCTTGCGAAAATTTAATGTGATTTTAATTTGCAGCCGTTTTTACATAACCTACCTGGTATAAAATTAAAACCGAAACGTAAGCACTTAATGGGTATCTCTGCTGGAACTTTATGGCTAGCACCAGCTGCCAGAGGCATGCGCTAAAAGGGGTTATTTACTTGCACGCAGAGTTTTAAGGGTTTTTATGAAAGTATGCAGGTAACTTATATATATTTTTGTACTTTAGAAGTCTTTAGTTTACAGAAAGAACTTTTAATCTTATTCCTCTTGGCTGACTATAACAATACGTCACCTCCACGTGCTGCTTCTGAGCACCTACGGGAACTAATATGCTTTTAAGTTCATGAAATTATTACTTGCGATGATTCATTTTATTTTAACTCAACTCTTTTTATTCAATTTTATTTATTTTTTTTTATACTTGATTATAATTGTAAATAGTGTTACGGTTGCATTCTGTTCATCTTAAACACATTAGTAAGTGCAATTATATACTAAGTCAAAAACTATATTTTCAAAAGAGTTATATTTATGTATATTTAATAATCGACCAAGAACATATTTCGAAAGAAACGTACTAAAAAGTATGTCATTTCCTCTATCTCCCACTGAAGCATAGGGCCTCAAAAGTAAGTAAGTGTAATAAAAAGTTCTAGTCCAAACAATAAAAAAAATTATTTTAAGATTTTAAATAAATGTCTGTACAGAAAGTAAAATAAATATATGTTATATGCTAGACAATGAATATTTCTAAAATGAGCCTTTAATATTTCAAATCGTTAAGGCACACTTAAAAAAAAAATTGCATTTTTTGTAAATAATTTAAAAATGCATATATGAAACTTTTAAAAGGTAGTCAACAAAAACTTTACAAAGTGAGTTTGTTGGGAATTTTTTTATTTTCTTTAAATAAATAAATATTGCTCTGAAATATAACATTTATAATAATAATATTTAATTTAATCGAGGTTAGAATATAAAATTCTTTAGCTTCAGTTTCGTGGTCATAATTAATATATGAATGAAATTAAAAATAAACTAAAATTCTCATTATACTCAAACCTCAAGTAGTCAGAATTTAAAACTATACGAAGTATTTGAAACTATGTATATAAAAATTCTTATTAGATACAAAATTTTAAAATAACTTAAAAAAAATGTATTTTAATTTTAAAAAAAATTTTAAATATTAAGTACTTATTGTTTTCTACCAAATGCTAATGAATGAACCACAAAATGTTTATATAGAGGTAAAAACTCAGTTTATCCTGAATTCATTTTTTTTTAATCCATGTACATGTTTTTTTTTTTTGTGATATTTATTTTTTATTGGCTATAAACCGATACAAATTAGGTTATGATCCAATATTGATGAAAATTATTCGCTACACAAAAAATATTTAGTTCGTGATAAAGAGACAAGTAATAATTTTTTTACTCCAAATTGAGTAAATATAATTTTTTTAAAAGCTTGTTTTTTTTTAGCTATTGCGACTATAAATTTATTCCTAATGGTGACATAAAACTTTATATTTATAACAATACAATGCATGCAAAATCTTTTGAATAAATACTTTAACAAGAGATGGGCAGATGGTGGGTACTGAGAAAAGATTGGCTACGGAAGCCACACTAGAGGCACATGTAATTTTATCCAGGTATAGCTCAAAGGAACTACACACACTGCAGTTACCTATTGTATATTACCCTTACCCTTTTTTTGGGATACTTGAATGGGATCGAATGTCTTAAAAAATATGCAAGCAGAGTTACACTGAATACAAAAACCTTAAAGCCGAACTACTTTTTATATAGAATTTGAGCTCTTTGAAAGCACATTGAGGCTGGAGCAGCTTTTAAATTTTTATATGAACATTAGTGATGAGCGATACTGTGAATTTGCAGTCACAGCGACAACTGTGACTGTGACAAAAAAATATCAGTGACAAAAGGTCGTGACAGTGACACCGAGTACATAATAAAATTTTTAGGAAAGAATATCGCGGATTTTGATTATGCTTTTAAAAACAAAAAATTGAAAAATTGTTAGTTTATAAAAAATTAATATCTTACAGCTTTGGGTAATTCACACGTTGGATTTTTCCTCTGAATATGTTTTGATAAATTGATTGTTGAAGATCCTATGAACTGTTACAAAATACGCGCCAAGTATTTCCGTACCAATTGCATCTTGCAATATTTGCAAGGCAAAATTATCATCTAAAACACTCAATAATTTCCAAATTTCACTTACTTTGCAAGTGATCCTTCTTCATATTGCAACAAATATCTCAAAACTATTGTATTCATTAATACTAGCCCTCTATTTTGTAACCGTTCATAAAATAATATACAAAATGCAAAATACGCGCCAAGTATTTACCTGCAGTATTTACTCTTGCAATATTTTGTTACTATTGGTACGGAAATTCTTGGCGCGTATTTTGTAACAGTTCATAGGATCTTGTACTTACGAATATTTTGTCGCAGTTCATACGAACTTATATATCCACGAGTATTTTGTCAACTTGGGTTGTGACTGTGACAAAATACTCTCGCAGTATTTTGTCGCTATTGGTATGAAAATACTTGCAGCGTATTTTGTAACAGCTCATGTTACCCACGAGTATTTTGTCGCCGTGACAAAATACTTGTCACTGATACGACTCGTTACATTTTGTCGCCGTGACAAAATACTTTTCACATTGTCACATTAAAATACTTGTGACATATCACAGGTACGTAAATATTGCTCATCACTAGCTGCCACAGAAGATATGTCTAACCTATATAAGGTTCTTCCTGTACCGTATGGTACAAAGGGTATATTAAGTTTGTGCGAGCCGAAAATGTATGTAACATACAGAAGGAGAAGTCGGAGACCCCCCAAAGTTACCCAAAGTATGATCGGGGTGACTAGAGAAGTCGATATACCCATGTCCGTCTGTCTGTCTGTATGAACGCCTAGATCTCAGAGATGGTAAGAGCTAGAGCAACCAAATTTTCAGATTAGATGCGTTATTATGTCAGGGGATGCAAATTTATTTTTTATTTTGGATATCGGGGATATATTATATAGCTCCCATAGGGGTGTTTCAGAGGACCTCGAAAAACCCCAAAAGTTTTAGATAAATATTTCGTTTGTTTATGAAGATATCGTAACCAAATTTGGTACTCAAAAGTTTTTTAGAGTTCCCAATCAAAATGTACCAAATTTGATCGAAATCGGTTGACTATATCATATAGCTCCCATAGGATCGATCGGTCGAAAAAAACGCTTTTTGTACAAAATTGGTTGTGTTTCGTTTGTTTGTGAAGATATTGTAACCAAATTTGGAAGTTTTTTAGAGATCTTCAACACTGTACCAAATTTTATCAAAATCGGTTGAATATATCATATAGCTCTCATAGGTCCAATCGGTCAAATAAACGTATTTTGAACAAAAATCGTTGCGATTCGTTTATTTGGCAAAGAAATATCTTTTGGAGTTTGTAAGCAATATATCGGACTTGATTGCAATGTGGTGGTACAGGGTATCCCAAAGTCCTCCGCGCCCGACTTTAAAATACGCTATCTTTTATTGAAGATATTGAAGAAATTTCACAACCTTTTTGGTTTCAGACTTTTTGGGAGGTCCTTAAAACATTAAACAAGAGAAATTCCAGTAAGCCCTTTTTTCGTCTATTTTTACTGTAATAAATATTGATGAATAACTTGTTAATTTCAAAATCAAAGTAAAGAGCCAAGCCATGCTTGCTGATATATCATGCTCCACTTCGGTTAAGCAAATTTTAAGAAATTTTCTGTTTCTTTATTTATATAATTATAAAGTAGAAGTTAATTCTAAATTTTGAAAGTTTTTTTTTTGTTAAAATCTATGGTTTTTATAAAGAGGAAGAAAAAAATAATAATTAGATAGTACATATTTAGTACGGCAGCGAAAAAAACTATATTATAGTACTGCTGCTTTAACTAGTTATGAATTATAATCAAAGAAGTTATAAATATTTGTAGAGCGTTTTTTTTGGTTAAATTAGGTTTTTTTTCTTGGTCATAGATTCGAAGTGTACCTCTCTTTCCCTTTGCTGCTGCCACTGCAAACAGCTCTTGCGCAACCAATTGTGGCACTTGTTGTACATTTTTTTTGGCACAACAACAATGTCAACATTTTGCATACAACGTTTATGTAAAATAGGCAACATTTGTTTTATTGTCCCGAGCTGTGGGCTATGATGTTGCCGTTGTTGTTGTTGTTGTTGGAGTCACAGCCATGGACCTTGCCACAGCCGCAGTAGTCGCACGCTTTCATTTTAATTGCACACATGCTTATCATTTCAACAGCAGTGGCAACAACGACCACAACCCAAATACAGATACAATGCCACTGCACAATGTATATAAAACTCATGTATCTATATGAGTGTGCAACGCCAGCGTGTGTGAGTGTGTGTGTGTGGAGGGAGCAGCAAGCATAACAGCTCGTTAGCTCTTGACGCAAAGAACCTCTTAGAAGCGCCCCATACTCCCAAAAACAGCCAAAATGTTGGCACGCCATTTTTGCTATCCAATTTCTGTAAAATTTTTCGTTGTACATTTTTTTTTTTTTTTGAGTATTTTTATTTTTTGTAGCAACAGCAACAAGAAGTTGAAGAACCGCAATGTCAGCAACTGTTGAATATAAAAGCCTGCAGCAAAAACCATAAAAGTCAGCTACTTAAACGCAATTTAACTTTAATATGAGACCGACCTCAGCAAGAGCAACCAAAAAACTTGGCCAAAAACAAAAACAGTAACAACAATAAACAAATGAACATAAGCGGCATATCAGCAAATAAACACAGACCGGGCTGGTATGATCTGGTTGGGTCAGCAAACAGATTTTGGGGGAGCGGCTATAAAAAAGATTTAGCAGCGATATTTATGGCCCAAGATGCAGCATGCCACAAGCGGCGGCGGCAACAACAACAAGGATAATCATAAAACAAAAATAGCAACCAAAGCTTAAGCAAATGCACAGAAAAAAAAATGTAGATATATATTGTTCTTATAGTTGCTTTTGTTTGCTGGTATTTCAACTTTCAGCGTAAATCTCAATTAAAGTTATTTGAAATCTTTTTTAGTAAAGGATACAACAAGAGCTTGAGGACAAACCAATAACAAAGAAGTGGATTGGGCTAAAAATTTTTGCTTTTGGTATTTTTATGATGTGCTTTATCTAATTGAAATCTAAACGTTTGGATTATTATGGAGCAAGGTAGGTAGCCAAATTTTAATGAAAAATTGTTAGGGCAACTTATTAAAATAGACTTGGACAAAAAAGGATATTCGTTGGCAAACACGTTTACAAAACTCTCTAAGCAAATACCAATTGTAATAAGCAGCCATTTTAAAGCCTACGCTTTTCGGCGTATTTTTGAACAGCTTAAAAAACGCCTTAAGTGATATTTAAAAAAATTAATAAAAATTGCACGTATTAAGTTTTATCTCTTTTTGAGGATAGATTTAGTGGAACAAAATGCTGTTGTAAGTCTACATTTTTGTGACTTTACCTTCTTAACCAGATCTGTCGGTTGAAAACTTTAAAATACATTTAATAATTGTTAGCAATTGAAGAACCTCTCAAGAAACTATAACGAAATTCCACTCCCTGTAGACTTGTTGATACTTTTCAAAATTAGATCTATAAAAGGTGGTATGTAGTCGCATTTCAGCGTTTCTTTCAAGAGATTTTCCAACTAGTTTAGATTATAAATGGAAAATATTTCGATAAATATTTTGATAGAATATTGATCGTCACTGGTGAGGCACAAAGAAGATGATAATGGAAGAGTGCCCCAAAAGCTTTTACGTTTTTTGCACAGAATGTATGAATAAGAAATCTTTGAAATTCTTAGAAGAAAAACGTGTTTAATAAAAATTATTTACAAAATATTAAATAAATAAATTAATAAATAATACATAATATAAAAAATACAATATAAAAACAATAACGTTGGTGGGATAAAAAATATATATTTACAATTAATCGCAAAAAGAATGTAGTAAAAAAGCAGGAGGCGTATTAAATTAGCGAGTGACGTCACAAGTTAAAATTTTATGCGCTTTGTATAATTTAATATTTTATAAAAAATATTTTTTTATAAGTAATTATAAAGGTTAGGTTAGGTTGAATAGGCTGCTCAAACTATAGCTATATATATAAAGCTATACTATATGATGCCTAATTGAGAAAAGGATTATAAGAAGGAAAAATGGGTAAAAGAGGATCAAAAACTATTGGGTACTTCTAGTCGCCTAAGTGTCTGTCATTACAGAACCATTTCGAGGATTCAACAAAAGTAGCCAGATCCGCTGTAGACACATTTGCCAGACTGCCCAGGTCTTCGAAGAATGGTTTTCCCAGAAACTGGGTTCGTCTTCTAAGAAGTTGAATACTTTTTGTCTCCTCCTCGTCTCCGCAGCTGCGACAGAAGTCGTGATGGGGAACTTGCAACCATTGAGCCATTATGGTGCAGTGCCCCGTTACCACACCTACCACCATCCTTGTCCTGTTCTATTCTCTTTCCGCCTGAGCTCTGACCGTCCCTCTAATTTGCAATACGACGTTCTGTAAGGGTCTTCTTATATCCGTGACCGCAAGGTTACATGGCAATGCTGAAACGTGCCTGGCACACTCATCCGCTTCCTGGTTACCAGCAACTCCGGACTGCCCGGTACCCAAGAGAGGGTGATTCTCTCATTTTACTCTCAGCACTGTAAAATAAGTTCGTTCTAATAATTTGTAAATTTCCTATAAATTATTACCAGAGTTTCTTTTTCATTGCTTTCAACAAACCTATGAAATTATATAATGTTGCATCAACCAATACAACGCCTGTTTCCATTCTCGTTCGTGATATCCAATTCCAAGCTTCAAGAAATTGCTAAAACTCGCTCATGTAACAAAGTAATAAATTAAAATTATTTTTCGTTTTTCGTGGAGTTTAAGAAGGTTTTCGGCTTTTAACTTATTGCTTCAACTATAAACAATTTGCTAAGGCTATTTATGGTAAGTCAGTCAAAAATGACTTTAACTTAAACGTGAACTCTTTTCAAAATTTCGTTCACAACTTCAACTTAAGCATTGCTTTAAGACTGCTTTAGGTCATGACTCTTCATCTGACTATTTTTTTTTGACATTCTTTGGTTTGCTTTTATTTGTTTTGTTATAATATAATTCTACGTTTTTAATTTCTTGCACATTTCGCAGGTTTCTCATTTTACTAGAGCGCAAAAGAACATAAAGATAGAGCACAGAGCACTCAAACGCAAACATACTTACAATAAAAACAAAATCCAAAACAACAGAAAACTGAGAAATGCATACAGTTTGGAGGATTGAGATGGTTTTGGGTTCTCTGCCCCGACTTTTTGTTTGAGGGTTGACACGCGAAAATGCACTTGCCGCTTGGTGGTGCTGACTATACTCGTGTTCATGTCCGTGCCCGTGTCCATGTCAACGTGACTTTTATTTCCCCTGACGAGCAGAGAGAAAAACAAAAACCAAAGCGCAACAAAACAAAAAGAGTAAAAAAAAAAAAAAATGAAGCTGCAATTGCCGCACTTGGTGGGTTACCTGTACGTGCCTGCACCTGCCTGGTATTTTATGACAAAGAGCCGGACAGCCATGGACACCGTGTAAAACGAAACAGTTTACTTGGAACTACAAACCAAAACAAGGGAAAAAACAGCAAATACAAGGACAAAAAAAGGAGCCTAATCGATGAGCTGTCACGACAGTTGGGATACTCTGCAAACAAAGGGTATAAAAGCAAAAGACGCATTAATGTCTGCTTTTGAAATAAGACAATTAGCAAATGACGTCACAAGATGAAAATTTTCAATACACGTGAAAACTTTAAAGCGTTATAACTTGGAAACTACTTGAGATACTTTACTTACACGATTTAAAAACCAGTCCTGTGTACTTTTTTGAGATCTACAATTTTTTAAAACACACCTAACACAAAAAAGGGCAAGGGGTGGGTAAAAATGAGAAAAATGGCGTTGTTGTAACTTTGGCGCCCTTTACCTGCGAAAATATGAACTTCTGGGTATACCTTCCAATACAAATAAAACTCGAAATTCAATTTAAATCATTTTTTGCCTTGAAAGTTTTGTTGTACGACCTGTACAAATGTCAAAATAACGGTAAACACTACGGGGGGAAGAGGTCACCATTTTGGTATTAGATTTTTTGGATGGTCCTTAATACATTAAGCAAGAGAAATTCCAGTGTGCAAATTTTTCCAGGTCAACCCCTTTTTTGGCCTATTTTTACTTTTGCAGTGAGTGTAAAGCCGCGAAAATTTTCTACGGGCAAAGTGTCACGATATCAACATTAATCATTTTTCAAGGTTCTATAGAAAGTGTAACACAAACATTTATTGGCATCTATAATTTTTTGAGTACTAAACTATATAATGTTCATTGACTATCAATGTTGTCATTTGAAATTGTTTTTTAGAAATATTTCAACTCTTGTAATATATGTACCTACTAAATGTCATACCTTTGTCATAAGCATATTATTATAATGAGTTAAAAAGACGTGGAAACAATACAATTAACATCATAAAAACTATATCAATTATTACAAAAAATTTTTGTACCCTTTATGCAACTGCTGTTTTAACCCATAATTGGTTAAGCTAGAATCGATAAAATAGTTGCTCCTAAGACTCAAGTGCTACCCAAACTTATGGTAAAGTATTTACAAATCTATATTACCCTTAACCCGTTGGGTTTAGGGTAAAAAACACGTTCTAGGACGCATAATACGGAAATAGCTGTCAATATGAATACTGCATGTTCATGCATATGTGTGCGGTAAGTTTGTGATGTACCTGCGTGTGTGTGCATCTGGCCGATATGCAGATACAAAATGCAACTAAATTTATGAAGCCGTTATTTACATGGCATAAAGTTTTTGTTGTAGCCGTCTCTACTACTACTGTAAATAGATTTTCATACTGTGCTTTATTTTTCGCAACGGTGCCTGTTCCCTCACCCGCTCCGACTGCTAACCATCTACATCATAGTTAACGCTCCCTTTATATGTGTGAGTACTATATATACATTTTTATTCGCTTTGTTCCTACTGTTAAGTTTTTCACTATTTTAATTGGATTTTATCTTCTGGCCGTTTGCTATTTTCCCCACAACAAGCTTGGCGCGTGAACAAGCATTTTCCAGCATTTTCCGAGGTTTTTGCCTTTTGTCTCTTTACTGGTTGTTGCTTTTGTTCTTGTCGCTTTCATGTAACGTTGATTTAAGCTTTGCTAAATTGGCAAATTAAATGTTTCGAGTAAATACACTTGACAGTGAAAACGGGCAACAAAAACCGTCTTCCATATTTGGGGTTCTAACCGCAGGCTTACTCTGCGAAAGTTAAGCCACAAAATATCCTTGAAATAAAAACAAAGAAAAATTCTTTAAGAAGGCACACACACACGCACGTCACGAGCATAAGAACCATATTAACAAATCAATTGGCCAAGTTATTAGGCGTTCTAAGCGCTTGCCCTTTTTTGGGTCATTTTACATAACTTTTGTATGTTATACCCTGCAGCCGATAGAGTCGAGTTTGGTTTCCTATGAGCGAATTCACAGAAAAACAGGAATTTTTTTTAGTTATATCGAAACACAAATGATTTATTTTTTAAGTTTCCTAACGTGTATTTGGCTGGCGAAAATCCTCTGGCTGAACCCTCCACGAGGGTGCCGGCTGGGCAATGGACGGTGCACTGGCTCAAGCATCAGAGTCAGGCACTTGTCCCCCCTCGATGCTTGGGCCAGTGCACGGTCTAGCTGAGGCAACAGCGCAGCAGTATCCGGATTCCCAAATCTGGTGCTGCTGCGTTGGAGCCATGGCCAGAGGTGCCTGGCAGCAGGCATAAAATGCTATGGGGTGGTTCCCACGAACAAAATCAACCAAAACCCCCGCGCTGGAGTCATTTAAGGACGCAACTCGGGCTGGGATGTCAGCCCAAACGTCGGTGGAATGCGTGACTGCTACCACCGGCGGGCACGGTGGGGTTAATACCCCTCTACGTGTCGCCAGCGGTCACACCTCTGAACTGGTTGGAGCAGGCCAGGACAGTTGTAAAGCGACTGCCAAAACAACGAGAGAAGCCAAATTGTGGCGCGGTTCTGTAGTCCTTGAAGACTCAGACGGCGAACCACATGGCTCAATTAGTGCTGAGGCGGAGGAAGAACTCCTGCGCTCCCCAGCCAAGGTGTCCACTTCCCCCTGCAGGGATGGCCCTAAAAAGACAAAGGATGGACTGAGGGCTAAAGCTCAATACAAGGCCGCTCTAAAGATCCGAGCCCGGCTTGGTGACAGCAAAAATCTCACCCCTGAGGAGAGAAACAAGCTGGACTGGGCCGAGCAAAAGATCAAGGAGGGCCGAAAGTATTATGAGAGCAAGCCGGCGATGAAGGCTACAAGTAGCCAATACGTAAACAAGGTCGAGGAGCTGCTGCTATCCAAAAGGCAGCGCTCAGTCGACCAGGACAAGGCGGATGTGCCCGCGAGCAAGCGGCCGCGCCAAAGACCGGAAAGACCCACGAAGAAGCCACTGCCGAAAAGGGTAACGGCGAGCGATGTGGCGCGACGACACCTAATCGTCGCCCTCATCGACCGCAGCGACCCAAACGGCAAAATGATACCTGATCAGTGGAAGGTGGTGGAGCTGAAGCTCCTGGATGCCTTATTCCAAAGGATGGAGGATCCAGAGGCTCAGCCTACCACGTTCGACGGTGCGGGGTGGCTAAGTGGAGTCAAGATATTGAGTTGCAAGGATGACCTCACCCTGAAGTGGGTCACCGAGACCGTGGCCAAGATGGACGCTCCCTGGGAGGGGGCCAAGCTGGAGGTAGTCGACAGAACTATGATTCCGTCGGTACCAAAGGCGAAGGTACTCTTCCCGAGAGTCGTACCCACGGAACATGCACTCAAACTGCTTAAGTGGCAAAACCCAGATGTGCCAACCAAAGACTGGGTTGTGCTGCACGTGGGAAAGCCGGAAGACAAGGGTCAGCAGATGGTACTCCAGATCAACAAGGAGGCCGAAAATCTGCTGTACCCAAGGTTCGGGAAGATGGCGTGGGGTGTGGGTAATGTTTACCTTCGCCTCAAAAAGCGCCACCCGAACGACGATAACACTAACACGCTTGAGGCCGGAGAGGTGGAGAAGGACCTTGGCGTAGCAGCCATAACCGAAGCCGCTCACAGCCTCGAACTTAACGAGGACGATGGTGATACGACCCTGGTAGTCGACCCATCGGAGCAGGAGGAACCTGAACACAGCCATGCAGCTGAGGGTCCTTCAGCTAAACCTCCACAAATGTAAGTTGGCGTCGGCGGAGCTCCTTATAACCCTGGATGAGGAGTCCGTCGACGTGGCTTTAGTTCAGGAACCTTGGATTGCATCGGGTAACAAGGTCTCTGGACTAAAGTCAACCAACTACAGTACTTTCTACCCGACAACCGTAAGTAAAGCAAGAACTGCAATTCTGGTGAGAAAGGGCATCTATGCTTATCTTATGTCTAATTACAGCACTGACGATCTCACGGTGGTAGCGCTCGAGGGCCTTAGGGACGAGCCACTTATAATGGCATCCTCCTACCTGGCGCACGATAGGGAGGCACCTACAGAGGAGACGGAGCGTCTGGTCCAGGAGGTGAGCCGGAAGAGGCAACCCCTGTTAATCGGCGCTGACGCGAACGCCCATCACACAATATGGGGATGCAGGGACGTCAACGAGAGGGGTGAGTCACTGCTAGATTTCATACTAAGGTATAACTTAAGAATCGCTAATACAGGGGAGGAACCCACCTATGTGGGCCCCACCTCATCAAGTGTCATTGACCTAACTCTCTCGCTTGGTATGAATACTGCGGTCACAGAGTGGAAAGTTCTTAGCAAACAATCCTTCTCTGACCACAAGTACATCCAATTTAAGGCGAGGTTTTCGTGTGTAGTGACTAAAAGTGAGTACAAAAATCCCCGGAACACCAACTGGGAGATGTTTAAAGACAAGGTGGCAAGGAAACTCCCACCACCACCAATAATAAATTCGACAGATGACATCGAGAAGTCCGTTGAGACACTCTGCCACCATCTGAAGAAGGCATTCAATGACTCGTGCAAAATGACGGTTAATAAAAGGAGACACAGGCCACCCTGGTGGAATCCAAGACTGAAGGCACAACGTACCGACCTACAGGATATCTTCAAACTGGCTAAACAAGCGGGTGATGATACTGTATGGGACGAGTACAAGGTAAGACTCCGTGACTTTAAAAAACAAGTCCGGCTGGCTAAAAGAGACTCCTGGAGATCCTTCTGCTCTGGCATGGAGAAGATCAAGGAAACCGCAAGACTCAGGAAGCTACTCTCGAGTCAACCCGTTATACAGAGTCAATTGAAAATGAACGACGGACACTGGACAGAGAGCAGTAAGGAAGCGACTGACGCCCTGCTAAGCGAGCACTTCCCCGGCTGCACGGACGTCCTCACTCCTGACACGCCAACAAATCGTTTCAGCCAACAGGCCAACGTACCTGGGGACGTTATTACGACACACAAAATCCAGTGGGCCCTAGACTCCTTCGCGAGCTATAAATCCCCTGGCCTAGATGGTGTAATCCCGGCCATGCTGCAGAAGACCAAAGATAAGGTTACGCCATGGCTGGATAACATATACAAAGCATGTTTGAGGTACGGACACGTTCCCGTATCCTGGAGGACAGCACGAGTTGTGTTCCTGCCAAAAGCAGGGAAATGCAGCCACGTGCAGCCAAAGGATTACAGGCCAATAAGCCTCACCTCATTCCTACTCAAAACTCTTGAGAAACTGCTGGATCTACATATAAGGCAGGGCATGAGCCAACTTGTAGAACACAACCAACATGCCTACACAAAAGGGAAATCGGTGGAAACAGCGCTGCACTCCCTAGTAGCTACCATTGAAAAAGCCCTACACCACAAGGAATACGCCATGGGAGCGTTCCTAGACATCTCAGGTGCATTTAATAATGTTTCTACGGAAGCCATAATGCGAAGCCTAAGACCCAAGGCACCCCAGGAGGCCATAAACTCCTGGATACAAAGCCTATTGAGCTGCAGACGAATTAGAGCAGAATGGGGAACCACGACAGTGACAAAAGAGGCACACAGAGGCACGCCGCAAGGCGGAGTACTATCGCCCTTATTGTGGAATCTAGTGGTAAACGACATTCTACATAGATTTAAACGGAAGGCCCCAAGGATAACTGCCTATGCGGACGACATAGCCATAATTATCGTGGGCAAATGTCCCATGACACTTAGCTCGGTCATGGACATTACGCTAAAGGAAATAATGATGTGGGCCACAGAAGCCGGACTCAGTATTAACGCGGACAAGACGGACCTAATTCTCTTCACCAAGAGATACAAGGTACCGCGTTGGACTCCGCCATCGATAAACGGCACTCCGCTCAAGCCCAAAATGAGCGTGAAATATCTAGGAATAGTACTGGATAGCAAGCTGAGCTGGAAACCCAATGTCGAGGAAAGGGTGAAAAAAGCCACAAATGCACTTTATGCATCCCAGAAGATGTTGAGTAGCACATGGGGCTTATCACCAAGACTTATGCATTGGATCTTCATCTCAGTAGTGCGGCCAGTGCTACTCTACGGAGTTCTGGTATGGTGGAAAGCCACAGAGAAGACCACATACCTACGAATGATGGAGAGGACGCAACGACGTGCACTGATGTGCATAACGGGGGCGCTAAGGTCCACTCCAACCAAGGCCTTAGAAGCTATACTTGGAGTACACCCCCTTGACATACAGGCCAAACTACTGGCGCAGAAGACAGCGCAACGTCTTTGTGCAGCAGGGAACATGGCCCTAACGAACTACGGGCACAGCAAAGTTGAAGGGGTGACACACAATAGCACGGACTACATGACCCCAGTAAACAACTTCTCCAGAGGGCCCACTCTAATGGGACCAGAGGACTGGAAAATCGGCATGGACCAACAAGCGACAAAAATTTTCACGGACGGTTCCAAAATGGAGTCCGGTGTTGGGGCCGCAATATACTGTACCGACCCACCCACGGAGGTGTCTTACAAGTTGCCGGACCACTGTAGCATCTTCCAGGCGGAGGTATTCGCCATAAAGAAGGCTGCAGAGCTAGCGCTCACCCTAGAGCAGAATCGAATAAACATATTTGTTGACAGCCAAGCGGCAATCAGATCCATGCAAGCGTTCAGCATCAATTCCAAAAGTGTACTGGCAAGCAGGGACGCTTTAGATGCACTAAACACCCAGAAGGAGGTGTGCATCTTCTGGGTACCCAGCCACCAGGGCATTGAAGGAAATGAAACTGCTGACAGGCTCGCAAAGGAAGGAGCCGCATTGAGTCAACCGTCACTTGAGGATCTAAAGATTCCTCTAAGGACAATCAACCACAAATCAGAAGAGGACGCTGTAGTAAGATCTGATAGAAGGTGGTACACCACAACGAACTGCAGAACGGCTCGCACAATGTGCAAGAGAATAAACAGCAAATTAGCCCAGTATACTCTGCAACTCCCAAGAAGAGATTGCAGGCTTATAGTGGGCATACTCACCGGTCATTGCCTGACAGCAACC
This sequence comes from Chymomyza fuscimana, assembly GCA_949987675.1. NCBI lineage: Eukaryota > Metazoa > Arthropoda > Insecta > Diptera > Drosophilidae > Chymomyza > Chymomyza fuscimana. The sequence continues at coordinate 13,452,764 of OX465089.1, forward strand.
CACGCTAAGAAGCTAGGCATTACCAACAACGATGAATGCAGGAAATGTAGGGAGACAGACGTCAAAGAGACTCTGGAGCACCTCATATGCAGCTGCCCTGCCCTCTGTACATCGAGACTCAAATACCTAGGAAAACCATGGCTTACCTCACTGGAAGAGGCAGCCGATAGGGCACCTCAAAAGCTTCTGGCGTTTGCCAAGCACACGCATATAATTGACGACTAGCGTGCTTTGTACACCAGCCGCACCTTCCGGTATCACTAAGGACTACCTAGTCTATGTGTGACTCCCCCCAGGGGTCAACCGGCACTACCTAACCTAACCTAACCTAACGTGTATTTTAAGAACTCAGTAAATTGCGTATGGATTACACTATTCCTTTTTTCTTCAAAAAAATATTCTAGAATATAAATGATTCAGGCACATTACACGGCACGTGGCTCTTCGTTCCTCAACCATCCTAAATATACTTTAAAATTTTTCGCTTAGAATATTTTGTTGTAAATAAATATTTATTTTCTAAATCAGGAATGTGCAAGAAGAGAGCGGCCAAAATTATAAATGTATTGGTATACTGCGCAACTGAAAAGTGAAAATAGCTTTACGCGCCACTACAGCTATTCTGTCAGTGCACGCTAGCATTTTTATACCCTGTACCATATGGTACAAAGGGTATATTGTGTTTGTGCAAGCCGAAAATGTATGTAACGTACAGAAGGAGAAGTCGGAGACCCCCAAAGTTACCTAAAGTATGATCAGAGTGACTAGAGAAGTCGATATACCCATGTCCGTCTGTCCGTCTGTCCGTATGAACGCCTAGATCTCAGAGATGGTAAGAGCTAGAGTAACCAAACTTTCAGATAAGATCCCTTATTAATCCATAGGAGACAAGTTTATTTTATTTTTTTGATATCGGGACTACATTATATAGCTCCCATAGGGGTGTTTCAGAGGACCTCGAAAAAAAGCAAAAGTTTTCGATGGATAATTCGTTTGCTTATGAAGATATCATAACCAAATTTGGCAATCGGAAGTCTTTTAGAAACCCCCAGCACTGTACCAAATTTTATCAAAATCGGTTGACTATATCATATAGGTCCCATAGGATCGATCGGTCGAAAATTTGTTTTTTGCACAAAATTCGTTGTGTTTCGTTTGTTTGTGAAGATATTGTAACCAAATTTGGCCTTAAGAAGTTGTTTAGAGTTCCCAAGCACTGTACCAAATTTGATCAAAATCGGTTGACTATATCATATAGCTCCCATAGGACCAATCGGTCAAAAAATCGTGTTTTGTACAAAATTCGTTGTTTCGTTTGTTTGTGAAGATATTGTAACCAAATTTGGCATTCAGAAGTTTTTTAGAGATCTTCAACACTGTACCAGATTTTATCAAAATCGGTTGACTATATCATATAGCTCCCATAGGGCCGATCGGTCGAAAAAAGGTTTTTGAACGATAAAATGTCATAACGTTACATTTTGTCTTGTTGAGAAAGAGTTGGTTGATATTGCACCAAGATTGCATGTTATCAAAATCATGCTGAAGAAGTAAGTACTTATTATTATCGGAGTAGGACATACAGAGTTTAACATCATCCGCATACATAAGAATGTGAGAAGATGAGATTACCTGAGGGAGATCCTTTAAAAATAAGTTAATAAGAAGAGGGCCTAGATGGCTACCTTGAGGTACCCCTGACGTGACCATAATTTCTGTAGATTCGCAGCCTTTAAAAACTACCTTCTGGACTCGGTTGGATAAATAGGACGATATCCAATTTAAAAGACTAGACGGAAACCCCAGACGAGACAGTTTAACAAGTAGAAGACTATGGTTTACCGAGTCAAATGCTTTACTAAAGTCAGTATAAATGACATCAGTTTGTTTTTTTCCGTAAAACCAAGATTAATAAGAGACGAAAGTTCTAAAAGGTTAGTAGAAGTGGACCGACGTTTTACAAACCGGATTTGATTGCAAGCAGTGGTACAGGGTATCCCAAAGTCGTCCGCGCCCGACTTTAACGTACGCCATCTTTTTTCGTTTTGGCTTTTTACTTCGGCAAGTGCTCGGCTCGTGTCTGTGTGAATACTCATTTTCATTCGGGCCTCACGGGCTATGGGTGCACATCACTGTACCAAATTGTTAGATGCTAAGAGCAACTCCAAACTGATAAGATATTATTTCTTGTACTACACCCTTTTCGACTTATCACTTTTCATAAGAAACTTCATTTAATTCTTAGGAATCCCCCAAATTTTGTTTGATTTTTTTCTAGTTACGTAAATTAACGAAAATTTTACCTACGTGAGAAATGAGAAGAAACTGAATAAAAAACATCTTATAAAAAATTCAGGTGAAACGAAACAAAAGTAATTAATAATAATAAATCATTAATAGTAAAAAAGTACGAAATGTCGCTACAAGCTTAAACTTTATGCAACTGCTGCTTTAACCAGTTGTGAATTATAAGCAGATATTAGAAAAAATACCAGCCATTTCACTAAAGCGGCCCATACACGAGCAACAAATTGTACAATCGGTTGAAATTCGTTTTGCCACACACTTGTGGATTGGTTAATAAATTTCATTTCTTGTTGATTTTTGACGAGTAAAGGTGGAACGCGGAAAAAAGCTTTTTTAATTTTTTGCATAAATTTTTTTTTTTTTTACTTTTTCAACTTTCTTGTATTTTTTGCCCTATGCTCCTCCTAGGTGCGACTACTCGTAAACGCATAATTAAGCTCTACAGTAGTCGAGGAATAAATAAATATATATATATTTATCATGCAAAATGTGCCACGACTTTAATCTATAATTTTTATTTTCATTTTCGCCACTTTTGGTTTCCCACAATGATTTTCTCCGCCGACGTGCACTTGCCGAAGTCAAAAAAGAAATGAGAAAAGTCACATACACACACAACCGATTGCAAGAAAGACAAAATTTTTTTGACAATTTGCAATCTGTTGACAAACTGCGCCACTAACACGAAATTTCGTTGCAATTTCAAACGATTGCTTCAATTTGTTGCTCGCGTATGGGCCGCTTAATGCTCAGACTTGCATTATTTACACTTTATGATCCACATTGTTCTTTTAAAACATTAATTTTTCAAATACTACTCAAATAAATACAACTCTATGGAAAAATGCTTGTTAAAACACAACTACACTTACCAAGAGCGTTATAAAAACTCATATTAATTTTTTTGGGGTTTGTTTAAATCTTTTTAATTTTTGAAAATTTTTAATAATGAAAGCTGTTCAAAGATTTGCAGAAATATTTTAGGTTTTTGTAAATTAATAAGTGGACTGGGCATACTAGAGTCGAGCCTACCAACTTTCACTGGAAAACAGCCCTGATTATTAATCAGGATGTCTGATCCTTTAACTTTCTTATTTGTTAACTTAAGAAACTTTTAATTATATTCTACTTTAAAAATTTGTTTAGTGGACTTAATAGATACATCTGCGTTGTTTGCTCTCGAAACTAGTTGTTTGCGAAAAGGGTTTGTCAGCTTTTATGTACTTAGCCTATATGCTTAATTTGCATGAACATCATAAGCAAACTTTCAGACTAACTGTCTGGCCTCTCACTTACACAAACATAAACTCAAACAAATACACAAACATGTATGTGTGAGTATATAGACAGCCATGTCTATGAATGACAAAGTGCCCAAGGCTTGACTTTCTGTTGCTTATATGGTTGGCTGCTCGTTTGTCACACCTTTGGCATGTGACACTAGCACCCAAGATACTTTATACACATACACAGATACAAGCACTCACACAGATACATATATATAGGCAGCGCTTTGATTTTAATGGCGCTCACACATGTTGCCACCGACAGCAATTAAGTTATATTAAATACATAAAATGGAGGCCATAACTAGACTGGTCACGTAGCCAAATTAAAGCACCAACACGGGGCAAGTTAAATTTCATTAAATGTTGCCTTGAGTTTGCCTAAATGTAGGCTATATAAACAAAATGCTGGTGACATACTTGCTATATGGCACTTAGTAAGGCATATGGGACAGTCTTTTGCAAACCAAACAGCAGGATACAAATAAAAATGCTAATTTTTTGTTACGAACTTTTAATTTTTCTTTTTAATTTTTGGTAAAAATACGATAAAAGAAATTTGAATTTTCGAATTTTTTTTTTTAATTTTGAATTTTCAACTTTTTTTTTAATTTTTTGTAAAATTTCAATAAAACAAACTTAAGTTAACGTGTTTCAGAAATTAGTAAAAAAAATTTACTTTTTTTAGATTTATATTTATTCAACATTTTTGGCATAAATTACAGTTTTTCAGGTATATATCATCATAAAGGGTGATTTTAAAAATACTCAGCTTTTAGCCGCCTTGGAAGACAACATAGCTGCTGTTATTCGTGAGATACCAGACGATATGTTTGAAAAAGCGTGCCAAAATTGGACCTTCGAGATGGACCACTAGAAGCGTAGTCGCGGTCAACAAACAATATGAAGTAATCTTTAAAAAGTAAATGGCAACGATTTATTTGCAACCTCAAATAAAAATTTCATACATTTTTGCCCATTTTCGTTTTTTTTTTTCTTAAATTTAAAAACCAAGCGTTTAAAAAATCACCCTTACAATCAATAAATATACTATATATATCTTATACCATCGTTTTTTCTTTTTTTGACATATAAATTTTTTAAAATATGTTATTTGCGTGCCTAAAATGTTTTTTTTAATTGTATAATTAATGTAGCTTTCGAAAATTTTTTTTATATAAATTCTTCAAAAAATTGGGCTTTGATTTGAAAAAGAATTGCCCATATTTTTGTTGCCTGCTCGTTGTGAAGAGCAACCTGCATAAAGCGAAAGATAGAGCACCACTTAATTTTCTATTATTTGTTATTTGCAGATATCGAAATAAATTGTTGATTTTTTTTTTTTTTTTTTTATTTTTGGTATTTTTCTTTTTGTTATCCTAATGCGAAAAGAGACAAATGTGAATTGCTGCGTGGGCGTGCGTATTTCAAACTGAAATGGTAATATCAGGCAAGGACTAACGCCCAGTACAAAAACAATAACAAGAACTTTTACCAAAATGCTGATGATGATGCCGATGATGACGCCGATGATGATGCCAATGATGATACCGATGATGATGATGGAAACAAAGACAAGCGCAGCTGTTTGACTAGATGAATGAGCCCAGCATGCGCCCATTTTGTATGGTATATAGGTGTGTCTTTGTGTGCAGGAAAATGTGTTGGTAAACATTTAACTACGCATTCTGAGGCCACTTTTTTCTAATGGACAAACAAGCAAAATGTGAAAAGTCTACAATTCCTGGGTCAGTAGATAGTCCATCATTCACACGCGCTTCCAAGACGACAAGTGGCCCCTGGGCGTGCCCCAAGTTCGTTGACTTTTGTCATTTGTGTTTTTATATTCTGCTTATTAGTACACTTTTTCTGAGGGTACATTAATTTTGTCATGTTACATGGTAAACTTAGAGAAAGGTTGAACATTTGGCATCAATTTAGTTCAGTTTATATAACTTTGATGACAATTGATAATAATATACAGTCGAGCTTCACTATAGCGAACATCGCTTTAGCGTATTTTTTCATATAACGAACTTTGGCTAAGTACACTGCTCTATGATCTGCTTACAAAGAATTTTCTATATATTTCAAAGCGTTGCTTTGCTATAGGGAGGGTCGAGTATATTCGAAACTTTTAGTTATTATAGAATTGTTATAAAGTTGAACTCTGCGAGTCAAAAACTTGGCCATCGTTATTTTCGCATATGTTCCTTATAACATGTCATCTATAAATGCTTTTTGATGACAGGGACTGTATCACAATCCTTTCCATATAGTAAATCTATCGTATTAAACATAGTTTCTTATGTTATTTTTCAATCTTTTTTCAAGAGTTTCTTTCATCTTTTGATCAAACAAATTGATAAATAGGTCCTCGATTCCGTAACTAATCCCAGAGAATCTGTGGTATCTCAATCTCTTCTTTTGATCAGACAAATCAAGATTGAAACTTGATTCCATAACTAAATTCAAAGATTATTTGAAATTTATACTCGTTAAAAAAACTAAGGGTCCCCGGTCCCTCCGTGCTTCGCACACCGTAAGAACATAATTGTGTAACTATTTCGCGACATCCCGTCCAGCACTTTCTATGAATTTGCGAATGCAACAGCAGTACCTGCCCGACTCGAAAATACTCAATTCCAACGCAGTTCAAAACGTTTTTAAAGAATCTTCTAAGCAACAAGGATTAAATGTTGTTCACTCTTGACTACAACAACCGAACTTACAATCTTTTTTTTTTATAATATGAAACTAGTTTTCTAATACCTTAAAATTTTTAATTTTTTTTAAAATTTTTTTTATTGGCCATCAACCGATACAAATTAGGTTATAATCCAATATTGATGAAAAATTATTCGCTACACAAAAAATAAAATTTAGTGTGTGATAGGGATCTAATTATTCATATGCACAGATGGGTAATGAAAAAAAGAAGATTTGATTTACTAAGCAGCAGATATTTGAAATGAGAAGTTTTCAATATCTTACCATATATTCCCATAATATGAGCACAGTTTAAGCCCATTAATTTAAGACAAATTTTCATTGAGTTCAAGGCTTACTAAGCTGCTTAACTCTATTTTATGATGTATCCTAGGCATCTGTCACAAGAAGTATACTCAATGTTGGTAATATACTTCAGGAAAATATGGATGAAAAAGATAATGCAACATCTTATTGCTTGTCTGTAGAAGTAGTAAGCTTAGCCAATATACGTTTAATCTGTGGAGTCACAATAAACTTTTCGTGTTTTTAGCTCAATTACACTAACTTATTTAACAGGTGACTCGACAATTAATAAAGTTCAAAAGCCCTTAAAGGCTGGACATATACAACTTAAAACTCTGCTTTTTTAATTGCTTTATTGAGAAAAATCAAACAAAAAATGTAGTTTTATTTAATTTAATATATACATCGCCAAATGTATTGAATAAATAACGATTGTTAAACTGTGTTTAAGTTATGTTTCAACGTAAAATCACTTTTTTTGCAAATTAAAAATTTAAGTATACGCAATGCAGTTTAACATAGGCGGTAAATCACATTTTTTTCAAATAAAAAATATTACGTATACGCAATGCAGTGGAACATTGGCGGTAAATCACTTTTTTTTCAAATACAAAAATTACGTATACGCAATGCAGGCGCACAGGCGGTAAAAAAAGACGAAGCCAGATCAACTACAAATTGTACGCTATACATTATCAAATTCATCAAGTTTTATTTCTGTACCAACATTTCTTGACACTTTTGCGAAAAATTGGCCAAGCGTGAGCTAGAAACCTCTTGTATGTTTTTGCTCTGAAGACGTGAGTGCCTCGTGCGTGCACCCAAATTGTTTGCCTTTGTTTTTTATATTGGTTTTCCAAAGTCAGCTGTATACTCCACACAGTGTCTACCGTACCAGATTCTGGCATCTGTTCGCGATTGGCACTGTTTCTGTTCTGGTTTCTATTCGTGACAACTTACTACCCAGCGGCTGTTTAACCTCAACTTGTTTTCTAGCTCTTCTCAAATTCTTACCCACACTTGTTGATTAAGTTTTTAAACGATTAATGAATGAAAGTCAATTTTCTAGATGTTTCCAATGCGACTCACACCCTACGCCAATTCGGCAAGCGTATAGAAACTTTGAAACGCGACGTAGAGCTCTTCCCATCTGGCTTCGCTTTGTTGTGTTTCCTTCAACTTGTTTTTGATTGCACGACAATTTTTCACGCCCCGACTATGGCTTCAGCTTTAGCCTCGTTTTTGCCATTATGATTAAGTCATTGTAATTCTGCCGTCTGTGAGTGGAATTCCGTACCGAGGGAACTGTTGCCCTTGATTACGCCAACCAACTCAATTTGTTTGTCTGCTTTTAATTGAACTTTGCTGGATCCCATTGATTACTTTGCATTACTTTTATGCATTGAATTCCAAAATTGTAATATACCAAGTCATAATTGTTTGCCATTTTGCTTTGGACTTGTTTTAAGTTGTTTCGACCAACTTAAAGCACGTTTAAGCAATGGCGGCACCATAAGTCGCTTTAACATTGTTTTCTTAAACGATTGTATATTTAAACATTGCGTATACGCAACGTTTGTTTTTCATTAAAAATGATTACAAGCCACATATCAAGCATGCAGCTTGCAACAGCGATTTACAAGGAATGAAATTACAACTTGCACATGCCCCATAACAATATGTTATTATTGCAGTGGTGCAGCGGGGGGTTATAAAAATATCCACAAGCAATCTTTGTTCTCTAATGTACAACTTGTTTGAAAGTTCCTTGAACTGTGTTTTTATGTCTGCAATTTTTCTAGTAGATTTGGTTTTTGAACAAAGTGTTGGTCATGGCTATATAATTACGTGTATCTTACAAATGCTTTTGTTCGTCTATTTGAGTGTTATCTTTTGGCACTGTAAGTCAATATTTTGTTCTATGTAAGTTGAGTATGCTTAAAATACATTCTACAACTCGTTATCTTTAATTGAAACTAAACAGAAATTATTAAGAGTATGGGACGTCTATTATATTCAATATTATAATTAGCTACTGAGTATGCTTGAAGATAAAAAATTCTTGCTTCTGTTATTATTTAAGTTTTTTGAGAAAGATATTGTAATCATTCCATATTCTTATGCATTTAGAATCTTAATCAAAATTTAAGACTTTTTAAGATATGTTTTTAACTTTGATCTAGCAGTTACCTTATATAAAAAATAAAAAACTCTGCCTCTGGGTGAGAAACCCCTGAAACCTCAAGTTTTTGACATAACCTCGAAAATCGAATTATACAATTCTCTTCAAGAGCTATTTTATAATTAAACTTTTGATCTCAACATTATATTCGGATACAGTGTAAAAAAATATAAAGCATTTATTTGTGAGAATCAAGTCAGCAGGTAGCATATCTTTAGGTCCAAAATAGTCTCGAAAAACAGATGTGATGAGGTGGATTTGATTTCAATGACCCCAAGAAAATAAAGTCAGAATGGTCGCGGTGCAGAAAATAATTAGTTAGGCTTTAAAAATTACTAAAAATACTTATCGATGAATTTAAAATTTTCATGCATCCCTTTTCACCCCGTCACTGTCGATAAGTATGAAATATATTAAGTATTTGTCTCTGCTGGCACATATGTGTGTACGTGAATGTATGTGTTTGCTTGTTGGTGTTACTGCTGATTTTGTTGTTGTTTTATTGTATCTGACACTGCTGTAGGCAACATTGCATACTTACAGATACATCACAGATACACACATACACACCCAAAGCAGCTTAAAGCATGAATGAATGAAAAATACACAGACATAAATTTGTGCGCATTTTCGCGGTATACATAATTAATACTACTATCAATTTATTGTTTCAGCTGTAAATAAAAGCGGCGAGAGTTGTCTGGAAAGTTTTTGTGTATGTAAATATATATAAATATTTTTTTTAATTTTGTAAATGCAAATGTGTTGCAATGTATGGGTATAGTATATGTATGTATCATACACCTTACATAAAGAGGGAAGTTTGTTAGACCTTAAGTTCCATATGAGTAGCAATAGTAGCATATAAGAGTTAGGGAAACAAAATTTGACACAAAGATGCGCTTTGGCAATAGCTGAAGTTTGTCGATTCATGCGGTAAGAGAATTTCATGGCTTCCAAGCTACCAGCGCACTTTTGGAAAATTGTTGACTTTGTTTTTTATGAGCGATACTAGTATTATCCATATTTTTGTGTGCGTACGTGACGTAGAAGAAATTCAAAACAAAATTGTGATGGTAGTCCAAAAATTTTGATAAGTTTGCAAACTGATCAAAAATAAATTTTTTTGTTTGCACAAAAAAACACGAAACTTAACCTCCATTTTATTTTTTTTTCAATTTTGAAAAAATATGTAAAATAAATTTAAGATATAAATAATATTACGTCCTTTATTGTTTTTGCTTTATCCTGAAATTTAGAAAATTGAAGCAAAATATGTGTTTTCTGTGAAATAAAAAGAAACTTTCGCCCAATTTAGCACAACTTGTAAAAATTAATTAAAAGTATTCTTTAAAGTATTTAACATTTTTTTATAACTTTCTGCTTCTTAGGACTTTAGGTTTTCGTAAAAGGCATCCATCAAATTCTTGGTCACTTTATGTGAGCCTAATAAGCAAAAAATTTTGATCTTTATTAGTTTTACAATGATGGTGAGCCTAATTAAAAATGGACACTTATCGATAAAATCCTCCGCTTTCGCCATGCTTTCAAAATATAATTTTAATGAATAATTCTTTCATTTTTATTTCAAAAATATTTTTTTGTTTCATAATTAAATGGAGAAGATCTTATGAGAAATATCAAAAAAAAAAAGAGAAAAAAAAAAGGTATATCACGAACTATTTAATTTTTAAGAATTGTCTAGTAAATATTCTTGTATATTTTTATGAGCTCACTTCATCTAGCCAAATTAGTTGCCAATGAAGTTTAGAAGGCTAGCTTAACTTTTTTATCCAATGTGCATGGAAGCTCGTTTAGAATAAATTCATTCGTTGTTCAAAAAACGTGAAAACTAAAAAATCTACAAATTACTCGCTTTATTAAGCAACAACTTCCAAATAACTAACTTTTATTTAAATTAATATATATACCGTAGTAACTACTAATGGTATGATAAACAACTTCTATTAATCAGTACTTCAGTTATGTATACGTAATATAGCCTTACATGGGCGGTTGCCAGATCGCTTAAAATTTGTTAAAAATGTTATGCGTGTTTGTAATAAATTTATCTATCAAATGAAAATTAAATCTTGCTCATAGGTCAATTGGTCCAAGCAATATAACCGACGCAAGATCAAAAATTGGGAATAGTTTTTAGAGTTTTTTGAAAATACTATAAGTACAAATAATTTGAGGGGTAACTTCACACCACCCAAGGAATACGAAAACTCGGCTTCAGACTTTAACCATGGTCCCATGCAGGGCCGAAGAGAGAAAAACTGGGCCCGGAGGTGAAAATGTTCCGGCCTCTCTAAAACACCTTTAGCTTGAATCATGGTAGCATATTTTTAAAATTTCGTAAAATTGTAAGTTAGTTTATATATTTGAATAGAAAAAACAATTTTTGAAAATTTAATTACGACAGTAATTACACCTGAGAAAATTCCGGGCCCGGGAGGAATCCCTTATTTCCGCCCTCTCTCGTCAGGCCTGGTCCCATGAAATCCCGTAAAGTTTAAGTCAGTAAGTATTTTTTTGTTTTTAAGTCAACGCCATTTTTGAGCCTCTGTTAATTTTTAATTAGAATTTCATTTTTATTTACGATCTGTTAAATGACAATCACTAAATTTTATAAATATAATTAATAATAATTATAATTTTAAAAATATTTTGCAATATAATAATTTTATAAATATTTAACAAATATAAGAAAAATGTGAGGATCGATTGTTCTTTAATGAGTACAACAAAACTATTTGCTAAATCGATCTGTTAGGCGTAAAATATGGAATATTTTTAGCTAGCTATCTACGAGATACTATTTACTGATTTCGAGTAATTACAAATTGTCTTTATGCTTCCTTACACGTGCAATATATTTATGGGTTAACCCTAGTTTTCTTGCCTCTAAATACATTATTCATACGCCCCGTGTGTCTCCAAATGCATGCAACATGATATAAACTTGGAACCTTTAAGCAGAGCGTGTAATGTCGATGATTAAACTGTTGAAGCACACAAAGACACTGCCAGTCCCTGGACGACGACGACTACGACGACGTAGTACAAAGACATACGACTATGTCGTAGTTCCAGTTTTCCCCTGGTGGGGGTGGTGGGTACGCAAACAAGTTGTACGGATTAATGTGGAAATTCTGGCAATTGTATGGCGAAGAAAGTACTCTGTTGCTGCCATTGATGAAATATGTAAAGCAACTTTTCATAGGTTTCTGCTTTCGCAGCTGCTACAGCAAGCACACAGATACACACATACATAGATACACTAACATAGATACATACATAAGTGTGTGTGTTTGTGCATCTCATCAGTGCACAAGTTGTCAAGTGCATTTGTTTGATATTGTCAGTGGATTTTTTTTAAAAGATTAGTATATGGTCGGAAGTTTGAAGGGGGACCGATTTCCACTGTATGTCAGTCGAGCACAAGTTATTATTATTGTCTGGTTGCCTGCATCTTTGTTGCTTTTAAAAGCTTCAGTTTTGTCGCCTGCAGTTGTTTTTTTGTTGTTGTTGTTATTATTGTGATGTTTTTTGTTTTTGTTTATTTCACATTCCACTTGAATGAAATTTCCGGCGACAGCACTAAACAATCATAATACCAGATACTTTTTTCACATTTTTTTTATGCTGTGTATCTTTGCTTGTTGCTTTCATGCATTTTTCTTTTGCAGTTTTTGTCACTATATATTTGTTTTTTTTGTTTGTCGTTTAAAATGGTATTTTTAGTCCTTTTAGGAAGAAATTAATTTACAGAGACAGATCTATGTCAGTGTGTTGCATCTTTTTGGACAGCTATCAGTCATTTAGCCAATGTTGACTATCGCAGATGGACATTTAAGTGCAAATAGATTTAAAGTGGAAATCATTTAGTTTGTTCTTTTGGATACTTTAGAAATTTCGCAAGTCATAAAAACTTAAATGTTTAAAACAAAAAAATTCAGATATAATATTTTTATTTAGTTACTACGGTATCCTGCGACGCTCTGAAGCACCTTCGTGAGAAGTCCGCTGTAGATGATGGCCATCTATATAACAAACGATGACGAAGCGAACAGGGGTAAAGCGAGCAGGCGGAAACCTGAAGTTTATTTTATAGTTATTATTCAAAAATATTTTTTACAAAATTTGTGTGCCGTTTCTGTTTGAGTAAAAACACCAAAAATTTGTTTTTCTTTCACGAAATTTGAATTTTATGGATGTTATTTCTGCTACGGCGCTTGTTTTGATAAATAGTTTAATAAATTTTTTACCATAAATGTGACTCAGTAGGCGATCAATAGAACTCTATCATCTTAGTGTACTTTTCCCAACCAATATAACTTCCAAAAACTCTGCTCAGTTTCCTCAATAAAGTTTGGAATTACTCTCACTTTTAAGGTCAACTATTTATATTAAATTACAACGCCCACAATCAGGCAATAAATCGTATTTCTATTAAATATTCTTATATCTAGACATCTTTAGACATCTTTAAGCTAAATTTTGTTAATCTCTGACTTCATTTGGCAAATGTATATGTGCCATAAAATCTCTTTATTGCAATTGCAGATTTCCTAAAGACCATATATTTACATTCTAAAGCTCATACAAAACAAACAACTGCATCAACTGTAGCCTCATAAGATTTTATTATTATTATTTCTGGAAATCTAATTGAGTTAGAAGCTTGACCTACTCCGCATGCAACGGCATTAAGTTTTGATTTGTGTTAGGCGAAAGAAAACTTTTCAACTTTTGTTTTCATTACGAATTAAGAGCTAACAGCGCAGAGAGCAGTTCGTTTCAGTTAAGAGAGCGCTATTTAAGAGCAAACTGCAGTGCCGATAGAGCAGTGCGTACAAAAATGGTACGCTATATTTTATTGACAATATTACAATGACTTTTGTAAGAATTTTCATCAACAGTTTTTACTAAAAGAAAAAAAAACTATTTTCATCTTCAATGCTGGCAACTAAAGTAGTTTTCAGCTGCCAAGGCCAAAATCTAAGCACTTTTTGCAAGAACAAATACTGAAAAAAAATAAGCTTTAAAAAATTTGCTACCAAAGCCAAGCCAAGTGACAAGCAAAAGTTTTTGCCAAGAAAATTTGACTTCGTCCAGACATCAATTAAAGTTTTCTAATGTTGGAATGAAAAATAAGTAGCACAAACTACGCAGCAACTGCTGCAATGCTTGACCCGCTTCAAGTTTTGATACCCTGCACGCTGTAGTTAGTGTCGGCTTATATGTTGTGTAGTGATTTTATCTCGATCTAGGAGAAGGCTTGCTATATTAAAAGTCTTGGTTGATCTAACCCCGTTTGGTAGCAGCACGCTTGAATCATATTTTTCAAGAGACTTAAGAGTGGAGCTCTCGATATTTCTCTTTCATTCATTTTGCTGTAATATGCTCCATGTTACTGTAGAGCGGAAGGTTATTTTAAACATCTTTTTAGAATTAAAGATTTTCAGTACTCAGTACTCCCTGATAAAGCGTTTTAGTACTAACCTTAAAGTTTTTCATTCGAAGAAAAACCAATGCATTATGAAATGGAACTAGTCAATACGAATTTTCACAAACTGCTTGATGCTCAAATGAAAAACTAACAGAGAATCAATAACTTATGTCACAAAAAATTTAAATATTAAAAAAACACTAGCTCAGTCACGTACTTGACTTATATAAAGCTTAAGCCAGTTGTGAATTCTAAACAAAAATAAAAATAAAATTAGAGCATGCATTTTGAAATTTTATCGATTAGGAAAAAAAAGGTGGCCGTTTATCGAATTCTGAAAGAAACAATTTTTTATTTGTTGAATAAAATAAAACTTATTTGGTAGCCTGACTATATCATCAATTTCTCGAATTTGAAACCAACAAGACTTGCCATCATTGCTAAGATCCAAAAATTTAAAAGTTTGCGAGCCCTATAATACATCTAGACATCTTTGTCTATTTTTGGTAATCGATCGCAGAGTATTCCAATGTCGAGCTGCGCTCGAGCTGATTTACATTTTTATTTTGCTTAGCCAAGTCATCCAACTTGTTCAACTAGGCCATACAATAATGAGAGCATTGAGACACTTTCGTATGCTGCAGCAGCCCAAAACACGTTGCATTAATTGCATTCTAAAGTGAAAAAACTCTTTTGGTCCCCCCACACCCGCGAATGAAGTTAAAGTGGAAATTGGTACAAACGGTAGAAATGTGTACCGCTTTGTTGGTTTCCCGTTTGGCTGCTCTTAAGCCCACGTAAATATGGCAATAAATGTCAACATTTGTTTATAAACATGCGGGCCGCGCTGCTCTCCACTGTCCAACATTGAGCGCTAGGCGTATGCGTTATACTTGCATATTACGCATACGCACCGCTGCAGCTGTGTGCTCAATTTTTTTCGCTTTTGTTTTTGTAATTTCATAAAACAATTAAAAGCCATTAGGGCAAACAAAAACTCGCGAGCTAACAATATGAGCTCTCGAGCATGCTGCATCTTCGTATTATAAACCTCCATTGTTGTTCTTGTTGTTGCTGTTGGTATTGTGATGTGAGGGTAATGGCTTGTCATTTGCATTTTGCATGACCGCAACACTGACAAAATGTGTTTGTGGCAAATGATTTTTGTGTTGCCGCCATGTTGCCAAACATAATGGTTTCCTCTGTCCCAGCCCAACTACAACCTCATTACCGCAATCCATTGTTGTTGGGCATTCATATGACCATATAAGCACTGGCACTGCTAGTTCATCCTATTTGGCTTGAATGCAGCTCTCATATATGAAAATGACACGTTAATGATGTGGGAGTCTCAACTAACAAAGCTCGTTGTGTATTCGGGAATTGAGGCATAAAAAGCTTAAAATGTCGAGAAGACAACTTGAATGAATTGGTGGAGATGGAAAAAAGAAACGAGACCTTTTGCATACTTTGGGCTTATCTAGGGATAAGGTTTTATATTAGTTTTAGAAATTCATGAATGCCAATATAAGCAGCTTTAAAATTTTTTGTGTTTTTTTTTTAGAAGGTATGTAGTAGTTTTATTTTATTTCAAATATTTCTTACATTGCACAATGGGCCCGCGTAGACAGATTTTGGCCAAAAGTCCTCCAGATGAAAGTCAAAATTTGGACAAAATGACAATTTAATATGATTTTACACATGTTAAGGTATCCTGTGAAAAAAAAAATTATTAAATTATAATTAGTGGTTTTTAAGTTATTGGCAATCAAAGTTGACATTTTGTATTTTATGAGCTTTCGCGATAATTTACAGAAAAAAAAACCTGCATTTACTATGATACATGTAGCTACGAAAACTTCATTCACTTTATTATTTATAAATATTACTTCAGAGAAAAAATAAAATTGAGATTAAAAACTTTTTTTAGTTTTTTTTAAATTTTTTCCAATTTTGGTCTAGATTATCTATATCTTAAAAAAATCTGGGGTGGCTCAAACTTCACAAAAAAATAGTTCAATCCTTTAGAAAAACCTGTGTTTCATCACTCTAAAAAAAATATTATGCAAGTGACAGGGTTTTGGCCAAAATATGAAAATCTGGGCCCACAGTGCATTGTAGAAATTTGAAGTTCTAGTTATTACACCCTCAACCGTAAATTCTTTGTTAATTTATTTTGCTTCCAAATTATTTTGTGTCCTTGTGCTGTAGTATCTACAGAATTGTTCGAAAATTAGCATTAAGTTTAATAATTAAATAATTATAATGTTATACAAAAAATTTTACTCAACTGGCGAAATTAGCGAAAGATTGATGAGACTTTTTTTATACCCAAAAAATAAACGTCTACAAAAAATCAAAGCTCTTTCCATAATAATTTTTGTAACTGCTTTCTCGTTTTTAACCTGCTGTTTTACTTTCACAGTATATAAAAAATATTGAGTACATTTTTCACTGTAGTATAATTTAAAAATATGCAAATAATTGCAAACTGTTTCCATTTTATTTAGCAATATGCCACAAATGAAAAGCATCAAATCAAATATGTCACAATAGATACAATTTTCATGGTACATAATCAAAAAATTAATCAACGTGTGTATACTGTGTCGAGGATTTGACATTGCGGCTGATTATGGCAATTGAAAAAGTCCATGATATAAATCAAGTATACGCATAACATATGTACATAGTATATGCAAAGCTGGTGTCATATATGGCATATCCTGTCATGCAATTTGCGGTCACATCAATGGCCTGTCACTTGGCTAGGTATCATAAAAATGCATATTAAAAACGTGCAAAAACTGTCATTTCGTTAGATAGACAGCTAGATACTCAGATAGACATGATGGCTGTTTTGCGGTAGCCATTTTGTAGACGTTGCAGTGTTGTCATGTGGTCTGCAGTTTTGGCCAATTTGAGAGCAATAATGTTAACTTTGATCGAACAAGCCACAATCAATGGCAAAATCCGGCAAGAAGCAATGACATTTGGACACACGGCTTGTGTGTGTGAGTTTATGAGTGTTGGAAAATTGCGGCAAGTGCGGCTGTCAGTTTTTGTATGACCGCAAAAACATGCGGATTATACCGTTAAAAGTGTTATTTATGACCCCCATGGAGCAGTGTGCCCTACGCTCTATGTCGTTAGGTGAATTTGTATATATATACAAATATGTCTGTGTATATATGTATAGCTACATGTGCTATGTGTGCAGCTTTGTGGCTTGCATTTGACGTCACAAATTGTAAATCAAATTGCTCCCCCAACAAATTAATTGCATTTCATTCGCATTAATACACCAACAGGCAACAAAACAAATCCCACAAAATCAACTTGACATTTGAATTAATGGCGAAAAAAAAAATTGTTTGTTATTTGATTTAGCTGCAGCGCTTAAATTTGTTGAAAAACGTTTAATTAATGATAGTTGACATAAATATTATATGCTTTGGGTGGATCTGACAAAGCTAATTAAAACTTAATGAGATTTGGGGTTAGCTACTGCAATAAATCGCTGCAGCATTCACTTTATTTTGGTAAGTATTTAAGTACAGCTTTAATGAGGTACTTCTATGAGTAAGTGCTTAAGTGAATTTGAGCTAATCAGCTTAAATTAAAATAATGAAAGTAAAGTTAAAGGCCTTAACCTTAGCCCTTCTATTTACATTCAAATGAAAAGTCAATTGAAAAGTCAACAGTCAATATGGCTTTTGCATTAATGATAATATGCATATAGTACAGGGTGATCAGATATGAAGTATAGTAAATTTAGTTAAAGCCACAACTGAGGAAGATATTTATTTTTTGGCCAAAATACGAATCTATATCCAAAATTTGCAGCAAGCAATTAGCGACCTCACGGTGCTATCTATGATCATCTGACACCAATTCTTGCGTCAGGATAATCTTTTCGGATTTAGGAAAAATCAAAATATAAGCCGAGTTGCCTCTCTCTCTCGGCACCGAAACGACACTTTTAGTTCTTCTTCGAAAGCCAGTAGGCCGCTACGGAGTCTGTTTTCTTCACTATGCTCCAGGTGTCTGGTAATGTGGCTTAGAGTCCAGAAAAGTGCATGCGATGCGACGTCATTGTTACATTCGACAGCAGATAAAACATATCAATTGAAAAAATTACTATCTGGTCACCCTATGAAAGAATGGTGGATGAATTCCAATCAATTTTAGTCCAGAGTACATTAAGAGAGAACAATTTTATTGTTATTGTCTTCAATTTCACGCAAACTTATAACCAAAAAAATTGTATTATTCTAAAACCTTAATTGAGATGAAAGGATATCCGCCATCTGCTCAAGGTCTAGTTGGACAAGGAATAAAAAACTGCCAAAAAGATTTATTCATTTTTGATTTTTTTTTTAAATATTTCATTAAAATATTATTTTTTAACATTAAAAAAATGAAGATCACCCAGAGACCATGAGGTCCATTATGTTGCTTAGTTATGTAAAGGAGGAAAGAAGTATGAAAAAATAAAGGAAGAGCGAAGCAAGCTGGTGGGCAAGCTGATCTTCGAAATAACCCTCTTCTACCCCTTCGCTCTTCATTCCATTTTTTCATACTTCTTTCCTCCTTCCTAGTCACATAAGTCCTTATTAATTATAAAAATATTGAAATTCAAATAATTTCTTATATTAAAAAAAAAAAAAAAATCCACAGAAACATGTGGCTGAGAACGCTAAACGTTTTGATTTACGTCATCTTAAAACACTATTGCAGAGTATAGCCTAATACTTAAGTTTGAAAAAGTCGTAAGAAAGTATTTAATTTTATAAATTAAAAAAACATTTTATTTCGATGAATTCATGTAGGTAATTTCTTACAATATTATTACAAAATATTAATTCAAATTTCTAAGGTTAGCTTTATTGACAAAGAAAGTATAAGATTTGCTTAAAGCTATCATTTCTAAAAACAGGGATTAGATTTTTTATAATCTTAACAACTGAAAAATTACTTATGTAGTTTAGTAATATTACAATTAATTATTAATATTTTATAAGCAAGGAAAACAAAATATTAATAATATTCTAAAAATTAACTTACCAAAATTAACTTATTTTTTTATACTAACTAAATTTGCATACAAGTCTCCAATTTGAGATCTCTTTTGCTCAAATTGCTGAAATTAAATTTATAAACTTTTATACAAAATCTGATATTATTTACATTCATATTCGTAGGCCACGGCTGCTTGCATAATATATTTAAATTAATAAATAAAAAAATAAATCTGTGAGTAACTTGGCACACTTTGCGTATTCCAGTATTGTTTACCGCACCGTCTATATTTTATTTTTTTAGGCCTTATTGCGTTTTGCTTCTTATTTGATTTATTTAAATAGAAACTCTTTATCTTTATTAAGTTCATCATTCCGTTTCATAAATTCAAATAAATTTTGCTGCCAACTGACCAAACTGTTTAGCAAAAAAATGAATAATAACAAAAAGTGACCTTATATAAGAAAATTGTCATATTTTCTTCTTTCTGACCTTTTCCCTTTTAAGTTGCACTTTTCACTGTTTGCTTATTGCGCCAGAGAAGGAAAATGAAAATTTAAAAAGGGTAATAATAACAAGAAGTAGCAAACTTAAAGGTGAAATTTGTATACCCTTTCAAAGTAGGTGAGTTGGACATCTTTTTATTTATTAGCCGATTGCGGCGAAGCGACAAGAAGGGTTATGTGTTTGATCGGTGTGGGTGTGTAGATATGTATTTATGATTATCTGTTCTCTCGTAACTTTAAAACCGCTTATCATAATTTGAAAAAATAAGGTATCGTTGAAAGCGTCTTAATCGTCCACTGGCTTTGTGACGTCACATAGGACATTAAGTCTGCTGAACTTTTCAGAATTTTGAAATCGTTCTACGAAAAAGCTTTTTGTAACAAACATAATGTAAGGTTGTTTGATCTTCCGAAGGTTATAGTTGTAAAAACATTAAAACAAAGGTAAGTAGGGAGACGGAAAAAAATTCGCAAAAAAATTATTTTGTATTTTAGTAAGATATTTTTGATCAGCTGTTTGCGATCAAGGTTTGATTTTTTTATGTAAGGTCTACATTAAATTTAACGTAGGCGAAGCTCTCCTGTAGATATGATAAATAAAAAGAATTACTTTGTTAGAATGTGGATTTGTATGCTTTGGTTGGAACAAACCCGCGAAAAAGAAATAAATTTAAATTTGAACATATAAGCTTTTGAAGCCAAAAGATGTATCTTTAAGCAAGTCAAGACTAATCTTTGGTTTTTTAGTATCCTCAGTTGCAAATATAAAACCAAAACGAATATACTCGCTCCAAGTAAGACTAAATGGTACAGGATTTCATATGATTGCGCATTTTTATATTAAAATATTGAATATTAAATTCAAGCTTAGGTCGTCTTTCTAACAAAACAAGAAGAAAAAGACTAAAAAAAAATAAAATTTAAGAAAATATGAAAAACAAACCAGAAAACCAAGACTAATATAAATAATAGAGGAACAAAAGATGCCAACTTGGTATCGTTTTATTTGCCTGATTGCATTTTAAGTTGATTTTCGGCTAACAAGTTGTGCAATTAAATGGAAAGCAATTCCAACCACAACTTGTGGGGGATATGGTACTCTGGGTTAGGAAAACACTTCAAAAAGGTTGCTTTAACCCTAAAAATGTACGTATAGAGAACAATGAAATGAAATTTTCAATTCAATTGGCAAGTAAGTACAAAAAATCATCAGAAAATGCAATTAAATTAAGCATGCTGCATTTGTTTAAACTTTTCCTTCCTCTATGCTGAAATTTAAAAAAATTATTTTTAAATAGTTTTTCCTTTTTTTTTTGTTGGCCGTGCTGCCAATTGAAACGACTTTATTCAATTCGATTTGATTGGTCAATATTCATATAATCACAAAAAGTTTTTCGAAATTTTGTGCGGTTTTAAGCTGCTGTGAGAGGAAACTTTTTTATTGGCGCCCATTGACTTGGTCGACGCCTCGTTTGCGGTTTGTACAACTTGCAAATGAAAATAGTTTTCCTATGCCCTAGACCCCAAACCCAAACTCGAAGAGTAGAGCACAATGTTTAAAAAACTATTTGAATATATGAGAAATTTTGTGCTAGAAAATTAAATTGCAAGTATCTTGCTTGGTTTGGACTACTTAGAAAGTGGTTAAGTTGGCTGCAAGGTATGCTGCTGCTGCTGCCCTTGCCACACCTAAGCACATAACGTTGATGGCAGTGTTGAAAAGTTCGCCATTTTTCCGCTTCATGTAGCATTATGACTATGCAAAAAATACACAACAAAGATACAGCAAATTTTTTTTTGTACAACAATGAGGTGCCAAAGGCAACAGCAACAACTATGGAAAACAAAAAAGTGACTGCAACAACAAGGATGAGCACAAAGACTACGTGAAGTTCCAAAGCCAAGTTCAATAGAAATGCAGCATGAAGGACCATGGTGACTGAGTGGCATCCATGGGGGCCAACTATGCAGTCAATTTGAAATAGCTTGTTAACCAACCGTGCACTATGCGTTACAACCTATTTGAAAAAGAGTTTTTTTTTTGTGTTTAGTACAGAATGATGTGAAGTGAGTTTGATTAAATTATAAAAATATAAAAAATAACTAGTTGGGTTGAGCAGTAGAATCTGCTGCAAGATTATTTTCGAACGCTTTAAGATGAGTAACCTTTTAGTTGGGTTTGCTTGATAGTATAAGCAAAAACGTAACGAAGTGAAAAGAAAACTGACTCAGAAAGATAATATTTTAAATTAATAATAATAATTATTCCCAAAGTGTCGCTTTTCAAATTTCGCATCTCCGTCTGATTAGAGATGGGTATGCAAAAGTAAGTAGATGCCGTCCCGATCATCCCCATAACAGTCATTTAGTTCTGTATCGACCCAATGTTTTAAAAATTTAGCTCTTCCTGGAACTTTAAAACTTTCCCAAATGTCAAAAATTTTGTTTTTCAATGTAAAACTTATTTATGATAAAATTTTCGGTGCCTTGACGTCATCTCGAAAAAATGCCGGCCATACCGGACATTTTTGAATTCTCTACCCGATCCCATCCCTTCTACAGACAGCAAATGGTACTAACAGACGCTTCAGATATGGTTTGTTAAATTAATATCTTTACAACCTATATTTTTTCTGAACTCACTGGGACTAGCGGTTCACTCATCTATACCGTTGCCGGTTTTGACACGGTGATGAGCTCAGGAACACCGAACTCTTGCGTTTCACGGGAACAATGAAGTCGCAATACTGTGAATACAGTATGTTGCAACAAGTGGCAGATCCACGGGGGGTTTTCAGGACCGGACCCCCCCAAAAGTTGGAGAAATGGGTTGAAAGTCTTTGGCGACCCCCTAAGACCAAATCCTAGACCAGTACCTGGCTCCAACTTTTTTTAACGGAAACTGATGAAACAAGACATTAGACAAGAAACTTCTTCCATGGAGAACGAGCTAACAATCTATACGGTCGGCCCGAAGACGTAAAAAGGCACACGAGCGGGAGTCTTCTCTAAAGCGCTTTTTTCCCAACTGGTGCAGCGTATTTCAAGACTGATAAACACCTTGGACAGAAGTCCAAGGAACGTACCAATTCTTGCCATCAAGGCTTTCTCATGGCATGCCATTAAAAGAAAGCTTAACCGTAGCACGGTAAGACGTATCTATCATCAACTAACCAGCCTCTTCTGGGTACCATGGCACTCTGGAGTAGCTGCTAATGAGGGGGCGAAGAAGTGTGCCAGGAATGGATCTGCACTACCCATTGCCCATGCAGTTACGGATATAAAAAGAGTTCGCAAGAGTTGGAAAGCTAGGTTGACTTTTTGCGAGCTCTAATACGTATACACCTCGAAGTGAAAAACCCCCCAAATGACCGAATCCTGGATCCACGCCTGCCTTCAAGATATTATGAAATTAGTGAGGCAAAACGAGAGGGGAACACTGCGGACAAGGTATAATCCAAAGCGAACATCTGAACTCCTGTGATTTCACAGCAGCAGGACCAGGATGGTGGCAGGAGTTGCGACGGAGATTAAGATTCTATCTGCTCCTCCAAAAACTGCCATGCACTTCTTGGAAAGTCTGGGAAAACCCTCCTTCTAAGCTGTGGGCTCTCTGGAAAATCTACCCATTACGGACCTGGCCCTTTAATCGAATCCTCAAAATGGTTTAGCAAGGAGAGAAACTAAAAAGATTTAGCTAGCTTCCCTGCCTCCACCCCCTTGCTAAAATAAGGCAGCACAATGGACCAAACGGTCTCTGTTTGATTTCGGCCTAGCTCACCTGACTATCTATGATTAATATCTTATTACACATGAAAGAGTAACTGATAGTCTCATTCAAAAGAATTTACTAGATATAACGAGAAGAATCTATTTCTGCATGTCCGTGCACCACTTGCTCAACTATGGGATCAATCTCAAAGTATGCCAAAGATTTGTATACAAATATAAATCAATGCCTTAAATACAAGTTGTACTTACCCAAAAGATTCCTTGTTTGTTTTGACTGTTGTGACCATAAAAGGATAATCATTGATTTCGCTGTATTGTACTCCGGCTACGACAAGTTGCTAAAGCGCCTACTAAATGCTTCTTCAAAAAGATTCAGGCTCTACCCATTTGCCTTGAACAGCTGTCTCAGTGGAGCTTCCTTGTCCATACGCATAAAACGACCAGCGCTGACTTTAAATTGTATATATAAGTACCTATCTAATTTCATAAAATATTTCAATTCACTACGCTGATTTACTGACTCCCACCAAGAAAACTCCCTCCGCCTTTTCCATATTGTTGTAGTTGCATTGTAAGCTTCCACTTTGCTCTCAGGCAACTGCAATCACTTAAAGAGCTTTTGCTTTAAGTGAATCCATGACATGGTTAAGCTGCTACTGCAGCTGTCTGTCAGGATTACCTATAATATCTTGTTGCACTTTACAAGGACAGCTTAGCTTGAGGCATTATCAGCTGATTGATCTAATATGTAAATTGACAGCTCAAAATGGCGGCTTGTTGACAGATTTCGCCAAGGCAGCCATGTCGTCTTTAATGTCAGGATTTGTGACATGCTAATGCTGATACTTTTTTTTAAGCTTTTGCATATACAAAATTGTAAATAGTATTTGAAAGAAAAATGTATAGAAAATATGTTAATTAAGGGCAAAGGCGAGCGAATCCCAGCTTATGGTTAAGTGGAATTATATTAAATATTTATAGAGCAAAAGGAAGCGTAAAAGATAAAATTTGCAAATACATTTCAAGTGCTACCACTTAAATATATTTAAAATTCAATTATTTAAGAACTGTTGAAATTATTTGTGCACAATGCAATTAAAATTACACAAGTGAAATGTCAGTAAAGGAAGAAGGAGTAATGCATTAAGAGTGAGAGTGTTTGGGTTCGAAAGACGTCAAGAATGACTTGCATTTCATTGTTTTCAACAAAATGGCGCGTTGGCAAAAACAACGACAGGTTATGTTGATAAGGGCAAAGCTCTGCACACACACAAACACACTCGAGACTATATACAAGTATACATATAGATACGTATGTGTGAACACACAGTGTGCTGACTGGATTTAAGGCTTAAGCCTTGAATGTAGCGATTATCGCATCTTTGTCAATGTTGCCTCAGCAACGAACCAGTTCAGTTCCCAACCCTAGCCAGAGATCCGCTCCAGCAGCCGAAGCAGTGAAGTGTGTTAGAACCAAAGACAAGCAAACAAACTCAAGAAAACAGACACACGCAACAGATAACTTGTTTTCGTCTACGAAATCTCATACCATACCCTGTTGGACTTGTGGGTAATATGAACGGAGTACGTATCCTTCAGGCGGGAGATTTTGGCATAATGTATTCTAAGGTCGAAATATACTTAGCTAAGGCCGACCAACTCGTCAGCAAAAGAAACAAGCTTCTGGGCATGTACGTTATCTCATCGGAGAACGTTGTTACCCTTAATTCAAACAAAATACTGGAATATATGCAGGCCATTGGACTTTTAGAAGAGTTCTAAGCCTTGAAGGCGGAACAATAGATCCACTTGGGTCGCAGTACATCTTACACCCATTACAAATAATAATAAGGCCGACCAAACTATAGTAGATACTTACGAAGATGTTAGTCTTTTAAGGAAATTTTTTAAAATTATTTTAAATTAATTTGGCGGTTATCTGCCTTTCCAAAAACAAGTTGGCAGAACAAAAGGTCCAAAGAAAATTAATATACCAAGCAGGCTGTCCATCAAGTGTAAGTAAAAATAGCTTAGACCTAAAGCATGCATATATTCACCATCTACAGAACTTTTCTTGGAATGGAGCTTTACATTCTCAGGCACAAAACAATATTTCCATATTGTACAAAAATGCCATCAATGCTATTTAAAGTAAGCCCCGTTGGAAATATTTAAATAAAAAAATAACAATGAAACGATGTTCGATTTTTTTTAAAGCCTCCAAAATATTGTAAGTTTTAGGATTTGTTAAGGTACCATTTTAAATCTCAGTAAATATTGGATCTAATTATATATATTTATAACGTCTCACGTGTAAAAAAAATACTTACTATTTCCATTTTACACTATGATAAATATTTGATCTCGGAATATAAATTTTTTAATAATAATGTATTAATTCTTAAAACTAACATTTTCACTGAATGTTTTTAAAAAAATATAAAATTAAAACAAAAAATTGTAAAATATAAAATATAATAAAATAAAATATAGTATAAAATTTTTAAATAAAAATGGGACTCGAGATAATCGCGGATCCCGCAAAAATCTGTTAGAAGGTCTTTAGGCTGATTCTACTATGACTATGTACTTTAGAAGCTTTTTATTGTTGGAATTTTAAAATGAGCGAGATGAAGGAAAATTCACAAAATCCTCGCGGGGTCCCGAAATAAATTCTGGCTCTCGGTTTTATTTTTATTATAAATTTTTTTTTAAATTGTTAAATCTTTTTTCTTCTTTTTCATATTTTCAGAATAATTCTGAATGCTACTGGCATACAAAACTACAGTGCACGCTCGATAACGTGTATAACATGAACAATAAAAGTTTCAATGATCGCTTGTAATTTGCATTGAGCTCAAATAATTCTGATCTTGGGCATTCCCCTTTTGCATTGAGCTTAAATAATAAGATTTTCAGCAAAGCGGTACAGTGGTCTAGCCATGAAGATGTCGATCAAAATGATATAAATGTACTGAAACGACTAAGGGAGAAAGCTATGTTTCAATTAATAGAAAAACAGAAGACACAGAAAAAGATGACTGATTTTTTTTAAATAAAAATTTTGTCAAATTTTCTCAAATTAATATGTACCTATACAAAACATCAATAAAATATGAATTTAAACGTGTGAATTTACTTGATTCTTGTTTGGCATTCGAAAACGTGAACACTTTTGTTAACGTGAACTCCCTTGGTTTTAATTAGTTCATGTTATCGAGCGTGCACTGTATTAATAATGCTCAGAAAACTTATTTGACATAAAAATATTAAAAAAAATGAAATATTATTAAAAGAACTTTAAAAAAATCGCTCTGTGCTGTAAACCAAAAAAAATTGTGATTGAAGAACATATTTCATAATTTTTTAAGAAAATTTGTTGGTTCAAAAAAAAAAATTATTTTTTTATATATTTTTGAATTGCAGTATTTATTGATTGATTCATTCATTAGACAATAAGTAAATGTTTAAACTCCAATGAGTAACAAATATTGTTTCAAAAAAAAAAAAAAAATGTTTAGTAGTTAAATGAAAAGTGAAAATCGCTTTTTTTAAATTAAGCCGAAACGTGTTAAGGTTAAAAACTGAAAATATGCTCAAATTTTTATTTTTATTTTTTTGGACCTATGACCTTTTAAAAATTGTTGGAGACAGCTCTTGCTATACTATCCAGCTAGACCTTTTGGTGATGATATCTGGATAAAAAAATCATTTATTTCAAATTAGAACGCTCTAGAGTAACGATTTGTTAAGGAAATTCGATAGATAGCTATTACTACCACTGGATCTTACCATCGCTGAAATCTAGGAACATTTCTATATCGACTTCTCTAGTCACCCTGATCATACTTTAGGTGAGTTTGCGGGTCTATGATGTCTCCTTTATAGGTATGGATAAGTGTATACACTGAAGAAAGGAAAATTAATTAGGACGGACAGAATCAATTTAATAAATACAGAGATAAGAAAGGACAGCATTTTTAATATAGATTTCGTGACACGCGGGATGGGATCGAGTTTCCTTTAGAATCCCATCTCTAGTCTAAACATTCATATTTTACGTATTAGAGCGAGGCGCCATTAGGTGATGATTATTTTCTCTTTATGTGACCGAGTATCAACCAATCCAGATTACTGATGCCCACCCTTCGATTTGGCTAGCAAAGCAGTGATACTTTTTATTAACATTATGGTTATCAACAGCTGCACCTTGTTACTCATCATGTTCCTTAAAGTGCAACTGGGTAGCTTTCTGCTCGTGAAACTCATATCTGCTGTATCTGACATTGAGTTCGTAAACTCAACTGAAATTCCTTTACTTGTACCGTAGTGACAGATAAGCTGCTGGGTTAAGTAGGCAAAAAGGTTAAGTTCACGCATTTATGAGAGAGAGAAATGCTATTTGCAAATCGTTCTCTGTCGTGTCGCCTAGTTACCTCGCAATTAAAAGAACTCGTGTGTGTTGATGTATGTCTGCGTTTGTGTAGCTCTAATTCAATTTATAGTGAGAATAATTGGGAGCAGTGATTATTGCAAAACTAAAATTGTATTCCACAGAAGCTTGGCAATAAATTTAGCTAAACAATAGAAAGGATGCACGTACAGCTTCCTGCCATACGTTCCCTTTTTGCCACACAGACATATGCATTCATATATTGGCCATAGTATTTGCTGCTTGAGTGGCATTGTGGCACAAATGTTGCAAACGTTGTGCTCAATTTGTTGAAAGAGCAGCTGCAACTGCAACAACAATAATCATCCGATTCAATTATTTTTAGTGCTCATCAAGCGTATAATAACGTTAATGCTGATGATGCTCTTCGTGCGGATGATAATAATATGGCTGCCGTTTGATAATCTATATTCCGATGCTGATAATGAGCTTTATGTTTTTGTCTAGTGCAATTGAAAACAGTTTGAGCATTTCAAGTATCGATCTATGCTTGTGTTTGGCAACTTTGGTAGTTCCACATAATTGCAAACTTGTAACAATGGTAAAGAAGAATTTAAAGCAATTTATTTGGCTTTACCGAGCAGACATTATCGATTTGTTCTCAAACACTTGGCTCATTAATCAAATACGTTTAGAGTAAGCTCCAAAGAAACTAAAACTTAACAGCATTTGGTTTTAAGCGCAAAAGTAAATCAATGTTTATATCATGAAAGTGTGTTTATATTAACGAAGTTAAGAGGCATGCATTTTAATTACTTTTAAAATACTAAAAAATACAAAAACAAATTTATTGTTCCATACATAAATTTGTTTCTTTGAAAATACAATTTTTTTTTGGTTTTATTACATTTTATGGTTTAGCTTTAAAAATGTGGATCGTTCCGCTTCAGGGACTATTAAAATTTTACAGCTCGACACACTTCTGGCAGCAATTTTTATATTTCCAATTTATAACTTGTTTGTGACAAAATAAAGCTATCAATAAATACAAAAGCAATTTCGTAAAAGTTATTAAAGTTAGTCAGCTGGTTTCCTTTAAAATAAATGACGACTAAAAATATTTATATAGTCGAACTGCCTTGATGAGAATTTTTCACGGGTCAGAATGTTGGTACTTTAAATAGAAACTCCTCACAGGAAAAACGCTATCAATCTGAGTACCTAGCCTTAAATCTAACAGATAACAGCTCAACAGTGAGAAGACTTAAAAGACTACACATTCTCGATCACATGAATCAATAAATTGGACGCATACAATTATAATTCAATTTAAAAAAAAAAGAAAATCTGAGTACTTCAAAGTACCAGATCTCATTATTCTCCATTGGGAACAATAATAGGCTGATTGCCCATCGCTGCAGATTCTCAAAGAGACTTATTGAAATGGTTCTAATAATACAGGTCAACGTGGTTTAGTTGTTGGAAAGCTAAGGGTCACTTCCAAAGTAACTTGCTGCGTAGAATTCGAATCCCATCACGTCAGGATTTTGAGATATTTGAGGTTATGTACCCGAAAAACGGCGTTTTTTCCTACTTTTGAGGTTATGTACAGGGTGCAAAAAATGGCTTTGTGGTCTTTCTCGCCAGTTACATCATTTAGTACCACTCTTACCCTTTAATTTAAGAGTTCAAGAGATCAAATACGATTTTTTTCGCAAAGTTATGGCTATTCGAAGTTACGAAATATATCCCTTCGATGTCATTAGCATTTGCATTAAGCCTAATAATAATTAAGACAATAGTTTTTTACTGTGTAATTTTTCTTGAAAATTTTTACTTGGGGGTTTTTAAGGTCGCTGAGAACAAATATGAAGTCATTGGCTGAAGGGTAGATGCTTCAACTATCTTTTGCTAAAGACTACGTAATCAAGAGTACCCTTTGAAACGATGACACCAAATTTCATTGACCTTGGCGAATTTTTTACAAACACGGAACATAAAAAAATTAGTGTTTTAAAAAAAAAAAAAATTATATGAAAAAATTCGTAGAGAAATTCATTAAAGCGGAGTTTGACTGTCTTATAGAGAAATATAAATTAAAATTGAATTTATCATAGTTTGTTTTTGTATTTATCAAAAAAAAAAAAGAATGGCGAACATTAAAGTCTGGCGCGAATAACTTTAAGATTCTCGGTACCATCAAAACAAATAAATAAATAATATAACACAAAATCAAGAATTATGCCATTAAAAATTTTTTTTGGACCGATTCTTTCTATATGATGTAGTAAGCCGATTTTGGTACTATTTATGTCACTGCTGAGCAATCGCCTCAACTTCAACTAATTTTTTATCAAAGAACTTGTAAAAAATATATTTTTTGGTATTAGAAGCTTTTTAATATTTTTGAACCGAATTTTTAATCATCAAAATGCTCCAGTGTAGAGTCAACTTTGTAAGACAAAAACATGCTGGTTCGGTTCGGTTTTCTGGGAATTTTTTAATACATTTTCATATATGCAAACCATCATCAAAAGTTCTTTGTGCACGTGTTGAAAATATACTAAGCCATTTATTTAAAACAAAAAGTGTAACTACTTAAAATCCTTTACAATTTCTAATCTTACTACCCTTTAACAGTTCCCATTAAGGGCCATTACAAAAAACTTTATTCAGATTATGTTCTACTATGACTGTTGATGCCTAAATTTGCACAAAACAAACGTAACCTTTTATAGCCACACCTAACTTAAATTAAGCTCTCGAATATTCCATTAAAATTCCATTTGTATGCTAATATAAAACCTTTGTAATGAATTCTTTTGATTTGCTGGAAATGTTGAAAACAGTTTGGAAATTTAAATATACATGACATTACGTATACGCAATGCTTGCCAATTTCATGCAGCATCATTGTAGTTTCCTTTGTTGGCCTACAATTCAAATAAGCCCTTGCGAGTTTCTATTTTAGCCATATGTTACATTATTAGTTGAGCTTCATTTATTCAGATGTGGCCAATTATTTGGCAAAATCACGGAAATTCCAGCCAACAAAATTGGCACTCATTTTAATGGTCGTATTTCTGATTCATTCCTACTAGTCTACTAGCATATTTGTCCCGCTCTAGTCAACACGGCATTCAATCAATCAATCTGACCAGCAGGCCAACATTCAACCGGCTTTTAGCCAACAAGACTATCAACAAATTGCAGGCTTTTGTATTTGGGGTTTTAGTATACCCTTGTAGAGGGTCTTTTATATTTTAATTAAGTTTAAAATGTATATTATCGTAGTTACCAATATTTTATTACCTTGAAAAAATAAATTTATATTTTTTAAAAGTGAAATATTGAACTTGTCGTTGCACCTCTTTTGCCAATTTGAAGAACTTGGCTGGGCTGTATAAGAAAAAAAAAATTTACTAAAAACAAAATATTTTTGATTATTTTTTTTTACATATATATAAATATTCTGTAGCCAAAGCAACATAAACCTTTGAGATGTCTTTGATAATATTTTCAAGAGCTGGTAAAATATGACTAGAAAATTTTGCTTAACTTTTTTGTTAAACAATTTTTAAAATAAAAATTCTTTGAAAACCTTGCCTATTTATTGTTTGTCTTCCTTACCTTCTCTTTGCATCTGTAGCTTTTTTCTGGTCAAACCAATTTATTTGCTAATTGGATCTGGTATCAAAGTTACTTATAATCTTATCTCCTTTGGTTTCATTACTACTTTGAACTTTAATTATATTTTTCAAATCTCAAATTTTGATGACAGTATCTTTTGTAAGCGATGTTCTTTTTGAGCCAACATCTAAAATAGGCCAGGTCAGGTATAGTGACAAATAAGTTTGTCAAATATAGTTTTTCCAGGTACTGACTGGGTGTGTTTTTGAAAAGTGATGGTCAAAATATAGATTTTATATTAATTCCTTGATAAAAAAGCTAGGGACAAATTTTTGCAAATTATCACAACTGCTATAAAGCTCCATCTCAGAAATTAGGACAAAAAAAAGGGACTTGACGCGACTCTATTTTAAGCTATTAAGGAGATCCCATTTTAAATTATCATCATCCTTGGCGCTACAGCTATAATTTTTCTTTTGTAACTTGACATAGGCAGCTAGACTTGTGTCGTTAAAAATCTCCCGTAGCTATTCGTTGGTGCGAACGTGGTAATTGTTGGGATCCATCCTTATCGGACCAAGAATTCTTCGTAAAAATTTTCTCTCTGTCCTCTCTAGGAGGCCTATATCTGATTTCCTCAGAGTCCATGTCTCACATAGGTATGTTAATATTGGTCGGAACATTGTTTTATATATCCGGAGAATTAGGGATCTGTTGAGAAGGCGTGACTCGAGGAACGTTGAAAGCGAGAAAAATGTCGAGTTCGCAGATGTAGTTCTTTCTCTAATATCACTTAAGCAGTCGTTCGTGGAGTTGATGTACGAACCAAGATATTTAAACTGGTCGATAACTTCGAAGTTATACTTGGCTATGGTTATGTTTTGTCCAAAGCGCCGAACCCAGTGCGAATTTTAAGCTAGAAGAATGTGTGTTTTATTTTCATTTACTTGCAATCCTCCTTTTCTTGCTTCTTTTTCCAGCTTGACAAAGGCTTCTTTCATATATATCACAGATCTGCCGATAATATCCTTGTCATCCGCATAAGCGAGAAGTTGCGTAGTAAATTTTAAATAGCTCTCTTACAACTTTCGTCATTGATCGAAACTATCCATCTTTTATTTGGAAGACCATTGCGAATTCCATTGGAATGTCATGTCCCCATAAGAATGTTTCTGCCGTCATTCTCAATCTCAGAATCTCAGAGGGCTCCAATCGTTACCTTAAGTCATACAGACTGTGTAGAATTTTAAAAATTCGAATGTTGGACTAGATCGGCAGAACAATTTTCAATCGTCGTTCTTTCTTGGTACGGGTTATCACCGCCTTTCAGAAAAATGTCGGCTGTAGCCTTCGAAGCCCGTGGGCTTTATAATAAAACACATATAAACTTTTATTATTTAATTATAATACTAATATTAATGTGCACTCAAGCATGCGAAAAATAGCTTGCGCCATCTAGCGTCAAACAACGATAAGTGCAACATTTTGTCACCCAATGTTAAGTGCCACATAGCAGTAAAAATTTAAAAACTGTTTTACGTTGGTCACACTGAACAGAAAAATAAATGATGATGATGACTACGAAATGACGGAAATTTTAAAAATTTGAAAACTTTTTGTCACAACTTTGCAAAACTCTGTCAAAAGGGTGTTTAAACTTTGGCTTTGTAAAGTTACATTTATTATTTGGTATTTTAGTCAGAATTGAATAAAATTGTCAACTTCGAAATTGTTGGTAGTCAACTAAATTGTTGTTAGTTTATTGTAGTTTTAGTTGTTGTTGTTGTTGCTGTTTGTTTAGAGCTGTTGTTGAGCTATTTAATTGAATTTAATTACAGGCCAAATGTTTTGTTTTGTTTTCCATTTTCAACATATTTTGCAACTATTATTTAAGCAGTGCTGCATTCTAGTTAGATGCTGTTTAATGCAGTTTCTCTTTATCGATGACATACAATTTTGTAATTAATACCTTAAACAAATGCCAGCTGACAAAATTACACGGCATAAAATTGAGATAATTTTCGGCAATATTTATATATTTCTCTGGCGCAAATATTGGCAGTAAACATTAAGTTAACAAGTTGGCCAACGAAAGCGGAAGTTGCTAAAAGGCTTTTGCAGGAAATAGATTTTAGACGCGCTCTGATTGACAGGCAGCAAGCAGTTACTTGCTTCTGACGTGCTAGCAAATTGTTTTTCCGGCTTGAGGTGCACCGCATGCAGACAGGAAATTAATAATACAAAAGGGCTCCAGAACTAACAACAAACTGACCGCAACAGACACGCCCAACTTACCATCAATGGTGATTTCATCAACATAATCATCGACCATTATGATCATGGTCGTCTGCGGTAACGTTAGAAACAATGATGTCAGCACTTAAAATTTAAACTAATATACAGTAGAAGTATGTGGCAAATGCCAAAGGTTGCCAATTTCAAAATGGCTGCTGCTTTGATGGATAGATATTTTCCAAAGTTTCTAGAAGTTTGATATGCTAATTTGATTTGATTCTTTAGGATTGAGCTAAGCCGTATATCAACAGCAGCTATAGCTCTCATCTTTCAAATTGAATTTTGATATGTCAAGATTTTGATTGACTATAACAACGCAAAATAAGCTTAAAGAAAAATTAACAAAAATGGATTACTCTTAGGAAATAAAAATTTATAGTTAAATTGAAAATTTTGTCCTGAGTCTGAGTTAAAATTGTTCTCTTTATTTTGTTTATGTAAAACTTTCAGTTGTTAAGCTGCCTAAATCCCATTTGCTCATTTCTTATACCAAAACAAATCTTTTGAAACACTTTATTCCCGCTAGAACATAAAAACTTTATCGTAAATCATCTCAACTAATATATTTTGTCATATACAAGTTACATATATGTACAGCTGCAACAACTGAAGATCAAGTAATTATGCTTTCGAATTTGCACCTGCAACTTGTAGCTTGTCGGAGGCAAAAGTTTTAGTCGAAGCTTACACTGTTGAATCTGTTGCTGCACTTTAGAAGTCACTCAAAGTTCCACATATCACTCAAACTTGGTACCACGGGTGCCTAGGCACACCACACAAACAAACACAGACATGCAACTATGCCCGCGAGGGCAGTTTGTTAAGTCACTGGCTCTTACAAAAAATTAATTTTTCGCAATATAGTCTCTTTATAGATCTTCTAGATAATCGTTGTGAAGAAAACTGTTGGGTCCCAGACCCACTTTGGCCTTCTTTGGTGCACAGGAACCTGGAGAAGTCTTATCTCACTAAAGTAGTTATCCTAAGTTGGGCTTTAAGACGGTCTATCTATTATACTAAGAAGATTTTCGAAGATAAAAGAAATATATGAAGTAGATAATGCTCACCAGATTGGGACTAAACACGAGCATCCCCGTTCTCATTTAAAGTGTATTATGACTGTTTGTCAATCTCTAGTCCGGCTATTGGCTCAGAAGTACGTAGATAAATTGGCGAACTTCTATCGTCCAATATCATTCTATGAATTAAATTATAGGGCTCCGACGTTACTGTCTCCTTTGGACGTTCTGAAGATTCGGTAGCACCTGATCAGGTATGACTTAATGAAATTTAAGGCTTAGCACCATGGTCCGGACTGTAAGCCAAAGGACTCACTAATTTAATATTTTGAGTGCCAAAAACTTGTTTATATAAGCTGAAGCGTAGGAACATATACAATCCTTGCTCCAATGGAATTATTATTCCAATTTTGAGAATTCGATGAAAAGAACCAAGTTTCGCAAAGCAGCCCAGATCCTCGAAGAAAGATTTTCTCAGGTACTGAATGCCCTTTTTTTTAGCTAAGCAGGGCAATGCTCTTCATGCTTTATATCTCAATATATGACAATAATGGGGAACGTGCATCCTCTCAGTCATAAGGCTATGCTGCAGTGCCAATTACAACTTTTGTCATTATCTTTATTTTATCCATGGGTAATCGGGCGACAGAGCGCAAATGAGTTATATAGGATGCAGCTTAGCGTTACCGCCTTATTACATATATGTAATTACTTTTTGTATTATGTGATGACAAAGCCAAGTTGACAAGAATGGATACGTTCCTTGGGTTTTTCTCGAAGATCGTGCTTATATAGGGTGGGTCATCTGTTGGTTTGTTTTTTAATTGCATTTTATTCAAAGAGCTTAACCTTTGGATTGGTATGTTCCGACTAATGAGTGTTTAACAACGAAACCAACAGATGGCCCACCCTATAACTCAGCTTTAAATGCGCTACAGTTCTTGGAAATACGGAATAAAAGAAACCGCCCGCTCCTCTGATTTCTTTTTTAGCTTGTTCTCCCTAATGGGAGTTTCTCGCTTCCAATCTGCCCTCTCCCGGAAGAAAGTGCGGTTGAGATCATTCCATTTCTGAGCTATAGAGCAGCAGTCATTTAGCTCTGCCTCAGCGTGTATGCTCGAAAAGCCGCTGAACTTATCGAACTGCCCTCGTTTACATACACAATGCACATAACGAGCGTTAAGTTGCAGTTGAGGTGAGCAACTAATACATCAAACAGACAGCAAGCTGTGTGCACACGTTCTTATGGTCACTCACGGAGCGCATAAATCATGACAAACACGCACACAGACACAAACACGCACACAGATACACACACACATACACACACATATACGCCATGTCAAGCTACTTCCGCTTAGTTCATGGCAGTGAGAAATGAGTCCAACTTGAGCTCCAATACATTTGGCAGCATCTAGGCATCAGTCGCCAGGACACAGGTAAGCAGCCATTTTGGCCTGTCACTGTGTTAGGTTATAACAAAAGTTTTGCTCAATTCAATGTTGATTGACGTGTTAGCCCAGATTTCTGACCAGCTTAATTAAAAAACTTTTTTTTTCGTTTTTTTTTGGATAGCCTGCTTGCATGGTCTATTGAGTTTTGGGAATTCCTGAAACTTGGATGCCAATTCATTGTTAAACTGTCAAATTTGACACATTTTTATTGTACATCCGATTTGGTATTGTCTTTTGTTTAACAGCTCCGTAACTTAGAATGAAATCAAAAAAATAATAAAAAACATAAAAAGATGCTGGCATTTTTTTTCTTTTTGCTCGTTATTTTCTGCCTCTTTCTGTTGCCTTGTCTCTTGTCTCTCAACTTCTTCAACTAAATTTAATTGTAAAGATACTTTTAAAATGGCGCTCTTTGGCGCCCAGATGCAGCTAACCGCACAATAGCTAAACATATATATCAATGTTAGATATATGCTAGTCTATATATAAACGCCACTTGTTGTTGTTGTTGTTTTGGTTGGTGTTTAGTGGCTGGCCATTTGATTGGCTTAGAAGCACTTGCGATGCACAATGCCAGGACCAGATTCATCATACTCCTGCTTCGAGATCCACATCTGTTGGAAGGTGGACAGCGAGGCCAAGATGGAACCACCAATCCATACAGAGTATTTACGCTCTGGTGGTGCAATAATCTTAATCTTGATGGTGGATGGAGCCAAAGCAGTGATTTCCTTTTGCATACGATCAGCAATACCTGAAAATGTGTCCAATCATTAGAAATCAGTTTAAAAAACTAGTTTTCTTCATTATTGGTTTCAGTGCACTCACCTGGATACATGGTAGTACCGCCAGACAGCACATTGTTGGCATACAAATCCTTTCTGATATCCACATCGCACTTCATGATCGACTGATAGACAGTCTCATGAATACCGCAGGATTCCATGCCCAAGAACGAGGGCTGGAACAAGGCTTCAGGTGTGCGGAAACGTTCATTGCCAATGGTAATCACCTGACCATCAGGCAATTCATAGGATTTCTCCAATGAGGTGGAAGCTGCCGCTGTTGCCATTTCCTGCTCAAAGTCCAAAGCTACATAGCACAATTTTTCCTTAATATCGCGGACAATTTCACGCTCAGCTGTGGTGGTAAAGCTATAACCACGCTCGGTCAAGATCTTCATCAGATAGTCGGTTAAATCGCGACCAGCCAAATCCAAACGCAAGATGGCATGTGGCAGAGCATAACCTTCATAGATGGGCACAGTGTGTGAAACGCCATCGCCCGAATCCAAGACAATACCAGTGGTACGGCCAGAGGCATACAGGGAGAGCACAGCCTGGATGGCCACATACATGGCAGGCGAGTTGAATGTTTCAAACATTATCTGAGTCATCTTCTCACGATTCGCCTTGGGGTTCAATGGCGCCTCAGTCAAAAGCACGGGATGCTCCTCGGGAGCCACACGCAATTCATTGTAGAAAGTGTGATGCCAGACCTTCTCCATGTCATCCCAGTTGGTAATAATGCCATGCTCAATGGGATATTTCAAAGAAAGAATACCACGTTTGCTCTGGGCCTCATCACCCACATAGCAATCCTTTTGACCCATGCCCACCATCACGCCCTGATGACGTGGACGACCCACAATGGAGGGGAACACAGCGCGTGGCGCATCATCACCGGCAAAGCCAGCCTTGCACATGCCGGATCCATTGTCCACAACCAAAGCTGATGCTTCTTCGTCACACATTTTGAATTTTGATTAGCAGGAAGGCACTACAAAGAAACGTTAACGATAACTATAGCGATAAATCCTTTGGATGAGCAACTAAGACGCGACGAGACTCACGACGTGTAAATACCACAGCGACAGCAATCAGAGTGATTCGTTTTGTGGCCAACATCTGCATTTAAATAAGTTCTGTTTTGGTCCATCATCTCGAACAATGGGGCTGGGCTGACTGACCCCTGCCACCCGCCCATTGCCTTAGTAACATATTGCTTTGAGCTAAAGGGGATCAACACATTATTTTCTTTTAGATACACTTGTAGATCATAGAGTATGATGACTTTGGCAGGCAGCTTAGAACCTATTGAGTAAGCGTTCTTGTATGGTTTATGTCAGCATCCATTAATGGAGTTATTTCGTTGGGAATTTCCATAAGATTTAAGCAGTTGAACATATTTCCAAGAATTTTCAGGCCTCTCAGATTTTTAGTATTATTTGAAGTATGAATTTTCTTATGATTCAAAATTAATTGCATGGAACTTTTTATTTAGCGGGTCTAGTATTCAATTGTGAGCTGGAAACAAACCAATCGCAATTTTTTTCTAACATATTTTAAAGTAATTTTTTTCTTTTCTTAATTGTAAGACAAATGACGTCATACGAACTAAAACTAAGCAACATAAGGTTCAGCTTAATTTGAGTTTGTATGACGTCATATATAAACAGATAAGTCTTAGAATCAAGAAAAGGAAGCAAGAAGAGAAATAAATAATATCGAGATTTATTTATGAGGATCTTAAAAATAATAACAAACAAGCATTCTGGTTCAATTTATGACATGTAAGTTACGCTATGCTAGAAAACTTGTCAATAGTGTTTTATGCACTAAATGAATGGAATATGAAGTACACAGAAGGCAACCTATATAACCAGAATTATATGAAAAGTTTTCTAATACAAAAGCTAAACATCTGCATATTCAAACCTTTTATATGTGACCAAACCCTTATAAGGTTTCAATGATTAAGATTATGCTCCTTAAGTGGTTTCCATGCTTTAATATACTTGTGTTTATTAATAGTCTCATAATAAATGTTGTAAAACTCGCAATTTTATACTAAACTATGTCAATTCGAGTTGAACAACTTTGGAAACAAAATCTTTAGCCTTAAATCCTACTAAAAAAAAAACATCAAAACTTCAGAAGCACAAATTTTTTGAAATTTTTAAAAGTTTGAAAATGTAAAAATTGTGTCTAGAAGTACTAATGAACTTTAATAAGTATAATAAGATTCTTTCAAAAATAAACTAGGGTTTTTTAAAATATTGACTTTCTTTTTTTACGCATCATATTTTAGAAATTGTATATTGGACATAACGTCAGTATTATAATTTGGTTATATAAAGGACCATACGCAGAATGCAAAATTTATGAACGGAATGAAAAGTTCATATAAAAAAAATATAGTCACGAAAAATTCCGATTAAAAATTTTTGACAAGTGGACGCAGATAACAAAACAAAACAGTGTTGTCTTTTAATTTTAAAAATGCTTAACGTTAGATGGCGCCACTAAACCCAAACTTATTAGAGCTGAGTCATAGAATTAGTTACAGATATAAATCCCTGAATTTCATTGGTTTTTGGTAAAAATTTTGCACCCTATTATGACTCTAACGACTTACTGTATAATCCACTCTCCATTTGTACTTTGCAATCTTTAGGATTAAGTGAATAAATTAAAATAAATTAAGTTCTTAATCCAATGTTTTGGAAGTTAATTCATTGGACTTTTTCTAGCTTCGTAAAAAAACATCGATTTCACCTTTTCTTAATCTACTATTTTTAGGTTATCCTAATATTATCGCTATATTATTATGTTAGTTCTTTTTTCCTCATAACGATGCATTTGAGATATTCCATTCGGGATTTTTCTTTTTTATATGGTTTTGTCATTCCGTGCGAATTTTTTTTGCATTCTGCGTATAGGCCTTATTTTGAAAATATTTCGATAATCTCTTGAATTTTTGGATCTCTGTTCATATGGAGTTTGCGCTCATCATCGCGAAGAGTCACTGCAGCCAAAAATTAATAATTTTCCTAGCAACATTTTGTAAAAAGGACAAAATAAATGATACAGAATTTTCCAGGGACTCAGAATATAATAATTTTTTTCAATTCGGATATATAACTTAGGTGTTACAGACGCTTAAAGTTGAGTACCACAATAGTCCGCTAGGTGGTGCAACAACAAAATAGAAACCACGCATAAGTTTTAAATTTGTTCGCGAGAGGGAGCAAGATATGAAATACAGAGTTTAAACATTTTCCAGGAGAATGAATAAAAAGTAAATAATGGTCGGAGCAAAATATTTTTTTCTATACAGATAAAGTGAGAATTAAAAGGTTTTTTGAATAGTTACTTTCACGCAAAGTTAAGCAAAAATAAAGTAATCCGTTTGGCTTTACCAAAAAAATCTAATTATTTTATACTTTTTAAAAAATATTTTTATCAATAAATTTCTACTAAAGTGTATCAACTTTTCGTCAAGTAAATATTGACATTTCGACGTTTTTTTCTTGAAATTTTCGCAAAAATTATGTCTGCTGCGTTTGCCAAGCGTTTTGATGAATTTAGCCAGGACTTGTATAGTCATCAGTTGTTGTTATTTGCAAATACGAGTATTTATATATATTTTTAAGTTTTATATAAATAAACTCGAACAATGCAGTAGTGTAGTACAGGCGTATGCAAATAAACATATGCACATACATATATATAAAATACTACACACATTGCATAACATATTTGTGCCAATGATGTGACAAAATGTTTTGAATTTTCGCCTCAAACCATAGATGGTTCGGCAGAAGATGCCAAAATTGCAAAGTGCCAAAGCAGCCAGAGCAAAGTGGGTCCAACTTGTGTCAGCAACATATTCATACTATACACCATATAGCCAACATATTATACTATAAGATACATCGTGTAGATTTCATTCAATTTAAATAAAATCATTTTTATATAAAACACAGCCGTTTTGCCTCAGCTATGAATGTAGTACATATGTATGTGTGTATGTGTGTGTTGGTGTGTATCTTTTGGCCAGAGGCGCGAATGCATTTGCAACAATTTGTCTGCTGTCATGGCTAGATCTCTATAGTACATAAGCAGGCTGCTTATAGTTGTCATGTAGATACATCTTAACGTAATATTAACTTTTAGATTTATGCGCATGTGTTTGTGTTGTTTGCGCCTCTTTGTTGTTATTTTAATTAAGTGTAGCGCAAAATTTCACATTAAAAAGCAATAGAAATGCGTATCTGTAAGATATGTGTGGCCACACCTTATTAAACACTTAATTCTATGTAAACTCATCATCCTACAACTGGATGAGCTATCCATGAGCACACTTGGTTCTAGTGTTGTACCCAACTTTTTGTATTCATTCGAGTTATGGTTGTCCATTTTATGCTGCTGCTGCTGCAAAAAAAAAAAAAAACTTTTAACCAGCACACATTTTCCCAGTACCATGTTTCTAACATTGCCCTCAAAACTTTTAACTGCAAGCCAAAAGTAGGAAAAACTGGAAAAATAAAAACTACGTGACTGCAACTAGAGACAGGTACACGTATCATTGTCTATACGCAGTAAGCGCTCAACGCCAAAGAGCAGTTGAAAACTCTCGAAAAAATTATGTGCCCGAATACCACGTATATCAGGTTATACACTAGTGTAGTGCTTAGGATAATGGCCAAGAGAATGTTTGGAAAGTTTGTGCCAAACTAAAAAAGGATTAGAATGGTAGGTAAACAAAGTTTTTGTTGGGTTGTATGGCAAAGTTTATGATACAATGGGATCTACTACACCACTATTTTCTTAACAAGTTCTGCTTCTTACTTAAACGACTTCAATATAAAATTGTGGGCTGCTAGAAACTGGAAAGGATTTTACTTGCCAAATGGTAAAATTCCCTATATTTATTATTATATAAAAGTGTTGCTTGTATCACTGTATAATATAAATAACTTTTTTTCCTTACACTTTTTATTTATTTTCTTGCTCCCTCTGGCGGACAATTTTGAAACTAGGCGTGTGCCATTTTCACCTTAGAGGCCCTCTGCGGCGCTAGAGTATGCTAACAAAAAACAAACTTTATGAAAACTTTTTATTAGTTAATTGTTTTAGTAATTACATTTTTATGTATATAGGAACCCAGCGATTCACCCGAAATTATAATATTTTAAATTTTTTTGCCAGCTGATTACATCTTTTGTAATGAATAAATTATTGAAAAAAAAGTGCGTTCTTTTTATTTTAATAACTCACGTGGACAGTTTTAAGGACAATTTTAGAACTTGGCGTAGTCTCTGCCCTCAAAAAAATAAATATCAATAATCTAGGAATATCAACGAATATTTAAAAAATTATTTCAGTTTAAAATACGTACCCTTTTGAACTTATTTTGACAATTTGTTTCCCTTGCAACAAAGCAGTGGGATTGAAAATATAAAACACATAAAAAATGAGTTTTTTTTTAAATCTGAATGAAATATTTGCATTCGTTTTTCGAAGCACGGCCGACCAAACTAATGTTTATATAACTTGGATCTTTGGATCATACAAATGATAAACTAACATCTTTTGGCTTTAATCTTTTTAACAAAAATAAATATTTTACATTTTTCGAAAGCATTTTTCGACGTATCTCAAAACGATTAGTCATGTTTTTGTTGTATTTCGGTTACAGTTTGTAATTTTGAATGAGCTAATTGACTAACGAAAAATACTTGGAATAACAGATTTTTAGATTCGAGTGACTTTTTGAAATTACAAATTTTTTTTCTTAAACTTTCTGGTCAATTTAATTTTTTAATAATAGGAATTAAGTTTTTAAGAGGATAAATAAAGCATAAGTAATCTATAACAAAGATGATAAGAGAATACATTGTATTGTTAATTTGGTAAGAAACTATTTTTTTCGGTTCCAATTATTTTTCCAATATTTGCCAAAATTTGCCTTAAGAAAAACCAATACTCGTGTTAATACTCGGAAAGAAAAAAT
Source organism: Chymomyza fuscimana (assembly GCA_949987675.1). Lineage (NCBI taxonomy): Eukaryota > Metazoa > Arthropoda > Insecta > Diptera > Drosophilidae > Chymomyza > Chymomyza fuscimana. The sequence goes on from OX465089.1 coordinate 13,495,861, forward strand.
TTTATTGCAAAAATTATCCAATTACTATTATTTCAAGGAGTCTTGCTTATTTATCATTATTCGAGGTACTGTTTACTGATACCATCGCTAAAATAAACATAACTTCCTTAACTGCCATAGTAACCGATTTGTAATTTTTTTTGTTATTTTTCGCAGTGAATTTACGTACATAAAATGTTGTTGATGTCCCATTGTTGAGAAAAATTGCTTTTAATTCAAAATGAAAGTAAGTTTTTCAAAAATTCAAAATTGTATCTTTCATTGAAAAAGAAATTGTGTAGATATCTTTATTTGCTTAGGAGATATGGCTTGTCACAGAAAAGTCTAAAAATGAATAATCCAATATTCAGTTATCGATTACTCAATTAATAATCGGAATTTTGCGATAAAAATTTAGTAGCTCTATCACATATGCTAAATCATCTAAATCAGAGAGGTCGACCTAAAAAATGGCCCGCTTTACTTATGCTCGCCGATTTGTTTTTGGAGTCGCAGAATCCGAATTGGAGCGTCCCAAATCCTCAGCAAGTATTATAACATAACCTTAAAAGCTCCATTAAACAATGTATTTTGTGGATTATCTAAGTAATCTGATGTTCTCGGATTTTTTGGAACTCCCTCAATTAGCGAATTCGGATTTAGCGTGTCGACATTCATAAGAAAAGATTTGCCTCGTCCCTAGATCATTCGTTATGTACCAACTATAGTCGTTCTACTTATTTTTTAATAATCTTATTTTAGGAACTCGTTGAGAAATGGGTGTTCCTATTTTTAAAATAAAAATTATCATTTTTAGAACTTCATAATTATCTTCAAAAGAGCAGGCACTCTAATAGCTGCAGCATAAAGTAAATTAGTCGGGGCGGTGCTCGACAGTGGGCTAACTCTTCGTATACGTTCCTGAAAAATTAAATGTTTTGCATTTTTGCTAATTTTAAAATAAGAATGCGGCTTTAATGGAAATGGATTACTATGGTAGCAGTGATAAGGAAGGAATAGCAACGTTTTGTAAAAATTTCAACATTTTTTTGTTTATTAGGCTCACATGACTCTCCATACAAATTTGGCAGCTCTAAGCGGCTTAGGAATAAAACAAATTGTTTCACTTTCTTCATACTTTTGTCTGAAGCTTGTGAAGCTTTTACGATCTAATTATTTTTTTTTTTAAAGTGCGCTTGTACCCTAAAATGCTCCGGTTTACCGCGGAGGTGTTCTGAGAGTAATCGTCTTTTAAGATTATAATATTTTATGTATCCAGTTCTTCTGATCGTTATGATCTAGGTATCTCTATGAACGACATGGGCCAATCGCTATAAATTTTAGTGGCAGGGTATGGCAACTTAGCTAAAAAATCACGCTACTTTTTACCTCTTGAACAGTTGCTCTTCGACCATCGCAATTAGCTTTAGAAATTCTCGCTTTTAGTTTTCGGAAGCTAAAATCATTTTTAGACTTCCGCCCGAACTTTTTGAACAACCCAACTATAATAAAAACTGTTGTGCTGAAAATGGCGCTAAAGAAATATTCAGTTGGCACTGCCAATGCGCTGACTAAAGCTGACCCCAGCTTAAAGCACTTGCTGCAGTGGCCACAAAACGGGAAGCCCAAAATCGTTGACAAGGTTGCAGCCAAGTTAGTTGCGATTGCTCTGGACTGGTTGTTGGGTGGGGGGGGCATAAGAGATGTGAACGATGTGGCAGATGCATGATGGTATGGTGTGGCATGGGCAGATGACGGTGGATGCCTTTTGGCACGCAATGCAGCGTGCAGCACTAAAATAAACTTTAGCAAAGTGCCCGAGCGGAAGAGAGAGATGTAGACGGACAGAGAGAGATAGACTGAGAGTGAGATGGCAAGAGCGAAAATGCACACAAAAATTAAAATAGTTTCGCGAATCGTTCGACGGTTGCATGCCAAGTGGGAATGGGAGCAAGGGGTTAGCCTTTAGATGTGCCCGGCACGTTTTATGGCCAATTTATGTTATTTTTATGAAAAATTGAAACTTTAAACTGTCGCTGATTTAAATTTTCATTTTCACTGTCAGGCAGCCCTTACAGGTCGATATAAATAGTATGTGCGAGGGCTGTTGTTGATATTTCTGGCCCAGGTCACTTATAGCCTTATTAGTTAAGATTGTACCATTTCCATTTAAAAGTTTGGAATCTAATAAACTTACATTACACTTTTTGTTACACTTAGGGTGTTCGCACTGTTGGGCAGAAATACAGAAGTTCGCGACTAATGTCAAATGGCATGCTTTGTTAGGTAAAGTTTTTGTCTGAAATTCGCCACTTAGAAGCATAAAAGGTAAAGGTTTGAATATTTTCCAATATAATTTATGTATATTGTTGAACTTCCCCGTCCAAGAATTTAAAACTTAAACTATTTAAAAAAAACTACTGTTTTTACTTACTTTGGTTTTTTTTACAGCTGTTTAGTTTTCTATAAGATTTTAAATAAGCCAAAAAAATAGTATAAATTATATATACTCTTTGGGTAATAGCAGCGCTTTTTACAATATAGCATTGGGCAGAAGTGACCTACATTTCTAATTAAAAGCCTGGGTGAGGCAGAAATGCATGATTTGTTTAGTGTAAGCTGTTTTTGGGCACTTTTGCATTTCTGCCCTACGAAGTGAAACCCCAAAATGTTTATTGCTAATATTAACTTTTAGAATTCATCTCGAAAGAATTATGGAATTAGGTTGTAAATATTTTGTAACGATCTATCACGATTTTCGATATATCAATATTCTAATATTATATTATATTAGGTACAAGCTTTGGATAAGCCAAAATGCTTCAAAAATTGTACGGATGAAAAATTATATGCAGCATCATGGAAGATACTTTCAAAAGTAAAATAACCATTTTCCGTAAACATAAAAAGCGGCCCACGTGCGTGCAAACGATTAAGTGTGGCAAGTGCCACAAGAAGCTGAAGTGAAGTTTGTTGAAAGTAGCGAAAAACTTTACGAATGACAGGCGTTGACAGTTTTCACTATGACATTGCAGTATGCATTACTCTTTATTAATTACACAAGTTTTGAGCAAATAATTTACACTTAAATTAATTTCTCCCATATGGCAGTGACGTCAGCTGTCGAGCAGCCAGGCAACTTACTTAATTAACCTTCACTCACTGTGTGAACAATGTGCAACATGAACTTTGCATTACACGAAAACAGCCAGCAAGCAAATCCCAACTTGGTAGTACAGGCTATGTACTATACATACTACTATATATATATATATTTTTTTTTAACAATATTTACAAAGTTTTACAATAAACAATTCAACTTATGGTCTAGTCCAGTGGCAAGGTCTCGTGCAACCAAGTGCGCGGTCCACCCTCAGCAAAGTCCGCTGCAGCATGGTCATCACCCTGTAGTATCCATTTGGTGGTCAACAGACCCTCAACGCCAACCGGTCCGCGTGCATGTATCCGTGCCGTAGAGATGCCCACCTCAGCACCAAGGCCAAAACGGAAGCCATCCGCAAAACGTGAACTGGCATTGTGGAACACGCAGGCGCTGTCCACCGAGTTGAGGAAATGCTTCGCAGCGGCATCTGCACGAAACGCATGAAACGTGAAAATATGTTGAATAAAATTAATTTCCCAAATGATTTCAATTTGTGGCTAGTTGCTATCGTGACGAACGAGTTAGCAATTCTGACGTCACATGCAAGTGCCAGCAACTAAACCAAGCCAAGCAGCGCGGGAACTGAATTTAAAATTGAATTAGTTTCTGACCTGGTCAAATGTTTTTTGTGGCAACAGTCAACAAGTCTTGTACTCCTCCTAATCGCTTGGGTGTTAGAGTGACCCCTAAGCCCCAGAGATTTTAGGTAATAACAAAAAGTTTGAAGTACGAGTATTTATATAAATGTCATATTTTCGAATTAGCTAATTGTGGCAACTTTCAACACTGATACTAGTTGGTGCTTAGAAGGGAAGTTGGAATAGATGCTACCTTTGGGGCATTATGTCAAAGCGAACATTCCTAAAGGTTACCTTTGAGGTGTTTCTACTTTTATTTGTTTTTAATTTAAATCGTCAGTTAAAAACATCAACAATTGAACGGAATTCCCAAACGATTGTTCCTAACCCAAAAATGATGAGTTTTTTCAGTGGTTCCAAAAAACTTAACAAAATATCTAATACTTTGAAAAGTGATTGTGAGTCAAAATTTCGGTTTCTATATTATAGAAAACACTTCTGAAAAACTATCGAAAAATTTTTAGGAGTGCGAATTTCGGAGTAGCAGCAAACTACTTGTTTGTACCCTGTACCCATAGGGAGCAGCTTATATGAGTTCTTATCTTCATAAAGTTTGGATCGATTGAAAATTTGCTGTTATTAGATCTGGTCAACAAAAATATTATCTCTAGAAACTGGAACTAGTATACTTGATAAGTTAAATTTTACTGTCAATCCCAATTTCCTAAATTAAATACGATAACGTTTATGAAGCCAGATAACTCGACTAAGGTACATCGATTACGGCTCTGTATCTTGAGATTGTCTACGATTTCGGTGTAAATTTCGCAACTCCACTTGGCTTCGATTAAGACTAAAATTTTATTCGTGCGATATTGGTTGGGAATTTTCGGAGCGCTCAAAATTCTATAGCCGATTAAAAGATATTTTGTGCGAGCTCTAACTTGTTATCTTTTATGGATTGTTGCCGCGATTGTGTGCTATTGCCCTTATACCCCTAAATCGGGGTTTCTTCCAAAATCTTATAGAATATTTCACAAGCCTTTCAATAAAAATATTATATTCTAAATATCTGTGTTAAGTACCAAAAACAATTATATTATTATTATTATAATAGGAACCAAAATAATAAAACATTACAGATAAGTCCTAAATCTTCCACGTTCTACTTGTGTCAAAAATCTTTTGAAGTATTAAGAAGAATGTGTATTTAAATACAAAAAGGGTGAAAATTATTTCGAAAATCTAACGATTGAGTGATTCTTCACTGGGACTACTTTTTTCTTTTCTCCAAATACTTCTGAATTCTCTAAGAAGATTGTATATTTAAATCACAAATAGTATCGATTAATGTATAAATAAGTTGAAAATATTTTCCGTAAACTAACGATCCATAAGAATTTTCAATTTTCAAAGAAGAGAGTGTATTTAAATGCAAAATAAAAAGATCAATAAGGATTATAAGGAAGATTACTTTCTTCGTCATCTGAAGTTTCTTAGAAGAATGTGTATATAAATACAAATCAATATCGATAATAAATTTAAAATTTCTTACGAAATCTAACAGTCCATAAGATTCTCTGGGATACTACATCTTCTGGCAAGGAATTTTTGTAGTTTCTAAAAAGAATGTGTATTTTATTAAACAATAATTAATATAAGTGGAAAATTCCTTTCGAAATTTAATAAGCCATAAAAATCAATGGGACTACTTTCTTCTTGTGTCAACGAACTTTTGAAGCTTCTAAGAAGAATGTATATTTAATTGTACAAAATATTGGTAAACGTTTAAATAAGACGATCCATAAAGATCACTGGGACTATTTTCTACGTTAGCCAAGAAACGTTGGCTGTTTCTAAGAAGAATTATTATTATTATAATGATAAAGTAATATCGATTAATGAATAAGTTGGAAACTTCTTTTGAAATCTAACTCTCCATAAGAGTCACTGAGAAAAAGCTCACATAATTTTTTCGCCAATTTCCCTGCGGTTTTCAACTGTTTCCAATTATCCGGTTGCTCAGGAATTAAAAAATAATTTATTTAATTTTTTAGATCTTGTATGTCACGCTTCTTCCGACATATTTCTGGAACTTATATACTTTATTTCTTTCTCTCTTATACGTTGCTCAGGTTTCTGTTTTTGATGGAATTTTAATTATTACTCGGTAAGTCTGAATCGTTAATATTGCATTCAGGCTATAAAAAGTTCATTGGCCTTGACATGGTCCTTTGCCCAATTTATCTATGCATACTATTTGCCATTATAGCAAGTGTTACCCATAGACAGCTCTACCCAAAACGCTTCAATTCCAACTCCTGGCCATTACAATAACCTTAAGCCAATATCGTCGTATTGCGCTGGTTATTTATAATGCGTCCATTCAATTGTCATTAACGTTTGTTTAAGCAGCCAACGCCAGACCGAACCCCATTTCTAACCCACGCCTAGTCCCTTCCAGCGCCTCAACACTTCACTATGCGCTTCATGCCGCCTGCAGCTGCTTGGAGCAGCCAACAAATTTTCTGCTTCAATAGAAAGCAATTGAAATTAATTTTCAATTTTCGTACCATTTTCCGTAACAATGACATCCGTGTGACCACTGCCGTACGTATGTATGTGATTAATGGCCTCCTCCAAACTGGGCACAATCTCAATGCAGCACTCCAAAGCGCCATATTCGTGCTTCAGACTCTTGGCAGCGGGCGGTCCAAATGTCAGTTGTTGATTTAGACGTGGACCGGAGTAGATCTTGACACCCTCACGTTTCAGCATGTTGCAGACGTCAGTGAAAATTTCGCCACTCATTAGATCCTCATGTATGAGCAGTGTTTCCATGGCATTGCAGGCTATGCCCAGTGTGCATACAAAGAAAAATTTAAATTTTTGCAATTAAGATGGAAACTTTTGAGGAAGCTTTTTTGCATTTTCATTACCTGCTGGATAATCACATTTGGCATCTCGTGCTATGTGCAAGGCCTTTTGCAAATCGGCATCTCTATCGATAAACACATGACAGACGCCTTCGGCATGACCCAGCACGGGTATATGCAAAGATTGTTCCTGTATGCTGCGCACCAGTTCCGAGGAACCGCGTGGTATAATCAAATCAATATGATTCTCCATCGATAACAGGTCGCTGATTTCCTCACGCGTCGAAACCTATTGGAAACCCAAAATGAAAATTCTAGCTGTCAGCTGTCAGCTTGTCCCATACGCACCAATGATACAGCATGTTCGGCACCCACAGTGGACAGCGCTTCCTTGACCAACTCCATTAGCGCCTTGTTGCTATGCGCTGCCTCCTTGCCGCCCTTAAGCAGCAGACCATTAGCCGAGGCCATGGCCAAGGCGGCCACCTGTGGCAGTGAGTCCGGGCGTGACTCAAAAATGACAAGCAGCACGCCAATTGGTACTGTAACCTGGTGCAGCTCCAACTTATCCGCCAGACGTGTACGGCGCAGCACACGGCCCACATTCTACCGCCACAAAGAGGAAAAATAAAATGAAAAATTGAAAAATTGGCAAGTCAGCAAAAAAATGTTACACATACGCAGTGTAGGCAATAAAATAGCTTAATATTCATGTGCAGAGTGCTCAGGAAACGAAGCACGGCAGAGTTTAACATAAATCAAGGCGCTCATCTTTTCGTAATCTTTATTTATTTTTAATGGATTGCCCAAGCCCAAGCACAGGCCCGACGTAGCTCAAGCCACAACCCACTACTTAGTTTGCGCCTCTTTCCATAGAGGGCTTTATAAAATTGAAAAAAAAACAAAAATAAAATAAAAGCTGCCGTAAATTGGCTACAGATAATGGACGTTGATGGAGGAAGGCCAAAGCGATGAACATTATGTTTGGCTTTGGGAGCTCGACGCGACACAGAGCAGCTGCTTGGTGTCATCCTTATTTGCCAGAGCATAAGATAAACCAAGTCGAAGCATGAACTTTATTTTGGGCGCTGAGTAAATTTGGTTACATGGTCATTATTATTGACTTTGGCAACGTCAAGAACCTTGTTAGGGCGTTAAACTTTAAATTGTATTTACAAAGGACAATTGGATAAGTCATGCTTAGGTATATGGCTCCCTTTGCATTGCGAAACTGTTGAATTTTGGCGAAGAGTGACAAAAAAGTGTTAGACACTGTCAAATGAGATGTTAACAATGTTAAATTTTTAAAAGAATAAAAAGAATAGGGGAACGCTGATGAAGCGTGATTGAGATAAGATAACCTTTGCATATAGGTATACTAAGAGCAAAAAGCAATTATTTTGAAGAAATTCTAAACAAGTTGGGGGTTTAGTTTTATACAGCTTGTTGCAATTGAATTTTTTTAGCTCTTTGCAGTGTTGGTCAATTCTTTTAGAAATCGCACGGCCTCACAGAGATTTCACATTTTTAGAATGTTTGTGCAACTTCCATGAGGGAAGTGGAATGAAAAATACAGTACTTCCCCTAATTATTTTTTTTTTTATTTCCCAACACTTGTATTCTAACAGAATAACCCTCAGCATATCAGTGTTTTAATCTAGCACTAAAATACCTTGTTGAATGGAGGTTTTTCAGGTTATCTCAGAACGCCTTCAGCTGGGGCTTTTTGAACGTCGGACTCGGATTAAACAACTCCGAAAACACAAATATTCGGACAAATATTTGGGCTAATTCGCAACTAATTTTTTTTTTCAAAAAAACCGCCAAATATTTTTTTGACCCGGTAATGTTTAATGGTAGGTTTTTGAGGTTAAGGCTGCTTTTTTTGTACCTAGGACTCGGATTAAGCGACCCCAAAATAATATATTAAATATGGTTTGACCTCCGAGTCCGAAAATTAATTTATTAAATAATTTAAAACCCCAGAATATTTTTTTTCGGGAACGGTTGCCCGGCATTATTTTTTATATGCTTTTGGGGTTGCTCAATACGAATCGGAGGTAAAAAAAAAACCCCCCCCCAAATTCGAACTTGAAATTAGTCGCCATTTTTTCTGAGTAAACAGATGTCGTATGTCTTTAATAAAGACCAGCGGATCCATCAGATGTTCTACTGCTCGAACTTTGGTTTTCCCGGTGTTTCGATTTTGGAGTTATTTGTAAGTTGTGTAATGGGGTTAAGATACAAAAATATTTATTCAAAAACCAAAATCTACCAAAACTGGCTCAGCTATTTGGAAAAAAAACTTCTTATCAACTTTTTGTAGAGAAATAAAGTTAAAACTCATCTACGCGTTCTACGTTCTCATGGTATTCAAAATCTGGAAACTTTTCCTTCCGCGCGCTGGTTTTTGAACAAGCATTTTGTTATGGGTAGCATAAAAATTCTTAGTTTAATCATGCAAAACCAAAGTGATTTACTCTACACTTTCGAGATAATTGAAATTTCGTGTTTGTTCTGGGCACTTGCAACTTTTCCAGAACCCCAACGGATTTAGATCCGTGGGCGCATAATTTTTTTTTTTTTTTGTTGCAGAAATATGAAAACAATTTTATTTTTTATCGTAAAGTTTTCAACATTTATTGAGTACGCTGTGTTATGTATTTTATGCAGTGGCGGATCTACGGGGGAGTTTTCGAGTGCGGACTACCCCAAAAGAAGCTGGAAAAATGGGTTGACAGTATTTTGCGAGCTCTGATATACAATATATACACGAAGTGAAAAATCCCCCTCCACGACCAAATAACGGATCCGCGCCTGATTGTATATATATACATTTTTTTACTTATTTATGTGCTGCGAATATTGTATGATTTCTACATTTTCATGTTTCATTTTTCCTTGTTGTACTATGCTGTGCTTTCGCCATTTTGTGTCACAATTTTGCAGCCATTTCTATATATATATATAATACTATATAGTGCTTATAAGTATGTATGAGTTGTAGGAGTACTATGTAGTGTAGTGGATAAAAAGTTTGTGCAAGCAGCAAAAAGTTTTGCGTTTCCGCACAATCACATCCAATAAAACGGCTGGATGCCATACCATGGCCGTGCCAATATTCCATCAACGTGCTTGGCGGGTTAATGTCACTGGGCCAAACTGGCGGCCAAGACGACAACCCACAATGTGGCTGCCAGAGAGCAACAGCAGGCATCATCAGCAGTCATGATGCCATACCACGCCATACCCCACGATACGTGGAACTGTCTTTTATCTTTTGCTTGCTTAGTTCTCAATACACTGGAGCCCTTGGGTGGGTTACTCTGGTGTTGGGTGTCAATTTTTGTTGAAGTGTGAAATTGCTTAGAGATTTCATAATATTGTTTTCCAAGACACTCGCATAGCAAACAGTGGGCACTAACAGCAGCTGTTGTTGTTTTTGTTGTTTATTTTCGAAATTGGCTTATGTTTTTACATGCTTATATACTTGGGGAAACCCCAACGGAACTGCACATTCAATGTGCCGTACTTAACTCAATTTATACTTTTCAGAAATTTTCAATCTTTTGTTTGCTGCAGCAGTTAATGCAATTTCGAAACAAATGCAGCATTAAAACTCTCTAAATTGATTGCTTTTTGAAAACTTGGCAACGCTGTAACAAAAAAGTGTCAGCTAATTAACGAAACGAACCTTCAACGAGCTAACAACTTCAAAGTGTGCTAATTAACCGACAAGTACCTTTAAGAGGTCTGTCACTCCATGTAACCCAATTTTGTGGTTTTTTTTTCCCCCCTTTTTTACTCACCTTGTGACTGTCCTCTGCTATTTGCTTCAAGCCAATTGCCAGGTTCTTCAATTTTGCCGATGTTAACGATAGACGTGAGAGCAGTGGCTTGGCCAATCCACTCTTTTGTGCCTCCGCCAGGTCCTTGGCATTTGCTTCTAGTATGAACTTCTCTCGGCTTACCAACAACTCGGCCAAAGTGTTGACGGCAGTAGCACGTTGAGCTGGAGTAAGTGCTTGCATTTGGCGACTTCCGGTGCGAGCTGATTGAGAATTGGAGTAAATCAATAGTAGCAGAAATTTAAGCAGGCTGAGGTAAAGAATGCACTACTAAGCTTAAGATAGTTGGCCAAATATTATTATAATTATGCTCTTAAACTCGTCTATTTAACTAATATACAAATTGTAATAATCGATAGAAATCGTATATAATCAAACATCTAACCGAAGAAAGATCCAACTTGAGTCTAAGCTCTTGAAAAAAAAAATCTTCAAAATAAAATAAATAATACAAATTTTATTTTTTTTTGATTAATGCGTAATATTTCAAAAGTAATCAAAGAATTTCGATTGGATTAAAAATTAATCAGACTAATCCTTAGTAGCACCCTTTTGCTTTAACACAATTCGTATGACGCGATCCCACTGCGCTTCCAGAGCTCGCTCTCTGGGATCGCCTTCAGAGCCATCACGGCGTCTTGGACGTCTGCATCGTTTTTTCTTCAGGTCCCGCTTGAGCCGAGAAAAGAGGAACAAGTTCGTCGGTTTCAGATCTTGACTTAAGGGTGAGTGGATCAACCTGGAGAAACCCTGTGCTTTTTATTTACCACTCAGTACTCTTGACACAAACTTGGCGCACACCTTTTGTATCTTCGGAAATAATTTGTTTGGACGCTATCAGACCAGTGGCGGATCCCCGGGGGTTTTCGGGTCCGGAAAAAGTTGAAAAAATGAGTTAAAAGTCTTTTGCAAGCTCTCATACATATACACTTCGTAGTGAAAAACTTCCCACCCAAGACCAAATCCTAGATCCGCACCTGAATCAGACCAATGTTTATGCACCGCTCAGAGACCAGGAGCGCCTTCACTATGACAACATATTCGTCAATCCTTAATGTTGATAGCTCTTCGACTCTTCCTCTGGAACACTGTTGGGCGGCTAATGGCAGCATCCGCATAGGCGTCGTTAATAATTTTGAGGGTCTCCCAAGTTTGATGCAGAATTAATGACGTAGCGCTGTACGAGACTTTTCTCCATCGTAGATAGCCCTATGCTCCACAAGGAGAAGAGGACTACAGTAAGTAAGATAGCAACGAATCATCTTAATAGAGGTTCAAGGAAATCCAAAGTGCTTGCTTTCTACATGCCCTCAGGCGACTCGATGGAATATCGGTATATTTTCTTCTACCAACTACCACCCCCTGGTGGTTCGATCACAATCCAGTGCCCCGTTCCCTCTAAAGAAATTCAATCATGTTACTTTTTGATCCTATCCAATACTTCAATTATTAGAAGAATTGAATTGTATAAAATCCACTTCAAATGTATTATAGTTGAGATTTGAACCTGAATAAGATGGCCGCACATGCCTTTGGTAAACTGCAAAATTTTATTTGGTGCCAAATTTCATTCAATTTGCGATTAGAATAAAATTTTGTATTCATCGAATGTTTTTTTCATTTCTAGCATAACCCAAATAATCTAAATCTCCGCCTATTAAATTGTAGAAAATATAGCGCTTTGAAATTATTTTGTGGTTGAAGAGGCTATAAATTTAAAGAGTCTTAATTTCAAATTTGGTTATCCCAGCTCTGATACTTTGTAGTACTTTTGTTTTTCTTCTTACAGACGAACGAACCATAAGATGCTACTTTGGGGGTGTTCGGGACAGCCGAGATGGGATTGATTTTTATTTAAATTTTTTTAAACTTTTTTTATATGTATATAGAGAGAGTACACATGCGACCAAGTGTGACCGTATTTACTTAATTACGTCCAAGTGTAAACCCACCATCGCCAAGCAATACTATTTTATATAAGCTGCAACTGTTTTGCAACCATTTCTGCACTTGTTGCTGCGTTTAACAACACTAATAGCACTACTCAGCACGCTCTTTGCCAAAGTATGATGCAATTTTTATGCCCAAATTAAAACGAATTAACAATTTTGTCAACTAATTCGATATGGCCTGTGGTTAGAAAACTGCAGTCCACAAATGCCTAAAAACTTTTCAATTGTCGCTTCTCTAATTAACAAGCACTTTGCCAGCTGTCATTGCATTTGTCCCTAATAACAATTTAATTTAATTTGTAAGCCAAAAAAAACATCACAACATGCCAGTCAGCTGTTAACTTGGCTAGAATGTGCCTCAAGCTATGCTGCAATTTACTTCTATAGAGGCACTTAGCAAAAAGCTGCACGTTGCAAAACTTGCCGCCTTCCCAGACTGTATGTCTACAGACGTAGCTCAGCATAAGCTTTGCGAGGGCAGTCTGATAAGTAGATGCAAATTTTTTATATTTTTTTAAGACACTTATATATGGTATTATTTACATGCCTTGCAATAAGTACAGTTTCTCAAGGTTCAAAATATTTATTTAAAGGAATTTTTTTTGCCTAAGCTTGTTCTTCATGTGTGATAGTGTTGAAAATAAAAATAAAGAATTTTATTCTATGGTATATTTTTAATGGCTTTAAATAATTTTTTCCGGTAATCGATATGAGTATGATATGACATTTTTATATTCAGTGCTTTTCTACTTCTGAAAATTTTGGAGGTAACTTTGATGGGTTTCCAATGTCTCTTTTTCTGTGCTACAAATATATATACCCCATACCTAAAGAAACAAGATAAGGCGTAAATGCGAAACAGAAGAAACAGCTTTGTGATATACAATTTTCGGCGCAATTTGGACAATCTTGCGCACCTTAACCATTTAATCCACTAATTCTGGGTTGGGGTCTTTACTGGCTGAGAATTTTTATCCTCCTTTAATTGAGCTGCCCAATATTTACTGTCTGATCCAATACGCCCCAATCAAATTTACGTATTAATATCATAATTTGTTTTCTGTTTTGATAAAAGCAGTCATATGACGTCACAATACCCAATTGTTTGTTTATAATCAAAATAATAACAAAATTGTTGTCTCTTAGCTACTACAATTACTTTTCAGCCTGCCCTCTTAAGAGGCACTACGGAACTACGCAACGCCCTCTTGTCATTCAGTACTACACATTTACTGCCCCACTTACCATTCTCTGCCATTGCCTCCACGGGCAGTGTATTGGCGCCCGTTGACTCCGTAAAGAATGTGCCAACCTTTCTGCCACCAATTATTGTCTTAATAGCCTTCTCTTGCATGCCATTGCAGATAACCACGCTGACTCCGCGATCCAGTGCCCAAGTGGCTGCCTTTACTTTTGAGTCCATGCCTCCGGTTCCAACCTAAGTAGTTGGTATAAAGATTGCAAATGCTTTAGTTGGGTTAGTAAAACTATGTTTATGTTTTTGTTTGTCTTTTGCCAGACACTCCATTGCGTTCTTGCAACAAAGAACATATTTAGGGATACGCCTTATTGCAGACAATGTTGTTTTCTAGAATGTTATAAACACCATTAAGACAGCACTTAGGAACCGCGCAGCAGCAGCGAAATTACGTAATCCAGTAAACTGCAACTCTTTTCCTCTATAAGAGAGCTGCTCTGCTGCACCACCTTGTTGCTGGCATGTTTGTATGACGTAAGCAGCACGTACTTCTGGAACTTTTTGTTCGTGGCAATGAGTTGCTGACAAAAAGTTGCAACTTTTTGTGGCGTCAACATATTTTGCCTTTTACATATTTAACAAAAATTTCACTAATGAAATTGTTAATCCTTATAATGGAGGAATTTTGGAGATAGTGCAGCAAAGCATGTAGGACAAGTAATATGGTTTATAAGTTTTTGAAGAATATTCTTGAAAATTGTGACTTAATGAGTTTGTTAAGCATCGGTTTGTTTTAGATACAAAATAAAGTTTACGATAAGACTTAGGTATTTTACAAATATCTTGGGGACACTTGAAGTAGATTTCTAAGACAAAGTTAAAGTTTAGACCAAAGTGTAGTTAACAATTTATATGGTATGCTTAATCAAAGGTATTATGGACCTAATAATAATTATATAATGAAGGGGAAGAGTGCACGTTGAAGAATGAGAACGTACTCAAGGAAAATGGTTTACGGTGCTTAAAGGATGAGAGATCTGTTTGAAAAAAAGTCAAACTTTTCTTTATAAGGCTCACTTGAGTCTACATGGGCTCTTGCTTATAAATATAAGGATTAACATATCTAAAGAAAGCAAACTTATGTGACAGTTTGTAGGAAATTACGTTGAAAATAAATAGATATCTTTGGAAATTTTCAAAGAATCACTTTATGTCGGCAATATAAACTTCGTAAAATTTTTAGCGAAATTCCGATTTTTTTCGAAACACCTATAAATGAATATTTAGGTAGACTTTGCTTTGAAAAGAGATATAGCGTAAACGAGTAAAGATACTGAAATCATATTTTTTTCATAAAAGATAAAATTTTGAATTCGATTTCTAAATTTTTTTTTATTTTTAGGGTATCAAAAATTAGGAAACTTCGTTTCATAAAAATTTATGTATTTTTGATTATTTGCATTAAAGAAAATATATAAAAAAAAAAACTATTTATTTCGGTTCATAAAAATTTATGAAGAAAATATATGAAAAAAAAAAATATTTTTTTCTTAATTTTTGAAATTAAGAGTGAAATTTTTAATTTTTTTAATAAAAAAACAAAATTTTTAGAAAGGAAATAAAAATAAATCAAAATTGTTTTTGCAGTTCTATTTTTTATTGAGAAAAAATACGAAATATAACTTATCAAAGTAATGGCTACCTAAATATGCAGTTATCGATAACTCGATAAATAATCGAAATTTTCAATAAAAATTAAAAATTGATCCGCTTCTCTTGTTTTTTCATAGACCCAGTGTCTAATGTCTATCATTCCGATTTTGAGAGTCCGGAAAAATCGGTTGAAACAGTAACAAATTTTAGCCCTGTCTGTTTTGTAAAACTTTCCTGTTAAGCTTTGTTTCGGGAAACCAAAACAGGAATTTTCATTAAGTGTTGTAGCCACTATATAATCAAAACTCTCAATAAAAGTTTGCATAAAGTTTTTGCTTGTTTGCTGATTAAAATTTTATAAACAGTCTTTGTAAAACTTTAGATAGCTTTCCCAAAATGCTTAAGACTTTGCAGATGTTAAACATAATCCTGTTACATTTCCAAAAAACTTTTTTATTTAGTGCAAAAAAAAAGCTACTTAAATTTGGGGCACAGCTGTTTCGACTTTTTGCCAGCTATTTTGGTCTGCTTATAATTACTACGATGTAGCAAGTGACGCCCAAAAGAACAACTTACCTTTGATTTCTGGCCAAATTCAATAGTATTCATATCATCGCTTGTATATGTGTGCATCAATTTGGCACCATCCTCCCAGGGAGGCTTATTGTAAATGCCATCGACATCGGACATGAGTATTAGTAAATCAGCATGTACCTCGGCGGCCAACATGGCGGACAAACTGTCATTATCCTTAATTGGTATGCCCTGCAATAGAATAAAATAGAATAGAGCCAGTTAGTGGTTGTAGGCGCCATACAATGGGCTCCAAACAATAACAACAACTGGCTAGCTGGCACGTGCTCGCCATAGCTAAGCAAGGAGCACCAAAGTACGAACATACCTTGCGGCTACCTCCAGGACCCGTGGGCACCTCGTCATCACGTATAAACATTGGTGGTGAGACGGCATCGTTGGTATTTATGATTGGCACAATGTTTAGGCTAATTAATTCGGAAAGCGTGCAGAAGAGATTGTTGCGTGTTTCCTCATTGTAGAAATCCGGTTTAGTTACAAGTACCTAAAATGCAGTTGTTGTTAAAGACCCAAATTCAATGCGTTTTAATGTAATTAGTGTGTTAACGTTTCTCAAATCAACCTGTGCAATTTTAACACCATATTGGGCAAACATTGCGTCGTATAGCGACATCAGCCCGGATTGTCCCACAGCAGCAGCGGCACGGGGTTCCAAAGTGGCGCCATCGTACTAAAATTGACAAAAAGGATTGCGATTGAGATAAGAATAACATTGGGAAGTATATGTAGGATGAGGTGAGAATAGTTTGAATAGAGTTGGTCTTTAATCACAAAAGGTGCGGTTTAATTTTAACATTTTTACATATTCGATTAACACAATAGTAGGTTACAGTGGAAACTTGCTATTATACTTATATATTATATATACCTCTTTGCTATCCTTCGGCGATAATGTCTCGCGCATGGACAGGGACATAAGTAGTTCGTGGGCTAGTTTTTGTTTACCAAAGGCCACAGCACCACTAGTGACCATCATGACTTCCCTGCCCTCCAAATGACATTCTGCAACCTGAAAATAAAAAAAAAAGTGTAAATTAAATTCGATAGGGATCAAAACAAATTTTTTTCCTTGCTTTATCTTTAGCTGAAATCGTAGAATATTGGGTGTTTTTTTGGCTGCTATAAACGTGAAAGCTTTCTCATGATTGGGAAAGCGGCGAGACTTCAAATCTTGAAGAACTTAATCATTTTTATAAATCACTTCAGGAGACTTCTTTATTTTTGCTTGGAAAATCCAAGCGCTTAAAAAATCACCCTATATAAATTGTTTGCTATTATTTGTTTCTATGACTTACCTGCTCCACAATCGAAGCTAATCGACCCAAGGCCAGCCCATGATTATCCTCACGTGTTATGACCGCACTGCCAAGTTTGACAACCAAACGACGTGCATACTTAAGCTGACTGCGTTCCGTGAATGTGGGGTGGCTCTTTTCCAGACGCCGCTCCGGCGATACCAACTGCAGAAGGGAAAAGAGTATACATCAGTATCATAAAGCAAATTGCTTAACAATTGTTGCAGTACCACAAAATCACATTATAGACGTCATAAAACCTTATCAATGACAATCGGTAAACATGCGAGGTCATAAATTACGACAGCTAATAAGCCAACAAATAAGTATATAATCTAAATATAAATGGCAATCCAATTAATTAAACATTCACACACACACACAGATACTGTTTGCTAATATGTAATCGAAATTAATCGGTATATATGCATATAGTATACTATGCATGTGTTTATGTATGAGCATATAATTTATAATCTGCATAAAGGCGCTAAGTTGCTTGTAAATATTTACAACAAATATGTATTATGTGCTTGCATGTTTCAGCTACTACATAAAGAACTAAACCAACATAATTCTAATATTAAGCTATAATAATTGGTTTTTCGGGCACTGTTGCGTATACGTAATAAGCCTAAAGCAGTTGCATATAACTCTTATGGATCAAAATATTATATGCATACTTTTATAATTAATTGCAAATAATAAAGAGCAAATTGAATATTAAAAGTTTTAAACATAATTGGTTACTCTTAAGTGCAAATAGCCATAAATAAACATTTTAAAATTGATTGCGATAATAGGAAAATTGGGAAACATAAATTTCACAACGATTGAGTAATTAAGGCTTAAAAATTGCACAATAATTTCTTAATGCTGTTGTGCAACGTATAATTTATTAATTTTAATAATATTATGATGCGCTGTGTAAACGTTATCAATCAATTTTAAAGCGATAAAAAATACAAAAATTGCGTTTTCTTAATATGCATTCGAACTATATAAAATTGCAAAAATTTATTGGAATTTTTTTTGGTCTTTTGAAAAAAATATACTTTTTTAAGTAAAAAACGTTAAAATATTAAAGAAATTTACAGCACAGCTGCCATATGACAAAGTAAGTGTGTACTGTAGAACACTAAAAATTACGCATACGTTGCGTTGTACCGCGCGCAAGAGTAATTCTATAGAAATCAAATTTTATATGTACAGTCAATATCCCTCATCATTATTTGAACTCTGAGTCCATCTCATGTGTCCATGTGATTAAAAATTACGCATACGTTACGTTGCACACTGTACAAGAGCAACTCATTACAAATTATATTGAATATGTACAGTAAAAGATTTTTATTGTAAAGTGCATATATCCAACAAATATATTTTAGCTCTCAGTCCCTTCAATTAAATCATTCAACTTCCGCATTATCACCCCTATAATCTATTTGCAATATTAACAATTCTTACAAGTTCCACCACGTCAATCAATCATCAATCATCAAGCACACTTGAACACTCAATTGCTCAAACGTCTGCCACACTTTGATTAACTCATTTAAAAAGTTTTTTTTTCTTTTTTCTTATATAAATAAAGCTTTGAAATCAAAAGCCCAATGGTTTTTTTTTCGCCATTACTAAATCAAAGGAAACTCATCAAAGTGCGCTTTGAAAATTAAATTGACGCGTAAATATTTTCATTTCATTACATTTAACTGTCAATTGTGCATACTGAGGATGAAACGTGCCGATGATTATTGACAATTTTCAGTCAATAAACAGAAAAATATAAATATAATATGCAAGTTTATGTACTACATTTTTATGAATAGATTAAAAACGTATTTTTTTTATTGCTTTATTTTTTACGTAGAACTATTTATTATTACATATTAAATTTGTATTTGGGTTTCAATTTTTTTACACATAGAGTATAGCGTATAAGGTACATTAATTTTTTCAGAATGTGTGTTACAGGTAAAAAAGTAAGGTATTCAGCCAATATATCCTAGTCGATTTTTATATGAACGCTGAAAACTAGCAAACTACTGGAGCTGGAAACATAAAATAAAATACGCTTTATTTTTAATTAAATTAACTTTAATAAATTCTCGGTTTTCAGTTACAATTTCCATCTACTAAATAATCTTGATATTAACTAATTTAAAAAAAAAATATATAATTTATTACATGTAATCCTTTCAAATTTAAAAATTCAAATTATGTACATTTTATTAAACTATAAAAATATTATATAAAATATTGGAAATTATTTCTTGTCGTTTTTCGTTTGACAAATTTTAAAATAATACAAAAATTTAATAAATGAACAAAATAATTAAAAACATGGAAACAGAAATAAAAAAAACTCACTCGTCGCTCAAGACGTATAAATAAAGAATGTAAAGCTTCTAAAACTGAAAACTCAACCATCTAGGACAATTGAACAAAGTCTCCCTTTGGTGGATCCTGAGACACAAGAATATTCCCGCAAACGAAACAGCTGACGAACTGGCGAGAAATGGTGCTACAAAGCCACTAGTAGGACCGGAACCTTATTGTGGCATTGGCAGACATACGACTAGACAGCTGCAAAGAGAAGAGGAAAGGTCCAGACGAGAAATGGACTGGACCGGCACGGCTGGCTTACGGCAACCCAAGCTACTCCTCGGCTCCTATAACCTAAATAGGTTCAAGAAAATATCCCAACTTGTAAAGAATTCCCTTAGGATACTGGGTTACTGACGGGACATTGCAGACTCAGGAAACACCTCAGTACTATTGGTATCGTGAGCTCGAACACATGCAGGTTTTGTAAGATTAAGGAGGAAACCTTTTTAGATATACTTGCAGAGTGTGACGCCCTTGCCAGAAGAAGGACATCCTTCCTCGGCGGGCATAGAGTATCGATATATGACATAACCAGACTAGACCCATCTCAAATAATTAAGTTTGTTTCAGATATAGGGCTAGTTGAGGAGCTCTAGGGCTAGAAGGGAGCACAATAGATTCTACGAGTGGCAGTGCAGCATTCCCAACTAATATTGTTATTATTAAAACTAATTTTTAATATTTTTTAATAAGTGCAATCTTTTTTTAAATTTCAAATCAGCATTTGACAATATTTTCTTACATTGAACACTTTTACTCTCATAAAATTTTGTATTTTGCAATTAATTTTTTGTTTTCTAATTGTGAAAAACGAATTTCAAATTTACATAGTGTTTATACTCCTCTGTCAGAAATCAGACTGTAGAAGCAAATTGGACCCTCCATGAATTTTATTTCTGTGCTCTATTATGGGTTGTGACTAATGAGGAACCTTCAGGGAGGAATTAGCAATATACGTTGGAAACTTTACTTGGAAGTCCATTATTATGGGATTATAATGTACATAAGAGTAAAATTTCATTCTTGAAACTTCCTTGCTATCCACTTTAGAAAATAAAATTAAATATCTTTCCATTTTTTTTCAATAATATTTGAATTTTACGAATTTGAAATATGGAAGACAATTTTTAAAGTTAGTTTTAATCACAATTTTTTCCATTGAATTTTGATGTGGAACTGTACCTAAGTCATCAAATGATAAAATATTGTATAGCAAAACATTACAGTGATGAGATAATTGCGATTATAATTTAATGTCATAAGTAAGAGAGAATGTCACTCGTTTAATTTAATGTTTGAAACATTTTTTTGGGTAAATGTTTAAAAGTATTTTTTTCCCGAAATTTATTTAAATTCATATTAAAAAAAAAATCCCATTTGGGATATTCCATTTGGGATTTTTTTGTTTATATGAAGTTTTGTCATTCCGTGCGAAAATTTTCGAGCTGCGTATGCGCCTTAAATGTTTAATAGTATTTTTGTATTCGAAATTCATTTCTATGCTTATCAAATATAGAAAAAAATGTATTTGAAAATAAGAAACAGCAGCGTAGATCATATAAAACAAACGTTCGAAACCCGACCGTAATATCATACCCCGCCAAAATGCCAGTATTAAGTCTTTCAAAATCCTTGTCCATTTCGTTGATTGTTGTGGGACCCACATAACGTTCAGAATAAATTCCGGTCTAATGCCATCCCCCATCTTTACCAAATTTTGGTATGTAGCATTATTTAATCCTAATTCTCAATAAAGGTTTAAAAATGGGGACACATATTTCAGTCTGTGGCTTATTGCCTTGCATTTGCTTGTTAAAGAAATTAAAGGACACACAGAAGTCGGTCACGTCTGTCATTTGTTTTATTCACACTTTATCACCTCTTAGCAAGGCGTCAAAACAAAACGCACGTACACACACACGCATACAAAAGTATTTTGTCTGGCTTTTTGTAACAATAACAATAGTTTCTATTTTGTCTAGCACAACGTGTCGTATGCGTGATATGCTGCATTTTCATTCCAGAGTAATTGAAGGCTTAAAGCACATATTTATGTATGTATGTACAAATATCAGTATCAACTATCAAGCACATAGTACTTCTATGGCCTTGTCTGTCATACTGTGGTCAGTTCAATGTGCGCTCGATTTGTTTGTCGTATTTATATGCTGGCAAATACTTATATAGTATATACTTGTCTATGTATATTTTGCTTGTTGCTTGTATTGTTTGCCCACTTTTGTTTGCTTATCACAATGTTTTGCCTTGTCTAGTACTCAAGAGCTGGTCGAGTTGTTCATTTGGTGATAAGTTTACCTTCTGTTATTGTCGTTTGTTTTGTGTTCAAAAACCTCAGTGCCAGTTTCTCATCCCCCAGCGCCGCTCTAACCCTCATCAAATTTCCACCACTTGTCGGTTTTCTTGTTGCACAAAATCTAATTATTTAGCAATTAATTTGTTGACTGCCAAATGGTCAGTCTGCTGGAATAATTTATAGCCGCTACGTTGACTGCGTCATAAAAACCTAAACAAAGCTATGAAAAAAAATGTTTGCAAACTGAGCAGAATTAAGAGTCCCATAAAAACGTTGATGACCTACGATAAGAACAAGCAGAATATGGAATAATTTGCTCAAGATTATACGCTCGACTACATCACTGTAGCATGTTTCTTATACATATGTACTAAATATGTTTATACATACAGCTGAACATATTTAATTAAAGCTGCTAATATGCTGCATAATAGATAATCAAGCAATTTGAGATTGTACTTATAACTCAATTAGCAATAATAAACATAAATAATTTTTGGTAAAATGGAAAAGTTTTGCCGATAATATTTAATCAAGAAAAATTTTCCATTAACATTTATTTAAGTTATCTAAATTCGATTTATAAAAAACTTTAATCGTTTATTGTTAAATGAGTAATGAGTTCGTTCAACGAAAAATAAATAAAAAAAAATAATATATATTTTTAACACTTGGTAACAGCCTGTGTTGTAAACTTCGAAAATCTACTTCGGAGTTCGGCAGAAGATTGTTTTAGCTCGGTAGAATCTGTACCGATCAGCACACTACATATCTACTCGTACATCGCGAACTCTAGCTTCCACTAATCTTTCTAGTATTGAGGGTGGTAAATTTTTCTATTCATTTTATTGAGAAAGTATTCGTCTACCTCGAGTTTATTTTGGATAACAGGTAGGCTCTCCGCTTAAAGAGATGTTATTGTATCCTTGAGAAATTCTCTGTAAATGTTTCGAATATGTGTTAAATATAGTATATGTGGATTGAAATTCCGCTTTGGTCTGGAAAATCTCACAATTTTCATATTTAAAGTTTCTCTTAGTGCCATGAGCGTATCCAGTGTCCTATGAATGGAACATGTACTAAAATCTCACTATGAAATAAATTTGAATATCTCTCCCGAAAGTTTTGTCTGGATGGATACCAAAAAAAGGTAGCTGCACAAGTCAACATTACCTTTTATTGTAAAGCTTTGAATTTTTAATTTTAAATCTTCACATCAGGTGCCTTGTGGGATGTTTTTGACTTCGAAGTGCCCGCAAAAAACTGTCAACCCGTCTTCCAAACTTTTGGTGGGAGCCCAGACCCGAAAACCCACCGTGGATCCGCCACTGCTTGATATTATTATATTATGTAGTTTGTTTTTTGGCTGCTTTTATTAGACAACGATCTCAGTGAAATTGCCTGTGAATTCTTCAGAAATGCTGATATGGTCGAGCACTGGGATTTTCATCTTGGCACCTCAATAGACTTGTAAACAAAGGAGTAGAATCCAAGAAAGAAATTTTGAAAGTGAAAATCGAAAAGCACTTAGTGTTCTTCAAAGACCCAGTCTTCGGTACTATTCCGGTACTGTTTTATTCCCACTTTGCTCTATCCTTATCTTTGGAAATTTTCTATAATATATTTAAGACGAGAGTGTTCCGAAGAAAGCAAATTTTTTCTGTTCCACCATAAAAACAGATTAAATGATTTTACTTTTCGTACACCTACTTTACGCTTTACGAAGAAGAATTTCCCAAGCAAATTTCCAGCAATGCGCCGAATTTCACAGATCGAAAAAGAATCAATTTTTTTCGGTATTACATTTTTCACTGTTTGCAATATAAACAAAAAAGTTCATATGTACTCTGATACCGCTTTCTGTACCAGGACTAGATTGTACAATCGTTCATTTATATATATTTCACTGTGCCCAATTTCAAATAAGATGATTCATCGAGTAGCGAAATATATGTTATTACAACTCCGGAATTTACTCAGCTATGTCAGAAAGTTTTTATTAACCCGGAAGCCATTACATATTTACTACTTCACATCCATTGGGCTATGGTAACTGCAATGCCCCATTGTACAGCTACAATGGAAAAAATAAAACAATAAAAGCATGCTATGCCAGCTGTTTATACAAGTTCTATGACTATTCTATATTATATACTTGATACTTTGAAATGTTCACTTTGTTGTTTCGATTTCCTTATTTTTATGATGTGTCGCACACACGCACACTTTATAAAGCCGACAGAGGACCGACCCAAAGCGGCGCCATGTTTATGGCCAGCACGTGTCGAAATGGTAGTCGTAGCGGGTTAGAACGAGTTAGAGACAGCAAATGTAATTGAAAGAGAGCGTCCGCAATGACCCTGACCCTGACCTAGAAAAATCGTTTTAGGTGTCAAAGTCAGTGGGGCAACCAACAATGGTATGCAAATGCATTGCCATTTACTGCTAAGGACCTTTGGCTTTGGGGTACTATTTTATATGCATATTTAAAGCCGTGTTTGTTGGTTTTAAATTTAAAATGGCGACAGCATTAAATGGCCCAAAGGAGCGTAAGAGTGTGACTCAAAGCGAAGCGGTTGCATTTCAACACGGGTTAACCCCATGTAAAGATATTGTGTATGCGCCCTAGGGAGTCTACAGTGTGCGGCAAAAGTATTTTGACAAAAGTGCTTGCAATTTTGAATGCATTTGTTTTGATAAAGTGAGCAAGGAAACGAAACTAATATGATGATTATATGAGGGAGCTATTAGTGCTGAAAATAAAACAAATATTATATTTATTATTATTATTTTTTATTATTATACATTTTATTCGGATTCGTTTTGAAATTGAACCGAATGTTTTTTTGCAAAAGAAATTAAAACGAATCGGCAAAATTGAGAAGCCGGTAGAAGATAATCTTTGGGATCGAAAATTTTTTGTTGGAAATTCGTTCGCGAACGCCCCAAAATTTTATAAATTCGAGACAAGGTGACAATGTTAAACAAAAAACAACTAAAAGCTATATATTTCTTTTTAAGTTTTAAAGCATACGCACAAAAATGTGTTTGTCAAAATACTTTTGTCGCTCATTGTATGAGAGTCGTTTTGCATGTGTGTGTTTGTGTGCACTTTGTTTATTTGCCTTAGTTTGTGTGTTTGTGTATTTGTATTTGCGTTTGTGTGCATCAGTACGGAAATACAATATTTACAGTTTACAATTTATTTAAGCGCGTACGTCCGTTTTTCAACGTCGCCCGCTCATCACGTATCCGACTCGTAACGCCACAAGCCAGCTGTCATGCTGTGACATCATACCGCGTCCCTACAGTCACCATTTTTATCAGCTTGTCAGGATACTTGCCAGTTTTTTTGCTTATTTGTTGTTGTCTGTTTTGCATGTTGAAAGTCGCATGTCCTTGTGTCGGCACAACTGTGTCCTGGTCCTACTGTAAATGATTTACGGCTGGCCCAGAGCATAACCCATAAATTGATTACAGTTGCCATCAAATGCCGTCATTCAATTAGCCCAACAATTTTTATGGCCACATATACAAATCGTTATCGCCCTGCACCAAAAACCTTAACCTTTTTTGTCAGCTGTTGTTGTTGCCCTTTCTAGAAGCAACGCCGGCTGCGTTTAGCATAAAATACGGCATAAGACTTGGCATATAATATATATTTATATTTGTCCTAGCACTACTTTATATTCGAAACCTTTCATTTTGATTTGGCCTGATTAGATTTTATGCTAACGGAAAGTTTTTGGTATTCTAGGCGCACTAAACTACAAGCTGTGCCCAATCAATAACTCAGCAGACGAGAGCTACCCATTTTATAATGTGGCCAAATGTGGCCAAGCTGGCGGAATTTTCTATCTTGGCACAACACAATACCAACAACAAAAACAAGCGACCATAAACTAAGACAACAACACAAACAAACAGCAACAGCTGTTCATGCTTCAACGTCATGATTATAATTCTTCGCTATATTGAGTTTTTGCAAAGCTTATCGGTCATTCTGTTGCGCTTTGTTAATTATTCTCGAGTGCTTCGTTTTGAGATCCGCTTTTGTTTTCTTGGGTTAGGTAATCGTGGCATATACAAAGTCCGAGAACTTCACATTACTGATAAGCTTTGTACAGCATCTGCTTTTTCTAAGAATATATTTACATCGTAACAACTGGTACGAGTAAGTATTTAGTGGATCTGGTCAGAATTAATGCAATCTTGAAAATTTTATTGTGAAAATACATTATATAGAACATTTTTTGTAATAAATAGTGAAAATTACAAAGCTTTTCATTTGAGTTAAGTTTATGAAAGTTTCGTAAATGTTTCCTCAAAGTGTTTTTTAACTGACTTGAGTGAGTATGCGACGATTGTTTAAATATGGATTTTAAGAAAATTCGATTAAATTATTAAACAATAAAAAGAAAAAAGTACTTTGTTGAAAAAAAATTGTCAGAAAATATAACAACAGCCTTCAACAACTTCATGAAAAAAAATTAAAATTTAAAAAAAAAAACATATTTTCTAATTTATTTCAAAAAGGAAACATTTTTTTTTAATTTAAAAAAAAATTTAAAAAAAAAAAAATTTTTATTTTTTTATTTAAATAATGATTTAGAATAAAAAAAATTCAATTTAATTATAGTATAGTAGTATAGTTTTGATAAAATTTTAAAATTATTTAAAAAAAATTGTATTTTTCAATAAAAAAAATTATTTTAAATTAATTAACCCCATCACACACTAAGTATTGCTAAGTGTGTAGCGATTTATTTTAGTGTCAATATTGGACTATAAACTTGTACTTATCGGTTGATTGGCAATAAATAAATATATAAAATCAAGAAAAAAAAAATTAATGTTAATAAAAAAAAAAATTTTTTTTAATAATTTTTAAATTTTTATATCAAAATTATTTGTTTTAAAAAAATTCTAAAAAAATTTAAACAGTATTTTAAAAAAATGTTTTTGTTCAATAACATTAATAATAAAAATTATTTGGAATAAAAAAAAATTATTTTAAACATTTTAAATTAATTCATGTTATTGAATAAAAAATAATTTCAATTTATTTAGTCAAAAAAAATTTTCTTTTTTTTAATCATCAATTTGTTTTTTTTTAATATTTGGATTTTTTAAAGCGTAAGAAAGCAACATAAAATAAATTAAATTCTCAGAAGTGCGTCCTTAAGTATTAAAAAAAGGGCATACAATATATATTGATTTAGTCCTTGATAATTTCATTAATTCTAATTAATTTTTAAGATAATAAATATTTTGGAGTTTCACTTATTCTAAGTTTAATTTAATTTAACATTTTTTTTAAATCGCTAAATTTGAATTACTCTGCAGAAAAATCTCAAAATCAAGGTAATACCAACACTATTTTATTTATATTTTTTTCATAATATTTCCTTTAATAAATGCTTTCCTAAATCTTCTTCATGCATTAACATTTACGCTTTTATTTTAAGATCTATATTTGATACAATTATAAATAATATTTTCACTCACTGGTTGTCTAGGTACATGGATGCTCATTAGCCTACAAGCATTGCTCAAATAACTGTTGCGCAGCGCGCTGCTCAGATTAAAGCTATTGCGCAGCATGTCGTATGAGTTATATTTACAAGTTATCCTTAAAGGATTTTTCAAAAGACACAAACACAAATATCACAGTCTCAAATTAACAAACTAAATAAACGAAACGAAAACAATTTTGTTTCTATTTTCACTACAGCAAATCGAAGCGTTGTACCGCACCGTCGAACCAACCGAAATCTACTGACTCTAGCCTAATCACGTCCAATCCAAGTGACGACCTTAGGCAGCTTTGCTAGCCCGTTGCTGATAATGAGGCGGCACAAACACATGTATCAGAGTTCGTGGTGTTGTTGATATTGTCGTCGATGTTGTTGTTGTTGTCCATGTCTCTTGTTGTGATTCAATTAGAAATGTTATCAATCCGGTATATACTCACACTTGCGCAGACGCTCACACTGAGCTCTCATTCAGTGCTTTAACAGCGAGGGTCACTGCGTTTTTATCAACTGGAGCAGGAGAACTCGGCGTTGCAATCATCTGAACTTATCTTTGAGTTCAGTGTTTGCTTAGTAAATATTGTTGTTGTGGTTTGTTTGGATGCAGTTTCTTTCAAGCTGATATGATATAATTGTTATCGTAGTTTTAATGCGCTTAAGGTGACCTTTAGTTCCTCCTGGAATCTACTTATGACCAAATATGATTAATGCACTTTTGCTTTGGTTAACTGAAACAGAAAGATAGCTTCGATTTTATTAATAATAATATTGAGTTGAACCAAATTTTCCCAAGCGGCCGATGGAAATCCATAAATAGACTTTATATGAGCGCTCAGATTTCTAAGTGCAATTTTAATTTTTAAATTTAAAAAAAAAACGTAATAAATATAAAACTATTTTTTTTTAAAACAAAATGATTGCCAGTAGACTTATAATTGAGTTAGCTGGATTAATAGAGTTATATTTATACCCTGTACCTATAGGTACAAAGGGTATACTAGATTTGTGCAATGTATGTAACGGACAGAAGGAGGCGTGGCAGACCCCAAGTCCTTTATACCAAAATGCTTATCATAACCTCGGGTAGCGATTGAGCCATGTCCGTCCGTCCGTCTGTCCGTCCGTATGAACGCCTAGATCTCGGAGACTATAAGAGCTAGAGACACGAAACTTTACCAGCTGTTGCGCATATTTCCTAAGCAGATGAAGTTTGTTGAATCATGTCAATATCTTCCCCCGTTCCCCCGCTGTAGATTTTCGCGGTTTTTAGCCACACTGTTTAATTTTCATTTTAAATTTAAAAGAGCGATGCGTTGTGGTTACATGCATCTGTGTGTAAAAAATTAACAAAATCGGACAAATACAGCAAAAGTTATAGTCAAAAATGTACAAATTTTACCACCCTTGCCTACAAACTGCGTCAATATTTGACTCCTCATAATTATGGTTACAAGTGACCTAGAATCACAATTTTTGGTAAGCTGATTCATGTGGCTCTAATAAACAAATCCACGTCCAAATTTTATCGATGTGGACCCACCACCCCCCGCAATCGATTTACCGTGTTTTCTCCCACACCCCTCTACATACCAACTTGAAACTTACCCCATATACTTTAAATAAATTCTTTGACGTAATATTTGAGTTTCATCAAAATCGGTAATAATTTAGGGAACTTATAGGTATAAATATCGAATTTCACCAAAAAAAAAAATTCCAATTGCAAAGTTCTTAGAAGGAATATGCAGGAAAAATTTTTTCGAGTCAAAAGGTACAGGGTATTCCACTGTCGGGCACCGCCTCGACTGTACCACCTTTTTTTTTTGACTATTTGGTACATAATTCTTTTTTAAATTGTAATTTTGAATGTAACTTTTTACATAATATATAACACTAGCTTACAAATTTAAGAGTCATCGAGTGTACCTTCGTATAAAAGTTTTTTTTTTAGGGTAATTTTGGGCCGAGAAACACGAAAATGACAATTTTTTTTTCTCGTGAACAAAATTTTGTATCGACATGAAAGACGATTAGTACAGATTAAGTTAAAATTATTGAAGTTACAAGCAAACAAAGTCGAAAAAATGTGTAATTTTCCACCATTTTTCAAAATTACAAATATTTGGTTTGATTTCGAAAAATTATGTTAAGATTTAGGCTTTCGAGTCTAACATCTTTAAAATCGGGTAAAAATTGTCGATGCTATGGAACGAGATATTGACGAATAACTGAAAAAAGTTCCCAAAAACATGTTTTTCGAAAACATCTCGAAAACGATGCATAAGAAAAAAAAAAATGTAATTTTCGTGTTTCTCGGTTCAAAATTATTCTAAAATATACTTAACCTATAGACTAAATATATAGTTTTCTAAAAATTTTAAGCTTTAAGTAATAAGACTCTACTGATTATTGTAAAAACCATAAAAATAATCTCTTTAAAAATTATATCAGATGCTTATTTTTTATATTTTACCTATTGACATTTATTTCAAAGTTTTAAATTAAAACTGTAATAGTCAAATCATAAAAATAATCTTTTTAAAAATCATGTCATATGCATATAGCATATATAATTTAACCTTTTGACATATTTTTTTTGCAAATCTCATCAATGAGAAAACAATTTCAATGCATATTTATAGGCACTTCAATGCCATTTGACTTTAATCGGAAATGACACTGAACGACAGGGAAACAGTTGCATCAACAGCTCGTACAAAGCTTATAATAAATTTAATTAAATGACAAATAACAATAAAGTGTTGCCCTTTAAAGTATATATGCACGAAATATTATATACATATGCAAGATATTAATTAACTGACAAAAATTGCAAGCATAAAGAAATTAAGTGACAGCAGCAGCATCAGCAAAACAAGGACACGATGCACATAATCAGTGCTCGAATATCCTGCAGCTTTCATGCACAATTATTTTATATCAAGCAAAAACAACCACCACAGCAAAACAAATAACAGCATGCATATACAATGGCAAAAAAGGCGTGTAATCAAGCGCAGTAAAAAATAATTTACATAATTAAATAAAATTAAAAACTTTGTTGCATACTTTTGGGGTGTAGACAAAAACGTTGTATCCTCGTTTTATGGGAACGAAATGAAATGGAAATGAATAGCAAAGTCGGAAACTAGTGAGCTGAAGAGAGAGAGAAAGTGAAAGAGAGCTAACATAGACACTGCCTGGGGTCAGATAAGTGCAAAACTATGTATCGAATCTCTTGTGTCCTACTATTTCAGTTGCTTTTGTTATTGTTTTTATACCCTATACTCATAAATTAAAAGAGTATATTATCTTCGCAAAGAGGTAGGTAACAGAGACAAGAGAGAATTTCTATACAATTTGACCTCAAATGTGTTTTCAAGAATCAAACTTAAAATTGTTTTCAGCCTACCCATTTTAGATACTCTTGTACGTGAGATTTTCGAAACAGAATGTTTTCTGATCCCCATTTTTAAAATATTACGCTTTTGTATTTTATTTTATTAAAAAGTCTCATAATTTTTGATTGCAAATTTCGAAATTTTAATAGCCAATTTGTTTTTGTTGAAAGCTGCAGGAATTTTCTTCGTCTTCCAAAACAAGATTTATCATAATCACCATATTACTTTAAATTAGAGATAGTTCTTTGGCATTGCGGTAGATTTTTCCCGATATGAGCAATTTTTTTTTTTTTTTTTTTTGACGCATATTTTTTTAGCAATTAGCAATCAAGCGACACATATAAGGTTATAATCCAATATTGGGAAATATTGTAAAATTTTAAACTTTTTAGCTTAGAATATTATTCCTTATTTTTTACACATACACACAAATTTCCCTGTCGATAACTTATTGGTGCGACAGGGTCGATGTGAAGCTCACAAAAAATTTCCCATTTAATAAACAAATAATAAATAGTGGTTATTTTTAATAAATACTCTATTTGAAAATATTTTATAAATTACATATAAAAAATGACAAATATTTTATAAAAGTCTCTCAGCTTTAGAGCAAGGGAAATAAGAATTTATCGAAAAGAGTAAGGAAAATAAATATGAGAATTTAGAGATATTAAGGGAAATATTGACAGCAATAAATGTGCATTTGTGAGCCCGCAAAAACTATAAGTATAAAATTTACTCGTTTTTATTTTATAAAATTCGGAACACAAGTTGACAATATCCATTTTAAAATTTTTTTACATTCCTGAAATATAAAATATTCACATGATTCATTCGTTCTTCCAAAATTCGGATAATATCCCACTCTTTGTAATGTCTGATTTAAACGTAAGAAGTGCATTAATCTAGTGTAAAAATTATCATTCTCATATAATTATGATATCATAAAATTAGATAGATCTTCAATAGCATTCAAGTTTTGCTTTAAATTTGTCCCTTGTCTTTCAATAGCATTTTAGGCAATCTTAAAGCCCGCCAAGAAATGTAAGCCCCAGGGCCGCCAATTCCGTACCTGAACGAAATTATTAGCGATAGCACCAAAATTGGAACTAGTTTAATTAAAGGCTGCACTACAAACCACTTTGTCAATATCTGAAGGAAACTGTGAAAATTATATATAATGAATTAAAGTCAATAGTGCAGTGTATACAATAGTCGGTATCCCCCGCCTGCAAATGAACAACTTGTTGTTGTTTTTTTAATACTCTATCAACATGGCTATTGTTTTTGTGATTTTCTTTGCTTTTGCTAGAGTTGTTTGCTGAGAGCAAACACAAACGCAACTACAACTAAAAAGTTTTTCAATCGAATTTCGTATTTATGTGCCGGTTCCGCAATGTTGTTGTTGTTCTGGTTTGTTTTATGTTTCGGATGCATTTCCCTGGCTGAGGGGAATCAAGTCAAGAAACGTTCGGTTTGTTAGCTGTTTTTGGCTCTTAAACATAAATTTACATTTATGCATGTGGCTTGAGGTCAACTCAATGAATTTGTACACTGCAATGGGCCAAAAAACTGTCACATATTATTGGATTGTTTTTTCCCATAGAATATTGAACAATTGTAATTGAAATTTTGCCATAAATTAAAAAAAAAAACCTTTTAAGTGTATCTCTAATTTATGGGGCAGGACAGAGCCAAGAAAATATTCAAGTTCGAAATTGTTGGTATTAAGGAATTTGGCTCAACATTTTAGTGGAATGAGTTTTTGTTTTTAAATTGTAATTGAATTTTGGTTTCGGTTTGCTTTTAGGAAATTATTAACAAGTCTTAAGGTATAACTCTAATAAGTCCTAATTAAATTTGATTTTAGTTCTTGTGGTTTGTGGCAACGTTAATTGGGTTAATGGAGCAAGCAGCTTAGGATGCTTTTAAGTTTAATTAAATAATATTTGTATATACATCTCTCACCTGCATGAAACGCTTTTTAGCCAAAAGTCTTGTTCATTCTTCAAATTCTTTGATTAAGAATAAGACCTGAAATAGCGCACAG
The DNA here is from genome assembly GCA_949987675.1 of Chymomyza fuscimana. Taxonomy (NCBI): domain Eukaryota; kingdom Metazoa; phylum Arthropoda; class Insecta; order Diptera; family Drosophilidae; genus Chymomyza; species Chymomyza fuscimana. The sequence continues at coordinate 13,528,684 of OX465089.1, forward strand.
TAAAGGACTGCCCACACCAGCTACCCAGTCGCTTAAATCAAATTCCATTTCTGGAGCGCACGACTGCGGCCAGCGCTGGATTCAATATGTAAGGGGAAAATCGCCGGATGCGGATGCGTTGGGGCCCTGTCATAGTATATTGTATACGTTTTTTTTTTTATTCCTTCACATAATACATCACTGGGCAATCATATATAGTACAGTAAACGAAGGCTCAAAAAATACGTTTATTGAAAAAAAACACTTAATGGATGAAACTTTCAGGGATCGTTAGGGACCTTGTTCTAAGTCTAAAAGTTGCAAAAATAATTATCTATCAAACGAAACGGTGGTGTTTGGTGTTTGGTGTTTTTCGAATAATTTGTAAATATCTCTAAACAGTTAGGTTTTTCGGAAATTTCACCCGCATATTTTGTTAAATTAATTGAAATTATCTACCAAATGAGTCCTCCATCGCTTTCCTACGATAAACAGATTTCGAGCAATCGAACAAAAAAGTTGCTCATAAGCGCCACTTTTGTACTACGCTGCCTACGTGCGAGACACCAAAGCAAGCAGTCGGGCAATGCAAGCAGTGCTCTGCTTTGATCCCTGCTTTACGCTTAGCTGCATTTTGTATGTAAAAATTATGAAAATTGGAATTTTCTTTTCCATGCGTTGCCCATAGAACCTAAAGGTATAACTCTTAAATTGTAGAAAACGTGGTATATTTAAAATTATTGTCTGTGGAAGGCGACGTGGGGACATAAGGAGTCCTAATCTCTAAAATGCTTTTATTGGGTCTCTTCATCGCGAAGATGATTTTTTTTAATAAAGGTTGTATATCATGTAAAAAAAGAAAATAAAAACCAATTATAATCTAAAGGTTTTACATACGAAAAAAAAAAAAAAAAAACAATATTTACAGGAATATGTATGTATATACATATTTATATGTGCTTTTAAAACGTTTAAACTTATTTATAGGAATCGCATAGGATATTCACCCATAGCCTCATAAAAAATTTATTTTAATTTCCAACTTACAAGAATTAGAACCATCTTTTTTTGACTTTATAGAACGTTTTTAAAATTTAAAACAGCGAGCTACAATCCTGCTGCTCCAAATAATCATAGCAGATATCTGTGATTATTCTGTGGGGCGCCTAACTGACCACTTTATTATTCCGGCCCTGATTGCATCTCTGTGGTTTTCCCCCGAGGCCATTCTGCTGCTGTTTTCCCCATAGAGTAAGGCCATGGCACCACTGGCGTTCAATTTTCTCTTTATGAATGTCGGTAATAAGCCTAATGGTCCCCGACTTTTTGGCTGCAAGTGCAAAAAACGTGGGCGGATCTTAATGCATTCCATACAAAAGTGTTTCGGTAGTTGTGCCAAAAAGCTGGAAAAGCTTAAGTACCGGCGACCGCAAAGCAAAAATCACGGACACATGCATCATATCTGGATATTTTAGTGGCATTGGGTATTTTTTGTTGTTTCGATGGAGTGTATGTGGAAGGAAGTGAGTGAGTTTTCATTGCACTTGAAAAATGCGCAGAAAAGTGTGGCCAAAGTTGAGTGGTTTCACCTTTTGCCTACTGGCTAAAGCTGCCAATGTGATGTATTGCAAAACTGTAATTAGGAGAAAGAAGAATCGGGATTTGTATTCCTTTGCGGATGATGGATATGTTTATATCCTGCTTTGTGGATGTCTATGCCGTGCAAGTTAAGGCCGTGTGTTGCAGTTCCGTAAAACTTGTAGAGGCTTGGAATATATTCAAAAACTGTACTCTAGGTATTTATTATGCTAGTCAAATCATGCCTTTTAAAGTTCTAGGATAGTAAAGATTAACAGAGATTTGGCTAAGACAACTGAGTTTGAGTATGTTACTGTGTGCTTTAAAAAGCATTTTTCAAATTCGCGACGATTATATGGAATTACGGTACCAGCTCATATAACCTCAATTAACTACAAATGCCCGGCATCAGTCAAATGGGACTACAATATTTTCCTAAAGGAAATGCAGCACAGCAAAAGAGCTAGTCCTTAATTAAAAATTCTTTATTTTTTGCCATTTCCATTGCTACTACTTTTCTTATGCATTAATTCATCTTAGCTTGCTTACCCATTGGACAGCTCTCAACTCTTTTACAACAAACTTTCATGGCAACTACAGAGCTGCGGCTTGTAATTTGTTCATTTTAATATATTCACAGTGTCAAAGTAAATCTTGGTGAAAAATTCACTTACAAAACACTTACGTCAACACCTAAGCCAGCCCAGCCCAGACCTGCCCAGACCAGCCCAGGTAGGTACATCTAAAGTCACGTCGTCTAAGAAGCCGGTAGCAGAAACTTGCGCATTGCAGCAGAAACTTGCTGAAATCCAAGCTAATCACACTTTGATTTGCATTTTGTAACCAGAGGAGCGAACTTAACGCCGCCTTGCACATCCGGCTGGCATGCGCTGGCAACACGCAAAAAGCGCAGTTGGTTACCTGGTGGAGGAGCCTCCAAGTAGCTACGGGTGACGCCCCACAGCAGTTGTGTAGCACTTAGCCCTAAACGTTGCCTAGCTCGGCACTTATAGTGACATTGATGAATTACGCCCGCGTCTTGTAATTATGCTAATGAGCTAAGGAGCGGCGTAGCTGACTTACTTGGCAACCTACTCTTATAGTCATACGATTGCATGCAATTAATTATATATATTTGTCGCGAAATATGCAAAATGTAGGCTTTTCAAAGGAATTCATTTATATAGTATATAGATTTAACAAGTTGCGAACTCGGTCTGCTCATAGCCTCCATCGTTATAGATTTGCGCAGCATTGTCCCTAAAGCTAACCTTCTTGTTTAGAGACTGCACACGATTTGTTGTTGGTGTGGACGCAGCATTTTGTCTAGCCTCTGAGCGCCGTTCTTCGAATAGCTTTACAGACTTGCGACTCAGCCGTAAAGTTTTCATATTAAGCTCATCCTCACTAAAGAAACGTCTCTCGAAGTTACGCACCAAGTCACTATAGTCCCGCTGTGTTTTATTGCGTGACTCATGCAGCCTAAAGATGGTCTGACGTCTTGCTCTGCTCTCACGATGATTATTCTCCTCCGCATACAATTCATCGTATTCATGCTCATCCAAGTCATCTTCGTCAAACAGTCGCTTGGGACGCTGTAATTTTCGCGCTATATTTACAGCGCTTCCATTGAGCTCCAGCGCCGCATCCTCATCGCTTAGCTGTCCGCCGGAACGAAACCAATCCAGCTTGACAGTAGCCAACAGCTGCGACATGGTTGCAAAACGATGAAAGAACATGGCTATGAACTGTATGATCAGTATAACGCCAAAGAAGATGACAAAGCAAAGACCTATGGGATCGAGTTCCTTGTACTGCCTGTAGATGTCCAACTGCAAGTTATCGCGATCAAAGGATACAAAATCTTTGGTATCCATGGGCCATCTTATGTGCAAATAGTCCTTCTTCAGCTGCAGCAGAAAAACAATCAGTACAAAAATGGCATTGACCATTACAAAGGCAAATGCAACCATGTTACGTAGTTCTCTGAGGCCATCCTCCATGGCTTGCTTTTTCTCCTTTGTAAGTATCAAGGGCTTTAGATACTGTTTGATTAAATCCTTCCAGAATCTTTTTTCTAAAAGCGAAATTTCACCCAGCTCGGAGTCTATTAGCAGTGGATCATTAAGCCAGCCAGGTAGATAGTCCTCTGGATCTATTGCAGACTGTGCTTCGTCTGGCGTGACGACAGGACCCTCACGTGTGCCCCAGCTTACATCATTCATATTAAACACCGAATAGATCATAAGCAACATGTACATAGAGGGTATAGTAACATAGTAAATGACGCCACAAAGCAATGCCATGAACTCCTGAGGATGCATAAGCCCTAAGAGAGTGAGAGAAAGCATAAATTAGAGCGTAAGCGCCAATAAGCTGCAGATTAAACCCACCTGCTATAGTAACTTGTGCGGCCACCAATAAAAAGAACAAAGATGCCGGTGCCAAGGGACCATCTTCCAGCATTTGCACTATGACACCAATAAGCACCGCCATCATGACCAGACAATAGAGCGTACTGATGACAAAAGCTATAAGTAGCTGGAACTTTTGCTTGAGATACACACAGCTTAGTATAAAGAACAAAATGGGCACAAAGTTCCACAAAAAGGCGGTCCATATATCAATTGTAAAAACGGCCACCAAAGCACCAACCATCATTAGAAAAATGGTACCAGGTCCCAGCACTGTGCCCACCATAAGCATGCCTTGATACATGATGTACAAAGTGGACACTGAATTATTCTTCTTAACCACAGTATCCGCATCGGCCAAGATATCGAATATATTGGCTATGGTTGAGGGCACCCAACGACGTCGTTGATTAAAGAACTCATTGAAGATCTCCGGAGAATGTGTATAGGCATCTGAAGCGGCACAATACTCCACACGCGAGCCTTGCTTTAGTAGTAGGGTGCATAACCAACGATCCTCACCTTGATCGAACTGCACCATATCCATGGGCTCTGAACTAACCGTGGTATACTTTTTCATCACACTATTCTCCATAAGTGCACTGGCTCGAAACAAACTAAAGCATCCAGGGCTGCACAGTACGCAGCCGATAACATGCTCCGTAGCCTTCTGCAGCCAATGACCTGTGGAATAGGGACGTGATTAAAAAAAGGATCTATACTTAAGAATAATCTAGCACAATAATCAACCACACACAATAAGGAACCACAAAAAGATTTCAAAAGTAACTTTGTTTCGTACTGAAAGTAGAGTCTTCCATTACAGAATGTTAACGTATCTACAAGGTACATTCTACTTCATACGGTCCAGAACGTTTATGGGAAGGTTTAAGGAAATTTGTACCAAGAGATGTAAAAATTTAAACATATGACGTCACAAATACTCAACGCACTGTTAAATAACAGGCCGCACTATGTAACTGCTTGCAAGTAATGCTGGCCAAGCTTATCCTTACATTATTACACACCTATAGCATATTCAAATGTCTGATACCAGACCATAGGCCCTCGTCCCACAGGATGTATGCGTCCACAGGCGGCTCCAAGCTCATCTATGGCCTTCATGCGATCAATCAATAGCTGCACCGCGCGTGGCTGAAAGTCTATATCTCCATCCAGTGCCAACAAAAAGGTATTCTCTGCTATGACCGCTTTGCGTTTCGGTGACAGCTGCTCCGTTTCCATAATGCGAAATCCCAATAGATAGTACATATACATGACCTGTGACCAACGTTTCTTGTGCCTGATTTTATCCTTGTTCTTCAGATGCGCCACCATCTTGGTGCGCCCCGGCAAAGTCCAGACCAAACGTCCGCCATAGGGTGTCTCAATTTTAAGCGGCGGTTTTAGCCTAATATTAACTCCATAGACCTCAAAAACGGCCTTATCCATGCTCCGTGTCAGCATCTTGACATATTCATTGAGTGGCGGATTACGAGCATGTTCACAATGGTGCTCATCCAACACGAAGGCGTCGTCAAAGAAAATATTTGCTAGGGAGCAAAGAGTAAAAAAGTTAACATGTGAAACTCGTAAACTAGTCAAATATCTGGCTCATATTTCAGAGTTACTGCCAAATATTTATGTCTAAATAAGCTGCGAGAATGACCAAAAATTTATGAGCCCGTAGCTTACTTTTGGCTTGTAGCCATTTTGGCAACGGATTTGGGAAACAACTATGCATAAGGTATGGGATATGTAATGGTGACGACATAAAAAATAATGCCTTTCAATTTTTTATACACTTTCAAAGGGTGCATACGTTTGGAGCGCTCAAAAGATGCCATTGCCAACTAGTTTGTGGAGAAGTGAAAGGATAAAGGATATTTGAATGTTGCACACTATTTAAGTCGAGTTAATTTCAAAGAGAACTAAATGATTACACAGCCATAAAAAAAATTATTTTCAAGTTCGGACGTTAGACATTCCTCGATTTATGGATTTCTTTGAGGTTCCAGTCAGCTGCCAAAAACATTTAGTAAACCTCTGAACCCGAAAATCGATTATTTTTTGTGTGTCTGTGTTGTTGAATCAATCAGATATGTATTTAATTGTACATATGTATCGTAAAAAAATTAATTACTTAAGTACATAAATAGCCAATTTTCAACAATGAGAATATAACAACATGGGGTAGACGAATTTTAGTATGATTTTTTTCATTTTTTTAAACCAAGCAAACTTTATCTCCGGCTATAGCAGTCTGAACAATAAAAACTATAAAAATTCTATGGCTTTTATTAATCCAAAATCTTTTTTTATTAGGACATAGCAAGGAGTATGTTAATCTGCATTTGAGCAAAACAAAAAAAAAAAAAAGGGTATTTATGCATGACCCAGACTTTTGATTAAAAAAGTAGGACATTCTTGCCCAAAAGATTTTTGTAAAAAGCGCCTATATCTAAGAGTGTGTACATACTAATCTTGGTTTTTGTTCGAAAACTTAACCTTTTTTACAGGAATCGCTACTTATCATCTTAAGCTTAAATTAAAAAACCAATAATTTTTTTTATTTTTTTTGCCAAAATTTAAAATAAATCTTATATTTTGACATTCAAACAAAAATTATGAAAAATAAATTAAATTCCCAATTTATAAAAAAAAAATATTGCAGAATAAATCTTATTTTCATTTAAATAATATTTAATTAAATTTCTAATTTTGGACCTTCCAGATCGATTTGTGTAATGTAATGTATTAGCAAAAAGTATTGTTTAATATTGGTTGGACTCACTGGATCACAATCAATTATTATTATTTTATCTATAAAATTTGCTGATTGTTTCATATGACAGATTGCAAATAAAAATACATTACAAAAAAAAAAAAAATTAAAATTGAGTAATAGTAAAAAAAAAATATTTTGCGGTATTTATTTTATAAACTGGAAATAAAAATTATTGCGCCATTTTTATTTTAAAAATTAAAAAAAAAAATTATTTTAATATCTTTGCCCCTTTTGTATTACCTTAGTTGGCGCATTTATGACTTATAGTATTTATTTATTTAAGGTTCTCACGAAATAAAAATAGAATTTACATATCTCTTAACCCACGATGCCAAATGCTTGGAGATTTTTTGTGATCTACACATCAATAACTTTCAATATTTGCCCAACCTATTCATCTATTATCGATTTCGTAAGATAAGATTTGAAATTTAAAGGAAAAAAAATTGATTCTACTTTACGAAGACCCTTTAAAAATATGATATATTCTGACTTGTTCCCTTATCCATAAACAGTTTATTCGCATTAATTTTTTTAACCCCATAACTCTCATTTGCAATCCTTGTTTTTATATTTTTTTTCTCAAAAAAACTTTTCTTAAAAAAAAAACAAGCCAAGCCATGTGGCATTTGTAAACAGCTGATTGTTGTTGCTCACGTTGTTAATATGGCATTTTTCCTATACGCCTTGTTATTAGGGTTGTTCATGTCGCTACTCGGGTATTCTTGCCTTTATGCATTTATGCCCGACAAAGAGAACTGTAAATTTATTTAAATCAAAATTATTTACTTAAAAAAATTTATTTACTCTTCAGTACTGAATCACACATGAACTCACAACTGTTTTTTTAGTACCAGAATAGTTATCTTCAGCAAAAAGGTCTCAACAAGTGATACTTTTTACCCTAGAAAACCAACATAAAGGATTTATTGAACAAACTGCGAGTACTTAACCATAAAGCTAGCAATAAGAGTAGCTAAACTTTAGCAAACGGAAGTTGGTTTTTTGCTGTTTATAGTCTCACAAGTTATGTGTGCACATACTTTTATGCTATACTGTAAGTTGGCTTGCATAAATTTCTAATTTGACAGCTTTAGTGGTATTTATATGTGGCAGTGGCAGTGGCAGCTTTAGTGGCAAGTGTAGCCAAAAATGTATTTTATATGCATAAAAATGCAAGTGCCCCGCCTCCAGCCAAATGCAGACGACAAAATCCGCAGGTTGTCTTCGTTTTTCTATGCATTTCTTATGCAAAATTCCAAATATTTTAGGGAAAAAAAGGAAATGCAGTGGGTCCTGTCCCTCTTCTTCTTCAACTTATACACTTCGCCTTTAGCTTTTTGGTTGCATTTTACTTGACATATTTACATACTTTCCAATTCGTAGTATTCGTCATCCGCCTTGCCACCATTTAGATGCATCTTTGCCATACGCCTTGCGCATTGATCCTCATCCAGGCGTACAATTGATTGCAGGAATTGCATCATCTCGTCTTGGGTCTCATGCCACATAGTAGCGCATACAATCAACTGAGGTATTTTATCTTCCTCCTGTATATCAGCACTGAAGCTCGAGTCTGATTCCGCAGCAATAGGCCGTTCACTCTGCAGGATGAAAGAAAAGTTTTTTGTGTCAGAGTTGGACGCATAAACTCTTTGAAGTTTTGGCTATTTAAATGGCTTAACTTTAAGAGCAATACAAACTTTTATCGGTGCCCCACACATCTAGTCCAAATAGTTCTAAAGTAAGATTTTCCAAAGTTAAACTAATTGTATGTGGCATACAATTTGAAACATTTCATTGGGGTTCAACGTAATGTAGTTTTTAACTTTGCATTTGAATCACTTTAATGTTGTAATGTTGTTGATGTTATCCTTTGGCATCATCTTCATTAAGTATGGCACTTTTAATTAAGTTTACACATACACACTCCCACACGAATTCCAAACAAAATCACCATAGTATCTAGCTATATAAAGGACATGCACAAAGGCCACAATAGTACAGACATATCCTGAACTTTGCAATTTACGCACCATTTAACTTAATTACATTTGACAGTCGAGCAGTTGTCTGGGTTGTGGAGTGCTACGTCACAAGTCACAAAGTCAAAATGTCACATAGAGTTGAGAGGAGGTGACAAAATAACGCCTAGTTAATCAAACATCGTACGAGGGCGGTATGAAAAGTAAATGACTGCGACAAGCAGAGGTTTTTTTTGCGGACGATTTCCATGAGCGGGAAGTTGTGTGAAAGTATTTGATTGCAGGGTAACACTGTACACAAGTCACAAAGTCAATATGTCGCATCGAGTTGAGAAGAGTTGACAAAATAATGTCTAGCTAATCAACCATCTCACGAGGGCGGTATAAAAAGTAAAGGACTTAGTGAAGCAACCACGTTAGTTCTGTCTCAACCTGTCCAAAGAACAACTGCTACATGTTCCCTTGCTACTTGTTACGAAGTTTCGAAATCTGATATACTTTAATTTCTTAATATTTATGGGGATTCCATAACGGCGGCATCAACCAATAAATTTTGGACAACTGTCTTTGTAATCGCACATATCTTTTTAACTCTTTAACTCTTGCCAATAGGTGCTACTTTGGGCTCAGTAGGCCAATGAACAGTAAGTAGAGACCTCTCTCGTCAGACAAAACTTATACTCTATGGGACACTCATCATTTCAGTCCTCTGCAGCTGTGTGGGTGTTCGAGACAGAGATTCTTCGCAAGATCTTTGGTCCCGTCTACTTCGGCTATGATTATCGAACTCGATGGAACAATAAGCTGAATGAACTATATGGCTAAATTGATGTGGTCAAGCAATTAACCATTCAGTAACTTCGTTGGTTGGGTTCTGTAGTGCGTATGGATGCGATTATTCAAGCCCGTAAGGTGTTCGGTACGGTAGTTGGCGCTCAGCGAGAAGAGGAAGAACACAGCTGCGTTGGCAAGACAAAGTGACTGAAGGTCTGTGAGCCCTTTGGGGTACTAACCTAGCGCCTGGAGAGAACTGTTGCACCATGCTGAGACCCGCTGGGGTTGTATAGGTCATTTATGAGAAAGAAGTGGCTTGGTTCCGTTCGAACACACCAAAGAGCAAGAAAGTAGTTCATTTCTTCTGAGGAATCGCCACCAATGAGGGCCAAGAATTGTCTGTCAGCTTACAAGATAATAACCACTGAGTTGTAGGGTGCCCCTGAATTAAGCCAAATTACCTTGAACAAGGCGAGGCACTACAATGACCAGAAAATAATTATTGTAGCTACTGAACCGAATTAATGCTAGTTTAAAGGTTAAAAAAGATGCTTAGTTACAATGCACAGTGGGGGTAATGAAGCTCCTAGCGCCGGAAAAGTCCATTTTGAAACTTGCTTATTAAGCCGAAATTTTTTACTTTTTCGATAGCTACCACTAGTTTACAAATTTAAGGGTCATCGAGTGAACCTTCGTAAAAAAGTGTTTTTTAGGGTTATTTTGGGTCAAGAAACACGAAAATTACATTCATTCTTTTTTCTTAAGCACCGTTTTCGAGATTATTTCGAAAAGCATGTTTTTGGGCACTTTGTTCGTAAAAGAATTCCCTTTCAGCCTAAAGGCCCATACGCAGCACGCAGAAATTGCGCATTAGATGTCAAAACTTCATATACAAAAAAAATCCCAAAAAAGGAAATTCTTTTATATCCTTCGATATGCCATATTTTCACATGTACTATAAACTTCTTCAGAGTAAAAGTAACATAAGGCCGGCTGGGTCCGGCTTGATTCTTGGTTTTTTTTTTGTTAGCACTGTCCATCTTGAATGTAAATTATCAAACATCAGCTGCCACTTTTTGCCGGTATTCCAAAAAAAAAAAAAAAACCCATGAAAATGATTTTTTGATTTTCGGCTGAGTAAAAGACACTTCCTTTAAATGATATTTTCATCTCTAAAACGAACGCATATTCTAAGGTTCCTTTAAAATCATACATACTTTTTGGAAAAACTTCCAAATTAAGTCTATTCGGAATAGTAAAATAGTATTATAATAAAATACATACAATAACTATTCAACCTGCCCTCGCACAAACTATATGGTAACACATATTTAGCCAACTTTAAATGTTGATTGATGCCAACGCCTGATTACAATGCTAATTACATAATTCATTAACATGAAGTTCTGACAGTCGGCAACATCATCATCATCATCAACCTCATCAGCATAATCATCTTTAGATTTTGCATATCTAATGAGCTTAATTAACAGTCAAATAAGCTGCAAATAGAATTTATTACATACGACAACTAACTAACCAACCTTTATGGCCAAATATTCCTCGTTCCAGTCCACAATGCGACGATTCATCATGCCACATTGATCCACCAGAAATCCGCAGTACCAGGGACACACGAATAACTTCTCGGTAGGCGCATTTTTATCATTTCTGGGTTGCCAAATATGCAAACATATCCAAAACTGTGCCAGCCACCATAATGGCACCAGCCATAGGCCATGCTGCAGTGCTTTTGTGCCTAGTTCAGGCACATCAGTGCACAGCGCCTGCAGCGTCAAGTAATCCGGAATGAGGCTGTGCAGCGAACAAGGATCTGCCGCTCTCATCTGTGCCAGCAGCGTGACAAGGCACACAGTTGCCGGTGTGGCCAGGCACAAGGGCAGGGCATAGCTGAACTCCTGGATTTTGATTTTACAAGCGAATTTTCCAAAGATGTGACAAATATAGGCGCCAGAGACTTGGAACAGCAAGGCGTAGATGACAGCATTTGGATTGGATTGCAATGTTATTGAAGGCGTTGTGATAAATGAGCTGGCATTTAATGGTGTTAAATGTAGCATATCGTTTTTGTTGGCAGCCTGCTAAAAGAAAGAAATAAAAAAGATTATGTTAATTAGTCAGGGTGGTGCTGCCAAGCTGGGATACACTGCACCCACTTTTCCCGAAAAAAAATAATTATTTGCGCTAAATTGTGCAATGATACGTTTACAATTGAAGGCATATTCTAAGGAAATGGTTAACTAGGATACGAGAATAGTCGTGTGGTTTGTAAAAATATCAATGTTGTCTTATTGATTAGGCTCACATGAGTTTGGTGGCTCTAACATATTAGTTAATTAAACAATTAGGAAAAGTTTTCGTAATGTTAATAGATTTTTTTATCTTTCAATAAGTTGATTACAGTTTATGCTTTTAAAGACCAAAAAGCCATCTTAATTTTAAAACCCAAGAGTATGTGGAACCACAACGTTGTCTTTTTCTGAAACACCCGCGTTGACCGACGTAGTACAAACAAATTTTTTTTTAAAATGATACAAACCTATGAAAATAAAATTGATGTCACTTTTTCGTACCAGAAAAATTTGTAACAGGTTACACTAGATAACAAAAAAATAGATTTATACGGAATTTAACAAAATTCTCATTTCAAGACAAAAATTGTTAGACAAAATACCAAAAAAGATTATTAAATTATGTTCGATTTTCGTTTTTGATTATATTATCGTAGGAGCTAGCTGTTTGTGAGTTAAACGAGTTATGGGTGATTTAGTGATACTGAACATTTTTATTTTATATAGTGATACATAGAAGATCGGAAAAAACTGTTGTCGGATTCGAAATTAGCGATCTTAAATTTACTTAAAAAGGATATATTTCAGATATATGAATCCGAATACTACATTATTTTATTTGGATTCGTTTTGAAACCACATGTTTGGTGCTCTTTATTTGAATTTTGTATGGGATTTGAATCCAACTACTTTGTTGCAAGTGAAATCAAACCGAATTGAAAAAATGGGTTCAAAAGTGCAAGTAATTTAAACTGAAATAATTTTAAAAATATTCTTTGATATTCTTAAATTTTATTTAGGCCCATTTTAAGTTAAATATTTATTGATAATTATTTTCAAATATATTTTTTCTGGCTCAAACCTAAAAATAGTACGCTCAACTCAAAAAAATTTTTTGCTGCTCGTTCACATGCACAAATATGGTGCATGTGTAGCATAAAATATGGTTCACGTCTTGCGTAAAAAAAATTTCCCTTGTAAAAGAAATGTCATAGTCGTGGTTAATTTTTACCAAAAGGTGTAGAGCTGTGGTAACAAAGAGTAAGGGAAATATGAGTAGATAGTGACAGCAAATTATGCGGATTTGAAGCACACAAAAACGAAATCGGTAAAATTTTTTTCGTTTTTCGTTTTTCGGAGCACTGCCGATAAATTTTTATTGCTTTTTTATTTTTTTTTAAATACTCAATTTTTATTCAAATATTTTATCAACTTTTACAATAAAAATTAAAAAAAAAAAAAAATGATCAATTGTTATAATAAAAATTCAAAAATAAGAGATTCTTTGCGTTTTTTAAATAAAAATTTATTTTTAACAATTATATTAATTTATATGTATAATATTTATATCAAAGATATAAATATTTTCCTATTATAATCAAAAAAAAAATTAACAGATAATATTAACACTAGTTTGCAAATTTAAGGGTCATCGAGTGAACCTTCGTAAAAAAGTGTTTTTTAGGGTAATTTTGGGTCGAGAAACACAAAAATGAGATTCATTTTTTTTTTGAACATGTTTTTCGAAAAAATCTTGATCTTACGAAAAACAAGAGGTTGTCATTTTCGTGTTTCTCGACCCAAAATTACCGTAAAAACACTTTTTTACGAAGTTTCATTTTTCGTGTAAACTAGTGTAATTATAATATAAAATATAAGAAGTCAATAAAGCATTGTTTAAAATTGGCTTAATAATCCAATAAATGCACAAATTTATGTTGTATAGTTTAGTAACTCTTATATATTTATACATTCAAAATTACAGCTCAATTTTATGATTTTAATCTTTTTAAATTATTTATAAATAATAATCGTCAAAGTCTAGTCAGTTTCCGCTGAGCTACATCACAATGCAAACGTGTATTAATAAAATTCCACTAGTATTACTAATTATAATACTTTTATCCCCCAAAATGGCAAAAACTCGATTAGAGCTTAGTAAAATAGACTGCTGTTCAGATGACAAGGAATTTTGTGATTTTGAGTATTGTTTTATCAAGACCGTTCGACCGAAGAGCAGCAGCAAATATGTATCGGTGAAAGTTAACTTGTTTAAGTTACCCATCACTAATATAACAGTATGTTAAATATTTAACAAATGCATTGAAAAAATTGTATTTTATTTTATTTTCAGCTTAACTATACTCTATATAAACGCTTAAATGGCTACAAGCCATTTCTTTATAACGATACCGTAGATGTTTGTAAATTTTTGAAAAGACCCTATAATCATTTGCATTCGTTTTTATATAATATACTCAAAGATTATTCCAATTATAACCATTCATGCCCCTATGATGTAAGTTGTATGCAATATTTATGTTTTTATTATTTTTTTAATTATTTTTTCTATTACAGGAAGATCTTCTTGTGGAAAAAGTTCCCATTAATTTTATAAATAATAGGGTAACAAAAGTCTTGCCGCTGCCAGCTGGCGAGTATCTACTTAACTCTTCGTGGTTTGCCTTTAATATTCCACGTGTAAGAGTAAGTCTTTACTTTAAAATTTTTTAAATAAAAAGTACTTAGCCATTTACGTGGACGACTTTATAGTTTGATCTTGTGAATCGTTTCAGTAAAAAGTGGGTACCCGGTACATATTTGCTGTACCCTTACTTATACTTTTTTAAGGCATACAATAACTTGTTCAGTGTTCTTTTATGATATAGTGTTAACAGAAGGTTTTGTTTTTAACAGGCTAATGAGCCAAACAAAACACAAGTCCAAATATTCCAAAAATTATTTGGAATCAAAAAATGATAGCGGTGTACTCAAAGTGATGGATTGGCCACCCCAGCCTCCGCACGCGAATCCCATAATAGAACTATTGTGAGAAGAACTAGACAGAGAGTTGTGAAAACTGTCTCCAACCAGATTCCAATTTTTTAATGAAAAAAAAATTATTTATAAAAAATCCAAAAATTTACATGTTCGGCAAGATTTTGCAAACTGCATTTAATTTTTTTTGACCTAGTTTTTAAAATTATAAATTGTTTGATTTATACAAAAAAAAAATTATTTATTTTACTTTAGAATAACTAAAATCGTTATTTAATTAAGATATTTTTTAGAATTGGCTTTTTTAAAAAATAAGTGCCTAATTTAAAGTATTATTGAAAACATGTGCATAATTGGCATTTAAATCTTAATTACAGCTCAATTTCATGATTTCATCTTTTCAAATAGCGCTATATATTCATGTTAAATAATCCTTAAACTTTAGTCAGTTTTCGTTGAGCCGCCACACAATGCAAACGTGTATTAACCACATTACACTGGTATTACCAATTTTAATACTTATATCACTCAAAATGGTCAACACTCGAATAGAACTTACTAAAATGGAATGTGATTCAATTGACAAAGAGTTCTGTGACTTTCAGAATTGTAATATAAGTAACGTGAAGAGCAGCAACAAATATCTATCGATAAAAGTAAAATTTTACAAGTTACCCATCACTAATGTAACAGTATGTAATATATATAAAGATTTTGTCGTTAAATTTAAATACAAATTTTTTAGCTAAACTATGCTCTTTGGAAACGCATAAATGACTACAAGCCATTTCTTTTTAATGACTCCATAAATGTTTGTAAATTTTTAAAAAGGCCTAGTAATCATTTGCATATGTTTCTTTATAGTCTTTTTAAAAATTACTCCAATTATAACTATTCATGCCCCTATGATGTAAGTTGTACGCAATATTTATGATTTTTTTATTTTTTAAATTATTTTTTCTATTACAGGAAGATCTTCTAGTAGAAAAAGTGCCCATTCATTTTTTTGATAACAAAGTAACGAAAGTCTTGCCACTGCCTGCTGGAGAGTATTTACTTAACTCTTCGTGGTTTGTCTTTAATATCCCACGTGCAAGAGTAAGTCTTTACTTTAAAATTTTTTAAATAAAAAGTCTATCCAATTATCTTGACTACTAAAATCTTTCTATTAGATGAGTGTACCAGGAACAAATTTTTTTGTACCCCTATGGGTGGAATATATGTACATAAATTACACTTTTTGTAAGGATAACAATAGCTTGTTCTTATCGTTCTTTTTGTGAAATTTTTTTATACATACACTACCCTGCAAAAGTTGAAGACCACCTAAAATTTTTTTTTTTTTTTGTCATGCTTCAGCGCCTCTTTACACAAGCATTTTTAAATCATATACTAAAGTTTCACTATTAAAGTACACTTCCGATTTTGGCAAAAATTTCGAGGAATTTCTTAATGAAAAAAATTATTTATAAGAAATCAGAAAATTACATGTTCGGTAAGATTTTGCAAATACATTTAATTTTTTTTTGACCTAGTTTTTGAAATTATGAATTGTTTGATTTATAAAAACAAAATTTATTTTTTTTCACTTTTCCGGTCTGCGAATTTGCATCGATAGTGGCTAACTTAAGCGTAACAAAAATCGTAATTTAATTAAGACATTTTTTCAGAATTGGCTTATTAAAAAAATAAGTCTCTAAAAATAATAAGTCTTTATTGAAAACATGTGCATAATTGGTATTTAAATCTTAATTACAGCTCAATTTCATGACTTCATCTTTTCAAATAGCGCTATATTATTCATGTTTGATAATCCTAAAACTTTAGTCAGTTTTCGTTGAGCCGCCACACCATGCAAACGTGTATTAACCACATTACACTGATCTTACCAATTTTAATACTTATATCCCTCAAAATGGTCAACACTCGATTAGAACTTACTAAAATGGAATGTTATTCAATTGACAAAGAGTACTGTGACTTTCGGAGTTGTAATATAAGTAACGTGAAGAGCAGCAACAAATATCTATCGATAAAAGTCAAATTTTACAAGTTACCCATCACTAATATAACAGTACGTAATATATACAAAGATTTAGTTATTAACATTTAATACAGATTTTTTAGATAAACTATGCTCTTTGGAAACGCATAAATGACTACAAGCCATTTCTTTTTAATGCCTCCGTAAATGTCTGTAAATTTTTAAAAAGGCCTACTAATCATTTGCATGTGTTTCTTTATAATCTTGTTAAAAATTATTCCAATTACAATCATACGTGCCCCTACGATGTAAGTTTTATGCAATATTTACGATTTTTATATGTTATGATTTTTTTGTGAATTACAGCATGACTTCCTTGCGGAAAAAATTCCTCTCCATTTTCTAAACAACAAAGTGATAAAAGTAATGCCAATACCCTTGGGCGAGTATTTAATTAACGCTACTATGTATGACTCGAATATTTTACGTTTACATGTTAGGATTTACTTTACAGTTTCTTCAATAAACTAATGGGAAGGTTTCATTCGAAACATTGCGACTACAAATTTTTATATTATATATTAATCTATATGATTTTACGATTTTGGTAACTTTGCTCGATACCGATATTAGACAAATTTTTATTACAAGGGAAATTTTGTTTATGCAAGACATGAACCTTATTTTATGCAAGATATCTTCGTTTGTGTGAACGTTAAGCAAAAATTAGTTTCGAGGAATTTGTTAATCAAAAAAAATGATTTATAAAAAATCAACAATTTGATTTGTTCGTCAAGATTTTGCAAAATGCATTTAAATATTTTTGACCTTGTAACGACCTCCGGTTTTGTTCGGAACAACGGCTGGGATAGCTTAGCTATGCCCAGGGTAAATGTCACAACAAAATTTATAGTTGCTGAGACCTTCGATATTTTAAACAAAACACAATTTGCTTTAAGTTTTAAAAATATATTATCCGCCTTTTTGCGGTCTATTATCACAGGACACTTAAGTCGAGCCCGCACGCTCTGTATTTTACACAAAAATAATATTTTTAGCAAAACTATGAGACTCACTCACTAAGACTCTCTAAGACTGTCCCGATTTGGCTGCAGATTCGCCTTATATAGGACACGATCGCTGCCAAATCCTGAAATTCCCGCCCAAGTTAATGCTTATCTGACTATCTATCCAAATTGATAAGAACGAGCTCGCTGTACCTAACACTATCCCTATCACCTACTCTCCACTTACACCTATGCACTAATACATTTCCCTGCTCACTAATACTAAATAATAACTAGCGCGCCAATCTAAAGGCCACTATACTTTAACTAGTGTTGGTGAGAGTAAGCGCGCTTTCACCGCTACTCTCACCAAGCAACTACTTAGTGCCCTATTGGCAAAATAGGAAAACTGCTGTGAGGCGACGAATTGCCTCCTCACAACCTAGTTTTTGAAATTATAAATTGTTTGATTTATAAAAAAAAATTAATTTTTTTAACTTTTCCGGTCTGCTAATTTGCATCGATAATGGCTAACTAAAGCGAAACAAAAATCGTAATTTAATAAAGACATTTTTTCAAAATTGGCTTATTAAAAAATTAAGTCTTGCTATTTAAATCTTAATTACAGCTCAGTTTTATGATTTTATCTTTTCAAATAGCGCTTTATTATTTATGTTTAATAATCTTAAAACTTTAGTCAGTTTTCGTTGAGCCGCCACACAATGCAAACGTGTATTAGCCACATTACACTGGTCTTACCAATTTTAATACTTATATTCCCAAACATGGTCAACACTCGATTTGACCTTACTAAAGTGGAATGTTATTCAATTGACAAAGAGTACTGTGACTTTCAGAATTGTAATATAAGTACCGTGAAGAGCAGCAACAAATATCTATCGATAAAAGTCAAATTTTACAAGTTACCCATCACTAATGTAACAGTACGTAATATATACAAATATTTTGTCGTTAGCATTAAATACAATTTTTTTTTTAGGTGAACTATGCGCTTTGGAAACGCATAAATGGCTACAAGCCATTTCTTTATAATGATTCCATAAATGTTTGTAAATTTTTAAAAAGGCCTAGTAATCATTTGCATGTGTTTCTTTATAGTCTTTTTAAAAATTATTCCAATTATAATCATACGTGTCCCTATGACGTAAGTTTTATGCAATATTTATGATTTCCATATGTCATTTTTTTTTAATTTCAGCATGACTTCCTTGTGGAAAAACTTCCAGTTCATCTTTTAAACAACAGAGTAACAAAAGTAATACCAATGCCCTTGGGCGAGTATTTACTAAACGCTACTTGGTATGACTCGAATATATCACGTATACGTGTTAAAGTTTACTTTACAGTTTCTTCAATAAACTAATGGGAAGGTTACATTCGAAACATTGCGACTATAAATTTTTATATTATTATTTAATATTTAATCTATATGATTCCACGATTTCGGTTACAAAAGCTTACTTTGCTCGATACCGATATTACACACAATATTAAGTAACCGCATCAGTTTACATTTTGTAATTTTGGCTATAGCTCTCGAGTTTCCCAGCGATATTAAATAAAAAAAAAGGAAATTTGTGAAAAAGGTATCCAAAGCTATTTTAAAAATCACACACAATTTGTTCTTCGTCGAAATGACGACGAAATTTTCGAGTTACACAAAGCCTATTAAGCTGCACATGTGCACTTTTCAATAGCTTAGCAACGACTGTTTCCATAATGAGCTCTAAAGAAAAGCACAAACACGACAAAAATACTTTGGAAATTTTCGTCGTCGATTTGACGAAGACAGATGGGTGGTCTATCATTTGATGCTTTCAGAGTTAAGCATTTTCTAAGCGAAGCCAAACGATTGTTTGGTGCTGCCAATTTCACCAAAACGAATTTTTTATGTGGTTTGAAAACGAATGTTTTGTTGCAAGAGGAATTAAAACCAATTGGCATTTTAAACTAAAATAATTTTTTAGATATTCTTTGATATTCTTAGAATCTATAGTTATAAATAGTTATTAATATTTTTAATAATTTTTTTTTTCTGAATCAACCCAAAAAATAAATGATCCATGTCTTGTATAAAAAAAGGTTCATGTCTTGCCTAAATAGTTCATGTCTTGCTTAAAAAATTATTTCCCTCGAAAGGTGCAACAATGAGCAAGGGAAATATAAGTAGATGGCGACAGCATAAAAATTCGGATTTGGTAGCACGCAAAAACGAATCCGAATAAAGTTGTACATGTTTGCATTTCATTTAATATCGCTTTTGTGTGTTTTTCGAACAACGTTTTTGTGTAGAATTTTAACAAAAAATATGAAAAATGTTTAAAACTCTAAATTGGTCAACTCGCTAATAGTTGATCAATAAATTTTTACAGATAACAAAGTTAAAGCTCTCATTATACAAAGTACGTATACAAAAATTGCACAAATTATGATTTTAATCTTTGTTTTGAATGGAGCCTTTAAAACAATTTTTACAAAACAGTAGTCAATTTGGAGCTGCCATACAATGAAAACGTTTATATGCCACAGTCCGCTGGTATTACTAACTACAATACTTGTATCCTTAAATATGGCCAACACTCGATTGGAGCTAACAAAAGCAGAATGTTTTTCTTATGACAAAGAGTTCTGCGATTTTGAATATTGTAATATAAGTATCATGAAGGACCGCAGCAAATATGTATCGATGAAAATCAAACTGTACAAGTTACCCATCACTAGTTTAACTGTATGTACTATAATAATAGAATATATCCGAAAATTTCGCCTTTAAAATTAAATGCTATTTAATGTACAGGTTAATTACGATCTTTACAAGCGTATAAAGGAATATAAACCATTTCCCTACAACGGTTCCGTAGATATATGTAAATTTTGGAAAAGGCCAAATAACTATTTACATGTGTTTTTTTTCAACATTCTAAAAAAGTATGTCAATTATAATCATACATGTCCCTACAACGTAAGTTAAATACACAATAATTATAATTCCATAAATTATTAAATAATATTGAATTACAGCATGATATTATATTGGACAATTTTCCCGTACGTTTTTTTGAAAACAACGTAACAAAAGTCTTACCACTGCCAGCGGGAGAGTATTTACTTAACTATACATATTATATGTATAATATTCTACGTGCAAATGCTGGTTTTTACTTAAAAATTTCATAAATAACAAAAAAGGCATATTTTAAAAAAAAAAAAAAAAACACAACTTTTTCGGAATACTTTGATTTAACTTAAATAGCTTAGTTGTTCGCTTTAAGAGGCAGAAATGCAGAGGTGCAGAAATGCAGCGGTGCAGAAGTGCCAGACTAACAACGTGAGCAACCACAATCAGCTCTTTTGCTGTGTCATATTGCATATTGCTTTGTTTAGATATTATTCCATTAAGAGCAAAAAAACTTAAGTGTTGAATATTTGTCAGCAGTATAGGTAACTATATATTTGCTGATCTGTTTTTTATCGAGGTCTTCTACCCTTATGGAAGCGATATAAAAAAAAAACTACAAACTTGTGAATAGGTATCTAATCTGAAAGTTGGATTGAAAGATGTAGGCGTTCATGCCTAGGCTATGGCTATATCGACTTCTCTAGTCACCCTGATCATGCTTTAGAAAACTTTGGGGGTATCTGACGCCTACTTCTGTATGTAAGTAAGTAAAGTAAGGTGCGGTTTTGAGTGGCTGTCAGAAACAAACTTATTTCCGCTTATTCTTTTTCAAAAAAAAATAATACAAGTTTTATTTCAAAAATGGAAATTAAAAGAGAGTCATATACCAAATTGAATGTTAAAAAAATTTTTAAAAATATGACTAATACGAGAATGGAACCTGGGACAATACTCTACCAACTCAGCTACTCTTTTTTGTAGTCTACTGGATAATCTGACGCTTTCACACACAGTATACCTTATTTCGTTACGTGACGATTTTTCCATCATTTCACTTTAAGCTGTGTTAAAGAACTTTCTTCCAACAAAAGAATATACCTTTGGCGGTGTTGACAAACAGCTGCTTACACAGCGGCACAATGTTGGGCAGAAGTGCTCTACTTTTCGTAGTTAAAATGGGATATCCCAAATGGGATTTTTTTATAAGAAGTTTTGTCATTCCGTGCGAAATTTTTCGAACTGCGTATGGGCCTTAAAGCTCTTTTTCGGGCAGATATGCCGAATTTTTTTTTTGCATTAATTATTGTTGAACAATTTTACAAAATATATTTAATTTTGAACAGCAACCACAATATAGAAGAAACCAGTCTATATAAAACACTGCTAATGATGTTGGAGGCAAATTCGTAGGAAACACTATAAGAATACAATATCATGCCTATTAATACAAGTGTAGTAACATGAATGCTGAATTCATTTTATTGTAGGTTTGGTCTTTGGACGTCTATGCTAATAATAGAAGACTTGTTTTTGATAGGTTACGTTGGGTTAGGTTAGGGTATTATATATTGTCATATATTAAAGCTATTTGTGAATAGAGATGAACCAAGACACGGTAGACCAAAATTATTATCATACCAACTGAAGCATGTCCGTCCGTATGTATACTATTGTTTCAAACATTTATTGGCCAGTTTTTGCAGATTATATCTACACCTGGCTCAGTTAAAAACCTTTATAACAAAAAATGCTGCAAACTCTATTACTATCAACGTTAAGAGATATAAAACCAATAATAATATTTTACAAATTTAAGGGTCATCCAGTGAACCTTCTTAAAAAAGTGTTTTTTAGGGTAATTTAGGGTCGAGAAACACGAAAATGGCAACCTAGAGATATTTTCGAAAAACATGTTTTTGGGAACTTTTTTCACAAGTACTAAAGTGTGATTGAGTGAAAATTGAAACTTCCGTACATGGTCCTATAGCATCTACAATTTTTACCCAATTTTAAAGATCTTAGACTCGAAAAATTCGTAAAAGAGTTCTCTTTCATCTTCATGTCGATACAAACTTTTGTTCACGAGATATTGAGGAATAACTGAAAAAAGTTCCCAAAAACATGTTTTTCGAAAATATCTCGAAAACGGTGGTTAAGAAAAAAAAAAAGTTGCCATTTTCGTGTTTCTCGACCCCAAATTACTCTAAAAAAGACTTTTTTAGTAAGGTTAATTTTTCGTGTAAACTAGTACAATCGGCCGTGCTCCGGAAAACGAGAAAAACAAAACAAACAATTTTATTCGGATTCGTTTTTTTTTTGCTGTCGCCATCTACTTTATTTGCCTTGCTCATTGTTAGCACAGCTGTTCGCCTTTCAAGGGAAATTATCCACGATTATGCTATTTCTATTACAAGGGCAATTTTTTTTATGCAAGAACTATTTAATTCGGTTTGAATCGTGTATGCTATTTTTGGGGTTGATTTAGAATAGAATAATTAAAAATATTATTTATTATTATTTATTATTTAATTGGCATAAATAGAATCTAAGAATATCAAAGAATATTTACAAAACTATTTCAGTTTAAAATGCGTACACTTTTCAACCTATTTTGCCAATTCGTTTTAGTTCCTCTTGCAACAAAACATTCGGTTTCAAACCACATAAAACATTCGTTTCGGTGAAATTGGGAGCACCAAACATTCGGTTTCGAAACGAATCCGAATAAAATGTTCGGATTTGTTTTCCGGAGCACGGCTTAATGCATTTCTTTCAAGCTTTTTGTTTTGGCATGTAGAATCATGTCATTCTGTCAAACAACGAACCTTCTTTGACCTTTTTTAAAAAAAAAACAACTATTCCTCACACGCTTAAATAAATGGCCCTGACTACGTCTACAAATTTTGTCCAAATGTTTATTTTCTTTGGGGGAAGCAGTTGCAGATTACCCCACCAGCTGAGCCATATGTGTTTTAAAATTTGTCTAGGTTTTTAAAAGGAGATGATGTTGCATAAGTAAATTAGATGATTAGATGATTTATTGGGAAGCTTTTTTGATAAACATATTTTTCACGCTTTTACTGAAGCTTGCCTATCCGAGATCTATTTCTATTGCTCAAAGTGTATTTAAAAATATATCACAAGAGAGAGATTAAAAAGATATAAATAATTTAAACCTTTTCGAACAACAATTCTGAAATTACTATCGGGGCTACCATATTTTATTATACGATTTCCGACGAGTTCCATGAAGATCAATAAAACTCGATTGATTGAGTCATATCTAGGCATTGGTTACATTGACTACTTACCATTAATGGTATGGGATGCAGACGCCACGCCTTTAGAAACAGCGTAAAGTACTCTACAAAATGCTGTCCATGCAAGATAAATCCCAGCAAGCCAAAGACCATAATCTTCAAAGGCGCCAAATATAAATACGTATGGTATCTGGCGCGTGAGCATCTTATGACACGTATAAAGTAAGCTATGGGTTAAAGTAACCATAAGCGCTGGTATTTGTTGCCTGCACGCCCCTCAACCTACCTACGGCCACATGTGAGTTGGCAAAATTTTCCCACCAGCGAAATGAGATTAGCAGCAGTGGCAGGGCCAAGAGTTGCAGCTCCAACTGCGTTGCCATGACAGGCCACAACAGGTATGCCGAGCCTTGCAATATTAAAGCCAGGATAGAAATGCCATAGAGCAACAAATCAAGAGATTTCCACTGCAGACGTTTGCCCGTCAGCAGATCTGAAATAAAAATAAAAAAATGGGCAATCAATTTAATTGCCAACAGTTGGTGGTCTTTGCCCGAGTCTGATAAGACATTACTCACTTAGCAATGCGGGCACAAAGCAAACACAGCTACTGAGTGTGGCGCCTCGAGTCACATCCAATTGTGGCAACACCGTAAAGGTTAGCAAGGCCAGCCCAATGACGTGCAGCAGCTCGAAAAGTGTGACCTGCTTGCAAAAGGTTGCAATAGAAAGCTTCAGCAAATTGTGGCTATCAATGACTTACCAATGTCACTTCCAGGCCGCTGGGTCGCTGCTCCCGCTTGAACATGCAAATGCGTAGGGCACGTAAAAAAGTGAAGAGCTCCGGTGCGGCAAAGGCAAAGATCAAGGCCCAGACCCAGGCAATTTGTTCCAATTTTGTGGGTGTAGCCAACATTGTAGCAGATGTCAGAACTAAGACAAGAATACATTAAAACTTTTGTAAGCCGACTGCTACGCTACTTACGATACTTATTGCATATTTGTGCCTTTTGTGCGCCATTTGTATTGCCCGCCATATAAAGATAAATCAGCTTGGAGCACACACTGCTGACTAGGACGACGGCAAAAACCACAAGGTAAACGACAAGCTTGAAGAGTTTCAACAAAAATTGCAATTTCTTCCAATCCGATGCAGAACCACTGGCTCTCTTGGCGGGCGGATCTTGAAATGAGTCCCACAAGGGTGGCTTATCGCGTGGTTTGCTGTTGTTGAAGGTAACGCAAATTATTGTATTGGAGTAGTTTCAATCTTGGCATTAGCACTAACCGACTTCGCATGACGTAGTCACTCTCATAGTGCGCACTCATATTCAATACAACTATATACGCTCATGGACACTTTTTAACTGAATTGATGATACACTTTGGAAAATATTGATGTGGTCCCAGCCAGATAAGATCCATTGTATGCTATCGACAATATTTGTTGTATCATATAAGTCAAATAACATCATGTCAACAAGACTTCTGATAAGACCCGGTCTTTTGTAGCTACAGCAATTGCATTAAATTAAAATTAAATTATTTCATCAAAATTTTTAAACTTGCAATTGAGATGCCTATGAATGAATATGATTACTTCTTTAAACTTAAACTAGAGTTATTGTAATTTGGGGATATATTGTATTACGACGTGGAATGAGACGCTCCAGCAACTACATTTTATTATAAAAAAAAAATTTTGTAAATTTAGATCTGCAGATATTCATCTTAGAATATGAGATATAATGATAGCTTTATTAAAACATTTATTTCAACATCTACAAATACTTCTTAACAAAAGGGATACATTGCTCATCTGCAAATATCTATATCTATCGAGAGATATTTAATGTAGTGCAATGATGCATTTTAGATAAAGCTAATTATTATATCTGATAACCGATAAGACACATTGCGTTAGAGATACATTTTTTAATTAAAAAATTGTATGGAATACATATCGAATTATTACTATTTAATATTAAAATATTTATAGCTCTAAAGTGTATTGCCTGAGTATTAGAATAAAGTCAAAATATTTATGACTTTTGATAAAACATGCTCTTACATTGTAAAACATAAATAGTACAGTAAACAGTGAATGAAACTTTCAGGGATTTTTTCAGATCCTGTTCTAATTCTAGAAAAAAAAACAATCCCGAAATTTTCATCAACTAAGTATTTTTTCGGCAAACGTAACTTTTGAGCCTTCGTTTACTGCACTAACGAAAAAAAAATTAATAACTAATTAAAAGTTTAAAAAAATTATGATACAATATACTACATTTTTTTTCTAATATCATATATGTATGTTTAATTTTGTAGGTAAATATTGAAAATTTAACATTGCTCCAGAAAGATACAAATATATATATATTTAAATTTTACTCAAACAAAAATATAAGCAGTAGAAATGCAAAAATAAAAAATAAAAATTTGATAAAAAAAAAATTTTAATATGCATAATAAAATTTTTCTAATATAATATGTTTACATAGAAAGATACAAATATCACAATTTAAATTTTATACAGAAAATTAAAAAAAATATTAGCAGTAGAAATGCATAAGCACAAAAAAAAATTTTGATAAAAAAAAATTCTAATTTAATAAATTTTTAATAGAAAATGCATTCTTAGTAAAAAAATATTTAATTTTTAGGGTAATAATGAAAATTTAGTATAGCTCAAGAAAGATTTGTTTAATTATTTGCATTAAATTATTTAACTTTAATACAATTATATTATAATACTATAATAAAATAAAAAAATATAGTAATAATAATACATATTTAAATAAATAAAAATAATAAATTTAATAATAAATGTTTTTAATGTACCTCTACTATGGAATGTTTTTTCATTATAAAATAAATTTTACGTTGTAGATAAATGTATAATATTTATATTTTATACAAACATTAAAAAGAAACAACAAAAAATTAAAAAAAAAAATGTATTTAAAAAAAATTAAAACCATTTATGGCATCACCTGAGTATTCCGCCATATCGATAGGGACTTATTAATTTTATTAAATTAAAGATACATTTTTAATAAAGTTAACATAAGCAACTTTAATGGTATTTTCAAAACTTCTTAAAATGTCGCTTTAAGTGTTTTTCAAAAGTTTTTATTTTTATGGAGCTCAAAATTGAATGAATTTGCAAATTCCAAACTATTTCTTAAGCACTTTTCGAATTTGCTAATTACATTTAATATACTTATTGTATGTAACAGTTTTAGTACATTTCAGCGCAGACACAAACCAGTCTGCACGGTCAACAGATGGAGCCACAAACACACATAATAAACAAGTACATGCTTAATGTCTCATACTCAAGATGGCGCCACTTGTTTGCTCTATGGAAAGTATTTCTAGTACCACAATTTTGCCCGCCTGCTGCCTCTGCATCCCGCACAAAGGATATGCCGCTGTAGTAGGCAAAAGCAGCAGCTGCTGTGGCCGGCTGCAGCACCTGACTCAGAGGTTTCAGCTCTTCACTGTCCTCATGCTGTGAGCCATTGGGCGTCAGCTGCTCGGATATTTGCTGCAGCAGCTCCTCCAGCGTACATTTTTTCATATGAAGTTTTGTTTGGACGCGTCTTTCTTGTCTTCGTGTACCCCTTAGAAGTAAAACCAACAAGCTGTTGTTACTGCTGGCGCCTTCTATCATAAATTGCTAGCGTCATCTAGCCATCACAAACACTGAAGTTGAAATTTTTGTTTGGAAGCGTTTTTCGTAGCTGCGTCCTGGCCTTAAGTTAAAAAAAATTTGTTTTACAACTTTTTTCTGATTTATCTATATCGTAAAAAAAAACTAAGGCGCTTTTTTCAGAGCATGTATAGCAAATTTAAACTTCAAAAAAAATAAACTGGTTTGAAAATAACAGAATTTGGCAAGCTGGACCCATTGTGTAATTGGAAGAAAACGTAATTTCGAATGATTGACATAATTGCGTATAAAGTTTTACTCACAATTCTGAGTTTTCCATTTTGGGATATCCCATTTGGGACTTTTTTTTTATATGAAAATTTTGTCATTCCGTGCGAAATATTTCGAACTGCGTACAGGCCTTTAAGCTAAGAAATATTTTTGACTAAAGGCCTATACGCATATATTTTTTTTTATATGAAGTTTTGCGATTCCGCGCGAAATATTTCGTGCTGCGTAGACCCCTCAAGTCAAAACTCAGAATTGAATAAAAAGCATTTAAATTCGTTTTTTATTAAACCATTTTGCTTCACTTAAATTCATTCACTAAAATTCATTTAACTTTACAAACATTTTAAAATCGCTTTCTTTCTTTGTTTTGGGTCTTGTTTTATCAGGTACAAACTTATACACTATATAAATGCAGTGCAACTCAACTTAATGGCTGGACATTTCCATGGACTGACTTTTGCGCTTTTTGCGTACATCCAAATCACGTGCCTCCTCCATGGTGGTTGGCAGCACCTTATCCGCTGTTTCTGGGAAGCACAGCGCTAAAAAGCCGCTGGTCAAGGCAAATGCGGCAAAAAGAATTTGCGGCGCATAAATATAATACTTGGTCTAAGAAAAAAAAGAAAAAGAAGATTGAGTAGATAAAGTGTCTTGGGAAACATGGAACTTACTAGCAAGTGTGTTTGTGGCGCTAGCATGGAACCAATGCGTCCAACCATGGAGCACAGCGAAAGCAAACTATTGCGCACATTTGTGGGAAAGATTTCCGAGGTAAAGAAGTACAAAATCTGAAAACTGCAAGTAATAGCAAATTTGCCTATAAGAAACAAAGTCAACTCCGCCGTATAGTTATCTATGAAAAGTAAAAGAAAAACATTTTTTTTTTTCAATTAAGTACAAAAGTTTAGGCGCCAGAAGTACTCACCTGCACCCACGGCGGGGGAGACGCCCATACAAATGGCGCACAGCAGCATGAAGATACACAAGGAATAACGCCTGCCAATGCGATCCATTATGACCAAAGGCAGGAGCAGACCCGGTATTTGCACGAAACCACTAAGCATGAAATTGGTGTACTTGTTGCCACCCAGATTGACCGAGTTCAGACTCAAACCCAGCGCTATTAGCGTATGAGTGAACCAACAAAGGCAGCAGTTGGCAATACGCCAAGCAAAAAAGCTGATGGCCTTCATAATCGGATATTGACTCTCGTTAGCCTGCTTTAGCTTATGACGATTGCTGTCCAAGAGCTCCTCAAGCTGCTCCTCGGGCAAAGAGCGGCGATTGATGCGTGCCGCACGTCGCAGCACCTGCGCTGCCTGCTCCTCTTTGCCCTGACTTAGCAGCCATCTTACGCTCTCCGGTAAAATCCAAAGAAAGAGTATCTGCACTATGGCTGGTATGTACATAACACGCAGCAACCAGCGCCAGTTCTGGAACTCGCTGGCCAAAAGACCAACAAAAGCCTCACCAAGCGAATAAAATATTGTAATAATTGTGGCAGCTGCCACGCGACGTTTGGGTCCAACCAGCTCAATGGCCAGCAAAAAGGCTGTAGGAAACAAGGTGCTCCCTATGGCCATATCCAAGAACTCAAAACTTAGAAACATGCCATAGTTGATGGACAGCGAGCGTATGACGCCCATGACGGCGCTAAGTGCACCAGTTATGGCCAAAATGGTGCGACGTCCATAGCTGTGGGGAAGCAAAAAGCAAATGGAATTTTAAAAGAAAGTGAAACAGACTGTTAACTTACTGATCTGCCAGATAGCCGCCTAAAGGTATGCCCACAAATTGGCCAATATTATTCACCGTGCCCACCATGGATAGTTTCCACTCTTCTTCGCAAAACAAACCAAACTGAAAGAATTAAAGAAAAAAAAGCAAGTCATATGGGATATTTTTTTTAATCGGTCTTGCTTCGCAAAACGAATCCGAACATTTCTATCGGATTCATTACGAAACCGAAAGTTTGGTGCTCCAAACATTTCACCAAAACCGAATTTTTTATGTGGTTCGAAACCGAATGATTTGTTGCAAGAGGAATTAAAACGAATTGGCAAAATATATGAAGCATTTTAAGCAGAAATAATTTTTTTAAATATTCTATGATATTTTTAGATTCTATTTATATCAATTTCAAGTTAAATAGTTATTGATAAATATTTTTTTAATTATTTTTTTTCTGAAGCAACACAAAAAATAGCAAGCATATGAATTTTTATATAGACAATATCTTGCATATTAATATGTTCATATCTTGCATAAAAACAAATTTCCCTTATAATAGAAATAGTATAGTCGCGGATAATTTCCCTCGAAAGGTGTAGAGCAATGAGTAAGGAAAATATCAGTAGATTGCGATTGCAAAAAATTCGGATTTGGGAGCACGCAAAAACCAATCCGAATAAAATTATTCGATTTATTTTTTTCGTTTTCAGGAGCACGTCCGAGAAATAAAATTCCTTTTAATTACAAATTCACTCATAAAAGTTTTGAGCTTCAATCCTATCCTTATTAGTTGCATTTAAAATTTTTATCCAATTAACTTTTTTTTGTTTGTTCCTTGAAAGGAACAAGTAAAACACCCCGGAAAAATGACTAAACCGCAAACAATTCACGCCGTTTCGGTTTTGAGACGCTGAATCCGAAAAAAATTATAAATTTTAGGAAATGTGGTGGTTCAAAAAAAAAAATATATTTTTTTAAAGAGCTCTGTTGTCAACTTTGATTTAAAAAAAATTTGGTTCAAAAATATTCAGTAGTTTAGACATAATTAAATAAAATCGAAACACACGTTTTTTAAATTAGGCCGTAACGCGTTAAGTTTAAAAACGGAAAATTGAACTGCATAACGAATTCGATTCAGCGCGTTCAAATAAATTCGAAAAACTAGACCTCATCCTCAAATCATGCCATTTTTTTTTTGTCTGGCTGTTAAATGCAAAATTCATAAGATACCGAACGTTTTTAAAAAACTATAAATATATTATAAAAAAAAAAAACCTTAAATTTCAGTATTTAAAATGAGCACGTTATGGCTTAACTTAAAAAAAGATCTAGCCGAAAGCCTTAGTTGCTAGTGCTATTATATCTTATGTTATCATTAGTTTTTAACTATTATTAACATTGTAAATAAAATAAAATAAATAAAAATAAAAAAAGATGAAGTGTTTTTCACATTTCATTTAGTTGCGTTTAAACTACTGACTATATAAAATTTCTAAAAAAAACAACACATTTTCTTAAAAAAACTTTAAATTTTCTTATTTTTCATAAAAATTTTGCATATTTTTTTAATATGCCTTAATTGTGTCATTCATCCCTTTTTAAACTCGACTTTATATGGTGTAAATATAATGCAAGAAATAAAAAAAAAAAATAGAAAATTTAAAATCAAATTTTTTTTAAATTGTATGACACATTTTTATACCCTGTACCTATAGGTACAAAGGGTATACTAGATTTGTGCAATGTATGTAACGGACAGAAGGAGGCGTGGCAGACCCCAAGTCCTTTATACCAAAATGCTTATCATAACCTCGGGTAGCGATTGAGCCATGTCCGTCCGTCCGTCTGTCCGTCCGTATGAACGCCTAGATCTCGGAGACTATAAGAGCTAGAGACACGGAACTTTTCCTGCTGGTGCGCATATTTCCTAAGCAGATGAAGTTTGTTGAATCATGTCAATATCTTTCCCCGTTCCCCCGCTGTAGATTTTCACGGTTTTTAGCCACACCGTTTAATATTTTCATTTGAAACAGAGCGATGCGTTGTGGATACATGCATCTATGTGTAAAAAATTAACAAAGTCGGACAAATACAACAGAAGTTATAGTCAAAAATGTGCAAATTTCACCTCCCCTTGCCAATAAACTGCGTCAATATTTGACTCTACGCAATTAAGGCTACAAGTGACCTAGAATCACAATCACAATCATTCATGTGGCTCTAATGAACAAATCCACATCCAAATTTTATCGATGCGGTCCCCCCAACCCCCGCAAACGATTTACCGTGTTTTCTCCCACACCCCTTAACATATCAACTTGAAACTTACCCAGTATAATTAAAATAGCTTCTTTGACGTAACTTTCGATTTTCATCAAAATCGGTACATATTAACGGAACTTATAGGTATAAATATCGTTTTGCACCAAAAAAAAAATAAATTCCAATTGGAAAGTTCTTAGATGGAATATGCAGGAAAAATTTTTTTGACACAAAAGGTACAGGGTATTCCACTGTCGGGCACCGCCTCGACTGTACCACATTTTTTTTTTCAAAAGTCTTCTAAAATTGTAGCACATTTTTGTAATATTTAATAGATAAGACAATTATTGTTTAATTGATAAACAAAATATTTTGGATACGTTAAAAAATGATTTTTTAATTAAATAAAAATATCATATAAAAATTCGACAAAAAGCCGTAAAATGGTGACACACAAGTTTAAGGAACACACTTAAAAATAAGAAATTTTATATATTTTGTGTACTGGTTGAAAAAATTATAAATTTATTGTTTAGAGCCCTATTGACAACTGAAGTAAAATTAAACAAAATTTGTTCAAAAAATTTGCAGTAGTGAAGTCGCAATTAAATAAAAAGTGAAAACACGTTTTTCTAATTAAGCCACGTTAAACAACTAAAATTTTGCGAAAAAAATTATTTCGAATCGATGTGCATGATTTTTAAAAATCATTGGAGGCAGTTTTTAGTACCTTACACAGCTACACCCTTTCTTCACAAAAATTAGAAAACTTTATCCAAAGATTTTAGATAACAATTCAATAACTCTAAATCATTCTGTTATTATGTGCATAAAAAATTGGCTTATTTCTCACTTTACATTAAAAACAAAAAATTATTTACCTCATTTGATATGGTACGTTCCTTGTCTTGAAATTTAAAATCCTTACCACAGCGTTCCGTGGCATTTCCAAAATACTCTGCAGCACAAAATTCACTAGATGGCGCACTGCTTAACAGGGCATTGTTAGGGTTGCCAAGCAGTTCCGGTATGTCTGCCACATAGCGTTTACATTTATCCCAAGTAGACTGCTTATAGGGCGTAGTAAAATTTAGCCAAGGTTCTTCGTATAAACTTAGCGGACTATCACATTGTGTTATGTTGCATCTAAAAAAAAAAAAAAAAAACACACTTTTTTTACTATTTAACTACTCGATTGATTATCAGTGCAGCTTAATTACCTGTGCACGACGGAACCCGCCGTAAATACATAAGAGATCGAGAAGAATGCATTGAATATCATGGGCAAGGTGAGTAGCACATAATTTATAATCTGAAATCGTCCAAACTGTCCAATGCGTACCAATATCGCATCCAGCGAGTTTTCACTGTTGGTGCCGCTATTTTCGACATTTTCGTCGCTCTCCAATGTCTGGCCATTGGATGTTGCATCAATATCACCATTTTTATAAGCCTTTCGACTCATTTTTGAAACCACTCTGTTACTAGTATATTCCTATTTCACAATTCCGAGGCACGTGCTTGAATTCACTTTTTTATTGTAACGTGCTGAACAATTATTTATTAGCTTTTTCTAAAACGCGTACTATTTGTAGTAAAAAAAACGTTGTATATAGATTATATAGATATAATTTATTTATTTTTATTATGTTGCTGTCGTTGGACCTGGAGCGTGCTGCTCTACGCAGCTCTACTCAGTGACTGATTTCTTGGCGTGCACGGCAAAGACTCGAGACTACACTCTAGACTTTTTATTTTAAGTTTTATTACGTATTTTGTTCCCCGGCACTCTCTGTTTTGAATCGAAACGCTGATTACATTACTCTCTACTTTCGTTTTAAGTTTTATTTATTATTTATGGTTAGTTCGTTCTTATCAATCGTGTCAAACTAATATTTTGTAGCTCTTATCATTTGTTTAATACTACCTATTGATTAGCTTTGATTCTACTTGTTACCTACCAGTTTTAGCTCTTAGCTCTCTATTTTGTTTTTCTTTATCATTACGTATGCGTCTAAGATTTTTTTTCTCTCTATAGACACAACAACGTGCGTTGAACCATGAACAGCTGTTGGCACTTGTTTCTCAACCGGCGACTACATCTCTATGCGCTCCTAGTCGCTCTCATGCTCTCTCTATAGCTAACCATCTCTCTGTAGCCCTATATTTGTTTTTTTTTATTATTATTTTTGTTTGCATACATCGTATTTTTTTTCTTATACCCCTTTTTTTTATGTGTACTATGTATTATATTACCCATGTCAAACACGCTTTCAAGTATTATCTTAAATTGCACGAGTTAATTGAGTATGTCGTACATTATTAATAAATAGGTATTCCAGCCAATTGAGGTATATAAACCACATTTATTGACGTGTTTTGCTTGCTCCCAGACAAATTTGTTGTTTTGGCTATACTCTAACTTGAGGCGGCTTAACTATTTCACAAAGCTCTCATAGCCTAACTTTATCCTTCTTTTCAAACAGACTAGAAAAAAAGCGTTGAAGCCAAAACTGTTGATTTTTTTGCTTTCATGTCTCTAGAAACGAAATGCGGGATGTATCAAAATTTCGTTGCGGCAATTTGGTTTAACAAATCAGCTGTGTTTTGTTTACAAATGGTAAATTTTAGTAGCTCTAAAGAAAACAAATAAGGTAATTAAAACAATAATATTAACATTGATTAATACACCAATAGCGCCATCTAGCGAAATTGCTAGCGCCATCTTTCGTAAATTGAATCTTTTTTATAGTAAAAATAAAAAATACAGGTCGTAAAAGGATAAAATATTAAAAGAAAAGTTAAAAAAATTAAAAGAAGTTAATGCTAAGATTATAGACAAAAAAAATGCGGTATAGTCAAGGCGGTACCAGACATTGGGATAGGATCCCTATACCCTTTTTCAAGAAAAAAAACATATTCCTGCGTACTTAATCTTTGTAACTTTAGTGTTTAAGTCGAAACTCAGTGCGTTTCCAGTCAAAATACTTATTTTTTCAGCCAATATGTTATTTATAGCTATAAGTAAATTCCGTACATTGCAACCGATTTTTATGCGGATCGTAAGTTAAGTCAAAAAGAGAATTTAAAATATCATTAAGTCATTTTAAGTGTATATATACGTTGAGAGGTGTGGTAAAGGGTAGGGCAACTCGATTGCAGCGGGTTTTTGAAATGTATTGAAAAAAAGTCGCTGTGGCTTTTTTTATTAGCGCCACATAGGACTCACCCATTAGCTACAGAATATAAAAAAGCTTTAGGCATAAGTGCTCAAAAAAATGTAATTTCTATCATATTAAGGCTTTTGAAGAATTAGTGGCTTAAAAAACTAACTAAGCCAGGAAAGCAGGGTGCAGAAGAGCTTCTTAAAAAAAAATTTTAGATGCTATACTTTCCAAAGTTACCAAAAAATTATTTTTAAATATAATATATAGGTAGGTCATTTTTTGCTAAAATTTAAACTTTTAATAATTTTCTAAAAACAAATAGAAAACCTTTCGTTTCCCGAATTTTATAAGTGTCAACAAATTATGGCTTTTATATAAAAAAAAATTTTATAAAAATTAAATTGTTCTAATTTTTTTTGTATTAAAAAAAATATCTCAAAAATGTATCTTCTAACGTTATAGAAAAATGCCTTAATATGTAATACATTAGATATGAGCTCCGGAGGTCAATACGGTATACTCATGGAGTTATGCACACAATGAACCAATTTTTTTTTTAATTTAGAAATATAAATGATTGTTTTTAAATTAATCTAAAAATACAAAAAAATATTTTTTTAGTCGTTCACAATTTGTGGAAACGAAAATTCGTCGAGCATGATCCTTAACAGATTCCATTGGCGATGTACATACGATCATACTAAGTTTTGAAATACCAACCGATAGTATATAATGATTTCGGAGGAGCATCAGTAGTACATGGATGACTTGTGGTTTCTTATCACGCCAGACTAGAAAGTTTTGGTTTTTCAAAAAAAAACACAGATAACATTATTT
The DNA here is from genome assembly GCA_949987675.1 of Chymomyza fuscimana. Classification (NCBI taxonomy): domain Eukaryota; kingdom Metazoa; phylum Arthropoda; class Insecta; order Diptera; family Drosophilidae; genus Chymomyza; species Chymomyza fuscimana. The sequence goes on from OX465089.1 coordinate 13,564,406, forward strand.
TTACAGAACACTGATTTAATAATCTACCGAATCTATGTGCGAAGTTGATTTACATTTCTGATTGAATGCTAAATAATATCCAAGCTGACAAAACTAAGTTATTATATAAAAAAGTCCCTATATAAATAGTCTTTTAATCTACTTAAAAAAGTAGTAAATTTAAAAGTAATCCACCATAATTAAGGTTTACCATTAAATACTCGATTTAAATTTCAATATAATTTCATATCATATCTCAGCTGAAAAGATACTATATCTAAACTCTGATTCCTTTTGTATTAAGTTAGCTTTAGGCAATATGTATTTGTTAATTTCAAGGCAAAAAGGCGCATTAAATAAATACATAGAAAAATGAATTTAATTGGAAATAGCAGATATTTTATTCAAAGTGAAAAAAATATTTTTATTTTTTTTCAAAATGTTTAATGCACAGTTTTCTATATGCCATTCTTAAACACTAATGCTTTAACCAATAATTCGAAATAGTTGTTTGACTTTTTTTTACTAAATTGTGGATTAAAAAATAATACTAAAAAATCACGGTTGCTGTAGAGAAGTAATTGAAACATTGCGCAAAAACTCAACTGGCTAAAGCGTGAACGCCCTTTTTGTTAGTTTATGACTTGAGTTTAGTTTGTGTTTCTTCTTTACAGATGTAGTAAATTGAGTAAAATTATAGTATGCAAAAGACTTACTTGTTTAATACAGTTAAATTTATAAAAAGTCACTTTTTATTTTGTTCAGTATATTGTCCCTTTTTTTTACAACAAAATGGCAAAAAAAATCATCAAATTTTGTGTTTTGCAACACTTTCTACTCAACTTAACAACCAATTACTGGAGTTGTTAGGAAAATGATGAGCTGAGAACTAAACCTAAGCCCTTTACATATTGTTGTTGCAAATATGCTCAACACAACAGCCACCGTGAATACCCATTATGGTGTTCAAGTTTTTCATGCTCTTATAGGAGAAATTAAAACCAGCTGATTTTTTGAGTTTGACTAGTAAAATTGTTAGAGTACCTTTTTAATCAAAGAATCATAGTGTACAGTTGACACAGTTCCGAAATAGCTTTCAATGGCTGGGTGCCAAATTTTATGCCAATCAAACAACTTAATTTTTTAGCTGCCATTGATAGCATGAATTATAAGAAGGGAATTTAAAATTTGGTAGACCAGGTACAACGAGTTTAATTTTTTATTGTTTAAAAATGAGGCTTAAATTGCGTTTTTTATATAACAATAGCTTATAATAAAACACAAGCTAGTAAAAAAATGCAAAAAGTTAATAAATCTGTGATAGCAACTCACATTGAAAAGCTTATGTACAAGTAGGTACCTTCTAATTATTTGATAGCTTTTAACAAGAAAGTAGTCAAGTCTTAAAATATTGAGTTGTATTTAGCTAGCAACATTTTATTTATTTATGACTGACAAAAACGCGTAGCTAAAATATAACAATAAAATTTTATTTTCTAGGCAGCTTTTTTTTAAGATACTCATTTGTATGTACAGAACGTTCTAAAATGTCAACAAACCAGTCATTTTTCCAAAACAGCTGCACAACCTTTGCAGAACATATTTTTCGTTGATTTTCCCGGCCTTTGGGGCATGCTTTTGTCCAAGGCACGGGCTTCCTCCAAAGTTGTGGGCAGCACTTTATCGGTAGTTTCAGGAAAAGATAAAGTCAAGACGGCACAAAGAAGTCCTGTTGCAGCAAATACCAGGCTGGGCAAGTGTTTGTAGTATTTGGCCTGTAAAGTAAATGTTAGCCAAAACTATATCTTTAAACTTTTTTTTAGGTACTACCTACCAGGAAAGGTGTTTGTGGTGCCAGCATGGAACCAAAACGACCCACCATAGAGCAGAATGACAATAAGCTATTACGACTATTGGTGGGAAAGATTTCGGAGGTAAAGAAATACAAAATCATAAAGCTCATAGTGGAGCCCATTTTGGCTAGAAAATATAAAATGGACGTCCAAATGGGCTGAACTTGAAATACTGTAATGGAATAATCATTTAGTATAAACGTCATGCCTTCAGTAAAGACGCAAAAACTCACCTGTTGTTAGTATCACTGAGGCAATTAAGAAGAAGCCGCAGCTGCCATGAGCCAGACACAGCGCATAACGTCGTCCAATATGATGCATCAGCAGCGTGCCCAGCAATATGCCCGGCACCTGCATAAAGCCCGTCATGGCAAAGTTCTCAAACTTGTTGCCACTCAATGTCGTCACATTCAAGCTTAGACCCAGCGAAACGAATGTATTGGTGAACCAAACAATGCAGCATAGAGCTATACGCACGCCCAAGCTATTGACTATTTCCATCAGACTATAGTGATTACCATTTGTTCCGCTCTGTTCCACCAGCTTGCGATTTTTGAGTATCAGCTCGTTTAGCTGTGCCTCGGCTAATTCTTTGCCATTAACACGCGCAGCCTTGGACAAGATGAGCTTGGCCTCCTCTTCACGTGACTGACTCAGCAGCCAGCGCACGCTCTCGGGCAGCAGACAGATGAAGAGCAAGTGCAGCAGCGCGGGCGTATAGAGCACGCGCAGCAGCAAACGCCAGTCCCGTATATATTGCGCCAGATATCCAAGTCCAGCCTCCGCCAAGCCATATGTCAGACTGACAACTGTAGCGGCTATAACGCGTCTTTGCGGTCCCACCAGCTCTATGGCTAGCAGAAATCCCGTGGGAAATAGTGTGCTTCCAACAGCCATGTCCAAAAATTCAAAGAATAGAAACAGATTGTAGCTGTCGCAATGGGATCGTGCGAGACCAGCAAAGGCGCTTAAAACTCCGCTAAGTACGAGTATCGTTTTCCTTCCATAGCTGGGAAAAAGAGTTAAGTTGGATTGGATTAATAGATGGCATAAGATGCCGAAAAATTCTTTTTCTACCTTTTTATATACTGTACCTTAAGGTATAAAGGGAATATTAGGATTGTGCAACATATAGAAGCAGACGTCGTAAACCCCCCAAAGTTACCTAAAGTATGATCAGGGTGACTATAGAAGTCAATATATCCTTGTCCGTTTTTGCGTCTGTATAAAACTTTTAGATTAGAACCCTTATTATGTCACGGGAGACAATTTTATTTTATTTTTTTTTTTTTTAATATTGAGAATATAGCTCCCATAGAGTTTTTTCATAGCACCTCGAAAATATCCCAAATGGTATTTTTTTTTATATGAAGTTCTGTCATCCCGTCCGAAAATTTTCGAACTGCGGTGCATAATTCCTTTGTTTATGAAGATATCGTACCAAGTTTGGCTTTTGAAAGGTTTTTTAAGACTATATCATATAACCTCCTTAGATCCGATCGGTTCCGGAAATAATTCGTATGTTTTTCGTTTATTTATGAAAATATCATAACCAAAGGCAATCAATACTTTTTTTGAGTATTTAAGCCATATACGGAATTTGATTTCAGTATGATGGTCAAATCTCAAAATCGACCGCGCCCGACCTTAAAGTACTTTTCTAAAATTTTTTGTGAAGTTTTTGGTGGCATATTTCTTTTTGTAAATTTAGGGAAAACGGAAAAATTCACTTTTTGTAAAAACAAAACAATTAAAAATTTACTTCAAATAATAAAAATAAATCATCGTTAAGTCATATTTATATACAATTTTTATTTCATATTCAATTTTTTAAATAAAAATTTTAAATAAGTTATTTTCACAGCCTGAGGCCCTATGTTGCTTTGGTTGCAAAACTTTTATAATTTATAATTTTTATTTTAAAATTTACAAAATAAAAATTGACCAATAATTTTTATTTTTAAATTTAACAATAAAAGAATGGGAAAATGAGTTTTTACTACATTTTTAAATAAAAATCGATATGCAACGATTATTTAAAAACATTTCATTTTAAAAGCGCATTTGGGATAATTTTATAGGAAGTTTTCTCATTCCGTGCAAAAATTTTCGAAAATGAGGAAAAATTTATCAATTTTTTAGATTGTGGCTTGTATTACACTAGTTTAAAAATTTAAGGGTCATCGAGTGAACCTTCGTAAAAAAGTATTTTTTAGAATAATTTTGGGTCGAGAAACAGGAAAATGACAACTTTGTTTTTTTTCTTAAGCACCGTTTTCACTTACTATTTCAGTTATTCGTCAATATCTCGTGAACGATTTTGTATCGACAAGATGATTAGATCGAAAGGCATTGGTGTGCTATGTACTTACAGTGATATACGATATGTACAGATAAAGTACAAATTATTCAAGTTACAAGCAGCCAAAGTCGATAAAAAGTGTAATTTTCGACCATTTTAAGATCTTTTAAATCGGATAGGAACTGTAGATGTTATGGAACCATGTACGGAGGTTCCAATCACGAGATATTGACGAATAACTGAAATAAGTGCCAAAAAACATGTTTTTCGAAAATATCTCGAAAACGGTGCTTAAGAAAAAAAAACAGGGTTGTCATTACCCTTAAAAACACTTTTTTACGAAGGTTCACTCGATGACCCTTAAATTTGAAAACTAGTGTAATAGTTATTTAATTATTTTTATTGAAAAAATTAAAAGAGTTACGACATTCAAAAATTGCACAATGCCCAATGTAACTTAAAAGTTTTTTTTTTTAATTATTCCAAGGGTTTTTTTTGAAACGACTGACAAAAGATACAGCCATAGATATCGCTATTATTCTGAAGTTCCACAAACTTTAGACAGGAAAAGTTTCTTGAAGAATTCGCATCCTTTTTTGGACTGCTTATCGTGCTTTCAGGATCCGTCCATTTAAAGCATAGGTATATATTTCACATCTCCATTTTTAATGCATAATTTTTATAACAATGCGCGGGACAAACTTTGTTCGGGAGCTAATGTAGACATTGTCAAATTGCAAACCGAGTTTGCTAAAAATTGTCATACAACAGCATTGAAGCAGGTTCCAGGAGCGTATCCAAGAGATTTGCACACAAATGTGTAAATTTAGTCAAAAATCAAGCTAAGAAATGTTGACTCACCAAAGTGAGTTTTTATTCGAACTTGTTAGTAACACGTTCACTCTTTAATTTTTTCAAGTTTATTGTTTAATAATCGAATTTTATATTCTCTTCTTTATTTCTTGTTACGTTTACACTATCTTCATGCATTAAAAATGTTCCATAGCACTTACTCTATAGCTCTAATCTTTCATTAAAACAGCCTGTCATAAATAACGCTTGATCTTAGTTTAGAAACTGATCAAAACCGAGCTATTTCAAATAAATTACAGCGTTTTAGAGTATGTTATATACTTACCGATCTGCCAGCAATCCACCCAAAGGTATGCCCACAAATTGTCCAATATTATTAACGGTGCCCACCCAGTTCAATTTCCATGCCTCTGAGCAAAACAAATTAAACTGTAAAGAACTTGACACTTAATCTTTAAGACATGGTTAATGTGATAGTCCAAACTTGCCTCATTTGCTATAGTCTGCTCATCGCCCATTAGCTTATAGCCGGATTCACAGCCAACCAATTTATTTCTTCTAAAATTATTAGCTGCACAGATGGCCTTGTTGGATGCTGCATAATGCTCACACTCGGACCAATGATCATCTATATGTGGAGTGGTAAAGTTAAGCCAGTTTGCCTCGAAACTACTTTGGGGACTATCGCACTGACTGATTAAGCATCTGCAGGTCAAAAGTTTAAGACAAGCAACCGGTTATAAGCGAACAGCCAAAATATTGCTCACCTATGCGGCACAGGGCTGGCTGTGAATACATAGGAAATCGAGTAGAATGCATTGCATATAATGGGCAGACAAAGCAGCACATAGTTTGAGATCTGAAATCTTCCAAATTGTCCAATTTGTACAATAATCTCATCCAGTTGATTGTCCTCGCATTTTGTTGTGCTGCTGGCTTTATCGCTCTCAACTTTTTTATCAGCAGCTTCCAAGTTTGCCATACTATTTCAGTTTACGCTTCCCAGCCTCATCGACGAGCAGTCTCTAAGTAACTGACAGACCCGCCAAGCAGCAGCTACAGCAGTAGCAGTCGCTCACTTAGAATAAGGTATTCGAGACGCTTGGCGCTTAATTGACTAAGTTATGTATGCTCAACGGTGTTTATTTTTTTTTTTCGCACATTTTCAATTAGACTTGGCTCACGCCCACAAAAAATCAGTACTTAAGAGCCGGCAAGCTCTAAGCCGGCTGAGTCTAATGCAGTTGGACAATAAATTCAAAATTAACGAGTGCTTTGTATAATGCAATTTTTGTACATCATTAACAACCGGTTAATGCACTTTATTTTTAAGAACTTTGTTATTTTTATTTGTTAAAACTTTTTTTTACTCAAGAGTTTTTAAAAATATCACTTGATGTTGGTGCATGCATAAGAGAAAAAGTTTGCTAATTTTAGTGAAAGATATACAAATAGTAGCCAATTAAATACTAACTTAATATTATTGATAAGTAAAGCTGCAATACTATAAGGTTAACAATTTAAGTATTTTGTAAAACACAAAAAAAAAAAACTTTTTTTATCTCAGAGAATTCTAATAGCAAGGTCCCAAAGTAAAAATTGTTTGAATTCGAGCCATACCAAAATTTAGGGTTCTGGCTTATATTTTAACAATTTTTTAAAAGTTTATATGAAAAAGGGAGTGGTTGACACATTGCCTATAGTTTTGAAAGTTTTTTTTTAACATTGATGATTTTTACACAACATATGCACATTTAAATATGTATTGTGTAATTTTGGAGATCGCAAAGTTCTGTTATGGTTACACATTGTAAAAAGAGGCAACTAGAACTAATTTTTTAATTCCTGAAGGGTCTATGACCCTGACATTTCAAAAGTGTATAAAACTGCTATAAATTTTATGTTATAAATGTTATTAATTATTTGATTTGTATTATTTTGAAATTTGTACAAAAATACATAAAAAATATTCTACACGTTTAAAATAATTTGGAAGTTAATTTAAGTTACGTATTCATTTCATTGAAGGTAAATTACGTTTATAATAAATTGTACACAAGAAGCCAAGCTTGATTTAAAGATCTGTAGAAAGAGAGCTGTCTTACAACTAATTAAGCTCTAGTTGCAGACTACAAATAAATTTAAATTAAATAATTTAATGCCAAAACCAGTAAAACCCATATTTTCGTATACAAATAGTGTGTAATATAACTTGCTTTATCTTGTTCGAGTTACTTTTGACCTGATTTGAAATATGGCATGCTAACTAGCAAATACTGCATAAAAGTGCTCTAATATATACAAACTTAAATGTAGCACGTGGTTAATGTCTACATTTATAACTATTCGTAAATCTTTTTTAGAAAAAAATGAAAACAAAAAAAAATATCAATAAATAATCTCAACTTGCCTATTACATACACGTGTACATACAAAATGTTTATAAATAAGCGCCAATTAGTGCGCACAATATCAATAGGCATAATATATTAAGTGTGCTACAGCATACTATATGCATACCCTAGGTATATATAAGCATATAAAATGATACATTATGTAGTCAATTGCAAACAACAATTACACATGTCGCAATATTAACATCAATCAATCTTATCAATTTGCAAAGTGATAAATACAAACGCTTATCTTATAAAACATCCGCTAAACTATTTTACTAAGCCGGAATGCCTTACAGATTATACATAGGATTACTTGTGGCATCAAATAACTGTGTGCCCGTTGACTCAATCATAGATCTTAGTGCTATGCTGCGTTGCTTGGCTACCGCCTTGCGCAGCGTTAGTTCAAACACATTGTCCTCATCTATGTTGTCCATGGGCAGATGATCGCGTGTACCCAAGGCCTTCTCAGGCAATTTAAAAACTAGCTGGTCGTGCTCGTACAGTACGCAGGTTTCAGCAAATTCCTTGGCAAAGTAAGCTGAATTTCGGTTCTGTATGACCTCACTGGGAAAACATTGCAGCAGCTCTTCAAAGCTTAACTCGGCAACCAGATTGTTTAGTATCTCTGAAAGATTTAAGAGTTCAAAAAACCATAGCAGGTATAAAAGAAACAGGCAGACCTGTTATATGCGATTTCCAATTTGGCAACATTTCCTGTTTGCTAAGTATCTTGCGTAGCAGCGACTCCCAATGCTTGGGTGTAAAGCCACAGGACTAAAAGTAGAATCTTTATATTATTACCGAAACAATTTATACTTATAAGGCTTTACTTACCTTGCCATATTGCCACAAATAGGTTGGACAAAAACTTATCATATAATTGATGGCCAAATTCTTGGGCAGTATTATGACCAGAAAACTGTCAGTGCCAATTAAATGCGGCGTCTTTTGTATAAAAGCCAAAAACTCGGTTATAATATCTCTATCCACCTTGCAAGACGCTAATAAGCTTTGTATCTTCAATGTTAACGTCAGTAGTTCATTATGCCAGGCGGTAAATCGTACCTCAAACTCGCCATCATCCTTGTTGGGATAGCTAAAGTCGCCACGCTCAAACGGTGGCAACCGATTCAAGTATTGTGGACGCTCCAGCAGGCAGGGTATGGGACGTATATATGCGTTAATATGTCGCTCATAATCCTCTCCTGTTAGCTTATAATCAGGTATATATGGCACATAAATGACTTTGCCAGCTAACACATCTGCTTTATTACGCACACTAGGTTTAGGACAATAGTTGGGCGCCATGCCCACCATATAGGCAATGCATTCCATGCGCAGATTTAAAAAATCTTCACGGCCAGCTTGTTGCTCCAAGTCGGCAGATTGCAAATCCGTGATGAGATCACTCAAAGCTTTTAGGCGACCCATGTACATGCGAAAAAGTATCTTCAAGCCCTTTAAATTAGTAACTGCCAGATCATCATCGGGCTGAGGTTGCGAAAGCGAGGGATTGGAACTACGCTTAAAAGGCGACTGTTGCTCCTGCAACTGATCGTAGACGATACGCTGCTGCCTGCCACCTACCGAAGCCGTAATGGAACGCTCATCATGCGCCGAACTGGCACAGGAGCTAGATTCTGCTCCTATAGAATTGGCCAGAGAATCGGCATCACGCTCGCTATGCAGCGAAGGCGCTCGTGAACTGCTGCACTCCTCATCGTAATCATCATCCAGCTGTGGTGGTGTCTGTGAGCGCACACCATGCGGCTGCAGTGTGGTACTCATATCAAAGAGATCATAGTAGTAGACTTGTAGTATATTAACAAACACCTTCTGCGAAGTTTGATAGCCCTTTTGGCCAATATGTGAGGCCATATAGTTAAGAAAGAGCTGCAACAGCACGTCCAGCGTTAGACTGTGTTCAATGCACAGTGCATGTATAAAGGCGTCGCTGATTGCCTCAATAAGCGCCGGCTGTTCGTTGGCCAGCAGTATGGTTTCACAAAAGTCAGAGAACGAAACAATCGTTGGATTGGGTGTAGATGCTGTTTGCTTCGATTTAGGCTGATTGCGACGTGAACGCTTTCGTGTACCTCGAGCAGACTGCTCCAGCTGCCGCTGCTGCTGATGGCGGTGCTTAAATAGCACTGTGGTATCATCGAAAAGCACATTCTTGTGTTTAATGAGCGCCGTTGCCAGGCTGTGACGGGTGGACTTGGAAATAATTTCCTGTGCCAACAAGTAATTGGACATGCGGCAAGCAGTGACAGCTAGCAGTAGATTCTCATCGGGCGAGCTGTCAAAGAAAGAAAAGTGATGTGAACAAATTTGAAATGCTGAGTTTACGATATTTATATAATTAGGGATTTTATACAAATAAAGCTAATTGGATACCGATAATGGTTGTATGCCATAAGAAGAAAGTATGTATTAATTACTCACAGCGTGTTCAAGTACTTTAAATAGTTGATTAATTCAGCGCCCATAGCATCTGCGACCACGGGTGAGCTTAGCATGATTTGTGGTATATCTGATGGTGCATGTTTAATAAACAAATTGAGAAATTCCAAGGATAAGGGCACCTGTGGGTAGCCTTGCTGTATAACACGAGCAGGGGTAAAATAAGGTCGCACAGTCTGATGCAGGTACGAGGATTTCAAGCGATCTGTGCCGAGTCCCAACAAAAACACCTTCACCGTATAAATGAGGCCAGCTAATTGAAAAGTTTCCACTGCTTGTTCGGCTTCAGTGATATCTCTTATGTAATTATTGTAGATATCTACAAGTTGAAGTTGACACATTTTATAGAAACCAATGGCCTGAAGATAAACTTCCTGCTTGGAGCAGCTGAAAAGTGATACAAGATGTTAGTTACTTGCGTTGTTTTCGTTGCCACAATGAAGCAGCGATCACTTACCGTATTGAAAAATCCGCCAGCTTGCGACAGTTGGTCATAAACATGGCTCTTAGCTTCTGTTCCCTTTCAACGCCCAGCCGTTCACCCTGCAGCGTTAAACTAAGCCTTAGCATGACGTGCGCCTCCTCCATAAGATCATAGAAATTTGAACTGCTAGCACTGCGATAGGACTCTGCAATGCCTTCCAAATCTTCTATAATATGCTCCACTCTGGGAATCTCCAAATTATACAAGGTCCACTCATTGATCACACACGACTGCGCTGCGCTGCTGCTACTTCTCATCAGACTGTTGTGCTTGGCCTTAGCCTCTGCCAACAATCTGGCTGCAATGTTGCGCTTTACTACCACAACTTCGCCTGTACTCCGCCGCTTTGACAGCTCCAGTGCAGCGTTGGTTATCAGCACGAGTTGATCCCGATTGAAGCAAACAAATTGCACATGCATAAAGGCAGCAAGTCCAACAACTGCAATTGCCGCATTAACATCCGGACTAGATTCTTCCGGAAACATGGCACTAATGCTGGGATACTCAAAGCGATTGTGAAAAAGCTTGTGTCCAATGCGCGAAGTGTGCGTTTCTACCGATTCCGACGTAATGGCATAGACAACATAATCATTAATATGCACCTGCAACACCGGCGCCGTAAACGAGTAACTAGCCACTGGCTTTTCATTCTCACTATACCATTTACCCTGCGCACTGAACTGATACAGATAGCCATCAACGCTGCTGGCCACCAGCAAGGCATAGCCCACACAGCGCTGATGCAACTTAGATTTCAATGTGCGTCGATTTGCGTGCTTGAACGTGGTCACTGCACTTGGTATTTGTTGATTTCCCATGTCATACTCATCATCATCCATATACTCATCGGACTGTTCGCTGCGCTGATAAATGGCTTTTAAATCCATGCAGCGCAATATGTCCAATATACGTGACTGTGGATCCGAGCTCTTCATGCAAATCTGCAATAGCTTACGTACATCGTACTGCACCGAAGCATCTTCGGTTGTGCCGGCAATACCACGTACATTCATTGCCTTGGCTTCATTAACCAGCTTGATTTTAATATCATTGGCGCGCGTTGGCGTTATAACTATTTCTTGATTATCATCCTGACCACGACCCGGCACGTTGTCACATTGATCCCACTGAGAACGCAGCTCAGGCTCAAATTCTCTGCCATAGGCAGAATTCACCAAGCGCGCTACATTGTAGTCCACAGGAGTACGGCCTGCCAGACCACCTGTATTGGATGCAGCCAAGGGTCGTGCGCTGCTAGAAGACTGCAGCGAATCGCTTTCACAACTGTGCTGACTACGCGTGGAAACTGCTGCGACACTTGCCTTGCTGCCCAAACTAAGTGATTCGGATAGCGGCTCATCACCACCTCCACCACCAGCTCCAGCATAATCATTATCCAATACGCTAACATCGGCAGTTGACTTGGCTAAGGCATCTACAACCTTAAATGCCACACAATAACGATGATTCAGGCAGGCAATGACATTCTCTGCCAGGCATAAACGCAGCGGCACAAAGTTCAACTGCACAAAGAACTTAAATGGCAAGAAGTCAATGAACGAAAACCGTGGCTGAGTATTTTCATGCACGCACTGTGTGTACTCGTACAAATAAATGCGATCCTTGCTGCTGACAATTACATTTCCAGATGTTTGACAACATTGTACCAGCTCGGGAGCACTACGTAGTGGCAGTTCAATGACATCGATGCTTTCAACTAGCGGCGCTTTGGGAGTGGTCATCGATGCAATGCGTATGGTAATAGGCAGCTCATTTAGTTTTGCATCGGGAAATTTCCAAAAGTTGGCATAAATGCGTACAAACATTTTCGTATCATCCTCGGAGCAGACAGTATTGCTATTGCTACTGGAGGTGCAGCTTATGCTGGTACTATTCGAGTGCACGGGACTGCCGGCCTGTTCCTTTTCCAAAGTGAGCAGATATTTTCCTAGAAATTAAGTGTATTGTTAGAGAGCTCTTATGTTTAAGGCAGAAAATCACACCGATGGAGACTTGCAATATTAAGATATCCACCTTTGTAGCCTGAATCTTAATCTCTTAATATCTCAAACCGTATTCAAAAACTTAAAATCTTTAAATTTCGTTTTGATTTTCTGCCTAAAAGTTTATTTTTATGAAACTTACCTGCTTCACAATAGATAAGCTGCACCACCTCGCCAACGGTGGCCAACGTGTATCTGACTGGCAAGCGCTCATCATTTGCAGTAGGCGGTTGCTGTGGCGCATCTGAGGCTGCTGTAGCATCCTCCTGGATGACTGTCTCCGGCTGCTTACTGCCAATATCATAGATCTCTATGAACTGCTCTGCACTGCTTATAGCAATACGATTGCCACCTATTAAAGTGGCTGATAGAATCTCGCCGTTTAAAGCAAAGGTTTGCTGCTTGGCAAAGTTGTACGCCTGAAGTATCTTTACCATGGCGGCAAGAGCTTCTTACTGTAAACGTACAAATAATTAAAATTTATATTAATTTTTTGGTCTTAATTGTGCAATGCGATACAACGCCCGAATGACTTCATCATCGTCTTGACTTCATCATGCGTTGAGCTACTGTATGCGAATGGTCTGTGAATCAGACGTTTGCTGGTTCTAACAGCTCTATTGCATATAAAATACCCCCAAATGTGACAGCAGCTATTGCTAAGTAGCACGAAGGGAATGCAAGGGACAAGGGGGTATATGTTGTTGGAATTTGTCAAGTGAATTTTAACATTGTGTGCCGCTTGACAGTGGATATAGAATGCCACAAGGGCCATTAGCATAATTGTGCTTAAATCAGTGGAGTGGACATTGTGACAAGAAGTAATAAGAGATAGGAAAAGTAGGGTACAGATACCCTATAAAAAGAGGAGTTGTATATGGCGCTACTCTTTTGTAAAGAAACTGTGCTGTGGCGTCGTTTTTTTAAATATTTTTTTACTTTGGGAGTTACATGTATCCAAAAATGAGCAAATTTAAATCCCTTAATGATTTTTAGGGCGGGTACAACTGTAGCATTCTGATAATTAATCATATAGGTGTATGTAGCCGGTAATAAAAAACTCTAAAGGGATTGAAGAAGTTGCCAATTCCACGTACCTTGGCAGCATATTCGCAGGAGATGGAGGTACCAGCGTGGATGTTGAGGCCAGAATCGGCAAAGCAAAATCAGTGTGTTTGCACAGCTTAGTAAAATCTGACTAAACTACGTATATTTCGCTCAAACGTTAAATCTGTTCTCTTCTACGGATGCGAAATTGGTTTACAACAGAGGATCTAACCCATAAGATTCAAGTCTTTATTAGAAGAACTCTGCAAAGAGAAGTTGAGGGTGAACTGAAGCTCTAGCTCACAACCGGGATTAATGGAAACAATTCGCTCCACTAGGAGTAACAGGACATAAGAAGAATGGTCGTATAGTGAAAAATATTTTAGCCGATACGAATATTATTTAAAGCATAGTAGAAAAACTTAAATATTTTAACTGTTGGATCTCTAGAACCATACGGCTGCAGCCGTTTATAGCACAGCATTAGGAAGTAATTTAAATTACTATCTTACAAATTTCAAAACAAAGTGTATGGACTCTCTGTAAGAGCATATGCGGAAATAAGTAAGCAGGCTTGGCTCAAGCTGATCAAATATCATGTATTTCCGCTGATAAAGATAGACTCGTTGTTAATTTATTTATGCAAACATATCTGGCAACGTTAAAATACTATTACTATAGGTCAGTTTTATTGCTTTTCACGATTTATAAGCCCAAAATAAATTGACCCCAAAATTGGGTCACAGAACAAAGCATGCATAGATACACGCAGCAAACAATAAATTTAACTGCCACTTGAATTGGGCTGGGCAAACAAAACTATGGAGGCCTAATGAAGCCATAACACGCTGCATACTAAATCAACAAAGAAAACAAAACTATTTAACAGATCTAAAAAAAAACGGAAGAACTGGAATTTGTTGTCCTAGGTATGGTTAAAGAAATTAAAGCTATGATTAAAGGTATGACGCACCCCCAAAGCGATTAAGTGCAAACATCATCAAGTTATGGGAAAGGTGTGTCAATGCCGGAAATAGCGTAAGGCACGATATACTAAGGGTTAAATGTTATTTTGGTAACATACTCACTCAGGTCTTAGGTCATAGCAAATCAATAAGGTATATAATAATGGGAGCATTAACCCAAATGAGCAGCCGAAGGAAGTGTGGTGGGGCAGGTTGCAACTTCGTAAAAATCAATAACACTTGCCAACTGATGGCTGGTTTATATAATAAGCCGCTTTGAGCATAGCATACACTATATTTAATAGCATATTATACTATAGCTATTTAAAATAATAATTATAAAAGTACAAAAGAATGCGGTTTTATTGTTTATTTAGTCACAGCACACACATGCACACACACCAATATAGTATATACAGCAAAGTGCGTTTACCTTTTCAGGTTTTATTTTAAACATATAAACATATAGACGCCATGTTTATATTAATTTTTTAAACATACACAAAACACAGTTAATTTATTACTTAACATTTAATTTGTTTTTATTTAACAAATTAGCCGCTGCCCATTTTTGCTTGTTTACATTTTTCGATAACGATTACGATTAACATGTTTTGGCATATCTACGGCATTGTCGTATTGCTGCAAAAATTTACAGGTATGGCAGCACTACAATTGCAAACACACTATTGCTCTCTTTCGCACACGTGTGAATTAAGCCGCTCAGCTGTGCCAACCTGTTTGCAAAAAAGGCGCGCAATTATGTGAAATTATTAAATAAAAATAAAAACAAAATTAAGCTTTACAAACTTTAAAATAATGTCTGCTGCCAGCAATAGCACACGCAGCTTTGTAAGCATGCAAAATAAATACGATCGTGTTGTGCTGCTGGTGGACATGGATTGTTTTTTCTGTCAAGTAGAGGTGAAACAGCAACCATCTTATAAAGACTTACCATTAGCTGTGGTGCAATATAATCCGTGGCGTGGTGGAGGCATTATAGCCGTAAACTATGCAGCACGCGCCAAAGGCGTCACGCGTCATATGCGCGGCGATGAAGCCAAGGAATTGTGCCCGGACATTATACTCTGCAAGGTGCCCAATATACGCGAAAAAGCAGATACCAGCAAGTATCGCGATGCGGGCAAAGAGGTGGCCAATGTGTTGCAGCGATTTACGCAGTTGCTGGAACGAGCCTCAGTAGATGAGGCCTACTTGGACATAACCGAGACGGTGAACAAGCGCATGGAGGAGCTGCAAAAGGTATAAAGTTGCACAACTTTATTTTCATTTAATTAATGAATGCTCTTACAGGGCTCGTTTGCCTTAAAGCCGCAGGAACTGGTCAACACACATGCCGTGGGCTACACCAATGTAGGTGATTATGTTAATAAAATAACCAAACGCTTTGCTGATCCCTACATTGATGATGAGCGCTTTCAACTGGCCTACGATCAAAACGATTTGCCTGCAGTGCGTCAAAGCGACATACGTCTGCTTATAGGTGCCTCCATAGCTGGTGAAGTACGTGCAGCGGTTAAGGCCGAAACTGGCTATGAGTGCTCTGCTGGCATAGCACACAACAAAATTTTGGCAAAACTAGCTGCTGGCATAAATAAACCCAATAAGCAAACTATCTTGCCGCTGGCGGAGATACCAGCACTGTTTGAGACGCTGCCTGTGGGTAAAATCAAAGGTTTGGGCGGCAAGTTTGGCGAGGATTTATGCGAGCGTTTAGGTGTTAAGTTTTTAGGCCAGTTGCTTAAGTATACCGAAGCAGAGCTGCAGCGCAAATTTGATGAAAAGAATGGGTAAATACGCATAACATTATAAACAATTTGTTTTTAAATTTATGCAATTAACGTCATTTATGAACAGCAACTGGCTGTATAACATGTGCCGTGGCATCGATCTGGAAGCCGTGACGCCACGTTTTTATTCCAAGAGTATTGGTTGCTGCAAAAAGTTTCCGGGTCGCAACAATATCACAGGCCTTAAAACCTTGACGCATTGGTTGAACGAGCTGGCTAGCGAAATGAACGATCGTCTGGAGAAGGATCTAGAGGAAAACAATCGCAAGGCTAAGCAAATGGTGGTTCAATATGTACAAGAGTTTGATGGCGAAGAAGTGGCCAGTTCACGCTCAGTTTCACTCAATCAATATGGTCAGGAGGCATTGGCCAAACTTGCGCTGGAACTGGTCAAAGGAAATACAAAAACTTTTCTACGTCCTGGCAGCGATACAGTGCTGAACAATGCCATAAAATTTCTGGGCATCAGCGTTGGCAAATTTGAGACAATAACAAGCGGACAAAGTAAGTTGCAGGAAATGTTTGCTAATCAGGCTGCCAAAAAGCGCAGAATAAGCGTTGAAGAAGGCGTTGCAGCCAAGTCGGAAGCAAAAGAAACTTTGTCACAGAAGCCCAAGCAAAGCGAAGAAAGTAAAATGAAAAGTTTCTTTGCAAACTATTTGCAAACAGCTAAAGACAATCTTAAACCAGAAACAATAGAAGCAACTGCAAACAATGCTGCTGATATTATAGAAGCAGCTGCAATCAAGCCTCTAGACACTATAGAACCAGCCAAGCCTGCCCAAACAGCGCAACAAAACTATATGGAGAAATATAAGGAAAAATTAAAAGAAGCCGCAAAAGCAAAGGGCATTGAGGAGACTTTAACACCGCCAGAGTCTAAGCCCAGTTTTTTTGCCAAGTATTTGCAGCAGCAACGCGAAATTGCTGAAGAACAAAAACTAGAAATAGAGCCACCTGAGTTTGCCGACACGCAAGAGCTGGCCGCCGAATTGGATGAGATTGAAGCTGCGCAAGAACTCAGCCAACAGGAGCAGCCATCAACGTCAAAACGCAAGCATTACAGTCCACCACCAAATCAGTCAAAAGCTGCAACTGATTATAAGGATACTTATGCGGAGTACGCAGTGCCGGAGCTAAATGCAGACTTACTAAGTATGATTAAATGCGAAAAATGTGGTGCTCAAATACCAGATGATGCCATGGCTTTGCAAATGCATCATGACCATCATTTTGCACAAGAGTTAAGCCGTCAAGTTCGTGCGGAGCAGCGTGAACAAATGCAACAGCAAAAATTAAATAGTTCACCCAAAGTTGTCTCGCCAAAAACTCAGACCAAAAAGCAGAAGAAAGCGTCCGGTAGTGCGCCTAAGCCAGTTAGCTCCGCTAATAGTATTACCAAGTTTTTGGCCGCAAAGCCGTTGGTTGAACCGGCGGAGAGTGATGTGCCAATGGAGCGCTGTACGGAATGTCAAACGTATATTAAATGCGTTGATATGCCGGAACATAAAGATTTTCATGTGGCCAAGCAATTGCAGCGCCAACTTAATCAATTGGAAGTGCGTACAGTGACTGTAAATAAGAAAACCTCTCCCGGGCACAGCAAGAAGCAGTTAAATGAAACACTGTCATCTGCTGGCCATAAGACCATAACAGAGTTTTTTTCGCAGGGAAAGTAAAAGGATTTGTATGGAGTTTGTTGATTTTATGGAAAAGAGACATGAAGTTAAGGTAGGAGTTATGAATCAGTATTATAATTTCACCCTAAAATGCTCATTCCTCATGTAGTCCTAATGCAATTAATCTCTAATTGTCTTAGCTTATGTATCCCTCTTTGTCCTTGCCTTTTCTCTTAAAGTTCCTAAGTTGGTGCGTCTGTTAAAAGTAAGTCTTCCAGCAATTAGCTGAAATATGTCATAACTCTTAAAGAAGCTATGCCCCAGATTTCTTATAAGACAAGCTTTATATTTTAAGTTTGAGGCCAAACTATTAATTAATTTTTAATCGATCGAGAAGATTGAATTAATGCTTCCTACCTTATACCAGTGCCATTTATTAAGAAATCTTGATTTCCGTTGAAACGGACAGTATTTTTTATGCCTGATCCTAATTCCGATTTCCATTTCACAAATAAAGAAGTGTAAATTTGACATCCGAATTGGGAACAGGCATAATTTGTTTTTTTTTTGTGTTAACTTTAAATAAATGTATTTAATAAAAAAAAGAACCAAAATTTGGGTTACAAAGTGTTTTTTTACTTGGAAAGTAGCAAAAGACTTTCAGTTTGTTCGGTTTCGGATACATGAGCTATAGTCACGATTTAAAACACAAAATAGATTCGTTTTTCGAAAGTTTATTCCACCTTTTTTGCAAAACCTAAAAGCTAAACAATTAATGTACGCAACAATTTTACAAGATTTTTTAAATGTTGGTCATGGTAACCGTCCTATTCATGCGGTTCAACTGTGATTTACAACTTGAAGTACTTGGTATAGTAATCACGGAAGAAAGTGTAGTCAAAGTGTCCGTAGTTGGTGTATCCCTTGTATTTATAGTAGGATTCCATGGTATCGTAGTGATAGATGTTGACATCCTTGAAGTACATGTTGGGCACAAAGAATTCGTACTCATCGATTTCACGATCGAAGGGATAGCCGAAGGGCAAATCATCAACATAGCGTGCACCGGATCCAATACCGCAGGAATAGGTATAGTCAAAGGTGGAGAACTGTTCGTGGGCGGGTTCCTTGTAGGGTGTAACAATGAAGAACATTTGCATAGGCATGCCCTTCTTCCAGCCCATGGGCAAGATAAGACGATCAGGGAAGCCGCAGTGTGGCTCGCTAATGTCCAGAGGGAAGTCGTATTTGCCATCGAAGGCCATCATAACATAGTAGTACAATTCAGAGTAGGTGGTGCGATCCTTGACGGTCCAGAAGAAGTCGTTGGAGTTGCGCTTGACAACATTGTTTCCTGAGACCACATCGTAGACAAACTCATCCAGTTCCAAGAAGTTAATGCGGTTCTCAGCCAATGAAATGACGCGGCCGAATTCATCAAACTTGGGTCCAATGAAGGAGCGAATGACAACCTTCTCGTCCTTATCAGATTCAATGGTATAGGTGTAGGTGAAGGGTTTGTGGTTCAAACGCATCTGGCGAGCATACAGAGACTTATCCCAGAAGAATTTGCCTTCTTCGAAGACCATCTTGTCGTTCAACAAATTGGTGACATCAAAGTCAACCAGATCGAAGTAGGTGACCAGATCGCTGACATCGACATGCTTCAGTGTAACACCAGGCAACAAGAGCTGCTCCTTGGTGTACTTGGGCAAATGATGCATGAATTGGAAGTAGACTTCGGCAATGTACTTGTAGAAGGTGTAGAACATAGGATCACGCATCATTGTCTCGAAGTTAACCATCACGTTGGGGTAGACCTCCATTTGGTAATAGTCGGCCTCGGCGAAGTACATATGGGCTAGCCTGTACCAGTACTGGTAGAAGATCTTGTCGAAGACATCAACGTTTCCTTGCAGCATGCCGCCAATGTACTCAATGGATTCGTATTTACGCAGATCAATAACATGGTCATCCTTGGTCTTGTAGTAGCCAGTCTCAATGATGTTGTGAATGCGAGTCATGAAGTCTGTAATGCGGTTCAGCATTTCGAAGTTGCCATAGGTTTCCATATCATAGTAGTTCTTGCGGTAGCTGTAGCCAATGCCATTGTAGTAGATCAGCTGAGGATCGTAGCCCATTTCGATTTGGTGATACCAAGAGAACTCTGGAATTTCGCCAAAGCCATGAGATAGACGCTCCATGTAGTAACGTGAGAGCAGCTGGTGAATATTATACAAGAACAATTCACCGCGACGATCGTTCTTCAGACCGAACTTTTCACCATCCAAGAAGTAAGCGTAGTCCATGTTTAGGTAGTACCAGTAAGCATTCCAGCCCAAATCCTCAGTGAAGTAAGACAATTTTGATTCCTCATTGTACACATCCAGGTCACGGCTGTAGTCAACTGGCATATAGAAGACCTTCGTGTGCTTCATATAGCCCAACCATTTGCTGTCTTGGTTGAATTCGTAGATGTTCTCACGCAGTATGAACTTAGTCTCAGGATAGAAGTTTTCACCCAGACCCATCAGTTTCCACCATTGCCACATCTTCCAGTCCTTCATGTAGACATAATCACCATATTGGTATTTGTTGCCATGAGTCTTATAGAACACATCCACATATTCCTTCTCATACATGTTCATCTTGGTGAAGGTTTCATAGTCGAATTTCTCAGCCTCATAGATGAATTTGCTATTGAAGAAGAACTGGGGGAAGATTTCGTAGATAGCGGGCAAAATCAGGCCATGGAAATCATCGCGATGAATGACAGCCAGAGTCAAGGCATAGACGAACATGCCCTCGTTGAAGTGCATGCGCGCAAAGGCCACATTATGCTTGAAGGTCTCGAAATCCTTGGCATAGTAGAAGAAATTGAACAGGCCACGTGCTTGCTTGCTGTGCGCCAGAACCAGCTCTCCAAAGAATTCACCCTTAGGCAGCAGAGCATGGCTCTTGTAGGCTTCGAAGAATTTCTTCATGTACATGTCATAGTGCTACAGCAGACATAAATCTTTTGATTAGTATGTTTGGGTTTGGAAGTGTTTTTTGTACTTACAGTATAGTGGGACTCATCAAAATAGAATTTATCGCCAAGCTTGATATATTCCTCGAACATCAGAGGATCCTCTACACGATAGACAATCTCGAACAGGAATTTCTGCTTCTCCAGGAATGTCTTGTCCGCAATTTTAACCTCATGGGTTTTGTGAAAGCTGGCCGCGGCGACCAGGCCCACACAGGCCAATAATGCTATGGCTAATTTCATGTTGATCAGTTTCGGTGATGCTGCTCCTGCTAGTGCTACTATGCGCTATGCCTTCAACTGCTCCGGATTAGATACACTAGGCTGAATCCAATACCTAAAGACTGTTGCTTTTCGTTGCTCAATTCAGTGCTTATATAGCCCCGGATTGCATTTCGACACAGCCCAAAATAGCGCAAAGGTGCTGCTGGGTTCAGCAAGTCACCTGAGTTTATCTCAGGTACTACAGCCAGCTGTTGTCAAGTTTAGTTCTTGCTCATCTGTGTCGCCAGTTTTGTTGGCTCTTATCAGCAAAGTCCCATGGCCAAGTGCAGATTAATGCATTCGATTTATGAAAAAAAAAAACGATTTCGGAATTTTCGGCTTTATACAATGTATGCTTATAATACCTACGAGTATATATAATATAGTATAACATAAATATAAGACGCATCTTCATTTGTTTACAAGTAACTTAGTCTAGTATTGCTTATTGTACTGATACTATTTGGCTGCTTTCTTCTCCTTGGGTAACTTTTTGACCTTGAGACCAATGGCCTCAGCCTCCTGCACTGTTGTGGGCAGTACAAGATTTGTGGTCTCTGGAAAGAATAGTGTTAGGGCGCCGCTTATGATTGCCGCGCCCGCAAAAAGCAGAGCAGGAGCATTTGTATAATACTTGGCCTGTAAATTGAAAAGTGCTTTAGCTAATTTAGGGTTAGGTTTTGTACTCTCACTTACCAATAGCGGCGTTTGTGGCGCTATCATGGAGCCAATTCTGCCCATCATGGAGCAAAAGCTTAACAAGCTGTTGCGCAAATTTGTTGGAAAGATTTCGGAGGCAAAGAAGTAGAGCACCTGGAAACTAGCTGTTATAGCTAATTTACCCACTAAAAAGAAGATTAACCGCCAAATATAGTGCTGATCAGTGGTAAACACAGAGCCCAGACAGCAAAGGCCACTGAATACCATAAGACCACTTAAAGAATAGCGTCTGCCAAAGCGATTCATAACCAGCAGTGGCAGCAAAAAACCGGGTATCTCCACCAAGGCTATAAAGGCAAAGTTGTTGTATTTATCGCCATCTAGCAGCACTACATTTAAACTGAGTCCATAGTAGATCAGCACATGCACAATCCAGCAAAAGGAACAATTGGCTATGCGCCATTTAAAGTTGCTAAAAGCTTCCTTAATGGGAAATTTGCTTTCCACTGATTGTTCAAGCTTATCACGATTGGCCAACACTAGCTTATCCAGCAGTGTTTCGGATAATTTGCGCTTATTAACCTTGGCGGCGCGTCTTAGAATGCCCTTGGCGCGTTCCTCCTTGCCTTGACTCAACAACCAGCGCACACTTTCGGGCAAAATCCAATAGTAGGCCAGCAGTATAAGCGATGGTCCATAGGCAATGCGCAGCAAAGTGCGCCAATCTGGAAAGGCTTTGGCGAACATGGCCAAGGCCACTTCACCCACGGCATAGAAGATGGTTATGACGCTGCAGGCCAGTACACGACGTTTGGGACCCACTAGCTCTACGCCTATGACAAAGCAAGTGCAGTACAAGGTGCTGCTTGACACATTGTCCAGAAACTCAAAGATGAGAAACCAGATGTAATTGGGTGAATAGGAACGCACAATGCCCAGCACTGCACCCATAATGCCGCCAAAGGCAATGCTAAAAACGCGTCCATAGCTGTAATTTAATAAAAATATTAAAGTAAAGGCATATTAAAAGCATATAGTACGAGGGTTGCTTTGTATGTTTCGGAAACAGCTAATCCTGGCTCTGCCAAAACGAATCTCTTAACCGCAATGTTGAGATTAACATATTTTTTGGTTCAGAACGCTTCAAGTACTTACTATTTATTTTTTTTCAGTCACTTAAATAATTTATGATCACTTTTGAGCGATTATTTTTTACAATCGTAAGGTGAAACCTAATTCTAGCGTAAATCACAGGCATTTTAAATAAGGTCATCCAAGCGAGCTTAACAACTAGAAAAATAATGAAAAAACAAAGGCACGTTTCGTTAAAAATTTATAATAAAGTCCTTACATTAATCTTTGACTCTAAAAATCAATCGACCGTATGAGTTTGCGAATTTGATCCAAATGCAACTAAAGCTTTACGGGGAAAAGCTCTTGGAAGCTAACTGTTGTCTGTTTCTTTGCGAGAACTGAAAATGAGGTCACTGTACCCTTAGAACCACGGAGTACTAAATTCTAACTGGTAACCAATTGATTGCCAAAGGTGTTCGTTGTAAAACAAAACTAAACAATTAGGGTATTCACGGTTGCTTTTCAGTTGAATAGTTGAGGATTTTTGCAATAAGAAAATGTATGTAAATTGGTCTTCTGGAATAACCATTTAAGAACATTTTTGTCTAAAATAAAAAATTACGGTATTTACGGTTTCTGTTGAGTTAAAATAACTCTCAACACAATTTTTTTCTCAACCCAGACTCTAATCTATTAGCTAATAACTGTTGAGTTGTCACTCCAAAATTTTTTTTTTTTTTTTAACAAATTTAAAACTAACAAGTTTAAACAAAACCGTTAAAGATGAAGCACAAACTAAACAGCTCAACTCAAAAAGGGCGTTCACGCTGCAGGCAGTTGACTTTTTGCGCAACTCCTCAACTCAGCTGCAATAGTGAATACCCCAAATTTACGTATTTTATAAAAAACATTAGCTCAAATTTGTTCGTATTTCTTAAGTAAACAATGCTTTCATTTTTCTCGGCATAAACAATTGATATATGCTTGCAATATTTGCAAATTAGTCATTCGAAAGTTATTGCATTTAAAAAAAAGTTGTAAAATTTCCTTCACTTGTACAAAAAACAATATTTTAATAATAAACAATAAAGTACTTGCCATTGGAAAATATTTTTTCAATCTATTCCAAAACATAAAAGCCAAATCTCGTCTACTTAAAAGTGCTACATACCGATCCGCCAAAAAACCGCCAATGGGTATGCCAAAAAATTGACCGAGATTATTTACGCTGCCCACAAGTGACAATTTCCACTCGTCATCACAATAAATGCCAAACTAAAAAAAAAATAAAAAAATAAAAAATTGTATGACGCTTTTAAAAAAATAAGGAAATCTTGAGTAAAGATCTTAAATATATAACAATAGTGTAATTCAGCATGTTATGAAAATGTTTTGCACTTAGTTTAGTGCAGTTGCCATAAATGTTGCTATTAAGTAAATTTATTTAAATTTATTTCCAGGCTCATTATTCACTTGAGATGAGCTTCTACTATAGCCATTTATGCTGCTGATATGATTGTGCTAATTTGTAATGCTATATCTTATCTAATCCGTTGATGTGTATGGCTAAACTTGGCGCCCCCACTTGGGCGCGTTTTCTATTGGGCAGTCCACTACACGCTCTGTACGCTGCATAAGTAGCTACTTAAGTAGTTTACTTGTGTCGTTCTTCAGCTTGTCTCAAATTATTAATTGACTGATAATAGCTGCCCTTGATTAAACAAGCGAAACTTAAATCCGCGCAGTGTATCGGCACTTGTGTAAACATAGTACCCTAGTACATGAGCCCCCTTACCATTAATGGAATTTTTTTTTTTGTTCATAATAAAACTAGCATATAGCTTTAAATAAATTAACTATAAATTTAAGCAACTGCTGGTAATATATGTTTATAAATAAGGCGCCCTCTTTTGGGCGCATAGACCACTGTTTAAGTGTTTGGTCCAGCCATTGCTACAGTGTATGGGCATTATGTGTCTAAGGAGCCCCCTTTGGGCCACTGTTTAAGTGTTTGGTACAGCCCATGCTATAGTGTATGAATATAATGTGTTTAGAGTTAAGGCGCCCCCTTTCGGGCGCATAGGCCACTTTACAATTGTTTGGTCAAGCCCATGCTATTGTGTATGAAGTTAAGGCGCCCCCTTTTGGGCGCATAGGCCACTGTTTGAGTAATTGGTCCAGCCCATGCTATAGTGTATGAATATAGTGTGTTTATAGTTCAGGTGCCCCCTTTTGGGCGCATAGGCCACTGTTTGAGTGTTTGGTACAGCCCATTCTATACGAACTTAGGAGCCCCTTTTGGGCGCATAGGCCACTGTTTTAGTGTTTGGTACAGCACATTCTATACGCACTTAGTAGCCCCTTTTGGGCGCAGACGCCACTGCTTAAACGTATGGTCCAGCCCATACTATAGTCTATGCCACACATATCAGTTGATTTATTTTAATCAAGGCCCGTGAAATGCATTCTATCAACTAGCTAGACAGGCCTTAACTGATAAGTTAGCAAATCATCTAGCAGCTAGTTGGATGTGTTTATACTTAATCAGCGCTAAGCGTAAAAGTTTATAAATTTTTGCACTTTGATACTCACGTCATTGGAAATGGTAACTTCTTTATCACGGAATATAAAATTATCGTGTGAACAACTTTCGATTTGATCGGTTTTATAATACTCAGCCAGACAAATATTTTGAGCCAAAGTTTGATTCCAATCAGTCAATTGTTCGTTTTCATAACGATTACATTTGTCCAGCTCTTTGTTTTTTTTGGGAATGCTAAACTCAGTCCAGGGCTCATCATATTGACTCGAGGCTGTATCACATTCTGTTATGTTACATCTGATTTTTTTAAGAGTTGTATGTTGAATGGAATTTGAACAACTAAGAAGAGACAGCTTTTACCTGTGCATTAGTGTGCCCGCAGTAAAGACATAGGTAACCGAGAACATGGCGTGAAACATCATGGGTAAACAGATAAGCAAAAAGATTATTAGCTGAAAGCGTCCAAATTGGCCAATATGTGAAAGTATGGCATCTAACGTAACATCTTCTGGATCGTTGGTGGTTGTTGTTGTGGCAACTGCTGTGGTTTGTTGTTGTTCTGCTGTTGGCGTCTTAGCCGGCGTTTGTGTTGCCACAGTTGCGACCATTTTGATTAGTATTTGATTTTTTTAAATAATAATGGAAAATTTGTGCACAATGGGTGTAAAACGTTTCACATTTAGTTTATTTATATGCGCGCTTTTCTTTTACTTATATACTATGTATATGAGTAGTTCTACGTATGCCGTTTGCCGTATGCAGCATTTATTTTTACATCCGAAAAACTTTAACGTTGTGCACGGCACTCAAACGCAAAACACACTGTGCCTGCCTACTCATGCTCAGCTCCTAAACTGACTTGGCCTGCGCCACTGGCCACCGTAGATCGTCGACGTCGTCGTCGTTGACGTCGTCTATAACAATTGCGTTCGGTATGTACACACAACCTAAAGCATGTTCGCTGGGAGCGTATTTCTCCCGCACTGAATGGGCCAAAATTTGCTCATGGCCTAATGAGTGATTTGTTTATAACTCTCAGTAGCCAATATAATTATTATGCATAATGTGCGTAGTTCCTGTTTCCCATATAAGCGTTATAACGCGTATGCGCCCCGTGTACCCATAATCAATATTTGCTGGCCAAAATCAGTTTTAACTTTATTATAATTTATAGTATAACTGATAGTCATACTTTTGTGCAGCATTATGGCAGCTGATAAGCCTATTTTATAGTTCTACGACAACTTGAAATTTCGGGCTAAGAGGTTGACACTTTATGGCTAGTGAAAGTTTATTTTAGCTTCTGACGGTTAACTTGATTGGGGGTATACAATGTATTTATTATGAAGTAGTTTCGTTTTGCTTACTATGTGATTTATCACGCTTAGGTCGCAGTTTCGGAACTATTCCTTAACCCTATGTGCACGTGCTAGTAGCGTGCAGCGTTTCCAAAATATTTATTTTAAGATATTTTAAGCATTTTTGTCACAATTTGGCAGCCTGCCAACTAGACATATATTTCATTATCATAAACGTGATCTAATACGATTTGTTTTTTCCAACACGCTTTCAATTGTTTTAATAACTTGTTGGCATTATTGTGTTACAGCTAAAAACTAGTTGGGCTTTAGTTTCCGGTACTATATATAATTCAATAAATATAATTGCACGTTAACAAAAAATTAGCATAATAAAGTTCGTTACGTATGCGAAAAAAAAACTTTATGCGAAAATTTTTTCTAGTCATAAAAGGTTGCACCTTGGCTCTGTAAAGTACAAAATTTAAAAAAACTAAAACTTGACGCATTTGTGAGAGTATTAAATTGTCAGACTCTAGTTTTATTTTAAATATATATTCCATATGGTTTTTATGCGCCTAATGATTTCCGCGTACTGCTGTAATTAGTCGCTAACAAATCGTGAAGATAATCGCAGTTCGTAATCAAATTGAAATTTCGATTAATTGCTAAACTTTTGTTTTTTTGAGTTCAATGCTTTCGCTCAAAATTCTCGTTTAGACTCTCTCTTAATTCGAATGTTCGCACTTACACTCTCACTCTCTGTTAACGCTTTGCTAACAGCTAAAAAACACATTGAGTGTTTTTGTTTTTTGTTTTTTGCGTTTATGTTTGATAACTAAATTTAGATGTCATGGCTCTTCATTGACAAGCGCGCCAGTTTATGAATGAGTTGAAGGTGTTCTGCTAGCCACCCGATCACTTTCGGACCCGCAACGAATTGGCAATACTATTTATGCCATATAGTATATAGTTTACTATGCGTATCAATTTTGATTTTTTTTATCATCAATTCATTTACAAGTACATTTATTATATGGACTTGACGTGCATTGCCACTTGAAACGCTTGTACAATGTGTCGTATACTCATTATCATTGTCGATGGCAACTTATTGTCGTATTTAGTTTACAGAGCGCTTTAATAGAGTGCTCGTACACAGAGTTGTTAACAAGACAATGGTGTCAATGAAACTTTGTTGATTTTAGCTACTCAGTAATTATATTTTAGTGCATAGGTATATATTTACAATTTGGGTCACTTAATTTTAGCATATGTGCAAAATGTTTGTTTTCGATAAGATTTTTTATTGATAAAAGATAAAAGATGTGTAAAGAGAACTTTGCATTCAAATTCATTACTGGATTCAATGTGAAAATATCGATATACGCAATCAATAGGAGGAGATCAAATAAGAATTGTCATCCTTAAAATTTTCAAAAATTAAGTTTTTAAAAGTAAGTTAATCAGCCGTGCTCCGGAAACCGAGAAATCCAAACCGAACAATTTTGTTCGGATTCGGTTTTGCGTGCTCCGGAATCCGAATTTTTTGTCGATAATTTCCTTTTTTATTTTCGATACATTTGTATATTTCCCTCATTTGTATCGGTAAATTCACATATGTTGTGGTGTAACCAGCTGACTGACTTTTGTTTAAAATTTGCAAATACATATTGCAAAAATGTCATTTATTTACTCAATTGCTAGTTTTGAAGCTAAGAGAAGGAATAAGTTTATGGAGAATCATATCCTACTCGCTGCTTTTGTGATTTCCCCTGCAATAAATATATGTATTTTTAAGCATTAAATTCTTTTGATTAAATATGTACTTAAATTCTGTTTGTTGGCGCGAAATTTTTGTTTGATACAAAACAGCTGACATGGCTGCCGCAGTCTTGCATCTTTTTATAAGTACATGTTGTTTACATTTAATTTTCATTAATATATTGCTAGTTTTTTCCTTTTTTGAATATTAAATTAAATAACACAATAATAGTATTACTTTAGCAACAATATTTATTGAAATTAAACAAGACTTAGCCAGTTTGTTACAAGGGAAATTTTCGGCCATGCGATATGCACACATACACAAACAAAATAAAAATTCGGTTTGGCTATGCATGCTAATTTTTGTGTTGAGTCAGAAAAAAATAATTAAAAGTAAATGTCAATAAATATTCAACTTAAAGTTAGCATAAATAGAATCTAAGAATATCAAAGAATATTTAAAAAATTATTTCAATATAAAATGCTTGCTTTTTTAATCCTATTTTGGCGATTCATTTAATTCCACATGCAACATACCATTCGGTTTCAAAGCACATGAAAAATTCGGTTTGGTGGGAACTGGAGCACCAAACATTCGGTTTCAAAACGAATCCGAATAAAACATGCGGATTCGGTTAAAAAGTTACACAAACTATTATTTTAAAATTTTTGTGAATGATTATTCTAAAATATTTCGTTAATATAAACCGTCATCTATCTTGAGGTTTTTTTTTAAGCATAATGTTGGTAATGTTGGTCTCTAATGCTTCAATCGTAGCTGGATTATCCACAAACACTTTAGACTTCACTTAGCCCCAAAGGAAAATGTCTAACGGTGTGATATCACACGATCTTGGTGGCCAATTCACCGGTCCGGAGCTTGAAATTAATTGTTCACCGAATTGGTGCCTCAATATGTCCATTGTTTCACGGGCTGTGTGGCAAGTAGCGCCGTCTTGTTGAAACTAAATTTCGTCGAGATCTCGGGTTGCAATTTCAGGTAGCAAATAATTCGTTATCATGATGCGATAACGGTCGCCATTGACGGTTACGGTCTGACCAGCGTAATTTTTGAAGAAATATGGACCGATGATTCCACCGGCGCATAAACTACGCGTTGGACGAGTTCTATTCGGTCGAGTGTCATCCAATAATGAATATTGGGTCTCAAATTTGTTGATGGTATGGCGAATAGTGGTCTCAGTAGGTCGATTATGGCGACCATAAAATGACCTAAGCGCGCGAAAAACATTCTTTACAGAATATATTCTATTCGTAATATAATTGTACGATTTGTAAACGTTGTTCGTTTACAGTCGGGTCTACACTATAAAGTTACTATAATATATCCTGTACTATACTAATTTTTCACTTTATTCTTCCGATTTTGACGCGTTTTAAAACAGTCGTCGAAAACGACACTAATATTGTTCTCTTTAATTTGTAACTTTCATCAAGGAAGAATTTGCATATTTTTGTCTACATTAGTTTTTATACTAATTTAAAAGACTAGCTTTTTACCCGATTACATTGATATTACTCCAAAAGGCTACAACTTTGTAAAAAATTATAACCTTTTTACATATGTTCATCTGTTCCCTCGTAACTTCTACCCCCTTGGTATCATTAAACACAGAAGATTTCGTTGAAAGCGTCATGATCATCCGCTGGTTAGACAAATTTAAAAAAAATCTCCACTCAGTGTCGGATCCACGGGAGGTTTTCGGGTCCGGACCCTCCCCCCCCCCCCCCCCCCCCCAAAAAAAAATAGAAAAATGGAATGAAAGTGTTGTACGAGCTCTGATATATACACTTTGAAGTGAAGAACCCCCCCAAGACCAAATCCTGGATCCGCACCTGTCTCTACTTAACAATAAATATATCAGGTTTTACTGAACTGATTTTGATCATTTTTTTGAACAACCACACATTTTTTTGTGTATAAACTGCCTCTTTAAATGCTTTTAAACGAAATTATAGCCCCAAAATAATTTAAAAACTAACCTGACCATGATCACTAACTATTGTTAGAATATATTGCTTTTTGGCATACATATATGTATTCACGATAATTCTCAGCATTTTAAGTGTGTATTAAATGGATTCAAATAGTATTAATTACTTATTCGTAAGTTGTTCGTTTAATAAACAATGAATATTGATTAGTTTGTACATAACAATTTCAGACGAAAATATTTTATTTTTTTATACTTTTTAGAGCGTAATTTTTTAGTAGTCGGGTTTTACCTAGTTTTGTGTACTTTTTTATTTTATTCACACTCAGTTTTATAAATAGCATCTATTAGATAAGTATTATACCTATATTCATACTATAGCTATTAGTTTTTAAGCTACCCGTTTGCCGTAAAACAATAAGTGGTCTGGTTTGAACGCAAAGTTCTATTGTCGGGGTAAGGGAACCAATACAAAACAACAGAATGCAAGTCCATAAATTTTATCTGTGAAAAACGGATCATTTTGGTAAGAAGGTTGGGGGCTTTCTTTCTAGGTCTTTGTCATAGTTAAAAAAAGCCGCTTATAGTACATATACCTATAACACAGGTCAACATGGTTTAGTTGTTTAAAAGCTAAGAGTCATTTCGCGTAGAATCCGAATCCGGGGTCAGAATTGGCCCATCACGTCAGCATTTGGCCGTTTTTCGGGTACATAACCTCAAATATCTCAAAATGCTGACCCCGGACTCGGATTCTACGTAGCAAACTACTTCGAAAATGAGCCTTAACTTTCCAACAACTGACATGATCCCGGTATTTGTAGACCTGTGTAATCAATGATTTATTTACACCTTATATATTGCATGCAAAATTAAAATGTCAATCTGTCAGTCCACATAATAGTATATAAATCAAATTCTAAACTAAGTGTGTGATAGTTTACTTAATACTTAATAATTAATTTCTATTTTAATCTAGTAATCTCTATCTCAAGCTTTCTTCTCTAGGTATTTTATCGTTCAAAATGATATTGGTATTTGTATTGAAAGTTACGACTTAGTAGCAAAGGAATACAAATAATAAACCATTATCTACATACATGCTTTGCTTCGAAGGTAAGTCTTTTAAGTCATAAATACCTTTTCTAAAAGCGTGTCTTTAGGTCTAAATGTCATTATATTTTATGCAAACATTTGCACGCTATTGGTTTTAGGCCCTCTTTTTGTAAAAGTTGGCTTACGTCATGGTACAATAAAAGCTTTTGCCTCTAGTCTTGCGATATATACTTGCCCTGTACTATTATGATGCCGAGCCAGCTAGATATCGGTTAGTATGCAAAAAATATTTTTGAGACCATTGAACGTTTTTGATCTATGGTATTTTTTAAAGATTTTTTAAACATTTAAAAAATTTTTAGCACATTCTGAAATATGTCATACTAACTAATTAAGGCTTAAACAAATCTGAATACTATATGTCATATGATCGACAGACTATATGGAACTAGTGGGCCGGTTGCAGTCGGGACATTCCCTTCTACTGTCCTTAATTTCCACAATTTGAATTCGGTATTAAGGCATTTTGAAGCATAAAATTAGCTTTAAAGAAAAAAATTATGTATACGCAATGTGGCCTTATTTGGGCGTCATAAGTAGGTGCAGTTCCAGGTTTCAGCTCTGTTAAAGCGTGTGTGTTTTTTCCAAAATTTGAATGAAGAATGGCCCAAAGTCCCAAAACAGAATTTTCTTGGATCAGAAAAAAAATTTTTTTTTTTCCTTTTTTTTTTTACAATCTGTCTTCAGACAATAAGTAAATTTACTAAATAATAATTAATAAAATAAAAGTATAATGTCGGAAGAATTGTATTCACATCTTTTTTGCTTCATTCCATTTTTGCTAAATTTTTAGGAAATATTTTAAGTATTACTATGCGAACTGTATTGTAATAATATGAATAAATTATTCTTATTTTACGAAAAAAAAACAGCATTTAAATATAAAAACACTTTGTTTTTCAATTTCAAAGTGTGTAATTTAAAACTATGAAACATTAAATAAAAACGTATACGCAATGTAGCCTTGCATGGGCAGTTAAAGTTGGGGTCGCCAGATCAATTAAAAATTTTGTGCAATTGTGCCTTGTTCAAACATTTAATGACTTTTTTTCCGAATAATTGGCAATTTGGCCTACGATCTTTTTTTTGCTATTTTTTATTTAGCTATCTAAAAGTTTTCAAGAAATATTCAAAGTAAGCGAACTGAATTATAATAATATAAAAAAATATATTTTTTTAATATAGCAATGTTTGAATATAAAAACACTTTTTTTTTTCGAAATTTCAGTGTCTTTGAGTCTTGAGACTAACAAAAAATTACGTATACGCAATGTAGTCTTGCATAGGCGGTATAAGTAGTCAGATCAATTAAAAAATTTTGTATAAATATTATGCGTACTATCATTATTTAATCCAAAAAGTTTCTCCACATTTTTTTCCTAAATATTTGTGAATTTAGCCCATTGTGCGATGTACTCAGTGTAAGAGTCTTTACATTCATCTTGCCTCCGTTCTCTCTCAATGCTAATCGCTATGATTATGTTTGAGTATTACCAAAGCTGCACTCACTCATTCGTATTGAGTGTGAATATATTAATTGTTGTTATGAGTACATTCAAGCATACCTAGTACTTGGTACTTACCCAACGAGCCTCATACCGAAAATTATTAAAAACCTCTCCCTTTTTCAAAAAAATACGCATTAGTTGTTGTTTTGAATATATCTAAACACATACCTTTATTTAATTTGAATTCAAAAATTGTGTTAAATTCTGGTATTTTTTTTTTTGTTTGTTTTGTTTTGTTTTCAATTTGTTTTTATTTTTCTTGTGGTACATATCCATTTATTTGAATTACGCATTTGACACCCATACATAGAAAGAATCTTAACGATCATGTGTTGTTGTTGTTGATGTTGTTGTTGTTATGTTTATGTATCTAGTACATAGTGTATATATGTATTTTTTAGTGTCTCGTTTAAGTTATTCACTTTTGCTGGATTGAAGAAAATAGTTGACTCAAAAAACATTTATTTTTAACGCAACACATTTATTAAATTTTTTTTCTTGTTTTTTATCATTGTGTTTTTTTTTTTCAATTTGTTTAAAGTTGCAAATTTTTTTATTTGTGTAAGTATGATATGGTATAATGCGGTATGATGTGTAACTGTTGATTAACTAAATTAATATGTTTATTATTTTTTTTTTTGCATTAACGAAATATTGTATTTTGTGGGTATAAGTCTGGTATATTTATGTATGTATGTATATATAAATGTATATATATATGTATTGTATATATGAGCTGTATGTTAATAAATACATATGTTGTATGTATATACCGTTAGTAATAATCGTAATAATAATAATAATTTTATAATAATAATAATCATTTCATCATTTTTAAATAAGTTTTTTTCTTAATAGCTGCGACTTTTCCCCATTTTAAATCTATAAATTCAATTATAATGCACTTAACTTTGTGTGTTTTTTTTTTATGCATAATGTTTTTTTTTTATTGCACATAACTTGTTTTTTATTTTTTAACATATATGCGATGTATGTGTGTGTGTTTGTGAGCTGGTATGTCTGTGTTTGTATGTATTATGTGTTTGCACTATGACAAATTGTGCATAACACACACACTTAATTTTTTTTTTGTATTCAGTTTTAATATATTTATATGTAAATATTTTTTAAATATAATTTATATTGAATTGTAAATATGTTGTAAATAATGTTTGCTTTTTTTTTTGTTTGTTTGTTTATTATTAATCATTTTTTTATGTTTATCATTTCTTGCTTGTACATTTAGCCATTTAGTTTTAATGTTTATTTTTATTTTTGTTTGTATTCTGGTGACTTGTATATGGTTGTTTATGTGCTTAACGTTTTGTTTATGATAGCATGTGTATAAAGCCTGAAGTTAGTTATGATTTGGGTTTTGAGTTTTAAAAGCTGTCTAAAAAAAAGTAGCACAACTTTAAAAAAAAAAAAAGAACGAAAAAAAGGCTGCTTTTGTTATAAATTTATTTATATAGCAGTGTACAAAATTTTGTTTAGGTCCATAAATGGTTTTTGTTTTTTTAAAGAGTTTAAAGTAATGCTAAAATCAGATTTGGTGGACTATGGGATTCATCATCCAAAGACGATGGGTAAGATGTATTTATCGATTTACAGCGAAACTGTTTTTCGAAAAAATGTATCGATAATTTTTTGTAAACTAAAAAAATCTTCATTCAACTTTCTTTTTTAATAATTTTATTACATTTCCCAACTTGCAGTGCAGTTGAACTCACGATTCAACAATCAGAAGGTCACACAGTACGCAGGTACGTCTCTCTGAAAAAGAGCGCACAGGTTCAACTGTTGTATGACAGCTATATGAAATAGTGGGCCAATTTTGATCAAACTTCACATAATTGTGTCGACTAATATTAAGCACGCAAAAACACATGTTAAATTTATTTTTATTTTTGAAAATATCTCAACCAAATGCATGCCAGCTGTATTTTGTTTTAGTCTAAACAATTGTAAAAAGTTTGATCATAATTGGAACACTATTTCATATAGCTGCCATACAGAATTGAACCAGTTTTCTATGCAGCCAAGCCTGCGTTTCGGCGTAACCTTGCTAAATTCATTGCATTATGAGTTGAACTCATCTCGTCAGCTGTCTGAGCTAGTGCGTTGAAAAGTTCTAAGCATTACAAGGCAGCCCCTGAAGGTATGCACTTGTTTTGTTTTAAATTTTAAATGCCAACTTTTTTCTGCACCACATAAAGATACCATTCTATATATTTTTTTATGTAAAATTTGAATATAAACAAGTTTCTTAACTTAAGCACAGATTGATATATTTTTAGAATGTTTTTAAAGCTATTTCAACAAAGTAACAAGATGAGGTCAAACAGACTGCGGATTCGGATAAACTTTTTTTAGGGCTCCAATCTCCAGAACAAAATTTG
Source organism: Chymomyza fuscimana (assembly GCA_949987675.1). NCBI lineage: Eukaryota > Metazoa > Arthropoda > Insecta > Diptera > Drosophilidae > Chymomyza > Chymomyza fuscimana. The sequence continues at coordinate 13,599,758 of OX465089.1, forward strand.
TTGCATCTATATCGAATCTGCTCAGAGGCAGCCTTCTTCGATTTTTTGTTTTGTGCACCTGCGTAGTTTTTCGCTTGAATTTTTCTAAAAAATTTTGATACTTTTTAAAAATACCTTTTAGCTAAAGTACCAGAAAAACTCAAAAATCCCATGCTCATAAGGAGCTGATGCTGGAGCTGTCATGCTCTTTGTTTGTCTATGCAGTGTAGTTACAGTTTCATTTGTTTTCAAGTTTTCTTTTTTTTTTCTTTTATTTATTTAAGTTTTTTTACCACACATTTAAGAATTAATTAGATATTATTGTTGTACACAGATAAACAAGATAAATTTCACTTATTTATTTAGTTTAATTTTATTGAAATACCCTTTTATGTGTTGTTGTTGCTTTGTTTTTTTTTAGGTTATGTTTAAATATGCATAATCTAAACGTATTTTCAGTGCTGCCTTTCAAAACATCCTGGTGCTGATGCTTTTGCAAACTTTTTTTTTAAATTTCTACTTCCTATAATTTTTCATGTATTTGTATACTTCCCTACTTCCGCTTCTGAGCTGTGCACAAAACAAAGTCTATCCTTTAACTCTTGTACTACAAGCTGTACTACAACTACATGTTGCCGATTTTTTGGTTTTTTTTTTATACTACATAACATGTTCTTTTTATGTTTTTGAAGTTCTGGGATTTGCTTTATACACATCCAAAACTAAATGTTGTTTTTTTTTTAGTGCATTTTGCTTGATTCTTCTATTTTTGCCATTTTATTATATAAATTTTTTGCTTTTTATCCAAAAATTGGTGGTTCTGAAACCAACTGTGTTTTTTTTATGTTACCCATTTATGCCAAAAAATTTTTTAATTTAAAACTAAAACTTGAAACATTTTTGCAAATATTATTTGCACTAAAAATTGGCACTAATTTTTGTTTTTAATTTTTTATACAACAACGCATAACAACGCAAATATTTTTACGATTTTTGTTTTAATATGGCTTAAATATATTTTTCAAAAAGATTTTAGGCATTGTAAACGTTTCTTTTTTTATATATATATATTATTTTATTATTATAGTAATTGTTGATGCCTTTGTTTAATTTACTTATTGAAGCTCTAGTTATATGATTGCCTTGCAGTTTTCTTCAACTTGTAAATATTTTGTGTCAAACTTGTTATTATTATTTGTATTAGTTATTTACTATGCTTTGCCTTGTTTAAATTAAAAATAGTATTAAATATGTAACTAAGCAGACACAAAAACGAAAGACACCTAAAAGTATGCTACAATTTTTTTTATTCAAATCATTGGGTGTGTGCCAGAAATCTTTAGACGTCAAAAAATTGACGTATTGTATACGAATCGAAATTCGATTAAAGAAGATATCTTCAAACTGTTAGATTTCTAGCACACCTTTTTATGTCAAATTTTTTAATAAAAATTGATCTTTTGAAGCTGCTCTGTTCGGAACTGACATATATTTGGCATAAATTTAAAAATTTGCAAAATATTTCTTTTCGATAGCTTTTATCGTAGATACACAAATTCTCGCTCGATCTTTTTTGGCAACATATTTGGCAATAAGTTTCGGAATTTTATTAATCTCCACAGTAACACGACTATTTAGTATCAAATACGCTTAATGTTTCCAAATATTTCCACTGATTATTCCTATTCGGGCAATTCAAGAATATTCTACACAAAAAAAAGATGCCAGGGCCAAAAGCTTCTATTATAGACTTTACATGAACTTAAGGAGATGAGCCTAACAACGACCAACAGCTTTTGGATTACATATTAAATATTCAAATTTCGCTAGAAAAACATTTCTGGATCTACGAAGTGTTTCTATAATCCCGACTTTTTAAAGTAAATTTTACATAAAAAAAATTTCAAAAATCCTGCCCAATGAAAAAATAGCCCTGAACCTATCCAAGTTTCAGGCAGTGCTATACCCGCTAAGGAAAAAGAAATCACCCGCCGTATGGCTGCGCAGCCAAACTTTCAAAATAAAGTTTTGGAGTCACATGGGATAGACGTCTGGCTTTTAGAGCATATATAGACAAAATCCTAAATGTTCAAAATATATTGGTTTTAGCCCACTCTCACTATGCTGCGAGCTCTACTGCCCGGAGGTACTCCATATAGATCTGAGATCTGATACGGCGGCTCATACAAATCGATTCAGACGTTTCAAAATAAGATCTTGCTGCTTATCACTGCATGAGCATGGTAGGTAAAAAATTAGAGCTTGTGGCATAAACTCAGAATGGAGACCATAGACCCCCATATCAATAAACACACTAAGGCACCAAAATAGGCTGACAAAAGGGCTTCTAGATGAACATATAATCAAGATTGTAAAAACAAGAACCTAGCTCACCATACAAAAGCAAAACAATGCAAGAAAACCGACGTAGAGGAGGCCCTGACCCGTATGACGGCTCTTGCTGCTTGGACTGGATAGGCGATGTCATACATTTAGACTTTTGCAATACATAAAAAAGTATTTTTGAATAATTTCACGATTTCACGTTTGTTGACTCCTCAGAATCTCAAAATATTAAAGAAAATCTAGCTTTGAACCAAAATCTTTTTCCTATAGCTTTTCAGTTCAGTTTTAATCTTAAAGTTTGCCGCGATCCGTTCTGAAATTATTGGCCGTGTTTTGGAAAACGAAAACGAACAATTTTATTCGGATTCGTTTTTGCGTGCTCCGCAAAACGATTTTTTTGTTGTCGATAACTTCGCATAGTAGTTAACAAAAGTTTTTTTTTTTAGAAAACGAAAACGAACAATTTAATTCGGATTCGCTTTTGCGTGCTCCGGAAAACGAATGTTTTGTTGTCGATATTAGTTAACTAAAGTAACAGAACATCTATCAGTTATCAAATTTTTTTTTCAATAAACACCAAAATTTGTCCATTCCAAACAGTTTTTAAAGCATTTTTCTATGTTTTGCTTAGTTCTAAAAATATAATTTATAAATAACTATAATTGCTTTTTGGTTTTTAAGCATATCCTAACATGAACGTCGCGTTTTAATCAAACATACAAAAAAAATGTTCTACAAAGTTTTTCCAAGTCTTTTGCGCCTTTGTACCGCTTCCCTTTTCACACAATGCTTTATCAACTTTTATCACCTATTTCTTTACGGCATGTTTTAAAAATCTTAAACAATTAATTAAATCCATGCTATAGATTTGGCACAATACGTTCGAAAACTCCAACACAAAAAACAGTGAGTCAAAATATTATATTTATGCCTAAATACTGGCTGCATTAACTTGTTTTTTGGTCTAAATATTTTTTTGGTTTTTTTTTTTTTCAATTAACACACGCACATATAGATTTGGGTTTATTTTTTTACATTTAGTATATTTTGTTTTTAAATAAGCTCCTTTAATATGATGCGGTAGCTAGCTGACAAAAGCTGTTTGCTTTGAAATGAAATTGCATAGTTTAATTTGCATAATGCTGAAATTCGTATAATTCCTATGTATTGTTCCCCCCAAAAAAAAGCGCAAATTTATTTTGTATTGTTTTTGTAGCTGTTTAAAAACATTATATAAATTTTTGCTTTTTTTGTTTTTAAGTTTTGGCCTGTTTTGTAGGATCTTCTGTACTTTGGCACACTTTCAAGAAATACTTTTTTTGTGTGTGTTTTTTTTTTGTTTTGACACTAACTGGGGTACTTTTAAGAGTAAATCTCTTTAGTTTTTGTTTCTTTTGTTTTTTTTTTTTTTTTACATAATTTAATCTTATATTTAAAATACAAGTTGATCCCAATTGTTCAGTTTTATCAATTTTACGCTGCATTTTTCAATCTTTTCTTCTTCTTACTATTCAGATGATAAACTTATATGCTAATCAACTTTTTCACTTTTTATCCGTTTATCCGTTTATCCGTATTTCTGTGTAAGAAATGCAATTGTCTTCTTCTTAGTGACTCATTTACTTATAATACACATTTACTACACATATACAAACACACACACATATAAGTATATAATGATGTTTATTTAAATTCAGTTTACCTTAAATACATAAAGTTTAAATGTTTACGCACGTTTCTATGCGACACACCTTTGACTACTCTAGCGCTAGGGTTGCCAGCCCATCTAAATGTTTGTTCTCTTCTTCTGCTTTTTAGTGATATTGTCTGTTTTATGAACATGTTTAGAGTGTGTGCATCATGCTATGTATATATAGTTTAACCTTTGCTCTATGTATATATATGTACTCGTAAGTATATACATATATAATATTTTTTTCTTTTTTTTTTGAGAAACCTTAGCTGTTTCGTATATGTATGCATGTATTTATTGGCAATTGCCTGCACTGCTTGCACTGCTTGCTTATGTGTGCTATTTTTCATCTATTATACCGATTGCTTTGATGAATTTGGAATACACGTAGTTATTTTCTTGTATCTTCACTTTGTTTATGTGAACAATACGGTAATGTGGCCTTTAAAAAGTTAATAATACATACTATGTTGGACTTGTTTACACTACATATGTATATGAATCTTGAGAATTGTATAAAATTGAAAGTTTAGAAAAAAAAACCATGTTTCGGAAGAAATATAGTTTAAATAAGTTAAAAGAAATCTTCTTATGTATTTACATTGCCAAGACAGTTTTTTTCGGAAAGAATTTATTTTCAGTTATTTTGTATATGCTCTCTGCCGTTGCACTCTCTAAGAGCTAGTCAACCCTATTAACGGTGTTTTCTGCATTTTTAAACGATATGGGATTCGTTATAATCGCCAAAAAAAGCGACTGAAGATAGTTGTTTGTATTCTCTATAACGTGACGTTGGAAATATAGTATTTAGGTATTTATTAAAAAGATGCAAAGATGCTCGTTTTTGTACCCTGTAACGAAATTTACATACATATGTAACAGGCAAAATATGCCGGGATACACCCCATAAAGTACATACACATATTCTTGATAAAAATGAACAGCCGAGTCGATATAGCCAGGTCTGTTTGTCCGTCTGTATGAGCAAAAGGATCTTAGAGACTACAAGAGAGCCCAAATTTTTCCAAATTATCTGAATGCCGATCAAGTAAAGGGTCATCAATCTTGAGTTTTTTTTTTTAAATAAAAAAAAAAAACAAAAATTTCAAATGAATTGGAAAATCTTTATTATCAATTGAAGTTCACTTTAAAAAAAAAAATCCTTTCAAATGTTGCCCGCAACTGCACCGTAGCCCGTCCAAGCGGAGGTTCCCATAAACTACGCGCTGGACGGGGTGTATTCGGTCGAGTGTCATCCAATAATGAATATTGAGTCTCAAATTTGTTGATGGTATGGCGAATAGTGGTCTCAGTAGGTCGATTATGGCGACTATAAAATGGGCTAAGCGCGCGAAAAACATTCTTTACAGAACGCGAATTTTCGTAATAGAATTGTACAATATGTAAACGTTGTTCGGGTATAAGTTTTTCCATGATGAAATGGCATTGAAAACTGAATAAAAAACACATGGCAACTTGACAGTACCCACGCGCGGCTTTTCAAAAAAAAACGTTATTGAAAAAAAAACCTCAAGATTGATGACCCTTTATATTAATTCATATCGATATCTTGTTCCGTTCCCCCACAGAAAAATTTCACGGTTTACGCCCACAGTATATAATCTGCCGGGTCAAAATTTAACGCAGTTATGCAACTTTATACTAAGAATAGTATTTTTTAAAATTCCAAAACATGTTGACTTTTTTAGCACACTCCCCTATAAATCTATTTGTAAAACTTTTTGCGAAGAATCTAGTTTCTTGTAGACTAAAATATAAAAATTCTTCTTTTTTTTACTATTTACTCCGAAACCTTTCTATATAGCAAGTCAAGACGCCATATACCTTTCCCATTTCATTACCAGAGTTTTATTCAAATCCGCTAGGAACTTTGGAAGACATTGAAGATACTTTGAAAACTGTATGAACTGCTTTGGGACCGGGTATTTTAGAGTACGTAGCATTTCAAATTTTTAGAAATTATGGAAAGTGCCGGCAGACACACAATTTGTTTTGCTCGCAAAATAATTGCAATATTTTTTCCAAAGCGTTTTTTGATGCTGCGTACTGACCTCAAAGAAGAGGACCAAAAAAAAGAATTGCGTTAGTGTAATATCATTGAATGATTCTAAAAGAATCTTCACTGATGATGGATACCTAGACAACCAGCACTTGAAGAAGTATACTGCCAGAGCGTCCTATACTGACATAGGGGCTTAAGATTTAAGCGCATACATGAGAAATTTCATTTTATTTTTATTTATTTAATTTGTTTTGTTTTTTGTGGAAAATTTTGTAAGTTCTCTTTGGGTAAGACTAAAGCTTATTTAACGCTTTGACGATTTGCACAAAAGTATAGCTTGAAAAATTAACATCACGATAAAGAATAATGCTACCTGATTTTTGTTTCAATTTGACCTGCAAAACTAATCAAGCATCAGCTACTTTAAGATTCTCTGCTGTTTTTCAAAAACTCAACATTTCGAATCTCACTTCGCTTTAGATTCTTATATTTTTGAAAATAAATGCATAAAGCTCTCGAAGTTCATTTGAGTCTCAAGGCCAGTACGCAGCACCGCCGAGAAAGTTTTAAGCGCCAAGTTATTTCTCGCTGTTACGCAACCAAACAGTGCTGCCCATAATTAATGATACCATGAGTGCTGTCCATCTTTTTGGACACTTAACGCTAGATGGCGCCAGCATTAAATTAATTTAAGACTGCAAAACACCTGTGAGTATTAGAAAATTTGGCTGACAATATAATTTCTTCCTATGCAAATGCTGAAGTTTTCAGTGGGCCACAAGTTTGACCCTATTTTTAAGGCAAATATAATTTATTTGCTCGCAAAGACATTTTAAAAGTATTCTTTCTATTTCTTAAACAAGTTGGCCATCAAAGTATTTTACAATTAACACATGACTCATATTACACTTGCAAAACATACGCATAAACAAATCCCTCACAATTAAATATGTTAAAACTAAAATCTCATCAAATTTTCACGTTTCATTCATCATTGTATTTAATTTTGCTATGTATTAGTAGATCATGTTCTACGGCTTAGAGTTTGCTTAGTATTTCTCAGTTTGTTTGCTAGACACCAATTTTATTTTATAAATTTGTTTGTTTGTTTTTTTTTAAGCCCGATTTTTAAGTTTAAGTTTCACTTCATTTGCAAAATGAGCTGCCATTTGACTTTTGCCTAAATTAAAACTTTGTTTTTATCATTTTGTTTACATTTTTTTTTTTTTTGGATATTAAATAAGAATATCTAAAATACCTTAAGACGTAGCTTCTTTTGTTTATAAATACGTTTTTTTTGTTTTTTAATTTTTTACTACATTTGCATTTAACAAGTTTTTGTTTTTTTAATCAATTAATCAATGCATTTTGCAATGTGCCTTAAATGCTTAATTTTTTTTTTTTTTTGTTGTATATTTTTAATAAGTTTTTGCTTAAGTTGTAGAGTTTTCGACATTTATTGTAAAAATGTGAGCAAATACATTCAAGTGATTTGTAATTACACTGAGAGAAACATTCATGTGTGTGTTTATATAATTTGTTTATTTGTATATAGCTTATATGCTGTTTTTATTTTTCGGTGTTTGTTGTTTTGTTTGGTTTGACGTCTTCCAGCTAACTGTAGCTAACTTTTTTTTTATTATTTTTAAATTAAAACTATTTTAATTTTTTTTTAATTAATCGGGCAACTCTACTGCACTGGTTGTTGTGTGTGTGTGTGTGTGTTTTCTTTTTTAACGTTTTAGTTTTGAGCAGTTATTGGTTATGTAAACAACTCGAACAACTGTCTCAAAAAGGGATAAGTTCATTTATGTCGAAAGGTAAGAGCGGAAAGCTTTACAATTACATAATAATATTATACAAGATCTGTGTGCATACTATGCTGGTAGACACACGTTGAAATAGGAAAATCTTGGGAAATGTTTTTAAATTGGAAAACTCACATGCCATTTTTTGCTAATATGCTTATGTAATTGAGTTTTTTTTTTTTTTTTTGTTTTCGGGGAAAGAAGAAATTTGCTTGGTTTGGTTTTTAAGGCACCATTAAAATTGCTTTTCTTACACGTATTTTTCCTTTGCAAATTTACAAGTTTTTAACAAATAAAATACATTTAATATTTAATAATTACACATACACACATATTAATAAAAATTTCTTGAAATCTCTTTGAGCTATATTAAATGTAGTATTAATGTACACATAATTTATTTATCCCTTTTTACAACTATGTTGACCCGCTTCGACATTGCTCTTGAGCTGGTTCTAGCCTCGAACTAGAACGCTTAGCTGCTTTCTTTTTATTTATTTTTTAATATTTTTTATTTTTTTTTTTTTTGTTATTTGTTTGTAACTTTTGCAAAAAATTTACTAAATATTTCAAATACATTTAAATACAAGTGTACATAATAATAATTTGTTTAATACATGTATATTTATATATAGATATATATAATTTATTTATATATAGATATACGCTTGTGTTTGTTTTTTTTTTTTTTTTTTTATTAAGTTAAATTTGCATTTAACATTTGTTTCAAAAATGATTGCTTCAAATTGTTTGTCATCAGCGAAATATTTGTCTCTTAAATCACGAAATAGTTTCGCTTGATATTTTTTTTTTACCACCATCTCCACAGTGCGTTGCAAATTTGCTTGATCCACTTTTTTAACTTTGTTTAATGCTATATATTTTTTTTTAAATATTTAATTTTAATCATATTTATGTGTCTTAGCTAACAGTTTTTATATGCACTTGCTTTACTCATTTTTTTTATTTTTTATTAACAATTTCCTGTAATCAAGTTTTGTTTCATAAGTTTTTTTTTTGTTATAATGCATGTCAGAATGTTAAAAAAAAATCGGAAAAAATTAATATATCGGCAAAAGTAAAAAAGTTTTAAATAATTTAGCTAAACGCATGTTTTCAAAAATTAAACAGTGTGTACATATTCATTTGTAAAACTACGTATTTATTATGATTTGTGTGCTGTAGATATGTTTGCCTTTATATGTCTGTTATTGGTTCGTGTTTTTTTGTTGCTAACAGAATAAATTTTCATTTACTTTTGTTTTTTTTTTATGTTATGGATATGTTTTTTTTTTTGTTTTTTTGTATATATTTTGTTATAATACTAAATAATTAATTTGCAATAATAAAATTTGACACAATTTGCCCAAATTTCACCTCACTGGTTGTTGTCCTGGCTAAAGCCTTTGACACGCATGAATTTTTTTTAAGTATTATTTATTAATTAATTTAAATATGTAAATTTGTTTATTTGTCGTATGTGTATGTATGTGTGTGTGTGCATTAAAACTATTTTTTATATTATATTATGTTTGCTGTGGCCTAAAAAAGTATTTTGCTTTTGTTAGTTGCCACTTAATTAAAATTTGTTTTGCTTTTTACTGCCCAGCCTAAAAACTAAATTCAAATAAAAATTAATTTAATTATGTAATTTTAACATTGAAAATCAGTTTATTTTGTTGTTGTTTTTCTTTTGTTTTTGCGTATAAATTTAACAGCTAATAAATAAAATTGTATACTTTAATTTAAGCATAATTGTTATATAATTAAATCCATAATAGTATTATTTTGGCGCGCTTTAAACGCGCATTCGAAAAAAAGTCTTTTAAATCGCCGCAAAGTGCTTAAAAATTATTATTGTAACTTGAATTTATTTTTTTTTATTTTCACTATATTAAGTTAATAAAATGTTTTGCTAAAAATCAAAATAATTAACAATTTTCATATGTGTACGTTTTTTTGTTTTGTTTTTATGACAAAAATCTAAATTTTGGCTTCAATGTTACAATCAGTTTGTTTTTTTTTAGTTTTAACTACCAATATTTTGTTTAAAACTAATTTCGAAAAGTAAAAATCATAATTAATTATAATTAATCCACAATATTTCTATATGGAGTTACAAAAACAGAATCAATTTTGCACATCAGTCTAAACATATTCAAAAATCACAAATACAATTTCGATAACAATTACAATAATAAAAATAATAATAAAAATTAAATTAAAAATTAGTTTCATTTTTCAGCATGTCAAATATGCAATCGTCAGTTAATTATGTATGTATGTTTATACTTAAAAAACAACTAACGCAATAAAAAATTTGTTGTAAATGTTGTGAAAAATTAAGAAATAAATTTTTGTATATAATGTTTTTAATGCAATTTGAAATAAATTAAAATTTGTAAATTTTTTTTTAGTAATTTTGTCTCTGCTTGCTTTATTTGCTTTTAAGGTTTTGTATTTTTATTTTATGCTTAAATTTTTGTATGTATTTTTTTTGTTGTTGTTTTTTTTTTTTTTGGTTATGCTTTTAATGCACATTTACTCTTGGCTTATTAATTAATTGCATTTAGAAATTTGCTTTATATGTATATTTATCGGCTGTTGTTTGTTTTGCTGATATTTTTTTATTTATATTTTACTTTTGTCTTGATTTTGACTAAACTTACAATTAATTGCTGTTCTGTTCTTACATGAAAAGCGCGCTCAGTTTTTCAACTTTGGCGCTTTTTTTTAAAACGGTTTAAACATAAAAGTTGTTTTCTTTGAATATTTTGTTTTTTTGCTTAGTTTTTTTTTTAAACATAATGAAAAATATCATAATTAATAAGAATCAATGAATAAATATAACGCGTATATGTTTTATGCTGTTGATAATGCGTGTGTTTATGTGGATGTGTTTGAGAGTGTGTGTATGTGTGTGTGTGTCTGAGTTTGTATGTATGTCATCTTGGCTTTAATTAATTTCTTTTTTCGTCATATCAATTATTAATTAATATTGATTTTTTGTTGTTTTTGTTTTCTTATTGCTTATCTTTTAACATTTGACGTTCTTCTGCTGCTGCGTCTTTGTCAGTTGTTTCTTTATTTTTGTTAGTTGCTACAGCCACTCTTCTTTCTTCTATTATTTCTCCTTGTTCACCTTCTCTTCATACTTCATTCATTTTTTAGTTTGCTTGTTATTGTTGTTGTTGCATCTAATGTATGGGAGTTTTGACAATTGCACTGGGTGCAATATAATGATAGCCTGGTATGGGCAATCCAGCGGTCTCCATGGATATTCTGCAAGCCAAAAAAGGGAAACACAATTAGTTCATAGTTTAATATAAAAATATTAAAAAAAATAAAAAAATTTCCCCCCCCCCCAAAAAAAAGACAAAACTTCGCCAAGTTTTTTAACCGTATTGCCTCTGTTATGCGAAATTATTGCATATTTTGAACGTAAGCAGGCAATATCGCTATATAAGGGGTGCTTTTTTAAGAGAGTTCGAAATTTAATTTGAAAAAAAATCACAAAAAATTAATGAATTGAATTAAATTTTAATTATGTTTGGATTAAATTCCATGGAATTTTTTTCGAATGATATATGATAAATGACCACCACATCTAGCTGTCCAATATTGAGTCCTTTTTGAAGAATTTCTGTTTCGAGTTATGCTGATTCCAAACTGATTGTTTTGTTAGCTTAACACTTCCATTTAACATACCCCAAGCAAAATAATCGAGAGCCGCCAAATCGCACTATCTTTGAGGCCAACAAATAGTTCCAATTCGAGAAATAACACAATTACCCAAATAAGGTTTCAGTAATTCGAAGGTCTCGTGAGGTTCATTTCACGTAGCACCATCCAGTTGAAACCACAAGTTATTAACGTTTTGTTCTCTTTGACATATAGTAGTTATCTCTATTAAAAGATCGAACAAACAAAAAAAACACCCTTTATATGTTATCCAAGAATTACCATAAAAAAAAAATTTTTTTAAATTTTTTCACTTGGTGATGAGTTTTTGATTTTAGGACAGTGCTGCATCAAAAAGTTGTTTTCATAAAAATCGATCCTTTCGTGCAACTGGAAATGGTTTGTTGGAGTAAGTGAGTACCACTTTTTTATAACTCTCACAAGAGACCACATACATAATGTTTACCATATCTACAGAAAGTAAAACTTTCTAGTAGTTTACAGAAAAGGTCTTTAGGAACTCTATAGTTCTTAGATTATCTTGAGAAACAAATTTTTGTAACAAGGTGTTCAGGTGTGCCTAGTAATGAACGGAAAGCTTTATAGTGTTCGTGTAAAGTAAAAGATTCCCCTACGGTGGAAAGCTTCAATTCGACAACGTTCAGATGAACAGTCAAAATCTGTGGCCGGAAAGATTTCGTTCCTGGTTATAGTTAGATACTAAAAAGTTTGCGCTTTCTTCTATAATATAGCTTTTATATTTGGTTCATCTAATCGAAGTTCAAGAACAAGACAGACATTGTTGAAAACATAGCAAAATAATACTAATTTTTTTTTTTACATTTTTTCACTTGATAATGATATTTACTCATATTATGTAAAATTTATAGTGTTGGTGTATACATAATATAAAATAAGCATAAGGTCAATGTTTTTTAAATTTTGAAAATGTTTTAAATTTTATAAGTCAAAAGTTATTCCATCTAAGGGCCCATACGCAGCATGCAAAATCTACGAACGGAATGAAAAACTCAGATTGCAAATTTTTGACAAGTGGACGCACACAACAAAACAAAATAGTGTTCTTTTAATTTTAAAAATGCTTAACGTTAGATGGCGCCACTACTTCACTAGGTATGGTGGTTCCATATGAAATAATATGCATTAATTTCCATATGGAAATTTTCGAACTGCGTATGGGCCTTAAGCTACAAATGCTTTAAAAAAAGATTTAGGAACATAATATTTAATTCTTTTCCAAGAATGTCTTTTTTATGAACAACGTATATGTGTAAACAAAAATTGGTCAAAAATGTAAATAAGGACATGAAAAAAGTTGGCCTCAGAAACATTTTTCTAGACACATATCCTTATCAATCAGAATTGAAATAATTTCACCCACCAAAAATGCGAATTTTTTGATTAAATTTGGTATCCTAATTCTTTTAATTTCCGAGACCTAGGTGTTCATACGTTCAAAATGGCAACAGAGCCTGATTGCTTTGAAAAAAAGTCTTGCAAATGTGCATCACAATATCGTGAAGGGGTTTAAAGCGCGCCAGCTTTCAAAATATATTTTCAATTTTGACGTAAAAACTCCTGGTCTGCCATGACTCCTGCTATTAATTACATAGATTGCACAAATCTATAATAAGCTTTTTCCTAATTTTACAGGACATTATAATTAATCTTCAGATATGACATATTGGAGACAGCGACTTATTTTTTAGATATTTCTTTTATTTATTTTAGTATTTTGTTCACTCTATTACAAACGCTTAAGTTGTTCTTTAAATGTTCATAAGTTCTTTTTTTTTTTAATAAATTGTTGCTTGCTTGTTTTTTACCTTCATATATGTATGTTTGTTTATAGTAAGTGTATTCTTAGTTAGATCAAGTTTACATGTAAAGCTTTTTATATGTATGTATGTATTTTAAGATTAGTGTATTTTTATTTGAGTTTGAATTTATGCATTTTTTCACTTTTATACCCTGTACCTTTGAAAATATTCGAAATTGTGACAAAGTTCGCAATTAATTGGATCATTGTAAACATATATTTTGATATAACCAGCCTTGTCAAAACTACAGCCTATAAAAATTTGGGTCTTATCAACTGGAATAACTGAAATAATTTTACAAAAGTTCAAAATAAAATGTTCCGGCAAACCCTTTGGTAGTTTACATTAGAGCCTATATGTAACTTTAGCGTATATATGTACGCCTAATGTGGTCTTAATGACAAACTAAAAATTTGGCTTAAAAATAAATGATTTATTTATATTCAATATAAGCAATAATAAGCTTACTATTCAGATTACAGCTAGGGAAAGGGGTAAGCAACGTGTGTGTAATACCAATACCGATTAATATCTTCAAAAAGTCGATTGGTTTCGATTCCCGCTTCAAAATGGCAACATGATTGCTTTGAAAAAAAAAGTCTCGCAAATGTGCATCTCATTATCGTGAAGGGGTAAATAAACATGAGCAAAAATATATAAAACGCGCCAGCTTTCAAAATATATTTTCAATTTTGATTATTTTACATGTCATAGGATGCTAGTACTGCTACACCTACAATATTCACCCACAAAAATTTGTTTTCCCATATTTCGATTATTTATCAAGTTATCGATAGGCGAACACTTGGTAGATATTATTTTATATTTATTAGACAATATTTTTTAAATTGAAAATTAAAGTGTTTTCGGTTTTGCTCAGAAAATGTTTAGGTTGAAGCGAAGAATCGCAAAAAAGAATTATGGGATTAAAAAAATCACAGCGATAAATGTGCCTACCACCTATATATCATAATTTGTAGGAGCTATCCAAAAACAAAATAAATTTATATTTTCATATTATTAAAAAAGAATCAAATTTCAACGCTCACTAAAAATAATTAATATAAATTATTTTTTTGAAAATATTAAATATTTATAATACAAATTGAATAACCTCAAATATCTCAAAATCCATACGTGATGGACCCTTAGCTTTCCAACAACTAAACCATGTTGACCTGTGTTATCATAATTTTTGTTTTTACGTTAAAAATAAGAGTTATTTTTTGTATTTAAATATTTAAAATTTTTACGATTCATAATTTAAAAATTATATTTCTAGCTAGATCGTTACAAAAATTAAACAATAAGTGCGTTAAAGAGAGTTACGCCAATTGTATCGATCGCTGTTAATACTAGTTTAACTTATAAGCGCAAAATGAAGCGCGTTTAAGAATGGAATCCTTTGCAGGAACTGAGGAACTAGTTGATAATTAGTAGTGATATTTAACATAAACAAAAACCTATATATAATACTGCTTACCAAGCGAAGAGCATGAAAACACTCGAAAAACAAAAAAAAAATAGAGAGGCGCCTAGCGCAGCTGCCTTGTTCGCATGACGTCACATGATCAAATATGTTTTGCTTTCTTTACCTTACTTCATTGGTACAGGGTATGTTCTGTAGCGCTCTTCTTGAAAAAGCTTTAAAATAATGCATTTTTAAGTTTTCTTGTTGTTAGTCTAGTTCGTATATGTTGCATATGTATTACAATGTATGTATATCTATATGTAGAGTTTATATATCATTAGTTTATAAACTATTGCAAGACTATAGCTAGGCAACAAATAAAAACTTTAAGCTCAAATGAAAATAAAATTCATTTTAACCAATTTTAAAAAGTTTTGGTTACATGTACAATCATAATAATAATATTAATAACAAATTTATAATTAGGCATGTTTTTTGTGTTGCATATAATAAATATAATAATTTATAATCATAATAATATTAATAAAAAGTAGCATAAAAACTATTTAAAATTTGTAAAAAACAATTCAAGACTTTAAGTCTAATACAGTAGAATAATACAGCTTTAACTTAAGCTGGGTTTGATTTTTTTTTTTAAATCCTTTTTTTTTTTTTTTAACATACAACTTTGAATATGTTTTAAAAATTTTTAGCTTGCTGCCTTCAGTTTAACATTTCACTTTTTTGACTTATAGTTAGCACTAAATACGACTAAATGAGTTTTTTTTTTTTTTTAGATATTAATTTTAATTTTTTAGTTTTGTACGCAGAATGCGTAGATTGCGTCAATTAGAGCGAATTGGTCCTTAAAAATTCGTTGTGCCCGCACAATTTGGACATGAGATGTTTTGGATGTATGAGTTATGAGAGTGCGTGAATGCGATTTTTTTTCTTGTATGTGCACAACGGGTTTGGGAAATTTTTTTTGTTTTAGTAAAACTCTTTTTAAGAGATTTTTTTCGACAATAGATTTCAAGTTCTCTTACTTAAAAACTAAAGAGAAATATAATTTATGCTTAGAGTTTTAGGTTCAATAATAGTTGAAATGACATAAAATATGTTACAATGCATGGTATAGAAAAGTTTTGTATGGCTTAATGTTATATATATAATATAATATTCCAATATAATATTATTAGTTTTATGCATGTTATAAGTATATAAGCGTTTTGTCGCTTCAAAATGACAAAACAGCTAGCTACTAATGATGCGTAAAATTTTGGCAAATTCTATATATATATGTATGTATATATACGTTATAATGTATGTATGTATGCATGTATATATATAAGTAGGTATACACTTAGGTAATCTATAAAATGGAAAATTCTAAAACATCTACTAAGGTCCTCATATGCTTTATGCTGCATAACACTTGGTCAAACGTTAGTTAAACGTATCTCTATATATGAGTTGATTATTGTGCCTAAGCACATTTTGAACTAGTTCCATGGCAACTAGTTCATATTCGAAAATAGTATATATATCAAAAAAAAAGAAACACAAGTTTGGATACTGTCTAAGCTTTGAAATGGTTCAACTAACACATATAAGTACTTATAAATTGTCTTGGATTTCTTCCGAATACTTTTAAAAACTCTAACACCAAACTTTTTTTTTTGCTTTTTTGCTTTTCTTTGCGTTAATTGGATTCTTCAAGAATTGTAAACTAAAGCTTTCGCAACTGTACCTAAAAAAACTAGGCTTCATCTCTAAACACTAGAAGCGCTTCGTGTATACTTTTGGTCTTAAAAAACTAGTTATAATCGTCAATTAAACAAAACGCCAAATACTATTGCGTATACAACTAAGTAGTAAGTGTACTACTACTGCAACTCCTAATCCTAGTAGGGATTAAATTTATTGCGCGGTTTCTCGGGCTCGCTGCCGGCCTCGGTGGCATGCTGACGAAATCTGGAGTTGGCATAGTGACCCTTGGCGCGATTTACGCCTGTGGTCTGCACTGGTGGTCCGCCGGCAGCATTGTTGCCCAGCGTGGTTAGACTAAGCAAATCCAGCGCGCTGAGATTGGAGAGCGCGCTAAGTGCGCCTGGCTTGGTCAGCAGCTGTAAAGCCGAGGCCAAGGGACTGGCCAAGGCGGCTGCTGCAGCTGGATTGATGACGCTGTTTAAAGCGCTGGCCGCTGCACTGGCGGCTACAGCATTGGAGTTGCTATTGCCATTGTTGCTGTTGTTGTTGACTGCAGTGCTGCCATTGCCATTGCCATAGCTGGGATTACTGGCGCTGCCATTGCTGCTGGCGGAGCTGTTGCTGAGCACGCTGGCCGCGGCTGCGGCTACATTGTTGACGGCGGCGGCAGCGACAATGCTGTTGCTGCTGCTGAGCGTGGAGGCCAAGCTGCTGGTGCTGCCAGCGCCGGACACTGAGCCGGAGCCAGTGCCATTAAGACCGCCATTTAAGCCGCTGTTTGCAGCGCCGCCAGCTGCAGCAGCTGCACCATTGCTGCTGCCGCCATTATTGGCTGCCTCCAGAAGATTGGCCTTCTGCAGCTCAACGCTGTGGAAAAGTTACAGATTGATAGAGCGAGAAAGAGAGAGAGAGAAAGGAACAAATAGGATATTGTTTTTGGTAAGGTTTTTTTTTTTTTGATGCTCAAAACATTTTATGATTTTGTGGAATTGAGTTGGTTCATTTTTTCATTTTTTTGTGTTTTTTTTTTTTTTTTCAAAAAGGTTAAGGAGGTATTGTGTTTTTTTTTTTATTATTGTTGGATGCGTGAAGGAACGGTACGGATATTGTAAAGTTCGTTTTGGTTTTGTTGGAGAGCGGCGTTCAATTTGGATGGTAGGATTAGAAAACTTTTGTGGGCGCCTAGTGCTAGGACTTGACCGAAAGAGTTTTTATTTATTTTTTTGGGAATTTAACTAGGAGGTTTTGTATGGTTTTTGGTTGGGAGAGAGGAGCAGTTTTTATATATTTTTTTTTTAAATTTATAATTATTTTTTGGATTGGGTAGCGTTTGAAGCTGCAGTTTGAAGTAGTACCAATTTTCTGTTCCAGCTGAGTGTAAGTGTGCGCTGCGTGACGTAGTAGTTGCTGTTGCTGCTGCTCCTCCTCCATTTGCTTTAGCTTATCCTTTAACTGCTGAGCCTTTTTATATTTTTTTTTTTAAATTTATGACTGTATATACATATAAGTACTAGTAGCTAAGTATATAATATGCATGTTGTGTTAAGGGTTTTTTAAGTGGCTCTAGTATAAGTGCTCGAAAAAATTGTATATATAAACAAGTCCTAAGTGCTTTGTTTGCTTTCAAATTTTTGCTGTCTAAACATGGACGCTTTGGACTTATAAACTATATAGCGCTTAGCATAAACGTATCTTTCCCCAAAGGTAATGCAAGTTTGAACGCGCTTAAGGTTCAGACCACTAAGTAGTACGTAGCAAGAGACCAACCTCCTTAGACCTTCTTTTTTTTTTTTTTTGTCAATTTGCAAATCAATTCGACAAAACTGTTAGCCCATTTAGATATTACATAAAGTTCATGCCAACTTTTTTTTACACTCACCTCATATTGATTAAGTATTGAGCCAATGCTACTGAATCCGGATTTCCGCTTATGGTTATGGTGCGATCGGTGTTGCCACCCTCGCGTTCCTCACAATTCGAGATGCGTATCATGGCGCCGGAGATCTGGCGTATTTCGGCTATCTTGGTGCCACCTTTGCCAATAATGCAGCCAATTAAATCATTCGAGACAGTCATTTCATGTTGTTGCTGCTGTGCACGATTCGCATTGGCCGTGCGCAGCTGGGAGCCAGCCAAGGCAGCCAAAGCTTTAATGGAGCACATTTGGTAAGTAATGCTTTTTCAAAAAACCAAAGCCAGCCAGCAATAAAAACTTACCTGTGTGATTGAGTCCAGCGGTGTTGGCTGGTGTCATGCCAGCTAGACCCAAAGCAGCCAGACTGGCCAATGGATTTTTGGCAACCTATTTGGATAATAGAGTAGCAGAGTAGCAGCAAAAACAAAAATAATACAGGATTAGTCAAATTACTTTCAATTTTATGAGTAAAAGCTTTTCATTTTTTTTTTGGTAGTTGGCTTATTAGTTAGAAGTTGTCTTTGCTTCTTGTTTATGTGGGGGTTGGCATATATACATATATATATATATAATATTATATATAGGGCTTTCTTGGATTGGGGCAAGTCACAACACAACGCGCGTACAGCTCTCAAAAAAGTGAGTAAAAAAGAGTAAGATTAAAAAAAAAAAAAATACAACAAACACAAAGCGCTTAAATTAGTACAAAATTGAATGCAAAAAGCAAATGCATAAAAATTTTTATTTTCAAAAAAGGTGACATGTATAATAGCTTAATTTTTTCGTATTTTTTGTACAATGGCATTCACGATGGGTATTCTTTCACAGATATGAAGTTTCATGTAGAGATTTGTGTAAAAATTTGTAGCTATTTTTTTTTATAGAGTTATGTATAATAGAAGTTTGATTGTTGAAAGGGATGTGGAAATATATGTAGCTCAAATTGAAAGATATTTAGACACAGCGAGAAGTGAGAGATGTTCAGATGACAAAACAAAATATATGCATATGACTTTATATATCTCAACTCTTTTCAAGCTTATTCTACAAAGGCTTTCAAAATGGATTATGTAATAATGGTGATATTTATGCTATATATGTATGCTCGATAAGCAGTCTCATTTTGTTGTGAGATATAATGCTAGTCTTCAGTTACATCATCTCAGTTGTTCATTAAGAGATCCCTGTCATCTTTTTCGAGTTTTTTTATTAATAACTTTTCTTTTTTTTTTTGAAAAAAGTCTTCGGATGTAACCCGTTCATTAAGATGACAACTTCAACAATTCTTGTTTAACTGAATACTCTGAACCTTAATTCTGCTTAACAGTTATAGGATTCGATCTTTTTTATTTCCACTTTTTCTCAATTTTTTAGGCACTACCTCGAAACAGGCATGCATGTTTCTGGGATTACTTGAGTAAGACGTAATTATTTAATTATCAAAACTTTAAAACCTGTTAAAGATTTTTTCGAACAGAGAATTTGAAGAATTTTTTTTAGGCACTAGCTTAAAATGGGCTCTACATGCATGTTTCTGGAGTTACTTGAATAATACGTTTTTATTTCTACAACGAAGGCTTTAAACTAGTGAACATTTTTTCGAATTTTTTTTTTTTTTAATTTTGTATAATCTACATGCTTATCTTGGGCCCAGAGAATTCAAATAATTCATTGTGGCAATTTTTAGGCGCTATCTTGAAGTAGGCTTTATATAAATTTTTCTGTATTTACTTGAGTGAGACACTATTTTTTTTTTAAAAAAACGAAGCCTTTAAGACTTGTTCACATTTCGAAGAAAATTCGAAGGAGTTATAATGAAATTTTTTGAGGCACTAGTGGAAATGGGTTCTAACTGCAAGTTTCTGGCGTTACTTAAATAGGACGTTATTTTTTCTGCAACAAAGCCTTTTAAACTTGTTGAAAGTTTGTTTCAATATTTTTTTTTAATTTTATAGAAACTACGTGTTTATCTGGGCCCAGAGAAGTCCAATAATTCATTATTCCATTTTTTGGGCGATAGCTTGAAGTAGGCTTTATATAAATTTTTCTGGATTTCCGCACTTGAGTGAGACACTATTTTTTTTTTAAAACGAACCCTTTAAATTTTGGTCACATTTTTTCGACATCTTTTTTTTTTTCATTCTATAGATTCAAAAAAGCTTTTATGACTTTTTTGGGCACTAGCTTAAAATGTTTTTTTTTTAAATTTTTTTTTTTTAATTTCATATATTTTAAGATATTTTTTAAAAAAGCTCGTTTTATAAATTTTTGAATTTACTCATTCAGTTCAAAATTTAATTGTTGTTTCGATAAGTTGTCATATTAACTTTTTCTAGCTTGTAAAATATAACATTCAAGAAATATTGTTTTTTTTTTTTTGATATAAACTTGTTTAGAATTAGAATACTTTTCAAAACCTTAAACTTACTGTTTTTGTTCGCTTTACTTCTTCTTAAAGTACTCGGCTCTAATACTTGTTGTTTCTTGAGTTTTCTGAGACTTGCTTATTATTAACTTTTCTTTTCAAATCTTCTGAGCTCTTTTTTGAATGGTTGTTGTTGCTTTCTTCATCATGTGCGTTCTCTTCCCTCTTTAATTTGGGAACTAATTTTTTCTTCAAGCTGATTTTTTAGAGCTATGTCACAATATCTACATAAAAGTTTTTAATTCTGACGCAGCATACGTTTCACACTGGAACGACGGGAATAAATACGTTTATAGCAACCTTTTACAATGGCTGTAAACTGACCGTAGTTTGCTTCAAATTCTTCTTCACATTCGACAAAAGTTGCGAAAAAGTGCAAAACTCTGCAGTTTTATTTGTATCAAAAATTCATACTGAATAAAGTTAAAAAAAAAATATTTTAAAGCGATTTAAATCCGCGCTTTGTTCCGATAAGGAACAACAAAAAAGTTTTATTTTTTAGACTCAAAAATATTTTATTTTATTTTCTCTATAGAGGGATAAATTCTACAATTCCGATAAGGAACATAAGAAGGTTATAATTATAGTTATATAGTTTGATCGAAATTTATACATTTAATTTTATTCTCTCTATAGACGGATTACATCATCTAGTTCTGTGTAAAAAAATTAAAATTACCATACATAAAAATGCAACTAGATCATTGTGTGCAATCAATTATCTGCCTTATTTACACAATTTGAAAACCTTTTTTTAAACTTATATATTTGTAATCCCTGAACATTCGTGACAAAGTTTTTATAAATATATTAAAATTATTCCCTTTGCACACATATAAAAATGTTGTATGTATGTTGCATATTAAAATTTTGTACACCAATGACACCTACAGCAAATCGCACACGAAACATACACTCATGTACAACGTTATATATATGCAATATATATTTATATTATACATATATATTTATTTATATGTACATACTAGTTAGATGAATACATACAAATGCACATGACAGTAAGAGAGAACTAAAAAGTGACAGTTGCAGCAAAAAAAAAAAATCGTTAAGAGCTTTGCGAACGCATTTCATAAATTAATCAAATCAAATACAACACTTGCAAATAGATTGCGAATAAATGAATAGTAAATAAATTGTTGGATTGCATTTTAAGGCACAAAAAAAAAAAAAAAAAAAAATGGCGAACTTTAAATTCGGTTGTGGCCGACTTTGAGAAACCCTGTAACATCAGATTATGAGGCAACCTTATAACTGCATATTTATGTAATAGTAATATAATAATAATATTAATATAGTTAGTAAAAAATTTGTTTGGTTAGACTGGAAATCGAACCTTGGTCTACCCAATACTCTACCAACTTAGCTATACTTATGTGTGCTTGTGCCACTAAGACGATTCGAACTCTCCATCTCCGATATTTATAGCCCGATTTTAATAAGTAAAGGGTCATCAATCTTGAGTTTTTTTTTCAAAAGGGTTTTGTTGATAAATCACGCGTGAGTACTGTCAAGTTGCCATGTGATTTTTATTCAGTTTTCATCATGGAAAGACATATACCCGAACAACGTTTACAAATCGTACAATTATATTACAAAAAGAATATATTCTGTAAAGAATGTTTTTCGCGCGCTTAGGCCATTTTATGGTCGCCATAATCGAGCTACTGAGACCACTATTCGCCATACCATCAACAAATTTGAGACCCAATATTCATTATTGGATGACACTCGATCTCAATAGACCTCTTCCAGCGCGTAGTTTATGGGCCGGTGGAATCATCGGTCCATACTTCTTCAAAAATGACGCTGGTCAGACCGTAACCGTCAATGGCTACCGTTATCGCACCATGATAACGAATTATTTGCTACCTGATATTGAAGCCCGAGATCTCTAGGACATTTGGTTTCAACAAGACTGCACTACATGCCACAAAGCCCGTGAATCAATGGACATATTGAGGAACCAACTCGGTGAACAATTAATTTCACGTTCCGGACCAGTGAATTGGCCACCAAGATCGTGTGATATCACACCTTTAGACTTTTTACTTTGGAGCTACGTGAAGTCTAAAGTGTTTGTGGATAATCCAGCTACGATTGAAGCATTACAGGCCAACAATACCCGTATTGTTCGCGAGATACCGCCGATTTTGTTCGAACGCGTCATCGAAAATTGGAACCTCCGCTTGGACGAGCTACGGCGCAGTTGCGGCCAACATTTGAAAGGGATTATTTTTAAAAAGTGAATGGCAAGGACGGTTCTTTCTATTGATAATACAGATTTTTCGATTCATTCACTCAAGATTGATGACCCTTTATATAGTTTAGTTTTAAGACCCATACGCAGTTCGAAAATTTTCGCCCAAATGGGATTTTTTTTTTATATAATATTTTGTCATTCGTATAGCCCTTTAATCGTTACATTTTTTTACCACCCACATTTTATCTATATAAACTATAGCTGTTGCTTGAAATTGTTGCAGTCTGGAAGTGGGTGTGGCAGTGGAAAAATATTATTAACTTGACCTGGCTGCACATATAAGTAATCCAAATATCAAGATTGGTAGGCTTAGCTCTTATAGTCTGCGAGATCTAGGCGTTCAGACATACGAGCGGACATGTAACGATTATATTAGAGATAACTACTTTCTACAAAGACTTCTTCTCTCTATTACATACATTAACACAAATTTAATATAACTCATATTTTAAGTTACAGGGTATAACAAAACAAAAAAAAAAAACGAAAATGCAGGTTTATAGCGAAAACTCTAGCTGAATTATATGGCCATATGTTGGGAGGAGTATAAATCTGCTATAAATCATACAATATTGAAATGCAATTGTATTGCAGATGGTACGGAAATTTAGCTGCTACTGTCAGCATATTTGAGGTGTGTGTGTGTGATGTAGTTTGTGGCATGCTTTAAAACGTGTGGCATTGTGTACATATGCAACACTGGTTGAAGTTTTATGTGTAAAAAAAAAAATTCAACTGAAATATTTATGACGAATATATATGCACATAATACGAAATTCAAAACAACAAAAGAACATGCGGTTTTCGTTTATGTGTGTGTGTGTGTGTGTGTGTATAAATATGTTTTATAAACCCATTTTATATAAAATCGAACTAAATGAAAAAAATGCAAATGCAACTCAATAAGAACATGGCGGTACAGTTGGTTGGGTAGAAAGAAAAGGCTTAGGGCATTTGGGTCATTTGTTGGATATAGTACATATATATGGAGGTCATAACTTTGGGCGTTGGCAAAAATGTCATAAAAACTTTTAGACACATTAACAAACAAACGTTTAAACTTACAAACAATCAAACAAACAAACTAACAAACAAACATGTGTACACACTGAAAATACTTGGAACCATTTAAACACAACTACAACTAGAAAATTGTACAACACTGTACTGTCTGTCTTCACATAAAAATGCATGACTGTTGATGATCTTGTGTTGTTGGTTATGGTCTTGGGTACCATAGTTGCCTGATTTTTAGTAGCGCCCAGCGCGACAAATGCAACTAAAAATCCAACAACTATGTTGCATACTACTGGTAAGGGGAGCGGGCAGCGTTATACATTAATGTTATTGAAATTGTGGGCAAGGGCAAGAACTGAGGCGGTCTGGCTGGCTCGTTCTGGGTAACGTTGGGGTCATAAAAGAAATGGCACAGAGCTAAAAAGAAGGTAACTACAATTGGGAATATACGAGAGCACAACATAGAAACTACAAAAGTTGAATGGTTTATGAGTTGGTTTCTATGGGGGGGGGTTTGTTGGTTGGTTGGTTGGGCGGGCGGGTGTCGGATTACATAACTCTATGCACGGTGTGCTACAGGTAACAGCGCAATACATACAATATAAAATACACATAGTACTACAACAACTAAGCTGAGTAATGGTCAATGGGAGGGTTTCATTTGCTAAGGTGGCGGCAAAGGTTTCAGGAGCGCAGGGCAAACGATTATGGCTGCCTTTTGATATTTTTTACAGCATGCCAAAGGAAAAAAAAAATTAAGAAAATAAATTGCTTTTGGCTTGATTTTATGTGTTTTTTTTTCTTGGTTTTTTTTTTCTTGGCCATATTGCTGCTTATTAGTCTTAAGTCGTTCTCAACCAAAACTCACATCGGGTATTTGCTGTAGGTGATGGTGGTGTGCTGGTACCGCTCCTTGTAAATGTGCCCCCTTTAATAAAGGATCCGCTAAGCCTGAAATACCATGTAGACCACCGGCAGCCAAGGCAAGTGGAAATACTGGACAGGTCTAGTATTTGTACGTATTTTTTTTGTTAGAGGCGAAGTTGGGCAGTTTTGTGTTTTTTTTTTTGAAAAATTTCCAAAGAAGAAAAAATAGAAGAACAAAAATTTTACCAAAAATCAATTTAGAGTTTACAAAAAGAGAGTGTGTAAGACAGCGAAAAAGAGATCTTAAACTATAGTACAAACTTTGAATTCAACTAAGCTAAAGGAAATCTTTAAAATTATATGCTATACTTTTTAAGGAATGTAGAAAATTGGAAAAGGATTTTGCTGGAGATGACGAGAAATACGCGTTTTTGGAACATACGTCATGATTATAACAATAGGCATATTCAGCTTGGAACTGTAGTTTGAGAAGAGCACTCCCATGCATTTGAATAGACTATAGGCCGTTTTAAAAGTAATCGAAATACACTTTTTTTATTTGTGTTTTTTTCATAAATAATGATATTTTTTCTGATATATGATTTTTTTTTTATATTTCTGTTGTAGCATCTTAAATAAGCCACAAGAACTTTATTTAATAAACTTGTTTGAATATTTTTTTATAAGCATGCCAAGTAATAGCTTCATATAGTCTAAATGAGAAAGTTTAAAATGAAATTTCCAGGAGTTATTAATAGCAACTGATTCTTTGAGAATCATGGTCTAACAACGAGAAGGTTACGCAATGCATCCCTGCTTTATACGTCTCTCTCAGATAAAGAGAGCACAGGTTCAATTTTGGTATGGTAGATATTTGAAATAGTGGACCAATTTTGATAAAACTTTACAAAAATGTGTGGACTAATATAAAAAATTAACTTAAAATTTTATACTTTGTTTTTAAATGTGACCAAATTTATTTTGGTTGCATTTGTGAGAAGTTTCATCAAAATTGGTCCACTATTTCATATAGCTACCATAAAAATATTGAACCAGTTTTCTGCGCAGCAAAAATCAAATCTTTCTTCTGACATTAGAGCTTCTTCGCGTTACATTTTTTATAAATTCATAATTTCTCTGATATTGAGATTGCTCTCACGAAATGCTAGTATATCGCCTTCACTTTTGGATGCGTACAATTTTTATTTTTTTTAGAACTCAAAAACTAAAATTTTTAAAAAACGAAGGCTTTTGGGAATAATAATACGATTATTGTTCGGAGGCATAAAGATGGTTCAATTCCCAAAACAAACATAATTATTTCGGATTGACATCTGGCTGGAGAGTTAGACTCCGTAAGTAATTGTTGGAAGGATTCCTTCTTAATTTCACAGAACTCTCTTTAAAATATTTACAAATTATTTTTGCAATTTATTTTGCATTTAGAGCAAATGGTGACGAAAGAGAATATCGTAATGTATTGCAAATACAACGTTGTCCCTATTCAAGTGCATGGGAGTGTATAACAAGAGACTTCGAAAGGGCATTACTTGGTTTGTATACGCCATGATTGAGTGAGAGAATATAATGATAGGTCAACACAAGCGCAGCTCAAATACGGGTAACTCGGTAGTAACTCACTGCAGGTTAGCATCTAAAGTTTTGATATGTACGTAATGGTGATGGTAAATGCATATATAAGGTTAAGCCAAATTGACAACTGCATTGGCATTTGAGAGTTTTGGGCTAGAAATTATTACGCAAAACACGTTGCACACTAATTATTAATATAATTAATAATACCAACACCGACAGATATTAAAACTTGTGTAAGGACAGTTCGTGACAGAGAGAGCGAATTTATTGCTGACAGGGCACGATGAAGAGAGAAGGTGGTCGCAAGGATGCTTTTGTTTTAATTGAATTTGATGTGACAAAAATAAGTTTTATTTTAGTTTGAAACTTTTTATTGGAACGATGACTAATTGGAACGATGGCTGGCTGGCTGGCTGACTGGGCTGGGCTGGGCGAGGGCTTTGGCGTGTGTAGAGAGAGAGAGAGAGAGAGAGCACACAATTGAATTCGGGCTGGGATTGAGATAAAGATCAAAAGTGAGCGAGCGAGAAAGAGTTATAAAAAAAATATATTTATAAATATGCGTATATATATAATTTTTTTTTTCCTCAATGATTTATATATATATATATGCATACAAACGGAGAGAGAGTTGAGAGAGTAATGTGAGGGCTCGGGCAGGACGATAATTGTATAGTATGTTGCTGTTGTTGTTGCTATTGCTTTGTTTTTGCTGTTGTTGTTTTTTAATGGCAAAGATGCTGGGGTTATATAAACTCATCTAAAAAGTTTCATGTTTATTTTTTGGTTTGACTTTTGGCAAAATGGCGGCTGCTTTCTTATAGCTGTTGTTTTTGTGGTTGTTGCTGTTGTTATTTGTTGTTGTTGCTGGTGATGAACTTTTGTACTTGATTAATTTTTGCAAGTGGCTTTTGTTTTTGTTTATTTTTTAATTGGAGTTTTTTTTTTTTTGGCAAAAGAAATATGAACAAATTGAGTATTATGCTACACAAAATTAAGAATTTTATACCAAAAAAACGCAGGATTTAAATAGAGAGATATATATAGAGAGAGAGTGAGTGTGTGTTTGTGACAAATTGGCTGCATTTTGAACAGGATCTTGGCATATATAGTAAATATATAGTAGACAGTTTAGTTATACTACAAATTGGTTGCTCTTTGGCTGGTACTCAATAGGAGTTTAGTTTTTGTTTATATTGCAGTTGTTGTTGTAATTGTTGTTGTGGTTTTAAGGAACTTTATTTTTTTGTTGGTTAAATAATATAAGTAGGCTAGTGTTGGTTTTTTTTGTAGTTAAACATACATACTCCACGCACGCTGCACGCGAGCCCTCAGTTAGAACAGAACAGTTTGAGAGTTTAGGTCTTTAAGTGAGTGACGTAAAGCCCCCCGAGCCCGCTTACAAACTCACTGGCAGCAACCGCATTGTGCCACAAGTTCTAAACAGCTTGAAACTTGGCCACAAGGCGGCCACCAAAAAACATCGACGTAGTACTTGATGAGCGTATGCACCCACTCAAACACAAGCTTAACACCTGAGAGAAGAGAGTGCAAAAGAAACTAAAATAAAAAAAAACACAAATAAATTTATAAATTTATATATTACAAAAACTTGTCAAATTATTTTTTTTATAAAAATTGTTTATAGTTTATTTTGCCTGTGAATTTGTTAACAATTGGTTAAACTCTTTTACATTTGTTTGGGTTTGGAAAATATAGAGAGACAAGTTGGTTTGTTGGGTAAAACAACGTCATAATAGATGAGCGCTAAGAAATTTGTAAACGTTAAACAATGGTTGGGGTACAAGAGCAGGTTGCTCAATACGGCAGGACCAATTCGTTACACAAATAGTACACCAAAGTAGCCTTGCCGAAAAGACTTTTAAGTGGGTATATACGAGTACTTTTTTAAGGACTAGACAAAATGGTTCCCAAAAGGGTTTTTTTTTTTTTGCAAAAATGAGGTTATACATTATTGGCAGATGCAAATTAAAATGGGACGCTATACAAAGGCGGCAAAGTGACATAAACTCAAGTCAATTATTAAATAAAGTTTATGCAAAAGAAGAGAAATTAAGTAGGCCAACACAAAAAGATGAGTTTTATTTCTTATATATTTTTTTTAGATGTTGTTCTAGTACAAAACACATTTTAGCTATTAAAAGTGGCTATGTGTGAAAAAAAATTATGCGGTTTGGTTGGGTTTTGGTGTGTAAGTTGCTTGTTTTTTTTTTTTAAATATTTTTTTTTTATAAATTTCAGTTAAGACAGATAAAAGTACATATATAGTAGATTTGAGCTAAAGAACTATAGTTGGCAATACAATACTGCGTTGCATTTCATTTTTTTTCAGCTTACAAATTGAGTTAATTTAAAAACAAAAAAATTAAAATTCAGTACAAAAACTATGGCACATACCTCTTGTGTTGGCACTGCATAGTTGCCTTGTATGGTAAAGGCCTGTCCGTTGGCCAAAATGACTGGACCAGTTACTTGCGGTTTTGGTCGATATGGTATGGTAGCACCGCGTGGTGGTGACTAAAATAAAAGATAACTATCTGTTTATAGCACTAGCTAGAGTTTATGCCAAGCAGTACTACCTCCAACATGACAAGACATATCTGATAGATGCATTGAGTGATTTGCTCTGCGCTGCCACTCAAGGTTACTGCACGCTCCGTGGAGTTTGGCAACATTTCACTGGCCACCTGTATGGAACAGCCTGTAGTTTGGCGTATTTCCTTGATTTTTGAGCCACTTTTGCCTAGCAACAGTTAGCATAATAAAAATTTAAATTGATTAAACTTCATTTAAGAGCAACTTTTAGCATAAAATACGCACCAATTAACGATCCACACTGACTGGCGGGCACAATCAAGCGTATGGGTATTTGAGTTTTACCAACTTTGCCTACGTCATTGAACTGCGAGCACCACTGCAACGGGTTAGAAGTTAGTAATGTGAAAAGTAAAGTTCTTTTAAAGACTCATAAAACTGTGTTTTTAGATAATATTCAGTTTCAAATATTTTTGCAATAGTATTTTTTTTTTTTTTTTTTAGTTTCTTAAGTACTTAACTCTCTTTTATTTTCTTTAATTTTAAAACTTTTCAAAACAGCTGCACACCACACTTTCTGCATTGAAGTGTTGGAAAGCACTTTAATACCACTGTTAGTTAGCAATGCTTAAGTTTGAATTTGAATATTATAATACTTTATTAAGTTTTATTTGGATTTTAATGCGAAAAACTCTGAAAAACTGTCATCTAATGTTTGCTGCTAATATCGGAAAAACACAGTTTTATATCGTAGCTTTAAAAACTATTGACATTAAGAATATAAAAGGTCCGTTTTTAATTTTAAAGATTTAAGTGACACATGTAAAGGGTCATAGATCTTGAGGGTTTTTTTTACAATAAAAAAAAAGGAAAAATTCCAAATGAATCGAAAAATCTTCATTATCAATAGAAAGAACCATTCTTGCAATTCACTTTTTAAAGATAGTCCCTTTCAAATGTTGGCCGCAACTGCGCCGTAGCTCGTCCAAGCGGAGGTTCCAATTTTCGATGACGCGTTCGAGCATAATCAGCGGTATCTCGCGAATAACCTCTAATGCTTCAATCATAGCTGGATTATCCACAAACACTTTCGACTTCACGTAGCCCCAAAGGAAGGAGTCTAACAGTGTGATATCACACGATCTTGGTGGCCAATTCACCTGTCCGGAGCGTGAAATTAATTGTTCACCGAATTGGTTCCTCAATATGTCCATTGTCTCACGGGCTGTGTGGCAAGTAGCGCCGTCTTGTTGAATCCAAATGTCGTCGAGATAGCGGGTTTCAATTTCAGGTAGCAAATAATTCGTTATCATGGTGCGATAACGGTCGCCACTGACGGTTACGGTCTCACCAGCGTAATTTTTTAAGAAATATGGACCGATGATTCCACCGGCCCATAAACTATGCGCTAGACGAGGTCTATTCGGTCGAGTGTCATCCAATAATGAATATTGGGTCTCAAGCTTGTTGATGGTATGGCGAGTAGTGGTCTCAGGAAATGGCCTAAGCGCACGAAAAATATTATTAACAGAACCGGAATTTCCGTAATATAATTGTACGATTTGTAAACGTTGTTGGGGGGTAAGTTTTTCCATGATGAAATGGCAATGAAAACTGAATAAAAACCACATGGCAACTTGACAATACTCACGCGTGGTTTATCAAAAAAACCTTATTGAAAAAAAAAACCTCAAGATTGATGACCCTTTACGTCTACTTATATTTTTATTTAATGTCTAAGTAGTGAAAACGGCTCTTCAATATTCTCTAGCATTACATAGAAGCGAGCACATACCTCTTCGAATTTCTTTGTTATGAGCGTAAATGCCGAAAAGATTGCGCTTGTTGTACCAGACACTGTTACAATTCGTTCCGGGCATGAGCCATCCGAAATGTTAATTTTGGCACCAGACTGAAAGAAAACAAATATTGTTATTATTTATAAAATTTTCTAAATTTCACTTAAAAACTTACCTCCTCACGAAATCTGTTGACAATTTCACCCTTTTTGCCAATAATACTACCAACTTCCTGCAAAGATACAAAAAAAGAAAAAAGTTAAGTACATGCATCAATAACTGACAATTAAATGCTTTCACACGAAAAAGCACATTATAAATTTTACTTATAGAATTTCGTATAAAATATTATGCTATGTTGCTTTCAACGTCAAGTTGTCAAAAATTTAATTAAATAATAAGTGACATAATACACATGTCCTGGCACACAGCTACAGCTATAGATTTGTGTATGCATATTGGTTATAATTACGTTTGCATATTTTCTTGCCATAAAAAATAATTTAGTACATTTCCAACATGGCTGTGCATATTTTTTATTACTTCAATTAAGTTCTGGTCATTACATTTTTCACGATTTAATTGATTGCACGTTTTATTATACGAAGTACTTCAGCTGTAAAAATTAAATACTATTTTGTTTTCAAGCGATTCAAAGGGTTTGAAAGTTGATATATGCTGCTGTAGCGCCATCTAGCGTCGAATTAAAAAAAATGGAGTAGCGTAAAAATATTTAACGTGCTCTATGTATGTACTATTATGTATACCAAATTCAAGCTATCGCGTTTTAATTTTTACGTCTATTTTTAAAAACGTAATTAATACTTATATTTTCAAAACTTTGGGGTATTTATGTATATATGTATACTATATAAAATCAATTGGTTACACTGTTTACAACAATAATAATGCAGCCCACTGATGGAAAATTAATTGCGTTATATATTTATATGTATATATTGGCTTCGAGTAACTAGGCTGCGGCCTGCGTGCGTTCATTTTTAAGGAATATGTATAGGGTGCTTATTTGAGTGGTTTATTTTCTAAACTTGCAGATGTACAAAATATTGCCTCCGGTTGCAATGGATTTTGGCTTAGCCGCGCAGACTTGAATTAAAAACTCAAAAAAAAAGTCAGAAAAGTGCCGTCTCATTCTTTTCTGAAGTTAGAAGTCTAATGTTTTTCGTATACTATGACATTCCCCCATCTAGTTAAAATTTAATGCCCAAACTCCTTGTCGGACACCATTTCATTAAAAAATTTCGGCCAACTTTATTTTCAGCAATGCATATTTTTAAGGTGCATCGGTAGATCAAGGATGGCTTGTGGTTCCAGAAATAGTGACTTTTTTTTTTTTTCTTAGTGGTTCCACAAGTACTCCAAATTTGTACACTTTTTTTACAATTGCTAGGACTTTCGAATGACTACGTGACAACTAGGGAGGCGGGAGGTCTTCGCATATACGACGGTTGGTCCATCGATGGGGGGGAGTGGTTCAAAATTTGGGTCATGTAGTTTGGGTACGGCCCCTATGACTGAAGAGAGATATGACCTTAATTTTATCGGTATCATTATCGGTTATATTTTTTCGGTTGTAAGACAACAAAAAGCATTCACAATAGCATTCAGAAAAATATAATATTGTTGGAATCGCTGTACTGCAACTCATAGGATTTATGGTGCTCTCTTCTATTCCTAGATTTTGTGCATCGTTCTAAGATCGTCAAAGAGGGATAAGCTACTTCTGACTAGAGCATCACGCTCTGTTAGTATATGTTGGGATGTACCCTTCTCAGTTTCACAAAACCTACATGTGTTCGAGTTCCCGATGACAATTTTACTCAGGTACTTAAAGTAACCCAATTAGTATCCCAAGTGAAATCTTGGGATATTTTCTTGAGCCTATTTAAATTTAAGAAACCGGGGTGTTACTTGGCTTGTCGTAGACCAGTCGTGGCAATTCAGTTTGTTTCTCGTCCAAATCTTTACTCTTCTCTTGCTGCTCAGCTGTTTGACGTTGCGTCTGCCAATCAGAATCAGGCCCTAATAGGTTTCCTGAACCAATTTCACGTTTATCGTGGCCTAACTGACAGTTTATCGGTATCTCTTTCTTAGCGAGTTTGACATCTACGTATCGACCCAACAGTACGGTGGCCTCTTTAGTCCAAGACCCGTCGAAATAGTACTAAAGTGGCTTTCGAAGTGGTACTCTGTGCACAGCTCATCGATTCTCTCAGCTGGCATTCTTAGCATAAAACAATAAGGACTTCCAATACTGCTGCGCTGCTGCAGGATAGTTTCTCGTGGCTTCTGTACCATACACAGGCTAGCCTAGTACCTTCTTAGAAAGCTTTAATGCATACCCTAAGGCAGAGCTGCCGTGCTTTCTAGGTTTTAGTTGGACTCAGGTTGAGCCCCACTTTCTTGCACCAATCGTAGTGGATATTTAATTCTCTCTGTACTATGTCTTTTAAATCTAGCAGAGTACAGAAAAAACATTTTTTTTTTTTTAAACACTTTATATAAATAGTAAGTACCTATATATTGATTTTTTCTTACATAGCTAACATAACCCGCTGGAATCCTTTAAGAGCACAACAATTTGTTGCAAGTTGAAAATTGCAACTTTGCATAATCATACCCCACGCACATTGGAAATCAATACTTATATACCATATAGTATATAAAGCTCTATAAAATCTATATACTAATTGCAGCAGCCATCGCTGTGTGGTTATAAGACGAGCTACAGTTAATCAGACTAAGGCAGCTTAATACATAAAGCAATTTACTGGGTTGCAAAGTTTTTCACAAGGATGTTGTTATCAAGTGGCTTGGTTAACCGTTTGCTGGGGGTTCGTGGCATTAATTAAAAATGCATTTCAAAAACTGTTTTGTATAAAATGCAAAAACTTTCAGTTCTGAATAGGACGAGCCATGCCAAAAGCAGCAGTCTATGGATAGATATGCCACAAACTTTTTTAGAAGTTTCAGTTTAGTTCTTAGAATTTTAGCGGTTTGTGGCAGGATTCAGTGTACTCTGATAGTAAGAATCAAATTTTTAATGAGAATCTTCCAACTCGTTTAAGTTGTAATTCAATAGCAGCTGTCTTATACTCATTAGTAAGCATTATTTTTTATTTTTTTTTGCTTCAGATGTATCTATTACTTTAAAATTTAAAGCAGCTTAAGACGGTTTAGTTTCCTTTACAAAATTTGTTTATTAAAAGAAAATACTACAAATTTTCGAGTAAAAATTATATTACGAAAAGATTTCAAAATTTCTTGTTTAATTAGTCTTTACTCTAATCCAATTAGTTAGTGTTAGATTTCATCTATGGTTTGTGTTCCCTGCTTTCGCCGAAGGATTAAAGTTCGGGCCTAATCGATGCTTATTTCCAATAATTAAAATTTTAAGTTTAGGTTTTTAAATATAGAAGAGAGCTTAATGCTGGCTTGCATTGAGCTTTTATAAGCTTATGTTGCTTACATTATGTGTATTCTATGTTAACATGTTTGATAACATAGGTGATGTTGACTAACATTTATGTTTAAGTTTAGTATTAATGTTTATTTGCTTAACAGTGGTGCTGTGTTTGCAGTTCTTATGCTATGTTTACATGTGTTTAACGTAAATTAAGATTTATTTAGTTTTTTGGCTCCAACAGTTTGAGTCCAGCTGGATAAGATACCAAAAACTGCGCCCAACGATTTTAAAAAACTAATTATACAGATCGATTTATAAGGCAAAAAAAAATTTGTTCGATTTCAGTTTTAAATCTTGATACATTGATAGATGAACTCTTTTATTTCAAGCAAGTCTCGAATGAATTTGAGTATTTTAAGTTTAAGTGCGGGTACAGTTTTTTTTTTTCGTAACATCCACATCCCATTTCCATATTCATATTTCACATCAAGCGGATGCTTGGTTAACAATACTTCCTTATGACAAAGCTGGCATCTGGTGCTTCAAAGATTTTTACAAAGTTTTCTGAACTAAACTAAAACTCACAAGTTTTTGATTGCTTTCCGGCAAAAAACTGAACTGAAAGTGAACTTTTTCCATTATTTAGCAACAAGTGAAAAAAAACAACAAAACTTGGCAATATTTTGGTTAACCACAATATGATATTTGCATAAAAATCAAGTAACCGTAGGCCATATGGCCAAATGTGTGTGGGTTGCAAAATTGTGAGTTTTTAATTGCGAGCCACATAGGACAGTCTGTGGTTCAAAAGCGAAAAAATTGCATTCACAAACAAGTATGGAATTTGAAATATTCATCGGGGGTTACGATGCTCAATCCATCACAGTCGTTATACCCTGTAACCATTGGTTCAAGTATATACTAGAGTTGTGCAGTGTATTTAACAGGCAGCAGCAGGATTGCTTACCATAGCCTCGGGTGGCGCTTACGCCGTATGAACACCTTGTTTTCAGAGACCATAACTGCTAGAGACACCAAATGTCATTAAACGATACGCAGCTGTAGTTGACTTGATTTATGTCCATATCTTGCCCCGACAACATACTAAAAAAACCACCCGGTCGTATCACAGGCTCACAAAAAAAAAGAAAGTGGTGCGAGCTTTACATGTGAACGGACTAAGCATGTGGGTTTTGAGCCGCTGAACCTAAATCCGGAGACCAAAAAACCTCAACACCGAAGCTTTCTGAAAAAAGCACAAAAAATGAGTTATGCTATCACAGAAAGCTGAAGCGCTGAGTTTTATTTAATCTCGGATTCGTATTCAGCAGTCCCAAGAACATAGTATTATAAAAAACAACGTTGAAAAATCGAAAAAAAAAAAACAATTAAGTTTTTAAGTTATGATATTATAGAGCTACAAAAAAAATTGATTTTCGGGTTCGAAGTAAGATCCTACACTATCGTCACAAAGTTTAAGAATAGTACAATCCTATACAGAATAAGAACAGAAAAAAACAATTAAACATCCTTTTTGCTTTTAATGTCTTTCGCACAAAGTCGCGGCATTCTAGCAATTAATTTTTTTATAGTTTCTCTATCAATTGCATGCTACGCATCTTTCAGGATCTCCCACTGTGATTTTTGCGAAGTTGGGCACTTTATCTCACTCGTCGATCCAGCTCATTCCACAAAAACTCGATAGGATTGAAATCAGGGGATTAAGGTGGCCACACCATGTATTTCCTGGTTGGTTTCATCTTTGTCTTTTCGATCTAAATATCCTTGCGCAACTTTGACATATGTTTGGGATCATTATCTTGCTGAAATACAAATCGCAGGGAATTTGTCGGACTCATATTACTTAAAATTATATTTATAAGACTGAGCTGTACTTATTTTTAATTTTTTTTTTTAAGCAATGGTCTTAAACTTTTTGACGGTAGTGTTATTACTAAACGTTCTTGGGGTCGCTAAATGCCAATCCAAGTTAAACAAACTCGGGAGCGTGACATAACCTCAAAAACGAGCAATTTCAGATGTTATCTCAGAACCTTGACTCATCCGATTCAGCCACCCGAAAAACATCGTTGCAAAAAATAAATCGAAAAAAAAAATTTTATTTTTTTTTGAGATCATTTTAAAACCCTTGTATATTAGGGTTTTTGTGACCAAGGTTGCAGTTCACACAATTATTTTTTTTTTTTTGTTGTCTGTTTATTTGCCTCACGAAGCTCGAAGGAAAACTTTAAAGAGTACAGGCAAAAATGTGTCAATATGGAACCTCCCTGCATTTAATTAATAATCAAGCAAGAGCCACCAAGGAGGATCCCTAGCCCATCTAAACACTTCTCTGAAACAGTTTACAATACCCACGTTAACTGGTGCTATTGTCGAGCACCGCCCCAACTCATTCACATTCTTTTTCTAATAACTGGACTGACACAACTGTCTAAGCGCTTAGCATTGGAGAGCTCCATCTAGCATGAGGGTCCACAGATCATAGATACTCATAGATTTATGCAAATTGCGAAATCCACTAAAGATGCTTGCGGGGGCATGCATAATTGAATAGCTAACAGTACGTAGAAGAATAGAACTGTACAACTAAGAGAGAACCGGGCAAGAGGTTCTCGGTTCACATACCTACTAAACACACACATTTGGCCATTATTAATGATGATGAGCCATGCTGCTCTCTGTGGCTAACGCTGATGGCCAAGAAGCCAAAGCCATCAACATAATTTGACTCTTTATTCGCTGCTGTGCACAAAACTAAAGATGATATATTTAGGTAATATACGTTCAACACTATAAATCATGAGTGGGCAAAAAAAAGAAGAAAAAAATGTTGCTTTAGGGTCAACAAAAAATTGGGTTGGGGCGTAAAAACGCATCAAGAATGCGTCCTATAATTATTCTAATAATTATGGCAATTCCGTCTGACATTCGTATCTAATAAATATTTTTTGTCTACTGTATATACTAGTACCAGACGGCAAAGGCCATAAACTGCAAACGTATTGTAAAGAGAGTGGCCAAAATCAAAAGGCGCATAAAACTTGGCCGTAAAAATAGATGCCACAAAACTTAGTTGGCATAGAGGGCATTGCATTTGGTTAGCTCTACTATCTATCTGGTATATATGTATATTTTTATATTCTTTTGTTCGTATGTGTCACTGGCAAACTGCCCACAGTAAATAGCTCTCTCTCTCACTGGCCATCTATGTGTCTGTGTTATATACTACAATTGCGGCCAAAAACAAAAAATGCAGTTTGATTTGTGTTGATTGTTGCTTTGGGAATTTCGTTCTTTACTTAGAAAGCAATAAGCCACTCGTAGTAAAAATAAAAAGCAATTTAAAATGAAACATTATTTATGTTTACATGTATTAAGAGCACTAGTTTGCAGTTAGAGAATTAAAATTAGTAAGCTTCTAAGAAATCTCTTTTAAACACAAATCTCTTACTAAGAATTCAATATTGCTTTGTTCTAAAAAACTCTGCAGCTTTCATTGAGCTATGACGTAAGCACTTTGTCAGCACCCACTCGGTTTATGAAAGATGTCCTTACCACCTACCCGTGGACACTTAGATAGTTTGGTAGTCACAAAAGCATAAAAGAGTTAGTTGACCTTTAAAACAAAGCACTTTTAATACTATTAACTAACACTGTTCTTAAAGCAAATAACCTACCTAGGACGGTTTTGGAAGAATTCTCAGTGTTGCTGACCAAATGAACAGACAATTTTCTTGAGTCACCCTAATTATTTAGTGCATTTTCAATACACAGTCTTAGTATAGATTTCCATTGCTGGATTTAACAACTCAGTATCGATAACGATATAAAACACATCACGTTATGGATCTGACATATATTCAAAAAGTGAGCTCGGAAGTCTTAGCTATTTTTGGGCCTCGTATACAGAATCAGCGACCCCAAAAACATGTTCAAAAATCTCTAAAAAAAACATAAATAGAACATTTTTTAAGTTTTTGGAGATTATCTCGACACCTTTGGATGTTGTGCTTTTTCGGCGTCCGATTCGGATTAAGCGGCTCAAAACCCATGCAACCCTATCACATGTTAAGCAATCGAAATCCGAAAGCAATCGCTGATCTTCATTTTATGTTCTTCCTGTTTAGATTGTGCTTCTTTTAAAATAATTTTTGTCTGAATTCGATAGAGACGAACATCAACGATCTTTCCGATCTGGGGTCTTACAGCATGGGTTACCATGTTTGCACATTAGTTGGAAAGCTACATAATTTCCTTTAAAATTATAAGGTGGGGACAACTTTGGAACCATTAGGAAATCCTTTTATTTAATTGAAAAAGATCTATACTGTGAAATCTTTTAGATAGAGAGGACCCAAACTATAGTAAAATATTGATATCTGTGCTACGTCTAGGGTTAGCATATAAGAATGGTGAAGATCTGCTTCCACATCATATTTCTAACTATTGTCCGATCCAGCAGGCAGAAATTGAAAAACGCATATAGTGTGAGTTAATTTAAAAAACTATCGCTTGAAATTTTTTAATAAAACTGAAAAACTGAAGAAACGTCTTTCGGTGATGAATATTGTATCTGGAAAACTGTGGACGCTGAATCAGAGCATAAAAACGACTTTAGGGGAAATGCAGACATTTGGGCTTTTAGCTTTGTCAGAAATAAATGCATAATGGCAAAAGGGCAAAGTAGTCAAAAAAATTTTGCACTAAAAAAATGGGCAGTTACGCCCGAACTAGACCATCTCCCAAAAACTTTTCTTAGCAAAACCTAAACAAACTATAGTACACTTGTAACTCACGTTGTTAGTCAGGCATTTTTAATTTGTTACCTCGTTATTTGGGTTACTCACGTTGTTGTTCGGGCACTCTTGCCTTTTGGCATTTATGGCCGACATTAATAAATGCGTAAATTTCATATTTTTTAAACTATATGCACTTGATAAACAAAATTTGTTGTGTACTTTCGATATTTACTGGATCCATTCTTTTCGTTCCATAGCCAAAATCAAAAAACGTCTCGAGGTTTGCTTCATTACAGAATCGCCGAAAAGGGACTATATCTAAAGTCTCGTTTATATTCGAACAAAAGGTATAATATGATAATTACGATACTATCATCACCTTGAGTTCAGATTTCGAATTCTCGGAACCGTAATCAGAAAAATCAAAATTAATTGAAGTTGTATTTTTAAGTTAATTTTCATATTTTAATTTTTTTCCAAAGCTTAGAAATAAAAAAAAAGTATTGCTACTAAGCTAACTTGTAATTAAAATTTATTTATTATTTTAAAACCCAACTAGCAAAAGTATCTATTATGCTTTATATGTAGTAGAAGGAGTATCTGTAAAAATATGTAGCAATGAGTCTTCATAAAAATATCTTAAATTAGATTTGGTATAACAATTAAACATTTCGAAACTAAAAACTAATATAAGCTCATAAATTTGCTAAAACCAACTGTGCATAGCGGTTGCAAACACTTTTCACCCACAACTTGCAATTAAATCTTTTCTACATCTAGTTCTCAAAGTAGTATTCAGCCAAGCATAAAATTATGCTAACCCATTTATCATTAAGAATTACTAAAAAAAAAAAAAAAAAAAAAA
Organism: Chymomyza fuscimana; assembly: GCA_949987675.1. Taxonomy (NCBI): domain Eukaryota; kingdom Metazoa; phylum Arthropoda; class Insecta; order Diptera; family Drosophilidae; genus Chymomyza; species Chymomyza fuscimana. The sequence continues at coordinate 13,639,758 of OX465089.1, forward strand.
AAATAGATGACGCTTTATGAAAACGCATTAAAAGTAAAGAATACCAACGCTAATTGTGCCACAAAAGAGATGCTGAGAAATTTATACATAGTACATTGTAATAGATGGATAGTTTTGATGTTAGTAGAGCAGACAACAATAAAAACAACAAAAACAATAACAATAAACAGCAACAACAACAACAACAACGGCTTAGCTGAAGCGAAAAATCAAAAGAGTCATGCTTTAAGAGGTTTTTATACCCTGTACCTATAGGTACAAAGGGTATACTAGGTTTGTGCAATGTATGTAACGGACAGAAGGAGGCGTGGCAGACCCCAAGTCCTTTATACCAAAATGCTTATCATAACCTCGGGTAGCGATTGAGCCATGTCCGTCCGTCCGTCCGTCCGTCCGTCCGTCCGTCCGTCCGTATGAACGCCTAGATCTCAGAGACTATAAGAGCTAGAGACACGAAACTTTACCAGCTGGTGCGCATATTTCCTAAGCAGATGAAGTTTGTTGAATCATGTCAATATCTTCCCCCGTTCCCCCGCAGTAGAGTTTCGCGGTTTTTAGCCACACCGTTAAGTATTTTCGCCTGAAATTTAATAGAGCGATGCGTTGTAGCTACATGCATCTATGTGTAAAAAATGAACAAAATCGGACAAATACAACAGAAGTTATAGTCAAAAATGTGCAAATTTCACCTCCCCTTGCCAATAAACTGCGTCAATATTTGACTCTACGCAATTATGGCTACAAATGACCTAGAATCACAATTTTTGGTAAGCTCATTCATGTGGCTCTAATGAACAAATCCACATCCAAATTTTATCGATGCGGTCCCCCCACCCCCCGCAATCCATTTACCGTGTTTTCTCCAACACCCCTCAACATACCAACTTGAAACTTACCCCGTATACTTTTAATAAATTCTTTGTTGTAACATTCGAGTTTCATCAAAATGGGTAAAAATTTAGGGAACTTATAGGTATAAATATCGTTTTGCACCAAAAAAAAATAAATTCCAATTGGAAAGTTCTTAGATGGAATATGCAGGAAAAATTTTTTTAACACAAAAGGTACAGGGTATTCCACTGTCGGGCACCGCCTCGACTGTACCACATTTTTATTTTTTGTAATATTGTTTTTTTTTTTTCTTTTGTTTACTTTTGGTTGACTTTACTGTACTTGCTGTTAATGTGGCAAAAATTGAACACAAACAAATAAAATTGTATGCGAGGGTTGCCTTCTAAGTTTCCATAGTAATAGTGAGAGATCAAATAATTTTTGCATACGGCGAATTTTCGAAGCACTTTTTCCACTACAAAAAATAAATAACTTTGAACTTGTAATTTTGAAATTCCCTTAAAAAGTATATTGTCAGAATGCTTAGCCATAATGCTGAGATTCATATGTATTGTATTATGTATATATGTATTCATAATACAGGTCTACAAATAAAAAAGTGGTTTGAACTTTTATTTGACATGCCATAACACTCAAGTGTGTAGAGATAATCTCCAAAAACTCCATAAATTTTTTTTCGATTTATGGCTTTTGACGATTTTTTAATATTATTTGGAGTTATTGAATTTGAATAAAAGGTCCTCTAGACGTCAGGGCTCTGGTATTACCTCCACAATACTTTGTTTAATGGGGATTTACGAGGTTGTGCCGTGCTACGGTTTTTTGACCTCGGATTCGGACTGAGCGACGAAAAAAAAAACATACTGTAAACATGACTGTACCATCACTTCAAAAAACTCCACAAAAAGTATTTATTATACGTCTTTGGGATCGCCGAATCCGAATCGTTGGTCAAAAATCTCAAGCACGTAAGGTTTCTGAGATAGCCTCGAAAATAACACGTTTTATGATGTTTTTAGCGGTTATTTTAGAGAACCCTTTGGTGTTGAAGTTTTTATACCCTGTACCTATAGGTACAAAGGGTATACTAGATTTGTGCAATATATGTAACAGACAGAAGGAGGCGTGGCAGACCCCAAGTCCTTTATACCAAAATGCTTATCATAACCTCGGGTAGCGATTGAGCCATGTCCGTCCGTCTGTCCGTCCGTATGAACGCCTAGATCTCGGAGACTATAAGAGCTAGAGACACGGAACTTTACCTGCTGGTGCGCATATTTCCTAAGCAGATGAAGTTTGTTGAATCATGTCAATATCTTTCCCCGTTCCCCCGCTGTAGAGTTTCGCGGTTTTTAGCCACACCGTTTAATATTTTCATCTGAAACTTAACAGAGCGATGCGTTGTGGTTCCATGCATCTGTGTGTAAATTAACAAAATCGGACAAATACAGCAAAAGTTATAGTCAAAAATGTACAAATTCCACCACCCTTGCCTATAAACTGCGTCAATATTTGACTCCTCGTAATTATGGTTATAAGGGACCTAGAATTTTCGGTAAGCTGATTCATGTGGCTCTAATAAACAAATCCACATCTAAATTTTATCGATGTGGTCCCCCCACCCCCCGCAATCGATTTACCGTGTTTTCTCCCACACTCCTCTACATACCAACTTGAAACTAACCCCATATACTTTAAATAAATTCTTTGACGTAATATTTGAGTTTCATCAAAATCGGTAATAATTTAGGGAACTTATAGGTATAAATATCGAATTTCACCAAAAAAAAAAAAAATTCCAATTGGAAAGTTCTTAGAAGGAATATGCAGGAAAAATTTTTTCGAGACAAAAGGCACAGGGTATTCCACTGTCGGGCACCGCCTCGACTGTACCAAATTTTTTTGACTTCTGATTTGGATTCAGCGGCTCAAAATCCATATGGGTAGCCTAGTTACACAGTTCACACCACTTTTTTGACTGGAATTCTTCTTTAAGACAACTCGAACTTAAATTAAGATCGGCTCTTTTTTTTTCTGAGGGTATGAATCCATGGAACCATGAATTCGATGTTTTGACTTCTCAAAAACCTTGCTGTTGTGACGTTGACTTCTGGCAAATAAATTATTGTGCTATTTACAGAATGGACTGATCTACGTAATAGTGTCTATACCGCTTTTTTCTTGGATTTGGCTCGTTTTGGAATACCCATACGTTTGAGTGCTGTTGTGATTTGGACTCATATGCATGTTCATAGATCTGTTTTTCCGCTTAGATTTTGTAAATGTATTTTGATTTCTAATCAATTCCTAGCACCAATACACACCAGCATTTTATTGGGACAAAAACAAATCGTCTTCACCTTCAGCTTCATGCACATCTCTTACCCGATCTTTTCTCAAATATTTCTAGCACAACAACGGTATTAGGGATAACTTTATAAAATTCGTCCTGCAATGACCAATCGTGATTTATCGTCAAACTTTAAAGTAAGACATTTCAAGCGTTTCTGTTCTAAGAATACTTCTCGAAAATCATAAAAAAACACATCGCTGCGAAGATGATCACTGCTGCGAGAATGTCTCTTAGAGAAACTGTACAGTATTTGTGTGCCACAAAATACCAAACCAGAAAATTAACATAGCCATGTCCGAAAACCTAAAAGTCAACCCTCGCACAAAAACGTCAACAACAGCATCAGCGATAATGACAACAACATAAAACGTGGCAACAATTGCGAAACCGTGAGAACCATTTATGGAGTCGCAAGAAAAATGCAAGAAAATTTTATACACAAAAAAAAAAAAAAAAACCAACAAATGTTGGAAAACTCAACAAAAAGTGTAGACAAGTGGCGGTTGGTGGGGCTGCAGTATTGCTATGTAAAGAACCAACATGTGTGCAGCAGTGTTTTTGGTGGCACTATGGCCTGCCCCACATGTGTGTGTGCGTACATATGTGTATATAACCGGGGAGGTCGGTCGCCAATATGCAACAATAAATCATGCACATTTGCCAAGCCTTATAGTACATTAAAAACATTGAAAAAAAAAAGTATTTATTAACATATACACATATGTATATATAAAAAAAAAAATAATTTAAACATTTCGAATGCAATTATTTTTTCACAGGGTGCAACTGCCACACAAAAGTCCACAATAATAAAACCAAAGTGAAATGCAGACGACAGAGAGGCGGCAGCTGTGGCATTTAATTTGATTAAACACTCGGGGACAAGCGGCTAGAAGCGGCAATGACAATAAATGTATGTAAATAGCATGTATTAAGTGTAAGTAAATAGAAGACTTTATTAGACTTTATGAGAATAAGCTGTCTAGGAAATTTAATTTAAATTTATTAGCATAATTAGTAATGCACTCAGGACAAAAAAAAAAATGCAATTTAACAAACGCACTAAAATTTTATTTAAGCAAGTCAGTTTAATAAATTTATGAGCTGAGCGAGAAATCTTGAAGAGTATTGCTCGGTTTTAAGTATGAAAGTTCTTTAAAGTCATGGGAATTAATTTCTTGTAGTACAGTGTTCTACTGATATTTTAGCAGATCCTTCGATTTCCACTTTTCCAAGTTCAAACCAGCGCATACGTAGCAGTTTTTATAGTACAATCTAGTTCTTATAAAAATGGAAAAAAATAAAAATTCATCTTATTAAGTCCCATCAAAGCTAGCACATTACGAAAACTGTTTCATTGATACACACTTGGTCTTCACCATATTGCGATACAATCTTCCACATTTATGGTCCGATTATAATGAATTTAGGTTTTAATGGAAAGATTTTTTTTTTCCAAATCTGTCTTTTCAATATAAAGCGGTACATTTTATTATTGTTTTGGGACGAAATATGAGAAGAGAAGAAAAAAAAACTTGATTTAGTCATATAACGAGTCCGAATTCCCAGTTGGGTTATAATAGCTTTTATAATCTCCAAAATTTATTAATGGGTTCATAGGGACATGTCTATACAATTCATTTTGTTCTCATGACCATATGGTATGTAACTTTGGGGAGTTCTTGGGCGTCATCTCCTCTATGTTACATACATTTCCACAAACTTAATTTACCCATTATCTTAAGGTATAGATCATACAAAATAGCAACCGAGCTTTTTGGGAAATATATCTTAAATTTGTTCCGACTTATGGTTTTCAAACCAATCGGCTCTATCGAGTTTTTTTTATTCCATGAGAAAAAAACCTCCAGATTGATGACGCTTTATATAAAACAATATACTGTGTGTAACACCTAGTCGTACGTATAAAAAATCCCAAGGTACCTATATGGATTCGGTTTAGCCGTGTCTTTCTATTTCAAAAACCTGTTTCAAGGAAGGGACTACGAAATTTTGTTCGCTTTTAGTAACAAAAATGAAACGCTCGAATTTTTCATGCTTAATGTTTCCAGGACTGTAGAAAAAGTCTAAAACCAAAAAGGTGACCTTCCCACCCATGGGGTTCTCCGATTTTATTCCAATTAGCTTGAGTTCCATCATTGAAAAAAAAAAAATCTCAGTAGTTCATATTTTGGGCGGTAGAGGACGCCAAAGATACTAAAAAGCTATTTTTCAACATTTTAGCCTCATTAAAACATGTCTATGAAAAATTTGTAGATCTTAAAACAAAAAAGGCATAAAACGCAAACTACATTTCGAAAAAATTTTCTCTTACAAGTTTTTTGGGTACAACCAATAGAATTTGAGATAAATGGTCTAAGATATCAACATTTTGGTTTTGGAATTTTTGGACGATCCTGACAACATTAAGCAAGGGAAATCACAAAGTGAAATTTTTTCTATATCAAAATACATTTTTACTGTGCTGCTTTTTCACTAAAATTTACCACAGTAATATTGCTCTATAGAAATCTTAAAAGCTTTAATCCTGAAGCTCGACACAGATAATCACTCGACGTCTAGCAAAACTAGAGATTTTTCAAACAACGATATTTCAAAGAAGTAAATTCATGGATTTCTTTAAAGTTATCTAGTTCATTTAACGTTAGGATAAAACCTACATAAAGTCAACGTATACTTAGCATCAAACTTGTTTTTGCCAGCTGCAAATTTTTATTAAATATTACTTATAAGTCCCACACTCTAGATGCCATTTGCTCTACTTTTTTCTTTTTTTTTTAAACCTAACCAAAATATGCTAAACTGTAATCTCTTAAACATCTTCAGGTAATGTTAATTAAATTTAGACAAGTGCTTGTAAAAACTTGCATAGCAAATTCACATTAGGGTGCCGCACAATTTCACTAATTAAAAATGCATGACTCAAAAATAACTAGATACATCTAATGAAATACATAAAAGCAGATGGCAACTATGGCACCACAGTATACTACGATTCCGTTTGATTCTACGGAGCTTAGGCGCTGGCTGCCCAGAGTCTAGACAACCATAACTTGAAAATGGAAGGCGTTTGGCATATTATTGCAACTTAGTTGCAAGTAGTTGCAACATTTTAAGTTTCTTTTCAAGCTTTTGTTTTTTTTTTGTCATCAAATAATAATTGGCTGCGTCACGACGCTGCGTTTTGACTCACTGAATGACTGACTGAGTGACTTTCGCACAAAACTGCAACTATTGCAAACCATGCACAAAATATAATAAGCTCAAGTTAATTAAAGATGCATAAAAAACAAAAACAATATTCGAGTACAGCAGCAACAACAACAATAGTGAGTACAATGAGTACACCAACAACTGGCCTTGACATGCACTCAAAGTTTGGGCTGAGACTCAAATTGCGACTGAGTCTTTGCTGTGACTGACACTTGAGTGTATTGCATTTAAACGTCATTATTGACAACAATAACATCATCATCATCAGCAACATCTTTTATAAGAAGTATTGATGACGCCGTCAGTTTACATTATAAGCAGTTGGGTTTTTCATTTTGTGGCTGCATAAATATATCTTATATACCTACAACTATGTACAATATTAATTTAATTATTTAAGCTTTCTAATTTTAATTACAATGCACAATGCATTATAAGACAGCGAAAATATTTTAATTAATAATTCAGTACATTTAATGGGTAAGCAATAGTTACTTGTATTTGTCTAACTCTTCAATTTTGTCATGTGTTAAATATTGATGATATCAAGAATACAAATTTACCTATATATAAAGGGTCATCAATCTTGAGTTTTTTTTTTCTTGCCATTCACTTTTTAAACATAATCCCTTTGAAATGTTGGCCGCAACTGTCACACGATCTTGGTGGCCAATTCACCGGTACGGAGCATGAAATTAATTGTTTACTGAATTGGTTCCTCAATATGTCCATTGTTTCACAGGTTGTGTGGCAAGTAGCGCCGTCTTGTTGAAACCAAATGTCGTCGAGATCTCGGCCTTCAATTTCAGTTAGCAAATAATTCTTTATTATGGTGCGATAACGTTCGTCATTGACGGTTACGATGATTCCACCGGACCATAAACTACGCGCTGAAAGAGGTCTATTCAAGGTCGACTGTCATCCAATAATTAATATTGGGTCTCAAATTTGTTGATGGTATGGCGAATAGTGGTCTCAGTAGGTCAATTATGGCGACCATAAAATGGCCTAAGCGCGCGAAAAACATTCTTTACAGAACGCGAATTTTCGTAATATAATTGTACGATTTATAAACGTGGTTCGGGTGTAAGTTTTTTCATGATGAAATGGCAATGAAAACAGAATAAAAAACATATGGCAACTTAACAGTACTCACGCGTTATTTATCAAAAAAAAACCTTATTGAAAAAAACCCTCAAGATTGGTGACCCTTTATAAAACAGAATTACAAAAAATGTTAAAAAATTGCCTTGACTTGAAGTCGTTTCTTGGTTCATTCACAGCTTTGTTTTCAGCCCGATGCTCACCCAGCCGAGCTACTATTCTTTTGCTAGTAAGACAATCCCGTGTTTATAATAATTTTGTAATTGTGAACATCTTCGTTTTTCATTATCATTTCAATTAATTTAAATATTAATCGAACGCGTTTTTTATTTCCCATATATTTCCCATACGAACTAAAGCTGTGACTTTAAAATTTTAGAAAACATTCAGCTATGAAATTCTTAACGGTTGGAAGGGGGTGTAGCAGAAGAAAATATAAACTCAATCTGGCTGATCACACAAGCAGTCCAAATGTCAAGTTTGATTATTCTAGCTCTAAAAGACTCCAAGGAGTAGCTAAGCTTTGGTACAGGATATAAAAATGCAATCGATTTAGATTCAGTAACCCTAAAATTTTCGGTATAGTATGTACTTTAGCCAAGTGCATTAAATTCAGTTTATATTTGTTGCCTAGTGTAGGGTATCCAACCGTCAGAGCTACGCCGCCTACAGCGTATAAGCTTATCAAAATGAATGCGCCAGCAAGAAACACATATACACATCAAAGTATTATTTATTAATTGAATTTTAAATAGCAATTAAATTCTTAAGCTTAATAACAGACTGAGTCTATAATTTAACAGCATTAGTAACTAACTAAACAGCTTTAAGCCAAGTGTACGAAAATAGAGGTATAAATAAAACGTCAAGTTGTCATGCAAGGCTTAAGTAAAAGCCACACACAACTTGGCTTAAACCAACTTGACAACTTGGCGTTAAAACGAGCTGCCAACTATGGCTATTTATTTCGCTTCTTTAAGTTTACAAGTCGATTTGGCAATTTGGCAATTTGTTGTGCGTTAGCATGTCAAATTTTTTAGTTGGGGGGGTCGTTTTTATTTTAATGTTTTTTAAAGTAGCGCAAAGCAAATCCAAACAGAGCTACTAAGTACGAAGACTTGTACATAAGACCCAGAGACGACCCGGCCAATTCGTGACGGCTGCATTTATTTAAATATAAATTTCTAAGTGTTGTACTGTTTGTTCAAGATGCTGCTATAATGATGAAAAGTTGGGACAGGTGTATCCAACAGATAAGGCAACGCATAGACTGTAACAACAACAAAATAGATACACTGCACTTTGTTGTAAGCCAAATTACATGATGTGTAGTTGAAAATTGGCATAAGGTAAAAATATTTTTGGTCGACAATTTATAACAAAAATAGCAACAGACGACAGACAACAGTACGGCCAAAAAGTCTTGCTACACATTAACAACAGCGCCATAAGATTTGGCGTTGATCAGCGTTGGTAAGGTGTATCTATACATACATACTTGCATATATTTTATAGTAGATGTAGCTGTGGGGGTTACATGTACATATTGTGTTGTCCTATGTAGTATGAATAATTGCGCACTTTTTGGCTTTTATTCAATAAATAAGAAAACACAAAGATGCCAAACGAAAATTTACGAAAATATATATGTCTAGTGTATTTGTACACAGACATTTGTCGTAGACTTCGAGGTTGTTGTTGTTGCTGTCTTTGTTGCAAATAAGGATTCGGGTAATAAATTCTCAAGACACAAACACAAACAATGCCGACTGTTGCTGCCGCCTGTGTAAAGATTTTTGTTGCACTACTTGTGGATACTTTGATCGATCGTTATAGATTAGCATATCATGATTTATGACGACTGTCTGTGTGGTAAAAGGCAAAAGACTTAACGCAAGTTCCGTAATTGAAATAGTGTTGAATAAGTTTGTTGCATTTTCTGAAAATCAGTTGCATTGCTTGTTGAACAATTTTGTTGCGTTTTTGTATAGGTAGATACCTCAGTAATCCCTATTAAGACTGCGCAGATTTTATTGAAAATCAGATTTTTAATTTATAACTAAATCTTGATGACTATTTTGAGCTATTTTTCTTCTCATAAATTTGTTATTGCGTGTATTAGATAAATTAAATTGCACATAAAAATAAAAAAAAAATACAAATGTAGGTTTTTTGCTAAAGTTCTGTACCATCATGATTATTTTCTATATCTCCCACTGGAGCATAGCGCCTCAAAAATCACCAAAAATCGCAACCGTAACAGAAGTACCTAAAAAAAAAATATTCCAAAATCGTACGGCACGTGGACGCTGATAAACAAACAAAACAGTGTTGTCCTATAATTTTACTGACGCTTTACCTAAGATGGCGCCAAAAAGTTCGCTAGATGGAGCCAGCAGTAACAACAACAGCTGTGCTTATTATGGGCGTAACAAATGGCTGGTTAAAAAATTCTTTGCAAAACATATTTTACAAAGCCGCTTAGTATTTATTATCTGTGTTGAACTGTTTAGGAATCATATGACGCTCTAAAAAGGCATTAAATTAATTAATTTTCGCCGTCATATAAAAATTTTCATAATTTGGCACACAACATTTTCATAAAAATTATATGGTATTTATTATTGATTACAAAAATTAATGCAAGAATAAGAAATGGACGACAATTCATAGAAGAACAACCGAACAACGTTTACAAATCGTACAATTATATTACGAAAATTCGCGTTCTCTAAAGAATGCGTTTCGCGCGTTTAGGCCATTTTATGGCCGCCATAATCGACCTACTGAGACCACAATTCGCTATACCATCAAACAAATTTTAGACCCAATATTCATTATTGGATGACACTCGACCGAATAGACCACCCAGCCCGTTAAACAATGGACATATTGAGGAACCAATTCGGAGAACAATTAATTTCACGCTGCGAGCCGGTGAATTGGCTAGCAAGATGGAGTCATATCACATCGTTAGACTTTTTCCTTTGGGGCTACGTGAAGTTTAAAGTGTTTGTGGATAATCCAGCTACGATTGAAGCATTAGAGACCAACATTACCCGTGTTATTCGCGTCATCGAAAATTGGAACCTCCGCTTGGACGAGCTACGGCGTAATTGCGGCCAACATTTGAAAGGGATTATTTTTAAAAAGTGAATGGCAAGAACGGTTCTTTCTATTGATAATAAAGATTTTCCGATTCATTTGAATTTTTTTTATATTTAAAAAAAAACCTCAAGATTGATGACCCTTTACTTATCTATATATATCTATTTCAAAAATGCAATGCAATGAAATAAGAGTTTTTTTATTGAAACCCCAAAATTCAATATTATATTAAGTTTAAAAAGTCGGTTGTTTGGCAAGTGCACGCAGATAACAAATCAAAACAGTGTTGCCTTATGATTTCAAAAATGCTTAACGTAAGATGGCGCCACTAGTTCAGACTACAAATTATGATGAAATAGTTGTCGAGCAGACGTATACAAAAATTTAAAAAAATATAACCACAAATTAAATACGTATTTGTAAGGTCGAATAAATATGTTTAATTTAAAATAACTTCCTTAAGTACCAAAACCTAACAAACGAATTAAAATACTTCTTCTACAGCTTCAAATTATTATGCCATTATTAATTGGATATTATTTATAAGAAAAATTAATTACTGAGTATACTATTAAAATAATTTTAATACAAATTGGCAACCAAAAAAATGTTAATTCTTAGCTTAATTTTTTAATCAGCATGTTAAAGATGCACAAAATTTTCGAAAAACTGAAGCTACTCCTGGATCCGCCCCTGTTCTCTATCCATGACTAATGTTTGCAGCTTATTACATTTAATTCCCATAATTATCATTCAACTTTAACGCGCTGTTAAGCATGTAAAGTAAAATTTTGGTATAACCAAAAAATGTATTTGGGAAAGAAAAAATTGGGAAAAATGAATACAAACAAAATACCAAATACTTTTTGACAAATTTATCTTGTGTACTCCATTTGGTCTTCGAAAAACCAGCGCCTGGAATTCTTTTGTCGTATCTATCATGCTGATACGTATTTGGTGGCTTCTTTTAAAGTATTTTTTTAATACTAAACTAATATTAAACCTTCTATTCGCGTACAGTGTAAAAAATACGCTGGTCACACTAAAAAATGCATTCGTTTAAAACTCTTGCACATTATAACCTTAAATAAATAATTTACTCATATTTAAATTTAACACTTCAATATAAACAAGTCTTAAATGAGGCATAAGATGAAATTTTTTTTATTTATTACCTTTACCTTCTGGCAATTTTGGTGTCAATTCATTTAAGCAGCTTTTCAATAATGCATATTTTAATGAACATTTATTAATTTGAAATATTTTTTATTATTTAATTCGATTGGTTGCCCAGCGGCTATTAAACAAAAGTGAATTAATTTCTCTTTACCTTTGCAAAATAATAAATTAATATTTTAAACGAACATTATTTCGTTTTGTACTACTCATATTTGTTCAATGTAATTAGTGTTAAACAGCCAATTTTTTGCATTCATTTTTTGGTATTTATTTTTTACTTCTTATTTGCAGACATTGAGCGCAACTATTTTAAATTAGCATAAAAAATGCATACATTAATTTATATATTTTATTGTTTGTTTACATAGTTTTTTTTTTGAGGCATTTGTCATGCAATGCAATTATTTTTATTCATTTATAATGTGCTTCAATTCGAAAAGTTTCATATTCATATATACTATAATAAAAATTTCAGGTATCGTTGGTTTTTAAATAGCTTTTGAAAATGTACTTTTTAATGAACGCTAAATAAAATGGCAATCAGAAATCCAATCAAGGTTATTGCGTTATTGTAACGAGAGTTAACCTTAAACTGCTGCCCTTTTGAATATTTTCAGCAACATTTTTTAATATTAAAATGTTTATTTTAAAAAAGAATTATTGAGTTTACATATCAGGTTCCTCAAATGGAGCTTTGAGTTATATGAGTTATGATCAAAACACCTCTACAGTGCGAAATATCTCAATTTTGAAAGTCTTTACCTTTCAACATTTTATAGAAATTAATTTTGAAAATGTTTATATTTTCAAAAGTAGAAAATAATACTTTATTTGAAGCCTCTGCATAGCGGCGTTAAGGGCACGTATTGCTTTTTTTAAAATTGACTGCGTGATTTTTTTAATTTTAAAAATGTTTCAATTTACAAAAGATTCTACAAATATCTCAAAAGATACTTTTGCGTAGCGCCTTTAATGTAAATTGCTTTTTATTTAAACTTGGCATGTTAATCGATATTTCTACACTATAGAAAATTAATAAGATAAATATCTTTGTTTCATTTTTTGTTTAAAATTTGTTTAACGTGTTTTATTAAAAAAAAACCTACGTGTTTCAAAATTAATTTAAAATTTAATTTAATTTTTGATGTAAAAATTCTTTAGACCCATTGAAGATTTAAAATTTTTTCATAAAATATAAAAATGCTGACAGCAAGTTAGAAGTTATTAAGTGACCAAAAACTTAATTATAAATTGAAAAAAAAAAATATTTTTTTTAATATATTAAAAAAAATCAAATATTTAGCCGTGATCCGGAAAAAGAATAAATTAAGTTTGTTTTTGTTTTTGCGTGCTCCCAATTCCACATTTTTTCAAGTCGATAACTCGCATATTTTCGTTACTATTTTCGATAAATTCTCATATTTCGCTCACATTGTGCCGCACCTTTCTTTTATCGTTTACGTTTTATTCATCATGAAAATATTGCTAGTATTTTGTTAAATCAATTTGTACAATAAATGAAATTACCCACAATTTAGCTATTTTTATTATTAGGGACTTTTTTTTTGTGTCGCACATATCAGTTATCGATATGCCAATGTGTGTATTTAAACGTATAAATGGTATATCTCAAATGGGATTTTTTTATATAAAGTTTTTTCATTCCATGCGAAACTTTTCAAACTGCGTATGGGCCTTATACCAAAAATTCGTTTTAGGTTGTCAATGTTATTTTTTGGGTTAATAAAAAAAAAATAATGAAATAAAATTATCGATAAATATGTAACTTGAAATTGCTAGAAATAGAATCTAAGAATATCAAAGAAATTTTATAAAACTATTTTATCTCAAAACATGCGTTTGAAACTATTTAGAAAATTCGTTTTGATTCCCCTTGTAGGCCTACTACAAACCACGTAAAAAATTCGTGCTGAAGTTGGGAGCACCAAACATGTGATTTGAAACCGAACCCGAAAAAAATATTCGAAATAATTAACATAATAATTAAAACATAAAACATAAAATTTTCGGATTCGTTTATTTTTAATAAAATTTCATTGAAAAAGATGGCGTATGTTAAAGTCGGGCGCGTACGACTTTGGGATACCCTGTACCACTAATTGCAATTAAGTCTGATATATTGCTTAAGCACTTTAAAAGACAACAGATTGCCAAATTTGGGCCCGATATCTTCACAAACAAACGAAACACAACGAATTTTGTACAAAAAACGTTTTTTTGACCGGTTGGTCCTATGGGAGCTATATGATATAGTCATCCGATTTTGATCAAATTTGGTACAGTGTTTGGGAACTATAAAAAACTTTCGAGTGCCAAATTTGGTTACGATAACTTCATAAACAAACGAATTATCCATCTAAGACTTTTAGTTTTTTTCGAGGTTCTCTGCAACACCCCTATGGGAGCTATATAATAGAACCCCGATATAAAAAAAAAATAAACTTGTCACCCGTAGGATAATAACGGATCTAATTTGAAAGCTTGGTTGCTCTTACCATCTCTGAGATCTAGTCGTTCATACAGACGGACATGGGTATATCGAATTCACCGATTATCGATAACTTGATGAATAATCGGAATTTGGAAAAAAAAATAAATAAAAATCACCAAAATCGAAAAGATTGACTAAAAAAGTGATCCGCTTTATTTATTTTCGTCCATATACTTAATGGGGTCCGTCAAACCTATAGGGGAAAGGCTTGTAAGTTGGCACGCCTGGTAAATTTGGATGTTCCAGCAATCAATACACCAAAATTCCACCTGTCTTCCATGGCAAATACGCCGTAAACAATTTTAATGTGTTTTTGATGCAGTGTGTGTGTGTGTGACAAAATATAAAAATTGTTTTTAAAGAAATCGGAAAATAAAAAACATTATTTTTGATTGCGCTCAAAAATCAAAATAAAAAATCAAGGAAAATATATGTGCAGGAACTGAAATTCAATGAACTTTCATAATCAAAAAAGGTTTTCGGACATACAGTGAATAGACAAAATTTTTTCAATGCATTCCAAAATGGCTTCAAAAATGTAAGTTGTTACACCTTTTGGCTTGTAAGTTGTCACACATCTATTTTCATTATTTTCCATTGCTATGTTATTTATATGACTGTTTTATTGTTTAGGATTATCATTGAAACTAATTTGAATTGTTTTAAGTGCATTTATCTGCCATCTTTGGATATATTTTTCCAATATTTTCGGTAACAATTCATTTTTAGTATGGCGAAAAAAACACAATTTTGACTTCTGTGGAAAGTTAATTTTTATTTGTTTTTTTTAAATTCAATTTAATGCTCAATTAACTTTAAAATCAATAAATTTTCATAAATTTTTGCAATCATGCGTTTTTATTTCACTTTTCTCAAATTTTCAGCGATGTTTGCAGGTGTGACAACTTACAAGCCTTTTTTTTTGGTGGTCGTTTTCAAGCTCTTTTGAAAATTGTCTGTAAAATGCTTATTTTTATATATTTCAAATGATTTGCTTATTGTGAATTATAGCTCTTTCTTTTCCCTTTTCAATGGTATATTTACATTGATGCCTATGTGTATTCAATGTCGAAATATAGCTAAAAAAAAAAGATGGCGTACGTTAAAGTCGGGCGCGGACGACTTTGGGATACCCTGTACCACTGCTTGCAATAAAATCCGGTAAATTGCTTAAGAACACCCAAAGACATTTGATTGCCAAATTAGATTATGATACCTTCATAAACAACCAAAAACAGACGAATTTTTAATCAACAACTTTTTTTCGACCGATCGGCCCTATGGGAGCTATATTATATAGTAAACCGATTTTGATAAAATTTGGTACAGTGTTAAAAATCTCTAAAACACATTTGAATGTCAAATTTGGTTACAATATCTTCACAAACAAACGAAACACAACAAATTTTGTACAAAAAGCGTTTTTTAGACCGATTAGTCCTATGGGAGCTATATGATATAGTCAACCGATTTTGATCAAATTTGCTACAGTGCTTGGGAACTCTAAAAAACTTCTTAATGCCAAATGTGGTTACGGTATCTTCACAAATAAACGAAACACAACGAATTTTGTACAAAAAACAAATTTTCGACCGATCGATCCTATGGGAAAAAATAAAAAATTTGGTACAGTGCTGGGGGTTTCTAAAAAACTTCCGATTGCCAAATTTGGTTATGATATCTTCATAAGCAAACGATTTTTCCATCTAAAACTTTTGCTTTTTTTCGAGGTCCTCTGAAACACCCCTAAGTTAGGTTAGGTTGAAGCGGCCGCTGGCTTAAAAGCCAGCTTACTTAGGCCTAGACTGGCCCGTTGTATTATCGCACGGATCTATAACTTTTAACCCCTTTTCCACTTTGACAATCCTTAGAAGGGGCTGGTGCTGTTGCTGCGATGTAGCCAGCAATCTTCCTCGGGCATATGGTTTCTAGGTCTGCTAGATTGTGGAGGAAATAGTTTCCCAAATACTTATTCCTGCGTCTGCATAGAGCTTCGCAGGAATAGAAGAAGTGCTCTACCGATTCTACCTCTTCCTCGTCTTTGCAGCTTCTGCAAAAATCATTGTGTCCGGTGATCGCTCTGACAACCGCCGAGCACTGTGAACGATTTAGTCCGCAAAGCTTGGAGGAGCGTTTTGCGTCTACACCCCTATGGGAGCTATATAATGTAGTCCCGATATCAAAAAAATAAAATAAACTTGTCTCCTATGGATTAATAAGGGATCTTATCTGAAAGTTTGGTTGCTCTAGCTCTTACCATCTCTGAGATCTAGGCGTTCATACGGACAGACGGACAGACGGACATGGGTATATCGACTTCTCTAGTCACTCTGATCATACTTTAGGTAACTTTGGGGGGTCTCCGACTTCTCCTTCTGTACGTTACATACATTTTCGGCTTGCACAAACACAATATACCCTTTGTACCATACGGTACAGGGTATAAAAAGCTATGGTGTGTCAACTTACAAGCCTTTCCACGGACTTCTTCTACCTTTGGTACAGCGGTGGTAAAAAATGGTACTTTATACTTAAGATATTCTAAAGATCATAGCATTTTACTATGATACAGTTGGAACTCAAACCCGTTGGGGTATATAAAATTCGGCACAATAAAGTTGCTTTTCTCCATTATCTTTCTCATAAAATACACTGCCTTGCTTTATTTACAACTTTAATGCACAACTACCAGTTTATTTTTCATTTATATTTTTTAAAAGCACTTAATTTTTAAGTTGTTTATGGCTCTCCATTTAGGCTTTAATACACTCGATCTACAACTTTCCAATTAATCTATATGTATTACTTAGTCTCTGGTACTTACCTTTCCTTGCATAATCAGCCTTATTGTGAGTGTCACCGATGGATCCTCGTGTTTGACGGGCGCTCCTCCCGCACTGCTGCTTGAGTTATTGTCTTCCATTTTCTTACTTTGTCTGCTTATAAGTAGTATGTATTAGTAGCTGACGTTTTTGGATCCAAAAGATCTTGGTTTCCTTTCTTTGTTACAGTTGTCTTTCTTTAGTTTTGTGTAAATATATGTATATATATATGTATTTATATGCTTGTTCAATACATATGTGTTGTATATAGTAGTTGTCTATTAGATTTTGGCTAATATATTATAATTATTATTATATTTTTTTTTTTTGAAATTAAATTGGTGGTGTCTTTTGCTAGTCGTACTACGTTGGCTTAAGCTCGCTGCGTTCAAAACACTTGGTTATTATTATTTTTAATTTTAATTTGTTTATAAAATGCAACAAATAATCACTGCTTTCGCGCGGTGTATTTATTTATTTATTTTTGTTTTCTTTTACGTGTTAGTAAATATTTATTTTATTTTAATTAATGTTGAGCGAAAATACTGTTGCTTAGATGTTGTTGCATATGGTTTTCAACTGCAAAGAGAGAGAGAGAGCGCGAAAAAGAGAGAATGTCATTAGTTGAGCTGGCTAATTACATATACTATATAAAATTATTTATTTTGACTATTTTTCTAATCAAATTTTTGCCAAAATTGTACTAGGCATATGCAATTTGGCAAAACATTTTCGCATTTCAATTTGCACAACTTATAAATCATGAAATTAGCTAATTTATGTGTTGTCTATTTTTATATATTTTTTTCAAAATACATTTAATCAAATTACTCTGTGAACTGTGCACACTCTTCCGCCGTTGACCTACGAATCACATAAGTCTTCCGGCAATTTGTTGGCCGAGCCTTGTGCAACATCATACCAAAGTTTGTTATTTTTATGTGAGTAGAATTTTTTATACGACGGGAGTGAAAAAAAAACGAGAAACTTTGAAACTGCGCCAAGTTTTTTTTTTTTGTTTTTGCCTGCATATTCCAAATGTTGTTCTGACACACACACATAAACAAACAAAATATCGATGGACTGTTGTGGCATGCCTCTTCGTAAAAGTTCCCCCAGAACGTAGTCCCTCGTGGTATTTCTTATGCTCGAAATCACTTCATGTGCAATTTACAACATATACCTACATATATATATACAGCAATTTTTCCGCTTGCTCTTTATTTTGCTTAAATTCCCGGCATAACTTTTTAGACATATATATTGTTTATATACCATATGTATATAGTAGCTATATATAAGTAATATTTGTATTAAATGTGTGCTGTATGTAAAAGTGTTCCCAGGGGCTTCAAAATATTTGCTTCATCTTGTTCCTGTTGTTATTGTACCAATTCCTCTTCTTGTTTTTGTGGCTTTTTAAAATTATGCGCACTAATTCCCTATGTAACAACGTGGGCTTAGCCGGATAGACAGTCAACTCTGTCTGTCAGTTGGATATTGTATCTTATACATAAAACATGTACTATATATATGTATATCGCAACTGTAGCTATGTGGGTCTATGGTGCACTTCAAATGTCTGCCACGAAATATTAAATTAAAAAAAAAATGCTTTTGGCGCTAAATCGCTTAAATACCCTTACAACTGCAAATGTCCCACTCAGTAAAAGAAGAACTACCCCAATGCAACGGCGGTATCTAGCTAAAAAGGATAGTCGATGCTGGGGAGTCCTGTATGTTGAATGTCTGACCACTTTTTTTTTTCAATTTCCGGTGCGTAGCGTCAGTCGATTTAAATCATTCAGGATCCTTTGGTCTTAGTCAGCTAAGCATTTAAGCCCATTTTTAAGACGACCTTTTCAAAAAAAGCTGCCAAAACAATCTTTTTGAGCTCTTAATATAAAAACAGATATGAACAGTTGAAGCTACTATTTGGGAAGTAGTGTTAAGCGTAGTCGACTCAAGATCTTCTTCGTACGCCTTATAAGTTTCATTATAATATTATTTTCAAGTGAAAATGAAATTTTCTTGAATTTTGAAAAGTTTGTGTCAGTTCCAGAATTAAATTCTAAACAATTTTTTTGAAGTTCATACATTGTTTAAAATTGTGTTCATTAAACTTAAGGTACTGAAAGCTGGTAAAATTTTGAATTAATATCCAAGTTTTTTTTAACTAGCAAATTGTAGAACGATCTGAAAACTTGGATTGTTGTCATGGCTATCGATAAAACACGGCTGCATTTTTTTCGAGAGATATTGTCGAATAACTGAAAAAAGCGCCCAAAAACATGTTTTTCGAAATCATCTCGAATATCTTAAGAAAAAAAAAGGTTATCATTTTCGTGTTTCTCGACCCCAAATTACCCTAAAAAACACTTTTTTACGAAAGTACACTCGATGATCCTTAAATTTGTAAACTGGTGTTACCAAAGATAACTTCTTGACGGTAGTCTGTAAAAAATACTGACTATACTTTAGTCATAAAAACGCATGAAACTGGTGATCAGTGCAAAAAGAAGTCTGAAATTTTTGGTCCTAAAATCGTGACCAAATAGGCACGACAATAGCTAAAGTTTTTTTTTTGTTCGCAGCTCTAGAAGGACTTTCTTAAAATAAGATTTTTTTTTTAAATAAGCCCGCAAAATCTTGATTAAGAATTAATAATTATATTATCATAGCCTGAAGGCCTATGTTGCTCTGACTTTAAATACTTTGTTTTCTAGAATTAATTTAAATTAAATTATAATATCAATCGAATAAAAGTCTTTAACAAAAATCCAAAATCTTAACGAAAATCACAATTTCGGATTTTGAATAATCTTAAAAAGATGTCTATGGCTCATTTTAAAAACAGATTGTTTTAATTTGTAGGACTGCTTTTGAGAGTAAAATATTTAAAAGATAAGAATATTCTTGTTTTAAGATTTGGAAAAGTCTAAAATCGAGACTAAAATATTATCGTAACTAAAAAAGTCTTGATGTCGGTTTGAAATAAAATACGCCGAATATTTATTTTTTAAGAATTTTTTGGTCTTTTTTTAAGAATATTACAAGAATGCTAAAAATAGCAATTTGGAACGCTTTTTTAACTTAGTAAAAAACACTTTATCTTACTTGGAAAATGTTTGGATATATATTTAGAATTTTTGGTCTTATAATAAAATTTGTTCTTGTTTTAAGCTTAATATTTTATTATGCTTGTTCAAGAATTTGTTTATCTGAAATAAAATAATTTAAGACTTTTTGTTTTTAATTAGGGAATTTTAAGCAACCATCATTATTTAAAAATTTTAATTTTATTTTAAACAATCTTTATGTTTCAAAATCGTAATTAAAGAACTTTTTTATATTTCATTAAAAACTCTGAATTTTAGCTCATTCTGATGTTTTGAACATTTTTGATACTATTTTAATACAATTTGTTCTTTTTTAATTTTAAAATTTTGTTATGCTAGTTAAAAAAAAATCATTTGAATATTTCTGTGAAACTCATCTAAATGCAACTCTGCTTTCCAAAATTCCTGGCGTAGCCCATATAGCCTTTTTTGTTTAGTGTACATCTAATAATGTTAACAAAATGCGCATAATTTGGTTGCTGGCAGCTCCAACGGCTACTGCACTTTACTTTGATATGCAAGGCAGCAAGACATGGCGAATAAAACCAGCCCCCAAGTGCCACGCCCCATTGAAGTTAGCTCCTTTTACATGAATATTTCGTTTAGTATTTATGCCATCATAATTTTTTTGTTTTATGCAGGTTTGCGTTGAGTTAACTGCTACGATTTTGAGTTGTCTATGCAAATGTTTGCTGGCGTTGGCCCAGGTACTAACGAAGTACTGACAATTTTATGAAAAGCTTGACGTCACACACACACACACACATGCAAATATTCTCATATAAGCGTGTACGGGTAATTTAATTTTATGAAAAAAAAAAAATCGCACTCAGATACATACTCACGCACACAGATGAGGCGTGTCAAACCGCAGTGTTCCTGAAGCAATGGCGGAGATTGTCTTTACTGTCAGCCGCACAGCGACCGCTAAACAGATGAAATGCTCTCCTGCTGGCAAAAACAACAACAACAATAACGAAGATGATGAGAATACCAACAATGGCCGCAAAGATATCTACAGACGCAGCAACAATAAAGCATAGACAAAGAGAGTCTGAATAAGATGCACAAAGAATGCAGACAGATACATATTGTATATGCACATACCTATTGTATAGGTATATATGTTATGTACTTATAGACAACTATATACAAGTGCAATGAAATAATAAGTTCCGTTACAAGCATTCTAAATTCTTTGCATTGCATGTGTGGAGTGAGCAAAATCTCTAACAGTACTCCATATATATTAGTACAAAGCGGATCATACCGACTATTATATGCCTTGTAAGATATATTCCAAGTTTTGATGCAAATTTTTTGAAGCTTAGTTTCGAGAGCATAGGTTATTAGTTGCTTAACACAAAGTCTTAAGAATATTTATACCTAAGTCACCATGATCCAACTGTTAGAAGGTTACGCAATATGCAGGTACGTTATTCGTTTCTCTCTGTAAAAGAGAGCCCGGGCTCAATTTGAAATAGTGAACCAATTTTAAACAAAACTTCCTTAAAACTACGTCCAATCAATCACACAGCAACATAAATATTTAAGTCTGTAATAGTTGTGGGAAATATGTATATTTTTTTTTAAAGATAAGACTTAAAAGTTTGTCCCAAAAAAAATATTTTTTTTTAAATGTTTAACAATTTTTTTTTTTTAATTTTATTTTACGCGTAACCACTGCGAAATCAAAAAAGTTTGGAGAATTCTAGAAAAATTAAAACGGTCAAAAATCTAAATGGCTGAAAACCCGTATTTGTAACCTTTAACCTTAAAAACTTCAGACGGGGCTTATACATTCATTCATACCATATAAAAAATTTCCTCATTGTAGTGTGCACAAAATTTATTTTATTTTTTTTTTTCGAGAAAAAAAATATGTCTGAAATTTCGAAATTAAAAAAAAAAATATATTGTTAAAAAAAGCTAAGCTTATTGTTTAAAATTTTTTTTAAATTTATTTTTTTGAAGTGTTGAGTTTTCTTTCTATAATAAAATAAAACATTTTTACATCATTTTTTGTTTACAAGATACACTACACTCTAAAAGTTTAAAGTTGTTTTCATACAATATAAAAAATTTCCTCAATTATAGTGTGAACGAATTTTTTTTATTTTTTTTTTTTTTTGAGAAAAGCTTATATTACTCTGAAATTTACAAATAAAAAAAATACATATATGTATTATCAAAAAAAAAAAATTTTTAATTTTTTTGTTTAAATTTATTTTTAAAATTTATTAAATTAATTTTTTTAAGTATAAAGTTTTATCTTTCTTTAATAAAAAAAAATATTTTGATATCTTTTTTCGTTTACAAACACTGTAAAATTTTTAGATTTTATTTTATGTTATTTTTTTTAACACAATAGTAGGTTTCGATGGAAACTTGCTATTATATTTATATTGTATTAATTATTTTAGTAAATTTACTTATTGTCTAATAAAGACAGATTGTAAATAAAACGAAAAAAAAAAAAAAAAAAAAAAAAAAAAAAAAATTATTTTTTTAAACTAGTTTAGTTTACAGCTTTCGCACATCTCTGCCTAGTTCTTTCTATAATAATTTTATGGGATTTGCGCCCGGAGATTGTGGTGCCCAGTATGTATTTTCAAAGAAAAGTCAACCTTAATATTTAGTCACCGATGAATCGATAAATAATCAGAATTTTTCAAAAACATTTACGAAGGTACTATTGGCTAGTACCCTTATCACATATGCAAAAATAGTCAAAATCAACGAGTTCTTTTTAAAAATTCATACATATATATATTTTCAATAGCGAGAGGAAGAAAAAGCAATGCTTTGTGTACACTCTACACAATATCTCAATATCATAATGAGTACGAAATTTCCAGTAATCGATGCTATTACCGGGATAATTGAAGCAAAAGCTCAAAAACAAAATGCTATAAAGTATGCAACCAGTCGGTTTCCGTTCTCGCTTTTTGTAGAATTGAGCGGAAATGAATTTTCTTGAACAATTACATTACTTGCTTTCGGAAATGTATAAACTTTGAGGTTCAGTTGGTAGTTTGATTCATTTGAACAGATGATGAACTAAAACATAATTTTTCATAATTTTCCAAAAAGCTTAAGCATTATTGGCTTTTGTATAAATAGCTCGATACAAACGCACAATTTATGTTGTTATGCCCCGATAAACGCCGAATAAATCAAGCGAAATAATCACATTCGCTTAGCTGCTACTGTTCTTTTAATAAATAACAATTTACTTTGATTATAAAATTGCTCAAAATGGCAGAAGACCGCCAGACAACTGCTTTAGAAAAAATCTTCATGCCGTTTTCATATAAGTCGTTACGAATTTCAAATGCCACAAATTTGCAGTGTATTAACCACTATGCACTACAACTCACTAAGACCATATAAGAATTGCTTCATTTAGTGCACATAACTTGCCCCTGACGTGTGGCATGGTAACTTCAGCTGCAACGTGCTGCTGGCTCATTATTAATCATACGCACTGTAGACGCTGCACTTTTAATAGCTTTTCTCTTTAGTAGTGTTAGTTGTAGTAAAAAATAAGGAAAAAAAAAGTAGTTGAAAAACAAAGCATAGCAAGTTTTCTTTTAATTAACTGGCACATAGAAGTAGACAATCTCCAGGCGATTGTTGTTGTGCTATGAATGATGGACCAACCGACAGACATCTATCTATGCGAACTGGGTAAACCCAACCGGTTTGCTTTCTAATTTCTTTTAAGCTTTCACACAAACTGCAATTGTTCATAGTTTTATGAGAATTTTTAAATTTTCCTCTACAATTTTGCAATAAAAGAAAATTTACTGCACAAATCACAAGTTTTTATTGTCAACAATAATGTGCATTAAAGCGCTTAAATTTATGGCCATTAAAATAAAGTATACGCTTGTTGATAAGAACTTTTGTAAAGTGCAGTCAGCAATTTGTAGAGTTATTGTCACTAAAAGCATAACAATGATTAAAAATAAATATAATTTTATGCGCTCTTAAGACGAACGAATATATATATATTTTAAAAATAAAATATATATAACATTATGTAAACATATGTTTTGCATCAGTGACTTAAAATGTTTTTTTTCCCGAAATTAAAACTGCTCTACTTTTTGTTAAACTTAAGAAATATTCAAAAATTCCATTGCCTGCTTTTCAGCGCTTTTTTTTTTTTTAATATTGCCATTTAAAGGGCCGTCACAGAATTTGCCAACCTTACATTCCAGTGTTGGTTAATGGTAAAAAAATTAAAAAGAGAAGTATGTATTTTTTTTTGAAAGCCTAAGCTCAAAATATAGTTTGGTTTTGTCCACTATTTCTAGAGAACTTTCTCAGTGAATGTGAAAAAATGGAATTTTCGAACATTTATCAACACTACTATGTTGTTCCGCTAATTCTGCTAAACAAATTCATTGTGGTTAAAAATCAAGTTTCATTTATTTTCTTTGTCGGACGTTATTTAACTTTCTGAGAATCTAATATTGGTTGTTCAACGAACTGAAGTCAGTAGCCACATTTTTTTCGAAAAATAAGTCCGGAAGAGCAGTTAGGTGCAGGGGAATGCATTATTTTGAAATGCTTAAAAACTTTTGATGATAAGTGGTTCAAGATCTATTGTTAATGAATTTAGGTGAAGGTGATATTAGCTATTAAATAAATATTCTGCGAATTTTTTTTGCTGCAATTTGAAAGACGGAATTCATGACTATAACCACCTCCGTCGTGAGGAGGCGGGAAGGCGTGATTCTCCCCGGGCCCGTAGTTTTCTCAGGGGCCCGGTGTAATTACTAGCGTACTGTCGTGATTCAAAAAAGTTGTAATATTGGCGCCGGTACATTTTCCCCCCGGGCCCGGATTTTCTCTCTACGGCCCTGACGATATCCCACAGTCAAACGAATTTTAAAAACTTAACTCTTAAGTGTTGGAAAAACTGTAGCTGTGTGGGACATTTGACCAATATTCTGTTTGTTCATTAACTTTTCACATTATGTACACTGAAAAAAAAATATTAAGAATAACTTTGGTTCATATATGAGCTCGAAATACGTCCATACACAACAATTAAAAAATAGTATTATTATTATTACCAATCGAAGATTTGTGTATTTATAAATTAAAGCACTTAACCCTTTTTTGGGAAAGATGAAGAAGTACATTACCCTGCAAAAGAAGAAAAAAAATTATAATTAGTTTCATCGCCAATATTTTAATATTTCAGCTATTATGAAAGCAAGGAAAAACATATTAACGAAAAAAGATATCTTTTTCCATAAAAATGTAAATGGAGCAATATGCATATGGATGAAATTTTCTCATATGTAAACTTACTATTAAATTAGTTAAAATAATTAACAAAATGCGTAAAAAAGGAAAATTTTTCTGATGATCTTGAAACTTTTGCAGCTGCAAAATATTTTTCAGTTTTTCTTAAAAAAAAAATTTTTTAATGTTATCTCTTGAAGCAGTTTTTCAAATGGGATTGAGATGGTTTCAAACTCAATTTTATCCATAAATTTTATTGAAAAATATTATTTTTTATACAAAAAGCAAACACCATGTGGGAATCGATTGCCTTGATCCCTTCTATCTACGCCACTGTCTTGTAAAATAAAATGCAATACAAACATGATGGAAAAAAAGAATTTCACAGCTCTAATTTTTTCAAAGTGTGCTTGTAATATGAAAAAAAAGGTTATGCTAAATCGATGAAAGCAGGTCTGGAAATTAATGTAACACCAAAACACCAAGTTAGTAAGTAAAGTAGTAATATATAAGACCGAATGATTTATAATTATACTGAATAACGCATTTGGAATCGTAATGAGTTGTAAGTGTTTTTTTGTGGA
Organism: Chymomyza fuscimana; assembly: GCA_949987675.1. Taxonomy (NCBI): domain Eukaryota; kingdom Metazoa; phylum Arthropoda; class Insecta; order Diptera; family Drosophilidae; genus Chymomyza; species Chymomyza fuscimana. The sequence goes on from OX465089.1 coordinate 13,665,887, forward strand.
ACATTATTTATTTTTAATATAAGAACAACATATCCAGACTTCGAATTCTAACAGTTTCGCAAGACACGCTTACAAGGAAAGATATCCAATCCTAAAAAAAGTTTTTTGATTCTAGCGAACATCCAACAAAAGCTACAGGCAGAGGTCTTTGTCTCCAAAATTTGAAAAAAAAAGTTCTACAGAAGTTTCCTCAGTAAATATGTTTCCGTGGAATCATTACATTCTTAAATTCTCGAGTAAATCCAATTGGTGTTTTTCAGCAAAATTTTCCACAGCATTTCAAATTTCAATTTCGATCATATTTGCAAATTTCGATCGAAAAAATGACCTAGCTGTCAAGGATTCATAGGTGACTATAGCCACCTATGCATATGTTCATCATGGTAGAGACTCTAGGTCAATTAACATTTCATAGAAAAATCAATTGCAATTTTTAATACATAAAGCATAGCTAAGTAATAAAAGCTAAATGCTGTTCATTCACACACATGCACACGTACATAATATATATGTATCTACACACATTAAAACTAAATGCATTGATACACACATGAATGCTTGTGGCACATATTTTCCTTATACTAGGTATCTAAAGTCGACGAGGGGACGACAAAACAAAAAAAAATCAACTTTAAAATGCTGTCATAAAATGCTTGAGAGACTCTGACTTTATACGTCAATTTTGTCGACGTTGGCGTCGAGCAGAGTTTTCGCTTATGGCAGGCAAAAAAAAAAAAAAAACGCAAACAAAAACAACAACAAAACAAGAAGACAACAAAAACAACTATAACAGCATATGTGGCAAGCAGGTTGGCAGCTTTCTCCCTGCGCCTACCAAAAACACATCAACACAACATCATCCACGAGCATACAAGCACAGCAGCCAGCAAACGACACTCTCATGTCAAGTTGGTGTCTGCCACACACTCTCCCAAATACAAACACACACATACAGACAGCTAGCTGCATATAGATACACTACGTCTTCATTATTATCAACAAAGTGAAACAGCCGCATCATCATGGCGGCTGTCATCATTACCAGCGACAACTGCGGCGTTTTGTAGCTGCTTTCAACACTCATACCCCCCTTCTACAGTGTCTCGGAAAACCCACACCCCTCTCGGAGAACCCAGACTCTCTACATAAACCCACACAGACACTTTGGCGTTTTTCAATTTTGCTACCTTTCCATGAAAGTTTCCTCCTACGATTTGTTTGACTTTTCGCCTCGGTAATATGGTGTTGGATATTGCTGTTGGATGTTTGCTTGGTTATTGGCAAAAAAGGGTTGTTCTCGAGAAGACATATGCAATCAGTTTCGAGTTGAAAGTCACATGTGTTCACAATTCTCATTAACACTTTTTAATTACCATTATTGCATGTATGGCTCAAGAGCTACCTTCATTTAAGCCTTTAAAACAGAAACTCATGTACTACAGTGAAGGCTCTATGGCGTGAATGATTTAAACTTTTAAAGTCAGAATAGTTTTATAAAACAATTGATGTACTGTACTGAAAATTATTTGAATAAAATATTTATGCATCTTATCAAGACTTAAAGATGCATCTACTTTTTAAGAGCCAAACTCTTTTCATTTATGCTATACACCGCTATTAATTATTTGTGGTGTTCTCTTTGTTGGGCATAAATGCATAATGCAAGAGTAGCGCGTGAAAAACCCTAACAACGAGGCATAAGTGTAAAACTGCCAGACTAACAACGTAAGCAACATCAATCAGCTTTTTAATGCTTGGTTTGTTTCGTCAAAAAAATTTAAATTCAAGACTTTAAAATAAAGTTTTGGATATTCAACTTGACTTGATACTGTAGTTTGAATTCTTACTTTCCTACAAAAGTTGTATCTTCATCACGTTCAATTTTAGATACCCTGCACCATCACAATAATCAAATTAATTTGATAAAAACTTTTAATTTTGTTTTGGTTTTTTAGGTTATATATGTAGTCGTCCTTTTGGAGCTACATAATGTAACGCCGATATAAAAATAAAGCATAACTGTTTTCCTCCGAAATAATATGGTTTCTAAACCCTAAGTATCTTTGAGTTCTAGGTGTGGCATTCTTTAGTCACTCTGCTCATACTTTTGGTCTTGAACGTCTCTTTCTTTACATTAAACAGATTTTTGAAATTTTACAGCAAGTGCATCATTTCATGTTTTTACTGTACACCAAAATTTATGTAGTCTCTAGTGTTTTCTTTGCTGCAACTTTGTCCAAAGAAATTATAATAAATTTGTAAAATTAATTATGCACATGTGTTACATAGCCAGTTGGTTCCCTTTTGGATCTTCCGGCTCTTCCATTTTGCATTCGAATCCCTGTATGTATGTTTTTTGTGTGTCTATTAATGCGTCTGTATGCGTTTTTATGAGCCCCCAGCGTATTGTGTATAACGCAGCACCTGACACGGCCTGGGGCTCTAGGTCCAGACCAAGCAAAAACTCATTAAACTGCATAATTACAGTAAAAACTTTATACATTGCTCTCATTATATACTTGCACATGGCAAACTTTATAATATTAATATTTATGACAAAAAATACTTTAATAGAAATTGCAACTGTTGACCACTGTACGGCATATGGGCTTTTCATTTTGATATCCCAAGACCGCAACTAATAAGATTTGTGCAGGTTTTGCAATAGTTGTGCAGGCAGCAGAACGAGAGCGTTTGTGTTCTATGTAATTCAAGGGAAATTCAGATGGGAAATTCTGATTTTTTTATTGTTATTGAAATTTAGTTAGTTAAGTTAGTTTACTTTAATTTCAAGTTTTTTTAACTAATATTCAGTTCAAAGATCAGGCTCGAAAAATGTCCATCCTCACTTTCCAAATTGCTTAGGGATTAAATGCATCTCTTAGTATAATTTGATAGCCCTAGCGCTGACGGTGTCCAGAGAGCCGGCGATATGGACTACAAAATCTTGTTAGATAGATAATGCTTTTAAGCTCAAATTGTATAGAAACAATAATACGCCTTTTTGTTGCAATTATGCTAGTCACTTATTAATACATGTTACAATTTTGGACAATCAAAAACACTCCACACAATACACAATACAAATCTACCTACACATGTACGATGTACAAAAACATGTACTTACATAAGCGTTGCATTTAATAATTGATGCTGAAACAATAATAACCAGCCCAAAATAATATAGCATACCTTTGTGGGCTGACAATTAAATGGTTAAATCAATGGCCGTATATTGTACAACAAGATGGCGGCGCTCACAATGCGCACATATTAATTTTGTGTCAAATAAGTAAAACGCAATTATAAGCACATGTCAGTTTGACAAATGGACAATGACAGTTACAGTTATACGCACATAGATACATACACAGATTTAAACACATACACAGATACACTTGAGAGCGAGATAGCAGCAGCATTTGTGGTACAGCCTTTTACAATGTGATAAAAGACCACAGCATTCAATACAATACAAACAGCTTAAAACTTGCTATCGCTCTCTATCTCTCGCTCTTACTCGCTCACTCACTTACGAACAACACAAACAATATAATCATACACACACATACACACAACCACTCAAATACAGACAAATTGCACGAAATCCCTTAATATGATGACCTATTAAAATTATGCTCAACGCGCGACAATGGAAACGCAATAACAACAACAACACAACCGAAATACTATAATAGGCCAGTCAGCTGTGGTGTCCAACAGAACCCTCTTACCAAAAAACAAAAAAAAAAAACACCCAACTCTATATACCCCTACTTAGTCCATCAGTCCGACTGACTGACTGACTGGCTGACTGACTGCCTCTGGCAATGCCATTTATGCTATATATCAGAGCGGCTTTCGTTGGGTTTTGTTCATGTCATCACTTACTGTTATGTGTGTGTGTGTGTGTGCAGTATATAATAACCCACGAAATTTTTATTCCAAAATTGCCCATTACATAGCTTACGAATATAAGTAGTTATATAATATTATTTTCATACATATGTTTGTACAACAATGGTAGTCAAAAACTTTTTGAAATCGTAAGCCATTTCACAAAACAATATTGCAAGTTTGCTATACCCAGAGATTTGTTTGCGTCATCTTTATTGGTGGCGAAGTGATTACAGCGCACAAAGTTAAGTAATTTATATAGCTGCCTCTATGCTCCAACTCCCTAACTCAAATCCAGGATTACAATGATAGTGCAATATTAGCAGTGGCTTTATTTACTAAAACTTAAATTTGTCTCAGCTTTTATTGTATGTCATATAATTAAAAGCATTTAAAAAGTGTTCTTCAAATTGTAAACCATAAGATGACTTATAATCACAGTTAGGTTTCGTATTAAATAGACGAATTTTGAATTTGCATTTTTTTTCTGATCTTGATCTCACGCCCCAAAGAGTTCCTTAAAAACTGAGAACTGCGCGGACTCTGCTTGCAAAATAAGATAACTCCCTAGAACTAGGCAACGCTTCGCATCTTACATGAAGATTTAGTTCAACGAGTTCTTCGATAAATAAAAATGGCGAACTTTAAGGTCTGGCGTAGACGACTTTGAGAAACCCTGTAGTGATATAATAAAAAGACCTTTTCAGGATGTCATATTAGAAATTACAAGGTAAGGCAGAATGATAATGGGATACTGCGTCCGGTTGTCACATCTTAGCACTTTAGCCATATAAAATAGGACAAGGATGGTGACAGCAGTTGTAACTGTGCACTGCGCCATTTCCCTAAAGACTGAGAGGATGCATGTTTCCATCCCGACCGAAGATGGGGAGGATATAACAACACCTGTCATGCGATTGCTCTGCATTTCTTAGAAAACGCAACCAGTATCTGTATCTAAGAAAAACCTATTTTGGTTTGTCTATCTGGTTTTTCTGGCAAATCTGCACATTTATCGAATGCTCAAGAAGACAGACTAAGAAGCTATATGGGCATCCAACAGATGTTCTACACTATTACACCCTGCACTCCCCTTCCTTTCTTACCAAGCCATTCATTTTACTTCCTTTCCTCGTACAGGCCGAGCTTTGCCGAGCAGCCTAAATTAACCTAAATATTAATACATATAGCTTTTGCACAAGAACAACACTCAAGATACAAATTTTTTTAAAAATATGCCTCTACTGGAAATCGCACCTTAGTACCCAGACGTCTCGACGTTAAGTTCCATAGCCCCACTCTACCAATTCAAAAACCCTTTCATATAATTTTAATGTGTCACTAAGGCCATTCGAACCCGCCTTAATCCGGCTGGTCGCCTAAGGAGTTCGAATGTCAAGATTGGTTATCGGAGCTTTTATACTCTCCAAGATTCAGGCGTTCATACAGACGTTATGACGGACGGACATCTCATCAATTTGTTTTCTCTTCCTGAACATATTGGAGGTAAGGTTAGGGATCTCCAGCATAATCATATCTCTACTAAATATTCACAATCTTAATATAAACCTCATCCTAAAGATACAGGGTATATATACTTTACGTAATTGTAGTTAAAATTTAAAACCAGAATTATACGATCTGATTGTTTATGCAAGTTCTGAAAATCAATAAAGTTTCTTTTAAGGTTAATGTCTAATTTTTATAAGTATATGTACTAGGTTTAGATTTGAAAGTCGTTTGTATCTAATCTTTGAACAAAATTTTTGTTTCCTTGACATAATGTGAAAACGAAAAAAATTAAGAAAAAAATTTTTTCTTAAATATAAAATAAAAATTTTTAAAAAATAAAAAAGAAATTGTTTAAAATATAAAATTAAAAATTTAAAAAAAAAAACAATTTTTTTTAAATTAATTTTTATTTTAAAATTATTTAGTTAATTACAAGCATTTATAAAAAGCAAAGCATTTTGGCTTCAGTGGAATCTTCTTCCAAAATTGCACCTTATAGCCCCTCCAGCAAAATCTATCAAGAAGAATTTCTGGATTTTTAAAAAATTCACACCACACACAAGAAACCTTTAGATAACTTATTATTGGTGGACAATTAAACTTGACTTCGGACAATTAAATTTGACTTTAAATTAGCGCTTTAAAAAAAAAATAAGTAATCATAACATAAGAACAGATATTTTTGTTCTTATTTTCATTAAGAGTTACCCAAATAATCTAATCTTGCGTATAATTAGTTTTGTATCTTTTAGCTAAAATGTAGTTTTAAACTGCAACGAAGTTGCTGGCAAACTTAATTCTTATATACTCTAAAATCGATGACATACTTTTAATTTTATTCAATTTTCAATTACTTTGGCTTAACGCTCGACTTGATTTTATTTTTTATTAATTTAAAACTTTGAGTTTAACCCTATATAAAAGTGTTGCCTACATATTAGATGAGGATTTTACATGCAACAACACCCAAAGTTTTTATCCTGGGCTACGTCCTGTGCTTAAAACTAAATTGTTGGGATTAATAACGAAACTTTTTACATGCATTATAAACGAAGCCAGGTAAGTGAGTTGTTGAGTTGAGTGTGCCCAAGAAGAAGATCCGGAGACCCAAAGCCCACTTAAGTTTTGCTCAACATTTGTAGCTGTGTGTATCTATGTGCATCTGTGTGTGTGTATATGTATAAGACTGAAATCAACGCAAGGAACTTTAGCTAGTTTTGAATTATAATTTGATAAGCCTGTCATATTTGTGTGGCATAACATAGGTAGGTATAAATATATTATATACAATAGTTTGCAAGGGTTTTTGTCTTTATATAACCTAAATTAGAAGGACACAATATGAAAATATTGTTTCAACTGCAGAGCTTTATTTGTTGTCAGTCATTTCGAGTTACGAGTAAATGTTTATTATCCTTTTTGAGCTTAGTCATCAGTTGCTTTGTTTTTGGCATGTGGATATTCTAATTAAATGTCACTTCATATTTGTGACATTTAAGCATCAAAATATATAGCACAAAGCTAGCTAAAAATCTTCTCAAAATGTTCTCGACTCCCGGCTATGACATTCTTTTTATGTCCTCTTTGATAAAACCAACACATACAGATACAAAAACACAAGCCAACACACACACAGATACATTTCAGCACACACAGATACTGACACATGACCAGCACATAGTTTATGTCAAAAGTGCAGCTAAAAAAAAATACAAGAGAACTACAAAAGCTGAAACCTGTGCCAACATTTTGTCATCATGTGCATTGTATGTATCTATATTTTGTCATATCTTTTGACTTTCTTTTTTTTTGTATTTTTTGCTTTGTTTCATTGTCTGCCTTTGTGTATTAGTGACATAATCCTTAATCCTTCCATTTGCATTTACAGTTTTCCTTATAGTTGACGAACTCAATTTCCAGACAAACTCTATCAATGTGCACACTATATATGAACTTTTGGCATTTTAGTAGTGCTTTATGCGGGCATAGTTAGGCTTGAGCTAGATGAACTATTGCACAGTGTCAGCTAAAAGTTTGCTTACAAGCTTGTTATTGGGAAATAAAGTTAATCCTGCGATTGCCAAATAAAAAATAAATAAATGATTTGGTTCGAGAGAGTGAGCATGAAAAAGAGAGGGGAACCATGCGAACAATTTGTTTGATTGCTGGAAAACATTTAATCGTAGATAAGTGATGGAGAATTCATTTTGTAGATAACCAATTAACCTACAATGATTTAAGTCTTGTTTGACAGATTATTTTATTTTCAACAATATCGAACCATGACTCTAAGTTTGATAGAAAAAGAAATATCATGCAAAAACCTCACCAACATATATTGCCAGGGGGTGGTGCCACGCCACCTACCCAGAAATACGAAAACTCGCTTTTAGACTTAGAACAAGGTACCTAACGATCCCTGAAAGTATTTTTTTTTGCAATAAATGTCTTTTTTGGGCCTTCGTTTACTGTACTAATTTACAAATAAACGAAATTTTATTTACATTTATTTTGTGAAATTATTTAACTACTCGGTATGACGATTCAAGAGAAAAAATTATTTTAAACCTAGCTGTTTCGAGTGCAAACCTCAAACATTTTTGCTAGCTCCTTTCATTTGGAAACAGTTTTAAATTGCCTTTTAAAATTGCTTTATATTGGAATTGGACCAAAACTAATTAAATACATGCACATTTGTACAAGAAGTTTGTAGTATTTTAGTAACACTTGATTTATTTAGAATTCCTTTTCCAAGAATTTTCTTTTCCAGGTAGCATGCAAATGTTTTACACAGAAATTGATTAATAATTTACAAGCATGAAATTAGATTTCACTCTTCTTATTTATTCCGAAAATTCAATCAGACTTTACTGCATCGCTAGCAGTTAATAAACAAAGATAAGTCTTCACAATTTTTTTATTTTTAAAAATACTGTGACCAAATTATTGTCAGTTGTATTTTGAGTTAAACTTAGCATTTGAGTAAAGTTTGAGCCAAATTGGTTCACTATATCATCTAGCTACCATACAAAATTGAACCAATTTTCTATGCAGCCAAACCCGCGCCTTGGCGTAACCTTGCTAAATTCAATGCAACATGTATACGGAGCATGATGCAAAGAATTTTACAAGGTGGCGCAAACAAATACGCGAATTTGGCTGCGCAGAAAACATGGCGGATCGGGCTCACTTTTTGTATGGTAGCTATGTGAAATAGTCAATAAAGTTTTTCTAACAATAACTATTCTCAAACAGAACTTTGTTTTTTTTTTTTTTTAATATCGCAACCAAATTTATGTCAGTTTAATTTAGTGTAACTCTTTACATTTGTGAGAAGTTTGATTCAAATTGGTCCACTATTTCATGTAGCTACCATACAAAATGTGAGCCCGTTCTCTTTTGAGAGAGACACGGAAAACGGACCTGCGCATTGCGTGACCTTCTTATTGTTGGATCATAGATATGGGGTACAAAAATTTCGAATTAATTTGTTACAATTGCTTTTGGTTTTAGATAAAAAATAAAATCCGAATTTGATCACTCTTCATTTTTGTTCTCAACTAAAAGCTTAACTTGAACAATTCGTTACGTTTTTTAATCTTTAAAAAACCTTTTTATTATTTTACAAATCTTTTATTTCCTATTTAATTTCATATATTCTTATCATTTTCTTTTTTTGTTGTTTTCAATTTCAATCTCTCTTTTTTTTTTAAGGCTGGAAGCCTTTAAAAAATCCTGACTTTAGTGATTATTGCATCTTTTGACGCGTTCACGTTCACACGTTGTTGCCGCCTTTGACAACAACTCGCACTTGTTGTTTCTGCTCTCGTTGTTGTTGGCGCTGGCACAGTCTCTGTCATTAGTCTATGCCTCTTAGCAACTACTATGTGCATTTTTCTTTGGCAAGCAAAATATGTTCTTGTACCTACACTAATTACAAATTACGCTATGCTACAGTAGGTGCTGTCTATTGCTTTCTATCCCGCCGCTTTCACTTGCCGTCCCGCTTACACTCACTTGGTTGGCGTGGCGAATTCTTGCGTCTCATAAATTAAGTAGGCCAGCCATAGAAGACCCAGAAGACGCCAGAGGTTGGGGCAGTAGCGCAGTAGCAAATGCATTGCAGAAGCCAAAGCAGAGCGAAACCAAACTGACGCCGTGCTCAGTACCGTGCCATAAAATGGTGGCGCCTCGTTTGTTGCCCCCCGTTAAGGTCTTGGTGTTGCACAGTGCCAGCTCTGCCAGCTTGGTGCATCTTTATTAACATCGCCATCAACGGTGCATTGCGACTTGCAACGAAACATTACAAATCTTGCACGTTAACACGCACAGACATACACACAAACTCGTATATACATCATAAGATATATATATATACATACACCTGTTCTAAGACGTTGTCGTTTTACAGAAGTCTTATTAAAAAAAAAAAAGAGTACTGAGTGAAATTATGGCCCTGCATGTTGTTGTTTTTTTTTTTTTTTTGTAGACTGCTGTAACGGAAGGCACGAACCATTTCAGTTGCATAAATTACGGCCGGCAGCCCAACAGTCCAACAGGGTTCCCCCTCCTAATATTTGTTTGTTTGTTTGTAGTTTGTGAGTATAGGGCATTCGCCTTTTTAACAAACACCCAACGTCATCACCATCATCATCATCATTATCATTTGCGTCATCATTATCCGCAGTTGATTTTGCCAAAGCGTGAAATGCAATTTGTAGACATCATCTTCAAAAAAAAAAAATACTTAGTACGCAAGACTTTGCTGCATCCAACATTAATTTCTTTTGCATTTTCTTTTGGCTTTTCTATTGAAGATTTTTCAGTTTCAAAACTCTTGAGAGCGTCTTCTTTACAAGAATTTAGGTGAAGTGCTCAGGAATTTTGCAAGTGTTGCGCCAAAGTACAGACAGTCTAAAAGTTGCTTTATAGTTTTTCATCATCTTGACAACATTTTTGTTAAGCTCTGTGGCAATAAACTTTGACCTTTTTCGTGTCCCATAATTGGTTTATGTGGTATTACGAGAATGCAGAGAAACTAAGATACTTAGAAATTTAAGAGACTATCTGTGCTTTTATCGAAATCTACAGCAATGAATCGGTTATCGATTGAGTTAGGTTCGTCTGCAGATCTCGGGAGCCACAAAAGCTTGGAGCGCAAAATATTAACATCAGACATATGTAATATGTGTAATCTGCGCTCTTTTTTCGGGAGTATATACAAATGTTGGTAAATGATCGAAAGAAAAAATTTAAAAGTAGAAGAAAGCTTAAGTTCAATATTGTGTAGTATGTTTTTGACAGACATGGATAAAATTGGATCGTTACGTGATGCAGTACTTTCATTTGAAATGTCTCAGTCCGAAAAAAGTTATAAGCACAAATTACAATTTTCGCCTATTAACACTTTCAAAACTTATTATAATTAGACCCTAAATACGACAGCCGCCGAGATTTAGCTGACCTAATATACTAGTATGGAAAGCATAAGTTCAAAATAATGACATGGATAAAATTGGTAATCGTTACGTTATGTGGTACTTTCATTTGAAATGTCTCAGTCCAAACAAAGTCACAACTAAAAATTAAAATGTTCGCCTATGAGCCCTTTTAAAACTTATTATAACTAAGAACTATATACGAGAGCCGCCGAGAATTAGCCGACCTAATATACTAGTGTTGGCAAATGTTGGAAAAAAATTAAAAAGTGGAAGAATCGTATTAGGTAAGCATAAGTTCAATATTTCCTTTATTTTTGGTCGCCATGAAAAAAATTGGTCAGGTGAAGCAGTACTTTCATTTGAAATGTCTTGGTGCAACCAATATCCAATACAAAGGATTGTACTCTTGGGGATTCTGCTCCATGGTCGATCAAAAAAGATGACCACTCCAGAAATCTTTCGAAACTTACGAAATAAAATTTAAATAAACTGCTTTTTAGACTACACTTTTAAGAAATAAAGTAGATCTGTATTTTATTTAAGTTGTCTTTTAACAGTATGCAAAAACTATTTTTATTTAGAAAAAAAGGTACAGGGTATGCATCCCTCTGTCAGGCACCATTTTGAATATAGTCAGTATTGTACAGCGTCTCTATTGTTCCAAGAAAATTGTGCAGCACTTTATTTCTTCAAAAGCTTTTCTTTGCCCATTTTTTAAGGCAACGTCTAGAAAAAGAGTGCGCTAAAATTAAAAAAAAAAAAAAAAAACAACCCCAACAACATACCCCTACACATAAGGTACAGTCCCGCACAAATAATATTAAAAATTTTAAGACATTCTTAAATATGCGCCTTTATCAGGTTCATGCATTTGAGATTCCGAAATAGCTTACCCAACACCTGTAATTATTGTTAATATACTTAAATTACCTCATCTTTTATGGCCAAAATTATTTTTGTCATTCCCTTTGGCGCGTTTCATTTAAGCATCCATAAATCAAATAAGACAGAACGTTATATCTTAACGTGGCCCGTTAAAATGCTCTCACGAACCACTCAAGGCGGAATTCTTAAATCAAATTATGAGCAGTATGTGTGAAAATTCTTGCATCAACTGCTATCATTGAAGGTGCTTGGTGTATGTATTAGCTATGTATAAGGTTCAGAACAGCAAGTAATTAGCTAATTATCAAACCATATGCACACAGCAGTTTCAACTTAATTAGTAGCTAGATTTGGCATACAATAACGCCCACATAGGGCTGGCGTTTTAAGCCAAGTTAGCTGGAAGCCTGTGATAGCCAATTACATAGAGTATCTTGGCACAAGCAAAGGTTACAATAACTAGATAGTAGTAGCAAACCATCGCCTATGTTGCAAGCAAAAGTACGCTTTGGGCCAAGTTGCAAATTTCCAGTCTAATTGCAAACGGGGCGATGGCTCACTCAACGCATAATCAAAACAAAACCAAAATCGCTGCATGTTGTTTTTGGAGCTCGCGGGCATTGAAACTTATAGAACCCAGTGCCGAAAATGTGAATCAGTTGGGCAGGTGGGTATCCGACAATTGAATACGCTGCACTTGCAATTATTTGCGGTGAATAGAGGAATGTTTTGTAAAAATATCAACATTGCCTACTTTATTAGGCTCACATGAGACTAACAAACGAATTTGATGGCTGGATTCGCAAGGCAGAAGGTTTTTTTGAGGAATAGTGGACTGTTTTGTAAACGTTGACAACGTTTTCTTGTTTATTTGGCTCACATAAGACCAGACACCGAGTTTAATAGCTTTAGTGCAATATTTGCCCAGTCTGTAGGAAAGAGTTGATACATTTTGGACTATATCTTTTAAGGCATACTATACCCATCGACCATTAAAAAAAAAACTTATGATCTACCACGCCTCCTTTTACCTTGTGCATACAAATCTCAAAATTGACACAGGGTATTTAAATCTGCATGTTTAGTCGTCGAAAGTCAACTTTTCTGTGACTCAATGACAAAGTGTCAAACAGTTTGGGTGACTGACTCACTAACTAAATGAATGGACTTGACTGGGGCTATACATGAGCTTTAGCATAGTATTAGTTTACATGGCAATTGGAACAGCACAGCTTTGCACATTCTAGCACGGCTTTTATGCAACAGTGAGCGTCAAAATGTATCTACCGGTAACACTGCTAGGGTTTCATCACACTCAACTGTATCGTTGTACTGCAGCAGCAAAGCGGCAAAAGCAACTCAATCCCTAACCATATGAAAGCCACTTTTAAGAGGCATTAAAATTCATTTAGGTTGCCAGCTGTTTAGCAGCGACATCCAAAGACCGTCCACCCACTCCAACGAAGAAAAACGTAGGCAGGCATATCGATATTGAAATTTATGCTACAGATTTACCTAATAATTTAGTTAAATCCTGTCAGTCAGCGCGTGTGTGTGTGTGTGTGTGTGAGGTTGGAAGGGTGGGAGTTCTAGGCAACAATATAAGCAGCTATAAGTAAAGCAATCACACGCTTCATAAGCCAAGCAGACGCGACTGTGCGCCTAAGATCTGGAAAACTTGAAGCGGGCCTGCGGGGCATTATAACACAATTGAATAAGCGAGGCAATCAATCAAAATACAAAATCTATTACGGGACAATCTAGACGCTGATGATGATGATGACGCCTAAGATGATGACGAAGACGACGACGGAGTCGCTGCCCGAAGCAAGCTATTGCCATACAAAGACAAAGTTTGCGGTTTAACTGTTAAATATTTATAACGTTCGAACTTTAAAGAGTTAGAAATAAATTTATACTATAAAAAGCGTATTAATAAATCAAAAATTGTATGCAAAAAAAAAAATACTACAGCTTTTTATGAATTGCAATAATAACAATACAAAATACTTGATTTTAATTAAAAAATCTTCTCAATTTTGCATGTTTTATGAAAAGAGTGATTTGGGTGTTTTTTTTTAATATTATTTTTAATACATTTTAATGCACGTACATACTTTATTTATATAAAATAAAGTATTTGGATATTTCAACCAAATTCAAGAAATAATAAATCATAAATGATAACTTAATGCATACTGTTAAAGCATTTAGTCACAAAAGAATTGTTAATTAATAAAGATGCCATAAAGATTTAAATAATAAGATAAATAAAAAATATAACTTTTTGTTTGTTGAATAAATGACTGTTTGGCCTACTTGGAGGTCGAATTCCGGTTTAAAGACGCCTTAAAAATATTTTACAACATGCCGGGATGTACCACAACGCCACCCCCCACAAATACGAAAGCTCGGTTTTAGACTTAGAAGAGGGTCCCAAACAATCCCTGAAAGTTTCATCAACTAAGTATTTTTTTCCAGCTGAAACTCTTCGTTCGTACTATTCTGAGACATGTTGAATTATTTGGTAAAAAAAAAAGAAGCTATTCGGAGAAATTTTTTAGAAGATTTGAAAAGCCTCTCCTCTATATAGGTAACCCACCGATTCGACTCCGTGAAGATAAAAGGTTTGCAATTGCTCTGAGACATGTGTAATATGATTGAATAAGCCTCTGCTCTCTATATATATATGTATTAGGGTGGGTAAATTCCGTATAAGTCCGTATTCTACGGACAATTCTAACCAACTTTGCCGAAGAAACCATAGGTGTATCTTGAATTTTGACCCTGCACATTTTTAAAAGTAGGTTTTTTCCCTATAACGAAACTCTTTCATAAAACAAGTCATTCCCTGCTATTTTTTACAAACGAATAAAGTAATAGTCTCCTTTAAATATGTTAGCACATTTAAACTAAAGGCACTAGTCTTCTGTATACTTATAACCTTCCCAGAAATCCCACACTCAGCGAAATACTACAAACACTCCAAATGGAACAACCCACACTCTAAAATACTCGATAAGAATTATTTTTCTACTGTGCGCCTGCTAAAGCGTGTATTAAGCGTGGGTCGGGGACGACTGTCGCACGTCTCGGAAAATTATAAGACGACAAATCTCTTTTTCAAACTTTTTATTTTTTTTTTAATTTACTTATTTGGGTGGCAGCTTATTTAACAATATTCAGCAGTAAAGTAAACGAGATTCTTAAATGACATAAATTAATAATTTCAATTCTATGCAAAAAAGTCAGGGACGTATTGAGAGCAAGCGAGGGTCGGCGAAGGAGACTGCTATTGGAGGCCAGACCAACTGAGTGCTAAAACAAAGTGCTTTTCATTTTAATTTATTAATTTAATGTGCTCGCAAAAGGCAACAGCAGCAGTCTCAAAAGAATAAGGTTGCCTCCCAGACCGTTTCAATTTTTAATTCAATAAAGCGGCAAAATTGTTGCCTATTGAATCTATTTAGGGGACCGAACGACGGAACGAACAGACGTCGAAAGACTTATAAAGGCGACCAACTGAGGGGTTGGCCAAAAAGGACGAATACTCATTTAGCGCGACACTCGTTTAGGCTATAAAATTTTTAAGGGTGTTGCGAAATTTGTCGTGCTATTTTTGGACTGTTTACAAAATGTGGAAAGTACATTAAATATTGGTAGAACGTTTTGCTTATAAGGCAAGAATAAATATACACAAAAAAAGAAACATTTCTAACTAGTGGGTACCCTACTTTTCAAAAAAAAAAATTTTTTTAATTTTTTTCAGTGCTGGTATGTAAAAAAGTCTCTTTGTATTTGAGATCAAACAAAAAAAATACGAGGAGATAGTTAACAATTTATTATTATCGCGAAATCTTCACGGAACTTAGAAGCCATTAAGAAATCTTTAATTAAGAGATTTTTATTATTTAGTTTTTCTCCTTTGAGTTGGATAAAAATATAGCAACAAAAATCTTCGGAAGTTCCTCTTAAAAGTGGAAATCTTCAAGGAACTTAGAAGTCATTAAGAAATATTAATTATGAGTTTTTGCTTGTTTACATTTAAAATATTCAAGAAGAAATCTTGTAGAAATTTAGGTAAAAATATATTATTTATTATTATAATTTTATTAAGAAGTATCTACGAAACTTAGAAACACTTAAACCACTTACTTTTATTATTTTATATTTGGGGATCAATAGATTTTTATTTATTTTTAATACAGAAGTTTAGCCCTCGTATGAGCGATAAGGTCCCTGGTGGCTTTTTGTATTAATAATAATTTCAATTTAATAATTTCTTTTGAAAATGCAAAAGACCTCCATAAAATTCTCCAATCGTAGAAGGGTTAAACAAATTTTCTAAATTTTATTAAGGCAATTAGCTTACATTCAAATATTATATTCAGAAAACAAGCCGTTCCTAAAATTTCCTAAAAAAAATGTTACCAACACAAAAAAAAAAGAATTATTTTTTATTAGTTTTTTAAAATCAAATTTAAATGTCAAATTTTTGGTAAGCCCGAATTATGCTGCTTTTTAAAGAAATATATACGATATACCAATATTACCAAATATTCGGCAAGAAGGCTGCTTTGTTGGAGCCTCTCTTCCAGAATTTCAGTTTTCATGCAACAAATGATTTCTTAAATTTTAAATAAAGCCATCATAGGTTCGTTTTCAGGAATCCTTTGAAACCTGTAAGCTGTTTCCTTCGGGTGATAGAAAGATGATTTCCAGTTGATGGTATATTTTTTTACTCAAACTTACTTAAACCTAACTTGGTTTGAATGAATATAAAAGTGCCCCATTATAGAGTATTTAAAAAGTCAAGTCACATTACTTATTGGATTTGCGTTGTGCTGCCAGCCAACAAAATAAAAATACAATTATGACTTTGTGGGTAGCTCAGTCAAAGTCAAGCAAAGGAATTTCAATTAAAATGGCAGCAACAAAAAAAATATCCTACGTATATGTAAGTAAATATTTTAGTACATACAAGAATCAAGCCATAATATGTAATAAGTATTATAAGAAAATGCTGCGTGCAATGCTTAAAAATTAAAATGAAATTTTGTTATACATTTTCTGTGGGTTATTTTTTGGTCTTTGATTTAAAAACTCGCAATGTGGCTAATAATAAATTTTTCAAAATTTAATATAAACAGCGAAGCAGTTGGTTGATTAGATTTAGGACTGCTGCTATATGGCATAATGACAGCATAAATACGAAATTAGGCTTAAATAAAGCACACTTTTAGGCGCATTGGGTAGCCAGTAACTTAGTGGGTTAACCAAGCATGATTTTAATGAGAAAGAAAGGAACCCAAAAAAAAAAATAGCCGGATACTTTAAGCTTGACCTTTTTGCTTCTAAACTTCTGCTAAAGCCTTTGGGCAACTTTTCTTTGGCTACACCTTTTTCAATAAAATTTTATTTAACATTTTTTTTTTTTTTTTTTAAATTTATTGCTTAAAATAGAATTTTGGCTTTTAAAGTAATTACTGTAGATACGGTTGTTGTTTTGCAATGTTTGCGAAAGAGTTTCAAATTTATGATTTTATGTAAATATTTTGGGGTACTTAGAAAGTTTTTGGAAAACAAGTAAAAGTATTTGTTTAAGCAAAAGTAGCATACAATTATTCCATTGCCTTTGCGTATTCTGATTTTCTTAACAATGTTCATACTAAAAAGCGCCAATACCTAACAGCGTGTACATATTTTTTGTACTCTTTTTGATATATAAATTACACAGCTGTTTAACTGAACTCATTTTTGGGAACTCAAACAAAGCCGCACAACTAAACAGAGTAGTTATGAAATTTATGGTATTTTGATAATATCGTATTAGATACTTTTTTTTTGTGGTACTAAAATACCTTTAAAGTGTGCTAAAAGTTCCAAAGCTCTAAAACTATTTGAAACTAAACCGAAAATAAAATATATGCTTAACATTGCTTCCCAAATGGATGTCAGCTTCACCAGAACTGACCACCACGTTTGGTCTCAACTTTTTCTACAGAATGCAAAAAGCATTTATGCACAAATACAAATGTATGCAGCTTTCTATGAGTTTTACAACTAACAGAAAAACCGACATATGTAGAAAATGTGAAATTCTAATGGAAAATGCATTTTATGCCACTTCACCTTTTGGGAAGTAACAAACAGACCAACTACAAAAACAATGGCAAGACTAGCTTTACTGCAAACTTTTGTTGCTACAACCTCTCTGAGCTGTAAAAGAAGCAGTTAGAAATACCATTTAGTGCATATTTAGCATATTTGCTTCAGACCAACAAAGTTTTCATACCCTATTTTTTTTTTTGTTCAGTAAAATCGATTGTGGCCGTGGTTGCTATACTTGTATGTACTCGTTTGCAAACCTAACCTCAATTCTGTGTACAAAATTTCGCATTTACCAAGCAAGTATTTTTTAAAATAGCTAAATGAACAAAATGTACTAAATTCTCAAAAATTTTATAAGGTGAACTACTTTGTAAGACACAAAAACTTTTAAAGAACAAAGCATGTTGAATTGTTGACTTTTCCATACTACGGGGCTCCAGCACCTGCTTGTTAACATATTCAAAATTTCTTGTAAGAGCTTTTCCGAATATACCTTTGTTAGAATTCGTTTGTGTAAAGTTTGATCAAAATTGGTCCACTATTTCATATAGCTACCATACAAAAATTGAACCAGTATTCCGCACAGCCAAGCTCGCGCTCTTTTTTGCACACCTCATTGCATCATGATGCGTAATGTAGAGGACATCATATACACATCATAAGAGACCAAAAATCAAATTTAAATTTTCGCAGTACCCCTAGAATTTTATTTTTCTGTTCGTAAAACCTCAAAACCGCAAAATTTCGAAATGTTGAAAAATTGACTCAACTGGCTGTGCCAAAAAAAAAAAAATAGCAATAAAGTAATGCTCTAAAAAAAAAATAATTTTTAGAAATGAAATATTTTTCAGAAAAATGTACTGCCTACTTATACAAAGTCAATACAGCCCTATCAAGTGTATATTACTAAAAGCCATCCAAAACAAGCATGTTGTAGAAACTCTAACCCAAAAACTAGTCCCAGACCAGGCCAACATACTTCTCTAGATTTTTCCATTTTCTGCTGTTGTTTTTCTCAATGTTGTTGCAAGCAAGCAAAATGCATCAATGCATGAAGTAAGCAAGTAAAATGTGAAAAACTAGCAACACATTAAAAAAAAAAAGGAAAGAAACCAAAAGAAAAGAGAAAAGCAGCAAAACATGCTGCTAAAAAAAAAAAAAAGAGATGAAGAAAATTGCCAAACATGTTTGCAGTTCTATGAATAACGACGTCGGCTACTCTCCATGGCCTGTTTACATCAGCAGTTGGAGCAGCAACTGAAAACAACAAAGCTGCAAAACTTGGTGTACTTGTTTGCCATCCGTAAGAACTTTCCTGTTGCAGCAGTTTTCCCTCTAACGATACAAAGAGAGACAGGTAATTTCTGGTCCAGGTAAGGCATATGATTCGAATGCTGGCTGCAATTTACCTTGCCGCCAGTATACAAACAAACACAAAACTTTAAAGACAGTTCAGTTGACATATCCCGACTAGAGTATACCCTGTACTTTTCTGAAATTTTACACTGCTGATAGCTTGTTTCAAGACAAAAAAAGTTTTTCAGTTTGATAATTTTTGACTAATTTTAATAATTTTAAACTTTAGCCCAACATAATATACCAAAGTTGTTGTCTTTCTAACAAACAGTAGAAGGCCAGTACGCAGCATCCACAAATTTTAACTTATTTCGCGAGTAAAACGAAAAGTGTGCCCGTGCAAAAAAATATGCTGTCTTTTTTGATATATTGCATTCTTTTTGTAAAGTATTTCTTTGAAAATGTTAGCTTTTTTCCGATTCATTTGAAATTTTTGTGTGTGCAAATCTTTTGTTGCAATTTGGTATCTCTAGCTCTTATGGCACAATCGCTAACCAAGTTTATGTTAAATATTATATTATATATTAATCATATTTTAATGAACTTAAGCTCCGCACAGTCTTCATCCATCTATGTTGCATTCATTGCACAAATCTAGTATGCCCTGAACCCATTAGTTGCAGTGTATTAAAACCAAACCAAGCCAAAACAACGTTGCAGCATCTGCACATCCTTACATTGTACAAAACTCAGTCAGTCACACAGTTCGTCAATCCATCAGTAAGTCTGTTCTGTCGTTCATTCAAGCCAAGTTGCAAGTTGGTCTTTAGCACGCAAAGCTTTCAAAGGTTATTTGGGGAGTGGCAGCATAACAAACTACATGTGCATGTGCACCACAACATGACTTACATGCAACATTATGAAGAACATGTCCAAAACAGTCCAACAACAAAAGCAAGACACTACAATTACTAGAGACACCATAGACAGGGAAGTCATGCCCAGAGAAATTGAGCAAGAGTGAGACAACGTTGGAGAGAAGCATGCAAAGCTTGTACCCGTTGGCACGTAGAAAAGTAGTCGTATTAGTTGGAAAGAACTCCCACACAAACACAACAACAGAAACAGATCTTGGCCAGCTTAGTTTTTTTTTTTTTTTTTTACTCTATGTGGGTGTGCCCTAAGATGGACTTAAAATTGTTGGCACTTTGAGTTAGGGCGGGCAACTTCTTTGTTATTTATATAGTACTTGGCTTAGCAATTTGAATGGCACGAACAAAAATTACTGAATCGAGACATAATTTTGAAAATCAACATTTGATTGATGAATGGAATATATCTAAACAAGTTTGTCTAATCTTAGTCGGAGTCTATCACACATATTTATAAATTGAATTAAAAAATCATTGGACCACCATGTTATTAAGTATTTTTATACATTCCTTAATGTTTTCCTTATCCTTCATCCCTCTATTAAAAAATTATGATGACATGAAGGATACTAGAGATTTTTTATCATCTTTAAGATATGCATGATAAGTTCTCTGGAGGCAAGAAAAAAGTTAAGAGTCACCTAAAAATAATTCTGAAAACTTAACATTTCTTCATATTAAAGCAATATCTTTCATACAACATATTCTGAATACCCTACCCCACGTCTTCATATTTTTTTTTATATTCATAAGTGCTCTTCAAAGACAAGAGAGCTTTGGGCATGAAAAAAAAAAAAAATACTTAAACGATTTTGAAGCATCAAAAAGTCCGCAAATCTTTTTCGATTCAATTTGCACCCATCACAAAAAATGTAATTAAATAAAGTAGATTTGCCGCCAACTTTAAAGCAGAATTTAATTATAGAGAACCAGTAAAAATCACAGCCCAAATCAAATAAAAATTAAAACGAAAGCACGCAAAAAAAATAAAATTACAAAAAAGTTAAACCTAGGCAAAAAGCCAGCTAGCTAGCAAACTGAAGAGTGCAGAATGGGCTAGACCATGACAGAACCCAGGAGGGAATGGAGCAAATCCATTGCCAGCTAAAACCAAAAATGCCGCCTACAGTCAACAATCTGCACGCAGCGCTGCTCTGTCCCAAAGTCAGTCCCCGCATTTCCCGCAGCCCTCTTGACCAAAAGCTGATGCTGCTGCTGCTTTTCGCTGTCGGGTTTAATGAACGGAAATCTCTTGCAAATATTCAATTGCTACACAACAACCAAGCGCGGCGCAAAAACAACTTCTCTCTAAAGTCATACATATGTATAACTGTGTGTATGTACATATGTAAGTGTGGGTATATAGGCAGGCAGCATATGATATAGCTGACTATATACACAAGTGCAAGTCAACAGACAAAGCGCATGTCGAGCAACAGCAGCAGCCGGAGTAGATAGGAGTCGTTTGGGAGGGAAAAGCGGAGAACATAGCCGGCAACGTCAAGAGCCTCAGACCCAGCTGAAAATGCAGCACAACAGCAATGAAAATGTGCAATGTGCGTTCTGTGTTAAGCCACAGTGGTCGAAATTACAATCTATTGAGATACAATTTAAGCATAATTATAATCTTGTAAGAGTGTGCAGCGAGGTGACAGAAAACTCTCTCTTTGACACGGACTGGCAAAAAAAAAAAAGCTACAAGATAAATTTCCAATTCTTTTATATATACTTTTACTGTTTGGCTTAAACTCAGTTTAAATACATTTTGTTTGAAGCAGTTAAATTTGCAACTCTAGATAATTTTGATCTTTATTTGAAATGCCTTGATCAAGAGCTTACATGATCGATTGCAAAATGTTTCACTATTTTTGTCACGACGACGAATTGCTTCTAAGCACTAAATATGTAGCACACTGACAGATTGTTGTTTGATAAAAAATAATTTGAAAAAATTTCTGTCACACAATTGCGTGGGTCTGATTTGAGTGTTCAAAGAAAATACTTAACGATAAAATGGCATGATATCTATTTATACTATGATTCAACAAACAAAAATCAAAATTTGTTTCTTTGCGGTATTTCATCATAATAGGAAACAACAAAAAAAAAAAATCCCATTTGGGATATTTTTATATGAAGTTTTGCGATTCCGCGCGCAATATTTCGAGCTGCGTATAGGCTTTTAGCCAATAATCCGAAGCTAATCAATAGACGTCGCACTTGAAGTAAAAGGCAGTAAATCATTACTTTCCAAATCCATAAAGAATTGTAAAATTTTGTCTAATATACCTAGTACTGGAATTTAAGAACGAAGATTTATTAATCAAAAGCCTAAAAAAACAAACTGAAGCCTTAAAGTAAAAATTTGTCCATAGTGCACCAACAAAATGCCTTTACATCCACTGTGCTTTACATACTTGATAACGTAGTTTTATAATACTGTTGCCACGATGCCCTACGGCTGACTGACTGGGTTGGCTAGGCTTCCAGACAGCTATACAGCTCTATACGCTCTCTTTCGTTGCCATTTTTTGCAATTATATGAAGTAGTCAGTGCACAAATTTCTAAAGGGCTGCCAAATACTACGGCATATAAATAAACGAAAAATTCGCAAAAAATAAAGTAAATAAAACTACAAAAGCCTAGGCCTAGGTCTAATGCCAAAACATATTTATAGGCGCATAGAAACGCAGTCAGCAGCAGCAGCAGCGGCGGCGGCAACAAAAATAATAACAACAACAACGTTGCACACATTTGCAATATTAATAATCTGAGGCGGGCATTGAAAGCCATACAAGGCGCGACGACGACAACGACGACGTCGACTGTGACGGCAACATCAACGCTGCGTACGTGTCAACAGTCGACGCTGGCAGCGACGTTTGCAGCATGCGCGACGGCGCATATAAAATTTGTTTTTTAAAGTGTAGAGTGGTCTAGGAACTTTTTCCACTGAGTGGCATGCAGCAGCAGCAACAACAACAGCAACTCACTTGGTAGGCATTGCACGCGACGGCAGCCGAGTAGTGCCCACGGGGCGGGGTTGGAGCCTAGGATACCGTGGTGCGAGCCAAGTGTTTATTTGCACATAAGTTATACAGCATGGGAATCAATGACGAAACGTTTTTAAACCACTGTGCCGCCTAAACCGCAAATATGTCTGGCGTTGTTCTGCTACGCTAGACATTCTATCTCCGTCTAGCTTGGCATGTCGCTCTCGCGCTCCCTCTCTCTCACGCACTCTTTCTACTCGTATCTCTCCTTGACGCATTCGTCGAGTGCACAACAAATATTGTCGCCGGCTAGGTCGGGAAATCAACGCACTCAACGTACAAACTGCCGCCTCCCAGCACCGCCCTATTACTCCACAGCCCCCCCCCCCCTCCCCTTGACGCACACACAATAACGTGCTGCTTGCTAACCGACTAGCGGCACAAAGTAAATAGTAAACAAAAAAATGTGGTACAGTCGAGGCGGTGCCCGACAGTGGAATACCCTGTACCTTTTGTGTCAAAAAAATTTTTCCTGCATATTCCATCTAAGAACTTTCCAATTGGAATTTATTTTTTTTTTGGTGCAAAACGATATTTATACCTATAAGTTCCGTAAATTTATACCGATTTTGATGAAAATCGAAAGTTACGTCAAAGAAGCTATTTTAATTATATTGGGTAAGTTTCAAGTAGATATGTTGAGGGGTGTGGGAGAAAACACGGTAAATCGATTGCGGGGGGTGGGGGGACCGCATCGATAAAATTTGGATGTGGATTTGTTCATTAGAGCCACATGAATGAGCCTACCAAAAATTGTGATTCTAGGTCACTTGTAGCCATAATTGCGTAGAGTCAAATATTGACGCAGTTTATTGGCAAGGGGAGGTGAAATTTGCACATTTTTGACTATAACTTCTGTTGTATTTGTCCGATTTTGTTCATTTTTTACACATAGATGCATGTATCCACAACGCATCGCTCTGTTAAATTTCAAATGAAAATATTAAACGGTGTGGCTAAGAACCGCGAAAATCTACAGCGGGGGAACGGGGAAAGATATTGACATGATTCAACAAACTTCATCTGCTTAGGAAATATGCGCACCAGCTGGTAAAGTTTCGTGTCTCTAGCTCTTATAGTCTCCGAGATCTAGGCGTTCATACGGACGGACAGACGGACGGACGGACGGACGGACGGACGGACGGACGGACGGACGGACGGACGGACGGACGGACGGACATGGCTCAATCGCTACCCGAGGTTATGATAAGCATTTTGGTATAAAGGACTTGGGGTCTGCCACGCCTCCTTCTGTCCGTTACATACATTGCACAAATCTAGTATACCCTTTGTACCTATAGGTACAGGGTATAAATAGTTCGCAAGCTAAAGTAAAAATGCAAAAGAGCAAAACAAAAAGCAACCTAGCAACAACAACGACAACAACATCAAGGCATGGGGCAGTAAATAAAAATAGCGTAAAAATAAATTGACAAAGAGCGCGAAAGACAGAGAGTATAAAGAGAGATAAAAAAAAAAAAAAACAAATAAAGCTAAACTGAAATAAAATTAAAGCTGCATTAAATGCAATGCGAAAATGAAATGTAAGAGAGCTGCTGCCATGGTATTGGTAATGCACACAGATACTTTGATTTAACACATGTGTGTTAGTGTAAATGGTTAGTGTTCAAAACATTTTATAAACTGATTAAATGCATGGGACGCAATATATTGCGATAGGCCCGAATGTATCCGTCACTTCTGCTATGCTATAAATTGATAAGTAAACTGTTTAAAGATTATTAAGAGCGAGTGACTGAAATATGTTATATATAAGACGGCAAAGCAGGCTATAGCACTTAAGGGTTATATATATGTACATAGTAAACATTAGATACATCAATTCATAAACGTATTCGTATATATAAATATTTACTGCTTGATTAACAGTATGATTGAACGTGCTTTGTTATTTTAACAGGCAACAATTGCACTAATACATGTGCTAGATAATTTATATTGAGGCAATTAAGTATACGCAGCGTACATTGTATCACAAGATTAACAGAAACCATCCAACGATTACAAAATGACGCTGGCATTGATATGAAAAACGTAGTAAAAATGTCACACTTCGGTAACTGCAAAGATTAGACTAACTAAATAATGAGTAATACTTATAAAACAGCTGATTTGTAGTTAAGAAAAATAATAAAAGAAACACTTTAGGATAAGTTACAAACAGCATGACTGATTACTATGTTAATTGGAAGATATTTTGGGCATACAACGCTAAATAGAAGCGTAGTAAAATTTTAGCAGAATATATACGCAATATATGATTAGATATGAGTTGTAAAATGTTATAAAGCAAGACTAAAGCTAGTGGCGGACCATGAAAGTGATGACGAATTACATCACCAATTTTAAACTTTTCCTTTATCGTACATAGAATAGAATGGCCGAGAAGAACGCAACAAAAAAAATGGGAAGCAAATCGGACGCGACTTTTTTTTATAATATATAAAAATACCAAGGTGCCAACACTGCGGTTGGAAAAAATCATAAAGAGAAATTACTTAATTTGTTTATATATTTTAAGCCATGAATTAAATGAAAAAAAAAATCCCATTTAGGATATCCCATTTAAGAAAAACGCTTGACCCTTCCAATTTATGTATTTCTTCAGGAAAAATCTCTAGTTATCCTAAGAAGAAAAAAAATCAATGCATTGAATTGAAATCAGACAAAAACTTTTTATTTCGACTACTGTAAAGCACAACATTTAAATACTTTTTTTTTGTTGCAATCGAAATCTACAACAGCTTTCATTTTGAATCGCCAATCGAGGGAGTATCTTGAACTATTATTTACAGGCTGAGGTCTGTCTTAAGGGCAAATTTGGCTCTTGAGTTTGGAATTGTTTAACAATAAAGAGTTTTGTGGATTCTAAAGTCTAAAGATTCACAATACTAGAATGAACAAATTTTGTATTCGAGTAAGACGAGTTTCAACAAAAATAGCTATGTATTATTATTTTTAGATATTCTAATATACAGTCAACTCTTTTTTTTTTTTTTTTAATATACAGTTTTTAATTGGTATGCAATCAATTAAAAAAATCCAATACAGAAAACTCCACTTTATAGTTTTAAGCTAATTTTCAAAAGCACTCATCTCATCGCAAAGAACTTTTAATGAAGAATATCAAAGCAATTGAAAAACCTTGCTACGAGCTTAACGCAAGCCAATTATAAAATTTCCATTTAAAGCTGACCTTTTTAATTACAAAGCGTTTGAGAAGTTCAAACCAATTGACCTTCAGCATAATGCAAGCCCAGCTGACCTACAAGCTCATCACAGCTAGATAGATGGGGCATAATTTAGCTATAAACCTTTGAGCCTCCAGCTGAGCGAGTACAAAAAAAAAAAAAAATGTATTAAAATTATGTTAAAAATTAAATTACAAAAAAAAAAAAGAGACTAAAGCAAATGCAGCAAATGCACAGGCCAAAAACAAAAGCCACAACGCAGCGGGCAATGAACGCTTGATATAAGCAAAAACAAAAAAAAAAAAAAAAAAAAAAAAAAAAAAAAAGGCATGAAAATATACAGAAGAACAAAAAAAAAAAAAAACAACAAAGATACGAACACGCAAACAGACAGCGCTGCAGCTACATTCTCAGACACACAGATACACACGCACACACAAATATACACTGCGAAAAAAAAATAATATAAATAAAGTTAAACACTTGATTGGGTTTTTGCGATAGAACGCACAATGAACTTTGCAAGTATCTAGGTAGTCACAGATACGTAGATACAACATTGAAAATGCACATACATTACCTAGCTGTATAGCCTACAACAACAAGACGCTTGATTTTGTTTGTAATAGTTAGAAGTTGTTGCTTCCACTTGGCGTATGAGTAATGTTTCGGATATTAAGCAGACATTTATGTAAATTACCACATATAATGGCAAACTTCAAAATTGTGCAGTTTAGCAAAAGTATCTGGCTGCAATGACAAACATTATAATCTCAAGGCTCAAAATTACTTATAACAATTGACTATGACTAAGTTGCGGCAGCAACAAGCCCTTATAACTTCTAAATATACATATACTAAATGTAGCTCTTTTGTAAAAGTCAAACTATCAATAATAATTATGTATGCAAACTAATAGATGCATAGATACAAAACAATTAGCTGCCAGCGCTACAGCAACAGCAACAACAATAATAACAATAGTCGAGCAACTAAACAACTAAAGCGAAACCTGCATAAACCGGCAAATTGGTGTGCCAATTTTCGAAATCGAGATATACATATGTACGTATCTACACTTGTCTAGTTGCACACAGATACACACATATGCATATACCCAATGGAATGTTTTAAAAAAAAAAAAAAAAAATAAAACGAGGTAAAGCAGCCGCAAAAGCAATAAGCATTTTCAACTGTGCTGCGGGCCTCCAATACTTGACCCAACAACAATAGCCCAACAAAAGCTCCAAGAGATATCAGCTGAGTGTGCAAGAAACGCACAGCTCCAAATGAACTACTTTTTTGAATAAATTTATTTTTATTTTTTTTTTTTTCAAAAAAGATATTGCAACAATTGTCTCGCCTGGTTTTGTAAAAAGATTATAAATGTGAAAAATCCCATAATCTACAGATATAGAAGAATTCAGCGAGAGAATAAGATTAACATACATAAACTCACGAGTTCTTCGGGTTTTACATAAAATATGGCTTCTCTAAGTATTGTATAAAAGCGAGCCTACTAGCGCAAATAATTCGACAATCGGTACACAAAACGTCAAGTTTAAGTTATCGATTATAGGTATCGATTAATGCATCTTTTAATGTATGACCTCAAAATTAACCGAAGATTTCGAGCCAACACGCAGTACAGATACCAGTAAAAAAAAATCATAAATTAGTACGCGAAACGTTGTTTTTAAATTATCGATAACCGATATCAATTTATCAATCTATAAATTGCAAGAACTCAAAAGCAGGAAATTGTAAATATTTTGCGTAAATTTTCAAGTTTGGAAACAGTTTCTACTTATTTTATATTTTTTATTTCTTTTTTTAGTTTTGATTGTTTTCAGGCTTCATCTTTGTAACTCAAATACACACTATACACAATAGTCTTGTATTCAAATTAAATAAAAAACATAAAATTTTAAATAAATTTAAAGTTTAGATATTTAAAAGGTTACAAAGAGTCACATTAAGTATACGCAGAATCCCTACTTTTGACAAATTTTAAAGCGTACAACTCAAAATAATTCTTAAAAAAAGTTTTTTCTTTATTTATTTAATATTGTAACTTAGAATTAATTCTATGGAACAAAAGTAGTTTAAAGCCAGAGCAACATAGGCCTTCTTGTTTTGCCAAATTTTACTAAACATTGTTCAAACTTTTAAAAGTCAAGCGATCCGACTATTTTTGTTCTCTAAAACCTTTTTTATTATTTTCCATCAAGTGAGTACACCGAAGTTATATTTCATTTTTTACAAAAATATATGTATTAGCTTTAGCCAAGACATTAATTAAGTATACGACTAGAGCCATTTTTTTCTAAAAACGAAGAAACTGAGCCATATATGAAATTTATTTAATAGGGCCCTAAAATATTGTTACATAGTGAAATTAATTAAACAACTTTGCATTAACAACTTTGTTATATTGCTTATTATACAATCTAAAATTTCGAATCATTACTCTTAACTTGACTATCTTTTGCTTAATTTTTTCACACAAAGCTAGTTCTATAAACTCGCCAAAGAGTAAAGCAAAGAAAAAAAAAAACTGTATTCGTCGCAATTACGCTTCAATGCAGTTAAAAGATATTGTATCTGTAAAATCCATTTATGTATTTTTTTTTCTTGTAAGTATGTGTATACGTGCGTGTAAATAGATAGTTCTTACTTGTAGCAAAACTTGTACTCGAGGCTGTGTTGCTGACATCTGACGGACGTGCATCTATGTGTGTACAAAAGTATCTTTACATACTACAAACGACACGCTGCAAAACTGTTGGACAGCGTCAGTCTATAGATAAGAATATCATCGAGCCCCCTTGCTACCTCTCTAATTTAACTATGTACATGTCTGTGACCGTTTTGCGTTTCTACACAGCATCCGTTGTAAGTCAAAAAAAAAAAAAAAAGACTATGTATATATAAAATACATTGACAACTTTTCTATCAATTGAGTGGGGGGGCTATTGTGGGGCGTACGGGTACGGCTGCTGGGCAGACGTATAGCGTGAAAAGCGAACCGAACGCAAAATTGAAAGCAAGTATCTTGCTCTGCTTCTTCGTTTGCTCTTGTATCTATTGCATATTGCATACAAAGAAATCACACAAATGTGCGAGAGAGAGCCTG
The DNA here is from genome assembly GCA_949987675.1 of Chymomyza fuscimana. Taxonomy (NCBI): domain Eukaryota; kingdom Metazoa; phylum Arthropoda; class Insecta; order Diptera; family Drosophilidae; genus Chymomyza; species Chymomyza fuscimana. Next base: position 13,695,363 of record OX465089.1, read on the forward strand.
ATGTTTTGTATCTTTTGTGTGTATGTGTAAAATGCAATGAAGCGACACTGAAGCTAACAACTACAACAAATGCAGGCTACAATTGATTGCAGCAAAAGTTAAGTAGATTATGATGGAAAACTTTCAGACAGGCAGCATCACAATATTATATATCTACATGTATTTATATATATGTAAGTTTTTTTGTGTGGTGCAGATACTTTTTCAAACATTAAGCAAAACTTTTATAATTTTCTTTTACTTATTTTCCAGCTTATGCCAAGCAGTCAGCATGATGGAAAAACTAGTTTTTCTTGCAGCACTTTTTCGCCACAAAAAGAAAAAGCCCAAAGTATCTAGCGCTAAAACACTTTTAGCGGCTTATATAGCTGATTTATTTGCTACAAATAAAATTGATATGCTCTTAAACGTTGGGCAAATCTTGATTGAAAATTTATTGAAACGAACTGGGCAAGGCCTGAACTGGTGGTAAATTGCAAGCTGCGAAATGGCCAACATCCTTAACTGGCTAATTTGGCGCGTTCTAAGCGGAAGTAGTTAGCAGCTATATAATTTTTGGTAGCAGAGTGTGTTGATTGCTGTCATTATCATTGACGTGGCTTGTTGGCTTCCAGTTAATGGCTAGAAAGCAAACTTAACAAATTTGACAGTTACTGCTTTTTGATCAAGTTTATGGCTTCAAACTGCTGGCCCTTTTGTAAAGCTGTTAATGAGAGAAGCATAGATAAGGGGTGCCTTAATAGATATCAATGTCCGAGCTTTAACAACTGATAGCTTTGATTATGTAAAGTGGCAACGCTGTCATTTTTTGACGTTAATTTTCAACTGCCATAGTCAAAAATGTACCAAGAAGCTCTAAAATATTCAACAACTTGTCAAAATGGTTTAAATGGGTTATGAAATTTTAAAATTTAACTATATTTCCAAAAGAGAAGATGTAGGATGACTGCTTAGATGGTGCAAATTAAGCATCTTAGGCTTCTCTTCTTTGAGTCTATTCAGTGGCGTAGAAAGCCAAATTGTACTGGCTCTTAAAGCTCTACAACAAAATGACAAAACCGATGAAAAAATCATTTTCAGTAATGAGATACATTTTTGACTTAACTATTTCTGCAATCAAGAGTATAATCTGGCTATAATTATGGCTACAATAAGAGTCTTCAGTGCATCTGGCGTTTTCACAAAGCCATACATCTTCCAAGAAAAAGAACTGCCAGACGACGTTGACTCTCAGTGCCGAAAAGGCTATGCTTAACTAAGCGACGCGGACATGAATAACCAAACGCATTATTTCCTCAGAAGACGATGGGGATGACAGCTAAGATGGTGCAATTATAGCATCTTAGGCTTTTCTTCTCTAAGTCTATTCTTCTACGTTGTAAAAGAGCGCTATACAACGAAATAGTGGCACCCATCTGGAGGTACGCTATACAGATCTGGGGTAAGGCGGCTCGCTCGAATTGGGAACGTATACAGACGTTCCCAAATAAGAAATTCGACCTTGCAAGACGACCCCAGACCGGAGACTTTTGACCTCCAGATAAACATACTAGCTCCTACAATGAGTGGCTAGCCAGATATCGCCACAGGCTGGCGAAAAGGAGAAGCCAAACACATAATACTCTATTAAGCGAAGATCTGAGGGGCGAAATTATGACTCCAGGTATCGAAGCTGGTTTGGCGAATTCACTATGCATTTAATTAAAATATCTGTGTTCTTTTTAATGTGCAAATAATTTTTCGATAGGAGGAAGAAAATAATTTTCTGCCATAAATTTTATTTTTCATACGAAAACAATCGCATTGGGGGGATAATGATATCCTTGATCTAAGCCACTGAATCTATTAGTCAACTGCGGTACAAATTCTTTCAAAACATGCTCCTGCCACCAAGATTTTAATGCTACCCAAGCTATAAGCTTGTACTAAAATTTAGTTTAGTACCGTTTTCAGTTTCTTCTTTTCGCCCTTTAGAGTATAACTACTACTGGAGGCCACTGCGAATTTTCGTTTATCAATATTATCTGATAGACTTCGCCTTCAAGTAATTCCATACTCATTTTTTATTTTTTATTCTTCCAAAGCTTCTGTCTTGGTCTAATTTATTTATTTATTAGAAGTACTCGTTATATTCATGCTTATAGATGATATCTTTTCCTGCACTGCATAACTCCTACCGCTTATACACTTATACAAGCATCATCTTCTTTTCTTCGTGTTACGCATTCTTCCATTTCCTCTTTTTTTTGTCTTTTCTTGATTCTTCTAGACTTTCACCTTGTTTTCAGTTTTCCTTGCTTGCTCTCATATTTTAAATCATGTACCTCTGACCACTCCTTGACGTGAATAGATGCATTAAATTTCAAATTAAATCAAACGACTTAGAGTCTCAAATTAGTTACAGCTATCAAGTTAACTACTTTTCTTTTCCAAAGTCTTTAGTTTATGCCAATAGTTGCTTAATCATTCGATAGTTATTCGTTGCAAAATTTAGAAAGTTTCAAACACGTGAAATAAAATATATCAGGACAGCCAACATAGATAGTATATCTCAAAATTTTTTTCAGTAATTAATCTAAACTTCTAACTTATTTGCTGGTATTTGTTTCTCAAGTTATCCACATTTATCTACAATTCAACAAGCAAAACTATTTTGAACTAAAATTCAAAACATGACGTTAATAAGCCAAGCTTGCGTTAATCACATCATGAAAAATGTTTTACCTATTTATTAAATTTCAAAAAAACTAGACAAACTCGTTCATTATTCTCCATATGATATTATTTAAATGAAGTAAGGCGCTAAAAGCTAAATATAAGCTGCCATACAATTTTGTTGACGTTTAATCTGACCTACCCAAATTTTTATTTTTTTTTTCACACTTTTAATTTCTTTGAGGCTGATCATGTGACCAGCATAGTGCCTAGTAACGCCTCAAATTTTCTAGCTTCCTCAAATAACGCCAATTAAGCCCACATAATACCGTAAGGTGTTGATGCTTCAATTAAGATTAATGCTCAGATTGATGGCTCTTTAAATGCTTAAATGGCTGCTACAAAACCATCTGAAAAGTTACACAATAACAAGCAACTGATTTATATGCAGCCCCCCTGCTATTTACAAATAGACGCTGCTATGTACAACACACACTTGAAAAAATCAAAACAAATACAATACCAAGTTGCCAAATAAATCAACAACTTTATAGACTTTAATATTTCAAAATAAGTTTATTTTAACTTACTTAATGTCTTTCCGTAATTTGGCGTATCAATTTTAGCGTATAAACACACGTACATACCTGCAAAAAATAATAAAAAAAAGAGATATGTAGATTAGAAAAAAAAACAAAAAAAACACTGCAAATTAATAATATTAAACGATGAAAGAATCGCAAATCGAGTTATTCAAACAAGTCAATACAACAATGTCCAATTAACCAATGCCAATCGTTTCGGGCGAGGCTCATTTATATGGCGGAAACAATTTTGAAACAAAGTAGAAATTCATAAATAAATATTAACTTAAATAACAAAGTGCACTCAAAAACAACAATAATATTACTTATTCAATTTGCAAGTTTCACAAAATAAAAATGCAACAAAATTTATTTGAAATCGTTAAGTAAACAATAAAACCAGATAAATCGAATAAAGTAAACAACGGGTGAGAGCAAACTATTGAATATTTGCTACCTTTTCACAGTTCGAAGATAAAATAAAACCCAAAACAAAAACAAATCGCTTGTTTTCAAAGTAAATAAAAATGTATATAGTATGTATATGGTTAGAGGTGTATATGGTGAGATGAGATATCTCTAGATAATAGATCTTTGTAACTAGGGTTATAACTAACGATTGAATGGGAGTTTATATTTAGGTCTAATAAATACGAAGGCAGCTTAATAAGTCGGCGACTACTACAGTCTTCTTTCAGTCCAAAGTTGCCCCAATTTTGTTATTAATTTATAATTATTTGTTTAAATAATTATAAGGCACAATTATTTTACCCCAATCAAAACTGTACGACATCCCTAATCCCCTAAGACTCTCCTATTACAAAACCATTTTGAGGATTCGACAAACGCACCCAGATCCGCAATTGGCACAAAGGCCAGACTACCCAGATCCTCAAAGAACGGTTTTCCCAGAAACTGGGTTCGTCTTCTTAGAAGCGCCGGGCAGTCACAAAGCAGGTGTTGGATGCTTTCTGTCTCCTCCTCGTCTCCGCAGCTTCGGCAGAAATCGTGGTGGGGAACATGCAGCCTCTCAGCCATGTGGCCAATAGTGCAGTGCCCCGTAACGACTCCTACCACCATCCTGGTCCTGTTTTTATGAAATCGCAGGAGTTCAGATGTGCGCTTTGGGTTATACCTGGGCCAGAGTGCTCTGGAGATGCGACAACCGGACACCGTGTCCCATTCTCTTTCCGCCAGAGCTCTGGCCGTCTCCCTGATTTGCCATACGACGTCCTGTAATAACGACGAAGTGTTCATTGGAACCAAATCTCCAGCCGTCCAGCCATTTACTCAGGTTTAAAGACAGAGAATAGTCGCTAGGGGTCAGATCTTGGTAGTATGATGCGTGGGAAAGAAGTTCGCAGCCTAATTAATACATTTTTCCATCGCTCGGAATAAGGTCACGCAATGCTTAGGTTCAATATTCGTGACTCTTCTTCACACACTTCACACAAATGTCTAGACCAGGTGCGGATCCAGAATTTGGTCTTGGGGGATTTTAACGAAGATTTCCGGCGAGACGACTACTTTTGAGCATTCCAGGTTACTACGCGGAAAATTTCATGAGTCATTGACTCATCCAAATACTGGAGGCATTTCATTATCATCATTTCATTAATTCTCAAAAATTTAATATAATAAAAATTATGAGATCTATAATGCATTAAAATTAAGACTTTATGCTTCTAGCCTTTTCCACTCTAATTAAACTAGAATTAGAATTGGAAAATTAACAGGAACCCATAATAATTAGTTACTAGCTCAAAAACTAACCCAATAAGTAACTTAATTCCAGGGGTTTGTGTTCAGCTATTGCTGATAAGCTGATAAATGAAACCATGAAGAAATCGATCTAATCTTTTGCTACTGCCCTAATATATAAACAACTATGAATTCCTTATCGCAAAAATTGTTCACTAAAGAAACATATTTGTAGATACTCTTAATGCAATTGTCAAAAAATAAAAAACTAGATTGTTTTTTTTTTTTGTTAGAGCTTCAAGAAAACTATCGTCAAACTTCAAGTTACCAAATTAAAATGACAACCTATACCCATTTAATAAAAAAAAATGCAATACTCATCTCTACTTAGTTTCGCATCGGAGTTTTTGGCGAAAAATCAAATCGTTTTCTTTTAATATGCATAGATAAGTCTATATAGTATATATAGATTTACGAAAATTATTGCGTTTATATTTCAAAGCTTTCATACGCTCTTGATCATTTCTACGTCGTAGAATCCTTAAACAAAAATTTCTATAGACAAGGTAATCAGATATTATCGTGTCCCTTACTCTATGGGTACAGGGTATTGTATTATATCATCCTAAATTAGCATGAAAAGTATCCGCAAAAGCACAAAGGAATATATTATTTATATACGATAGAATCTCCGAGCTAAAACTGACGTAAAATTTTAAATAAATGATCTTTGAGATCTATGGGTACGGCAGGTGCGGATCCAGCATTTGGTCTTAGGGAGGGTTCTCGCTTCGAAGTGTATACATATATATCAGAGCTCGCAAAAGATTGTCAACCCATTTCTCCAACTTTTGGGGGAAGGTCCGCCGCTGGGTACAGGGTATTGTATTATATCATCCTAATTTAGCACGAAAAGTATCCACAAAAGCACAAAGGAATTTATTTCTAGCACTCAGATTTATGTAGGGTAGAATCTCCGAGCTAAAACTGACGTAAAATTTTAAATAAAATTTTAAACAAACAGCATTAAACATACAAAATTTTAAATAAAGACTTTAGAAAGCATTCCCACAACATATTCAGGATATAGCAAGGGATTTTTTTAATTAACATTTTTCGAAACAAAAATTGTGTATTATTTTGCAAAATTGTTTTTGCTAATTTTTCTTGATACTAAATTATTTATTAATACAAATTTATATTCGCATTTTTATCGAAAAAGGCAATACATTGTAATTTTTCGTTTAAATTAAAAATTTTTAAAAGCATACACTATTATATAATTTTAAAAGTGTGGCTTTTTTATAATAAAAAAGGGCTTTAAAATATTCTAAAAATTTATCAAATGTCGTTTTTATGAGTTTTTTTGACGACAAAAAATAAAATCTGCTCATGAGAATGAATTAAGTGCTAAATATTCAAATTCAAAAATTGGGTTCAAAGAATCGATAAAAAACCAGAATAATTCAGATTGACAAGCCAACGTAGATGATAATTTTCTTTGTTTTTGAGGAATTTAGACACTGAATATCAAAATTTTCCATGTTCAAGCTGGCTAGAGCTTTACATTTAAAGATATGTTTATAGAGACAGACAGGCAGAAAGGTAGCATAAAAGACAGGCATGTCTATAACGACACATCTCATCATACTCATCGAAAATAAAAAAAATAAAATTTTCCACCTTGACTGCCAACTTATTTATTGTATGGGCAGTTCTTTTTATAACATATAAACAATAAATTCTTGCGTACAGAGAGGGGTTCATAAGACCTATTGACTAATTTGTTTGCTTTTCAGCAGCATTTTCCACGTATTACACATACAATATGTTAGTTCATTTTGTATTTTGTTAATTTTAGTAGCATGTTCAGTGAACTGTGTATTAATTGTTTACAAAACTGAACGCGAGGAAATGGAAAATTATGTGCCAGCTCAACTGGCCCAGAGAGCAGCACATAAGGAAATGCCAAATGATGGCAATACCTATGCAGATGATATCAAACGAACAGATACAATTTTTTTTTTACCTCAAAAAAGTCAGAAAAAAAAACCAAAACAACACATGAAACGGAACTCGTAGCCCCTAAATAAAAAAAAGAGTAAACTTTAAAAGTAAACCGGCACAACAGGTAGCTACTATTCCGTTTGTTGGCTAGTCAGTACACCTGTCAGTCAGACAGTTAGTTAAGAGGCGCCCGCAGACAAATCAAAGAAAAGATAACCGGACATAAACACACCCAGATAAACTTACTAGACTAATATTGCACATATGGTTCATAATTATACGAAGCTGTCCGTCTGTGTGAATAGAAATCATAAACAGTGAGCATTTTTTAGGCACATGCTCTTTTATGGGTCAACAAAACGTTAAAATTTGCCAAACAAAAAAATACGAGAGAAAACCAAAAAAATAATATAATAATAGATAATTAAAAAATCGCATGTCTAACAAAAATCTGTGTTGAACAAATTTTTTTGACAAATTGCTATACGAAAAGTTAATGAACTTTATTACACTGAATTATGATGCTGTCTGTGTGAGATTTAAAACTCGAGAGATAATAACAATAACATAATATGAGAGGAGGGCACAAAAAATAAAAAACAAAAAAAAAAACCCGCTCGCTCGTGCTGCGGCATATAAAAAAGATTTATCTTTTGGCTATGAATGAATGAAAATGCCGCCGCCAAATGTTCATCCTACAATATCAACTACGCCAGTTTGTTTGTTAATAAAAACAAAAAAAAACTGAAAAGGCATTAAACACAAATAAACAGCAGGCTTTTTTAGAGAGTCTTATATACTCGTGTACACACTGGAGGTGCGGTGTGATCCCCCTCCAAAAAAAATATAACACGGCCTGGCCTCTTCATCATCATCGCGCATTATTGTTTATCAACGTTGATGGAAGCATATCAAAAAATTCAAGCAAGTTTTCATGTCACAAACCGAATTTCATATACTCTTATGCTATGAGCTGTTTTTTTTTATAATCTTACGGTTTTTTTTTTGAATTTTTTTAACTTTGATCACAACTGTTGCATTTTTATTCTGAAAGTTCAAGGCACTAAACTAAAATGAATTTCTTTGATAAAATATAAAAATTCAAATAATATCTTGTAAAGGAAGTTGTATTATCAATTTTTAGTTCAATTCAATTTAATTTGGTTTAAAAAAAAAATTTCAAAAAATAAAAAAATATCAGTTAATAGGTACATTTAGTGTTAAGATGTTTTTGTGTTCATCTATAATGTAAAGGGTCATCAATCTTGAGGTTTTTTTTTAAATAAAAAAAAAACAAAAAATTCGAATGAATCAGAAAATCTTTATTTTCAATAGAAAGAATCGTTCTTGCCATTCACTTTTTAAAAATAATCCCTTATAAATGTTGGCGCAACTGCGCCGTAGCTCGTCGGTATCTCGCGGGTAATGTTGGCCTCTAATGCTGTAATCGTAGCTGGATTATCCACAAACACTTTAGACTTCACGTAGCCTCAAAGGAAAAAATCTAACGGCGTGATATCACACGATCTTGGTGGCCAATTCACCGGTCCGGAGCGTGAAATTAATTTAGTGTCTCAGTAGGTCGATTATGGCGACCATAAAGTGGCCTAAGCGCGCGAAAAACATTCTTTACAGAACGCGAATTTTCGTAATATAATTGTACGATTTGTAAACGTTGTTCGGGTGTAAGTTTTTCTATGATGAAATGGCAATAAAAACTGAATAAAAAAAACATGGCAACTTGACAGAACTCCCGCGTGTTTTATCAAAAAACCTTATAGAAAAAAAACCTCAAGATTGATCACCCTTTAATTAAGAAACATATGAAGTCTAATTCATTCAATATAACAAAACTTAAAAAATAGATTAAACCAATAATATTTCAGTTGAAAAGATAAATTCTAACTTAATAAAATTTAGTGGCTAGCTTTAAGTAAAATATATATATTATGGAAAATAAAGCAAATTCTTAAACATAAACTTTAAAAAAGATTGTTGTTGAGACACAAACAGTTTCTCGTTGAAAAAGCTTAGTCTTCTGACTACTCAAATAATCAAAACGGCGCTCACTTTCCTACTTTTTTGAAACGTCATTTAAACAGAACATATGAATATATTTTCTTATAGTAAATAAAAACACGTGAGTATAATATATATATTACTATTAAAATATTTTGTTTTTATACCCTGTAGCTTATTTTTTTACAAAAACTTTTGAGGCTTTAAATTAAAAACGTCAATGAACTTTTATTTTTCAGCTGTGAATATTTTAACGTGCCTTTATAAAAAACTCATTTAAATGCATATGTTCTGTTTTTTATTTTAAATCGAATGCAATATGAGAACATGGATGCTGAAGTGGAACAATTTAAACAATTCATATGGAAATATCGACGCCTCAAAGTTCTTGTATATTACAAAAAGCGAAATTTTCAGGAGACCCGAAAAAAATATACTTTTATTTAATACAAATTATATATGGCACACATACCACTACAAATATTTAATTTCAATTATCTACGTCACAATAATGATTTGGTTTGCAATCTTTTATCAGCTCATACATTAAAATTATTGCAAAATATTTAATATACAATTTGATTTGGCGCAAGCACGTCGATGTATTTGCTTTTAATTAATATTTCAACTTAAAAAATAGCCAAATTCATCTATCGATCCATTATGATAAATACAATCGATTACATGTCTTGGAGTTATCGGAGTAAAACCAATATACTCTCAGTTAGGGTATTAAAACAAAAACGCGCCAAACAACGGCAACGTGTGTTCTGTTCAGCAGCTGCTTACTGGATAAGCTAAAGCAGCAGAGAGTAGAAGCGAGAGCGAGAAAACAGCGGTCAAAGAGAGTGCTATAACCTCAGTAAGATTCTCTTGTTTGCGAGTGGGCAGCGACAACGCGTCGAGAACGCCAAGCTTATGCGTCAGCGTTTAGATAGATAATTAATGGCAAAACAAAATGTTTATATTCAACAATAGAAGAAGTTCGCGCATAGAAAAGATACAAAACAGCAGCAACAACAACAACAAAAAAAAAGTTATTTATGGGGAATGGACATAAAGAATATATGGATTAATAATTAAGGCTGAAATGAAAGCGAATCTAAAATGCGCTATCTTTATTTAAATTAATATTTTTATTTTTATGATATGTATATGTTAAAGTTGAACTTGAAATTTTGACGCAACTAAAACTTGATATAATTTGCTTTGGATAATTAGTAAGCATACATTTTTGAACCTGTTATACTATATATTCCTTATTTTCTTACTTTATTTCGTTTTGACAAAAGATACAAAATGCTACTATAACTTCCTAGATATAAAGCATACCTTTGTGGTAATCAATAAGCCAAAGCTTGAATAATTATGTCTGTTTTTATGACATATTTAAAATAGTGCAGATCTTTGATTAGACAACAAATTGGAATTTGTTTTAGAAACAGGTTTATCGCTACAGGAGCCCCAAATCTGGTTTAAAACGTATTTTGACTAACATCGATATGTGCATTAAACTTAATCTAAGAAAAAATATGTATATTTATTGGCTTAAATTTAATTTCAAGATTGGCTCTAATACAAGGAAGTCTATTACCGTAGAGAGAGCGTCATTAGCGTCTTTCCTTAAAGCGTATTTTATTAGAATATTATGCATTGACTTTAGTTTTAGTAAAAACTGGCTACTACAAACGGTTGCATATAAGTATAAAGTACATATTTGTCTTGTATTGACATTTTTTATTAAGCAAGTCAAAATTTTGGCTAAAAAATTCGTTCAGACCTAAGCCCAAGCATCCAATAATTTGGAACCAGAGAAGCTCACTTTAGAAGAAATTTAAGTGGTTTAATTAATATTATTCAAAATGAAATATTGCTCATAAAAGTCAATCAGCTCGATTGCTTTGTTCTTTTAGTCTACAAACTAGAATAAGCTTATGAAGTACCCTATAACAAAAATTAGAAACTTTTTCCCAAACAAAGTAAGCAATGGCGGATCCAGGATTTTATCAAGGTGGGTTGGTTTGTGATCTTGGATCTTGGATTTTTGATTTTATTCAATTTTTAATTTAAACATATTTTACTTTAATTTTTCAACTATTATTTTATCGAATACGAGTAAATTAATAGTAAAAAGTATATATTATACCTTTGGAAAATACTACAAAATTAAAAGTAAAAAGGTCTTGGGCGGGTTGGAAAAGGGAAATTTCAATTCCATTTCCAATGCAATGTTTTTTTTTCAGTGATCTAAAATTGCTAAAAACAAAAAAATTATTAAATTTTTTTTTATATTTGAAATAAAATATTCGAATTTTTTCGATTTTAAAACAAACATTAACAAAATTATATAGAAAATATTACAAAAAAATCTGTTTATATAGAAAATTTTTAAATATAAAAAAAATTAAATAATTTTTTTAGGGCAAATTCAGGACCCTTGTTGAAAATAAATAAAACCAAAATATAATAATTTCTTATATATAACACCCCTTCTAAAAAAAAAATTTGTAAGGTCATAAAACAAAAATATAATTTTTTTTATAGAAAATACCCCTTTTTAAAAAAAAATTACATTGTGTTGGAAATGTTAGAGGTTTGATTTATTGTCCAGTTGAAATATTCGGCTTGCAGTTTGCTTGAATTTTTGTATCTTTTAGTTTTAATATTAAGTTTTAACAAAAAACAATAGTCGTTTTCAAAAACAAATTTAACAAATAAAATAAAAACAAATTTTTTTGCATTAACATGTTTTTAAAATCACACTATTTCCTACTGTAAAAAAAAATACTTAATAAAAGATACTTCTTAAACTTTTTTTCTTTGCAGATTTGTCAAACCATATATCACAACCAAAATGCTTTAAAACAAGTTAACACCTCTTAACGTAGCGCATCAAGCGCAAAATTTATTTTAATAAGTATTAAAATTGTATTTGGTTTTTGCTTTGTTTTATAATATAAGTCTAAGTATATTATTTTTTAAACATTTATGGAGATTTGCAAACAAGATCGACGTGTCAGTTCATTTGCATAAACATGAACGAACGAACAGGTCTCAGAACTAACTAAGCAGCGTTCTGCTGACGTGCTAAAAACTTTGTTAAATTCATATATTCGAGGAGGGGCAGTCGGCAGCCTCAAAGATACGCGATAAGCGGAACAAGCCCGATTCAAAATGCTGACATTTTGCACAAATTATAAATGCAATATAAATATGTAAAAAAAAAACCTACGAAAAAATATTAAATAAAATGAAATCCAAAAATAAATTGTAAAAGCATTTCAATTGCCAGCCAACATCGATAAAATTAGCTGGACAACGACAACCGCAAAATTTGCCATGTGCATCTAATAGATACAAAGATATTTGTGCAATGTTGTTGCTGCTGCAATGCACAAAATTGGTTTTTCTTTGGAATTGACATCCATTGCGTAGGGCGGCGCGCAACGGAAACTATCAGGGGGCGAGCAGTAAAATCTGCCTGGCTAAATGTTTTGGCCAAATAAGGTCAGCAAGCCAAACTACTACTGTGGCGGTGGCGATGGTCATGTTGATCTCGACGTTGTCGTTGTGCTGCTGGTGTGCTTGACGATGACGCTGACGATGGCGGCGACAAAAAAGGCCAATTCAAGAGTTGCGAAACGGGCTTTGACAGCTTTGGAAAAATCAATGATGTGTTGTTTTTGTTGTCGTTGCCGTTACTGTGCTGCCATATATATCTAAGCTATATGTAATTAGCAGAGTTTCATGCAACAGCCAGACAGCTGCGATTCAACATTTAGATACATTCCTAGAAATAACATCATGGCATAAGCTACAAGTACAAGTACAATTTGAAGAAATCTATGACGGTTGGGCATTGCCAACTAGGCCTCTGATTGTATCTTACGATGATGGATGGCCGCTTGCTAAAACTGGTAATGCAACAAAAAGGGCTTAAGTTGAAAGCCATTACAATTTGCAATTCCATTACGGCAAGTAACTAGATAACCATATACCAGATGCGAATGTATAATAGTAAGTGTTTAAAGCATTTTGTAGCCATATTAATGCCTTATGGATTGTTGCAATTACAATCAAATAGCTGCAGATACATTTCTGTGTATGGTAAGACGAAAATAAGGCATTTTGTATAGTTAAACATATCTAGCTGATAGACATAAATTGCTGTAAATACGAGCCACAGTAATAAATCTAAAAAATTTTTAAAATTATGTATATCAAACCAAAAGAACATCTTTGAGGCTTAGCAGCAGCATAAATGAAGAAAAAATTGCATACATATCCTAAAGATCTCATAATTAATATGTACAAATATTATTTATGCGCAGGAGATTAAAATTGAAACTTTTCAAACTATAATTTGTTTAAAGATATTATGTAGATCTTAAAAGATTTTAAATTATACATTAATATGAACAAATATTTTTTATGCGCTTATTCCAAAAGTTTTCATATGTTGAGATACTTTAGATAAGTTTATGAAAAATCTTTGCTTAAAGTTGAAGCTTGGGTCTCTCTACAAAAACATATATAATATAGTACATATTTACATATTTTCAAAATTCTTTAAATGAAACCAAAAGGATATCTTTGAGGTTTAGGAGCAGCACATATGAAGAAAAAATTGCTTACATATCCTAAAGATCTCATAATTAATATGTACAAATATTATTTGTGCGCAGGAGATTAAAATTTAAACTTTTCAAACTAAAATTTGTTTAAAGATATTATGTAGATCTTAAAAGATTTTAAATATACATTAATTCTACAAAATGATTCATCATAACTACAAAATACGGATATAAAAGATTTATTCAATCCCACACAAGCTATAAGAATAAAATATAAGCATATATTTTTTAATCGCAAAAATTCCATTGCGATGTTCTGCAAAAGACAGAATTTAAGGAAGTACTGAAATTTTAGCCAAAAGCTGCTTTTGTTTATTTTGAGATACTTTTAGTAAAGAATTTTTTTTGTTAAAAAATTTAGTTTCTTATTATAATTCAAATGAATTTTGCACTCAGATATATCATAATTAAATTTAATTTTTTCTAAACCCAAACCCACTTGGTTACCCACAAGAAAGTATCTTAGCAACTTTTGCAATCAACTAAAAGCATTGCAACCCATTCAATTCTCAAATAATCCACTTGGAACTTTTGCACAAAGAACATTAATCAAAATTCCATAAATTTGACCTCTTTGAAATTCAACCGAAATGACTTCCTGTGCATTACTTCTATTTACGACCCATACAAATCCGGCCAACTGACAAATCTGACAGTTATCCGAAGCAACTCTCGCACAACAATTATTTATAAGCTAAACACTTGTATACTTGTATATATTAGAGTAGGGGAGGGCTAACCGATAAACCCACTAAGTGTGCGTCCATCATGCACAAGAATCCTTGCAGCAGATGTCAACTCCAGCTTTTCGCGGCAAGTTATTCTCAAAACCTTTCAAGGTTTTTCCGTCAGTTGCCGCTTCATATAACTTTGTGATTTTTTTATTTTTACGACATGTCCTGGCCCATATTGTATTATATAAATTACGAAAAACGGACTGGATTCTGGCTTGCCAAAAAGGCAACAAATTCCTTCGTGCAAATGCCAGAAATAAATGGTTTCGTTTACGACTTTGGACATTAACCTGTTAAATTTCTAATGTGTATATGCTATAGAATGAGCAGGACAGCCCGTACCCAAACAAAAACCCACATAGCCACTCAGCCAGTTAGCTAGTCCAACCCGCAGTTATCCTGCAAACATTCTCATCGTCAGTTGTGAAGGGGGTCGGTTGTTGCTGTTACTTTTCCGGCCGCAAAGAGCAACCAGCAACGTTTTGCATATTTAAGCAGTCAACCAACATTGACTGACAAAGCACAGAGGGCTGGGCAGGAGAGACCCAGCGTGGCTGGATAATCTACAACACTAATGTGGCAGTGCGGGTCTGTTTTGCTCTGTTGCTGTGCTGTGCTGTTCTGGCTTGGATACGACACGATGCGACGACTTGGCTTGCGGCATAAAATCAATAATGATTACATTTACGTTGCATATTTCAGCAGTCGCGTGGTTAGGAAGGTGGGCTTTGGGGGTGTCTAGAATTCTAGATGCTAGATTTCTTGCTGCCCAAGTGACATTTCAAGCCTACCAACGACGCGACGTTGCCAATTGTTGCCAGAGATCAGGTGGTTGTGGTTGGTGGTTATCGGCTAAGGAGTGCAAAAAAACAAAAGACGGAAGGCGGTTAAGTGCAGCAGTGGCAGCTCTATAGAACCTGCCTGCAACAAAAACCCACTACGCCAACTTGGCCCGCCGCCCCACCGCACTCAAAACGGGTTGGTGGCTTTTCTATTTCTTTTCCTTCTTTTTTTTTCTGTGGGGCTTCGAAGCAAAAGAAATGCTGAGCCTGAAGAACTGGCAATAAGTGGCGCGCAGGGTCAACATACAACGCAACAACGTTAAAAGGGGAGCAAGCAGCGACGCCAACTGCGCTGCCACCACTCAATGCAGTCAACGGCCTAAAGACAAGCCAGGGACTTGCCGACTAAGACGCAGAGCAGCGCCGTCTAACCAGTTAGAAATGCATACGCGTCGCTGCAACAAAACGCTGCGCTCCACTCCCCCCCTCACTCTCTTGGCAGGTTGAAATTCAACGCAGCAGAACGAAACGAACGTACGAGCGAACAACAAACTAGCGAATGAATTAAACGAATAAACCAACGAAAGAGCGCGGCAAAGTAAATGAAAATAGCAAAGAAAATGCACACACAACAACAACAGCAACAGCAACACGAAATGAAAGCCCAAAGAAAAGCCAAAGCGCTGGCGACGACGACGACAACAACGACATAGATGTGCGCATCAAAAGCGCAAAATAGACACACTGAGAAAAGTGCAGAGAAAAGCAAAGCACAAAGTAGAAAATGCAACCGTAAAGCAAAGGCAAAGCGAGAATTGCAACTTTGTAGCATTTTTGCATGCAAGTCTCGGCCAACTAAACAGCTGCACATCATTTACACAAAATATAAATCTGAGATAATTACCGCGACTTATGCGCATCTGATCCGAGTTAAAGGTGTAAGGGCCTAGATTTAGAGATACTATTCTTTTGTTGTAGGAGTTATAAACAAATACAAATCCAACAAAATGGGACTATAATTTAAATCAATTAAGTACACTTTTTACGAGGCCATATTTGTACATAACTTGTCAAAATGCAGTCGTATCTTAAAGAAAAATTAATTAATTAATTGTTAAGCTCTTTTTTCACGTCCTTCCCATATAAGTAGTAAGGAATCTAACTTTACTTCACTAGAGGGTACCAGGAAAACATAGAACAGATATGAAATCTAGGCATAAATACAAATTCAATGAAATGAGAAAATGAATTTAAATTCTTAAATATTTCAAATATGAATTTAAGAAATTATGAAAATGTATCTTATTATGACAAATAGAGCAAATTGTTACAATTCAAATAAATAAAACTTTTCACTACATGCTCAAAACTTTTGGTTTAACGCTTCATTATCAATTAAAATTAATTGAACTTGTCTCGTCACAAAATTTATGATTTCCATTAAGAAAAATATACTTAAATTGCAAATTTTTGATCGGAAATTTTTTTTCGCATATATTGAGAAGCATTTTTCATGCAGCTATACTACATAGTGAAAAGATTTACTTTTTAAGTTCAAAAGAAGTTATTAAGTATTCTGTTGTACATCATAAAATATATTTCTATAAAGACCCACACGCAATTCGGAAAATTTCGAACGGAATGACAAAACTTTATATTAAAAACAAAATGGGAGATCCCCAATGGGATTTTTTTTTATATGAAGTTTTGTCATTCCGTGCGAAAATTTTTAAACTGCGTATGGGCCTTAAAACTCTAAAAAAAATTGTCTTGAAAAAAAATATGTTTATTGTCTGAAAAAAGACTGCAGTTAAAATCAATTAGGCCTGCTTCGGTTGTCAGTTTGTTTTTACGGGTTTCGAATAAATAGCAAAGTGCATAGTCATAAATCAGATACAAAAAGCTTTAAAATTTTTTAATATATAGTTTTATTCAATGGTGCGCGTGACGTTTCTTTCTACCGAAGTTAAATCATTTTGGCTTTAAAATAAATAGCCAGAAATATATTAATATCTTTCAAAGCTTTTGACCTGATTGTTCAACTCAAAGCAAATCCATAACGAATTATTTTGAATAATATTTCCTAGACTGAGCATGCCAAAAGCTTTATAAGAAACCTAAGAGACTAATCTAATTGTTCATGAACACTTTTTAAATTATAAAATTTTTATTTCAATAAATTATCGATTTTTAAGTCAGCTCAAAAACGTCTCAGCAGTGAAAATATTTTCGATCTGAATTTTTTGACCAAAAATTATGTTTCCACAGTATATAAATTATTGTTTCTTACTTTTTGTTCACCAAACATTGCTGCTTAAAGAGGGAGATGGTTTAAACTTAATAATGAAATTATAAAAAGAGCATCTAAGTTTGATGTACCATAAAGCTAACAAAAAATATATTTTTTAAATTATTTGATATTCAATATTCTGTTAAAAAAATGCACAACAAATATTTATATAGAGATAAAGATATTCCCTTGCAATGATAATAAACTCTCTACAGCAATTACTTATACTTCAATGAATAGATTAAAAAATAGATTACACTTTTGTCTACATTTTCAAGCACTTGACAATTCCAAACAAACATGGTAACAGAAGCCTTTATCAAAATCTCATTCATGCAATGTAAAATTGATTTTATTATCGTATTAAAGTTAGTGAAGTACTTAACTTGCGAAAAATTGCATAAAAGTTGATTGTGCTTTTCATGGCTATATTTAATCGGTACGGTCAGGACAGGTTAAGGTTTTTACCTTGATGATAACAATTTTTTTAAGGTAATAAAGCACTGCGCCTTTAGTATTTATTGTGCTCTCTACTAAGCTTATATAGCTTCCCGTCAGACCCATTTCCAAAACAAACTAAATTTTCATAAATTTTAAGGACATGGTTTTATTTTTTTTTAAATATTCAGACTGTGTTGATTCTTTTCTTAGTTCACACCTTTGTTGGAATTAGTAAAGCTCAGAATTCTTAAAAGTTCTTTCACGCCACAATGTTCAGCTTGCCAACTTCTAAAAGAAATCTCCACTGACTGAGAGATTGGTTTGAACCTATTTAAGTTAATTAGAATGGAAGCTCTTCTTTTTTTTCGCACGAAATGACAAAACTTCATATAAAAAAAAATACCAAATGGGATATCCTTTAGGAAAAAACTTTTTCTTCCACCGAGATAGTCCAATTTGATTTTTAATTTTTCAAAATGGTTTTTTTTTTTTATTCTATTAATTCTTGCTGGGTATTTGTTTCTGTTGTGCACGTGATTTCATTCCAAGTTTTTAACTTAATATAGGGATAAAAAATGGCACATAAGGATGTGAAACACATTTGATGCAACAAAAAATACCTACTATATGATACTTGATATTGTTTGCATTTTATTAAGGATTACTTTATGAAAAAGCGCCTACCTTTGTAACAAATATGTACATGCTTGTATACTTCTAGGAAATTGAATATTGTTTGCATTTTATTAAGGATTACTTTAACAACAACAACAAAAAATCACCTACTTTTGGTAGATGGTATATACATAGGTATATACATTTCAATATTGTTCCCATTTCAATTTTGGGACTGCTTCTTGAGCACGCCAAGTGTAAATGATTAGCGACAATGTATTTGTATGCATGTACACACATTCTAGAGGTAACAATAAACAACAAAGCAAACGCCTGAGCTTTGTGCGGAGGACAGAAAAACCAAGTCAACTGGCATAAGAGCAGACAGAGACGTTAAGGGAGACGGTCTTGGAGACGTGCGACAAATTCAAATGCTTGCTGCTGTTGCCGCTGTTCAAGTGCAGCGAAGCGACGACGTTGACGTCGACAGAGCAGCAACGGCAATGACTCCAACGATGTTGCCTTAAAAGTAATCACAATTGGATTTTTTACAGAGAGTGAGAGAGAGTGAGAAACGTCAGAGTGGTGGGGCTTTGGGGCGGCATGGGATATGCACAACAAAAGCGACAGACAATGAAGAACATTTTTTTTTTTTTGCAGCATGCTTGCGTGTGTAGCTACAACAATAACTTGGTTTGGGCCGCCAACTGGTCGAATGATAAGACTTTTTTAGTTTTTTGTTGTTGTTGTGAACAATTTGTTCAAGCGGAAATGATTAAAAAAGGGTAACACAACATAATAATAATGATAATAATAACAACAACAACAACAACAAAAACCTGCCACACAAGAGCCGATGTGCGCCCACGCCAATTAGACAAGATTTAACAAAAAAAAACAAAAAAAAACCAAACAACAACAACAAATATGCAGCAAGTCCCAACTGGGCATTTTTCAACACTGCACAATTAGAGCGCTGAGAGAGACTTGTGCGCGAGAGAGCGCAACTCGCGCGAAAACGACGCGTTTTTCAAAGACGAAGCGAACGAAACGGAATGCAAGGCATAAAAAGGAAGCAATAACACACGTACAGACAAAATCAAAAAAAAACAACAAAGACAAAGCGCTGGGCAAGGCAGACGTAAAGGCACACAAACAAAAACCAAAGCAAAGGCTAAAGTAAGAAGCAAATAAGAAAATAATGCGACAGCGGTGAGTTGCCGTCGCCGTCCCTTCATCCAACTGCTGTCTGTTGATGCTGTTAACTCAAAGGCGGGTAGAGCACATGGGGGAACAAGCTGCGGTGGAGACATCGCCATACAAAAATCAATTTGTAGCGGCGTGGGGCGATGTTAATGTGGAAGCTGCTTTTTGCAATACACATGAAACTAACGTTACATGGTACAAGTACATGGAGTACATAAAAAATACATATGTACAACGCAAGCACACACGCACACACACATATAGCAACACGCGACGTTTTGCCGGTTGTGTACGCATTTGCGAGAAGAGCAACGAAGACATCAGCTTAATTATGTTTAATTTGTTGTTAATCAATGCAGCGGCCATACATACGCACACACACGCACACTTGTCTGCACATGCATTCCTTACATACACTTCATTATATACCAAACATGCAGCAGACAGCGGTTAAATGTAGCAGATAAGTATATACTTAAATCTAGTCTTTACAGTAAATAAAATTTCGCTCACGTTTATTTTGTTGTTGTTTTGTTTGTTTCTTTCGTATTTGTATTTGTTGTTGCCGCCGCAAACATTAAGCAAAATATATAATTTGATTTGTTTGTGTCTGTATTTGTAGTATTTGTGTATATGAATTTTTGCCGCAAAAAAACACGCTTCCAGCAGTTGCTACCTCTCTTGCACTTCTACACACTTCTTTATTCGATACTTTGCTCTCTTTTTTGCACACTTTGAATTTGCATTTGCAATTTTTACGCGGCGCGCTTAACTGCGTTTATTTAAATATTTCTCTAGCTGTTGTTGTTGTCACTTTAATTTGTTGTTATTTTAACAATTTGCGCTAAATATTTTTTAATTTATAAATATGTGTACATATTTTTTTCTTTTTTTTTTTTTTTCAATAATTCACACTGTGCCTGTGTGTTCAACGCGCGACCGTAGAACCGTACACCACCATTAATTTTTAATAATAAAAACAGGGTATGAAAGAAAGAAAGATTGGAAGCGCAGGCGAAACAGCGCATATACAGCGAAATGTTAAAATAGTCAACCTAACATGAATTTAACATAAGAATTAAACAGTCGGCTATGGCTTAACTGTTCGCACTTGTGGCATTTGTATGTCTGCTCCTTTGCGCGCAATTGCACTGTTAAGTTTGATGTTAATTAACAGACTGAGCTATGCTCGTTTTGTTGTGAGTGATTCCAGTTTTCAGTGCGCAAATGTTTACATATATTCATCTCGCTTTGGCATGTGGCAACTTGCGTAGTTGTTTTTAACGCCATCAATTGAGTGAGCGACGATTTTGAGCACTTTAAACGAGTGTGAGTGACAAAAAAGTGCTGCCAAGTTTATATTGGCAACGAACTGCATTTTGGCGGCCTTTTTAAATTTGTATTTATAAAAACGTTAAGTATGGAAAATTTTAAAATTGTAAAAAAAAAAAAAATTATCGTTCGCTTTAACCAAACACATAGTTAATTATGCAAAATGAAAATTCTATATGAGATATGTATTTGTTATAATTTTTAAAATTTTTTAACCTTTCATATATTTTTTTTAATTCGTGCACAAAAATTGACTTTTTTTTTATTTTATAATATTTTATTTTAAGTAGATGCACTTTTTGCATTTTTAAACATGTTTATTTAATTTTTAAGTTTTAATTTTGTTAAGCAAAACAAATTACAGATATGGTTTAATTTTTAGCTGTTTCGTGGTTTAAAAATATTTTTTAATTCTGAAGAGTAGTTGTTTAATAGTTTTTATAATTTAATGGCAATATTTGTCGATTTTGAAAAATTAAAAACAAAAAAAAACCTATCTTTGTTTATGTAATAACTTGCAGTTGAAAAGGTTTGAGCACTCTAAACTACATAAAATTTAAAAAAATTATTAAATATTTCTGTTTTTATATTTAAGTGCTCATTAGGTTTTTGCAATTTTCATAATATTATTTTTAACTCCTTATAGTATTTTTTAAATAAATTTGTAACATAAGAAAAAAGGCAAGTAATTGAATTGAATTTTAAAAAATTAATTTAATATATTTTTTTTTAATATGCATATAATGTATATAAGTCAAAGCTAGTTTATCTATATGTACTTTATTTTTTTACACAACTGACCCTTTTATGGTAATTATTAAAATATATGTGTAGTTTTTTATTAAAATTAAACCTCGCATAATTTTATTAGTTGGGGTCAGGTAAAATATAATTGCTGTAAACAAACAGTCAAGGATTATTAATAAAAAACTCAAAGTGTGTACATTTAATTAGATAAATTAATTAAGGCTTGGCTTTTTGTTTATGCAATGTATTTACGTGCTCAATTTACAGTTTATTTAATTATTTATAAATATATACAAAATAAATTTGTACAAACAATGTGGGTACAGTCATCTTTTTTGTTGCTGCCACATATTAATTAAGCCATTAAATATTAATGAAATTATAATTTTTTAAGCCTCTACTCGTAGTATTTCGCGGTTATTGACAAAACAGTGCAACACTTTAATTGATGATGATGATGATGATGATGATGATGATGATGATTATTTCCTTTAACTCGCAGTGGAGGGGGCGACTTTTTACAAAATCAAAAATTTTTTTAAATCTTTTTTGATTCTAAGAACAAATTTGAGTTTTGAATTGTTTGAGAATTTTAGTTTTTTTTTTAACACTTTTTTGAGAGTTTTATTTCATTCTAGTTTTTGTTTTTTTTTTTAATTTTTGATTTATTTGGTAACTAAATATTTAGGCAATGGTATAAAATGTACAAAAATGTATAAAAATGTTTTTAAATCACAACTTGTACTGTAAAATCAAGTAAGTATCTTTAAAACGAAAAAATAAAAATTTAAATAAAAATTAAACACAAAATTAGTTTATTTAAACGTTAATTTTAAAACAAAACAAAAATTATAATGATTGGTTTAGTTAAAGGCCCATACGCAGTTCAAAACTTCATATTAAAAAAAAAAATCCCAAATGGGATATCCCAAATTGCGGAAATTTTCGAACTGCGTATGGGCTTTAAACTGGAAATATTTTAAGTATATAAGCTGTTATCATTTTTGATCATGTTTCGAAAACTAAAAAATATATTTTATTAACTCCTTAAATTAAGTTTGGGTCGGGAATTGGTCAGGCTAAGGAGCTCTGGGTCTAGTAGTGGTGCCCAATAGGTCCATCAGGTCGCAGCACAGCTTTCCCACACTATATTCTGATTATTATTATTAACTCCTAAAAAACTAAATTATGCGGTTAAAAATCTTGAAATCTAAATTTGTTTTTAAAAAGAGAAATGGTTCTCCATGTGTTTTGGTAGCCTTGATAAATTTTTTTAATCTAAGTTAATATATTTTTTTTATTTTTAATAATATAGGTACATATTTTGTTATATATAGCAAAGACATTTTTTATTTGAATAGTTTGGCTTTTAAAGAAATGTGTTCAACAAAAATGTAATTATTGATATAATAAAAAATAAACTAATAACAGATTGCCCTAGAATTATATGGGAGCGAAGCTTTGAGTTTTTTAATTTTACATATTTAAGGGTTTATGACAAAAACTTACGTATAAATTAATATAAAAACTCAGCTTACCTTTAAAAAAAATTGGCTTGGCCTTTCAAAACGTTAACAATTATCCTTTTATAAAGTTTTTACTTTGTACGAGCAATTCATAGAAACCTTGCTCTAATTACAACTGCAATTAAAAAGAAAGAGATATTAAATATTTTGTTATAATTTTTTTCAATGAAAAAATTAAATCTTAAAAGTTATTTAAAAATTCTTAAAATTTGATTAAATTTTTTTAATTAAGTAAAAAATATATCAAACTTCAAACAAGGCCGAAATTGCGTTGGCGAGACCAAAAATTCTCAAATTAAGATAAATTATTATTGTTATTTATTATTTATTTGTGCTTTATTCCCTTTTAGTATTTACATTTTCATTAAAGCTAATGGTTCATTTTTATAATCATACAGAGTTTTGCATATGCTTTCAACTGAAATTTTTACAATTGTGTCATTTTTGACTTTACATAAATGTATGTATTGATGTTTGCGTGATTAAAAATTTTTTTTTTTTTTTTTTTTTTTTTTTTTTTGTTAAAATTGTGTATATTTTATTAAACAATAATATAAAATTTGTGTACTACTACCTAAAAATGACAGCTTAAACAAATTATAAGTTATATAAAAAACAAAGATAATTAATGATTAAAAAGAAACATTAATATATATACAAAAAAAAAAAAAAAAACTTAACATTACAATATTCTTTAATTACTAAAGATTAAACATTATTATTATTAAAGATTTTATATAAATTGGTGGCACCGTTTTAATCGTCTCATTCTTGCTATGGAAGACGGTCTTTCTGTATTTAGCAGTCGTGCTAGCAAATTTGGATGAGATCCAAGACGCTCTAGATACTTTTTGGCCTGCAATTGGATAACATCTCCTATTTTAGGCACCCTCAAATCTTTTTCTATATCCCTAGTACGCATATACCAGGGAGCGCCGCACAGAAGATAAAAGGTCTTTAATAGATAACCAATTTTTAAATTACTATGAAAAAATTCTTAAATTTAGATTTTAGACTAACAAAAATTCTTAAAAAAAAACATTAAATTAAATAAAGAAAAAAAAAATTTGAGAAAAAAAATGTGCTCGACAGTGTAATACCCTGTACCTTGTTTCTCGAAAAAAAAATGCATTTCTGCATAGTCCTAAGAATTTTACAATGGGAACAATTTTTCTTTTGGTGTAACATGATATTTATTCCTACAGGTTCCGTAAATTTTTATCGATTTTGATGAGTTTGGAAAGTTACGTCAAAGAAGTTATTTGAAGTATATGGGTATTTGGTAAGTTTCAAGGGGATATGCTGAGCGGTGTGCGAGAAAACACAGTAAATCGATTGCAAGAGGCAGGGGGGCGCATCGATAAAATTTGGATGTGGTTTAGTTCATTAGGATAGATATTGACATGATTCATGATTCTGGTGAAGTTTCGTGGGTCTAACTGTTATAGTCTCCGAAATCTAGGCGTTCATACAGACGGACAGACGAACGGGCGGCAATTAATAGTTTTTTAGAGTTCCCAAGCACTGTACCAAATTTGATCAAAATCAGTTGACTATATCATATAGCTCCCATAGGACCAATCGGTCAAAAAAACGTTTTTTGTACAAAATTCATCGCGTTTCGTTTGTTTGTGAAGACATTGTAACCAAATTTGGCATTCAGAAGTTTTTTAGAGTACCCAAGCAGTGTATCAAATTTGATCAAAATCGGTTGACTATATCATATAGCTCCCATAGGACCAATCGGTCAAAAAAACGTTTTTTGTACAAAATTCATCGCGTTTCGTTTGTTTGTGAAGACATTGTAACCAAATTTGGCATTCAGAAGTTTTTTAGAGTTCCCAAGCACTGTACCAAATTTGATCAAAATCGATTGACTATGTCATATAGCTCCCATAGGACCAATCGGTCAAAAAAACGTTTTTTGTACAAAATTCATTGTGTTTCGTTTGTTTGTGAAGACATTGTAACCAAATTTGGCATTCAGAAGTTTTTTTAAGTTCCCAAGCACTGTACCAAATTTGATCAAAATCAATTGACTATATCATATAGCTACCATAGGACCAATCGGTCAAAAAAACGTTTTTTGTACAAAATTCATCGCGTTTCGTTTGTTTGTGAAGACATTGTAACCAAATTTGGCATTCAGAAGTTTTTTAGAGTACCCAAGCAGTGTATCAAATTTGATCAAAATCGGTTGACTATATCATATAGCTCCCATAGGACCAATCGGTCAAAAAAACGTTTTTTGTACAAAATTCATCGCGTTTCGTTTGTTTGTGAAGACATTGTAACCAAATTTGGCATTCAGAAGTTTTTTAGAGTTCCCAAGCACTGTACCAAATTTGATCAAAATCGATTGACTATATTATATAGCTCCCATAGGACCAATCGGTCAAAAAAACGTTTTTTGTACAAAATTTGTTGTGCTTCGTTTGTTTATGAAGATATCGTAACCAAATTCGGCAATCAATTGGCTTTTAGAGTGCTTAAGCAATATTTCGGACTTCATTGCAATTAGTGGTACAGGGTATCCCAAAGTCGTCTGCGCCCGACTTTAACGTACGCCATCTTTTTATACTGTTTTTGGAATTATTAAGCGCGATCCTGATCACGGATTCGACGATTCAAAACTCGTTTTTTGATTGTGTGGTGTAATTAAAGTTTTAATTTCTTTGCAGTAGAAAAAAGATCAATTAGTACTTATATATATTGTTTTTTCTTCGCCATACGACACTTGTAAATAGCTGATTGTTTTTGCTCACTTTGTTAGTCTGGCACATCTGCATTTCTGCCAGACAAAGTAAAAACCTTAATTGTAAGGGGAGATTCTGAAATTCCTCGCAGCACATTTTTAGGTAGTTCTAACTTCTCATATTTCGTTTTAATCCCTAAAAGTTTTAGAAGATTTTGTTGAGGAAAAAAATCGAAGAGTGTTGTCCAAAAAAATTACTGTGTGGCTTAAACAATAAAAACTTATAAAAAAACTCAATTTCTATATAACGAATTTGCTATACATATAACGAACCAATTTTCCGGTTCCCTGCAAATTCAACAAAACACAAGCAAATAAGTAGAGTTACAAATTTGTAACAATAAGTATTGTAAATATAAACAAGGCTGCGTCAGCAATTAATTCTACTAAATTTTGGTTCCTAAACTATCTTCTTTAGTTTCTAATTAAATCAATTTATCTTGCTAAGCAAATTTTAAGTTATATCTAAGTGCTGCATAAAATTGGGCGCTTTAGAAATTACACAATCGTCATCGAAATAACAATTCACGTCAATTCAAAGCCCAATCGACCTAATTTGCAAAACCATCAAACCCCAACTCATCCAAGCCCTACCATCCAATAATCAATCATGAATAAACCACATGCATTTAACTTTGGCATTCAATTAATACATAACTACACTTGCATATGTATTTTTGGTTAGAGCGAGACAGCGGCACATGACATGTATATAAGAGTATATGTATATACGAAAAGTTTATTCGTTTGGAAAATGTATTTATTATTAATGTAGCTTCGTATGTACTAAGTACATAGGTAGTATGTATATACAATAAAAACATTAAAATTAGCATTTGTAACCTTGGATCAGAAATTTTTCAATTCACTGCACTTTGAAGGGACCACTTGGCATTATTTATGACAATATAAAATAATTTTTAAAGTAATATGTCCCTCGATTTAATTAATGTCAATCCAAAAATCACTTTTTTTTTTTAAATGTTTATTTTTTTTAGACAGTATTATTTAATTACTATTATAAAGACTAGTTTTAAAATTTTGTATTAAAGCACTGACTTCGGATAGGTACTCAAACTTTTTCATATTATTTAAAATTAACATTTTTTTAAATTAATAATATAATTTACCACAAACCACTAGATATGGGGGATATTTATTTTATGCTGCAAAAATAAGCAGTCATCGGAAACGACTTATTCCAAAATGTCTAAATAATGTTCTAAAGTAATCCGTTTAATCTTAAAAAAAAAATCCCCAGTACTAGGAGCAGATTCAGCGGTTTCTCTTTCAAAATAGGTTATTCGGCCGTGCTCCGTAAAAAGAAAAAAAACCAACGATTTTTTTCGGATTCGTTTTGCATATTTCCCTTGCTCATTGTTAGCACAACTTTGCACCTTTCGAGGGAAATTATCCATAGATATGCTATTCCTATTACAAGGGACATTTTTTTTATATATTCAGTTTGAATTGTGCATGCTACCACAACAAGGTATAAATTACACAGGCTTACAAATACCAGGGTCATGTCAGTTGTTGGAAAGATAAGGGTCATTTCCGAAGTAATTTGCTGTGTAGAATCCGAATCCGGGGTCAGAATTGGCCCATCACGTCAGGATTTTGAGATATTTGATGTTTTGTACCCGAAAAACGGCGTTTTTTCCTACTTTTGAGGTACATAACCTCAAATATCTCAAAATCCTGACGTGAATATTGATTTAAGCGACTATCATATACTTTCGGATCGTCTTTAAATTTTACAGGCGCTATATGCAGGTAAAAATTAAATTTTTTACCATACTAGCAGCGGCCAACCTAATATATGTATATGCTTAAATCGCCACCCTTATGTATAATAATTTATACTTATATTATTGCAGTGACTCAATCCCTTAAAAGTTGTTATTTTTTGTATAAAAATATATATAGACGCAATAATTTTTTTAATAACCCAACAAAGCTTTCTTTATCTTTAAATACAACAAAAACGTAGAATGCAACGTACCTCCAAAAAAGATGTTTCCTGTTGTGGGCGTTACTTGCCGAAATTCTTGTTGATTGTAAAAAAAATATAATATTGCCAAAATAAAATGATATCAATTGTTACTTCATTTGGAGCAGATATTAAATA
Source organism: Chymomyza fuscimana (assembly GCA_949987675.1). Taxonomy (NCBI): domain Eukaryota; kingdom Metazoa; phylum Arthropoda; class Insecta; order Diptera; family Drosophilidae; genus Chymomyza; species Chymomyza fuscimana. The sequence goes on from OX465089.1 coordinate 13,723,522, forward strand.
TTTCGTAGCAAGTAAGAATTTTTGCTTATCTTTTAACAATTTGTGTTGAAAACGCATTTGCGCTTCCCTATAGCACCTGTAAGATATGGGGGCTTATCAGGTCGCTGCACAATTAGCTTCTTTTAATATAAAAAAGCTGTGCGCAGAAATATTCCAAATCAGTTCCAAAAATGCATTCTTACGCACAATTCATATCCTTTACGGCTGTTCTGGCACAGCTGAGCTCGGCTCTACCTCTAGAGCAGAATCCTATGCTGCAATCTGCCTACTTTCAAGGCGATATGCTGCTGTATCCAGAGCAACTGCAGCATTTAACTGTCGGAGCTACGGCAAGAAATGCTTTATATTGGGAACGTTATCGTTGGCCAGATGCGAAGCTGAAGTACAGCTTTACCGCCGAGATGTGTGAGTTACAAATTTGGCAGACCTTACCGCCCAAAGTCCTAAAAATCATTATTTTTCTCAACTAGCTGCCTCCGATATTAGCCTTATCGAGTCCTCCATGGCGGGCATAGCAGCCAAGAGTTGTGTGCGCTTTGAACGCACCACAAATCCCTCTGATCCGCAAGTGGTTTTTCAGCGCAAGGACGCTGGTTGCTGGTCCTATATGGGTTATGTGGGTAATCGTCAAGCGCTTAACTTGGGCATGGGCTGCATGTGGTTGGGTACAGTGCAGCACGAGGTGTTGCATGCGCTCGGATTCGCGCATATGCAAAGTGATCCTACGCGTGATGAGTATGTGAGAATTGTGCTTGAGAACATAATTCCCGGCAAGGAACACAATTTCAACAAGTATGCCTCGAGCTTTGTAAATAGTCTGGGCGTTGAATACGATTACGGCAGCATTATGCACTATAGCCGATATGCGTTTTCCAAAAACAATCAGCCCACAATTGTGCCTCTACAGGCGGGAGTAACAATTGGACAAAATCATGGACTAAGCGCAAAGGATTTCGAGAAACTCAATCTCTTGTACTGCAAGTCTAAGTAGTAATTTTAGTTAACATAAGTAAGTTAGCATAAGTTTTTATATGTAAATAAATAGTTCTAATAAATAGTTACTAAAAGATATCGTTACTTGCTAACATCTTTTACTTTGAGCAAGATACACGAGATAAGATACTTAAGATAAGCTACTTTCCACAAATCGTCAAACACACTCAGCCCTATGCTCCGAATAGGAGCGATACGTTGTCTCCAATGTATCAAGGAATAGATATATATTTTAAGATTATCACAAATAATGATTTTCATCGGGCCTGTTCCCATTTTCGCTTTCGTAGGGTTTTATGCATATATATTTATACCCTGTACCTATAGGAACAAAGGATATACTAGATTAGTGCAATGTATGTAACGGACAGAAGGAGGCGTGGCAGACCCCAAGTCCTTTATATTAAAATGCTTATCATAACCTCGGGTAGCGATTGAGCCATGTCAGCCTGTCCGTCCGTCCGTCTGTATGAACACCTAGATTTCGGAGACTATAAGAGCTAGAGACACCAAACTTTACCAGCAGGTGCGCATATTTCTTGGAAAGATAAAGTTTGTTGGATCATGTCAATATCTTCCCCCGTTCCCCCGCAGTAGATGCACTCACATTTTCTGGTTTTTAAAACTATCTGAAAAACAAAAAAAATGAAATGGCGTACGTTAAAGTCGGGCGCGGATGACTTTGAGATACCCTGTAAATTTGCAAATTTGCCTACGATATCTTTGTAAGCAAAAAAAATAACCGAATTGTGTCCTGAAAGTGATTTTTGACGGTTCGTTCCTATGGGGGCTGTATATATGAATATAGTCAACCAATTTATTTGGAACATTGCTTGAGAACTTACTAATAAAAAAAAAATGCCAAATTTGCTTATTAGTAGATCTTTAAATGAATTTTACATCTAAAATGTTTATTTTTTTTTAAAGGCGCTCTGAAATTCTATTTGAGAGCTATATAATACAACAGGGTATAGAAAAAGTAAAATAAACTTGTTTCCTGTTACATAACAATAAGAGATCTAATCCGAAAGTTTGATTGCGATCTTACCATCTCTGAGAGCTAGGCATTCATACGGAGGAGACTGATATATCTATATATACGCGTCGTCAGGATTCTGACATTTTCTTAAAAAAAACCCCATTAAACGAATTATATAAGTATGTTATGTTAGCGTTTTTGGACCACGGACCCCAAAAATTGAAAAAAAAAAAATATTACATAAAAATATAATATTATACATATTAATAATTGTTAAAAAACATAAAACATTCAACAAATTTTATAACATCTTACAAAAAATATTTTCATGATTGGCTTGACTCCAATGAGCTAAACCAATATAACATTAAGCAGGCTTAGTTTTAATTTAGAATCTATGGGGAAGATCTAGGATATGATATCGCTTCAATCGTCTAGTATCTGCGCTATTATCTAATAAGTTTACAGCTAATGAGTTTTCATGAAAAAAATTTAGTCTGTTTATGTATGTTTCTGTACGTTGCTTAATTTCATCATTTACATAACATATGTTGAGGTCCTTGTGTATTTGATAATTACTAACATACCAGGGTGCCCTGACAATATTTCTGAGTGTGCTTGATTGGTATCTTTGAAGTATCTCGATATTAGATGTACTTGCCGTACCCCAAAGTTGCAAGGCATAGGTCCGTCCATACTGGCTTTAAAATTGCTTTGAAAAGTCGGATTTTATTTTCCAAGCTGAGTTGGGACCGAGGTCCTAAAAGCCAATACATTTGCCTAGTCTTAGCTTTGAGCTGGGTTTGCTTACACCTAATGTGTTTTTTCCAGGTGAGCCTTCGGTCCAAGTACATGCCAAGGTATTTAACCTCTTCTTCTTCCGGTATCGACTAACCAAAAAGGGTAACTGAGGGACATTTTCCACGCCTCAAAGTAAAAGTTACTTGGACTGATTTTTGACTGTTTTCCCTCATTTGATAATAAAATCGCACCAACAAAAAAACTAAGCACTTTTTTTGCGCAGTGTAATAGCACACTAATCACAATTTTTGAAGTTCTTTCGCAGAGTAAAAAATCCAAAATTGGTCCGGACAAAATTGTTTTCCTCAAATTAGTCATTAATCATAAAAAAGTAGTGTGATGCCTAGTAGTTAGGTTTTTAGGACACTCTCCCGTGTGCCGTCGCTATCGTTATTGAATTTTTTTGGAGCAATACTAATTCGTATGCAAAAAATTTTAATAATTAAATTTCACAAGTATTATTATTTAAATCTGACTATCGCAGAGTACTATGTCCCCAATAATAGGCCTCATAGCCTATCATAACTTCTGGAAATGCTCCCACCAAGAAGACTTGAAGAGAGGACGCTTTAAGCATAGCCTACCAACCTACCCTTGAAGACTGACTAAGAAAGAATAGCTTTTGCTTTGTGAAGATAATTGTATCTGAGCACATACTCTTTGGAGATACCTTTGCAAGAGATATGCTCCGAGCATATATTAACTTCAACTTCAGCTAAAAGTTTGCGGCTTATATTTTTTTTATGTAATACAAATATGTACGCAACCATTCTCAGACTTTACACATTATAATTAAAATTATTTAAGCCTGTAAGCAAGATTTAAGAGCATGTGTAAATGTCTGTGTGTATGAGTGTGTATCTGTGTTTTTGACAATCATTGCCGCTAAATGAGATTAATATTAATTTAATTAAACCCGGAAGCTTAATGCACTTCGCTTGTAGGGCAGCTTTTATTTTTGTTGTGTCCATTTTTTTTTTAACTCGCCATATTTTCAAACGCGGTGGAAGAACTTTTGTTTTTTTTGTTTGTGTGCTACAATTTTATTTCGTTTTTTGCCTGCTTGACCACTTGTAAATGTTATTTTCCTTAAAAAAAAATATAAAAAAAATGTGGTACAGTCGAGGCGGTGCCCGACAGTGGAATACCCTGTACCTTTTGTGTCAAAAAAATTTTTCCTGCATATTCTGCATCTAAGAACTTTCCAATTGGAATTTATTTTTTTTTGGTGAAAATCGATATTTATACCTATAAGTTCCCTAAAATTTTACCCATTTTGATGAAACTCGAATGTTACAACAAAGAACTTATTTAAAGTATACGGGGTAAGTTTCAAGTTTGTATGTTGAGGGGTGTGGGAGAAAACACGGTAAATGGATTGCGGGGGTCGGGGGGACCGCATCGATAAAATTTGGATGTGGATTTGTTCATTAGAGCCACATGAATGAGCTTACCAAAAATTGTGATTCTAGATCACTTGTAGCCATAATTGCGTAGAGTCAAATATTGACGCAGTTTATCGGCAAGGGGAGGTGAAATTTGCACATTTTTGACTATAACTTCTGTTGTATTTGTCCGATTTTGTTCATTTTTTACATATAGATGCATGTAACTACAACGAATCGCTCTGTTAAATTTCAGATGAAAATATGAAAAGGTGTGGCTAAAAATCGCGGAACTCTACTGCGGGGGAACGGGGAAAGATATTGACATGATTCAACAAACTTCATCTGCTTAGGAAATATGCGCACCAGCTGGTAAAGTTTCGTGTCTCTAGCTCTTATAGTCTCTGAGATCTAGGCGTTCATACGGACGGACAGACGGACGGACGGACGGACGGACGGACGGACGGACGGACGGACGGACGGACGGACATGGCTCAATCGCTACCCGAGGTTATGATAAGCATTTTGGTATAAAGGACTTGGGGTCTGCCACGCCTCCTTCTGTCCGTTACATACATTGCACAAATCTAGTATACCCTTTGTACCTATAGGTACAGGGTATAAATATGAAAAAAATTGCATGAGAATTTAATTAAATTGTGCACTTATCGTTGGCAGCTGCATCTAAAAGCGCCAACAACAAAGGATGCTGAGGTCAAGTTGAGTGTTGTACTCTTTAGCTTTTGGTCATTGTCGCCGTACTTCTTTTTTTTTGTCCACGTGCGTGTGTACATACGTAAAGGGTGTTATTTTTTGTGGTGTAGAACGTTAAATTTACATGAAGTACAGAGTTTTAGTAATTTCAAAGAGAAAATGGATTTATATCGTAAAATTAAATGTTACGGAATAAAAAATAAAGATAATTTTATAATATTAGCGTTTATGCAATTAGTACCATCTTATTCTGACAGACTTCAGCTAATTTTCCCGAACTTTTTCATAAAGTCACTTTTGTCGTGCTTCTAAGTTTTACAATTACAAGAACAAATTTTCTAACATTAATAGTTTTATAATTTCCTTCTCTTACGATAAGCATCTGACTTCCATCTTAAGGGGTCACAGCTGTGTAAAATCTTCAGAAAATCGATTTTTTTTTTTTAGCTATATTGGTAGACAATTATGTTAAAAATAATGTCCCAAAATAATTTCAAAAAAAAAATTACGCCCGCTTATAAGCATTGGGCGCATGGCACTCCGCCGTGCGGTCTGGCCAGATTTAAAACTTTAAACGAGTTTTTCTCAAAACCACTTTTTTCGAATAGCTTCACGAATAACTCAGTCAATTTTTAACCGATCGATTTTTCTAGTTAACCACGATTTTGTCAAAATAATAAAAACTTTTTATTTTACAACTCAGTTTTCACGATTTTATTAGACGATAAAATTTTTTTTCAAACTTATGCCATTTTTTTTTAAATTGATATTTTTTAAAACCCCTACGTGGTTCACTTGCTTTTAGTCCATAGATTAAGAGGAAAACATTTTTTTATGTTTCAAATCAATCGCGACGTCAAAAAGCTGCAGCCGTGGAGGCCTCTCCGAAAATCAGTTATGTACTCGTAGCTCTCTCTACAGGCGTCATTCTGTTTTTTATTATTTTACTTTTAAAATATATATAATATCGTCACCTATTTGGATTTTAAATATAAAAATAAAGTTTTTCTGAAAAAAAATCTAAAAATTAACTTAAAAAATCATCAGGTGTGACCCCTTAAGTGACCGTACCTTATCGGTGCATATTGTCAAAATCCACGGATTATTTTTTGCTATATTTCTATCATTATTTTTGTATTTTTTAATATACCAGTTTTAAGCTCAACTGCACTTTGTTGTAGCCATTTAAATATTAACTAAATAAATTGCGTAATGGCAAACCCAAGTGAGCATAATTGTTAACAGCATTGCCAGATGTAACCAATTTGCAAAAGTTAAAGGAAAAAAACACCCTATATATGCGTATATGTTTGTGCAACTTAATTGATGTCGCCAACATGAGGGCGTAAGTGGGTTTGTTAGTTTTAAATTAATAGACAGCGTGGTTCAACAATGCACTTAACCCACAATTTTTGTAAAAAAAAATATTTTTATTTTAATTCGGTTTTCGCTTTCAACTTTCAGTTTTAATATAAATATATTTTATTTTTATTCAATTAATAGACTTTTGTCTGTGTTTGTTTAAATCAAGTTGTCAGGGTCATTTGCATATAAACAACATGGACTAACGCATAGTTAGTATAGAAAGGGTATTGATTCATGTACATAAGTATAAAAAATGATCCACACACATTGCGTACTGAAGGACATGCAAAGTGCACACAGTTTGCGAAACTCAAAACTAGCGAATATATTTCATAAGAATTAATAGGGTAAAGGGTGGGCCATCTGTTGGTTCTTTTACGTATGTCAAGTTCAAAATTAATCAATTTTAGTCAAGGATCGTTTAACAACCGAACAGCGCGTAAAAGTGGTACAGTCATACTATGAAAATGCTGTGAAAAAAAAACATAGTTGAGACCAGTGTCGACTAGTTGCCGGGGGTATTAAACCTTGCTGGAACCACTTTGCGTCGACTTTTGCATGCGTATCTGCATTTATACGCTTACAAGATTTAAATGACGCAACAATTGAAGCCCAGGGACCATTATCAGTGTCACTTATTCGATCAATGGATGGAAGAACAGCCAGATGAATTTTCGTCGAAAAAAAAGTCATCGAAAGTCATCAGCCGCGGCGGGCAATTGGGCGATATTATTTTCATAAATATGAGTAGTTTCAAACTTGCATTTGGTATATACATTTGCCCAACATTGTTGAAAAATATACGAATAAAATGTAATTAACAAACAAACCAACAGATGGCCCACCCTATGTAATGCAGACTTGTTGGAAAATATACGAATAAAATGCAATTAACAAACAAACCAACAGATGGCCCACCCTATGTAATGCAGACTTGGCTACTTATAATTTGCCCAATTTTGTTGGAAAATATACGAAGACTTTGGAATATTGTTCCTGCGTTTGGAGCCCTCAATACCGCCTTTATCAGGACAGGATTGAGTCTGTTCAAAAGCAATTTCTCCTCTTCGCACTTCGCGGCTTAAATTGGGATCCATTTATTCGACTGCCTCGATATTCAGACAGACTTCGCCTTATAAAGCTGCTCTCCTTAAATAACCGTAGAACATGCCACGGTGCACTTTTCTTGCATAAGCTATTACTCGGCCTTATTGATTCTACTGAACTTCTTAATAAAGTTACTTTTGTTGTACCTACCAGAGTTACTCGTAATTATCGCCCCATAGCCTTGCAACTTTGAAGATCTAATTTTGCTCTGCATGATACTTTCCTTGTCTTATGCTCTAATTATAATAGCCTTTTTAATTTCCTTTCTTTTGAACGTTCTATTCCTTTTATTACTTCTTCTATTCTAAATCATCTTGACTTGCCTCTTCGAGCAACCATGACCAATCCTGCATTATGAGGCACCTGTTTGGTCATTGATGCTCTTTTGGCTTTTTATACCCTGTACCGTATGGTACAAAGTGAAAAGTCTACTAAGTTTAGAGAGGAGACCACGAACATTCTGATATCATAACCAAATTTGGCAATCGGGAGTTTTTTAGAAACCCCCAGCACTGTACCAAATTTTATCAAAATCGGTTGACTATATCATATAGGTCCCATAGGATCGATCGGTCGAAAATTTGTTTTTTGTACAAAATTCGTACATGGTATCCCAAAGTCGTCCGCGCCCGACTTTAACGTACGCCATCTTTTTTTTATATATGTAATGTTTAATTTTTCTTTGAACTACCTTTTACCACTTGATTATTGTAAATCCAAGTCTCTGGCCAGATTTTGATGTGAGTCGGTGCATATCGCTAAAAAGTTCACCCACCGGGCTAGTGATGCGGATTAGTTCAAATCTATTTTTTTTCCTCGTTCTATTTTTCAATATTTCATTTAAATTTTTCTTATAATTTAAGGCCAACTGTACTTAGTTGTATCCCCTCTAAAATAAAATAAATAAATAAAAAATGCAATTAACAAACAAAACAACAGATGGCTCACCCTATATTTAATACTTAACATATGTGTTGCCATTTCATAGAATGTGTTGCTACTCAAGTACTTAAAAACTCGTCAAAATCCATCAATCCGTTCTCGATGTAACATTAAAAAGTAGTTCTAAATAAATGTGAAAAAAAAAATTGTTTTTCAATGAAAGATAAAAATTCGAATTTTTTAGTAATTTAGTTTTTTTTAACATTTTTTTAGACTTTTAGCTTAGTTTAATTTTAACAATTTGCATATTGCTTTGAGTAAAGAGCATATCAAAGTCTATCACGCAGGATTTTACGCACGCCATTTTTGGTTTCCAACATTTCATTTTCTCAACGTCACATAAATGATATTCTTGGAAACTTTAGCCCCACTTTATTATACATTTGTTGAAGTTCAGTAGAACTTAATAAATCATGTGCTTGTTATTTGTACAAATAAAACTTTAAGCTTTTTGATATTAATTTTACGCAAAGTTTCATGAAGCACTTAAATTGTCTTAACTATTTGCTAGTTAATTCAAGCAAGCTGTTTATTGTTGCCTAGGCAATGCACGGCTAAAATCAAACCGCTCAAGTTAGAAGCACTTGAAAGCCAAAGTTAAAGGTTCATTAAACTAATAGCAAACAATTTATAAACTTGGACTTGTAGGAGTGCCAGCGACTAGAGGAGACTGATCAATTCAAAGAGTCTTGCATTAAATAAAGCCTGGCCAAGTGAGCAAGCACACAACTAATAGGGGGCAGCTACCTGACCTAAGCTTCAGGCCCAAGTATCCATACCCAGCGCTGGACTCGCACAAGAAACTGCTGCCGTTGCATACAGAACTAATCCGCTTAATGTGCTGCTATCTTTTCAAATATGAACAAAGCCAAGTAAGGCCCTAAGTGTACCTATGTACGATATGAGTGTGCGTTTGTATTTGTATCTAGTACTTATGTATTGGGCAGTTATTTAATGTATAGATAATAAAAAGTTCAAAAGACATGTTAATATGCAAAAACAAAACACTTTTTAAAGAAAACATAAGTTAAGTCTTTGGCAACTTAAGAAAACACCAAATTTGTAAAAAGCAAGTATAGTCAAAGTTTTTTGAAAGCCATGCGGGTGGATGGGCTCTTGAGAAACTGAGAAAAAGGCAAATGACAGCATTTAAAGTTACCAGAGGAAAAATCCAAAGACAATAGCAAAAGGAAAAACTTCAGCACCACATACGCACACCCACGCACACACATGCACTTAACTTAAATGGCCTTAATGACAAAAAGATAATGTGATAAGCCTGGCTGAAACAGGGCATGAGTGTCTAGGCTCCAAAACTTATATGAGCTGCTAATTAACTAAATTGAATGCTAAAGTTTCTTGTACAACAAAATAATGAAGCCTTACAATTGAAATGAAAACGAGTCTGAATTCGGGCAACAAAGTTTATATATCTCTTATGCAACCAAGACTTACTTAAAAAATGTTCTGGCTATGATTGACTTATTTTAAACTGTACCAAATTTTCAACCTCATAAATCGCATATTGAAACTTTCTTTATCACCTTTAAGCGAATTTAGTACTCTTGAATAAACATAGCTAAAACAGTTGAGTATACTCTAAAATATTTGTACAGATTAAGCTTCTTAAATTAATGAATTTATTGTTTCTGAAGATATTGAACCTCAAAAAAAAAGATTTGTTTAAAAAAAAACCATTACTTAAGAAATCAAAAATAAAAAATGTAATGCTTCTAAAAAAGTTTATAATAAATTCAAAACTTGACAAATCAACAATTTTCTTTAAAAAAAACTAAAAACTAAAAAAAAAATAACCTAAAATTTAAATATATTTTTTTAATTTTTACCATACATCATATCTATGTATGTACATCTGTTCCTTCGTAGCTACTAAGCCACCCATCATAATTTAACTAATAAGGTCTCGTTGGAAGCATCTTGAATGTCCGCTGGTTATAGCTTTTATGACGTCACATAACATTGTATATGGAGCGCTCAAAAGCACAATAAGTCATAAAAAGTCGCATATCAAAGGGCTTAATATGCACATATTGAAAATGTATAAATTATTGGCTGTTGCTCGCGACTTTGCTTAGATAATTTCAATCAAAAAAAGCAAAAATTCAGAAATTTTTATGAAACGCAGTTTTCTAATTTTTGATAAGATATCTTATAAGTACAAAGAATTAAACAAATTTTTTGTTTGTAAACATACGTTTGTTTTTTAGTATAAGTGCCAAGTTATAAAGTTCCTCTAGCGTTTTGTCTTAACCTTTGTAGTTATATCTACAAAACAATACAACCTATAAAGACACCGATTTTGCAGAGAATTTTATGGACTACAACTTTTTAGAACATTTGGAAAAATGTAAAGTACGGCTAAAATTTTATTTGCAAAAAACCGATTTTTGTGACCTTAAATATCTGGAGACGGGGTAATGATATTCATTGTTACTTCTGAAATTGATCTTAAAACGTCAAAACAAACAATCATGTCAAGTTTGAACTTTTTTCTTTGAATTCCTAGGAGTCATTTGTCACTTTTCGAGGTATTGTTTACTATGGCGAACATGCGAGGTGCCTTCACTAAAATAAGCACAACTTCCACAATTCTAGGAGTTACTAATTATATTTTGGGTTCCACTTTGAATTTACGTGCATAAAATGGCATAAACCTTTTTTTTTAAAGTGCGAAATCACTTTTAAATTTTCAAATCATTTTAGAAAAAAAATTGTTGCAAAAAAAAGAAAAAAAAAATGTATTTAACTGAATATTTTATGTATCATGGAAAAAAAATTTGCGCCAATATCTTTATGCGCTTAGGAGATATGGCTTGTCAAAAAAAAAAAGTCTAAAAATGAAAACTCCAATATTCAGTTATCGATATCTCGATAAATAGTCGGAATTTTGCAGCAAAAATTTATGTGGTCCATCACATATGTAAAAATCACCAAAATCGAAGATGTCGACCAAAAAAAGTGGCCTGCTTTAATTATTTTCGCCCATATGAATTTATATAGCCATGGTCCTAAGCTACAAAGCTATTGTATACATTCTTGCATTATTAAGTGATCATAATCTTTAGGATACGTGAACTCATTTTTTTTTTTCATTTTTAAATAAATTAAATTTTGAGCTTGAAAACTAGATAAATTTTCACAAATTTTGCGAATCGATGAAATCGTTTACGAACTGCCAAAAATGACTGAGTCTCGTAATAGTGTGCATATGTTTTTAACATTCAGTCAGAATTAGTCAAACTAAAACTCAATTTTTATATAAAATTTTTTTTTAGACATCTTAGCCTTGACCTTACTTTTTCACGTTATTCCAAATAGCAACTTAGATCTAGGCCTTGATCTAATATAATAAAACAATATCGATTTCTAAACATTTAGAAAACTGCTCGAAAAATAAGTTATGTTTTTCCAGTTATCTGAAACGTAACTACCTAATAACATAAAACTATCAAACTTTTGCTGCTAATTTTTTTAAGAGTCCATTAAAAAAAGGTTTTTTTATATAATATAATATATTTCTCAATTGATAATTACACTTAAGGTCTGCCTTTACTCAAACGTGACAAATATTAGCTCAAGTACAAAGTACGCTGTGTAAGAGCATAAACATGTATAGAAAACTAAACAAAAGAGCCAGATAGACATTTGAGATATAAAAGGCCTTGTGAGAGCAACAGCCCAAATATATGCTACGCCATTTCTATTTGGCGCTCCCTCACATACACACACACAAATCCACCCTCACACATGCAAAACACACACACAGCGATTAAAGCTAAACACTCTTTAGTTAAGCTTTAAAATGTTCACTCACTGCATGGCAGCGCTAAACAAAATTTTCGTTGCATACTTTGCGGTGCTCTCATTAAATTCAAGCCAGTTGGCGCAACGTTGCGTATGTGTGACGTATGTACATTTTGGTGTGCCGAGAGCGCACCTGCGAATCTCACGCCTCGTTTGTTCATTTAATTTGCCACAAAAATTTATTTTATTTTATAACACTCTGAACTTTTGAAACTAAGTAAAAATATACAACAAAATATGTTGTGAAAACAAATTAAATACCTTTTTTTTGGCAATGTTAACCAACAAAAAACAAATAACTGCAAAAAATACTCTACTCTCAGTTTTATTTATTATATTATTTTTTTAAGCTTAACCAAACGAATGTATCGAATTTTGTTATTAATTTATTTATTGAAACAAACTATAGAGCCAAAGTCAATAAAAATGCTCAAATAAATAAGTGACATGAAAATTGTAAATACAAGTTTCAATAAATAATCAATGGCAAAAATCTAAGCATTTTAAAAAGATATTTGTACAGCATAGAAAAATTAAATTAAATATTGATTTTATTGAAACATTAATAAATAAAATAAATTTTAGTGCACTACTACTACTATTTTCGCTAAAAAAAATGAGTTTAGGCCTATACGCAGAATGCAAAAAAATTCGAAATTTTTAAAGCAAAAATTTACATAAATAGACTTTTTTTTTAAATTTTGCACGATTTTTGTATAGAAATTTAAAAAAACTGAAAAAAGACGCGGCTTTAATTTGAGCTTGATCTAGGCAAGAGATTTTCAAAACAGATGTTCATTCTTTCAATTATTTATTCCAGTTTTAATCGCCCAGAAATGTGTCCTGAAAACATGGTTTATACTCGTTAGTGTTCTATAGTTTTGGGTAGCCAACTATTTGCGCAAAAAATAAGAGTTTTCTTATAAGATAATTAATATTAATGGCTAACCCATGAGAACTATGATATTTTGTCAATTTCCCTCAACTATTTGTGCTCATTTTTACAAATATTTTATTTGCATTCTTGTCATCCAAGTTGTCTCGGAAATAAGTTAACAATTGTGAATAATTTAAAAATATCCTTGTACCTAAACAAGTGTAAATTTTAAATTCGAAATCTTTGACTCTAATAGAATTCAAATTACTTTAAACGCCTGAGTTGGTAAATTGCAAAAAGCAAACATAAAAAAAAAAAAAAAATATTCTTTGTAAATTGTGCTTACAATATTCATATTTTATTTTATTTTTAATAGGTTAACATTGTTGAATAACTCAAGTGTAACCTTTATTTGATAAATGCAAATCAATCAAGCATATGTTTTGAACGAAGCTCAACAAATTTGCAGCCCACACAAGTTTAAATTTAATAATAAATATTGTAAAGTAAAACTTTAAGTTAAAATGCTGAATTATTTTATTGATTTATTACCTACCTGTCTTTGTGGGGATTTCTTTTAAAAATCGTAAACCCAACCAAACGAATTCAGTTTTTTAATCAGAAATTTTGGCAAAAATTAAAAATAAATTCGAAACAATTTTTAATAAATTAATTTAGTCTCTCTATAATATTAAAAGTTTTTGCCATTGGATTACTTGTATGTAAGAAGTAAAAATATTTTTGGTAAAAACTTAAACAAATAACCCTCATACACTAACCCTTAGATTCGTAAAAAAAATTTTCTTTTAAACGTATTTCAAACTTATACATTGGGCTTTTAAATAAAAACCTATTAAGGTTTTCTTAACAGAAATTTTGACGAAATGTGAAAAAATTTCAAAACAATTTCTAATAAAATAATTTTTCTATCCATATTAAAATTTGTTTGGCTTAATCTCACTTATATTTCAAAAGCAACAAAAAATATGCAAAAAAGCATAGCAAAAAAAGAGAAGTGAGCAGGGGGCAGATACCTCTTACTTTATAACAAATTACTGCGCATAACATTATTTTGAGAAAATGTGAAGAACGTGAGATTGTGTGAAGACATAGGTAAATAATTCTATTAGGGGTCATATCCCAGAATCTTTTAAAGCCAACTCTTACTTCCTTAAAGCTTTGTAACGATCTCCGGTTTGTCCAGAACAACGGCTGGGATAGTTCAACGCTCTCCAGGGTAAATGTCACAACAAAATTTATATTTGCTGAGACTTTCGATATTTTAAACAAAACACAATTTGCTTTAAGTTTTAAAAATATATTATCCGCCTTTTGTTTAGTCATTGAGTAAGTCCTAGTTATAAGTACATCATATTCATGGGTTTTTTGTAATTTTTTCCCCGCCTCTTATGGCTCTAAATCTATTATATATGTATATTCATTATAATTTAATTTCACAGTAGAAAAGGTAACTAATTTAGCCTGAACTCTGTATTTAAAAATTAAACTCCACATGTGTTCGTAATGTCTAAGATTTAGTAAATAAAATTGAAATTGAAATTATCCGCCTTTTTTTGCGATCTATCACAGTACACTTAAGTCGAGCCCGCACGCTCTCTATTTTACACAAAATATTTTCTAGCAAAACAATATTTTGGGAAAACAGAATCAAACTTAAATCTAACAATTTTTAATTAAACAGATTTAATATGTTTACTGTCCTTTTACGGCGATACAGTCGGATTCGATGCGCTGCTAATTAAATATATCTTTAAATCCGTCCTTAGAGACAATTCTATATTTTGTTACACGAAACGCCATTCAACTTGCGGCACTAACTGTAATACTTTCTTACTTACTGACCGAGACCTTTCTCGTTGCACTAACTCACTAAGACTCTCTCAATTTGGCTGCCGATCCGCCTAATATTGGCCTCGATCGGCGCCAAACTCTGAAATCCTAAAAGGCGCTCTCTTAACTACTGAACTATTCTAATAGGAAAGCAAGAGTCCGCCGTACCTAACACTATCCCTATCACCTGCTCTCCACTTACATCTATGTACTAATACAATCAACCTACGCACTAATACTAAATAATATCTCTCGCGCCAATCTAAAGGCCGCTATACTTTAACTAGTATTGGTGAGAGTAAGCGCGCTTTCACCGCTACTCTCACCAAACAGTTTACTTAGTGCCCTATTGGCAAAATAGGAAAACTGTTGTGAGGCGGCAAATTGCCTCCTCACAGCTTTATTACTTTTATCAGGAAAGATATTCATGGAATACTTATAATAAGTTGCATTATTCTTGGTTTTAGTCGTATAACTCATAAAATTTAGATTCTTTGGTAATAGTAATAAATATGTTACTTCAATTTTTGGGCCACAATCTGTTGAAGTTTACAAATTAAATTATTATTACAAGCATTTAATTAAGTTAATGGTTACACTTGAAAATAAATTGCTATAAATATTTAACTAGGGAGTTTTTATTGTGGAAGTTAAGTAGCTTTTAAATTCTAAATACAACTATTTAGACAAGTTTGTCAAGGTCTAGAAGTTAGCTTTACAAATTCATACTTCTTGGGGTTTTAATACTTCTTCTTCTTCTTCTATTGACTACAGCTCTTATACAAATAGTTATTGCTTTAAACAGTGTTCAAATTATTTAATTTTGTAGCTTTCCAGTAGTTCCCAAAATATTTTCCTAAAGCTTTGTGTCTTACTTTACCAAATTTTTTGCACTTACTTAACATACCTAATATACCCGCCAAACTGCAGGGAACAACAAGCTTCTCTCAATAAAGAGCGCAAAAAATATGACCACTATTTCAAACCCCGGCCAGCCTGAATTAAATTCAGTTTTGTTATAAATATTTATACATTCACTTTTACATATTGCAAATCGTTTGGTTAGCCCCATCGGAGGACGTCAGCTCCTTCCTACAAGTTTACAATATACCTCAAGAGTAAATTCAATTAACCCTACAGACCGTAGAGTATAAGCAAATACACTCACCAATACAAACACAAGTAAATGATAGACATTGGATGACTGTCTGGTTGATACAGGCACGCGCCACTACAAACGAACCACTACAAATCCGGCAAATGGACCAAACGACGACCCACAACAAGGACACAAAGTAACTAATTATCTCGCCTTTGCCCATGGTATGTTTATTTAAGGTTGCCACCGAACCACTTGATGGTTGATTGGTTATTGAGAGTTGAGAGATAGAAAACGGAGAAAGAGTTCAGTCGCTTAAAAAGCGTACAAAATGTTTAATATCTGCGGTGAGATAAAGTTCGAGAGTTTTGTATTGCAGATTTAGTTTGTTTGCTAGAGTGGTACAGACAGTTTGACTGACAGTCGGAACTGTCAAACAAATAAAGTGTTCTTGCAACCCACATCCAAAATCTCTGACCACTTGCTATACACGTGCAATGACAGTAGGCCCGAAGTAGCTCTTAGCTTTGACCGTTTTGGCTGCTGATAAAATCGAACCAACAAAAAAATGGTGCAGAGTTTAGAGTTGGTAACAAACGACTTTGAGATACACTGCAACATCTTAGTATAGGGTAAGTTTTTTTTGGAAAAAATACTACTGTGTTGAAAAATAAATTTTTTTTTCAGTTTGGTAGAACTGTCTTTGTCGTCCATGCCAAGTTATATGTCAAAATATTCATTAGTGTTTGACTACGCTTCGTTTTTGTGAGCTAAATTGAATTTTTTGGAAAATGGTCGTCGCGTTGAAGTGTGCTTTCTGATTACATTGACAAGATGAAATGTATAATAACTGGAGATTAGACTTGGATCTATGCTTACGACCCCGAAACAACCGATCAATCGAGCGAATATTGTGCCAAGGGTCGCTCAAAAATCAAGGCTATGTTTACTGTTTTCTTCGATTATCGTGGTGTTGTGCATTATGAGTTCCTTCCGCCGGGTCAAACAGTCAACAAGGAATATTATTGGAGCGTTATGCGTCGTATGCGTGGCGAGACAACTCATGGTTTTTGCACCATGACAATGCTACGCCTAACACTGCGTTGATTCTTCGTGACCATTTCGCCAGAAACTCAACCCATATCGGTTCACAACCACCATATTCATCTGATATGGCACCGTGCGACTTCTGGCTATTCAACAAACTCAAAAGACCGCTCCGGGGACACCGTTTTGAGTCGATAGAGGAGATTCAAGAGATTCTTTCTAACTTACATAATAAATGCTGTGGTAAGTAGCATCGTTCTTAAATTTATTCTCATGAACCATAATTATAAACAATCTGATTCATCAACGCCGTCAGGGCCCATGCTTATTGCTTATTCAGCAAAGTCTCATGCCCAAGCCTGCACCCGATGTGACGTCACATGTTCATGTCTGAGCATGCAATGTCACCTTATTTTTTGGTCATAGTTGTAAGTAAACAAAAATTGGACTCGACTGGAACTGAAGATGAATTCAGTTTTAAAGGCAATACTCTAGCAACTTAGCTACACTTAGTCAGGCTTTTGTCATCTCCGGTCTTTATTTTTCAATTATAATGATGTTTGGTATTAATTGGTAAACTGAAGCTGTAATTTTTAAATTTTTTGGTATAGAAGGCGCGACAAAAAAAAATAAGCATCACCTGCCCCCATATACAAGAAGTTCAAATCTCAAATTTGGTTAACCTAGCTCTTATATTATTCAAGATCTAGGCGTTCAGACGTACATACCAAGTACGGGCGGATATTTCTATACCAAGGTCTGTAACATAGAGAATGCTCTATGTTAAAAACATTTTTCCAAAATTAATATGCTCCTTACTCTAAGCTACAGTGTAAAAAAATTGAATATAAACTCGATTTGTTTTTTACATTTGAATGGACAATGGGTAGCCATGGGCTTGGCAAAGGTAGCCAGCACGGCAAGGGTTAGAGCGGCTGGGAACTTTCCGGGAAAACTGTGTGCCAGCTCGGCATGCTAAAAGCGAGAAAAACTTCAAATGAAATGTGTCAAATTCTGACACATGCTGCGCTCAACCGGTTTTCATTTTTTTTGAGCGATTTTTTAGTGTTCAGTTTTGCTTTGGGGGGTTGAGAGTGAGTTTGCTTTTGCTTTTGTATTTTTAGAAACAAGTGGAAAATATGTTTTTGTTTTCGATGTAGCAGTTTTTTATTCGGCTGCCGTTGGGGGCCATGAGCTAAGCCCCGATTGTATTGCTGTTGCCGTGGCATTGTTAGTAGCAGGTAGATCCAGGCTGCCTCTCGTTCATATTCATACATTCGATTAGTGGGCTTTTCAGGTTGTTGATGACCAAACCGAGTCTAGGTTAGCTTGTTAGTTGTCTACAACGTATGTTTGGTATGTTTTTGAAGCCGTCCACGAATATGGCGCACAAGCTTCAAAAGGTTGAATATAAATGACCTTCAGTTGAAATGGGATTTACAACTAGAGCAGAAGCAATGAACATAAATCAAGCAATTTTTTTCGAGTTTTAAGTTTATTGAGATACTCATAGATCATAGATATATTTATAGAGTAGGCTTTTTTAACACAATTCAAGGCATAATAAGAAGCAACGTACAAAGCAAAAATGCCCACATAAGCTAGCCTTACAGCAGCTATAGTAATGAGGTAAGGATTCAAAGTAATGCTACAAAAAAATTGAGTCGCACTAATTGACAGTGTTATATTGTTTTGTTATTTATTGGTTTATTTTTTTGTTAAAAAAGAGCGAAAATGTTTTGGCTTCCACAAATGATTAATATTTAAATGATACTAGTACAAACAGGATTAAGATTCATAGAATTGTGAATTCTAAGAAATGTCAGTCACTCATCATTTAAAGTGGGCTTTGGAGGATTAAATTTCGCAAAGCGTGTGCTGGAAATTTATCTTAAAACCGCCAAAGTTGCTGCTATTTGGGTATTTTGATAATTATAATTGATTTTAAACGTTACGTCCAATATCTTTAAAATCCATTTAAAATAATTAAAATCCTGTTTCTCCATTCCATGGAAGTGATAAAATTCAAGTTAAATTCCTCTTGCCTGTAGTAGGTCAGATGTTTTGCCAAATCGTTTTTGTAAGTGTACAACTGACAAGCAGGGCTTGGTTTGGACAAGCAGTCCAGCAAGCAGTGCGAAATGTGTCAGTTCAGGCGTTCTTATGTGCAGACAGTTGGTAATCAGTTCTGTATGAAAAACGCATACTTGTACCTGACACATTTGTTCGAATGTATTCAAGTTTAAAATAATTGTTGTAAATACTTTTCAATTCCTTTAGTTGCTATTCATTTTTGAGTAAGCTAACATCTAAAAAGTTTCTAATGGATTTTTTGTTAACAATAATACAAGTGGGATTGTATTAAATTTTTAAAATTTTTGTAAAAGGGGCCAATTTATTTGGACATATTTAAATTTGCAGAAAATTATTGTGGCTAACACGTTTTTCCTTAAATTGCAGCTTTAAATAAGTGTTAAATTTGAAAAATTAAAATTAAAAAAAATAATATCTGCCTGTTGTTGCTCTGGATACAAACCTTTTATAACTTAGAATTAACTTCTACTTTATAATTATTTAATTTAATTTAATTTGAATTTTTTTCCATGGCATTAATATATAAATAAATAAAATAAAAATAATAAGATATGTATTTATTTTATTAAATGCCCATAACTTCTAGAGCTACAGCGAAAATAATCCTAAAAACAATCTTGTCAGTCACGCCGAGGTCTATATAAGATGCCAATATAAAGCCAATCGGACAAATTTTATTTTCTAAACTTTAATAGCCCATAACTACGAAACTACAAGAGATAGAGCCAAAATAAGCGAAAACCATGATTACTTTTTTCTCTACTTTAGATGCCCATAACTTCTAAACGAGTAGAGCCACACAGAAAATAATCCCATAACAATGCGCTTCTAAGAAAAAAAATAATGAATATTCGTGTCTATGAATTGCGGGAAAAAGTAATCGAAAAAATTAAAGCGTAGGGTGTGTTTGCTATATTTAATTTTATAAGAAATCAATTTTTACATAATCATATTGGAGAAAATAAGTGAAGCGGGCCACTTTTTTCCTCGACCTCTTCGATTTTGATGATGAAATTACGGTTATTTATCGACTTATCGATAACTGAAAATTGGATTCTTAAGCAAGGCATACACTATACAATGTGCTGTACAGCGAGGCTGTTTATCGAGCGCGTTGTATTTCCATTGCATTGTGTGTGATGCTGCTGTATGAAGGCGTACGACGCACAGTGGCACGGCAGCCGCAAAAGCGTTGCAAAAATCGATTTTGCGATGTAACCATTTTCTAAATGTAATACATGCATCTGATTTAGAATTTCCCAGGGATCAAGAAAATACAAATTTTATTCAATTCGGATGAATAGTTTAGTTGATACAGCCGCTCAAAGTGGAGTATATTTTCAACTTTGAAAAAAATCGCAATTTTTGGAATAAAAATTCGTGTTTAAGATTGTTTTGTGGAAAAACTACGCAACCAATCCCTATTTTCTTAGTTTCTATAAAAAGGTACATGAAATTTAAACATACAAGAAAAAAAAAATGACTTCATATCTTTTATGGGTTTTTCAATACTTCCGTTTAACTGAACCACTATATTTGGACCACTTTTTCAACTTTGGAAGAAAATATTTTAAATTACATATTTTTACATTTTTTCAATTTAACATAAATGGTTTTGTTATCAATTTATTTACCTACTCTATAAAGTTTTCGTCTACCTTTATCCACCTTTGGCTGTAAAGCCACTAGAAGTGCAGAAACCCAACTGCAAAAAATGCTACCGCAGGTAGAAGAAGAAGAACACGCAGTAGATGTATCCACTAAATTAAGAGATGTTTGCTTATATTTGTATTTGACAATAAAAAAGCACCTACCTGTGACATTTCAAAAAAGGTAGATTGATTATTATTAAGACAAATTCAAATTTTTTGCATGTTTAGGTAGTTGAACTGAAATCATACGGATAGGGATGTAACCTTTCCCTTTATAATGTTAGGTATCAACTAAAAACATTTAATGCAACTACTTTTTTACCTGTTAGGCTTGTGGATATATATTTGTATATATTTGCCTGAATATTTCTGAAATATCATAGTCTGGTTTTGACTTTACAAGATCACGTATTGCAGTGAAAGTATTTTTAAATATAATTCGCAAGCATTGATTTTATAAGTGTAACGATGTCTTTGGAAAACTTAAAATTATTTGAGTTGTTCAGAAGCTCCAAAAGCGCGAATGAATTCGTTTCGGCCATCAGAAAAGAACTAAAAGTTGAGGAAACAAATATGGAGAAAGGCAAACTTAATCTAATTTTTGCCCAAATAAAAACAAAGTGGCTAGACGCTAAATACTCCCGAGAAAAATTTACTAAGAAACACGAAAACTGGCTAAAAGGACTGACTCTTATTGAAAATTTCTCGGAAGAACCCCATACGTCTTCGCACCGAAACAAAGGAAGACCTACAAAATGTTTGGACGAGTGTTTAAACTTTACTCGAAAGAGAAAACTTGCCGATGCCCCAGTCGATATAGCCACGGATCATCTATCGGAGGCTCTATCAATAAAGTACAGGAATTAGATGCATGGAGTTTATTTTGAAGCTTCCATATACTCTTCCGCAAATGAACGAATCTTTTGAAGACAACACACCAGAAAGAGAAAAACAAAATACCAGGAAAAAAAAATTCAAGACGATTTCTTCACTCGACTTGGACTGAGAGTCGACTTTCCCAAATATGGATATGGTAACACAAACGATGGAAACTCATCCCGAAAATTCTTTGCAGAAAACAAAGTTACATCAGAAATAACTGGAGTGGATGATGAAATTATCAAAAGATTGGGTGTTATTTTGAATATTCTGAACTGCAAGGAAAAAATTAACGGCAGCAAATTTGGTGAATTTGCACTAAGACTACAGAGCGGCTCATGGAAAAATATCCGAAAAAGAAACAGACTCCCACGCTTTACAAAATTTTGGCACATGGCCAATCTTTAATGGAATATCATTTCCTATCCATTGGCGAGATATCAGAAGAAGCCCAAGAATCAAGAAATAAGGATTACAAAAAATTCAGAGCTAGGAATACATGTAAAATATCACGATCAAGGGTAAACGAGGATCTTTTTAATATGTTGGCAGCCTCTTCAGATCCACTAGTTGCATCCCTTAGACATGTGAAATCCAATACAGAATTAACAAGTAGTTATTCAAATGAAATGTTAAGTCTTTTAGATATTCCTTCAAATGTAAATGTGGATGATTATTTTACGAAAAACTACTGATAAGACAAATTATTTATTTATTTATTTATAATATATTATGATAAAAAAGCATTGTTACATTAAATTTATTGACTGAAATAAAAAATTATGAACAAAAATATATCATCAAAATTTCTTTATAAATGAAAAAAATATGTAAATATTTTACAAATACCTATATACAAATATGGCACAGGCAACAAAATCCAACTTCCACAACATATTGCGCAGCTCTCAGATATCGTATCACCATACATGAGCACTTATTTTCAAGCCTGAACGTTTTTCTTTCAAATACAATCTAACTCATTCAAATATCTCAATTGGTTTAGAAAATATGGAAAAAATAATTACGTATTTTTCAATGGGAAATGTTGCACAGACAACAAAATCCAACTTCCACAACATATTGCGCAGCTCTCAGATGTCGTATCACAATGTATGGGTACTTATTTTAAAGCTTAAAGATTTTTCTTTCAACTCCATTTTAATTCATAAAAATATCTCAATTGGTTTAGAAAATATGATTTTTGCAACGTTTTTTTGGCTTCCGTGCCACTGTGCGACGGTCGTACGAAAAATCAAAAAGTTTTGATTTTTTTGGCCTATCGCACAGACGGTCGTATCGTGTATGTGCCTATTGGAATTATTGTTTGAGTTTATCGAAATAATTGAGCGCATGGTGCCGGCAATATTTTACAAATTAAAACTTAATAAAATTAAAATAAGCAAAATGGAAGACACTGCAGAAATGCGTAGCTTCATTGAAGCGTATAAAAATATGCCAGAATTGTGGAACTGCAAAAGTGCCAATTATAAAAATAAATATGTGCGCAACAAGTGCTATCTTAACTTAATGGAACAGTATACCACAATGGACGACTTAAGAAAGAAAATTGCAAATATGCGCACATCATACAAACGGGAATTAAAGAAAGTTTTGAAAAGTGAGCGGTCTGGAGCCGCTGCCGAAGACGTGTATGTCTCGAATCTGTGGTATTTTGATCAACTGGAATTTTTGCGCCATTTGGAACTCCCGCTGCCTGGCCGGTCAAGTTTAAGTCCAGATGAAGATGAAGAGGCTGCTTCTCCGAATGTGGTATGTATTAAAAACACAAATCTCATAACCCATAGTAAACAAATGTTTTTTTTCCACAAATAGCTTTCGAAAAGGCTGTCTAGGAAGGCATGCGTTGCTGATGCAAGGATCAATTTTTTAAAATCAGTAGCACAGCACCTGGAATCTCCAGCTAAAATGCCGAAAAATGAAGACGAAGCAAGCGCATTCTCATACGGATGGGCGCATATGTACAGGAGCATGGAGAAGGAGCAACAGCTGCTGGCAAAACGAGTAATCGACGAAATATTGATGGTTGGACGATTGAATGAATTTTTGAATGTCTTTTGCTTCAACCTTTCCTAAGCCAGCGGCAGACCTGTTAAATGATACGGAGTATCAATGAATACTATTGAAATTTTGAATTTTGTGAAACAAATGGTATGCCGCACTACATTTGATAGCATTTGTTTCACAAAATTCAAAATTTCAATACTCCCTTTTAAATATTTCATATGACAATTTATAAATTCTAAGAATACTCCAATTATGAGGACTGATTCATTTAATTTGTTATTACATATTTACTAATTCTAAGAATACTCCAATTATGAAAAAAATAAAAGAAAAAATAGTAAATTTTCATGAATAATTTATTGCATTCAAATTTCTTGCAATTTTTTTATAAGTTTTGTGTTGGAAAATTCATTTTTTTGCAACAGCCACTCCTTTGACCACTGTCTTTTTACTCCTGACCATCGGCTGTACTCCTCTTCTTCGTCACATATGTCCATCACTTCGTCAATAATGAAGCATGCAATAATTTTTGACTCCATTTCACAAAAAATGTTTGTTTACAAATTCTTTATTATAAATTCGGCTGTACAGCACGTCGTATTGTGTGCATGAACAACATACAGCTCGATTAACAGACGCATCGTACGACACGTCGTATAGTGTATGGCTTGGGTTAGATTTTTCTTTGACAAGCCATATATCTATCGAATAAATATACAGACGCAAATTTTTTTTCATTGATAAATAAAATATTGAATTAAAAAATATGTATGTAATCTAGTTCCAGAACCCGCACTGTTTTTACAATAATATTAATTTTTTTAAGTATTTTTATTTTTATTTAATTACATATCTCAAATTTTAATATACATTTCTTGTCTAAGGAGATATTTTTCGGCGTAAATATGCAATCAAAACTCCATTTTAATGGCTTTTCAATTTTCCTAAATCAATTTTTACATTGATTATTTTTAAGGCAAATTGCTTTGATGTTAATTAGCAGCAATTAATTTGCATTAAGCTACATTTTTGATTATTCTCTTGATGCGGAAAAGTTTTGTTTACGTAGTCTTACGAAATGTAACCCAATCCATATAATTTTGATGGAAATGTGCCTCTAATATTAAATTTAATAGCTTTACATTTATTATTACACTTTCGCTTTATTAACTTTCAATCATTGCAAATTACTTACATATATCAAATTTTAGCTCACATTGCTGTATCAATTGATATGGACACACTTACTCCATTACGCAGAAAATCAGTGATACATCCAGTCGAACACACCAAACTTAAATACACACAACAAATAATCAAAACTAATAATTTTCGTACTAAAATAGCTGTCAGCTCCAGGAACTTGGAGTAAAATTCAATCAACATTTTACATATTTAGTAAGTATATACTATGTACTCACATTGTGGTCTAAAGTAAAGTAAACCACTTTTCTATTAAGCTGATGTAAAAGCTTAATGAAAGGTAGCACTCCAAGCAGAAACCAAAGGAGTACATTGTATGGGTCACACGCTTACACTGTACCCATGTACAGTGGTCGGAAACACAAAATTTCGGCATAAAGGCAAAAAAAATGTACTTAAGTACTATGTGGGAAAAAACAGGATTAGTGTAATAGAATGTACAAAGGCGTGTATTTAGAGTTTTTGCAAAATTAATATTTTTTGGATTTTAAAAAGCAAAATGTTTCCACGAATAACGAATTTTTTTCAAAATAAAATGATTTATTTTTCAATTTTTTTCATTTGTTAATATATTGTATTAAGATAAAAAATGAGAAAATCTCATATTTTTTTTTAAAAAACAATTTTTTAAACACTTAACTTGTATTCTATTAAATATAACTAAAGTTTATTATAATTTTTGACGTCTTTTCAAAAAAAATGTTTTTGTAAAACTTAAAAAAAGAGTAAAACATTTTTTTTTTAAATTTGTTGCTCCCATAAATAAGCGGTGATAATACGTGTAGGAAAAAAATAGTGATTGGCATATTTCAATAAGATAAAAAATAAGAAAATTTCATTATTTTTTTTAAAGAAAAATTTTTTTTTTCATTCTTATTGACAACTTAACAAAAATATTTAGTAGTTAAGACACAGTCAAAATAAAAGGGAAAAACGCGTTTCTTAAATTAAACCTTAAGGCGTTAAGTTTATAATCTGATCAGTGCTTCGATCATCGAAAACATCGATGTTTTTTCAGCACTGCACAGTGGTGTTGTTGAAGTTCCTTGCGCCGCAAAATTAATAACTTGAAAAGTATGGCACTTAGCTAGGCTGTCTAAATTTTTCATACTAATAAAAAACACAGACTTGGTATTTTTTTTTTAATGTTACAATTTTTTTTAATTTTTGTATATAAAAAAATATTTTTTTTATATTTCATAAGCACCACTGTGCACAGTTATGAATCGATTTACATCATTCTTTTAAAAAAAATCGTTGGGATAAGTTTTTTGTTGTCTTTCCAGCTAGACCCTTTGCGAATAAATTCAAGAAATTTTCGGAAAGCTTTGGGAAAAACAGAATATAATAATTTTTTCATGGACACCACTCTCTATGAAGTTTTCATAGAACACGAAAACGATTAACAATAAAGCAGACTTGGCTATAAGACATCCCAAAAACAATTCTTTTTATTAAAATTTAAAGCTTATATATACTTTAAAAAATTGAAACTCTGGAGCAGCGCTCACTAAATCCACACAGACATTCGCTAAGGCCTGCTACCATTCAGTTTACGATCAACGCTACTTAGTTGGAAGGACTTCAACGAGAGAATCACTCGAAACGTTTAACGTCAAATAAAACCCAAGTAAATAATTTAGTAGCCAACGAACAAATAAACTTTTATTTACTTCAGTGAGATACAGATAGATATAGATAGAGATAGAGCAAGAAAAATAGTGAGATACTCGTACTAGTGCTTGAATTGTCCGTATTTATTTGCAATTTTTGCCGTTTAAGCCGATAAAAGGCATAAGCCAAGTCCAACATGCGGGTAAAAAAGAGAGCGATATAGAAGGTAGAAGGAAAAAGCAATGGGTAGCGAATAAAATGACAAGCGTTTGACACAAGCACCGGAATATCCGTCACTGCGGCCCACACAATGCGTCCGGCGCATCAAATTCCTCTCTTCCATCTCTATGCACGTCTTGCGTCATCCGTTCGCCATACTTCGTTAGGGACATAAGTTCCGAGAGTTTTGTTGAGATGAGTATAGAAAAATGTCCTCGTTGGGTTCTCTGCGTGTGCATCGTTTGCTTGCGTGTTATAGTTACATTCATAATACAAAAGCAACGGACACGGGCAAAAGAGTGAGCGGTAGATAGAGCAACTGAAATGGGTAAGAAGAACAGCAAAGTTTTGATGTGGCAAAGTTTTATGCCCTAACTTTTGTCTTAAGTGATATGTGTACTGTACTTATGCTGCTGGACATCTTTAAATTCGTAAAAACAAGATTTCAAATGAACATACGTAAAACCAAACAATAATTGAGTGAATCTGGTGCTCTACGTTTCTTCCTACTGAGGATTGTTATTTATATCAAAATTATAGTATAGTACATGAATCAAATTTTATAGAAGATCGTTTTGTCTTTGCTTTTCTTCGCTGTTTTAGGTAATATGGCTAATATCACATTCTACAGCAAAAAATGTTGTCGTCACGCTTAGACATAAAAACCTGGGACATATGCAAAAATATCTACGTCACTAAGATGGTTTGGCTTGCATTAATCGAACAGGTAAAGTTAAAGAAAACATGGCTTTAACAACAGATGTCTGTAAAAGCTGATTAATTAGCAGGATCGAAAATTAAACTGCAATAAATGCATACATTGAAATCTAGAGATTATCGCAATCATCATGTCTTCCCATAGATTGAGACATATTCCTTACTTTTAGTTTCTATGAGAATAACTATATTAAAAAAAAAAACTCGGGCTGCAAAACCAATAATAAAGTTTAGCAGGAGTTGCATCTAACAGTTTGCTCTTCAGAAACAAAATAATTCGTAACACAGATTCTACTTCTATTCTTACCTCAAAACACCTTACACCTTGTATAAGACCCGTTGTCCGGCAATGTTTTTTATATGTTTATGGGATCGTTAAAAACGAATCCGAAGTCAAATATGTCCCAGCGCTTTAGGTTTTCAAGATAACCTCCAAAATACATGGTTTAAAGTGTTCTTTTATATATATATGCTGGGGTTTTTTGGAACTCAGGAGACATGGTCTGCTTTACAAGTCTGAAAATCTATATTTTTGCGTAGCTGTGTACTGACATAACATTAAAACATCGCACTGTGTGCCCAGATTATCTTATTTTGGCCAAAACCCTGGTTTTAGGTTAGGTCACGTGTTCCTAAAGGATTGAACTATTTTTCTGGGAAGTTTGAGCCTCCTCAGATTTTTTTACGATATAGATAATACAGACCAAAATTGGAAAAAACTTAAAAAAAAAAAAAAATGTTTATCTTAATTTAAAAAAAAAACCCGGTTATTTGGAATTGGACCATATTCCACACAGAGGTAGACATGGCAAAAATAGCCTATACCCAAAATATTGAATGGTTTTGGACCTATAGCCCCAAACAGTTTTAGCTTTCCAAGCAAATTACAAAAAGACGACATCACCAATCCATTAGGTTTTTAAAAGTTACAATCTTTTTTTGAATGCTCCCATATTTAAATTTTTACGTTTTTTTGTTAAATAAGTTAAATTAAAACGAGTGTTACGTTCAAATAAGCATATCGATCAGCAAAAATTTAACAATCTAAACAAATCGCTGTCTAGATATTCCTTATTCCCATGCCGTTGCGTTTTTAAGAGCTAAAACAGCCCAATTATCTGAGATGTTCCTTCTTGGGTTAAATAGGGTATCAAGATTATAATATATGTCAGCTGAACAAAAATGTCCTTATAAGACATAGTCCTTAATTAGTACTTAGCACTCCTCATTTGTTTTAAATGATTTATGAAATTACAGAGGTTTCAGTCTACAATATTCATGAACTATTCGTATAAGAGGTTCCGCAGTAGTGTTTTTGACAGACTTTTTTTAATCTTTTTCAACCGAACAATTTTCAAAACGAGCTAGGTTCTTTTTGGCATCGGAATCAGATTCATCCGTCCCAAAATAAAAAACCTCGTCAGACAAGCGGACTCGGGAAATTATTTTTATACGATGCACTATGAGCCCGCGTGGCCAGATTTTGGCCAAAAGTCCCCAAAAGAAAGTCAAAATTTTGACAAAATGGCATTTGAATATGATTTTACACATATTGGGGTATCCTGTGCAAAAATGAACCAGCAACAAGTACATATAAAAAATAAGGTGATCATGGGAGGAACCCTGTTCCATCACATTTTAAGGCAACTTAATAGATGCATAATATATATTTAATGCATTGACGGATCTACGGGTGGTTTTCGGCCCAAAAGTTAAAAAAAATGGGTTAACAGTTTTTTGCGACCTCTGATATACATATATACACTTCGCATATATCCGCACCTGATTGCATACTATAATGTATAAAGGTATGTGGGTTTGAATCACAATTAATATTTATTTATCGGGTAATTATAAGTGTAGCGTAATTATTAAATTAAATCAAAACATATATTTAAATCAAATCATTTAGTGCGTTCTTCATTTGCACTTTACATCAAACACGACTTCATTGTGCTGCTCTCTGCGATCGACTGACTCTCGCTTCGTGCGCGTCAGCGATGCTTACCTACATTGTTCTTATTCTACTCGCTCTCTATGCCTCGCTCTCTATGCCTCGCTCTCACTCTCTGTGCAACCCCGGTGGCCTCATTTCCCTTTCCACCCACATCCCACAGGTATTTATGTAAGAGTTCTACAAGTATTGCATAAAAACAGCCATATGAAAAAAAAAATAATACAAAAAATTTGACTCGACTTGGAATCGAACTTGATCTCTAGACGTGCACAGTGGCACAAAAGCCGAAACAGCGTTGCAAAAATCATAGCTCAGCTATTCGACCAAGATTTGAAGACAGATTTTCTTGGAAATAATGTAAATAGCAATTTGGGGCATAGTTTTTTTTTTTAAATATTCTTAAAAAATGAATTTTGACTCCAAGAAATATTTCCGGAGGCTGAAAATGTATTTAACTTGGGAGGCTGTAGCAACTTTTTATTTTTACAACGTTTTTGACTGTTGTGCCACTGTGCTGCGTAGCTTTAAGTTTTAACGCCAACAGTTTAAAAACTCAGCTACCCTTTTATATGTTTTTTTCTTTGAGGCGACTCGGACTTTGGTCTCCAATATACAATATTTATACTACTACTACTACTGTCATCCTTCTCTACTAGTGGAGCATAGGGCCAAATATTTATGGTCCGATTATAATAAAGTTTATCGATTAACAGACAATGCAAACTAAAGCCGTAACTTTTGCAAAATTCTCGAAAATATATTCCAATTAAACTGAACCTGGCTGGATTTTTAATGAGTCCAATTATCAAGTTTGATTATCCTATTTCTTAAAGTCTTCGAGATCTACGCAGACCACAGACAAACGTACTACATTTTCAAATCAATTTCATTTGTCCTTCTGACAACATTGTAGTTCTGATGTCTTCTTCAATATCTTACATACATTTGCACAAACTTAATGTACTCCTTGTCTTAAAGTACAGAGTATAAAGAGCGATGAAAAGAATGTCAAGAGAACAGACTTCCAGTAGGACGGAGCACACAGCCACCATCATTTCCTTCGGCATTTTAAGTTGTGTCAACTATTCTAATATGTTAGTTGTGCGTGTGTGTGTGTGTGTGGATGTTTGAATGTGTGCAAGTGTTTGAGTGTGCGTGTGATTTACAGTTACGCTGATTGCAAGGATAATGCCTTGCACTATGGGCTGCCAAAGTGTATTCAAGTACTCAAACATAAAAATCATATAAGACGCTGCTGCAGTCGTCCCACACGGCGCGCCGCGGCGGAAGGAAGCCTTACTAAGTCACTGCTTAGAAAGCAAGCAACGAAGACAAACCTTGTCGCAGAGCGGATGTCAACTTAAAGGTATTAAGAAATTGAATCAAAGTGAAGAAAAAAACAAAATCCCGAAGAAATTGTGTAAAAATAAATATATACAAAATATGTGTAGAAGATGTTAAGACAGGCAAGTAGAAAAGAATTCAACGGTAGGTGAT
This sequence comes from Chymomyza fuscimana, assembly GCA_949987675.1. Classification (NCBI taxonomy): domain Eukaryota; kingdom Metazoa; phylum Arthropoda; class Insecta; order Diptera; family Drosophilidae; genus Chymomyza; species Chymomyza fuscimana. The sequence goes on from OX465089.1 coordinate 13,754,367, forward strand.
TGCATTTAGCCCAGAACGAACTCCCTGACTAAGTGCCGCGTCGACGTCGACTTTGAACTATGACGTTGGCTTTTAGTGTATTAAAAAAAAAAAATAATAATGTCAAAGTAGATGGAAAAGAGTACAAGTAAGCTTTGGGGAGTAGGAGTCAGAAATAATGGTTGCGGTAGAGCATCTTATACATAATAATGCAATTTTACCAGGACAACGAGAATGGCAAGGGATTCATTTGGCTTAGGCTTTGCAAACGGTAAGTAAAAGTTAAAGCAAATTGTAACAATACATACAATAACAATAAAAAAAGCCAATGTTAAGATGACAATAAAGCATTTAAGAGTTACACTTAATCAAAAATGTGCAGTTATTATACTAACCGAATGCCCATACGATAATTTATGTACCCCAATTTCACTAAAATTTTGTGAAATTTAAATAACAAAAAATAAATAATTTAAGACGCCCTTGGTTACAAACAAAAAATAATCCACTTTGCTTTATTAAAAAAAAAAAGTTGGTATCATCAAAATTGGTATGTAGAATCATGTGAGTCTAATAAACAATAAAACGTTACCTACCATCGTAAGCCCTTTTTCAATTAATAAAAACTTATAAAATAATAGTAAAAGGGCAGTGTCCAGCTAAAAAAAATGAGCAGATATGCCCCGGGTAATGGGTGTAAAGATGTACCGCGACCCAAGTGGATCTATGTAGCCATATGCCCCAGGTACTCGGGTATTTTTGCCTTTATGCATGTATGCGCAACAAAATCAACACCCCATATGTTTTTTCATACAATTCGATTTCTTTCAGAATTATTTACACACCAGAAATGTTTATTAAAATCATTCAGCACAAAAATGTGTATGCTTAGTAAAAGTGTACCTGATTGTGAAAAGAGCATAACCAGCTTTTTGTTTGGAAATCACTTAATTTGCATAATAAGTTTAGACTTAACTTTATTTACAACTTTAACATTTAATTACAAAAATCCAGTGTACCATTTCACTGTTTGTTTTCAGTGTATGAAAACATCAACTTTTTAAATAAGTTTCAGCGAAAAATTTAAAATTTTTCCACTCAAATTTTACAAACATAAAAACTCTGCAACCATTTTAAACTTTTAAAAGCAAATTGTATAAACAAAGGATGAGCTCAACTTACATTTTATAGCCTCGAAATCTGCTGCTGCGTTGCTGAAATAAAGAATTTTTGGTAAGTTAATAACACATCAAATTTTCCAAAAAAATAAACATATTAGATGGAAAAATAAATTGTGAGGTATTTTATTCTGCTTTCATTTCAAGGTAACAAAAAGGAAACATAGCTTCAACCATATCCCAACAATCCAAAGAAAATCAACTGAGATGATGTTTTTTTTTGGGGATTATGTGTTTTAGCCCGGAAGAAGCCAGCCCAACGTATGGAAAGATATAATAGGAAGATACTTTAATATTGTACAACTTAATATACTTTGAATCTTCAAAATTGCCAGCAAGTAATCATAACCCATGACCGTTTGGGTTTCTGGGAATAAGCGAAAAATTAGTGAATTAATTTACATTTTCTTTATAAAAAATTTATTGCCAAATGGTTTTTAGAAGAAGGAAAACGAATACAAAAATTAAAATACTTTTACAGCAATTTGTTTTAAGAACTAAATATAATTTAATTCAATTTCCAGCAGCTGTATTGAGGGACAAAACAAAATTCCATCAAATTTAGATATAAAGGGGTCTAAATGGGATATCCCAAATGGGATTTTTTTTTATATGAAGTTTTGTCATTCCGTGCGAAATATTTCGAACTTCGTATAGGCCTTAAAATAATAAAATGTAATTAAGTTCTGCCAAAAGATGCTTAATTCAAATCTCAATTAGAAATCGAATCGCTGTAGCTCAAAACTATTTCAGATAAAGTTGAATTTAATTTAAATAATATTATTTAATTGTAATTGTGGGGATGAAAAAAATCAAAAAGAAAAAAGTGATTTAACATATATGAAAGTGCAAGCCACAATATATAGTTTTTTTGAAAGGACCTTTCGAAATAGAATAAGTTTTAAGTCTTTAATTTATAACAAAAAATTAAATTTCAACTCTTATTTTTTGACTTTATGTCATAAAAATCATAAAATAAAAGTTCAATATCAATTAAAAAATCACGAAATAACTCTTGTTTTCAATTTTTATAATAAAAATTAAAATTAAAGATTATTGGGCAATTTTTATTTTTAAAATTTAAAATAGGAGGTATTCTGCAATTTTTACTATAAAAGTTATGGCGTAATTTTTATTTTAAAAATTGAAAATTAAAATATATTATATATCTTTTGAAGCAAGGAGCGCATTTATGTGATGCACACTTGAAGACCTTTCCGCCGATGCCTTGCATGTCCTTGAAAGATCCATACTAAGGATCCCACATAAAAAATATTACATTTTAAACATCTTTGGAGCCAAGACGCGTATTGGAATAATTGGTGCACTTAAATGACGTACACTTCAATACCTTTTCATAGATGCCTTACATGTCCTTGAAGGATCAATAATAAGTTATTTCATAATTTTCATTTTCAATCGCGATAGAAAAACAATCGATTGTTGGCATTAGCGACCCAAATTTTAAGTGAAGGTTGAGCTGAGAGAAAATTTCGTTATCCCAAAAATCTTTTAACAAAAAAAAAAAACGAATGTGGGCTCAGCGACCCAAATTTAAAACAAGATTATATTGAGTTGAGTTTCGTTAAATAGGATATTTTGTTTAATATCCAAGGTATGCATACTTTATGTCTGTATCTTTTCTTTTTTTTTTAACTCAGGAAACTTTAGTTGGTTTGTACTTAAATCATGAAGGTGAATAACGACTCCTTGGAGTTACGCCAAGCTTCTAAACTAGACCTTAATCTCCATGGATTTTGATTACTGGAATTTCTAAAATCCATATTTTCGTTCAAAACTAGTTCAACACTCAGAATGTGCTAAAACTTCAAAAAGTTGAATAAAAATTAACCACTTTTCAAACTACTTTCTACAAAATATATCACGTACAAAATCGCCATTAAAAACTTTTGTCATCAGTCCTTTCATTAAGTGTTTTTGCAAACACTATGAAAATACCATTTCTCAATTAAAAGTTTAGTCATCAAAGCTTCAGCGTAAAAATTAACTTCAAAATTATTATCGGACAAAATAATTTTGACAGCTCTCACTTAATAAAAATAATAATAAGTCTCAACCAACCGCAATGTGAATACTTTAAATTCATTATAGGCAACAAGAACAAACAAAAAAGCCAAAATTTGCTACCAATTGATGCACTTAATCTTCATTGACCTGACCATATCATATTTTTTTTATGCCCAAAGTTATAGAGTAAAAGCAAGCATTACCGACTTTACATGACAGACGAGTCAACATACATGATACATATGTTCTTCAGTACGTCTATCTGTATGAACCCCGGGTATCATAAAAACCAAAGACACCAATTTCGTAAAAACATGTACATAATCTTGGGGTAAATGAGATTCGTGGAATTAAGTCGATATGTGACACCTTTTGTACATTGTAATTTCGCAGGAAGCACGCCAAAACGAAATCGAACAAAATTTATTCGTTTTTTGTAGCACAACCGAATGTCGAGATCTTTTTATTTCCTGCGTTTGGAGCACTCAATATCACCTTTATCAGGATATGATTGAGTCCGTAAAAAAACAATTTCTCCTTTTTGCACTTCGTGGCTTAAACTGGGACCCAAATATCCGACTGCCACCATATTCTGATAGACTTATTAAGTTGCCTTCCTCAAATCACCGTAGAACATACCACGGCGTGATATTCTTGCATAAGCTGTTACTTTGCCTTATTGACTCCACTGTACTTCTTAACAAAGTTACTTTTGTCTTACCATCCAGAGTTACTCGTAATTTTCGAACCTTAGCCCTACAATTTTATAGATCTAATTATGTTTTGCACGATATATTCCGTGTCTTATGCTCTAACTATAATAGCCTTTATAATTTCCTATCTGTCGAACGGTCTATGCAATCTATCACTTTTTCTATCCGAAGACATCTCGACATGCCTCTTCGAGTATCCGTGACTCATATATCACCCACTTGGTCAACGGTGCTCATTTGGTTAATGTTTAATTTTTATCTGACTACCTTGTTTTCAACTTTTTTAATGTAAATCCTAGTGTCTGGCCAGTTCTTGAAGTGAGTCGGTGCATATCGTTAAAAAGTTCACCCATCAGGCTAGAGACGCGGATTAGTTCATATCTATTTCCTCGTTCTTTTTTCATTATTCAAAATTATACTATTTTTACAATACAAGGTCACCTGAGCTAAGTTGTACTCCTTGAATAAATAAATAAAAAAAAATTCCTATAGATCTGTTCTTTTTCTTCTGCTAACCTTGACTCTCAGTGGACCATAGGGTCTCTATGTAGATCTAGTTATATGGACTTAAAATTCGAGTGGCACCAAATCGGCTTAAATTTAAGGAAATAACTGCCTAAGAACATCGGTCCAGAGCACCAGATTTCCGGCTATACTGTTTGCAGGAACTAAAATTTTGTATGCAACACTGACATCATTTCATCTAGCGGCCAGTTCGAAATTGACCCAGATCGTTCGCAAAACCCTTTTCCCTGAGCACGTCTAAGGTAATGTGTATATTAAGTTTCTGGAAATGTATGTAACAGAGAAAGGGACGGACAACAAAGACCCCTCAAAGTTACCTGCAATATATTCCACGGGCCCGGTGAAATCACTGGCATACTTACAGAACACAATGATTCAAGCTAAAGGCGTAATAAAGCGGCCGGTACTTTTTCTCGTGGCCCGGACTTTCTCGCTACGGCCCTGGGTATGAGTAACGTCATTGAACTATAAATATCGGAGATAATCGTAATATAGTATTTTGTAGGCCGAATTCCAAATCGCATACGTCTAGAAAAGAGTAGATGTGGAGTGTTGGCCTCAAAACTTAACTTCATTTCGAGACCACGGTTCAATTCGCAGTCGATTCGATTTTTTTATGTATTTTTTTTTTTTTGTTAATTTATGTGTTTTTTTTACTCAACAACTTATTATACACACACGTATATATATATGCACATATAAAGTTGCTTTGTAATGCTACGCTACAGGGTACCTCAAAGTCGGTCGTGCCCAACTTTAACATTCGCCATATTTATAAATGTTTACGTGCATTTTTTTTTTATACTACTTTATTATACACACATGCATTATCCATGTGCTATATATGCCATAAGCGTATTAACGCAATTCAATTTGGCATGTTTACGGACTAACCAAAATGAAAGGAAGCAACAACAATAACAACGGCCGAAAGCAACAATAGCCGGATTCCAGATTCACCTGTATATAGTAACGTACATTTGGGCCCAACACCAAATTGTATATTGTATGTATAAACGTATTAACTTCCATTGGTTTTATAGGTGCAGACAAAAACATATGCCATACACACATATGACATACATACATATATATATACTCCAACGCAGTGACCAGGCAACCAACCATATTGGTACGTGGCAGCCCAATGGGCCATTATCATACACAAACAAACAACGTGGTTGACTGACAGGTTTAAGTCTGGGTAGGACAGAAGCATTGGCTGTACCGGATGCAGGAACAATAGCAAGGCGGGGGGATTCAGTAGCCAAGCTGCGTGTTGGCTAACAAAGTTACGGCAACAACATCAGCAGCCATGCCCCTCGCTCATGCATATTTAGGCAGGGTCCGGCAGAGGCACAGGACAGGACACGGGATACTACAGTACATGGGACACACGCCAAGGCGCAGCACAATTGAAGCCTGCTATCGTGTAGCAGTATACTAGATGACAATGTGTTGTGTTAAGTACTAGTGTATGTTGTTTAGTGTACTTTGTGTTATGTTGTCTAGTGTAGAATAGGCCCACAATATCCACGCACTCTGCAACTGACAGCTTGTTCAATTTTGCATAGGTCTCATATCCAAAATGTTGCCTCAACCTCGCTACGTCTTACTCGCTGTCAATTTGTGTTCATGTGAGTAACTCCCTTTTGCATTTATGGGTCAGCAGAGCAAAGCAGTTATAGACACATGGTACATGCTCGGGCTAGGTGTTGCACAAAGAGCCTAGTTTTCAAATAGGAATTTGGATGAAGAGAGCTTAACGCTGCTTGAGCTAACTGGAGGCAACTCGCAAAATTCTATTCATGAATGCAAGTAAGGATCAAGAGTATAATACGCATGTTTTGGTAAAGTTTCTTTGTCTTTTTGACTGTGAGAAACTTGCAATATGGGCAGACGCACATGACTCAAGCGATCCCCTTTGTCATCCTCAACATTTTCGTATAAACATTGCGGGGTTTCTCTTGTTTCGTTCTGGATGCTAAACACGAAAATCAACTTAAATATATGTCAGAAGTGAGAACTTTGCCTTGGTACAAGTAAATGTTGAACAACCTATGAATATTGTGAATAGACTTAAATAAACTTCAAGAACCTCGAAAATCGATTCGGCCTGTTAAGTAATTTTTTTTAAATATGACAGGGCTCTTTACGGTTGCTAAGTTTCAAGCAGTGCATACAGGCCAGCAAGCTGTGTTTCATATGAGTCCACATTATTATGTCCTTCACCCAATATGATAAATAATAATGGATGATTTTTGACTTTGACATATGTCATGAATCACGCGTGAGCTGTCAGAACAATCAGGTTGAAAAACCAAATAGCAAAAAAATCACTCTTTACATAAAAGGGGCTTCTTTTTGTGCAAGGTGTTAATGTAGAATAGTGCGTGAGAAGCCATTAGTTGTTTATCCCTTTTATAGATACGTTTATAATTATATAAGCTAAAGCCACCAAGATTTTTGCATAGACTCATAAGAGCCTACAAAAATATGTTGACTTTTTCTTTAAAAAATACACCACCACCTAACTCCCCCCAAAAATATTTTCATTCAATACGCCTACACCACTCAACGAATCGATAAAGTCTTAAGACAAAAATTTATTTGTGCTCTCCGAGACCTAGGTATCATATGTGGAACGTACGGGGGTATAAGAATTATAATAATAATATTATTGGAATGCTGCCCTGCGACCCTTAGGATCTATTGTGCTCGCTTCTAGCCTTTAAGCACCACTTCCGAGCCAAACGTAATTATTCGAGCTGAATCTTATCGGGAGAAGAGGGATATCCTTCTTCTGGCCAGAGCGACATACTCTGGAGGTAGGCATGTGTTGGGAGATTTTCTTCACAGTTTCACAAAACCTACAAGTATTTGAATTCCCGATGCTAATGGTACTGAGGAGTTTCCTGAGTCTGCTTTGTCTCGTCAGTATCCTAGAGGAATTCAATTGGAATATTTTCTTGAGCCCAGTCAATTTATAGGAACCGAAGAGTTGCTTGCTTGAGAACCTTTACTCTTCTCTTAGCACAGTTGGGTGGTGTGTCTGTCATTGCTACAGAAGGGCATAGGGTCTTTTAGCTGTTTGCAGCATGATTTCTTGCCAGTTCATCAGCTGCATCGCCCTCGAGAATATGTCCGATTCATCTATGAATCAATAATGAGTTTTAATCTGGTGATTCCTCCCGCTCTTGGAATTTCGGAAACAAGCTGAAAACGTTTAAATTCTTCGGAAAAAAGCGTAGGTCTTAACGATAGTCACCGACGTGACTCTACTTTGCTTTCGACGGCCCCGGGCTTACACTTGTTTGTATACCAATTTACGGTCAGGCTACAAACATACATACCCTTGCCCAATGGATACAGTGTTTATAGAAGTCTTCAAAGGCTACAATAATACGCCTCAAATCTTCTGCAAATCTAGATTTCGCTTTGTCTTTCTTACTCAAATTTAAAACAAAACACAAAATAAAGGCAAAGTTTATATAAACTCAAAATATTATTCCAATTTAAGATCAATTTAATCTAGTATCTAGTATATTGGTATGATGTCGTCGTGGTGTCTGAGTTTCCATGCATGTAGTTAGGTTGAGTTTAAAATGAACTGTAGTAACTCTTGGAGATGAGCAATCATAGCTGGAAACATGTTAACCAAAGTTATCAGGCAACTTCCGGTAGATAGCAACGCAAGAAAACAATCTGCTCAACCTAACTTCATCCATGGAAACTCAGACACAACGACGACATCCTACCAATATCCTGCACATCATGACGACACAAAGCAAACAAACAAGTTCTATCCACAGATACAGACACAGGACTTACTAGAGACTAGGTGCAATGTAAACCAACTAATGAAACTGTCAACTGGCCACAACAACCTATCAAAACGACTGAACATCCGTACATTATTCCTTCGACCGTACAGCCTTTCACTTCTCAATATGCTTTGGCTGCTCTTCGATCCTTTTACGCTTTTGTCTGTGAATTAACTCGAGTGTTAGTGTACAAGCATTTTAAAACACTGTACATTTTCTTTGCTGAGGTTGCAGAGAATCTGCATGGCAGTACAAATACAGCAACACTATAAGAAATGGAAAAGTTCATTAAAAGACATGGCAAAAATTCATTGCAGAGTAGTTGGGTTTGATTAGCACTTTAGGATTAAGCCTTATCTGTACCTGGCAGCACTACTTCAGAGCCATTCCCTTCGCACATATGAGAAAACAAAGCTTTTGTTCAATGTGAAAATTGAATTTTCACTTAGCGGCCACAATGCCCAATGACGTACACAAAGTGGTCGAAAAACTCATCAATGGTCAATGGCTGTATGTACTCGTATACAACCTACTCGTATGTATGGACCACATATGCACTGATTGAAAATGGCATATGAATTTTCTCGCGGCCTTTTTACCATTGTCATAATCGAGGTATGCCAACTCATTCAGTCGCTGACTATGTTATGGAAATTCCCTTTACCAGCATATTGTATTAATATGTGTCTATATTATATATATGTAAAAGTTGCCCAACGGAACAGCTGCTTTTATGTTGTCGTACCTAGCCAAAAGTTGTTGTCATGCTCTTACCGAAAATGGGAATATTTACGATTGTTGAGAAGTTTGACTGCTACCAATAATGTCTTGCAGTTTATTGAGTAAAGCTTTTTTGAAGCAACCTTGTGATTTACTTTATTTTGTGCAGGACAAAGTTTTCATTGTCAATGCCCCATGTTGGGCCCGACTAGCTAGTGTGCAGCTGCAGCCCTGAAACTTTAGAGCGTCACCTATGAATTTTTTTTGAAGCACATGATACATAAAAACAAAACAGTGTATATATTTCGAAATTAAAAAAAAAAAATTAAATCAATATGTATCATTTTTTTTTTAAATTAACGCCAATACACAAACTAATAGCATTTTATTTATAATCAATTATATATTATTTGTACTAGGGGGTTGCTCTCCCAGCTCTCTTTATTCGCAAACCAACGTCCCGCGTTCTTTATTCGTATCACCTGCGTCGAGATATGCTACTTTCTAACATTAATTTCTGTCTCTTGGATATTTTGTAGTGGGAGACTTGGTTTTTTAATGAAGAGCGAAATTTAACTCTATTCCGTTTCTATTCTCTTTAAATTTTAACGGACTCTACATTTTCTCTCTTCGTTTTTGAATTTATTTTCAGTAGAGATTTAGCGCTCGACGCAGCTGACACCACTACAAAATCAAAATTTTTTTTCTATTGAGACCAAGTTCTGAAGTTGGCCGCAAGGGGGCGCAAAAATAGCAATCACGACGTTTCAACATTTTCCGCAGGAGGAGGCAAAAAACAAATTTTTATCATGTGGAAATTCGATGTTACGATAATTTTCACAAATAGAAAGTCCTTATAAACATTGTATACAATTTTTAAATAATTTTAGTTTTTTTTAGGGATTTTTTGTGTATTTTCTCGACGTTATACAATTTTTTTTTTTAATATATGAAGTTTATTTTTTGTGGTTAGAAATTTGTTGTTACATATGAAAGAGATTTCCCAAAATCTACTTTATGCCACTACTTACATACAAGGTGACGTTGCTGCTATGGTGGGAGACTGTAGAGCAGGTTATCTGCTCCTCTAACCTCTAACGTGTAACCAATTAAAATTTTCATCTTCTAATCTTTTCTCATAACTCTTTTATTTTGGTTCTTGCGAAAAGTTCTTTAATATTTTAAATTTCAACAAAGTGATTTTAAAGTTAAGTAATTAGATAAGCTATGTTTGACTTCTCAAAATCCGTACTTTTGCGTGTTTTAACCATGACTGTGACTGTATCAACCAATCGTTATGGAAATTCGTATAGGCCTGAATATTCATTTTTATAAAAGTTATGGTCCAAAAAAGAAAAGCCTTTCCCGCAAGGCCCCTAAATGATTTTGTGTTTCCGAAAGTGTAGCTCAATTGTGTGTGTTCTCACCATGTTAAAAGTTGTTCGTTCGCTTTTCGCGCAAATGCAAATTTATGGCAGGTGGCAATGTCTGCTGTGCGGGGGCAGCTTAATATGGTTTTGGAGGGAGTATGGTTTGCTGGATCTAAAGGTGGATGCGAGGCGCTTGTCGACGCAACGGATGTGTGCGGATATGTTTTGCCGCTTGAGTGACTGTTTGTGTATGAGTTTTTTATATAAAATAAAAGACTGGATTTGTATGGGCGGGATACAGAAAAGCGGCAGCTTGTTTGTGAGTGTGCGGGAGTGTGAGTGTTGTTGTCAAAAGCCTCTGAAATACACCTACACGTACAATACCACCCCCTCAAACATACATCAACAAGCTCTTACACACATACAATCGTATATGTAAATGCGAGGGTTGGCTGATAAGTAGCAAACTCTTTCCATACTTTCGTAAAAGAATGAGAGTGCCAGATACCAAAATCGTAGCTCAATTTATGCCATTTTGCTATGGTGACTGAGATCTTGCGGGCTGGTTCGTAGTCTTGGTGGAAAATCCCTTTTTCTTTGCCATTTGCGATTTTTTTTGCTAAGACAATCAGTTCAACGGCAATGAATTTTTTGTAATAAGGCCCTCAGGCCAAACGGAGTTTTCTCTCTACGACCCTGAAGGCCTTCAACCCATGATACAATGCATTTTACATGGTGCTGCAGAGTTCAGCTACACAAAAAACTGGTTCAATTTGTGTATGGTAGCTATATCAAATAGTGTACCAATTTTGATCAAACTTAACACAAATGTTTACTCTTAAACAAAATAAAAAAAATGTCTGTATTTTATATCAGCATCCACATTTCTGGGAATTGAGTTGTTGATTTTGCTAACTATTTCTAGTGACGTCACTTGACCAGCCTTGCAATTCGTAATAAATACGATTTTTCATCAAATCTTATATGGCTGATATCAACGTCCAATTACTTTTTGATATAGCTTTTTCCTGATAGATTTGTCTTTTTTTTTCAACTGATTTAGCGAGAAAAAAACAGATTCTTTCCCCCGTCATAGATTTTTATTTGAAACAACTATATAATAGGAAGAATCGGCTGAAGTGACAAAATATCTTTTATTAGATAAGTTTCGGACTACGTCACTTAAACTGTCAGCAAAAAAATAGTAAAAATTAAAGGCTCAAATGCATCATACGATAAAAAAAACGATACAGGATGAAACAACATATCAATTGTTTTAGAAAAAATAATATATTATAAAAAAAAGTGTTTCATTTTTGGTCGAATTTGTAACCGAACTTATTCGAATACCCAAAATAAATAGTAAAATTATACTTTTAATGGGTCAACGCAGCACGAAATATTTCGCACGGAATGACAAAACTTCATATAAAAAAAAATATCCCAAATGGGATATCCCAAATGAGTTTTTTTTTTATGTGAAGTTTTGCGATTCCGCGCGATATATTTCGTGCTGCGTATAGGCCTTTAGGAGAAATCAATTTGTCTTGTTTTTTTTTTGTCCTGGTCGGTTTGTCCTATAAAGTGCTTGCCAAAGTTTAGGCCAATTACCTATCAGCCTGCCCTCGCATGTTGATCTATGTGTACATATTTGTTTGGCCATGTTTGTTGCATGTGTCTGACGTTAACGCGACACAATTAAGTCGTTGAAGTGCGTCACACAAACACACACACACATACGGTCAGGTACATACAGACAAATACACAGCTGTCAGCCATTACATGTTTTCAATTTGGAAGCAAAGAGAGTGCAAAAGAGAGAAACAAAGAGAACGCAAATCTAAACGACAGCATTCAGCATATTCACATGTTAGCCTTAATTTTTGCTCCTGTTCTATACATCTTTTATGTTTCTCTAGGTTTATGTGTTTACAGCAAAAAGAAAGCGATAACTTTCTTAATGAAATTTCAATTTATTTTTCAAGCTATGCCAACAAGTAAGTACAACAACAACAAAACAAAACAGCAAAAACTTTGCAATGTATGAAAAAAGAAAAAAACGACGCCAAATAAAAAATATGTAAATGTAAATTACATTTATGAAGTGTTTTCTTGAATGTGTGAGTGCTTGTGTTTGTGTTTGTATCTGTGTGAGAAGTATCTGAGCATGTGTGCTTGTCTCTGGTCTGTGTTCTGCCATTGCAGCATTCGAATTAGAAGCATTGTGCATGTTAACGCTTATATTTGCAAATTTATATACTCTATCTTTAGTAAAATTTTATGGCTTCTTGGCTGTTGAAGAAGCAATTCCCAATACAGCAAGAGATCGTTTAAAATGTAGTCGAAGAAATCGACCTAAAAGTATTCGAGAAGCTCGGCCAGCTTCAAGTGTTTTCGCCCTCATTCTCAGCATATATGTATGTCTAGTATTACTTGAAAATACCTTTAATAAACATCAATTTGGAAGTCGTGGAGATTGACTTAAAAAGTGGGCAGCTTCAGGAATTTTGTCTTCATGTATTGTATTTAAGGACTTTACGCAAATAATTCTTGGAAAGTTTACTTTTAATTGAATATGCCATTATTTCTATAATTTACATAAATGGCGAACGAATTTAAAGGGATGTTTTGTTATCGTTATAATTTTCAAAAAACACTTTGTTTATAATCTAAGCTCGACAGTGCTTTATTGTGCATCTTGAATAAATAAAGAAAATGTTCAGATTTGGCTGATCATATGATTATACAAATAACTTACGTTTAGAAACCACACTATTTTGAAAAGATTAAATTAAGGATTTTGAAAGAGCATTTTAAATAGAAATATAAAAATTAATAATAAAATAAAAATAATAATAATAATAATAAAAACAATAAAAATATCAAAAATTAAAATAAAATAATAAAAATTAAAATAAAATAATAAAAATATTAAAAATAATAAAATAATAAAAATAATAAAAATAATAACAATAATAAAAATAATTAAAATAATAAAAATAATAAAAATAATAAAAATAATAAAAATAATAAAAATAATAAAAATAATAAAAATAATAAAAATAATAAAATATTAAAAATATTAAAAATATAAAAGTAAAAATATAAATTTTGATTAAAATAAAAGTAAAAGAGTAAATTTTGATTAAAATGATAGTAAAACTTCTTCAAGGGTATCATATTGTGAAAGTAAGTCCAGTACATCACTTTCATTTCAATTGAATCTTTAAAAAAAAAAGATTTAAGTCGAGACCTAAAAATTATTGGAAATAATTCGGAATAATTTATTGTACCTTCTTAATTTCTCATTTATCATGCCTTTAGTCAACAATCATGGTGGTTCAAGCAAAACAATACAAGTGGCCCAAACTGACAACAAAAGGCAATCCTTTTTGTTCCGATACTTTACGATCTTCATATTCCGATAGCATATTTTCGAATGCTAGGAAACTAAGTGCGCCAACGAAATCAGACAGGACTTATGAAGCCAAATAAAAAAACTTAGAGACACAAAATCATTTTCGATGGTAAATATCCAGAACTCTTTTTTTACGCTCCTGCTTTTTAAGGACCCTTTAAAGCAATAGACAAGCAAATTGCCTTGAACAATCTAAGCCACATTAACGATATAATACTTAGGTAAGTTTTCTCCTTTTATACAACATTTAAAATTTAATATATGTAGTGTACTTTATCTTCGTTGTACTTCCTCTAAAATTCTCTATTCCGCACTTTATTTATTTTCTGTAATTGCTAACCGTCAAACAGAATTATGCGCACATTTTAATTACACGATTCGAAAGGATTACGCTGAATGAATAATGACGCATTTTGGTAAATAAAATTGTATTTAGCAGGGCATGAGTTTGGAAAGCTGTTGACATCAATTATATTATATATTGCATAGGTAAATTAAAAAGCTTCCAGATAAGCAACAGCCTTGAAGCGAATGCAAGTTATAAAACATCAACAACTTGAAGTACTTTTTAGGAATTGTCAGTGCTCTGTAAGTTCTTAAATGACTTAGGTTCTTAGGAACAATTAGTGCTGTTGACCGTGATTTGTTGTGAGCCGTGGCAAAGCCAGACATCCGGCAAATAAAATGCTCCAACGGCTCGTAGTTAAGTGTCCTTGTTGTGACAGGAGAAAACTGCCTGCGACAATTAAGTGGTTGTGAGCTGGAGCAAAGCTGGCCAATCCGGCAAATAAAATTCCAGCAACGTTTCGAAGTACCTAGTCAGCAGCTTAAGTTGGGTACCTTAAGTATTTCTTTTTATTATGTAAACTATTTTTACTCTATTTCTTTTATTTTAATAAACATTTTGATTTTCGTTTAGTGACATATTATATCATTTTCCAAATTAATTTTGAACAGATTTTAACTAAAAAGTAACTTTAAAACTTATAAACAACTTTTTTTAATTTTCACTTAATAAAAAAAAATATTTGGTAATTTCGGAAATCCCAAATGGAATTTTTTTTTTATATGAAGTTTTGTCATTTCGTGCGAAATTTTTCGAGCTTAAGTTAATATTTGGGATATCCAATTTGGAATTTTTTTTTTATATGAAGTTTTGTCATTCCGTGCGAAAATTTTCGAGCTGCGTCACAACCCTTTTTTTGTCTGGATGTGTTATTAGAACGTAAGCTGAACCTTCCGAAAAATTTAATCTCCTAGCTGCTTAAGGCGCTCTGGATCGTTCTATTATCAACCTGCTCATTTTGAATACAGTTCTCTTACCCTTTGGATACAGAATACACCAACAACTAAAAAATTGTCATCAAAAAGTTAAAGACTTTAGTAACTAAAATAAAAAAATAAACCGTCGCGACGGCCAGACATTAAGATTGACACTTGAGATTTTAGCTTTTTTATTTTGGTATTTTGATTTGGTAATTGATTGACAAGCCCAAAAAAAAACATAGTTGAGCACTTAGCAACTTTGTTGAAACCATTGCAAGAACTTTAAAGGTAAAAGACATTTGGAACTTTATTATGAAGCCTTATACCATAAAAAAACCCGAAACAGGCGTCAACAGACTACACAAGCCGAAAACAGATGCCCATACATATTCTTCTGTCTGTCCGTCTGCGGATATATCAAAGTACCTATGTAAACAAAAATCGGAAGACAATTCTATATAACTTTGTAAATAACTCTGTTCGAGTCCATATCATACATTTCAAATTTTTAGCTCCAATTTTACTTTCATTTCAAAATTTTATACGTTTTAAAATTTTTGTAGCATACTTTTTGGAGTGGACTAAAAATTTAATACTCTGAAATATTTTCGGCATTTTTAATTGTTTGTATCATGTCAAATAAAAAATTCATTAGACTCTTTTTTACAAAGTTGCAAAATTGTATTACAAATTGAATCAGCTTCCAAGGAAGCGGTATATCTACAACTTCATTTCAACTTTTGTGTCATCTATGACTTCATATATTTCTTCAGGCCACCCTCGGCACAAGACTAATTACCAACTCATTTCAAAAAACCCCATTAAACCCAAACAGAGAAGGTACTTTTGTGGGCCTCACAACAGAATGTGGATTGACGCTTATCACAAAACTGCAGGCATAAAAGACTTGCAGCAAAAGTACAGCAGGACTCACTGGATTAAAAAAAAAACCGCAGAACGTATAAAAGCAAAATCCGGGGTAGCAAGGGGACACATTGTTTTACGACAAATGCGAAAAAGAAATAAAAGTCAATGCAAGGTAAGTGAACTGGATGTATTACCATGTAGTACTTGTTCTATGCAGTATATCTCGACAAGTCCCAACAATAATGACATTTTGTGTCATTCCGTAGCTAATGAATCAACATGTGTGAGTATTGGTATCATGTCATGGCACCCAGTCAACCGGCTCTGCTGGATGCCTGAACTCTGGCCAGTATCTGATTATGTAGCTTGGAATGACCATGGGCCACATAACGACACAATCCATGCAAATATGTTAAGTGTGTGTGTGAGAGGACACAGGGGGTTAGTATTGTTGCTGTTTTACTAGCATTGCCAACTATCGATAAATAAGTATGCGAAGAGTTGGCAATATGTTTCCTCGGGTTAAGCATGTGTCATATGGAACTCATAATATTGACAGCTGCACAGCGCTGCACAGAAAAATTGCAAAAAGGAAATTATTAAAAAAAAAATTGCTGGGGAATTAAAGTCAAAGCTTCAGGGATTTGATTTTACAAAAGACTGGGGAAATTGTTTTTATATGAAACTGAAACATTGGCGAATGAACATACTAGTGTTGGTAAATGTTTGAAAAATGAAAAAAATTGTTCATAGTTATGTGATGCTGCAGAAGTGGTTAAAAAAGTCCATAAAACGGTATTAGCTAGCTAGACGGGAAATTAGGAGATGAAAAATAAATGGCGAAAACGTTTACTAATTTCCCTTCTTTTTCGAACATTTGCCAACAATAGTATGTTAGGTCGGCTAATTCTGGGACGGCCCTCATATCGTAAGCGTGATTAAAAAACACTCGATAGATTTTTAAATTTTGCTTAAAATTGGTAATGTGTTTAACTAAGACGATTCAAAATCTTTAGAACATGGGATTGTGCAATGAAAGCATCGGAATCATTGCTGGCAAGTGTCTGCTCATTAAAGGCTAGGCATAGCAGGTTTGGCAATTAAGTTTAATTTTCTTACCCACATACTTAAGAAACATGGAATGTACCCGCTCTGTCGAAATGCCTAGACTTTCAGCCGATTGCTCGAAATCGTTTCATGAACGCAACGAAATGTTCTAAACTACTTCTTAGCCATTGAAATTGATTGTGGAATGGCGCCAACGTAACTATCAATGCTTTCCCTGGTTTTGGTGATGATTTTTTGAACAAAAAGAAAAGCTAATCACATAACAAAAATTTCACTTTAAAATTTGATTAAAACACTTTACGTCTAAATTTTCGAGATAGTCGGATATTAATGGCTGTCGAACGCACAGCTTGTCCAAAATTTCATAGTAGTCTCATAAAAGATAATATTTTAGAGATATTTAGAGAAAACTTACTTTTAAAAAATATTTGCACTCCACAGAAAGTCGATGTATCTCGAAATGAGGATAGCAGGCAGGGGTTGAGCCCCTAATTTTTTTTACCAAAATCGATAGTCTTTAAGCTAAAACCACGTAATTAAATCGTATCCACATTTCTGGTTATATATAATCAGGCCCGACGAGAGGTGTGGTAAAAGGGGATTCCCCCCGGGCACCGAATTTTCTCGTACTGTCTTGATTTAAGCTAAAGATTTAATAGAGGGGCCCGGATTTTCTCTTTACGGCCCTGTATATAATGCGTATTTTCCTGTTCATAAATTTTATGGTAGTATTCAAAATATGAATCGCAAAAATTTTAATTTGAAGAGTTAAAAAACATAAGTAAGACTGAAAGTAATATTGACAATTTAGAAATTATTTGGAAAAACAATTTACTACGCTGAGAAAAAAGAGCGGCTATTAATATAATTTCAAACTTGCTTAAAACAAGATTGTTTCATAATAGAATTTCTAATAATTTTGTGTTCTCTATTTTTTTTAAAGAAAAATTACTCCCGATCTCAGTATTAAAACGCTCATTACACTTTCTCTCTAAATCATTCCAAACATTCTAATATTTCTGTCTACAAAAAAAAAAAATTGGAATTCGAAATTTACATTGAAACATAAATAAAACTGATCTTGGGAGTTTTTGAGGTTATGTTAAAACCCTGGTGTGTTTCGGAATTTGAATGCGGAGCCCTGCCACCCGAAATAATGCACCGCGTCATCGAAAATTATCTGATCTGACCGGATAACCCAGTGCAAGAGGAACCAAGGTGGTCATTTGAACGATGTATTGTTTCAATCATAAATGGGATAGAATATGCTATCCAATAAAAATAATGCACACCATATTTGAGCAAAATGAATGTGTTTTATTCAAATTTCAAATCCTTTTGCTCTTATTGATAAGCCCTTTGGTAAGCCTGGTCTAACCCCGACCCGAAATTCTTTTTTTTTTTATTGTATTGAATTTTAATTTAATTTTGGTTAAGTAACATATATATACATTTTTCTTAAAAAGCATAACCTCAAAAAAACAATACAACATTTTTCAATATGTTTTTCAGGTTGCTGAATCCGAATTCGACTACTAAGAAAACTCCAGCTCGAAAGGTTTCTGAGATAACCTAGATTTGTGCGGATTTTTATATTAGAAGCCTCGATTGCTCGGATATTTTTTACCTCACATTGTCATCATATAAAGTTCACACCACTTTTTTGTTGGCCTGAGTTTTTGTTCTGTACGACAGTTGAGTGTAAATAATAACATAAAAGTGTTTCCTTTGCCATTTTAAATAAAATAAAATACATAATTTTCATATTACATATTTAAAATAAGTCGTAATCTTTAAAAGAAACGGGTCGAAGAGCTGTTCATATTCGATAACTTTCGAACAAGCTGGTATTATTTTGTGTTTTTTTTTCGCATGAGCAGACGTGTTAATTTTATCGAACGGATGGCAGCCGCAACCATATGACAACACACTCAGCCACACACACACACATGTCCAAAGGCGTCCATTGCAATTGAGTACGCTTGGCAGCGCCAATAAGCGTCGGTTAAGTGAAAACGTTTGGGTGGGGGTATACGTGGCGTATACGGCAAAGCTGCTCTGGACAATGACAAAACCGTATTAAAAATAAAACACTACCAAAGGACGTCGAGCTATCGATACTGTCGTTGCCTTTGGCTTCACTCGGTTTCAATGTGTGTGGGCGCATTTTACAAGCCGTTGCTCTTTAATTTAAATATGTTTCAATGAACAAAGCTAAATTAAAATTTATTATTGTAACACAAAGGTACCAGGACACACACACACACACACTCGCACACATGCTTACTCATACACAAACAACCCTTTTAATGTCTATTTTTATCAAAATTTGTTACCTTCAGTATATATGTATGTGTCGTACTTTTCCTTATGAGTGCAGCTCATCAGCGCTAAGTGCTAAATCCTTTAATAAGGCAAAGCTGAGCGCACAGTGTGAGTGTGTCCTTTGGACTTGGGTAGGAGGTTAGGTGATGCTGATGTTGGTGGTTGCTTGTCCACCTTTATGTGCACTTGCTTCATTTAGCGCAACTACAAAAACAACAACGTGGGACTATTTTTGCATGTCACATGCTAAGAGTGTAGCCCACAAGTAACGCCATAAAACCCTTTAAGAGCTAAAAATGCCAGCGAGTGATTTTGATGTGGATGATGACGATGATGATGATGACGATGGTGATGGGGATGATGGCTGTGAGCAGCCAGCAAAGTGAGCCAACTGAGCCAAGTGAAATTGTCTTGTAAAAGCATTGACAAACGTGATAAGTACCACAAATGATGCTACAGTGTTGAGCAGTGTTGTAAAACATAGTTAAAAGTGGATTAGCTACTAAAATGTTAAGCAAAAGAATAACTTTATGCACTGTGAAATTGTTCGTTTTTTTTAGTATTTATATGTATTGTAAAAATGCCATTAAAAAGTTCTTGAAAATAATAACACGTTTTATGATAAGATATTTTGATTAGGATTTCGCTTGCTTTCCACATCTTTGTATTTCTCCCACTAAAACATTAGCTATACATAAGCTATTTGACGAAAATTATAATCGTTACGGCAAACTTTCAACAACACAGTACATATTTAAAAGATAAGTGTTCGTTCCGCTTTCCGGCGACTCCAATAAGTTATGACAGAAAAAATTTCACTTTACGTTTTTTGATAAATTTTTAAAGAGTTGTTCTATAGAAAATACAATTAAACAAAGGGTCTCTAAGGTTGGCGCGCTTCGCATGCCAATCCCCGTACAGACCTCTTTATCCAAGTCGAAACATCCCGACTACTATATCCTCTGCACTTTCCACAGTGTTCATCGGATTGAGAATGCTACAGTCGTGCCTGTCCGAGTCTATAATACGCTGTACCAACCAAGTTCCAAGCTTTCTCTCCGCCTTTCCGACTGGTACAGCGTTTTTCAGGCAGAGATTTATGCAATCTGGCAAGCGGCAAGACTTATCAACACCCTGGACGTAAGTCTAAGGAAGGTTTTAATTCTTGTCGATAGCACAGTCGGTAACACAGTAACAGCGCTGAACCAGATGTACTACCACTCAATCAGCCACTCCTGGGTACCGGAGCACTCAGCTGTCCCTGGTAACGAGGAGGCGGATGAGTGTGCCCTTCTTTTTTTTGCCTTAATTAGGCATCACAATGGACCACATGGTCTCCGGGTGATCTCAGTTTTAGATTGAGCAGCCTAATCAACCCAACCTAACCTAACCAAGCTCGCCTCTCGAACTCGATTGGTTTAAATTTTTTTTAATTTTGGGTAAAACTACCGAAGTTCCTTCCCATCGGCTTTTACTCAAACTTGCATCCTTGGATTGTAAGAAAAAATTAGGTATGAGGTAAATTTCAAAACTGTTGCGGAAGACCGGAGGCTAGTATCCTCGCGAAGTACATACCGGTTTTGGTGACTGTGGCTTCATCCAAAAACGTTATGGAAATAATTTGATTTTAGTGGAGTTTGTAGTGTAGGAGGTCTAAAATCATTGTTTACCAACAAATTTCGAAGTTTTTGTTGAATTACAAAATTTTTTCTTACTATTTTTAGAAAAATGCAGCAATAAAATTTTGACAAGGTAACTTTTGTAGTGTTGAAATAAACCGCGATGTACTCCTAGGGGGAAACAGGTAAGATATCGATATTAATCGATAAACTTGGCCTGCGTATAAAGTTTTCAGAGAATTTGGCATCATATGTATTATTATTAAAGCTTTAAATCACTTAAATCCCCATTTAGCTTACAAACTAAAGCTTAATTCCATCAGTGGGAGAACAACCCAAGTAATAACCTCAATTAGCAAGTTTAGCAGAAAGAAGTACCTACGTACCAACAATTAGCAGCATAAAAAGGACGAAAAATTTCAGTCCAATTGTACCTTACGCAACTGGAAGAAAGCAGAGTGGACAGCACTAAAACGAAAAAAATAATTGTGGTTGCACGACAATGGGATACTCTACACACGCTCTCACAAAGCAAAGCATTTACACGCAAGTTTTTCAGCTTCATTGTAGGCTACTGGGTTAGTGTTGGGCAGGGTTGATATTTGCGAAAAAGTCAACATTTCATTGTTAATTAGTCCCTGTCTTTTGTGGTCTGCGAAAACTGACGGACATGGCTCAATCGCTTTTCGAGATGATGATTAGCTTTGTGGTATAACGTGCTTATGGTCCGGCATAACCGCTTTTGTAAGTAACATGCATTGCACAAACCTGTAATACCCTTGTCCCTATGGGTTTAGGGTATAACAACAACAAATAGTTAACCAACGAACCGGGAATATACACTTCAGTTTACTTAACCTCATGAACAGCAATATTGTAAGCAATGCGAACAGAGATTAAGAGAAGGGACAAGGAGAGAGAGAGAGAGAGGAGAGAGAATCAGCTGCAGTCGAGCATCAACAGCAGCTTCATGGCCATTTAGGTGAATTTCCCTTTGATGATGCTGTTGATGATGATGACGATGTTGAGGTTGCTGATAATGATGTTGATGATGCCATGTTTTGCGCATCCATTGAAGCATGCAAAAAACTTGCTTACGCCCATATACACAGTAAATGAATGCGCTCCGCCATTGCCAATCCGGTGCTGCTACTGCTGCTCTCGCGCTTCAATAGACTTACACACACACAAATTCAAACACCCACACGCACACACACACACACACACACACACACACATAAATGCACCCACACCAAGGCAAACATTCATGGAGCATGTAATGCAAACTTCATTGACATGACCTGCTGCCGCAACCATAATGTTTTCTTACAATCGCCACAACGTCAGCCAAACCCAACAACAGTCTCTGCAGCCAAGAGAGATTCCATAAAAGAAGCGTTTAAAAATTCGCCAGTTTGCTCAAAAACCAATGTTGCCAATTCCGCTTTATTTCTGCTACTAAGGCCAAAGCAGGTTTGCTAAAATGCCTCAGGTTGCGATTAAATAAGGTGCGTTTGTCCGTATGAACACCTACAACCTCCTGGAGTTAATACAAGTTGGAAACCTTAAACTTTAGAAAAAGAGCAATATAATACAGAATACTATAGGACTATATATGTATATTAGGGCGGGTCAATTTGTATGGGGCCGAAAAAACCTTATGGGGCTCACTCGGATTTTGATTCTTTGGATAATTCTAAGCAAATTTGCTCAAGAAACTATGGGTCTAAAATGAATTTCGAGTCGCCCACTTTTTCAAAATAGGTTTTTTTCGACATATTCAAAAATCGACTTAGAAATTCATTGAAAAGGCCTAAAATCGATATTTTTTCTCTAGCCAAATGTGAATTTGGGGGTTTTTGGGGTCGAGGAATTCATTATTGACATCTATTTTTAATTTTGGGTGCCGCCAGAGGGCGCTTTAGTGTTGGTTTTTGATTTTTTTCGGTTTTTTTTCTTGAAAATTTTGAAAAAGTGGGCGACTCGAAATTCATTTTAGACCCATAGTTTCTTGGGCAAATTTGCTTAGAATTACCCAAAGAATCAAAATCCGAGTGAGCCCTTATACCGAAAAAAATTGACTCACCCTAATGTATATATATAATATTTATAGATGATAGTTCGAGATCTTTAGTTCCTTCATGCGTATATAGCGATGCATAATTTTTATAACATAAATTCAAAAATTTGCGCATTAAAACCAAGAAATACTCAGAAGGCTAATGGGCCCATGGCTGCTTAGCCTTGGCTGTTCATGGAACACAAGCCAGCTTTATATCAATATGATTATAAAAAACAATGTAAAATAACTGGCACTTATTTTAGTTTTTTTCCTGAATATTTTGCCATTTTTGTCTTTTTTTTGTGAGTCAAGTTTTTTTTGCTTCTGAAAAGTTGGCAACTCTGCCAAAAACTCTGATTCGTTTGCCCGCAACGCAAAACTTTCGGCAGCATCTACGTCACAGCAATTATGGCCTCATTGCGCCTACTCTCGCATAAAGCTTAACCCAACTCAACTTTTTTATTTTATTTTCTTTTGCATTAATATTTTAATACTCTTTAGGCTCATGATTAGTACTACAATTTTGTTAAGGAGTTTGTGGATAAATTGTTTAATTGCAAGAGATTAAATTACAGCAACAACAGTCTTAAAATGTTGCACAAAGTTTTATACTTTACATGGACCACCAATTTACAAAAGTAAAAAAGACTTAACCTCTACATTAGGGTAGTCGCCGCTGGTATGGAGGATTTTTAAACCGTCGATATCAATAACGCCACCCCCTAAAAAGTTTCCTTTTTACCTGCATGTAGCATTAGTATAGCATAGTAAAATTTAAAGGTGATCCGAATGTATTTGATGGTTCCTAAAATAGGTCAAAAGTCATAAAAAATGTTCATATGAATGCATAAATAGCAACCAAACTGTAGGTTTGACAAAAACATGTTCCAAATATAATCGATGGGTAATTCAAATATCTACAGTCAACTAAAAAAACTATCGAAATTATCTTTCATGTCGATTCAACATTTTTTCACGAGATGTTGACGGTTAACTGAAATAGGTGCCCAAAAACATTTTTTGGAGAAATCTCGAAAACGTTGCTTAAAAAAAAATGAATGTAATTTTCCCGTTTCTCTTCCGAAAATTACCCTAAAAACACTTTATTACGAAGGTTAATTTTTTGTGTAAACTAGTGTTTTTGATTGGAACGTAAAAAATTCCTTGGAAAAACGGAGCACAAAAAAGAAGAACGCAAAAGTTGGTAAAAAATCTGTGTTTCAAAAATTAATATCCTTGTAAACCAACCAAATTGCATTTTAAATTTAAAATTAATATTTAATTTAATAATTTTTATGTTTAAGTCAAAAAATAAGAATTAAAACCTAAATTAAAAATAGAAATTTATTCCTTTTTCGGAGAGCTTTCATCCAAACTACTTTTGATGACTCTTATGATGACTCTCTTAAATGGTTTTGGATGAGATTTTAATAGTTTTACAAAAAGTGTGCAACACATTTACATTTCCCCGGCAATTGCAAGGCCATCGATGGTTAAATGTTTAGATAAAAGATAGCATTTAAAAGATTTCACAGCCACACAAAAAAACGATGCTATCAAATTAAAGAGAATAAAATTAAATTAAATTAAATTATAAAAAGAATTATAGAAAAAAAATTATAAAAAAAATTATACAAGAATGGGAATTAAAAATAAATTGGTAAAAAAGAAAAAAAATATTGTCTTGAACCGGCGATCCGAGCTGACTTGTAAAGATTTGACACTCTGGCGACTCAGCTGCCCTTGTATATCTATATATACCTATACTCACGCAAGCATCTCTCATTTCGTTACGTCACACTGTTTTCCGTTGAAGAGCTTCGTTCATATATGCATTTAATATTTGCCATTACATTTTTTAGTAGCAACATTAAATTGGCAAGTGTATCTAAAGTTCGACGCCAGAAAATTAAGAATGCGGACCAAATTTTATTTAGATTTTTCCTTTTATTTTTTTTTTTGAAGACTTGGAGTTTTTTCATGCCCAGGTAGACCTGCAGTAAAAGGCAATTCAGCGCAAAAAATTAAATTAGTGCTGAAATTGAAATACCGCAAAAACATAATAAAAGCAAAGGTAACTTGCTTGGTCAGATTTAATATTATCCTTATTCATATATATTATATATTTTAATGATTGCATTTTCCGCTTTTTGCCACTTGCGAGCCACTTAAATTTCTAAAGCAATTTAGCGACAATTTAAAGAACGTCCCCGAAAAGTATGCTACGAAAAAGTGCTATGTTTTAAAGCTGCATTAAAACAAAAAAAAAATGGAAGTAGGTATAAACTCGAAGCTGGCTGCAAACAAAAGCGTTTTAGCTGCCACACCCAGCAAGTAACGCCCCAACACTTTGTGTGCGAGTATCGAGCAAATCTCAACTAAGGAAATATTGAAATCTAAAAAGCAAATAATTTAATTCGCTTAAACTTTTTTGGTCGCTGCGATGATGGTGACAAGGACAACAAGGACGCCAAGCATGCCTGCCATAGACAAACGCCGCACTGTCGTTTCACTTCCGACCGACGACAAGCTGGCTGGCTGGCAGGGGGACAGCTACATGGCGGGCGACTGAAAGAGTAGCTACGATGTGCGTTGGTTTTGCTGTAGCCACAGCCGCCATCAAATGTGAATTTAAATTCTGGCTGGGCCTGGCGGCTTGGCTGTCATGCATTACCTACTCCAAACCAAGCGCTCACACCAAACTCATAACAGGCCAGCCATTCTCCACGACACGCCGACACTGTGTGTTTTTTTTTTTTTTAGCACAAGCTGTCAAAGCAGCAGCAGCAGCACACACGGCACTTCCTGGAAGGATGACAACAAGTACGAGCCTGACAACCACGTTGTACGTCTGTCCTCTTTGTCCTGCAGTCGTCTGTCTTTCTCTGCTGTCTCATTTGCTTTCAATTTTTATTTGCCGTGTTCCAACAACGAACAACGACAACAAGGACTACAACAAAGTTGTGCCTTGTACCGTAAGGCATTTGACGCGCCAACTCCGGTAGCAGGGGTTTTTTGCCCATTTTCCTAGCAGTACGTGCGACAAACTGTGGCCCGGTATTGTTAACACTTGAACAGAGATGGCAAGATGGTAGTAGCTTGGCTGGTTGGCTGGTTGACTGGTTGGCCTGGCTGACGGCCCGGCTCAGCGTCACTTGAGCATATAATTTTCAGTGTTCTGCTGATAATGATGATGTGAAAATTTGTAGGTTTTTTATGCGCTGCACTGCACATTTGACGTCCAAGGCGCACACAGGCACACAAAAAACAAGTGGTCCGAGTGCTGTCGGATAAGCCGACTATAATATACACTGACTGCAAACTTTTGGTTTCCCTGCGTTACATTTTCATCATTCAACATGGAACCAAAAACATTTCTTATATTTTCAAGCTTGACCTTAATATTTTAAAGAGTTTGGAAGAGAGCGAGCAGTTTTCAGACTTTTTTGCGAGAGAAAGTAATATTGTTATCTTCAAAAAGTAAACAGATATTTTTTATTAGATCTATTCGTGAGTCTACATTAAGGCCATGGGCAGTCACCATGGGCAGTTTTTTCACAAAAAGATCTTGGAATAGGTTGCCTTGAGTGGAGCTTCTAGGCGAGAGGTGTTTAAGATATGCTTTTTTTGGCATACATAGGGTGGGCCATCTGCTGGAATTCGGAACATACCCGTCCAAAGTGGATGCTCTACGACATATGGCAAGTTTGAAACTAGTCAATTTTAGTCATGGATCGAATTTTACGCGCTTAGAAGATTTAAATGAGGCAACAATTGAAGCCCATGAACCATTATGGTGGCCATTTGGGCGATATTATTTTTCATACATAAATAAGTTGCTTAAAATTTTCATTTGGTATATATATTTGCCAAATTTTGTTAGAAAATATACGAATAAAATGCATTTAATAAACAAACCAACAGATGGCCCACCCTACACAACCCAACCCGATTTCATTGTTATATTTATAAAAGAGTTAGATCTGTACAGAGATTATAATTGTCTAAATGTGGACTTAAACAGCAAAGGATCAAATGGCGGACAGAAGGTATGGATCAAGAAACAATGCAAACGAAAAACGAAAAAAAAAGTATTTCTATAAAATGTTAGCTATGCATGGGTTAAGGAAAAAGATAGGCCTCTTGAAAGATTCTCATTTTTATAAAGTAGACGTAAACAGCGAAGATCAATTAAGGAAAAGAAGGCTCTTATCAGAAAGCCTTGCTTAGCTATAGATGGAAAAAGAAGAATCTGAACGTATAGAGCAAATGGAAAGAAATTTCAATTAGCTGAACTCAAATCAGGATCCAAATTGATTTTTTGGGGAAAAGAAGTTCCATATAAAAAAAATACTGAATGCAAATAAAGAACCAAAGCTCAAGCCACATATACTACAAAATTTCAAGCTCCCAACTCTTTATCAGCTGGTCGAGTCTTACTCATTTTGTTCTAGATTCGACTAAGAACATTTTTTTGCACTTACCCAACATACCCCTTACACTTGTACTAAAGAGTATGAAAAAAAAGGAAAACACAGAAAGCTAACGCCTGGAACGTGGCATTTAAATGGAATTTTGTGTGTAGTTTTGGCATGATGTGGAAATTTTTGTGTCCACTGAACCAGCTATGTTCCATGGTGTCTCTATGTCTGCGTATTTGTTTATGTGTGCGGTGACATTGAGTGCTGGTTAGTGGAGCTTAGTTGCGGTCTAAAGTGGGCAATTAGAAGTCGTCAAATTTTATGAAGGTCCTAGATGTTTGGTCAGGAATGCACAAGTAGATATGATGCGTTGTACGACAGTTTTATACACTGCAATCAAAAAATGGTTTTACACTTATGCCTAACATGAGTATTTAGTGGGACAAACAAATAAAGGCAAGTTGTGTTAATAAACACTTTATAAAAAATAATTTCCCTTATAAGTCGATGCATGAACATTTAGAGTTTGTGAACCATAATGGAAGCTAATCCAAAATTGTTAATATATAGTTAAATATGTCCATCTATTCGTCTGTATGAAGAGGTATATCTTAAAGACGATAATGGGTCTACACATTTTCACAGATTGAGCTGCCATTATGTCCAGCATTTTCATTCATCTGCATGATCAGGTTTATTCGGAGACGATAAGCTATAGTAATACAAGCTTTCACTAAACGATGAGCTGATTGACTTGCGCATTTTTGTGGCAATGTCTGCTCCCCTACTATTTGTGGAGAAGCTAAGGCTCATGTTGCCTGAAATATACAAGTTCGTTCTACTTCTCGGGGATCCCAACGTGCAGTCCCAAGCCTTTGCTGGTTTTAAACGTAATGCAAACAATAAAAAAATGGTTTATAAAATGTGCTTCCAAACGCATCAAAATCGGATGAGCGCTGTAGAAATGAACGACAGCTCTGGGTTTATTTTTTCGCCCACTTGATTTCCTTTAAGGCTGTACAAGCTGAACTCTGAACTTTAGGTGTTCTCTAAATTAATTTTACAATTGAAAAACACAAAATTGAAATGGTAAAAGTAAAGCCTAAATGAAATTTATTTGAGCAAAATTTAATCGATTAAGCAAACAGCTTATTTCATCTCTAAGAGCTTTAAGGATAAGCCCCCCAAAAAGGCACAGCAAGGCAGAAATTAACAAAATGTATTTTGAACTGCTCAAAAACAAAATGCAGCTTGTTCAGCATACAATACAACTCAATAGAATCTCAAATTACTCAATAGCCAAGTCCAAACTCCAGCCAGCTCAAATTCATCATGGAAATACCTTAACTTTGCTTGTCCCTCACAAGTTGAATGTTTTTCTGGACTCTGTTTACATGCCTCATCATCATTTTGGGCGTTCAAATTGCATGCCTCCGGCTAAAGCGCCATAGCTACCAATGCTGCATTTTAAATCAGTTTAGTTTGTATGTCCTTTGGTGCATAACAAAAAACAAAATTGAATTTTGAATGTTTGGTATGAAACAGAGGGATTGACAAGAAGATGAAGATGATGATGATGATGATGACGATTCCGACACTTTGAAGTTCATACAACAAACAAAGCTCAACAGACTTAAAAGATTTTTATCGATTTTTTATTGAAGACTGTGCGTCAATATGTTTGAAAAGTGTTTTGTGATTTGTGACTTTTGATTGACTGACTATATGACAGACTGACTGAATGACGTACTGACTGTAGGGCTGATTGACTGATTGACTGCTGCTTGCCTGCCTCGGTCTGACTGTCGAGCTACTAATGACATGTTCTGACAGGCCCAACAATTTACCGTTAAAAGCTTTTGTGGTAATCAAAGTTAAATGTCAACTTCAATCTA
Organism: Chymomyza fuscimana; assembly: GCA_949987675.1. Taxonomy (NCBI): domain Eukaryota; kingdom Metazoa; phylum Arthropoda; class Insecta; order Diptera; family Drosophilidae; genus Chymomyza; species Chymomyza fuscimana. The sequence continues at coordinate 13,783,645 of OX465089.1, forward strand.
AAAGGCATCCAAAACATACCTGGGCGAGATGTTGGAAGGCAGTGAGACCTTCGCGGTCGGAGGTCTTACTTTAAGATACATTTTCTTAAGACATAGACTAATATATTGAGTTTAGTCAATCTCTGTTGTTCTTTCAACTCAGCAGAATTTGCGATTTCCAGCCATGGTGATAATTCTCTTCACCTAAACTATAAGCTATAAAAAGTCACACAATCGGAGAAATAATTGGGTCAGTTTCAGCCGGTGCATCAAGACTATAATACTCCCGCACCCTTCACCCTTCTTTTTATACTCAAAGTTCATACGATTTTGACTTTGCAAATTAGAATATTATTTTTCGGATCCGTTTGGAAATTTTTATGAAAATTAATAGAAAATTGTTAGTTTTGGCAAATTGTACTTAAATTTGTAGCTTATGGAAGAAAAAAGCTCTTAGCCCACTTAATTTTTGATCTTAAAATATTCGAAAGTAACCCGCAAAATTACTTGTGGGTCCAATATAAAAATGTTGTTATCCCAGACATAAGAGCTTATCATATAATTCACTGGGGTTGGATTAATTCAAATTCTGGGTGAGTATAATAAATCGAAAACGATTTTGCAGCCTAAGGTTAGTTTTTAATACGAAAGAAAGAGGGTACCTTAACTAAGTTAAGTTTGTGCAGATGTATGTAACCAGGGCCATAGAGAGAAAACTCCGGGCCAGGGGGAATACCCCCCCCCCCCCCCCCCTCACCCCTTTCCTCATCCTCTCGACGGGCCTGTATGTAACATAAAGAAGGAGCCATCGGAGGCCTCCAAAATTTGCCTTCAATATAGGCAGTAGTAACCAAACTTTGGAGTTTGGTAACGGGTGCTTTTTTTATTTGTTCGATATAGACGTTAGATTATATAAGACAAAAGATTTAGGGCCATAATTCGTCTGTTTCATAGCCCAGAAACTCTACTGTATAAAATATAGCTCGCATGGGTCAAAAAACGATTGCAGGAGCAAAATTCGTTAATTGTTCGTTTGTTTATATATATATCAAGAAACATTTTCCAGAGTTCCCAAGTACCATAGCAAATTTTATCAATATTGGTTGAATGTATCATAAATACAATTTCTGTAACGCAAGCCAAACGGGTGAGACCGGTGCCTCTCCCTAGAGGCAGCATCCGAACGGACCGATATTTTTTTCGAAATCGGTTAATTTATTTATTTGTTTGTTAGGAGGGTACAGGAAGTCTTAACATCATCCGCGCTTGATTTTAACGTTCGCCATATTTTTATAAATGCTTGGTCACGCTCATCCGATGTTCTTAAATTAGGTAGACTTGAAAGAAAATTAATTAATCTAAATTATGATATTTGTATCTATTTATGTAGAAATTATAGCTAAGGAGCTATAATTTTTTACTAAACAAATCTTCAAAACAAATTTTTTTCTAAACCAAGACCTTTTCGCCTTACCTAAAAGATAGACTAGGATTAAGGCGTAGGATAATTGACATTTGGCAGAATTGGGGAATATGCATAGTTTTTTTTCGAGAAAGTAATGTTACAGGGTATTCCACTGTGGAACACCACCTTGACCGCATCAGTTTTTATTTTGTGAAAGTGTAAATTAACTAGTAAACGAACTAGTCTGCACTTAAATTTCGTCAGTGTTAAAACCCGACTAATATGCTCGGGCCTTGCGGGCTTCGTTTTCAGTACTTTGTACACGTTGGCTTCATTTCTAACACTCATCACCTACATGTTATCTCCCAAAAGAATCCGCCCTCACTCTTAACTAATTGAAATATTTTCAATTTTATATTCAGCTCTCTTTATCTAGCTATCATACTCGGCTGTCTAGCCATCTCTTTCGACGCATTGCTGTCGTCTACTCTTTACCATGTTTAATATGCAAATTACTTCGTTTCTAATTAAAATAACTGTGCATTGCTTTGGTTTTGGTTCTTTTTGGAAAAACATTTTGGCTGACTTTGTTGTTGGGCCTCTGCTCTGGCTCTGCGCTTGTTTGGTTACCGTTATTTATGCTCTATTTTACAAACTCAAACGCAAGGGCGTAGTCAAGTGGGGGTTGGATATGACCGTTGGCCTCTTATGGGTATAGGTTTTATATTGTTTTTTTTTTTAATAATTTTTAGTAAACTTAATAAATTTTAGGATGTCTAAAGTTAATCAGTGAAGTCAGTTCATCTTAGTACTCTTACACTGTGCGACTGTAGACTAGAAAAAATTCTTACGCTAAGGTTGTTCGTGATATCGTATTAACTAATAAAGCTAACTTGTTGAAAAATTTTTTTTCAAATTATAATTTAAAATAAAAAAAAATAAAAAAATATTCGCTTAATTTTTATACATTGCCACTATGTAAGGAAGTGCCTTATTGGAGCTTATAACAAAGATTGACATATTTGAGTAACATAGTTAAGAAAGGTAAGAAAATTTAATTTTTTTTAAGATAATGTAATGTTTTGAAAAAGTAATGTTCAACTCTGACTCTGATAAAAAATACAAAAAAAAAGTTTTACAAAAAAAGAAGTTGTTATTAAAAAATTTTAATAGAAATTTGTGTAACGTCACGCCAAAAACTAACTAACATTCTTTGAAATAATACTTAAAAATGTGGTACAGTCGAGGCGGTGCCCGACAGTGGAATACCCTGTATCTTTTGTGTCAAAAAAATTTTTCCTGCATATTCCATCTAAGAACTTTCCAATTGGAATTTTTTTTTTTTTTTGGTGCAAAACGATATTTATACCTATAAGTTCCGTAAATTTGTACCGATTTTGATGAAAATCGAAAGTTACGTCAAAGAAGCTATTTTAATTATATTGGGTAAGTTTCAAGTTGATATGTTAAGGGGTGTGGGAGAAAACACGGTAAATCGATTGGGGGGGTGGGGGGACCGCATCGATAAAATTTGGATGTGAATTTGTTAATTAGAGCCACATGAATGAGCTTACCAATTGTGATTCTAGGTCACTTGTAGCCATAATTGCGTAGAGTCAAATATTGACGCAGTTGCACATTTTTGACTATAACTTCTGTTGTATTTGTCCGATTTTGTTCATTTTTTACACATAGATGCATGTATCCACAACGCTGTTAAATTTCAAATGAAAATATTAAACGGTGTGGCTAAAAACCGCGAAAATCTACAGCGGGGGAACGGGGAAAGATATTGACATGATTCAACAAACTTCATCTGCTTAGGAAATATGCGCACCAGCTGGGAAAGTTTCGTGTCTCTAGCTCTTATAGTCTCCGAGATCTAGGCGTTCATACGGAAGGACGGACGGACGGACGGACGGACATGGCTCAATCGCTACCCGAGGTTATGATAAGCATTTTGGTATAAAGGACTTGGGGTCTGCCACGCCTCCTTTTGTCCGTTACATACATTGCACAAATCTAGTATACCCTTTGTACCTATAGGTACAGGGTATAAAAATTTATATCAAAAGACACAATTTGGCTCAATTTGACGAAATTTGCAATTTTGTAATCCAGATCAAAACCCACTTCTATATTTTGTAACGTAGGCGCTACTTAATTGATACTTAAATACATACATATATACAAAAAAATTTTTAAATATGGCTTTTTCCTTTTTTTATCATATTTTGTCATACAAACGTAACGTCACGCCAAAATGAAAAAAGCCACACATATGTATATACCTATCATCTGAACAAAAAAAATATTTATTTAGCAGTAACCCCCATTGGAGAGTAGCTAGCTACGCCTTTGCTCATACACACTTATACCGGCGCCAACCAAAGCTCTTTGGGCTTTAGCTATGGGATCTATTAGCAGCTGCTGACTCTGTACTCTATGCCTGCAGTATGGGAGGCTGTGTACCGCCATTGGGGAAACATCTTCACCGCAAAAGGTATGCGCGGGTGTCACGCCAGTTTTAAATTACAAAATATTTTCCGTAAGAGCTGTTTGCAAACACATATTCGCGTCAAGCCGTTCACTTTACAGCAATATTCAACCATTATAAAATATTTTTGGTTTCAAATTCAAGCGAGAGATAATTTTTGAATTTTTGCATTTGATTTAATTTTCATATTTGGCTTCAGTTTAATAGGTAGTTTTAGTACAAACCACTGCCAGTTGGGGCAGCTCATTAAAAATGTATGAGATCACAAGGTGAGAGGTAAGTTCATCAGCGTTTGAAAAACGAAAAAAGGACTATTTTCTTGGAATCGAGCTACGCTGAATCGCATTCATAATTTTGTAGTAAAGTTAGTCACCATGGAAATTATCTTTTGCTTGATTAAAAAAAGCGTAAAAGGATTTGGTGTTACTTTAATTTGGTGTGCAACAATTTGAAAAGATAATTTAATTTTTTGGATTTTTACTTTTTTGGGTAAATCTATATGGGCGAAAAAAAAGGGCCACTTTTTTGGTCTACCTCTTCGATTTTGATGTGATAGAGCTAGATATAGTAACCATGTATATTTGTATTGCAATTCCGATTATTTATCGAGTTATCGATAACTGAATATTGGTTTTTTCAATTTTAGAATTTTCTTTGACAAGCCATATCTCCTAAACGAATAAAGATATTGACGCAAATTTTGTTTCCATGATAGATAGAATATTGATTTTTTTATAATTTTTTTTTTTTATTTAAAAATTTTTTTTTATTTTAAAATTCAAAATTAAAAAAAAACGTGTTATTGCCAGTTTAAGCGTGTAAATTCACTGTGAAAAAAAAAGTTAGTAACTCTTAGAATTGTGAAAGTTAGTGATGGTACCTCGCTCGTACGCCATAGTCCCTCGAAAAATGGCAAACAAGCATAGCTCCTCGTAATTGAAAGATAAAATGAATGTTTGTTTTGACATTTTAAGATCAATATTAAAAATAAAGATGGCGTACGTTAAAGTCGGGCGGGGACGACTTTGGGATATCCTGTACCACCATTGCAATGTCAATGTCCGATATATTGCTTACAAACTCCAAAAGATATTTCTTTGCCAAATAAACGAAATACGATTTTTGTTCAAAATACATTTTTTTTGACCGATTGGACCTATGGGAGCTATATGATATAGTCAACCGATTTTGATAAAATTTGGTTCAGTGTTGAAGATCTCTAAAAAACTTCCGAATGCCAAATTTGGTTACAATATCTTCACAAACAAACGAAACACTACAAATTTTGTACAAAAAGCGTTTTTTTGACCGATTGGTCCTATGGGAGCTATATGATATAGTCAACCGATTCTGATCAAATTTGGTACAGTGTTGAAGATCTCTAAAAAACTTCTGAATGCCAAATTTGGTTACAATACCTTCACAAACAAACGAAACACTACAAATTTTGTACAAAAAGCGTTTTTTTGACCGATTGGTCCCAAGGGAGCTATATGATATACCCCCGAATATAAAATAAACTTGCATCCCCTGACATAAAAACGCATCTTATCTGAAAATTTGGTTGCTCTAGCTCTTACCATCTCTGAGATCTAGGCGTTCATACAGACAGACAGACGGACAGACGGACACACGGACTTCTCTAGTCACCCCGATCATACTTTGGGTAACTTTGGGGGGTCTCCGACGTCTCCTTCTGTATGTTACATACATTTTCGGCTTGCATAAACTTAATATACCCTTTGTACCATACGGTACAGGGTATAAAAATGAATATCATGACCCCGTGTCCAGAGTTTTAAGGTGAAAAGTCACGACAATCGTTTTTTTTTTAACGAGTTGTCGATAAATGAATATTTACGTAGACTTTTCTTTGACAATCCCGTAAACGAATAAGGATATTTAATCATTTTTTTCAATTAAATAAAAAAAATGAAAGTTTAAATATAAGAAAATTAATTTTTTATCGATAACTGAATATTAAGGTAGACTTTTCTTCGACAAGCAATATCTCATAAACGAAAAGATATGTATTTGAATTAATTTTTCAATGAAATAAAAAAATTAAAAAAAAAAAAAAATAAATAAATAATCGGAATTTTAATATTGTTAATATCACATATGCAAAAAGTATCGAAATCAAAGAGATCGACTTAATTTTTTTTCACGGTGCTTAACAATTTTTTTTTTTTATTTAAAATAAATAAGAATGAACATATTTCATCAATAAACTACGTGACCATCCTGGGGGTGGGGGCGCGTCTGGCGAAGCGTCACGATCATATGGAAAATCTTCATAAAATTTCCCTTCACTGTGTCACAAGGGGGGTCTATTTTGACGAAAATCAGCGTCACGTAGTTTATGGAGGATCCCTTATTTGAAAAATTGTTTCTTATATTAGAGATACCACCACCTTCAGTAGTCGCCCTAGTAGGGGCTCTGTATAATAGTCAGAAATAATAATTCCCCGGAATAGAAATATTATAACTTAAAACTTCATACAAAAGTTGACTCTAAGATTTTATGACAGACTTTGAAACTAACAATTATTTTTAAGAGCGCGTCTCAGGATTGTCAAGCTCAAAGCATACAAAAATTCGTTTTTATTTTTAAAAAAAATTTATGCATGCTTAGAATTAGAACGTAAAATTTTCTACAAAATCGGTGTATCACATTATCCTCAAAGCCATAAAAAAAATATTAGAATTAAATAAGTTTGAAAAACTAAGATCTGAATATTCAAAAAAAATAAGCTTTAAAAAATTCAAAAACGTTGAATAATTTTTACAAAACAATTTCAGATGAGCTTGTTTACTTAATTCATATTTTTTAATGTGTGATTTTTCAGTAGTTTTATTATAAGTAGCATTATTCTTCCTCAGGGAAAAAAATTGTATATAGAAATATTGTTCAAAAACTACTGTTAACTTTGTAATTAGGTGTAACCAGCAATATAAAAAAAATTAAAAATTACTTGCTTAATACACATCAGTCCGTTTCTACAGGCTTAAGTAAAGTTTTCTGGCTTTTATCTAAAGCTTGTTTTGTTAACTTACTCATTAATGGCTGCCAATGAACGTTTTCTGCAAAAAAAAAAAAGAAGAAATAAAACATTTCAATTAGTCTAAGTAATTACGATTGGAAAATCTACAAAAGTGTACCCAACTCAAACCTCAAAACTATAGCAACTCTGTTTTTCTACTGCCCACTCCAGCAAACTTTATATGCAACTAGCAACAATCCCAAAAGCCAGCAACATCTGCAACAAATCAATTTGCAAGAACTTTTCTATTATTTTTCGAATACCTTGGAACTATTTTTATTGTTTGTGTTAGACAGTAAGAATTTGGTTTTTGGTTTTTGCCTGTTGTAGTTGTTGTACATATATAGTTTGGTTGTAAAGCGACTTCCTGCATAAGTATTTATATGGCAAAGACATGCTCAAACATTTTCATTTAAGTCAACAACAGCCACAGCTACAAAGGTGACTTTATCGATTAAATTTTCGATAAATTTTCAAAAGCATCGCACTAACTTAATAGACATAGATTTTTCTGCAGCAGTAAGTGTTGTAGGGGGTTTGCTCCTTGAACCATGGCTGTAAAGTGAAGTGCCTGGCCAGGCTCTTTAAATGTATGTGTGCGTGTGCCACTGATATCAAAGGACTTTAAATCAAAATTCAATTACGCTTTTATTGATGCTCTTAAACATTGAGCAGTCACGTCGTCATCAGCTGCATAGCAAGCAGCCTGGTCGATTGAATGCCCGACTGCCTCTTCTACCTGGTCACGATAGTGCAAACCAAAAACACCAAAAACAACTATGTCAAGTGTGTGCAGACCTGACATTGAGTACAGTTTTTAGAGTGCTTTTGTTTGCAAATGGCACTACCTGAACCCTGCTCTGTGCTCTGCGCTTGCTGCCACAGCAGCTAAAGTGTGAACATTGTATTGTCCCTGGTAAAAACATATTCTAAATTTGTTTGGTATGTAAACAAAATGGAAAGCAACATTTGCATATTAAAGCATGGCTAAAAGTACTCGATAAAAAAAATCACACTCATTTTATAAACTCAAAATTGCATTAAAAGGCACTCAAATTGCATTAACAAAACAAATTTATGCTGGGTTTACACTGTATCACGTTTGTATAGTATCATAATAATATTGCAGCATTAGTTGGTAGTGTAACTTTTTTTTGGAGTGTCTAGTTCCTGAGAATCCTCAGTTTGATTACTCTAGTTCTTTGGTCTTTCATACATATATAAACTAGTTTTGGCGCCAAATGCTAAATACTATCTTTTGGTGGACACTGTAACAATAAAAATTTGTTGGTCTCTTATTGAAACGTGACGTAGCTAGTTGTCGCTTGTTAAAAGCGTCGCATCTGTCCAAGATGTTGTCAAACCGGCTATTGCAAGTTGATTTCCCAATGGCGCAGAAACACGTAGCTTCCAATCTATACGAGCGGATAAACATGTTGCGCTATATGTCCTTACGAAACTTCATGAAAGCTTATAAGGACTCAGTATTTTCCACCAGTGACTAAGTAAATAGTATAGTATTAGTTTGACCAATGTAGTTGGCGAACGGAAATGAACGGACAAAGCTAAAATGAACGAACAAACATAAAATGAACCATGATTATTGACTCAATAGACGAACAAGGCTAAGGAAAATGGAAGAGATACCTACACAAGTATTATAGTAGTTTAAAAAGATCTAAAGGCCTGATCCATTAAACAAGAATTGTGTGACTATGTATAGTGTGTTAGTCATTTTTGCTAGTTCAAATGAACAATTTTTTCCCAGAACAGGTATATACTTGAGGTGGGATACTATCGATGGCAATATCGATAGTATCGACAGTTTCATTTTTCGGATACTATCGATGATTTTGTTCAATAGATCGATAGTATACTTTTGTATGTAAAAAAAACTTTTTTACAAATCAACGGACAAAAAATTGGCCGAACATGTCTGCAAGGAGTAGTTTTGAAATAGCAACGGAATATAAAATAAAAAATAATAAATGAAAAATAATTTTTTTGTATCGATAGGTTGTATGATAGGTTATCGTGGTCAGCGCCTATTGATGTAAATTAAATGCTATTGCGAGTTCAATGGTGAAATTGGAGATCATCTATAAAGTACGTGACGCTGATTTTCGTCAAAATACACCCTCAAATTTTTATGAAAATTCTTCGCATAAAAAACCAAAAATCAATGCCTTTCAGCCTTTCCGGATAGTATACAGCTTTGGCATCCGAAATTTCGAATTTCATAAAATTCGTGTTGCAAAAAACAGAAAAAAAATCCCTTAAAGTTATTTGACATTCCCCAGCTTTTGGAAAGTTAGTATAAACAATTAAAAAATGTAACTTAAAATTTTTCTACTTTCAGGGATCAGACTGTGTTGGATTACAAAACTTAGTCAACAAATGTTTAGGCCTCCTACCACTTCTACTGAAAGTGAGAGGATGGATGTTCAGTATAAGTGGCCTTATAGTTTTGGGCATAAGGACCCGACGTATTAGAATTTTCCCCGCTTGCCCTTTTTTGTGTGTCATATATCACTTTGTTCGATATTACTATCGATATTATCGATAGTTTCAACTATCGAATTCTAAACTATCGAGTGGTGGCACTATCGGTAAAATCCCACCTCTAGTATATACAAAAACGTATTTTAACTTTATTCATTTATTTTTTAATTTTATTTATATAATTATAAAGTATAAGTTAATTCTAAATTATAAAAGGTTTGTGGCCAGCCTTCTCTGGATGATTTTAACTTTGTTTTCTTTATAATTAAAATATGTACATTGAAAAAAATTTTTTCATAAAAATATGTGCCCATGAGTGGTAGGGTATGTAACAGGCAGAAGGAAGCCTGAAAGACCTTTATACCAAAATGTTTATCGTAACTTCGAATTGCGATTGAGCTTTGAACGTCTGTATGTCCGTTCATTTCTTTTTATCTGTCTGTTCATATAAACATTTAGATTCCATAGATCAAAGGGGCTAGACAATCTGCGCTTGCACGTTTTTCAGCTTTTCCATACACATAATACCAAAAATAATGCGCAAGGTGGCTAAAATAACGCAAAACTGCTTTTTTAGTAACTTTAGCGCCATCTACCGCCCAAAATATTAACTTGTGAAAATTTTTGTCTTAAAAGTTTTTTTGTATGACTGATAGAATTCCAGATAAATGGATTCAAACATTTGGGAGGCCAGAATAGTCCTGAAAATATTAAGTAAGAGAAAGTTTGCAATTGTTTCCGGTTAAAAAAAAAAACAACTTTACACACCCTAAGACACACGCTCATAACTATTTTAGGTTTGGAGAAGATCACATTAACAAGTTAGAAATTAATATATTTATTCGTTTTGTCGTCTTTACTCACTGACTTAATTTAATCTAATCTGAAACCCAGTAGAAAAACTTTTTAACGATTACACAAAAATTTTCTTATTTGCTCAATGACAAACAACACTGTGACATATAATTTTAGCAACTGGTTGTGACTCCAATGCAAACACCTCTTGCATGTGACAACCTTGGGCAAAAGCTATAGGCCACATTGAGAGCCAGTGTAAACCTAGCATTAGCTTGCAATGCATGACGTAGTAAATGTTATATACACATGATAGAAATTACAATTACGCTCTGCACATTGAGCGGCCATAGAGTCAAAGAGAGTTGGTTGCGTGAAAGGGGAGCGCTGTGGTGTCTGTCAGAGGGCACAGCCAGCACTTACAACAATTTAAAAATAGACTCAGTCTTTGCAAATTTTCACATTAATTAAATTTTAGACGCTCGCTCAGATGGCACATCAACAACAACAAAACAACCATAACAACAACTGCAACAACAAAAACGCAGACAGAGGCAGCAACGCCAACAGCGACGTCGACGTCAACAACCGCAACGTTGACATATTGAAGGAAAACGACAGATTTAGTACAAAATTGCATATATAGAAAACATTTTAGATATTTATATATATACTATATGGCAGGGTTGGAGAGCCAATGAGATTTCTGTTAAGGGAAATCCGTACAACCACAAATTGGACTAGTTAACCCGCTTAAAATTAAATTATCTTACGGAGTTGCACACTTTTTGCTTTTACTACACAAAGTATTAGGTTATGTATAGAAATTGAGCCAAATAAAAATTAGCCATAATTAGAAAGCTTTTTCATTAAAAAAGTTTGAAACGCGTAAAAAAAACCTTTTTCACATTTTATTATCTTTAAAAAAATCAAACAATTTGGATGATTAAAATCTGTTAGATTTGTTATTATTATTATTTTTTTTTTTTACTTATTCTCAAAACATTACAAAATATCAATTGCAATTGTGTCACTAATATAGCAAATTAAATAAAATTTTTATTTGTTTTTACATTAACATATAAACAGAATAGGCATATTAATAATATAATATAATCGAAAGGTGGAAAAATAGCTATGAACGAAAATGAAAATAGCAATAATCCTTGCCTTAAGCCATTATGATGATATAACAAAAAATTTGATTAAAAACCAATATTTAAAAATACTTCTGTCTAAAAAACAAATTATGTCAAATGATTTATAGTTTTATTCAATCTTTTAGTACATATGTGTAAAGCCAACTTTGTGTTTAGTTCTAAGAAAAAAAAAAATTATTTTTTTAGTAACAAATAAATGGAAAATGTAATTAAGTGGTTCTTAGAAAAAAATTTATTAACACATACATAACTAAGAATAACCAACGAATTGAAAGTTAAGAACAGACGTTACAGCATTATTCCGTAAAATCAATAGCTGAAGCCAATTTTAATTCATTTCACTCATGGTAAAACAAAAATTCAAAATTGGCTTTCTTTAAAATATAAATTAACAAAAATATTTTTGCACAATCGTTGATATATTATTTACCACTAATAAAGTGTTGGTACCTACATTAGACGATAAGATAAAATCTTTCAACGCTGAAAAAAAAATAAATAAAAAAAAACTTGTTACATAATGTTTGAAAAATTTTTAGCACAAACTCATCTGGGGGTATAGCTCAGTGGTAGAGCATTCGACTGCAGATCGAGAGGTCCCCGGTTCAAATCCGGATGCCCCCTATGAAAATATTTTTATATTTTATTTATTTGCATTTTATGTTTTTTAATAAGTAAAAAGCAAAAAATAAATACAATAAAATCTTAACATGTATTTCATATTAGTAATTTAGTAAGTTTTATGTACTGGGTAACAATTTAATAAACCCGTTTTGCGTCCTAGGAGTATTAAACGAGTGGAACACAGCATTTTGAGAGACTTTTTCTAACGGCTTCGATTTTAGCAAATTTTGAAAAATTAAAAAACAATGAAAATTTTTTTTTAAAGTTTAGAAATAACTTTAGTTTGTGCTTACGGTTTCGATTTTTCCTCAATATAAAATAAGTAAATAATAAAATAAGTGTCCACTTTTTCAACACAAATAATGTAATAGTTTTGTAAAATATTATTAAATAAATAATATTTAAAATAAAAATTGAATGAAATATTATAAAAAAACCAAATAAAAAATAATTTAATTTTCATTTAATATTTTATGAGAAATATTTATTTACTTATTAGAAAATTCAAAAACAAAAAAGTAACCAAAAAAAAAAAAATTTGCAAAATATTAATTTAAAGCGGAATAGTAAAATATATAGATATTACTTAAAAATAATAAACTAATAATAATAAACTAAAAATAACAAAATAATCAAATGAAATTATTTACAAAATTAATAATTAAACAAAGAAATTGTATACAAAACAATCAAATATACAATATATCGAATTTTTTGACAGAAAGTCGAATCTGAAACTTGAGCCGCTTTAAAAGTTTTGAGTCCATAACTCTACCTGCTCTTACGCATACATATATAGAATTTCAGTCTAAGCTTCGTAAAATAAATTCGTTGCAATAAATTAACAAATCAAGATTTTCATGATTTAAAAAATTGTAAATTTCTTAAAACTAAATAAAGAAGATCTTTAAACTACGGAAATTTTTGGAAAATATTTGGATAAAGGCCTATACGCAGAATAAAAAATTTCGTACGGATAGACAAAATTCTTATAAAAAAAATGTGGTACAGTCGAGGCGGTGCCCGACAGTGGAATACCCTGTACCTTTTGTCTCGAAAAAATGTTTCCTGCATATTCCTACTAAGAACTTTCCAATTGGATTTTTTTTTTTTTTGGTAAAATTCGATATTTATACCTATAAGTTCCCTAAATTTTTACCGATTTTGATGAAACTCGAATGTTACGTCAAAAAAGTTATTTAAAGTATACGGGGTAAGTTTCAAGTTTGTATGTTGAGAGGTGTGGGTAGAAAAAACGGTAAATCGATTGCGTGGGGTGGGGCGACCGCATCGGTAAAATTTGGATGTGGATTTGTTCATTAGAGCTTACCAAAAATTGTGATTCTAGGTCACTTGTAACCATAATTACGAGGAGTCAAATATTGACGCAGTTTATAGGCAAGGGTGGTGAAATTTGTACATTTTTGACTATAACTTTTGCTGTATTTGTCCGATTTTGTTAATTTTTTACACACAGATGCATGTAACCACAACGCATCGCTCTATTTAATTTCAGATGAAAATATTAAACGGTGTGGCTAAAAACCGCGAAACTCTACTGCGGGGGAACGGGGGAAGATATTGACATGATTCAACAAACTTCATCTTTCCAGGAAATATGCGCACCTGGTAAAGTTTCGTGTCTCTAGCTCTTATAATCTCGGAGATCTAGGCGTTCATACGGACGGACGGACAGACATGGCTCAATCGCTACCCGAGGTTATGATAAGCATTTTGGTATAAAGGACTTGGGGTCTGCCACGCCTCCTTCTGTCCGTTACATACATTGCACAAATCTAGTATACCCTTTGTACCTATAGGTGGGTATAAAAATACCAAATAGTGGGATCATTTTAAAAATGAAGTTATAATAGTGGGATTTTTTTATATGAAGTTTTGTCATGAAATTTTTGCATGCTGCGTATGGGCCTTAAGACTTACACAGGTACAGTGTAACGATAACGACAGACTGCATTGTTATATCAGAAAGAAAATCCAGAACAGGCATAAAAGTTTTCATTAGAAAAGGTTCCGAGCCGAATCTCTAAACTGTTCATTTACCATCTCCAAAAGATCTCTGTGTTTTTTTTTTTTGCAACCCTGTGAAAATAGTGAACAGCCGGATCAGTCGATGCACTTTCAGTTGCCATGGGATCTCGACGTCGGGCAAGTACTCAAGTGTGCCAAAATCGTTGACGTTGCCATTCCTCACCGGCGTTTCTCTATTTATAGCACTATTTTGTTTTCGATTTTTGGTATCTTCTGATATGTTTTGTGTGTTTTTGCTTTTACAATACACTAGGCAAAGTTTAAATAGCTATAATTAATTTTGATTTCTCAAATATTGTGTATTAAATTTAGAAAGGCCATAAAATAAAATGCAAAGATTTTCTACATAACTTATATAAAATGTTTTAGATATTTAGCTATGTTTGTCACTCAATAAAAATTGCAAGCACTTAAACGTCAACCTTTCGACATGCAATTAAAATATATTTATGAGCATATGATATGGTACATATTCCTTTATGACAAGGCTTGTCAAACTTTTCATAAACTTCGTCAAGCAATTGGGAATGCTGGCAGCCATCAAATTAAAATGTGAAACTGTGCGTCAAATGCTTAACACTTGGTTCTAATCAAATTCCAAACTCACGACATATACACCCCTATCCCAAACTGTAAGATAAATAAATCTGCTTAATGTGTATATGTAGAAAGTTTTAAAGTGTGTAATCTACAAGGGATTTGCTACAGGGACTCGCGCTTATGTGTGTTTCATGGTTCTTGGTCGTAGCTCATTAAGAGATGATGTACTTTGGCTTTGGCAAAAAAAGGGCAGCTTTTTCACAAAATCGGTATTCACGCTTTGTGTTGACTTGAGGAGTTGAAAAGTTGAGGACTTTTACAAAAACAAAATGTACGGTAAAATACAACCCTCAACTCAACTTTTCCTCAAACCAGACAGTAGTCTACTTTTTCGCTGTTGACTTGTTAAAAAAGTGTTGCATAATACGGTGATTTCGGCATTTTCAGCACTGCTACATTTGTCCAAAGCCACTTTAGCAACAGCTTCAATCAAAATAAACTTTACGCTAAGTCTCGGCATTTTTAAATCAAAATTTTAAATTTTCATGATTATTTGCAGCTATTTCAAATGTAAACAAACACAGGAGAGAAGAAGCACAAACTCAAATTTGGTTTTTCTAGTTCGAGTTTTTTAATTTTAATGAAATATGTATCAATTTACAAATGTAAACAAACACAGGAAAGAAGAAGAAAAGTCAACAAGTCAACTCACAAAGTCAACATGAGGGATTCACGCTTTGGCCTGTTGACTTTTTCAACAAATTTTCAACTCCTCAAGCCAACACAAAGCGTGAATACCTCAAATATGTATAGCTAAAGAAAATTTTATTTAAATATTAAGTCATCGATAGCTCATTAAATAATCGGAATTTTAAAAATTGAAAACCGTTTCAAGTGAACTAGACAGCCTGCCCATTCCTGAGCCAGAACCAATTCCGTAGCCCTGGTGATTATATGTACTCGCATTGCGTTTGAGGTCAGCCAAATTTTGATTAACTTTAAATAAGGACACAAAAACCGGAGCTTGTCTTATTTCTAGAATGTCTAGTGGTTCACCTCAATCTTATTATCGTTCATTAATTATTAAGACAAACGCATTACGTAACATTGATGTGAAATTCTAATGAGCACGCAAAAGCCAAATTGTTGGCAAGATGCTCTTTTCGCTTTTCCTTGTGGGAAAGCCAGTGACTGCGTTTGGAAATGTGGAAAACCAAATAAATTGCCAATTTCGTTGCGGTTTTCAACAGCAATAATAAATCTTGGCAAAACTACCAAGAAACGCACGCCACAGTCGTTGGTACTGCGGTAGAAGAAGTTGCAGGCAGCAAAGGGCACCCAGACTAAGTACGGAAAATATAGCATATTTTTTGGTGCACTTGTAAGTCATGTGATTGACGTGGCCATGGGGAAATGTAGCGAATATGTTTAATATTAAAAAATATACATATATGTCTTTTAGCAAAACTCCACTTAAGGATTCAAACTAAATCAAATTTTATAAAAAAAAACGTAAGTTTTGTATATCTTGATTTAAGTTTGCTTTTATGACTTTTATTTTCTTTAATTTTTATATCCTACCAGGGTACATTAACTTTGTTAAGCTGTTTGTAACGCATATAAAAAGATGTAAATAATCGGCCGTGTTCCGGAAAATAAATAAATTTTGTTCGTTTGAGTTTTTGCGTGCTTCCAAATCCGAATTTTTTGCTGTCGCTATCTATTCATATGTCCCTTACTCTTGGTTAACACAGCTCTATACCTTCCTACAGCTATTCTCATTACAATGGAAATTTTTATATTCAAGACTTGCACCATGGTTGAGTATGTGAACTCAAAATCGTTTTGAGTTGTGTATGCAATTTTTTAGGTTAAATCATAAAATAAAATAATTAAAAATAAATATCTATCTAAACTGAATCTATGAATATCAAAGAATATTTATAAGATTATTTCAGTTTAAAATGCGTATATATTTGAACCTATTTTGCCAGTTCGTATTAACTCCTCTTGCAACAAAGAAGTCGGTTTCATGGATCTGATTAATCGACTTAATAACGAAGTTTCTTCAATTTTTTATTTATTTATTTATTTAACATTGTAACTTAGAAAGTTCCTTCAATTATTTTGATGCTATTCATTGTATCCTTAGAAATTAGAGAGCGTTTTAGCTTAATATCTGTCCAATCCGTGGATAAATTCGCATTTGTCGGAATTTCAAGATACTCCCGCAATTACACTTATTTACATGAAAAATGAACCTTCGTTAAAAGTGTTTTTTGAGTAAATTTTGGGTCGAGAAACACGAAAATTACATTCTTTTTTTTTCTTAAAAACCATTTTCGAGAATTTTTCAAAAAACGTGGGCACTTTTTTCAGATATTCGTCAATATCTCGTGAACAAAATTTTATATCAACACGAAAGATTAGACCGAAAGGTATTGATGTGCTCTTTACAGTGATATACGATATGTCCAGATTCAGTAAAAATTATTGAAGTTACAAGCAACCAAAGTCGAAAAAAGTGTAATTTTCGACCATTTTTCAAAATTACCAATTTTCAGTTTTTTAAAAATTATGTTAAGCTGAAAGAGAATTCTTTTGCGACCATTTCGAGCATAAGATCTTCGAAACGTAAAAGACGTTTTTCGAAAAAATCTCGAAAACGTTTCTTAAGAAAAAAGTGAATATAATTTTCGTGTTTCTTGACCCAAAATTACCCTAAAAAACACTTGACCCCTAAATTTGTAACATAGTGTTATAGGAGTTTCCTAGTTACTATTTTTACAGTGAATTCACGCGGATAAGATTTTATGAACTTATTTTTGAGTCACTTTTTTTGATCTTGAAATCTAAAAAAAAGTTAAAAAATATAACTTTTTTGAAGTTAAAAAAATTAATTTTTTTTAGATTATGTTCAATATTTTTTTTAAAATCCAATAATTGAAAAAATTTGGGATTTTATTTATTATTTACTTTTTTTCACAATTTTTTTATTTATTATTATTATAAAAAAAATATTTTGTTTTAAATTCACATTTTAATTTTTTAAGTAATTTTTTTTAAATTATTATTATTATATTTTAATACAAATTTTGTTCGTATATTTTTTAACCATTTGATTTTTAAATAATTACAATAATAAATCGATCAATTTTCTTTTTTTAATTAAAAAAAATATATTTAAATATCTGTATTCGTTGACGAGATATGTCTAGTCAACCATAGTTATCGATAACTCGATATACAACCAAAACATTGGTAATAAGAAAACAACAAACAGTGTGACCATATGTGACTGAGGCATATTTACCAAGTTTTTAATTCCACACCTATATGTTAAAGAAAATTAATTAAAAATAAATATATCTAGGTGCACTTATATGATAATTTGAAATGGTAATATAGACAGTTCGGATCTGCGCTTTTGGAAAATTTAATTATAACTTATACTAAGTCCTCTCTAAGTGTAGCCAGACAAACTTGCTCAGCTTTAATCTATTACCATTTTATAAAAACCATTATAAAAAATATTTTTAAAATCACAAAAAGAAAATATTTATTTTCGTAAAAATTAAATGCAAATTGCTTACTTTCTTTGAGTGCATAGTTTAGGGTATAAATAAGTAAATATATATTTGTTTTACCGTAAACTTCAGTTTTCATTTTCCAGCATTTTGCTTGGCAAAAAAAAACTCTCCAGAGATGGTCTCATGGTCTCAGCGACTGTCAAACAACGCAACAAAACGAGAAGAGAAATCAACAGAGTGTGCAAGTTGCAAATCCAAAAAAAAAGGACATGAAAAAAAGGAAAAATGGAAAAAAGGAAAAGATTTTCCACGACCCGCAAAAAATCTATGAAAGACTTTGCAATGCAATTTTTTCAGGCTTTCTTGCCAAGAAGAGTAAAGAACGAAGAGCAGCATAAAATTGGCCAATTTACATACGATTGTGTAGGAGTTTTGCCTTTGTACTTATAGCATAGAGTAAAAAGGTATATTAACTTTGTCGGAATGTACGAGACAGAATGCATGTAAAGATGAAAGCAGTTCCAAAGGTACCGTGGGATCTATTATATCCTAATACGTTTGTGGAGAACTGTCTGGTCAAATTGAAAGCCTGCCGAATGCAGAAACGAAACAGAAGATACAAAAACAAAACTATCTAGAGCTTTTATGTAACCACCATGTCCCCAGCAATATAGTATAGGTACATATAGTTTTAATTTAATTTTAACTTCAAACTTCTTAGCAATTTATTGGGGCTTTGAATTTTTTCGCCTTTACCGCATCATTAGTTGAACCCCCAACATCCCTCCCCGGGCTACGCCCATAGTCAAGTAACGTGTATTTTGAGTTCTGTCACGTCAGACTTTTCTCCACAAATTGCATGGATTGATCTTCAATGCAGGTGGGACTTAGTAGACAGTGTGTGCTGGGGCAGCTCCAAATGCAAAGTGGCATAGCTGCAGCTGCATTGAAAGTTTTTCGTAAAAAATATGTTTAAACGGCGCCGTCTGCACTCTAGTGGCATTAAAAAACCCTGTAAGACAATGGAAAGATATTCAAGCGACAGCTACAACAATCCTTTTAAAACTTTTACAAAAGAAGTTTGGGCATGTGGGACCTGTAAAAGGCTTTAATAAGCTTTCTATTTTCAAGGCTTTGAAGCTGCTTTCATATGTTTACATTTTGCGGTTTTGTTGCATCCAAATTGCGTATACGCAATGTGTGTTTGTTCAGTGTGGCGTATACGCAATGTCCGTGCTTTGCATTTGTGTTAATGTTAACTGTAATGATGTGGCTAACATCTGATAGATACATGTGTAGTTAGCTTCCTTCGAGTGCTTTAATACGGTTGTTACAAGCTAATGCATATAATCTTTGGTTTGTGGCACAACAATCAATTTAGTTCGGCTTTTGTAAGTTTGTATAGAAATTGGTTGGCTTAGCTAAGGAGCCTAGCTTCCATGGCATACTTTTCAGCTATAGATTCCAATTTTTTGCATGGATGGCTGCAACTCAAAGCTTGAACTATAAAGATAAGCTCGTTTTCTGTCCACATCTTAAATAAAACCAAATTGTATTGTTTGCAGGTTTCCTGTGAAGGTATAAAAACATAAGATAACAAAGTGCAAGAGCTACGAGTAAACTTCACTTTTTTTGCTGTCGATATTCTCATATTTCCCGCATTCTTTGTTAGCACAACTCTGAAGACGTCAACTACTTCATATGGTTTAAATTTTTGTTAGATTCAAATATTTCTACTACTTTATTATTCTGTCTTTTCAATAAATTGACACAATAATATTAGCTTGAGCTACAATATTTAGCTATTTTTATTCCAAGAAAAAAAAATTTTTTACTATCAATAAATATCTTACTGGGCATAAATGGAATCTAAGAACACCTGTATTAAAGAAAATTCAAATAATTATTATGCCAATTCAATTTGATTCTACTTGCAATTCAAACATTCGGTGTCGAATCACATAAAAAATTCGTTTAAGTGAAATTGAATATTTTATTCCTTTTCCATAAACAAAAAAAAATAAATTTTTTTTTTATGGTGGAAAAATTTTGTGAATAAGTTCATTAATTTGAGACTTTTTCTAAATCTGTCAGATATTCACGGTAGATCTTGGAAGTCTATTATTATGGGAATGTGAAATATTTATGAAAACATGAGTTTGTGACCCTCGAAAAAAAAAAAATTTTTTTTGTATATTATATATGTACTTCCATTTATTTTTTGTTTCATAGCATTTTCAAATATTTTTTTTAGAATTCAAGCTACTTTTAACCAAGTATATGAATGGATTTCAAAAATATTTAATTGTCTGGCATGCTCGATGGTCACATAAATCATGTTTTCATAAGTATTTCAAATTCCCATAAAAATAGACTTCCAAGATCTACCGTTAATACCTGACAGATTTAGAAAAAATCTCAAATAAATGAACTTATTCACAAAATTTTTCCAGCATACTCATACCGTATTTGCATAGAGAATAAATTTTACTGTACAAAATTTTAAGGCTAACTTTTTCGATAAATAATCGATTTCTTAGCTCTAGTTATGCACAATTTGTATCTTTCCCTTCTTCTGATTTAAAAAATACCATAAATGAAATTACTCCGACCCCATTCCGAAATCATGGTACATTGTAATTTACGTGACTTACCCAAAAAAATATTTAATTTTATTTGAACAATTAATAAATATTATATCCAGTCTAACCAAGGCATAATTATTGTTAATAACAGCTAAAATTTAAAAACCAAGCTCATAACATACCAAAAAATAAAAACAATTTTTTTTTTTAATTTGTACAATTTTTTATGAAAAAGCTGAAATATTATAGAAGCTATTTTAGTAAGCATTGGTTAATACCGATGCACTAATTATTTAAAACATTGTTGCAAATCTTTAGATGGATTGTGGAAGCAATAGAAGCAAATAGATTGAAGGCTTTCGAGAATCCACAAAAAATTTTTTTTTTTTTTTTATTTGAACAAGAAATTCCACATAAAATGTCAACATTGTTTTGTTTATTAGGCATACATGAGTCTATATATCAAAGTTTGTGGCTTACAATTAACTTACAAATTAGGAAATTTGCAAAAAATTAAAATTTTTTTTAGTTTTTCGGACGAGTTTTTCTGAAATTTGAGTCTTTTGTTGTTTACGGAACCCGAATCCGAGCTCCCAAAACCCCAACACCTTAGGCACTGGAATAATCTCAAAAAAACACAATTAAATATTTTTTTTCGATTTATGATTTAAAACGATGTTTTTATATGTTTTTGAAGTCGCTGAATCAAAATCCGACGCTTAAAAAACTCTAAAACGTCAGAGTTCTGAGATATTTTCGAATTCAAATTCAACGTCCCTAGAAACATGTAGAAACATCGTTTAAAGCCACAAATCAATAAAAAATATTCGGGAGATTTTGAAGATTACCTCAGACCCCTTGGGTATTGGAATTTTTTCAAATTCGGACACGCGGCGTAAAATCCATATGGGTAGCCCTGTCACTTTTAAAGTTCATGCCACTTATTTTTGTGCGCCTGTGTAATCAATAAACCAAGAAGGTCGTAGAGCGACTCACAAAAAATATAAATTATTATAAATATCAATTTGAACAAAATTATATCTCCTTAAATTTATTTAAAAAACTCTTGGAAAATGTTAAGAACTTTATTTTTTATAGCTTTTTATAAGGTCAAATTTTTAACTCAAAATATGCTGACATTATTGGCAAACTTAATTACATTTTTCAACTAATCAGACAAAGAATTTTTGCCTCATTAAAAACTGCAACCAACTAAGTTCAAACTTTGGAATAAATAAAACTGATTCTCAAGCAATTTTCCAACTATTTCTATCTTTTTTAACTGCAAACTACCAACTTTTTGTACATGCTTGCAGTTTGAGTTGTATATACAAACTGTTTTATTTAAAATTTTTAACATCAAGTATTAACTCAACTGTAAAATACATGAAAAACTTGCTCATCACGTGTGTAATTAATATGTTGCATAGCTAACAATAAATTCAAAGCTCTATAACTAACGACATGTTGTACAAAATACAAATCAAAGTACAGAAAGTATTTCCACAAATCAACAATAATCAACTAAACAGGACTACAGGGCCAATAGACACTGCACATATCCCTGCACAAACAAAAACATTGCAAACATTTAACAATTTTGCAGTAACAATATTCAATTTCCGACTGTCTAATAAGTTTTTGGCCAACACACACACAGTAGCAGAGATATACCAAGAGATCTCTATCTGTCTAGCTAACTGTTGGTATAGACGACAAAGTTTCATTACTCAAACCCTCTAAGCCAGAGCTGGCAAGGAACGACGCACATTTTCCTTTAATTTCCTCTACGAATTTTAGTTCCCTGCCAAACGAATTTTTTTACCATCCTCTAAGCAATAGTCAGGCTTAAAGCTGCTTGACAACTTTAATGAACACAAACTGCACTAAGATTGAAAAAGCAAACTTATAGAGTAAAAAAAGCTGAATGGTTACTCTAACTAAGGCTATATACTATACCTTTACATAAAATGCACTACGTGTAAAAAAACTTTAAACAGTATACGTCACAGTCATTTGGGACTCAATACAAACAAGCTCACATATTCATATGCCCAAACTCAATGGGCTCTATGAATAGTTGGCGTGTGCCTCTGTGTGTGTAGAGCAAAGTAAATAAACCGCCTGTTTGGCTTCTATATATGTATAAATACATTCATATATATGTATGTATACATAGTATATAGTTTACACCCTAGCGACGGCAATGCAAATAGGCGCTTGAGCCTAAAGGGTCGTCCGACGCCATCGTCAGCAACGTCATCGCTGTAGTCGCCGCCATTACGCTGAATAACATGACAGACGATGTTAAAACAAGAAAGATTAAAAAGGAAGAGGCATAAAGAATTTTGAATACACTATCTAAACTTAAGATATATACGTTATGGGTTATATATATAATATAGCTGATCTCTAAGAACATAAAAGCTTAAGACACCAAATTTTAGCAAAACCTCACTTAGTAGTATTGGTAAATGTTCGAAAAAATTAAAAATGATTATTACCGTTTTTTGACAGCTTTAGTACAAAGTTTGTTATTAAATTCAGCTATGTCACGAACTTTTAGTCGAAGCTCAACCAACACCATTTTGTAAATTTTTTTTTCAGCATTTCTGAAGTGGTAAACAATTTTTTCCATGTTGGCAAATTCCCCAAGAGCTTGCTCCAGTAGTAGCGGCCAAAAAGAACATACACAATGCAATAACACCAAACTTTGAACTTAAGCTTTCAAAATATGGTGCTTCCCCATTTTAATTTTTTTTGGAGTATTTACCAACACTAGTTAAGTCTGCTAATTCTGGGATGGCCGTCGCCATATACCATTTAACTAAGAACAATATGCTGCAAAAACTTATTACGGATATGGAAAATATAATAATAATGTAGCAATTTAAGACCGCCTTAACAATTAGGAGGTCACGCAATGACCAACTCATGTCTCTCTGAAAAAGACAGCATATAGTAGCCTCAATTTTTGCGATGGCTTTTTGCAAGATTGGTTCAATTTCGATCAAACTTCTTATGTCAAGACTAATATGAAATACATAAAAACCAGAGCTCGTAAATAACGGTCGACCGTTTTTTTCTTTGCGGTCTACTCGCAACCACAACCGAAAAAACCATGCACGTTGGCTCTCTCTCTGAGCATAACACTTCGCTTCGCTTTATTTCGGTTTTCAGCTGAGTGTTAACAGTTGAGCAGTTCTTGTTACGCTCTTTCAATAACATCTTATTGAGAGCGAACTGATTGAGCGCTCGCACATTAGCATCAGCAGACCAACCGAAAAAATAAATGTCAGCGCAAACGGTCTTTTACGTTTTAATTTGCTTTGTTGAGAATGCTGCACTTTTTGTGTCGGCCCATTTATCTCGAATTGTATAAGTCGTACAAAAAAACGTTCAAGGCAAAAAATTATGAAAATTGAATTTCGAGTTTTATTTGTATTGGAAGGTATACCCAGAAGTTCATATTTTCAGCAGTAGATGGCGCCAAATTTAAAACAACGCAGTTTTTCGTATTTTTACCCACCCCCTTGCCATTTTTCGCTTTTGGTGTGTATCAAAATATTGTAGATCTCAAAAAAGTACACAAGACTAGTTTTTAAATCGTGTAAGTATCTCTAGTAGTTTCCAAGTTATAACGCTTTAAAGTCTGCCCGTGCCTTGAAAAACATATGTTACTAACAAGCCCAAACAGACGCCTCACTCACATACACGCATACAAACGCAAAAGACCTTTATTTTTTCTCTCGCGACCAAACGGTTGGCGAATAACCAGAGCAAAAGTAAAACAAAATATCGGTTATTCGTTGAGCGCAGACAGATTTATTAAAAGAGCAATGTGAACGGTTGCTCTCTGAGACATTGCTCAAAAACTCAGTAAATAAGAGTTATTTTTGGACAACGCAAAACGGTCGACCTTTTTGACGAGCTCTGCTCATAAGTAATAAAAAAAAATTGAACCACGCTAAAAGAGATACATTCTATGGAAAAAGAAACCATTGTGTGATATACGTTCGGGTCTTTGAGTAAAAAGAACTGGTAGCTGTGGGACCCAAAACCCAACTGCCAGAAACTCTGGGCATATACATTTGTACTATAGGCCCAGTTGTGAAAATCCACCTATGCAAGAAAAATAAAAACAGAGATATCGCTATACAGTCAAGGCACGATAAAGGAATTGAGTCTGCCTTAGATGGATCTCGGGACGCGTGAACATTGCCGCGAACTAAGCAGCTGATGAACTGGTGAGAAACGGTGCTGTGAAACCACATATAAAGCCATAAAATATCGGTATACGATATCACCCGTGTTTATTTAGGACATAAAAACCATGTAGAAAGAAAGACGAAAGTCTTTAGTTTTCTCAAGTACTCAGATTTAAAGTTGACAAATTTGCATCACTGTTGGCCACGCCTCAACGACAAATTTGGCAAAGCGATAAATATAAGTTGGCAGCCTGGCTGAAAATGGAACCAGACTGTTGAATTCTATAAGTCTACGTAGATTGGTAAAAAATAAATAGCATGAATCTTTTTTAACAAATTTTTGTAATAAACCTAAGGCCAAATCAAATGACATTCCTTTTTATTTATAATAACTTTTAATTTTTTGTCAATTTTTGTAATGAATAAAAATATTGAAGTGAAAATTTAATAAACATTAAATATGTGTATACGTAATTTGTAAAATACAAATAAATAAAAAATAAAAGAAATAATTCGCAAAAAGATATTTCAAAGAAAAATTATATTTTATTATTCGGCCGTGCTCTGGAAAACGCATACGAACATTTTATTCGGATTCGTTTTGAAAACGAATGTTTGGTGCTCTCAATTCCACCAAAACGAATTTTTCATGTGGTTTGAAACCGAATGTTAGGTTTAATAATCACTTATTTTATACTGAAATAATTTTTAAATATTCTTTTATGTTCTAAGAGTCTATTTATGCCAACTTCAAGTTGAATATTTATTGAGAATTATTTTTAATTATTTTTTTTCTGACTCAACCCAAAAATTAGCATGCACAGCCAAAACGATTTTTTTTTTGTGTTCGTATATGTGACCATATCATACACGAACACATGACGGTAGGTGCGACAGGGTTCCCGCGTTACACAAAGAAAATTTCCCTTCTAATAAAAATAGCTAAGTCGTGTTTAATTTCAACAAATATTGTTTGCTAAAGTAATATTTTTGTGTAATTTTATTCAAAAGATAGAATAATAAAGAACTAGCAATATTTTAATAAAAATAAAATGTGAAGAACATATAGTAATAAATAGGTGCAGAGCTGCGGCAATCCTGTCAGCTGTTTTGTATCAATCAAAAATAATTTCGCGCCAACACAACATGAGAACTTATCGGAAAAATATGGCAAATATACGAATTTATCGAAAATAAAAACTGAAATATCGACAAAAGAATTCGCTTTCAGGAGCACGCAAAAACGAATCCGAATAAAATTGTTCGGTTGGGATTTTTCGTTTTCCGGAGCACGGCTGATTACATATTATTGCGGTTAATTTGCGAAGACTTCGTCAGCTTCCCAAATTATCCGCGAGAGGGAGCAAGAAAAATATGGGAACCACGCAAAATATGGGAGCAGCCACTCTTTGGATGGACAGAAAACACCTTATTATATATAAAAACGGAAATTATCGGCAAAAAAATTCGTTTTCTGGAGCACGCAAAAACGCATAAAATTGTTCGGTTTGGTTTTTTCGTTTTTCGGAGCACGGCTGATTATATAATTATTATATTATATAGAGAAAAAGTAGCACAAACAGCTGCACATAGTTAATAGACCCTATTGCAAGGCTACAAATAAGTACAAAGAGTTCATTAATATTGCAAGGTAGGCTGGCTGATGACGCTGTTGACGAGTAGCACGAGGACGAATACTGGCTATAACGCCGTTGACGCTTTACTGCTTACCACCACGACAACATTTTGACTTGGCTTACAATTATTTTGTAATTTGTCATACATATGCAAAAGTATATACATATATACTATAATATGAACCAAGTATATAGATACATATGTATTGTAGCATATACATACATACTTACGTATGCACTTGCTGCGCGCCTTTGTCAAAAAAAAAAAATGCATATGAATTTCAAGAGTAGGCAACCAAGTTCCAAGTCTCATAGCACTTGGTGGACTCAAGTAGCGCTCTTGCGTCTTGTGCATCATTGCAGCTCGTCCTAGTAAAATGAGAAAATAAGGATTTTCCTCGCTTACTTGGCTGGTTGGTCGGTTGTGTACGGCATAATTGTTTGTATTTTACGCTTAACATGAAAGCTAAGCAAATCTTTTGTTACACTGTCTGCCTGTCTGCCACCGTAGTATCCCTTTGCCCAACCCATCCCCAAGGCCCAGAGCTTTTGTTGGCCTTACGCTTTGTATGCATATTCTAAACATGGGCTATGCCGATGCCGCGACTATGACTACGGCTACCTCAACCTACTTTGGCCAACAACATAGTCAACATTAAGACTTTAATAGTGCCAGCCTCTTTTCCGCTTTTCCATACCAAAGAGATGCCATGGCCTCCTATGTATGTAGTATGTAGTCAACAACAGTCAACATTCAGACAGTCAGTCAGTCAGTCAGTCAGCAAGCTCGGGGTATGTTTTGTTTTTCACCATGTTTACCTAAGCAAAAAAATTGAAATATGCCCGCTTGTTGTCGTCATCAGCATAGTCGACATATCTGCTCTTCTTCTTCCTTTATTTTTATGATTTTTACACGGAGAGAAATTTATTATTCAAGAATATGATTGTGCTAGAGTCATATAATTTAAGTCATATAAGTTGAAACATATAATATCCTGTTAGTTATGACAACGTCGTGTTTATTTTTATTTTAAATTTTTCCTATATAATATAAAATTGTGATACAGTCGAGGCGGTGCCCGACAATGTGATACCCTCCCAGTACCCTTTTTGTCGAAAAAAAATCTACTCCTGCATATTCATACGCGAAATGTATTTTGCTATCAAAATAACTTTCATAAATATTTGTTATTACTGCTGGCGCCATCTATCGCAATTTGCGCAGCAATGTTTGCTTATAAAGCTGCATACCAAAAAGCAAACATAACATTATTAAAGATTTCGCTATCGTTTTTTATATGAATTTTTGCTTTTTATCAAAGCTTTTTGCTCACAGATGGCTTCTACATTATACAGCAGCTTTTAAATAGTGCTTCGCCAAAAAGATGGAAATAAAAATTTTTGACAATTTTGAGAAGTAATTTGTTTAGCTTTGGAACAATGACTTTAAAATAAAAATATTGTATGTAATACAATTTTTAAATGATACCCTAAAAATTAATGTGACCATACAAAACAATTTTAACCCAAAACTGTTGAAAAACAAATTTTTTGCACCTTTCCAATAAGTATTATAACATAAAATTTTTATAAAAAAGAAACAATGCAACAAAATATTATAAAACCAATGAATTTTTCTATAAAAAAAATATTTCAAGCAACTGAACATATTTTATGAAATTTATTGTTGTTTAAGTAAAGCTTTGTTCGTATCATGAGCTTGAGGTCCGACCAAACGTTTCTTAAACATAAATCTAAACAACCCTAAGTTTGGCAGCCCTCCTGATAAAATCCAACTCACTTATCCCATTAAAAATAAATTCAATTGAAAACTGGGCTGCAAAACCCAAACCGATTAGAATCCCTCTTATTAACAGATCAAAGCGCCTAGCTGGAGATGTGGCTATCTGTTCTGGGTTACCGCTACTAAGTCTCGTAACCTCTATAGGTTTCAAATCATACCGAATAAGATAGTCCGCCTTATTTCTGGTTGTGAATAGTACGTAAGTAATTTAATCTTGCATCGTGACTTCAATTTGAGTACCGTAGAGAAGCGAATATAATAATAGACAACAAAATTGTGGGAGCGGCCCCAAAAAGAGAAGATACTTAAACCATGTCCTGCCAATATTATAAAATATATTAAAATTTTAGTGTTGAAAAGCATTATTATATTTAGTATTAAGTTTTTTAAACTTGCACGATCTTTCAAAAGGTATAAAAATTGTATGACTTTAAACTCTGATTTTTTTTTTCACTTTTCAGACTTTTTTATGTTAAAAAAATGTGGTACAGTCGAGGCGGTGCCCGACAGTGGAATACCCTGTACCTTTTGTGTCAAAAAAATTTTTCCTGCATATTCCATCTAAGAACTTTCCAATTGGAATTTATTTTTTTTTTGGTGCAAAACGATATTTATACCTATAAGTTCCGTAAATTTGTACCGATTTTGATGAAAATCGAAAGTGACGTCAAAGAAGCTATTTTAATTATATTAGGTAAGTTTCAAGTTGATATGTTGAGGGGTGTGGGAGAAAACACGGTAAATCGATTGCGGGGGGTGGGGGGACCGCATCGATAAAATTTGGATGTGGATTTGTTCATTAGAGCCACATGAATGAGCTTTCCAAAAATTGTGATTCTAGGTCACTTGTAGCCATAATTGCGTAGAGTCAAATATTGACGCAGTTGCACATTTTTGACTATAACTTCTGTTGTATTTGTCCGATTTTGTTCATTTTTTACACATAGATGCATGTATCCACAACGCATCGCTCTGTTAAATTTCAAATGAAAATATTAAACGGTGTGGCTAAAAACCGCGAAAATCTACAGCGGGGGAACGGGGAAAGATATTGACATGATTCAACAAACTTCATCTCCTTAGGAAATATGCGCACCAGCTGGTAAAGTTTCGTGTCTCTAGCTCTTATAGTCTCCGAGGTCTAGGCGTTCATACGGACGGACAGACGGACAGACGGACGGACGGACATGGCTCAATCGCTACCCGAGGTTATGATAAGCATTTTGGTATAAAGGACTTGGGGTCTGCCACGCCTCCTTCTGTCCGTTACATACATTGCACAAATCTAGTATACCCTTTGTACCTATAGGTACAGGGTATAATGATGAAAATTGGCGTTTGTGAGAGAATTATTTGTTCGATGGCTGGAAAACTATTAATCGTAGAATAGTGATGGAGGACTCATTTTGTAGATAATTTGAATTACTTAAACAAAATATATGGGTGAAATTTGCGAAAAAACCTACAAGAAATTTGCAAATTAATCGAATAACACCAAAAACCATTTCCATTTTTGAATTTTGAGCGGTCATTGTAGTGGACCCACGACCTTGATTTAAGTTCTATTTGATAGATAATTTTATTGGCAACATTTCCGATCTGAACACCATGACTCTAAGTTTAATAGAAAAAAAGATAAATACGAAAACTCGGTTTTAGACTTAGAACAGGGTCCCAAACAATCCCTGAAAGTTTCATCAACTAAGTATTTTTTTTCCAGCAGACGTCGTTTTTGAGCCTTCGTTTACTGTACTATATAGGGTGTTCTTTTAAGCTTGCTTTCAGGATAACAAATATATATCAAACTGTTGTTTGTTTTGACGTTTCTATTCAGTAAGGTATGAAAAATCACCATGAACAATAATTTATATTTATAGCTCTAAAATAAGTTTCGAGCCACCCTATTTTTTTTTAATATGGCGTTAAAAAGGCAAAAAGCGTTTATTATTTTCTCTAGCCAATTGTGTATGTGGTGGTTTTTGCATTGTTATTTTATTTTTGATTGCCGGCAGAGGGCGCTTTCGTGCATTTTTTCGCCTTTTTTTTAGGCAGGCTCGAAATTTATTTTAGAGCTATGGTTTCTTCGACAGAGTTGCTTGGAATGATCCATGGACCCAAAATCACTATGCACCTTTGCCCCGCCCTATGCACAGCTTAAAAAAATTATTTTCATATAATTTAACAAATAAAAAATTGTGGTAGGTTGTATAAATAAAATTAGTATTTCCTGTTTGCTTAAATTAAAAAGATTTTCATGCTCTAATTAAGCTTAACTAAAGTTGCTGCACTTTTAGCAATCGTCTTTAATTTTTAGTTCCAGAACTCAAATTTTTCGCCTTAGTGTAGGTGCAGTAGTTTACCAAAAGCCGTGCAGTGCCGCCCACACGCCTTCATCAGTCAACCAGATGAAACCTTGCCCATTTCTTTTATATTTTTTGTTAAATTATATGCACACACACAACAAATATTTATTTAAAACTTATGCTTGGGGCCTTTCATTACTGTGCACGTTGAAATAATTTTTTTTTTATACATGTATTATTTTTTTTTTTTATTTTCCTCCTCTTTTGCCACAAGTTGCTTTGTTCTGCATTCGCCTCTGACGCTCGCTTCCAGTCGCTCTTTTCACCCCTTTTCAGGTTTTTCCTATTTTTGCGCTCTGTTACACTATTTTGGTCCATAGTCTTAATTTTTAGCAAAAATTATATGTATAGAGCTCTCTTTACGCAGACACTTCTTCCACTTGCCTAGTTAATTTACTTGTAGCTGCATACAAAATTTTTACTCAAGCACCCTGCAAGACCCCCACCCTGCAATTCTTTGCCATTTCTTTTCTCTGCACTATGAATTTTCAACGTTTTCCAGTATTGCAAAATTTTGCTTCTGGAGTTTTAATTAGTCGCCGGAGTGTTTGGAAGGATGTGTCTGCGTCCTTGTCTGTGCTTTGCCTTTGTCTTGTCCTAACAATGCATTATACGGTAAAGCAACGTAGTTAAAAATTTTATGGGATTTATTCGCCAAATTGTTTGAAATTGCTTTCTTTCAGTGATGTGGAACAAAAAAAAAATTGAAGCAGGTCAGCAACGTGAATTACAATTAGAAGTACCTTTGATTAAGTTGTTAAGAAACGGAAAAGGAATTTAAATTAGTTGCATAGTTTTAAAAAAGAAATAATCAACTCTTGAATTTTTTGTTAGAAACTTTGAAAAAGTTGGAAAACTTTTTAAAGCTGTTGTTAAAAGTAGTTAATCGTTTTAATAGCTAATTTAGTACGGTTTGAAATTTTGACTGAAATTTTCGAAATTTCAAGTTATTTATGGATTTTGTTTGAAAAGAATTTTTATGTAAATATAACTTAAGTTTAAAAATAAATTAAGCTCTCTGTCTTAAAATACAATATTCCAAGTTACATTTTTATGTACTAGGTCAATCTATAACAGCCTTGACCTTAAAAAAATTGGCAAAGACACTTGTTGGTTTGCATGCAGAGCAACAAATATCATTATCATTAAAAGAAGGTTTGACAAGTTTTTCAGATACTTCAGATACATTCGAAAATAAAATTTCTATAATTGAAATCTTTAAACAGAGAAAGTTTTAGAATCCTCTTCTCTAGATTTTATTTAAATTTATTGAACTTTTATTTTAAGTTGCCTTTAATATTATTTTTAACGCAATTTTATATATAGACTCCCTGAGCAACGAAATTCCTCTAATATCAAATACTTCTGGCATATTGTTGGACAACAAAATTCGAATAAAAAAATCTTGATAATAAAATTTCCTCCCAATGATGGCTCCAGCTGCACCCTGGATTGGCGACAATAAAACATGTGATAAATTCAATATATAAAAACATATGAATTTTTGAGTTTTTCAATAAATAAATAAAAAAAATAAATATAATAAAATTTCCGAATAGTTTTTGAAATTTAATTTTAAATTTCTCGATTTTTTAAAATGATACTTTCTACATAAAAAGAATTTACATTTCTTATATCCTGTACACATGTCCCATAACTGGCCTAAATTAATTTTAACTTTGCAGCCTCTTTCGATTTTTTTAAATGATACTCTCTATATAAAAATATTTTACATTTCTTATGCCCTGTACGCTTGTCCATACCGCCCCCTAGTTTTTTTTTATAATTTATGAACTATTTTTTGGCAAACAAAATTATTATTCCAAAAATTTTCAAAACGTACAATTCTCTATAAAATTTTCTGCGGCAACTGAGGCATCTCTAGAGCAAGCCAAGAAAAAATAAAAAATTTGTATCTGTGGTGCCACAGAGATCCCTAGAGATTTTGGGTACGGTTCGAAGCCAAATCTCTAGTAAAAACCGTAGTTGCCACAGAAATCTCAGAGACTTAAATTTTCGGACAATTGTTTACGCTTTTTCGAGAATGGCAGTAAAGAGTTGCAACTGTGCTAAAATTATTTTAGTACATTTAGACACTTTTTTAATTATATGAATTTTAAGGGTTGATTAAAAAGTCAATTTATTATAAGATTAGTCGATAACTTGTGGCATATTTTGCAACTGTTCGCTTACAATTTCTTATAAATAAATTTGAATATTTATCCCGCACAACACATGAGTTTGAATGACAACCCTACGAGCCATCAGCTGTCATCAGCTGTCAGTAGCATTGTGAACGGCTAAATGCATTTGTTTACATTTCCATGAAATTTTGGCTTTTCTTTTGATTTTAATAATTTCTTCCAAAACGCTGTTTTGCCATTTTCTTCTCAAACTAAATTCATGTTGCTTACTTTATTTTTTAATTTTGAACCTACTACTAAATTATTAAAATTCACATTACTCACTAACATACAGCACGTTGCCAGCTTATGTGAAAAGTATAGCAATACTTTTTTATTTAACTGCGCACTTACTTAATTCGTCGCAATAGATAATGATAACTTAGTCAAATTAAAAATATATTTTTTTTAACTTTAATTTATCACGAAAGACATTTATTTATATGCCGCATTAAATACATCGAAATGTTATTATTTGGTCCCACAACTAGGTGGCAACTCCTTAGCTCAAGATGGATTTGTACGTTGACACAGATTGGCATATTTGCTAGGGGTTTTAAAACAGATTTTGTAAATATTTAAATGATGAATTAAAACATTTGATTTATTAAATTATAGAGATACAGACAAATCAAAAATTAAATAAATTTTTTAAATAAGTTATAGTTTCTTGAATAAAGTTAGCAAATCTCGAGCAAATTTAGTAAAGATTTTAAAACCGTCTCGAAGGCACCGAGAATTGGAATTTTAGAGAAATTTAAGATAAATTGTTTATTGTGTCACCCTTGATAGAGATACAGATATATCAGAAATTAAATAACCCTTAGACTTTAGTACAGTTGGAGCTTGGAGCTGGAGCTTTAGTCAGATTTTAAAACCGTCTCGAAAGTGTGTCTGTGGCACCGACAATTGGAATTGTAGAGAAATTGAAGAGAAATTTTTTTCTGTGGCACCACTGTATATACATGTTATATTTTTAATCATACTTGTATACCCTTTACTTTATGTATAAAGGGTTTATTAGCTTTGGACAACCAAAGAAATCAATTTAGCTCTGTACGTATGTCTTCCTGTCGCTCCATTTTGCCTTCTTCTCGAAAACCAAAAAAGCTAGTAACATAAGGTTGCGTCTTATGGTCTTAACTTGAGTTCAGTTTTATGGTATTTGCTCCCCACTCCCTCAATAAAATATTTCGAGTTATAAGGCCCCTACGCAGACACGAAAACAGCCACCTAGCAAAAAGACAGACTTATTTTGGTCACGAAAGGAACAGTGTGTCTCTAGTAACAAAATGTGCAATTTATCGCAATTATTATCGATAACCAGCTGCTTTTTGTTTACAAATAGCAAATTTTTAAAAGGCGCGAAGTTAAACATAAAAACATGAATTATCGTCAACGTTTATTACTTTTGCTATTGTGTGTAAACAATGCTATAATAATGACATGCATTGCCATTGAAATGTTGGATGAGGAAAAAAAGCGACGAGAGGAGGCAAAACCCAGGAAAAGGCAGAGTGTTTGGGTGACCCCATATTTAATGCGCAGAGCTGAGTGTGGACGAATTGAATAGACGTATTTTAACGCACATTAATGTTACAAATGAATTATTTTATTATTATAGCTATTTTTTCATCCTTTCCCAACGATCCGCAACGATTTTGTCGACCAACCATAAATTTCGCGTCCAAAATAAATAGCTGCACATAAGTTTTGTTTATGGCGCCAAAATCGAACAGCTGTTTTTGCTGAGTGCGCCATCTTTAGTTTACTACTGGCATCAAAAAACAAAAAAACAAGCGACACTGGTCTACATACCACCTGCAAGAACAGTTTGTGACCAAACGTTTGTGAGCGTTTTTTTTATATGAAGTTTTGTTTATTTTTCGTGTCTGCGTAGGGGCCTATAGTCAAGAATGAAGAATCCCCACTTGAAACAACTTTTAGGTAAATATATTTGTAAACAAGCTACAGTCTCCAAAATGGGTATCTATAATACGATAAATCATTTTATTTTCAAATTAAAACTCGTTATAGACATTCCTTTTAAAACAACCCATCCAACAAATTGTTATAGCAACAACTTATGAAACCCTACTAAAAACAACCTATAGTGATCAAAATCGGATGTAGACTCATTCGGATGAACTCTGAGAAATTAAAAAAAGTACCGAGTATGATACAGTCGGGATATCTCGACTTTTAACGTCCCTCAGGGCTTTTTTAGTAACTTTTTCAAATTTTCACAAATTTTTTTTGAGATTTTTTTACAAAAGAATATTATATAAAATAGTATTTATTAGTACCAGAATATAATTCAGATTTTTTTGTGTTGAATCTAACCAGCCAGACTTGCAGATTTCAATTTAAAAACTTTATTTTTTTTTGTTCACTCAACTTAATTTTTTTAAAAATCAGTGCTGCCAACTCACCTGTCAATATTCTGTTTTAATGTTGTTTCAAAAATGTTTAATAAATGTCTTTCTCTGTCTTAATTAAATACACTCTTACGTTTTTTCGTAAACAGATTTTAGATTTCAATTTAATATTTTTTCGTTTTAAACTGTTGCTGTTTGTGGTTTTTATTTTTTAATTACGGGGTTAATTGGTTCAAAAATCTTGTTGTCAGTTTGGAATACAACACTCCGATGTACATAAATTCACTCCCACAAGTATTGTTTGTGTTTTGTTGTTCGTAGTTGTTTTTTTGTTGGTTTTTTGTTTTATTATGACGTTAGGTCTGTTTCATTTGTTAGATTGGTTAGTTATTGGGTATTGC
Source organism: Chymomyza fuscimana (assembly GCA_949987675.1). Taxonomy (NCBI): domain Eukaryota; kingdom Metazoa; phylum Arthropoda; class Insecta; order Diptera; family Drosophilidae; genus Chymomyza; species Chymomyza fuscimana. The sequence goes on from OX465089.1 coordinate 13,819,329, forward strand.
GGTTGATGCTCTTTTCGGTTTTTTGGTTATTTTAGCAAGCCAGTGTTGCCAAACTACAAAATGCGTAGTGCAGCTGGTTTGCAAAGCTTTTGGGAGAGTGGTTTTTTTTAGCGGCTTCACCGACTGTAAGTCATAGAGCGTTTGTTTTGAGGGCGTTATGAAAAAGTTTGGGTTTGCACTGATGGGATTGACTCGCGCTGACTTTTTAATACCAGTTTTGATACGATTTTTGGTTTTTTTAATGCGATTTTAGTGATTTCGGCGTAAAGCAAAGCGCACAGAACTTGACACACGACGTGACTGAGCGAAACTGCACAAATAACTAAAGCATAAGGGCAGAGGAAAGCATCAGCAAAAGCAGCAAGTTGCCAGTGCAGTTAAATGTCTCAACAACAACAATTTTTCTTCGCTTATTTTCGGCACAAAAATGTTCTTGCACATTTTTACCGTGTCGCTAGGGCTAAGAGCGAGTGAGCGTACGTTTAACATTTGTGAGCGGGGAGCTAGCTTCTGTTAGCGGGTGTGAGTTGTGGTAAGGGCACAGTCGGCACAAAATGCACTCGAGTGCATTTTAATTGATTTTTTCTTGTTTTTTTTTTCTTTTTTTGTGCACATTTAGTTGCGCACTGCAGAGCGAGACAACAGCTGGAGCACACGCGGCGTATGCGTAATATTTTAGCATGCATTTTGAGCGTATTCGCTTTACACGCACCTTTTGTTATGAGTTGCTAGCGCTTCTGAGTGAGTTTTTTTAACGAGTAAATGAGAGTGTTTGAGTGTTTTTTGTTTTTTTGGTTTTGAGTTTGCCTACAATTTACGTACGATCTGTTTTGCTTTGTGCTAGATCAGTTTTGTTGTTTTTATTATGTGCACCCATAGACATGGTTGTAAAAATCAAAAAGGGGATAATAAAATTAGATAATTTCCAAATTTGCAGTATTTGATTTACAATTTATTTATAATTTATAATTACAACCAAAAAAATTATAATTGGGAAAACGAAATGGAATTCGCATGATGTGCTGAGAATTTATCGAAAAGAGTAAGGGAAATATAAAAAGTTATTGATGCCAAAAGAAATGTGAAATTGGAAGCACGCAAAAATGAAAACAAATAAAATAAAATTATTCGTTTTCGTTTTGTGAAATTTGTAGCACGGCTAAATAATCTATTTATGCAAAAACTTCATACATTGGTAAGAGATAGAGGGTGAAATTTTGCATGGAGCTTTAATTTATGCTGTGGTTGAGCACTTAAAATGATTTGGGAAAATTCCACCCACAATGGCGCGTCAATGTAGTATGTTTATGAAATTTTATTCTAAAGGGTGTTTTTTTTAGAGTTACACAAGTTTAAGTCATAATAAAACACAGAAATATATTTTTAATATCAATGAATTGAATTTATTGGAAAGAAAATTTTATGGCATTAATATTTAAATATGATTTCGGTCATGTGGCCACCACGGCTGGCGCCGTCTGGAACACCAATTTTCACAAACTTTTCCAGTAACTCTTCCAGGTCTTCAATTGTCTCTGGTTTATCGACGTAGACAAGTGACAGTAATTTTCTGTGGATTTAATAGTGTTTCGACAAAAGCTTGTGGATTATCCTCACTGCAAATGCGATAATTCTGCTTATTTACGTATCCATTCAACTAGAAATGGGCTTCATCGGAGAACAAAATTTTGAATTTTGAATAAATTTGACGAACGGAACCATTATTTTGATAAAAAATCTCAACAATTTGCAAGCGTTGCCTATCCATTATGAAATGTCAAACCAAACTCAACAAAAAGCAACTATCAGCTGTTAAATGGGCTGTCAGCTGAAGCAGTGTTGCCAACTCAAAGTTGTCAGCCTCTACAAAAAACCACGATGTACTATCGACTTGAAATTCAGTTAGTGTACATAAAATGGGTATTAATAAGAAGCCACATTTACCAAAGGGGGTTTCGGCTCCTCACTTATTGGCGATAAACGCACAGACCAAACGTTAAAAGCTTGAAGGCGGCAACATTGCATGGAGCTTCCTTTTATAGTGTAGGTGAGCAGAAAGGAAAATTCCGCCCACAAGTGGAAGGAGCGGCGGGTCAAAGTTTTATGGGGAGCATTTTTTTTCAACGGACCGAATTCTCCTCTTAGCTGCAATTCGAAGCTCGCAGGGAGTAGCAACCCCTAGTAATACAATGTATGTTTTTATCAGTTAAATAAAAGCAAAGACTAAATTACATTACATTCAGAGACCCCAGCTATTATCGGAAAAAAAAATGTTGTAGCCTTAAGAAAAGATTCATATTACTGGCATCTGGCAAACAAAAGTATGTACAGAGAGTACTCTACAAAAAGACGGAAATCTCTCAAATTTAAAAACACTGCGGGCATGTCCTAAAATGTTTCGTCACGAGTGTAAATTGCCTCATCTAGTTGCGTGCTGTTTGACATATTATGTTCATGCTAGACACAAGGCCAGATAATTTGAATACTTTTGCTATTTTCAGGTTTCAACTAACTCAATTTTGGTCTGAATTTTAGTAGCTCAAAAAATCCAACGATGCCGACGGCACACGAATCGTAAAGTTCCAAAAAAAATTTTTGGAAAACAATTTGATTTCAATGAAATCTTAAAAATATTAAAGGCAGAGAAGGTTCAAGCCTGGCGTGGTTGAGATACCCTTTACTAACATATAACAACAAATGATAATCTTAATATATGATTCCGATCATAGTGGTTAGTAGTGCTGGAGTAACATTGATGTTATATCGATGCATAGATGTTTTTTATTTGTTTCCGACCATCGATATTTTTATTTCGATTTTCGATTATCGAACAAATCCCGTTACGGGCAAAATATGGGCAATCAACGGCATCCACGTCGCAGACACTTTTCGTTTTGTTAGAAAAAAACAAATCTCAAAAGATCCGTAATAGTAGGGTTGACTTTTTTGGCACTGCGACAATATTTTAATGTCGAAAACTTAGATTCAAGCTTGTGCCCGTTGAATTACTGGAAGCTAATACATTTAAAGTTTAGCAAGCCTGGCTATCTAGTGAGCGACAAGCGGAGATCGCTTAAATCAAAAAACGATGACATGATTTTATTTAATAATCATAATGAATGGATCTCAAATTAGTTTAAAGATTATGAGGCTATAATTCTGGCTGGAACAGAATATTTTTTGGATATACAATAACTCACAGGCTCACAAAAAAAAAGTGGTGTAAACTTTACATGTGACAGAGGCACCCTTTATGGACTTTGGGCAGCTGAATCCGAAGTTCAAAAAACCCCGATCCACATGTATCGAAACATCGATGTATCTAAGTTAAAAATATCGAAAACATCGATGTTGGCCAAAGCCTAAGCCTTAAAAGCCCAATGAAAAATACTTTGCCAACGGTCAAGGAAATGGTAAGCTGCTGACTTAAAGCTATTATAATAAAAGAAAGGCGAAGCGTCACACGTAAGAGCCGTGTTCATAGGCTCAAGAGTATAATGAACGATAAACAAAAGGAGGTGTGGCAGTAGGTATATAATTTTTTCTACCAAAATGCAACCAAAGGAGCTACAGATAACAAAATTTACCAAATGTTGATATCTGATGACCTCGCTCTTGCAAGGTTTAAAACTTGGCATTCACATTGGCATTTCACATCTGTGACAGTTGAAAACTTTAAAAGATAAAGTTATAAATAACTTTATAAAAACTTTACCAATGAGTCCACCTTCATTTATTAACAAACGTAAGGTAGAATCATATAAGCCTCGTAACCAAACTTTAATAAAAAACGTATCAATACAAAGGTAATAACTTTTTGTGGGGAAAGTTGCGTAGGGTATCCACATTTATTCGCATTGTTTTTTTACGCTTTGCACATCTTTTTGTTGAAGCCTTACATATATTTTAAGTTTTAATTAATTAATTAATTTTGTACAGCACCAACAAATGTTTAATTATGTACATGTACAAATGCCAAAACTGTTTCTGGTTGCACAGTGGGCGGGACACTGCACAGTGGGCGTTAGCTGGCCAGTAAACAATTAGCATTTTAAAATGTTAAAGTGTAATGAAGCTTTTGTGGGTTGCGGTAGTTTTTGTGTGAGTGTTTTTGTTTCCACTCTATAAAAGTTTGTTAACAAAGCTGAATGGAAAATGATTCGGATTTTTGTGGATGCTGCAAAAGCAACACCAAGTAAAGTTGGTCAGAGAGAGAGAGCGAGCAATTAACAAAGGATTTGAATAAAAAATACAACAAAATTTGGGTCAGAATGTGAAAAAGTCTATTAAATATTTATATTGCTATCAATTCTAATAAAAGTTTTGCACAATAAATAAAATTATGAATAATATAATATACAGAAAAAAGCAGAATTGAAACGAAAGACCATTAAAAGCTATTATATAATAAACTAAAATCAAGCTGTCGACAGTGAGACTAAGACCGGAGCTTTCTAAAAAGCTCTCAGATTTGAAAAAAACATTTAGCATTTAACTTCTTGCGGAAAAAGTAGTGGGCTTAGGGCCCAACAATAATCACCCGCGGACCTGCCTAAAATTCTTAAGAAATTTACCTTAACCCTCTAATTCCCAATAGTGCCTTGAGGCACTTATTGTATTATTGGAAATAATTAAAAAAGTACAAGCTTTTACATCATTTTAATTTTTTTATAATATAAGTTATTATAATATAGTATAATACACTAAGTTATAAAAGATTTGTTAGCTCTTCAAAGCTTTTAAAGGTATTTTATTTTGATAAGCACAGTACATGTGGTTTCTTATTGTTTTTTTGTGCTGTTGCGAGTTGTCATCAAAAATAGTTTTTTAAAATACCATAATCAAAATAAAATCAGAATCTTTTAATACTATAAAAGCTGTTCATAAATAAATAAAATCAAAGTCTAAAAATTTCATAAGCGACTTATTTTCCTTTCGACTTATTTAATCCTTAAGGACCTTTTTCAGAAAAAGTACTTTACGAATATACGAAATATCTGTAGACTGGGGAAGTTTGTCTTATCTTATTAATATCTAATAACTATTAAAATGTAAACATCAAAGAGTTGGGACAGAAACCTTTAAAGGTATAGGCCATTAGCTATAACTTTCTACTTTGGAGTATATTTAGCATAGCCATTGTGAATGATTCTAGAGTTTGTTAAGCTGATATGTTGTCTCATACTCTTTGAATTTCTAAACTAAGTTCATCAAAAATATATTTTTAAATTTTTTTTTACGAAATATATGGAAGTTCCATTAAAAGAATTACATGGATTTGACATAAGAACGCTGCATATTAATATCTCACAATAAAAACCCTCTTTTGAATACAATATTTTATTTAAAATTTTTTAATTTTAACAAAAAATTTGTATTTGTTGTTCTACATGAACATCGGATATGTGTGACTTAGCCAAAAATATAAGCCTAACGCCTAGGGAAAACTTAAAAAAAATTATATCAGAAAAATTCTCTTAAGAGTTTTCTATATTTTTTTTTTTTATTTTTTCTCAAAAATTTTGACATATAAATTGTGAGATTTAATATACATAAAATAAAGAGTTCAGGCTTGTAGCCTTTCCTACTTAGATAGCATTTTTATAAAATTATGTTAAAACAAAAATTGATAAAATATTTTTAGAGGGAAAAAATTTAACAATAAACCCATGAAAATTAATAACTTAAAAGAGTTACCTATACTCACACAGAATATGAATTACTTTACCAGCAAAAAATTGTTCCAAAGCTTCCTATATTATTTTTTATATAATGCATCGGTTAATATTTTTGTTTTTTTTATTATTAGTTTCAAATCAAGACTAACTCTAACTTAAAGAAAACATAAACATTAACCTAACTCCCTCTATCCGAGCTTTCCCATATTTAAAAATAGCACAAAGCTTCCCTAAGCTTTATTATTTTAGTTGGGCTCAGTAGATCAAATTAATTAGTACTCAAAGCTACTACTAATTGAGTGTTCAGAATGAGCTTTATCTTTTTGTTTTATTATCATTACTAAGTACGTTAACGTGCATTTTAAATGGCGCCACAATCAAAAACTCAAACAAACTGCATACAAATGCACTCAAATATGAAAATAACTCAAAAAGACACTCAAGTGAGACATGCGCAGTAAGAGTCAAGCACAAAACTCAACTCGCTCACGAAAATAACAACAATGAACGCCAACGCTTGCTCAAAAGTAAAAAAACAAACAACAACAGAAATAACTGCACCTGTGCTAAAAGTAATGTGCAGTACATAGTGCATGTTTGTGTGTATTTGTGTGGTATGTAGATTGCCGAAATAAATACATATACTATATATGTACTACAAAAAACAAATGTCAGCTGAATGCCGCTCAGTCGAGCGCGATGCGTTGAATGCCAACTTCAGGACGTAAAAAACAGGGCTGCAAGCTTTTAAGATTTTATGTGAGGCTCGGTTCGCTGATACTGGGGTTTCGGTTGAGCGGAACAGTGGTTCAGCTAGAGTTTTTATTCCCGGTACTAAAAGAGACAACTGAAATATAGATTTGTGTAATGCTTTTGTAATAATAATTATCATCGACACGGATCGCGGATTATACACACATTGTTAAAGCTATCAGCATATGCTGAAATATTTAAAAAACATGTACAATTATTTCTATTCCGTAAGCCCTTTTCTGGAAGTTATATGTAAAAAATTCAACTTTCTGCTTCTGTATTAAACATTTAGATTGCGAAGACAACCAGGGCTAGAGACACTTTACCAACATATACGCATAATCCTTTTTATGTTAAAGTTTGCCGAATTATTTTTTCACGTATCTTGGCACGTTTCCACTGGCAAAATTTTGCGTTTTTTTATTAAAACTTAGAAATATTCGGCTGTGCTCCGGTAACGGATTCGTTTTGAAATCACATGTTTGGTGCTCTTAATTTCACCAAAAAGAACGAGGATTTTTAACAAATTGGCAAAAATTTGTTTAAAAGTATACGCATTTTAAACTGAAATAATTTATTAAAAATTTATTCATATTTTCAGATTCTTGTTATGCCAATTTTAAGTTAAATAGGTTTATAAATATTTTTAATTATTTTTTTGTGAATCAACCCAAAAAATAGCATGCACAACTCAAACGGAATTTGTATATGGTCCATGGAAATATGAGTAGATGGCAACAGCAAAAAATGTGGAACATGGGTACACGCAAAGACGAATCCGAATAAAATTGTTTGTTTTCGTTTTAGAGCACAAGTTCTGTCAAATCGTTTGTATTTCGTTTGTTATCCTGATCATTTGGGTACATCTCTTGTGGCGTCTTATTTATTTCCTTTATGTCTGGAAATTAACTTAAATTGACTACATAGTTCGAATTTTTTGTCAGTGTGCAAGTATCCGAAAATGAACTAGTTCATTTGGAGCTGGGCTTGCAGCCCTGATACAAAACGCTATTGGACTGATAGTTGCTACCATTGCTACCTAGAAAAAACTGTAGGTAAGGTTTTGCTATTGTTGGCCAGTATAACAATACAAACGCCCACAAACACTCACTCACACTCACACAGACAAACTCAAATTCACTCGCACACAGTGACACTTAGTATCTGCATATGTGTGCGGGTTTTAAAAATTTATGAATGAAATTTTGTATACTTTTTGTATACGAAATTGTAATTGTATGCAATGTACATTGCGCTTTGTATATGTGTGTGTGTGTGTGTGTAAGTGCCTTCAATGACATATTTGTGTGTATGTGTGTATAATATTGATGGAAATGTTTTCTCGTATTTTTAAGAGCAATTTTTCAATATCAGTACAGAACTTCAGCTTACCCAGCAAACTGTCAGCTTGAATTATGTCAAAAAATTGTTAGTTGACAAATATAGATAGTAATCAGCATACATTTTTCAAGCGTGGTAATTTATTTTAAGAAAATTGGCAATATTTAGAGTGGTAGCAAGAATTAGGCCAAATTCTGTTGGAGTATTGTTGCAAAAATAATACATCAAGGTATCAAGTATGTATCAAGGAATAGCTCCATGTAGTATCTCTAGTATATAAACAATGCACACTGAGCCACAAATTTGATAATAATAGCACGCAAACAATTTTTGAGTAATCTGGCTACGCTTTGTTATGGCCTTGACCATTCATATAAGGCTACATTGCGTATACGTAATTTGTAATAAAGAAATGTCATATATGTCGAAATTTTAAAAGCAAATGAATTTTTACATTACACAGTTTCAGAATAATTAAAATATTGTTAATTTGGGGAATTTGCTAAGTATCAAAATTTATTCTCGTTTCCATACCAGCATTGAGGTAGAGAATTCGAGGCGTTACTTTTGTGGTTCCCCCGCTTTTGTTTAATCGGCAGTATCAAGCAGCTAGTTTTATAAAAAAAGATTACTTTGACCCGCAAATCGCTGCACTTTCTTTAACCCTCAAATAGAGCACAAGTGCCAGTTGCAAGTCGATTTGACAAGAAATTAAATATGTATACCATACAAAATACGAACATTTGCTCAAAACCCTTATCAGTGCTCACCTAGACCATAAAACGAAAATTCAGCTTTCAGGAACCAAGTTGTAAGTCGATTTGATGTAAAAAAAAATTCTACAAACTTTGACCCGCCATTTGCTTCTCTTAGTGCTCAACTACGCCATAAAAAAATATTAACAAGGCCATTTTTTTCCAAAACTGCGATTATTTATCGAGATGAATTTTTAGACGTTTTCTTTATCTCCTAAGCAACTACAGATATTTGAACAATTTTGATTTTGACTAACGTCCCAACTCACTTAGGCCAAGAATAGGGTCGTTGTGATACCGCTACGGTGAACCATTCATCACTCTTCCCACTCAAGAGGTCTCCTATATGAGATGAGTCAGCCATCCGGCGGCCTGAATGAACCTTAAGAGGCATTTTGGACCCAGTTTGGAGAGCTGAGATAAATTATCAAGAAAATGTGACTTTAGAAAGCGGAATCTTGTCCTGCAAAGGTACTCCACTGTCTCCAGCTCAACCTCATCGCCGCAGCTTCTACAGAAGTCATGGTGGGGAGCATTTAGCTTGGATGGACTCCCACCAGCCAGTGTCCTGTGATAGCACTGATGACGGTCAAGCACTGGGCTCTGTTCAGACAGCAAAGTTCCTTAGTTCTTTTCTTCCAGTATGTCGGCCAAGTTTGCCGTGAGATCCTGCACGTGTTCGATGTCCGATTCCACGTTTGGTTTGCAAAGAGAGCAAAGTAATTCCGTATTCTCAGTTTGCAGCTGGCCATGGGCATACCCAGGCCCTCCTTGTCCTGAAGGAGGATGTTGGTAGTTCCTTGTCTAGACAGTTCATCCGCAATATAGTTGCCCTCGATATCCCTATGGTCTGGTACCCATTTGAGGTGGATTGAAAACTGCTCACCCATCTCCTCCAGAGACAAGCGGCAGTTGTTCACTGACTTTATGCACGATGTCAACGAAGCGAGGGCCTGGATGTCCGAGTAGATACAGATGGTTTTATTTTGTACTCGTAGGTTTTTTATTGGTTGTGAGAGTCTCCTGGATTGCAATAACCTCTGCCTGACGGAAAGCTGTTCTAACGTTGAGTTTCTCAATGTAGACGCCTCCGCCTACACGGTCCTCCAGCTTGGAACCATCCGTGAAAATCTTTATCGAGCCAACTGGACCTGGTACACCTATACTCCACTACCCCCCGGTTGGAATGTGGGGTGGATCGTAGAGCTCCGCTAAGGGTCAGTTCTGCGGTCCGCTGAACCTTACTCAACTTTTTTTGGTTGGCCTTCTTGTCTAATGTTGGCCACCAAATTGAGACTCCATAAAGTAGAATCGGTCTGACAACGGCAGTGTATAGCAGTGTATTAAAATATGTTAACAATAACAATATATCACTTTGTATTATTTTTTATCAATTTTTTTTTTTTGAATTTCAAAATTCATAAGTGATAAATTAACCAGCAAACTTCATATTTTGGTGTCCCTAGAGCTTATGGTCAGTGAGATCTAGATGTTCAAAGAGACGGAAAAACGAACAATATTATGAAATACTCGAATTAATGACTTCTTTTTTCTACTATCTACCCCCTCTGATGCCCAAGCCGTGATCCGCTTTTATTTTGTTTAAAATACTTCCATGTCTCGAGTCGCATTCATTTTATTGAAAATCCCGACAAAACCAAAATATTCTTGCTCAATAAATCCAGTTTGTTACCATTAAAGAAATTATATATAAAATTGATTATGCAATTACCAAAGTGATTTAAAATAACAAAACACACCCAAATAAAATCAGAGTCTGCACTAATAGAACTTTAAAATCCTTCACAATGAACTCTAAAGATAATTAGCATTGGAAATAAACATAGAGCATGGCGTAACATTGCTTAATTATTTATAGAGCATGGTTCTAATTGCTACTAAGTGACCTTTTTTGAAGGCCGTTGTTGTGCATTGACCAACAAACTATCGACTAGCCAATGAACCCACTTAGACAAATCATATTCCAAACTAAGGGTCCAAACCAACAACCAACTTCATATATGAGTAAGCTCACAAACAATTTTTTTTTTGTTTTCAAATTTAAATGACAAATCATTAAGTTTTAAGGTTAATGACAGTGCTTACACAAAACAAGTCAAAATTTTTTGGTAAACCCCATAAAATGCTATTAGCACAAAAACATGGCATATTAAAAATGCGTATAAACTAAATAGAACTATTTAAAATTAAGAAAATTATTACCATAATTGAAATGAAAACATGATTCACATGTAAATATTGTAATGAGAGTTTTGTAATAAATGTGAAGTTATTGAAGTTTTTACAACTGGTATGGATGTATTGTTTGATGTATTGACTATGGCTTGCTCTTTAAATAACTGCTGAAAGCACTTTGTATGGGTTTAATGTGTTGAAATGCTTTCAAAATTAAACTAATATGCATAAATTTGATGATCACAGGAAAAGACTTTTTTTAAAACAAGAAGAAGGTAGGTTCATTAAAAAAAACTGAACTACAAACAATGGGTTTCCTTAGGAGAACTGTTCTTGAAGCCCTTATATAAAAGAATATTTACTTCATTCTCTATGCTCTGTGCTTTTATCAAATGATAGATCTGCTCTGCTTCATTTAAAGTTTATCAATATGGCAACGTCAAACCATTTAACAAAATTATAGTGTGACCAGATGTCAAGGAAAAATTTTTCAATTGCTTTTTTGCAGAAGCACTCAAAAGTTAGCAGTGACATCTCACAGCACAAGTACACTCTGTGGAACCTTAAGCCGCCAACCACATGGAGTTTGGTCCAAAGTGAAAATTTAGAAATTTTATTTTTTTCTGTGATCAGCTGAATGTTAACCAGGCTTATTTTGAGGTTAAATTGGAGCCTAACTTCATATAAAGTTAAGCTAACGCAAGAATTGAAGCCGAAAAATTGGTCAAAGATGCGGATTTTGGCCAAAAAGCAATGAAGCCAAAGCGGCCATTTGAATGATGTGCTATTACATACATAATGTCTTAAATGTTGCTTCAAAATAAAGCAAAAATCATTTTAGTATCTTCCACTAATCCTATTGTGCTTATTTAGCTAAACTCTATTGTACATATCGACACTAAGGAAAAATAAACTTCAAAAAGAAAAATTGTTTTCCCATATTATATTTTTCAAAATTATGCCTAAGAATTTTGGTGCTTAACATATAATTTGGTTTTCAATTCATAAATAATTTCGAGCCAAGGATGACTTCATATGGTGTCTGTCCATCATTATTATAGCAAATATGTTAAAACCTAGTGAAACTTTGAAACTAATGATGAACGCAATTGATTTTTAATAATAATGAGAAATATACTCTGCAAAACCCCACACAGAACTAAAAATTTCTGTTCAATACAGGAACTGCCGTGGAGGCTGACACATTGAACACATGGGCAACATTGGCATGTGTCGGCATTTTTTATACCCTGTACCGTATGGTGCAAAGGGTATATTGTGTTTGTGCAAGCCGAAAATGTATGTAACGTACAGAAGGAGAAGTCGGAGACCCCCCAAAGTTACCTAAAGTATGATCAGAGTGACTAGAGAAGTCGATATACCCATGTCCGTCTGTCCGTCTGTCCGTCTGTCCGTCTGACCGTCTGTCCGTCTGTCCGTATGAACGCCTAGATCTCAGAGATGGTAAGAGCTAGAGCAACCAAACTTTCAGATAAGATCCCTTATTAATCCATAGGAGACAAGTTTATTTTATTTTTTTGATATCGGGACTACATTATATAGCTCCCATAGGAGTGTTTCAGAGGACCTCGAAAAAAAGCAAAAGTTTTAGATGGATAATTCGTTTGCTTATGAAGATGTCATAACCAAATTTGGCAATCGGAAGTTTTTTAAAAACCCCCAGCACTGTACCAAATTTTATCAAAATCGGTTGACTATATCATATAGGTCCCATAGGATCGATCGGTCGAAAAAAACGCTTTTTGTACAAAATTGGTTGTGTTTCGTTTGTTTGTGAAGATATTGTAACCAAATTTGGCATTAAGAAGTTTTTTAGAGTTCTCAAGCACTATACCAAATTTGATCAATATCGATTGACTATATCATATAGCTCCCATAGGACCAATCGGTCAAAAAATCGTGTTTTGTACAAAATTGGTTGTGTTTCGTTTGTTTGTGAAGATATTCTAACCAAATTTGGCATTCAGAAGTTTTTTAGAGATCTTCAACACTGTACCAAATTTTATCAAAATCGGTTGACTATATCATATAGCTCCCATAGGGCCGATCGGTCGAAAAAAAGTTTTTGATTAAAAATTCGTCTGTTTTTGGTTGTTTATGAAGGTATCATAATCTAATTTGGCAATCAAATGTCTTTTGGTGTTCTTAAGCAATTTACCGGATTTGATTGCAAGGAGTGGTACAGGGTATCCCAAAGTCGTCCGCGCCCGACTTTAACGTGCGCCATCTTTTTTGATATGGCAATATTGTTTTGACTTTGTATAGTTGATAAAATAATGAGAACAGCTACCAATACACTTTTTACAGCAAAAAAAAAAATGGAATTGTTCACTTTGACATAAATGCTAAATGGTAAATGTGAAAAGTGTCTAACAACAATTCACACTTAAATAAAAAAGGGCATTTACGCCCGACTCAGTCCCTTGAAAGTAGGGCATTCTTGCACAGAACAATGTTGTAAAAAGCGCCAATATTTGCAAGGGTATTCTTATTTTTTAGGTACTATAAAACTAAACTAAAACTAAATAGGAATTTTGTTGTTTGTTATGCTTTTTTATGACTTTTTTTCATAAAAACTTTTCTTAACTAAACAAAACAAATAATACACTAGTAAGCGGCTGATTGCTTACTTTGTTTGTCGAGTATTTTTACCTTTTTACCTCGTTCGTACCTTTAAGTATGAATGACAGACAAATTTAGCATCCCAAATATTTAAAATGTTTACAGTGTATGCTTTGGATTCAGCAGTTGGAGGAGCAAATGTAAAAAAACGCATATTTACGAAAAATAAAACTTTGGAAGTCATACAACATACATGCAGACTTGAACCGTACATTTTTCCAATTTTATATGGATTATTTTTTGATGTGTCAAACGTTACGAAAAAAACATCAGCTGCTGTGTTTGGCAACACTGACTTCGCAGCGCTCACAAGCGCCCTCTTGTGGCAACAATTTCGATTAGCTCATGAAGTAGTCCATATAAAAAAAAAAATCCCATTTGGGATATCCCATTAGTGATTTTTTTTTATATGCTTTTGTCGTGCGAAATTTTTTTGATTTGCGTATAGGCCTTTAAATACAACGTCATAGTTCTGCTAAGCGAAAATGACTTCAAAGAATTCTCTATATAACTTGAGAAAACCCATTTGGCCCAAAAATGTAACATACCCGTTTGACATATTTTTTTTGACTAGGCAACAAGCAAATATTAAGCATACGCAGTATTGGATGCGCTAGAATGAGCAAACCATACGTCCCAAGCAATTGATGAACTACGATAAACAGCCATTAAAAAAACGTTTCATGCAGACCATGCCAAAATAAAAAAATAAAAATAATATATAGTTATAGCTTAATAGGCGTCATATAAAAACAGCAGCCAACGCGAATTAACATTCAGTTTGTGGCAAAGTGTCAAAGTATCGTACGTGCTCAAAACCATAAAGGATTATAGAACCAAAAAAAATGACAACAAAACAGACTGAATGGCGTAGCTATCTCTGGTTGGCGCTGTGGACGCTGCTGCAAGGTCAAACACTGGCGCAATACTATGGTTATCCATACTATGGCGCAGGTGCTGGCACTGGCATTGGAGCCGGCGTAGGCACGGGCTTAGGATCGGGCATTGGAACGGGCATAGGATCGGGATTAGGTACAGCACTGGGTATAGGCGGCTATGGCGGTGGTTTTGGTGGTTACGGCAATACCGGCTATGGTGGTTACGGCAATACCGGCTATGGTGGTTATGGCGGCTATGGTTATCCGTATTACTCATATCCCAGTTACAATACATACAATCCGTATAGCTATTACGGCGGCTATCCCAGCTATGGCTATCCTGGCGGCAATGGCATAAGTGAGTATGGAATGGCTGTTAACAAGCAGTTATTAAATTTATATGTACCTGGTACAAGTGTTTTGGACATGCTTTCTTTTATAGACACGGCCTATGCGAGCAGCAATGGCGGATTTGCCAGCGCCAGTGCGAGCAGTGGCGGAGGTGCTTACTATGGTTAGGATTAAGTGTGATATAAATAGATTGTATCTAGTGTAAGTCTTATTACTCATGTACAATTAGTTTAAGTACGGTAGTTACTTGTAGCAAGTTGCAGTGTAAATAAAATATAAAACGTCAACCTCAATCATTTTTGCCAGTTTGTTAATTTAATTATTTTTTAATGCTTTTAAGGCACAAAACTGCATCCTTGGATAAACTCTGAATGACAAGTGTAATTTGCAAATGCAAGGATTAAATAAAATTGGCTTCAAGCTCAAATAGTACATACAGCTAGTAAGTAAGTTCGTCTTTTATAGCATTAGACAGGGGCGGATTACAACATAGTTCAACGGAACCACGGTTTAGAAAGCGCGCCCAAAGGGAATGCGTAAGCGGAAAGGTACGGAGAAACACAAAATGTTGCTTTTTTATGAATATATAATTAATTTTGTGAGTACATGCAAAATAAATAAAATAGAAAAGTTTTGAAAATTAAATGTATTTTAATGCGTCTCAAAATAAACTACTTAAAAAGTGGTACATGTGATGCTAACTTAGAGTTAGAACTCTTATAAATAAATCTTTTGTCACAGTTCTTAAATCCTGTATTTTACCTTCTTTATTTCTTCTAAGCTAAGATTTTAATCTAAGCTTATAAAATTAGGATTCTAAAATCTTTTAGTCGTAATGCACTTCTAGGAACCCTAGATTTTCATAAAGATTTTTAAATCAAACCAATGAACAACCCACTTGAGTATCGAATAGCGACACATTAAAAAACAATCAAACTTTTTAAATTAAATAATGATTTGTATAACCTTTTTTAGTTTTTTTGTCAAAATTGGTCAAATGTTATAATTAAAATCTAATTTAATATTTTTTTTTCAATATAATTTACTATTATCATTAGTACAATACAACATGAATGCTAAATACTGCATTTATAAATAAAATTTCATTGCGACTTAGTTATGTTTTATAAATATTTATCCAACGTATAACGATAACATTATTTTAAGCGTGGCGCCAAAAATTTTTTTATCGTTGCATAATAAGTACTGTAAGGTGTCACAAATGTGTGTTGAACAACGACGGCAAATTACCGTTTATGGTATATTAATACTAACATAATATACCGTTGAGCAAAAGCGAAATTCTGTTCATTACTTTTTACTTTTAAGCGCTGGAATAAAATGAGTATAATATTTTACAAATCTTTTATTGTAAGTATTTTGTGTTAATTAGTAGAATTGTAAGACAAATTATTCACAGCAAAGCTTTACTTAACTATTTTTGTTGTTACATTGCATTTCTGTACTAATTCAAATTTCAAATCTAGTATTTTTATAACTTAACTGTTAACTTATTTAAACATTTTATGTTATCTAACATATGTTCTTTGCTTTTTGTTTGGGGTTGCCACACGATTATGTGCGCTCAGTCCCAAACAAACGTTCGTGGAAAAACACATACTAAATGTAAGCGCTAAAAATATTCGTAACAATTTGCAAAAAGAAAAGTCTCAAAAATCACAACTGTGAGACAAGCAAAAGTAAAAGTGATTAATTTGCGAACAGTGTGTGAAAAACAAATGCAATAAAGCCAATGACGAAGCAAAACATTACGTAATGGGGCCACCAAAACAAACTGCATAAAAGTGTGCTTCAGTATGTGTGAATGTGCTCGTAGGTGTATGCATCTGAGCACTTTTTTGCGCATGTATTTACTATATATATAGAAAATGTACATATTGTTAATATATATGTTTACGCCTTTTTGGCCTTAAAAACAACTTGTGACCAGTTTTTTCAAACGTGCCGTATGATTGTTTTGCTAAAAATCAATTAAAATTGTCGTCAACGCCGTATTAACATGTACATGTATGTACATACCTACACTTCACCTAGTGCAGCTTATATGTATATAAAACACTCGGCAGGTTCTTTGTTATACAGTGCTCATGTACTTATGTAGCTACAAGAGCCATAAGACAACTAATAATAAAAAAAATACAAGATATGTTCTCAAGAACAACAACAGTATCAAGTTAAAAAAAATTCTTGCTCCACATTTCCATGCCGCTATTTGCGCAACTTTCTCTCTCACTCGCTGCGCTCTTCTGCTTCTGCTCATGTCATCTGTTTTAACAACAACAACGGTACCAGTGTTTTGCTGTTGGGGTGCTTTTTGTCATTGCCTGCCTGCCTATCCTTCTTCTCCGCGAACTTAAATTCATAAATCAAGGCAGTCAGTTAACAAACAAGAACAACAAGAATACCGCGTCATAGCACTGCACAGTGGAATTAATGAACAATACTTAAACAAACAGACATCAAAATTATCATTTAATACCACTGCGCACTATGAGTGTTACCATTATTTATATTATGATATGAACATAATCTTAAAACATTTGTTGTTTTGTTTACCGTAGGAGCAAATCAAAAGTTGATGCCTCTTATCCCACTGTGCGCCGGCAAATGTGTGAGCCGCCTGTCGCCCTCGCGCGCTCTTACTAACCACTCTTATTTCGTTTAATTTGGGCAATAGGAAATTTCCGTAGCTGCTGTCGATGACAAAACAGCTGATGCGCGTCAGAAATTATGTACGAACATGATTGTGTATGTGTTCGAGTAAATGCGTATTATGTATTAGTGTGCAAAATTAAAAGAAATTTCATACACTTTTGCGTTTCTGACGAGTTTACACAATCGTTTTGCAGTAAGTCTGGTGTTTTCTGTCGTTGTTAATAGTAGCTTTTAATTTACAAGCGACTACTATTTGGTAATTTAACAAAAAAATAAATTAATTAAAGATATATTTAACACTGTGCTGGCCGTCAAATAAACAAAGCGTCATCATTAGGAGCACAACCATGTCGAAGTATCAGACTTTATACTCCTTAGTCGGAAACCACACTCTAAATGTAATTTAGCCCTTCCTCGCCACTGTTGTGCATAGATTTACTAGCCAAACTGTAGACTTATGCGCTTATCTGCCTTATAAGTGTGGGGTGTGTCACGTTTGGCTGCTTATCAGACATTGGCGGCGCTTCAATTAAAATCACGCGACGCAGCTGGCGCGCGTTGGCCCCCAACGTTGATAATGCAGAGGGACGGACGCACAGTAGACCCCCCGTGATTAGTTTTCAAGGTTACTGATAATAGCTTTGAATGGACATATAAAAAATAATCAGTATTCTTTTCCATCTTAATCTTTTTGCAGCTTTATTTGCATGCGCAACATTAGGCAGCAGTAATAAAAACAAATTATTTTTTAGTTTAAAATCAAGACAGACGTGCACTTACCAAACGTTCAAAAGCTCATACCAAGGTTTATATAAGACACAAAGTCAGTTCCCTACCTAAAAAATGTTGCAGCTGATGCGAAACACAACGGCTCTCACTGTGCCCCAAGGCATGGTCAAGCAGTAAGTACTAAACAAAAACAAAATACTCTTAACAAATTCACACTAACAACAACTGCTTTAAAAACTTCATTAGCTATGCACGCAGCCTGGGTTCTGTTGTGGCCGACACAAATCTGCAGGACTTTGGCGTTGCTAATGAGCCCATTTTGGAATATCGCAAGCATTCTGCTGAACGCAAGGGCCTACAGGATGCTTTGAAAAGCGCTGCTGCAACCTGCGAGGAGGTGCCCATTGTCATTGGCGGCAAAGAGTACAAGACCTCGCAAGTAGTGCATCAAGTCATGCCGCACAATCATGCACACAAGCTGGCCAAGTTCTACTATGCAGATAACAAGCTGTTGCAAACAGCTATTAAGACTGCTGTAGAAACGCAGCCCAAATGGGATCGTGTGCCGATATCGGAACGTCTGAAGATTTGGGAACGTGCTGCTGACCTTATGGCTACTAAATATCGTCATGAGCTGAATGCGGCCACAATGTTGGGACAATCCAAGACAGTTATACAGGCAGAAATTGATTCAGCTGCAGAGTTGATTGACTTTATACGGTGAGTATTTTTAGTTATGTTCTATGTTCTTATCTTTAATTTGAATTTTTTTTTATGTCCAGCCTGAATGCCTATTTTCTGAAGGAGTGCTGCAAATATCAACCCATTAGCGAGAATATTAAGGTCACTAAGAATTCCATGCGTTATCGCGGCATTGATGGCTTCGTAGCTGCCGTTAGTCCATTCAATTTTACTGCCATTGGTGGTAATTTGGCTTATACCCCAGCCTTGATGGTGAGTCCTATCGATTATCTAGCCAGTTGTATAACCAATTAAAGCCATTTGCTATTCATACCTACGCTGCTTGTATCCTGTAGTTGGAACTTCACAGCTAAAACATTTTCTCTTAACTCTTTTCTTCCAATACAGGGCAATGCCGTCTTGTGGAAACCCTCTGATACCGCACTACTTTCTAACTGGCGCATTTTCAATATCATGCGAGAGGCAGGATTGCCCGATGGCGTTGTGAACTTTGTGCCCGCCGATGGGCCAGTATTTGGCGACACTATTACTGCCTCTCCGCATTTGGCTGGTATAAATTTCACAGGCTCGGTGCCGTAAGTATTTTTAGCCAAAAGTTTCGTTTGTACATGGATTATTAATGTAATTTTTCCAGCACCTTTAATCGCCTATGGAAGCAAGTGGGCAATAATATTGACAAGTATATAAATTTCCCGCGCTTAATCGGTGAATGTGGTGGCAAAAACTTTCACTTTGTGCACAAGTCAGCGGATGTGGAGTCGGTAGTAACCTCCACCATACGTGCTGCCTTCGAATATTGCGGACAAAAGTGTTCGGCCTGTTCGCGCATGTATGTGCCAGAGTCACTGTGGCCAGCGGTAAGTCATAGACAGAGAACCCTAACTTTACGTTTTGATTAGCTAAAAAGAAATAATAAAAACTACTTTATAATTTATTGTTTATGGAAATTGTTGCCATATTATAGTATCGGGAAGGGAGATCGCGGAAATCTTAACTTAATACATTACCTTGATATTAAAAGTATTATATTATATGGCAATTATTCGCTTGAGCAATTAATTGTATATTAATATTTAGTCAAAGCATAGTCAAGTGATAGTTATAGTGATAGCTGCATTTACATATTAGTTCCTCTTGATTTATATTTAACCTTACTTTAAATTACCGAAAGCCACTAGTAAAAAAGTTCTATCACCAATGTAGATCAAAACGGGTCTCCAGCGCGAACAAGAGAAATTAAAGATTGGCGATGTGCAAGACTTTAGCAGTTTCACATCGGCTGTGATCGATGACAAAGCATTTAAACGTATTACCAGCTATATAGAGCATGCCAAAAAGAGCCCGAACCTAGAAATTATTGCCGGAGGCACGTATTCGGATAGCAAGGGTTACTTTATAAATCCAACCATAGTGGAAACCAAAGATCCTAAGGATCGCATTATGACAGAGGAAATCTTTGGACCGCTGTTGACGGTTTATGTTTATAAGGATGCCGATTTGTCTCAGACTATGAATTTGGTACATACCACCACTCCGTTTGCGCTTACAGGCGCAGTTTTCGGAATGGATGAGTAAGCTAAACAAAACTTTCTACTATTTACACGCTTAATAAAAAAAAAATTGTATGATACTTTACAGAGAATTTATCAGATGCGCTTTTGAAGAATTTAAAATGGCAGCAGGCAATTTTTATATTAACGACAAGTCTACAGGCTCTGTGGTGGGCCAACAGCCTTTTGGAGGTGGACGCATGTCTGGAACCAATGACAAAGCTGGCGGACCGCACTATATACTGCGCTGGACGTCACCACAGGCTATTAAGGAAACATTTGTGCCATTGCGTGACATTAACTATCCGTATATGAGCGAATAAGGCAAACCAAAAAAAAATAATAACGAAATCAAATACAACAAATGAATGAATCTCATATAACTACTAACTATATATAGATACTTATATATATATGTATGTATTTAAATATATATGTATTTATATGTATTTTGTTGAACTATTTTTAACTACCAGCGGTAGCTAGCACACAAACACACATAAAACTATATGTAGACGCGTACAGTTTTAAATATGTAGTTAAATGTTGTAAAGAAAAAAAATTTAACGAATCCTTTAAGCCACTTATAAATTGTATAAAATTGATATGCTGATTACATTTGACATAAACTCGATACTTGAAATTATATATTAAAGCTATACAAAGGCATAAATTTTTAAACGTATTGTGATTATCTAATAGTTATATGATTTAATGTTATTTATGTTGCCCCCAATTATGCTTTTTGTTTTGACAACAAACGCTTTATTAAGTATATAGAAGCTATGTAAAATATATAGCCAGAAGCAAACACTTGACAATACATTTGATTACTAAATGTGAGCATAATATGATATTCATAAACATAAACGTGACATAAGTAAAAAGAACAAAAAAGAAAACGTTACATTCAAATAAAAAATTTAAATTAAATATTTGTTGTTAATTTGTGAAAAAGTTTCAATTAACAATC
The DNA here is from genome assembly GCA_949987675.1 of Chymomyza fuscimana. Classification (NCBI taxonomy): domain Eukaryota; kingdom Metazoa; phylum Arthropoda; class Insecta; order Diptera; family Drosophilidae; genus Chymomyza; species Chymomyza fuscimana. The sequence goes on from OX465089.1 coordinate 13,840,554, forward strand.
AAGTGGAGAGGTAAGGCCCTAACAAAGAAAATTTTTTAAACCTATTTTAAGTTTGTTGTAGAAAAAAAGAATTCTAAGATTCTAAGATTCTAAAAACTTAATGATATACTACCAGACAATAATCATAACAGATTGGAGCATTTTATTTATCAATGGATATATACATATATTCCAAAATATTTTATGGTTGTAAGATTTAAAAAATTGTTTTTTTACTTAGAAGAAGGAAGTGTGAATTTCCTTTTGTAAAAGTGATTAGGATTGATTGATGATTTCCAACTTTTGACAATTTGAGACTTGCATCCACATTATCAAGGTACATGCGAAATTTGTTTTATAGTAAGTGGTTTGTTTAATAATATATTTCTGACGATTTAAAGGAAGGAACGACACAGTGCTTTTTAGATAAAATTTGATGGTAAGGGGATTCATTTCGTTTGAAAGGAATTTTTGTCACGTTATTAAATTTTTTTGTAAGGGTGTAACCTAAAAATTTATATTAATATTCTTTGTGCTTTAATAATTGATTAATCAGAAAACATTGCATATTTTGAAAAACAACATTAAATTTGTGTAAATATTCTGATTACAACCTGAAGAGATTAGAACCTTGCGCTCGTTAAACTTAATGATATATTTTAATGGCAACAAAAATTGAAATTTTTATCATAAATATTCTAACCCACTTGCTACGAATACGCATTCGTTTTCGAATAGACATCGATTTTTTATTTGCCTAAACTAGATTATTGATGTTCCAAATAAAATCAGGTCTTAGAGCTGGAGTAATTTATTTTTCCTTCATGATCATACCAACAATCCAACTCCTATCATAGGGCTCAAGTTATGTTGGCAGGAGTTATGAAGTTACATACCTGATCTGTGGACTTCGTCAAGCGTCAGTTCAATAAAATCGCTCAAATAGTAGAGAGCCATTTACAAGGATACAAAATGGAATACATGGCCTGTGTATTCCTTGTCCAATCAATTTTAACTTTACTTAAACCTAGCTATATAATTGAAAGCATTAAATCCGAGTAGTCCTGATGAGTTGCGTAATCTCAGGTTATGAGCTACTGGCGTCAAAATAATGTACAAGTAATAATTTGATTTTGTAGAAATTACATATATTTTTCGTTCCACTATAATTTAAAGTGAATAGTTTCTTTATATGTATAGATCATAATTATACAATACATGGATTTCAAAACTATATAATTGTACCAATGTACAAGGCCTAAAGTTGAATGCTTCTAACGCTGGCAATGTACTATACAAAGGAAATTAACTTTGCTTAAAAAGTCTTATTTTCATAACGTATAAATATTTATAGCTCATATAAATGCAATATAAGTTTTGTTTTATAATTACATGACATTTTTTTGATTAAATTATTTTACTTTCATTCATTAAGCAAAACGTCTCAAAAACAATTTAAAAGAAAAATAATTTACAAGAATTTCAACCTAAGACACCTCAGCATTTGGTTTGAACCCATAAAATCAAAGGTATAAATTGAAAACCTTACAAAATTAGTAACAACTCAAAAAAATAAAAATTGGTCAAGAACTATTAAGTTCCTAAGAACTAAAGGTTTTATGATTTTAAGTTAATTTCCTTATGTATAGAGCCCTTGCCGGTATACATCAGCATTAAGTTAATAAACTAAATCTTGACAAAAAACAGTATCTCAAATGTTATTTAGGCGGCAATATTGCAGATTATTACTACTTACTACATATAACATTTTTGTAGTAAAAGCTTAAAACTAATATTTATGTGTATTTATTGTATTATTAAAAGTTTTATTATTTTATACCAAAGGTGTTTATATTCTAATCAAATTTTATAGAATTGACGCCCATGTCAATTTGTCCGCCCCTGTAACTGCCGCGCTTCTTTTTAGTCTTCTCATGTTTAAAGGATTTGCCGCGTGTGTGCTTTAAATCTTTATTGGCGCGCTCGCCCCAGGAGCCGTATGCATTTTTCTATACATTTAGTAAGTAGTGTAATTTGAATAAGCATATAAACCAAGGTTTTGCGGTAGTGCATTTGTGTGTGTGTGTGGGGGGCGGTTGCTTAGGCTAACTTAATCATCGAAGCTTATCTTCTTATTCTGTTTTGGCGCTGAGGAATCAAAAGAGTTGTTGAATCTATTGCCACCGCCGAATCCTCCACGGCCACCACGTCCACGATCGCCACCTCCACGTCCAAAGCCACCACCACCGCCACGTCCAAAACCGCCTCGGCCTCGATCACCACCTCCTCCACGTCCAAAACCACCACGTCCACGGTCACCACCACCACGTCCACGGTCACCACCTCCACGTCCAAAACCACCACGTCCACGGTCACCACCACCACGACCACGGTCACCCCCACGTCCACGATCGCCAAAACCACCGCGACCGCCGTTAAACTTGTTGTCAAAGCCGCCAAATGACTTGCGTTCGCCCATCTTTTGAAAACCATCGCCATTTTCTCCATCAGCGCCCTCATTGGTTTCCCATTTGCTGCGATCGGGGCGTCCAGCAAAGCCTGAGCCGCCACGTCCGCGCTGATTGTTGTGCTTCTTAAAGCTGCCATTCTCTTCGCCATCCTAAAAGCCATAAAGGGTAAACACAAATTAGCGAGATAATAAGGGATAACAGTTTTAATGAAAATATAGGCTAGCAAGTGCCGCAAAAAGATTTGAGTTGTATTTTCTTGGAGCGTATTTGGCTAATTTGTGTGTACCCTTGGAGACCCTTTCTTCTTAGCTAAAAGATCTTATTGTGTGTTCCCCACTTCTTCAATCGCTAGTTTGAAATCAACCCTCTCACAAGTGGGAAATGGTATACATTTAATAAACTATAGGAAAAAGTCAGGACTTGAAGAGTCAAATGAAGTAACTGCCAAAGATGAAAATCGGTACTAAAAATATGCTACGTTTTCTTTGCTGGAGTATTTTAGCTGAAAATATTGAAAATTATATCTATCGTACACCAATGAAATCCTCTCATCACTGTTTGCATAAACCATACATCTCCCTTCAAAAAGCTATGCTAATGTCAATGGCCTCCGCACACACGCACAAAAGCCACAAACTCAAATCAGATGCGGCACTTACCTTTGCCTCAAAGGACATGTCCATAACTCGCTCATCCACCTCTACTTCCTCAGCGCGCACGCGGCGGAAAGGTGAGTTGCGCCGCGCGCTGCCGTTATCCTTGCTATTATTCTGACTATTGTTGAACTTGTTGTTGTCGTTGTTAGGTGTGGATTGGAAACCATTTTTCTGCTCAAGCGGATTTAGTGTGTTTTGAAATAAACAAGAATTAGAAGAACGTACCTGATTATTGCCACCTTTGACAAAATTGCTGTAAGCTGGTTTTTTGCCCGGTGTATCATCACCACCACTAAACTTGCGCTTCTGGCCAGGCTTTGCTGAAGCATTGGTATTGGGCTTCACCTCGCCAGACTCTTCACTGTCATCATCGCTGCTGCTACTATCTGCTTTTTTAATCGGTGCTGGCTTTTTGGCCGGTGGGGCCTTGTCGTCGTCGTCTTCAGAAGATGAGCTGTCAGAGCTATCGGCTTTTTTGGCTGGAGCAGCTGTTTTCTTTACCGCTGGCTTAACAGCACCTTCTTCTTCGCTAGAGGAATCATCACTGCTGTCACCCGACTCTGCTTTTTTTGCTGGAGCAGCAACTTTCTTTACCGCTGGCTTAACAACGCCTTCTTCTTCGCTAGAGGAATCATCACTGCTGGATTTAGCTTTCTTTACTGGTCCTTTAGCTGGTGTTGACTTGACAGCTGCTTTTGATTTATCTTCGGAGCTGTCACTATCGTCAGAAGAATCTTCGGATTCTGCCTTGGACACTGGTTTCTTTGCTGTTGAAGCAGCTGTTTTTTTTTGTTCCTCCTCTTCTGAGGAATCTTCACTGCTGCTGGAAGCAGCTGATTTCTTGGCTACAGCCTTAGGCTGATCCTTGACTGCCTTGGGCTTCTCATCCTCGGAGCTGTCGCTATCATCCGATTCAGCTTTAGTTGCTGGTTTCTTGGTTGGGGCAGCTATTGGTTTGGCTGCTGGTTTTTTTGGTGTGTCCTCATCGGATGATTCCTCGCTGCTGCTAGAAGCTGGCTTCTTAGCGGGCACGGTCTTTGCTGGTGCCTTAGCAGTGGCTGCAACTTTCTTAGCTGATTCTTCATCTGAGTCGCTCTCACTGTCTGATGACTCGCTGCTGGTTGCAGCTTTCTTTGCAGTCGTGGCCTTAGAAGCAACTTTTACCACGGGTTTTTTCGGTTCCGCTTCCTCCGAACTGTCGCTGTCCGAGGAGTCTGATGCTTTTTTGGTTTTCGCCACTGTTGGCTTCACAGGCGTTTTCTTAGCCGGCTCATCATCATCGCTCTCTTCGCTGCTCGACGGATCGGCCTTCTTGGTTGCCTTGCCGTTAGTCAATACAGGAGCCGCAGTAGGTTTCTTTGCCGGCGCAGTGTCTGCGTCTGAGTCAGAACTGTCGCTATCGCTTTCTGTGTCTGTTGCCTTAATGAGTGGTATTTTAGATTTGTTGTTGGCTTGGTAAAACTTAAAAATTTCACTCAGCTTCGGTGTATTCTTTGCAACAGCGGCCTGCAAACGATTAAAAAAATGCGAAAAAATTACATGTGTTTTTGGTTAACGGAAACACGTGTTTGCTTTTATAACACACTTTAGATACATTTGTGTGATGATACAAAGACGACAATATAAAGGTTATGGAATTGATAGGAAATTACATTTGACGGCACCAACATGCCGAAAATATTAAAGGGCTTTACATTGCGCACACATGCACATTATGCACTAACAAATTGCAGCGGCAGCCGCTTAAAACTTACCGCCTTAGTCTTTTGTTCAAAAACTTTAGCCAAGTTTTTATCCTTTGTTTTCAGATATTCTAAAACTATTGCATCCACAATTTTTATAACTTCTGCCATTATTGTTATCGTTTAAGTTGAAAATTTTCGTCAAAAATTACAAACTACTGCGTTCTGCCTTTTGCCACATTAAAATGAATAAAATTCGGTGCGCACACACACGTGTTGGCCTTAGCGATAACGATAGGCAAAGTAGTATGCTTAAGGTATCGATTTTTTACATGCTTTTGTTGTACTACAGGCTTGAGCGTGTAAATGTCTTCGTTTTTAATTATTTGAACGCATGCAGTTTGCTATTTTATTCTCAAAAGTATTTAAAAACACAAACATATAATTATTTGTTCTACTTATATACATAAATAAATCTACAGATACAAATGGTGTAGCTCTTATTGATATTTACCTAAAAAATGGTTGGTTTTCTTATTCTTCTGAAATGTGATTATATAATACGCATTTTAAGGTGTTACATTAATCATTTTTTAATATTGTCGTACCGTGTGACCCATGTCATACACGATGGTAGCATGTTGTTCAATCAATAGAATGTATGGGATCGCACTATTAAGATTTGTACGGTCGTACGACAAATAAAAATGTATTAATTTTGTGATTAGCCACCAAATTGTGCATCCAGTCGCATCGTGTATGCCCTCGGGTAAGGATATACACATCGATAACTTTTTTTGACAATTAATACTATTCGTCAAGTTAACAGTTTTGTAAAACGTAAACATTTAGGCCTTATGAGCACAGAAACTTCATATGTTTTATTTGTAGTCTTATGAAATAGCATTCAATAATTTTTAAAACTTATTTACATTTAATAAGTCCAATATGGGTGACGCAAAGCAACCGCCAAAGCCAGGAGAAGGCATACGCTCAATGCGCAGTACCAATGTTTTTCGGCTTATCAACTTTGAACTGTATACAAAACCGGTGCGCTCCATTCATGCCTCAAAGCTCACGAGATTTTAATGTTTTTAAATTTCAGAACAAAATTATAATGGGTCTGGGTCTAGCTGCTGTTACCGGAGTTTTTGGATACATAGCCTATATGCGCCACAAATATGAGAGTCTGGGCTATTATGTAGCCGTGCAAGAGGACGGAAAAGAAGTCTTTACAAAACAGAAATCAAAATGGGAGCAATAGACATTTTTGGAAATTTATTTATTACTTTGTAGCACAATTTGGAACATAAATGATAGATTTTTTGTATGCCAAAAATTATAAATCACAATAGTAGAAAAATGTTTTTAACTAGAAACATGCGTCGCCGTTCTCCAATCACAATTAAATCATTTACATTTGTATACACGACGACGCCGCGAGATGACCGTGTGAATGCAGTATTTTGTAGCCAATAAACCAATTATAAGTGTTAGTCCGGTATGACAAGTATGGCGATACACATATATGCTAGATTTCCATTAGGCAGACAGCTTGAGCGCTTTAAGCTCCTCCAGATACCTTGCCTCCATTTCGATTTTGTTCATCTGATTCAATTCCAGAGTTTCGCCTTGGCCCTGACGCGCTTTCAGCTTCTTGATGTCCGACAACTTTTTGGCCACATTGCGTATTTTGCGATCCTTTTCGCTGTTAGGATGTCCATTGCCTACAGCGTTTCTTGGTGTTGATACTTCCTCAGCAGGCAACTTTGTTTCAGCGTCCCCACAATTTTGTTGCTGATGCTGCTGCTGATACTGTTGTCTCCTGGGCTGCGGTCTTTGCTTTGGTGGCTGCTTCCGTGGTGTGCCAGCATTCACATTCGACTGCTCCTCACTTTCAGTTGGTAAATTTGAGTTGCCTTCTCCACCATTTAAAGCTGCATCGCGTCTGACGTTGTTATGGCTTTTGGCCTTGTTGTTCCTCTTTCTGTTGTTACTCGCACCTGAGGGGCAATAAAGAAATGGCACAGCAATTAGTGTATACGTCGCTTGTGCTACTTACAGCATTTCTAATCCTACAATGCATTTAATTTTGTGGTATGTATCATAGATGAAGTGGCGATGATCTAATCTAAAAGCGTTTATGCTGATAGGGTCTGTAGCGACGACTTGTGCCAACATTTGTTGTCGAAGGCCGGCTAGCCGTCTGACCCTGTGCAAGCTGTCCCAGCTCGCTTGGATGTCTCATTATCGGATTGTCCAAATCATATTGCCTATGCCAAAATTTCCGAGTATTACCTGCTGCTGGTGCTAGTCCTGGCACTGTTGGCTGCGGCAAATATTTTTCAGGATTCTTGCCCTCTTTTAGTAAACGCAAATGAGGCGGCGTATAGGCTTTAACACTAGCCTCTGGTTGGCTCGATTTGATACCCTCCTGCTTAGCCTTGGTTATCTTTGGCTCGGTAAACGTGTTGTCTGCATATTGCTGCCACTCCACTCCCAACAATTCCTGACCCTGGGGCCACATGGTCTCATGCAGCAGCGCACCGGAATAATGGTAAACCTTGAAGCTTTAAAAAAAGAGAGATTGATTAGTACGTTTAATTTAATTAGTTAGTCTCAGTTTATCAAGAACGCACGTAAAATCTTGCCTCAACAATATTTGTGCAATCTTATACTTACCCATTGCTGATGCGAAGACGGGGTGCAGTGGTTGCGGTCACAAACCACTCGCCGTTTGGATGCCATTCAAAGTACGTGGCGTCTGCACACTTAAGATTGGTCAGCCTTTCACGCTTTGGCACATCCCAGACTTCGACGGCGCCGGGCAGATTGCCAAAACCAGCCAGTACAAGTATGTTGCCGAAAGGATTAAAGTAGGCGCAGTTTCGGGGACCCTCGCCAAAGTCATAGACCACGTCACACTTAAGATTGTAAAGCGCCGCCTTAGAGGGCATAAAACCATAGACCACCACGAATTCGTTGCCACGCGGACTCCATTTGACGCAATGCACTGGTCCCTTTTTAGACAATGGCACGGAACAGGTGTCACCCTTGGTGGCCATAAAGTGCACAGCCTGATTGCCATAGTAAGATTCGCCGCTTTTATCGACCTCAGTGCTAGTCAGCAGAAGCAGGCCATTGCCACGCTTGTTCCATAGCATCTCAACGCGATCCGCTTGGAAGAAACTTTTGCAGGCTACCGATTGATTTTGTCCAAGGGCTGGATACTTGTATAGCTTGCACATGGAAGGTGCGCCTTTACCGCCGGGCTTGTAAAAAGCCAAAAAGGGCGGTGAATGGCCCGAGCCCAGGGACAACATGGCGCCGCGGCTGTCGCCAATTTTTCGCGATGTCGCAGCAAAGCCGACAGCGACGTCTGCGCCCAGATCGTAAAACAAGGCCTCACCACCCAAAATCATTGCAAATATCGTTTCGTCCGATGACCAGGATGGCTCCCAGTCTGCCTGGTTTTTCTGCACAGTAGAAAAAACTTCGTTGCCAGAGGTCACATCATAGACCAGCAGATTCGGAGAGCCTTCTGGACGATCCTTCGTAATGGTATAGTGTTCCCAGGTGCATAGGTAATTGCCTTTTGGCGAAAACTTGAGGTAGAAGGCCTTGGGGCGCGGCAGTGTACACTGCAATGGCCAAACTTCGCTGGCATTAGTGCGCGTCTGCAGCACTTTTACCTCGACACCATTGGAATACGCGAAGTAACGTCCATCTGGACTGAAGGAAATCGAACGCGAACTTTTCGTCTCCTCTCGTGGTAAATTGAGCTTGTGTTCGTATGGCAGCTTGGGGCCTTCTGCCGACCACAATTCAACACCCACGCTAGAGCGAACTGCAAAAGAAAAATAAAATTTAGTTACTCTGAATCTGAATAAACACGAGGCCGTCGACGCACGGCTGCGGCGCAGTTGCAGCGCCGTCACCGAGTTGCCAACTGCGGCTGATGACAGCTCGTGGCAAGTGCGCGCAATGAGTAGGTTGTTTTTTTTTTTTTGGCGCGCCAGCTGCGGCATTAGTTTATATACTTAGGGCTCTTGTAAATTCACCATGGCTCAAAATGCATTGCTGCACACAATATTCTACAATGACATTTTTTTTTTAAAACTATTTAATGCGTATATTTACTTGCAAGGGTAGGAACAACACCGTCCGCAGCCATTGTCTTCAATCTAACACACACGGTGTGCTGTTGTTGTTGTTGCTTTTGTTGCAGCACAGTGTTGGTTAATTGTGGAAAGTGCGCACGGTTGTATGAAAATTACAGTCGATAACGATAAGCTAAATTCATGGAGTGCGCGCAAAAAAACCAAAAACTAACACGATGAACACAAAACCAAATGTCCAAACGTATCAAGAACTGCAACAAATTTTTATCTACGCTTTACGTTAATTTCAAAACATTTTTATACTGATATGTAAATTTATAAAAATTTAGTTCTCTCAGATTTGTTATAGACATTATCGCCTGGCTAGCTGGCTACAGTTTTTGTATTTGGTGTTAATTACAAATTTTGAAAGGATGACGATGACCGCACATACTAGTTAGTACTTTCACTGGCAGCTGGCTCATATTCTTCTGTAATGTATCGAAACATTGTCTAGCAATTGCACGACTTTTCTTTCCACTTTTTGCTTTTGGCAACTATTACGACAATTAATTGTAAGCACATTGCCCAGTGACAATGCATTCGAACTCGTTCAGTTACTTTCGCTGTAAATGTGACCAAAGGCCGTCTTGCCGCTTCGTCGATGGCACTGCGCGTTGACACTTGGAACATGCGTACCACGACAGCGCAACAACAAACACAAGATGAGTGCCAAGCCTTAAAGTTGCAATACTCTTACAAAGTCCAAATTTAGTTTTGTTCAACATAAGCAACGCAAGTTTTAGAGATTTGAGCAATAGAGACATGAATATTTTGAAATATTGATTAGCATTGGCGTCCGTATGTCGTCCGTTCAAACTTGATTTTGAAGAGCAAAAGAATGGATTTAAAGAATAAACCAAAATATGCACATTATGTGAGTGTAGGTGATGTTTTTATAACAACTTATAGTTAATAGCCGAAGGCCTAAGATGCCAGTGCTTGAACCAAGTTACCTTTAGTTTTTAAGCTAATTTGTAACTATTTAATAAATTCGAATTTTTTGTTGTTTGAATCGTTCAGCTCTTTGGCAATAACAAAATGTACAGGGCTGAGTTTAAACTCTGAACTCAACTTTTTCTCAACATAATTGAAATCACTAAATTAAGTAATTATTACTTTTTAAGTTGCAGAACCAGCCCCAAAACCCCTTAGGGTGCTAACGCCCCAAATTTAAAATTCACAAATGTAATCAAAATCAGAACGGAAGATGCACAAACTCAACTAATAAACTAACAAAAAGGACGTTCACGCTTTAACGAGTTGATTTGGTGGTAGAGTAAATCAATTAATATATTAAAAAAAAACTTTCTAAAAAATCATCAAAATGAGAGTACAACGGTCTCCACGGATATTTTGAACCTCAAAACCACCCCCGTAAATCCGACACTGATCTATACCTTAAAAAAAATTCAGCAGTTACAAACGCCTTCGCCCACAAACTCCAACAAAATTACACTTTCTGATCCAACAATTCAATTGCAATGTATGTCATTATTATTGCATTGTTTACACACCATAGCATAAGTAATAAGCGTTGACGATAATTCATATTTTTGTGTTTTATTTCGCGCCTTTTAAAAATTAGCTATTTGTAAACAAAAAGCAGCTGATTATCGATAATAATTCCGATAAAATTCACATTATAATGTCTGTGTTTTTGCTAGGTGGCTGTTTTCGTGTCTGCGTAGGGGCCTTATCCTTCCAAGGCTTTTAAACATTTAATTGTGTACTATAAACATCCAAAAATCAGTTTAGAATATATTAGGAAAATAAATACAAATATGAGATAGGAAATCCGAAAATCCTTATTCTTAATATATTTGATAAATTTGTTATATATTATACAATTATATGTAGTTTTGATATTTTTAAAATTCTGTCATTGATATATCTTTTTTTTCGGCTTTAAGGCCCATTCGCAGTTCGAAAATTTTCGCACTGAATGGCAAGTAAAGGGTGATTATCAACAATTTTTTTTAAGTTTTAACCGCTTTGAAGACTTGATTAAATCATTTACTTCCTTTACTTTTACGATGTTAAGGGATATCCCAAAAGGGATTTTTTTTTTATATGAAGTTTTATCATTCCGTGCGAAATATTTCGAACTGCGTACAGGCCTTAATATACAATTTAATTTTTAAAGAGTATGCGAAGGTCGATTGCCATTTTATGATTTTATGGCGTTGCAATGTTTTATTTTTTTATTTTTTATTTTTATTTGAATTGTTGCTATTTAATTTTATTTTATTTATATACCGCTCAAGCCTTTTTTTCTGCACGACGCCGCTGTCTACTAGTATGTCCACTACGACGACGACAATTGACTTCAAATGTCTCGCATTTACCAAAGAGAAATGTTGCTATTGCTTTGAAAGTTTTGTATTTTTTTGTTATTTTGATAATAACCATTGCGAATTGATATTAATACAGCTAGGTAACTTTCCCAAAATGAAAAGCGCATTTGCCACAAGAAAAAAACAACATGAAACATATAAACAGAATATGACATTATGTAATATGTATACATATAATTTAATTGAAATTCAATTAACTGCAGCTGAATTTGAGCCATTTTGTAATGCTTTCAGTTTTTCATGCATATTTGTAATTATGTAGGTGAAAACCAAGTTGGTTAATTTTAATCATACGAACTAGGGTTTCCCAAGCTAAAGCCTAATAGTGGCTTTGCAGTCTCGTTTTTTTTTTTGATGAGCATTTATACATGGCCGAGAGTTAGTTCAATTTCGTACAGAATTCAGAATATTCCAAGTCCTCGTCACCGCTCTTACCACTTATTTTCTAAAGTTTTTTTTAGTAAGCTGAGCCTAAAAAAACACAAATTGTTAGCAGCGTGCTGCATAAGCTTTTATCACATATTTACCATATATTTTAGAAGATTTTCCCTTTGCTTTATTCTTCATAACTGTCGTCGTCATCATTATCCTCATCTCGGCTACGGCACATACGACAACAGATGCCGAGGAGAGATATAATTAAAACTACAACAGAAATTAGAATCCATATCCAACCAAGGGATTTATTTAGTCTTCTTTTTCTTTTACGAGATTCCATAAACAAACGTGCTTCCAAATAATTTTACACTTTTTTCATTTGTGGGCCATAATTTTGTACGAAAAAATTTAAAAATGTATTTAATTTAAGAAGTTCAATTCCGACGCACTCTATATTATCAAATATGTATATTTTTATTTTCTACTCTGCTCGTGACATTGGTTTGCCAAACATCCTTTGCAGCCCAAATATATACTAAAGTTGGTGCAAATGTATTTAGAGAGACCCAATGTTAGCTCCAATATGATCCACACTCCACTCCACTCCACTCCGCCGCAGTACCAACAGCATACATACACGATAGCTGAGTTGGTAGACTGACTATCTCAAAAAAACTTTTCCAATATACATGCTGCAATAGCAATAACTTTGTTTTAAAACTTTGTTAATTTAGAAGATGGGATACTGTTATCCGTTATCCGTATCACTGCATTTAAAAAAATGTGAAGTTGCAAATAAAGTCGCAACGCATTCTACTGCCCAAAAGATGCTTTCAAAATTGATTTATACAATATCAAGTATTCAAAAAATCTGAAATAAAGTATATATTTTATTTTTGCTTCGTTTTGGGTTGAGCCTTTATTTGAGCTGTAATTGTGCTATTGAACTGTTTTAAAAATTGTTGTTTTAATATATACATTTTTTTCATCAATCAATCAATCCCTATCGAAACAATCGTCGCAACCATCGCAACCATCACAATTATCGCAACCATCGCAACCATCGCAACCATCCCAACCATCACAGCCATCACAATCATCACAACCAGCACAACCAGCGCCAGCGCAGGCGCCGCAGCAGAAAAGAGGTAAGGCAAGACATCCCAGGCATCCCTTTCCACAACGGCGCGCTCCACAATAGATGCAAATGCAACAACAACCGCATAATAGTATAACTATTATCACCACTAAAATAGTACCAATAATAATATACAGCGTATCCGTATCCATATCCGTATCCCAATCCATTTTAAGAAATATTTCAAGTTTTACACAATAAATTTTAAATATTTAGATTGTCCTAAAATTATAGTCTGCCGATGGGATATTGATTATAATCCCAAAGCATGTTGTGCCAAATAAATTCCAACATTTTCGATTGTTAAAAATTTATTGCATTTACTAAAATTTAAAGTGAACATTTTGCATAAGCTTTAGTTTGCAATGCAGTCGCTTTTACGAAGAAACGGCTACAATCTTCCTTAACTAACTAGATTTAACTCACGAATTTTTTAAAAATTTAACAATATTGTTTAAATTTGATAACAATTTCAAGCAACTCCTGCCAAACGAATTCGATAACAATAACTGTCAAACTTTTAAAGCTATAGAAAATAATGAGGCGTACAAATATACAATATGATCCGGAATGGTTAACTTCTGATTTACACTTGCTGTTTGGCGTATTAACAATTTTATTACTCATCACACTGCTTTTTTGCATTGGCTACTGTTGCTGCTTCAGCTGCAATGACAACGATTAAAGGAAAATATTAAGAAAACACATTGCTACAACAAAAAATGCGTAACTTTTTAAAATTTTAGTTTTGTGCATTCCTGCTTAGCATTTTGGTTTGCTGAATGTGATGGAGCTGCTGTGTGTGCTGTAGTTGAATGAGTATCCTGCCAAACGATTTCGATAACAACAGTATATCGACAGGCGTAAATAAAAAAACTTTCAAACCACTGTGGCTTATTTATAAATATGTAATATACAAAGTTCCCGCAGTAGTAAGCCGCTGTTAAAATTGCCAAATATTTACAATATAGACTTATACACACGAATAACTAAAAAAAAAAAAATGGTCGGTATATTATTTGCAGTTTTGTGCACAATCTTAGCTATATTGCTGCTTATCATTTTTATTTGCTGCCTATTGATGTGCTGCGTCTGCTGCGGCTGTAGCGAATGCATTCTAGATTACACATATATGAAGTCACTGCGTTTCCACTGGCTGAGGTTGCTGCCGCAGAGCTACGCTGCCAACGCCAACGTCAACGATGACTGCGACTGCGACGCTGAAGAAGAAGTCAAAGCAAGCAGCGAATGCGCAGCCGCAACAGCGCCAAGTGCTTAAGGAATGGTAAACGTTACCTGGCACATCAATTCAAGGTGAGCGCTCGAGTTGTACGGTTGTCGGTTGTGTTTTTTCCGCGTTTGTTGTGCCACAAAAGCAAAGACGCAAACGCAGAGATACTATTTTTATGCGCTGACTCGTATCGTTTTTCGTAAATTGTGCTGTGGTTCTTACAAAGTGCTATGTTCATTTTTAAAAAGAAAACAAATTAACAAAGAAACATAAGAAACGCAACGTAAAAGTGCGCTAAAGTACAGCTAAAAGCCAATAGCCAATAATCAAACCCAGCAAAACACACACCAACACAGTTTAAAAATGGAATACCGGTGCTTAAGTAGAAGTTCTGTCAAAGTAAGTGACCCCAATAAGCACAATACAAAAAAAAGTCCCCAAGAACAACAACAACAACGACGAACCCACAAGGAGCAAATTCACAGTGGGCTCTGGCTTTTTTGGTTTGTTCATACGTCACACGCACTCTCTTTGGCTTCCATCTATCTATCTCTTTGCTGTGGCGCGCTCTTTGGCGTTGACTTGAACTTGGCATTGTTCTCAGCTGCAACTCATTTGTCGTGCATGTGTGCGTGCGTGTGTATGTGGGTATGATGCTGTATTCCTTCGGCGGCTTGAAACCTGTATGGCATAAAGTTATATTGGAGCCAAGCTTTGCCCAACCCACATCAAATACCTTGGTGGTCCATTCAAAGATTAAGCTTTTGGCTTTGGTTTTTGCGGTTGTGCTGCGTTTTTTTTTTCAGGAATTTCTTCATGTACATACATATATGTATATGCCACTGTCATAGTCGCCGATATCGACCTATTTCCTCGCAGAACACAGCAGACAGCTAACCAACCACTTGCAGAAATTAGCACCTTTCGGTGACTTTCTTTTTTTTTTTTTTTGCCTTTATTGTAAGATGGCCAAAATGAATTTTTAATGTATTTGCTTTGACCAAATAACTTTTACTACACATATTGTGGATTTTTTCAAGTTTTGTCACGCCTGATATGGTTTTTTGATTGTATCAAGAGCTGGCAGGTGCAGCTATAGCTTGCGTGGGTTAAGAAGCTTTGAAAATCTTTAATATTTTTTTAAGCCAATCAGTCCAACAATTCGATAGGTGCCTTAAAATTATGAAAATTCTGAAAATTCTGCATTACTTGGGTTTTACTGTCATCTGGTGGCAATATAAGCACCAAACCATTGCAATAATACGTTTATACTCTTTATTTTGTGGTCATAATGAATTCCATTTCGGTGTTGAGCGTTTTATTGAAGTATCAATACTTTGTCTAAAGAATGGTATGTGGTCTATCAAAAATTGAGCTCTATTACAAGAGAAGAAAATGGTAAGAGTAAACTTTCCAAGATTTCCATTTTGTCGCAACTTGATACTTCGATTCACTATCTAAACATTTGCATATTTAATTTTAATATCATACTCTCCATCACGTAGCAGGCTACACCCTACAAGCGCACTTACCATTAAGTTTCACGCTTTTTTTCCAGTAGCTGTTAATGATTCAAATCAAAAATTTACATTTCCAGACCTCTTAAGACATTGCCCACGGGGCAAGCTTTAAAACAAAAAAAAAAAGTTATAAAAAGTAGGCTAAACATATTCATACTTTGATTTTTTATGGCGTCCCGTAGTTCTGGTTGTAGGAATATTTGGAGAGCCGGTATTTACACACAACAACAATATATATACACACACACACAGACGGTGCAAGACTACGCAGACATAGCCGCAATCTCATTCATGCGTGCCAAGACGTCTTTGTCATGGATGTTGTCGTGCTTCGTCAGTGACGAGAGAACCCAACCTTAAAAAAATAAATTTAAATTTTGCAAAACGGCAAAAAGCGGAATCAAAAACTGTAAAGAAAAAAAGGTTAAGCTCAATGGATTCTAGGTCAAATGTTTCTTTTTTCATTCTGATTCAGTACCGCAGAATAGATAAACATCCACAACAATAATATTGGAAGATTTTGGATGATGCTCACACATTACCATAAAATTTGCGTTAATTGTTTATTTAATGTACCGTCAAAAGTCTAACAGTACCTGACAAATCCGTAAAAATTGAAATTACCAGTGAAACTCTATACGCTTGGGTTCCGTTTTCTTGCCAGCGGGCCTAATGAACGTAATGAGTAAAAGTGTCAGACTAGATGTAATTATTTTGATTCTACCTGTGGTCAGCGCAATAATATATTTATTTTTTTTTTTATTTTGGGGCTTAGCCCCATTTCCACAAGACAACAACAACAACATGGGCAATAGTGATGCATGCTCACAGCATGCAAAGTGGTTATGGCCAGGCCCAAAATGAAAGCGTCGCCGACACTAGCGTCGTAGTCGTTAGCATTTTTTTGTCTTGTGGGAGGCACACTGTTGGCTCCATTGCACTTGACTGAGTGGTACCTGGGGTCTGTCACACGCTTTTTTGTTGCTGATAACTGTGCCCGAGCTATAGGTAGATATATATAAACATAAAATATTGCTATGGCTGGTTGGGAAAACGTGCTTTGCATTCCACAGTGTTGCTTCGAATCATCTTCTTCCAAAAAGGCATAAAACTCATTGTAAGTTTTGTAGCTTGCGGTAATCACGCCAAAGTGTGGTACTCTTTTGTCTCATTTCTGCCATCTTTAAAGCAACGATCTTTGAGGAACGCTGGAGTCCGCTGCAAGTCGATTGCTTATTGCTTTTAGAGCATTTACCTTGTAGAAGGAATGTTAGCAGTATGCAAATTTTGGTAGACGCTGTATAAATTTCTATGGAAAAACTTTGGACTCTAGCGTATGCATTTCGTCAAAGAAGCTAAAAAGTAATAGAATTTGTTTCCAAAAACTTTTGTTTTATAAAAGATCCAGAAATTTGAGAAATTACCTAACCAAAATTCATTAAGAATGAATAGCTTTGATGCTCTTTTTAGAATTTGTAAATCTCGACGTCAGGATTCTTGTAAAATATCAAGTTTACCTTTTATATTGGTACATATTATTGCTACAGTGAATTTTTTATTAAACCCCTTGGGCAAAAAGCTAAATTATTTGATATAAACTTAAGATTCAGGATATCGGCAATAAGAATTACTTTCAATTGACTCATGCGGTATCCATTCTTCATACAGCGGCATACGATTTTTCAATGTTTCAATTTCGCGCAGAATGCGAACCACATTGCCGCCAACTAGTTTCTTTATAGCCGCATTACCCCAAACGCGATCTCGCGCCAGTTCAGCCAGCAGCAGCGCATAACTTTTTGGAGCACCACCAAGTCCTATGTGATCTATGCCAGAGACCTTACGCACATAGTTAATGGCATTAATGGCTTCACGCACGCTGAGCAAACGATCGCCACAGCGCTCCAAGTTAAGCAAAATAACGCCGCCATTTTCGGGTAACAAGCTGCAAAGTTAAAAAATGTTTTTCGTAGAAAAGTACTCTTGATTAGCTTTTCGAACTTACCTTAAAACATGATCAGGTATAGCAGCAACATTTGTGCTGTTGCATATGGAAAGCGGTGCTGAGTTCATGAAGAGCACCGGCGCCTTAGCTGTGCGAAGCGCAATTATCATAGCAGACTCGCTGAGCTGCGAGATCTCTATCAGCATACCCAATCGATTCATCTCAAAGAGCATGGTCTAAACAAGAAAATTAATAATTATACGATTAAAGTTTCCAAATAATTTCTACTCACCTTTCCGAAATCGTTCAGAGAATTGGTTGCATTCTCTTCTATAAGATAATCACGGCGACGTATGGAAGCTGCAGCCCAAGGTGTGGAACATTCCAAGCTTGTCACCGATACAAAACGTGCGCCCAGCAAGTACATAGAGCGAAGTACCGCCAAACTGGTACCCAGCGCATGGCCGCCTCCAATTCCCATTAGCACAGCGACCTCACCTCTTATGTGAGTTTGTTCCATTTCGTCGGCAGACTCCACAATATGCATAGAGTCAGTGGTTGCCGTAATACGTTTTGCCTCATCAATTCCCTCAAGTGCTAGCTGTACTGCATCTAGATATTGTGCACCACATGCCACCGCTATGGGCCACAGCACCGCGCCAATGTGGTTCTTTCTAATTTCATTCATGCTGTTGCTGTAATTCATCTCGGGCATGGGCTTCCAAGAGCCCTCGATGAGTGGTGACTCTGTCAGTAGTCTACGTATAAATGACAAGCGTGCTTCTAACAGCGACGAGGAGCGCAGCTGCAGTGCCAAAGGGATGCCGCCAGCCATAGCAATGCATATTAGTACCAAACCCGCACCTAATAGTATTTTGCGGCCACGTGAGCGACCCGGGCGCTCCGCTGATGACTCGCTGCCAGTGTCCTTTTTGCAGCTATATGCTGGAATGCTGCCATTTCGTAACTTTTCACTACTGCTGCCAAATTTTGTAATTTCCGCAGGCAGCTCAATATCTGCGATTTCTGTGAAAACAAAACATTGCTGCTTGCAATGAGGCTGATGCTGATGCAGCGGATGTACCTCCAAGAACTCGCGATTTGGCACGGAATTCATTGCATGCATTTAGACTAAAAGTGTTAATGCAAGTATTTGCTAAAGCTTATAACATATTTATTTTATTTTGAATAATTCAACAAGTAAACACTTTGGAGTTGAGAAAACATAATGGCGTTATTGATTTTTCACATGGCTGACATTTGCAGGACATGCGCAAATACGTGCAAATATTTTGTTAAGAAAATAAGTTGGATTGTGAAAAGTTATCGATATCAACACAAATCAGCTGCTGGTCCTAGTTGGGAGGTTTTTTTTTCACATTAAACTTTTGCAAAGGATCTAGGTTAGGTTAGGTTATGTAGGCAGCTCGGCACAAGGCCAAGGTCTGTGTATGTACTGGAGATCTTTACAAACATGTTTATGTTTAAATTTAATTCATATTTAACTTTTTTCAAAAACAGACATATGTATGTATGTATGTATGAGATCTGGCAAACAGTACAGAGCAACAATGAAAGAAAGAGCAAAACAGAGGAACTTGTATAAACACACAGCGGGAGTCCTCCGAAACCTAGCAGAAGGGCTTACTTTGCTTTGGGAGATGTCTCCTGAGCGTAAGCAGTTTGCGCAAAATGAGTGTGACCGGCTCTTAACACATTTAAAGAGTTATTATCCTAATAGCTGTCACAGCTGCCTACCAAAGCTAGAAGCTGAGCATGGAACGGATCCAGAATTTCGGCTTTGGTATAAATTTCATTCATAGTATGATTTTTGACTGAGTAGTACAAACACTAACCTGTTAAAAATTCCAAGCAGCGGATTAGAGCCCCTCAACTCCTCCACTGCTAGACATGCAAAAAATAGCAACAAAGCTGCACGCACTTTTCACTTTTGAGAGCAAATATAAAAGTTAAGACTGGTTCCATTGTATTTATTTGTGTGGCACACCACAAAAGTCTTTGAAATCATGTCATGTAGAATACAAAAAGTGTTCCAATCAATAGACATTACCACTGACACCTATACAAAATGTAGAACTCTGCACCAACAGCTAGATGTCGACAGGCCCACAGCATTTGATTGCTGAATTGATCGAGTGTCTGTGGCTACGGTTATCAATAAACCAGTTGCCGTGATTCAACGCTTGCGTATATGGCCAGATTGAGCTCTGGGCTATTTGTTTGCTGTCAATAATCTGTCGCCATTGCCATGCGCTTTCCATGCCGCGTACCCAAAAACCAATTTTCACTTAATAACAAACCATTCTACGAGCAGCTGGCCACGGTAGCGCCCCGGCTTAATTTTTATTTATTTAAAAAATAATAATAATACATAGTTATAAAAATAAAAACCAATGCCAATGCTTTGATTAATGTGTGCTGTGCGTTGCTATTAGGTGGGGTATGGGGTATGGCATATGGTCATGGTGTAGAAGCCGAGCTCCACGAGTTAGACTCGTCAACATGAGCGAGATAGTAAATATGTGGGTCGTTAACCTCGTTATAACGGCACCTGATATGGTATGCTCTTGACAGTTTTGCTGTTTCGTTTGTCTTGCCTCTTTGCTCAAGTGTGTGTGTGTGAGTGCGAGTATCTATGAGTGAGTATCTGTGTGTTTTGTTGATTCTTTCTAACCCGGTGCGTTGCCTTTTGTTTGCAGTTAGTTTGCTTGTTTTTGTTGTTACGACGACTTTAAGCTCTAAACAAGCAACAAAAACAACACCAACAACAACAGCCACAAAGAACATTTAGTGCAAGTCAAGCTGCGGCTCATTTGACGCCGCGTACTCGGCCATTAATGTGTCTGGACAGCATTATGTAAGCGTTAAATGGCAACATTGTCTAATGAGTCTGCGCGCTTGTTTGTCCAAAATGTTGTTATATCTTTAAAGTTAATATTATTTCAAAGGTTTTAAACGACGCGTTGATAATGTGCTTTGTTTATTGTTATTATTAAAAGCAATTATAATCAAGGCGACAATTTCATTGAACTCTAAAATGCTGCTCAATAGGCTAAGCATACAAAGAAGATCTGCGTCTTCTACTTAAGTGGCCATAGAATGTTCCTTTAGTCTTCAACATTTCCTGAGGCAAAAGGTAGCTAGTGCTCAACACATTCATAAACTGTTTTTAACAGCTACATTGAACAGATATTTTTGTGTCAAAATTTTTCCTCTATATGTCCAAAATGGACGAATATGAATCCGCTTGAATATACCAATGTTAATAGTTATTGTCCTCGTCACTAAGGAGCGCTCTCCTGTCAAACACTCCAAGAGCATCCACTTTAGAATTATTATTAGACAGGCTTCTGCATATTGCTGAGAGTGGTTTCTACTATTCAATTGTCTTCGGAGACCAAAGAGCGATTCTCCGCTTATATTTCATGCTGATATAGTAGTTTGTTGTGCCAGTGGTACATACAGACAAATACCCCTTGACAATCAAAGTTTTTAACCGGTAACTGAGGAGGGTCCGGACCCGATCCACGGGGGGAGAGTAGAAACAAAAATTAACATTCTGCAAAAGGAAAGATCAAAATCGGATTCTCTAAAGCGTTGTGTTGGGCTCCGGCTCACATCATGAAGTTACCAGTAACAAAAGATACATTTTTGACAGTTTCTACTGCTAGACGTCATACCGTCCTACATCTTTAAAGGCAAAGCTATGATGGGTATCGAATTGAAAGTTCCACGATTTGGTTTAGGGCAAACATAAGGGACTTGACTTAATGAAAAGTTGCGATCAGTGCCTTTCGCACAACACGCTCGAAAGGACTTTGCAAACTTTCAAAAAAAGACAGATTCCATAATAGTATGAATTAAGAGTTTCTCTATATTGTTGATGTGGCGATAATATGTTATCTACCTTTGCTCCTACACATCAAGCGGTAATTAAGTAGATGACAAAAGAAATAAAGTGATAAAAACTATGCGTCATTTTGTTTGCCCAGCAAAAAGGTTCAAATGGCAATGTCTTTTTTTTTATGTGCTTTTATAAAGTTAGTACGCATTTGGCTTAATGCCAAATGTTTATTTTTAACATTTATTAAATGAAATTGTTTCTCCGGCCTGTGGCCATAAAAACGGAAAGTTAAAGAAATTACGGTAAGAAAATCTCGTTTAATGAAGCAACACTCAAACACTTGAAAACAAACCGGTCAATGCTAATGACAACTACAATGACAACTAAAACGACGAAGAGACTTCAAAGTCAAAAAAACAAAAAAAAGAAGAGAGCTTTGGCCGGGCTAAAGCTAAAGGCGGTGAGAGTAAAGAGCAGCAGCTGCCGCCGGGCTGCACGTGCGCGTGTGACTTTAGCCGCAACAAAAGCTTCCGCTGCGGCTGCCGCAGGCGCAGACCCAGACGCAGCAAGTTCATTAATTTCTTGTAATGAATGTGAAAAGAATTAAATAATAGAATTTCGCTTTCGTTTTTCCCACAGCACGCACGCAATATGAAAACGCAAGACATTTTAAACATTTCGTCAAATGTGCAATTGAAAAGAAAGTTTGTTGCTTAAGTCTTCTTTTTTTTATTTTGGTTTTTTTGCTTTATGACAGCATGGGAATTGTTAAGTTTCGTTATTTCAGTGCGACAAAAATAAAACAAAAAATAAAAAACCAGCCGCACATAATGTTAAAAATTTTATAATTAATAACTTTTTTTGCTGCAGCTTTATTTATAAAATATTTGTGTGTTTTTTTTGTGCTAAGTGATAAACTTCAAGTTTTTAACAAAAGGCCGCTATACTTTTTTACAAAGGCATTTTTTAAATAAATGCTTAAATTAAAAAATTGTTTGCTATTTTTTTCTTGTTGTTGGTATTCAATCAAAACTGGTTTTCTTTTTTGGCTGGCTTCTTGCCTTATTTGGCACTTGCCATGATCACAAAAATCTGCACAGAGAAAGTGAACGAAAATTGCCTCATGTTGTATGTAGTATGTGTGTGTCTTCAAAAGTGAAATAAACTAACGAGCAGCAGCAATAATCACCATATTAGAAGTCAAGTTTGCATGTGTTGAAAAATGTATTAAAATTTTTTTATTTTTTTTTTATTTTGATTGTCCGACATAGCACGTTGTTTAACCAATTTTGGCCAAGCCAATTTAAATTTCTTTTGTTTTTATTTTTACTTTCACGTGCATGACTAACTCCGGCAATGTTTTTTTTTTTTTGTGTAGTTTATGTGAATAATTAATTTGTCTGGCTATAAGCATAGATTTGTCTGCATAAGCGGGTCAAGTGTTGTTAAGAAAATAGAAATTTCTGTAGACTAGGAATTTTATTGTCATAACAAATTCATAGAACTGTCTACGGACATGGCCAGGGTCACAGGTTCAAGCTAAAAAAAAATAGCTACGAAACTCAAACAAAGCAACGACTTAAGTTGGCTTGTGCTGAGTTTAAATTGTTACTTGCTCAACCGGCAGTGGTTGTCACAAGAAAAACTTAGTAACAATGACGTCACAAAACATTTGCTAAAATGCAACGTGTTTGGGGTTTCCGCTTTATTTGGCAAAAATGCATAAATTAAAAAAAAAAAAAAATGGGCATTTCTGCCCAAAACTGTGTTGTAAAAAGCGCCAAAATCTGCCAGTATGTAAACATTATTTTTACTGTTTTTGGTATTATTTAGTACTTGTAACAGATTGTGAATTGTTTGTAAACAACTGCCAAAAGTACATTATTTTTGTTGTTGTTGTATCTTGTTAGTGGTAGATAAAAAAATATATATTGTACTGGCAAATATCTACAACTTAATTTTTTATGCTTTTAATTGACATTTTTCTAACAAAACTTTTCTTAACAATGATATGTACTTGTAAACAGAAGATTGTTGTTGCTCACATCATTTTTTTTGTTTTGTGCGTCGCCTTTACGGTTGTTCGCGTCATTAGTCGGACATTTTTGCATTTTTTGCCAACAAAGTGAATATCCTTAATGTTTTGAATAGAGGACTCTGCACTTTGCGTCGTCTGTCAGTGTGGGTCTATGAGTGATGAATGTATTAAAATTTTAGTATTAGTTGTGTGTTTTGAAGTTGTAAGGATAATTGAGGATTCATTTGAAATTACAATTTAAAGGCTTTTTATTATTGCAGTTTTATTGCAAAACTAAATAATGTCACAGAAAAAACTTAACACAATGTGAACATTTCTTATTTCATGACGCGGTGCAAGCTCAGCATAAAATAATAACTACTAAGCTTTGGCGCGTTCAACGTCTTTAATTATTTTTGAAAGAAAACTTTTTACTCGGAAGCAAAAATATGTGTTTTTTTTTGTAAGTTTGATCATTAGAGATAACGAGCGCTAGTGAAAGGTGATGAGAATGACAAAATGGTAATCTTTTCTAATCTAATCTTTGCCATCTTTTTTTTTTCTTGTGAACTCTCAAATTCTTTGGTAATAACGTTATGAAATAACTACATAAGCAATTAAAAAGGTTATCTGTAGTTGTTGAAAAATCTAGCTATAATTAAGTATTTATATAATATAATAATAATAGATAACTTTGTTTTCAAAAAATATTGCTTTTATGAATAGCTCATTAGTTTTTTTCTTATGCTACTATGAATCATGATAAAGCAAATTTTGGCTTGTCTTTTTTTGACATCTTCGCTCGAAGACCACATACCGTTACACTTACATACCGTTTATTTGTTTATACAGCTTCAGCCTAACTGCTCCCATGTTGCTAATATACCGCCAACTTCAACTTTTCTTTGCAGCAGCTAACGGCTATAGTCTGCGTCATTATCAGCTGTGCACTCACATCCAGCGTACAAGCGGCGTTATGGCCCAGCTATAGAAGTGATGATGCGCCTAGCAAATGTGCCGGTGGCTCGGGTCTGAAATATCTATCGGGCGATGCATTAACAGATTCACTTGACTGTTTGGGCCCCAACAATGCGCCATATCCCAGGTGAGGCATGGTCATTCGTATAATTTGCTATTGTATATTAAACGGTTTTCAATGCCAATGTGCGAAACTTTCTTTTCTAACGCCTGACTTCTCAATTGCAGCGCGGCTGTGGCTCGCACATTCTCGAATTGGAACGGAAATTCGCGACGTGGTCGTCAAAGCAAATTTCCAAGCACGCTGGATCCCGCAATAACCACTAGTGCACTGTTGAGGGCCTACGATGAGGTGAACAACAATGAGGCTATCGGAAGCAATCGTTATGGTAAGTCGGTCAGCCGCAAACGGTGAATGCATGTCTAATGACTGTGTGGCCGCAATTGAGTGAATTAGAATGCTCATTGATTGGCCGATTGATTGACTGACTGACTGATTGATTGATTACAGGTCGTTCTCTGAAAAATGCCACACCATCGCATCAATGCAAGAGCGATACCCCAGCTCGTCTATGCAAGACGCGCTACAATACAACAGCGCCTATGTATGGCGTAAGCTTGACCTCCGGCCAGCCGGTGACCATAGTACAAAAGTTTCCTGACTTGCTGCAGCAGGTGGTCTTCGAAGTATGCGAGTAAGTTTTCACCTGTAATAAATATTAAACGAAGGTTTAACTTATTTTTTTTTTGATACGCTGACTTTGTAAAACTAATTGACTCTTATTAATTTACAAACAGATCTTCCGAGTGTGATGTAGTGCGAGGCGAATGCACACAAACTTATGTGCCCTATCTGTTTCTTGTCATACCGCTGGGTCCAGTAACACTAACGGGTCAGGATTATGTACTGGTTGAAAGCGGCTGTGTTTGCAAGCCCAAGTACTCGACGGGAGCAGCGCAGGAGCCCAATATGATACCGTAGTGTGTGTGCGTATGTGTTTTAGCGTGGAGCACAACCGCAACCAAAAGAACTGAGCAAGTTTAACTGACGGGGAGCTCTTTTCGAGGACTCGGCAGTGTGGATGGAGCGGGGGCTAATTAATGCTACTGCAATTGCGGAAACATTTACTTAAATATGGAATTATTTTTTGTAGCGAAATCAATTTTGAAATGTTATTTACTATCTCTTTGTCTATGTTTCGTTCTATAACTGTATAAAATTGAAATTAAATTTTGCTCAAAAGATAATGCTTAAATTAAGTCTAAATTAAAAATTGTATGAATTAAAGTCGTAAATGCACTGCACTTGGCATTTATTTAAATTAATTTAAATTAAATAAGCAGACGCAATGCACTATTTTTAAATTTGTAATACAGTTTACATGACAACAAAACAAAAAAAAAACAAATTTAGTATAGAATTATTTTAAATAAATATAACAAACCGTGTTTACGATTTGTTGAGTTTAATGAGATTTACTTATAATTACATATAATTCGTGTAATATTTTTAATTTAATTAAATTATTTTTTAATAAAAAATATTTAGAAACATGCAGCTAGTTGTTTTGGTTTCAACAGTATGCACCCTGTGATCACTTATCGCCAACTATCGTTTAGCATATGCGATGTTTTTGTCACTAATTTGCGGTATATCGTTTAGTGTCGTACCAGCTCTAGCAACACGCACAAAGTTTTGTGCGAAAAAAATTTAATTTTCATTGGAAGAAAATGCTTACTAAATAAAAAAATTAGCAATTGCAAATATATAAAACAATTGAATATTAAAATTAGTTAGTGTGTATTGTAATTGTGCCAATTTTGGCACATTCGTTTGCTTTGCAAGCGTACGCTGCCCCGGCCAATAAACACACATACACATACACAGGCGAGCACATATACATATGCAGTGTGTAGACAATTTTGTTGCGTGGTGCCGGGTTACATATTTATTGAGTTTTTAACTTCCAGTGTGTGTTTTAGAATTGGTATTTAAGTCTGTAACAAATGTATAAAACACTATTTAAGTGAAAATTGGCGGCAGCATTTTTCCCTCCTATCACATAGCAAGTGTTGTTTTAATCCCTTCCCCAAAAACGCTGCGGCGTTCACGACGTGCAGGAAAATGATGTTCACGGTACGTTGTTGTTGACTTGTAATTTATTGTTGTAGTGGGTGGGCGGGCGCCGGCGCTATTCGATGTGCCACACAATCGATAAACACTGTGCGATATTAAGGCTTAATTTCGTTTATTTCTTTTCCATTTTGCGCCTTTACAGGGCACAAACCAGCAGCAGGACACTCGTTTCAGTGACAAGGAGAAGAAATTGATGAAACAAATGAAATTCGGTGACTGCCTGAGCAAGCGGGTGGATATGTCCAAAGTAAAGCTCGATGTTTTACGTCCTTGGATAAGCAAAAAGATTACGGATATCTTACACATCGAAGATGATGTTGTCGTCGAGTTTGTCTACAATCAGCTGGAGGAGGAAAAGTACCCATGTCCCAAAAAAATGCAAATCAATATGACTGGCTTTCTCAATGGCCGCAATGCACGTCAATTTATGGGCGAACTGTGGGCTCTGCTCTTGTCTGCTCAAGAAAGCGATAGCGGCATACCCGCCGAATTCATACAACAAAAAAAAGACGAGATACTCAAGCGTGAAGAGGATCAAAGGCAGCGTGATCGTGATCGTGAACGTGATCGCTCACGCTCGCGTGACTCACATCGTCGCGAGCGGCGTGACCGCTCTAATGAGCGTACCAATGATGCTAAAAAATCACGTTCACGTTCCGGCTCCAAGCCGAACAACGGCCCTGTGCCTGTTATTAATAGTGCGGCTCGTGAGGCGGCCGCCAATGCAGCGGCACGCATACGCAAACGCGGTTCTCCATCGGCAACAGCCAGACCAGCTGGTTCCAGAGAACGCAGTCCTCAGCGCACTGAACAAAAACGTAGTGAGCGCTCCACTCGTCGTCGTACCACACGCTCACGTTCCACATCGGCACCACGCAAAAAGCAGGAAAAATCTGCATCGCCACGGCAGGAGCGCAAGCGTTCGGTCTCACGTGGATCTAGCCCAAAGGCAGCGGCATCCACCACCGTAAATGGGCGGCATTCGCTGGCAAAGTCACCAGCACAGTCCAAAGCCAAATTGCGCTCACGGTCACGCAGTCGTTCGGCTCTGAATAAAAAACGTCGCCATTCTCGCTCGCCGCGCAGCCGCTCTAGGTGAGTTGCTTAGTTTAGTTATTTTAATATATAATCACTTTGCATTTGCAGGTCCCGCAGTCGTAAGCCCTCATCCGCCCGATCACGCTCACGCTCCTCATCGCGGTCCTCTGGCCCCAGTCGCAGACGTCGCTCGCGGTCACGCGCCAGCAGCATTTCCCTATCACCCGAGCGTCGTCAGGAGGATTTTGAACCCCGTCGCAATAAAAACAGCGTACAGAACAAGCGGCATTATAGGAATAATCGCGGTGATTCAGCCAGTTCGCTGGAACGTGGAAGGCAATTTGGTGGAGGCGGAGGAAGGCAGGCACCGCCGCATGGTCGACGCTTTTCCCCACGTGGTCGCAGTCCTATGAGACGCGATAATGGCGGCGGACGCTTTCAACGCTCCAATTCTAGACGTCGATCGCGCTCACGGATTCTTTCACGCTCACCCATGCGATACTCTCGCTCACCCAGACGGTAGGCATCATTGTTACTCAAAGTTTTATGCGTTATACAACTAGTGTTTTATTCTGACAGGTTTAATAAACGCCGAACGCCGCAAATGCATTATCGTGGCGGCGGACGTGGAGGCGGTCGCGGTGGAGGAGGAGGTGGCAATCGAAATATGTGGCGTGGCGGCAGTCCAAATGGTCGCGGTCGGATGCCCTGGCAGCCCAGATTTAGCCCAGGCCGGGGTGGCGGTGGAGGTCGCTTTGACCGGCGCTCGCCACCGCAGCGGCGATTCTCACGCGAACGACGCAACTCACCGCCGCAAGGCAATCAATTTCGCAAGTTCTCACCGCAGGGACGTCGATTTTCTCCACAGCGGCGATCGCGCGAACGTCGAGCAAATTCACGTGATCGTCGTCCGAGTTCGCCAATGCGTGAGGGTAATTTTAATCGGTGGGATAATCAGCCAGAGCGTGCCAATAGAAATCAACGGCAGATACGCTCCTCCTCAGAACGCGATAGCTCACCCGAAGTAGATCGCAGACGCAGTCCCAGCCCGGCAGCACGACGTCAACGCACGCGCAGTCGCAGCGATGAAAGACCAAAGCGTGCGCCGCCCAGTCCTCGCCCAGCGCGTAGGCGAGACAGTGTGGGCGGTAAGTTTAATTATATATATATATACTGTAGAGTATTAATCTATGTAATTGCTTATTTACAGATCGCTCTTCAGTGGAGTTTAGTGGTCCACCTGTAAATACCATCGATCTCTGCCGCGAGGAGCAAACGCAGCTGCGCAAATCAAAAACAGAGGTGCCCATCGTAACTGAAGCGCGGATGGAGCCCAAGGCAACAGGAAACAGCAGCACCAGCCTGTCCCGCACACCTTCACCGTTCCTCAAGGCGCACGAGCGCGCAGCAGCGGCGGCAGCAGTTGCGAATGCTGCTTCAACAGCGCCAAAGAAAAGCCGCGCACAGAGCAGACAAGACAGTCAGAGCAGCAGCTCAGACAGCTCTGCGGACAGCGATGACAGTGAACAAGAGCAGCAGCGACCACAACGCAGCAAGAACCAGCCTCAGACTTTAGTCAAGCCTGCAAAAAAGAGTGAGGAGCCCAAAGCCAAGACACGACGCAATACGGACAGCTCCTCCAGCAGTGATGACAGCGCAGAAGAAGAGGAGGAGGACAGTAGCGATGAACGAAACAAGAAGAAGAAATTACTAGCGCAACGCGCTACAGATAAACGACGCGACTTGTCCAGCATCTCTAATAAGGAAGAGGAGAAACCAGTAAGAACCTCTGCGCCACGCTCAGAAAAGGACAGACGCCGCTCGGACAAGAAACCTAAGCGTGCTTCGTCCAGTGCGGGGGAGGACTCAACAGCGGATGCCAAAAAGAGCGTGGAAAGCCGTAAACGCAGTCATAAGAAAACGCGGCGTGAGACAGGAAATGATGAATCAGAATCCGAAGATGAACGCGTGCCCAAAAAGAAGCGCAAGAAGTCCAAGAAGGCGGCTGGCTCTAGCGACAGCGATTCAGCATCTGAAGCCGAGTCTGCTAAGAAAAAGAAACATAAGAAACACAAAAAACACAGCAAGAAGAGCAAGAAGCATAAGAAACACAAAAGGAAGAGCAGCAGCAAGCGAGCAGCACCCGATAGCAGCTCTAGCAGCGATGAGGATCAATTGCCGGCAACACAGCCTAGCAGCAACAGCAAGCGAAATGGTAAGGTGCCGCTGCTATTGGGTTCAGGAGCTATCATTAATGAAGATCTTGAAAAGCAGCTCCGGGAACGCGCCTTGAAGTCTATGAAAAAGCTGGACTAAAAATGATTGCGCCACTAAAGGGGAATAATTGAATGATTTAATTCACACACGCATTAAAATACATTGTGACAGACACATCCAGGCACTTGGAGAGACAGATGTACGTAGCCATTTAACTACCATTCATACATATTAAACGCATTAATTTTATAAAATTTTATTTTTCTTACGTTGAAGTAATTGCGCGTATAAATCTATTTTAACTATAATACATCAATGAAAAGAAGAACCATAAACTAGGCAGCGTTCAATGCAAAAAAATTATATAAAACTAATTAGAGGCATAACGAGCGTATTTATTATAATAATGATGTAATTTGTATTATGTACAAATAACAACAAAAAGGAAAACACAACTTCAGTTCGACATAAAAATTAATATAAATTGAAAACAAAATAAATAAGCCAATGGGCTTTTCTTAAGAAAAAAAAACAAAAAAAAAAAAAAAAAACAAACCGCATATTGAAAAAGTAAAAGCGGAGAATTGTATAATTCCGCAGTTTTTCAATCATGTTTGTTTAGATTACTACGTACTATATATAAGTAGGTTTTACAAAACAATATTAATTATACCTTAAAGAGAATTATGTGTTTTGAGAGCATTACATAATTGAAAAATAAATACAATTGTCGGAAAAAAGTTAATTCATGATTTCGATGAAAATCCGCCGGCTAGTCTGAATAAATGAAAGCTAGGTGGCGAACGAGTGCGTTAGCGTTGCCACACGTGTTGAATTATAACGTACTGGCAACACTGAATAACATAAGTTGGCAACGCTGTTTATCTGTCATTTGGTTTGACAGACGGCCAACTTCCTTTCCTTTTTTACGTATCTTACAAGATGGTAAGCTGTTAATATTTTTGCCTTAAAAATACGCTGCCATCGACGCGTCAAACAAACAAAAAGCTAAATTAAAGCAGTGTAAATTAAACCTTAAACTGTGCTTTAAAAGAATATCAGCATATTTAAAATAATTTGTGTGCATATAATGAAAATGCAAAGCAATTTGTTTGTGTTTGTCGGCAGACAGTGGACAATACTATTGTATACCAAAGCAACAACCCTTATTAATGAAAATTACAAATAAATTGTAGGCGCGTGGACCCAAGAAGCATTTGAAGCGTTTAGCTGCACCAAAAGCATGGATGTTGGACAAATTGGGAGGTGTTTTTGCACCACGTCCCTCAACCGGTCCACACAAGCTGCGCGAGTCGCTGCCCTTGTTGATCTTCTTGAGAAACCGTCTCAAGTACGCTCTAAATGGCGCTGAAGTAACTAAAATTGTTATGCAGCGTTTGATCAAGGTTGACGGCAAGGTACGCACTGATCCTACCTATCCAGCTGGTTATATGGGTGAGTAGCCTGAATTTACAATCATTTTCAATTTTGTTAACATATTGTTTTTTCGTAGATGTCATCACCATTGAGAAGACCGGTGAATTCTTCCGCTTGGTATATGATGTCAAGGGTCGTTTTACCATCCATCGCATTTCCGCCGAGGAGGCCAAGGTAAATATTTTGAACTAAGCTGATATACAGTGGGCTCATCGAAGACTGATTTACGTATCTAATGCGTTAATTGGTTCAAAAGTGAGCCCAGAGCAATTTTTGCTACGACGGTCACTGATTTTGTGCTTGCCATGCAATTTTGGTAACTTTTTCGTGCAATTACAAATCTTTCACTTAACATACGTGATTTTAAACTAATGTAACTAATTTTTTTGCAGTACAAGCTCTGCAAGGTGCGCAAGACACAATTGGGTGCCAAGGGCGTGCCCTTCCTGGTTACACACGACGGTCGCACCATCCGTTATCCCGATCCCTTGATCCATACCCACGATACCGTGCAGGTTGATATTGCCAGTGGCAAGATCACCGACTACATCAAGTTTGATTCTGGTAAGTTTGATTTTGTTCGAAGCTCTCAAAAAGAAACAATCTTTTTTTTGTTTCCGCCGGTCGCTTTTTTTACCTTTTAATAGGCGGGCTCATCGAAGACTGATTTACGTCTGCAATGCGTTAATTGGTTCAAAAGTGAGCCCAAAGCAATTTTTGTTACGACGGTCACTAATTTTGTTTGCCATGCAATTTTGGTAACTTTTACGTGCAATAACATTTAAAAACTATTTTATATCTCAGTTGATAAAATGCAAAAAATGCATTGTGCCACGATGTAGCATTAAAAATCTGGTTAATTTAAAAGTGAATATATAACTAATTTGATATTCTTTTTTTTTAGGCAACCTCTGCATGATCACTGGAGGCAGGAATTTGGGTCGTGTTGGCACCGTTGTCAACCGTGAGCGTCATCCTGGTTCCTTCGATATTGTGCATATTAAGGATTCCCAGGGTCATGTGTTTGCCACCCGTTTGACCAATGTCTTCATCATTGGTAAGGGCAACAAACCCTACATCTCGTTGCCAAAGGGCAAGGGTGTCAAGCTCACCATTTCGGAGGAGCGTGACAAGCGTTTGGCTGCCAAGACCCACTAAAATGCTAGACATAGGGACGAGCAAGTAATAAGGATGTTTACTTTTTAGCACATGTGAAACAACATATAAATACAAAACAACAAAGTATATGTAATGGTTTTTATTATAATCAAATTAGATTTTTTTTGTGACGGATATTTAGACAGTATATGGGCAATTGAAAAATAATAAGCAGTGAAAGCGTATTCTACAACTATGGATTCCAATATTTAAAACAAAATTGCAGTGCGCCTTTAAGACGCATAAATTACCTGTCTCTTAAAAGTTGTTGAAACTTGTTAATTGGCGCCCATTTTGTGGGCCATTAATAAATACCAGAAATAAGTTGGTATTTTTTACATTATGTACTTTTGGACGTTTTTGCTTTCTATAAGCTACGTTCACACCGCAAAAGTACTTTGAAAGAAACAGCAAGTCAAAAGTGTAAAAAAAGTGTAATTGTAATAGCAATAGCGACACATTGATAAATTGTAAGCATTAGCCTTGTGAAATAATTATGTTTTACATGCGCAGAGTTAATTGTAAACAAGTCAAGTTTAATAAAAAGTGCTAAATAAACTGCACGAAATTGCGCAGTGCCCAACAAAGAACCGTTTAAAGCACTTAATTAAGCCAAAAATTAAAACAATTGCTTTTAACTTTCACACCAGGCAACTGGAATGTAGTTTTCTTATTGGTATATAACCAAAAATACGCCCACAAACATCCTGGTTAACTCATAGTACAAAAGAAACCTTAGAAAAGCTGCTGTTTGTGGTGCTCGGTTCACAAACATATGCAGCTGTGTGTATACATATGCATGTGTGTGTGAATATATATATGCGTTTTGTCATATGTTGACTGGGCGCAGAAACTGCTGATAAGTTTGCCAGCAGCGGCAGCAACAACAACAACTGCTAGTAAAATGAATCATTTGTTTAGTGCGCTAGTATAGGGATTTGTTTTGTTTGTTTGTGTAATGTGAGCCGCTTTTACTAATTTTTGTACTTTGCGGCTTTTTTTGTATGCTATAACTAAAGCCTCTTTAACGCTTTTGCAGACAGACGTAGACGTTGAAGACGACGACGACGACGACAACGCCATACAGTCAGCACAAAAGCATTTCCAATTCAAATACATACATCGTAAAACCACCCACAACAACAGCAATCATGTCACAGGCATTAAACAATCCCACTGGTACATCCCATCGTGACTATGGTGCTACTGCTAGCACCTCATCTACAACCACGCCTGAGGTCAGCTTTGCCAGTGGCTTCAGTCCCACAGAGTTCATGTCCCTAAGCGGAGATGTAGCGGATAATATTAATTCCATTTACCATAGCTGCAAGCAATTGGAGAAAATGGCCAAGTCAATCCCAACTGCTAAAGATTTAGAGGCACAGGAGGATCGAGCGCAGACTATTAATACGGAAACTAATGCACTTGTCGAACAAACCACCAAGGATCTGCAGCGTTTGAAGGGTGTAGTGCGGCACAGCGATAAGCAGCAAAAGTTACAGCTAGATAAGATGACAAGCGATTTTCAGAGCGTGCTGGAGAAATACGTAGTGCTGCAAAAACGCGTGGTTAATGGCATGTACCAGCGATATCAGAAAATTATGGCTGCAGAACAAGACGAAGAAGAGCAGTCGTCGGCAGTAAGCGCAGAACAGAAAATGATACTAAAGCAAGAGATGGAGGAGCAGCAGCAGAATATGGAAATGATGCGTGAACGGGAAGCACACCTTTTAAATATGCACAAGGCAATATTGGATGTACAGTATATAATGGGCCAGGTCAGTGATCAGGTGCATATGCAGGGCCAGCATATTGGTAAGTGCTAATTTAATAGGCTAAGAGTCTTGTATTAACGTTGAATTTTTAGATGTGATTGAGGATCTGGTCGAGCGTACGACAGCCAATGTGGAATCGGGCACCGATGAGCTGGCCAAGGCGGCTAGAAGTCGCCAGAGCTATCGGCGCAGGATATTGATACTGTTAGTGATTGCTGTGATAATAGGTTTAATTGTAACTGGCATTATTGTCGGCAAATTGGCAAGTTAATGTGTTTTTTTTTTTTACAATATTTATACACACATACAATTATATTTAATGATTTTTTAAAACCCATTTTGTAAAACGCAAAAGCAGAAACTCTTTGATTAATCACAAAGTGAGCAAGAGAAAGCGCGCGCCAAGCGTGCAAGAATTCAAGCAAAAAGAATGAAAGCGCGTTGTAGTTTTAGTTGTGTATGAAACAATATTTATAACAAAGGAATCCCTTTATATGGCATATAAAATATTAAACGCTTTTAAATGTTATTAATTTCATGTTATAAGCAAACAAATTTCACGAAAATATATGTTAAAATAACGATTAGCTAACATTAATGTGTAGTTTATGTTAATGAAAACGGTAATTCAAATTTCGATTATGGATTTTATAAGTTCGTTGTGCATCGATAAGTTTGTCAGCATCTCGATGGTTTTCTTTAACCAAGTTGACAGCTCTGCAGCACCAATGTGATTGCCAGTTTTGCAAGAAGCAGCATCAAAACAAAAATAAAAACGTGCGCAGTAGTGTTATTAGACAAATTTTTTATTTTTACTTATATTAAAAGCATACAACAAATTAGCTATGCCACAGGGTAAATTTAAAAAAAATAAGCTGCCCGCGGCTATTCAAAACAAAAAGAAACAACAAAAAAAATCTGCATTCACACGACGCCCCAGTAAGTGTTTGCTAAACGTCTTTAAAGCACATTTTTAATTTGATTCCTCATTATCTACAATTTTAGATGCGCCCATACAAGCTAAGAAGTCAAAGTTCAACGAAACACAAAAAATTAAGGCTGTAATATCGAAATCGGTCAATAAAAGTGTAGAAAGTGAGCTGCGTTCGCGTGCTCATGAGGGTTACATACAACTAAGCAAGGCCCAGGAGGCTGTGGCCAAACATCATGCAACACAAGCAGCTGCGGCTGCTGCGGCGAGCTCCAGTAAAGCTGCTGCAGCAGAATAACAACAATTGTTAATAACACTCCGTCAAGGACTGCAAAAATTATTATATGATGTAGCAGGTTTAATCAGCCAAACTTTTGCTTTTGTTTTCAAGAATCAGGCCAATTGCATGGCAGAAACAGAAAACAAAAACAAAGTTACAAATTTGTTAGCTAATGAAAAACTTATTTTAAAGTATTTGTACACAATGTGAAAAGAAAAATATCTTGCAGACAGAACACTTATGTAAATACTTGTAATCAATTACAGAAACAAATACTTTTGTCTTATATAAATATGTATATATGTAACTGCTTTTAAGCTTTATCTATTTTCAGCTTAAAGAATGAGTAAAAAAAAACCTTTCACACTTTTAAAACTTGTGCATGCAAAATGCTAAGAATTTTTATTACAAAAGTGTGATGCTTTCTTCCTTGTTTGTTTTTACTTAATGGCAACCTGCTCCTTAATTATAAAAAAAGTTAGCCAACAAAGTTTTTGGTGACAACAATGGTCCGTTTATGCTGCCTTTAAACTTGTAAGGGAAAGTAAAGTTGCAAAAATGTTTTTTTTAGGATTGGCATGATTTTTAGTAGTTTTTGTTTTTTTTTTTGAATTAGATATTAAACGTCATTACCAACTATTTTCATTTAAGCAACGTTTCAGGCATTAAAATAAGTTTGTCATATAAGAAGTCTTACTTTAATTTTATAAAATATCTTTTGTACAAATTGCAGGACTAGATTGTACAATACTGTATACTCGGGATATTCGTATAGTTAAATTCTTTCGTTACCAACAAAGTTTAACAGTCGACGAGTCATGGCAAACTCAGCGTTTTGAGCTCATGATGAAGATATTCCCTTTAAAATATGATCACAATATAGATAAACATACTTGCCTCATAAATACACTTCCGGATTCACCCCAAAACGAGCTTCCGGATTCACCCCAAATCGACTTTTTTAAAAAGGAATAGCGTCATCTGGTGGCTTGCAAAAATCGAAACGAATCGTTTAGTATTTTTGAAGTATAGAGTCTAAGTAATACTATGAATTTGATTTGATTTTACTCAAGAAAATATTGAAATTTTAGCGACACAAAAACTTAAAATAAAACTGTCAAGGTAGCAATTTTTTTAGAAAAATTATCAAAAACCAGCATCGGTCATGACGTTAATTTGCAAATTGGTGTCATAGTCAAATATCAACTCAGAAATCCGTTAGGATGCGTTTCCGGATTCACCGAATTCACCCCACTTGCTCTATTTTAGCCGGGTTGTTATCGTTACTAACAATGTAATTTCAGACTGCGCATTTTGAAATCTTGATGGGCATCGTCGTAGTTTCTTAAGGAGCGCCAGTAGAGCTCTGTAGAGATAGGAAGGGCAGAAGCACTAGCCTTGTAGTCTTCCTCTAAGAAAAAGAAAGTCAAAATTAAAAATAGAATTTGTTTGGACCTTTTTTATGTAGACTTACATTCTTTGTCCATTTCGGTGTTCAAAAAACTTCATGCTTGCATTTGCATTTTACCATCATAACGATGATTTGGCGGCTTTGCATTCCCCAAGAATGATTTGGCGCGATTGTTGTTGCAAAATAAACAAATAAACGTTTTTGTAGCATCAAATGTCAAATTAAAGTGAGACGCGTTGGCAGGCCCAAATAATGTAAATCCATCGATGTGGCAACTCTTGAAATTATTTGTTGGCTTTGAAGCAAAATATTTTAACTGACATAAAAACCAGATGGCAATGCTTATTGTTAACACTTGTTTCAATTTAATTTAATGTTATACATATATGTATATTTACTATGGGTTCCTTATTAATAATTGGATGCATTTTGTGCCATAAGCTTAAAATATGCATTTGTCTCTTTCATTCTATTTTAAGCAAACAATATATTGAGTAAGATATTCCAAAAATATAAATTTGAATCCATTGAATTGATTTTCAGAAAAAGAAGAGTTAAGTTTCTAGTCAATAAATGCAATTGTATTCGTTAGCTCTTACACTGCGCAAAAAAGGTGCATTTATTTTTGTTCGTAATATTTCAAAATGAGGAAAAAACTTGGCTATTGCAATTAACTATTTGATACATTTTGTTTATTTAAATTTAATATACAAATGTTTTCAATACTTTGTCTTTAAAAGTTTAATTTTGATTTTAGATCAACTTACAATAAAATAAAGCAAATGAAAATAAAAATTTTATAATTTAAACACTACTAAGACTAGTTTACACGAAAAATTAACCTTCCTAAAAAAGTTTTTTTAGGGTAATTTGGGGTCGAGAAACACGAAAATAGCAACCTTTTTTTTTCTTAAGCACCGTTTTCGAGATATTTTCGAAAAACATGTTTTTGGGCACTTTTCTCAGTTATTCCTCAATATCTCGTCAACAAAATTTTGTGGTTCCATAACATGAAAAATGTGTAATTTTGAAAATTTTCAAAAAATAAACTTTTTTTCGACTTTAGTTGCCTGTAACTTCGATAATTTATACTTAATCTGTACATATTATGTATCACTGGAAACAATCAATACCTTTCGATCTAGTCATCTTTTATGTCGATACAAAATTTTGTTGAAGAATAACTGAAAAAAGTGTCCAAAAATATGTTTTTCGAAACTATCTCGAAAACGTTGCGTAAGAAAAAAAAGGTTGCCATTTTCGTGTTTCGCGATCCCAAATTACCCAAAAAAACACTTTTTTTAGGAAGGTTCACTCGGTGACCCTTAAATTTGTAAACTAGTGTAATCAAACTAACTAAACCTTTTCTTTGCAAAGCGGCGTGAACTTGCCTCGATGACAGCCTGTTGAGGAATGAGTTAATTTTTCACTCTCAGTAAGAAGAAGGCAGCACGATTAGCATGCTTCAGACCACCTGGTACTCGTAATATTATTTATGAAGGCAGCTAGATTTAGTTGAACTAAGTACAACAACTTTTTCAGGTTGACTTATTTTTGAACCAAACGTTTCAAGGATAGTCAATTCATGCAGGAGCTTAACCTTGCAGTGGCATATCATTAAATGCGTTGAATTTTACAAAAATTTACTTAAATTTTTAAAGAAAGTGTAATAAATATTGCAAATATTTGCATTCATCATTAACACGCTGCGCGAATAGTTAAAAAAAAAAATACCTTTAATAACAAAATTCACCTGTCCACATGGATTTCTAACTTTTATAACATAAATTAATGCTTTAAGCAAAGCCAAAGCCAAATACAATGGCCCGTCTACAATATAATAAAGATAAAGACCATTGACCAAGGCAATGAAATTCCACCTGCAGTCGCAGACGCAGACGCATTCGCATCCGAGAGCAACATATAATAATCCCATCAACATTTTTGGATACGCTTTGCAAATGAATTGTAACACGGCCGCGCGACGGTTCAATAAGCGGATGGGTCAGTTTGATCGCGGCACAAAGCGTGGATAATAATAATGTGGAACCGAAAATGAGACCTGGGATTGTTGTGTAGCCTGATATGGTGGCTGCGCCTGAGACAGCAGTTCTGCATTTGCACCTGTGCATTAAGTTCTGTTTTTATACACTTGCAGAGGGCATATCGATTATCTCATAGAACTTATGTTTCAGATTTAGTTTTTTATTGTGCAAGCATTTTTTTAAATAGGGATGGGTTGTACTTATTGTAATAATTCTTTTAACCTGCTGAAACAGATCCCAAAGTATTTGATGGGAGCGTATACCTACTTCAAACCGATGATATTAATAAGCTTCGGATTTAAAAAGTTTTCTTTTAACCTCCTGATACAGAGTCAAAGCCGATCTAAGAAAATTTAATGCCCTCTAAAGTTGATTAAAGTTAAATAAACTGGAAATTTTAAACATATTGGTTTTTTATGTTTTATTCAATAAGGTGCGTTAAGTAAAAAAAAAAAAAAATTAAAATCGCCCGGGCTCCGTAAAACGAAAAAAACAAAACGAACAATTTTATTCGGATTCGTTTTTGCGTGCTCCCAAATCCGAATTTTTTGCTGACGCCATCTACTCAGATTTCCCTTGCTCATTGTTAGCACAGCTTACAACTTTTGAGGGAAATTATGCACTCCTATCACAAGGGAATTTTTGTTTAACGGATATCCTATTTGGGATTTTTTTATATGAAGTTTTGTCATTCCGTGCGAAAATTTTCGAACTGCGGCGTATGTTCCTAAAGACATGAACTATTTAAACAACATTTTTTTATGCAAGACATGGACAAAAAAAAAATGGTGGAAATGGACATGGAAAAATTCGGTTTACATGCTATTTTTGTGAGTTGTTTCAGAAATTTTTTTTTTTTTTGAAATATTTATCAATAACTATTTAACTTTAAATTGCCATAAATATAATCTAATAATATTAAAGAATATTGAAAAAATTATTTCAGTTTAAAATGCGTACACTTCAATCTAATTTTCCAATTCGTTTTAATTCCTCTTGCAATGAAACATGCGGTTTCAAACCACATAAAATATTCGTTTTGGTAAATTCGGGAGCACCAAACATTCGGTTTCAAAACGAATCCGAATAAAATGTTCGGATTCGTTTTCCAGAGCACGGCTCATTCCCCATTCTTTACATATTTTGTATGTGATTGATATTTCTTACGTCATATAGAGACTATTTGCAGCATAAACTAATACTCTCGTTTATAGCCTGTTCAAAAATGGGTATAAGCTTTTATGAAATTGATTCCTTGTTCCGCGGCTACGTTTTGAAAGAACTCTAAAACAGTAAGATATTGTTCATTATCTTTATTTCCAGATAGATGAAGTTTACGACTCTAAGCATATTGATTCGTGAACTTTTGCAAAAACACCCACCCTATATAAGCGTACTCATTAAAGCTAATTCAAGTCCAATTTAAAAAAAAAATTCAAAACTCAAAATTTTCTAACAACTTGAAATTTTTTTTTTAAATATTTAAAGTATGAATTTTCGGTTTTAGGCCGAGAAGAACACTACAAAAGAGCTCCCAATAAAATTGGACGCTCAGTTCAAGAGTTTTGGAACTACAAAAATAATAACTAAAAATTTCGGTAAGTGTATACAAACTTCGTGTTGCCAAGTTAGTATTTTTTTTTTGACGTTAAGAGCGCTGTTGTTGCTGCTGCAGAAATTTTTGATGAACCGTCGTGCTAGGATTGTAATTAAATTGAAGTTGTAGATACAATTTAATGAAGTGCGTGTGTGTATGTGTGTGTACATATGTATATGTGTACGAGTATTAGCCAGTTTTAAATGCCTACATTAAATTTACATTTAAAGGCAGCTTGGAGGAGCAGCAAAAACGGCCATATTTAATGTGCAACCATGAAAGCATTGAATAAAATTCACAGTCGCATAAATCAAAATTCACACACAGATACAAAGGATCCTACCATAGACCTGAATCCCAACTTGGTCGATTGTATGCAAAAAATTTCGCAGGTGGCCAACAAACAGGCGACCGTTTGTCGTTCAAGTGTTTGTCTTTGCATACAGTTGGACAAATTTACATGCACGTCGCATACAATGAGGCGGCTGACCGACTGGCAGGTAGTCAGAGAGTCCGGCTGGACGACTCTATGTCCGGACAATGGCCACACGTCGATATTCAAATAGTATGCGGACGAGTTAAGCGGCGTTTTTGTGCTCAAGGCAGTGCATGTGTGTGTGTGTGTGTGTGTGCGCGTGTGTGTTTTTTGTGTGTAAGTGCATAAGGCTGAAGGTTTTAAACAGGGCGAAATTGTAAAGGATGTTGCTCGTGTGATTTACGCTTTTGTAATGGACATTATCCTTTTTACATTTGTGTGACAAATACATACAGCTGTTGGAGCTGTGTGTGTGGGTTCATCTTTTGTTAAAATAATTTTAATTAAAAGGTGTTTTTAAGCTGTGTGGGACCAAGTAAATAAGCAAATCAATCAAATACTCTGTCTAAAACAGAACATTTTTACCAAATAGTTAGACTGTACAAAACAACAGGTTTACAATAAGCCAAAAACCAAATTTTTGATCAGTAGGAATAGTCTCCGACAGTGGTATATCCTGGACCAATTTTTTTCAAAAGAATGTTTAATGTCTGTGTCTAGTTTTGCAAGGATTCGTTGAAAGAGTGTCAGTTTATAGTGAAGGAAAACTGGAGATTATGTATTACTACTTATATATAGCTTTTGGAGCATTTTTTTTTTAAAAGTTGTTATCTATATGATTCGAAAAAATATTCTATCGGATAATGCGCATCTCTAGTCTTCGAGACTTAGGCGCCTATACAGGCAGACGCCTGAATCCGGATAAATCATTTTTCTAGAAATAACTCTAGGTCTGACGCAACTTCAGGAATTCAGGTTATACAAAATATTGTGTTGCCAAAAGTTGCTCCAAGCTGAAATTTGTTAATGTCTCATATGATAATTCAGATGTGGTTAAAACTGAACGAGTCCTAAGAGAGTTGAAATCCTATTATAAACCGCTGCCTAAGACAAATACTGAGGATATGGTGGCCAAGGACTATCTCGAATTCAGAGCTTTTGAGCAGATGCGCTGAGTAGACGGTGTTGTTCCAAATTCAGTGTCGCAAATGGAAATGGATTGGTCACACCTTACGCAAACCAGGAGGCATATTTTCAAAAGAAGCGTTGGACTAGAATCCGCAAGGCAGCAGAAGGCGTGGGTGGCCGAGATCAACGTGGCGCCGGACGCTGGAAGGGGAAATTAAAGCTTCTGGCAAAAGCTGGCGGGAAATCAAAGCGATTGCGAAAAAAAGAGAAAGCTGGAGAAAGTTTGTGGAGGCTCCTTTGCTCCAACTAGGAACCTAATCTAGGACACTAACTAACTAAAGGTCACTTCTCAAAATTTCATTCGGAATCTAAGCTTGCACACGGACTGAACCCTTTAATTAAGCATTAAGTGGATGAAATTTTTATTTGAGCCTGAGTTGGACACATACAAGTGAAAAGATTCCAGAAAGAGCAAGTATGACATAGTAGAATTTCACTTTCTTTTTTTTTAGAATAAATGGAGTAGCCCGAAACTGCTGGACTCGCGTATTAAAAACCTACCTGCCTACTGAGTATTATCATATGAGTTAAAGAAGTCTTGAAATCCATAGCTAAATTTTTATCAAAGATTCAAAACTCGCCATTGACATTCTGGTTGACTTAAGGATTGTCTGATTTCTAAAGCTATTTACAAGTTCCCCATTTTCTCTACATTTTTTATATCCAAGTCTCAAATTAACCTCAGCTGGTTTTATATAAAGGGTATTCACGCTGGCTGTTGAGTTTTGAGCGTGAATACCCTAATTGCAATTTATGTAACTACAAAAAGTAGAATTTTATTTCAGTCATTAGAGATGCAGGCACGGGATCAGATATCAGCAGGACTCTATAAACAGTCTTTTGATCTTAAGACTTGTACAGAAATGAAGTGCTATAAAAATCTGACTGACTGGGTTTAGTTATCCTTAGCCAGGTGCAGTCTCCCATCTTTCCTGCCACTTGCGCATAGTCATGTGCCTACGCGTTGCCTGTGGGTTATTGCGGCCAACTTCCATTGCCAACTGAACTAATTAAGCCATTCCATCAAAAGCATCTGCCTATCTGCGGTAGGCAGGTCATTTTGCAACCCAGGCTGTAGACTCTTAATTGCATTCAAGGCTTTCAGACTATTGGCGCCGTTTATGAATCTTGTAGCTTGGTTTCCAGACTCTCCTCGTGATGCCTAAACGTTATCCTTTGATTAAGCATCCTCTGCACAAGCACAGCTCCATATTTAACTTAGTGTGCCCACACATGTAACCATTTACAGAAAGCACTAAAAATGTTGATGGCACATTTTTTTTTTTAGTCCTCGTATTTAGCGTTAAAAGCCAAAGCTGCTAAAAATGCAAAAGCATCTGGCTGTCCAGCTGTTGTCAAGTATTTTAAAACTTAAAAAAAAAAACATATCATAACACTGCCACCATAACCCCGCAATAACATAGTAGATCCCGAACCGATTGAGTGCCCTTGTAGTTGAAGGCTGAGTGCCATCCATTTGCATGCTGGTGAATATTCAAATGACACTTCAATTCTCACACAAAACTAAAAACGTGTAAAACGCCAACGAAATGGCAATACTAGAAAATACAAATGGAGAGGAAAGGAAAGCTTTGCCTCATTTGCATGCTTTTGATGTGCTTTGCATCCATGCATATGCATACAGTTGTAGAGAGCAAAGTTCATGCGCGGATTAGGGTGCAATCAAAGCCCAACATAAATAAGCATAGATAAATAACCAATTGACAAAGAATTTGCCAGTGTTGGTTTATTTGAACGCGACTGAGTTAAATTATTTGCATACCAAACAAAACAGCTCGTAAATTGCACAATAATAATTATTATTGTTGAATTGTGTTATTGTTTTAACGCGTTTTTAACACTGTGCAGTTGCGGACTACTCAACACTCAAGCGATGAAGCATACATAAGTTGAAATGTACGGAAAAGCTTGAAGGAAATGTTCGAACTTCCCCTAAGAAACAAATTCCGTAGGAATGAGCTTCAATGGATTTCATTTCATTATCTTTTTGGACTTTTAGAATTGCATTTTTGGGAAGAACGGAGAAAGTTTTCTTATCTTGTCTGTGTTTCTTTCAAAAGTTTGTTTGAATGTTTAAGTTTGTTATAATAATCATTTTTTTTTTATATATAGTGAACCTTTTCGGCAGATCGACTGGTTTGGTTCCCTTCAGTCACCTTATTGAGGGGTTTTCCGCTAACTCGGTATTGGGATTTCTATAAGCTACAGCCACAAAGTTTTGTACGAAGAGTCATGAATGCCCAATGCGTAAATGGAGCACCCTGACTAAAACTATAGGGTGTTTCAATGGGTTCGCCTGGTTTTCATATAGCTCCCATTTGGAAACCTTGTGACTTTTTCGTCATCTGATTCAGCATTTTTTGCCATTTCACCCTAGAAAGGATACAACAAGGCGTCAAAATTAGCCAAATTTACTACGCAAATTCAAGTTTTATTGTGCAAAATTTTTATGCTTTACGTGAAGATTATGCCCAAACAGAAGCACCATTCGTCGTTCGAAAATACACAGGAGATATCATCATTATCTTCACACATTGTAGGGCGTACGGGCGATCACTGTCAACAGCGAACGATATCGTGCGATGATCAACGATTTTTAGTGACCCCAAATCGAAAATGTTGACTTGGGGGATACAATGTTACAGTAAGATGGTGCGTTAAGTGGTTATATACAAAGTTGGGGCGAAAAGGTGAGCTAAGTTCGTGATTTTTTAAAAGGGTTTTATGCAATTTTATTGGAAAAAGCAAAACACAATCTTCTAGTAGTACTATCGAAGAAATAAAAACTCTTTGAATTTCGAAAAAATTTTGAAAATTTTCGGAGTCATGGCCCATGCCCCGCAGCGCATTTTTTTTGCAGAGGCTTGCGGTGAACGTTCTCCAAGGCGAACTGCTCAACTGAAATCAAAAAAATCAATAAAAAAAAACACGTTTACAGAAAAAAATCAATTTTTTTGGTGGTCGAAATTTCAAAAAAAAACTAATTCAAAAAAT
This sequence comes from Chymomyza fuscimana, assembly GCA_949987675.1. Classification (NCBI taxonomy): domain Eukaryota; kingdom Metazoa; phylum Arthropoda; class Insecta; order Diptera; family Drosophilidae; genus Chymomyza; species Chymomyza fuscimana. The sequence continues at coordinate 13,885,476 of OX465089.1, forward strand.
TAAAAATTTTCGGATGAAAAATGAATTGTTCAAAAGATTGTAAATACGAAAATTTAAAAAAAAAAAATTTTGAAAATCGGTTGAAAAGTTTTTGAGATATCACGTTCACCGCAACAGTACTTTTGAAAAAAAACGCATTCCGAGATAATCGCGTTTACAGTTTTGTACCAACTATGCCTATGGATAGGACCAGCTCGCTGCAAACGGCTGCAATTTAAAAACCAGTGATCCGATCTGGATGAAATTATGCGCAGATATTTTCGAAAGTATGTACTTTCAGAATATGCAAAAACAATTTTTTTTTTATTTTTCGAGCCCCAACTTTGTATGTAACCCCTTAAAAGTTCTCCGGTCGCATTATTTCTGGTCATCAGGCGATTAAACGACATTCTATTTTTTTCTTTGGGGGATATGTGAGGTCGCACGTCTAAGCCAATGCTAGAAAGACGATTCAGGAACTCAAGAACAAGTATAAGTAAGTATTTTTTTTGTGGAAACGGGCCCCGACTGATTTTCTCGAAAATATATTATCATCTAACGTTAGGTGAAAGCATGCTCCTGCAATATGGGTTTGTTAACGAACCATTCGCTTCAAGGAACGAAGTCTGGTAGCTACTTTGGTAGACATTTTGGACAGAAGCTAAAGGCTCAAAGCTCATATTATACAAATATTTAAAAGGTGTCTATACAAAATGGCTAAAATGTTTTGGTTGTTCACACAACCCGCTCACCCTGCATTGCAAACGTACAATGTAGTAGTGGTGCCGACTTGGGAATAGACACACAGATCTGGGATTTAGCTGCCTGATCTAGACGATCTGGTATGTAGGTGTCTTAAAATAAGGCTTTGGAGTATTACTGGATGTGACTAGTTTCGTGAGCAACTCCACCTTGCATCAGGATATGCGACTGGAGACCTTTGAACTACAAATTAATACCTATACTATTCGTTACAATGGGAGTTTAAAAAAGAATGCGCTTGACAGACCTTGTCCTCCCCCCCGAAGAAGAAGTGGCGTAACTAAGGCTAGGAACCTTGATGCCATGTAATCGGTTCTGGACAGAATCTAGTCTGCCTCCTATATATGCACTTCCGGGTAAGTGAAAAAATTAAACTACAGGTCGCTTTCTAGGCACAAAATTTTACACAATGTCCAAGATTATTTTAATACTTACTATTAACTCTACCTTTTTATTTTAACCTAATTGCCTTTTGTAGAAAAACATATATTTTCCAGTACAAAACCAGAGCTTCTTTGACTCGATCTCCGCTTTACTTTTCCAATTACTATTAAATACGTATTTGAAACGACTTTTACCCTGTCGCAAAAAATTTTCCCAGGCGCACAAATCAAGCGGCGCTCTACTTTGTAACTGCTGCCGACCAAAAATTAATAACGCTTCAGTAGCGCCATTCAATTGACAATAGAACCGAGCTACAGCCCATGTCCAGTACTCACCAATAAAAGTTCCCAAAATAATGCCGACAAAGGAGGTCAAAAAAAGTAAAGAAAAAAAAAAACAATTGCAATGCACAAAAGGCGCAAAATTACAGCGCACGTCCTTGCATTTGATTACGAGCATGTTTCACAGGAACTTTGTATGGACTACATCTGCAATGGACTAGCATGTCCCAGTCGAGTAGGCAGTCCCATGCATTTGTCATGCGCTCTGCCAGCAGCGGCGAGCATTTTTGCAACTGGTCCAAGCAGAGCTCAGAGTTCGAACAATTAGTCCACGCCTTCGGGCTTCTTTACACCTGGTAATTGCTCCACAAAACGTCAGGGTAATTTTTCTTTAACGAATCTCAAATGACTTTTGTGTGTTTGGTCGCTAGGTCATTGTTGACCACAAGTTGAGAGCCACAATACCAAAAGGAACTCATGTGGTGCTGGTTTTGGTGGCATAAAATTTTTCAGCTGTGCTGTCTCGGACACAGTGGCAGCTTTAAGTGTTAGAAAACTCATAAAAATTGAAATCTTCTAAGCCAAGATCTTTGGAGACATAAAATAGTTTTAGTTAGCAGCATCTATATCAACTTGGCCATAGGAAACTCCTTAAGATACAGTTCAGGTCTTGCCGCATTCATGATTAATGTTTGTTTGTCAAGGACATTGTTTGACTCTGTATAGCCTTTGGATTGTTCTCGCCAAACAATGCACAGAAATTGGTGTTTTTGTGCACGAGTTTTGACCCTGTTTCTATTGGAGTCATTGTAAGGCTGTAGGCGTTGTTGGCCGAGCTCTTTGTCGGTTGCTTTTCTTTTTTTTTTTACACCTTCATGACGGCTGCTTTTTGGCCAATATGAAAAGGTAAATACATTTACAATGATCAAGTTGATGACTTTTGAAATAGGTTTCTCGGGAACTGAATGCTTTGTCTTGGGACAGCTGAAAAGCAGAAATTATTTATAAGTCCTGTAGCTGGGTCCACACTAGCATGCAACTTAGTTCGGTTGCGGTGCGCCTAATTGCACAAGTTTGGCCATTAAAACTGGTCATAGGTCTTTTCCGCGAAGATTATTCCTCGCTAGTGACGGCGTCAATTGGTGATACCAAGGAAGATTCTCCATTGCCTGGTCGTCCCATCGCAGCGGCGCGGCGTTTCTGTGGTCGACGTTCTTCAAGTGATTTTTGCTCGAATACCTTTGTAGATGAAGCATTCTTATCCATAAGGGCGACGTGACCAAGCCAGCGCAAACGTTGGATCATACAGCTCGTGGTTTATTCGAATTCGGAAGTCACCATCCATATTAATTAGTCCAAAGATGTTTTGAAGGATTTTTCTCTGGAAAGCACCTAATGCGGCCTTATCGGATGTTGACAATGTCCATGCTTCAGTACCATAAAGAGTTACGGGTATGATAAGAGATCTGTAAAGGGTTATTTTTGCGTTTCTGCTCTTGAACTTCTTACTGAGCCCAAAGTAACACCAGCTTGCAAGAGTGATCCGTCGACGTATCTTCTTGCTGGCATCTTTTTTTTGTGTCGTTGATGTTAGTTTCCAAGTATTTCTTAACTAAATCTCATTGTCTGGTATGGTTCCTATACGCTAATGAAAGTGCGTCACACTGTAGCATTGGCTGAGAGCAGCCCGAGACTAAGAATATTCCGCAGTTCCTACAGAAAACTTATTTTAGAGTATTCTTCTTAAGTTCCTTTTGCGCAATCAAGCCATCGGGCTCAATGGGACAGCCGCTTCAAACACCTAAGCCACTGGCAGAGTGAACTCTACTTCGAGATCGATCATAAAATCTATAATCGTTAGATCTAGTAATGTCCAGCTTGCTCAAGTGTGTTTTTATTCAAAAATTCTCAGCATATTTTTTGAGGGTTTTTCTTTAGCCATCAAAAGTTAATAGAAGCAGGGACAGCCTCTGAGTCGTATAGATATCTCAACTTTTTTTCCCGACGAGGAAGACGCTCTTGTAAGCCCATAGATTTCGACAGGATGGAGGATACTTATATTAACCAACTATAGTGGGTTGGCTTACAGGAACGAGTTCAACTTGGAGTAATTTAAACTCGCAAGGGCCATGCAAGTATGTACTTATAGTTAAAACTTATTGGCAAAGAGCGATTAAATCTCATTACCAAGATGTCTCGCAGAGATTGGACTACTTAAAACTCTTTGCGCTTGTCAGGCTGTTTAGTCAATTTTTTTTCGATCTTCTTATAATAAGTATTAAGTTAAAATAAACTGACCAACTGATTGCAACTTTTACCAATGATGATTTTCAATAAACCATTTAGGCAAATCGATTTGCCATAAACTTGATGATATGCCTCATTATGCTACAACTTTCCAGTCAATTAGAGCTGCTTGGTTGAGGCCAAAGCTGGATGTATAGTTGGTGAGCTCTTCAATTTCAATTCAATTTAAAAGGCATCAAGCTGTTTACCGTAATAATATCAACACATTTATGCTTTTTGAATGCGCTCCAAGACTTTAGCTTAATAAAGTAAAATCGCCCTCTAAATCTTCTTCCACTTCGCTCTGCTTGAAAGCTGCGGCTGCGCAGTTAAAGATGATGCCAATTAAGTGCGTTAAGCTGACCAGTTGGAACCGGAGGAGCCAGGTGCTATACTTTAATGATTTTTTTCATCAGTTGTTGTTGTTGTTGTTGTTGTCAAGCTTAACAAGTGACCGGTGTCGCGCTTCAGGCAACCGACGGCGCTTTTTAAACTGAACGCTTTGTTTTTTTTACAGTCGGAGTTGTTGTTGTTGCATGCGTAAAAAGGATTTCCTTGTGCCTGCCAAGAGACAGCTGTTCTTTTGCCTGCTGCATACTAAATGATAAATTCTTACATTTTTTTTACTGATTTTTTTATCCGTTGCTGATAGATTAAAAGGGTATATTAGGTTCATACGAATAAATGTTACAGGGATAAGGAAGAACTGAGCAGCTTTAAAGTTGGAATAGAGAAATGCGTTTGTACGAACTCTAGAATGTCGGAATCAAAAAGAGTTACCAAAATATGAAGATTTTTTGATTTTTAGCATTGGTTTGCGCCGACATTGGGTACATCCATCTGTCTTTATAAACGCAGCTATCTCGAAGAACCATGGATTTGCCAAAATATTAGATTTTTTTTTATTTTTCGATTTTTAGCCTTTAGCAGCTATCTCGGAGTCCCCAAGACGCAAATTCTTTAATGTCGAAATTTTGCAGTCAGCCCTTCCCACCTGAAATTTGACAAAGTTAAGCGCCTTAATGATATATATCTGCCTTAAATGAATAGATTTAAATTTATATATATAAAGATATCTTTACCAAATTTAAAATTTGGCAAACACGTTATTTTGGCCAATCGGCCCTATGGATGCTATATGAAAAATTCAACCGATTTTTATCAAATTTAGTGCACTGCTTTGAAACTCTAAAAAACTATGAAACACCTTTGGTTACGATATCTCCATAAAAGGGTTCTGATCCTGGACATAATTTTTTTTTTTTTTTGTGAGCCTGTGTGTATTATAAACCACTCTATTATATTTATAAAAAAGTTCTTTGTCGTTCCTGTCATCATTAATTTAGTTATCATAGTCTGTTCATTGCAGCCGCTAGATGGCACTATTAAGTTATTGCCACTAGATGGCGCCAACAAGTTGTTGCATATTTGTATAAAGTTAATATTTTAAATTGAAAGTTAATATTTTAACAAATAAGGGGTATATCAAAGTCGGTTCCGCCCGACTTAACGTGTGCCATGTTTTTTATTCTGGCTGCTGCGTTTATACTGTTAACTGATATTTTGTATGCAAAAATGCGGAACCTGTAGCTGCTATATGCTGGACCTGTGCCAGTCGTGCTGCGCATCTGTTATCCTGACAGCTTGACTGTGCTCTACTGGGCCGCAGGACTCTTTTGAGCCATCATGCTGTGTATAGAGGTTTGTAATCGATCTCTTGTGGTTTATGCACATCCGTTATTGAAATTCGCTGCTAGTTTTTTTTTTTGACATTGATGTTGCTTTTGTTTTACGAATCGGCTGTGTTTTTTTTTTTGTTTTTGCCAATCTATGTTGCTGTTGGCGTATTGATGACAATTGCAGTTTGCCATGCAGCTGGGCACATTTACATCCGGTGTGCTTTACTTTTTGTACTTACTGTGGATTTTTTTTGTTAGTAAATATGAATTTTTATGAATTTTTGTATTGACAATGTGCGGAAGTGAAATGCTTTTCATTGCTTTAATATAGATTTTTTAAATGGATTTTTGGTACGAAAAATTTCTTTTAGTAGTTTATTGTTATAAATATTGAAAATTTTGTACACAGACAAAGTTTGTGCTAAGGTTCGCTTTATGTTACAAATGGAAACATAAGTCCTTTAGATTTATATTGGATATTGGAAATCAAAATTTCATGCATTAGGCACATATACTTTTTTCAGCCTCGTTCTCTGGAGAGTTTTTTGAGTATGGGTGTTGTAAAACTGCTTATTTCTATAAGCTAGCTCAATAATGCGGCTTACCTATTTTTAATTGATTTTACATCGATGTTTTCGATAATTTTTACTGGAAAAAATCGATGCATCGATATATCGAAGCTTAAATTAAAGCGGCTAACCGATTTTCAATTGATTTTACATCGATGTTTTCAATGCTTTTAACTGGAAAAAATCGATGTATCGATACATCGAAGCTTAAATTAAGATAATATTAACTTCGATATATCGAAGTTCAATATTCGATTTATCTTATATTTAATATAAACATCGATATATTGATACATCGCTGTTTTTCAGTTAAAAGCATCGAAAACATCGATGTTTTTCCAGCACTGCCTTGTCCTATGTTTACAGTCTATAAAGACTTCATACGATTTGGCTTTTTTTATACGAGCCATTAAACTCAATTTAGATAGAAACACTCTAATGCTCAGAAGCGTATTCAAGTGTTTACTGTATTAAACTTCTTTTAAGATCATTCTTGGACTTGTGCTAGTTTTTAATTATTAATCTAAAACATTTTACTGCTTAGTCATCGCATATGTAAAACAACTTGTACCAACATTTAGATGGTTTATCTGAGATAACCTTTTTTATTCACGTTCCATTGAAAGCATTTATGCATGGTTAAGAACTTTCCAACACAGTGACTTTAGCTACTCACCGTAGTGTTCCGTTTCCTTAATGCGTACAAACTCTATCTCCTTGTTCCCATCTTAAGTGAAAATGATTTGTATAGACATTTACCTGCACTTAACTTAACATTTGGGTCTTATACGCGTAATTTAGCTCAAATAGTTGACAAAACCCAATCGCTTATAATCTTTTAACATGGAACTTATCGGAAAGCCATCAAAATTTGCACATGGCTTTGCTTATGCCCTTTGTGCATAATTCAAAATCAATCCACAGAAACCCACAAAGCCTGCAGTACATATAGCATCTATCTATCTTTTATCGATAAATCGCTCCAAACTGAATTGTGTGGTATTTCCTTTTACTGCGCACCAAGTGTTGGGTTCTTTCTATGCGTTGTCATGTCAAGGCAATCCACTTCCTTGTGGATTTGTGTTTTCAATTTTTTTTTATTTTGGCAAGCATCTCATATAACCCACGGAAGTAGGTGTATATGTTGTGGTTGATTCAAGCTAGCTCTAGAGCGTAAACTGGCCTGGGATGCTGCTGAAAGTTGATATGATGCAGAGCAAAGTAATTTGGCATTAGTGTAAAATGCGGTCGGGCGTTTAATTTCCAGAGCTAGGAAAATGCATTGAAATTTGAGCCCTGACCACAGGTGTGCTCCGGCAGTGTGACGGGAAGCAGTCCATACCGGGGCAGGTTTTTCTCGGTTTGTTTGCTTGTCAAAGTGTTTTGCTGTGTCTCGGGTATTTATGTGTATTTAACGTTAGTCCATTGCTTATGTATTCATGTTACCTCTGAGACTTGCTCTTGTTACCTCAAATTGTGCGTGCTAAACAGTTGACATTTTGTGGGTACGGCTAATAGGCGGGGGGGCCTCACTTGGCGCTCCTTAAAATGTCAAAATGCTTTACCGACTCATGTATGTGGCTGTGGGTGAGGTACGCTAATGGAAAATGCGGCAAGCTCCATGCGCGATTTCCACTTCCTGCCGTGCTGCAAATTTATGTTAAAAAGCTGTTAGGCAGACAGGCTTACAAAATTGGGGGAACCATGAGGGATAGTATCTAACTAAAATGATGGCAAGTTTGTGCCCCTAGTTAGATGCAGTAACAACGCGATGGGTTCTCGGGACTGGGACTAAGCCTGCCATGCATAACAATTACAATATTGAATCCTTTACAGAATTTCATGTGAAAAACCGAATGGTAAATGGATTAATCAAGGTCTGGCAAGGGTTCAGCTAGATAAGTTACTAAAAACTGTTTCCAACGATTTTAAAAATTTATGATGCTGATCGATTCATAGATAAAAAAAAAATTACCAAAATTTCAGTTTTTTTACTTTTTATTTAATTGTGACTAAACTACTGAATATTTTTGAAAATTTTTTTTTGTTTAAATCTAAGTTCCATAGGATCTTTAAAAAAATTTTTTTTTATTTTTTTTTAACAAAACTTTTTTTTTTTTAGATATGAAATTTTTAATGTTTCTTAAAGTATATGAAATTTTCTTATTTTTTGAAAATTATATTAAATTTTCTAATATTGTTTAACTTTGTTCCTTAAATTTTATTTAAACATCCACGGACCATCACATTGCAGTCAAATATATTGTTTAAGAACTCAAAAAAAAACCATTACTTTTGACACATTTAGTTACGATATTTTCATAAACACACGAAAAACAACGAATCTTGCAGCAAACTCTATTTTTTTAACCGATAAGTCCTATGGGTCCCCCAATATGATATAGTCAACCGATTTTGATCAAATTTGGTACAGTGGTGGGGAACTCTAAAAATCTTGCGAATGCCAAATTTGATAACGATAGCTTCGTGTAAACAAACTAAACACATGGATTTTTACACAAAAAACGTTTTATTGACCGATCGGTCCTAGGGGCGCTTTATTATATAGTCAACTGATTTTGGTCAAATTCGGTACAGTGCTTGGGAACTCTAAAAAACTTACTTCCGAATGCTAATTTTGGTTACGGTATCTTCAAACAAACTATCCGTCTGAAATTTTCGTTTTTTACGAGGTCCTCTGAAACACCCCTATGGGAGCTGTATCACATAATCCCGATATCAAAAAAATAATTAAATTGTCTCCCGTAAGATAATAAGGGACTTAATCTCAATGTTTTGTTACTTTATTACCATCTCTGATATTTAGCCGTTCATACAGACAGACGTACAGACGGACATAGGTATATCGATTTCTCTAGTCACCCTAATCATATTTTAGGTAACTTTAGGGGGACTCCGAACCACAAACTTAATATACCCTTTATACCATAAGGTACAGAGTATAATAAAAAGAATGTTTTTTAATATTTTTTTTTTAAATTGCATGAGAAATTTTTTTTTTTTTGTTTTCTTAGGAGCTAATTTTTTTTTCCGACCAATCTTTGTTATTCCTCTTTTTCTATATATATGTATGTACTACTGTTCCTGCACGTAAAGCCATTATAATGTTTCCAAAAATATATGCTTTTCATATGGAATATTATTTCAGACTTTTTCGAATGGAAAATTCAAACTTTTTTAATGTTGCCTCTTTTGGTAGCTCGTATCCGGGTGTTTTCCTCCTTCTCCACTTCTCCTCAGACCAGACTACATTAAAAAACTAATTTTTGTAAATTTAGTTTAAGCTACTTGCAGTGTGAGTAAATGCTGTCTGTCTGCTTAATATGTGAAAATGCCCCGAAGCTGTTGGGGCTCTCAGTGGTGCACACTGTTTGCAATCCTTTCCACAAACATCGCCCTTAACAAACATCTGTCCGCTCCTTAGTACTCTCTCCAGAAAGTTCAACTGCTATAATACAGCGTGGGATTTTATGTCTGCCAGCAAAAACTCTACACATGCTTTTCATCTCGGTTTTATTTAGTCCCTGGTGCCTTATGCTTTTCTATTTATGCGTAATTTTTCACTTGCTGTATTTGTGTTTTCCCTGTTGCACTTTGGAGCAGGGATTCTGTTTAGACGAGTATTCTACGGACAGGATAATTGTTTATAAACCCAAAAGCTTATTAAAGTTTTGTATTTTTTTGTAAGTTTTAAGAAGACAATTTATAAAGGCCAGTGCAGTTTTTGCTGTACAGTCGTAAAAATCGGTACAGAAAGGATATAACATTTTTAGAAATGTACAAAATAGCTCGTAGTAAGAACAAAATTAAACAAACAAATTGAAAAAAAAATCTCGAAAAAACCCTATATTTAAAGAAAAATTTTGAGTTAAATTAGAAAAATTATTAAGGGAAAATTTTTTAAATTTATGTAAAAAATCCTAATGTAAGAAAAATCTTTCTTGTCGCAAAACTAACAGCTGATTATCTTGAATTCTTTGGATTTTATTGTAGAATTTGAAATATAGTTGTGAAACTTAAAATTTTGAAATTAGTAAGATTTTTTTTAATGAATTTTGTTTGCAATCTGCCAAAAAACAATCAGCCAATTTAATAATTATACTGTAATAAAATATAGGATTGATTGTAAGTCCTATGAGAAATAAAAGATTTTTCGTAAAAACCTGCTTAGTTGGAAACAAACTAAACCCAATAATTTTATTTACGGCTTCAGAAAAACTTTTCTAGTTACAAATTCCAATAGCTGCTTTTCTTGGTTTTTAGGAATTTGTGTCTTGGTTTAGTTGAAAATTTTCACTAAGTTGCTTTTCTTAATTTTTATGAATTTGAATTTTAGGATATTTATTTAATTTCAGTCCATATCGGTTAAGTTCCATTTTAAACTAACTAATTAGTTAATATATCCTGAAGAACTTTGATAGCATGAACAGTCTGCCTGTAAAGCAGTGGTGGCCAAAAATCATAAAAACAAACATTTCTTCTGAGTAAGCATCGCAGTAAGCAAGAGTGCACAAGAGCGCAAGATCGACAATCAAGCGCAAACGAGAGTGAAAATTGTCACACTTACACTGTGTGTGTGCCGATTGCGCAGCGGCAGAATTTTGTGCCCTATACACGCGTGTTTTGTAAATTGAAAGACTGCCCACCAGTGTAAAGTGTAAAACTTTTAATCTATAGATTTTTAAAAAGATTTTTATTAAAAGTTAAGCTAAAAACATTTGGTTAAAATAACTTAAGTGGAGTAAAAAAATTTTACAATTCCATCTTTTATTCAACCTTTTTTTTTAATTCTTTAAAATTTTCCGTTTAACTTTTTTTACTTGAATGCAAAGTGAAAGTGATTTTAACAGGATATTTTAATCCATAAAGCACGACATTTGACTTTTATTACAGTTTTTATAACCTGTATATAGTACTCGGGTATATTAAATTTGTTCAAGAAGACACTGGAAACGCCCACCAAAGTTACATCCAATATTGTCAGTAGGTCAAAAGTCATCGATCTAGACATATCCGTCCGTCCGCCTGTCTGTCCGTCTGTGTGACTTCCTAGATCTGGAAGACTATAAGACCTAGGATCAACAAATTTGTTCTTTGGATCCCTTATGAATACAACCAGAACCAGCTTATTTTGTATTACTTCTGCCACCCCGTCTTCTACCAGCAAGTAATTCCAAAGCGCTATATTCTCTTTTTGTAATTTTTTTGTTGTTTTTCGTTTGTGCTCTCTGAACTCTTGCACTTAAAAAAAGGGTGTAGGATTGATGCGGACATGAAATTTTTGTACACCATGTGTTAAATGTGAGTATTAAGTCATAGCTTGCAAAGAAAAAAGAGTTACAACGAAAAACAAAACATTTATATGAGTATATACTATTTTTGTCAGTGTACATAATAACATGAAAAAACGGTTTGCTTTAGATGTGTTAGTGTTTTTCTTTCATATGTATTGTTGTTTGCTCTTCCATAAGCAGCCTTTGGACACCCCTGATGTAAATTGTGGGAAATAAAAAAGTCTTTTGATTAATAAGTTTATAATTGCATCATAAATATCGGATATGATCTCAATAGAGTATTTTACAGCCGAGCGTTCGAGTCGCCTCAATGTCAAAAACATGCAAAAGAGTAGCTGGGTTGGTAGGAAGTTGGCTTCAAAAAATATCGTCGCGAAGTCTGCCCAAGGTTCAAGTTTCTTTACCTAAGTGGAGAATAAATTTTTTTTTTTAAATTTGTATATAGTATATACTCCTAGTTCGGACCCTAAGACTACCCTCCCTCTGCATGCTTGCATCATAACAAGCCGTAAAAGTTTGTATCTAAAGTTGTGTGCACTGCTTTCCACAAATTCCTACTGGGTTTGTTCTTCACCCACACAAATATACAAAAAAAGCTTATACAATATTTTTTTCATGCTTCGCCTCATGCACACATACTACCGTAAACAATTACACCTACACTTGGAATAATTCTTTTTGTTGGCATGTGTGAAAGTGTGTGTGCCTGTGTGCGTGTGTGTGTGTGTATCTATGTATGTTTGAGTGTGCTGATAAATTTGCTTAGATTATTATCCTAGTGTGGTTGCTTTCTGGCGTTATCTTGTGCTGTAATTAGTCTCGAGCTTGTTTGCGCCGCATTTAGACAAAATGCTTTTTACAGAGCGACACGCACGTGCTGATAGTATATATATATACACGCACATTTACACATATTTACATAGATACAAAAGGAGCCCAAGCCCCAGGCGCTTTAAGTCGAGACTACAGACATTTCATTTGTTTTGTTAGGCATAGCCGTTGGGCAGACATGAAAGCAAGGTTCGTTATGTTTTTATGTCATATTTATGTTTGTGCAAAATGCTTTGAGTCTATAGGGTAAAGTCTGGTGCCCACTTTTTGTGTCAGTTACTGTGTATTTGAGGCCAACCGCCAACACACAACATAAGATCAATGCAATCTACCGCAACAATCCCATAGATACACAAAAGTCGGTAGCTACAATATTTTGAGTACTGCCTTAACAACTAAATCTTTGTTGCAACATACGTTAAGGCGTCTAAGCCTAGCTCACCATGTCTAAGCCTAAGGATTAAATTGGCTTAGAAAACAGACGACAACGCCTTGTCAGTGAGCTGAATTTTTTTTGTGGCCAAAATCCAAAGCAAAGCGGTTTGAGCATTGATCCCTTTTGCTTGCGCGCTACAGGAGTACACCGCATAATTTTGCACTCTTAAGTAAATAGAAACCTCAAACCCCTAAAAACTTGGGTTTTTCTTGTTTTTTTTTTTGAACTGCGTAGCTAAGACCATCAATCATTTTAACTCGGCTAACTGGCAGTCAAGCAGTTTGCCACATTAGCATTTATGAAGTTTTCCCGGTGAGTTTTTCATAAAAAAAAGCTGGATTGACTTTAATAAGATTTTCATAATTTCATGCGCTTGTGCATAGTCTAGTAGTCAATTAATGTCAAAGTAGTTTTTGGCATTGCCTGCAATCGATCAAATTATATTATACATATATGCAGTGCAGCATGTGGCAGGGGCAACTAAATGCTAGACATAATAAAATTATGTGGCGTTTTTCATATGCCATCTATGAATATGAATGATGATGACATGGTTTATGTGCTGCAGTCTGACCTTTGCATAAAAGTTGAAATTTATGAATAGAAGGTGTTGATGCTACTGATAAGCCAAAGCATAGAAATTGATGGTGTAGTCAAAAAAACAGGTTAGACATTTGTTCGTTCAGCTTGTGGGAACAACTCTTAAGAACTTGAAGAATAACTAACAATGACAAGAGCAGCTAATGGTAAGCAAAGATGCATGTTGGATTACATAATTTGATATGGTATTAGAAATTACCATTATAGATCCTAAGATAAACGAAGAAAAACCCATCAATGCAGTCAAACGCAACTAATCAAATGTTTATGGGAAGCTCAAGTAGTTTGTTACTGCACGACTTGGTTCTAAATTTATACGCTTTAATGCGAGTATGTTTAATATAAAAAAATTTTGTGTATTTTAATTTTTTGGTTATAAGATACCTGTAATTAGCTTATTAGAAACTTAAGGTAAGTTAACATCTACAAGGCGGCTTTTAAAAAGCAAAGCTGCGAGCCGAACACTTACTTAATCTATGATTATTATCTGTATTCCCTAGGTCCAGAATGGCTTGAGTCCTGATTGTCCTGAGTGTTGCCTTATAGGTATAGTCGAACCGTATTTTTCAATATTTAAGCCTAACTCTCTATCAACTTAGCTACTCTTAGCTATGCTTTTTCCACTGCAGCGACTTTTGACTTCTATACATAGTACCTACTATATTTACATTATTTCAATATTTACGGTTCGAATATAATGAAGTTTGGCATTACATTTCATTGAGATAATCGAAAGATTTTTCTATTTCCAGCATTTTATCCATACTAAATCTAAAGCTGTAACTTTAAAATTGTATACAATATATAGTATTAAGTTATAGGCTTTTGGCACTGTGGTCACGAAAGGGGACTGATCTGCCTAGCCACATAAAGTCCAAGTGTCAAGTTTAGTTATCCTAGTGCTTATAGTCTCCAAGATCCTGGCGTTCATACAGACGGATAGGGGGGCGGAAATATCGATATCAAATTCTTTTGTCCTCCTGACTATATTGAAAGTAACTTTAAGGTTCTCCGATGTCTGCATCTCCACATTCCATACATTAGGCAAAACTTACCAAAGGTACGGTACAGGGCTACCCATATGGACTTTGAGCCGGTGAGCCCCAAAAGCACAAAACAAAATTTTTATGGCATCGAGGTCATAAAATTTCTAGCATGAAAGGACTTTAAGATAGCTTCCGAAATACCTCGCTTTTAAAGTTCTGACTTTCCAAAAACATAAATATGGTCTATTTTCCAATCCTAAAAATCGTTTTTCTTTCATTTTTCAATATTTTTTTTTTTTGAACTAAGTTCCTTAACAAAGTTCCTCAAGACAAACTTTTTTTTCGTTTGAAATTTTTATCATCGTGAAAGCATTTTAAGACAAATTTATTAAAATTTCAAATAGAATTTTGATTACAGATTTTAAATTTGCGATTATTACTTTTCTCTCTCGAGATACGATTTTAAAAACAGATCAAGCCGCTCTTGGACTCGCTTGCCATTTATCGTAAGTCAATTAAGCCGATTGCGAAATTATGATAAGTATGTCAGACAATCGTAAAAATTCAAAATAACTTCTTATAGCTTTTCAAAAAGATCATAAGAAAAATACTGCCAAGAAAAAAAGGAAGGAACTTCGTTCTTAGCGTGTCTCCGAAGCACCATTTTTTATACCCTAAGGTAAGGGGTATAAAAAGATCGATTCTCAAGTTCGGTGGGCAGACCTGTTTATTATATGTTTTTGGGGTCGCTGATTCAAAATTTAAAAGAAGAGGTGTATAGAAGGTAATCTCAGAAGTAGCGGTTTATGGACCTTGAAATCGTTTTTAGAAACCCCAAAAATGTATAAAAAAATTTGGTGAAAACCATACATCCAAAAAAAACTTTATGGCATTTTTAGAGGTTATCTAGAAGCCCTTGTGTGTTGGGGATTTTTGGGCTTTGGATTTGGATTCTATGGCTCAAAGTCCATATGGATAGACCTGTCAAATGTAAGGCTCATACCTCTTTTTTTTTGCGGGTCTGTATTATAAGAGTTAAGATCCCTTCTTTTATAAAAATACTTATAATTTCTACATTTTTTTTCTAAATTTGAAAAACTGCCACCCCGAAAGTTAACTAAAGTATAGTGACTAGAAAAGTAGATATACCCATGTTTGTCTGTCTGTCCATATGAACGCCTAGATCTCAGAGAGGGTACGAGGTAGAGCAACCAAATTTTCAGATTAGATGCGTTATTATGTCAGGGGAGACAAATTTATTTTTATTTATATTCGGGGATATATTATATAGCTCCCATAGGGCTGTTTCAGAGGATCTCGAAAAAACCCAAAAGTTTTAGATAAATAATTCGTTTGCTTATGAAAATATCGTAACCAAATTTGGCACTCCTAAGTTGCCAATGACTGCATCAAATTTGATCAAAATCGGTTGACTATATCATATAGCTCCCATAGGACAGATCGGTCAAAAAACATTTTTTGCACAAAATTTGTTGTGTTTCGTTTGTTTGTAAAGATATCGTAACCAAATTCGTTCGGAAGTTTTTCAGAGTTGCCAAGCACTGTGCCAAATTTGATCAAAATCGGTTGACTATATCATATAGCCCCCATAGGACCGATCGGTCAAAAAAAATTGTTTGGTGCAAAATTCGGCTGTTTTTTGTTTTTTTTATAGAAATGTCGTAATTAAATTTGGCAAATAAAATATCTTTTGCAGTTCCTAAGCCATATATTTGATTTAGTTGCAATGTGGTGGTACAGGGTATGCCCGACTTTAAATGGCGTTTTTTTCTATTTCGGATAAATAAACAAATAAAGGTCTTTGTGAAGAAACTACAGTCGCTTAAATTTTCATGTGGGCTTTATTTTAAAAATTGTTTTTACAATTTAACAATGGCCTCCAATAACCGCATTTACTTTTTAAATCTTTACCAAGCTCTGCTTTGCAACAAGTCAAAATCAGAAAAAAAAAAGTATAAATTCAAAAGGTTTAGCGCATATTATATTCCATCCGTGCTAATTTTAAGCTTACCTGTATGCCGATTAAACCGCATTTTTCACAAAAGTTCACTTAATTTTCTGCAAACCAATAATTAAAACCAAAAAATCATTACAATTAAAAAAAAAAACAAATCGAAAAGACCAAAAAAAAAACCAAAAAAACCAACTGCCAACGCCATTTTGTTTTATGCACATAATCCGATTGGCCAGGCGTATAAAAATGGTATTTAAAAATATAAAAAACCAAAAACAACGAGAGATTAAATAACAGCACAACACGCTAATTAGTTAATTTATAAATTCATATAAACTGCTCATTTACGAATTCAATTAAAGTGCATTTCAGCATGATACTTAAGTGGATTAAATCTAATTTAATAACTGAATATTGGTATTTAAAAAATATAATTCACTTAATGAAATGCATTAATATTCTATAAATAAACAAATATGTAAAAGAGCCAAAGCCATATATGTATAGTTTAGGGCTGCGTGGTTACGCCCAGTGCCTGCTACTAAGATACTCCATTTCTGATTTATGATGCAATCGGCGCACAACTGTTCGCGGTCATAGATACTTTGGTATCCATAGCTCAACAGTTGTTGACATCTGTCATGCTGCTTTAACAGTAAAATCATAGACCACAGACCAACCTCAGTTTCCTAGAGACACAAGCAACAGACTCGCTTACAAGTCCATCAGTACGCCCCCACATGTGTCTGATCCCAACAAGCAGTTAAATGCTCAAATAGAACTGTCAATTACTTTGCGTAGAGCTCACTATAATTTATGCAGCTCCCAACTCAAGTGGTTCCTAAGATTTTGTTCAACTGGCTCTGCTGAACTGTCGCGCCTGCGCACAGCTGTGGAAGCGTGGCTCTTGTAACCTTATCCCGGCCATTTGTGGGCTGCACCTCGCTGCTTGTTCTCAATGCCAAATGCCAAGTTAATCTTATTGTTGACTGCAACTGCAACTAATTACAAATCAATTTGTACTGTAGCAACCAGCCCCTTTAGACCTTAGCCAATTCCCCCAAGATATGGCCACAGGAAGTGGATGTGAATATATGTAGCTGCGGTTGAGTCAACCACAAGCCACCTGCTTTTTTTTTTATGTGGTCGCTTTTGACAAGCCTATTAAGATGGTAATGCCAAGTATGAGGTTTATTAAAAAAGTCACAAAAAAGAGCAGAACGCCATAAATCACTCAGACGCCTTAGATGTGCCCCTTCTGAGAGACTGTGCATATTAAAAAAGTAGAAGACATATGGTACTGGGCATGCTGCGTTATTTTCATGTCCTTGAAGTTTCAAGGGAATTGTCGCTTTGTTTTAAATAAGGACTAAGCGGCATAAGGCTGTTTGTGATTGTTGTGTCACTTTTTACTATCAATCTAACTCAGCTAGGCTATTTATTTGAAATAAATCCATTTATTTAAAGCTCTTCAGCACAATTAATTAAATTTTTCGTTATGTGTAGATAAAAATTTTTTTATTTTTTTTAATTATATTTATTTACAATCTATCCTTTAGACAATAAGTAAATGTTTTGGAAATTATAAATTAACAGGAGAAATAGTTAAACTCCAATGAGTAGTAACTATTGCTTTTTTAGTAGATAAAAATTAAACACATAAATACATGTTAGAAAAAATGTTTTATATTTACTTACATATATACCTACATGTACTTGTACCTTTTTGGTAAGTCTAAGCCATTTGTATGGCGCATTATGTTATTCTTATTCTTGTCGTTATTTTTTGGTGTTATTGTTTTTGATTATTCAAATTTTGCATTTGCCTGGAATTCCTTATATGGAATTTTATCGCTGACTAATTATAACATTTGATACACCTTTTCGCATGGTTTCCAAGCTTGAAGATTTTAAACTCCTACTCTGGTTTTTCAACACTTTCCAAAATTTATTACATTACATTTCTTATATAATCAGTAGTGGAAAATCAAACTTAATATAACCAAAACAAATGCAATTTTCTTCACCCGCAAGCGGAAACCATGTCACTTGCCCAACTCGACTCTGTTAATAAATAACGTATGTGTCCAATGGGAAAGTTATATAAAATATCTTGGTATTTATATCGACAATAAATTGAAATTTAATGTGCATATTGCAAAAACTTTAGATAAAGTAAATAAGACAATAAAAATTTTGTATCCTCTTATAAATCGAAAGTCGAAGCTGCAAGTAAACAACAAACTAACTTTATTTAAATCTATATTTGTACCAATTATTTTATATGGCTCGGAGGTTTGGGGTGATTGTGCAGCGTGTCACCGACTTAAAGTACAAAGAATCCAGAATAAGATCCTAAAAATGATATTTGATGTTCCATTCTATTACTCCACTTCTCGACTCCATAAAAAAGCAGATATTTGCATGATTGATGACAAAATTTATCAGGCTATAACAAAATTTAATTTAAAAACATTAACATCCCACACTATTAGTGATGATCCAGATCTTTATGGTCCTTAGCCTTTTTCTAGTCTTAGTATGTAATTTACTTGTAAGTCTTTAATTACTTTTTTTTTTTTTTTTCCATATTGTAAGGTTTTTTCCCCTTTTTCCTTATTATTTAATATTATATAACAAATATTTTGACTTAATGCTTAAAATGTAAATATTATAGTTGTAAAGCTGTAAAGGCTAAACTCTATGTTTTGTAATTAATTATTAAATGAACATTTATAATGTTAGGCTAAATAAATAAATAAATAAATAAATAAATAAATAAATAAATAAATAAATAAATAAATAAATAAATAAATAAATAAGTAAATAAATAAATAAATAAATAAGTAAATAAATAAATAAATAAATAAATAAATAAATAAATAAATAAATAAATAAATAAATAAATAAATAAATAAATAAATAAATAAATAAATAAATAAATAAATAATCAGTAGGGCTAAAAATCTTTTTATTCTCAGATTTTTTTTCGAGGTATTATTTATAACCTTTACCCAGAGTTTATATATTGTTCTTCTTATTAAGAAATTTAAAAAATCGAAAGAAAATCGAAAAATTTCGAGGTATTATTTATAACCTTTACCCAGAGTTTATATATTGTTCTTCTTATTAAGAAATTTAAAAAATCGAAAGAAAATCAATATCTTCTACAATAACCAATCAATAATAATCTCTAGTTTTTACTGAATCACAGAACTGTTTTATATAACTGCGATATAAGCCAAATCTGATATTTTATTTCACCAAAATCGATTTAGTTCAGATCTCTGTCATATAAAATGAAATAATTTTGGCCATATTTTCGCCAGTTATCAACCTAAGCGAATATAGGTGGATAATATAATAAAAAAAGGGTATAGCTAGACTCAATGAAGTTTTGATACTCAAACACAAGTTCAAAAGTTTCACATGTAAAAGTTGTCCATGTCCCTTGTTTGTTGTCGAAAGCTCCCAAAAAGGAAAGCTCTACCTTTTTAATAGCCGTATAATAATAAAAAACAAAATAGTCACATAATAATAAAAAAAATATACGTTTTTAAAGAGAACGCTGAGCTTACCAATCAACTACTCCAAATTCTTGCAAATTTAAATCAAGAAATAAATATCCCACAAATACTAAGTACATATGTAATAAAACTAAAAATGTTCAAAGTAAATTAGGCAACGATTCATTTACGTTGTTTCCTTAAATTATAGGGCCAGGCCAAAATTGTGAATGCGTACGCGAATTCATAACTTGCCATAATAAATAAATCTAAGACATGAATACATGTGGAGTTCAATTTTTAAATACAGAGTTCAGTTACCTTTTCTACTGTGAAATTAAATTATAATGAATATATATAATAGTAGATTTAGAGTAGTTAAAGGCGGGGAAAAAATTACAAAAAATAACCGATGATTATGATGGACTTTCCATAATAATACTTAATTAGTTTTATACTAAATATTAGTTATTAACAATATAAATTTATCATTATTGTAGCATTCAGCTATTTATTCCAATTATAATTAAGTTTTTCGAACAATATTTTATAAATTGCCTGCTTTAGGCGCCAACATACGTCTTATGGGAATTACTGCTTTAACCAGTTGTGAATTACAAGCAACTTCTTCCATAAATACGAAAAAAAAAAATTAATAAAATTGCTTGCTTTGCACGCCAACTTTCTAATATCTTCTATATTCTTTTTGCAGTGCAGTCAGTTTTGCAAGGATATT
Source organism: Chymomyza fuscimana (assembly GCA_949987675.1). Taxonomy (NCBI): domain Eukaryota; kingdom Metazoa; phylum Arthropoda; class Insecta; order Diptera; family Drosophilidae; genus Chymomyza; species Chymomyza fuscimana. The sequence continues at coordinate 13,905,801 of OX465089.1, forward strand.
CTAGGCAAAGCAGTTTTTTGAACGTTTTTTTTATAATCCCCGGGGTTTCCAGCCAATTTAAAAAATTTGCGGCATACTATTTTTAGTGCCCTGGTCCATAACTGTATTATTTTGAAAGAGTAAAACACGAATTTCTCTGATGAATTAAAAAACTTCTGGTTAAATTTGGAATCTCTAGCTTCTGTCTGAGATATTCTCTTTTTTATACTGGCAGACAAACAGACTGTAGCAGACTTGGAAAGTATTAAAAATTTTGTTGTTTTATAGAATAAATTCAAAAGATAATTTAAATTTTTCAAGTCAAAATAGATTTCACCTATAATCTGAATAGTTTTTGTATCGATATTTCAATGAATTTTATTTCACTAGATTGGGTAAAATTAGCTAGTTTGCCGTGTTTTTAACTTGCTTCAGAATTTTGACTTTTCGGAGAGATGAAAAAGGCCAAAAATCGTAGGATTTGAGAATCGTTTTTTAGTTTTTCTTGCGTTTCATGTTTTTACCCAAATTAAGTAAACTTTTTTAGCTCTGCATACAAATTTATTTTTCCTTAAGTTAAGCATTATAAATCTTCTCTAAGGGACTGCAAAAAATTGCCTAATAAGCCCCTAAGGTCAACATAAAAGCCAAATTGGTTAATTACCTTAAGCTGTCCATCATACAACTCTCAAATCAACATACCAAAAAAAATATGACAAGCTTTAGAAATGATGTGCCTAGTCTTTGTTTCCCACAACGGGTTTCATTTGGTACTGAGTTAGGACAAGCTCATTACTGGAGATTCTATACGATTTCGAATCCTGCTTCAAATGTTGGCGTACATACTTCCTCAATGCTTTTGTGCTAAAGTATTCCAAAGAAATATTTAAGCATTTGTCTTCTAATTATATTTTCTATAGCTACGAAATCAAAGAAGGCGTAATTCGCTCTCACCAGACCATCACAGCCGTCTTATAAACAATAAAGTACCCTTAAAGGCGGCAAATCAAATCAAAGAAATAACAAACAAAGCATCATGTGTACAAAAATACAAATGGAGCATTGTTGACAGGACTCAAACAAAAAGAGTTTAGTCCATGAATAGCCGCCTTATACACAAAGGCAGCGGAAAAAGCGATCAAACAGTCTAAGAGAAGCTGCCAAAAACCGCTCCTGCGCCTTTTTCTTAAAGAAAACAAAAAAAAACAACACACACACGTCCTTATGTGTTTCGGGGTACCACATTTTGCGTATTTTGTGTGCGGCAGGCTTATGGTATATAACTCCCAGCCGGTTCCAGCAGCAGGCATTGTCTGTATCCTGACAAGGCGTCTTAAGCGCTTTAAGCGAAATTAAAGCATTTCACGCAGCAGGCGACCGGAGTTCAGTTTCGAGTTAGGAGCATCCAGTTGTGGTACGTGGACTGCGTGTGAGTTGTGTTATGTAAACACTTTTATTGTTGTAAGCAGAAAAAAAAAACATATTTAAACTTTTGATTACATATTCAGTGCATAATGCTTATCATGTCCAGCACACTGTGGTTACAGCTGTCCGTATAGTGCTCACAGCCCAAGCCACGCGTGCCAAACCAAGAGGCTTTATAGATGCTATCAATGGACTGCAGTGCTCGCTCCGGTGCACTTGTCGTGGGCCTGCCCAAAAGAGCCAAAGCTAATTAGCAGAATTTGTAAGTGTTATCTCTGCAGCAGCGCACTTACATGAATAGAATTTGGAATATGCTGCCCAGTACGCCATTATGTGCATCCAAGGGCGCTGCGCTGACCTCGCAGATGATACGCAGCAGGCAGGCACTGCCATTATAGCCAAACTGACCCAAATAGTGTATAAAGCTGCGATAAAAGTCGTAGCGTGTATAGCGAAATGGGGCGGCAGCGGAACGTTTGGTTTTATCTTCGTAGGCGCCACCGTTACGTCCATTAATGGGCGTGACATTGCTGCCTATGCCCAGGAATTCCTCATCGAGGTCCCACTTAAAAAGAAGTTTAATATATTAGCTTACTTTATATTTCAAAGGGATACTACATTTAAAGCAGTGGGGACGGTGATAGACAGTGGGAAAACCTGCATCCAATTTTTGGAAAACAAATTAGTATATGCTTCTTGATGCGATAAGGATTGTAGGCCTATTAAAGCGAAATGTAGTGCTTGAAGAGGACAAATGGGTCTTGTTTTGGGAAAAAATAATCAACCTGTTCATTAGGCTCACATTAAGGACTATCCAGGACTAAGGACTATCGAGTCTTTGTGTGACTCCCAACAGGGATCAACCGGTGTAACCTAACCTAATATTTCCAATAAAATAATTGTGCCAATTTTTAACCAGATAGCATTTATATTTCGGTTTGTAACCCGAACGGAATTAAATAATAAAATGAATCGACAAACGTCACTATTGCATGAATAATACACATCCTTAGGAAAATTGGATGTCTGTAGGTTAGGTGAACGGACTCGCCGACCGCGGAAAGATATACATCTAACTCACGGACGGACTCGTGACCGGATGTACGGACCGACTCACGTATGTACATACGCATATGTCGATGGACGTATGGACGCACCTACAAAGCTATACATCCCAATCACTAAAAGCTTATGCCAGTGATTGTAGTAAGAGGATGTTCTGCAGAATTGGATGTCTCTAGGTCAGACGTACGATTCCCGAACGAATATACGGACTGGCTCACGTCTAACTCACATATAGATAGACTCACGAAGGGGCTCCCTATAAGAAGGTTTGCAGCGACTCACGGACGGATGTACTTCGGGCTCACGAAAAGATATACGTCTAATGAACGGACAGATAGACTCACAATCGGATGTACGGACTGACTCTCGAACGGATGCATGTTGAACAAAGGCACAGATTGAAGAACTGATGTACGGATGGATGCATATATCGATGTACGAAGGGTTATATGCCAATCGTTAACTGTTTGGATCATAAGAGTAAGCCACGACTATTTTGCACAAATCTATAATAATTTATGGGTTCAGCGTATAAAAATCAAAAACTTACCCGATCAATCCACTGATTATAGGAATCATTAGATGGCAATGCATAATTTGACTCAAAATTAAAAGCCATATATACATTGCGATTGGGCAGATCCAATGGTATAGCCACAGCAGCCAGCAACTAAAGTGTTGAGTAAATTGTTTTTTAAACTTTATAGAGAAGGATTATTGATAACTTACGCCAAAGGAGCCGCCGCGTGGAAAGAACAGAACCGAATTAGTTAGTGTTATGTAAGTGCCGCAAAGCAAGAAAAGTATGCAAATGAAGACGTTAAAATAATGCAAAACCGATGAACTTGTCATGATGGATGCGTTAAGTGAACTGTTTGTTGTTCACAGCTGCCAATTTCTGAGGTGCATTAGCAGTTTGTTGTAGAGCTAAAGCTGTGAAAATGGGTGTTGTCCAAATGCTTAAAGTAACTCCTGAGTCTTGAGAGTAGAAACTAGCAAGCTGCTAAGGAACTGGTTCAAATAACTTGAACTTTTTTGAAAATTTAAATATGATTTTGACGAAAACAGTCCTAAAATATGTTTCGTTGAAGCGAGATTTTTCGGAGCGGTACTTGTTATAAAGTTTCGTCGTACGCATATATGATACTCTTTCATCATGGTGATCGGGTCATACCCGATGTGGGGTAATGTTTGAGAGATCATCCTTTCGAGCTCCTCTGCCTTGCGCAAGCCAGTTCCACTCCGTGACACGGTCTAATCGTTCTACAACAACAGTCGCTTTGAATGGCTTTCTCGCTGAAGCTTATTCATCCATGTTAGTCCGTTTGACATTTTGTCGTTCCATCGAAGGCTGTGGAGGGGTGAGGGACTTTAGCAAGATCTTTCCTAACAATTCTTCAAAGCATCAGATTGAGTCATCATCCAAGCTTTTAAGTCATAAAAAAAAACAGGATGAGGGTTGTCTGGAGTCGTATCTTTGTCCGACAAATGTGATCTCTACTTCTCAGTTGCCTACTAAGAGAACAGTAGGCCTATGATTAGGCGGTGCAATAAACTTTCTAAAAAACGTAAGACAACGAACGCAAGATTTAAGAATACTCGAAAGCTATTCCTGAATGTGGACAAGTTAGAGAAGCTTCTATCTACTAGTAGAATATCGGTGCTACCGTTACATTCGTAATCCCAAGTAAAAACGTAGAATTATTCTTGGGGTCTGCTATATGTTTGGCATGCAACTAAAGAAAGGCTGTTTAATTTCTTCTTCCGGGGCCCTCTTTGAAGCACAAACATGGACTCTTACTTCAGGCTAAATATTTAGTCATCTGAAATCTTTATGGATTATGGTTGCGTCTATGGTGGGTCATCTTGATTCATGATTGAAAGCACTTCAGCTCATTAGGTGTTCAAATCTGATTCGGTTGGTGCATAATCGAGAAAACTATGTCTGCGTTCGCAGCAATTGAATTTTGAATTAGTCACATTTCTTACGGACCCTGTATAGCAAACTAAGGAACCAATATTGACAAATAGCTCTACACTAAGAATATGCTTAAGGTGAAGAATTTGTTTTGTTTTTATTCTTCTGCAGCTTGACGATAAACTGGACCAAGCAAGTTTTTCACAGTTACTAGATGACCCAACAAAATATTCTTTGTGTCTGCTGGGCAATAGAAGCGTCAATTGAAAGATGCTAATTAATAGAATGTGTAACATTTCTCCAAATATGAACCAAAAGGCAAACAAACTAAAACTTCAATTCTGGGAAAGAGTGCTATTGTTTCTAACTTGATTAATAAGGAAATCGATAGAATAGAAACGTGAGCAGAAACCAATAGAATATTTTTTTTTTGTGATTCAGTAACGCTTGGCCGAAGCAAGCATAAACAACGCGTTGCGTAGTTAACTATTATTTAGAACTAGTACATATATATAACAAAGAAAATGCAGCTAAGAACAATAACAAGTCTGATACTATACCTAAGCATAGTTGGATTACGGCTAAAGCATGTCACAGCCAAGCTGGGCAGTCTTTCAAAGCATGCGCGTAGTGAAAGACCCGTATACTTTTTACCCTGGCTCATCTATCCAACCACATCGCCCACAAGGGTTATGGTAAGTTTGCGTGCAGCTTGCAGCTACAATAGAAGCTAATGCTAATCACTTATGTATAGTTCATCGGTGGCATTGGCATACCACTGGAGGATCTCAAATTCGAAGCTGTCACCACGGGCTATGTGCTAAAAGTGGAATACTGGCTGCCCACCACGCCAGAAGAATTGCGCACGCCCACTGCACTGCCCATCACTCAAGTGGTCACACCGGGCATAACCGGTGCCAGACGTAGGGAGCGTCCCATGTTTGAAAATTTTCTAGTTGGCGTAGATGATTTGGGCAAGAACACGCGCAAGCTGTTGACACGCACAAACAAAGTGCTAAGCAGCTATCGTTGGAGCTTCTACAAGGGTCTGGAGGGTTTGGCCAATCGTTTGGGCTATCAAGGACGCATTTGTGTGCTGAAGAGCATATGTGAGGCGGCCGAGGAGCCCTTCCATATGGCCAATGGACTGTTTGCAGAGCTGTTGCACATCTTGCTGACGTAAGTCATGTCTTTGATGGTACATCATTTGTAATAGTTTGCCTTAAACACACACAAACACATTTGTTTACAGGCCCTCCTCATCTGTGGATAAGCTATCGGAGCATGCGGACAATGAGTACTACTATGCGGAGAAAATGGGCCAGACGGGCGCAGGTTGTGAGCATGTTTTCAAGGAGTGTAGACGCAGTTTGTTGCAACACTTTAGCGAAATGCATAGCAACTTGGATCATTTGCTGTTTTAGGCAATAAATAAAACTACTCAACAAACTATACTAGAAGTTTTGCTCAGTGTATTAAGTGACTAGAAGAGAAACGAAACTTTGGTGTTAATTGAAAGAACGCGAACTTTTGTTGTGCTTTTAGTAGTGTGTCCAATAGCAAAAGTTAGCTGAGTAGCACAAATTAAATTTAATTAAGTGCACAGTGGCAGCAAAAATATTAGGCCTGCTGGGGCGAGTTGCTCTAATGCTAACTGGCACTTTTGCTTTTAAAATGAAAGCAATACGAAGTTTATTAGAGTGTTTTTATAAAGTGAAATTTATCATACAGAAACTTTCTTAAGCTGTAAAGCAACTAACGGTTTAGTTAGCTAACAACATTGAAACAGTTAAGTTATCTATTTTTGTATCTGTATCTGCAAAAGGATTTTTGTATCCACAACTATTATAATGCGTGCCATATATCTGCAGCTTAGTTTAGCTACGTTAATAGCTATAACCACAGCTCAGAATGCTAGTTCCATACACAGTGAAAGTGATTTGCTTATACGCAAGGCGCGTTGGCTGCCTTTGTTGTATCCCTTAATGCATCCAGCCAAAGTTCAAGTCAGTTCTTACATAAATTTGTATGTTTAAGCTTCGCTCTTAACGCGTTTCTTCACAGTTTATCGCAGGTATTGGTATACCTGTGCAGGATCTTAACATAGAAACCATTACAGTGGGCTACGTTTTCAAGGCGCAATACTTTCTTCCACTTAGGCCCGTGGACTTGCGTAATAAGACTACGCAGCCCATTACCGCGCGCCGCACCATGCAGGATAATGCTACCATCTTTCAGCAACTCGTGGGTAAAACTGATCAAGAACTGGGCTTATCCGTCAGTCCTCTAAACGATTTTAAGCACACCTTGAGCGGTTATCGTTGGGCTGCCTACAAGGGCTTTGAAGGACTGGCCACTCGTATGCAACTTAATGGACGTGAGTGTGTGCTAAAGAGCATATGTGAGAGCGCCACGATGCCGTTTGATGAGCAAAATGGCCTACTGGGAGAGCTATTACACATACTGCTGACGTAAGTACTAAAAGAATTTTTTGGCCAGTTGAAATGTTGCTAATTGTTGTTAATAGACCTTCCAGCTCTATGGACCAGTTGTCGCTGCATACGGATAACGATTATCTGCATGCGGAGCATTTGGGCCGCGTCGGTGGCGATTGTGAAAAGGTTTATGCACATTGTCCACGATCTTTGCTGGAACATTTCAGTGAGGCACATGATTTGGGCAGTGACTTATTAAATATGTTTAGCTGATAAAGTGCAAAAAATAAAGAGTTTGATGCAATTGAGTGTTAACATCTAGGCTATGGCTTATAAATAATCATTATTTGCAAGAATCTAAAGACATGGCGACCCTGTGCTTGACCGGAAACTTCCGCATCAACAGCGCACAAACTAGGCGCAAACCTTTTGGATGGCCAAATCTGCGGTAATAATTTTTGGAACGTTACCTTAGGAAATGCCTAACTCACACCAATAGGACGAATATTTTTTTGTCGGTCAGAGTCCAGGAGTGTCTTCACGAGCTCCTGCCCCTCTCGGAACATCTTATGTCTGCTGAGCGACTAATGGCAGCACCTGCGTAGGCGTCCTTAATCATTCCGAGGGTTTCCTTCGGTTTTACCGCGTTTGGAACAGAGTTTAATTTTGATAATTTTTCTTCGCGACAACCTTTTAACAGAGGATTCATAGACTTACTCTTCGCTTACCCGCAGGCAACTGAAAGAAATATCGGTCTCTTAGGAAGGCTCCCCAATACCATGGCCAGTTGGTACGACCGCCGTCCTAAGTTTCGTGGTACAGAAAGTCAGTCCTACACCTTTTTGATCCTATCCTACCCTATACTTAGAATTGGAACTATTTAATATTAAAGAATTAAGGTTCTTTATGCAGGAGCTCCATGAAACTATTCTAATAATTCCAAGTTGCGTTTTGATTTTGTTGTTGTCTTTCTGAGCTATTCGTACCTTCAAATTGCCATGAGAATTTCCTGCCCAATCAAAGTGCATCTTACTCCCTAATACTTCCTCTCCCGTTCTTTTTTTTATTGCTAAGCGTGAAATTTATGCAAATTTCCACATAATAACTCTTTTTATTCGTTATTTTTGTTTTTGGTCATTGTTGCCTCATCTCCCATTTGATCTGGCTAACTCTCTACGCTCGGGTGGTCTTTCAATTATCACAGGTACGCATCTTATAGGTCTTTAGACATGCCAACGCATTGTCTCTCTAATTCAATAATTACAGTCAGCTAGCTATGGAGTAGTAGCCAGAGACATTTGGCTTAGCTTAGCTACTGGCAGTTACTGGGTGTCTCAAGACCCACCACCGTCTTGACCCTAGAGTTTTCTACTACTAGTATTTGTTGTTGTTGTTGTGACCAACAAATAGGCGTTTAAATGCAAATGTCTGCGCCGTAATTAATACGCATAATACGCGTATTATGCTAATGCCAATGTCATAATGAGTTGTGCCCGGACCCGGGCTCCAGAGACGACAAAATATGCTTTTCACACTTGAAATGCAGCTGGGTCTGAGGTCTGGGCTAACTTTGACAACAGCCAAGTCACTCATACTAGATACGTCACAGAGACTGTGGAATGCCATTGTTAATGTTTTTACGTACTAATTAGTTTGACAAAAACTGAACACAAACAAACAACGACAGAGCTACTAAAAATTAGTATTAGTAGTAGATGTAGTAGGCAAGGGTTTTGATGGGTCCCAATGGCTGGGACCTGTGACTTTTTGACTTTCTCTAATGAAGTTCCCAGCAGTGGCTGCTTTGTTCCCCTCATTGGTCTATGAACTGGGCACATTGATGATGACAAGCGTTTGATAAGACTTGCTGCAGCAACAAAAACAAAATATATATGACAGGAGCTCAGTGGAGCAGCAGCAACAACAACAACCAAACAAGTGGAGAAATTGTAGACGAATAACTCGAACTGAATATACACTGTATTCTTGAATAATGAAGTCTAGTTCTAATATTGAAGCGCTTTGAGACGTCTTTAGGTGGGAAAGCACTATTTTGTCATTCGCAACAAGTTCAACTTTTGATGTAGAAAGCTTGGGTGTAATAAAAATATGATGAAGGGGGAAGAGTTTTCCTTGTTTAATCTCTGCTATATTTAAAGTGCCTAACCCCTCAACCAATAAACGAAACAAACCGTATATATTATATGGACTGGTTCTAGCCGAGTAACATTGAGCACCGACTTTCCAGGCCCGTCGATGTGTGGATTTTCTTCATCTCGCTAAAGCTTCATACTCAGTGGGTATGCGTTGTGAGGATTCTTCCAAAATATTACAAAATCGGCTATTCCGGTCCGAATTGCCCAACTTTCAAAGTTGTCTCTTCTACAATGTCCCGTAAGTATTCCGCTCAGTATCCCCGGGAAATTCTGGGCTTAAAAATAATTTTTTTGAGACCATGTAAGTTATAGAAGACAAGGAGTTGCCTTATGCGGTATTGTTTAAGTCTAGTCCCGTAGGTCTTAAGATTTTAAGATTTTTACTACACAAATGTGAGGGTAAACAGCAAAATGAAATTTGCTAGAATAAGGATTTAAAGGAAAGATTTCAGAACTGAATGCAGTGCATTCGTGAAGAGGAACCTTCTGACAAAGTTTGTCGCTCTTTTGATCTTCTGAAGCTGAGTCTTCTTTTTAAATGGAGTACACACAGTTATCAATTTGTTGCTCTTTTGATCTGCAGAAATTCGAACTCTTAACTTTGGGTAGAGTAAGCCGACATCGAGATATACAATATTTAATTGTCTGTTAATCTTGTCAATTTTAAACTCTGAACGAGATTTGAATGTGATGGGTGCAAGTGACAAGGTGACGTTCGTCTTTCAAAAAATCTTATGGAGCTTTTTTGAAAACATATCATTTATCGATTATAATGATTTTTATTATCTTCAAATCGTGGATCAAAAATATAATTGATGTTAAACCATAAATTAGTTTGAGGTAAATATACAAAATTTTTAATTTTGTGAATCTCCTTTAAATCTCAATTAAATTCAATTTAGAATCGTTTATTTTATGATAAATTAAGATTTGCAGGCTACATTTTAAGCAAAAGCTAGTTAGAATGGGGAGAAAATTTAAAAACAACTCCTGAAAAAAAGAAGCAGACGGTCAATAACAGCATTTCCTTCTAGGTATTCAAAAAACTAAATGAAAATTGAGAACCTCCTTTAAAACTGATTACTCCTAGCTTCAGATTATTCCCTTAACTAGTAGACTAGTAGCAACAGCTACTGAGAATGAGGAGAAAATTTCATAAAATCTCCTGAGAACCCAAACTCTTCTTAAAGTCGAGAGCTTACTCATTTCTAGGCATTCTCGAGCATACAATAAATGTTCTCCACTAGCCTAATATACCCCTTACTTTTCGGATACAGTGTATAATGAATGTGTCTGCTGGCGCGCGACATTAGGATGCGCCATAAACCAAAAAATCTCGCAAAGATTATCAGTGAAGTAATGCTGCAGTTTTTAGTGGAGCTTAATGGTTCCAAACTATTCGGTTGTCTGCCTGCTTGACTTGCTGCACCTTTCACAACTTGTGTTTGTTTTTGTTTTTGTTGCTGTTGCGATTACCTTTAACCCTTGCCAGTTGCCAGCTTCTTGTTTTTGGAGGGGGGTAATAATTTTTATTTTCATTGCCTTTCTTTGGAAACAATTTGTAGCAACATGCAGCTTAACGAAGTAATCAGTGTGTGTTCCCCCAAAAAGTGTGCAGCCAAGAGGCAAAGTTTGAGTCCAAGTTGGAGTCAGATGCTTATCCGCCAGGTTGCGACAACTATTTTATTGCCTTATGTGAGAGGATGTTGCTGCCAGGCGCTGTGTCTTTATATGGTGCATCTCTATTTTAGGTAACCCTTTTTTTTTGCACTACAAGGCGAAAGTAGGTTGTGGCCTTTAGTCTCACAGTTCTCCAGTTATTTGTTTCTTGTTGGCCATACTTGGCATTTCCAACTGGTGTAATAATTTTATGCTAAGAACTAACAAAATTTTGTGGGTTGTTGTGGCTTACAGATGGAAGGGGTCTGCTGCTCTATGCATACAAGAGTCTCGAATGCTAATTTTGTGGATTCCCTAGCAGGAGCAGCTGCAGTTACTCCGTACTGCTGATGATTTGGTTCAAGCCAGCAGATGTGGTGTAAGTTTTATTGAGAAAATTTATTACTAAAACACAAACAATAATTTCGGAATATCTGTTCAAGCATAAAGTTTGTACATATAATGAAATTTCATAATTTAAAGGCAATAGATAGCTTGTAGTTACTTTAAAATAGAAATTTTATTAAATTTAAAGGGTGTACATTGTTTTGCTTTTATTGAAAACATCAAGATTTTGGTGACTGTTATAAGTAGATTTACAAATATTATTCTCATATGACTTCCATCGATAACACTAGGCTACAATTTCATCCAATCCTAAGGGCGAAAGTGAAGAAGTAGATATTACACGGTTTTGCATTTTTTTTATAATTTTTTTAACCATTTTCAAAAAAAAAATCGTGTACCAGCTGCCGTACTAAATTGTTTAATTTTATTGTGGCTTTTTTTTTAAGGATTTAATTAAACATTTTTTTTAAATCTTTAAATCTCAGGCTTTCCCGATACAATCAATTGAACCATTAAAATCCTTTTCTCAAAACATTTAACTTGAAATATAAAATTTTATGAAGAGGCATCTTTAAATAAAAAAAGGGGTTCAAACGAAGTTTTAAGGCACAACCTTTTCGTTTTTTTTTGTATAAACAGTACTTACGACTGTTTTTTTTTTGCTTTTGAAACGAAATGTTTTAAACTTATTTTAGCCAAGGATTTGTTACACCATAAAGACCCATTGAATTGAATTAAAATTTCCAAAGGACTTAAGATACTGCAAAAACGGACTTCATTTTTTAAGAAACGCAAATAAGAGCTATAAGGTTGATAGATGAAAGGACAAGCCATAATACATAATATTTTTGGAAGGACTGTCCATAAATTAATTTTTGTTTTTTATTTATATTCAAAAACTACAGTTTTCTCATATTTTTTGACACAAAAAAAAATGAAATACTCGTTAAATATCAATTATTTTTTTTTCAGTTTTAAAATTTTTATAAATATAAATTTTTATGAAAATAAAAATTATTGGTAAATTTTTATTTTGAATTGGTCAATATTTATTTTACAAATTGAAAGTAAACATTTATTTTAAATACATTTCGAAAATAATTTAAATATCTGTTAATATAGCTTTGTCTCGAACAGTTGCACTAAGTTTTTTAAATTCAAATTTTATATTTAATTTATAAAATAAAATATAATTTATTTTGTATAAATAAAGTTTATTTTACGATTTGTAAATAAAAATTGAATTATTTCATAATTTTAATTTTTACATCAGAAAATAAGATTTTATTTTAATAAAAAAAAAACAATAAACAATGGTTATTTCATACATTTTATTTTAAAAATTATAAGAATTATAATTGAATTATCAATATTAGGGATTCCCCAAATTAAGAATTGATTTTAATTATAATTTGAATAGCGAGTCTTCCTGTACATATTAGATTAAATATTAAATACTTACTCTAATTTAAATAAATGAAAAGTAAAAATATTTAGAAAATAGATTTTTTACATACAGTTAACTAAAATAAATAAACTAAATTTTTATTAAATTAAAAATTTAATTTAAAATTAAAATTTTTCATTTATTTTTCTTCATATTTTATTTACATCGGTCTTCAGACAATTAGTAAATTCACTAAATAATAATTAATAAAATAAAAGTATAACAGCAACTTTCCACTGAAACCTACTTTATATTGTGAATTTATAAAATAACTTATTTGCCAATTTTTATTTTATATTATTTTATTATCAATTTTTATAAAATAAAAATTGACCAATAATTTTGATTTTAAATTTTTATGTTATATTTATAGAATAAAAGATGTTTGGCGAATTTCTTATTTTTTGGTCAGTAAATTAGGGTTATTTTTAAATCTAAATAGTTATTGCATAATTTTTATTTTAATTATTATAAGAGTTTTTGTTTGGCTTAAGCTTCTTCTAAAGTTGCGAAATTTTTGATTTTTTTTTTATGGACGAGGTCTTGTAAGTTTTTTTTGCTAACTTTTAACAGCATAACGGGCAAGTATGTTAATATCCGTTGTGCTAACTGTATTTTCTGTACTGTTATAAATATGCACATGTTTACGTTTTTTTAAGGCCTATCTTTAATTTTTGTAAACGTCTCAAGTTTATCAGTTTTTATGGCACTACTGCACAAAAGTCCATTAACAACTTGATCTATATCGCTACTTGACTTTAAGGTTCCATCAGGCCTTCATTCCCAGACATTTAAAACCGGATTAAGTCTATTGACTTACACATTTTTATTATATATTTCAAACTAATTTTCAGTCATAGATGTTTGTCCCATGATAAGTAATAATTAATTGTGCTTAATTTTATATCGTTAAAGATACTAGCACTGCACCTGCACTCCCAAACTCGAATTCCTGAAACTTGTAGCTAATCAACAGCTGATAAAATGTTAGCGATATGCAATCTTATGAGCTTAGTTTTAAATAAGAAACAAAGCTACAATCGTAATGATGTGATTATGGGATTTTTTCCTATCAAGCCTTTGTTAGAATGCAAATTATTTTACGTTTTTTGTGGTTTTATGTGCCTAATAGAGCGATAATTTCTCGTTAACATATAGGTAAACAATAAGATTTTCAGTAACAAGATAGATTGCACCAAACATTTGTTTGGTTCTTTTTCTTTTGAGCTTGTTTGTGCGTCTCAAGTTTCTCAGCACATTTTGTGTGAAATGGCTTTAGATTCAGGATTTCTTTGACGGGCCCCCACCTTCATCACAATTTTTTACCACGTTTCTATATAACGTAGGCCCACAAAACAAAAAGTGGTGTGCACATTCTATGTCACAGGGCTACCCATATAGATGTTGAGGCACTGAATCCGAATTCGAGGTCAAAAAAAAGGCACATACATTTTTTTTTTTGTTTTTGGGGGTCGCTGAATTTGAATCCGAGGCCTGAAAACCTCTTGCACGTCAATGTTCTGACATAACCTCAAGACGACTTAGTTTGGAGGTTATCTAATAGAGTTGTGTATACTATGGATTCGGATTCAGCGACAATAAAAACATATATGAAACATGGTCTGAAGTCCGAATCCTAAAATCGCTTTTATTTTGTGTGGCAGTGATTTATATAGCTTCAGAAAAGCAGGATTTGTTGTGTATGTTTTTGGGGTCGCTGAATTTGAATCCAAGGTCAAGTCTCAAGGTTTCGAGAATAGTCTCCAAAATAGTTCGTTTTATGGGGTTTTTAGAGGTTATATCCTTGGGGTTCTTTGGACCTCGGATTCGGACTCAGCGGCTTAAAATCCATTTTTCATATGCAATGTTTTCAGAAAAATAAAAAAGCGATAACTTTTAACAAATCTATAATTTCAATAAAAGAGGGATAGAAAACTGAAACATGAATAGGTTTGCTAAGGTTGTTAAAGAAAGTCATTTCTCGTTTGCATCAATATTGTTAATTTTTTCGAGAAAATTCATTTGGTGTGTAGGAAGTAACTAGACAATTAGCATAACATTAATTTTCATAATTTTGAGTTAAAATAATAATAAATTAATTTACAATCGAAATTTTTAAGCCATGGAAAACATAAGATTATTTTATGACATACTTGAGATTCAGATTTTTTTTTAGTAATTCTAAACTCTAAAAAAATGATTTCTTAACAGTATTTTTTTTTTTACAATATTATTATTATTATTTTGACGGCTTTAAAAATTTTTAAAATGCTTGTGGAAAATTCTAAAATATGACTAGCTTTTTTAAAAAAATTTCCAAAAATTATCTTTTTATCAGGATTGGTAGATATTGAAATTTTGAAAATTATCTCTTTTTAAGTTATTATTACGTAGAAAGATTTTATTAAAATATATCTGATTACTAGTAGTTGTTATTGCATAGTTTAAAAAATTTTTTTATTTATTTTATGAACAATATTCGACAAAAAATGATTTTTCAAAACAATACGACAAATGTTGTTTGACGGTTTTCAAAATTTGTAAAATTTTTGTAGTAAATTCTTAAATTAAATCATAAACTTTTTTAAGTAATTTCCGAAAAATATCTGTTTATCTCAAGACTTGTCAATGTTGAAATTTGAAAATTTGTCGCACTTTAAATTGATTTTAGACCAAAAGATTTTGCTCAAACAGATCTGTTTTCCGAGAGTCGTTGTTTCGTTAAGTTACCGACTTTTTTTAAGTAGCCAAAATATGGTTTAATTAAAAAAAATGTTTCAGCTGACTTACAATTTTTTTGCGTTTGCTTAAAATCTAAGTTTTATCGCAATCATAAGCATTTGTAAGTAGAAATCACTTGAAGATGAATTAACTGCCATAGATAAGTCTATCATGATGTCAAATTTGTAGTAAATTCATTTATATGTGTTTAGTTGCAGCTTAAGATAAAATTTATGTTTATATTCTTTTCAGAAGAAAGCATGAAACCCGGATTTCAAAATCTGTCTGTTAGCCATATATACATATGTACATGTGTATACATTTTTCCTAATACTCATTCTTATCAAGTACCACTACTGTAACTGGAGCATAAAGAAAAACGTGTGACTTGGCAGTGCTTTAACTATTTTTAGCTCAGCGGCGTACCACATGACGTATGCGCATTGTCATAACAAGCCATTGTCTCTCTGATATGGCAGAAAATTTATTTTTGCATAATTTTTCATAAAATTTTTATCACACGTTTTACTATTTTAGTATGTGGTTGTGTGTGTGTGTGTGCTATTTGGGGTAGTGTGTGAAGCGCAGTTTATTATTTAAACAACGTGACTAAATTTACGTAGTGCCGGGCGTTGAATTAGCGCAAAAAAAATGTATGTATGTATATATGAATATGTGTATGAAGCACTACAATACATAAAAAGAAAGACAAATAAAACAATAACAGGGCAGCATTACTTAAAATGCTGAAATTGTGAAATTCTGACGGCCAGGCGTATGCAAAGTAAGTAGCCCCCGCTGCGGGAACACCCTCTCCTCAAACCTTGACAATTTTCGCATGATAAATTGTTGAAAGAATATGCAAAAGCGCGAATTGTAACTGAAATAATACACCAACACACTCACACAGCAGTATGGTTGGCTTTTGTTTATGCATGGAAGTGGTTCGTGCCACAACGACTATAATATACACTGCAACCGTGACACTTACTGCTGCTTAGAATTTATTTTTCATAGTTTTCAGCTCATTTTAATGCGTTTTGGAGTATAAATTGAATATGATTATTGATTTAAAAGATGTGGGTGTAGGCTGTGAAAAAATGTTGCAAGGGTTTGGGATTTGGTAATCCCAAAAAGTCAAACGAACCGATTTGATTGAAATTCCCATAAAATTTTAAGATGCGCCTGTTGCAGTCCGAGCATTCCGGCCCTGTAGTCTGCTCATTTTCACAGACCTGTTTTTATCGTTCGGTATCAGTTTTGGTCAAAAAAGATTTGTATAGAGCTTTAAATATGCGCCTCAATGTCCCCCTAAATAGGCAACCCCGGATCTTGATGTACATATTTCGTTGTTATCTGACGTTAAAATAAAATTATCCAAGAAACGGAAACTCCGCCCGAGGTACCAAGAAGATGCAGCAAATTGCTAGGTTTGACTATTAGCTTTTTTTTTAAGGTGTTAATATAATGATTTAAAAAAAAAATTATTTCTTTGCGATATGTTTTAGTTTTCTATATGAAAAACCAAAAAAAAAAAGAGGGAAAGTAAACTCCATCCCTAAAAAGTAGGTATGTATATTAAAAATATTTACTATAATTTTTAACATCCCTTGACTAAAAAAAGTTTTTTATACATTAAAAAATATATTTAAAAATTTGTGATTTTTTGGTAATACTGTTGTACCAAATCGGTTTGATTCATATTTACAAATATTATGGGAAGAAAATGAGAAAAATATATGATTTGGTTAAAAAAAATTAAAAAAAAAGAATACATATTTAGAAATTTGTTTAAAGAGCCCTTTTGACAATTTGGATTAAAAAAAATGATTAAAAAATATTCAGTACTTTAGTCACAATTAAATAAAAAGTGAAAAATACGTTTTTCAATTTAAAGGCCCATACGCAGCTCGAAAAATTTCGCACGGAATGACAAAACTTCAAACTGCGTATGGGCCTTAGGCCGTTAAGTTTAAAAATTAAAATTTTGACAAACATTTTTTTTAGCTATAAATTGATCTGCATCATACGTTTTAAAATCATTGGGGATAGTTTTTGGTACCATAGCCAGCTAGACCTTTTGGTATGGTCTTAACAAAAAATTTAATATGAGCCCAATATGACCCTTATGCTTCCTCTACAGTGTATTCAAAAAGAGGTTTAAGCATTGCCAAAGCGATAGCATACAAAGAATTGGACGATTCTGCTACTCCAGGTTCGTACTACGTGCCAAAGCATTTCATGGTCTGGCAAGTTAATTCAACATCTAAACCAAAACGAAAACAAACCATACGCCCATGTGGGAGGACGCGGCAACTGACTGACTTCATTGCCCAGTCTCTGACCGCGCTTTTTGTAAGCCCATTCATCTTGTGTTATTCGCCCAGAACGCTCACGTGTAAATTTTCTCAAATAAATCATTAAGTATGAGAGACTATACAAAAAAAATAAAATCCCCGCGCTGGGCCACCGACTGGCGCCACTGCAGCGCACTGTGTGCATAGGGTAAAAGAGTTGGTGGTGCGGGGGTGGTGCCGGGGCGCAAGTAGCAAAGGAAGCACATTGACATTGTCAACTAGCGCGCTCTCTCTATTCAAAAACGCTTTTAATAATAATCAACGCGGGAGTGCTTATTGTAAGTGCACATGTGTTGGAGCAACCCGAGGCTGTTGCCATTCATTGCAGCGCAGCTTTAGCCAGGCTATTTCATTAACGCAGCAGCGGCTGCGCACAGTGGTCCATATAACGAGATTTACTGAGCTATTTGGGTGGAAAATAAAAATACTTAAATTTATTTTTTAAAAATAGAAATATTTCTGAAATCTATAATCGATTTCTGATAAGTTAAAGGTAAACTTAGCCCTGTTCAACTTAGTGTCAGTACCTTAGCTGAGCAACACTGTTAAGTAAAATTAAATCAGTTAAAATAAAAAAAAAAAAATTATGCTTCCAACCTAGTTTGGTCAAGCCATTTTCAAATTATTTATAGAACTTCGGTTTAAAAAATTACCGACTTCGGCATTAAATACTGCCTTAGTTGAGTATAATTAATAGAATCGGTTCTATTCTTCGAAGCAATTGCTGTAATTTTTATATGCTTTTTTTTTTTTTATTTATTTATTTATTGAAAAAACTCAAAAATGCATATATTTTTATTTATTGCATTTATCTCATGTGTAATTGTCGCCAATTTTTATTTTTGGCTGTTACGGCTTTTTCGATGAAAAACCATTTAACTTACATTTTGAGTTTTCCAAAATATATTAAATTTTTTCGTTGGTTTTTTTGATCGTTTATCGAGTTTTTGATATCAGACTATTTAGGTTGACTTTTCTATGAAAAAAAAATATTTCGTCAAAGAATAAATATATTAGAATTATTTTTTGTACAAAATATTAAATTTACCTTCAAAAATATTGGATTTATTTATTTTTTGGAATTTTTGTATTTTCTTAATTTTTCTTATTTAACCCTCTAGTGCCCATTTTTTAAAATATTTGGTTAACAATGGTCGCGTAATTTTTTCTAAGGTATTTTTTGGCACCTAAATTTAAAAATGACCTTTGAAATTATGTAGGATTGTTCGTTTACCTGTAAGGTGGGAAAATCTAAAAAAGGTTCTTAATGATTTTTTTTTTTTTTTTTTTTTTTTTTTTTTAATATTATTTATTTACAATCTATCCTTTAGACAATAAGTAAATGTTTTGGAAATTATAAATTAACAGGAGAAATAGTTAAACTCCAATGAGTAATAACTATTGCTTTTTTAAGTGCTGTAAGCTTAATTTGAATATGGCATGTCTAAGACATGATTGCGTTTTAATCTTCGTATTCTATCGCTATCATCCAAGAGGCCTATTGCCAAAACATTCGAATGATTATGTAGCCTTTCCACGTAACTGGTGCTTAGTCTTCGTATTTCGTCCTTAACGTATGGAATATCTAGGTCTTTATGAATTTGCTCATTGGATACAAACCATGGGGCGTCAACAATAAGTCTTAAAGTCTTGGACTGATACCGTTGAATGATTTCAATGTTTGAGTGACTTGCTGTGCCCCATAATTGGATACCATAAGTCCATATAGGCTTCAAGATGGCTTTGTAAAGACGGACTTTGTTCTTCTTAATGATTTAAGTCAATAATAGTAAGTCGCTTATGAAATTTTTTGGGACTTTGATTTTATTTATTTATGAACAGCTTTTATATTAGTAAATGATTCTGCTATTATTTTTGTTATGGCATTTAAAAAAAAAATTTTTGTTGACAACTCGCAACCGCACAAATAAAACGCAAAAAACGCATGTGCTGTGCTTATAAAAATAAGTACTTCTAAAAGCTTTGAAGAGCTTTCAAATCTTTTATAACTTAGTTAGTGTGTTTATTAAGCACTGTTAAGAAAATTTAAATTATGTAAAAGCTTAGACTTTTTTAATTATTTGCAAAAATACAATAAGTTCCACAAGGCAGTTTAATAATTTATCGGAAATTTTTTTTTTAAATTTTCGTACAACCAAATGTTTTTAGATTACATAAAGTTAAAAATAAATTTTTTCGATAAATGATTAAACTAAGTAAATAATGTTAAGATAAAATATGAAAGGTGCCTATTGATAGAAATAGTGCTAAAATGCTTTAACTATTTTTTAAAAGATTAAAACTAAAACGTTATCTCTTCTATTCTCAAAATAAGAATTATATTTTATGCAAAAAAAAAAAAGAATCGCAAATTATGATTATTGATATTGCCAAGAATCATGATAGCGATAGAGATATATAAAAATCATCAAGCTCGAAGAGATCAGTCTTAAAAGTGATCCGTTTCAGTTTTTTGCGCCAAGGTGCATTACTCAAGTTCTAGTCCCACAATGACCAAAAATTTATGTATCAATATTTAAAATACTAATTTAATACAGTTGTCATGTACTGAATATTGTGGTACTAATGTCTCACATCCCGCCCACTGTGCGTTTATGCGCTTTGTGAGCGTGTGAGTGAGTATGTTTGCGTGAGTGTGGCCTGTGTGTGTGTGTGTGTATAACTGCATCTGGCAGCCTATTCATGAATTCTGGCGTCTGTGCTTTTCAAACTATTCATAAAGCATATGTACAGGCGCCTAGATCAGCGTTGCCTTGTGCCATTGCACTCGCCTTTGTGTGTGAGTGTGTGTATCTTTGTGTCTTATATATATATATATACATATATGCAGTTAGTTAGTGGCACTTTAGAGCTAAAGTTTATACATAAATTTGTCATTGGCATTCACTGAGCCTCAGCTGAGAGAATCAAGCTGCATTTTCTAAGCACGTGCAAATATTTGTCTAGGTTTTTCTTTAGCATTTTCTTTATTTTTCTTTCACTGCCTTTGCTTTTATTTGATTTTCTTTTGGATGCATACTCATATGCTTGAGTTTTTATGTTTGCAGTCTGCTTTTCAAGTCTGAGCTTTTTGACATAACTACTTTTTAGAAAAAACACTTGGCATTTGATTCTATTTGAGCACGATTTTAATTAAATCTGCAGCATACAAAGCGAGTCCCAAATACAGCATGTGGCATACAGCATGCAGCATGTTATGTTTGGCCATTAATTTCAACGTAATTTATAAGAAATATGTTAAAGACTTATTAACAACTTAAGTCTAGCGCCAGCCTGGAAGCAATGTCAGCTGCTTAACAAATTGAGTGCTCTTTGAGTTTTTCTTATGAGTTGGCACCTTTTTTTGGAGAAACCACAAAAGTAAAAACAATAACAACCCAAATGAAATGAATTGAAATGAAAAGCATAGCCAATCGTGCACAGCTGCGGCATTAAAACAATTCGCAATGCCACGCCTAAACGCCCTCATTTTTATTGCACAATCAGCGCACAAGTGTTGCAAGCAGTGTTGCATTCGCCATAGTCTGTGCCAGGGCCAGGGCCAGGGCCAATGTCGCCGCCACTGCCGCAGCCACACTGCAACTAATGTGCCCAAGTGCACACACCCACTTCTCACACACTCGACACACACATTTTGAGTTGCCTTTGATGATCATCGCCCACCTTTGGCTGCAACGCCTAACGCAAATGTGAGGCACTTCACACCCCAGCTACAAATAGCTACAGATACAAAGATACTACCAGATAGACAGATACGGCCGACTGGCCAACTGCCCGAATGACTATGCCTAATGCGCTTGCACTTGAGCGTAAATGTTTGTTCAAGTTGAACTTGAATCGTCTCATTCCATGTTGTCTGATGTGGACGACGACGTCGACCATGATGATGCTGCTGCATTTTTTTTGTGAAATAAATTAAGAATTTTAATGCGGAAAAAAACAAAAGGGCCTAAGCCCTACTCGGCTCGGCGTCGTCATGACTTCATGCTTAATCAAAATGTGTTGTAGGCTCAGCATACAGAACGCCATGAGATCCTTTTGAAATGCCGACTGCTATGATGTTAGTTGCCGCATTGCCACTGTAATATTCTAAACCAGATCAGTTCTATGCCGCCGTACCAGAAGAAATAGTTCCCAGCGCGCGGTTCTATAGAAAATTACCACAGCTTTGCTAATGAAACGCAAACGAATGAAATTTTAACGAGCATAGGGTTTAGTTTTTACTTTAGTGTGCGCCTGTGCCAGGACCTCCCGTATTGTTTGTCCTTTGCTTTGCCTAAAAGGTGATAACGCCGCCGTTTTGTGTCCTTTCCTGGAGCTCGATATTTCTTTTTTGTAACGAATTTCAAATTTATGCATGCTTCATTGCTTTAGTCCAGACAGCGATTATTAACATCTTTTTAGCGCAGCATCCTGCAGTTTTCGGTCAAAGAAAATCATTTCATTCACGCCTTATAAAGTGATTTCGTTTTTGATGCGGGTTCTGGGAATTGCATTGACATTAAGTATAGGAAATCTTATTAACGATTGCTGAAAATACTTGGAAAATCTTTTCTTCCGGTTTGCTGAGCTGTAAGGAACTGTGCGCTACCTTTATTGTTTAACTATTTGCTATTTATAAAGCGTTTTCGGAACGGGCTAAATTTAGTCAAAGCCTGTAAATATCTGATAGGATACATAGACAGGGTTCAAACACCCTCCTCCCACGGAGACTATCATATTTCTGATCTTTTAGTAAGATATGTTAAATAAAACATTTTATTTTTTATACCCTGTACCTATAGGTACAAAGGGTATACTAGATTTGTGCAATGTATGCAACGGACAGAAGGAGGCGTGGCAGACCCCAAGTCCTTTATACCAAAATGCTTATCATAACCTCGGGTAGCGATTGAGCCATGTCCGTCCGTCCGTCCGTCCGTCCGTATGAACGCCTAGATCTCGGAGACTATAAGAGCTAGAGTCACGGAACTTTACCTGCTGGTGCGCATATTTCCTAAGCAGATGAAGTTTGTTGAATCATGTCAATATCTTTCCCCGTTCCCCCGCTGTAGATTTTCGCGGTTTTTAGCCACACCGTTTAATATTTTCATTTGAAATTTAACAGAGCGATGCGTTGTGGATACATGCATCTATGTGTAAAAAATGAAAATACAACAGAAGTTATAGTCAAAAATGCGCAAATTTCACCACCCCTTGCCAATAAACTGCGTCAATATTTGACTCTACGCAATTATGGCTACAAGTGACCTAGAATCACAATTTTTGGTAAGCTGATTCATGTGGATCTAATGAACAAATCCACATCCAAATTTTATCGATGTGGTCCCACCACCCCCCGCAATCGATTTACCGTGTTTTCTCCCACACCCCTCAACATACCAACTTTAAACTTACCCCATATACTTTAATTAGCTTCTTTGACGTAACATTCGAGTTTCATCAAAATCGGTAAAAATTTAGGGAACTTATAGGTATAAATATCGAATTTCACCAAAAAAAAAAAAAATCCAATTGGAAAGTTCGTAGAAGGAATATGCAGGAAAAACTGTTTGCGAGACAAAAGGTACAGGGTATTCCACTGTCGGGCACCGCCTCGACTATACCACATTTTTTATTATGTATTGGATCTAATGAAAGTTGGATTAGTTCTTATTCATTTGCTCTACCACAATAATATTTAAATTGAAATGTGAATGAAGTCAAAAATCCAAATCAAAATACCTCTCAAGGTACAAGGTAATAACCAATCTTAAGAAATCTTAATCTTTATAGATATTTTTTGCAGTCAAGTTCGCGCAAGCTTTTATCAAAAGCTATTAGGATTAAAGATATAATGTGTCTTCACATAGATATTTTTTTTGGAAAAGATGACCTTATATTATGTATAATAAGAAAAGGTACAGCAATAATAAGTCCTACTTTATTTGAACTAGCAAAACTTGAAGCAATAGGAGAAAGATATACCGCGAAATTGAACTAGTTCAATTCAAATATTGTATATATAAAATACAAAATTGTAATATTAGGATAAATAAAGAAATTTAATTAAAAATTGACTTACTTAAAAAATGTTTTTAAATGACGTACTATTTTAAAGTGTTACAAAACCTCGAAATTGGTTTTTCGGAATTAAAACTGTGGCGTTCTATGGTTCAGAATTGGGACCAATCAACCGCTGGTCTAAAGAGTGTAAAAATCCTTATACGAACAAACTTACTTACTTGTTTTAACACTGCTCCTGCGTTGGGAACCCTCTATACCCTCTCTATAAGTACAGAAAGAGTCGGATTAAAAGCAGTTCCCTTTTTTTGCACTTTTTTTTCCCCCTTAGCCTAAGAATTTTGTTGGTGTAATTTTACTTGCATGAACTTTTCCATGTCTTATGCTTTTACTACAATAGCTTTTATAATTTCCTCTTTTTCGAACAGTCTTTGACCTCTATCATCTCTTCTATCCTTGAAACCTTGAAACATCCAAAACCAAATCGAACAATTTTTTCGGATTCGTTTTTGCGTGCTGCGGAAAACCATTGAACCAAAATCTTTATTAAAAGAATTAGGCATGTTTTAGGCTCGAATTAAAATTCATACATTAGAGGAATTAATAGCTTTCAAAATCTTTTTGAACCTTTTTATTAAAAGCGGGGGTACTCCATCATACAGAGCTTCCATTAGAAATCAAATAAAAGTGAAATATTGTTGTGTAGCTTTATTTAATCTCACATTTCCTGAGTCTTAGCGCAAAATCAACTCCAGTAAACACAGATAGCTAAGCTTCTTAGATAAGATAACATTGGAGTGTCGTCTGCACATATTTCACCCAAGCATAGTTATCGAACTGCCATATTACGCTTAGTGCTATACCAAGCTATCCATAAGAACCTCACGTAACTCGGCTACCTTACATTAGATTACCAAACGCCTACCGCTGTGCATTCCTAATGCCATGCTCATATATCACATGAGCATTATCGTAGTAGGGGCTTGCCTGATTTTTTGAAAAACATTCATCAACAATCATTACCGCCATGTGTTGTTACATACCAAACTTATCTCTGCTTACTTTCGTTACAAGCCCTACAATGTCAATGTCAGCTATTATTATTAGACTCGCGTCTCAGTGAGCACCAAAAATTATCACTTGGGATTAGCTGGAACAACACCTAAAGGAGAGAACTTCCGCTGGTGGCTTGTTTGGGGCGTTTGTTGTCATACCTCAAGCGAACTTGGAAATCCCATCAAACATTTGTACAACACCTACGCTGGGGTCGGTCGCTGTCGGTTTGTGGGTCTGTGTGTTTGACAAACGTTTACACATGTCAGAGCGGGAGCCTGCTTTCATTTTTCAGCGCAAACTGTTGATAAATTTTAAGTGTGATTATTTCTGGGCTGATAAGAAATTTCCTGTTTTAGCTGCCTTGGATGTGGATGCTGTTGTGCATCCTGTGCTCGCAATTTGTTTAAACACCCACACACACACGAGATAAGAGTCTTTGCGTATTTAAACGCCCGAGGTGTTAGTTTCCACACCATACTTATAGAACGAGAACTGTTTGCATATTTTTTGTTGCGGTTTGCTTTCAGGACGAGTGTGTGATATTTGACAGTTGCCTTGTACAAATGATAAAAATTTCACATTTTCTTTTTTTTTTATGTGTTCTCGAGGTAATTCTGCTCTTTTATGCTCCGAAAATGGTTCGGCGTTGCTATGCAGAGTAACAATGATGGCAGTTTTTGTTCAGTTTGCAAATAATTACCTCAAAATTCACATGGCGGAGCGAACGACCAAGCCACTTACTCGAGCGTTATGGAAATTCATAATGCCGACATACTCAGATTTTGGTGGCTGACGGGGTAGTGCGGGCGGCTCATAAATCCTTTCAGCCAGAGCTCGTTGTGTCAAAAAAGAAAAAAATAATAATAATAACAAGAGAAAACGATTTTTTTGTGTGCTCCTCTGGTTATTGTCCTGCACATTAAACCGTACATAATTAAGCTGTCGGGATTATACTGATGTGTCACATGGCGACAGCAGCTGATATTCCAGGCAGGCCAGGCTGTGGTGGGACTTTAAGCCATGTTTATACTCTTCAGTTTGAAAAAAGTATTGCAACGTGGTGTATCAGGTTGTTACTGTCAATATGAAATACTAAAAGTACATAGGGGCAGATACTATTTTTGAGATTTATATTCGAGTACTTGCCGGATTCGGATGTGTTAGATTTTAAGAATCAAACACATTGCTTAAATGCTTATATATTTTTTACAATAAATACTCCTAACTCATTTTGAAATTAAACGCAACTTTAAATTTAAACAAAATGCATTTAGGAGTAGTTGTTCAGAAATTAGACACCTACAAGTAACTCCCAGTCCACTCTACTATAGCCTAGGATCAAAAAGCTAACAAATATTAACTGATGAAACTTTTTTTTCGAAATCAGACCTACGAGGGCAGACAGGAAAAAAATGTTTCTCATATACATAGAGGATATTATAGGATAAATTTGGGGATCTCAAAAAGTTACATTAAGTACGGTCGTGGAGACTAGAGATGTCGATATAGACATGTCCGTCTGTTCTTCTTTTTCTTGGTCTAGATTTCAGATTCCATAACAGCTGGAGCAAGCAAACCTAGGATTTATACCCCTTATTATTTCAATCGATGTTTTAATATATAGTTCCCATAGGGGCATTATATAGCATCTAAAAATTATCATTTATTTATTAAGAGTTCCCCAGCACTGTACCAAATTTGATCAAAAACCGTTTACTATATCACATATATCGCATAATTCGTTGGTTTATAAAGATATCGTCACCAAATCTGACATTCAGAAGTTTTTTAAGGTTCCCAAGCACTGTACTATACTAAATTTAATCAAAATCGTTTTGTTATACTATAGCCCCCACGGTGGGTCGAAAAAATGTTTTAAAGGTCTAATTTGTTTGCGTAACCAAATTCGACAATACAAATTTTTTTGTTTGGAGTACCTAAGCAATACGCCGAATTTCTTGTTGTGTGCTGTGATGGAATAGGGTATCTACAAGTCGTCGCTGCCTGACTTTAGTGTTCGCCATTGGTTGGTTTTTTCCATGAGCTAATTGCTATCAAAGATTCAGCCACATGTGCCACCCTGATAGAGAAGAACGTTTGCATGTTTCCAAATATGAATAATATTTATTAATATATATATATATTTTGATTTCCATTTTAAAAACAATCCACAAATGTAATCAAAAACGAATTGAAAGATGTTGCTAAGAAGTCTGATGGCCCACAAATATTTATGAAGAGGACCGCCCAGACTGGTAAAGAAATGTCACCATTTAAAAATATGCAGAATGGGAGTAAAGGTACTTGAGATAATACATAGACGGTAGATAATGTAGGCTATAGACATATCATACGAACAAGTGAAAGGTATAGTGTTCCAGTGCAAAATGGTCATGGATCAAAGCGGTCGAGTAACAATTTGATAAACTTAAAAATATTTTTTTTGCTAAAATAATTTGCAATCTGAGGTTTTTTTTTTATTACACACGTTCCGTTCACGTTAATTAAATACATAAATTTTTTTATTTTTTGAAATATAAAGATCAAATTTATGTCAGTTTCATTTTGTGTTACAGTAAACATTTGTGTGTAGTCTCATCAAAATTGGTCCACTTTTTCATATAGCTACCATACAAAATTGAACCAGTTTTCTGTGCAGCCGCTCTCATGCACTTCTTTGCGGCTACTTGCATCATGGGTTGTTAACGTAAACCATACGATTCTCCAGCTAATACTCAAAACTAACCAAATATTCTTGTATTTCTTCGACTTGAGCTCATTTTCTACACAAATCATGATCAGAACTCATTTCACTTGTTAGTTAAAATAAGCTGCGGTTGCTTTTCGGTTGACTTAAGCTGTCATGCTAGTAACATCAAATGCACTGACTACCGTTTATAAAGAACTAGCTGCTAAGCTGAAAGAAATTCTTATTATAGCTTTCAAAATCAATAACAATTTTTTCACAACTTTATGTAAAATCTTCACACCCAAGCCGAGCACTATAATAACAAAAGCTGCTCTTTCCTATTTTTTCTACTCCAATATAACACAAAGCAGTCCTAAATGATATTTATTTAGGCATTTATGTGAAAAGCCACAAAAAATGCCATAAAAAGAAATGAAAAGCCGTACAAAAGCGACTAACACGCGTGTAAATTAATGCGAATAACCAAAAAATATAAAAACCCAGCCCTGGCTTGAGGGTGGGGGTACCACAAACTGGGAGCTCTCTAGCAGCGTCTAAGCCTTTGAGTGAAGCGTAAATTAAATAATTTCTTTGTCTGCGGCATGCGATGCGACAAATTTACATAACACCATAAAAAGAAAAAAAAAATGAACCATGTATATAGTATATGCTTCTTGCAGCAGGGTGCCAAAGTCAGGCTGCACCCTTTGACCAGGTCTTTGATTAACATAAAAGCGCAAGAGCTACAAGCTGCAGACAAAGAACCCAACACAGACTGTGTGACGACGACCTATTGAACCCAAGTCGATCTGAACCATTTGGTCAATGGTAATTTAAATTTCATTAGCTGCAATATCTACTACTTACACATAGTGCTCCTTGGTATGGACTGCACATAGCAATGCATACACTTTGGAAATGCTAATGGGCATGTCTTGAAAATCCTTACAAAATACCGTCAAAGTCGGCACCTGCCCAATGCAAGCAAAGACCTGGTGGTCGGACTCGTCTTTTGTCACCTCTTGCCGACTACAAAAGGACGAGCACAATGCACACGCATTACTAATGAGCTCTGGACTAGGGTTTTGTTTGGTCTTCGACTTGGCCGGATTTGACCTTTGAGCCAGCTTGCTTTGATTTCTAATTAAATGTTAATAGCCGCTCAAAGAGCTCAACTCTTTGGCATTTCGATTGCACTCGCAATTGTTTACATTTGCGGCAGACAACGCGACGCGGCAACAACCAGAGCGGAAGCAACTCTGTCCATTTAAATGCTAAGGTTTTTTGGGAATCAGTTCCATGTGTACTGTACTAGGTAGTAAGTATGCCACTCAGTTCGCATAAATTATAGGTGAAATGTGCACTTTACGATTTCCGGCGCCCAAAGATAAGCGACCGACCAAGTGTTGTCAAAACACAAAAGATTTAAGTGAAATGTTATGTTTGGGGCCATATGGAAATGCACTAACTAAATGCATCTAACAGTTACACTTTGTGTAACTCCAGATTATCAGATACGTCTTTTTTAAAAGCAGTTTTTTAAGCTTCCGACATTTTTATTGCTTAGGTTTTTAATACTGTATTTTTTACAACTTGATTAGTATGAAAAGAAATTAGTAAAATATATTTATATGTTTTTTTTTGTTTAGCTTGAGTCGAAAATGCATCAGCTATTCATGGAAATTTGTGAGGAAATTATTGTAATAGAGCTGAGTTGAGGTCGTGAGTGTGGCAACATAGGTGTTGAGGAGATATACAAGAGCCGTTCCTCAGTTGGAACTTGCGAAAAAAAATTAACAAGGGGAAATAAGCATTAATATTGGCTGCACTAACGACTTTCAAATGAAAGTACTGCATCACGTAACGATAACAAATTTTTTGTTGACAAATTCATTGAGAGCATTCTCTAGTAGCAAAAACCTACAAAATTTAATAACACTAAATAAAATAAGTTACATATTTCAACTTTTTAATTTTACTTTTTCGAACATTTACCAACACTAGTATTTTAGTTTGGCTAGTTGTGAGACCACACTAGTATGTTATATTAGGCCCAGGAACATTTAGTTTCACTAAATAAATTAAAAAGCTCTGATTTTGATGGAAGTTGTTGTCGCCAGATGGCGCAAGCAACCTGTAGCATGGTTGAATTTGCAAAAAAAATAAATGGTAATTACTTATGGAATACATCATTATGGTATTTGATCAATGACAAAAATAATTAAGTTTAATAGTATTTAAGCGTAACTAATATGCTCAGTGAAAATTGCTGCTGAAGTAGTTTTTGCAATCCCACACGTATCCACATCATGGGCAGATCTTGGTTAACTTTTGCAGCGCTGTTACAATTTTTTCTCATTTACTTTTACCAAAATGTTGTAATTCAAATAAAACGTTTTTTTGAGATTCTAAACTATTTTTATATTTTTAGGAGGCCGTTTTATTCAAAATGACAAATGCAGTTTGTGAATCCTACAACAAATCCTGGGTTACCATTGAACACTGTCGCCTTCGGGCTATCGCAAGGAACAAAACAGTGTTAAACATAAATGCAACATTCATGTATCCGGTGAATAATATTCATTTGCGCTTTCAAGTCCTTCAAAAAGCCAATGGCTATAAGCCTTGGCTTATTGACACAACGATAGATGCCTGTGAATTTTTGAAAAAGCCAAACAATCCAACTTTTAAAATGATCTTGTCATTATTTAAGGATGAATCGACCGTTAATCATACCTGTCCCTATGAGGTAAGTTTAATGTGATGCAACTGTAAGATATTCTTCTAAAATATAAACCATTGCTTTCAGGGTCGCCAAATAGTTAAAGATTTTTATCCGCGCTTTGAAAAGATGTTGGTAGTTTTCCCAACAGGGGAGTATGCACTCTTTATGACGTGGATTTTTTATGGCAAGCCAGCATTTATTACCAATGTTTACTTTACGTTTGAAGAGGATTTAGTAGTACACAAACCGAGGGCTATTGGTTAATAAATGCTAACAATTTGTAGTTGCTGTCTTTGATATTGAACTAAGAAAAATAATTCTCTTTTGCTGTTTGCTAGGAAAAGTAAATGTGATGTTATTGTGAATGAGTACAACCAATTAATCAAAAAATATTCTTGCAAACGATTTATCGGTAATTTATTTTCAAATATAATATTAGCTTATATTATAATACAGCAATAGGTAAAAAAACCTATTCTGACATCTTTTTATACCGAGACAAAAAAAAGATTAAGCATTCAGCAACTCTCTATAAAAACTGTATAAATGAGCCATTAATCCCATTATCTCCCTCTCGAAAAGAATTCTCTTTTAATCTCATCAAATATACCTTTGCGTGGCTATGCTTTATCGTATGATAAAATTACTCCATTATTATTATTATTATTATTATCGCTTTTTTTTTGACGTCGTCGTCGTCATCATTTTTATTTTTTTATGTAGTAAGACCGTTAGATATAACACACGCAAACTGTTATCGCTAGGTGGCGCCAGCAAGTTGTAGCATGTTTTTGTTTGCAACAATATAACAACCATTTTAAAATGGTTAAAGTTAATGTTTTTTTACAAAAAATTAAAGGTTGGTGAGCAAAGCGAGTATTCGGGATTTCAAAGGCACTCACCCATTTTCACGACCTGAATGTATCATCAAAAAAAAATTACAATGTAATTACGTATTAAATATATCGTTATGATATATGATCAATGACAATATTCATTAAACAGCAAATATTTACTAATATTTCAGCCCAACTAATACACATGCTCAGTGAAAATTGCTGCTGCAGTAGTTTTTACATTGCCAACGTATTAACGTCATGAGCAGACCTTGGTTAATTTTTGCAGCGCTGACGCAATTTTTGCTCATTTACTTTTACCAAAATGTTGTAATTCAAATAAAACAATTTCTTTGAGTTCTAAATTATTTTCATATTTTTAGGAGGCCGTTGTATTCAAAATGACGAATGCAGTTTGTGAATCTTTCAACAAATCCTGGGTTGTCGTTGAACACTGTCGCCTTCGGGCTATCGCAAGGAACAAAACAGTGTTAAACATAAATTCAACCTTCTTGTATCCGGTAAATAACATTAAATAAGTGTTCAAGTCCTTAAAAAAGCCAATGGTTATAAGCCTTGGCTTATTGACACAACGATTGATGCCTGTAAATTTTTAAAAAACGCAAACAAACCAGCTCTTAAAATGATCTGGTCATTATTTAAGGATGTATCGAACGTTAATCATACCTGTCCTTATGAGGTAAGTTAAATGTAATGGAACTTTAAGATATTTTTCTAAAATATAAACCTTTGATTTCAGGGCCGACAAATAGTTAAAGATTTTTATCTGCGCTCTGAAAAGATGTTGGTAGTTTTACCAACTGGTGATTATGCACTGTTTTTGACATGGATTTTTGATAACAAGACAACATATGTTACCAATGTTTACTTTACGTTTGAAGAGGATTTCTTAGTACACAAACCGAGGGCTATCGGTTAATAAATACTAACAATTTGTAGTTGCTGTCTTTGATATTGAACTAGCAACAATAAATTTTTGTTGCTGTTTGGTAGGATAAGTAAATGTGATGTTATTCTGGATGAGCACAAGCAATTTTTTTTTTTCCTCTTAGTACTCCTCCAGGGAGCTTAGGGCTTCTACAAGAACTTTCCACCGGACTCTGTTAGGCGCAAATTGCTTTGCTGTGTCCCAGCTGATGTTGTGTAGGGACAATTCGTTAAGTATTGTACGTCGCCAGGTTGCTTTTGGTCTTCCCACTCGTCTACTTCCTTGATGGTTCCATTCCTGGGATATCCTGACAATGCTGCTTCGATCTTTCCTGAGAGCATGGCCGATGCAACGCCACGTGCGTGTTCTTATCTCGGTGCCGATAGGAACTTCACTTGTACAGTGCCATAGTTCTGCGTTTGATATCCGATTGGGCCAGAAAATTCCGCATATAATCCTTAGGCACTTGTTGACAAATGACTGCAGTTTCGACATCATTCTTGGCGGGGTCAGCCAAGTCTCGCTGCCGTACAACAGGATGGATTTGACGCACGCATTGAAGATTCGCAGCTTTGTTCTTCTACTTATTTGATGGTTTCTCCATATGCGGAACAAGCGTCCAAATGCTGATCGCGCTTTGTTGAGACGATTCTCTATATCCTCATCCACCCCACCACTGGTGGATATTGTGGTATCGACAAAGTCGATAGTGTTCCCGCAGATGGTTACGCTATCTTGGCTGGTGTGGTTGAGGCGCATCGCTTTGGTTTTGGATGCGTTTATTGAGAGTCCAACTTTGCTGGCCAGCATCCCGAGGTCATTCGCTTTGGCTTGGATATCACTAAGAGATGAGGCATATGTCATCCGCGTAAAAATATTCTTGCAAACGATTTATCGATAATTCATTTTAAAATATTTCGTTTGATTATATATAATACAAAAAATGGTATAAAAGGGCTGTACTGGCGTTTTTTTATACCGAGAAAAAATAAAACGTTTAAGCCTTTAGGAACTCTCTATAAAAACTCTTCATTAATTAATTAATCCATTAATCCTATTATCTCCCTCTCATCAAGGTTTCTCTTTGTATTCTCATCTAAAATACTTATGTGTGGCTATGCTTTATCATATGATAAAACTACTCCATTATTATTATTATTATCGGTGTCTTTTTTAACATCGTCGTCGTCATCATTTTTATTTTTTTCTGTAGTAAGGCCGTTAAATAACACACGCAAATTGTTATCGCTAGGTGGCGCAAGCAAGTTGTAGCATGTTTGTGTTTGCAATGATATAACAACCATTTTAAAATGGTTAAAGTTAATGTTTTATTAAAAAAAATAAAGGCTGTGGTTGGTACGCAAAGCGAGGGTTAGGGTTCAGAAGACGCTCCGAATGTATCATCAAAAAAAAAATATATAACGGGGTAATTACGTCTAAATGTATCATTATTATATCTAATCAATGACAATATGCATTAAACAGCAAATATTTACTAATATTCCAGCCCAACTAATACACATGCTCAGTGAAAATTGCTGCTGCAGTAGATTTTACATTGCCAACGTATTAACGTCATGAGCAGGTCTTGGTTAACTTTTGCAGCGCTGACACAATTTTTGCTCATTTACTTTAACCAAAATGTTGTAATTCAAATAAAAAGATTTTTAAGCTCTACATTATTTTTTTTATATTTTTAGGAGGCCGTTACATTCAAAATGACGAATGCAGTTTGTGAATCCTACAACAAATCCTGGGTTACCATTGAAAACTGTCGACTTCGGGCTATCGCAAGGAACAAAACAACGTTAAACATAAATGCAACATTCTTGTATTCAGTGAATAATGTTCATTTGCGCTTTCGAGTCCTAAAAAAAGCCAATGGATATAAGCCTTGGCTTATTGATACAACGATAGATGCCTGTAAATTTATGAAAAAGCCAAACGATCCAGCTTTGAAAATGATCTGGTCATTATTTAAGGATGTATCGACCGTTAATCATAGCTGTCCTTATGAGGTAAGTTAAATGTGATGCAACTTTAAGAAATTCTTCTAAAATATAAACCTTTGATTTCAGGGTCGGCAAATAGTTAAAGATTTTTATCTGCGTTCTGAAAAGCTTTTGCTAGTTTTACCAACAGGTGAATATGCACTCTTTATGACATGGATTTTTTATGGCAACCCAGCATTTGTTACCAATGTTTACTTTACGTTTGAAGAGGATTTATTAGTACACAAACCGAGGGCTATTGGTTAATAAATGCTAACAATTTGTTTTCAAGATTTTTTCGAAAAACATAGTTTTGGGCACTTTTTTCAGTTCTTAAGAAAAAAAAATGAATGTAATTTTCGTTTTTCTCGACCCAAAATTACCCTGAAAACAACTTTTTTACGAAGGTTCACTCGATGACCCTTGTGTTTGTAAGCTAGTGTAATTCATTGTACAATATTTCGTTTGCATATATTATAATACAGAAAAAGGTATGAAGAAAAAAAACGGTTAGGCCATTAGCAACTCTCTATAAAAACTCTATAAGTAAGCCATTTATCCATTATCTCCCTCTCGTCAAGATTTTTCTTTGTATTCTTATCAAAAATACATACGTGTGGCTATGTTTTATCATATAACTAAATAACTCGATTATCATTATTATTATTAGTTTTTTTTTTTTTGACGTCGTCGTCGTCATCATTTTTATTTTTTTGTGTAGTAAAGCCGTTAGATAACACAGGCAAATTGTGATCGCTAGGCGGCGCTAGCAAGTTGTAGCGTGTTTGTGTTTGCAATAATATAACAAACATTTTGAAATGGTTAAAGTTAATATTTTATTTAAAAAAATTAAATAAAATGTTGAGTAAAGCGTGGGTTAGATGCATAGGGCCCTCCTCATTTATACGGTAATTACGTATTCAATAAACCATTATGATATCTGATCAATGACCAAAGAAATAAAGTCTAATAATTATTAAATATTCTTAAGCGTAACTAATATGGTCAGTGAAAATTGCTGCTGATGTAGTTTTTGCATTCCCATACGTATCTACACCATGAACAGATCTTGGTTCATTTTTGCAGCGCTGTCAAAGTTTTTTCTCATTTACTTTTACCAAAATGTAGTAAATTTACATAACGATTTTTAAGCTCTAAATTATTTTCATATTTTTAGGAGGCCGTTACATTCAAAATGACGAATGAAGTTTGTGAATCCTACAACAAATCATGGGTTACCATTGAACACTGTCGACTTCGGGCTATCGCAAGGAACAAAACAGTGTTAAACATAAATGCAACATTCATGTATCCGGTGAATAATATTCATTTACGCTTTCAAATCTTTAAAAAAGCCAATGGTTATAAGCCTTGGCTTGTTGACACAACGTTAGATGCCTGTGCATTTTTGAAAAAGCCGAATGATCCAGTTTTTAAAATGATCTTGTCATTATTTAAGGATGTATCGACCGTTAATCATACCTGTCCTTATGAGGTAAGTTGAATGTGATGCAACTTTAAAATATTCTTCAAAAATATAAACCATTGCTTTTAGGGTCGACAAATGGTTAAAGATTTTTACCTGCGCTCTGAAAAACTTTTGGTAGCTTTACCAACAGGGGAGTATGTACTCTTTATGACATGGATTTTTTATGGCAAGCCATCAAATGCGACCAATGTATATTTTACATTTGAAGAGGATTTCTAAGTAAGCAAACCGAGGGGTATTGGAGTGCCACCAACTAATCAAAAAATATTCTAGGAAATGATTTATCGATAATTAAATTTCAAATGCTTCGTTAGTTTATATTATAAACAGAAAAAAGTAAAAAAACGTAGCCTTTAGTAACTCTCTATAAAAACTCTACAAAAGAGCGATTAATCTCATTATCTGCCTCATGTCAAGATTCCTCATCTCAAATGATAAAATAACTTCATTATTATTATCATTATAGGTTTTCATAATTAAAAACTTTTTTTTTTATGTTGTCGTCATTATTTATTTTTGCAGTAAGCCTGCTAGATAGATAGCGCATGCAATTTGTTGTCGCCAGATGGCGCAAGCAAGTTGCAGCATGTTTGTGTTTGCAATAACATAAAAATCATTATAAAATGATTAAATTTAATATATATATTTTTTTCTTTTTGTAATTAAATGCTGTGGTTGGTCAGCAAAGCGAGGGTTGGGGATGCATAAGGCCCTCCCCCTGTATACGCCCTGAATAAATCATCAAAAAAAAAACAAGTACATGGTAATTACGTATTAAATATATTATTATGATTTCCGATCAATGACAAAACGAATTAAACAACAAATATGTACTAATATTCAAGCGTAACTAATATGGTCAGTGAAAATTGTTGCTTCAGTAGTTTTTGCATTCCTATACGTATCTACGTCATGAGCAGGTCTTGGTTAACTCTTGCAGCGCTGTCACAATTTTTTCTCATTTACTTTTACCAAAATGTAGTAATTCCAAATATAACGACTTTTAAGCTCTTAATTATTTTGATATTTTTAGGAGGCCGTTATATTCAAAATGACGAATGCAGTTTGTGAATCTTACAACAAATCCTGGGTTGTCATTGAACACTGTCGCCTTCGGGCTATCGCAAGGAACAAAACAGTGTTAAACATAAATGCAACAATTCGGTATCCGGTGAATAATATTCATTTACGCATTCAAGTCCTTAAAAAGGCCAATGGTTATAAGCCTTGGCTTTTTGACACAACGATAGATGGCTGTAAATTTATTAAAAAGCCAAACAATCCAATTGTTAAAATGATCTGGTCATTATTTAAGGATGTATCGACCGTTAATCATACCTGTCCCTATGAGGTGAGTTAAATGTGATGCAACTGTAAGATATTTTTCTAAAATATATTCCTTTGATTTCAGGGCCGACAAATAGTTAAAGATTTTTATTTGCGTTCTGAAAAGATGTTGGTAGTTTTACCAACTGGTGAATATGCACTTTTTTTGACTTGGATTTTTTATAATAAGCCAGCATTTGTTACCAATGTTTACTTTACCTTTGAAGAGGATTCCTAAGTACACAAGCCGAGGGATATTGGTTAATAAATGCTAACAATCTAAAGTTATTGTTGAAAAGAATTAACAAAAAACTCCTATTACTTAGGTATAACTAAATATTCAGGTACGAGTATCTTTATTACGTCACATCTAATAAATATGTCACTTTGTTGCGTTTTGGTACCGAAACGTGCAAGCTGCTGCATACTGGTCGCACTAACAAAATAAATTAAATATTTTTTTATATCAAAGTTTTTGCTTAGTTGGAATCTAGATCACCTTACTTTCAAGATGTTTATTTTTGTATTCAATAGAGAAATTTTAAAGTTTAATATTTTCTTAGAACATTAGTGACATTGAATCCATTTAACTAAGTAAAATTAGCCAATTACTTTTTATTCCGACTACTATGTAGCAAAACTTTTGCAAACTTTTCCAGTTTGCTGGAATAGAAATTTAGAAGACCTTTAATTTTGATTCCGTTTAGTTTTGTGGGAATCGAAATCTATAAAATGCCTGTTTATCACGTATAGCTTTCTTCATTCATTAACCAAGCCATTAATAATGCAACAGGTTGTACAACTTGGCTTATGATAGAGCAGCTTGTACGAACGAACGTTGTATGAAATTTTGCATGGCTGTAGAACAAATCAAAATGTGTTAGTTTTACGAGAAACACCAAAGTTGCACTAACCAGTCGCATCGCCTATGGCTTGAGTGAAGCAGTTGTGACTTGTAAGAAAATAAATTATAAACACAGATGTT
This sequence comes from Chymomyza fuscimana, assembly GCA_949987675.1. NCBI lineage: Eukaryota > Metazoa > Arthropoda > Insecta > Diptera > Drosophilidae > Chymomyza > Chymomyza fuscimana. Next base: position 13,943,381 of record OX465089.1, read on the forward strand.
AGGTCGAAACTAATTTATTTAACTTGAAATTTTGACATCTGCTTACTTTATATTTCAGTTTAATTCTTTTTGACTTTAGCTCTTCTACTTAATAACATTAGACTAGTTGGATAGTGCTAAGGATACTAAAAATAATAAGAGATAAAAATTATGAAAATCAAATGTACTGACGTTGTTTCGCCCATAGATTTCATAATTTCATTGTTGACAAATTTTCTTTTTAAATTATGTTATTATTATTTATCGAATTAAACAAAAAAATATAAATTATTGTAGCGTTACTAATGCGTTTATTTTAGAGCTGGGCTGCGATTTTTAGTAATTTTCTAATTGCCATTTGAATGACTTGGCCAGTTTTGTACTGCTGTTCCAGTCGTATTTGATATCGATATACCAAAATATATTTTGAAACTTTGAAACTTGCTATATGTATTAAATTTTTGTATTTTTAGAGGAACTCTTGGAGCCACACAATCTATACGTTCCTAAACGAAATCACAACTTTTATAAGTTTTAATTGAATTTACGTTCTCTTTTGCTTGAATTTGTTTCCAGACTGATCACTGATTATTTTTTACTCAGTAAAATATTAAACTAAATTTCTTGTTTAGAAAATAGTTCGGCCTTCAACTTTCTGACCACACAAACTAAATGCTTGCCTTTAACAACTTGTCAATCAGTGTGGGATCCTCCTTATTGACAGCTTTTCATCAAAGGTAACAATGAAAAGAAAAATCACTGTAATTATGACTAAAATTGTTTGAACTCAAAACAATCAGCTGCAGTTCTCTGAACCGAACTTCAACACTTAAATGGTATTTTCTTTATTTTTTGTATCGCTCCTCTTGGTTTAATTAATACATTTTTTTGTGGTACAAGTCGAGCAGGCATCACTAGGCGACAGGTAGTGCCCAAGATCTGGGCCCTTTTAGCTACCTTCAAGGATAAGACAACTAGCGTTGCCTGCTCTCCAAGATACGCCTATAAAATTTAAGCATTCGGTTGGTTATTAAAAACTGGTTTTAATTCGTTGCACACACGCAAACGCTTACATAAATTATAGGTTTGGTGAGAGCGAGTCCTGGATACTACTATAAAAAAGGCAGAGAGCCAGGACTATGCGTGAAGGTATTTGCTGATCATTATCAAGCTGATGTGGTCTTTACTTTGACGCTTTGACATTTGCAGGTGCATTTACATGCCAGGAATTCAGAAAAACTGCTTTTGGCTTATAGGACCATGTAGCAAGTAAGTGTTGCAATTAACTGTGCAACTGCAGCCAAGACTTGCCACAGCATTTGAAAACTTTTGCACGTTTTGCACACTCTGCTGCTGGAAGCTTATCGCCATGAATTGAGTCTTATAAAAGAAAACAATGTCTTTACAATCTAAATTAAAAATTAACTTTCCAATTCAAAACTACTTGTTGGAAATAATCTCTCGGAATAATATTCGGATTTGTTTTGATTTCATAGATTTGGTTCTACCAATTAAACCAAATCGAATTTTTTATGTGGTTTGAATCCGACTGTTTTGTTTCAAGAGAAATCAAAAAGAATGACAAAATATGATTTAAAATACATTTTTTAAACATTCTTAGATTTAGAATTAATCGAAAATAAAATGGAAATTTATCGACAAAAAAATTCGTTTTCCGAAGCACGCAAAAACGAACACGAATAAAATTGTTCGGTTTGGTTCTTTCGTTTTCCGGATTAAGGCCGACTTTGTGACATACGTTCACATATCATACACATTTCCATACCGAAAACTTATAGGTTCGATAGGGTAGATACGTTGGCCAACAAAAAATTCCATCATGGTTAATTTCAATTATTAATAATTGTGAAAATTATTGACATTTTTGCAACGTTCATGAATTTTCAATAAAAGTCGCTGTGCCATTTAGAGCAAGGGAAATATAAGAATTTATCGAATACAGTAAGCCAATATGACAATTTATCGAAAAAGCAAGGCAAATATGAGAAGCAGGCAAAAACAAAAACGAATAAAATTTATTCGAATTCGAAAACGAATAAAATGTATTTTAATGCGAAAACGAACACAAATTTTTTTGAATTCGAAAACGATTAAAATTCATTTGAATGCGAAAACGAATAACATTTATTCGATTCGATATTTGCAGCAAGTCTGATAATCATAGGATATAAATTTTATGACGAGTTTGAAAGTGGAACGTTTCTCAATGTTTCTTTATTTATATTTATTATTAAAATTATTTGCTTAAAAGGGACGAATAGAAAATAATCACTACACGAAAGTTGGTAAAGTCAATTTCGAAGCGAATGAAATCATAAGGCTAGAACGTTTCAATTTAAGCTATTCTCTTTTATTAACTGAATCAATATTCCGCTTTCTTTTAATAATAGAAAAGCTAGAGATACCAAATTTAATATGCAGAACTATGTGAACCTAATGAAAAGTTGACGCTTTCTCAAAATACCTCCACGATTCCCTTACCTACCTTAGCAACCCATTTTATGTGAATATGTCATTAAAATCAACAAATATTTGTCGCAAAACATGATTTTTTTTGCGGTGCAGGGTATTCCACTGTGCTTGTAAGTATTACATAGTTCTGAAGTTTCCAAGTTACTGTGTGCAGAAATTAATTTGTTTTCGGAACAAAAGTTTCAGTGTATTCCACTGTCAAATAACGACTGTATTTAAGTCGGTCACGCTCGAATTCTTTAAATTGCCAAAAACTAGGGCTAGACAAAAAATAAATTGAAAAAAATTGGAAATATTTTAGACAGCAAAGCGATGCAAATGGTCGAATGATAACGCCTGGCTAGATGGTGGCCAATCGCCAGGAATTGAAATGCAACCAAAGGTTAGAATGAGCCCGCGACCTACAAATGAAAAAACTAAAAGCGATAGTAGTCTATGGGCTAGAGAACATTGAAATATTTCCAGAGCTGGCCGCAACGTGCTACGCATTATTCACTCCGACCCGCAGAGCATATGGCTTTTGGGCTAAAAGCATATATGTGGTATGTAAGCACAGGGTCGGATTCAAAGCTCGGAGGCCCTACGGAGCGTAGCCCATGTGGGGCTCAAACATTGTACGATCATATTTCAAAATGAATTCGGAACAATAATAAAAAAACCAATACACTTAAAAATGGTAACTGGAATATATAAAATTATGCATACAATAAATCTTAAAACTCTTTTAAGCCAGAAATACTTTGCGGCCTAATAATTCAAATTTTTAGGAAGCGCTTTGGTGCAAGTCTGAAATTCTAACTGAGTGAATATATTCTGTATTGGATTTACTGATCAGTCATGACCCACATTTGCTTGCAATCTGTTCTTGACGTATTTTAATTCCGAAAATGATATGGTCTAAATTTTCCGCTAGCGTTTAGGTGCACGTCTTGAGATCTCACCTTACCTCTCTACCAATGTCATCATTGATATAGAGCTATATCTGCTTTGTATGATTCGCGCTGAAGGCCCAGATCTCTGCTGGCGCCTCTTTCAATCCGCCCCTGTGCATACGGCTAGATGGTTGACCGGCTAGTGGACGTTGCAGCCAATTTCACTGATAACGGCATGAATAATGTGCCGGTGCATTACTGCATTTGTCTTAGGACTGGAGACGCTTTGACTCGACTTGAATTGGATTTTGGGCCCTCTGTTTATTGGCTTTTGGGCTGGTTGCCAGCCCAAGACAAGACATGCGGGTCATTGGCACAGCGGAGTCGGAGACGGACTCCAAGTGAGCCACATTTGTTTGTGTTGTTGTACTTGGCTGGTTGTTTGGCCGTTTGCTTTGGTTTTAATTAAAAGAAACTTTAGTTTAGATAAGCGCGGCTAGATAAACCAAGTGGCAAGTGGTGCATACTGGAAGGCCTGTTACACTCCGTTGACATTATCGAAAATTTTGTTTTTTTTTGGTTCCTTTCTTGTGGCATGGTATATTTAATATACGCTTATATTATCATTGAATTACGAGCGCAGACTGACGTTGGTTTCAGAAAAAAAATTTTATTTGGTATCCCGAGCAACATTATTAATGTGATTTTTGATAGCAAAACAGGTTGCATTATCGTCATCTTAAACATGAGCTTTCCATATTAAATGTGTATCGTGCATTATCTAGGAAAAGTTGAGTAGTAGTGTTGAAGAAGAAGCAAAGAATTTTAGATTGTAACGGGCAGAATTTTAACCGGGCTCTAAATATGTTAATAGTAGAGAGTGAAAACGTGTTTAGGTCTTCTAAATAAGTTGCTGGTCAAGAAGAGGAGGTGGCAGCAGCTTGCAGTGCCTTATAAGAAACATAAAAAAATCTAGACCATTTTTTGGTAAGCTTAAAATCAATTGTAGGAGCGAAATACAATATGTTTCATTTTTTTGTCGGGCAGAAATGTAGAAAAGCAGATGTGCTCAACTTACAATGTGAGCAGTAAAAATGGCGTATATATACACTGGTAGAACACAGTTTTGAGCAGTAGTGCCCAACTTTACGTAGTCATGGGGTTGGGCAGAAATGTGTTAGCCCTTCTCCAAGACAAAGTGAACAACCCAATTATATTCCAAAAAGGGATGGAAAGAAGGCATGTATTCATTTAGTTTGAAAGGTTCTTGATCAAAACTGATGCCAGTTTTGTTTTTATCATGGGCATTAAGCATTAATCTACGAATCTATCACTGTGCAGGGCTGTGGGTTTTGTCAGCCATCCGATTTTCCGTTTTCTCCTGACTTTCGCGTCAAACTAAATTCTGTGAAGAGCGGAAATCAATGTACGGCTGAACTGTTTCTGGAACCATTTTTAAGCTTTGTTAAGAATTCACGCAGATATAGTTTCACGCAGTATCTCCATTCTAAAAGGTACTCTTCTAGAGATCAGTTTCCAGCCTTCCAGCCTTCTTTCTTTGAACTGTAGTAAACCTTGATCATTTATTTCGCGTAACTTTGCTTTTTTTTAAGTTTTTTTTTTTTGCATGCAGCAAGATGTATCTTGTAGCTATGTTATAGCTAATTACGATCAAATTCCCATACAATTGCCATTATTTGTTAGTCCCCCACTGTTTTGGGAATTGTCTCCAAGGGTGCTTCTAATGCCAGCCTGTACACGCCTACCACAGTGTCGACTCCTAGGCATTAGCAAATTGTTAGACCCGGGTTGCTAAAAAGAATTTCACCTGCCAAGTTAGCAAAGAAAGAGCCCAAAAAACTGCAATTAAACTAATTGAATATTTGAATTTCAAATCAAAAGAAACATCTTTCGGTAATCATTTTTGATGGATGATGATGCCGGGTCGAATTGACTTGGCTGGCTGCACGTTCTCAATGTCAAAGGATATTGCAGCAAGAAGTAGTAGATACAGTAATGCCTACATATATCAAAAAAAAAAAAAACAAATACTATCTGGCGGATGGACTCAATGGGCTAAGCAAAGAAGAGAGGTACACAAAGGCAAAACAAAGAAGGTATAAAAATCCAGGTGCATTTACAAATTTGACGCCGCCGGCTTTCAAAAAACCAAAACAGGCCAAAAAGTATGAAAGAGAAACAAAGAAGATGCACAATGCCAGATAAAAGGGCCTGCATGAAGACGACTACGATGATGATGATGATGATGATTATGATGATGATGTTGGTCGACCACGAATGTGGTGCCAGAATGCACCTTGCAGAGTCAGCACAGCTAATGATTTCAAATGCTAATCGAAAGAAGGTCTGAATTCTGGCTCAGGGTTTTGACTAACTGGGCACACGCAAGCCCCGCTTCTTATTGTTATACCTGCAGGAATGCACAGACGCAGTTACAGTTGCGGGTTTCTTGTGCTCGAAAGGATGCAGGTGGAAACTGATTTTCGGCAGAAAAAAGAATGCAGCGAATTATTAGGCCTATGTTTAAGTAAGTGTTTGTGCTGGCAGCGACTTACACTCCATTTAATGATTTCAATTGCAGCTTCTTTTTAACTTTTTAGCCATTTCATATGTCATTTATGTGAATTTATGCATAAAATATGAGAAGTATGTCTGAGCAAAAACTTTATTGAAAACGTGTCGTTGCCAATGCCCCCGGGCGTAGGATCCATAGTCTTTGACTGGCGTCGTATGCGTTATAAATCACGCAAAAACAGCGACAAACTTTTTCCAAAGAGCCGCTTCCAAAAACTTTATGCAGCAGAAGTTTTATGTCATCAACTTTGGCAAGCCAATGCCGCCAATACAGTTGAGGACCCCTCCCAACCATAGGGGCGCCTTCGGGCTCAAACCAAATCCAACGAACGATAAGACTTTCAACTTTAATTTTCGAAGCGATCATAGTTCAATGAGCAAATTGCACGTTGATTTGTTAGACTTGAATGCATGCGACTTGCTGTGATATTTGACTTGGCTAAAACTTTACAGCTTTTTATACACTGCAACCTGTATGGTGGTCAAGAGTAGTATAGATTTTGTGATATGTACTATGTGACAGGCGGAAGTAGGCGTGTCAGGCGATAAGTTAGGAGGAATACTTATCTGCACCTGGATAAGCGATTCGTTCGTATGAACACCTTTATCTAGAAGAATTTAGTGGTTAGAGACACCAAATTTTTCAAAAAAATCCGTATGCAGGTGAAGGTTGTCAATGTATGTCGAAGTCTTGTCCAATTCCCGCATAAAGGAATACTTACTGTGATATTTGAATGGGCTTACACTTTACAGCTCTTTATACCCTGCAACCTGTATAGGATCAAGGGTATTTTAGAATTGTTATATGACGTCATCAGACGATGTGATAGACTATAAGCTATGTTAGGAGAAGTACTTTTCTGTATCTCGACTAGCGATCCGTACGTCCATATGAACACCTTTATGTAGGAGACTATGAAAGGCAGAAGTACAAACTTTTACCAAAATATTCTAGGCAGATGCAGTTTGTCAATCCATGTCGAAATCTTGTCCTGTTTTGGGGCCTAAGAGAATTTCACTCCTAGACTATTGAAGCCGCAAGGTATTTGTTGCAGAAAAGCGATATATTACTCATTTTATAAACAATTCCAGCTTAATTATAAAAACCTGCCCATTTTACGGTATTTTTAGATTTTTCTAAAAATATCAAAACGATTTCTCCTTCATTCAATTTTAAAATATGTCTCTACGATTGATAGCCATAAAGATATCATGCAAAAACCACATTTTGGCAACCCAATTAAAATAACTCAGTTTTAGACTTAGAACAGGGTCCCAAAAAAATCCTTTAAAGTTATAGCAATTAAATATTTTTTTCTAGAAAACGTAATTTTTGAGCATTGGTTTACTATCCCATTGAGAAGTAACTCTTGAGAGAAATAATTATTTGGGAAAAAAAAAATTTAAAAAACCATGTATCTTATGTATCAAGACAAAAGGTGTGCATGTTGAGGAATAAATCGTGAATAAAAAAATTTAAAGCCACAAAGTCAAAAACTGTACATAATACGGTGTCCTTTAAACCATATACTCCTGTTCTGGGCTCAGTGACTATTTTCTGTTTCCAAACCTGAAGAAATTGAAAATCACAACAATATTTCGAAGTAAAAAAAAACCTGTACTATATGTATCGAGCTTAAAAATTTATCTTTTCTGAAATAATATATTATCCAACCCACAAAAAATATAGGATAGGCCATCTGTTGTTATCCGCCCAAAGTGGGTGCTCTTCGACATATGTCAAGTTCAAAACTACACAATATTTGTCTTCATTTTCTTCATGGAATTTTGTTGAAAAATATACGAATAAAATGGAATTAACAAACAAACCAATAAGTGGCCCACCCTTACGTTTTCCTATATCGTACTCTGGCGAAGTGGCATCAAATAACTAATTTCTGTTTCAAAATTTAAAGAATTGGCTTTTTGGAAATAAAAAAAAAGATTTGGAAAACCTTTGACTACTTATGTATAGAGCTTAAAGATGATTATGTTAAGAATAGAACGCAATAATAAAATAAAAAAAAATTTTATTCAAGAAGTCACTGATTTTTTTAAACTGCCCTCGTAGTATGCAGCTCAATCATAATCCAAATATTTTATGTTCTAAACAGCAGCAGTATTTCACTTTTTTCATGATCATATCAACTAAAGCCATCAAATAGAATTATGTGAGCCTATTAAAAAACTAAACGTTGACTTTTTCTCCCAACGCCAGCTTAACTCAATATCATGCCTGTTCTTTATTTCGATTTCGATTCCAAATGCAATTTATCTTCTTAGTTACTACTGTACATTAATATGTAAATAAGTTCTAAAGTGATTGCAGTGTATCCCACTGTCGCCCAGCATTCCCAACTAATTCGCATTTTTTTATCTTCGCTCTTGCTGCCAAAGTTTTGCCAACGCGCTTTTGTGCCCTGTGATTAATGAGCTAAGACCGCTAAAACTTTACCTTAAGAGCTTAAAATGCAGTCCACAAAAAACTGAGCTACTTTTTTTTTTTTCTTTTAGCATATTTTTTACAGCACCTTGAAACTTATTAAAATCAACGAAGCGTTTTCTGGATCCAAACTATGCGTATAATTAAGCGACTGACAAGCAGCAGTCGGAGCAGTCAGCAAATTCCATAGAAATTCAATAAAGAATCAAAGTTTATGTTCGTAGCAGACTCGGGAGCCCAAGTATCCGCATCCACTAAAGTCTCAGAATCTCTGCATTTGAAAACGAAAGCCTTGCGTGACAAATGTCATTTGACTTTGAATGTTTTAAATGGCAATCGACCATTTGGATTTATTTGGTATGACTGCAAATAACGTATAATTTTCAGGCTTAGGCACGCAGCTCTAGGCCAAGTTCTTTTCTGGCCATTATAATCATGGGTGAGACTAAGCAGACAACTGACAATTGCTTGTAATTATGGGTTGATAGCTAAAAAAAAGAACCAAACTAAATTCAAATAACATTTCATGGCATTTAAATGTAATTTAATTTTGATTTGTTTTTTAAGTGCAGTGTTTTTTTTTCATTGGACTAAAACCTGATACCGAAAATGATTGAAATTTGGCTCAATTTGTGCGGTATGTTGATTTTTACGTTTAAAATAAATGCCTGACAGTCATGCAGTTATTAAATGAAAAAGCTTTGATGAATAAATATACTATAGTTGGAAAATGGTTTAAAAAAAAAATTAATAAATATTAGCAAACGCAAAATATAAAGTGGATAGCATTTATAGAGTTGCATCATATATACCATAGCTGCCAGCGATTTGGATTAGTCGTGGCGATAACCGACTGTGGAATACACTGCAAATTTTTTTTATCAAAAATAAATTGTGTATCAGCGACACGATTTATATTGTTGAGAGTTAGAGTGTATTCAAGGGAATTGTTTTTTTTTGGGCTGTATTCTGTGGCTTTGAGCTGTATACCCAAAATTGGTGGCTCTAAGCCTTAATTCATCTGAAATGATTACCTACTGCCATCCCATCAAAACAATAGAAAATATTTGGTAGTCATAAAAAGATTTTTCTAAGTCTTGAGAAATGAATTAAAAATGTAATATTTATACATAAACTTTCAGTAGCTTGGTCAAAAGTAAACTATAACTTTTTAAGTTAAAAACATATCCGAACTATAATTTTTTAAAAAATCGTAGGAGACGCTTTTTTGTTGCTCAACCCTTGGTTTTTGTAACATGGCTAAATTGACAAATATTTGAAAAAATTCGCAAAACTGCTTGTGCAGAGCTGAAACTACTGGATAGCATTTTTAAAATTTTTTGTCCGGTCTGGCAATGCTTACCATTACCGCCCTTATTAATACGTAACACGTATTCGTTTTTTTAACAGCCTTATATTTTTGATTGCAAAAAAATGTTTTTTATTTATATTTAAACATTACTTGTAAAGTTTTAAAATTTATAATTATACCTATATATAGCGTCTGTTTCAGACAATCTCCTTGATTAAAAACTTTTATTTTTTTTTTGCAAAATTTCGATAGTTTGTTAAATTATTGATAACTGAATAGTATTAAGGTAGACATTTCTATGACAAGCCATATATCATAAGCGAATGAAAAGACATCTGAACAAATTTCCAAAATTTTTGTTCAATGTCTCCTAAGCATTCAGTTATCAATTTAAAATTATTTTTAAGTTGAATAATATACGATGTATAGTTACAATACATTAAGAACTAAAACTTTATAATAAAGTTTATAATCTAACATGATTGGAAAAATTTGGTTACGCTGTAAATTGGAATCGGAATTATCAACGCATACAATTGTTACCATAATAATGGTTTCAGTTACAGACGGGTTTTCAGAACTTACAACCTTCGACTGCATTAATTACACTAGTTTACACGAAAAATGAACCTTCGTAAAAAAGTTTTTTTTAGGGTAATTTTGGGTCGCGAAATACGAAAATTATATTTTTTTTTGTTTTCTTAAGAACCGTTTTCGAGATTTTTTCGAAAAACATGACTTTTTTCAGTTCTTTAGAAAAATATGAATGTAATTTTCGTGTTTCCCGACCCAAAATTACCCAAAAATATAATTTTTTACGAAAGTTCACCCGATGACCCTTAAATTTGTAAGCTAGTGTATTTCATTTTACAATATTTCGTTTGTTTATATTATAATCCAGGTTAAGCTATTAGCAACTCTCTATAAAAACTCTTTAAATGAGCTATTAATCTCATTATCTCCCTTTCGTCAAGATTTCTCTTTGTATTCTCATCAAAAACACTCATGTGTGGCTATGTTTTATCATATGATTAAATAACTCCATTATTATTATTATAGGTTTTTGATTTTTAGATAACACAGGCAAATTGTTATCGCTAGGTGGCGCCAGTAAGTTGTAGCGTGTTTGCAATAATATAACAACCATTTTGAAATGGTTAAAGTTAATATTTTATTTAAAAAAATGAAACAAAAAGGTGAGCAAAGAGTGGGTTAGGTATGCATAGGGCCCTCCCCATTTATACGGTAATTACGAATTTAATATATCATTATGATATCTGATCAATGACAAAAGAAATAAAGTCTAATTATTATTAAATATTCTTAAGCGTAACTAATATGGTCAGTGAAAATTGCATCTGATGTAGTTTTTGCATTCCCATACGTATCTAAGCCATGAACAGATCTTGTTTAATTTTTGCAGCGCTGTCACAATTTTTTCTCATTTACGTTTACCAAAATGTAGTGAATTAAACATAAAGATTTTTAAGCTCTAAATTATTTTCATATTTTTAGGAGGCCGTTGTATTCAAAATGACGAATGCAGTTTGTGAATCCTACAACAAATCCTGGGTCGTCATTGAACACTGTCGCCTTCGGGCTATCGCAAGGAACAAAACAGTGTTAAACATAAATGCAACATTCTTGTATCCGGTGAATAATATTCAGTTACGATTTCAAGTCCTTAAAAAAGCCAATGGTTATAAGCCTTGGCTTATTGACACAACGATAGATGTCTGTGAATTTTTGAAAAAGCCAAACAATCCAACTTTTAAAATGATCTTGTCATTATTTAAGGATGCATCGACCGTTAATCATACCTGTCCTTATGAGGTAAGTTAAATGTGATGCAACTGTAAGATATTCTTCTAAAATATAAACCATTGCTTTCAGGGTCGCCAAATAGTTAAAGATTTTTATCTGCGTTCTGAAAAGCTTTTGCTAGTTTTACCAACAGGTGAATATGCACTCTTTATGACATGGATTTTTTATGGCAAGCCAGCATTTGTTACCAATGTTTACTTTACGTTTGAAGAGGATTTATTAGTACACAAACCGAGGGCTATTGGTTAATAAATGCTAAAAATTTGTTTTCAAGATTTTTTCGAAAATCATGGTTTTGGGCACTTTTTTCAGTTCTTAAGGAAAAAAATGAATGTAATTTTCGTGTTTCCCGACCCAAAATTACACTAAAAAATATTTTTTTTTCGAAGGTTCACCCGATGACCCTTAAATTTGTAAGCTAGTGTAATTCATTTTACAATATTTCGTTTGCTTATATTATAATACTGGTTAAGTCTTTAGCAACTCTATATAAAAACTCTATAAATGAGCTATTAATCTCATTATCTCCCTTTCGTCAAGATTTCTCTTTGTATTTTCATCAAAAACACTCATGTGTGGCTATGTTTTATCATATGATTAAATAACTCCATTATTATTATTATTATCGGCTTTTTTTTTTGACGACGCGTCGTCACCATTTTTTTTTTGTTTGGCAAGGCCGTTAGATAAAACAGGTAAATTGTTATCACTAGGTGGCGCCAGCAATTTGTAGCGTGTTTGTGTTTGCAATAATATAACAAACATTTTGAAATGGTAAAAGTTAATATTTTATTTAAAAAAATGAAATAAAAAGGTGAGCAAAGCGTGGGTTAGGTATGCATAGGGCCCTCCCCATTTACACGGTAATTACGTATTTAATATATCATTATGATATCTGATCAATGACAAAAGAAATAAAGTTTTATTATTCTTAAATATTTTTAAGCGTAACTAATATAGTCAGTGAAAATTGCTGCTGATGTAGTTTTTGCATTCCCATACATATCTACGCCATGAACAGATCTTGTTTAATTTTTGCAGCGCTGTCACAATTTTTTCTCATTTACTTTTACCAAAATGTAGTAAATTAAACATAAAGATTTTTAAGTTCTAAATTATTTTTATATTTTTAGGAGGCCGTTGTATTCAAAATGACGAATGCAGTTTGTGAATCCTACAACAAATCCTGGGTCGTCATTGAACACTGTCGCCTTCGGGCTATCGCAAGGAACAAAACAGTGTTAAACGTAAATGCAACATTTCGGTATCCGGTGAATAATATTCAATTACGCTTTCAAGTCCTTAAAAAAGCCAATGGTTATAAGCCTTGGCTTATTGACACAACGATAGATGCCTGTGCATTTTTCACAAAGCCAAACAATCCAACTTTTAAAATGATCTTGTCATTATTTAAGGATGAATCGACCGTTAATCATACCTGTCCCTATGAGGTAAGTTTAATGTGATGCAACTGTAAGATATTCTTCTAAAATATAAACCATTGCTTTCAGGGTCGCCAAATAGTTAAAGATTTTTATCCGCGCTTTGAAAAGATGTTGGTAGTTTTCCCAACAGGGGAGTATGCACTCTTTATGACATGGATTTTTTATGGCAAGCCAGCATTTGTTACCAATGTTTACTTTACGTTTGAAGAGGATTTAGTAGTACACAAACCGAGGGCTATTGGTTAATAAATGCTAAAAATTTGTAGTTGCTGTCTATAATATAGAACTACAACTAAAAATAATTTTTTGTTGCTGTTTGGTAGGATGATTAAATTTGATGTTATTGTGTATGAGTACAACCAATTAATCAAAAAATATTCTTGCAAACGATTAATTGATAACACTAGTTTATACGAAAAATGAACCTTAGAAAAAAAGTGTTTTTAGGGTAATTTTGGATCGAGAAACACGAAAAGGACAATCATTTTTTTTCTTAAGAACAGTTTTTGAGAGTTTTTCGAAAAACATGGTTTTGGGCACTTTTTTCAGTTCTTAAGAAGAATAAAAATTAATGTAATTTTCGTGTTTCTCGACCCAAAATTACCCCGAAAACAACTTTTTTACGAAGGTTCACTCGATGACCCTTAAATTTGTAAACTAGTGTAATTCGTTTAACAATATTTCGTTTGCATATACATATTATAATACAGAAAAAGGTATGAAGAAAAAAATCGGTTAAGCCATTAGCAACTCTCTATAAAAACTCTATAAGTGAGCCATTATCTCCCTCTCGTCAATATTTCTCTTTGTATTCTCATCAAAAACACTCATGTGTGGCTATGTTTTATCATATGATTAAATAACTCCATTATTATTATTATTATCGGTTTTTTTTTTTGACGACGTCGTCACCATTTTTTTTTTTTGTTTGGCAAGGCCGTTAGATAAAACAGGTAAATTGTTATCACTAGGTGGCGCCAGCAATTTGTAGCGTGTTTATGTTTGCAATAATATAACAAACATTTTGAAATGGTTAGAGTTAATATTTTATTTTAAAAAATGAAATAAAAAGGTGAGCAAAGCGTGGGTTAGGTATGCATAGGGCCCTCCCCATTTACACGGTAATTACGTATTCAATATATCATTATGATATCTGATCAATGACAAAAGAAATAAAGTTTTATTATTATTAAATATTTTTAAGCGTAACTAATATGGTCAGTGAAAATTGCTGCTGAAGTAGTTTTTGCATTCCCATACATATCTACGCCATGAACAGATCTTGTTTAATTTTTGCAGCGCTGTCACAATTTTTTCTCATTTACTTTTACCAAAATGTAGTGAATTAAACATAACGATTTTTAAGCTCTAAATTATTTTCATATTTTTAGGAGGCTGTTATATTCAAAATGACGAATGCAGTCTGTGAATCTTACAACAACTCCTGGGTTGTAATTGAACACTGCCGACTTCGGGCTATCGCAAGGAACAAAACAACGTTAAACGTAAATGCAACTTTCATGTATCCGGTGAATAATATCCATTTACGCTTTAAAATCTTTAAAAAAGCCAATGGTTATAAGCCTTGGCTTATTGACACAACGATAGATGCCTGTGCATTTTTCACAAAGCCAAACAATCCAGTTTTTAAAATGATCTGGTCATTATTTAAGGATGTATCGACCGTTAATCATACCTGTCCTTATGAGGTAAGTAAAATGTGATGCAACTTTAAAATATTCTTCTAAAATATAAACCATTGCTTTTAGGGTCGACAAATGGTTAAAGATTTTTACCTGCGCTCTGAAAAACTTTTGGTAGTTTTACCAACAGGGGAGTATGTACTCTTTATGACATGGATTTTTTATGGCAAGCCAGCATTTGTTACCAATGTTTACTTTACGTTTGAAGAGGATTTATTAGTACACAAACCGAGGGCTATTGGTTAATAAATGCTAAAAATTTGTTTTCAAGATTTTTTCGAAAAACGTGGTTTTGGGCACTTTTTTCAGTTCTTAAGAAAAAAAGATGGCGTACGTTAAAG
Source organism: Chymomyza fuscimana (assembly GCA_949987675.1). Taxonomy (NCBI): domain Eukaryota; kingdom Metazoa; phylum Arthropoda; class Insecta; order Diptera; family Drosophilidae; genus Chymomyza; species Chymomyza fuscimana. Next base: position 13,958,388 of record OX465089.1, read on the forward strand.
TCGGGCGCGGACGACTTTGGGATACCCTGTACCACTGCTTGCAATCAAATCCGGTAAATTGCTTAAGAACACCAAAAGACATTTGATTGCCAAATTAGATTATGATACCTTCATAAACAACCAAAAACAGACGAATTTTTAATCAAAAACTTTTTTTCGACCGATCGATCCTATGGGAGCTATATGATATAGTCAACCGATTTTGATCAAATTTGGTACAGTGCTTGGGAACTCTAAAAAACTTCTTAATGCCAAATGTGGTTACGGTATGTTCACAAATAAACGAAACACAACGAATTTTGTACAAAAAACAAATTTTCGACCGATCGATCCTATGGGACCTATATGATATAGTCAACCGATTTTGATAAAATTTGGTACAGTGCTGGGGGTTTTTAAAAAACTTCCGATTGCCAAATTTGGTTATGATATCTTCATAAGCAAACGAATTATCCATCGAAAACTTTTGCTTTTTTTCGAGGTCCTCTGAAACACCCCTATGGGAGCTATATAATGTAGTCCCGATATCAAAAAAATAAAATAAACTTGTCTCCTATGGATTAATAAGGGATCTTATCTGAAAGTTTGGTTGCTCTAGCTCTTACCATCTCTGAGATCTAGGCATTCATACGGACAGACGGACAGACGGTCAGAAGGACAGACGGACAGACGGACATGGGTATATCGACTTCTCTAGTCACTCTGATCATACTTTAGGTAACTTTGGGGGGTCTCCGACTTCTTCTTCTGTACGTTATATACATTTTCGGCTTGCACAAACACAATATACCCTTTGTACCATACGGTACAGGGTATAAAAATGAATGTAATTTTCGTTTTTCTCGACCCAAAATTACCCTGAAAACAACTTTTTTACGAAAGTTCACTCGATGACCCTTATATTTGTAAGCTAGAGTAATTCATTGGGTTAGATTAGCGTGGGTTAGATGCATAGGGCCCTCCCCATTTATACGGTAATTACGTATTCAATAAACCATTATGATATCTGATCAATGACAAAAGAAATAAAGTCTAATAATTATTAAATATTCTTAAGCGTAACTAATATGGTCAGTGAAAATTGCTGCTGATGTAGTTTTTGCATTCCCATACATATCTACACCATGAACAGATCTTGGTTAATTTTTGCAGCGCTGTCACAATTTTTTCTCATTTACTTTTACCAAAATGTAGTGAATTAAACATAACGATTTTTAAGCTCTAAATTATTTTCATATTTTTAGGAGGCTGTTATATTCAAAATGACGAATGCAGTCTGTGAATCCTACAACAAATCCTGGGTTACCATTGAACACTGTCGACTTCGGGCTATCGCAAGGAACAAAACAGTGTTAAACATAAATGCAACATTCATGTATCCGGTGAATAATATTCATTTACGCTTTCGAATCTTTAAAAAAGCCAATGGTTATAAGCCTTGGCTTGTTGACACAACGTTAGATGCCTGTGCATTTTTGAAAAAGCCAAACGATCCAGTTTTTAAAATGATCTTGTCATTATTTAAGGATGTATCGACCGTTAATCATACCTGTCCTTATGAGGTAAGTTAAATGTGATGCAACTTTAAAATATTCTTCTAAAATATAAACCATTGCTTTTAGGGTCGACAAATGGTTAAAGATTTTTACCTGCGCTCTGAAAAACTTTTGGTAGCTTTACCAACAGGGGAGTATGCACTCTTTATGACGTGGATTTTTTATGGCAAGCCAGCATTTGTTACCAATGTTTACTTTACGTTTGAAGAGGATTTATTAGTAGACAAACCGAGGGCTATTGGTTAATAAATGCTAACAATTTGTATTCAAGATTTTTTCGAAAAACATGGTTATGGGCACTTTTTTCAGTTCTTAAGAAAAAAAAATGAATTTGATTTTCGTGTTTCTCGACTCAAAACTAACCCAAAAAAAACTTTTTTACGAAGGTTCACTCGATGACCCTTAAATTAGTGTTATTGACTTTAATTTTCAGCTTTTCGCGCGCCTTGATTTTTAATTCATTATTGAATCTGGAATATGGAATTTTTGAATCTTTGATTAAGACGATGAGAGACTTGAGTAGCTTCTGCTGACGCCTTTGAATACTGTTGTCCAGCACGTACACGGTCAGTGGTTGACATGAGATTAAAGCAGCTGCAGGTTAGGTGGAAGAACTCTACTGAGACTGATGGATTTTTAGTATGATCGCTAATTGTAGCTTAGTAGAAAACAGCTACAATTCTCCTTCGATCTTTGCATTGGAACCTCTCAAGGATGTTAATATAATGCCTTATGTCCATAGTTCACATAAGTCTAGATCAGTGGTCGGCAAAAAATACACTCACATTTTTTTCTTGCGTATGTATTGAACTTTTCTCTGCCGCAGTGACGTATTGCGACGCTGACGTTGGTACGCAACAGACACGAAGTTGGTGGTGCGTGGCTTGACTCTTAAACAATATCAGAGCAACAAGAGCCGAAGCCACGCACCATCAACTTCGTATCGGTTGCTTACCAACTTCAGCGTCGCAATCAAGGTATACTTATTTAAGGTAGCATACTCCCGCCGAAGGCTCTCAACGAAAGTTACCAATTTTTAGTTTCGTTGCGACTCCGCGTGAGGAGGGTTGTTTTCACGCATCTTATTTTAATATGTATGCGTTCTCTCTCTCTCGCTTTTTCTTGCTCTCTGTAAAATTGGTGACGACGCCGGCAGCATTACTCTACCTTAAATAAGTATACCTTGCGTCGCAATACGTCACTGCGTCAGAGAAAATTTCAGTACAAAAAGCACGCACACATGCATGCGTTTTGTGTATAACAAATGACGTGTGTCGACGTCACTAATCCCTATACAGGACCGTTCCGACCACTGGTCTAGATATATATTTTGGCGATAGGAGTTTAAAAGGGAAACGTAAATAAAACCATAACCATTATATGGTAATAGTATTGGTAGAAAAGAAAAGATGATAAGGTAAAGGATTCAGCTCTAAAATGAATAAAATTAAAAAATAGATGTAAAACACGCAAGAAATGGAAACTCGCTCGTTAACTCACAAATTCCACATCAAAACCAATCTAAGTTGAAAGCTACCAATAAATTGGTAGTATGCCAGCAGCTGGTTCTACTATGTAGTACTCGCAGGCGGCAGTACTTCCTGCTAATGGCAACAAACTACGTAATAATAATTGTCAATTGCCAACACGTACGATGATTACACATGTTAAAGTGGCAGCTGGCAGCCAAACTAAGTATTAGCCAAGAGGCGGATCGAGGGGCCTCTAAGGCAGCACGGCGGACGGAGGGACAAGCAGACAGCCAGGCGACCAACATGAATGGCAACTAATGTAATACCATAGTATATGTAATATGTGAGACAGCCCCTAAGTAGCCTTAAGGCAGGATAACAAGCATTATATGCGACATACTCACACACAGATATTTACTACAAACTGCAAGGACCGTCCGACCGTGCTGCCTGCTGGCCATGTTAGTCGTAATCCTCAATTAAATTTTATTCTAAAGCAATTTTGCCAAGCGTTTTTGTCGTCTACAGCAGATAAGCCAAATAAACATTGCCAAAAAAAAAAAAAAAATAAAAATCTTATAATGGAATTTTATTTTTAGGTTATTGTAAAAATTGTCAGGGGCGCGCTGTAAATAGCCCCGTAAACATGAGGATTAGTAAACCATTTATACTTTGTAGTTCACGTGTGAAGCCGCCATGGAACGCAAAACCAAGTGTCATTTAGAGCCAAAAACAAATACAAAAAGGAGAACTCTAGCTCTAGTTCTAGCTCTAAGGAAACGGATATGTCGCAAGAATGCTCGTTTCCAACAATGACCATGGCAAACTGAAAGGAAGTTGTCCGAGTTTGTGTTTGGCTGTTGTGTAATCCTTGCTTGTTTCTTTAGCTTCTTCTTCTGCTTGCTCGTCTTGCTCTTGTACAGTGCTATTGTGGTAATATTTATGTGTCACTCAGCAATTGTATGCATGTCATTGATGGTCGTCGACATTGGACATGGGACATTGGACAAACATATCAGTGCAACAAATCCAATTGCACAGCTGTTTCCTTGCCTCCAACACTGTGTAAATATGAAACAAATGTAGTTTATGTGACTTGAGCAACGGAGCGCATTTACTTTGTAGGTGTCATTGGGGTTTTTCCCATTATGCCCCGGGCTATCGGTTTACTTAGCTGGGCTGCTGATTCCTCACCCGGCTTGTCTTTCATTGTTGGCTGTTGAAAAATTGTCATGAAATTGGCTAACAATGAGCTATGGCATTGTCATGCAATGCTATGCTTAGCTATTTGGAATGTATTTTGTGGCACTATCGAGGCTTAGATGCAGCCTTTAGCTACAGGTAGCCGATAGCATTACGTTATGGCTAATAAGCGTGCCTAATGTTTTGCGGAAGACTTTTGTGGTTCCAGACAGGAAGTTGAGAACACAATAGTGCTACTGTATTGATTTGAAAAGGATATCAATGTTAATGGTGGGCTAGACCGCTTTTAAAATCTTATGCGTTTTGTGTTATACAGGTGTCGAGTAATAATGTTAGGAACCTTATTTTCTACTTAAAAAAACATAAATAATATTTAGAAATTTATAAGATTGAAATTAATTCTAAGTTATAAGCAAACTGTCACATAAATGCGGTTTACACAAAAATTTCTGGACGTACATAGCAACATCTATAGGGTGATCAGATTGCAATGAACGTTCTTCCAATTGTTATATTTTAGAAGCTGTTAAGGTCATAACTGATATCGCACCGCCAAAAACTTTGAGCGTCAGTGCGTTCCTTTGATTCTTAACTCATCAACCAGATAGAGAATAGCCGGCGTAGCGTCCTATATTGAACAAGACACAGAAATGTCGATGCGGCGCCGATCAGCTGAATTGGCCATCCCCAGATGGCCCAACCCTCAAGCCGGCTTATTTCAGAGGATGATTGGATTCCTACGTAATTCCGTATAAGATTTTGCTGATGAAAGAATTGTAGCCGGACGACCATAGACAATGCTTTAAGTTTGCTAATTAGTCTCTGGAAATGATAGTCACAAATGCAGTATTTGGCCAAAAAGCACTGCCAGCGAGTCCGGGGCGTCCATCCAAACATAATGCAGCTTTAAATTAAATATTGTACAATACAATTTAAACCGTTCTTGGTGAACAGTGGGCTACCCTGCAGCGACTTTTCCACAAGCTTTTCAAAGGGATCTGGTTTGTGAAGATGGGGAGATGCTATAGTTTTTTTTTGCAAAAGTCAAAATTTCATTGTTATTTATTTATTTATTTATATAATTATAAAATAGAAGTTAATCCTAATTTATTAAAAGGTTTGTAGCCAGAGCAACGTTCAGGCTGGTTGAAAAATTGTTATACATTATATTCTTATTGTATTATTGTTATACTATACATTATGTGCTTATATTAAGTCTAGATGTGAGTTTTATGAAGTTCAAAATTTCATTGTAAATAAGCATGTTACCTTGAAAAGAATCCACGACTTCCAAAACGACACCTTCGATAACACAGCCACAGAAAAGAAGTGCCGGAATCTTTGGACGAGGCATATGTTTAGCACTGAATCCGAATCCGCTAACAGAATTGGCCCAACGGGTTCCAGGTTCTATACTAAGCTCAAAAAACCCCACTACATTTTTATTCCAGATTGTTTGTGCGCCGGTTGGGCTGCTTAATCCGAATCCAAGGTCAACAAAACGTCAGCACTTAAGATATGCGAGAAATTCTTTTTTACGGTTTTTTTTTTGATTATGTGAAAACACTAACATACCGAGGGGTTTTTGGAGCTCGGATTCGGATTCTGCGAACCCGAAAACATATAGAGGACCATGACATGGTCCGGCCACGACATGAAAATAAACTTTTAGCTACGTTATAACCTTACCTCAAAACACTCCCAAAGGAATCTTTTTGGAGTCCTGACATCCAACGAAGTTTTGTATCCGAATTCGAAGTAAAAAAAACCTCAGCCAGAACCAGATTTATGGGATATTTTGATGTTACGTCAGAGCCCTGAAGTGCTAGGGCTTATTTGACCTAGGATTTGGATTCAATGATCCTAAAAATATTAGAACAACATGGTCTGATCTTTGGATCCCAAATGTAGTTTTTTGTGTGGCTGTGTAATTAAGTAAAATTCAATAGATCTCATTGTTTGCGAAATTTGAAGAAAATCTTTTTCTTCATAAAAACAAGTCCTAAATACCTGAAATACAATGTATTCGAAGTCCCGAATTTCCTGCACTGAAATGAAGGTTGGTTGTTTTGTTTGGAAACCTCAACTTTTCTATATATTGTAGTATAGTTTTCAACGGATTTTCATTTAGAAAATACCATGTTCCCAATTTTTTAGCATTTCCAGATTTTAATTACCAGTGTTTTTTTTTTTTTTAATTTGACAGGGGATAAAACGAAAACAAAAGTCATCTAAAGTTTTTTAAGCATTGAGATTACTTTCACCAAAGATATACTCGTTGGTAAAAATACAAGACTACCTAAGAAAAACACATAAACCTACATGGAATAAAAAAAAGGTCGGTCTGTGGATTTTTACTATACTTAAGCAGCACTTATCACACCTAATCAAAATCATCCCGTCACAAAAAATAGTTACAAAAATTTTTAAGATCATATTCACTTATTTTTTCTCTTCTTTAAAAGCTTATTCTGGTATCTGATGCATGACTTTAAGGACTTTGCTATTGTACGCCACTTCCTTAAATTAGTACAACAGTTGTTTTACCCTTTCTACACCATGCTCTCAGGCAACTTTGTTGCCTCCAAATAGTCTGACTTGCAACAAACGTTGGCAATTAATCTTGGCATAATTTTGCGCAAGTGCAAGCACTTCCGACTTGCCCTAACTGCGATTGATTTTTAGCACTGTTAAGATTTAGTTCCCATACCCCGTGAATATAAAAAACCTTATAGCAGCTGCTCACAAGTCTGTGAAAAATTCGCCAACAAATGAAATTCCTGCACAAGGAATAGGAAAAAAAAGGAATCGCAGCAACAACTAAAAAGGGTGCGATGCTGCAGTAAACTTCCGGCTGAGACTGACCGATGAATGCAACAGGACACAGTCAGCGTCCATTTCAATGCACTTCATGTTATTGTTGTTTTTGCCGATTTTACGCTGCCTTTCGGTTTGTTTATTGCCACGCCATGGCCCTTCATACAATGTCCTTCCGGTCATTTATTAACGTCAACGAAACGACGGTGCAACGATGTCCTGCTAGCCAGGCTAACCATTCAGGCAAGATGTGCTGCAATTTTTGACTAGGCGTCCATAGAGCTCAAAGACTGACAGGGGCTGGGTATACTGGCCAGTGATTTGTTCCAAAATTTAAACAAAATTTTAAGCTAGTTCTTTTTGGCATTCGATTCTTATACCGGACATATTGGCACCAAGAGTAGACTCCTGGCTGGTTAAGGAATCAAGTAGTTTAGTTCATAGTTAAAAAAAATACTGAAAAAAAACGTTTTCTAACTTTAAAAAATTTAAGAAAAAGAGATTTTTGAATTTTTATTTGGGTTAAAAAATTTTTTCAAAAATTACGTTTTTAAACTTTAAGAAACTTAAGATTATGAGTTTTTCCCTTTTTTTTTAAATTGTAACAGCTATTATATTATATATTTTTATAAATTTTTTTAATTTAAATTTTAAACACGATATATACAAAAAAGGTATTCTTTTTTTAAAAAAACTTATGATTTGATTTTTTCTATTTCATTTTTTTGAAACTCGTCCATATCAATATGAACCAGTTCGATGGGTACAACAATGTTAAAAAATAACTAAAAAATTTTTTTTTATGCTTTCTTTTTTTATATGAAAAATTATTTTTTTTTCAAGAGTTATTTAGAATACATTCAGCTTTTATATAATAATATTAATTAACATTGCTCATCAAAGGTTTTTTATTTTTAAATTTGTATTAAATGAACTAGTTGCAATAAAAAGAAATGGTTGTCTTTTTTATACTCATAAAAATATTTTCTTGTATTCTTAAACTCTCTTACTGAAGATAGAGATAAATAACAAAGATAATGATAATTTATGTACGGCGCAGAAGAAGACATCTCCCACCCATTTTTGATAAATATAAACACCCGAATCGATATCTGTCTGTCCGTATGAACAACACTTTAACCAAAAGATTATTTGCAGAAAGATTAGGAGTGGTAAGTTATGTCGATATCTTGCTCTGTTTCCCTGTAGAGGAATTTCGCAGTGACGATACAATAATAGCCATAATGCCTTTATTTTTTCCCCATTTTGGGAATTTTCAAATCCAGAAGTGAAATAAACCCCAACAGGTCAGAGTTCTGACATAACCTCAAAAAACCCCATAAAACGATTTATTTTGGCGGTTATCTCAGAACCTTGACGCGCTGATGTTATTTAGATCTGGAGTCCGATTCAGCGACCCTAAAAGCATATAAAAAGCATCGTCGGCCTTTAGAGCTGAAAAAATCATTTTTTAAGGGGTTTCTTGAGGTAACGTTATAAAAAATTTGATTTTTAGTTCCATGGGCCATACCATGTCTAATAATTGTTTTTTGGGTTTGTTTTTGGATTACTTTACAGCCAAATTAGAAATTTAAAAAAAAATGTATAAATATTCAAAATGCGACATAAATGTATGAATAGCGTCGATAATGGCGTAAATTTTACGAAAAAAAATAAAAGAATTGAAGATGATTACAGACATACAAATTATAGCAATCGGTTGATTAACACTGGAGAAACATGCGATAAGGTGAAGTCTTCCTTTTTTGTAAAGTCAAAATTTTCTACTATCTCAAAATTAATTTAAAAAAATAGTTAGTATCTTCATTGATATATCATTTCCGGCATTAACGAGACATTTTACTACGAGAACGACTTTAAAAAATGTTGGGCATATTTTTCACTTTAGTGTTATTGAAATCAGATGATAATTTCGAAAAATGTAGGTAAAAATAAATTAATTAGAGGCCCCCTCCCATGTAAAGCTGCTTGAAGTTACAGCAACCAAATTCGTTATGTATACTATTGTAAAATAAAGAATAAAAATTATTTTATCTTTTTGGGAATAACACCACCCAGTTCCAGGACACTGTGGAAATTTTGGAAAGGATATGGTATGTTATAGTCGAAAGGTACCGACTGTAGCCATCCCATAAGTTTTATATTAATGGATTAACAGACTAATAAATAAAACACAGATTGACAGCAATTTTATATTATTTTTTCAAAATTATGTTTTAGAACTAGAAATTTGTCATTATAATAAGAGCAATTAAATAACTTTGGCATGAAGGTTCTACGCCTATTCACTTGTCTAGAAATAGATGCATTGGCGTCTTACCCTCATAATTTGATTTTAATGATGTATTTTTTCTGAACTCTTTGTTTATTTGGCTGCATAACTTAAATAGGGCTAGTTGATGAGCCGGGCCTCAAACCAAAACTATAAAATAAAGTCCAGCCAGTGTCTAGTTTAGTTTTATTAATTGATGACCGCATTTAAATGTAATTCTAATCAATTTATTGTGTCTGCAGATAGCTCCATGCAACTGAGACTTTTAGACATCACGATGACAACAATTTGCTGCAGGTCAGTCTATCCACTACTACTTGGATCTCTTGAGGCAGTGTCCGTACCCAAAATGGAATGCTTTTAATTTGTATGCCCAGTTGATGAAATCATAAATCAAAACCGTCAAGTGGTAGCCGTAAACTTGTCTACTGTTTTGGTCCCAAAAAAAAAACAAAAAGATAAATCCATGGAGACACTGTTGGAAGGCAAGTGCCGCTGTTAGAGCGCGATAGTGAGGAAATGTTTGAGCCAGAGTTAAATGATTATCAGCTTTTTGTATCTGAGGGATCGCCAGCCTAATCGAAACATATCAATGACCTCGCTGTGGCAGAGCATCGCATAAATTACACAAATTGCATTTCCATGTCTAGAGTTCTGATGGATCATCGCCCGCGTTGCCGGCAACGTCGGCATCATCGTCGACGTCCTCTGTGCCGTCAGCAGTTGCAACATTGTTCGTGTCTGCTCATCAGCATAATCGTTAAAATAACAGCGCAATGCACTTCGACGTAGACGACCCAGTCGAGTGAGTGGCTACCGTATGCATTCAGTCCCGCCAAGCCGTGCCTCAGGGCTCCACTCTTGTCTATAGCCATTGGCTAACGGCGTTGTCATTGAATGCCACAGCAGCAGCAGCAGCAGCAACAACAAGAAAACCATCCAAAAAACAAACTTGGGGCGCCGCAATGGACGCATCGCGTTGTTTATTGTGTCGGTGAATTCGGAGGCATGTTTAAACAGCGAAATGAACTTGTGGATAAACACCATTATGGTTATTTGGCATCCACTTTAGTGGATACTGCGGTTTGCCAAAGCAACTGGCATTTGTTTGTTCACAGCTGCGTGTGTGTAGTAGTAGTAGGGTCGAGCGTGGTGAGCAAACATTGGACTAAAGATTTGCTCTCTTGCATCTTGCAAGATGATCAAATAATGCGGCGCACTAAATGAACGCAGGACCCATATGAGTGACCCACAATGTGGCTGTTGATTTAGTTATTTAATGCCAAATTTGATATGAGAAATGCAAATTTGTGTAAGTGACTGCTTGACCCAATCCTGGCAAAAATTACTGGCCCACAAAAAAAGCTAGCTTACAATTCCTTAGCCATCTTTAGAAGAGTTTAGCCAAAACAAGTCAAACAAAAAGTATTATTTTGCAGATTTTGAAGCATTCTTTGTGTTCCAAAATAAAAACATAAGATATTCTACGCAAACATATTCTCTCTGAATGAGCTGACTTTTTACCCTTACACTGCGCAGCAGTCTTGGAACAATTTTCTGGGAGAATTGTCAATTTCATATGATAGTGTTAGTTAAACATAGTACATTCTGAAAAAATCTATTTTTTGGGTTTTACATTACTATTCAGCAGTGAAGCAGTGATACCCAGAATTGAAATCATTCTCCTAGATTGGCTGTTGTACGGTGTTATAGTCCCGGGATAATCGAATACACAGTTGTTTCCACACGCAAGATTCTTTAGAATAGTTTGCTAACGCACTCTTAATCCGAGTGGGTCCAAAGCAGTTCTTTTCATTTCGAACCCCTATGTATACGGAAGATGGTGATGCTGAAGATGGCGGTACTGGCATGATTAATCGTCTAAATTAAATTGGATCAAGGGTTACATGAGAGATACATACATACTATATAGTTCGGTGCCTTCTACGTACTGCTTAATTTTGTCGCTCCGTATGCTTTTAGAAGAAGTCTATAACCTTTTTAAGAGTCTCTTATATGGTTATATCTCTGTATAATATAATCTATAACACAGATTTAAAAAAAAGTAGCGTGAACTTTTTATATGTGACAGGCTGGCCTGACGAGAGGGGGAAGGTTTCGAATAAAATGCGTGGTTTTTGAATTTACGTTATAAAACTTTGTGCCTGTTAATCGATGGTAATCGATTTTTGGGTTCGGAGGACAGACTATTTACTATTTACTATTTACTATATGATTTTGGTGTCTCTGAATCCAAACCAAAGGACTAAGCAACCCCAGCACATCAGGGCTATGAAATAACCTCAAAAACGTGATATTTTGGATAGGGATAGTTATGATTATGTGATTAAGATTAAAAAAAAAGGTTGTTTGAAAATAGTTCGGATATTGGGAAGTATTACTTTTAGAATTAACAGAAGAAAAATGTTGCTTAGTACCACTATGGACGTTAAACGTCGGATAGATAATTATTGAAACATAGTCTATTAAGAAGAACAAATTCACTACGTATGATAGGAAACTTATAAAAGTCAAACGCAGATCCACTTAAGATTTTATAAAGAGGACAGACTAGGGAAGACTCGGAACAGGATAAGGGACAAAAAGATAAAATGCAGCATATAGTATTCGGTAGAAATAATTATTGGAAGCCTCAAAGTCCTCAGTAGCCAACGAAGAGAACTAGTTAACATCGGAGAGGAATATTTTAAGACCAACAAAATTGGTTTTACGAAAACATCGATACCGATGAGCACGAACATGACGCTGACTACGGCAAGGAAAGCGGACAGACCCTTGAAATTTCGAATTTTGTAAGAAATTAATATGGCTAAAAAAGATATAAGATACCAGAGGGAACCTTATTTTTTTTTTAAAGTCTTGAAAATCCGAGGGACCTAAAATTATTTTAATTAATTTGACATATTAGCTGAACCCGAGCAAAGTCCTTTGGATATCCTATAGCATCTGGAGAATATAGTCCTTGAACTCTTTGTAGCACACTATGCCTTTTCTTCGTTTAACTTTGTTCACCTTAGCACAGAATGCACAAAGCTTTTTGATTACCTTTACATAGTAAATTGCATTCCATTTGCCAGAACACGGGAATATTATTAGATACCAGTTTAAAAATGACAAAGATTTCAGCAAATATAAAAAGAATTGCAACACGGGCTCAAAAGGTGTCACTTACACCTGGAGGAGTCAAGGCAGACACGCAGCCAACATTGTGCTGTATATCAATTCAAAGAGCCACACACAAAGCGCATTGTAGACTAAGGATAAGCAGTCAACAAAGGATCTATGTACAAATATATGTACATACATATGTACTAGGTAAACCATGTATAGGTATATAAGACTACGTGGTAATTTATTAGCTATCGACCAGCATGTTGGGCATAGGATGACGTTAAACATTGACAACTGCAAAACTGCAGCAAAGGATAAGAGCAGATAGCTTCGCCTATATGGTATGAGTCAGCAGCTTGTTGGAAGGATGCGGGTCACTCTGGCTGGCCTGTAAATCCAAGCCAAGTAAACAAACAGAGAGCAAATGTTTAAGCTAAAAACACAAAAGCGACCATAATACAATCATAATTGCATTTTTACAATGGCCCAGGGAATGCGAAAAGAAACGAAGGGGACGAGCACAAAGCGCGTTGCTATGAAAACATTTTTATTGGCAGTCAGTGTCCTGAGCAGCAGAGTGTCAAAGACAGTTCACACCAAGGACAGGACCTGGCCAGTAAATGCATATAAATTCTGAGCCAGCCAATTGCCAACGAAGGACGCATAAGAGAAAAAAAAAGCAAAATTAAATTTTTATCTAATATAAACGCGCAGCAGGCGGTCCTATTTTTTTTTTTTTTTTTTTGCAATGCCATATCAGCTCAAGGACTTCTAGGAACGAAATGCTGAGACTGAATTTTCACACCAATTCCCTTTGGATACAACAATAAAGTGTTGTCCTTCGAATAGTTAGTCAGCCAGCTAGCTAGCTGGTCAGTCAGTCGAGCATTAATTTGACTTATCCCAGGACACACAAGGACATGCTACAGGACAGAACACACACAATGTATGACGCGCGTTCAGCTGGAAAAGTGCAATTAATGTCAAACAATGGCAACTTTTGTCAGTTTCTGCTTGCTCCTACACGAGTCCCAAATGGACAGCAGCCAACCAAGGACACACAAGCACTCATAGCTGCAGACAGAGTTATAGAAAACTATTAAAAGACCTTGCGCATAATTAGCCACGATGATAGAGTAGTTGAAGAAATGGAGTGTCCTTGATGAACTACAAGCAGCAGGAATGTCGAACGACCAACTCCCATTGTGCCCGAGTCAAGGTCTAATTGCATAAATGCACGTTAGCCAACTTGTATCTATCATCATTATAGACATGGCTCTGTCCAGAAATTCCACAGCCTGCGCCGCTTGACTTGTTGCCTGTTTTAACACGAGCCGCGCATGCGCAAAGTTCCTGACACGAACTCGGAATCCTGCCAGGCGTGCGCAGATAATAAAACCATTACAGTTAGTTGCTCAAGGTTTTAGGCTTTATCGCCGAAGAGTCCTTGACTTGCAGCTCTGCAGGGAAATTTTCTCTGCAGAATGCTTTTACGCTGATATCTTAATGGGTTCCATTGGGTTTGTTGTTTGAACACAAATTGAGTTGTTATGGGCTATACTATTTGGTAAACAAAAACAAAAAAAAAAGGTTTACACATTAAACAGTTGTGAATGGTGAAAAACTTGGTACTTCTAGGTAAAGCAGAACTGTAAGACTTTGGGTAACCCCTTCGTGTAATTTGAGTTTGTTGGCATCATTCATTGAGTGGATTTTTTGGATCGGGCACACGCTTCGAAATCCTGCGACCTACATTGCGAAACAAGCACTTCGCTGGAACCCTCAGGGGTCTCGACGTCCGCGGGCTCCAGCCCAAACCTGCCGCAGAACAATGGACGCTGAGCTTAATGCCGCAAACTACTCCTGGAATGAAATTTGTCGCGATTCTCCCAATAGAGTAAGATTTAGATCTGTTGTAGAGGCCCTATGCTCCACAAGGCGAAGAAGACTACAGTAAGTGAGTATGGGTATGCTTGCAATGAGTTTTTACAAGGATGTTTGTCCTTAATTTACATAAATATTTGTCAGTTGCTTAAGCGAAGCTCTTGCACTAAGTAAATGAAAATATTTGAATTGCTTTATCCTGTTTCCAATTTTTGGGTTTCCATACAAATTCTGTATTCAAAATAATATCAGGGGAAATTTTAAATTTTCTAGAAATATAGAAGTCTATATAAATTTATTTATTTATTTATATAAAGCTAGCTTATACTTCAGAAGATATAAACCAACAGTTACAAAAAAATAGAAAGCCATGGCTACCGGGGCCTTTAGCTAAGTCTATATAAATATTTTGTATATATATATGTATAACTCGGTAACTAGACAATGGAACAGACTCGCCCTTAAATGGATCCCGAGACACAAGAACATTCCCGGGAATGAAGTAGCTGATGAACTACCGCGGAATGGTGCTGCAAAACCACTAATGGGGCCTAAACCTTACAGTGGCATTGACAGACATATTACCAGACAGCTGCTAAGAGAAAAAGAAAGGTCCAGGCTTACGGCAAGCCAAGCAACTTCTTGGTTCCTACCTTCCAATTGACTGATACTGACTGGATTACTAACAGGACATTGTAGACTCAGGAAACACATGCGTACTATTGTCATCTTTAATTCAACTGAGAAGGGAACCTTCCAGACAGTGGAAGGAAATCCCTCTTTGGCGGGCATAGAATATCGATGCATTAAGATTGTCACAGATATTGGGCTAGTTGAGGAGCTGTAGGGCCTGACGGGAGCACAAAAGATCCTAAGAGTCACAGTGCAGCTTTCCCCAATAATATTATATTTTTATTATTATTATACCCCATACCAATGTTCGAGTCGATGGCTTTGTTGCTCGCACTCTTCCCTTAAATGTTAGATTTAGTATTATATACTTAGTCTAATGTAAATAAATAAAATATAATTATTAACACGGTAACTAATTACACATTAGTGACGCTTAGATTAAAAAATCCTTGCTATGTTAGGTTAAAGGATATTTTTAATCTTATATTTGGTTAATTTTTTTTTAACAAAAAAACCCATTGGAACAGTGGAGTTTTAAATAAAAATTCTGACAACTCATATGTGTCGCAGAAATGTTCCCTACCAAAAACTTTTCAAGCAACACATAGATTTATTGCGCTTTAAAACATATGGAAATTCGATAAGAACAGAAAAGTGTAATACTGACGAATTGTTATTCTGCAAATTCGTTTAAAAGAGATTTCTGGCACAACTATAAATTCTAAACACAAGGCCCTTTTTTCCATTTTGCAAAAATTCCTTATTGATTAGACATCCCAAATTATAGGTTTATTTTCAAATTGTATTACAATTTTTAATTTCTTAAAGTGTACATTTATAATATGATACATCCAGTCAATCGATAATACTTTGGACTCAGTAGGCAACTGCGAAGTAAAGACCACTTTTATTGTCTAAACTTTATTAGAAGTTTGTTTTTCGTAAAAACTTTCCCAATAAATCGGAACGAGTCTTAAAAAAACACTTTATTGGTTTCTGAAAAGTACATGTTGATATATTGTTATGATTAACTGTATTCACATTGTCTGTCGTCTATACGAATAAAAAAATTGACCTACCCGCTCTACTACTCTCATAAGTGGAAAAGCCAACCCCAAAGTAAATATAACTTGGCCTACCATCCACTGCTCTCTATAAATATACAAACAAACAACACTATCATGGCACCAAAAAAAAAACAGCAACAATCTCTAAAAAAAACAAACCCAACCCCCATGCACTTGAACCGCTCCTGTCCGCAACATACCATATGCAGTAAATAGTCCGATGGTTTTTTTTGTAGACTTTTTCAGTCTGTGCATTTTTTACGATGTGTGGCAAATTGTCACAGCCTGGTGTACAATTTTGCCAACCCCCCCTTAGCAAAACTCTTACCCCTGTACTGAAATATCTAAATTATGAACTATGTCAAATATAATATTGTATTCCTTCTATTGACAACCCGGCCGGAAATGCAACTGCATGCAACAAAGGAAACAAGAACAAAAAAGGAAAAAATAGTTGAAAGGAAAAAATTATAGAGGGGCTGGAAACAAACAACGCTAAAAAGTGGGCGCGCTGGGCAAGCAATCGGTGATTAATCATTGTGGTAAATTGAAAACCAAATAGGGGCTGTATGTGGCACACGTTGTGTCCTTTGGTTGTTGCATGCTGCTGAGTCTGCATGCTGTCCTGGGTCCCATTTACTAAAATGCAGCATTTTGCTGGTCATTTTGTCAACTTTGTAGCGCTTTTCTAGGGCCCAGGCCAGCGAGTTGTTGGCCGTGCCATGAAAAATTTATTGCTCTAAGCCGATTATGTCGACGTCGACGTCGTGGTTGTCAGCGTCGCTGTTGCCACTGCTACACTGCAAGAAAAACGAGCTTGGAAATAATAATAATAATTAATTTTGAATAACTTTATATCAATTTATTATACCCTGTACATATAGGTACCCAAGTCCTTTATACCAAAATGCTTATCATAACCTCGGGTAGCGATTATATATTAAATATTAAAATGATTTAGAGCTCAAAAAATCGTTATGTTTGAATTACTACATCATAAACCCTTTTTTATGAAGTCCGTGCACGATATGTCTTTGAGGTCACTGAATCCAAATGTAAAGGGTCATCAATCTTGAGGTTTTTTTTCAATAAGGTTTTTTTGATAAACCATTTCATCATGGAAAAACTTACACCCGAACAACGTTTACAAATCGTACAATTATATTACGAAAATTCGCGTTCTGTAAATAATGTTTTTCGCGCGCTTAGGCCATTTTAGGGTCGCCATAATCGACCTACTAAGACCACTATTCACCATACCATCAACAAATTTGAGACCCAATATTCATTATTGGATGACACTCGATCGAATAGACCTCGCCCAGCGCAGTTTATGGGCCGGTGGAATCATCGGTCCATATTTCAAAAATGACGCCGATTATGCTCGAATGCGTCATCGAAAATTGGAACCTCCGCTTGGACGAGCTACGACGCAGTTGCGGCCAACATTTGAAAGGGATTATTTTTAAAGAGTGAATGGCAAGAACGGCTCTTTCTATTGATAATAAAGACTTTCTGATTCATTTGAAATTTTTGTTTTTTTTTATTTACAAAAAAAAACCTCAAGATTGATGACCCTTTATTTTCTTCAAAATAGCTCGTTTTATGGGGGCTTTTGAAGATATAAGCGAACTTCGACGTGCTGTATTTTTTCGCTCTATTTGATAGATTTTTTTCTCTCCGTGTAGCGTGAGAGTTAGAAGCAACAACAAAAATGAAAAACACCAACAACACGGTTTCTTTTCACCAACATCGTGTTGACGGCTCTCAAAGTGGTCACATTAAGTAAGCTTAGGTCTTAGTAGTTTTTAGCTGTTGTTGATAGCCAGGCTCTGGAACAGACTTTGGTAGGGTTTTGTTGTTTTTTTTCAGGTTTGGCATTGAATGCAGTTTTCATGGTCAGTGTTCAGAAGTGTTAAGAGTTTAAATAGGGGAAAATACTAGGTAGTATGAAAAAAAGAGTTAACTTTTTTGTTGTGGTTCTTTTTGATGGGTGTTTAAAGTGTTTGTTAACTTTTACACTTAAAAGGCTTAAGTCAAAACCAATTAAAGCTCGAAGCAGTGAAATTAGAGAAGATTTGGAGGTATTATGCTAAACAAATATGTAACTAACATTGACAGCATATAAGCAATTAGATCACTTTAGAGCTAACGTTTAATAGAGTTGACCTATAAACATTTTAAACAAACGCAAACTAATTAGAGAATTTATTGAAAAAACATAAAATTTTTGTGGCTTACTATGAAAAATTCAATAGTTTAGGCATCAGATTTCACACAGAGCTTAACAAAAGCCGTGGCATTTGAACATGCTGCAAACCCATTAATAGAACACCCCGTAATCCAAACGCAAAGATCAACCCAAATCCAAGTTGCGAGTATACTTGCATACAACCGATAATTATGTACAACCTTTTTCCTAATGATAATTGCTTGATTTGCACAACGTGTGTTGATGTTTTCATAATGGATATTTCCAGGCATAAATTACAAAACTCATAATGGGTAGTGAGTGATAGGGAAACAGAGGAGGGTTCACACCCCTCATATACGCACGGCATGTGCTGCACAAATGTTGTGCCAAAAATGAACATGGAAATGAGTCAAATGCTGGAGTTGAGTGTCTGATAAAGTGGCAGATTGATAAAAGCAGGGAACGAGCTGCTGCTGCTGCTCTACGGAGCAGAATTAACACATTTGTGTGTGCCTAGTACCATGATGCTGCTGAGGGTGACTCGGCAACCCATGCGTCGTCGTTGTGGCATGAGGCAAGTTAACAGCCAGGGTGGTTTCGACCCGGTAGCAACAGCTGCCGTTTGCCACTGCGCAGTTGGCCAACGGTGACGCATGCGTCAAACTGTATTAAATGCGCTTTAATAACTTTTCCCTTTTCATTGCCGTAACATTTTCCAAATTCGTATCGATTTTCCCAATGTTAGTTTTAGTTTTATGTAGCTGCCACTTTCAAGTGCAGTCCCCCGTCAAATTTATTAGCGATACTTTAGGCTGCTCCCGCATGTCGAGTAGGTTTTAGGGACAATTTTTGAGTACTGGTCAATTGTTTTGTTGGATTTAAGAAAAATTTATGCGTTCAGGGCTCATCAATTGCGGAAATAGATTAGCTTTGTCCATTTTTGTAGCATTTGCAATTATTTTGTTTGAGTTTCGAGAGGAAAAGGTTACGACAGTTTAGGGAAATTCCTTTACTTTATGGAGGACTGTGCTCGCTGTTTGAAATGGAAATCTACTTTGTTGTCGGACTTAACTGCTGGATTTGTCAGGCAATAAAAATTCACATGAATTGATGGGTTTTTCAAAGTGAAATATGTGACAGTTCTTTTGTGTCATAGTTTGAACCAAATTGGGCCCTTTAAGTGGGACATGACGGCTTCAGTTTTGAATTTGTTTTAATTGACCAATTAAATTCATTCCAAAGAACTGGTTTTGCTGAATAAAAAAGCTTCAAGAACTTTTAAGTAATTTTTAGAACAAAGTTCTTCAAGTAGCAGATAGACGCCCAAATATTTCACTATATGTGTAATGGCCAATGTTGAACCAGCTTTCGGCGCAGCCAAACCCGCGCAGTTCTTTGCGTCACCTTGTAAAATTTTTTGCATCATGACATCAACCTACTTTGAGTTTTATATTTTTTTGAATAGTAGGCTGTGATTTTGCTATAAATTTAGACAGAATAAATTCATTCTCTGAAAATAATATAATTATTTTTAGTCGGTTTGTTCATTTCCAAAACGTAAGTATTTCGTGTAGTGATACTCCTTATAAATTTAGTACTTTGGTTAAATAGAACTGTTTCAGCATTTGAACAAGTTTCAACAACGACAAAGCAATCTCTTCCCACAAATACTATCGGTTTGGCAAAATATTTTTTTAAATCAAAATAAATTCTTGAGGTGTTTCCGAATTGCAAATGTCGAAGAGCCGTTGGGATTCGCCATCTCGTCTATGGCCGCCATTACACTAAGGTAAAACTTAGTGGGTCTTCGCCTTTTTTTATCAGGTGTCAAAGAATCAGCAGGTGGACTGGTTCGTTTCGCAGCTCCAACAATACCTGCAGGTGAGTGTACTCCACGGACCTTCACTATCCCCTTAATTTTTGGAGTGTTGGTATTGTCGTTTCTTGATTTCTTCTTCTCCTTATAGATTGCACTCTTTTTTACACAACTTTTCAACAGTCTTCCAAAGCGTTGTTCTTCCGGTACCTCGCGATAGCTTTCCTTAATTATTTTAAAATGGAAAAGCTCACCGATCTGACTGCCACGAGCCATGTGGACGCTAACAAGATGAAACAATTTAAAGATTTTCTTTTGTCCTACAACAAATTATCGGAAGTTTGCTTTTTGGATTGCGTGGGAGATTTTAAAACACGAGATGTCAAAAAATCTGAGGAAAAGTGCTCGCTGAATTGTATGGAAAAGTATCTAAATATGAATTATCGTATTTCGCAACGTTTTCAGGAGTTCCAAATTATTACTCACCAGATTGCACGAGAAGAAGAGCGCACCTGATTTTAGATTTCATTCAAATTAAATATATTGGTACAATAATGAAATAAACAATTTTTCTCAGGAAATCAATTTTTTTTTGAGCTCTATGATGTCTTGAGTTGTACCTATATGGGCAGGCGTGTATTCGATTTTTGAAGAAGAAAACGAAAGTTTCTTTTGCAATGATGTTTAGCATTGACTGCTGTATCGATTAAGACATTTCCAAAAAAAAGAACAGTTTTTTAACTTTGACACAAAATAATGTATACAAAATTAACCATTTGCAATTTTAGGTGGGCAGTTTTTGGTGTCGTACGCAAAAAATTTTGTCCGTCATAAATGAATGACCCTTTTTTTGTGGCTTATGAAGATGAATCTGAAGGTCTTTACAAAGCTGAGAATTTTTTTTAGTGCTATACCCAAGGCGCTTTAAATATGTCCAGAATTTCAGGTGGTTCCCAATCAAATTTATTTTGTAATTTTGTAGTAGATATCCACTTCTTTTGATTCTTTGATACCTATCTGGACCTGGGCTAGAATTGGGAGAAGGCATTGTGAAGGCTGCTTTATCTTAACTAACTAACATTATAACACAATAAGATTAGATATATCTGCAATTTCCAAATGGCTTCTTTAGTAATATTTATTGTATAGAGATGAACAAATATGTTTGTTTATCCGCATAAATTTCACAAGGCAAAAGAGGGGGTGTCACCAACTCGTTTTGATAATCACCATCATTATTTCCTGTATCTTCCATTGGATCATAGGGCCTCAATTTGATATTTCTAAAATAATGATAATTTGAACTCTGATCAAAAGTATAATGAATGCAGAGGACGAAAAAAGAAATTGATCCAATCATGTCTATCCGTCCATCTGCATGGACGCCTAGAACTATAAGAGCTGGTATAACAAAACTTGACATTTGGACTCCTTTTCTAACCAGCCATATAAAGTTTATTTGTTTTTCTTTTGCAACTCCAACTTCTTTTAATTTCAAAGCGCTATATTTTCAACGACTTCAAAGTAACGTCCGCCCAGTAGCAAATCTTTCATCTTTTCAATTTCTTAGTTATTACTTTTAATTTAGTTTTTAATACAGTCATAAATTATTTCAAAGCAATTTAAATATATAGCTTCTCCTCAACTCTGAAGTCTGATTTTACTACTCAAAACAATTAAATTACGTTCTCGTTATTGTGCCATTCACAGAAGTGTTAAAAAAAATCAATTAGTCAAACAAAAGACAGGTTTCTTTTTTATAGCCAATTCGATTTGTTTTATTTGATCTTTTGTGCAACTGAAATGTAAGAACAACTTATGTCAATTTTTCAACAACAAATTTTTACATTCTTTGTTCCCAGGACAAGCATTCAAAAAAAGAAAATAATTCTAAGGCAAATGTGTGTATTCTTTATGCAAAGTATGTGACTGTCAAATGAAAAGAAAATAACAAGCGGCACAGTTAGGATGACAGACTTCCTTCCACAAAGCCTGTCGGAGAGTTGAAGGAGAAGAGTTTCCCTAAACAAAAGTTGCTGATTTTGACAACTTAAGTTGAGCTCAGTTCTCCTACGCCTCAAGTGCCGCACACATCCTCACATATTTCTATACATTTTATTGTATGTTTTTTTTGTTGTAAAAATATATATGTATTGTTTATATATATATTTATTTTATGTACGGATCTGTTTGGTTTTGTCTTGGCATTCCCAGTGGCCATATTGCGTGGTCGCCATTGTTGCTGCTGTTGTTGGTTATTCTTAAAGGATCAAAGTTGAAATTTATACATGTGAATGTCACACCTACAGGATTAGAACAACAAAACAGTTGAAAAAAATGTGAATCAGAAGGAACTGTGCGTGACAGTTTGATACCCTGCACAAACAAAAAAATTAATATTTCGTGCCACACTTTGTATTCAAGTGTTAGGTTTGATAGAAGTTGTCTTGTTAAAATGTCAACGTTGTATCGTTTATTAGACTCACGTTACTCTATATGCCTAATTCACAGGATTTAGCTTGTTTATTACTAAATTAAAATGGAATATTGGTGACGTTGCTAAGGAAGGAGTTAGACCCTGACATGTTTTAAAGTTTTCATTCGAACTTAATAAATCCTGCACTATACTGTTTTTATCTACTTACTTTCAGAAAACGCGCAACTTCTTGTAAAATCTTGTGGCTCTAGGTTTGATGCTTTCTTACGTATTTTTATGATCAGCCTCGCCACCTTCTTGCACAAATCTAGTATACCCTTGACCTAATGATTGCAGTGTATTAAACAGCCATTCGGCTTGACTCGCTGTGTTTCTTGTTACATTTTTTTTGTGTCTCCTGACACATTGGTATGTGTCATATGCAAACAAAGAAACAAACAAACAAACAAATTGTTAACAAGATTATTCTCTGCCAAAAAAAAACACACACACAATATTTGTTGGCAACAGCTTCAATGCCTCTCAATGGCTTCACAACAGTCTGCCATGTTTGTGGCATGTTGCGCCTCTTTTTTTTCGGGCTTGTTTTTGTGGTGAGTATTATGACATGTAACATTTATGTGCTTGCACCCATTTTGTAGCCTGGTATCCCAGTAACCCCGGCCTGTCACAATGTACAAAAAAGGAGTAAAAAGTATTACGCTTTTGCTTTTCGCATGAAAAAGTGAGTTCGCGTAAATTTTAAAGCATATCTTAAGGCGTCGTTCAATTTTCGCAAGCTTTAGACAAAGTTTGGAAGATATAAATTGAATACCTCCTCGTTTCAGAAAAGTATTATAGCAGAAGGTCTTTAGCAAGCCTGCGTAAATTACATTAAATCTTATCAGTACGGCCCTGGTGCGGATCCAGGATTTGGTCTTACGGGGGGTTCCTCACTTCGAAGTGAATCAGAGCTCACAAGAGACTATCAACTAATTTTTCCAACTTTATGGGGGGAGGGGGTTTCTGGACACGAAACCCTCCGTGGATCCGCCACTGCTACAGCCTATAATCACAGGAATAAAGCTTTTAAAGGTTAGAATAAATTATATGTTGATTTTTTTTGGAACCAATCAACAGCTATCATTATTGACATACTTTTTGTACATCCATTAACAATATAAAGGGTGATTTTTTAGTGGCTCCATTTTCCGATAAAGATTAGATGCTTACGAATAGGCTAGATCTGGCAACGCTACTATAGATGGCATTGTATTTGACTGGTCGATTACGAATATGAATAGACCTACCCATTACCTTCCTAAATTCTGGCTAAGGTGTGTTTAAGTACTTATGGTATAAATTCATTTCTCTAATAAAGTTCAGCCTAAAACCATCAATCAATTTTTAATTTATCTTTTTAGTTCTACACCTATTCAAAAATAATAATTTTATTAAATTGTAAACCTAGAACATTTTATTGTCGAGAAACTCCTCGAGTTTTTTCAAAATCTTCATCAGTGCGAAGAATTCTTAAACATACATTTGCATATTTCAAAGACTGGATGGATTGTTAAACCAGCAGTGTGGCCATACTACAGAATGAAACTTCCCAAAAAATTTGTCTCAAAGTAAATTTTCAAAAACAATTTTCTGGTAAAGGCCCATACTCAGTTCGGGGGATGGGATATCCCAAATGGGTTTTTTTTTTATATGACGTTTTGTCATTCCCTGCGAAATTTTTCAAACTGTTTATGGGCCTTAAAGCAAAATATATCAAATCAGTCCTTGGCCATTATTATATGACGCCTATTAAAGAGAAGCTCCTATGCGCTGTTAAAATATTTTCCTAAGAACCAAGTTTAATTTTTTTTTTTTTACAATTTGTTTTTTTTTTCAGCTCTGTTATTATTCAATCGGAACTAAGAACAAACGCTGAAGTTTGCACTTGAAAGAATTTAAAGAAAACAAAAAACTTTTCTTTATTTAAATAATTTTTGTTAAAAAAAATAGATAGAATATCTTTGAAGGAAACATTAGTTACGATTTTTTATTAAGCAAATAAAACCTCTGAAAGAAATAACGTATAAGTTTCAGGGAATCAAAAAACTTGCCCTCATAAATTGAAGGTACAGGTTTGCTCAAAGTCGTCAACACCCGACCTTAACGTTTGCCATTTTTTTATCTAGAACTCTGTTCAGAGCTACGATAACTTTCTGATATAATCCAATTGAGCACCTAAATCCATCAAAACTATTTAAATTAAATATCAAACATTCCTTTGTCCTCCAAATCTGTCCCACGTATCTTCTCATCTAGAGTAATTAAGCAATTACTGTGCATAGCTAGCCAACAATTGTGTCCACGTTTATGCCACCAAAGACAATCATTTACAAACTCTCAGGAATTTTGCAATGATTAATATTTTCTTTTAATTAACTTGCACTGCGGACAGATCTATTCTTGCTTGGTCCACAGTCCGACGTTAAACTAAACTGGAACCAACTAACTGCAACTGTTGTCCTAGTTTATTGTCACAAGGGCGTATCCCAAAAGATAACTCTCACAAGCACACTATAAAGTTACAATAGAGGAACTGTCCAAAATTGTGTCACTTTGAACAAACTAAGTACAAAGAACTAGTGCTAATTATGTTTATTTTAACTTTCGGACAGTTGGAATTCAAAAGAGAAAGACTCTGCAATACTAAGTATATGCAATATAAGTACTAGTATATATGTATATACCGCTGTGATGTTAATAATGATGATGCAGTCGACGTCAAGTAGTTGCATAATTAAAAACTTTGTTCTGCTATTTAACTTGCCGTGCGCAAAAGAAAGATACAAATATTTTATTATTATTATTTTCATTTTTTTCAACTAGAAGTACTAGGGCTGCAAAACTACTAAAATACTTGTTAGATGGGGTTCGTGTGTTCAAGCCTGTGGGACTGTTGCTCTAAGATTCAGCAGAAATAAAAAGTTTTTAGTTCCGATTAGCTCAGTTTACAACAAAATGGGGGAGGCGCAACAAAATTTCGCATTATACTTAGTTCAATTATGTATGTACTATATAATTAACTTTTTGTGAATATTAGTTTTTCAAAAATCCAATCTTTATTCAAAAGCTAATCTTAAAAAAATGTGTAACTTTTTTTGGGCCACCCTAAAAATATAAAAATCACCAATATTATATTTATTTTTTCACAATTTCAAATATTTACTGCACTTAAATTTGAGTTCCTATAATTTTTTGGCTTACTGAATACTTTTTGGGCATTAATTAACTAATTTTGAAAGGATTTTTATAAAAAGATCAATAGCAGTTAAGTGTCATAGTAGCTATCGCAGAGTCTTTTACAACAATATCAATATAATTCACAATAATCAAGCAAAAAGTTCCAGAAATTGGGCCACCCTAAAAATCCAAAATGATCGAAATACTACTGTAAAAATACTGCCGTACAAAAATGGCAAAATTTTACCGGCTTTTATATCAACTTTTTCCAAGTTGTAAAAGAGCGCTTTTCAAATCAATAGTGGTACCCACCTGGAGGTGCGCTATTCAGATCTGGGATATGGCGCCTGGCATGAATCGCTTATGTAGGCGCTCTAAAAAAGCCTCTTCCCCTAATTACAGGCTGCAGATGGTATGTAAGAAATTTGACCTCATCGCAATAGGCTGGCGAAAAGGCTCTTGGAAGAACAGCATATTAAAATGCCGAAGAGGAGAACGGCAAAATACCTTATACTCCATTAATCGATGATTAAGCAGACTGCCCAATCTGAAGTCCAAAATTGGCCATAAGACAGACCGGCAATGATAACTCCAGCGATTGAGGCTTGTTTGGCGAATAAAAATACCTTTATTTTTGGAATGTGTAAATAAAGAGTTGTATTCCTAGGGTGGCCCAATTTTTTTTGTTTTAGACTGCCATAAAAAAAGATTCTTCAGGGAAATGAAAATCATTGGAAAAGTATTGAAGTATACTTGCTTATTATAATGCGTTTATTGGTTAAAAAAATACTTAAATCATAACTTTTATTTCCAATTATAAAATAAGAATGACAGAATAACTGTTATCATCAAGTTTTTATATGATAATTTACCAATAATTTTAGTGGTTTTTAAATAAAAATTAATATTTAACTATTATTTCATAATTTTTATTTTTAGGTCACAAAAAAGGGCTATTTTTCAATAATAATATAACAAAAAATGATTTCTTGATATTCACTTTATAGAGTTATTAAATTTACAATCCCTGCTTTTTATAAAAAAATTTTCCTTGTATAGAAATCTACGTTTTTTGAGAGAAAAGAGGTCATTAGTTCTGTTTATCATCAGCCACAATATTCCTAAATAATAATCCCAAAAATTTTTAAGAATTAGGAAAGTCTGCAGTCTTTCTTTCAAGACTCCGAAATTTTATCGTCTAGTTCAAAACGCAAAAATATTCGCATTTTAAAGTTTGAACCGGTTCGGTTCGAGCCTTGCTTGCAGCCCTGACATACTATAAAAGTATGGGCAAGTACTTGTGCCCAAAAAGCAAAAAACTTCTTTTAAGAGTGCAAACAAAAAGCATCTTTAAGTTTGCCGAGCAGAAAGTAGTATCTACTAGTACGTACTGATAGTATAAAACAGTTGGGGGTAGAGAGCAGGCGGCATATTATGGCGAGGCAAGCTGCCAAGCAGACAACCAGCTAACCAGCCGCCATGTTGAATTGAAAGGCCACAAAGGACCTTTTAGTTTGGCGCTGGCTGCTTGCAGACAAATGCAGGAAACAGGATATTGGATCATTTAGTATTAAGGCATAAAGCGTCAGGGCAGAGAGCAGCGGGAGCAGCATGGAGTACAGGACGAAGCACGGTCGGTCACAATGCGAAACAAGTTAAGCGCAGCGCGAACAATAAAAGGGGCGACGACAACGCGTTACGCTTTAATAACTTGCCGCAGGATTAAGTCCCTTGCAATGAGATGATAATGCGCGCGGCTTTGGTCGGGCACAACACCCGGACGGGCGAAGTGGGGGCTTGGGCTTATAGGTGCGGTATTATTGTTGTTGTTGGTATCAGTGTAGTTATAGGCGTTACGGCTTGACATGGCATGGGTCGGGCTGTGTGGTAGATATAATGTTGATTATGTTGACGTTGGGCGGCATGGCGCTATAAAAATGGATCTCAGTTGGAGGCCACAACAGGAACAACAGCGGCAAATTATATTACAAAATGATTTGCCTTGTCACACACACGCACACACACACACACACACTTATACACACAGTTGCAAATTTGTCGTTGGGAGGGCGTGAACCTTGGCTCCGGATCGTAAATATAAACATCATCAACGCATCATGAAAATAATTTTGTTGGTTTTCCTTTATTTTTTTTTTCTCCTCTTTTTTTGGGCGCCATTTTAGCTTTGTCTTAGGCTTTGCCACGCGAACTTATTATTTGTTTTATTTACATAATGTAAGCCACACATACACCCACACACATACAGATTGTGGCATGATGGCGGATGCTTTGAAGGCTTTGCGTTTTGCTGTTTATTGGGCGCCATTGGGTTTGGGGCGCTCATCGGGACTGCGCCGGGACTCTTGTGTGCAATTTACATAACACGCCAGCAAACAAATTTTTGGCTTTGTTTTCTCGTGTTTTTTTTTGTCGATCATATGAGTGGTCTGGGGTATTATATATGCTTTGTCTTATTTGTCATGTGGGTGTTTTTTATGTGCATGGGATTTCATTCTTGTTTAGGAGGCCGAACGTCTCATATTTGATTGGCATGTTAGTTACGGCGGCTGTGATAGCCGTGAAATTAGTAGGGGAGGAGATTTGAGCTCCTTGGGGAGGAATGGCAATTATGAATAAGAAATGTATGTAGGCTTATATAATAAGAACTTGCATTATATAACTTAATGCGCGTTATATAAGATTACTGTAAGAAGCTGGCATAAGAGGTGTTCCGAGAGCCAATCGGGTTTTTTTCAGTGCTAAGTCAAAAGGGATAAATCAGACTTCTCCATGTGGTACAGATATCCTTAAGTGTCACTTTATAGCCAACGACCACCAGAGGTTTTGGACAAACCAATTTGCCGAAATAAAGAAATCCAGCTGCGTTCTGTAACTTGGACTATCCCACAAAACCATTTTCATCATCGCACAAATATCTTTATGGCTATACCTATGCCTAATTCCGTGCTCACATTGAGGTGTCTGTTTTGGCTAATCTTAACCAAAAATCCATTAGCCATTAGGCCTGCTATGTATGGCATGCTGCGGATTAGGACAAAACAAAACTATTTGCCAAAACATCAGTCGATCATAGGCTGGAAATAAAATTTTATTATTATTTTTAACATGTTGCGCAAAGGATTTATTAATGTGACCAGAGCTCTGGCACAAAACTGTTAGGAACAACAAAAACAAAAACAGGATTTTTGTATTGTGCCTCAAATTGGATTTGGTTGGACCGCCTGGCTATTCGGCACTGGAGGCGCTTATGCATGGTCCAATGAACAGGATGCAGCGGCAGCCTTGACGTCTTGTTTGTTTATTTGTTTGTTTGTTTGTTTGCTTGACTGTGTTGAGTTGAGCCTGCGCCTTTATCTGTATCTGTATATCTAGGCTATGACTGCGGCTATCTATCTGTATCTCTCAACTCTATATAGCTTACATGTATTTGACAACAGGCACGTTGTTGTTGTTATTGTTGTTGCAGTGATTCTTTGCTAGGATAACATCAGCAACAAGGACAATAAAATGCTCTCTCAGTCTATGATTGTGGTTGTATCTCTGGTATAAGGGCAGACCGCAGCTGCTGAAGGACCTACGCCAAAATAAAATACGTATACGCCATTTTGCAGCAGGCTTTTCGGTTTAGTTTTCATTGCGTTTTGATTGGATTTTTCTCCTGCCTCAATTAAGCGCCATGTTGTTCTGCAGCTACTGCTGCTCCTGCAGCTCCTGCCATGTTTTGATATTTTATTGCTGTCGCAATGTTTGTTATTTTTGACACCGACGCCGCAGTTGCTGCCACTTTCACTCCCTCTGACGTTGCCGCTGCACTGAGCCTGTGGTTGCTTTTATGGCCAAGCCGCATTCCCTCCCCTCGGCTGCGGCTGCTGCTGCCTTTTGTGTGGCCTGTCAATATGTCAATTTTCCTTTGCTCCTTTTTCCTTGCGCTTTCTATGACAGAAATTAAGTTGCCATTGTTGTTGTTGTTTTCTTGTTGTTGTTGTTGTCGCTGTCATTGCGTTTCGCATTCATTTGATTTCATTTTGATTTCTACTTCTTTGCCTTTTTAGAGGGGGGTTTGCTTGGCCAGTCACCCCTATTGTATTTTGATGCTGCGTTTACACTGCATCGCGGCATGGCACAGTTTTCAGTGTAAACGCAAGTACAAATGCATTATGGCAAAAGCTGGTAAGCTTTTCGACTAGAATTTTGCTGATCAATTTTTTTTCGTTTTTCTTTAAGTTCAGTTTAAGTATTACTTAGACAAATATATTTTTGTATTTAAAATTGATATTAAAATATTAACACTAGTCAATTTTATTCAAGAGAGCATTTTTGGTTTTTAGTCCAATTTCTAAAAAATCTAATTTCCGAAAATTTTGTGTTTTTGTTGTTCCCCCATTTGACTTGGCAAATATTTTATTATTTTTACGTGAAAAATCCTAACCTATACAAATGTTGTAGTTTGATTTGGTAATAAATTTTTGTTTAAAAACTATTAAAAATTGTTATAGAATTTTAAGAGTTCACCAAACTAAACCCAGATTACTAAAAAATCACACTCGGAAAATATAGAATAAAATATGTTCTCATCTGAAACGAAACATTGCAAGAGTACAAATTTTTTTTTTATTATAACTTTATTTCTGTTTGAGTGCGCCATACTTGTTTTAATTTGACTTCACATAGTCTATAACCAGTGGACGATCAAGAAACTACTAACGACATCTCATTTGCCAAATTATAAAGAGCGGTTTAGAAGTTACGATAAAACAGATGAACATTTATAGATACATAAATAGAGGTCAAACGCATTACTTTATTTTCTGCTTCGACGTAGTCATTTAAAAATAAGCTGCAAACCTTAAACAGATGTTAAATAAATTTTTAAGATGAAAAAACGAATAGCCATGCAGAAAAAAACAAATTGTTTTATCGTTCACACTCGAAATGCAGATAGTTTTCATGAAACCACAACACTGTTATTTTTTTTTTTGGTAATATCTGCCGGAATCTGAAGTGTATCTATCGTTGTGATTATTTAAGTAATTTACTGTGCCGTCAGTGCAAACACTTCTCAAATATAAAACACTTTGTCACAGTGTGGCCCAGTGTAAACATACTATTAATGTTCTGCAGTCTGACGGTTTTTCAAGTGCGGCAACATTATATTTTTATTAAACCAATCCCGTCTACAATGAATGTGTACATCCTTGTACATGTCCTATACCATGTCCTTTGTGTGTTGTGTGGCGTGTCAACATGTGTTTGCTTTGATGGCATTGAACATTTGATTTCCGCGTCTTGATTAGGATTCTTTAGGCAATTAAATTCATATGTCGATTGTGCCATTTTTGCCATAATTTTGCGATTAATTTTTTTTAGCCATTTTATGGGGTGCAATCTGCTGAGTTTGGTAACACATTATAAAAGCTTTTATAATGGTGGTGGTAGTAAATGTGGTACATTTATATTGCATTCGCCTTGATTGCAAGGATTGGGCAATACTCAGTAGGAAATAATCATCATTGATTGGAAATTTAACACTGATTTTTGATGGTAATCAAGCAAGACCTTGGTGCACAGATGTCGAATATCAATAATTCCGATTTTCGGCTATATATATATATATACCATATATATCCAAACATGTTATACAGTCGAAAAATATTCAGCATTTTTTTTGTGTGATTCTTGACTTAAGGGTTTTTAAATAGCTGTAGTTAGTTGGGGGAGCAGATAGAAAACCGTATTTTCTTCAAGTGTCCCTACCTATCTTATGCTCTTCGAGATCTACGGCAAATGAGAATAAGCACATGGTTCAATCGCTGCCCCAGTCAATAATAAACGTCATTGCAGAAGGAACTTTCGCCATCTTTTACTCAAAACTATTACACCCTCCCATATTGGTACATAATAATGACAGCTAAAGTAATTTCATTTTTAGAGATATTTTATTACCACTTCATTGTAATATTGTTTATTTGAAACCATGATATACCATTCAAGTTAGCAATTTTTGAATTAACTCTAAAATCAGGTAGCTCGCTTGGCGCGCTCTTCTTCTCGAGCAATCTGGTTGGTAATAATTTGGAACTCCTGAAAACGTCGCGAAATACGATAATTCAAATTTAGATACTTTTCCATACAATTCAGCGAGCACTTTTCCTCAGATTTTTTGACATCTCGTGTTTTAAAATCTCCCACGCAATCCAAAAAGCAAACTTCCGATAATTTGTTGTAGGACAAAAGAAAATCTTTAAATTGTTTCATCTTGTTAGCGTCCACATGGTTCGAGGCAGTCAGATCGGTGAGCTTTTCCATTTTAAAATAATTAAGGAAAGCTATCGCGAGGTACCGGAAGAACAACGCTTTGGAAGACTGTTGAAAAGTTGTGGAAAAAAGAGTGCAATCCATAAGGAGAAGAAGAAATCAAGAAACGACAATACCAACACTCCAAAACTTAAGGGGATAGTGAAGGTCCGTGGGGTACTATTGTTGGAGCTACGAAACGAACCAGTCCACCTGCTAATTCCTTGACACTTGATAAAAAAGGCGAAGACCCACTAAGTTTTACCTTAGTGTAATGGCGGCCATAGACGAGATGGCGAATCCCAACGGCTCTTCGACATTTGCAATTCGGAAACACCTCAAGAATTTATTTTGATTTAAAAAAATATTTTGCCAATCCGATAGTATTTGTGGGAAGAGATTGGTTTGTCGTTGTTGAAACTTGTTCAAACGCTGAAACAGTTCTAATTAGCCAAAGTACTAAATTTATAAGGAGTATCACTACACGAAATACTTACGTTTTGGAAATGAACAAACCGACTAAAAATAATTATATTATTTTCAGAGAATGAATTTATTCTGTCTAAATTTATAGCAAAATCACAGCCTACTATTCAAAAAAATATAAAACCTAAACTAGGTTGATGTCATGATGCAAAGTATTTTACAAGGTGACGCAAAAAACTACTCGAGTTGGGCTGCGCTTAAAAGTGATTCAATTTTTATAAATAGTGGACCAATTTTGATCAAACTTTACACAAATGTTTGAACTAAAGTAAAATATAATTGGCATAACAAATTTATATGTTATTTTTCACGATGTTTTAAAAATAAAAAATTTCTTAACATGTTTCACATTAGTCCTCACATTTGTGTGAAGTTTGATTAGATTTGGTCGACTATTTCATATAGCTAGAGTTTGGTAACACATTATAAAAGCTTTTATAATGGTGGTGGTAGTAAATGTGGTACATTTATATTGCATTCGCCTTGATTGCAAGGATTGGGCAATAATCAGTAGGAAATAATCATCATTGATTGGAAATTTAACAATGATTTTTGATGGTAATCAAGCAAGACCTTGGTGCACAGATGGCGAATATCAATAATTCCGATTTTCGGCTATATATATATATATACCATATATATCCAAACATGTTATACAGTCGAAAAATATTCAGCATTTTTTTTGTGTGATTCTTGACTTAAGGGTTTTTAAATAGCTGTAGTTAGTTGGGGGAGCAGATAGAAAACCGTATTTTCTTCAAGTGTCCCTACCTATCTTATGCTCTTCGAGATCTACGGCAAATGAGAATAAGCACATGGTTCAATCGCTGCCCCAGTCAATAATAAACGTCATTGCAGAAGGAACTTTCGCCATCTTTTACTCAAAACTATTACACCCTCCCATATTGGTACATAATAATGACAGCTAAAGTAATTTCATTTTTAGAGATATTTTATTACCACTTCATTGTAATATTGTTTATTTGAAACCATGATATACCATTCAAGTTAGCAATTTTTGAATTAACTCTAAAATCAGGTAGCTCGCTTGGCGCGCTCTTCTTCTCGAGCAATCTGGTTGGTAATAATTTGGAACTCCTGAAAACGTCGCGAAATACGATAATTCAAATTTAGATACTTTTCCATACAATTCAGCGAGCACTTTTCCTCAGATTTTTTGACATCTCGTGTTTTAAAATCTCCCACGCAATCCAAAAAGCAAACTTCCGATAATTTGTTGTAGGACAAAAGAAAATCTTTAAATTGTTTCATCTTGTTAGCGTCCACATGGTTCGAGGCAGTCAGATCGGTGAGCTTTTCCATTTTAAAATAATTAAGGAAAGCTATCGCGAGGTACCGGAAGAACAACGCTTTGGAAGACTGTTGAAAAGTTGTGGAAAAAAGAGTGCAATCCATAAGGAGAAGAAGAAATCAAGAAACGACAATACCAACACTCCAAAACTTAAGGGGATAGTGAAGGTCCGTGGGGTACTATTGTTGGAGCTACGAAACGAACCAGTCCACCTGCTAATTCCTTGACACTTGATAAAAAAGGCGAAGACCCACTAAGTTTTACCTTAGTGTAATGGCGGCCATAGACGAGATGGCGAATCCCAACGGCTCTTCGACATTTGCAATTCGGAAACACCTCAAGAATTTATTTTGATTTAAAAAAATATTTTGCCAATCCGATAGTATTTGTGGGAAGAGATTGGTTTGTCGTTGTTGAAACTTGTTCAAACGCTGAAACAGTTCTAATTAGCCAAAGTACTAAATTTATAAGGAGTATCACTACACGAAATACTTACGTTTTGGAAATGAACAAACCGACTAAAAATAATTATATTATTTTCAGAGAATGAATTTATTCTGTCTAAATTTATAGCAAAATCACAGCCTACTATTCAAAAAAATATAAAACCTAAACTAGGTTGATGTCATGATGCAAAGTATTTTACAAGGTGACGCAAAAAACTACTCGAGTTGGGCTGCGCTTAAAAGTGATTCAATTTTTATAAATAGTGGACCAATTTTGATCAAACTTTACACAAATGTTTGAACTAAAGTAAAATATAATTGGCATAACAAATTTATATGTTATTTTTCACGATGTTTTAAAAATAAAAAATTTCTTAACATGTTTCACATTAGTCCTCACATTTGTGTGAAGTTTGATTAGATTTGGTCGACTATTTCATATAGCTAGAGTTTGGTAACACATTATAAAAGCTTTTATAATGGTGGTGGTAGTAAATGTGGTACATTTATATTGCATTCGCCTTGATTGCAAGGATTGGGCAATAATCAGTAGGAAATAATCATCATTGATTGGAAATTTAACAATGATTTTTGATGGTAATCAAGCAAGACCTTGGTGCACAGATGGCGAATATCAATAATTCCGATTTTCGGCTATATATATATATATACCATATATATCCAAACATGTTATACAGTCGAAAAATATTCAGCATTTTTTTTGTGTGATTCTTGACTTAAGGGTTTTTAAATAGCTGTAGTTAGTTGGGGGAGCAGATAGAAAACCGTATTTTCTTCAAGTGTCCCTACCTATCTTATGCTCTTCGAGATCTACGGCAAATGAGAATAAGCACATGGTTCAATCGCTGCCCCAGTCAATAATAAACGTCATTGCAGAAGGAACTTTCGCCATCTTTTACTCAAAACTATTACACCCTCCCATATTGGTACATAATAATGACAGCTAAAGTAATTTCATTTTTAGAGATATTTTATTACCACTTCATTGTAATATTGTTTATTTGAAACCATGATATACCATTCAAGTTAGCAATTTTTGAATTAACTCTAAAATCAGGTAGCTCGCTTGGCGCGCTCTTCTTCTCGAGCAATCTGGTTGGTAATAATTTGGAACTCCTGAAAACGTCGCGAAATACGATAATTCAAATTTAGATACTTTTCCATACAATTCAGCGAGCACTTTTCCTCAGATTTTTTGACATCTCGTGTTTTAAAATCTCCCACGCAATCCAAAAAGCAAACTTCCGATAATTTGTTGTAGGACAAAAGAAAATCTTTAAATTGTTTCATCTTGTTAGCGTCCACATGGTTCGAGGCAGTCAGATCGGTGAGCTTTTCCATTTTAAAATAATTAAGGAAAGCTATCGCGAGGTACCGGAAGAACAACGCTTTGGAAGACTGTTGAAAAGTTGTGGAAAAAAGAGTGCAATCCATAAGGAGAAGAAGAAATCAAGAAACGACAATACCAACACTCCAAAACTTAAGGGGATAGTGAAGGTCCGTGGGGTACTATTGTTGGAGCTACGAAACGAACCAGTCCACCTGCTAATTCCTTGACACCTGATAAAAAAAGGCGAAGACCCACTAAGTTTTACCTTAGTGTAATGGCGGCCATAGACGAGATGGAGAATCCCAACGGCTCTTCGACATTTGCAATTCGGAAACACCTCAAGAATTTATTTTGATTTAAAAAAATATTTTGCCAATCCGATAGTATTTGTGGGAAGAGATTGGTTTGTCGTTGTTGAAACTTGTTCAAACGCTGAAACAGTTCTAATTAGCCAAAGTACTAAATTTATAAGGAGTATCACTACACGAAATACTTACGTTTTGGAAATGAACAAACCGACTAAAAATAATTATATTATTTTCAGAGAATGAATTTATTCTGTCTAAATTTATAGCAAAATCACAGCCTACTATTCAAAAAAATATAAAACTTAAACTAGGTTGATGTCATGATGCAAAGTATTTTACAAGGTGACGCAAAAAACTACTCGAGTTGGGCTGCGCTTAAAAGTGGTTCAATTTTTATAAATAGTGGACCAATTTTGATCAAACTTTACACAAATGTTTAAACTAAAGTAAAATATAATTGGCATAACAAATTTATATGTTATTTTTCACGATGTTTTAAAAATAAAAAAATTTCTTAACATGTTTCACATTAGTCCTCACATTTGTGTGAAGTTTGATTAGATTTGGTCGACTATTTCATATAGCTAGAGTTTGGTAACACATTATAAAAGCTTTTATAATGGTGGTGGTAGTAAATGTGGTACATTTATATTGCATTCGCCTTGATTGCAAGGATTGGGCAATAATCAGTAGGAAATAATCATCATTGATTGGAAATTTAACACTGATTTTTGATGGTAATCAAGCAAGACCTTGGTGCACAGATGTCGAATATCAATAATTCCGATTTTCGGCTATATATATATATATACCATATATATCCAAACATGTTATACAGTCGAAAAATATTCAGCATTTTTTTTGTGTGATTCTTGACTTAAGGGTTTTTAAATAGCTGTAGTTAGTTGGGGGAGCAGATAGAAAACCGTATTTTCTTCAAGTGTCCCTACCTATCTTATGCTCTTCGAGATCTACGGCAAATGAGAATAAGCACATGGTTCAATCGCTGCCCCAGTCAATAATAAACGTCATTGCAGAAGGAACTTTCGCCATCTTTTACTCAAAACTATTACACCCTCCCATATTGGTACATAATAATGACAGCTAAAGTAATTTCATTTTTAGAGATATTTTATTACCACTTCATTGTAATATTGTTTATTTGAAACCATGATATACCATTCAAGTTAGCAATTTTTGAATTAACTCTAAAATCAGGTAGCTCGCTTGGCGCGCTCTTCTTCTCGAGCAATCTGGTTGGTAATAATTTGGAACTCCTGAAAACGTCGCGAAATACGATAATTCAAATTTAGATACTTTTCCATACAATTCAGCGAGCACTTTTCCTCAGATTTTTTGACATCTCGTGTTTTAAAATCTCCCACGCAATCCAAAAAGCAAACTGCCGATAATTTGTTGTAGGACAAAAGAAAATCTTTAAATTGTTTCATCTTGTTAGCGTCACATGGTTCGAGGCAGTCAGATCGGTGAGCTTTTCCATTTTAAAATAATTAAGGAAAGCTATCGCGAGGTACCGGAAGAACAACGCTTTGGAAGACTGTTGAAAAGTTGTGTAAAAAAGAGTGCAATCCATAAGGAGAAGAAGAAATCAAGAATCGACAATACCAACACTCCAAAACTTAAGGGGATAGTGAAGGTCCGTGGGGTACTATTGTTGGAGCTACGAAACGAACCAGTCCACCTGCTAATTCCTTGACACCTGATAAAAAAAGGCGAAGACCCACTAAGTTTTACCTTAGTGTAATGGCGGCCATAGACGAGATGGCGAATCCCAACGGCTCTTCGACATTTGCAATTCGGAAACACCTCAAGAATTTATTTTGATTTAAAAAAATATTTTGCCAATCCGATAGTATTTGTGGGAAGAGATTGGTTTGTCGTTGTTGAAACTTGTTCAAACGCTGAAACAGTTCTAATTAGCCAAAGTACTAAATTTATAAGGAGTATCACTACACGAAATACTTACGTTTTGGAAATGAACAAACCGACTAAAAATAATTATATTATTTTCAGAGAATGAATTTATTCTGTCTAAATTTATAGCAAAATCACAGCCTACTATTCAAAAAAATATAAAACTCAAAGTAGGTTGATGTCATGATGCAAAGTATTTTACAAGGTGACGCAAAAAACTACTCGAGTTGGGCTGCGCTTAAAAGTGGTTCAATTTTTATAAATAGTGGACCAATTTTGATCAAACTTTACACAAATGTTTAAACTAAAGTAAAATATAATTGGCATAACAAATTTATATGTTATTTTTCACGATGTTTTAAAAATAAAAAATTTCTTAACATGTTTCACATTAGTCCTCACATTTGTGTAAAGTTTGATTAGATTTGGTCGACTATTTCATATAGCTAGAGTTTGGTAACACATTATAAAAGCTTTTATAATGGTAGTGGTAGTAAATGTGGTACATTTATATTACATTCGCCTTGATTGCAAGGATTGGGCAATAATCAGTAGGAAATAATCATCATTGATTGGAAATTTAACAATGATTTTTGATGGTAATCAAGCAAGACCTTGGTGCACAGATGTCGAATATCAATAATTCCGATTTTCGGCTATATATATATATATATATACCATATATATCCAAACATGTTATACAGTCGAAAAATATTCAGCATTTTTTTTGTGTGATTCTTGACTTAAGGGTTTTTAAATAGCTGTAGTTAGTTGGGGGAGCAGATAGAAAACCGTATTTTCTTCAAGTGTCCCTACCTATCTTATGCTCTTCGGGATCTACGGCAAATGAGAATAAGCACATGGTTCAATCGCTGCCCCAGTCAATAATAAACGTCATTGCAGAAGGAACTTTCGCCATCTTTTACTCAAAACTATTACACCCTCCCATATTGGTACATAATAATGACAGCTAAAGTAATTTCATTTTTAGAGATATTTTATTACCACTTCATTGTAATATTGTTTATTTGAAACCATGATATACCATTCAAGTTAGCAATTTTTGAATTAACTCTAAAATCAGGTAGCTCGCTTGGCGCGCTCTTCTTCTTGAGCAATCTGGTTGGTAATAATTTGGAACTCCTGAAAACGTCGCGAAATACGATAATTCAAATTTAGATACTTTTCCATACAATTCAGCGAGCACTTTTCCTCAGATTTTTTGACATCTCGTGTTTTAAAATCTCCCACGCAATCCAAAAAGCAAACTTCCGATAATTTGTTGTAGGACAAAAGAAAATCTTTAAATTGTTTCATCTTGTTAGCGTCCACATGGTTCGAGGCAGTCAGATCGGTGAGCTTTTCCATTTTAAAATAATTAAGGAAAGCTATCGCGAGGTACCGGAAGAACAACGCTTTGGAAGACTGTTGAAAAGTTGTGTAAAAAAGAGTGCAATCCATAAGGAGAAGAAGAAATCAAGAAACGACAATACCAACACTCCAAAACTTAAGGGGATAGTGAAGGTCCGTGGGGTACTATTGTTGGAGCTACGAAACGAACCAGTCCACCTGCTAATTCCTTGACACCTGATAAAAAAAGGCGAAGACCCACTAAGTTTTACCTTAGTGTAATGGCGGCCATAGACGAGATGGCGAATCCCAACGGCTCTTCGACATTTGCAATTCGGAAACACCTCAAGAATTTATTTTGATTTAAAAAAATATTTTGCCAATCCGATAGTATTTGTGGGAAGAGATTGGTTTGTCGTTGTTGAAACTTGTTCAAACGCTGAAACAGTTCTAATTAGCCAAAGTACTAAATTTATAAGGAGTATCACTACACGAAATACTTACGTTTTGGAAATGAACAAACCGACTAAAAATAATTATATTATTTTCAGAGAATGAATTTATTCTGTCTAAATTTATAGCAAAATCACAGCCTACTATTCAAAAAAATATAAAACTCAAAGTAGGTTGATGTCATGATGCAAAGTATTTTACAAGGTGACGCAAAAAACTACTCGAGTTGGGCTGCGCTTAAAAGTGGTCAATTTTTATAAATAGTGGACCAATTTTGATCAAACTTTACACAAATGTTTAGACTAAAGTAAAATATAATTGGCATAACAAATTTATATGTTATTTTTCACGATGTTTTAAAAATAAAAAATTTCTTAACATGTTTCACATTAGTCCTCACATTTGTGTGAAGTTTGATTAGATTTGGTCGACTATTTCATATAGCTAGAGTTTGGTAACACATTATAAAAGCTTTTATAATGGTGGTGGTAGTAAATGTGGTACATTTATATTGCATTCGCCTTGATTGCAA
The DNA here is from genome assembly GCA_949987675.1 of Chymomyza fuscimana. NCBI lineage: Eukaryota > Metazoa > Arthropoda > Insecta > Diptera > Drosophilidae > Chymomyza > Chymomyza fuscimana. Next base: position 13,998,599 of record OX465089.1, read on the forward strand.
GGATTGGGCAATAATCAGTAGGAAATAATCATCATTGATTGGAAATTTAACACTGATTTTTGATGGTAATCAAGCAAGACCTTGGTGCACAGATGGCGAATATCAATAATTCCGATTTTCGGCTATATATATATATATACCATATATATCCAAACATGTTATACAGTCGAAAAATATTCAGCATTTTTAAATAGCTGTAGTTAGTTGGGGGAGCAGATAGAAAACCGTATTTTCTTCAAGTGTCCCTACCTATCTTATGCTCTTCGAGATCTACGGCAAATGAGAATAAGCACATGGTTCAATCGCAGCCCCAGTCAATAATAAACGTCATTGCAGAAGGAACTTTCGCCATCTTTTACTCAAAACTATTACACCCTCCCATATTGGTACATAATAATGACAGCTAAAGTAATTTCATTTTTAGAGATATTTTATTACCACTTCATTGTAATATTGTTTATTTGAAACCATGATATACCATTCAAGTTAGCAATTTTTGAATTAACTCTAAAATCAGGTAGCTCGCTTGGCGCGCTCTTCTTCTCGAGCAATCTGGTTGGTAATAATTTGGAACTCCTGAAAACGTCGCGAAATACGATAATTCAAATTTAGATACTTTTCCATACAATTCAGCGAGCACTTTTCCTCAGATTTTTTGACATCTCGTGTTTTAAAATCTCCCACGCAATCCAAAAAGCAAACTTCCGATAATTTGTTGTAGGACAAAAGAAAATCTTTAAATTGTTTCATCTTGTTAGCGCCCACATGGTTCGAGGCAGTCAGATCGGTGAGCTTTTCCATTTTAAAATAATTAAGGAAAGCTATCGCGAGGTACCGGAAGAACAACGCTTTGGAAGACTGTTGAAAAGTTGTGTAAAAAAGAGTGCAATCCATAAGGAGAAGAAGGAATCAAGAAACGACAATACCAACACTCCAAAACTTAAGGGGATAGTGAAGGTCCGTGGGGTACTATTGTTGGAGCTACGAAACGAACCAGTCCACCTGCTAATTCCTTGACACCTGATAAAAAAAGGCGAAGACCCACTAAGTTTTACCTTATTGTAATGGCGGCCATAGACGAGATGGCGAATCCCAACGGCTCTTCGACATTTGCAATTCGGAAACACCTCAAGAATTTATTTTGATTTAAAAAAATATTTTGCCAATCCGATAGTATTTGTGGGAAGAGATTGGTTTGTCGTTGTTGAAACTTGTTCAAACGCTGAAACAGTTCTAATTAGCCAAAGTACTAAATTTATAAGGAGTATCACTACACGAAATACTTACGTTTTGGAAATGAACAAACCGACTAAAAATAATTATATTATTTTCAGAGAATGAATTTATTCTGTCTAAATTTATAGCAAAATCACAGCCTACTATTCAAAAAAATATAAAACTCAAAGTAGGTTGATGTCATGATGCAAAGTATTTTACAAGGTGACGCAAAAAACTACTCGAGTTGGGCTGCGCTTAAAAGTGGTTCAATTTTTATAAATAGTGGACCAATTTTGATCAAACTTTACACAAATGTTTAGACTAAAGTAAAATATAATTGGCATAACAAATTTATATGTTATTTTTCACGATGTTTTAAAAATAAAAAATTTCTTAACATGTTTCACATTAGTCCTCACATTTGTGTGAAGTTTGATTAGATTTGGTCGACTATTTCATATAGCTAGAGTTTGGTAACACATTATAAAAGCTTTTATAATGGTGGTGGTAGTAAATGTGGTACATTTATATTGCATTCGCCTTGATTGCAAGGATTGGGCAATAATCAGTAGGAAATAATCATCATTGATTGGAAATTTAACACTGATTTTTAATGGTAATCAAGCAAGACCTTGGTGCACAGATGGCGAATATCAATAATTCCGATTTTCGGCTATATATATATATATACCATATATATCCAAACATGTTATACAGTCGAAAAATATTCAGCATTTTTAAATAGCTGTAGTTAGTTGGGGGAGCAGATAGAAAACCGTATTTTCTTCAAGTGTCCCTACCTATCTTATGCTCTTCGAGATCTACGGCAAATGAGAATAAGCACATGGTTCAATCGCAGCCCCAGTCAATAATAAACGTCATTGCAGAAGGAACTTTCGCCATCTTTTACTCAAAACTATTACACCCTCCCATATTGGTACATAATAATGACAGCTAAAGTAATTTCATTTTTAGAGATATTTTATTACCACTTCATTGTAATATTGTTTATTTGAAACCATGATATACCATTCAAGTTAGCAATTTTTGAATTAACTCTAAAATCAGGTAGCTCGCTTGGCGCGCTCTTCTTCTCGAGCAATCTGGTTGGTAATAATTTGGAACTCCTGAAAACGTCGCGAAATACGATAATTCAAATTTAGATACTTTTCCATACAATTCAGCGAGCACTTTTCCTCAGATTTTTTGACATCTCGTGTTTTAAAATCTCCCACGCAATCCAAAAAGCAAACTTCCGATAATTTGTTGTAGGACAAAAGAAAATCTTTAAATTGTTTCATCTTGTTAGCGCCCACATGGTTCGAGGCAGTCAGATCGGTGAGCTTTTCCATTTTAAAATAATTAAGGAAAGCTATCGCGAGGTACCGGAAGAACAACGCTTTGGAAGACTGTTGAAAAGTTGTGTAAAAAAGAGTGCAATCCATAAGGAGAAGAAGGAATCAAGAAACGACAATACCAACACTCCAAAACTTAAGGGGATAGTGAAGGTCCGTGGGGTACTATTGTTGGAGCTACGAAACGAACCAGTCCACCTGCTAATTCCTTGACACCTGATAAAAAAAGGCGAAGACCCACTAAGTTTTACCTTATTGTAATGGCGGCCATAGACGAGATGGCGAATCCCAACGGCTCTTCGACATTTGCAATTCGGAAACACCTCAAGAATTTATTTTGATTTAAAAAAATATTTTGCCAATCCGATAGTATTTGTGGGAAGAGATTGGTTTGTCGTTGTTGAAACTTGTTCAAACGCTGAAACAGTTCTAATTAGCCAAAGTACTAAATTTATAAGGAGTATCACTACACGAAATACTTACGTTTTGGAAATGAACAAACCGACTAAAAATAATTATATTATTTTCAGAGAATGAATTTATTCTGTCTAAATTTATAGCAAAATCACAGCCTACTATTCAAAAAAATATAAAACTCAAAGTAGGTTGATGTCATGATGCAAAGTATTTTACAAGGTGACGCAAAAAACTACTCGAGTTGGGCTGCGCTTAAAAGTGGTTCAATTTTTATAAATAGTGGACCAATTTTGATCAAACTTTACACAAATGTTTAGACTAAAGTAAAATATAATTGGCATAACAAATTTATATGTTATTTTTCACGATGTTTTAAAAATAAAAAATTTCTTAACATGTTTCACATTAGTCCTCACATTTGTGTGAAGTTTGATTAGATTTGGTCGACTATTTCATATAGCTAGAGTTTGGTAACACATTATAAAAGCTTTTATAATGGTGGTGGTAGTAAATGTGGTACATTTATATTGCATTCGCCTTGATTGCAAGGATTGGGCAATAATCAGTAGGAAATAATCATCATTGATTGGAAATTTAACACTGATTTTTGATGGTAATCAAGCAAGACCTTGGTGCACAGATGGCGAATATCAATAATTCCGATTTTCGGCTATATATATATATATACCATATATATCCAAACATGTTATACAGTCGAAAAATATTCAGCATTTTTTTTGTGTGATTCTTGACTTAAGGGTTTTTAAATAGCTGTAGTTAGTTGGGGGAGCAGATAGAAAACCGTATTTTCTTCAAGTGTCCCTACCTATCTTATGCTCTTCGAGATCTACGGCAAATGAGAATAAGCACATGGTTCAATCGCTGCCCCAGTCAATAATAAACGTCATTGCAGAAGGAACTTTCGCCATCTTTTACTCAAAACTATTACACCCTCCCATATTGGTACATAATAATGACAGCTAAAGTAATTTCATTTTTAGAGATATTTTATTACCACTTCATTGTAATATTGTTTATTTGAAACCATGATATACCATTCAAGTTAGCAATTTTTGAATTAACTCTAAAATCAGGTAGCTCGCTTGGCGCACTCTTCTTCTCGAGCAATCTGGTTGGTAATAATTTGGAACTCCTGAAAACGTCGCGAAATACGATAATTCAAATTTAGATACTTTTCCATACAATTCAGCGAGCACTTTTCCTCAGATTTTTTGACATCTCGTGTTTTAAAATCTCCCACGCAATCCAAAAAGCAAACTTCCGATAATTTGTTGTAGGACAAAAGAAAATCTTTAAATTGTTTCATCTTGTTAGCGTCCACATGGTTCGAGGCAGTCAGATCGGTGAGCTTTTCCATTTTAAAATAATTAAGGAAAGCTATCGCGAGGTACCGGAAGAACAACGCTTTGGAAGACTGTTGAAAAGTTGTGTAAAAAAGAGTGCAATCCATAAGGAGAAGAAGAAATCAAGAAACGACAATACCAACACTCCAAAACTTAAGGGGATAGTGAAGGTCCGTGGGGTACTATTGTTGGAGCTACGAAACGAACCAGTCCACCTGCTAATTCCTTGACACCTGATAAAAAAAGGCGAAGACCCACTAAGTTTTACCTTAGTGTAATGGCGGCCATAGACGAGATGGCGAATCCCAACGGCTCTTCGACATTTGCAATTCGGAAACACCTCAAGAATTTATTTTGATTTAAAAAAATATTTTGCCAATCCGATAGTATTTGTGGGAAGAGATTGGTTTGTCGTTGTTGAAACTTGTTCAAACGCTGAAACAGTTCTAATTAGCCAAAGTACTAAATTTATAAGGAGTATCACTACACGAAATACTTACGTTTTGAAAATGAACAAACCGACTAAAAATAATTATATTATTTTCAGAGAATGAATTTATTCTGTCTAAATTTATAGCAAAATCACAGCCTACTATTCAAAAAAATATAAAACTCAAAGTAGGTTGATGTCATGATGCAAAGTATTTTACAAGGTGACGCAAAAAACTACTCGAGTTGGGCTGCGCTTAAAAGTGGTCAATTTTTATAAATAGTGGACCAATTTTGATCAAACTTTACACAAATGTTTAGACTAAAGTAAAATATAATTGGCATAACAAATTTATATGTTATTTTTCACGATGTTTTAAAAATAAAAAATTTCTTAACATGTTTCACATTAGTCCTCACATTTGTGTGAAGTTTGATTAGATTTGGTCGACTATTTCATATAGCTAGAGTTTGGTAACACATTATAAAAGCTTTTATAATGGTGGTGGTAGTAAATGTGGTACATTTATATTGCATTCGCCTTGATTGCAAGGATTGGGCAATAATCAGTAGGAAATAATCATCATTGATTGGAAATTTAACACTGATTTTTGATGGTAATCAAGCAAGACCTTGGTGCACAGATGGCGAATATCAATAATTCCGATTTTCGGCTATATATATATATATACCATATATATCCAAACATGTTATACAGTCGAAAAATATTCAGCATTTTTAAATAGCTGTAGTTAGTTGGGGGAGCAGATAGAAAACCGTATTTTCTTCAAGTGTCCCTACCTATCTTATGCTCTTCGAGATCTACGGCAAATGAGAATAAGCACATGGTTCAATCGCAGCCCCAGTCAATAATAAACGTCATTGCAGAAGGAACTTTCGCCATCTTTTACTCAAAACTATTACACCCTCCCATATTGGTACATAATAATGACAGCTAAAGTAATTTCATTTTTAGAGATATTTTATTACCACTTCATTGTAATATTGTTTATTTGAAACCATGATATACCATTCAAGTTAGCAATTTTTGAATTAACTCTAAAATCAGGTAGCTCGCTTGGCGCGCTCTTCTCGAGCAATCTGGTTGGTAATAATTTGGAACTCCTGAAAACGTCGCGAAATACGATAATTCAAATTTAGATACTTTTCCATACAATTCAGCGAGCACTTTTCCTCAGATTTTTTGACATCTCGTGTTTTAAAATCTCCCACGCAATCCAAAAAGCAAACTTCCGATAATTTGTTGTAGGACAAAAGAAAATCTTTAAATTGTTTCATCTTGTTAGCGCCCACATGGTTCGAGGCAGTCAGATCGGTGAGCTTTTCCATTTTAAAATAATTAAGGAAAGCTATCGCGAGGTACCGGAAGAACAACGCTTTGGAAGACTGTTGAAAAGTTGTGTAAAAAAGAGTGCAATCCATAAGGAGAAGAAGGAATCAAGAAACGACAATACCAACACTCCAAAACTTAAGGGGATAGTGAAGGTCCGTGGGGTACTATTGTTGGAGCTACGAAACGAACCAGTCCACCTGCTAATTCCTTGACACCTGATAAAAAAAGGCGAAGACCCACTAAGTTTTACCTTATTGTAATGGCGGCCATAGACGAGATGGCGAATCCCAACGGCTCTTCGACATTTGCAATTCGGAAACACCTCAAGAATTTATTTTGATTTAAAAAAATATTTTGCCAATCCGATAGTATTTGTGGGAAGAGATTGGTTTGTCGTTGTTGAAACTTGTTCAAACGCTGAAACAGTTCTAATTAGCCAAAGTACTAAATTTATAAGGAGTATCACTACACGAAATACTTACGTTTTGGAAATGAACAAACCGACTAAAAATAATTATATTATTTTCAGAGAATGAATTTATTCTGTCTAAATTTATAGCAAAATCACAGCCTACTATTCAAAAAAATATAAAACTCAAAGTAGGTTGATGTCATGATGCAAAGTATTTTACAAGGTGACGCAAAAAACTACTCGAGTTGGGCTGCGCTTAAAAGTGGTTCAATTTTTATAAATAGTGGACCAATTTTGATCAAACTTTACACAAATGTTTAGACTAAAGTAAAATATAATTGGCATAACAAATTTATATGTTATTTTTCACGATGTTTTAAAAATAAAAAATTTCTTAACATGTTTCACATTAGTCCTCACATTTGTGTGAAGTTTGATTAGATTTGGTCGACTATTTCATATAGCTAGAGTTTGGTAACACATTATAAAAGCTTTTATAATGGTGGTGGTAGTAAATGTGGTACATTTATATTGCATTCGCCTTGATTGCAAGGATTGGGCAATAATCAGTAGGAAATAATCATCATTGATTGGAAATTTAACACTGATTTTTAATGGTAATCAAGCAAGACCTTGGTGCACAGATGGCGAATATCAATAATTCCGATTTTCGGCTATATATATATATATACCATATATATCCAAACATGTTATACAGTCGAAAAATATTCAGCATTTTTAAATAGCTGTAGTTAGTTGGGGGAGCAGATAGAAAACCGTATTTTCCTTAAGTGTCCCTACCTATCTTATGCTCTTCGAGATCTACGGCAAATGAGAATAAGCACATGGTTCAATCGCAGCCCCAGTCAATAATAAACGTCATTGCAGAAGGAACTTTCGCCATCTTTTACTCAAAACTATTACACCCTCCCATATTGGTACATAATAATGACAGCTAAAGTAATTTCATTTTTAGAGATATTTTATTACCACTTCATTGTAATATTGTTTATTTGAAACCATGATATACCATTCAAGTTAGCAATTTTTGAATTAACTCTAAAATCAGGTAGCTCGCTTGGCGCACTCTTCTTCTCGAGCAATCTGGTTGGTAATAATTTGGAACTCCTGAAAACGTCGCGAAATACGATAATTCAAATTTAGATACTTTTCCATACAATTCAGCGAGCACTTTTCCTCAGATTTTTTGACATCTCGTGTTTTAAAATCTCCCACGCAATCCAAAAAGCAAACTTCCGATAATTTGTTGTAGGACAAAAGAAAATCTTTAAATTGTTTCATCTTGTTAGCGCCCACATGGTTCGAGGCAGTCAGATCGGTGAGCTTTTCCATTTTAAAATAATTAAGGAAAGCTATCGCGAGGTACCGGAAGAACAACGCTTTGGAAGACTGTTGAAAAGTTGTGTAAAAAAGAGTGCAATCCATAAGGAGAAGAAGGAATCAAGAAACGACAATACCAACACTCCAAAACTTAAGGGGATAGTGAAGGTCCGTGGGGTACTATTGTTGGAGCTACGAAACGAACCAGTCCACCTGCTAATTCCTTGACACCTGATAAAAAAAGGCGAAGACCCACTAAGTTTTACCTTATTGTAATGGCGGCCATAGACGAGATGGCGAATCCCAACGGCTCTTCGACATTTGCAATTCGGAAACACCTCAAGAATTTATTTTGATTTAAAAAAATATTTTGCCAATCCGATAGTATTTGTGGGAAGAGATTGGTTTGTCGTTGTTGAAACTTGTTCAAACGCTGAAACAGTTCTAATTAGCCAAAGTACTAAATTTATAAGGAGTATCACTACACGAAATACTTACGTTTTGGAAATGAACAAACCGACTAAAAATAATTATATTATTTTCAGAGAATGAATTTATTCTGTCTAAATTTATAGCAAAATCACAGCCTACTATTCAAAAAAATATAAAACTCAAAGTAGGTTGATGTCATGATGCAAAGTATTTTACAAGGTGACGCAAAAAACTACTCGAGTTGGGCTGCGCTTAAAAGTGGTTCAATTTTTATAAATAGTGGACCAATTTTGATCAAACTTTACACAAATGTTTAGACTAAAGTAAAATATAATTGGCATAACAAATTTATATGTTATTTTTCACGATGTTTTAAAAATAAAAAATTTCTTAACATGTTTCACATTAGTCCTCACATTTGTGTGAAGTTTGATTAGATTTGGTCGACTATTTCATATAGCTAGAGTTTGGTAACACATTATAAAAGCTTTTATAATGGTGGTGGTAGTAAATGTGGTACATTTATATTGCATTCGCCTTGATTGCAAGGATTGGGCAATAATCAGTAGGAAATAATCATCATTGATTGGAAATTTAACACTGATTTTTGATGGTAATCAAGCAAGACCTTGGTGCACAGATGGCGAATATCAATAATTCCGATTTTCGGCTATATATATATATATACCATATATATCCAAACATGTTATACAGTCGAAAAATATTCAGCATTTTTTTTGTGTGATTCTTGACTTAAGGGTTTTTAAATAGCTGTAGTTAGTTGGGGGAGCAGATAGAAAACCGTATTTTCTTCAAGTGTCCCTACCTATCTTATGCTCTTCGAGATCTACGGCAAATGAGAATAAGCACATGGTTCAATCGCTGCCCCAGTCAATAATAAACGTCATTGCAGAAGGAACTTTCGCCATCTTTTACTCAAAACTATTACACCCTCCCATATTGGTACATAATAATGACAGCTAAAGTAATTTCATTTTTAGAGATATTTTATTACCACTTCATTGTAATATTGTTTATTTGAAACCATGATATACCATTCAAGTTAGCAATTTTTGAATTAACTCTAAAATCAGGTAGCTCGCTTGGCGCACTCTTCTTCTCGAGCAATCTGGTTGGTAATAATTTGGAACTCCTGAAAACGTCGCGAAATACGATAATTCAAATTTAGATACTTTTCCATACAATTCAGCGAGCACTTTTCCTCAGATTTTTTGACATCTCGTGTTTTAAAATCTCCCACGCAATCCAAAAAGCAAACTTCCGATAATTTGTTGTAGGACAAAAGAAAATCTTTAAATTGTTTCATCTTGTTAGCGTCCACATGGTTCGAGGCAGTCAGATCGGTGAGCTTTTCCATTTTAAAATAATTAAGGAAAGCTATCGCGAGGTACCGGAAGAACAACGCTTTGGAAGACTGTTGAAAAGTTGTGTAAAAAAGAGTGCAATCCATAAGGAGAAGAAGAAATCAAGAAACGACAATACCAACACTCCAAAACTTAAGGGGATAGTGAAGGTCCGTGGGGTACTATTGTTGGAGCTACGAAACGAACCAGTCCACCTGCTAATTCCTTGACACCTGATAAAAAAAGGCGAAGACCCACTAAGTTTTACCTTAGTGTAATGGCGGCCATAGACGAGATGGCGAATCCCAACGGCTCTTCGACATTTGCAATTCGGAAACACCTCAAGAATTTATTTTGATTTAAAAAAATATTTTGCCAATCCGATAGTATTTGTGGGAAGAGATTGGTTTGTCGTTGTTGAAACTTGTTCAAACGCTGAAACAGTTCTAATTAGCCAAAGTACTAAATTTATAAGGAGTATCACTACACGAAATACTTACGTTTTGGAAATGAACAAACCGACTAAAAATAATTATATTATTTTCAGAGAATGAATTTATTCTGTCTAAATTTATAGCAAAATCACAGCCTACTATTCAAAAAAATATAAAACTCAAAGTAGGTTGATGTCATGATGCAAAGTATTTTACAAGGTGACGCAAAAAACTACTCGAGTTGGGCTGCGCTTAAAAGTGGTTCAATTTTTATAAATAGTGGACCAATTTTGATCAAACTTTACACAATTGTTTAGACTAAAGTAAAATATAATTGGCATAACAAATTTATATGTTATTTTTCACGATGTTTTAAAAATAAAAAATTTCTTAACATGTTTCACATTAGTCCTCACATTTGTGTGAAGTTTGATTAGATTTGGTCGACTATTTCATATAGCTAGAGTTTGGTAACACATTATAAAAGCTTTTATAATGGTGGTGGTAGTAAATGTGGTACATTTATATTGCATTCGCCTTGATTGCAAGGATTGGGCAATAATCAGTAGGAAATAATCATCATTGATTGGAAATTTAACAATGATTTTTGATGGTAATCAAGCAAGACCTTGGTGCACAGATGTCGAATATCAATAATTCCGATTTTCGGCTATATACCATATACCATATATATCCAAACATGTTATACAGTCGAAAAATATTCAGCATTTTTTTTGTGTGATTCTTGACTTAAGGGTTTTTAAATAGCTGTATTTAGTTGGGGGAGCAGATAGAAAACCGTATTTTCTTCAAGTGTCCCTACCTATCTTATGCTCTTCGAGATCTGCGGCAAATGAGAATAAGCACATGGTTCAATCGCTGCCCCAGTCAATAATAAACGTCATTGCAGAAGGAACTTTCGCCATCTTTAACTCAAAACTATTACACCCTCCCATATTGGTACATAATAATGACAGCTAAAGTAATTTCATTTTAAGAGATATTTTATTACCACTTCATTGTAATATTGTTTATTTGAAACCATTATATACCATTCAAGTTAGCAATTTTTGAATTAACTCTAAAATCAGGTAGCTCGCTTGGCGCACTCTTCTTCTCGAGCAATCTGGTTGGTAATAATTTGGAACTCCTGAAAACGTCGCGAAATACGATAATTCAAATTTAGATACTTTTCCATACAATTCAGCGGGCACTTTTCCTCAGATTTTTTGACATCTCGTGTTTTAAAATCTCCCACGCAATCCAAAAAGCAAACTTCCGATAATTTGTTGTAGGACAAAAGAAAATCTTTAAATTGTTTCATCTTGTTAGCGTCCACATGGTTCGAGGCAGTCAGATCGGTGAGCTTTTCCATTTTAAAATAATTAAGGAAAGCTATCGCGAGGTACCGGAAGAACAACGCTTTGGAAGACTGTTGAAAAGTTGTGTAAAAAAGAGTGCAATCCATAAGGAGAAGAAGAAATCAAGAAACGACAATACCAACACTCCAAAACTTAAGGGGATAGTGAAGGTCCGTGGGGTACTATTGTTGGAGCTACGAAACGAACCAGTCCACCTGCTAATTCCTTGACACCTGATAAAAAAAGGCGAAGACCCACTAAGTTTTACCTTAGTGTAATGGCGGCCATAGACGAGATGGCGAATCCCAACGGCTCTTCGACATTTGCAATTCGGAAACACCTCAAGAATTTATTTTGATTTAAAAAAATATTTTGCCAATCCGATAGTATTTGTGGGAAGAGATTGGTTTGTCGTTGTTGAAACTTGTTCAAACGCTGAAACAGTTCTAATTAGCCAAAGTCATAAATTTATAAGGAGTATCACTACACGAAATACTTACGTTTTGGAAATGAACAAACCGACTAAAAATAATTATATTATTTTCAGAGAATGAATTTATTCTGTCTAAATTTATAGCAAAATCACAGCCTACTATTCAAAAAAATATAAAACTTAAACTAGGTTGATGTCATGATGCAAAGTATTTTACAAGGTGACGCAAAAAACTACTCGAGTTGGGCTGCGCTTAAAAGTGGTTCAATTTTTATAAATAGTGGACCAATTTTGATCAAACTTTACCCAAGTGTTTAGACTAAAGTAAAATATAATTGGCATAACAAATTTATATGTTATTTTTCACGATGTTTTAAAAATAAAAAATTTCTTAACATGTTTCACATTAGTCCTCACATTTGTGTGAAGTTTGATTAGATTTGGTCGACTATTTCATATAGCTAGAGTTTGGTAACACATTATAAAAGCTTTTATAATGGTGGTGGTAGTAAATGTGGTACATTTATATTGCATTCGCCTTGATTGCAAGGATTGGGCAATAATCAGTAGGAAATAATCATCATTGATTGGAAATTTAACACTGATTTTTGATGGTAATCAAGCAAGACCTTGGTGCACAGATGGCGAATATCAATAATTCCGATTTTCGGCTATATATATATATATACCATATATATCCAAACATGTTATACAGTCGAAAAATATTCAGCATTTTTTTTGTGTGATTCTTGACTTAAGGGTTTTTAAATAGCTGTAGTTAGTTGGGGGAGCAGATAGAAAACCGTATTTTCTTCAAGTGTCCCTACCTATCTTATGCTCTTCGAGATCTACGGCAAATGAGAATAAGCACATGGTTCAATCGCTGCCCCAGTCAATAATAAACGTCATTGCAGAAGGAACTTTCGCCATCTTTTACTCAAAACTATTACACCTTCCCATATTGGTACATAATAATGACAGGTAAAGTAATTTCATTTTTAGAGATATTTTATTACCACTTCATTGTAATATTGTTTTTTTGAAACCATGATATACCATTCAAGTTAGCAATTTTTGAATTAACTCTAAAATCAGGTAGCTCGCTTGGCGCACTCTTCTTCTCGAGCAATCTGGTTGGTAATAATTTGGAACTCCTGAAAACGTCGCGAAATACGATAATTCAAATTTAGATACTTTTCCATACAATTCAGCGAGCACTTTTCCTCAGATTTTTTGACATCTCGTGTTTTAAAATCTCCCACGCAATCCAAAAAGCAAACTTCCGATAATTTGTTGTAGGACAAAAGAAAATCTTTAAATTGTTTCATCTTGTTAGCGTCCACATGGTTCGAGGCAGTCAGATCGGTGAGCTTTTCCATTTTAAAATAATTAAGGAAAGCTATCGCGAGGTACCGGAAGAACAACGCTTTGGAAGACTGTTGAAAAGTTGTGTAAAAAAGAGTGCAATCCATAAGGAGAAGAAGAAATCAAGAAACGACAATACCAACACTCCAAAACTTAAGGGGATAGTGAAGGTCCGTGGGGTACTATTGTTGGAGCTACGAAACGAACCAGTCCACCTGCTAATTCCTTGACACCTGATAAAAAAAGGCGAAGACCCACTAAGTTTTACCTTAGTGTAATGGCGGCCATAGACGAGATGGCGAATCCCAACGGCTCTTCGACATTTGCAATTCGGAAACACCTCAAGAATTTATTTTGATTTAAAAAAATATTTTGCCAATCCGATAGTATTTGTGGGAAGAGATTGGTTTGTCGTTGTTGAAACTTGTTCAAACGCTGAAACAGTTCTAATTAGCCAAAGTACTAAATTTATAAGGAGTATCACTACACGAAATACTTACGTTTTGGAAATGAACAAACCGACTAAAAATAATTATATTATTTTCAGAGAATGAATTTATTCTGTCTAAATTTATAGCAAAATCACAGCCTACTATTCAAAAAAATATAAAACTCAAAGTAGGTTGATGTCATGATGCAAAGTATTTTACAAGGTGACGCAAAAAACTACTCGAGTTGGGCTGCGCTTAAAAGTGGTTCAATTTTTATAAATAGTGGACCAATTTTGATCAAACTTTACACAAATGTTTAGACTAAAGTAAAATATAATTGGCATAACAAATTTATATGTTATTTTTCACGATGTTTTAAAAATAAAAAATTTCTTAACATGTTTCACATTAGTCCTCACATTTGTGTGAAGTTTGATTAGATTTGGTCGACTATTTCATATAGCTAGAGTTTGGTAACACATTATAAAAGCTTTTATAATGGTGGTGGTAGTAAATGTGGTACATTTATATTGCATTCGCCTTGATTGCAAGGATTGGGCAATAATCAGTAGGAAATAATCATCATTGATTGGAAATTTAACACTGATTTTTGATGGTAATCAAGCAAGACCTTGGTGCACAGATGGCGAATATCAATAATTCCGATTTTCGGCTATATATATATATATACCATATATATCCAAACATGTTATACAGTCGAAAAATATTCAGCATTTTTAAATAGCTGTAGTTAGTTGGGGGAGCAGATAGAAAACCGTATTTTCTTCAAGTGTCCCTACCTATCTTATGCTCTTCGAGATCTACGGCAAATGAGAATAAGCACATGGTTCAATCGCAGCCCCAGTCAATAATAAACGTCATTGCAGAAGGAACTTTCGCCATCTTTTACTCAAAACTATTACACCCTCCCATATTGGTACATAATAATGACAGCTAAAGTAATTTCATTTTTAGAGATATTTTATTACCACTTCATTGTAATATTGTTTATTTGAAACCATGATATACCATTCAAGTTAGCAATTTTTGAATTAACTCTAAAATCAGGTAGCTCGCTTGGCGCACTCTTCTTCTCGAGCAATCTGGTTGGTAATAATTTGGAACTCCTGAAAACGTCGCGAAATACGATAATTCAAATTTAGATACTTTTCCATACAATTCAGCGAGCACTTTTCCTCAGATTTTTTGACATCTCGTGTTTTAAAATCTCCCACGCAATCCAAAAAGCAAACTTCCGATAATTTGTTGTAGGACAAAAGAAAATCTTTAAATTGTTTCATCTTGTTAGCGCCCACATGGTTCGAGGCAGTCAGATCGGTGAGCTTTTCCATTTTAAAATAATTAAGGAAAGCTATCGCGAGGTACCGGAAGAACAACGCTTTGGAAGACTGTTGAAAAGTTGTGTAAAAAAGAGTGCAATCCATAAGGAGAAGAAGAAATCAAGAAACGACAATACCAACACTCCAAAACTTAAGGGGATAGTGAAGGTCCGTGGGGTACTATTGTTGGAGCTACGAAACGAACCAGTCCACCTGCTAATTCCTTGACACCTGATAAAAAAAGGCGAAGACCCACTAAGTTTTACCTTAGTGTAATGGCGGCCATAGACGAGATGGCGAATCCCAACGGCTCTTCGACATTTGCAATTCGGAAACACCTCAAGAATTTATTTTGATTTAAAAAAATATTTTGCCAATCCGATAGTATTTGTGGGAAGAGATTGGTTTGTCGTTGTTGAAACTTGTTCAAACGCTGAAACAGTTCTAATTAGCCAAAGTACTAAATTTATAAGGAGTATCACTACACGAAATACTTACGTTTTGGAAATGAACAAACCGACTAAAAATAATTATATTATTTTCAGAGAATGAATCTATTCTGTCTAAATTTATAGCAAAATCACAGCCTACTATTCAAAAAAATATAAAACTCAAAGTAGGTTGATGTCATGATGCAAAGTATTTTACAAGGTGACGCAAAAAACTACTCGAGTTGGGCTGCGCTTAAAAGTGGTTCAATTTTTATAAATAGTGGACCAATTTTGATCAAACTTTACACAAATGTTTAGACTAAAGTAAAATATAATTGGCATAACAAATTTATATGTTATTTTTCACGATGTTTTAAAAATAAAAAATTTCTTAACATGTTTCACATTAGTCCTCACATTTGTGTGAAGTTTGATTAGATTTGGTCGACTATTTCATATAGCTAGAGTTTGGTAACACATTATAAAAGCTTTTATAATGGTGGTGGTAGTAAATGTGGTACATTTATATTGCATTCGCCTTGATTGCAAGGATTGGGCAATAATCAGTAGGAAATAATCATCATTGATTGGAAATTTAACACTGATTTTTGATGGTAATCAAGCAAGACCTTGGTGCACAGATGGCGAATATCAATAATTCCGATTTTCGGCTATATATATATATATACCATATATATCCAAACATGTTATACAGTCGAAAAATATTCAGCATTTTTAAATAGCTGTAGTTAGTTGGGGGAGCAGATAGAAAACCGTATTTTCTTCAAGTGTCCCTACCTATCTTATGCTCTTCGAGATCTACGGCAAATGAGAATAAGCACATGGTTCAATCGCAGCCCCAGTCAATAATAAACGTCATTGCAGAAGGAACTTTCGCCATCTTTTACTCAAAACTATTACACCCTCCCATATTGGTACATAATAATGACAGCTAAAGTAATTTCATTTTTAGAGATATTTTATTACCACTTCATTGTAATATTGTTTATTTGAAACCATGATATACCATTCAAGTTAGCAATTTTTGAATTAACTCTAAAATCAGGTAGCTCGCTTGGCGCACTCTTCTTCTCGAGCAATCTGGTTGGTAATAATTTGGAACTCCTGAAAACGTCGCGAAATACGATAATTCAAATTTAGATACTTTTCCATACAATTCAGCGAGCACTTTTCCTCAGATTTTTTGACATCTCGTGTTTTAAAATCTCCCACGCAATCCAAAAAGCAAACTTCCGATAATTTGTTGTAGGACAAAAGAAAATCTTTAAATTGTTTCATCTTGTTAGCGCCCACATGGTTCGAGGCAGTCAGATCGGTGAGCTTTTCCATTTTAAAATAATTAAGGAAAGCTATCGCGAGGTACCGGAAGAACAACGCTTTGGAAGACTGTTGAAAAGTTGTGTAAAAAAGAGTGCAATCCATAAGGAGAAGAAGGAATCAAGAAACGACAATACCAACACTCCAAAACTTAAGGGGATAGTGAAGGTCCGTGGGGTACTATTGTTGGAGCTACGAAACGAACCAGTCCACCTGCTAATTCCTTGACACCTGATAAAAAAAGGCGAAGACCCACTAAGTTTTACCTTATTGTAATGGCGGCCATAGACGAGATGGCGAATCCCAACGGCTCTTCGACATTTGCAATTCGGAAACACCTCAAGAATTTATTTTGATTTAAAAAAATATTTTGCCAATCCGATAGTATTTGTGGGAAGAGATTGGTTTGTCGTTGTTGAAACTTGTTCAAACACTGAAACAGTTCTAATTAGCCAGAGTACTAAATTTATAAGGAGTATCACTACACGAAATACTTACGTTTTGGAAATGAACAAACCGACTAAAAATAATTATATTATTTTCAGAGAATGAATTTATTCTGTCTAAATTTATAGCAAAATCACAGCCTACTATTCAAAAAAATATAAAACTCAAAGTAGGTTGATGTCATGATGCAAAGTATTTTACAAGGTGACGCAAAAAACTACTCGAGTTGGGCTGCGCTTAAAAGTGGTTCAATTTTTATAAATAGTGGACCAATTTTGATCAAACTTTACACAAATGTTTAGACTAAAGTAAAATATAATTGGCATAACAAATTTATATGTTATTTTTCACGATGTTTTAAAAATAAAAACTTTCTTAACATGTTTCACATTAGTCCTCACATTTGTGTGAAGTTTGATTAGATTTGGTCGACTATTTCATATAGCTAGAGTTTGGTAACACATTATAAAAGCTTTTATAATGGTGGTGGTAGTAAATGTGGTACATTTATATTGCATTCGCCTTGATTGCAAGGATTGGGCAATAATCAGTAGCAAATAATCATCATTGATTGGAAATTTAACACTGATTTTTGATGGTAATCAAGCAAGACCTTGGTGCACAGATGGCGAATATCAATAATTCCGATTTTCGGCTATATATATATATATACCATATATATCCAAACATGTTATACAGTCGAAAAATATTCAGCATTTTTTTTGTGTGATTCTTGACTTAAGGGTTTTTAAATAGCTGTAGTTAGTTGGGGGAGCAGATAGAAAACCGTATTTTCTTCAAGTGTCCCTACCTATCTTATGCTCTTCGAGATCTACGGCAAATGAGAATAAGCACATGGTTCAATCGCTGCCCCAGTCAATAATAAACGTCATTGCAGAAGGAACTTTCGCCATCTTTTACTCAAAACTATTACACCCTCCCATATTGGTACATAATAATGACAGCTAAAGTAATTTCATTTTTAGAGATATTTTATTACCACTTCATTGTAATATTGTTTATTTGAAACCATGATATACCATTCAAGTTAGCAATTTTTGAATTAACTCTAAAATCAGGTAGCTCGCTTGGCGCACTCTTCTTCTCGAGCAATCTGGTTGGTAATAATTTGGAACTCCTGAAAACGTCGCGAAATACGATAATTCAAATTTAGATACTTTTCCATACAATTCAGCGAGCACTTTTCCTCAGATTTTTTGACATCTCGTGTTTTAAAATCTCCCACGCAATCCAAAAAGCAAACTTCCGATAATTTGTTGTAGGACAAAAGAAAATCTTTAAATTGTTTCATCTTGTTAGCGTCCACATGGTTCGAGGCAGTCAGATCGGTGAGCTTTTCCATTTTAAAATAATTAAGGAAAGCTATCGCGAGGTACCGGAAGAACAACGCTTTGGAAGACTGTTGAAAAGTTGTGTAAAAAAGAGTGCAATCCATAAGGAGAAGAAGAAATCAAGAAACGACAATACCAACACTCCAAAACTTAAGGGGATAGTGAAGGTCCGTGGGGTACTATTGTTGGAGCTACGAAACGAACCAGTCCACCTGCTAATTCCTTGACACCTGATAAAAAAAGGCGAAGACCCACTAAGTTTTACCTTAGTGTAATGGCGGCCATAGACGAGATGGCGAATCCCAACGGCTCTTCGACATTTGCAATTCGGAAACACCTCAAGAATTTATTTTGATTTAAAAAAATATTTTGCCAATCCGATAGTATTTGTGGGAAGAGATTGGTTTGTCGTTGTTGAAACTTGTTCAAACGCTGAAACAGTTCTAATTAGCCAAAGTACTAAATTTATAAGGAGTATCACTACACGAAATACTTACGTTTTGGAAATGAACAAACCGACTAAAAATAATTATATTATTTTCAGAGAATGAATTTATTCTGTCTAAATTTATAGCAAAATCACAGCCTACTATTCAAAAAAATATAAAACTCAAAGTAGGTTGATGTCATGATGCAAAGTATTTTACAAGGTGACGCAAAAAACTACTCGAGTTGGGCTGCGCTTAAAAGTGGTTCAATTTTTATAAATAGTGGACCAATTTTGATCAAACTTTACACAATTGTTTAGACTAAAGTAAAATATAATTGGCATAACAAATTTATATGTTATTTTTCACGATGTTTTAAAAATAAAAAATTTCTTAACATGTTTCACATTAGTCCTCACATTTGTGTGAAGTTTGATTAGATTTGGTCGACTATTTCATATAGCTAGAGTTTGGTAACACATTATAAAAGCTTTTATAATGGTGGTGGTAGTAAATGTGGTACATTTATATTGCATTCGCCTTGATTGCAAGGATTGGGCAATAATCAGTAGGAAATAATCATCATTGATTGGAAATTTAACAATGATTTTTGATGGTAATCAAGCAAGACCTTGGTGCACAGATGTCGAATATCAATAATTCCGATTTTCGGCTATATACCATATACCATATATATCCAAACATGTTATACAGTCGAAAAATATTCAGCATTTTTTTTGTGTGATTCTTGACTTAAGGGTTTTTAAATAGCTGTAGTTAGTTGGGGGAGCAGATAGAAAACCGTATTTTCTGCAAGTGTCCCTACCTATCTTATGCTCTTCGAGATCTGCGGCAAATGAGAATAAGCACATGGTTCAATCGCTGCCCCAGTCAATAATAAACGTCATTGCAGAAGGAACTTTCGCCATCTTTTACTCAAAACTATTACACCCTCCCATATTGGTACATAATAATGACAGCTAAAGTAATTTCATTTTAAGAGATATTTTATTACCACTTCATTGTAATATTGTTTATTTGAAACCATGATATACCATTCAAGCTAGCAATTTTTGAATTAACTCTAAAATCAGGTAGCTCGCTTGGCGCACTCTTCTTCTTTTCGAGCAATCTGGTTGGTAATAATTTGGAACTCCTGAAAACGTCGCGAAATACGATAATTCAAATTTAGATACTTTTCCATACAATTCAGCGGGCACTTTTCCTCAGATTTTTTGACATCTCGTGTTTTAAAATCTCCCACGCAATCCAAAAAGCAAACTTCCGATAATTTGTTGTAGGACAAAAGAAAATCTTTAAATTGTTTCATCTTGTTAGCGTCCACATGGTTCGAGGCAGTCAGATCGGTGAGCTTTTCCATTTTAAAATAATTAAGGAAAGCTATCGCGAGGTACCGGAAGAACAACGCTTTGGAAGACTGGTGAAAAGTTGTGTAAAAAAGAGTGCAATCCATAAGGAGAAGAAGAAATCAAGAAACGACAATACCAACACTCCAAAACTTAAGGGGATAGTGAAGGTCCGTGGGGTACTATTGTTGGAGCTACGAAACGAACCAGTCCACCTGCTAATTCCTTGACACCTGATAAAAAAAGGCGAAGACCCACTAATTGTAATGGCGGCCATAGACGAGATGGCGAATCCCAACGGCTCTTCGACATTTGCAATTCGGAAACACCTCAAGAATTTATTTTGATTTAAAAAAATATTTTGCCAATCCGATAGTATTTGTGGGAAGAGATTGGTTTGTCGTTGTTGAAACTTGTTCAAACGCTGAAACAGTTCTAATTAGCCAAAGTCATAAATTTATAAGGAGTATCACTACACGAAATACTTACGTTTTGGAAATGAACAAACCGACTAAAAATAATTATATTATTTTCAGAGAATGAATTTATTCTGTCTAAATTTATAGCAAAATCACAGCCTACTATTCAAAAAAATATAAAACTTAAACTAGGTTGATGTCATGATGCAAAGTATTTTACAAGGTGACGCAAAAAACTACTCGAGTTGGGCTGCGCTTAAAAGTGGTTCAATTTTTATAAATAGTGGACCAATTTTGATCAAACTTTACCCAAATGTTTAGACTAAAGTAAAATATAATTGGCATAACAAATTTATATGTTATTTTTCACGATGTTTTAAAAATAAAAAATTTCTTAACATGTTTCACATTAGTCCTCACATTTGTGTGAAGTTTGATTAGATTTGGTCGACTATTTCATATAGCTAGAGTTTGGTAACACATTATAAAAGCTTTTATAATGGTGGTGGTAGTAAATGTGGTACATTTATATTGCATTCGCCTTGATTGCAAGGATTGGGCAATAATCAGTAGGAAATAATCATCATTGATTGGAAATTTAACACTGATTTTTGATGGTAATCAAGCAAGACCTTGGTGCACAGATGGCGAATATCAATAATTCCGATTTTCGGCTATATATATATATATACCATATATATCCAAACATGTTATACAGTCGAAAAATATTCAGCATTTTTTTTGTGTGATTCTTGACTTAAGGGTTTTTAAATAGCTGTAGTTAGTTGGGGGAGCAGATAGAAAACCGTATTTTCTTCAAGTGTCCCTACCTATCTTATGCTCTTCGAGATCTACGGCAAATGAGAATAAGCACATGGTTCAATCGCTGCCCCAGTCAATAATAAACGTCATTGCAGAAGGAACTTTCGCCATCTTTTACTCAAAACTATTACACCTTCCCATATTGGTACATAATAATGACAGGTAAAGTAATTTCATTTTTAGAGATATTTTATTACCACTTCATTGTAATATTGTTTATTTGAAACCATGATATACCATTCAAGTTAGCAATTTTTGAATTAACTCTAAAATCAGGTAGCTCGCTTGGCGCACTCTTCTTCTCGAGCAATCTGGTTGGTAATAATTTGGAACTCCTGAAAACGTCGCGAAATACGATAATTCAAATTTAGATACTTTTCCATACAATTCAGCGAGCACTTTTCCTCAGATTTTTTGACATCTCGTGTTTTAAAATCTCCCACGCAATCCAAAAAGCAAACTTCCGATAATTTGTTGTAGGACAAAAGAAAATCTTTAAATTGTTTCATCTTGTTAGCGTCCACATGGTTCGAGGCAGTCAGATCGGTGAGCTTTTCCATTTTAAAATAATTAAGGAAAGCTATCGCGAGGTACCGGAAGAACAACGCTTTGGAAGACTGTTGAAAAGTTGTGTAAAAAAGAGTGCAATCCATAAGGAGAAGAAGAAATCAAGAAACGACAATACCAACACTCCAAAACTTAAGGGGATAGTGAAGGTCCGTGGGGTACTATTGTTGGAGCTACGAAACGAACCAGTCCACCTGCTAATTCCTTGACACCTGATAAAAAAAGGCGAAGACCCACTAAGTTTTACCTTAGTGTAATGGCGGCCATAGACGAGATGGAGAATCCCAACGGCTCTTCGACATTT
Organism: Chymomyza fuscimana; assembly: GCA_949987675.1. Lineage (NCBI taxonomy): Eukaryota > Metazoa > Arthropoda > Insecta > Diptera > Drosophilidae > Chymomyza > Chymomyza fuscimana. The sequence goes on from OX465089.1 coordinate 14,021,124, forward strand.
GCAATTCGGAAACACCTCAAGAATTTATTTTGATTTAAAAAAATATTTTGCCAATCCGATAGTATTTGTGGGAAGAGATTGGTTTGTCGTTGTTGAAACTTGTTCAAACGCTGAAACAGTTCTAATTAGCCAAAGTACTAAATTTATAAGGAGTATCACTACACGAAATACTTACGTTTTGGAAATGAACAAACCGACTAAAAATAATTATATTATTTTCAGAGAATGAATTTATTCTGTCTAAATTTATAGCAAAATCACAGCCTACTATTCAAAAAAATATAAAACTCAAAGTAGGTTGATGTCATGATGCAAAGTATTTTACAAGGTGACGCAAAAAACTACTCGAGTTGGGCTGCGCTTAAAAGTGGTTCAATTTTTATAAATAGTGGACCAATTTTGATCAAACTTTACACAAATGTTTAAACTAAAGTAAAATATAATTGGCATAACAAATTTATATGTTATTTTTCACGATGTTTTAAAAATAAAAAAATTTCTTAACATGTTTCACATTAGTCCTCACATTTGTGTGAAGTTTGATTAGATTTGGTCGACTATTTCATATAGCTACTATACAAAAATTGAACCTGTGCTCACTATTTCAGAGAGATACGCGCATTGCGTGACCTTGTAATTGTTACATCATAGCTCCATATATACACCGAGTATCTTGGCAATATCTCCATTCCTAGTAATAAAGTAAATCGCGTCACTGTCTATTTCAAAAAAACGTTGAACACTTGAAAATTTTTCAGCTCAATTTTTATCTTTTATAATTTTTGTTAGCATGAAAATTTCCTACCTTTTATAATGCACTTCCTGGCATTAAGTTTACTTTATCAATTTCCTAAAATCACATGCAGTAATTTTTGCTACCAACACTTTCCCATGCCATAACCCAAATCAACAACTAAGCCCAGTTACTAGCATACGCCCCTTTAATACATATTGTCAGCACCTTATGCTGAACTTCCCATAAAAGTATGCAAAATACACTTGCGGTTAAGATGAGCGACCCCAACCCAGATGAAAAACCGCATAGAAAATGCAAATGCGATTAATCTAAAGTGCGCCAATGGGCATTGGGATTTGGGGGCGGGTGTGGAGCTGAAGTCTTGCGTTGGCGTTGCATTCAATAAAAACCGCAGAAGACGAAGCGACAACTGGGGCAAGTAGAATGTAGTAACTCAAAGTCAGGCGGCTGCGGGTCCGAACAAATTGTTGAACCAAAACTCCAGAGTGCAACCAAGCCTTGTGCACCTCTTTGGCCTCCTGTTTCATTGTATAAACATATAAGTTGTGGCTGTTGTTGTTGTTTGCAAATTGTAGCAATATCGAAGGCAAATTGTTTAAGTGATCTGCTTGGGGAGCAGCGCGACAAAAAAGTACGCATGAAATGTAATCTTGCCAAGATTGGCCTTGGCATGCAGCAGGCAAAGCGTAAATCCTTGATACGGAAGGGGGCACAGGTTGTGGGTAGCGGTCGACAGGCGTTAAAGGAAATGCGTTGATTTTTGTGCTGTTTGGTTTGTCGTTGCGCTTGCCACAATTTCCGTTTTCCGGCTGCCACACCAACACCGATGAGGGGTAAAGGAAGTTGCGGTGAGAGCGGCAGCGGCTGCGCCTGCAGCTCAGATTCACTTTTTTGCATTGGCTGGAATTGTTTATATCGTATAGAGTGTAGTCTGTGCAAACAATAACAAAAGTAAGGCGTGCATTTTTGCGGTTTGAAAGAGTCCGCTCCCCCCCATTCCTATCTCTCTTTACCACTTGCCTTTAAAAATTTCTCGATGCCGCCGCAATGCATGCATAAATTATTATTTGCGACGTTCGCCACTTGATGCCAAATGTTGCAGCAACATTTTTTATACGCTTGCCAAGAGAATGCGCAATTTTTCGTAAGGTTAAACACTGACACAGAAGATGGCTTTGCAACTAAAACGGGTGCAAGCTCAGTAGGGCAAGACCGAACTCAATATACTCGTGACTCGTTATGCTGCTCGAGAGTGTGTTACCATTTGAATCGGCAAGAGGTGGGCATCTTTTTGTTTATTAGGATCACATGGCCTACTCAGCTAATTGAGTTAGTCTAAATCACATAAAACAACATTTAAGATTGCAGCGCTCATATAGACTCGGGTCGGAGCAAACATTTGTAATAATTGACCGGCCCGGACGCATGGAAGTGGTCAAGCCAAGATTATGAGGAAACTATTTACTGTATAGGTAGTGTGAATGTGCATAACATAAGAGTACATGACATTACAGCAAAGACCAAGAAACAGCCAACGAATCGGCTTTCTTTTGAGCTATCGAAACCGGAGTAGGCTAAGGTGGATGTCAGCCCATAAGGTGATGGCAACCATTTTTGACTTGGAAATAATTTTTGAAATATCTGGAGCGATTCGAGTGACGTCACAACGCTTCGACAGAAGCATCGGCATTGCTGTCTCGTGTCTGTTGCTGCGCACACAAACGCATGCGACGTGTACGTGTACTGTACGTGTGTCGACGTTGCTGCTGCCACTAATCCCTATATACGTGAGATTGGGCCATGCCGACCACTGATTAAAAGTAATAAAGAGCGCATTAGGAGAAAAAAATATGATTCTCTAACTACGTAATTGTTTAAGGCACAAGTGCTCAATGATCTAATTTGTGTGGATTGTGCTACGAATGGGTTCCGCACAAGCCAATGTTTACAGATAGAAAGTTCCAGGCTTAAGGAAATAGCTTTGACAAAAAAATTACTTTCAAATGATAGTGCAACGTATGCCTATTTAAGGGACTATTGTGGTCCTTTTACATTATGGTGCATTAAAATCCCTTCCTTTTTCTTTTGGACTACCCACAAAAAGCTAGTGCATGATATCGGGATTTTATCCCCAGAAATAATTTAAAAAAATCGCCAGAAAACCGACCTCGAAAAAAAATGTTCTTGGTTTTTACTATATGCTTTTGGGATCACTGAATCAGAATCCGAGGTACAAAGCACACAGCACGTAAGAATTCTGACATAACCTCAAAAACTGCTTGATGTGCTAGGGGCTTTTGGAACTCGGATTCAGATTCAGCAACTCCAAGAACATTTAAAAACATTATTGAAAACCATAAATCGAAATAAAATTGTGTGGCTTTTGGAGGTTATCTAAGGCTTTTCCTAAAGTGCTGAGGATTTTCGGATTCAGCGGCTCAAAATCCCAATGGATAGCCCTGTTACATGTAAAGCTCACATTTTATTTTTGTGGGCCTGTGCTATTGATGCTATGCTATTTTGCCCACGTTTTCGCAACTCCGTAGGATCAAAGGTAGCACGCAGATGACGTTTGGTCAAACAGTTCATCATGTTTCATTCCATTTCATTGGATATATTATATATTTCGCTGAATCTTTCTTCATAATGATGATCGAGCTAGCAGAGCCGCTAAAAGGATTAATAAAATATTTTTTACTATGTCCATTTCATCTCAGATTTTGTCAGTTCATCGAACTCAAACCCCTGAAGAGAATCTGTATCTGCCTTCAGCATCGTAAAGCCAAACGAAAAGACTGAGCGTCCTGCAGTTTGCAAGTTTTGTCTGCAGAAGAAATGCTTTACCTGATATTCATGCTGATAGAATGGCAAGAGTATACAGTTTTTGGCTCTCCAAGTTGCCATGTCATTGCGAGCTGCCTCTTTTGGTGGTTCTTTCTGATATCTGTTGTTGTTGGCTGCAGCTTTGGTTGAGCTTCTGCCACGCATCGGTACGTCATCGTTTTGCATGTGCCCGACAGTTGGAAGTGGTTTGTTTGCCGTTGTTTTTGTTGTTGCCATAGTTGTTGCTGTTGTTATGGCACTTTAGCTGCATGTCTTGCCAATGTCCACTGCCACGCCCACGCATCAGACCCACTTGTGCTCTCTTGGCTTGAACCAGTCAACATATTTTGCCGCTTTTGTTTTGCATTTTTATTACACATACATACATATTTCATTTGTGGTTTTTATCATACACACAGATACACCACACCCACCCACACAGAAGCAGCTGCTTTAATTGGAGTCGATGGTGTTATTTATATAAATGTTTGCCATTTCTCTTCGTTCGTTTCATTTTGGCCACATTGCTTTCTTTGCATGTATTTCATGTTTGTTGTTTGTTGTTTTTTATCTCTGATTTTTGTTTTTTGGTAGTTGAAATTTTTGTAGGAGCTATGTGATATATTGGCTATGGGCTTGCCTGGCTCATTGCTCTTGGTCTGGTTTGGTTTATTGTTGACCTTGTTCTTATTTTTTTTTTCGTTTTTTCCCATGTATCACATTGTTTTTGCTTTCGAATGCCTTAACTATGCCAAGTTTAAAGTTGAAAATTTTGTTAAAAAGAAATTAAAGCTAAAAACATTTGACCTACATAAGAAAAAATCTACAGATTGATTTGAGATTTAGATTGTAGATAAAAAGCAAAAGAAATAAAAACAAAAATATTTACAATTGCATTGGGGCTGGGCAAAGACAAACAAATAGATTCCAAAAGCATTGAGCATTCGAAATTGGAAATTGTAAAGACAACGTTGAGTAAATGGAATGTTTAGGACTGAAATATCAATGGTATAAAGAATAAGGGTAAGTGAATTGTTTGTGCTAGTTTGTGGGCTTGTAGGCACTTTGAAAATAACTAGTGATATTAAAATAAAATTGGCATTTACTATGTATAGCATAGAAAGTTACACAAAATGTGTTAATAAAAATTTGTGGTAAGTATCTCTTTTCTATGCGATTTTAGATTCAAATATTGCTCTCAGAGCGGTATTACCAAGCACAACTGCTATGGCGCTATAAGAAAATTAGACCAAAGGATTTAGTATTTTTTTTTTTTTTTAAATTTGTATTTGTATTTTTAATAAAATAAGCATACTAATTTACAATTTTCAGAAAATGTGAAATAAACATCTTTTGGTTAAATATGGTAGATCAACTCGGATGTTTAAAATTTATCTAAAAAAAAATATTAGATATAGATTTTAAAAAAAAATAAAAACCATAGTTAATGTTTGGTCATTCAAAAACATTAGTCAGTGTAAAATGAACTATTTCATTTTCTCTTTTACTGATGGGTGAACTTAAAATAAAATTGCGGTGTTCACTTTGTCTGGCACAACTGCCTAATGGCAATAATGCCCGAGCAACGACGTGAGCACGCTAACAACGAGGCAAAAAGGTAGAAATGCCCGACCATGTATGAAAATTAAGCACTCTGGGAAATCGTTTTTGGACATTTCGCTCTTTTACCATTTTGCATTTATGCCAGACAAAGTGAACACCACAACTATTTTTCTATTATTAATATCACAGTTTTCAGAAGAAAAAAACAATAAAATTGAATACTTACATTTTTTTTGATTAAAAAGGAAAAATTTATGTGGGCAAAACTTAAAAAAAATTGACCACATTTTAAAAATAGTGTCTGGCGAGGACCATCCCTGTTTGAAGCTAACCTATTCATAAACAAAAAAAAATAAAATTCATTTAAAAATAGATAAAATAAAATAAAACATAAACAGTATGAAGTGCATAGTTTAAATCTAAAGCCAAAATACTATGATCTGGCTCAAGTTTTTTTTCAACCTACAATATTATATAAGTACACATAAAGCAGAAAAAATTTTAGATTTTTGATATTTTCTACTGTACGGTGTCTTCAAAATAATATTTTGCATTAAAGTTTACTTTTCAAAGTTTTTTTTTTACATACAAGATACAATAAAATTATTTAGCTCAAATTAAAAAAAAGTATCTACAAAAATAATGTATGGTACAGCCATGCTCCAAATATATACCATCATATTTGTATCTTCAGTTCCTTAAAGTCATATTCTATACCAATTAGTTCACTTCCCATGCAATATTGGTGTTACACATATTTTCTTTTCAGATACTTAAATATTTTTATGTAATGGGCGCGTAAGGAAATTCCTATCGTAAAACCGTGAAATTACATACAAAATGTATTCAACGCCTCAATAGAAATATTCACTGCCGACAAAAATGTTTTGGTTTTAATTAAAGAACCAACAAAAAAAAAACAAGAACAAAAAAGAAACATATTTTAATTTAATGTAATACGTACTTCCGTTTACAGCTCTTACTAAGACTTAATGTATCTTCATTTCGGGAGTGTGTTTTTGTGGGTCTCTTTAAATAGGCGCGTCTTAAGCTGCAGCTCCAATGCCAATGCCACACACATACACATATGACCGGGGCACACAGGGGCAGATGTCGGAGCTGGCGGTGGCACTAAAAAGCGGCATAAAACATAATAACAACAAGTACAATGAGAGAAACTCGACTCAATTTGGAAAATAATTTAACGACTCCATTTGAGCATGAAATCGTAAGGAACTCGGAGAAAAGCCCTCAAACTCCAGGCCTTGAAAGCAATGTTTGCTATTACATTTTTTTTTCATACACTGTATTTGTGGTGTAAGGGTATATTCAGTTTATGTAAAAAAATTCTTATTAGAAGAAAATGTCTAAAAATAAACGTTACTATATTTATACTAAACTTATTAGGACGACAAATGGAAGAAATCGACTTATCTATGTTGGTCTGACAGTTCGTTCGTCCATCTGTCCATCCGTCTATCTGACTGTCCGTCCGTTTTTTTTTGTCTTGCATGATGCAAAGAATTTTACAAGGTGTGACAAAAAGTGCGCAAAAAACTGGTTTAATTTTTGTATGGTAGCTATATGAACCAGTGGACCAATTTTGATCAAACTTCACAAAAATGTTTAGACCTAAACAAAATACAACTGGCATAAATTTGGGTTCGATATTTAAATTTTTTTTTTAACAGAAATTCCATATCTTTATGTGTTTCATATTAAAAAGCGAAAATCTGTATCAGCATCAGATTTTATCTTCAACCACCAAACCTTTCCTTGTAGAACGAATGCTTCAAAATCGAATAAACTCTGTGAGTAGAGGGTATACGAAAGTTGGTATGTGCCGACTGTTACCAGCCTACTTTTTTTTTTAGGCTTATTGTGTATGTACTTGCTTGTTATGTACAGGCATTTATTTGTTTGAAGCGTTTGTTTTAATATTCTAGTACTAACCAGTCAAACGATTGTCTTGTCTGCCTGGTTCTAGACAAGGACATAGATGCGGCTGCTGCTGCTGGGGCATTCAAAAGGAACTTTATTTTATTTTTCTAACAAGTGGGAAAATCTGTAGGATTTGAAGTGCATAACCTGGACTCCAAGTGTGCCAGAGGGGTAAAGAGCAGAAGAATTCTATTGTTGCTATACGCGTTATACGAAACTCCTTTTTTTTTTTGAGCTCAAGTTCAGTTGTTTTCTGGAACTGGAAATGCAGTTGCTGCACCTTTTGTTGTTGTTGTTTTCAAGGTGTGCTAAGAGGCGTAAGCAGAAAACAATTTTCATTCACTTTGCGTTTTTAATCATGGTTAAAGGATATGTCAACGACAACGACATCGTTCTAGACAAGAACAACGACAACTGAGAGAGATTTGTGTCTGCAGGATGTCAACGCAAAGTCAAGTGAAATGATGCACAAGGCAAAAAGGATTGCTACCGGATGAATGCACTTCATTTGAAGTAGAAGCAGCAGTTAAAGCGAAAGAGCACGAAAACGAGATAGTAAAGAGAATTGGAATTATAAGCAGCAGCTCCTATTGTTAGGAGTTGCAAAACTAAGAAACAGGCAGCGCTCAAGTCAAACCCAAAGGATTATGGGCTCAGTAGGGTGTGTCCTTTGTCTACGGCATATACAAATGCTCTATGTGATTATCATGTTTTGACATATTTGTGGTAGCAGTTAGTAGGGGCTAAGCACTGAAGCCCACCATAAACAGTTTTTGCCTCATGGCGAAGATATTCCCAGAAGAGTTTCCAGTTTTTCCGCCGAAGTGCAGCTAAGGCCCGCCTCACCCAGCTGCTTGATAAAGTTGTCGTTCTTAACTTTGAAGCGGCCGACAAGTCATTAATCGTCTTGCAGTCCGTCGCTTCTGATAGCCATTCGACCACACCGAACCACACAGTTTAACACCTAAACGCTAGAACTTTCAACGAGTCCACATCATCTCCAAGTCGACCCTAGTCTTGACTTAATTTTTCATTCTCACCAAACCGAGCGCCATGTACATGTGCATTTCTATCTAATTAAAACAGGTGTTTTTATTATTGTAGCCATTTAATTTACCTTTTTCATTTGGGTTTGTTATAAATGCCGCCGTATATCTATGCTAGCAGAATTTTATGATCTAAACTCGAGTGATGGCCATTAAAACCTGCGCTGCACTTTGAGCAACTTGCTCATTAGGAGCTGCTCTAGATATGATGAATTTTTTGTTTGGTTAGCTTTATTAGGCCCATAAAAATGGTCAAGTTAGTTCTTTGCATGTTTATTGCTATTTTGTGGCTTGTTTCTTGTTTTTTTAACCATTTTTTATTGTAATTAGACTTGGCAGTTTGTGTTTGCACGAGCTCTAACAAACCCGTAGTTGTATAAACATATCTATCTAGTGGATACAATTTTAAGGGCAGGAATTTTGTTCGCTTAAAAATGCTTATTGTGATAAGCAACTGCTTTTTTTTTTCTTTTAGAATTTAATAACTATGCTATATAAATTTGCTACGGGCTTTTAAATACGCTAGCCAGCTAATGCCCCAGAAATATAATAGGTAGCATTAAAAGTTTATATATTTTTTATATAGCAAACGATTATGGTTTTTTTTTACTCCATTGGGGCTTGAGTTACTGTTTAACTACGAAAACTTCCAAGTTTTAAAGCTCTCACGCATTGATTGCAAAAACTCAGCGGTTGGATTTAAATAGGCAAGGCGTATGAGCGCGAGCTCTGGTGTGAAAAAAGACGCATGGTTGCATTTCAGCTCGACATGATCTAGCCTTTTACATACTTAGATGAAATCGAAATGCATTGGAAATCGCTAACAGACAGTTGCAGAAGTATTAGCATTTAGGATTTCTTCAGCATAGGGGCTAGTATGAAAAAAGGTCCTTCACCGTTTTCACCTATTCTTCATGCCATCAGCTCTTGGAAAAGACTTTGAAAGGAGCTGAGAGTAACCTTTTATTTTCTTTACTTCACTTAGCAGTCTACATATCTACCAATCTTTACGTATTAACCAAGAATAAGTTTTTCTTTAGAAACACGAAATAAATATTCGAAATTTTTGATTTTTACGGCATTGTTGGGATGTGAACAAGTCCTAATTTTAAAGTCTTCTACGGGGAACGGGGCAAATAATCAGTCGTGCTCCAGAAAACGAAGAAACTTAACCGAAAAATTCGTTTTTGCGTGCTCCGGCAAACGAATTTGTTTGTCGATATTTCCCTTTTTATTTTCGATAAATTCGTATATTTCCCATATTTTGCCTATAAATTCTCATATTGTGTTGGCGTGAAATTATTTTTATTTGATACGAAACAACTGACATGGTTGCCGTAGTTTTGCACCTTTTTATTACTATTTGTTGTTTACATTTAATTATACCCTGTACCTATAGGTACAAAGGGTATACTAGATTTGTGCAATGTATGTAACGGACAGAAGGAGGCGTGGCAGACCCCAATTCCTTTATACCAAATTGCTTATCATAACCTCGGGTTGAGCCATGTCCGTCTGTGTGTCCGTCCGTCCGTCTGTCTGTATGAACACCTAGATTTCGAAACTTTACCAAATGGTGCGTTATCAAAGAATATTTAAAAAATTGTTTCAGTATAAAATACGTACTTTTTTAAGCCTATTTTGCCGATTCCTTTTAATTCCTCTTGCAACAAAACATTCGGTTTCAAACGACAGGAAAAATTCGGTTTGATGAAATTGGGAGTGGTTTCAAAACGAATCCGGCTAAAATGTCCGGATTCGTTTTCCGGAGCACGGATGAATATTATATCTATCAAAAGAAAGTGTTTCAATTAACATTTGTCAATATATTTTTTTAAAAATGTCCTTTAAAGAAGTAAAAACAAATGTACATCGCTCAAAAGTATTCTTTTCTTTTCAGGGTAATAAAATAAAATTTTCTTTCTAGAGTCAAAATGGCAACGAAATGCTCTTATTAAAGCTTTATTCTTTTGTTGAGAGCACTTGTTCTTAAAATCATACTAACCATTTTGAAATTTGTAATTTCTGTGCTTAACTTCAAGCTCTTAAATTTTAATAAACATTCCTAAATTGAGAATTTCAGTCTTGAAACCTATCTAAAATCCTACTAAACGGCCTCAAAATATAGATTTTTGCCTACAAAAAAAAAGTGAACTAAGAATTTTAATAAGTTGACAGAGCGAATTCTTATTTCAAGCGCGAAACTCTCCTTTTGATCCTTTTTGGCTAAGTGTAGTTAAGTTTCCGTAGAATAAAAAGTTGTCGAAAAAAAAAGCGTTGGAAGACCTCTTATATGGCCTAAGTCCTTTTTTGATATTGTTAGCAACACTGTGAATCATCTTTCGAAACATTAAAGATTAACATACGAACTAAAGATTATACTGTGGCTAATAGGTAATGTTACTCTTTGGTTCATATGACTGAAATAATTTCGAGAATATCTCTCAAATATACAAAAATTCATCATGGGCCAAAAAGCTTTCTTTACATGGCTTCCAAAATCGCAAGGCCCTTTCGAAACTTATCAAAAGCGTCGTTGAATGCCTTTGTTTGCAGATTTTTCGGGTTAATAGTCTTGAAACACACTTAAAAGCTTTCATTAGGTGGTGATTGTACATTTCCTCGGTTGCAGTTTTAATTGGTGTCAGCTTAATGTCTGACTCAGTGGTCCAGGCTGAACCTTCTCATTTCCTTTCCGAGAGGCCAGAGTGCCCTTAAGAGATGGAGATACTTGGTTTTTGTAGCTGTCAGACGGGCTGACAACTTATCGATATACTAGTTATTATTATTAGTAGCATCAAGACAATATTCTAGTATTCCCAGCAGAACCCTATTGCGTCACAGAATCTTTGCTCATTACTGTGATCAGTGAATATAAATTTAATTCGAACAGATATGTACCTAGAGAAGGGTTCAATTGATCCGGGACAATTTTTTACAACTTAACTGATTATCGTATTATAATTTAAAATTTCTGCAATTTCATGCTTCCTGGTTGTATTACAATGGACAACTGCTGTCTGTCCCAGATGCTTAATTCTAATAGTCTAATGAGTTAAGTCAGTCAGTCGCTGAGAACATACAATGTATGTAGTGCACAGTTCTGGGCACATCAATAGCTACTGTTTTTCCTATTGCCACTTGAAAAATCAGGCAACTACACGCCTAGTAATAACCATAATTACATTGTTAATTTTGTTTAAGACGCTGAAAACTAATCAATTTTTAATGAATTTCAGATTAAGCCTTTAACCAAGACTTCATACACCGTACTTAATCAAGAAATAATAACATAAATTAAATAAACAAAAATTTTTCGAAATTAAACCAATACAAAAGATGCTCGGAACAACAATAAAGTGTAGAACTTTTATTTTCTTAACGTATAACGAACAACGATGAGCGATGATGTGTGTTAAATTTCACGCATTACATTTAAACCAACAACCATTATAACAATGTATATATACATAAGTATAACAAACCATATATAGACGGGAGAGAGAGAACAGCTGCTAGAATATTGCAAGTTCATTATATAAACACCAATCAAACGAAATCGTGTAAGGTGGGGCCAACTTATGGGTATAGATGATATGGTCGGGTATGGTGAGGTGAGATAAGATGCAAGAGACTATGAAAATCCAATTAAAGAGGCCGTCAGGTTGGGTAAACTCGCTTCAAAATGTGGCAACAGATGATGGTTAAATGGAAAAACTGCAAGCTCACCGCTGCTGCACTTCTTACTCAATTAGAACAGAAAATTCAAAGGAAATGTGTAAACAAAATAAATACCAAAATCAAGCTACGACTTCTACCATGTCGATTTATTTCAGTAACATTTCGGCTAGTGTTGGGTCTTCTGCCTAAAAGGCTCGAGTTGATTTTCAAGTGGCCAACACGCCAAGCCAGAAGAGGAACTACAACAACAACAACAGGCACTCGTAACGTTTTTGGCATTCTTCACCTGTCAAGGCGGCAGTTACCAACCAAGTCTGCCAAGTCAGCCAGCCAGCTAGTCGTCCAGGTAACAACAACTCTTCGGCAAAGTGCAATAAGAACGTCTAAAACCTCACACTTCAAAACTTTTGCCGAAACATCAAAGTTGACGTACACAATGGCCATTGATGTGATACAACTCAAGTGCAAAGAAAACAAAACACGAAACCAACAACTGAACCGAACTGAACTGAACTGAGCTGAAACTCAACCGACTTTGCTTTAGAAAACCATAAGGAGACGTTCCTATAGCTCTGTCAGCTCCTACAACATCTGAGCAATCGAGGCCCGTCGTTCGTCGTCTGCGTCTCAGTCATCGTTGGCGGTGGCTTCAACGTTGTCGTCAGCTTCAACAAGCGTAAAATATTCTCAGAATTGCAACAAGTCGAGTTCAGTTTCGGCTCAGTTTGGCGAAAACATTACGACAGACATTGGATCTGTGCTGCAAGCAGCTCGTGCTGCTTGCACAGGCGCGCATATTGCCTTTGGGCGCCTAATTAGGGGCGTCTTAAAAAAACATTAACGATTCCTGCTTGTTGGCGCCCAAATGGGGCGTAATAAATTGCTTTTCAGCAGTTTACTCATGCTTAAGCACTCCAAATGCCTTGGATTTTTCGTTTTTGTATGTAGACTTTTTCTTTTCCTATATGTCAGTAAAAATTTCAAAATTTTTCTATTTAAATTTGCAGCGACGTCATGAACAATCAAGCAGCGTTGCCACGTCGCACAGTGTCCAGCGTTGCCGAGGACGGCGGTGTTTTCAATTTGGATAAGCTGATTTCTCAGCTCTTTCTTTGGACATCAACCTCGCGGAGCGCACAACTAGATGAAGACCATTTAATACAAATTTGCGCAATTGTAGGCCCGATTTTATTAAAGGAACCTTCACTGTTGGAGCTTATGGCACCCATAAATATAGCTGGCGATCTGCATGGTCAGTTTAATGATCTGTTGCGTCTTTTCGGCGTGGGAGGCCGTCCACCGGGTTCGAAATATTTGTTTCTGGGCGACTACGTTGATCGCGGGCAGCACTCCATTGAGACTATTACGCTGCTCTTTGCGCTAAAAATACGCTACCAGGACCATGTATATCTATTGCGTGGAAATCATGAATCTGCCGGATTAAATAGAGTTTATGGGTAAGTAATATAACAATAAATAAATAAATAATATATTTCTCGTTTTAACATAGCTTCTACGAGGAATGCAAGCGGCGTTATTCCGTCAAGCTGTGGCAGGCGTTTGTCGCAGCCTACAATTGTCTACCCATTGCTGCACTGGTTAATAATCGCATCTTTTGCGTACATGGCGGACTAAGTCCCAGTTTGTACAAGTTCTCAGATATCAGACGCATTAGACGCCCGTGCGAAATACCCGAATCAGGACTACTATGCGATTTGCTTTGGTCCGATCCAGATGCGGCCATCTGGGGCTGGGGCGAAAATGATCGTGGTATTAGTGTAACATTTGGTCCTGATGTTGTACAAAGCTTTTGTCATCGCATGCGTGTCGATGCGATTTGTCGTGCCCATCAGGTCACCACGGATGGCTATGAATTCTTCGCACAAAGAAAGCTGGTAACAGTTTTTTCGGCGCCCAACTATGGCGGCTTATTTGATAATGCTGGTGCAATAATGTGCGTAGATCGGAATCTAGTAATATCATTCCAAATAGTAAAGCCTTTATATATGGAGCGTCCATCACAAGCCGAGTCCTTACCGGCAGTGGGTAAAAATCGAAACCTCTAACAATTATTTGCGAGATAAACGAACCATTTACAGATATGGCATTCGGTTTGTATATTTTGTGTTGAAGCATCAAAGTTTGGAAAATAAAAAGTCTGCAAAATAGAAAATTTTAGCGAAGATTAAATTTTTTTTACATTCTTTTAGCTTTTTATGTTTGAATCTCAAAGCTTGTTTTATTTGGATACAGTTTTAGAAAACCCTTCAAACGTTCTGCTGCATGCGGGTTCAATATTCAAATTTTGAATTTTTTTAAATCCAGAAAAAATTATAAATTAAAACATTTTTTTTGAATTTAATTTATTTTATGTATGAATATTATACAAAATTTTTTTTAATTATTAAGATTGAAATTAAAAAAAAATAAATTAATACATTTTTCTTTAATTACATTTTTAAAATCACATAGTTATAAAATAATAATGTATCAAATGTATATAACAAAGCAGAAAAACCCCACTAGGCTTGGTCTCTTAAGAAATATGTATATATATTAATCGCATAAACTTTGAATAACTAATGAAGATGCAATAAATAGAAATCGAAAAATAGAATCATTCCTTCAAAAACTTGTATTTAATCTTTAATAATGTTTTTTGAACGATGTAGACGGCTGGCTAACCCTGACGACATTACCCAACAATAAGACATAGCTTTTTTTTGTTTAATTTCTATATTTGCATTAAAGAAATCAAAAATATTAAATTATCAATATTGATCCAATTATCAAAAATACATATATTTTTATGAATCGCAGTTTTCAAATTATGGATCGCCAATCCAGCCTGATTAACTGGAAATACAATAAGACATAGTGCAAACAGAAATTCTTCGGAAACTTTGAAATTTTGAATTTTCAATCCAATTTAATTTCTTTATTTACCCTAATTATATATATTTTAGATATATAATAGTCTTAAAACGATGATATTGTTTAAAATGTATTTATTTATTTATATAATTATAAAGCAGAAGTTAATTTTAAATTATAAAGGTTTGTAAGCCGGAGCAACGAAGGCCTTCAGGCAGATATTGTTGAAAAAAAACATTATTTACATGATATTTCGTTTTTTTTTTCAAAGAAGCAGTAATAAGAAATAAGGCATTTATTAGGATAATGGCAAAATCCTTAAAAGAACTTACAACCAAATTACAAACTAAGAGCTGGGAGTAATTGAGAGATCTGTCATAATAGAAAATTATTTTGGCATATTGAAACAAACATTAACTAATTTCTTTAAATTAAAAAAAATTATAATTCATATATGGCATAAAAAAAAGTTTTTAGCTACCAAAAATTATTTTAACATTTCTTAAATTATAAAATAACTTATTTAAAAAAAGAGAGTTTATGCAATTTTCATTGTTTGGTGGCTTACCAGTAACTGTTCATACTTTTTAGCAAATTATTGGTCTCCTTGTGGTCAATCTTCTACTGTTCCATGACTATGGCTATTTCAATGATTCCTTGGGTATTATTTCTAGCTTCCTTATGACATGAAAATTTGTTAAAATGTTAGACTACTCTTATATTTTTAAAAAATAATTGTTATCATGCACGTCTTAAAACTAGATTTAACCCAAGGACCAATAGCTCTGCTTTACTTTACTGCATGTGCTTTCTTTTTTTTTTTTTTTTTGTATTAGAGTAGAACTAAGCTAACAGGGACGACCTCATTCCCATCAAAGCCGCTACCGTTCTACTATTTGTGCAATTACCAAAAATTTTCTTCCTGTATTAGAACAACCACAGGCAGCGGCAACAACAGCAACAACAACAACTTCTGGCCAACAACATTGACAGCACGACGTTGCTAAGGCTCTGTTGCACTTAACATTTTGGGGGCTATGTTGCATGTTCCGTCGTGTGTTGAATGTTGCATAAATAAACTGCAGATCACACGCAAACAAAGCAGGAGCAACTGCAGCAGCGGCAGCGGCAGTCGCGGCGACGGCTACGGACAACATCAAAGTGTTGACTTGACATTTTGAACGACATTTTAACCTGTTTAGCAGCCAGCCGGCGACTCTCCAACGGGCCAAGTTAAAACGTTTCAAGCCAAACCAAACCAAACAAGCAAAGGCAATGCACACTGCCGCCAAGTCAGCGTATTGGGGCTGGCTTTACCATGCTCGGTTGGATTACCTCTTGGATAAACTGGGGATAGCTGGCAGCTTGGTCGGTTTTCGGTTTGGTTTGTTTTCAAGCCGGGCAGCAAATGAAACCAGCGAAGCAAACAACATGCTGCAATTCGAATGACTTGTTGTCGTTAGTGTAGTTGCTATTTGGTTGCTGCTGATGATGACGATGATTCGTTTGGTCTGGCTTTCCATGTTGTTGACTCTCGGCCTGTTGTTGCTGGTGGTGATGGTGCTGGTGCTGGTTGTTGTTTGAGCTGTTGTTAATTTTCCTAAAATCAAAGCACAAAATTCACAGGAAATGTAAGCCGTTGCGGCCAACACGACAACTCCAGCAAAGATGTTGACTTTGACTGCACGTGAGGGCGATGGGAGGGCGGAAGGCACAGGTAACTAACAGCTTTAGATTTTCAAGAAATTGCATTTTCTGTCAGGCCATGTTTAACTAACTGCAACAAGGGCAGGCCAAAATACACACACTTATAAACAAAAACACACACACACACACACAGCTACACACACTCTCAGAAGATTAACTTTTAATGACGTTTTATGTTTTCATTGCAAAGTCAAATTAAAATATTAAAATTTATGAAACCCACTGCTTGAAAAAAAAAAAAACTTGCTTGTAATATTTAGTTGGCATACCCAAACTGATTATAGGCTCAGGAATCTTGCAGCGTGCATCTTTTGTGCCCTTGCACGCAGCAGCCAATATTTACACACGAAGTAGCTGCACTCGGTTCTCGGGTCTCAAGCTGCTTAAAACTGAAACTAAGTTGCGCGGTTGGGATGACGATGATGATGGTAGCACAGATAAATAATCCACGCAAAAGTCAGCCAGGCGTCTGGCTGAACGGCACAGCCATTCCTCATCCGGCAGGTGCAAATCGCATGTGACAGCCCAGACACTTAACTTTTGTGCACCGAGAGTGGCCAAGAGCTCGAGAGCACACTGTAGAGCTACGGCTCCTTCGACTGCCCATGTGCAAACACATGTACGGTAAACGAACGAGTGCTCTCTACACTGAGCGTAAAAAAACTGCAGACAGGAAACAAAGTTAAGTTTAATCAAAAAATCGTAAGAAAATGTATCCCAACATTTTAACAAATATGTATTTATGAAAGTTTGCCCAATTTGTAAAAATAAATTTTATATTCAAAAAAAAAATTCAAATTTCATTTGTAGTTTTAGTTCTAAGCTTGCCGTACCGAAATAATTTGCAATAAGGTGTTCCGTAGTTGCGGATCGCAAATTCGAAAATGAAAATTTACATTTATCTATTAAAATATTTTTTTAAATAAGTTGTTAGTAAAATGCGCCCGTAGTTCTATGAAAAAAAAAAATGAATTTACCTATATTTTAAAGGAAACTAATTTTTCAAATTTTAGAAACTCTTAGAAAAGTTCGCTGTATTTGTTTAAATCAATTAAAAAAACAAATTTCATTCGTAGTCCTAAGCTTGGCTTTCCGAAATAAGTCTAGTCTACGAATTTAGATGTATTTAAAAAAAAATCTTTACTCCGAAATTTTTAAAATTAGGCTGTTAAAACTGTTTTAAAACTACGACAAAATTAAAAAAAAAAGTGTACGTTTTGAGTCCTAAGCTTACCGTATCAAAATGATAGGCAATGGAGTGTTTTCTTGAGATTCTAAAAAAAATACGGATTTTTTAAAAAAAAGTACAATAAAAAAGTTGCCAGAAAGGTTTAAAAATTAATCCTTATCATATCTTAATAATATCAATTATCTACCATCAATTATTTTCTACTCGAAATTAGGAATAATTCCATTTTCCATTGTTTGAAGACCCGCAGTATAATCGCAAAAAACTTGTGTTCTCTTTGCTTGAGTTAAAAAATAATTCATATTTGTGGTTTCTGCTATTCAAAGTTTTTTTTTATATATAGAAAGAATTTATTATTATAAATATTTGTCCGAATTTTTGATGCCTACGAAAATACAATGACACGTCGGAAAAGCGAGAGAGCCCCTTATAGGGGTATAGGGTATTTTAGTGTGTGGCAGGCATGACTGCAGCGAAGCATGCAGCAGGTGGAGCCCCCTAGTTATACGTAGTTCATACAAAAACGAGGAGACGCCACATTTGCGCATAACTCATCTCCAAAAATTACATGTTTTTAACAAATTTTTCAACATTGAGCTAATTTACTTTTTTAGACTTTGGGCCATATTTTTTAAAGACCAATTTCTATAAAAACTTCTTGGATTATTTAAGAAGCAATTTTACATTTGCTTTAACAGTTTTAAAATTATATCAAAAGATATTTCTTAAAACTTTTACCATAATGTCTACCATATTCTATAGAACTGTATATTTAATTACAATAAGTCCTGAAAAAGAATCTTGAACATTTCTTACCGTTTCCCAACACCGAAATGTGTAACTTTGACGGCTCCTTACAATTATGCCTTAACTGGCCCAATTTTATTGCAGTGTAGCCAGTTAGTTGCCATCTTGAAGTCAGTGCAGCTTGCCATGCGCCGCAGGTTGCAGGTTGCAAGGCATTGCTATGGTGCTGGTATTGTTGCTGCTGCCTGGTCATTTTTTATCGCATGTTAATCACAACCTTGTGGAACTTTATTTGCCTTGCCGGACGGTCAGCAGGGCAGTCTTAAAGCCCTTTTTTGTTGTTATTGTTGTTGTTGTTATTGTCTACGGGATTTGGATGTTGTATCTTTTGTATTATTTTGCTCTTTGCATACATTCAGCTGGCCTCTATGGCAGTTGGCTTTTCCAAAGCTCATAGACCAAAGCCGGCTAAGCCTATGCTCCTTGGTGCTTGCTGGCTGCTAAGTGAATGCAATTAAAATTGACGTTAATCTGCTGGAATTCTGATGTTTTGTCATGTTTGCGCGCTAAAGATGTTATTTTGTTTTGACATGCTCTTGGTTAGCTGCTTGTAACCCAGACAATCAGCTAGCCGCAGCTAAGACAACCTCTTGGCCAGGTATGGCAGGCAGCAACAAAAACCCATCGGAGTGCAGAGAACAAGGAGTCATCTGGCAAGGAGTCGTGTACATGTAGATCAATCTATCTAACTAACGCGTTTGGTGTTGCCTGCCCAGCCAGGCTTTCTTGGTTGGGTTGCTTCATGGTTGTTATTTAAATTGTTATATTATTTGCGTCTGGTTAGGTCTGGTGGGAACCTGAGCCAGATGACTTGAGCCAGTGGCCTCTACGTGGCGCTGCTTGGTTATTGGTTAGCTTTAATCAAATTGTATGGGAGGGATGTCCATTTATGGCACTTTGTTGTCTTGTAACTCTGTGGGGGTATTGTGTTTTTTTTTTATAGTGCTCCATAGTTAATGTTAGAATGGGATTTCTTGTACATTTGCCTAGACTAGGACTTAAAATTTGCGCCATAAAAAATAACATGTTAAAACTATAATTGAAATGTTTTTTTAACGCATTTCTACTAATTGTGTTTCGAAACCAGTTGGTAGTTCAGGGCTGCAGAGTAGGCTACATGGGTTTTTTGGGAATCGCTTATGTGACATCGTATTCTTTAATTTAATTTTATTAGATAAGCTTGAATCGTTCGAATAATTATCTTCATCCGATAAACATTGTTGATTGATTGTTTTAAAAAATTCAGTTTTTCTATTTCAAAATTATTCAAATTCAAATAGAGCTACAAAATAATAAAAAAACAAAACATATTTAAAAAAAAACTAGGGGTCTCTGCACCCTGCACGCATCGTATGCTAACGAACGTCTGCGACAAGTTTTAAAATTATAAGGGAAAAGGTTTGGTGGTAAATAGTCAAAAAAAAACATTTTTGGTGGATTTGGGGCTGGCATGGTCAAGAAGACATATTTTCATAGAGCTTGATTTTAGTCGACTTCTTCATTTTTTTTACTCGCGAATTTCTAAGCCGATTTTAATAAAATTTACACCAACAGAGGGGCTTAAAAAAAAGGATACCCTGTATTGTCTGTGGAGCAATGCGAAAGTATGCCGCGAAATTCTATTGAGTGAAAAGGGGGGAGAACATAAAAATATTTTACGCTTTACTTCATGTTCCTAGATCTTTTGGTCTTCTAGAAACTGACAGTACATACAGACGTAGGGTCCAATGAATGGACAGAGATATAAACGTACATACATAAATCAAACTCTTTTGTGAAAAAGAAAAGAAATATGAGAGAATTTTTAGAGTAAACTCTGATTCGTTCACATAAAATCTATAAAAACTCACTCTTTAAATTGTTGACAATTACAAAGAATTTAAATACAATTCAGTTTACTTACGCAAATGACTGACCAACTAATTGATTGTAGCATAACAATTTCCATACTCATTTTAATAAATAAATAAACGAAATTTCCACAAAGTCAATACAATCAAGAAACCGCTAAAAACTCTATAAAAATCCCATTTAATTCCTAACAGCGTTCTAACTTGGACCACACACTTCCACCAAGCTTATACAATGTGTCGTCAATAAGGCTGACCATCTATAAATCTTCAGCTACTCTCTCAGTGTCTTGTGCTGTCTTGCCGTACAAACGCTTTTAGCCATTATTACTGCAACATTAAGGGAGCCCAAAATGGCCTGCTTTGTTGTCTGGAAATCGCCATAACTGCCAACAACATTGCCACTTAATTTACTTTGGCAAAACCAAAACAAACAACCAAATGACGCACCCGAATTCTACTTTCCTTTCCGTTCAACTAAGTCAGTTCTATTTATTTTTATTTTTTTTTTATTTTATATTTGGTCAACAATGCGCGCATAGAGCCAATATCTTCGCATAGTGGGGACCACAAAAAGAAAATTCAACAACAATTAAAACCATTTTCAGGCAAACATTCTAACGTTCCAACGATGTCCTGAAATTCGGTCCATTGTCGTCCATACAGTGTTGTTGTTGTTCAGGAGCAACCTACTGTGCTTGTTTATTGGCGTCTTGCACATTGTTTGTGCTGCCAAAAAAATGTACCAAAAGAAAAGTAAACCAGGCAAATAGAAAAGGCCAAGAAATGTAGAAAGGCGGATACCAACAACAATAAGAAAAAGTAGCATCAGTATTACTCCCAGAAGTAGCTCTGGCATATATTTTAACAATTTTCAATTTTAGCTTTTGTTCGTAAGAACAAATAACCCACAAATAAAGCCACTAAGGACGCAACTAAATCTAAGTGCTTCTGCCTGGCAATACATCTTATCTGCCTTTTGACTGTTTAAATACCTAGGTATATACTCTCAGCTATATATACAAAAACATAAATCTATATCCTGGTGGTGGGTCCAGCGCGTGTCTTTGTTATATTAGCTGCTAGCTAACTAGCTGAGGATTCCCGCACAAGTATTTCCCCTTATACTCTTACAGAGTGTATATTATGTTTGGCAATGAGTTTTAATGTTTTTGAAAAAAGTATATTTGGAATTATTTCTTCGGCGCTATAGTTCGATAAGTCGGTTTAAGTGAGAATATTTTTTTTTTACCAAAGTTATATATCTACTCCAAGTTAAGTGTAAATGCTTTGTACGCCAAAAAATTATCTTATGTTTTCAAGATTATTTATAAATGCTAAAATATTGCTCATCTGGACCTGGAATTATCTAAAGTATTATAGATTTACAAAAACCATAAAAAATTTAAATTCTTTGATTAAAGGAGCGCGCTTAGGGCTTAACGATAGTCACCGTCGAGCCCATACTTTGCTGTCGACGGCCCTGGCAACAGTTGGGATCAAAGATATGAAAAAATGTGAAAGACAACTTCTTAAAATTCTTGTCCTGGAAAATACCAGTATGCTGTGCCTAAGTTATTATTTATTAGTGTACTCAGTGTGATTAAGAAATTCGACTAAATTCGCTTTGTATTTCTGACAGTAATTTTTAATTCATTTTTTTATACTAAAAATTTCAAGAACTCAGTAGGGAGAGGAGAGATCATATAAATATTTCTCTTTGTACTTTATTTATACTCTTATTAATTTTTTATTTAAATTATACTAGCTTCAGGCTGTAACTTTAAATTAATAAAAAAAAATTTCAATAAATTAATTAAATTAAATAAAGACATGATTTTACAGACAGTAATATAAGTCAATGCTTTTAAACCAGTGATGTGCACCCATAGCCCGTGGGGCCCGAATGAAAATGAGACACACAGACACGAGCCGAGCACTTGCCGAAGTAAAAAGCTAAAACGAAAAAATTCTAGCGTGCACTGACAGAATAGCTGTAGTGGCGCGTAAAGCTATTTTCACTTTTGAGTTGCGCAGTATACCAATACATTTACAATTTTGGCCGCTCTCTTCTTGCACATCCCTGTTTGAAACCTACTAAGGTGACGTGCTTCAGTTTTTACTCTCTCTTTCTCTCACGATCGTTACAAAACGAACTTTTCTCTCCTAGTTAACTCGGTCGGTAACAGTAGCTTTTTGATTGTAGCTGTTGTTGTGAGTTGTCTTAACTCTTAGAAATGGACAAATTGTGCGTCGCAGAGACGTATCCTTATCTTTTGCGTAAGTTTTTAAATTTTTTGTGTAAATAGTTTTAAAGTAAATCATAATAGCAGTAATAGCTATACAGATAAGGCCAGAGAACACAGAGTTTGCA
Source organism: Chymomyza fuscimana (assembly GCA_949987675.1). NCBI lineage: Eukaryota > Metazoa > Arthropoda > Insecta > Diptera > Drosophilidae > Chymomyza > Chymomyza fuscimana. Next base: position 14,043,736 of record OX465089.1, read on the forward strand.
CTTATAATAGTAGCAAATACATTATAGGATTCCGGAAACGAACACAACTAAAGTTAAGTGAGTGAAAGCTTAAAAGAAAAATTACTTTGGGGTATTTCTGTGTGACAAAAAGACATCCCTTCGTACCACGAGTGACAAAAGCTGGAGAGGACATATTCGACCAAATGTACTTCTTGATTTCCTGCTCTAGACTAGAATATTCCTCTATTAAAAAGAACTTATGTAGCATTATTTTTTCTGTTTAAATTATTTAAAAGTTATCATTGAAGACCTAAAATTTTCTTTCTTTTGATTTTAAGAACCCTATATGAGTCTTTCAACAAAGATTGCAAAATTTTTGTTAGTTTTTCTAAGGTTAATTGAAAATCGTTTTAATTTTTATTTAAATAATTAAATGCATAAAAAATTAACAAAATGAAGTAAATTAATCAAAATTTGTCAAAATTTCTTTAAAAAAAAGCTCCGTCAAGTTTTTAAATCAATTAAATTTAATAATTTCGGAGTTGTACTCGAAACATTTTTGTGGATAACTTCAGAAAGCATCCAGTTCGTTTCGAGTCCTACTTTGCCACTACTCCAGGCTTATTCCGAAATTTTGAGTTACAAAACAAAATGTTCGAAAAACTGATAGATTTGTTGTGGATTAGATAGATGCATTGATGCAGTCAATTTCAGTCAGCAGTGGATATCTACAGCATACTGTTGTAATAGAAGACACTTATACAGATAGCAGCAAGAGTATTTGAAATTCGGCTACTCCAGCTCTTGGCCCATATTTTTTATCGTTATTGTTTGCTTAGCCATAAATTGAGTTATTATTTTATTTGACTGCTAGCGCATTTTTTTCAATTTTCACAAAATTTCCTTTAATTTAAAATGCATAACAATTCCATTTGAAAGTCGTAGACAATTACGGCACACACACCTATTAAGTATATACTATATATAGCCACTGTGCCCCTCTGAGCTGGGTTTGGGGGGAACTGCTACAAATCTCGCCTCATAAATTTCTATTGCTTTCGTTCAGGTCTGCGCAGGCGTGCTTGTATCTAACACCCTTTTTGTCGTGCCATGCTGCTGATTATGCAATTGTTTTTGGACTAAATAATTCTCAGCGTGGCTCTGCTGCAACGGTACTTTTAGAATGACATTTTTTTTTTTTTTTGGGCACGCTGCAGAACCTTACCCCAAGCTCTAGGCAAGAGGAGTGGGGGAAAATTGATTTCCGGCGCAGTTGTTGCTTGACGTGATGCGCTTCGTCGCTGCCCAGGCGCTAATGAGCTGCAGCAGCATGTTGCCATCATATTGTTTTTGTATCTGTCAGATACTTTTGGAGTGTGTGTTGAGTCAATGATTAAAATGTTTGTTATGCTTGAATGCTGGCTATTGATAAAGAAATTTCCAGACATATCCGTTGTCCCAAACTCATAGAATTTAATTGTAATTTTTAATTGAAGCCACTTAATAGAAGTTATTTCTTTTTGTTGGGGTATTGCTTATTGAGTAACATTTACATGTGGCATTGGGCGTGAAATTGTTTCCTTTTTAATACAAAATGTAAGTTTTTTAACAGGAACGTCACAACCGGATGGCCAGAGTAGCCCCAAAGTAATTCCAGAAGGGAGCCGTGATCCGGGAAACGACAAAATCTAACAATTTTATTCGGATTCGGGTTTGCGTGCTCAAGAAAATATATTTTTATGTCGATAACTTCGATTTTTAATTTTCATAAATTTGTATATTTCCCTTAACTTTCCGATAAATTCTAATGTTGGCGAGAAATTATTTTTGTTTGATATGTGATTGCTGCAGCTTTTAATTTTCATTAAAATATTGCTAGTTCTTTATTATTCTATCTTTTATTTATTTTTGTTACAAAGAAAGTTTTCTTTGTGTAACGCGGATACCCTGTCGCACTTATCGTCATGTGTTCGTGTATGATATGTGCACATACACGAACACAAAAAAAAAATATTCAAAATTGGTGTGTTTTTAAACCTATTTTACCGATTCGTTTTAATTCCTCTTGCAAGAAAACATTATGTTTCAAACCATATGAAAAATTTGGTTTGGTGGAATTGGGTGCACTAAACATTCGGTTTCAAAACGAATCCGAATAAAATGTTCGGATTCGTTTTTTTGAGCACGGCCGATTTATTTTGTTCTTCCTGACGACGCACATTTGAGAGTTATTTATTTAAATTGTATATTTTTTTAACTCAAAATATGGAATAGCCGATTACACTCGATAAATGAAGGTTTTTTTCAGCGATTAGCGGTATATGCCGATTGATAATATTATCGATAACTTGGTTGTAATGCAGCTTACTTGTGATGATTCAGTGCTTTAGGGAATTTGAAAATATTATTATAGAAGTGTGGAAATTTATAAAATAGTCAGTTTTTGGAAAAATTTTGAAAAATTGAATAATGTTGCTTCATGTGTACAAAACAAGACCGGGATGTTCAGAAACGGATCATTAGAAATAATTCGTTTTGCAAAGATCAAAAATTAATTAAAAAATTTTTTTTTTAAATTACCACAGTTTTCTTAATTTCTAAAAGCCAAAAACGGGTTGTGTTAGTTATAAAAAAAATAGTTATAAAATAGTTTGTCTTGCGAACAAGAATAATTTTAAAAATTTTGTAAAAATCTTTCGAAAGCTCAATATAGTTTCATCATTTTAAATATATATTTTTTTGTCGAGTATTAATTTAAAAAAAAAAAATCATTTTTTTTTAGTTTTGACCCCCTTGCTAAAAATTTTATTGCGACTTCCCTGTTTTTCTGAGTAACTTGAACCCTACTGCTCTAGGGTCAGATTCATTTGCTTAAGCTTTGTCAAACATTTGCATACAAAATATACGCATGTCAGTCCAAAACAATCCGGCCATACATCAAAGCCAATTGTTTACGTTGAGCTACTACTTAGCCATCCAAAAACTAGGCAGCACTTTATCTATTTGTCAGCTCGTTAAGTCCACCAGCATCGGATCTGGCTGTCTTGCTCCCCCTCTGGGCACATTTCCCAGGCATTCAAGCATAAAAATTGACATTTGTTTTAGCTGCATTTTAATGCACAGGAAACAAGTCTGACTAGATGACAGCCAGACACAGGTCGTTCATGGAGTCAACCAAGAGAGAGCATGCCTAAAACTTCATATATGATATAATTAATCGTGCGTGCCACAATTCTATGTTGCAAAGCCCTAGCTTAAGTCATCATAATGGCTTCATCGGGCTCTCAGTGCTGACAACGCGCTACGTGTATCAACTGAATGTAGAACCTTCATCTGTCAACGGCGTGCCAGGTTGCAACTTGTCTAGGAAGCTGCTCCCGGTAAAAACTACTGCAAGCCCGAACCTGGACGAGTGCATTGTGCTCATAAATTACAATTTATTATGACATCAGTTTGGTTTGGATTTTTTTTTAGTTAGAGATTACCCAACATTGAAAACTTTTGCTTTTTTTTCCATCAGTTATGCTGCATAAATTTTCTTGGCAACTACAAAATACACATAAAGATTGAAAACGGATAGTTAGGCTCTGGTAATATTTCCTTATGGGCCTGCATTGAATTGTCAGCGCCTTTACCTAGTCATAATTTAGTGCACATATTCGACATTTCGTTTGTTCCACTTGAGCATGCCGCCTTATCCACAACTTCTGCAGCTCCTTTCGATTTCTCCCCATTTAGTTTAGTTAGTTGGGGATTTGCTTTGCTCTATGCCGCCCCACATGGGCTGTCAGCACTTCCGAGCTGTTATTTTATTCACATAAGGTACTATGTATCAGTGCTGGGGTATACGATTGGCTCTGCTCCGTTTTTGCATGCTCTGATTGTCGTTTCCTTTTGAACTTGAGTGCCTTGGGTTTGTAGCTATGCGAACTCTTTTGTATCTTGTCTATAATTCAGAAGTATATGATCATGCATTTTATTTATTATGCTACTTAATAATGCTTTTTATAAGTTGTCGGCAATGGCTTTGATACAGATTCAAATTGTTTTTGCTTGCCGTTTTTAGTTTGGACAGCTTTTGAGGGTTTTAAGAACTCTTCTTGGAGAACTCATTAAAGTTTTTCAGCGATTTTGCAGTTCTTCAAGGTGTTAAGTAGAAATGCCTAAAAAGATTATAATTTTCTAGACAAAATACTTAACACTTTACCAACAAAATAAAACTCATTACAAAAATGCAGTAACAACTTTATGGCAGCTAAAACATTTAAATCTAATTTACAGAGGACATTAAAAAAGCAGCTTTTGCGAAATGGAATACAAATGGAAATGCAGATAATGTATCTTTAGAATGAGTGAGTTAAAATTGCAAAGATACGATAATGGTATACACTGCAAGTACGAGTAATTAATGCGAATATTATTGATATATAAGCGCCATTTTGTATCTTTCGGTGCTTGAGATGTGATTTTGTACCACTTAAGCGACTATAGTATTATAAATTATGATAGATTAAACTAACTACTATGAATAGTTGCTTCTTTATATATATTTTCCCGTGGTTCCTAGATGGAACAAAGGGCCTCAGTTGCTTCTTTGCTTAGGTTTAATAGTGCTCTCAAGATTTTGGTGACAAAAGGCAAAATTTGCTTATATCGGTAATTATAACAAGAGTTTCATAATTAATATGCATCCAGGTTAGACATAAAAAATGTAATAGGTTTCTATATAAATACGCATCCAATATTACTAGAAATCAATCAACCGAACTAACTTAGTAACTTGTTCTTTTTGTCGGGCATAAATGCATAAGCGCAAAAATACCCGAGTAACGATGTGAGCAACTCTAGCAAAGAGGCATTAAACTAAAAGTGCCAGCCTAACAACAACTGTCATATGGCGTGCTTTATTTTTGGTAATGAAGAGAGAAAAGGCATAAAATATAAAGTATTGTATAATTTTGAGTATAACATATTAATTATATTTTCAAGTAAATATATTATTGTTTAGTTTTTTATCATCCCACAAGCGATAAATAATACCAAAAAGAGTATAAAAAGTTCACCTTCGTAGATATTGGCGATTTTTCCAAAACCCCCTTTGGGCCAGAATACTCTACTTTTCGTAGTCTGTATCGGGAATCAATTACCACTTTTTTGATTTAATTAATTATTAATATTTTTTTTTTTACCCTAACTGTTTTTTAATATCTAGTGGAACATTAAACGCTTTTTTTTAAATTTTTTTTTTTGTAGTCTGTGTCGGGAATCAATTACCAATTTTTTGATTATATTAATTATTAATATTATTGTTTTTTTTATTATTTGCCATGAACACCCTAACTGTTTTTTAATATCTAGTGGAACATAAAACGCTTTGTTTTTTTTTTAAATTTTTGAAAATAATCGATTTAATTTTTTATGTAAATTAATCTTAAAATTTTGCTTATTTAATACATGGAATATATTGAATTAATATTTAGTCGTACAGGTCCTTTGGAGCTGTATGATTTTATTCTGCGTACTTGAAATTTGGTTCAAAAGATATTTGAAATCCCTCTTCAGGAAGGAAGTCCTTGTCAATTTGTCTTTTTTAAGACACATTATGTAAGTTGCACTTATACTAAAAAATTAAGGTATGTTTTAACATATTAGGAAAAATTATTCTTTTTTAGCAAATTATATGAAAAATGTTAACCAAAAGTTGTTCACAAAATTATATATCTCAAAAAATATATTATTTTAAAAATTTATATACAAACAGGAATTAAAAAGTTAAATAAATTTTTGTTATAGAAAAAATAATTTTTTTAGAAAAAAAGGTTATTTTAAAACAAAATTAGAAGCAAATTAAACACATTTTATAAAAAAAGTTAGCTCAAAGGTGTGCACAGAATATTATGCAAAAAATATGTATATTAATTTAATAATTTAAAAAAATATATATACAAAAGAGAAAATAAAAAATATTAAAAAAAGTTTCATTTTATATTTTTGTAAAAATAATTTTTAAGAAGTTATATACCAAAAGTAATTCACAAAAGAATATAAAAAAAATATTACCTAAAAGTTATGCATAAAAAATTAATTTATTTAATATAAAAAAAAGTAAATTATATAGTATAAAAAAATTACAAAAAAATGTAAAAAAAGTATATACAAAAGCGGAACTAAACATATTGGAATTTACCAATTTACTTCATTTCCATACCCACTCGAAGTTCCGTGAAACAAATTAGTTCTAAAAGGGTTAGAGGTACAAACAGGGCCGTAGAGAGAAAATCCGGGCCTGGGGGAAAATTTACCGGCCCCTCTATTACACCTATTACACCGGGCCCCTTAAAAATTTTCCCCCTTCCCCATCTTCTCGTCGGGCCTGGGTACAAACTATTTTGTAACTTCTAGATCTCGACAGCATGAGGCAGTTGAGGCTGTTAATTTTATGACTAACCTCCATACAAAACCCATGTACTGCTTTTGTAGTGTATTTTAAGCACTGCGTCAGCCCAACTTGAAAAACGGGCGCTAGTTGTACAGCAATTAACAACTTTTAAATAAGATAAGCAAAAGATTCTTTTTATTAGTTGCTGCTTGCAGTATAAGTATACTTATAAGCTTAAGTACATACGTCTTATACATATGTACTTAAACTGAGACCATGTAGAAAATGACCAGTTTAATGAGACCATTAAGTTGTTACGATAACATTTTAATTTATTTTTTAATAGTTAAAGTAAATAGCTCAATGAGTAATAGGACCTCCAGCTAGGATAAAACTAGAAATTCCAGCCTGCATTACACTTGGACAACTCAAAACAAAGCCAAGCGCATAAATCTCAGCTGCTTAGAGATTTTCATAGAAAAGCATAAAATGCATTTTTATGGCACACAAAAAAAATTTACCCCAAGTCTTTTGTACTATTTACGAACAGAATCAATTGGCTCAAAAACCAACCAAGTCAAACCCAAGCAATTCAAACCAAACCATAGATTGTGGTCATTGATTGTGCTAGGGCACACATGAAGATTTTAATTTTCTAATGAAAGATAAATGCTTGGGTCGCATCTATCTTGTAGATACATTTGTTGGCTACCTTTGCTAAGGCATGAATTTTCACTTGCTAGTCAGCCATTGAATGGGTTTTTTTGTTGTTGTTGGTAACTCTTGGTGTTCTATGCTGTTCCATTCTATCGAAAGGAAGCCCACTGAGTCGTTGCACCTTTTGCTTTTTGATTGCACCAACTCCTTTTTTTCCATCTTTTATGTGCATTGTCAGCATCTTTGCGTTTATAATAAAAGAAAGGTGGAAATAAGTTGTAGCTCATAGATGCACTCTTCTGGCGACATCTACATAAGTATCTCGCTGTCAACTCTTTGGAACCAGCATATCAATTTCCTTGGAAAATATCTAAGCGCGTTTCGAACAAATCATAAGATGCCGGCAGTGCGAGTTACTGTTTTGATTGGAAAATTTGTTTCAACTTGTCGTTAAAATTTCTACGCATAGACTTTTAATTCACATGCAAGTCACTCAGCGGGACAATGATTTATTTATCGACTCGATTTCGATTTATTATTATTAAATTAAGGCATTAATGAGCGTACAATGATGTATGGCATAAAAAATTGGATTTTTTATGGTGCTCAGTGCAATATACTACACTGTTCCAGACGCTTTTAATGCGTTTATAATGTAATTAAGGCTGCGGCTGAGGTATTAAATGGTCAAAAGTTCATAAAACAAGGTTTTGGAAAAGTATGGAACACGCGGCAGGATTTGTGGCAGCTTTTAAAGCAAACATTCAAACCATTTTTGTGTGTTATGCATTTTTTATTCTATTTATTTTGAAAAACTAATTGTAGTCATAAATACATAATTTTGTGTATTTAATATTGTATATAGAAATAATTTTTTACAAGGTATAAACGGACATTGGAGGATTGCTTGTTTTCATTTGAATACCCTGTATCTTGTGGTACAAGGGTAAATTAAGTTTATGCATATTATTTTATTTTTTTGATATCGGGGTTAGATTAAATATCTCTATAGCTATAGGCGTGTTTCAAAGGACCTCGAAAAAAACCAAAAGTTTTAGATGGATATTTCGTTTGTTTATGAAAATATCGTAGCCAAATTTGGCACTCGAAAGGTCCCATAGGACCGATCGGTCAAAAAATCATTTTGGTTGCATTTTTCGTCTGTTTTTTGTTTGTTTATCCAAAAATATCGTAACTAGATTTGGCAATCAAATACCTTTTGGAATTCTTAAGCGATACTCCGGGTTTGATTGCAATGTGATGGTACAGGGTATCCCAAAGTCGTCCAGACTGTAACGTATGCCATTTAAATTACATTATGACGGTAAGCAGTCACGAGAGGACTAGTATCCCTTTCATTAATTTTTAGAAGATCAATCAGTCAAAAAGATGAATCTCTGGACAAATTAATTTTGAATGGATTCAATCAGGTGTACATTAGACGACATTTCGAATGCTCCAAACTGGTTACTCAGACTTGAAGATTCGGTGAATAGCATTCCTGCCAAGAAAAAATGTACCAAGTTATCATTTTTAATTAATAAAGGAATTGGATATCTCTTCGCAACTCATTATTTGTGCATTTCAAAATGTACCTAGGATTGCTCCAATTCAGATATACCACACAGTATGCTCAGGTCATAGTTGGAGAGAACTCTAGAATTCCCCAATTATCGAGATCGTCGTGGTAGATCTAAGCGTCAGCTGAAAATTACATCAAAGCAAATCTCAAACTGAGAGACTGAAGCATTTAATTAAAAAATGGAAAGATTTCAATTATTTAAATTAGACAGCTGCTTCAAAGACCTTATACCCAATACCAATCGGGTCACAAGTATACTCTATTGATTATACGAGCTATGGCCGTAATTACTAGGGAACGAGAGTGAATTTGCCAACATGGAAAAAATTGGTGACCACTCCAGAAATTTTGGACAAAATCTAAAATATGGTATTGGATGATCGTCTACTAAAATTTCGTCAGCTAAGGAAATGTGTAGATCAGCTAATTCTGGGATGGCCCAAATACGAACCAGGGCCGCAATTACTAGAGATCACTCTCAGTAAACTTGCCAACATGAAAAAATTGTGATCCCTATGGAAAAGGTGAAAAAAATTCACAAAATGCTATTTAATGATCGTTGACTAGCTAAATGTGTAGATCAGCTAATTCTGGGACGTCTCAACATGTTTTTACCAATATTCGTCTGTCTGTATGAGCACCTAGAGCACAGAGACCATAAGAGCAAGATACAAAAAATTAAGCGGGGTAAGATTGTCCGTAACTCTCCAGTTGGAAAAATTTATGCTATTTAAAATGGAAGAAAAAACGATTCAATGAAAATATAACACTGACAAAATGAATTATTTTCCAGCCAACTTCCATACGCCGTAACGCATTTTTCTTGAATATGCGACAATTCTCAAAGTATTAATGCAAAATTTGTGGCAAATCCCTCTTTTGGTCAAGAGGTGCAGGATATCCCTATGTAGGACATCTCACGATTGATACATATGTTTTAATAGTATATAATGTAACCCCGTGGCGTAGTCAGTGTCGGTGGGAGGTTCAAGGTAATAGATCCCTCATGGTATTGTTTTCGATAGAAAAGTAAAATTGTCGAATACAATTTATGAAGAAAAAGAAGTTTATCCCCTTTCGAAAAAAGCTATCTACGCCACTGATGTTTTCTTTAAAATAAAATATTCATTATAATATTTATTACGTAATTGGATTTTTTATACATGTTTGTTTTAGCTTAAAAATATTTTGTAGAATTCCTTGATTTTACTGTGACTTTTCTTTAAAAACCTTTCTAATATTTAAAGATTTCAAGAGCTTGTTCTTAGCTTAAATAGTCCTCAAGATATGTATTTTAAAGAGCTTCTTAGTTGACACATTTTCAAAGTTTTGAGCAAACATAGACTAAAGATTCAAGTCCACTTAACTGCCACATTTATAGTTCTTAGTACACATTGTAGATGAAGCCCCACAATAATAGTCAGAAGGCATTAGTTCTAAAGTGTAGCGAAGCGATACATTTGAAGGGGTTACCCCCTTGTCTTGGTGGATATTTGTGCACTACTTTATATGTGTATAGGCCCTTTTGATAATCAGACTGCGTATAACCCGCTCTTGGTTTGATAGACGATGCCAAACGGAAGGAACAGCGCAGCCAACGATGAAAGCGCAAGGTAGCGTAAAAACTCAAAGCCAAACAGTCAAGACTTGGCCAAGAGCCTAACCCGGGTATACACATATCAGACAGACACACCGACACATCCATATCCACATCCACATCCTCAACAGCAGCAGCAGCACTGATGCGTGTGTAAACACAGCCAGGGGCACAAGCCGCAGCAGCAACAACAGAAAGCAACTTTAAGATACAGATATGGCTGTCAGAACCGAGCAGCGACTGAGTGCTGAGCTAGGCTCTGCCCGGTCCAGGCGCAGGTGTGTTTCTCACGCAGACAACATTGTATTTTTCCCTTTTTTTTTTTTTTTTAGTTTTGCAGGCACTCAGCCAAAGTGTGGCAATGTGTGGTAGAATTTAACCGGGGGCTAGTCGCCACACATACGCCTGACTGAGCTGGGAGCTGGACTCGGTCTGAACTGGGACTGGACTTGAACCTCGCTGCTTTGGCTCATTTGGTCAGTGATTTGGAAATGCGTGGCTGCGGTTTTGCTGCCAAGGCAAGGCATAGTTTGGGCATATTGTTGATGCCACTAACTGGGGCGCCCCGCCGCTCCAATGAAGACATGCGACTAATGCTGAACCATGGGCTACAAGAGCTAGCTGGAGTCAGCAGTCAGGCAGTCAGTCAGCTCGCTTTGATAGCATAAATCAAATGGAAAATAATTACGGGTGCTAGTGCAAAATTTGCACGTGTATTAATTTTGGGCTTCTCTCTTGTTACCAGAGTTACCTGGCTGCGCTCAGTGCTGGACCGGACTCGCTCGGACTGTTTTAAATCGTAGCAACACAAATGCCAGTAACTTGCAATTATATTTCTTTCAACTTGGTCTCTGGCTGTGATTTGGCTGCCAGTTTTATGTGAGTTTTGTGAGGCGCGTGTTGCAGCTAGGGAATCTACTATGCTTGTATCTTTCTCACTCCCCAGCTACTCTTATCATTTAATACGTATCTGTAACTTTTTCGCACACAATTTGCCACCCTCCGCTGCCCGCAACAGAGAATCTCAAACAAATATATCGTTCTAGTCTGGCAGTCAGAAAGCAACAAGAATTGGCATTAAAAAGTTTTTCTTTAATTGTAGTTTGTGCTATCAGCAACAGGATAGAGTGTTCTGTACCTTCTGACTGACTGTGATTATTGCTTTCGCGCAAAACGTATCTTTAAGTTAATACTCATTTCTTTTAAGGTAGGCAGGGCTAGATTGAAAATTGTTTTATTTTTTTTGTGTTTTGTGTGGGCTGGGAGCAGGCGGCAGAGGCAGGTGCTATCAAGATAGATGGCCAAGTTTGTTTTCTTAGTATGTAAGTGGGAATTTGATTAGATAGCAGAGTTTAAGCAGGGTCATTATGTAGCTGGAAATATTCTGAAATGGTTTTATATTGATCTAATTCAGCTCAGACTTTTATCCTGCTAATTAGATCAATGAGATTATCATCATGAAATTAATCAAATACACAAAAAAGTGCATTCATTTTACCAAAATATATGTATATCTTCATAAACTAACGTAAAACTAGCGAATAATGTCCTGAAAACATTTTTTTTTGCGATCGTTCCTATGTGGTATTATTATTTTTAGAGATAGAGAAGTTTATAAAACTAAACTAACTTAGGTGGTATAGCATTGGCTGCGGGGCCTGGGCTATCAAATTTTGTATAGTGCTTGGAAAACCTTAAGAACTTCCCAACTCCCAATTTGCTTACAAGATAGATAAACGAAACACAAAGGAATCTTCATCAAAAAGGTTTTTTGGAACCATCCGTCTTATGGGGCTTTAAAATAACGCCGATATGGAAAAATAAAATAAACTTTTTACCCCTGACATATTAAACCTAATCCGAAAGTTTGGTAGCTCCAGCTCTTATTTATCTCTGACAACTAAGCGTTCATACGGACGGACTTCTCTACATTGACTTCTCTAGTCACCCCTATCATATTTAAGGTAACTTCTGGTCTTAGAATTTCAAAATTATCATAATTTTAGTTTTCAAAATTTCAAGATGGCGGACCTAAGAATTATTTTGTATGTTTTCGGGGGCCATTTACCAGCTACCAAAAAAGTGTCTAAATATATATAAAAGGAGTTATTTTTCTGAGAATAAGATTAAAAATAGTGATTAACTTATGGAGTTACTTTGCTTTGGCGGCCATTGTAGCTCCGCTATTTTAAAATATGAAAAATCACAATACGGCTTAAAAAAGTTGACGAGAAGACGAAAAATTTTAGCCCCAAAAACGTAAAAATTGAAGTGTGAGGAGGTGGTGGCTAGTTTGACAGAGAATGAACCATATATTTATATCAACAACTATTAGTAACCGAAATTTAAGTATTTAGGAGCGTCAAATCGTTCTTACAAAGAACACATTCTTTTGCCAGGAGTACATAATAATAAAAGCTAAAAAACTAAAATCCAAAAACCTTTCAACTGTATTCATTAAACAACTGTTAGAATAAGTGTTGTAAAGCGTCAAAAAGTATTTAAGCATACATTCAGAAACATAGCAATCCTTGTAATCTGCCAAATTTGTTGGCATAATATAATATATTTTATATTAAGTACGAAAACAAATTTCAAATTGAGTCTTTATTTATTAAAGTAATTTTTCGAATATAATTTACATAGCGCATCCATCAATAGAAACAAAATGCCGCCTATCAGACGCAGCCGGCGTATACGCCGAATGCAAGAAAATTCCGTAATACCAGACGAAGCAGTCTCTTTCGTTGAACGTTCAAATGTTAGCCCAGAAAGTCCAGTAGTGGCTATTCCATAAGTCAATGCACAAGAAGCCAGTGTTTCCACGACTATACCCAATGGCACTCATATGTCTATTCCGCTTGATAATCGTCCTGGCTCTGCATTCAAAAGGCTCCAAGCAGAGTTGCTCAAAATTAGACGGGAACCAATGGAAAACTGTACTCTTGAACCCGAGGAGGACAATATATTCTGCTGGAAAGGAGCTATTATTGGACCACCCGATACACCATATGCAGACGGAGTTTTTCGTTTGCATATGTATTTCACGGAACGCTATCCGTTTAAAGCACCTAGAGTCATGTTCGACACCAGAATATTTCACAGCAACATACACCGAGATGGAACTGTGTGCTTAAACATATTGGACGAGACTTGGAGTCCGACTATCAGCTTGCCGAATTTATTACTGTCTCTGCAAGTGCTGTTAGCAAATGCAAACCCAGACGACCCCATGGAACCATATATTGCGGTGATGTACAAGCAGGATCGGCCTAAGCATGACGCTCAGGCACGTAGCTGGACGCTTAAATATGCTCAGGCATAGACATGAGGAATGCGTACAGTCATAACATAAACCTAGTAAACACAATTAGCTATATTTCTAACCGATGTCGATGTGGGGCTGAGCTTCGGATGTTGTTATACCAATCAATTTCAATCAAAGACTAACCCAACCCGACTTATTGTTCGAAACGATACATTTTTTGAAAAAACCTACACTCTTTTATTTTACATATTTGCTGCACCAAGAATAAGCAAAAATAAATGATGACGATGAGCACGCCGACGACAAAAAAAATAGAATAGAGAGAAAACTCTTTAGCTCTTATGCTCTTTGTTTGATTGATTGAAATGGAAAGCAGTTTACATATGCCAGCATCCTATATCAATATGGATGGCATATTACCAGCTATTTCAACCACTCACTTTCTAATTTAAAGTCCGCCCATTTTTAACCTCTATAGCCATATCAATTCACCCAGCAGAAGCATCCAGCCCACACTTTTCTTTTCCATTGAACTGTGACTCATGGCAGTCCGACCCATAAAGCCTACAGCAGAGACAAAAACACACACGCACACACACACAAATCAAGATCTACTACACCTGATATTACAGCTGATAATTTCTGTGTGAAATAGAAGATACAAAAATTTAGAAACTTAGATCACAAAACGATTAGAGCACAACATGCCTTTTACCACTTATGGTGGGGGGAGGTCAGTCCGAAAATTAAGTTTCAACCTGAGGCAATTCCAATGAAATGGAAAACCAGGCGCCACTCGAGAGCTGCTGCTGTTTCTAATGAAATATCAATGTGTGTGTGTGCACGCTGACCACAGGAGCGCAATGCGGTAATTAGCGTTAGGGCCAAAAAAAAAAGTGTTTCAAGAGAAAACAAAGCTAGAGAATGTCTTTGGGCACATTAACATTGGTTTCAATTAATAAATGACGTTAACATGCTGTCAAAATATGAAATGCTTGATGATGCACTCGCCATGTAGGCCAGCATGTGGCTGCAACTTAGCTGGGCCTTAAGTATCTTTAAGATACTTATGCTATATACAACATTTACAAAATGCTACGCAACACGCACTTTGCAAGCTGATACCAAAAACAAAAAAATAGTTTAGAGAGAAGTTGATATGCCATAAGTGGGGGGGTTAACATAAGACTTCATAAATTATAATTTGCTGTGCGGCACAGTAGGGCTGAGCTAAGGCTGGGGCATTAAAAGCCGGCAGCTATGGACATTGGACAGTTGACTACCGATTATAATCAATCTTAGAGATAGATGTGTTGCACAGATAGACAGACAGACAAAGAGTTGCATCCACAGAACTTTGGTAATTTAAAACGTTCCAGGTCTAGCCGTACGTACGCGCATGCGCAACGGCAGCACGCAATGACGTTCTATGGACACAGCCATCGCCTCATCATTTGTATCTGCTGCATAGCTGCGAAGTATCTTACAAGTTACATGTGTTCTGGCCATAGCTGCTGCTGCTGTTTTGTACCAAGATCCTGACGCATGCAAAATAGGCAAATATGCAAACATGTGTCTCCGCGTTGTCTATGCAACGCAACAGTGCAACGCATTTATCAGTGGCATTTATCATGATGACGACACAAGACGTAGTCTGCGATGTGGCGTATAAAGCAGCAGACGCCTGGCATATCAAGTTGCTCGGCTTGGTCAGCGCCTGCTGGACTTTCCACAGCCTTGCCTAGCCCAGCCTTGTTGCATGATTTGTGTTTGCCTTGCTGCTCAGATAAGTCAAATGCGATATGCGTATCTCATAGATTTCATTTGCAGCACGTCAGTTGCTTGCCTCAGCTATTTTGGTCATGGAAAAAATAGAAAGAAAAAAAAAATACTAAAGGAGTTACCAGTGTCGTCTATCTTCTCTGGCTTGTTGCATATGTTACGCACTCGTTGTGGCTCCCGCTTGTTGTTTTTAATTTTAATGCATAAACAATTTGTGGCTTTTCCTGTGGCAGCACCATCACCACCATCAGATGGACATGCCATGTTGCATCGTTAAAACCAACAACACGGCTTGTTTGCGTTTTGTATAAACAAATCTCATTGATAATTTTGCATAAATTATTCTCTTGCAAAATTAAATTTGCCAGCAATTACAACAACAACAATCAAATATCTTCATGCCCGTGAATTAATATACAAGATTGGAAAAGTTGCAGCGGATATGAAAATCGAGCGATTGTTGGGCAGGAAGTGTTTTGAAAATAGTTTTGAAACTAAATAACACAGCGTCAGAAGCTGGGTTGTCTTTCTTAAAAGTATTAAATGCAAGTAATATATATGTAAATATATATACATATGTATATTACGCCCCTATCCCAACTTTTTTTCAAAAGAATTTAGCAAATGTTTATTGTTTTCGCCAAAGTAGTTAGAATTCGGGCCCTGAGGTTATGTTAAAAAGGTATTCTAGTACTATTAACACGAAGTTAATCCCTGAGGTAGCCATTATTTATAAATTCGGAAGCTGGACACCCAAGATTTAAAATAAAAATTTTTTTCCTTGTGTTCTTCGTATTTCGAGTAAATAAAATACAAACAGTGTACCTTAAAATAGTTTTGAGGCTACAATTTTGAAGTTCATTTAATTGCATCCTCCGTATTGAGACTGTTTGGGATTAGTAAATTTTATAAAATTACTCTTAAATACTTTTTAAGGTTGCACTTATAGTAAAGAGTTTATATTTAGTAATTTCTTTTTTGCATGCAACAAGCAATGTTCAGAAACTGCCAGAAAACGATTTTTCAGGAATAATTAATTTATGTGTTTCCTATTATTGAACTGTAAAAAATAATTTAGAACAAATGTCACAGTCCCACAAAAAACTAGTGGTGTGAACTTTACTTGAAATACGGCTACCCAAATGAACTATGAGCTGTTGATTCCGAATCGGAAGTTCAAAAAACCTCGAAACCCAAGCGTTTTAAAATAGCATCAACGAACGTAATAAAAGGAGTAATTTTTGAGGCTATCTTAGAACCTGATGAGCCGAGAATTTTTTTTTTTTAATATCGGATTTGGATAAAGCGACCTCAAAGACTTAAAGAACATTGTCGGACAACCGTCTCAAAAAAATGTTGGTGTGGTTTTTCGAAAATATGTTTTAATACAGGCAAACAAAAAAAAATAAATAAAAAATTTTAAGTGCGGATGTCATATTTGTCGGATTTGAAATCAGCGATACTAAAAACAACGTAGAAAGCCAAAAAAAAATGTTTTTAAGGGAATTTCGGAACCCTTGTGTGTTGGGATCACGTGTAAAGTTCATGCTACCTTTTTTTTGTGGGTCTGTGTTATTGATATTTTCCGATCTTATAACTCAAATCCGAAACAGGAGTTATAATATTCATTTATTTCATAGACTTCATCTGATTGATTTTTCTCATCTTATATTTTCACGAAGGACTTAATGTTTTAGTGTTTTCGAACTCAACGAACGATACGAGCACTTTACGATAATTTCTCCTTTTAATTCACCTCGGAATTGGTTCTGAAATTTTTACAAAAAGTTCGAAATTGGTGACGAGAATCGAAACTCGTACTGCTCATAAAAAGTATATCTTGACTGGTAAACATCTTTATCTCAAGCTGCAATATGCGAGGACAGTTTCATGATTTTCTTTTTGAATAAAATACATTTTTTATAAACAAGTAAGCGTTTTGTTTCTAAACATAGTTTTCTCAAGGCCCTCGAAAATAGAAGTTTGATTAACTCTTTTGTCCACTCAAATCTCTTAGCGTCCAACCGTTTCTACAGGTATGCAAACAGAAAATAGTCGCAAAGGGCCAGATTTAAAAAGTATAACGAATGGGAGAGCAATCTACGGCAATATGCGAGGGCAGATTTATAGTTCAGAGACTTTTTGAATAAAATACATTTTTTTAAGCAATTAAGCGTTTTATTTCTAAACATAGTGTTCTCAAGGCCCTCGAAACGTTTGACGTTTCATGAACCCTCTTTTGTCCACCCAAATCTCTTAGCGTCTAATCGTTTCTTCAGGTTTGGAAACAGAAAATAGTCGCAGTAGTAGATGGCAGAGCAATTTGTAGCCCAATTCATTTTCTCATGGTATCTACAGTTGTGCGTATAGTCGGCTATATTACTAAATGGCTTAAACAAAATTTTGCATGAGTCTACTTACAGATGGTACTTGAGCGAAGCACTCGAGCTGCCCTCGCATCGAATTAACTTAATATACAAAATATCAAAAATATAATTTCTTTAAAGTCTTTTTTATTATTAAGAAAAACAGTTTTAAGTTCCATTCAATCAAGAGCGCATGTTTTGCGCATAGACTTTGACCAAACGAAATAATTATTATTATTCTTGTTATTAATTAGGCTTGCCAAAAAGTTACTACATAGTACAAGTTATTGTTATATACTTGAAAAGCAGTCACACTTAAAAGAAACCGGAACTTCAAATCTTTACTGTAAGCCTAAAAAGATTCAAAGCTTCTTGAATTCCATTTTTTAATGGTAGCACATTTTAGTTCCCAGCCCAATCATTAGCAAAGCTGCTTGGAAACTTCATAAGCGCTCAAGTCATTGCAGAGAAAAAAAAAAAAAAAATTACAAGTCAGCTATGGTCAAATACCTTTAAACAATCACAGAACAATATATACCTACAATAAAAAGGTATGTATTTACTTACGTTTCATGCCTTCGATTTAAACTTAACCTCTGGCTATGGGGTATATGAGGCACAACAGTGCCAGACGACAACGTCTT
The DNA here is from genome assembly GCA_949987675.1 of Chymomyza fuscimana. NCBI lineage: Eukaryota > Metazoa > Arthropoda > Insecta > Diptera > Drosophilidae > Chymomyza > Chymomyza fuscimana. The sequence goes on from OX465089.1 coordinate 14,061,972, forward strand.
GGTTGCAAGAGCCAGCTCCATGGTCCATTGTGAGCATTGTATGCGCACTTCCGCTGCTGCTTTTTGTATGCTACGGTTCGGTTCAGTTCGGTTCGTCTGCCTTGTCGCATTTAACGCTCATTTTTTGATTCATTATTTATTGTGATTTTTCTAAAACGAATGAGAGAGAGAAGACGACTGAATGCAAAAGGTATATAACAATACAAAAAAGTGTGAAGCGAAATTGTAGTTAAAGAATATGAATGCTGTACAGAATGTGCAGAACAATGGAACCTTTTCCGGTAGCAAAGAAAATGGAACTATTCTAACTGGAATATGATTAATTGCAAGTCGATTGATATTTTATTGAGCAGAGCAGACAATGGTAGGAACTGAGGCTGCGAGGGCTAAGGAAGTTATGGCGGAAGTTGCATTTAACACGGCTGACAAACCGGAACTACCTAAACATATATAAATGTGAGCGGCTTGTTATAAAGTTTCGACTTAAATGCTGACAAATAGTCAGGCACATTAGGGCCTAGTTACTGATTGTCAGTTGCACAAACATCAATTAAAAAAATAAAATAAAATAAAGAGGCAGCAGCTGAAAATTTTTATATACAGCACATGAAATAAACAAGCCGACAACGACTTTGCGTCGCGACATTGAGCAAATAAAGATTTCTTAACCCGTTGCAACTCTGACCAGCAACAACAACAAACAACAAGTTTCTTGTTAAGAAGAAAAAAAAAAAAAAAAAAAACAACACATAGTGCGGCGGCTAACAAGTCCGGTCAAGTTGGTGCTGCATCAAAGGTAAGATATACAAGTACTATATATAATAAAACAACAGGCACATTGCCGCCTGGCGCATGCGCAGTCCGACCAGGCCTAAACAGCTAAGCCAAGTTAACCAAGTAACCAGCTAAGCAGCTAACTAGCCAACAAACAGCGAAACAGCTAACCAGCTGTCCATTCCCATAAGTCTCACTTGGTAGAGCCCCTATTTGGTTTTTTTTTTTTTTTTGTTTTTGTTTATCCAAAAGTGCGTTTTATATTTGTTGTTCAGCTTGACTTGTTCATTGTCTCTGCATTATTTGCATTTGTGCTTTGTGTATCCCACAAATGCAGTCAACGGTAGTTCGTTCTTCTCATGTTTTACCTAATTATACATGGGGCATAAAGCGCGGCAAGAGCGCGGGCTGCCTGGGCTGGCTGGGCTGGTGTGGGGGGGTGTGGGGAGGGAAAACCTCTCTAATTGTTTAAGTGCTTTTAGCATTTTACCAAACAATTTTCATATTGTTGTGCATAGATACAAACAAAACCAAAGCAAAGTAAACCAACCAAACCTTTTAATTTATTATTTAACCAGCATGTTGTATACACTTCTAAAGAGTATGCTCGTTGCAAGCTAAAGTTGGTCTTAAATAATGAGATTGTAGCTAAAATATTTTTAGCCTATAAGTATTTGACTATCATTATTGTCATGTTTTCGTTGGAAACGCTAACGTGACGTTAAGTACGATAACATACGACAAAAATTAAAAAAAAAAAAAAATGTTTTGTACTTACGCTATATTTAGCAAAAAATGACAATGTTATAGATTAAAAAAGTAAAACTAGGCATGGCGTTACGTTACAAAAAATAGACGTGGTTTTTGACTTCCTGCTAATTGGGCAAGTCTTTTGGTGTACAATAGGGTGGCCGCCGCTGGTATGGAGGATTTTTAAACCGTCGATATCAATAACGCCACCCCCTAAAAAGTTTCCTTTTTACCTGCATATAGCGCCTGTAAAATTTAAAAACGATCCGAATGTAATTGATGGGTCCGGCAATAGGTCAAAGGTCCTAACTTGCACTTTTCCCGTTTTTGACTGTATTGTTCTACATTAACTTTAAAATCTTGTTACCAATCAGACAAATTATGGTTCAAAAGGTCTCATATCTATCAAAACATAATTTTAAAAATATATAGAGTCGGCCTAAATAAATTTGGTAAGCTCTAAAATTGATTAAATTGACTTTTTACACCAGTTTAAAAATAAAAAAAAATGTTCGTATCCTTAACATTTTTGAATCGTTTCTGTAGTAAAAGGACATGCTAAAACCGAAAATGCAGTCAAAATTTTTTTTTACGAAACGGGCTTCGAGATATTTTGAAAAAACCATTTATCGAAATTAAAAAAAAAAAAAAAAAAAAAGTGCCTTTACTTAACAGTAAGTATCTCTGGTTATACTAAACTGATTTCCATAATTTTTTTTCTCGACTGTAGATAATTGAATTACCCATTGATTATATTTGGAACATGTTTTTGTCAAACTTATGATTTGGTCGCTATTTATGCATTCATATGAAACTTTTTTATGACCTTTGACCTATTGCTATACCCATCAAATACATTCGGATTGTTTTTAAATTTTACAGGCGCTATATGCAGGTAAAAAGGAAACTTTTTAGGGGGTGGCGTTAGTAAAATCGTGAGATGTTGCAAAAATGGCCACCCTAGTGTACAAAGGGTATAATAAGTTCGTGAAAATGTATGCAACGGGCAGAAGGAGGCGTGGTAGACCCCATTTAAGTATATATTCTTGATCATCATTAACAGCTGAGTCGATATAGTCATTTATTTATCTCCGTCTGTCTGTCTGTCCGTATGACATAAAGGATCTTAGAGACTATAGGAGCTGAAATTTTACCAAAAGATGCGCATAATTGTCTGGTTTTAAGTATGATTTGAAATAATGTATCTGTCGTAACATTACTCCAATTTTGATGCCTTATTAATATCGTTTTTTTTTAAATTATTTAACTCAATAATCAAAATAAGAAGAGTAACATATTTTTAGTAACTTTAAAAAAAAAACCTCTCGTGGGCTCTCGTGTAGTATTGAAATATTTAAAAAAATTCTGAAACTATAAAATTTTGTTGTTCTCAAGTTCTCAAGGAAATCGGCCTAATATAAATATTTTTTTTTAAATTTAGTATTTTCTTAAAAATTCATTTTTTTTTATAGGTAAGGGTTGCCTGAAAATTCCTTGTGTCATATAATATTCTTCGAAAGAATGCCATTACAATCCTTATGTAACCACCCAGTCCAAATATTCCGAGATGACATCTTCGTAATATCATTCTAAACATTCTCAAATATTTGTCCTAAAAGCTTTTTTACAATTCGTCTTGTTTATATCAATAACAATTCGAAACATTCTCAAAAAATAACAATCGCTTTCTACAAAAAGACAATCTTTAAATAAGAATTTTGCTCTCAATTGTACAAATTAGCGTACTTCACCGCAAATTCTTGTTTTAAGTCCAAAACTCTAGCTTTTGAGCACAACATTCTGTTTTTTTTTCTAAGAATTCGAATTGGTAAACCCAGCTTAATCAGCCTACGGTCCTTTTAAAAAATTATTCATTATTATATTCTTTCTTGAGCTTTTGAAAGTTTGCTTGAATTCATGTGTATCTTTTGTGTAGTAGGTCTACATCAGTCATATTTTTTTCAGAAAAAAGTGTATCAAAATAAGTCAGTCTTATTCATTACATCATTATTTAAATACAGGGAAATTTTCAAACGTGCAATAAAGCAAAATTTTATCGAAGGACTATAAAAAGTTATTCCATAAACCATAACTTAAAGCTATTTAATAGAGTATACAAAATACGGATAAGATAATAACTAATTTCTGGTTTCCTATTTGCTTTATCATTTACAACATTTTTTTGTTTTTCGTTTCTTTTTCGGTTTCCTCTCAATGTTGCGTCAAATGTTGTTAAAATTTATTGCTGAGAAATTCTCACACATTGTCGCAAATTGAGGCCTAAACTTGTTGTTGCTTTACATACTATTATTAGGCTTATTGCATATACATAAAGTCGCGCATAACGTGAGAGCCAAGTAGCAACCAACTGCAATACTTGTTCAGACGAAAAGTATATTGTAGCTTGCACTTGCTGGAACGGTTATTGTTTTTTTTAGTTTTATTTTTATGCTGGAGTAAGTTAGGTTAATGTTTGTTTTTTATACTTCTTTTTTTGTTTTGAACAAGTGCACAAAACGGAAATTGTGCAAAACTTTTATGGTTTAAGCCGCAATAATTTGTGTTAAGAGATACAGGTGCTTTTGGTCAATATAAACATAAATGGGGGCAAAAAAAATTAAACGCTATCTTAGTTACTTTTTTTAATAAAAGACTTTTTCTAAAGATTTGTCAAAGTTTTAATGTCAGACTAAAAAAATTATCTTGCTACTTACTTACTTAACAAAGTACAAATGATGAACGATTAAAATGCATTTCTGATGACATGCAATATTTTTTTTTACGATAAATTTGTAACGTTAAAATTCTTCTAAAATTCATCTATTCTAGTTTTAAGTTCAATCTAGAATTTTTAACGTTGCACTCTCAAAAAATGTTTAAAAAAATAACTATTTTAGATTTAAGCTTTATGTAGAATTCTTAGCATTTGAAATAAACAAGCAACTTTTTAGATTTATAATCTGTATATAACATGTATCAATTGTGTTCTATAAAGACGTTTAAAATGAAACATTTGCAAAAATTTCAACTTGAGTTACATACGTATGCTTATATTGTGATTTTTAAAATAAAAGCCATATATTTTATATAACAATATCGATGCAGAATGTCACCCGACTAGATCCAGCCCAATCAGATAGTGGACTATCCTAAGGATGCCATCCTAAGGATGCCAGTGCACCCTATAATAATAATAATATTTAAAAATAATTGGCATTCTAAAACCTAATCGTTCGCTGATAAAACTTATCTAACTATATTTTTTATATAAATATATATCGTAAATTTTTACAATTATTTAATTCCAATTAAATCTTTCTGTGCTGCCTATTTATTAAGATTTTCACATATTTGCCATATTTTCTAAATTTAAATACTCTCGAAAATAGCTACATCCATTTATAACGTAAAATATAATGTTCAAAGCTCTGTTTACATATTTGCAACCTGCTGAGATACATTTTGCAACACACAAAAAGCCATAAAACTGTTTTCAAATTTATTTAACCATAAATGTAATAAATTATTTTACACTTTCGGTTTTCTGTACAATTGCAAAGTAACCACAAAGTTTCATATATCAAACACTTAGACACCGACAACATTAAATAAAGAAATAATTATTGGTTACAAAGCCAATATACATGTATATACTATATAAACTTATAAACACGAGCCACAAATAAATATAAGGCGTTAGGTGAAAAGATTTTCATCTGTGTAGCGACACGCACCAAAATAATATTTTGCATGCAACATTTTTGTATTTTGGCTAAAATGTGCATAGCTAGTGTAGAAAATATGCAAGTTATGCCATCTACACATAGCACATAGCACCGAGCTAGCAAGCAACCCCCTATCTGTATCTGTTATAAGTGGACACGCATGTTGGCACAAAGTTATGGCCATTTAAAGTTGATTTTCTTGTTGTCACATAGATGCAGTTATAGCTTGCATCTTGTTGCAGTTGTTGTTGCAGTTGTGTGGTTGTAAATAGTTTGTAGCTGTTGGCTGCTGGTAGCTCTAGCTGGCTGCATATTTCTCGAGTTTGTATCTTTTTGGTTGGGCATAACTCAAAAATGTACCGAAAAACCAAAAACCAATACACAAGCATGTCAAAAGTATCATATAACACTATAAATAACTATGAGCACTGCACAAATATCATGTGGGGCAATGTCATATGTACTTGCAACTAAAAGATACTATAGCATATGTGAAGAAAAAAAAAAGGTTTCTACTATGTGGCATGTCATGCAAAATGCAGCCTTGAAGCGCTCAACACTTGAGCACTTAACACTTTTAGTCAAAATTACAACATTATTTAAGTTGACTATGCATGTGTATGTGTGTATGTATGTACGATATGTATCTTTGAAGTTGTTTTGGGTTACCGGGTAAAACAATAATTCAGCTAGAGAAAAACACATTAAAATGCGTCAAGTGGAGTCCTGTTAACAGTAAATGATATTTAGTCAAGCAGTTGTGGGTTGCTTGAGCATAAGTATCTATAAGATACACAAGTATCTGTAGCATTAGCAGGCAAAGCTACTCATGACATTTGGTCGCGCTGCCAGCCACACGCATATCAATTTCATTTTTGATGTGTGCATCTTTAAGATATATAGATACAAATGCTGTTACAGATACACATCAAGTGAGTGCTGCCGTGTGTTCACCTCAAGTGTCACATTTAAATAAACCACACACTTGTACTATACTAGTCTATGTCTATGCTAAATGTTGTTGACACGCTGTAACTTGCCACTCTATATGTCGAGTATATAATACAGGCCTAGCATTATGCCTGTGGCAAGGACACGCGTAACTTTTTTGATACGCTTCTTTTTTTTTGTTGTTTTTGTTGCGCTACTAATGAAAATAATCAACACATTTTGGCACGAAATTATGAGGCTTGGTCGCTCGTGCATGAGTGTATCCGTGTGTGCGTGTGTGTATATAAAGTTGTGTCTAGGCTTAATTATAATGCTCAAGTGCTTAAGAGGTTCATATGTTTTTGCTGTGTCTGTGTGCTTGACTCTTAATGTCAGCTAACTTAGCGCTCGTTTGCCTTCAATTAGCAAAATTTTATTTGCAAATAAAAGTTAAAAAATAATAAAAAGTAGTGACCTTTTATTATGTGGGCACAAGTATCTCGCAATCTTGTAATAATTTAAAACTCTTTCGTATACCAACAGCAGACAGCTCAGAGACATGCTTGCCACTGCGTTGCGTGTTGCAAATGAAAATGCGGCAAGTTGTTTAGTGGCTGGCTGCCAGTGCCTGCCACACAATGCTTTAACATAGTCAGATAAATGAGTGAGTTCTTTGAGTCACTCTTGAGTGAAACTCTCTACGCCTAAAGTATCTCACAGATACATGTGCTCAAAACCAGTTTACTGTACTTGCTACAACACTTTTCGCTCTCGTTTGCACTGCATTCATGCGCTCGCGCACTCTCGCTCACGCTCTTGCCATCACAATGCAAGGACGTTGAAATTATTTACGCTCTCTGCCTGCAGCTGCTGCTCTCTGGCCAACAAAATTCTACTCACTGCAGCCAGCTGAGCCGCAACCGAGGTATCGTGAGCACAGACAGCACATCGTTAAATCAGTGTAGTCTCGTAACTCGTCGTGTACGGTTGGTTGTCTCCATTTATCAGTAGTGAGCTCCGACTGTTTGTTGAAGTTACTCCAAAATAAACGTAACGTAAAAACTAAACGTGACAACAACTTGAAGCGTGCAGCACCAAAAGCGAACCATTGGATTATCGCGCCGCACGTTTTTCAAAACTCACACAAAAAAACACAACACAGAAACAAATTTATTTTGATTTTATATTTAACAAAATAAAAAAACAGAAAATGTTTTAAAAAAAATTGGCTCTATGTGAAACTGAAAGCATTTACCACACAGAAGTGCAGTGAAAAAATTGGCTTAAAACAAAAAAAAGAAAATTATTTTTTGTTTTAGTTCTTAGAAACAACACAAAACGAAACATAACAAAACTTTGCGTTAAAATTTTGAAAAACGTCAAAGACGCGTTAAAAAAATTACAAATTCTCCGAAGGTTTCAACAAAAAGTTATTCGCTGAGAATTTTATAAAAACAACAAGGTAAGTTTTGTTTTGGAAAAGTGTGCTGGAAAATTTTAGAATATTTGAGAAATTTTTATAAGACTCTTTAAATTGAAAAATTTTGGAATTGTATGCGGTAACGCTAAGTTTCTGAAAGATTTAAAAAATAGTGTAAATTTTGCTGGTTTAGAATTTGCTTAGAATAAAGGCGCTAGAATTTTGTTGTTTAAAATTAAATTTAAATGTTTAAATAAAAAAAAAAAAAAACAATCATATTGTTTATTAAAAATTCATTTTCCTTCTAAGTGATTTATTTTTGAAGTAGTGAATGGGTTTAATTAAAAGTTTTTCGAATTTTTGGTTTTAAATGATTTTATTATAAAGTGATGAATTTCCATAAAATTAAGATTTTAAAAGCTTTTCGAACTTAACAGCATAAATTTGCAATTATTAAAAAAAAAATGCATATTTGATAAAAAGTTAAAAGACAATCAAATCATTTATGTCATTTTTAATTATTCGATGCTATAAAAGTCGAGCTGCGATATTGTTTCGATTAAAAACTTCAGATTTATGAGGAATAATAAATGAATGCTTTCAAAAGATATATACTTCATATTACATTTTTTTCTTTACATGATTTCACATTAATATTAAGTTTTAATAAGACAAAACCAGAATGTTAATTCTAATTTTTTAATAACTCAATTATTAATACCATTACACCTATACTAAGCGAGTATTATGTTAAAATTAAAAATCACTGAATTATTAAAAAAAGCGGCTTTGTGCTAGATAATAACAAAGAATTAAATAAAAAACTAAATAAATATACAGAGTGCATAAAAGTAGCGGAAAACATGCCCAATTTTTTTTGTTAATAAAAATGCATTAAAAATATTTTCCATATTCTCACAGAACATGTTATTAATGAAAAACATTTCCCTTTATTTTTCAGCACTATGGAAAATTAAGAACAACACAGAACAAAAAAAAAAAAATCAAACCCATTACGAAAATAGCAACAACAACAACGATTGTGGAAACAACAATACAGCATCATTACAAAAACAACAACAAAATGCAGCGTCAGATTATGAGCATCTGCATCGTGAGCATGATGATCATTATGATGATGATGATGATGATGGTCAGCGTAAATGCCTTGGCCAATTGCCCGCCTGGTTGTCAATGCGATGACAATACGCTGGTAGTGCAATGCGGCGAGGGTCAGCTGGATGTGCTACCCATTGCCCTAAATCCCTCCATACAGCGCCTGGTGATTAAAAGCAACAAAATCAAGACCATTGATTCGTCCATACAATTTTATGCGGAATTGACATTTTTGGATTTGTCACACAATCATCTGATGACCATACCTCAGCGCACTTTTGCCTACCAAAAGAAGTTGCAGGAGGTACATTTGAATCACAATAAAATTGGACAGATTAGCAATAAGACTTTAATTGGACTCTCGGCGGTGACTGTGTTGAATTTGCGCGGTAATCTCATCTCGGAGCTGCATCAGGGCACCTTTTCGCCATTGCTAAAAATTGAGGAGCTAAATTTGGGTGAAAACCGCATAGGTTTCATTGATCCCAAGGCCTTCGATGGACTAACGCAGCTGCGCATTTTATATTTGGATGATAATGCTTTGACTTCAGTGCCAGATCCGGTTATTTTCCAGGCCTTACCCAGTTTGGCTGAGCTGTTCTTGGGCATGAATTCGCTGCTGACAGTGCAGTCTGGCGCTTTTCAGGATCTTAAAGGACTTACGCGCTTGGAACTTAAGGGCGCCAGCTTGCGTAATATTTCTCATGACAGCTTCAAGGGTCTGGAAGCCTTGCGTGTTCTGGACTTGTCCGATAATCGTCTACCACGCATACCAAGTCTGGGTCTAAGTAATTTGCTGCGCTTGGAGGAGCTCTCCATAGGCCAAAACGATTTCGAGGTCATTACGGAGGGCGCATTTGTGGGTCTGAAGCAGCTCAAGCGTTTGGACATTAATGGCGCTTTGAAACTGAAACGTATCATGACTGGCGCCTTTGCTGCCAATGCCAACTTGGAGTATTTGAATTTGTCATCCAACAAAATGCTTATAGAAGTACAGGAAGGCGCACTTAGTGGTCTGCCGCATCTGCGTCATGTTGTGCTCAAGGCCAATGCCTTGACTTCTCTGGCCGAGGGTCTCTTTCCCTGGAAGGATTTGACTACCTTGGATTTGTCTGAGAATCCCATTTCCTGCGATTGCCGTGTCATGTGGCTGCGTAATCTGCTGATTGCCAAAAACGCTAGCCAAGATGAGTTGCCCGAAGTGCTCTGCGAATTTCCCGAACGTCTGCGCGGCGAGGCTCTAAAGCATTTGAATCCCACGCTCATGGGCTGCACACACACAGATCCACGTAAACAGGCCTTGATTGGTGCTTTGCTTGTAGGCTCAGCTGCTACCATTACTGCACTGGCTTTGGTAATCTATCGCTGCCGTCGCAAGATACGCGAGTATCTGAAGGGCGGTCTCTGGGGCAACTCGGCCTTGGGTCGCAAAGAGCGCGAATACCAAAAGACCTTTTGCGATGAGGACTACATGTCGCGTCATCAGCATCATCCCTGCTCGCTGGGCATACACTCCACCTTTCCCAACACTTATACCGCACCACATCATCCCAATGCTGCACATCATTATGGCATGTGTCCTATGCCGATTAATGACTTGAACGCCGTGGAACAGCAACAAAAGTTTCAGCAGTTGCAGGTGCCCACCGCTACCATGATGAGCGAAAAGAAGCTGAACAACAATAAAGTTTTGGCTGGTGGTGCCATTGATGATAGCGCCTCCTTTGTGCTGCACATGAAAACGGCTACCATGGCGCGTGAACAGCAACAGGGACAGCCCAAGCTGAATCATTATACCAAGCCACAGTTCCTATCGGCCACAGCCGCTGTGGGTGATTCCTGCTACTCCTATGCCGATGTGCCCATGGTGCATGGCGCGCCACTAAATGCACAGCAGCTCCGACTGACACAGGAGCACTTCAAGCAGCAGCATCAGCACTATGACAATGGCGCACAGCAGTTTGACAATGATGTCAATAGTGAGGTACTAGATCCCAACTATATCTACAACAATGCTCACTACTCCGTGCCGCTGGAGCAGCTGGGTCGCAACAAGACGCCCACGCCACCACCACTACCACCAGCGCTACCGCTGCGCAATGGTCTGTGCGCCACCACTGGACGTCGCTCCTTCCAGCACAAGTCGGCGGCGCACAATAACAATACACTGCGTCAATTCTCGCACTGATCTACGGTGTACAGTCTGGAGCCGGAATTGCGTACCTATCGCCGCAAGCAGCTGAGCATTTATGCTTAGTGGTTGCCTGAGATTGGCCGTAACGAGAATGTTGTTAACTGTGATGCCACCCAAGCGCCCCCACCATCAACCACCCATTTATTTAAGAGCAAACAAAATACAACCCACACAATTAGACTTTAAGTAGCAAGCCAATAATGGAAAAATCGTAGTAGAATGTAAAATATAGTATCAGCACACAGGCAAATTTAATTAATGTAACTAACAGATACTTAAAATGTGTCTTAAAACTACTTAAAACTAGTTTGTCTTGTCTAGAAGCACTTGCTCGATCTCTTTAACTTCTTTTTAACTCTTAACTAGAGCACACACATTATTAAGCTATCTAAAACGTTTCAATAACAATTTCTACTACCATTTTTTCATATAGATTAAAAACAAATTGTATTTATTTAAAAATAAGTCTAGCTTTAGGTATTACAACTGTAATTTGTAAATTATGTTACAAGACACACAAAAAAAGCACTGAGAGTCACTTATAAGATTAATTTAAATTATTTATTGTTAAAACCTATATGATAAAAATCAAACTTTTTGTAAGCAACTATTTATTGGTTAGTGAAAAAAAGAAATTTATGCAAATTTAAGCAAGAAATATCAAAAAACAACTTGAAACAAAAAATATATGCAAAAAACATAACACTTTGAAAACTGAAAACCCAAACAATGTTTTTTTTTCTCCTTTATATATTTTTTAATGAACCTGCCCAAAGAGATAACCAAACGGCAAAAAAAAACAAAAGTTACAGCAGCAACAAACAACGGTGAGCTTGCAACTTTTTGCCTAGTTTTTCATTAAAAAGCAGGAAAAACAAATTTAAATCAGTCGAAACGGAGACCGACAATGGGATACACTCACTTTACACAGAAGAAGTTTTGCGGTTGTAGAGCGGATAGAGGAATGTTTTGTGAAAATGTAAACTTTACGCTGTTTATCAGGTTCACATAAATCTACTTACCAAATTTATTGGCTACAGGCACGTTTTGTGAAAATGTCAACTTTATGTTATTTAGTAGGCTCACTAAAGTTCGTTGTGTGACGGAAAGATGTGTCAACTGCAAAATTCTCCTATGGGGAAAGAGATTTTAACATGATTCGACAGGGATCACCTGTTACATGCGGATAAATCTTCGCTAGAGTAAATATGGGTTAAACTCAAGCCTCTCGATAGGTATCGGTGGGAAGCAATAGGGAGCAATAGGACCGTCGATCACCGGGCCCCTACTTTTACTCGACTAATAGATGAGTATACCACAGCCCAAGCAAAACTATTCTTGTATGTTCTTCTAAGCGATTTTCTATTTGTAATATAGTTTATATCTTTGGCCACACATTTCCAAAAACTTTTTGCAATCTGTCAGATGAGACAATCAGCAAATTTTATAGTTGATACCAAAATGGCAGGATTTGTGCTCCAGTGAGTTCAATCAATCCAAAAAAAAAAATTAACAATAAATCATTGGAAAGGGAGTCAGATTAGATTACCAAGAAAAAAATGTCTAAAAAGTGCATATACAAATTTTTCACTTCAAAACGCAAAATATATCTATGGTTCATCCACAATTGAAATTATTCTGATCCTCTATGATCTCGAAATTATTGCGCAGTGCTTTGCGCATACTTCGATTAATTTTGGGGCGTCTAGCTCTTATTATGTCTAAAACCTAGATGTTCTTACAGACGGACCAGACTCAATCGCTATCCGAGAAGATGCCTAGCCTTTTTTTTATAAAAAAACTTACAGTCAGCCACACTTTCAAATGCCTACAAGTCTATAATACCCTAGACCCTATGGATAAAGGGTATAAAGAGCCACCAACAAAAACAAACTTACCATGGAAAAACGTCAGCTGGCAGGTGGTAAAAAAAAGGGGTAAAAAATGCAACGCATTGAATTGAAAATTATGCACACACACATGGACACGTATAGTGCTCATAGATACTATTACGTAGTCAGCCTGCTTGCCACGCTTCGCTGCCGCAACTCTGCCGACGCGCTGCCGCGACAAAGTTTTAAGCTTGTTAGTACTAAATAATAGTGTATTAATTTTTCGTTTATTTAATTTTGTTTTCCCATATATAACTTATTTTATAATTGAAAGTCAAGAGTTGAACGCTGTAAGCATATTTTAACAAAGAAATGAAAAGTCCTGCGTAGGAAAATTTGTTTCAGCAAAAATTTGCTACACTTTGAGCGTATCGCTGGCTCGCATTTGAACTGATGGATAAATGAGAGGTAGGGTCCAGGAGCGCAGGTTAAGGTGGAACTTAAATTGGCAGAGAAAAGTTGCACATGTGTACTAAATAGAAATGCAACCTGTAATTTGTATTTGAATTAGTTATTTTTTCCAGGAATTACAGGTTTCAATGTAGCAATCATATAGGAGGAAAAATTGCTAAGTAAAATAGTTCAAAAGTATTCGTTATTATTGTACACAATCAGCTTTTAATAAAAGGCAATGATAAGTACTATTAGATAAAATATAATTTATTCAAACTGAAAATTTTTACTGTAGCTTTGAACTTGTAAAAAATATTTATTTATATATATATTTATTCAAAGGGTACAAAAAAGCAAAGTTGACCTGAGAATATGAAGAATAGAAAGATATGACCTAATCAGCGATGTGGTCGATGTTTAACTTTTTAATAATAACGCTTTGAAATTAGGTAGGAGAACGATGGGGCGTGGAAGTAGAAAAAAATAAACTTGATCTGTCTGTTCACATACGGGTTAAAATTGCAAGTTTGGTTATCCTAACTCTTATATTTCTCAAGATCCAGGCGTTCATACAGACAGATCTACATCAACTCTTTTTGTCCTTCTGACCATATTGGAAGCAACTTTGGGGTGTCTCCGACGTTTTCTTCTCTATGTTAAATATATACAGGGTATAAAAAAAATTAACCATTAACCATAATTAAATACCACCAAAAAAAACAAATAAATAAATGCACAGATTTTCATCAAATTCGGCGGAGTGCATAGGATTTATATATATGTATGTATAAATATGCCCTTACAAAATTTTGTTGTTTTTTTTGTGCTATATTGTACCCCTAAAGGAGCTATATAACACCGATATCTTAAAAATTAAATAAACTTGTGCCCCATAAAATAATAAGGCGCCTAAGCCCTAAGATTGTTTGTTCTAGCTCTTATCATCTCTAATCCAAGCCATGCATTATGCGAATGGTTGTACAACTTGGCTGTTGTACAAACAGTTGCATCGTGTGTGGGGTCGTTGTATAAAGTTTTGTACGACAAATCAAAATGTTTCAATTTTTCGATAAACAACCAAGTTGTACAACCAGTTGCATCATGTTTGGATTATTGCTATATAGCTATATATATACTCTAGGTACTCTTGGGGGTTTCGGCGACTAAATTACACATATATACAGGCCCGTCGAGAAGGGGAAAGGGGGATTCCCTCCGGGCCCGAAGTTTTATCAGGGGCCCGGAGTAATTACTGTCAATACTTTCGTGATTCAAGCTAAAGGTGTAATAGAGGGGCCGGTACATTTTTCCCCCTGGGCCCGGATTTTCTCACTACGGCCCTGCATATATATTATATATATTTTCCACTTGCTCAATGTATATAATATAAAATATATTATATATTTTTTCGATTTGCGCTAACTTCACATTTGAGCATTAAGATACAGGGTCTAAGAAGGCAGTCGTATTTTAAATTATATGGTTAAAAGATTTTAGATGCAGATTTCCCAGTTCCAGCTCATAAAGCTATGCTGTCTTCAAATTACATTGCTTTGTAAGTTTTTTTTAATTTGAAGTTAAATTAAAAATAAAGATTTAATATTTAACTAAGCAAATAGGTTGACAAACCAGCTAAGGTACTGAATGAAGCATTAGCAAAGTGTTACTTATAATCAATTTGATTTGACCTACAAGAAGGCAACCGCATTACATAACTTGACTTATTTTAAGATTAAAAGCTGCTTGACATTATTTTTTTACAATTTTAAACACATTTTAAATACACAAAACTGGTTGCTTTTGTTATTAATGCAAATGCACTGTAGATCTCAAAGCTTAAGCCTCAAGTCAACCATCAAGTAACCCACAACAAAGAAAAACTTACTTATACATATGACAAGCAAAAGTTTATTGAAAAATCAAATCAGACGAAGAACAATTGCAACAAACAAAATAGGCATGAAATATATAACAAAAAGCCCCCAAAAAAAGCAATAATAAATAGCTATGAAAATCCATAGATACAAATAAATCAAGCAAATCATGCAGCGGTTTTAAAACTGCTACAAATAGTAGATGGATAGACCCATCCGAACCCAAACCAAAGCCCGAACCCAAACCCAGCTGCTGTGCTGCTGCCTATTCACACAATTAAACGCTGAAATGTTGAATAAAAAATGGGATGAAGTAAAAACAGAACGTAAATCGAGTAAAGTAGAGGCATGTACTATAATAACAATAAATAAATAACAAAGGTAAATAGCAGAGAGAGAGAGAAAAAAAAAAAAAAAAAAAAGAAACCAAACCAAAGCCTCAAATGGCTGACAATAAAAGTCAAGTTGTATTGCTTTGACTTTGACTGGGTCTTAACTTAAGTTAAGGTAGCTCCGGAGCACAGCAGTCTGTCGAGAATTCATCATCAAATTTCGATTAAAAGGCGCGTGTGCGTTAGTTTGCCCCAAAGGGGCCAATAGTTGGCTAACAGTTGGTGCCTCATTCGCACTATTCAAGCTTCATTAGGGTCTAAAAGTAACGAAAACATTTTGATTTCGATCATTACAATTTCCTTTCCATGCTGAGCCCAACACACAGACTCGCATTCGATTGAGTGAAAGAGCAGAGCTACTGGCCGAAATAATTGTTATAGCTTACCAGCTGGGCCAGATTTTTTTGATGAATGCTCTTTGGAAAAGGGTATATCAGCTTGGGGAGGACGCTTGCAATGGCTGCATAGGTAAAAACAGCTACAATAATTGAAAACCGGAATCTTAGCAATATAGCATAAGTATGAGAAGAGATCTCTCGTTTTACTTTTAAATGATTGAAATTTTTTTTTACAAGCAAAAAGGTAAGGGTACCGCCTAAAATAATGTTTTCACATAAAAATCATTGAGGTTGTGCAAATCCGACCTAGTAATTAGTTTTGGCTATAAAATGCTTATTTGACATAGGATCAACTCGTCCGATATACCAAATTGAAGCTAACGCTTTGTCGCAACTCATTTTTATGAGCATTATTAATTTTTAAGATATGACCATTTCGCAAAAAAGCCAATTTTTGTCATTTCCAAAAATGGTGGGGTAAACCCGACCCCCTTTTTTTGGCTGATTTAGCACAGATATGATCTAAATTTAATGTTTCTTCGATTATAAATTAAAAGAGCATGTTATTTTTTTACAAAACTGTATGTATTTATTTAAAAAAAAACGTAGAACATATATTTCGAAATGAGTTGAATGAATGTCAATAAAAGATGATTGGATTGAATAGTATCTAATCAGAGTTATTTAATTTGCTGTCCGAATAGCTTTCTGGCGTATTTTTGGCTCCAGCGGACGTCTGGTTGGCCCTACCATTCAAAGGTCGTGTTTGCCCCACTGTGCAATTTTTCAGGCAATAAAAAATTTTTACGAAATTCCCAACCAATACTATACATTCACTATATAGATCTATATTTAAGCATATTATAGAAGCCACTAATCATTTTTTTTTTCGATCACTTCATTTATCAAGCAAAAATGTGTAATCAAATATTCACAAAAATTAAATTGAAAATCGTAGAAATACATTTCTTGTCGTTTGAGCATCTAAATATCATGCTACCACTTACGTTATTTTTTTATTTTAATGCTCTACATGACAACACTAATATGAGCTCGCTCAGAATTGCGGTTTTTGAGAAACAGTGGGAGGTCGGGTTTTCCCACACTGTCGGGTTTGCCCCAACTACCCTAATGATTGTTTCCGAGTTTCACAAAACGAATAAATTTTATATCGAATAAATTTTATTCAATTTTATTTTATTAATTTTCCAGTTTCAAATTTTTGTTTGTCGATAACAGCTGATATTTTTCTTAATCTTTTCGATAAATTCTGATATTTCCCATGCTCTTTTCAATAAACTCTCATATTTCCCTTACTCTTTTTGATAAATCGTTATAGTTTCTTGACGCTTTTCGCTAAATTCTAATATTTCCCTTACTTTTTTCGATAAATTCTCATAATTTCTTCACGCTAAGCAGATGAGGTTCATTCGGGAATTGATGCGGGAAGAGCTATAAGATGTTTGTGGTCTAGATACAATAGATACTACTATAAGAGTTCGGAAGAAATTTCACACTTTTTGTGCGTTTTGTTTCAACTGCAATTCTAAGAGTATTTGGATTTCGGACTTCGAAATTAGCAATGGTTCTCGTTTGATGCTGTGTTTGCATTAAGGGGTTACTGGATCAAGCCACAAAACAAGCGACCATCCATCCAGCCAGCCAGCCCAGGCAGCAACAATGTAATCATTAATTCCCCAAAGCAGGCAGCGGCAGTGAAGTCAACCAGCTAGCCAGCCAGCATCAGATATACAACTGCAGATACAGATACTTCAATACATACAAGAGCAGATACATCAATAGATTGTTTCTTTTCTTTTTTTTTTGTTTTCGGTGGGGCGACGGCCACTGACACTCACAATCGCGCTCTGTAATTCTAAAGTTGGCTCTGACTGGGCAAGAATACTACAAGTTCGAGTACAGCAACTACAACAACAACAACAACTATGGGGCACAATAAAAGCTCAAGGCAATAATTATGACGAGCCATGGTCCAAATATTGTAGCCATTGTAATATCATGAGATACATGCTGTGCGCTTGCTCGATCTGTTTGCCATCCATAACTGACGATTCGGTCGCTGGTTGCTGATTGTATGATGACCATGTTGAAAATGCTCATTAAGGGTACTTCAGAAATTAAAGCATTTTACAATTGTTTATAGCCAGGCTAACGTGCCGGCCGGGTCGACCGATTTGACGCGCTATTTATCAGCTGTTGTTATCTAGCTGCCTTCAATTGACTTGGCTTGCTTGGGTCTGATCTGGCTTGGATTGGCTGACCGTAATCGGGCCGCTGAAAAGCTTTAAAGGCAATTAAGTCCGCGTGCAGCAATTTGGGGCATGCGAGTGGGCGTTGCTGTGGAGCAATACGGATTGACAGGCGCTGAAAGGCTTTAGTTGCCTGCAGGTCACTTACTTTCTCTTTGGAGCCCAACTACAAACTAACCCAAAGATAAAAAAAAAACAGGTAGCAAGTAGGCAAATAGCCCATAGCACAAAAGGCGTGATCTTGCCCAGCCGCAGCCTAGTACCATACCTAGTAGTGTTGGCTCATAAAACAGCGCAACAAAATGATGCTCAAAGACAATTTTCATTTGACAAAAATGTATCTTTTGGTTTTTTGTTACACCTTACAATGGCCATTGGACCCATGCAGTGCACTGTGAAATTTCTCAACAATAACCGATACAAGAGACAAACAGCACTTGGCAGTTTCTCCCGCTGAGTGCCGCATCGCGACCATAACGCTGCTTCCTGCTGTGAGCTGGCTCTCTGGGCTGGGTTTGGATTCTTTGCTACGGCTTTTTGGTACTATCTGTGAAATTGTGTACGCACATTAATTTCTCATCATTGGCATTGACGCATATTTCAGAACTGGCCAAAATAGGGTGACTGCTGTGTATTAATGGACATGTTAGAAGAGATTAGAAATGCGCACACAGCAACTATGTATCTATAGAATACACACACACTGACAAGCAGATACAATTGCAACTGTTTGTGATTTTAATGCGAATTTTTATGCTTTGGCTATACAAATGTTATTTACGACGTATTTGGTTGCAGTTGGCACAGTGGAGGGTTCACGTCCATACATGACAACAATAATTGTTGGTTTTCTTAACTTAGGGTCGGACGATTGGACGCTTCTCCATAGAAGTTACTAACGTGGACTAGGCAAACGAGAGGCGTGAGTTAAGTTTCAGCTACCTAGACAAAACCTTAGCTCATTATGGTCAATAATCTTATGTACGAGCCAACGGATTCAGCTATTCACATTCACTTTGCCACGTTTATGGATCGACGGACGGATTGACTGACTAACCAGCCCACTGACACTTTCTCAAGGTAATCGATATGGCCGGCAAACGATTTGGCAATTACTTTTCTTATACAAATAAGTGGAGCATTATATTACACATGGGATTTATTGTATGTAGAATAGAAAGTTAAAGAGCTATACTTTAAAGAGAAAGACACGTCTATTGTAAACCAAATTTTTGGTGAAGATTGTGCAATATTTAAGTCAATTGCTTTTTAGAACTGCTTCACGTAATATAATTTATTTTTGGTGGGAAAATTTTGCAAAAATATTTGA
This sequence comes from Chymomyza fuscimana, assembly GCA_949987675.1. Taxonomy (NCBI): domain Eukaryota; kingdom Metazoa; phylum Arthropoda; class Insecta; order Diptera; family Drosophilidae; genus Chymomyza; species Chymomyza fuscimana. Next base: position 14,081,370 of record OX465089.1, read on the forward strand.
AATAAAGTATTTATAATTGAAGTAATGCAACACGATTAAAATAATATAAGTATTTCCAGGACGTAGAACCAATGTACACCAATAACACTAGTAAACAAGCAATTATTTTTTTTCACAATCTTCAAATAAAATATTAAAAAAAACATTCTTAAAAATAAAAACGCTGTTTACACTAAATACACTAGTAAGAAAAAATTCATTTTTGTTCATCAAGAAATTTTTACAAAGGCCATGACGTCTAGGACACTACTATTTTTTTGTACGGCGTATTTATATAAACAGTTTTAACTTTGCTTGTTAAAAAATGTATAAACTTTAAAATTTAAATATAAAAAAATTGAAATATTCTTTTATGGATCTTATGTCATCTTGTCTAGTGACGAAATAGTAATGTCTTCTATGAGCGAAAACTTTTAATATAGAGTAATTATAATAATAATAATAAAAATTATAAAAAAGTGTAATTGTTCCATCTAAGTTTTGAGCTGTCGAGAAAGTCACTATCGGGTGGGTACTACTGACGGGCCGTAACCTCACTCCTTTTTTCCGAAGAAAATATAGCAGAAAACTATGATTTTATTATAACTACTTACTTTTCACAACTTTGGATTTTCTGAAACTTTAGAAAAAATTTGTTAAAATAATCTTTACAAAAAAAAAATTTTTTAAAAAATTTTTAAGATATAATTATATTTTTAAGAAATTTTTTTTTCTCCGATTTTATTTACAATCTTTTCAAAAACAATCAGTAAATTATATAAAATTATTTAAACAGTGACAGGAGCAGTTGTTCTCCATTGAGAATAGGTGCTAAATGCGAACTAGTGGTTATTATAAGTATAAATCAAAAAAAAAAGAAAATTCTGAATTAAAATCTACTTGAAAGATCAAGGAATATTTTTAAGAAATAAAAAAAATTTTAAGAAAATAAACTTTAGCACAGACCTTTTATTTTCTTTAGTTTAAAATCGGAAGTAAATAATTTTAAGAAATAAAAAATTTCTTTTCGTATGGAACTATTTAGAGAACATCAGACTTGGGAGGAATCAGCATTAGCGCAGACCTGATGCTACTATTGTGTTTGAAGTAGAGTGAAAACAAATTTTTATTTTCTTAAGTTTAAAATCAGAAGTAAATAATTTTTGTCTACACAAGCAAACAAATTGGAAGCAAACTTTTTGTCAAAAGTTAGTTCAACAAAAGAAGAAAAGATTTCGTCCCTTTTATTTTAAAATTTTTTAATTAAAAATCAGAAATTTAAAATTTTTCCCACATAAGCAAAACAAAATAGAAAGACAACTATTGTCAAAAAAATTTTAACAAATTTAGAAGCGTAAATTTCTTATGGAGTAACGCAATGACTACCAGGCTTAAAAGTTTATTTAGTTAGGATTTCACAAAAAGTTTCAGAAAATCATTCAGTTTTTCAAATGGAGCAAAAAATAAAAAAAAAACTATTGCAAACTTAACTGCTACTTTAAAATATTTTTTAATCAATATACGATTATATTGACCTTGATTACAATATTTCCCTTTCCTCTCTGAAGTTACATTTTCTGTTGAATTTCATTTTTATTGAATTTTAATTAAAGAGCTCACACATAAAAAGTCCCCACTTGACCCTATAAATATAATCTTCAAGTTTAATTTAACCACTTGAAGCTTCCGCTTTTTTATTATAGCACATAAACAGGTTCACAAACGAACACTCTTCAAAAGATTAAAGTTTTCTAGCACTTATCAGATGCAACTGCCACAACTACAACGCCACTGCATAAGCTGTATATATATAGTACTTATAAATGCAATTTCTGATAAAACAATTTTAATTAAATAATTATAGTTGTTGTAGTATACGTAGATTTTTTACACATGTGCAGAGAGAAATGAAGCAAGATTTTCTTAAATTTAAAAGCATAACAAAAAAAATTGCGTTCATAAAGTCGGGCGTTACTGACTTTGGTATGCCCATAACTCGAGACACTGCTTGACAGTGGAATATGTTATACCCTTTCCCAAATAAAATTCATTATTTCCTGCTTTAAGTTAAATGGTACTTTAGAACTGAATTCCAATTGTTTGTAGTCAAACAAGCAGTTATCAATGGGAAAGTTAAAAAAATGGTACAAATACCCAACACTTCCAAAAATTGTAAACGATTTTGCTGTGAAACGAGTCGAAACCTTACATGCTAGGGGCTTTTGGAGCTCGAAATTGGATTCAGAAACTCTAAAAACCTATAAAAACCATAGCCAGACAGGCAGACTTGAAAAAGAATTTTATGGGGTGCTGCTTCGAGGTTATATTACAAAAACAAAAAACTTAGAGGTTCTGAGGTCAGGCCTCAAAAAACCCACCTATTTTTGTTTTTCGAGTCGGCGATTTTTTGTGTATGTTTTTGGTTAATACAGAAAACAAAATTTCAGCTTCGGAGACCAGACCCTATCTACTACACGTTTTTGGTGTCGGTCCAATAAACCCAAGCTCATCAGCGTTCACACATAACCTCAAAAAAACCATAAAAGGCATATTGGAGGTTATCCTAGAAGCCTAATATGATCAGATTCAGCGACCCTTAAAACATATAGTAGACAGCAGGCACGGATCCAGGAATTGGTCATAGGGGATTTTTCACTTCGAAGTGAATGGTGAAGATCGATTTATAGGAACTATAATATTTTTTTGCAAAACTAAAGTTTTTAAACAGGATTTGATCTTGGGGGGTTTTCTCCACGAAGTGTATATATGTATATCAGAGCTCGCAAAAAACTGTTAACCCATTTTTCCAAGTTTTGGGGAGGGGTCCGGACCCGAAATTTTCTTTTTGTGTGTATCCCAAAAACATAAACGAAAAATTATGAGTTTTTTTGAGGTTAGGATAGAAGTAAGATCCGTTGAGTTAATTCTGATGGCATAGAGTCGAGAAGACGGGTGTTATCACGACAAATCAAATGATTTATCTAACGCCAAATGATTGATGTCGTTAAGAACGGAACGAATAAGCATACAACCTTTTCACCGAAATGATCACAATGACAAGAGCTATGGATTTTGCCTTCCTTCGGTATCTCCGCATTGACTGTTTCTCGAAGACCCCAAGAATTAAGAGTTCTTCACTTGCAATCACTTTTGTCATTGGTCTTCCTTTCCACCCAATACAATGTAGCTTGGAGGATACTACATCTTATGAATCCCAGGGCTGAAACAGAAGGACAAGTAGTTATCAAAACTGCATTCTTTTCGGATAAACATAACATACCCTTTTATACTATGACCAAAGGGTATACGAATTATAATTATAGCCAAATATACATAAAACGTGCAAAGTAAATGAAACCGGCTTGCTTACATACATAAATGTATATATGTGCACATATACGTATGCGCATATGTGTTTATTTTCTTTGTATGTGTGTTGCAATCGCAACTCGAGAACTTTTTGCAAAAATAAATGTGTTTTATATTAACAAATAACAACAATAAATGCGTGTAAATCTGCGCCAAAGGTATGCGGAGCCTTTACAGGGAAACGAAGAGACACATGACCAGCCAGACAAACAAACCAGACCAAACCGAACCAGTCCATAGTCGAGTGCACCGTCTCGTCTATGCGCTATGAGAGGAGCAGCACTGCGGGTTGCCAGCGCCTGGTTCGCGTAATAATGTTAAATTGTTTTTCAATTATTTTATAGGTTATGGTAATATTTATTTTAATTAAAAACAAATACGCATACCGACGATACGAATGGTTCAGAAAAGGCCACAGTGCAGCGAGCCAAGCAGCCAACAATGCGCCACATGCAACACTCCTTAAAAAGCGCAATGATCGGGTCTGACCAGAGTGGGCACCTTTGGATTCAGTTCGTTCTCCCGCTGTTGTAGTGCATTTAAAAATATGCAAAAATAAAAAATAATTTATTTGTGTTCATTTAAGGTAACAAATAAACAAAAAAAAATAAGATTTGGTTTTTTTTTTAAAGCTTGGGAAAATGGAAAATATACGAGTAGCTGTCCGAGTCAGTTGAAGTTGACTTGGTGTTGAGAAAGGGAGTTTTTCCAGCAGAAGAAGAGCAAGCATTTGCAGCTGTCAGAGCTTTTATTCAATTGACAGCCAAAAGGTGTGGCACATCCTGCTAAAAAGCATTGAGCTCAGTTCCAACTTTTTTAATTGAGTTCATAGAAGTGTGCTAACAATTTTTGCAGTTGCTATGAAATGAGATCATCCAAATTGAATTACGAGTAAGTGCAACAAGAATTTATGGGCAAAACTGAAAACACTGAGACTTATTTAATTAGTTTTAAAAATACAACTAAATATGATGTTTTTTTTAAATTTTAGCAATAGCAAAATTTACAAATGTACGTAATTCTCGTCTGTGCAACTCAAATATATCATGAACTTGCCCATATATACAAATATCATAAGGACGTATAATATCGGCAAATATTATATTCTAACTATTTTCACTCTTTAAAAGGAAACGTCCATAAAAAATTTAGCTTTAATTTTTAAAGCCGAAATTTGTGTACTCTTTATAAGACGTAGTTAAAATATATTTGTTTTAAGAGCAGGAAAAACAAGTTTATAGTAAATCAGCATGATCCAAAAATTGGAAGGTCACGCTATGTGCAGGTTTGCTGCCCGTATCTCTCTGAACGCTGGTTCAATTGTTTTATGGCAGCTATTTAAATAAGTGGATCAATTTTATGAAACTTTTACAAATGGGTATGAATATGTATGTTATAAATACATGCCAGCGTATTTTTTTTTTTTTTAAATATCGTGACAAACCGTAATAAACCAGTGCAAAAGAGGCTAGTCAAGCAGTAACAAGTTCAAAATTAACTGCTTCCAGATTCTAGTAACTAGTTTAAAATAAAAAGAAACTAGTAAAAAAAATGAACTAGTTCAAAAACTATTATTTTGAGTTAAGATCCCACGGATCCCGGTATTTTAAAAAACTTGCGCTGGTGCCGAAGATACTACCAGACTCTGAAATTTTTTTTTCCGAACCAACATTTTATTTAAATTAAATTTCTAAGAATTACTCTAAATAATAGAATTCTGGCAATAAACCTCCAGTTTATAGAAATATAATCTAAATTAGAAAACTTATTGGACACAGCTGTAGAAAACCTTTATAAGCCATTAAATTTTTACTATGTAGCATTGTGCTTTAATCAGTCTTTTATGACTAGATTTAAAGTTGCAAATTTCTACAACAAAGATAGTTATAGTTTTGTACAGTTACATACTGAGCGTGCTTTTTTTCGATTTTCTTGATGATTTTTATCCTCAAAAGTGAATATTAAATAGAACTATGATATAAGCTTAAAGCTTAATATTTAAGTGGGATCGGAACTAATAATTGCGCCCTCTTCTTTTCTAAATAAATAAATACAAATAATATGTTTTTTTTTTAAAAATATTTTTAACAACAAAAAGTTCAGATCATATCATCATATACCATCGTCTGCTTCTGGGTGAAAATGTTAACTTAGATCTTATTACTCAAAAAGAGTAAATAAATATTGAAGACGGATTAATAATTGTCTATTCCTGGAAAGGAATCGGATATTCTTTCCCATGCCACTGCAAGTCAGTAGAAACTGTTTAAAAAGAATGGTTAAAAAAAAATGATCGAAATGGCTGCAATAGTTTTAAGTTAGTTAATAAAAATGAACTGGGTCAAAAACATAAATGAGCTGGTTCAATAGAACTATTTTTCTTCGCAGCAAAGTACAGCACAGTAAATTGAAAGTTAATTTTTTGTTCATAATTATAAGGCAACTTTGTTATATTTACATCTTATATTTTTCTTGGTACATAGTTATCTTTCAATAGTAACCAGAGGAAAGAAAATAAAACAACATTTTCATTAGATATAAAGAAAAAAAAAAACTAGAGCAGTTATTTTAATATAAAAAAATCAATATATGTAGGTATATATTTTTAATCAAGAACAAACTTTAAGAGGAACTTATTCATCTTCTGTCTTTTTAAAAACATAGCTTTCAATAGAACAGAGAAGAGAGCTATTAAAATTCGAAAAAAAAAAAATGTTTGTACATATAAAGTACTAAACTTGAGCAGAAATGAAAGTAGGGCCCCTGATACTCTTTGTGAAACCAAAACTTTTTATATCAAAAGTTGAAAAAGAGCCTTGAAAGTCTGGAATAAAATATTTATCTCGCCAGAACACATTTCACCTAACAAAAAGCCAAAGCTTTCGATATCCAGAATCTCCATAATGCAGAAAGTTAAACACGCTAAAGCACCAGGCGTTAGCAACTACTATTGTGAATGCCATGGTATGCCATGGAATACCATGGGTGGGAGTAAATGGACGTTCGCTTTGAACCTGCTCCGTTTGCATTAGTAAAACTTGCAATTAAAAACCATTGCGTCGAAAACGCGATATTGCAGTGAAAAATTCCATTTAAAAACTTTCTGCTGCGTGTTACTAAAACTCATCAGACCGCGCCACCAAATACACACACACACACACACACAGATACTCACACAGATACAGACACACTCGTATCTGCATTAGAGGCAGAAAAGTTGATTATAAACGAAATGCATTGTAAACAGTATGCATTGATGCATCCGTCAGCTGCAATGACATTGGCCCTTGGTAGTATTTGTGACACATCATTTCGCGCCTCTTGTGCAGAAACCACAAAAACCTGCTCTCGCGCCACGTTTCGTACCTTTTGATGTTCATGTTACGGTTTGCTCCAAGCTGTTTGATTCGGCTCTTTTAAATGAAGTTCAATAATTCAAAATAGTTGGCAGCCCCGTTTGCTGTGCCTCGCTGTGCAGTGGCGTGGTTAGCGGTGAAGGGGGCCCACAAATCCATCCTTGTTTATTTTTAAGCTTAAGAGAATATACAAAAACTGGTACTCTGAGGTCGGTAGAATATTCTTTGCCCCTGGTGCTCATTATTGTACCTACGCTACTGTCCTGATATGGGCTTAGAACAGCCCTGGGTGCCGTAAATTCAATTATGAGTACCAGCCGCCCAAGTAAACCCAATTTACTAGCGCCACCAAACCACTGGCTATTCATCGACGGCTGCTCTAGGAACAACAAAATTTGAAATTATTGGAGCGTTATCCGACAATGGGATGCCCTGAACCGCTCGTGTCTGTTAAGTTTAGTATCGCTAGGTATTTAAGAAATGTCATATATTATAAAAATGTCAACACTCTTTGTTTATTAAGCTCACATGAGTCTATATACTTATTCAGGTGGTTGTTGCTTTTGTATTAATAAATTAACAGTAAGTGGCATTTTATTGGATTTTACGGAGGTAGAGGTTCTGCAGTTTATATTTTATTAGGGGTCTCAGCCCCCTGCGCACTTAACGCGCCAAGCACTGCCTCGAATCAATATATTGCGATGAAATAAAATTAATTCATGAATTTTTCGCAAAAACAATTTAGTTTCATACAACTTTTTCAGAAGAACGTCCCTTGTTCGTCCACCATTCTTTTTAATGGACATGTGTTGGTGATCTATGAACTTAGGGTAAGTCGACCAAAATTATATTTTCATCTTCCCTTAGCACCAAAATTTGGCTAGAACAAAGTTTTTTCCATATTCAAATTATTTTGGGGTGTCCAAAATTAATACATTTGGCGCATGATCTACAAATTAGAAGGTAACGCAAAGCCAGGTCCGTCGTTTGTGCCCCTCTGGAATAGAGAGCACAGGTTCAATTTTTGTATGACAGCTATATGAAGTAGTTGACCAATTTTGATCAAACTTCACACAAATGCGAAGACTAATATGAAGTACATAAATTTTATTTTTTTTTTACAAATTTGAACCAGTTTTATACGTCACCATGTAAAATTATTTGCATCATGCGTTTTGCCTATATACTTATACTTATATTTTTTCGTCTGATTTTTATTTCTAGAAAATAATTCTTGAAACTTATAGTGCATTTATGGTTCCAAAATTTAAGTGTTCATAAGTCTATGACTCATCCTATATCGGAATCGATGCATATTTCGGTATAAACAACTTATGGTCTGCCATTGCGCCTTCTGCCTGTTCTGTACATAATAAAAATCTATAATAGCTGGACCCTTTGTATACAGGGTATAAAAAAGTATGTGTGTGCTTGTGTGTGATATGGTTGTGGGTCATTTTAAAACCATAGAAAAATCAAAGAGCAACTTTTACTGCAGTGAATGCGTTCATTTTGCTTTTCAGCCAGGTTTGGTGTTTGTTACCAATGCATTTTGGCGTGTTATTTGTTAGCCCTATCAAATATGCATCCTGGCCTGTGTTCACATTCTGGCTGACTGTCTGATATTCGTCTATTTGATTGAGCTGATGAGTTTTTAAATTCGTTATTAAACGTTTCGCTGATTTGAATTTAGATACAATTTTTTTTACTTTTTCCATTTTTCTCTTAAGCGCTTTGTTGGTATTTGATAGTGGACGTTTGAAATTCTATGAATTTGGTATTTTGTAGGGTTTAGATACACATATTGGAAAATTGAGTTTCGTTATTTGAACAAATTGGACTGTACCCAAATTGTATTGTAAAATATAGATTGTATTTGCCTGGTCTGATGCAGTGCGTTAAAGAGCCACAGAAATAAATTTGCGGAAGTCAAGTGAATTGTTTCGTGTTTACATAATTGCATCCTTCAACTAACATTTGTGGAAAATTTTGTTTATTTAATAAATGCGATTTAGTTCGTTTATTATTAGGATGCCAAATACAATTTTGAAAGCTGCCGAAATTTTTGTCTGAGATTCGTTCCGGGGTTTTCATTCGAGAAAGAAGAAAGCGCCATAAAGTGCACCTTATATGTCTGAGATCAAATATAATTTTAATATCTTCAGAAATTTTTATTTGAGATTCGATTGGGATTTTTTACCATTTTTCTCTTCACCAAATTTTTCGAAAGCGCCATACTTTGTACGTCGTAATCAGGGCTGTAAAGAAAAAATCCGGGCCCGGGGGGCCCCGTTCCATAAGTACGACAGTAATCGCACCGGGCCCCTGAGATAGCTCCTGGCCCGAGGGGAATCCGCCCCTTCCACCACCCCTCTCGTCGGGCCTAGTTGTATTAATTCATTCATTCATTTTGGTATCGGTTGCGGTACCTATGGTTTGCATGAATTCATTTCCCAAACATTAAGAGAAATGGGCGACAAACTTATTTTTTATATTCCTATTGATTGTTTCTTCATAAAATAGCAAAGCTTTGAATAAGATCCTTTTGTTTTTGGAAAAAAAATTTTAAAAATACTTTTTTTAATTATGCTATTAGTTTTGGTTGAAGAGATACATGCCAGCCACTAATCATACATGATTGGGTTCAATTTCTCTCCTTTTGCTCTTATGACAAATTGGGCTAATTTTCGTCATTTTCCTTCAATTTCTCACTATTGGTGTAACCGATTTTGGCCTTAAGTTGGGTTCGTATACACTTTCCACTTCAAATATCCCCAGATATAGCAGTCCGGTGGATTGAAATCAGTCAAAATCACCATTTTTGGATATTAAGAGACCAGGGAAGAATTGTCCGCATTCCAGTCGACCCAATTTGACGGAAAAAAATTCAAATTATCGGGAGTTATAGGTTGAAGACTGGTTCGTGGGATGTCTCATTGTATGGGTCGTCTTGCAGACACTGTCTTCAGAACACCTTAGACGCGTTTAAGCCATCAGCAACTTAGTTTATTTTTAAACCAATATCGTAAACCCAACGGACAAGGGGACTCACTTTCCCCATCACGACTGATGTTGCAGCTGCGGATATGTGGTAGAACCTGGTTTTCTTCAAACACATGGGCTGTCTGGCAAACATGGAAATCCCACAATGCTTTCAAAGAGCTTCACCTATGTATATCTCCAAGCAGCTCTCCACCAAGTAGAGCACCAGCCATTCCACGCACTAACGTCACCTTTCAGTCCTTTCTACACCATTCTGAAACTTTTTTTCAATTTGTCCCTACAAAGCTCCTTAAATTATAAGCAACGATTTCTATTGTCTTTAAAAAAATGTCAACGCATTACTGATTAGCCTCTATCTAGCTAAGTATTCCATTAATAAACCATCTTCGCTTCATTATTTCAAGATAAATCTAAAGTGCTTTAATTTTATCGCTTCTAAATCTTTGACAATACAAAAGCCCAATCAAGTTCCATAAATATGCATACCAAAGCTACCTAATAACTCAATTTCTGCTGCTGCTTCCAATGCTACTATTACTGTCTATCAACCAAATGCGTAACCCTCGCTGAACCCTTGCACAGGGCTGCCAACACTTCGATATGCCCAAAATTAATTGCTAAATGTAAAGTAACTTTTTTTTGACAAAATGCCGCCCTTTTTGTTTTTTGTTGAGCTCTTTTAAGCTTTTAAAATCAATAGAAAATCATTTATTAAAATAATCACATGAAGCGTGCAACCGTAGAACTCAATGGGAACTTTATTATATTGCCAAAAAAAATCTGAAACCGTGACAGATTATGCAAACTAATTACACAAAATTAGTTGAGATTTATGCGTTAAGAAAAACAAAAAAAAAACCGAGAGATACTCGTAGAGTTGGTCCCAAAACCTGTGGCACAATTTATTAATCAATTCCATTTTTGCCGCTCGGCATGAACTTGGGATCTTGAACCTTTTGGCTACATTTGCATACACAGTGTAAAAAAAAAAAATAAACATGTTTTTTGGGGCTCGTTTAGCGCCCTGCGACAAGTGACAAATAGTGTGACATAATAACAACAAAAAATATAAAAAAAAGGTCTTTAGGTTATTTCTGTTCTCGTTGTTCGGCTTGCTAGGGTACAAATTTGTATGATGTAGCGCTTAATTGGTGATTAACCACCTGTAGTGGTTGGGGGCAGGGTGCACTGCATGCAAAGTGACTGTGTGTCTCTGCAACTGCAGAGTTTCATTTCCAAAGTCGTGCTTAGCCCTGCCCTCCTGGCTTAGCCCTGGCATTGGCTTTAAGCTTTAAGCATTTAAATTGGAAATCTTTGTGGTCGTCGTGTTTAATAAAATGTGGCTGCTTGTCAATGCCCAGGCTCAAATGAAGACTACGCCTTTCATTTGGTTCCCCCTGCTTGCTACAACAAATGTCACTGGGACTAGGCGGCTCCAGTCGCTGTCTATCTGCATAGTTCAACTTCGGAGCCAGACAACAAAAACAAAAAAGAACTAGAAATAGAAATACATCGAAGATTTATGGTTACTCGCTGGTGGTGGTGGTGCTGTTGGTGGTGCTGGTGTTGCTGTTGTGTCTCACTCTGTCAGCGCAACGTTTGGAAGTTTTAGGTTTTCCATGGAAAACTGCTCCAGCTCCAACTTCTTTGAACATTTGTTAGTTAGTACTCTAGTCTTTGGGAAAATAATTCATTTCGATTGCCAAGCCATGAGATTTGTCAATCCTAGCATTGGAGTCAACGTCGCGCTTAGATTATCTCTCTATTAATTATCGTTTATGGTTTGTTTGTTAGTTGACTTAGGAGGAGTTGAGTTCAGTTTAGTTAGCGGAAGGGGACTGTCTGCAGTCTGTGATACTTTGTTTATAATTTGTTGGGTTATCAATGGCAACTTTGAGAATTGGGCGTCAAACAACACGATTGAGCTTTACGTGGGCCAACAATTCGAATGAATGAAATTTGAGCGATCTTTGGGTTTAGATATAAAATGAGACATTCAATCTTGTTACGTGTTCTAAATTTGTTGCCCAGATTTTCGTTGTTTATGAGCTCAAAAAAAGGTATTTTTTTTTATTTCAAATTAACTACTTTTTTGTTAAATTTTTTTATTTTCTAATTTTATAAGCTGCTGTTAAATTTTAAGCTTCTCATTAAAAATCGCAGCTGTTCCAATTTTAATAAAACATAGTGAGGTCTAAAATCCTATAGCTGAACCCTCCACGAGGGTGCCGACTGGTAATGGCACTACAGTGTCCTCTTTTGGACGGTGCCAGCTAAGATTTGGAGCTAGCTGCTTGCAACTTAGCTCCTCTATAGCTTGGTGGCTCGTTGCCACTCCATATCATGGCTATGAGGTAAAAAAAAAAAAAGGGCTGGATCAAGGTGTCATGCGACCCGTGCCGATGATCAGCCTGGCTGGGGGCCCTTTTCAAAAATAGCCCAGTCGCAAACGGAGCATCCGGATACCTGGCGCCCTCCGGATTAACTAGCCTTGCCTGCGTATTGCGGATCTCTGCGCAGGTGGACCACCCCTTCTCCGCCACTCGTGGGTCCATCTATGACTTCCTTAATGAAAAATCAAAAAAACAAAACACAAAAAGAGACCGGAACTCTCGAAAAACCGGAAGAGACCGAAGGTCTAACAATGGGGGCGAACGCAGGGGTCACTGGACCTATCGTCGTCCCTTCACAATTAACCCCAACGACGAGCTTGAAGACAGAGGTCACTGGACCCACGGTCAGCTCCACTCCGGCGAAAAAGCAGGCAACTGTGCCTCACCGCCCCTCGGCCAAGAGCAATGTGGCAGGCACCTCGAAGGCCCCCGTCACCCTGAGTAGTCAGCAAGGTGCTAAAACAAGCACAGCTAGCTCTCAGTCGGGTGCGGGGGAGGTAGAGAGGCCAACCACTAGCAAGGCCAAATTGGATAGGTATACGGACCGCAAAAATGCAGCCCTAATCCTTAAACGCCAGGCGACGTCAAACATCACGACCCCATCGGCCGAATGGCTGAGAAAGGTAGAGTGGGCGAAGTCTGTGCTGCCGAACTTTGTACTCGAAAGACCCAAGGAGGGCTCGAGGCAAAATCAGCCAAAACGGCAACGGTCCCAAGAGGCCATTATACCCAATGCTCCTAAGAGAGCAAAGGCGAACGCTCAGGTTGTAGCGAATAGAAGCTTTGCCGAGATGGCAAAGGAGAAAATCCTTCTGGGGGTCTTGGACCAGGGAAATCCGGACGGCAGGATCCCCAGGAATCAATGGAAGTGGGTAGAGGCAGCACTGGCTGTACACTGCTTCGAGGCTCTGGAGGCAGATCCGGGCCCGCCACCAGTCTGCAAGGACGTAGGGTGGTATCAGGGCACTGTAAAAGTGATTGCCTGTGAAGGGGCCAGATCGGCTGAGCTTTTTAAAGCGGCCGTATCGAGAGTGGGCGAGGTTTACCCGGACGCCAATCTAGTCGCAGTAGACTGGAAGGACGTACCGAGTAGACCTCGGGCCATTATGTGGATCCCGGCATCCTTCAAGGAGCCGGAGATGATCCTGAAGATGTTGCAGCGTTGCAATCCCCACCTTCCATCCTCTGAATGGAAGGTCGTGAAGGTGGAGGAAACCGAGACGCCAATGAGGAGGGCCATCATGGTCCTCAACAAAGAGTCGCTGGCGCCGATAGAGGAGATGCACGGAGAGCTAAACTTCGGTTTTAGCTCGGTGCAGATCCGTATCTATAAATCGGACGCCAGGCAGACAGAGAGCCAACAAGAGTTGGCGGTAGCCCTGGCCTCGGATATGGAGGAGCCGGAAAAGTGTCCCGAAGTGGATGACTGCGAGTCGGTGATGTCCGACGCGTCATTGCTTCGAGGTCTGGAAGCACTATGTCAGGAGAGCGAGGACTCCGCTGATGATATCAGCGATGACATAGATGCCGATGTTACGGTGATGGAGGTAAAACCGCAAGATGTCGTTGAGAATCTTGCAGATAAACCTCCATCATTGTAAAGCAGCGACTGCTGCGCTCATGCTTCGCCTGGCTGGCGGCGAAGTTGACCTGGTGCTGATACAGGAACCGTGGATTGTGGCCAGCAAGGTTTCTGGACTCAGCACAGCAAAATATAGGCTATTGGTAGCCCCACAAGTAGGTAAAATCCGTACATGCATTCTGGCAAAAAAACACCTTAGTGTATTTTTGCTCTACAATTACAGCGATGGCGATATCACATCGGTTAGTCTGGAGCTCCAGACTACATCGATTCGAATAGCGTCCGCATACATGGCATATGACAACATGGACCCACTTCCGGGTCATATACTCCAGAAATTGGTAAAGGACAGCGACGGTCGGGGCACTGGCCTATTGATTGGTTGCGATGCGAATGCTCACCATGGAATATGGGGGAGCTCAAACACAAACGAAAGGGGTGAGTTATTTTTCGAATATCTCCTCACTACTAACCTAGTAATTTGCAATCGGGGAAATGATCCCACATTTATTATTAAAGATAGAGAAGAGGTCATCGACCTAACTCTTATCTCAAACTTCCTATATGACCAAGTCAATAATTGGAGAGTCTCGAAAGATCACTCCTTCTCAGATCATAGATACATTGAAACACAATTATCTATCTCCACTCCTGCCCCTGTTGAGTTCACCAACCCACGTAGAGCCAACTGGAAAGCCTTCAAGGTTAAGTTAGCTCAGACCCTAGAAATCCCCACCGAGGGGACTCTTCCTTCAGAGGAGAAGCTTGAACTCCTCATAAAAACCTTTACGGAAGGGTGCAACAAATCATACAAAGCATCCTGTCCAAAAAGCAAGCCAATGGGAAAAAGGAAACCACCCTGGTGGAGACCGGAATTAGATACCCTAAGGTCAAGTTGTCGGACGCTTTTTAATAAGGCAAAGAGATTAAACTGTGAGCATAGCTGGGTAGAATATAAACACAGCTTAGCTCAATATAAGAAAGTAATAAGACAAGCAAAGCGAGACGAGTGGAGAAGATTTTGTTCCGAAATCGAATCTTCCTCGGAAGCTGCAAGGCTCCGGAAACTACTTTCAAAATCATCCACTAATTAAGGCTATCTAAAGAAACCTGATGACACCTGGACAGATTCCAGTGATGAGTCATTAAAGTTGCTTCTAGATACGCACTTCCCGGGCAGCACAGCGGTTGCACCAACGTGTAGCCTCTCTCATCTTCCAGTCAACGTGTTGGATGACATTATCACGGACTCCAACATAAAATGGGCCATAAACAGCTTTGACCCCTATAAATCTCCAGGTCCTGACGGGATAATACCAGCCCAGTTACAACACGGGGGGGACCTTGTAGTCTCGTGGCTTAAAGCCATTTTTACCAACATTGCTGCGCTAGGTCGGATCCCATCCTCATGGCTAGTGTCTAAAGTGGTCTTTATACCCAAGGCGGGTAAAGCATCACACACTGTCCCAAAAGATTTGAGACCCATAAGCTTGTCTTCGTTTCTCCTAAAAACTTTGGAAAGATTGATAGGGTTATACCTGAGAACATCAATTGATTCCAAAGTATTATCAGAATCGCAGCACGCATACTGTAAGGGAAGATCGACAGAAACCGCACTTCACTCTGTCATTTCAACCATAGAAAAATCCTTGCACAACAAGGAATATGCTATCGCTGCCTTCTTAGACATAGAAGGCGCTTTCAACTACATCGACCCCAAAGCAATAACTAATGCACTTATGTGCCTGGGCGTAGATGACTGTCTAGTGAATTTAATCAGCCAGCTGCTACTGAGCAGAACGGTTATTTCTTCACTTGGCACATCTTCTATCCGCAGGCACGTGAGTAGAGGCACTCCACAGGGGGGCGTGCTATCTCCTCTTCTGTGGAACGTAGCAGTCAACACGTTGCTACGTCGCATAGAAGGAGGTGGCTGCAAAGTTGTTGCTTATGCGGACGACGTGGTTATAATGTTGAATGGAAAATTCCCACAAACCCTTTGTGACCGCATGACACTAAAACTCAGAGAGCTGTCACTCTGGACTAATGAAAGCGGGTTAAGCGTTAATCCAGCAAAAACCGAACTTATCCTTTTCTCAAGGAAATATAAGGTCCCTAACTTATCTCCTCCCAAATTAAACGATTCCGTCTTGTCCTTTAGCGACAGTGCAAGATACTTGGGACTTGTACTAGACAAGAAACTAAATTGGAATCTCAATATCGCAGACAGAGTACAGAAGGCCAATACTGCACTCTTCGCCTGCAAAAGAACAATAGGGCTTAAATGGGGTATGTCCCCAAAAATAGTTCGTTGGATATACACGGCCATAGTTAGGCCAATACTGCTGTATGCAGTATCTACCTGGTGGCCAGCCCTTACCATCAAGTCTAGGCTTATAGCATTAAATAAGGTGCAGAGAACAGCACAACTATGCATCACAGGTGCCCTTAAAACAACCTCGAGTGAAGCGTTAAACGCTATCACCAACATTCCTTCAATCCTTATAATGGCAAAAGAAATTGCCACCATAACATCGAGACGCCTGAAAGACGCCAAATTCTGGGCAGTCTTGGAATATGGGCACTCGTCTATTTTAAAAGAAGATATAAATGTGGTAATGACAGATTACTGCACCCCCTTAGAACATCCGTCTACATTATTCACCACTGACATCCCCTCCAGGGAATCGTGGTTGGAAACCCGGCCAGGTCCAAGTGACTGTATCAGTTTCTTCACGGACGGCTCCAAGCTCAACAACCATGTTGGGGGGGGAGTCTACTCTGAGGAACTAAATATTCGGCAGTCTTTCCGACTTCCGGACCATTGTAGCGTCTTTCAAGCAGAGATCCTTGCCATTAAGGAGGCTTTGGTATGCTTACGCAATACCGGCCTGGAAACCGGTGTGATAAATATATTTTCGGATAGCCAGGCAGCTATTAAGTCACTTCGAGCACTATCTTCCAACTCGATGACAGTCAACAACTGCCGCAAATCTCTTCAAGAGATGGCACAGCAGTTTGTTATAAGCCTCATTTGGGTGCCAGGACACCAAAATATAACAGGCAATGAAATAGCAGATGAATTGGCCAGACAGGGCACGACCTCTACCCTCCTACCGGACAAGGAGGATATTCGTATGCCAATGGCCACTTTTAAGCTTCAAATAAGGGAAAAATTTAGCTATCACGTACAAAGGCTGTGGCAAAATTCACCCCATTGTACAATCAGTCGCCAAATATGGCCTAAAATCGACCCAAAACGTTCCGCGAGGCTCTGTGGACTCAACCGGTCGCAGTGTTCAGCAGTTGTCAGAGCGATCACCGGACACTGGCTTGTCGGAACACATGCGACCAGAATGAACGCTCCGAGCAACGATTTTTGCAGGAGCTGTAGAGATGAGGAAGAAGTTGAGTCAGTAGAACACTTCTTCTGCTCCTGTGAGGCTCTCAGCAGACGCAGGAAAAAGTACTTGGGAAACTACTTTCTTCATAACCTAGCGGAGCTAGAGTATATATGTCCGAGAAGGATCGCAGGTTACATAGTAGCAACAGGATGGGAATCCTTTTAGTTTTCCTTAGGAGAGGGGTGAAAATTATGATCCGTGCGGTTTCACAACGGGCCGGTCAAGGCCTATGTGTGCTGGCTATCAAGCAAGCTGCCGCTCTTACCTAACCTAACCTAGTGAGGTCTAAATAAAAACGCTGACTATAAAATCTTCTCAGACAACGTTCCAATAAGTGTCAAAGACTTTATGATCTCTAGTTTACAAATAGCTGGATATAAATACAACCCTGGTGCCCAATATTCGTTGGGAAACGGTTTCTACGTGCATCTAGTTGGTCTATCAATATGGTAGGTTATCTCTAAAGCAGAACTCTTAAACAAGCTCCCTACACAATATTTCCAATTAATGAAAATTTGAGCTGTCCTGACTCTAGATATATCTTGCTTATAATAAGTATTTCATTAAAATCTCTTTTATAAATAAAAAAAGTTATTTCCTGGGCTCCACAATTATTTGTTTCTGCCTCTTGTAGTAAATTTTGTTATTCCTTTTTGCTTCTGGCTCCCACTTGCGAAAAAAATGTAAACTTGTCGTGGCACCTACTTTTTCCATGTTCCCTCTTGCGGACAATTTTGGAACTAATAGTGACTCCTACTTTTTAAAGCTCCCTCTGGCGTACAATTAAAAGACTTAGGTAAGTCTGGACTAGGAAGAGCGCGATAAACATATTGCTGAGCTAGCGCAAATACTACTTAGCATAAATGAAAAAAGAGAGATCAAAGATTCAAAACGAAAAGTAGAACATTTTTTCTGAAGGAATCGGAGATAAAATGAGAGAAACGACCGTTAGAGTCTTACCCTGCAACAAAATCCAAGAAACGAAACTGATGGCACAGCAAGTAGAATTTCTCGATACAGGCGATATTCACGAATTATGCGCGGTGGGGTTAGCAAGTGAAGCGAGCAGCGGGCGGAACCCCGCTGTTAATACTGTCGAACATCCTTATGACGACCTTCTCCAGATTGTGATTTTTCTCAAGTACACTGCTTCGCCTCACTAGATTTGTTGTACTTTGAACTACATATAGCAAATTTCTTATACAGTAAATTTTTCGGAAAACGATAGAAGCGACAAACATACGTATTTTGGGGGAATTTAATAAATTTACTGACTAAAACTTTTTTGCGACTTTAAATTGTTCAGTGAAGATATCATAGAGAACCGCGAATCTTCTTTTATATATAAGAAGAATCAAGAATTTTTTAGAATGAAAACAAAATTACCGGTTTCCTTAAATAAATGTTAAAAATTAAAAAAAACTAAAAATAATTTCCGTGTAACGAACGTATTTCTAAGTTCGACTGAAATATCAAATAGCACAAAATGAAGCGGATTGTTGATCCGCTGTAGCCAGCATCCCAGGATTTTTGAGATGACCTTCGTTATAATTTGTTATTTTGTTATTTATTATTTTAAACTATCGTTTGTGTATATATCTGCGAAAACAAGTGAATCGGGCCATTTTTACAAATTTTATAGAGGTATTTGCCAATATTAACCACGTAATTTTTTTTGCAATATTATTTATCGGGTTATCGACAATTGAAAATTTAGATTTTTTTTAGACGTTTCTTTGACAAGCCTCCTAAGGGAATAAAGATATTCAACAATTTTTTTTCAATAAAAGGTCAAAAAAATTAATATTATGATTTTTATAGGCAGTTCTTTGACAAGCTCTCGAAGGGAATAATGATATTTAACAAATTTTGTTTTCAATAAAAGATTAAATTTTGAATTTAAAAGCAAAAGTTTGCATTTTTTTAAACATTTTTTTTAACAATTTTGTATTTATTTTTAAAACTTAAAAGTGATCTCAACATCTTTCTCCAAGCTGCCCTAGCATTTTAAGGTTCTGAGATAATTATTTTAATGACGTAAGTCTGACATGCTCGGGTATTTTGGGACTCGAATTTGGATTTAGCCAATCCCCGAAAACTTTTAGAAAACACGGTAGAACACCCAAAATCGATTTGAATAATAATGATAATCTCATAAAACGCAAAAACATGTTTTTTCAAGACCGGTTGTTCGGCTTTTTATTTTATTTTTGGGGCTGCTGAACCCCAGTCCCAGCATGTCAGGTTTCTGAAATAACCTCCAAAAAAACACTCGTATTCTGATTTTTTCATAGATACAATGTAACCACCTTTTTTTGTGGGCCTGTCTAATCAGTCATTTACAATTTCATAGCTGCTTTGGTTTTTCTAATTTCTAGTTTCGCCATAAGCCATGTTTTAATTTTCGCTAAAAATTCCAATCACTGTTCTCATCACACATTCCCAAGTTGTCATTAGCCGCACACAATTTGGGTTATCTTTTATTCGCAGTGACTCTCAAAGTTGGCTCTTTTTATGTTGTGGCTAACTTGGCACTCTATCAATATTGAGCTGTGTTGGACCACCTTCATCTGACATAGCAATTGCCACTATTACCATGCTAATATAAACATGAAAACTAAAACTTATTACAAAACCCATTAGTTTTTGGATTTTTTTTCGGGGGAGCCATGTGCGCGCATACCTAACATGCGGTTACATACTTTCTATTTCTTTTTTTTTTTTTTTGTGTACTATGGTTACAACATGGCCCTGAGGCGCGCATCGCTATCTACGACCAATCAATGCCAAACTGATGATGTTAATCTGGAGCCCCTCGGCTTGCCCGCTTAACGTTTACCCTTAAGTTGAAATTCATTTGAATATACAACATCCTATTTCAATTTAAATTCAAATCCGCAAACATTTGCCAGCAAGACTAGGAGCAGCTGCAGCGGCAGCAGCAGTAGCGACACTGACAAGCGGACACGCCCACCTTGCCACATGTAGGGAATAAGGACAGAGCTGCTGGCGCTGAAGTTGGTAACTGGCTAGCTGGCCATATCAAGAGTCAACCATGGTGGCAACGTTGTCGTCGTCGTCGTTGTGGACGCTGCTGCAAAATGCCACTTACGCCAAAGTGCCGCAACGATTAACATCTACGACCTGACTGACTCGCTAGCTTTTGCATGGGGTGGCATGTGGCATGGGGCAAGTGGAAAGTGGAAAGCAGGTTGGCAGTTTGGCTGCCCGCTAGTTATCCACTGCCGTTATTTGCACTAGAAGGTAGCTGGTTATGGGCACACAGTGTATCTGTATCTTTTGCATATCGTGCACTCTGTATCTTCAAGTACGAGTATCTGGCTGCTAGCAATAACAACAACGTCAAACGGCAAATCCAATTTAAAAAAAAAAAAAGTGTTCGTATATATATTTGCAGATAGTTATATGTGTGTCTGTTGCGATAGTTTCGGTTTGGAAATCTAAATTGGAATTGCTTGCCATGCCATGTCAGTTGCCTGACTACATCTGAATGTTAGCATAAAATCTTTTTTTATTTAATTAAACGAAGTTTTGATATATATTTTTTAATAATATTTTATTCATCCGCTTATGGCTGAGAAATTGCTGATAGATAATAAATTTTTGCAAACAAATTTCTTTTCGCAAGTTATGTCAGTCGAAAAAAAAAAAAGATTTCATTTGATTGAGTTCTGCCACTGCAAAACTATTTAAGTGAAAGTGTGAAATTGTTCGAGATACGAAAAAAAAAGAATACCAATTGAAATTGCTTTTGGGAACTATTAAAGTAGTTGGGCTGCAAATATGCGGAATTTTCAATTGTTCAACGTATCATGTTTGGAAGCGTGCTATTAGGCGCACAAAGCTATTTGGACGGATTTGGGTCAATACATATAAACCGATTTTAAATCGAACATTAAACCATCGGTAACAAAAAAAAAATGTTTAAGAGCGTTTAAATACATACTTCAATGAAATATTTTGCGTGACGAACTTTTTGATCTCTTTTAAATAAACTTAGCACGAAAATATCAGGAGATTATAGGTGGTAGTTTTTTTTTTGGCATTCAAACGATTCTGTGGCGCAAAAAGCAATTAAAATTTTTTATAATTCCGTTTTTTTTCAAATTTAAAGCATGGGAATTGTACTAAAAGGACCAGTTGGATAAGGAAAAAAAAAATTATCTCAATGTTTTTTTAAAAAATTATGATCAAGATCGATTTACGGGTAAAAAATTTTCAATAAAAATTAAATAAGCTTAACGCGTTACGGCGTAACATAACATAGGGGCAAAAAGGTAAAAGTGCCCGACCAACTAGTATGAAAAGTAACCACAGTGTAAGCATGCGAGGGACGCTATATAAGAAAAGGCGTAGGGCGTGTGCAGACTTGAGAAAATTACACAATTCAATATACTTTTATGTATTTTTTTGAGATCTATAACATTCCAATACACATCATACAAAAAAAAAAAGTGCAGGGAGGTTGCTAAATTTATGAAAAACTTACTTTTAGTAACTTTGGCGCCTTCTACCGTCCAAAATATAAATCTAAGTATGCTTTCTATTGCTAAAAAAAAAGGAGAATTCAATTATGAACGTTTTCGGTCTTACAAGTTTTAAACATTAAACAAAATAAAGCTAAAACCTTTATTTTTTCACCTTTTTGAGAAATTACCGTGTGCCTTATTTTTTTAAGTCAAAATAAATTTTTACTGTCTAGCTTGATAAGGTACTGGAAACTTCCCTAGCGATTTTTGAAAACTGTGTTAAATTTTTTTCATCATATAAGTAAGAAGTATTTATTCTATTAAATATAATAAAAATATATTACAATTTTTGACATCTTTTGACAAAAAAAAATTTTTGTTCATACTTTTCATTAAAAGAACATTAAAAAATTTTGGTTTTATTTTTTTTTAACATAGCTCCACCAAATCGATTTTATTCATATTCACACCAAATAAAGAACGTAACTCGTGTTTAAAAAAAAGGCGATTGATATATTTAAGAAACATACTTAAAAAAAAATATGTTATTTTTAAGAAAAAATTTAAATATTTATTTTTAAAGAACCTTGTTACAACTTAGAAAAAAAAATTAGGTTTAAAAATATTCAGTAGGGTAGTCACAATTAAATAAAAACGAAAAACAGGTTTTTTTTTAATTAAGCCGTGACGCGTTAAGTTTAAAAACTGAAATTTTGCGAAATTTTTTTTTTTCCTATATACATTGAACTGCATCATTAGTTTTCAGTATCTTATCCAGCTAGACCCTTTTGATTTTTACAAATCGGACGCAGGGTTCTCGAGCTATGCAATTACAAACATATTACAGGACCTTATTGTATATATACAGATTTGTAAACAATACCCGGTTTTTTTGGCGTAAAAATTAAAAGGAGTTGTTACATTTGACTTGAAGTGTGTATACGCACCTATTTTTGAAAATTCTAAAATATTTGCCTATAACTCACAAAGCGTCTTACCGATTTTTATAAAATTTGCACCATCGAATGGATATTATAAAAAAGACCGGTCTGTGTAAAAGACCTAGGTATATAATAAAACAGAGTGCAAGTGAAGAACAGGACAATCACTTTGGTGTATGTTTCATGCTACTAGCTCTTTCCTTCGAGAAAAGGGGTTCTTACTCCTATCTTTCTAGGTGTTACACAAAATCTTTTTGCACTTACTTAATACAACCTTGTAATCAAAGTATGAAAAGGTTAAAATTAAGTGGTTTAATTTCGAAATCGCATTTAGCATCAGGGCTTTCACTGGCTACATAGGAGCCTAGTTTCTTTTAAATCCCAAACCCTTAGACCGCCCTGGTAACATTTTTGCAAACATTTTCATTGACATAAATATCCATATAAATACAAATTATCTTGTAAAAATATCATGCTTTATTTAATGCAATTATTCATTTAAACGACAATTTTGCACTTAATTTCTTAATATTTTTTGACATAAACGGCAATATCTGAAAATAAAATGCAATAAATCTGCGCCAAGACTCCATAAATTAAATTAAATAACGTCCCTGGTATTGGTAACAAATGGAACAATACAAATGTCAGAGGACGGCTGCAGCATTGAAGAAGCTTATCACGATCGCCAACAAAAATGTCTAAAAGATTTTACTTATAAATTATTTAAAAGAAAAAATAAAGCAACGGGCCTCCTTCGATATGGACTTTGAGCTGCCGGACGCGTTCTGTTTGCAAATGCGGCCAGTCGAGAAGATATAAAGACAACAACAACAACAATAACGTTACAGAAATGTCATTTATCTATATGTTTAAAAGTAAATATGTATTGCTTACATACAGTAAAACAAATTCACAAATCGAACATGAACAAAAGCAAGAAATGATAAGATCACGATTGGCTCCTCTCGTTCGACGGAAGGAAAGTATTCCAGCAGGTTGCACGGTCGAAACATTTAATTGCAAGCCACGTTATTGTTGTAGCAGCCGTTGTTTTTTGTTTTTGTTTCGGTTTTGTTTTTGGGAACAAGGGAAAAAAAATTGGAAGCGTGCAGCATGCAACAGTTTGACCGCCTTGCAAGTTGCAACTTGTGCCAGTTATGCGCACGTATGCAAAAGCTATACAACAACAACGAAACCAACTTTATCTGACAGATTTTCGTGATAAGCCAAGCAGAAGTAGTAGCTACAACAGCAACAACAAACTCAAAAAGCAGAAACAATTTGTATACTCTTTAAATCTATAATTCCCAGCAATCTTACCCAAAATTTTCATAATTAGTGGTAATAAAAATGCTCCAAAAAAGCTCACGCGATTCCTTCCCTGCTGTTTGAAAGGATGGGTGGGTGTGTTTTTGGAGCCTAATTTCTATGGTTCGAGTCCATATTGAATGAATACCGTCCACTGCCAAAATAATTGGCTAACGAAAAACGAGCCCACCAAATTCACCAGAACTAAACGTTTTAGGTTTAAAAATAGGCTATTCGATTATATCGCGCTATAAAAAAAATCGATTTTGCGTATATCGAAAGTAACAAAACCGTCTTTAGTTTTTACTTTAAGGGATTTGTCTTAAGGCTTGAACTTCGAAATGTCCCTGTTCGTTACTTTAAGTTTAATTAACTTTTTTCAATAAATACATCGCATATATTGCTAATTTGAAAAACTTAAAATTTTAAACGAAGTTTTTGAAGCTATTTAAATAGATAGATAGATTTCACGGCTCGCGTATAGCGAAGCACGATAGAAATTTTTATAAGAAAAATTTCCGAATTTCCGTAAAATATGTGTTTGTATCAGGGATCGTAAACGTTATAATTTTTAAATTAAAAATCATGAAATTCTTATAATTTTTAATTTTTTTTAAAAATTAAATAACTTAAATTTTTTTACATAAAGATACAATTGAGGAACTAGTAGTAAAATTTTTATTAAAATTGCAAAACAACACTTTTTTTTTAATTTTTATAACACAAATAAAAATTATTGGTAAATTTTTATTTTATAAATTGAAAATAAGAGTTATTATGCAATTTTTATTTTATAAATTGTTACGAAAGTTACTGCGTAGTTTTACCAACCAATCGTTGCGTTCGACTGAAATTTCCTTTATATTAAGAACATCTCTATTAAAATGATTATAATCTTTCTTTTCCAAATCTTTCTTTTACATTAATCCATTCACTAGCTATATGTATTTCTCTGAGTGCAAAAAGTTCTTGTGAAAGTGTTTTAGTGTTCAACATACTGAGGCACGTTAGAACAAATATACTTTCAAGTCCATATTTGGCTAGGTTCTATCCAATCCTGAACATTTTTTGTCGAGACCCGTTGTCCGGCGATGCTTTTTATATGTTTTTTTTGGGTCACTAAATTGGAATTGTGATCAAAAAAGAAGTCACAGGTCGCCAGGCTGCTGAGATTACCTCCAAAGTACTTTTCTTTTATGGGTATTTTTTAAGTTCTATTAGAACGCTCGGGTTCTGGAGTTATTTGGAACTTGGATTCGGATCCAGCGACCCTAAAAACTTTCGGAAATCATGTTCTGACGTCCCAGTCCAAAAGTGTTTTTTTTTTGTGAGACTGTGTTATCTTAAATATTATTAAACATACTGATAAAATAATCGTGAATTTAATAACTGAAAAAAGGCGATAAGTTGAGGAGCATGTTTTTTTGACATGTTTAATAAATACCAAATATTCTCCCTAATGTACTTGCAAACTGAGTCATAAATTTATAATACTCTCTTAAAGAGTACGCCACAACAACAGCTGTAGCACTAAGTACAATGCATGCGAATCGATCTCTGCCTCAAGTAATATATCGCCAGCGGCGATACACATAAGTCTACCATCCAGAGTTGGCGATCAGCATCCAGGCTTAGCATCAGGCCTTAACTTTGGCATCATCAGCATCAGCATCAAAGTGGGTTCTGCCAAATTGGCAGATAGTCGGCAAAAAAAAGGGACTTGGCCTGTGCCTTACGATTGGTATGTATATGCAATTGTTGCACATTTAATGAGCAAATAACTTGGCATGCTAGGTTCTGGCCAACAGAGTTGGCTTTTGACTGATATATGCGTATGCAAAAATGCACACAAGTTAAAAAAAATGTAACCAGCAGCTACATTTAAAAGATTTTTTTTTTTTCAATGACACGGATGAGCTACGTGTAGTTTTGTGGTCTTTCAAAGAATTAAGAATTTAAACTTTAACTGACCAAATGGGATTATTGGTGTGGATTCTTTTTTAGGTGTGTCTCGTTATAAACGACACATAACGCTTGATTGGTAAAATACGTTGTCATGGAAGCCAGAAGAGAAACCCAAGCCCAAATATGCGTGATGAAAATTTTTGCGAAATTATTTTATGATCGATGATAATTCCGGGTCCCGTAAGTTGTTTTTTGTTTTCATTCGGCCGTGCTTCGATAACCGAAATCGAATATTTTATTCGATTTCATTTTGGACGACCTTATTTATGTGGTTAGATTCATTGTTGCAAAAGGCATCAAATCGATTTGGTAAAATAGGTTAAAAAGTCAGGTCTGAATTCAGGCATGAAAAGTAAGCGAACGACTCATGACTTGGTAAGAGAAACAAAGAAAGATTCAATAATAACAAGCAGTATAAAAAATATATATTTATTCCCGTCGTTCCATTAGGAACATGCTTGTGTTATATTCAGTGACAAATAAATTATCAGATTCTGGTACTGAAAATTCATCTATGATTTCATGTCTGATTCAGACCTGACACGTACTGCCGTGCAATAAAGAAAGTAATCGTTCTGTGAATGATTGAATTGTTTATTTCGCCAAGTTCATTGAAGATTCTTTAGTCCTTGACGATCATGTGGCTTACAAAATGCGCTTTTATTTATGAAAAGTTGTAATTTTTAAAGTGATTCTACTTTTACAAAAACTTGGTCAAACTAAATAAGTTACCCCTCAATATATGATTTTAATTTAACTTACTCCATATGCTTTAAACAACTTAAATAACGTAAATTTTGATTTTCATCAAAATCTGGTATTTACGGAAATTATAGGTATAGATATCGTTCCAATTGGAAAATTCTTAGAAGGAATATGCAGCAATAAAATTTTTTGAGAAAAAAGGTACAAGGTATTAAACTGTTGTTGCGTTCTTCTTGGCCTTCCCATCCTACGTCAAGAATACCCAGAGAATTCGGACGAAAAAGTGTGACAATCTTGAATAAAAAACAAAATGTCGTACTTTTTCAGAATTTCAAGAGAAATAAAAAGAGTTTGTTTTTATTTAAAAATCCTTCCCGGAACCTGCTTGTCTTGATGGATCCATTAGTATTATGTATATATTCATTATTTACTGCATATATCTGGTCGGAAACACCAGAACGATATATCTTATCTTTTTTTCGGAACGGACAGGATGGAACCGAATATACTTTCCGTAAGCCATCTCCACATTGCAACATAACTTCAGAAGCTTTGTCAAAGAAAGATTAAAATGCCCGCAAGTTGAGCTTCAGTAAAACACAAACCAAAGACGAAACATGAAATGCGCATAACCTCATTAGGCTACGTCAAAAAGCAAAAGCTAAAAGCTTTTAGAATTCAATATAAGTATCTAACAATATATAGTTTAGTTCTTCTTTCGCCACAGCAAGCTCAATGCTAATCCAAGGTCAACAGTTTTGGCATGTGTAGTTCCTGCTGCGTGAACCAGTGACCCATGTGACACTGACTACAAGTCCTTTTGTTTGTTAACCCTTTTCAACGCAATCGATTACAAGGTGTAAGTTGTGACGCTCCAAGCTTCAATCCAAATCAATTTTACTTGAGTAAACATTTCTCTTACGTGGGTCTCTCTCGGCTGGCGAAAAGCCCCAATGGAAAACCTTTTGGTAATTGCATTAAATATGCAAAACAAAACAAAAAAAGAAGCAACACCAAAGCAGTTTCTTGTGCAGTCGAAAGACGTGCGAGTTGGCTGTAAAGCCATTTCAGGCTTTAACCCAAACCAATTAAATATTGTAGTTTATTTTAGGGGCAAAGCCACAAACTTAGACAAACACATACGCACATTGACACCTAGAAGGCCTAGAGCGCTCGGTCTCGGCTCGGTCTTAACTCAAAGAGGCATTAAATTATCAAAAATAAGGTATAAGCCGCTGATACCCTATGGGCCAAGTACAAGTATTTATGGCTAAGCAGTTGGAGGGGGGGTGGAAAACTGGTTCTCGATTTTGCAAACACAGCATAAATAGCTAAGCAGCAGTGGCTCCAAAATAGTGCGTGCCCAAGTTACAGATTTACAGCAGCCTGAATCTTGGCAGATCTAAGCAGCACAGGCATTGCGTATACGTCGCGTATGCCGCGGACTGCTGTGGCCGTTGATTGCCAGCATGAAAATCAATTCAAGCGTATAAATGTGGGTCACAAAGGGGTCCAAAACATTTATATGGCAAATAGAGTTAGGGTAGAGTCGGAGAGTCAGACATTGCCGTGACTCAGCAAATTGTTTGTAATGTGCTGATGTAAGTGTGTGTGTATCTATGTCAGGATGAAGCAACTTGGACTTGCTTTTAAGCCAAGTGGCATTTGGCTTTTTTACGCATAATTTAAGAAAATTTACGCCTCTCTCTATGCTGTGCCATTATTACGCCCGGCCTCAACGTGCTGCTCCTAGTACTTGTCTCAGTCGTTGGGGTCTCGGTCTCTTAAAGTGCCTCGGCTTAAGAACTTTAAGCACTGCACTCTGGCACTCTGCACTCTTGGTGCAACCAAGCGTATGGCAGCCTGCAAAGTTTATTTTCCAAGCCATAAAAGACAATCGGCAAAGCGTTGAGCGTCATCAGAGCGCGCCATCGATGAAGATGACTTGGCTCAAACCCCCACACATATACACACACATAAAGACATTTTCAACTGCAATCAAATTCTACACTTGAATAGACATTTACACATTGAAGCCGAGATACTTTGTCACACTTTGGCGCTTTCTTTTGCTCATACAATTTGCTTTTGCTGCCAAACTTTTCCCCCCCTCATTTAAAAAAAAAAAATGAAGAGAGTTAGGGATCCGAGACATTACCACAAAAGTTTGTCAACTTTTTGGTGAAAGTGCGGAAAATTGTTAAAAACATTTGCGCCAGTACCTGAGCTGCAAGTTGTTCTTCTATTTTTTTTTCTTTTATTTTTATCGATAACTGCTATTGGGGCTTAAGTATTAAGTAATGGAGAACTATTAGGAACACTTGGCAAGTGTTTGACAAAGAGCTTACAGACAACGACCAAGTCATATGTCTATGGTAAATAAAAAGAGAAACTGCAGTAAAATAAATGAAGACAAAAATCTTGAATTGATACAGAGTGGAGAAACTTAAAGCTGCTATCGGAATAAAACAAATTTATAGAAATTTTAAATAATTTGTATGAACATTTTGTAGTTTGAACATGATGTGACAGTGCGAATTGAATTTAAATACTTTTTCCAAATAATAAATAATTCATTTTTTTTTTAGTTTTTTAATGTTCTTAAAGACACACAACGCTTGTGCAAACATTTAGATAGTATAGTTCCTAAAACTGCCTTAACAATATTTAAGAGCTTGAATTATAATTTTTTAGATATAATATATGTATAATTTCTTAAATATAAAGCTTTTTTAAAATAAAAAAATTTAAAAAAACTAAAACCCGAGTACTGAAAAATCACGCTCTCAAAAACCAATCAACACACCATAAAAAAAAAAATTTTACCGAAGTTACAAATGCCATAATAGTCTTTTTAGTTTTTGACTTTATGTCCTCTAGAGGGCGCTATATCTAATTAAACATGACGTCACATAGCCTTAAACCAGCTCACGATCAAGCCACTTCCAACGATACCTCATTTGTCAAATTAAGATAAGCAACTTAGAAGTTATGAGCGAACAGATGAATATATGTGTATATGCATACATATTATATAGGGTGGGGCATCTGTTGGTTTGCTTGTTAATTGCATTTCAATCGTATATTTTCCATCAAAATTGGGCAAATGTATATACCAAATGCTATTTTGAAATGCAAGTTTGAAATATTGTATGCAAAATAATATCATACAAATGGCCGCCGCGGCTGGCTCTACAGGCCCGTATGCGAACATCTTTGTTTCCCATACCTTTTTGTTGACGAAAACTCAACTTGCTCTTCTCCCATCCTTGGGGTTCAACTGTTGCGCCATTTGTAAGCGTGTAAATGCAGATTTCGTACGACGTTGTTTTAACAGAACGAAAATTTTCATAGTACCCTGTACCATTTTTCCTCGTTGTTCGGTTGTTAAACGATCCATGACTAAAATTGAGTAGTTTTGAACTTGAAATATGTCGAACAACATCCACTTTGGACGGATATGTTCCGAATTTTGATTGTTTAATAACCAATCCAACAGATGGCCCACCCTATATATACCAGTCTAAATCAGATCTCTTTTGTAGTAACGTAACCCATATTTTTCGGCGATACGGAAAATTCTTAAGGAACGTTTTCAAAAACAAATATGTAATTTTTTTTAACGTTCTTCAAAAATCCTGATACGGTTTTTTACAAACATCGATGCGTAAAAATTTTCAAATTTGATAATTTCTTACATCAAATAATTAACAATCTGTTAAATTTTTATTAAAAAATACACAATTGAAAGATTAATAAAATAAAAAAAAAAATAAAACAAATCGAATTGATTCTCGACTTTAAAGTCCATACTTTTTGAAAAAATCCAACATATTTCGGTTTATATATCAAATTTGGTGGCTTTGTTTTATTTAAGAAAAGCTCTACAAAAAGTGAATTTATTTTGCAGTGTATTGGAGAGGTGGTCTAAAATTTAGGCTTCCATTTAAAGCCAATGTTCTACCGAATTGATTTGAGATGCGGTTGAAAGCCATAAAATATTCCTAGGATGAAACGCGAATGCGTAAATTTGATATCTCTTGCTCAAATGTTTTTCGAGATCTATGAATTCATATGCACGGACTATATCGGTATCCCGATAATCAGTATGTACTGCTAAAATAAAATTATAGTCTGCCATGCCTTCCTTGGTTCTAAATACCCTATTCTTATTTAAGACAAATAATTTTATAATAATCGCTATTGGTACTTAAATAATTGAATTTCTTAAACCAATGAAATTAAAATAATAATAAGAACTCTGACCCTAGTTCTTTATTTAAAAACAGCCACAACTTAACTATAAACTATTAGATACGTACCATTAAATTAAAATATAATCCCATTAAGCATAACACAATTTGTTTCTATTTTAAGCGTAAAAATCATTATTAAAATAATCTGCAAAAAATAATACACAAAGAAAAAAACAAACGCAATTAACAGTAACTATAAAGTTTCATTCAGACTATCTGAACAAAAACGAAACAAAGTTCATCATATCATCATTTCAACTTTGCCATAAAAATCTACTTCAAAAATAAGCAAATTACACGCTTAAAAAGTTAAATAATATGCTTGGAAAAAAATAAAACTAATTTCCAACACTTGCGCTAATCTCAAATTTAACTTTTATTTTATTTAAATTTGATGCTTTGTTTTTGAATGATATGGCAAGTGAAAGCGTCAGTTAAGAAACGATAGCCAAATTTTAGATACACTTTCGAGTAATGTGGAAATATGGAATATGTCAGTTAATGTTGTTTTCTTAAGTTATTCAATCAAAATACTTTTTCAAAACTACTAGTTTTTAGCAATTTTTTTCTCCGTCCATCAATTATTTTCTTCTACCGCCCTCTCGCGGACAATTGCAGAACTTGACGTGGTGCTCATTTTTTTTTTGCTGTGGCTGTTTTGGAATTAAAGCGAGCAGGTGCAAAGCCTCTTTGCTTTTAACAGAATAATTTATTTAAAACTTCAAACTTATTGTTTTTCGGCAATAATAAGGATTCTAAACAACTTTTTACAGAGTATAGAACCAAAACTAATACAATTTTATGAGCTGGCTCCCCAAAACGCTATGCGCCGCAAAATCTCAAAACAATCAAAGTGCGAGAAAAAACAAAAATGATGCAAACTCAAATAATATTCTGAAGCTTGGTGTACCACGCCTTTTGCGGGGGCGTTGATGTTTGTATAACGAAAAAAAAAAAGAAACAACTGGGGGAACAGAAAGCCAACTTCAACTTTAGTGCGAAAACTTTTGCCACTTAACTTTTGTGAATGCAACGCGGCGCGGCAACTCAATTCAACTCAGACCCAGAGAACTCGCTCTACATATCCAACGTATCTTCATATCCCGCCCCAGTTGAGGCGCCACCAACTGCCAAAGCAATTAAAATTATTGCCGGCGAAAAAGTAATATTTCTGAAGTGCTAAATAAACACACTATAAAAACCCCAAGCCGACCGACCAACCGACCGGACTCAGTCGCAAATGAAGTCAATACCCCACCGTATACTTGCAGTGTGTGTAGGTGGCGCCCCGCCTTTAAAAGTCTGCTAGGTGCGCACTCAAAAGGCCGACGAAATCTGCGTTCCTCAAACAAAACTCAAAAGTTGATTTGAGATATTTTCGAGTGTATTTACATGCCAGTGCAAAACTTTTCGCTGCCAGATAAAAAACAAAAAAAATTTATATATAATGTATTTTTATAGAGAGAGAAATTCCGAGAAAAGGCAAACAGCGGCTTAAGCAAATATTTTTCTTGAGCTTTTAGGCAATATGTGTTCTATATAGCATTATATGCTACACATATGTACTATATGGCAAATCGGACTAAGAAAGCGAAAAGTTTTGCAAAGCCTTGGCTGTGGTTGATTGCCTGCTCGACAATCCCATACAGAGCTTCAAGTAGTTTCGGAATGCCGTACCAGGTCTGAGTAAGTAGGCAATTATGTTAATGCCAAAGTTGGGCTGCATCTGTGAGCCCCAAAGACTGCAGCGAAGAGCCGGAAACGCATTGAAAATGGGAAACGTACTAGATGTAAAGTAGGTCACACAATGCCAGGAGTGGGTCTTTGCAGCAGCCTCAATAAAGTAAGAGAGCTTAGTGGAAGTTTCCGTAACTTGATTGAGCAATAGCAATAATGTTTGCTCTTTCATTTTTTGTTGTTGTAAAGGGTTATGTTGCAATTGAAATAGAATTGATTCGACTTTGGAGTTTGGAGTCGACAAATTTGTTGGAACCAAAAGTTCCGAATGCCTCTAAGATGTTGGGCCGATGGTTGTTCTTAATAATCTGTTGCAAGCGGCAGCATTTAAATATTTAATTTTATTTTACAAAAAATTGGAACTGGTTGTTGTTGTTTTTCTTTAACAATAAAAAATCTTAGACGAACCATTTTTTTTTTTTCTACGTGGCATATTCATTTTTTTTTTTAATTCCATTGTGATTGCAATTTATTCTATAATATGTAATTTACTAGATTGCATAATATACATTATTTTTGTAAATACTATTTTGGACAATTCTTAATTTTATTTAGATTTAATTTTTATTTAAAAAATAACTTACTATTTTTTGTAAAATTTGTAAAAAATTTTCCATAAAATAATAAATGAAACTTAACTTTCACTCAATTATTAATTTATCTAAAATTAAAAAAAAAAAAGTTTGAAAAAATTTGAAATAAATTTAAAAATTAAAAAAATTTTTATTATTTTTTGTTTGCGGAAATTGAATTTTGTATCTAAAAGTTGAATTTTGAAAATTGATCCCCAGTAAATTTTATTTACAAAAATCAAAAAATGTAAAAATTATTAATTTTTACGAAAAAACGTAAAAATTTAAATATGGATTTTTTAAATTTTTTTTTGGAAATTAAAAGATCATGAAAAAAAAATTATGACAGTTAAAAAACAGATGGATTGGTGATATCGTCTTTTGCTTGGAAAGCTGAAACTGTTTTTGGCTATAGGCTGTTTTTTCAATATATGTGGAGCTCATATCTACCTCTGTGTGAAATATGGTCCAATTGCAATTAACCGTTTTTTAATTAAGTTAAACATTTTTTATATTTTTTAAATTTTGGCCAATTTCGGTCTGGATTATCTATATCTAAAAAAAAAATCTGAGGAGGCTTAAACTTCCTAGAAAAATAGCTCAGTCCTTTAGGAACACGTGTGTAAAATTGCATCATTCTAAAAAAATTATTATGGAAATGACAGGGTTTTGGCCAAAATATGAAAATCTGGGCCCACTGTGCGATGGTAAGACCTGGTTTAAGTAAAGCTTTCTAACAGCTCTTCTATAAAATATTTGATCAATATCTAGTGTATTAAAATGACTTGATTAACTTGTATTGAGGATAGTATTATTTTTGTCTGTTAATCAGAAAGGACTATATAATCGTGCTTTCTGGAAATAATTTTTGGCCATAGTGCGTCGGCGATGATAGAGTTACCTTACATTGACCACTTGGTTCGCACATAAGTCAAATATATATAATCTTATTAAACAAATTTAAACCCTGATTAAATCCTTTAGCTATTGTGCGACTTGTTAAACTTTTAAAACAAACTGCAATTATATATCAATTCACATTCCAAGGCAGTTCAATACAACTGTATAAATATGTTGTATCTTTATGTAATTTGTAGTTGCTTCATATTTAGCTTGTTCTTAATCCACAAAACCAACTCTGATTTAGGCAAAGAAACATTTGTAGATAGTAAGTATCTTTATTTGTCTGGTTCAGCCTGCTGGTTCCGGGGTCAGTTCAATTTCTATTGACTGTTTCCAAATACTGCATTCACACTTAACAAACATAACCCGTGCAAACAAACTGTAGACGACTTTGTATACAAAACTGAATTGCAATAAATAGTATACAACATATATGTACATACTAAATATGTGCTTATGTACTTATATAGTTAGTGGGCTGACTGTTTGTATCTTTGGGCTGTGGAAACATGCGGCCCATAAATAAACAACAGATATTTTATGCAAATTTTCAATTTAACACAACATTAAATGCATTACATAAGCCGGGCCACTAAAGCAATAGATATTCAAGAAACCCAACCAAAACATATATTATTTAGCAATATACTTATACAATATATATAGCAAACATTAACTAAATTTCTTACAACACACTTGTGGCTTAAATGCCGTAAACCACGGCAACAGTTTTGAATATGTTTGGAATTTTGCGGCCATTTTCATAATTTCATACACCTTAATGTTATTAGACTGTAGGGAATGCAACTCTGCAAATCACTTAAAGTCAGCCTCAACACTTTACCAATAAATACGCCCACTTACGAGTACTTGAAGCCATATTAAGTTTTGGCCAGACTTGGCTTGAGGCACAATCCCAAGCTTAGGGCAAAAGTCTTGGCCATAATATATTTGTGGTGCGATTTGTGTGTTTATTGGGCATTTAAATGCAGATATTGCATTGCAATTGCTTGGCAAGCAGTTAAGCAGTTTAACTTTGCTATTTTCCAGCACTTTATCATGCTATCAATCAACAAATGGTCAGTGCTACAGTCAGTCAGTCAAGCATACAATTAGGACTAAGTACGCTTGCAGTTGAAAGTCAAAGCAAGCTTAAATTTTGATACATTCATTTATATATTTAAGATTTTCACATACCGATAGCGATGATAGTCAAATTTCACGCACTACAATTTGATTGCAGGATTATGCTCATTGGTTTATCGATAGACTTTTATTTTGGCTACTTGACTTTGATCTTTCGATTAATAACTTCTATCAAACATTATCAGCCATGCTCCGAAAAACAAAAACGTACAAAACATTCGGATTCGTTTTGTTTTCAAATGTTTGATGCTCCCAATTTCACTAAAACGAATTTTTTATATGCTTTGAATACGACTGTTTTGTTGGAAGAAAAAATCGAAACAAATTTGCAAAATACGTACATTTTTGAAACTGAAATAATTGGTTAAATATTATTTCATTTTTTTAAATTCTAAGACATTCATTAAAAATTATTTTTTAAATTATATTATAACCTACGCATATCGATAACTGATAGATGCGTAGAATTGTTGCAAAAAAAAAAGAAAAAATTACAAACTAAGACTAGAACATTCTTTTGTAAAAAAAAATAGCATAATGTTGGTTAATTTCGATAAATATTCGCAATTTTTATTCAAACTAAAATGTAAACGATATGAAGTAATCGAAAAGTAAGAGCTGCGGCAAAAATATTGAAAGGAAATATGAATTTATTGGAAAGATTAATGGTAAAGTAAAATAAGACTCAAAATTTACGTTTGCTGGAAAAACTCAGTTGATGAAACTTTCAGAGATTATTTGGCACCGAGGGGGGAGCGGCAAAATGTGATTGATGCAAAACAAAAAAATTCAGTTTGAATATTTCATTAAAAATTTATGATAATACATATTTGTGTATTAAAATTACTTTTTCCATCATAGTTCGATACTTATATGCATACTAAGAACTTTTTTCTGGATTAGCTTAGGTTGGACCGGTAGAACATGGTATTACAAAAAAAAAAAACTTGGTCAGTTGTTTTTCGAAAGTCGGTATTTTTTGGTATTGATGTGACCATATTCTTCTTAACCGGCGTATACAACCCTAACGGGTCTCGGCCTGTTGCAGAGAGATTGGAGGAAAGTATACTAAGCAAAGTGACTGATTGCATTTCAACATGGCGATGGCAGCACAATCCTGGAACCTACTCTTCTCAAGCCGACGCACTACCTCCTCGGGGTTCTCTCTGGATTGCCACCCCTTGGTCTTACAAAAAAAAAATTTGTCAGTTGTCAGTTGATTTTCGAATGTGAGTATTTTTTGTTGGTATTAATGTGGTAAATAGCCATTACAATCCTAACGCGTCTCGGCCTGCACTACCACCTCGTGGTTCTTTCTGGACTAAAGTGCGTGGCGGCTTCCAATCACTTTAATTAGGTTCAGGCGTAAGACTTGAAAACTACCCATGTAAAAAATAAACTTCAATGGAAGGTGCAATAATTAACACGCTGTTTTAAAATCTGGTCACACTATAAGGCAAATGTAAGCATAAAGGGGTTTCCAATTGCATTAAAGTTTCCAGCTTCATTAACTACAAACTTTAACATACAATGTGCTTAATAAAATTTAACTTAAAAAAAGATTATAAGTTGGTATATATGGTTGCTGTGTAGCAAAGCCAATCGGCTGCACCTAATAATATTAAGTTAATATGATTTAAGCATTTTACGCTGGCTGAATCAAACCCCAAGCCGACATAATACTCGCCTCATTAACTTTCAAAGGAAAATCCCGGCCTTAAAACTTTTTACCCACTACCTCTAACAAAAGTTTTGCTGCAAAGTTCATTATAACAATGTCGCCATGCTCTATGCTCATAAACACCCCCAAACAGCCCCAAAACATCACACCAAGCATTTACACAGTTTTACTCACTCATTTTACAATATTTATACTAGGTGACAGCCGCATGATTAATACGGGCGCGCATATGACCCCCAGGTATACCCATAGTTCTGTCGTTTATACTACTTCGGCTTGAAACCCGTATAAAGTTTGAAATTAAAAGCAAAGAAATAAAACTTTTCGATACGAAGAACCCCAAAGCAATTCGTCTATCAGATGGCAGTCCTTTTGGCAGTTTTCCGTAATTTGACAACAACAAATCTGACCTAGGAAAGTTTGTCTGATAAGCGTGCTCCACTGTCAAACTGAGTGGGCAGTCGAGCGCTTTAAACTTTTGCCACAACGCTTCAACACCTAACCAAGAGACCTCGATGGAGTGGCAGGACATGGTAACACACACAAGCACAAGCTTATCAGCAAAGCAAAGGACGTTCCAAAAATGACCAACTTAACCAAATACCCTAATTTAAACCACATGATTGATTGCTGCAGATTTTTTTGTTGTTGTTGTTCTTGGTAAGATTGACACTGTCAATGGACACACACAAGCATACACTCATACTAAAAACCTCGAGATACTTAATAACCCCACAGCAAGTTGGTATAGATACTAGGATACTAGTTTGCTTAATGTCAAACTTGTCGCTTACTCATGCTCAGATCCTGACCAATTTTGTGCCAAGTCATCACGGACATCGCACTTTGGCTTTGACCATCAAGATTTTTGTTCACTTTTGGTTGCCTTTTTGGCACAGGACTAGAATGATTTTCTCGTATCCTCTGGCAGCTCATTTATAACCCGTTGTTGTTGGCATTTTAAATTTTGTATAGGTTGGAGCGTTTGTCGCATAAGACATATCCCCCCACACACACACGCACTCATGCCTAGACTGCATATGAAAAATGAATGGCGCCTAGCTATGTAGTATACACTACTAGGGACAGCTTGGCAAATGGGAAATCCTTTATGGTAATCCAAGGATGATGCTAGCCCCTTTATGCGGTTGACATGATTCACTTTAACGATAAACGCACACACACATTTAGCCATCTTTGAAAAGTCAGCCAAGTTGTGTGGAATACAAAAGGCCAAGTTGGCGACAAGTTGGCAGGCTTTTGGCCATATCATTTTGCCTTTGTACATTTGGCCATTTTCTTCTTCTTCTTCCTTCATTTCTTTTTAAAGCAACTTAAACGTTTGAATAAACATTTCATTTAATTTGCACAGCACAAAGAGCAACAAAAAAAGCAACTACAACAACAAAATGGACGACAAACAAAAAGAATTAAATAAATACAATTTACTATAAAGAAAGACACGAGCAGTTTTCCGGAAACAGACCAACAATTTGCCTGCCGGCGCCATCTTTAACTTTAACGTAAACACGTAAACGAAAGTCGCGTAACGTAAATGCCTTACGTAAAGTTTGTGTGTGTGTGTGCAATCTCAACCAGAGCAAAATGCAAATTGTTGCAACTGCTGCATTTACAACGCCGCGTACAACATAACCTTGCAACAAATCCTTTTGCTATTGTTGTTGTTGTTGTTGGTTTGCTCTTAACAAAAATATGTAACAAGAAATTCAATTTTCAGCAACATTAGAGACAAAAGAACTTTTCGCTATGTGCATACATAGTATATATAAGCCAGAATAAACAGGCAATGCAGTATCGTCGAGTACATAATACCCCATTTACACTTACCTAAAAGGAGCTGGAAGTTCAGAGTCTTTAAGGAAATATTTTTGTGAATGCTCTTACAGGATAGGATCAATAAGTTATAGGACAGAACACGCGTAACGCGATGCCCACTGCACGTACGCCTTCTGGAACTCAGAGGTGTCTTCACGGTCCCTTGGAGGTCAGTTTCCACTGAGATCATATAAGAGCCGAGAAAAGAGTAAGAAATCCGGCGGTGCCAGATATCAACTGTAGGAGGATGGGACAACGTGGCAACGCTGTGCTTGGTCAAAAACTCCGTCACCAGGAGCGCAATGTGGCACACTGTTCTCGCATCGTACGAAATCCCTAACTCATCAACAATCAGACGAATTTTTCGAGTTTCCGTCGCTTTTTTCCCGAGTTTCCCGAGATCTTTCAGCATCTTGTATCGCGACGACACTTCTTAATAGAGGTTCACGGAAATCGACGTGTATCGGTCTCCTCGGAAGGCTTCCCCATACCCCGCCGAGGTGTCCTAACGATCCGTTCACGCTACAGAAATTCAGTCCTACTACTTTTTGATCCCACCCTTTATTGCTTAAAAAACGTTCAATTTGCCTGTGAAGATATAACAGATATCTGTTGTTCAGATATAACAAACAATCTTTAAACAGTATTAGACAAACGCGCAAAATGAAAAATTTTGGTTAGCCTCGAAAAGACACAGGCAATATTTTTGATCGAAAAAGCGTAAAAATACAATACATAAGTTCCCTCAAAAGATATGTGGCTAGGAACTGTAGACGTTCTATAGGAAATATTTGGTTCCAACACTTTGGAATTATAATACTCAAAAAGTTTAAATTTGAAGATCATGTAAAAGCCACAAACAAAAAATAAAGAAAGGAACTCTTACGAAAATTCGGAAAACAAACGGTTTCTGTTTAGATCTATTTTCCCAGCAATAATCTTTTATAGCCCAAGTGTGATCAGACATAGCAAAATGTCTTATCAGCAAACTACTCAAAATAAAATATTAACAATTTTTTGAGTCTACTTCCTCGGTATTTTGGTGCATTAGAAAACTTTTATCTTAAATCTTACTATTGAACACATTCTCGCATTAATTAGGCAACTGAATTGGAAAAATTAGGGTATTCACGCTTGCTGTTGATTTGAGAAGTTGAAAAGTTGAGGACTTTTGCAACAACAAAATGTACAAGGCTGAATTTCAACTCTTAACTCAAGTTTTTTTCAGCACAGGCCCTATTCTAGCTGTGGAGTTGAGGGGAAATTGTTCCAAAATACACTGCTCGCGGCATTTTCAACATTCCAATATTTTTAGATTTTTAGTCATTTTGTAATATAAAATGCGGCAAATAAAAATAAACAGAGCTAATTTTGATAATTGAACAGTATTTAATGCAATTAAAAAAGTCTTACGCATTTTATTTACTAAATTTTGCTTTTAACAATTTAAGTGTCGTAGGGTACTGAATTTAAAATTAACAAAATAAATCAAATTTAGAATAGAAGCAGCACTATCTTAACAACTCAACTGATAAACTAACAAAAAGGGCATTCACGCATTAGCCAGTTGAGTTTTTGCGCAAACTCTTTACCGTGAATAACTCAAATATTCCAGACTTTTATTGTTCACAGCCATAAATGTCAGCAACAGACAAATATATTATATATATTAACGCCATTTAACAATACAGATTATCTATAGTTAAACTTGTCTAGATTTTTCCAAAACCAATTGCAGATAATTTGCGAAAAGTATTACTGTAACAATAAAATGAATTCTTTATCTCCAAGAATCAAAATCGAAATCAGTTAAATTTTTTTTTAAAAAACTTCACCATTTTAAACTGACAATTTCTTAGCTAGTGTAAATGGGCTTCATGGCAAAGAGCAACCATAAAATCGCATTGTATGTTATGCTACTTCGGGTATAAATTACAAATTGTGCACTGCTATGGCACTTAAAAATAAAAAAAAAAATTTAACTACCAATTTGTGTAAGAGACTCTGGAGGGAATGAGCCCCGTAGGTCTCCCCGTAGGTTATGCTCGCAATGAAGTTCAGCTTTATTTATATCATGCTTTGCGAGAATTATAGACAAACTCCATTTGTAACAAAGCTTTCTTTTATTTTATTGGAAGTTTTGCTATCCTAGGATAGATTGTAAATTTAAAAAAATAATCAAAACAAAAATTTATGTGACGCACTATTTATATTTTGCCAGCCTAAAAAATTAAACTCATTAGAGCTTTTTTTTTTTTAAGTTTTAAACCAAAATCTTATCCCCCAAGTATATTTCCTACTTAAACAAACTGCAATAATTTCCAAAACAATTCCTACACAATCAACAATTTAATTGTAGTTTAATCATAATTTAATTAGAAAATTCCATTCGTGGTTCAACAACAATTGACAAAAGAATTTAAACCTCGCCGGCATGTGATAAATTTTGAATTTATTATGCAACTAATCAACTATTTATGTTTGTATTTAATGACTTGAGAAGGGTTGAGTGACACCAGCAAAACTTAACCCTTTCCAGCCAGTTTGGCTCACACCCTTTTCCCTACTCATTTATACACTTGGCACATTTTTGCTCCAATTCCTGCCACCCTTCAAAAATACACAAATATACACACTTTCACTTATTACACTTAGTGTCCCATGTTTGTACCTAGATCTCTAGGGAGCGTCAAATGGCAACTCAACACGAAGTGGGCATGGCAAGTCCCGGACACCATCATCATATTAGCCGCCTTATGCCTAGTCACTTTCACCCAAATGTGCATGGCATGTCTTGGGCTTATCTGGAGACCACTGCCCCGCCCACCGCTGCCTCCTTACGTGCTCGAGAGTCGTTACCCTGCACATGTTTGTGTGTATGTTGGTTTGTATGTTGCTGTTACATTTTCACCTGTCAACAATATTTCATGCCCACTGTGCGTTGCATTAGAATGCTACCTAAAATTACCTTGCCTGCCCCCGCAGACGACAACAGCTGCCTTTGCTGCCGCTGTTGTTGCCTGTCTCGGTCCTGGTCCCGGTCCCGGTCCCAAGTCGAGGCGACACGCGCACGCAACGCAACGTTACCCCGGCTACCCAACCCCAACCCCTTTTTAAAAACCTATAGCAGCATGCGCGCGCGCTCAGGTGGAACACGGACGAGTATGGCGTTGACGGCATACACTTGAAGA
Source organism: Chymomyza fuscimana (assembly GCA_949987675.1). Taxonomy (NCBI): domain Eukaryota; kingdom Metazoa; phylum Arthropoda; class Insecta; order Diptera; family Drosophilidae; genus Chymomyza; species Chymomyza fuscimana. The sequence continues at coordinate 14,123,190 of OX465089.1, forward strand.
AATTATGTGTTGAGATGATTACATATCAAAAATAAACAGGCCTGTTAAAATTTGACTTTGGGTGAAACAAAGTTTTTTTTTTCAAATTTGATTAGTTTCTTCATAAAAAACATGAAATATGATTTTTGTGAAAAGAAATTTTTTTTTTATTGTAAATTTGAGTTAATTTTAAAAAAATAGCTTACGACGCAAGATATTAATCTTATCATAAGTAGTTTTCATTTAATCCAGACGTCAATCTTTGACGCCATGATTTTGTAGAAATTTTTTCGTCATAACTTTACCTATTTGTGACTACATTTAAGAGAAAACACCTTATAAAAAACCTAAAAAATCACTAATCTGATTTTTTTTTGGAAAAGTGAAGAAAAACTTATATTTTTTTATTAAAATTAGCTAGTCTGCTTTTATTTTTTCATATAAATATATTGATGCTGTCGCTAAATATTTTATGCAATTGTTGGAATATGGCAACCATATAATTAATTAATAATTGTTAAAAATACACCCAATTCAGTTATCACACGGTTTTGAAATAACACGGTCTAGAAAAAATATTTTTTAAACAATTTCAAGATTAAAAACTACTTTTTATTGAAATTTTAAAGAAAAATATATTTATTATTCGAAACTTTTAAATATTTAGATAAGGATTTACTGCATATATTTTTAGAACGGTTTTTTTTACACTTTTCTTTACACTTAATATCCAAAAATTAAAAAAAAAATAAATAAATTTAAAAAAAAATGGATCATAAGACATTTTCATGCTTTACTAATAAAACTGTTCCATACTTTAAAATATAATCAAAATTGTTTGTATAATTTTTTCTTATGTGCTCAGTTGTGGACAGTTCTCTAAACAAAGATAATTTTTGTAAATATTTTAACATACCATATTATTATTATTATATTATATCTTAGTTCAAATATTTTATAATTCGAACTTATTCAAATTAAAAAAAAAATACACTACGTGCTGCGTAACGAACACAAAGCACTTCTGGCTGGGCTTTTTCTCACAGTGCAGTCGCTGCAACCGTGCAACATTTACGCTTGCTTGCTACAGTTGCCACATCTCCTGGCTCTGCTGCCTCCTTTGCTTGGTTGGTTAGTTGCCTTTCTCTTTGCTTTTGTGGGTTTATGTTTTGTGCTCGAATTTGCTTGCAAATTGTTTGCAACGCGCATTTGTTGCCTTACCTTGCTTCACCGCACCGCACTTTACCTTGCCACAGATACAGTCGATTCCGTCTAGCCACAGTCGATTCTGGTTGCATGGCATGCACATGTCCTTCGCCTTTTTGTGTGGAAATTTAAGTTGCATGTGTGTGTGCTTGTGCTTCGAGTCCTGCGTGCAACTGCCACAAAACTATTTCAGCGTTGTTTCTGTTGCACAGTTGTTTGTCGTTATCAAATGCCATAGAAACAGAAAAAACAATAAAAGCAACAACAACAAAAAACTAAAAGCAATTTTCGGCTTTTGCATTTTTGTAACTTTGTTTTTCAAACGCAGCCCTCGCACAATTTCAATTTTAAATTCATTGAAGTTTCAAATGGTTCCAGACAAGAGATTCCGTCTCAAAAAAAAAAGTATGCAAAAGCTGCCTGAAGCTGTTTATAGGATTTTCCATCAAAAAAGCAACTCACCAGATCACACCGTCATTTTTTTTATGACTCAAAGTGCGTTACAGGGTTGATTGCCTTACCTAAAATCCCCCTTTTCAGCTTCCTTTTCCGGGGAACAACAAAAAAAACCAGTCACTGCTGTGATGCAAAGTGTCGTATCACATCAATTAAAGCATTACAATGTCATAATCAAAATGACAAATAGAATTATGCGTGATGGGAAAGCCGACAGACGACAAACAACGTGCCGGAGCAGACGCATTTAAAAAGGTGGCGCACCCAAAAAATGTTTGTAAAGCAAAGTTATACCAAGTTTCCACGAATGTTGCATACTCTTACGAATCAACAATATGATTTTGAAATAATCAGGTGCGGATCTAGGATTTCGTCTGGGGAGGGGGGGTTTATTTCGAAAACTTTCAACTCATCAAACCAAATCTAGTAATAGTACCAAAAATTGTGCGAAAAATGTGTAGACACTGCCATATTGTAAAAAGTGCAACACTCTTTTGGGCAGAAGTGCCTTACTTAAAGTAGTCACAGGCCTGGGTGGGGCAGAAATGCAGAATTTTTAAGTACAAGTTGACACATCAGCCTAAGTCAGTGGTGGGCCAAACTCATATAAAAAAACATTTCTTTGTGTGAGTAAGCAGCGAAGTAAGCAAGAGCGCACAAGAGCGAAAGAACGACAATCAAGCAAAAACAAGAGAGACAATTGTCACGCTTACACTGATGCGTCTGCCGACTGCGCTACGGCAGAATTTTGTGCCCTATCCAAGCATTTTGTGTAAATTGAGAGACTGGCTTAAATGCACGACAAGATGCAGACCCTAAAGTCATGAAAATCACAAACGGTAAGCACGCCAAGTTCCAATCTCGTCAAGTTTTCTTTCTTTTGGTAACAGCTATTTCCCTTACGCTTCGAACCTCTGCACAAAGTTAGTATACTCTTTAAAACCAACCAAAAGAGGTTTTTATTGATGTCTGTTTGGTGGTTGGTGTCATTGCTTTTTGGTTGGCATTTGTTATTCAATCGCTTGAAACAATTCCCCAATTGTGCTCGAATGCCGACATCCACATCGTTACTTCCGTCACCTATTCAAATAGTTTCCAGCTTCATCATCATCAATATCGTCATCATCATCGTCGTTTGCGTAGCCGTTGTCGTCGTCTCTTAATCCTTTGTAATCCCAGCAACGACAGCCAAGTGAACATTAAAGCATTAGCAAGGTGCGTCAGCGTAGCTAGCAAGTGCATGTGACACCCTGTATAACTACACCCTATCACACAACCACCGCCCACCCACAACTATAAGCATATCGGGACACCCATATCTAACCACCATTAAGGGTGACAACTCTTGCACCCCTTTTTATTGTTGCCAGCCTATCGGCTAATGATTTCTTTTTTTTTTGTTTCTGTCAAGTAAATGACGGTTATTATGGCATTATGCCAATTGAGCATACCTCTGTACTTTTATGAGCACCTCAGCCCCTGCCATTGCTCAACATGTGCCACAGCCATGTTGCTGGTGCAGCACACCCCAGAGCGTATGCAAAATACAATTACCAGCCATTTTGTTTTTAAAACTGGGTGGTCCTGTGGGAAGTTTCGTTTTCCATTGTGCGCTGCCTTTGATGACACAAAAATAAGAAAGAAAAAAAAAGCGCACTGAAAACAATTGGCAATTACATGCCAGTCACATGTAGAGAGTAAAAGTAGGCTCAGGACCTCGAGTCCTTGCAAGCGCAGCACAAAAAAAGTTTTAATCACACTTTACGCATACTTTTTTCATTTAATTTTCATGGGGTTTGCTGTGTCTTCTACTTTTACTTTAATTTGCGTAAAAATTATTTGCTGTGTCAGAATTTCTGTGCGGGCTTTTGATGCGTTGCAGCTGCGCCAAAAGTTAAGCAATTCTTTTAGCCCCACCCGGAAGAGTAACCGCCGCAAACTTCGTGGCATCCAGAATTCTTATTCAATGTCTTTGTGTTGCGCTTTTTATTCAATTATTTGCCTTTGCCCTTTACACTTTGTTATTGTTGTACTTAGGATACAAATTTAGATAAATGATTGGTGTATGGAATTCGTAATTGGCTGTAGGGGAAGCCGCAAGCGTTTTGTCAACATTTTGCAGATACATTTTTTTTTTTGTTGCTTTAAGCGATTTTTAAACTTTTTGATAGCCTATTTAATGCCATAAAAGTGTAAATTTTTGAAAGGTTATTTTTCAATTTGCAATTGTGTTGCTAATAGAGGATCAAAATCATGCATATTTCAGAAGATGGTTTGGGAATGTGTATTAAGAAAGTTTTGATAAGGAAATTAAAAATGTTGAAATCTTTTAAGACATTTCCTTACGTAAAACTAAAAAGAAAAGATAATATAAGAGGTACCATCCCCATAGTTAAAAACGTTGCAATCTTTTAAGGACTCAAATTTTTTTACCAGTATGAAACACGCAAAACCCCATAACCCATTTTTCATTTTTACTTCCACGCTTATTAAGCTATAGAGTAATATTTGGCGCACATTTTTTTAAAAAGCTTTTTGGATTTAATTTTTTAACTATAGTATTTGACTGAAATTATATCAAATTTTTCGCCTGTTTCTTTGAGTTTATTAAAGGTATGTGAAATGTAAAAAGAAGAAATAAAATTACACGGACTCGGCATTTTATTTGATCCATTGAACCATCGTTTCAGGCTCTCGTCAGTCAAGTACCTAGATGTTCAAACTTATTATGCAAGGTCCGTACCAAACTAAACAGGACTTTTCCAAGGGGGAAATTTTGGTTGGCGCCATCTAACATATATCTGTATCATCGGTACAAAAAAGAGCATCATCATCCTTTAAAGAGCTGTTCAATGGGTCCCATTCAGCATTTTGACACTTTTTTTTACCTGAAGTAGCTTGACATAACTCTGCTTTACTGGAAACCGGTAAAGTAGCTACCGTTCCTATGAGAGAGAGATAGAGATGGCGAAACCGAAAAAGGTTCCTATTGGAAAAGTCCTGTTTACTTTGGAACGGAACTTGGAGGTATGCTTCTAAAGATTGCTAAATATATAAAATGTGATAATTAATACAAAAATATGTTGGCTTATCTAGAAACAACCCACATCCTGCCAATACCGCAACCCATATCCACTGAATACACAAAACCTCTCGTATCAATATGTATAAAAAATGGCTGAGTTGATAGTACTTTTTTTTTGAGAAATTAGGTGCAGGACAATTCGCTTCGAGCATTCCATAATTTATTTGCAAGACTTGTTAAACGGGAAAAACAGCATTTTTTAACGACCCTCCAGCCGAAGCCAGTGGGATTGCGACCTATGAAAATTCTAGCCTTTCTCATAAAAGCTCTTGTTCCCTTAGGGATAACTGAGCAGAATTACTCTTTGGTCAAAGTGCTTCATCATCTTATGCCAGCTCTCAGCTATAAATATTTTTATGTATGCTTAAACAAAATTTAAAAACAATTTAAAAAGCAAATTGATGGATTAGTCAGTAATAAAAGTCTGAACACTCTATTTGTATATGCACAAATTAGTTCCTACTAGTGCATACCTTATACTCTGCTATTAATCCCCTAAATTATGATGATGATTATGGCTATGTTTTTTTTTCTCACATTTGAAAATCTGTAGAAAGTCACTCTGAACACCTCTAAGATCCGTGCTGTGTTATACACCTTGAGTGGGAACCAGCCACCTTCAGAATTAGAGATGTCATTATGAGTCACCTTGAATATGAGCCTTACCTTTAGATCACATATAGATAAAACGGTGAAAAGCGGCTGATGCAAGCTAGTGAGGGTGAACTGGCTCCACAGCCACCACAGCTCTCTCCCAGTTAGATGCAAAAGAACCATCTATAATATGGTGGTGGCCATCACGATCTGGGGTATGGCGGCACGCTCGTATTGCTTACGTATCCAAAAGGTTGCAGAATAGGGCATGGTTGTGACTTATGCATAAGGAATAAGAACTCAGAATGGAGACCGTAGACCTTCAGCGGATAAAATGACAGCTTAAAAAGGCACCAAAGAAGGCTAGCTTTTGCTTAGATGTTTTTACTGTACCAACCAACCAAACGCGAAGTACAGTAAATCCTAAGCTCTTTAGTACAATCGATTTAAAATTGTGGATTGTTATCTTTGGATACTATAAACTTGATATTATAAGAAGTCTTCGATAAGAAATCTTAAGGAATGGTGAATTACAAGTTGATTTTTATAAGTAATCTGTTTTATTTCATTCCAGCCCCCTATGTAACCCCAATCGCATAAACCTTAATTTTTCACATAATTTTCCAAGCTGGTGCTTAAGCCGAAAAAATTAGACGTTTCAGAAAATTAACGAAAAATATTTATTTATGAAAATTTTTGTTTGTCCCATTTTTCATAGGCATGTATTGTACAATTAATTTATATATTTTATTTTTTTAATTTTGTCATATAAAATATTAACTTAAATCATCTTCAAAAAATATTTGTATTATTATGAACACAAATAGCAACAACTTACTTGCGCCATCTAGCGACTGCTAAGCGCAACATGAAAGTTTTATCTCTTTCGTCTAGCGGCTAAAAAAAAAATTATGACGACGACGATGACAAAAACTTGTTTATATCCTAAAGAGATAAAGTTTCGCAATTCCTTGTCTTTATTAAATCAAGTCTCTCTGTTTCCTGGTACCCATTTCATTTCCAGTTGTGTTATAAAGCACTGCTCACAGGCAAATAATGTAAATCATAGAATAAATACTTACGTCCAACACTATGTACAAATATTAGTGAGTTATCCAAGCTGTCTACAAGTGGTTGGGTTATAGCCTGATAGATAGACAACAAACTAACGGACTCGGAACCTCAATTTTGGCAAGATACAACAAAATGCAAAAAAAAAAAAAAAACATTTAACATCCAACGACAACATCTAAAATTTGTATAAATATTTAGCTGCAAGCTATTTGCACTTCATGCTTGACATGCCACTAGGCAACAACAACAACAACAACGACGACGGCAACATCTAAAACAACAACCACAGCATAGTTCAACAATTTAGGTATAAAATATGTTAATACAATTTGCCATTTTTGTTGTTTGTTGTCGGTTTGCATTCAAAATAGCTCAACAAATATTTTGTTTTTTGGTTTGTTTTATACTTATTTATTATTTTTTGCCAAATAGTTTTTGGATACGTTTTTAGACAGGCTCTTGTCAAAGAACAATTTTTGTGTTATTTTTTTAGTTATGAAAATAAATCAAATTGCTTATCAAAGAGATGATTTAGTGGCTAAGTGGTTTCCTAAAGCTTCAGGGAGTGGGTTGGGTTCAACAGCAACGGTCAACTTTGGCAATAATTGCACAAGTTCTGGGCTTTTGTGCTCACAGCCATAAGTCAATAACGAAAGCTGTCTAACACAAAAGAGAGAAGCATCCCCTCCTCAAGTAGGTAGGGGGTCTTGAGGTCTGAGGTTGAGGTTGAGCATAACAAAGTTTTGCAGGTATGCCATTAAAAATGCGTAACCTGGCGCATATTATGATTATATCTCTATCTTTTCAAATTTACGAGATGAAAAATTAAAATGCCCTTAGGTAAAACGTACAAGCTGAGTGAGCAGCAAATAGTACGAGGAGCAAGCAAAGCGTTAAGAAATTGTTGCAAAATAATTTTATGGCTAGCTAGTTATAGCCAGAAAGTACAGCGAGGGGTTAAAAGCCAACCAATCTATAACCACCACTAACCCAACAAGCCAAAGATCCAAACAAGCTCAAAGTACTATAGGGAAGTGGCCCAGCTAAAGAGCGCCACATTTTAACAAGCAATTTCAATATGAAAGAGTTTAAGAGTGTCAGGGTGTAAGGGAGAGTGAGAGAGTGGGTGACGTCACATTGATGCAGCTTGATATGTGCCAACAGAACGCCCCCTAAAAATAAAAGCAAACTACTTAAAGGCTATACCACAACAACAGCAACGGTAAGTTTATAAAGAAAAAACGAATAGAATATGCTCTTAAATTTATGAGTACAAGGAACCCCAAGAGGGCAAACAAAATCCACGGGTTGTTCACGAATGATAGATGAGTAAAGGTGCTCGATATTGCTGAGACGAACGCGTGTACAAAAATATTTGGACATAAGAAAGTTATCTGCCAGATGGTTGCCACGATTGTTCACAGTCAACAACAAATGTAATCGAGAAATGATTAAATCAATTTTAATCGCAAAAAGAACCACCAGAGACCAAAGAAGATGATTTTCTTTGGCAAGGGATCTCTTGACAGAAATCGACTGGACACCTTAGTAGGAAACGGCGTGTCCGTCAGCTTAAAAGATGATGGCAAGTATATCGATAACACTGGACAATATGCAAAATATTACTTGGAGCTAATCCAAGCCATACACGATGCAACTGCAACTTGTACAATCGATTGCATCCTTGGAGTGGTCATTATATGAAATATAATTTATAAACAATCAATTGTACAACTAGTCGCATCGTTACTCAAGGCATACACTATACGACTTGTCGTACAACGCGGCTGTTTATCGAGCGGGTCGATTGCATTGTGTGTGGGGCCGTCGTATAAAGTCGCATGATGGTCGTACGAAAAATCAAAAAGTTTCGATTTTTTTGGCACATTTTATGATCGAATCGATTTTAAAAAAACTTTTTTTTTTTAATTCGATTGACTTTGAATAAAAAAAAAGTTCAAATCTTTTTTATTAGAGGATATTCACGCTTACTGCACAAGTCCCCAAATTTCCTCCTCATCTCAACAGTAAGAGTGAATAAGCCATATATTTTTAAACAATCTAAACAAAAATTTCATCCAAGATCCAAATCCACGAGAAAAAGAAATTCCTTAATAGAAATTCAAAAATAAAATAAAATTCATGCGGATAAAAATTGTGAAATTATTATTGGTATTTGATTTGAAGAAGAATCTCCTGTTTATTGAGAAAAAAATAAAGTACTCTTTCGCTAGGAGCCGTTCGGTTCGTATTGGCTCACTGTGACTATTATCTTGTTTAAAGCTGGATGCCACAGTTCGAATTAGGATGGCCCTAAAATAAATTTTGAATTTGACTTAAGTCGATCGAAAAATGTATGCAAGCTTTTTATAGATCATCAGTTGGTTATAGATTATAGATTAGGTTATAGATCTGCATAACCCATTAAAGGTCAATTTGATTTGTTTCCTTCGATAATTTTATAGAGTGGACCTTATATGTGACCTTGCGATATGTAACGTCTAAAGATACATTAAACAAAAAATTTTTTTTTATTAAACGTATTTTCGATTGAAATGTATCTAGTTTTATCATTTTGAGACACGTCAATCCAGGAATTCAATGCTTTGCCATCTCTTAGCTTATATCCTTTGCAGTCATACAAAATATAACCTTCAGATTTTGACTTACCCCAAATTCAGCTCCAAGTTAATATGCTTCAAGTAAGGATATACAAAACACCAACTATCGACTACAAACTAAGCTTGTGGGCTGCTTATATCCTTTGGCTGCCGTTTTTCCATGGGCGGCACTATGCTTCACCTACCAAATTGTCCATTTATTATGCGGCAACGCCTTTTTCACTTCTTTTTTTTTTGTGCGGCCAAAAACGCAAAAACACAAAAATACTTGCAAAGTAATAGCCAAGTTATACTGTTAAGTTTGGGGCATGAAACATCCTTCAGATAGCATTAAAGCAGGCTGAGTGAGTGCTTGTGGGTGTTAGCCAATGGCTTTATGTGCGTGTGTGAGTGTGTATGAATGTGCGGTGCACTTAAGGTGCGCTGCTGTTCAGCATTAGCTGCACATTTTGCACGGAAGTTGCACAATTAGAAAAAGTCAAGTCAAAGTTTTTAGCCAAGTTGCATCGGCTTGGTTGCACATGGTTGCCCTGTTTTGCAAGATGACCTGCTTTATTTTTAGGCTACACAAGATGAAATCTAAATATTTCTGGTTAAAATTTAGCTTTTGAGTTAAAATATATCAAAATATAAGTTACCAATGCAGAAATTTCAATTTTGGTGACACTATTTTAAAAGTCTTTGGAATACAGGCGCATATATTGGCGGTCTAAAAAGTAAAAATACCTGATTAAAAAAAAAACGAAGACTGTCAGATTTGCTGTATTCTAAGAATTCATAAGCAATGGATTATAGAACGCGACTTCAAATTGGTTCGGGAAATCAATGCGAAATTAAATCATATGGGACGAAGGAAAAAAGTGACACTGAGATAGTTTCCTAACACTACAAATACACGGAAACAAATTAGCTCGCAAACTAGCGAGAGGAGGTGCTGAGAGTCCAGCAACAAAGCCGGAACACCATCTAAGAGAAGCATTGAGATGTAGACGGGATGTAGAACGGCAGCTCCTTGACTCCTATAACTTCCTTAGGACTTTAACATCTATAGCTTTTTTGAAATTGACGAGGATTCTTCACATCACATTCTTCACATACGCTTTAGCCCGAAGAAGAACATCCTTTTTCGGCGGGTATAGAGTCTTGATCAATCGGAATAATTGAATTAGTTTTGAAAATTTGACTATATGAGAAGCTTCAGTCTTCTAGGTTCTTGTTTTTATTAGTACAGTTAATATTGCGAAAATTCAAATTCACTTCAAATCAAAACTTAGTCAATTAGTATCATAATTCCTACAAAATCTAAAAACCGATGGCTCTAGCAGAATTCTTTTTCTAGTTTTTGAGCTTTACATACGCTCGAATAGTTAGATTTGCTTGAAAAATTAGAGAAGCTGAATAACTTTACAGTTACTAGGGGCACAACCAGTGATCCACGCGGGGTTTTCGGGTCGGGACTCCCCCTCAAAGTTAGAAAAATAGGTTGACAGTCTTTTGCGATCTCTGATATATATACACTTCGTAGTGAAGAATCCCCCTAACACCAAATCCTGGATCCGCACCTGGGCATAACATATACCTAGGATCGCAATGCAGTCATCTTCATATTGAGAAAATTCCATTACACTCGAAATGTAATCTATTAGCATCATAATTCCTCCAAAATCTAAGAACATCAACATTGTCTTCCGCAAGAACTAGAAGAATCTCTTCTTTCTATTTATCCATAGTACCCTACCTAATATGCTCACCATATTAAGTTGCAGTGTATCCAAGGAAGAAGTTGGTTTTTTGCAATAATTTGGCTTTTACTGCTGCCAGCTGTCTATATGCTTCAATTTTTCCTAGTGCGCATGCAAAATATCAAAAAACATTGGCAAGAAAAAAAAAAAAATAATAAGTATCTTGTCGATATGCATAAAAAAGTTGTAGATAGCATTAGTTTAGACAAGGTGACGGTAAGGCAAGGTAGCGAGAACCATAGTCGCTGCCAGACCATGGCCAGCTGGGCAGTAAATCCTTGGCAAGACATTGAAAAATTAAAATATGCACATTGCCAGCCAGGCAATGTTGGCTTTGCTTGGCTTGGTTTGGCTTGTGGTCAGCTGTTTAGCATTAAGCCATGTTGATGTTGGCTTATTTGAGCAGCTGTAGGTTTGATAAGATTATAACTGGAATAATATTGGTCAAAAAAAACTAGGTCGACCTGGTAAACCAATAGCAACTCGTTTACGGTTTTTAGAATTTTTGTGCAGGTTGGCAGCTTTGATGGAAACCTCATGTTGGCCAAAACCAGCAAATGCAGCAAGTGTTAAAAATGGAGCAAAAAATTAGATTATAGCTTGTGCGGGTATTTACCGGCTTCATCAGGTAAGTTTTTTAAAAACTTTTGACTCTATTAATAACAAAAACTACTCCAATTTAATTTTATAATAAATTGAGAATTTATATCGAAAGATCTTAATATATATATTTGATAATATATTTGAAGCTAAACTATTATAGAGTTGAAGTTGATTCTAAGCCATTCTTAAGGTATTTTGAGGAAAGCCAGTGTGAAACGTTTTTAATATGTCTAATTAGCGGAGGCTAAGTCCAAATTTTTGGCATTAACCCCAATGAAGTATTAATATGCCCCGCGTTGGGCGCTTGAAATAGGTTGATATTGGTAAGCCCTTGCGATTACTACGATGAAATAAAAATAAGCGGACAATCTTTAATTCTACTTTTAGTATTTCTTTAAAATCAACCTTGTACAAACTTTTTTTTCAGCTTAAAATTCCAAGAAGCCAAGAAGCCAAGTTAAATCATTGAAGCAACAGCTGTTAGCTGCTTAGCCATGCAAATTGGCAACAGCAGCTAAAAGCGAAAGTTTGTCACCTGACGTGTGCAGCGATCCAGCGCTTCCAAGTTAAGACCGCTCTTAAGGACAACAGCTGCTAACAACAGACGCAGCAACAGGCCCCAAGCAGAAGGCGCCAAAACAATGCCATGTGTTTGCATGCTGTCCTCTCTCTGTCCGTTGAAATGGAAGCTGCCAGTTGTTGTCGTTGTTGTTGTTGTTGGGCACTTGCTTGTTCTGGCCACATTTAAACAAATGGCGTTTTGGCCAACAACTCGTCGGGTTTCATATATCATTGCGTAACATTAGCAAAAGAGCAGCATCACGTTAAGTACTTGGCCAGAAAATGTGAGTGAAGGTGCAGTTAGTGTGGGTTGGAATTGTTTATGAGCTGATGATGCTGCTCTCTAATATATATATGTATATATATGTAAAGGCATAGTGGCAACCCTAACAAGTGTTCCAACAAACAGCCGACCATCCGAACGCTTGTATAAATTGGCTCATTATGAAACTCATCCATAATCTATGAAAGGGAAGGCTGCCCATAAACTATGCACAAAAGCTCTAGCCGCACACCCTGGACTAGCTGCTGGCTTATTTATACGCCAGGGGCTGCCACTTCGATTACCAGACGCATACATTTGCCAGCCAGAGCGCCCAAATGTATGCCATACAATATATGAATTACATAGTCAAAAGGAAGCTAACCATTTGCGACACGTGTTTAACTCGTTTTTCAAAGAGTCCAAGTAGAACTAAAACTAGCCCGGACTTGCTGGCCATGGTATTGGGTATGCTAGGTTGGCCATAAAACAATTCACTTTATGCGCACGAATTTAGCCATTTGCCACCATTGAAGCGTTAACATTCTGGCCGCAGTCTGACAGACCCGCTCCAAAGCTCTGGCAGCCCACAAGAAGACTACGAAGGCAACTGAATCTTAAGGACTACGTACAAAAGGGACAGAGAAACAGCATGCGGTCAACTTTGGCGCATTTGTTTTTTGTTGCTCACCAACAGGACCAAATGAAATCCCTCTAATGGCTTTTCTAGGTGCATTTATAAATTTTAAACAGGGAGCTTAAAGTGTTTTTGGTGGCAACACCGAAAGAAAGAAACTTACCTAGGGTATTATTTAATAAATGAAATGTGCATTCAATGAATTTTAACAAGCAGCAAAAAGCCAAAGGAGAATATTTGGTCAAAGACTAAATAGAAATGCTGAGCATCAAGTTGCATTGTATTGGGACTTGTTTGTTTTGAGTTTAGATTGCGTTAGGTTGAGAATTTTCTTTGGGCATTTCAAAATTGAAAAATTTTAGTGTATACTAAAAAAAAGAAGCTTTTTGAAGTCACTTGTATGTCCTTTGAGGATGCATAACTAAGGCAGTCGGATGACTTTCGATTTAGCGAACATTGAAAGCTCTATTAATGTGGCATGGAAAAAATCTTTTTTCAGTGTTTGTTAGTGCGAACTTTCTGAATTTTAAGCATGTTTAACTGAAGACATAATGCTATAGTTATCAAAAATTTAAATTTTCAAATTCATTTTAAATAAGAGAATTTATAAAAAAGTAGAATGTCAAAAATGTTGTCTCGCCAAATTATAAGGTTTTCAAAAATGTACTCGTACATTTTTTTTATATAATTTTTGAATTCTTGCATATTTGAAGTTTGTGTTATTTTTGCAAATACCTAATAAACAAGTTTCCGGAGAAGAAAACAGATGTCAATTGGATCCGATGTTGTTTACTTCTCTTCCGGCTCGAAAACTTCACTTGATTACTTAGCCATATAAATTTTCTGTAGCGAATACTCTTTGAACCCGAGTACCAAAAATCTGGATGTGACCAAGACAAAAGGTCTTGGCAGAGCGGACTTAAAACTCCTGGTAGTAAACCTATCTAGGCACCCCACTGTAAGATACCATCGGCCTATCGGATTCTTCAGAGTGTAGACTCTGTCTCGAAGACGATGAATCCACCAGACATATTCTCTGTGACTGCCCAGCGCTGGTGTCGGACACAGCCTGCCACATAGGAAAGGAACGGATCAGTCCTTTGCATCTTAGGTCGATACCAACAAAATACCTACTGTTATTCATACGGAAACCGGAAAGTCTTTTGCATTAATATATGGGTACGGTACAAAAGATCTGATGGTAGCAGTGCCCCACCATTTTGTGAGGAACCCATTCAGGAAAAAAATATAAAAAATATACCAAATGCAAGTTTGAAACTACTCATTTATGTATGAAAAATAATATCGCCGAAATGGCCTCCTGGGCTGGCTCTACAGGCCCGTATGCGAGCATCGTTATTTTCGATGACTTTTCTTGTGGTAAAAACTCATCGGGCTGTTCTCCCATTCATTGAAAGAATAAGCGAAGCTGATAATGGTCTGTGGGCTTCAATTGCTGCGTCATTGGAATCTTGTAAGCACGTAAATGCAGATCCGCATGCAAAATTCGGACAAAGCAAGGTGCAATTCTTGCGAACAATGGCGCATCGATGTTCCCGGCGACTCGTCGACACTGGCCACAACTATGTTTTTTTACACAGAACGACCATTTTCATAGTATGCCTGTACCACTATTATACAATCAATCCATGACTCAAATTGAGTAGTTTTGAACTTGACATATGTATGTCGAAGATGATCCACTTTGGGTGGGTATACATATTCCGAATTATGAGTGTTTAACAACGAAAGCAACAGATGGCCCACCCTATACTATGGGGATATAAACTCTAACCACCGAAGATTTCTACAGTTTTACGAAAGTTACTACTTTAGTATCTATGTTTGATGCCAATATCATTATATTTGAAACACGAATTTCGGAGATAATCGCAATTTACAATTTTCGAGACCAAAATCCGAATGGCCTTTGTGGTCAAATCGTTGATAAGGGTAGCTGAGTTGGTAGAGTTATGCCCTCAAAATATCGTCTAGAGACCGTGCAGGATTTCTCAAGGTATTCTTATGTCGGGCTCCGCTCTCACGAATGAAAAATAATTTTATAAACTATTGCAACTAATTTTTACCTGTCGAAAACCCCATTCCCTGTTAAATCTAACCATGCATTTTTTTTTACTTTTGACTTCCCCATGTGCGTCAGCTTTTTGCTAGCTAATTTTACGGTAATTTCCAGAGCATAGTAGCCAATTATTCACCTGCGTTACTCTGCTCTGTTTATATTGAAGGGATTACTTACGCTTCAATGAAGCGTACACGCATACATGGACACATACACACACACAGATACACATGCACACAAATACACTCGCATTGACGCCACAGTTGAGCGCCATTTCATTTACACATTCATTTTGGTATTGGCATTTTTTCATTACCTTGGCCTGGGCTGACATTGAATGTTGTCTCCTCCGCCGTGGCGCTCTCTCGTCACTTGCTGCCACTCTGCTTACCTCAACTGGCGCACAGGTAGCAGCATCAGTCAGAGAGCAATTGAAGCGATTTATTGGTGTCATATGACAAGCAGCAGGGTCGGAAGCAGGAGGTTACCAATCATAGCCCTGGCTTGGGCACTTGGTTGCTGCGTAATAAAAAGTTCAAACATTAAAAGCTGCTACTACTTCGACTTTATCCTTACAACAAGTTTCAAGTGTCAGTCAGCAAGTGCCTCAAGCGAACCTTCTCTCACTTCCTTCCCGGTGGCCAATCCCTTTGTGTGGCCAACAAACAGAGACAACCAGAGGGACAACACCAAGCAAATAAACCACGTTGCCTTTGACGCGCGTCTCCAAGACACAAATTGAAAAAAAAAAAAATGTGGCAAATGATTAAACATATTGAATTACACTTTAAAATCCGCTCTGTCCAACGCCCCCTTTTGCCCTCTTGTTAGCAATATGCAATTTGTTTAATTTCTTGTCAACAGAAGCTTGGCTAATTGGCCAACCCGCCCCATATCGTTTTGCCATTTTAGCCCGGCTATTTAATATTTTCATTTAACGCCGTTTGGTTTTCTTCTTTTTTTTTTTTTTGGTTTATCATATCTCATTAAATTTTTTGAACGTTTGGTTGCTTGGGGTGGTCCGCGTTCAGATTGTGGGTACCGTTGCTTGACTCTTTGTGTTTGTGTGTTGATTTATTGCCAGCCTCCAATCGGCATTAATTTTTCAGCGGTTTTTCTTACTCTGCATTTGTTGCAGCAGTATATTAGCTATTTAATACAAAAATTTAAAAATGGCTATAAAAAAACAGTCCAAATGGGAAGTAAAAAAAAATCAGTCAAAAATATCAAATCCTACCCAAGAAGTATTTTTAAGATTTGTTTATAAGACTAAAAACACAATTGATGATTAAATCAAAAACATAATTTAGATATCTTTTTCTGAGGATTAAAAAAAAAAAAATCACAATTGATAACTTTACCAAAAATGCGAAAAAAAAATTCAATATTCGTCGATTTGACGAAGAATAAGCTTTTCGTAAGCAAAATTAGAATAACCATCTGGGCTACCAAAATTTCCTCCTGCCTTCCTCCAAAAGAGCAAAGGGTGTTTGATATTGATTAATTAGTGCCCACGTCTTTTAAAGTTATTAATATATTAAAAGTTACAAAGTATCCCAAAGTCGCCTAAAAACTTTTTTAACATTTTGGCAATAACGTCGTCATTTTTTTCGTCTTCCTTTGCTGCGTTTGTTGTTAAATAATTAAATTTGCGCAAAAATCCATCATTATTGATGGCGGGACTTTTAATTTCCTTTGACGTTGTTTGTTTAATCGGAACAAACATGCGTACACATTACAAATATCGCATTTGTTGCTTGTTAAGAGTTTTTCTGATGAAAAAGCGTTTACATTTCATAAGGTTTCAATCAATGAATGTTAAACATGATGCTTTAAATATAGAATTTCACTGTATTTCAAATTAAAACTTGATTTGATTGAGTGAGTTGTGTGCCAAAACAATCGAGAAGTATAATAATATTAAGGTAAAATATAAAGCTAGCATTGCACGACGCAAATAAATATTTGCTCAAAATGCATAAAAAATTTGGCCAAATATTTTATTATTATTATTATTATCAGTGTGAAATATCACAAAGCAAATAGCAAATATGCTAAAATTTTCGTTTTTAAGCTTAGCACGTTCTCAGGGCCGTATAGAGAAAACTCCGGTCTCGCGGGAATCCTCCTTCCCCCACTAAACTACTTACATACTTACTTATAAAGTTTTTGAAAGTTTGCTCAACATTTATCAGGTGTTTGTCAAAGAATATTTGGAGGAAATATTTGCCATTTTGTAATACCGTGAACAAACAGCTTTGCTCAGAACCAGGCGCGGATCTAGGATTCTTCTAGGGGGTTCTTCACTTCGAAGTGTATATATATCAGAGCTCGCAAAAGACTGACAACCCATTTTTCCACCTTTGGGAGGGGTCCGGATCCGAAAACCCCCCGTGGGTCCGCCACTGCTCAGAACCGATATTTGGCCAAATAATTTCTTCAACAAAGAGGGCAAATATTTGCTTTGTATAATGCTAGCTTAAGAGTATTTGCAACGATAAGTTATTTTGAATAAATATATTGAAGAACCATTCAAGTTTGATAAAGCTTACCAATTAAAAAGTATATAAAGAAACTTTTTCAAGTTTGTAAAGATAAGAACAAGACTCTTAATTTGAGTGCAACTACGTACTCTTTTCTTGTTATAGATAGAGTAGTAGTAGCCAAGCCAGAAAAATGTTCGAACTTCAGAGGCGATTTGAGGTCTCCTTCAAAGTCAACTCCAATAAATTTTTAGCTCAGCCATCTGCGTAACAATAAGTTAGACACGCAAAGTCTATATCCTTTCGAAACTGACTATTTTGTAATATGACTTGTAAAGATAGGAAACTTTAATTAATGGGTAGCCCCTTTGAGCGCATTTCCTATTGCTGCCGCACAATAATTAGAGCGCAAATGACATAAATGCAGTTATACATATTAAATGTACAACAGCAGATTATAAATATTTAAATTCTTGGAATCCAATAGGCAATTATTTTGCTACAATTAAGAACTAGTTCTATTTAATTGTTCAAGAAAGGGATTCATTGCAATTAAATGTGGACAACGCCATCCCCTAAAATTAAAACCCATTCAAGATGCAACAACCGTAAACTTTTCCCACAACTTTAAACGTTTTTCTGTGGTTTACTAATTTTTTCATTTTTAACATACTATATTTTTTTTTGTTGGCGTTTTACTGACAACCCAAACAAAGCAACTTTCCTAGCTGGCAATTAGTTTAGTTTTATTTTAGTTACCAAGAATTGTGAATCCCACCCATCCCAACCAAATCAAAGCAAGCACACTTGAAGCAAATGCCTGGGCTTTCGATACAATAAACAAATGATATACGGCTATAGAAGGCGGGCATTATAGATGAGGTGACGTTGTCGACGTCGTCATCATTTTCATAGATGTCATTGTATCCAAGAATCTGACAAGTCGCCTGCAGGCAAAGGCAAATGCGTTGCTGTTAGTAGCAATTTTTATGTATTTATAATGAAACTTTAACAACAACTAGAAACAACCACACTACGGCGGGCATCAGGGATTTTCACAAGTGGGAACCAAAACATTTGTTGCAAGATTTTCACGTCAAATGTCAACTCGGGGAGTTGTGGCACCCCGTACTCCCTTCCGTTCTCTGCTGCGCACACACTCGCTCAGTTGGTAGCACAATTGTCTGGCAAAGGAAAGTCGTCAGCTTGTGAGGAAATGAACGCTACAGACACGAACAGGCGGCTGTTGGGGGGGAGTAACACTAAAGTGGGTAAGGGAGCCCGGGAGGTTTATGTTCCCGGTACATGCATATAATCATTAACAGTGTCACATGCGACATAATGAGACAGGGCACAGTATGCCCCAAAGGCAGCCAGACGCAAACACGCACAGTCGTCGTCGTCGCACAGACGAGCCAGACGCAGAGAGCAGCAGGCTTAAGAGCTGTGCTGTGACGTAGCACTCAAAAATCTAGCAGCATATACGCTCGCTCTCTACACACTCTCTCACTCTCTCTCTCTGCAGTCTCATACATTTGCTGCAGTTGCCAGTTGGCGCTTAAGTAGTTTACATTTTATATGCACCCATAAAAGGAAACATTCGCTCCATTAATGGAACATAATTTTTCGTTTTCTGTTCGACGATGTTGTCGTCACCAATGTCGACATTGGCAGCTTGGGATTTTTGTCAAGCTCATGAAGATTGAAACGGTAGCAAAAAAGAGAGCACCAACAACTACACGCGGCATGAGCTGCGGGTTCAGACTATACTTACTACACTAGGGTGGCATGCATCATAAAAGAGTGCATCAAATGGGATTTTAAGTTGTTGCATTTAACAGACAGCAGACTGAGAGACCCAGTCAATGCACTACAAATAGATCTATCAAATTCGTTATAGCAGTTTGAGTGGAGGAAATCATCTGTGAGGGGAATACTATCTTACGCAGCATATTTTTAAAGGTTTTGTCATTAATGTATCTTCGTCTTTTTTTTTGGCATTAAAAAAACTTTGATGTAGTATATGGTGTGCGTCATTTTGTCATAGTTTGTTTTTGTAAACCTTTCAGGTCATAACTCATTAGTTGAGCTGTCTTTTGTGAAGTTTGCTTTTCTAGAGTTTTTAAGTGTCATAAGCGTTAATAGCTATGAAATATCTTCGAAACAGTTGCATCTGTTAAGTCAGATAGATGCAATGGCTGGGAATCTAAGTGGTTTTTGTACATAAAGCAAAGTCTTCTTTAAGTAGCTAGCAGTGACAAAAAACCAATAAAATGCTTCGGATATGATTTGGTATAACACAAACTAACTGCTGATGTGTCGCTTGTCTAAAACTAAAAAGGATGATTAAATAGAGGCATGCCCTCAGAAAGCTCCATCAGGACCGAAAAATTAAAAGTTAAGCAAACTACGCCATACAAAATATTTTACTTTCGTAGCCAGAGGTCAGACCATATTTTCTTCATGATTTTGTGGTTGCTGAATTTGAATTCGAAACAACTTGAAAAATAATACGTTTTATCGCGTTTAGAACACAGCTACACAAAAAAAAAATAAATAAAATTGTTGTGGTCGAAATTGAGACCATATATGTATTTTTGGAATCTCTGAATCCGAATCTGATGTCCAAAAAACCACAGCACGTCTGACATAACCTCAAAAAATCACTTAAAATCCGAAACCTGTCGTTCTAGAGGTTTTCTGATCTCGGTTTCGGATTCAGCGACCCCAAAAACATCACTGGACAGCTGGTCTCGCAAAAAAAATTTATGGGGTTTTTTGAAGTTATATCCCCGTATGACGTGCTGGGGTTTTTTGGACATAAGATTCGGATTCGAACTCGGCTACTCCAAAAACATAAGAAACACATGGTCTGACCACTGAATCCAAAGAATATTTTTTTTTGTTATATGGCTGTTTTATTAAAGATATTTATATTTAAGAGCATCTTTCCTACACAATTTAAGTTTACTTTATATAGAACTTTTAAACCATTATCATTCTTTATATCTTCAAACGTAAAATATCTTTATTCAAAGTTATTTATATTGGAGGCAATATTAAGGTTTTATTTACGTTAAATAGTTTTAAAACAAAGAATATATTTAAACAATTTGAATAAGACTTTAAGTAACGTCACGCCAGATACTAAGGTTAGAAAAATTTGAAAAACTTGTATTCATTTGAAAACTTCCCAAAACTAACTTTTATTATTTTAAATCATACAACAAAAAGTTTGATATAAAAAATCTTGCACAATCCGTAGCGTTTTTAACCTACAGAAAATAGATAGTTTTTTTTTTTAAATTAATTTTAAAAATCCGAAAGAACTAAGCAAGCAGTTTTTTCAAAACTTACTTTTATTATTTTAAATCATACTACAAAAAGTTTGATAAAAAAAATCTTGCCCAATCCGTAGAGTTTTTAACATATAGAAAATAGGTAATTTTTTTTAAATCCGAAAGTATTAAGTAATCAGCTCACGTAGTTTCGAGGTATAGTTGAAATACTTAAGATCTCAATTTTGGGAGAGAGTATAGCAAACATTTAAACAAATTTTTGAAAATTTTCTATTGCATTTAAATTTTTCGTTTTTAAGCAAAAATAAGTAAAAAAAATAAAAATATCGAAAATCCTTTCTTTAGGTCTAAACTCGTTTTTGAATTCGGTTAAAAAAAATGTAATTTCTGAAACCGATAAGAACAACCAAAATTGTTAACAATTTTGGGATTGAATTAAAGACGTTTTTGAAAGCCAAATTAGAATATAAAGGTACAAAATTTTAGTTCAAAGTAGTAATAGCCGAAGACAATCAAATTATTTTGAAAAACAACCAAATTCTCACATTATCCGTTGAAAAAATTTAAATTGATAGAAAATAACTTGCTACGAAATACTGAATGGCAGAGTGAGGCAAACAATTTTTTTTTACAAAAAATACATACTTTTAGTTTTTCCAAATTGCCAAAAACTTTAAAAATTCATCAAAAAACAAGAAAAGTATATACCATTACATATAGCCAAGTCCCCACAGCCAGTGCCATACCACCAACTAAGTAAGTTTAGTTTTTTAAACTTCTCTATCTCTAATAATAATAATATTCCACTACATATACCAATGCGTGCAGTTAAGAAAAACTATTTTTTTCAATTTCTTGTAAGCTGAACCCTCTTTATTAGGCTCAAACATTCTGTTTCATCTTAGCAGCTAGATCTCTCCAGAAGCCTTTATAGAGCTGCTTAACAGCTTTCCAGTTCATAGAAAACGTAGCAGCTGCTTTCCATTTTTAGCTTCCTGCATGCTTTGACAATTTCCAAGAATTCTTTCTGCAGCTTAAACTTAAATAAAACTTTAAGAGTAACATAAATGTCATTCATTAAAGGAAAAAATTTCGTTGACAACTTTAATGCCCGGCAAATATTTACATTACGTTATTTCACTATGGTCCAGCTCAGGAAACTTTTCGCTCACTTTTCTTCCAAGGCATAGTACGAAATACCTGCCTGATATATGGGACTTTGGGTACAGTGTTCCAACTACAACTGACAATAAATCAAAACTCAGCTAATTACGCAACAAAGAGAAAAGTCCTTGCCTGCTGAATGCTAATTAAAAGCAAGCTTCTTTAACATTTGCAACCCCACCTTGAGTAGCAAGGACGACACCAACTGTCCCAAGGACTGGCAGATTGCCTTTTAGCTGCTTTGCTACTTAGTGCTGCTCCGTTTGTAGGTTTCTTTATGCAAAGTCAGCAAAAGTCCAACAGCCGGGCGCATACAAAACTTGGCCATTAACAATAATCCGAAAATCAGTGGGCAATGAAACGCAGCTGAATCGCAAATTTATGTGGCCCCATGGACTAGCACCTAGACATCCAGAGTGGTTCGCTCCAGTTGTATTGGCGTTGAACGTAATTAATTCGATTATATTTCATTGATTTGAGCGCGATTTGCTCTGCAGAGCTTATAGAAAATGAAATTTAATTGAAATGCCGTGAAGCTGCAACGTAAATCAAGCTACTGCCACTGGGTTAGGGGCAGTCTCGCTTTGGCTTGGAGTGGGTTGGATTCCTCTGCTTGCTGTCGTCGCAAAAATGGTAAACAAAAAATCAACGTGACAGGAAAGAAAATTAGCAAAGTTCTTACCCATGTTGTTGTTATAGTCGTTGTTGTTGTTGTTTTTGTTGTCGCCGTCGTCCAGGGATGTCCTTTTTGTTTTTTGGGTGTCGCTGCCAAAGTGGCCGCGGTCGCTTTCAAAGCGTAAGCTGCTTTGCCTTCTCGCTCCATGTCCTGCTTGCTGCCTTGCTTTCCTAACGCGGGGGGAGGCCCTATAACTCACGTGCCAAAAGTCCAAGAATTTGGAGCAGCCGCAAACACGCGACGGTATGCGGAGGCTGTCAAAGACATGAAGATTTTTTTCTATAAACACTCTGGAAAATGGTATATTACATTTGGCAGGCTGTTTGTAATATAATAATATAATATAATGTGGAAGAATTGACTCCGACCCTTAAAACTAGGTATCCTTGCTGGGCTTTCATTGAGAACTATTCTTATAATTGGATTTTATCGCAATTTCAATGAATTTTTGAGAATTTTAATGTTTTCTTGATTGTTATCGATGTATAATGTTTTAATCGGTTTATGGCAGCATGTAATCGCATAAAAAATTAAAGCAGTCATAATTTTCAACCAAAACAGAATTTGGTACTTAAAATATATTTTCTGAAAGCATATTAAAAACAAATAAAATCATTTCCATTAGACTACTTTCTTTTTAAACCACTGTTAAACATCTTTAGAATAACATCGAAAACCTTAAGAAAATAATTTTGGAAACTGCCATATTTTTTACTGTTTAAAATCTTTGGAACAACAGTTCCAAAAAACAGTTGCTGAAAATAATTAAGAAATAATCCCAATGTACCACAAATATACCATTTTTATTAAAAATTATTAGTTCTCCAAAGCAACAAAACGTTAATTACATTTTCCATACAGTTTTTTTCAAAATTTTTTTTGTAATTTTTGTTAATTTTCCATTAGATGATAATTTTTTTGATTTAACTCAATTTTTGTTTGTATATTTTTTAGGGTGGGTCAAATTTTTTGCCTATTCGCGGCGCCCCCTTAGAGTATTCTACGGACAATTCTAAGCAACTTTGCCGAAGAAACCATAGGTCTATTTTGAATTTCGAGCCTGCAGATTTTAAAAAATGATTAATTATTATAAATTTTCCCAAGAAATTCGTAATTTTTCTCGAAAACGAAGCGAAAAAATAGAAAATATGCATGGAACGCCCTCTGGCGGCACTCATAAGTAAAAATAAATATGAAAAATGATTTCCTTGACACCCAAACCCCAAATACACATAAAAAGATGACGTTTTGATTTAAAAATACAAATGTTGAAAAAAACATATTTTTTTAAATCTGCAGGCTCGAAATTCAAAATAGACCTATGGTTTCTTCGGCAAAGTTGCTTAGAATTGTCCGTAGAATACTCGTAGGGGGCGCCGTGATTCGACGTTTTTGGCTCCACCCAAATATTTATTATACGAAGTTTTTTTTTTTGTTCAGACGTATTTTTTGAGATAAAGACTTGCTAAAAAGCTTAAAATTTAACAACGGGTTACTTTTTTAGGTCTAGGATATTATTAAATAAGATAGAAAGTGATTGAGATAAGTTCGTTCGTTCATCCTTTCTAAGATCTGTAAGACCAAAGAAGATAGGAGGGTTTTTTTTCTTCGTACTTTTCATAAAAATACTAAAAATTTATTTTCTTTCCGATTTCTATTGTAATCGATAAAACTCATACATTCAGCCATGAAATAAAACTTAAACACTTTTCTACAACTAATTTAAAATCAAGCTAAAATTTTTTTAAAAATTTGTTAAAAGAATAATACCAAGTCATGAAAATTACCAAAGAAATGTTAAATTAATAAAAGCTTAATAACACTAGTTTACACGAAAAATGAACCTTCGTAAAAAAGTGTTTTTTAGGGTAATTTTGGGCTGAGAAGCACGAAAATGATATTCATTCTCATTCATTTTTTCTTAAGCACCTTTTTCCAGATTTTTTCGAAAAACATGTTTTTAGGCACTTTTTTCAGTTATTCGTCAATATCTCGTGAACAAAATGTATCGACATAAAAGGCAATTATATCGAAAGGTATTGATGTGTTCTTTACAGTAATATATTATATGTATAGATTAAGTAAAAATTATTGAAGTTACAAGCAACCAAAGTCGAAAAAAGTCGACCATTTTTCAAAATTACAAATTTTCGGTGTGCTTTTTATTAACGAGAAAATTTTTTTGAAAATTATGTTAAGCTTTAGGCTGAAAGGGAATTCTTTTACGAACATTTCGATTCTAAGATCTTCGAAGTCGGATAGGAAATGTAGATGTTATGGAACCAGGAACGAAAAATCACGACTACTGCTGCATACAAATTCGTGAAGACGTAACTGAACGAAAACTTTGAGTGAAAATTTGTTTTTGAATCACACTCAGTGAAAATTGGAACTTGCGTACGATTTTTTTCATTTAGTAAGAATCAATTACACTAGTTTTCGAGGTTTTTTCGAAATCGAAATCGTATTAGAGTAATATTACTAAAGGTAATTGCGATTATTAATAAAAATTATTTTTTGCAATCATGTAGTACTAATGTGAGTCTAATCTTTGTTGATTAGACATTTTCACAAAGTTTGCCACTTTCCACCTATAGAAATTTTTTCGAAATAGTCGTTGTAGAGCATTCGACTGGCGAACACCGGATGTACAGTTTTCAATTTTTTTTTTTTTCATCTACATCTTTCTACTTTTGGACATTGATTAATAATGTTTTTATACTCGTCTATAACAGTATTTTTTGTCTTCCTGTTTTGGGTCTACGCACGAATGCGCTTTGTTGTTGGAGCTCCTGTGATATTTGGCGCGTTGATTTTAATGACCAACATAAAAAAATTGTTTTCGCCAAAACTTGAAGCTGCTGCAGGTTTCCCTTTTTTTCTAAGGCATCTTTTTTTTGTCGTCTTTTTAATTGGGAATTTGTTGACATAAATCATGAAAAATCTTTGAAGCATAATTTCGTAAATATCCATCCAATAAAATATATAAATAATTTTTTTCTGAAATTAAAGCCTATTAAAGACTGGCTTATTAATTAGTATGCAGCTGCTGCAATGCTTTTGGCCAAATTAAAAGGACTCGTTTGAACGTTCATCGGCGATTTCATTATAATCAATAAGTGCATTAGACCAAAGCCTACAAAATCCAAACTGTGTATGCAATCTCTAATTAATACGCACATTCCAAAAAGCAAATTGTCCTAATAATTAGGCATGCACAAGTGCTCTAAAGGCCCGCCGGCCACGACAGTGCAGCCTGCCCAGCAACGTCCACCTTCATTTGCATTAATTGCCGTTAAGTCGTCGTCCAGACAACCCATTCCCGGCACATGTACGGGGCAGTTGGCGCAGTTTGCGGCAGTGGAAACGGCTGCACTTGCATTTAGTGCAAATTTATTGGTATACCCCACCTTGAGCTCTTGCTGTTCAACACACTGTTTTCCAGTGTTCATCATCGTGTTGACATCAAACTTGCGTCCAAGTATTAACAACATTGGTTACTCTGGTTATGACTGAGCTGGGTGCAGTTACGATTAGGTTTGGTATATTAATTGGCCTTTGGGCGCTATTGGAAATATTAACAGACGTCGTATATTGGGCCACATAAAGTGGGGTTGGATGACATATGCATGGGATCCAAGCAGTTGGTAGTTATGCAATCAAGCAATTGTAATTGATATTAAAGTTGATATCCAGAAGCGGAGTAATTACTATGGCAAAAGGACATGTTGGCCAACTTCAACTGTTTGAAGTCAATGTATAATTAAATTGTCAATTCAAATTTATGGATAGAATAATTGAGATTGAGAATTTAGAAGTAGATGTGATTTATTTACGAATTCCCATAAAAATTACTCTTAATATCATTTATTTTCGCTCGTATTATTATTTTCACTCAGTTCGAAAATTATTAAAAGCGTTGTGAAAATATCCGTGAAATTTTTAAAAAAAGTGTTAGGAAATATATCGAGCCGGAAAGAAGTGCGTTTTTATACCCTGTAACTTATGGTACAAAGGGTATATTAAGTTTGTGCAAGCCGAAAATGTATGTAACATATAGAAAGAGTCGTCGGAGACCCCCAAAATTCCCAAAGTATGATCAGGCTGAAGTCGATATACCGATGTCCGTCAGTCTGTCTGTCTGTTCGTTCGTATGAACGCCTAGATCTCAAAAATGGTAAGAGCTACAGCAACCAAACTTTCAGATTAGATCCCTTATTATTCCATAGGAGACAAGTTTACTTTATTTTTTGATATCGGGGTTACATTATATAGCTCCCATAGGCGTGTTTCAGGCGACCTCGATAAAACCACAAGTTTTAGATGGATAATTCGTTTGTTCGAAAGTTTTTTAGAGATCCCCAGCACTGTACAAAATTTTATCAAAATCGGTTGACTATATCATATAGCTCCCGTAGGACCGATCGACCAAAAAAAGGGCATAACTCGATGGTTTATAAAAATATCGAAACCAAATTTGGCATTCGGAAGTCTTTTGAAGTTTTCAATCACTGTAACAAATTTTATTAAAATCGGTTTGACTATATCATATAAACTCCATAGGACCAATCGATCAAAAAACCTATTTAGTGCAAAAATCGACTTTTTTTTTGTTTGCTTATAAAAATATCGTAACCAAATTTGGCAAAAAAATATCTTTTGGAGTTCGTAAGCAATATGTCGGATTTGATTGCAATGTGGTGGTACAGGGTATCTCAAAGTCGTCCGGGCCTGGCTTTAACATACGCCATCTTTTTTCTTTGGAGTATATTGACTTGGAGTATATTTTTGGTTAAGAAACAACGATTTTTCTTTAAGTTAAAGGAAATCGATTCGATCGTATCGAATATGACATAATCATTCAACAATAAATCGCAAATATATTTTAATATATTTACCTTTTTCCTAAAATTTCTTATGGTTTATTTTTCTTTTCTATCAAGAAGGATTTTAGAAGCGATTAAAACTCGTTATATTTAAAAAAAATTGCGCTAGATAAATCTTTTTGCTGTACAGGTAATTTCTTCTTAAACCAGTAACAAACAAAAAAAACTTTGTAATGCGTTAGATTATAAACCATTTAAAAGCTAAAATTTTAGGCATTAGTTTAAATTAATTTCAGCTAGATGAATTAACATAATTTATGGGCTACCATATTTTATAATTTCATTTAAACAAAATACAGATTTTCGCATTAAATGTTTCATTATCTTAAACATTTTAGTCCCTATTTCGCTGAGATTGCGTTTAATCCCAATACAAACACCAACAATTTAATACAACAAAGATCCCAACAGGAGCGCTACAATAATCACTAGCTAGCCAAACAGGACCGGCCTTCAAATTAAATAACTGAATCGTTTAAATGCCAGCTGGTCAGAGCTCTGACCAAACACTCACACAGTCAAATTAAATACACGTCATTTACCACGCACGCACCATGGACAAACGGACTAGGACTCGTGTTCTCTACACAGGGCCGGATTATAGCATGGGAGGACGCGTCGCGATGAGGCCACGTTTAAAATGCGCTTTCTATTTAGGGACACACGAAGAGACAGTCTGAAATTTTTGATAGTTGCTACGAACTCTCTAGTCATTCTTTCCGGTTATAGATTGATTCGTAGCTTCAGTTAGCTTTATATCTAATTTGAATGATGAAATGTCGTAAAATCGATCTCAAAGATTTACTTCAAACCTTCAATTAAGATGAAAACTTTAAAGCCTAATCTTCAGATATGCATTTATTCCGTTAGCCAAGGCGATTATTATGTTTTTTCAGCTATGGATGGTGGCTACGAAAATCGGAAGCCCCACAACTTTATAGAATATTTAAAAAAATATTGAATCACAGGTAAAATGTTATTTGCAAAAAACCGATTTTTGTGACTTGTGACCTTAAGTATCTGAGTCATGAAATTCACTGTAACTTTTAAAATGTTTCGTAAAATGTCAAAACGAACATTTATGTCAAGTTTGAACTTATTATCTTTCAATTCCGAGGAGTTAAGCTTATTTGTCATTTTTCGAGGTACTGTTCACTATGGCGAACTTGCGAGGTGCCATCACTACAATAAGCATAACTTCCACAATTCTAAGAGTTACTAACTATTTATTTTTTTGTTTTTCGCAGTGAATTTATATGCTAAAACTACATTAACACTTTTTATTTTTAAAGTGAAAGATCACTTTTAAATGTACAAATTAAAAAAAAAATGTTATAAAATTAAAAAAAAAATGTTAAAAAAGAATAATATTTTATATTTTTTAATTCAATATTTTATCTATCACGGGAATAAATTTTCGTCAATATCTTTATTCGTTAAGGAGATATGGCCTGTCAAAGAAAAGTTTAAAAGTGAAAAATCCATTATTCGGTTATCGATAATTCGATAAATAAACTGAATTTTGCATTAAAAATTTACGTGGTTACTATTCTCTAGTAGCTTTATACATATGTGATGGGAAAATCAGCAAAATCGGCCAAAAAAATGGACCGCTTTGCTTATTTTCGCCCATATACGTACATATATTAAAAATAGGCACAAGCGGATTCTTCTTAGTTTCGAATGTGAAATACTCTGCGATTTTAATTTTAACAATGATATTAAGGGTTTTATAAATCGAGAACTAATTGTTAAATCAATTCTAAAATAGACTGAATAAAAAAGAAACAGACTTGATCATCATTACACTTTGCGATTTCAATTTGTTCTTACACATTTCCAAGCCGAAATCAGTCAGTAAAAGAAAACACAGTTGATTCTTCTTAGTTTAGAATGTGATATTAACGACATATCTTTACAGACAATACGACGATCTCGAACCGTTGTTTGAAACATATTATGCAAATCAATAATCATAAAAATCGATTTAAATAAAAAAATTACAAAAAGGCTCTCACATGGCACTTGGCTCTTGTATAGTCAGCTATTGTTTCGAAGGAATTCGCTTAAAATTGAATATTAGAAAAGGGCGCACATATTGCAACCGGCCCTTGGGCGCCTGCATATAAGTACTCCGGCATTGTATTCATCCTATGTATATATGTATACGTATAATGTAATATATGGATAGTTAGCTATTGGTTCATTGCGCCTTGGTTCAATCAAAAGCCATGCCGCAAAACAAAGGCTACAATTTTGGCATTGTTGTTGCTGTTGTGGGTGCTGTGGGGCGCCCTGTAGCAAAATCAAATAGGAGTCGTTAGCACAACAAATTGAATCGCATCAAAGCCTTAATGCCTGCCGCAGACTCTGCCCCCGATATTGTGCCTGCTACATTTAAATAATAGTCAAAGATTATCAATTAAGCCTTTGTACAAATTGATAGTGCGGTGCATTCGATCGAGGCCTCTGCCGCGCCCCCAAGCGTATTATTGCATTAAAATTATTTAATTATCGGCTGCCCAACTGCAGCAACTGAGATACAAAACTCGCTGACGTCACTGCATCAGGAGTGAGAAGGAGTGAGTCAAGCGAGAGAGAGAGATGGAATTCTCACTGTTCGCTCACGCTTAATAAGATTTTCGTGTTGCCGCGCTTTATAATAATAATAAATAATAATTTTTTAATCGGTTCTGATTTATATGAAAAAAGCGTTGAAAACTGTCAGAGAGACAGGGCCAAAGAGCGAGAAAGAGCGGGTGTGACAGGCGGCCTACATTACTTCATTACATTAAGTATACAGTATAATTCTTTCTTTTATTATATCATAAAAGTTAATTACGCAAATGTTAAAAAAAAAAAACAATGCATTTGCATTTGCGAGCGAAAACTTAAATTAAATTTTTAATGCCAAGTTTCATGATGTTCTTTAAATAAAATGGTTTCTGACTTTGCAAAAAAAATGCAATTGTTTTATAACGTCATGTTTTCTTGGTTTTTTAAATAAATCATTAGCTATTTTTTTAAATATAGCTTAGTTTGGAAATCGTTTTTATTTCAAATTGCAGCATATTTTTTGGTACACTCAATAGAGCTTAAGGGACAGCAACACTGACTCAATCCATTATTATTAAAGCAAATGAAGGCAAAAAAATGACGTTTGCTAGAAAAAATTTATGAAATTTTCAGAAATTGTTTGAGACCCTTTTTTAAGGCTAAAAACGAGTTTCATTGGCATATTTTAATGATTTACTAAGTTTTTCTATATAACCAATCTGGCCGATTACGACCAACTTGGCGGTTTTAACCCCCTTTTTAAAATCTGTCGATTTGTACAAATATTTTGAGTCAGTGGTGTATCCAGGGAATATCTGGATTTCTTACCAAAAGAATTCTAAAATGTCTAAAAATGCTCCAAAACTAATATAAAAAAAGTTGTGCTTGTTCGAGGAAGTCAGGAGCGGATCCAAGCTTGGCTTAATTATATGTGTTGAACATAACCCTATACATTTTTATTAAAATTGCATAATTTAATGCAAATAATTAAAAAATAGTTTGTTGAGCAATGTTACAATTTTTATATTTACTTTCAAAATAAAAACAAGAAGTATGTATGCTATACAATTTTCCAAAAATTTATTATAAATTTGACATCTTTGACAAAAAAAAATTTTTCTTCATAAATTTTTTAAAAAAAAATTTTTGGTTGAATTTTTTTAACTTTGTTCCACCAAATCGATTTAAAAAAAAAGTGTTTAAAAAAAATTGTGATTGGCATATTATAAGAAACATACTAAAAAAAATAAGAAAATTGTATATTTTGCTTAAGAAAATGTGTTTGTTAAAAGAAAAATAAAATATTTTTTTTTTTAAATAGATTCAAAAAAAAATTGGTTCAAAAATATTTAATTTATAAAAAATAAATAATAAATAATACATTTTGACAGATTTTGACAAAAAAAATATTTTTTTCCATACATTTTTTTAAAAAAACATTAAACAATTTTCGTTTTATTTTGTTTTAACATTGTTCCACCTAATCGATTTAATTCATATTCACACCAAACAAATATTTTATATTTTGTTTAAGAAAATGTGTTGGTTAAAAGAAAAATAAAATATTTTTTTTTAAATAGATTGCAAAAAAATTGGTTAAAAAATATTTCTTTAATTCGAAATTTTGCTTCAGTGGGCTGCTTGGTAACCTCCCAAAAGCTGACCCCAAAAAAAAGTGCAGCAAGTATAGCTAGTATTTACCGAGCAGCCTGCAAAGTGCGCTTAGTCTTTTGTAGCCGTTTGTGTTTTAGCCATGGCTTAGAGGCTTTTATGCCGTTATACAAATAACCAACTAAGCGCAAAGCAGGCAGAAGGCCAGTGGCAAACCGCAGTTTGGATAACATTTTTCAAGGCTGTCCGTTGCGGAAAATGCATTCAGTACAAATAAAACAAGCTAATTAAATTAAAAGCAAATTTTCCAGAGCAACAAAAGAGCAAAGGCGCCAGCATCAACTTTTGTTTTACATAATGCATTATAGGGTAATTTTTTATGCATTTGTTAATTTGGAATAAAAACGCATTCAATTAAATTTTATGTGCCTTTGGTATAAAACGATAGGAACTCTGTCTATGTGATGCAATATATTAAATTTATTCCTAAAAGTCTTTAGTTTATGGATTGGACGCTTGTTGGGGTGGACAACGTTTTTTTTTTGTTTCTTTTATTTGCCTACAAATTGCGTGCAAGATACAAAAAGAGAGTTTGAGATACCGAGGGGTGTACAAGTGGCATAAAATAAAGCCCGTTGGGGAACATATGGCAGTGCAGAATTTTATTGCGCCGTTTATGGCTTTGCAGCGTTATGATGACAGCACAGTATATAGAGAAATGGGTAACTGTCGGTATGCGGGGAGGTAGAGTTACTAGGTACACAAAACTCCCACAAGTCCCACACACATCAATGGCGGGCGGGTCCGTTGCGCGACCGTGCGCGAATATTTATTGATGTCAACAATACGCAGCACCCGCGTGGGCGTTGCCACGTAGACGGGCTGTGGAGAGCCCACTAGATCCCGGAGTGCTGAATACGTGCCGGCATTTAGCATTAAAACGCGGTCGTCTGATATCAGCGAGTTGCCATCTACTAAGCTCAGCAGTAGATTCAGTGCCTCCTTCAACTGCTTGACACGCTTCACCGCTTGGCCCCTGGGTGACATATGTCGCGAGACAAGGGAACTGACTCAACCCTTTTGCCAAAGATAAGCATCTACTTGAGGCATAAGAAAATTACTTAATTTTTTTTTTATGGTTATATGCCCCTCTCAATGTTAGTTGAGTTGTAAAATATTCTATGCCGCACATTACTTTTGAGCTCTGGCGGGCAGTTATAATAACTACAAGGCGTTAGAGCTGTTTCGTTGAGGAATTTCAACTCTAGAATACTCTGTAGAAAGCTTTTGAGAATACATGAAACAAAAGTTTTTAGTTCTTAAAGAAAACTTTTTATGCAGAGAGTTTTATGTTGAAAATAAGTTCTTAATTGGAGTGAAATAAAAAAATTACGTAGTAAAATTTTGGAACGGGCTTTATTTTTCCTTTTGTTTTTTCAAAGAAGAATCTTTAACAAAAGTGTTAAAGATGCTAAGGAGTAGTTTTTAAACAGTTGAATTCCATAAATAAAAGAATCAGGGTTTGAGAAAGAGGGAGAATATAAACTCGCCAGTTTGGATGAGTACGTGACTATTTTAATGAAATAGAGAATTTTTTTTTGGATAAAAAAATCGTTTTTTTATCTTTAAGCTCAATACACTTTTCCCAACGCTTTATGACTCTTGTTTTTTCTTCCAAATATTAGGTTTTTATTTGGGTTGGGCCTGTGCATGAGTTTTGGCAATGCACAATGGGGCAAACGACCACTTTAGCTGGCCAAAACCCATATTTTAAAAGTCGTTAAAATAATTTTTTCAATGATATTGAATTGCTAAAACTAATTGTGCCGTTCTCCCAATTGTGTGTAATTGCTAACCATTCTACAAAATTTAGGAACAAAAATTAGTTTTTAAATAGAGCTACAAAATGAGCCCAGCTCTTTCCACCAATAAAGTGTGTTTGTTGTGTTAGAATGTTCAATCATCTTTCAAATGCATGTCATATTAAAGCGCACTTTTGCGCTTTTTTGCGCAAATTTCAATTTGTAGGTCAAATCCTAAGGTTCGAAAATGCGAAGTTGTTTGCCACGTGGAAATCAATGCCGACGAAGAACGCAAAAAAGGATGCTATTTTTAATTGCTTTAAAGCGGCAATAACTGGCACCTTAATTTACGATTTCAAAACTTCTGCTTTAGTACTGCAAAATTATTGTTGACAAATATCCTTGGTTGCTCATGACTGCAACAGTAAGCAAAATTCTCATGCATTCATGTGATGTCATAGAAAATACTGTTCTTGCAATAGGGTACTTTGGAGAGGAGGGTGCGGAATCTCGCATTAAAATATATAAGTCTGATCGATTGCATCATGCAAGCAAAAGCAGTCGATTAAACAATTTTACTGACGTATTCCTGAGAGCAATACATACATCAGATACCATTATATCATCAATTAACCTAGACAGACGTATCCAAACACAAAAAAGACTGTGTCTTCCTTTTGAAGTTTTAAATCAAGCTCTTTGAATAGTGCAGGCAGCATGTCCAAGAATCAATATGGTGAGCTTGATATGGATCAACGCGAATTCCAATAAAGCATAGAGCTTGACAACGAAGAGCATGAGGAATAACAATAGATGCGTGTTATATTTCAGGACTTGTATTTTTTTTTTTATTTAGCCCATAATTGCACTAAAAGTGGTCGTTTGCCCTATAGGGCAATGGCGGCACCATGTTGACAGATTTCTGATTTCCAAATATTCGTATAATAAATTATATACACAGTCATCTCACTCACTTTTTTACTGCGATCGTTTAGTATAATTTCACGCATTTTAAAGGCAATATCTAACGAGACGACATCTTTTGCGCCACCTGAACGTTCGACGTCACCTGTGCTAATACGACCATAACGTATACTGAGTTCAGTTCGGAATACCACCGCTTAACCAGAGAAACCAATAGCTATGTTTTATATGGGCATTTCATTGTTTTAAGCCAGCCATATTATCATAGATAAACAACTGCTACGAAGAAACGAAAGAACTCTACCCTTTTTTGCAATCATTTGCATAAAACGCAAATACCTCTTTAACCCTTTTAAAGGGTATTGCACGGACAACAATTGCGGTATTTGCGTGAGAAATGTAGTTGGTAAAAATTTTGTAGATTTACTTTATGACACATTGCTCGGGCCGTTTGCTTTGGTAAACTTATCTGACGGTGAAAATCGCGGCATATAAAATGCGGCCAAATGGCATCTCAACGACGCGTCGCGACGCACGTAGCAAATATCCTGACGCCGTCGTCAACGTCAGCGTCTC
This sequence comes from Chymomyza fuscimana, assembly GCA_949987675.1. Classification (NCBI taxonomy): domain Eukaryota; kingdom Metazoa; phylum Arthropoda; class Insecta; order Diptera; family Drosophilidae; genus Chymomyza; species Chymomyza fuscimana. The sequence goes on from OX465089.1 coordinate 14,158,067, forward strand.
TCTGTCTTTTTGTATCTATTTTTCTCGTGGTTTTCCTTCTACTTGTCCTGCTTTTTGCTTGAGGTTTTCTTTTTGAAAATTTGTTTATTGCGGCACTTAAACAAAAGTGGCATCATCCACCACCCCACCCACCTACCTACTCCATTACGCGACACTGACAGCCAGAGCGGCAACGTGCCTGCGCCATTTTACGTTATCCTTCATAGCCGTACGGTCGGCCCCCTCCAACCGCTGCTGCTTAGCCACTCCACCCCTGCAACTTTTGCTTTGCTTTTCAGAAATCCTTAAAGAAATGACAAATACGGCAAGCATCTGTGCTCAGGGCTTCATTCTCTGCGCTCTACGCTCTCTGCGTTCGCTCTGGCTGTCAACAGTTTGACGCCGCTGTTGCTGCCTCTGCTTCTAAAAGTAAACTAATATTTCATTTGAGAAAAATATATACCAGCAATGTCTTTTGTACATTTATTTTTTGACATGTTGTCTTCTTCTTCTGCTTCGTCCTTATGGCATAACGCGCTCACGTTCTCAATGATAAAGCTGTCGAGCAACAAACGTACAAAACAAAACCAAAAAAAAAAAAAAAAGTAGGAACAAAATTTGAACCAGGCAGGTCCTTAACTGAACAGATTTGTAACAAAACGTTTCAATTTGAATTAGAAGAGCACAAGGAATTGAGACAAAGGAAATGCTATCTCTGCTTCTTCTTCATCTGTGTGGCTGTGCTTGTGGTTTCAGGGAAGAGATCTAATCAAAGCAAAAAATTTCAATAGAGAGACAAAACATATTAAGACTTTACATTTTCTATTCAAATAGAGAAGGCAGGAATTTCTGAAATATTTGATGTCCCATATCCAGTGAACTTTACATTTTTTTTCTTTGAATTAGAAACAAGAAAAAATGAAAAATAAAATGAAATGTTTTTTTTTCTGTGTTGCAGTGCTTCAGGGAAAAGATCTAAGCAGAGAATGAAATTTTTAAAAACTCTTATTTTTTTTCAATAAGTAAACAGTTGTAAGCTTTTAAGGCTTTCGATGAAAGTTACGGAAATAAACAGTGTTTATCGCCTTTTTATGCTCTTGGTTGTATTTTGACTTGAGAAGATAACAAGAAATCAATCTAAGAAATAGAAATACAAATTTTAAAGCCTATAGATTAAATAAAAACGCAGCTGGCAAATAGATCTTAAGGGGTAACACCTGTGTAGAATCTTCAGAAAAAAAAATTTTTTAACTATATTGGTAGACAATTATGTTAGAAATGATGTCACCAAGTGATTTTTCCAAAAACAAAAATTTTTCCTCCACTTATAAACGTCGGGCTCATGGCACCCCGCCGTGCGGTCGGGCCAGCTTTAAAATTTTAATCGCGTTTTTCTCAAAACCATTTTTTTAAAATGGCTTCACGAATAACTCAGTAAGTTTTTATTCGATCGGTTTACAATTTTGGCACAATCTTTATAATATCATTTTCTAATGAAACACGTAGGATTTTGTCAAAATAATATATATAATAAAAACTTTTTATTTTACAATGGGGGCCTTCAACACTCAAACCGACTTTGAGTTTATAAAAATTATATTGAGTAACTCATATCTAATCATTTTTAATTTCATTCATTTTAAATCAGTTATGTGTTTAAAAAATAAATCTTTTTCTGATTCTTGTACTTCAAGAACATTTATCACTTCTTAAAAAATAAAGTATTATTTTTTTTATAACTTTATTCAGAAATATTATGTAAAAAATGTTCAAAATAAACTTATTAAGTTGTAAAAAAAACACCAAAATTTGCACGTAGTTTATTATAGGCATACCAGGTAGTATTAACTAGATAATCGCCAGGGGGTAGTGATAAAAATTTTGTTAGTCTGTTGTTTAAATAGCTGATGGGAAGTTTTTCCACTATGAGGTCATGCTGTAAATTTAATAGTTTAAAATTCTAAATGCAAATCAATTTTAAAATATAACTTACATTATAGGGACAGGTGTGATTAATGTTTGAATAGTTTATAAACATATTGAAAAACGTTCCGTAAATAGGAATATGTAAGAGTTTCATAACTTTGCAAGCGTCTTCAGTGAATTCATAAATGCCAAATCTTCTATAAACGTTTTCACGCCTCAAAAGGGCAAATTTGATCTGAAAATATAATTTCATAGAAATACGATAATAATTATCTTGGAAGTGTGTAGTATGTTTACCGTTACGTTCGTTACGGGTAACTTGTGTAGTCGAACTTTTACTGATAAATATTTGTAACTGCGATTCACGGCCTTTAAATAGCAATATTCAAAATCACAAAATTCCGGATCATATAAGGTGCACTTAATGTTAGTAAACTCGAAACGAGTGTTAACCATTGTTAAGGATATTAAAAATAAAATCCACAAAAACAGCGGAGTTTGGAAACAATTCGTTTGCATTGTGAAAGAGCTCATCAAAAACTGATGACAATTTCAATCAATTCAGTTATATGGTTTGGTAGCTCGATTATAAAATAATAATAGTCAAATCAATATCAAATTAATAAAAAAAAAGAGCTTCCATTAAACTGTTAAAAAAACCAATACAAAGGTCAAGTATCTTTTGCAAAAACTAACAACATTGAGTCGAAACATATCTGAGATTATCAGATATGTGCCATTACATTTATCATGCTCTAGTGAATTTTTCCAAATCAGGTTTATATTTGACCCCTGCACTTGTAGAATCATTTCGGTGCTTATACCGTCACACTATAAAAGCCATCCAGACGAAATTCTTTAGAGAATAAAAAGGCCGCGAACAATATATTGCATAAAATCGATTCTTAAAGATAGGATACTAAGATGTGTTTAAAAATTGGGTGAGTAATACATTTAAGGAACATACTTAAAAACCAAAAATTTTTTTAAAGAAAATGTGTTGGTTAAAAAAATGAAAATATTTTTTTTTTAAATTAACCTAGCTTGAAAAAAAAATGCATTCAAAAATATTCAGTCGTTAAGTCACAATTAAATAAAAATAGGGAAAAATAGGATAAGGTGGGGCAAACCCGACCTAGTAACTGGTTTTGGCTATAAAATGAATATTTGGCATCGGATCAACTCGACATACCAACTTAAAGCTAATGCTTTGACGCAACTTTCTAGAATTTCTTCTACTTCTTCTGGCCATTATTAATTTTTGAGATATGACCATTTTTCAAAAAAGTCAATTTTTATCATTTTCAAAAATTGTGGGGTAAACCCGACAGTCTATTTTTTTGGCTGATTAAGCATAGATTTTATCTAAATTCGTGCTAGAGGTCGGATTTACCCCATTGCCTAATTTTTCATGACGATGCGAATAAAAAAAATTATACGAAATTTCCAGCCAGTAATATACATGCGCTGTATACATAGGTCTATGTTTATAGTTTACTGTATAAGCCACCTACCGTTTTTTTTTTGGATCAATTAATATTCGCTAAAATTAAATTGAAAATCGTAAAAATATCATACCATTTTAGTTATATTAAAAGCTCTACACGACAACACTAGTATGAGCTCGCTCAGTATTGCCATTTTTGAGAAACAGTGGGAGGTCGGGTTTGCCCCACCTTATCCTATGTTTTTTTAAATTAAGCCATAAAGCGTTAGGTATAAAAACTAGAATTGCACGAAAAAATAAAAACAATTTTTTCTAGGGCCCTGCAGAAAAAATTCATACTTAAAAATAAGAGATCCAAAACGCAAAACGAAAAAAGGAAAATTTTATCTTAGAGAAAATGAAAGTGGTAGAAACAAAAACTGATAGGTTTATTGCAGCGGGACAAAAATTAGAATACCTTGATAAACGCTATATGAGTAAATTATGCGGTATGGGAAATGAAGAGCGAAGCGAGCAGGAAGTGGAGTCCCCTTGTCAGTCACTTTTTCCTGTAACGAGACATAACCATAAAATCATATACCGTGCCATAATATGTAATAATTCATGATCTAGCCATTCCCAAATGTAGGCCCATTAATTGTTCAAACGAAAAACAATACGAGAGCAATTAGTCGCTTGACATAGTTGGTTTTTCAAATAGCCTAAATTATAAATAAAGAATAAACTACCAGCAAACTAGACGCTCCAAATCAGCGAACTAAAACGAAGCAATTTTTTTTAATGCCATTTTTAGCAGCTAAGCACTTGCCGCTTTTATTTTTGTTTAGCTCCTTTTTTTCTGTTTTTAATGGCTGAAACATTTATATGTATTTCTTTTACATAAAATATAAATATAATTTTTTTATTGCGGCGACGGGGCTCATAATAAACCTACTAAAGTCTATTTAGCTTGCTCGCGTTTCAAAGCAAACGGGTGCAAATTTTTTGTTTATTTATTTTTTGTGTGCATAGTTAAAAAAAAAATAATAATAAAATGGAGAAATTTTTAAAAAAGGTTCCTAACAAATAAAATGCGCGCAAACTATGCTGCTGGTAACATATGTGGGCAAAAGCTTTTGAGCGAAAATGTGTGAATCAGTACGGAGTGTGCACCGACAGTGGAATACACTGCATAACCTTTTCTCAACAAATGTAATTATTTAAATGCTCTAAGAATGTGCTTAATAATACAAATTGGGTGTTCACTTTGTCTAGCAAAAATGCAAAATGGTAAAAGTGCAAAGCAAAGGCAAAAGCAATGGGCATTTATGCCCAACTGAGACGCTTGACTACGAGCAGTACAGCATTCTTGTCCAAAAGAGTTTTACATAAAGCGTTAATATCTTTGCAAAAATCGGGAATACCCGTAACCCTACGTCCACAGTGTATAATAAAAAGGCATCAAAAAATATTTAATCAAATTTTGTGTGCAGTTAAATGAAAAATAAAAAAACACCAAAAATGCTAAAATTTTGCACACACCAATTTGTGCGGTAAATTAAACAAAGAGTGGGTGCATTGGGCGTGCAGTCTCTGGAATCAGAGACCTATACATTTGCCACTGAGTCCAGCAAGATTCATTAATTTCTGAAATGTCAACAACTAATCTGCCAATTTGTTATTTTTTTTCCCGTATATGTAAACTTGTTGTTTTTGTTGCATTTGTTGGCACTATCAGCAGACCCTCGAGGCGTACCAGGACATTGTGGGGTGGTGTATCCAGAATCTAGCTTACCAAATTGCTTGTATGCCACAGCATCAAATCCTGTTTACTTTGTCAACATGTGTTAATGCCTTGAATAAGCCAAGCCAAATCGAAGGCCAGCCAAAGCAAAACAACTAAGGTAATGAGACACAAGGGGTGAGGGTGAGCTCTGAGAGCAACTAGCAACATTTTTCCAACACTAATTTTCCTACTTTTGCGCGATTTTCTTGTCGTCGTTCTGCTAACTTGATGCTGTCTGCCTGGGCGATTAATATGTCACGAAAATATCAAAGCTAATTGATCAGCAGGCGAACCAGGATTCCGGAAATACACACTCCTACAGCGAATTGGCTGTAATTAGAGAGCTGCCACAATTGGGTAGCACAGAGTGTCCAGCAAATGGAAACGGGGGGACTAGGAGCCTCCAGCTGTACCTGTCTTTTGACTAATTATGCAAGCTTTGTCTTTTCTTTTGGCCAGCTGAAATTGTCAAACTGATTTGTCAACGGAAGGGGGCGAGAAAAGGGAGCGCAAAGAAAAAAAATTGGTTTACATAACAAAATTGTGCAAAGAAAAGCCGAAATCAAATATTCTTTATGGTTTAAATTTTCAAAATATTGTTAAATAACGTTTGGAGTAATTTATTTAACTTTGCCAAATCTTATGACCCTTATATTTTTAGAAGGCTACAGCCATTTTTGTGACCTATTGGGCACCCCCAAGTTCCGCACAAAAGTTTTTCATTGAAGCATAACGCAAAGAATAAAATATAAGTTCCAAAATTTTCCATTAAAAAAATTTTTACATCTCAAATATCGGTTCTTAGAAGATTTTTTCGACTGCGTTTTCTACCTACTATGGGGGTCAAAATCAAAATGTTGAGCTTACAAAAATTATTTTAAATTTGTAAACTTGTGTATTTTTCGCACAGAAAAAATATATACATATATTTTGGCTAAAGAACTTCAAATGCTGAATTTAAGATTTCCAGCTTTAGATACAATTTATAGTCAAAAATTTTTTGAAATTTTTATTTATTTTTATACCCTGTACCGTATGGTACAAAGAGTATATTAAGTTTGTGCAAGCCGAAAATGTATGTAACATACAGAAGGAGACGTCGGAGACCCCCATAGTTACCCAAAGTATGATCGGGGTGACTAGAGAAGTCGATATACCCATGTCCGTCTGTCCGTCTGTCTGTCTGTCTGTATGAACGCCTAGATCTCAGAGATGGTAAGAGCTAGAGCAACCAAATTTTCAGATTAGATGCGTTATTATGTCAGGGGATGCAAGTTTATTTTATATTTTGGATATCGGGGATATATTATATAGCTCCCATAGGGGTGTTTCAGAAGACCTCGAAAAACCCCAAAAGTTTTAGATAAATAATTCGTTTGTTTATGAAGATATCGTAACCAAATTTGGTACTCAAAAGTTTAGAGTTCCCAATCACTGTACCAAATTTTATCAAAATCGGTTGACTATATCATATAGCTCCCATAGGGCAGATCGGTCAAAAAAACGCTTTTTGTACAAAATTTGTTGTATTTCGTTTGTTTATGAAGATATTGTAACCAAATTTGGCATTCGGAAGTTTTTTAGAGATCTGCAACACTGTACCAAATTTTATCAAAATCGGTTGACTATATCATATAGCTCCCATAGGTCCAATCGGTCAAAAAAACGTATTTTGAACAAAAATCGTTGTGTTTCGTTTATTTGGCAAAGAAATATCTTTTGGAGTTTGTAAGCAATATATCGGACTTGATTGCAATGTGGTGGTACAGGGTATCCCAAAGTCGTCCGCGCCCGACTTTAACGTACGCCATCTTTTTTGTTTCAATTTTTTTGTTTGAATTAAAATATTTGTTACGCATGTTTTTATCCAAACGATACGATTTTTTCTTGGTTTCAAGATATTGATCCATAATATATTTTTTTTTGTGCGAAAAATACACAAGCTTACAAATTTAAAATAAATTTGGAAAGCTGAACATTTTTTTTGACTCCAGAAAGCTCAACCTCTTAAGAACCGATTTTTGAGATGTAAACAGTTTTTTTATGAATAACATTTTTCTATTAATAACACACCCACATAGAAAAGACTTTTGATCTGGGGACGAGGCAGCGAGGAAGCACCTTCTAAGCTTAAAAGGCTTCACAACATTTTTTTTTTCGTCACCGGTTGCCCAGCGATGTTCTTCATATGTTCATACCCTTCATACCCCAGCACGCTAGGATCAAGATAAGATAATCTCCAAAATACCTCTTTTGTGGGGCTTTTTGAGGTAGTGTCAGAACTCTGTCATGCTAGGGTATTTGAAACTTGAATTTCGATTCAGTGACCCCAAAATCAAATAAAAGTCATGGTGTGGCCTCCGAACATGAAAGACGATTTTTTTTGTGTAGCTGTGTTGATGTTTATAATTCTAGTTCCAAAAAACTCCAGCACGTCAGGTTTCTGAAGTAGCCACCAATATTACTAGTTTTATGGTAATTTTTTGAGGTTATGTCAGTACACTGACGAGCTGTGGCTTATTTGACGTCGGATTCGGATTCAGTGAGCTCAAAAGCATTAGGAAAACATTGTCTTACCTCTGGATGACAAAGTAATTTTTTGTATGACAGTGTAATTTACTTTCAAATTAAAATTTTATTTAAAATTTTCAAAGTCTGGGGAATAATTTGCTATAAAATGTGTAAAATCGAACAAACTGCTGAATAATTAAATTACCTACAGTTTCATAAATCGGTCTAGTACAACTGGTGGTATTTTTTGAATAAGATAAATACAAAAAAGGTTTTTCCGGAAGTCTTAAATTCCGTTCCATACACAGATTTTGCCACAGAAATTAATAAAAATAATTTGGAATATTGTTCACTGTAAACTAGTGTTATAGATCTTCCAAAACAAAATCGTTTATTTCATATCATTTATAACTGAAGAACAGCTGAACCGATTTTTATGATTTTTAATAGCCGAAAAACTATAAAAACATCGAACATCTCTTATAAGAAACAGCTGCTGCGATGGTAGCTCGAGAAGGTATTGAAAGATTTTGATAACTTTTTTTAGTAACGCACAGTGGAAGAAATGGCCAATCTAGCTCCGTTTTATTCATATTTCAAAATAAAAATTTGCTCCAATATCGATTTGTATTCGATTACTAATATATCCGATAGGCCAAAAAAACTTTTTGTTTTCTTTTTCTCTCAATATTCGCACAGCTGTAAAGCTTCAAACACAACATATGTTCCATCAGCTGCAGCCAACTGTTTTCCCTCCTATTTCGACTAGTTGCTGCAATTGTTTATACATTTTGTATATATTACATTTCAATTATACTTTTTGTTAATAAATAAAGTTAAAGGTATTTTTTTATTAAAAAAATATGTGTTTGTCGCCTGTGATTGTTTTTCGTCCCGAAATTCGATGTTGATTGTAGTGCTAGTAAGAAGTACTAATAAACTTATCTTTCGTAGAGCTGAACTTTTGAGGTTCGACCGGGTTCGGTATCAATCCTTTTGTAAAAAATAGTTCAATGTTTTCAGTTGTGAAAATGTGCAAAATTAGCTGCAGTCGTCCGCACATTATTTTTCAATTCATTTTTTTAGCTACAATGTCAGTGTCCAGGGGATTACTTTTTTCAGTATGTAATACGAAAAATTACGTTTCCAAAAAACTTTTTGCGGTGCAGACCTATATTTATGACAATATTATTGACAAAAGGCAATATGGAAGTAGTGAATGCGTTGACATAGCCGAGAAGAAAACTATCAAGTTCGTAAGAACTTCGAAAAAAACAACAAAACGAAAGTTTGACCCAAAAACTTAAATTAGCAATTCAATCCGATTCTAAACAACAAATGAATTTCAGGTGTCTATTGTGAAATTATATTGTTGTCCGATTTATACCAAATTTTGTAATGATGTGTATTGACATGTCTTATATACATTTTTAAAGAATAAATTTTATTAAAATTGGTGGATAATGTCTTAGATTCGGGCAAAAACCGGCCATATATCGAGTAGAGCAGTTTTATACAGAAATTAAAAAAAAAAAAAAAAATATTAAAGATAAAACACAAAATTATTTTTATATTAATTTTGATTCGTGACATATTTGTCTACAAAATAAAATTATCCGTACAAAAATCCCACTGTGTAACGTCGACTTTTCAATAGTAGACATATATATGCAAAAAATTTAAATAGGCGAAGTTTTAGTTGCATAATTTTCAATATTTTAGAAATTTTCACTCAATTTTCGACAGTTAAATTTGATTAAATTAAATCAGTTAAGCGATTTTTTTCTTAAATTCACTAGCAGAAAGTGATTTTAGAGAGAAAAGCGCACATTGAGAACAAAATTCGATTGTTATTGTGCGATATCGATATATTTGGAAACGAATTTTTAATTTATAAATGTAGTTTATCGTATGGCAGTTCAGAGAGGACAAGGTCTGTCGGTTTCACTAGTTAAGATTATTACCAGAAGTTTATATTTATTCAAATTTTGTGATGTCAACAGGATTTCATATTTCTTATTAAAGTGCTCTTTAATTAGCTGACTAAATAAGTATGTAAAGTAAGTTTAACTTCAAGACTGTTTATGGTTGCCTTTCCCTTTGAAATAACCCGCTTATTCGGCAACAAACAACACCCATTGTTAACCGCTTAGCACATAACACTGCACCTCTTTAATTAGGGGTTGCTAGTCCCTATCATCTATTCTATTTATATGCACAAGTCCTTGAACTCGCAACACTATTATCTACCCCAACCAGACGGCATAAATAGTGCCCGGCGAGGTAAGTACTTTATGGTTACACGCAACACACCCAAGTCACCCGCATATCTACTATGTGTCTAGATAAACCGAATCATACAGATTGAAATACTATGGGATGGTATATCGCACACTGCTGCGGTTATTTCTAAGTAATATCCTCTTGGCTATTGGGTTGGTTGCGTGCTCCTGCGTTATGCGTATTTGTTAAGTGAACTGTAAATACAATTGCCACATATGATCCCGGGGTCTCTACTTGACTGTATCGTCGACTGCATTGGGCGGCAATAATTTCAATTTATGCGATATAACCGATAACTCCTTTTTTTTTGGAGGGGTCTGAGAAGGGTCGTTTACATACGCAAAAATTGCAGTGTGCACAGGCATTCGTTGACGCGTGCATGTACCAGATCTGACCCCTGCCGCTCCAGCGGATAATGGTGTGCAGGCCTTGATCCAATTTTCACCCGGTGCCCCATGTTGTTGCTGTTGTTGTTATTGCAGCAGGCAGGCGTCTGCTTTAAAATAACATATTTCTATTAAATTCAATACTTCAACTCTGACGCGACGCCAGAGCATTGGGGGCTGCCCCGTGTGGCATGTCTGGCTGGATTCCCTTTTTTTTTTACGAGTATACGTATGAGTAGACGACACTGCTTGTATTTTATTTCATGGGTGTTTAAATTTTAAAATAACAAGCGCAGTCGACGTTTACAGCAACAACAACAACAATAATGATCACTGACACGTGGCAGTCAATGTGGAAGTGATGCGACCTGGAGCTGGGTAGCCGGAGCAATTGCCAACAGGAGGGGGTTAAAGTGTAGCCGACGGTGCTGCTCATAAAGCTCGCATTACAAAGCGCCGGTAACGTTGACTTGTTGTTCTTGTTGTTGTTATTGTAAGGCGGAAGGTGTCTGGTGGGGAAGGGCAGGTGGCAAGTGTATTTGTTTATTGGCATCATTGCCGGTTCTACAATTGCATTTGCCATGGGCAACTAAACTTGGCAATGTTATTTTTGGCCTGTAGTAAAATATTTGCCACTTGCCTCCTGCCATTTGCCACTTGGCGGCTTTAACTTTATGTGCTTAGGCTTTTAGTCCGAGTGGTGGGTACTCACGGTGGTAAGGGGAGTTTAGGAAGTTGAAACTTCGGCAGAAAGTTTGAAGTTGAAGCGATTGTCGCCCAGGTAAGCCCTATGAATACAAAACAGCTAAAATATAGGTACATGGAGTTTAAGGAAACGTATGTAACAGCAGAAAATGGTGACAAAGAATGCGGATGCTTGGGCAGTGAAAGGAAGTCAACGTTCTAAAAATTAACAGATGAATGCAAAAAGGGAGAGTTGGGATAATAGGATTAGTTGATTAAAAAACTTTTGTAAATTGCAATAAATTAAAATAAGAGTGAGAATGAGATTAAAAATAGTCAAAATTGCGCCAGATAATCTGTACCTACACAACAAAGTCGTCCAATAAGCTTTCAATACCATAACTCAAGTACGAAGCGTCTTTGTGGATTGTTTTGCCGGAATTCACATATTTCGTGAAAAATCAAAGTTGCATACTCTTAGAATTTTGAAAATTTTGCAGTATAGAAGAAAAGTTTCTACAAAAATTTAACATTTTGGAAAATTTTACAATTTTCCCTAAATTGCCCTTTTATATACACAAAACAAAATCATCCAATGCGATTTTAAAACAACAACGCCAGGACGTGTTGAGAAAAATAAACTTTCAAAATTTCGTAGATTATTTTCAAAAATTTTTAACTTACAATTTTTTTTAGTTTTGCCCTAAATTTGTACTAACTTGCTGCTTTATTTTTGTGGTTATGGTTTATTGAAAATTTGAATATAAAAACCTTGCCTGAGACCGAATACAGCAGACAAACCAACATTTGGGCAGGAGAACGTTTGGCGGAACCAGTAGCATGTGATATAAAGAGATGATGATGAAGAATTCATTTTTTAAAAAAAAAATGAGATAATATAAAATAAGACAATATGAAATAAGAAATAATATAGCATAACATTATAAAAGATGATAGAAATTCTGCATGTTTACTATTAAACTTGACATCTTAAATCTAAATCTTTTTTTTTGTAGAATTAATATATTATGGAGTTCTACAAATTATGCATAGTACTTATTTACAGAAAATCTTGAATCTAAATATAAGCATGTGTCCCATTAGTGCAGAAAATGTTTGTATCTGTAACCCTGAAGAAAACAAGACCAGTAAAAGTGAATTCCAAAATAGTCACCTGTTTCTTCGATACTACAACAACAAAATAAGGGCATGAATCGAAGTATGAATAAAAGCTAAAAATCGATTAGATTATAGCGTAGAATTAAAGTTTATAAATTACTAATTAATGAGATGATACGAGACAATACAAATTTAAAAGGGTTACATTAATATAAAATAAGATGATATGAAATGACAAACAAGATAAGACATTATGAAAAGATACATAAGACAACTATATCGTAGTAGATTATAAATTAAATTAAATTAAATATATCACTAATTAATGAGATGATACAAAAAAATAATATGAAAGAAAAAATAAGATGATGTGAGATGACAAAAGAGAAAAACAGGTGGGAGATTATAAAAAGATACGCCGCAAAGCTTAGACGCAGTAGATTTTAGTTAATATGGTATAGTCTTCTGTGTATAAACGAAAATTTAAATTTAAAACGAGATAATATATTGATATAAATGAGTTAAGGCGGAGTAAGCAAAATATGAAATGAGATGACCAAAGAGGAAAAGAGTTGAGACATTATGAAAAGATACATCACACAACTATATCGTAGTAGATTTTTAATTAATTAGTAAGATGATGGGAGATGAAAAAAGAGAAGTACAGGTGAGACATTATGAAAAGATAGGCCGCAAAGCTTAGTCGCAGTAGATATTAGTTAATATGGTATAGTTTTCTGCTTATGAATAAAATTTTAAATTTAAAACGAGATAGAATATTAATAAAAATGGTTTGATAAGAGATGTAGAAAGTTTAAAACGGAATAAACAAAATATGAAATGAGATGATATGAGATGACCAAAGAGGAAAAGAGATGATATATTATGAAAAGATGCACCACAAAGCTAAGTTTCAGTAAGTATGAGTTAATGTGGTATGGTCTTCTGTTTATCATATTAAACATATTCTTAGAATTAAAGTGTCATATTTTCGCTGTGCAGCCTTCATTATAAATGAGATGAGGGAATATTTTTTCAATGTCAAACTGCATTTTTTTACAGAAGATGCAATTGAAGAACTTGAATTAAAGATATAGTGAACAATGATTAGCTTCTTTTAAATAAACTGGGACTAAGAAAATTCAAGTAAATAAAGTTAAAATTACTTGTTCAAAAATCGTTTCTACATCAAGTAGTACGTATAAATTATTTTCAATAAAATTTGTTTTTTGAAAATTTGCCTAAGCGTATCTCAAAGTCAGTATTTTGTCTGACTTTACTTTTTTTTTTGTTTCCTTAGCCAAGTTTAAAAGCTTGCGCTTCATATATCAAAAGGAATCTTAGCCTTACTTTTTTTCTTGGCTTTGACTGAGCGACCTTTTATGTAAATTTTGTCGTTTCGACTGTATATAAACAAAAAGAGAGCATATGCATTTGGTTGTAAATCCGCAGCTGTTGTCAGTGGCAGTGTCCATTACTCAAAACCAGAGGCACAACAAACAGCGGCAATCCTAAGCATAAGAGGAAGACATTACAAAAAAGAAAGTACCAAATAAAAACAGAAGTGATAAGGGAGTACCCCCAGGATTGAGCCGACGTCGCTTGAGCCCATTAAATGCAACAGCTCAAAGTGAATTCCCTGCGCTTAGCAAACGCCTCGTTGACTTTGGCTTTGGTCTTTGGAGGGTGTGCAGCAGTCGGGGGATGGGGAGCATTTTGGGCATCATGTGCATGCCTAAACGGAAATGCTTGCACAATTCAAATGCCGACACGCGCACAGGATTTGCCGGGAGCTCACCCTCTGCAAAGTCAAGATAAACCCAAAGACTACCACCAGAAGATGCCAGACCAGGTCCATTGCATAATTATCACTGTACGCACTAATGAAGCTGGCGGAGTTGTATGCGTGAAATATGACAGACGACGCTCAAGACTTATGGATGGCATGCTGCATGGGGGTACTTCAATTTGCTTATATGTGTACCCAGGCAGGCGTCTGCCAAAATTTGACGCTTTTACGCAATTTTTTTTGGACCATTATGTTTATTATTGTCTTAGACTTGCATTGACCAACAACTTGGCTACTGGGGGTTGCTGCTAGCTAGTTTATGCATTATGCTTATTGCTTGGCCTTGCTGGCCTTTGTGCCCAACCCCAATCCTGTCTAGTATTTGCACACAAGCGCGTTTATGGCCACAGCTTTTAGAGGTCGACGTCTGCTGTCACTGTTAGGATTCATAATCCTAATGGAATTGATTTTCGGGCCTGATCTTTGTCTTGAATAGCAGATAATGTCGGAAAATTGCTTTTACTGCGGTTAGTCAGCAAAGCTGTCTTTATAAGCCTAACCCCATCCTAGGCAAAACTTTTATGAAGCAAATGTTGTCGACCTTATGCCAAAAACTTTGTCCACAACCAAGGCCTGCGTGTGTGGGGTAAGGACATTGTTCTGGGGTCTGCATGAGCTCCCTGCAATAAATGCGCGCTTATAAATCAAACGAAAATTTTATTCATGCACTTTTAATGAGTTTTTCCAACTAATGCATGCTGCGCTCATGTGTGTGTGTGTGTGTGTGTGTTTTTGGTTGGGAGCGCCAGACGACGCATAATTGGTTATCCTTTTTGAGTTCCGTCATCTGAGCGCAGAGGTCATTGACTTGTGTGGGCAATGTTTAGAAGGAGGGAAGGAATTAGAGTTGTTTAGGTTAAAGAGTCATAAGGCTAGATTTTGAAGGCACTAGTGTTGGATAGATTTATAAATAGCACTGGAATCTTAAAAACTGCCAAAAGATGAACAGACCTTTAAATAACCTATTTTTTATGGGAATATATGTATAGTATATCTTAGCTTGAAGTTAACGGATTAAAAGGAATAAAGAGATTTCAAAATAGAAAAGTGCGACCACGCCGACCGAACTTTTGCCGGTAGCTATCGATAGATGTCGATGCGCATGCAACGATCTGGGATCTATTAACGATCGACACAGACAATCATTGCAGAGGGAAACAGCCTAGTCTTTCGGTTCGGCGCCAACCTAGTCGATGAACCGGCAAAGCTTCCGTTTGGGATTCCACACATTCTGTCCCTGAGAGCCAAAACAAGGAGGGAACTCCCAACACCACATCGAAGCTCACGCCTGCATGAGCATGCCCCGGAACCTATTGAGCAATGTGATATGGAAGTGTTAACGCTAACATTTAGCTTCAGGAGCAACTCCTCCCTCTCCAGCAGCTGCCTTAGTTTGTTAGTGATACATATTGGGAGACGTAGGGTTTCGATGCAGATGAGTCAGGTGGTTTGGGAAATCTCGCCCACTAATGTTACATATTAATGACTCTACGTCAGTGTCGGATGCATGCCATTTAGAGCTATCTCATATAATTAAGTTTCGGGATTTTGAATGGCTGGAATAGCAAGGAGCATGGTAGATCCTTAGGGTCGCAGTAAAAACTTTTCCGACAATATTATTATCACAAGCTAGGACGAAAAGCAACCATAGGCTGGAGCTATTGCCTATACCAGAAAAATATCTCTTGGTCTTTGCTCCTTCTGAACATTTTGATAACTTTCGGGTTTTTTTTTGAAATAGCTTCAATAAAATTTCCCAACTAGAGCATACTGACTGGCTACTTAGGAAACTCTGCAGGTTTAGGAGGACACACCTCAGCATAATGGGCATGGGTAGGCTCTGAGAGATTAAGGAGGAATCCTTCCAATACTAAGTGTGACGCTTTCGTAAGCAGAAGGGTATCCCTTTTTGGCAGTTATAGAATCTCGACGCACGCTGTTATGCGACTAGAAACATTCCAAATAAAGAAATTTGTCTTTGATATTAGACCAGCTGAGGAGCTCTTGGATTAGAATGAATCCTTAGCTTCGCAGTGCAATATTCCCTACAATATTGTTATTATTTATTTGGATAGTATATGCTATACATGTAGTATACGTTTTTATAAATTATTCATCCTCGTCTTTGGTTCCATTTGATCTCTTAAAATTGGTACAAAAAATTTAGATAATAAAAATTTGTTAAAAGTTTTAGGATCCTCCCAGCTGGATACCGTTTCAACTCGAGCTATTTCAATGATAAATTATATAAAATAAACCCTCAAAATATCGTCAAAAATCTGACGTTCGTATGGAAGATGTCCCAATCATAATAATTCTTTTGGAATTACTTTTTGGGTGGTACAAGAATTCAGGATCCGGTTGGAGCTGTATGTAATGAGAGTGTCATAAGTATGTAAAAGAATTCCCTTACTACACTATTTCAACTTTTATCACATACGAACGTTTAAAAGTTTTTTTTTTCCAAATTTTAAATACCTTAAGTGTCCTTCACGCTAAAACTAAACTATTACGTTGTGGGCATCGTAATAATTAGAAATAAAATATTATATTATATTTCTCTTAGTTCAAGTAACTTCCATGTGCCCAAAACACAGCTACCAACAATTCCTAAACAGATATTAAAGTTTAAACAGCTTTTAGTAAGCAAAAAATATTTCAAAGCCATTCTTAACCAAAAAGCCCACAACGTGAAAAGTTACTTAACTTAAACCCAAAAAAAAATATAACAAAAATACCAAACTAAGGCATTGCCATTTTGGCAACTTTTAATTAACAACTTTTTGGCAAACAATTCCAGACAGAGCTCGTTGAAGGTATCTTAACTTAACCATGTGGTCCACTAATTTGTTTAATGACCAAAAAATCAACAATAGTCAGACTGCCATATAATTATGGCCTAAGAAAATAAAGGACAAGGATTTTGAAAACCAACAAGATTATCTTGGTAAGACATATTCAGAATGCCAGAGTTGTCAACTAAGTATGCATAAATACAATAATTTGCTTTTAATTTGGGGATTTTCTAATTAAAATGAAGGACCACAGACGAAGGACAAAAGCCAGCAATAATTTTGGTCTAAAATGTGCGAAAGCTCTATGAGTTGGTAAATGAAATTTCAGGCCCACCAATCCAGCAGCCCACCCACAGACATAGACAACATATCAATGAAGGTTTACAGTGCTCCAATATGCAAACATAAACACACACACACACACTGTGTGTGCCATCGTCATTAGCAGTAACCGAATCCGCAACCAAATGTGCTTAGGCCTGGCCAAAACGCTTCAATGAATGAAATGCTAACCCAATGCCTGGGCCGGGGTATTCAGCAGCCAGAGCGGATTGTAGAGTAGTTTTGTCATTCACTTGCGGTTTAGGCTCGTCCCATGCACGATAACGACAGACAACATTGCAGGAGCTGCTAACAGGACTTTGGTGCGAATTTGTAGCCAAACGAGAGCTGAGGGCAACGCACCAAAAATATTTCAAAGCCCTTTGCCTTGGTGACAATTGAAAATCCAATAAAGGTCGCCTGGCTGCCCGTCGGCATGACCCTACATCCCTTCGTTGCACTGTATGCTATTTTAATTTAAACGATGTTGCCGCTGCCTAATCACAAGCCGGCGCCATTTTGAATTCAAAAAATACTCCCGTGGGTTTTGGGGGTGGGGGGTCCAAAATATTGAAGTAATGAACTGACTGCCTGCCTGCTGACAACTGCCCGAGCTCTATCAAAATGCCACTAAATTTTTGTTGTGTGTAGATTTGTATAGTTTGGGGTCGTACTTTGAGTTAATGGCACATAAATCTAGTTGTGTGCCATAATTTTTGATTACTTGGGCGTGGTTCAGGGCCATGTGCAACTCCCCACACCCAAAGGCAACAAAAATGGAGCAGCAAAACAAATATTTAACAGCAGATTTATGGAATTAGTGCAAATTCGGACTTTAAGCATTTAGTTGGGGGTCTCAGGTTGGCAGCGCTTTTTGTCACAGTGTACACTCGTTAGGCTTGTGGCCGACAGTGTTGGCTAACATACAAAACACATGCACATTGTTCGAGGCAGTTGGCAGTGCTGAGAAATTGTATTTTGCTCTGACACAACAATTGAAATGAGGCCCATCAACGAGGCAACGATGCCTCTCATGCACATGTCACCATGTGCTTCAACAGCTTTTTGGTTCCTTGCCTGTATCTGTTTCTCAGTAACAAGTTGGGGAACAACAACAACAACAACCAGAGACAACAGGGACACAAGCACAACATACCACAAAACAAGTGTCGAGCAGTTAAGTTTTTGCCCCAAGTATGTGCGTTAGTTACAGTGTGTTTGCGTGAGAGGAAGGCAGGCGTAGACTGGTGTCAAATGCAAAACCGGATGCGGAAATGCAGGCCAACAGGACTACCAGGCCGAGAATTGCAGCCAAAAGCCAGTCAAGCGTCCAGGCAAATCAGCTTTACACAGACACACATACAGTTGAGTGATTTTTCGATTATCATTTGCTCGCCTTGGGTGACAAATCAAATGCTGAGCAAGTGCATTTGTAATCC
This sequence comes from Chymomyza fuscimana, assembly GCA_949987675.1. Classification (NCBI taxonomy): domain Eukaryota; kingdom Metazoa; phylum Arthropoda; class Insecta; order Diptera; family Drosophilidae; genus Chymomyza; species Chymomyza fuscimana. The sequence continues at coordinate 14,176,571 of OX465089.1, forward strand.
CTGCTACTTCTATTCCCTGAAAATCGTGCTGGTTCTGGAAACCAATCTGGTTAACTGCCTCACTAGCTGGCTGTTGTTATTTGCAAGAGTTGCCTGTTCAAGTTTACAGGTGCTTGGTAGTATATCTGTAGAATTTTTCTTATGGGAATTCAGTTTGGAGCTTAGCATATTTGTGGCCAATTGCAGACAATGAGTTTGTAGGCGCACACGACGTATACATAATTCTATTTACCACGTGTAGTCTTTGTGTTATGTATGTACTCTTTGGAAGTTTGTTTATTCAGTTTCAGCAGGACATCATTTTTCAAAATTTTTGAAATTCTAAAATACGGTTTTGTGTTTAATTTTTGTCAATTGTTTTTTTTTTTTGTTTTTACTCTACGTATACGTGATGTTAAGATAAGTATGGGAATTGGTTCAGAATTAGTATTCTTCGTAATAAGCAGCCATGAAAGTTTTGTGAAAATCTATTGAATTTAATCGAATTGCATGTACTTGTCGAACTGGTTCTGTTCGCACTAGTTCATACATAAGTTCTTACAAATTAAACTAGATCATAGAATCTATAGCAGTAACTTATGAACTATCAAAAAAGTAGCACACAATCAAGAAAAAAATTATACTGGTTCTGTTTAAAAAAAATCTCAAGATTGATGACCCTTTATAAAATCCTGCTCAACAAAAAAAAAAAAAAAAATGTCGAAATTACTACTCAAAAATAAGTTCATGCTTTCAAAACTTTAAAAAGTTAAGAAAAGTTTAAGTTTTGTATTATTTATAATAAATAAAAATATTTTACAAATATTTTTTTAATAAGCAGCATGTAAAATGTAATCCCTTTGACTGATATTGAGCTGAAACCAATGTCGTTGGGATCTTTGTTATATTGAGGACGCACATATGTATGCCTCATTTGCACTTTTGCCTACAGTGCCATAAATATTAAAAATCAATTTTTACAAACTTTTATTTAAGTAAATTTAAGTTTATGTTATGGCATGTAAGCTTTTTCGATGGCCCAAGGCTTAACAATTTCGCATGTTTATGGTTGAAAGTGCTTGTACAACATGACGCATGAGCAATATCGAATGCCATTGCAAGAATACATGGAAATGCAATTTATATGCGCATTTTATGAAAACACATATAAACAAATATGCTTCTGCATAAATGTGTATATGCGTCTACTTTAATTACAACCACATAAGAGTATGACAGAGTCCTTCGAATTTTAATTGTTACATACTAACAATTATTCGAAAATCGACTCATCGATTTCTGATGGATGGAATTTGTTGATTGTAGTATGTAGGAATGATTGACAAATTAAATTGCTTATTGATGAGCGTTATGCACATGCAATGATGTGTATAGGGATTGGGATGAGGACGAGGACGAGGATGAGGAAGTTGCATACGTTGCATGCTTTGAGGCTTCTCGGCTGTCACCGAAATGAAATAAGAGCATAATGGGAAATTTGCAAAAGCCAATTTAGTAATAATTTAAATTGAATATTTATGTTATGTTCTGCTCTATAAATGCCAATGTAAGTGTGTGAGTGAGTATCTGTGTGTGTGTAAAGCACTTCATTTATAATCGACTGCAGGCATTTATAGAGTTATCAGCGTGTATATATGTATATGTATAAGTACTGTATATATTTCTATAGAGCTATGCATAGTACATTAGTTTTGAGTGCCCTGCACTGCCTATTTGCATATGTGTATTTGTCTTTTACCAATGAATTTCTAAAACACACATTCATTCGGGCCTAAACCATAATAACCCACACTTCTCCTGCTCCATACGAGCCATGTCAAAACTTCAACTGTCATAACATGATGAAATATGGTTGGGAAAAGCCGATGATTGGCTCTTTTTGGAAATGGCAGCCATTTAAATTGGACTCTTGTTTATATTGCATTAAGCTTACGCAAATATGAAATATGCTATGAAATACAATTTGCTTTTACAAACACTCACTCACATATACAAAAGGATATAGTGCACTTTGGCTAGAACCACTCATTTTCCAATTCCAAAACACATATATAAAGTGTGACAGTCTTAGTCGAAAAGAAACATGAGCCAATAAATCATAATATATAGCATATGCCTAACTATCATATTTAAATCCTTGAACCAATACTTTATAGTAATGTCTAAATGATGGCATACTCTATCGTACAGCTCAATAGTTGCAGCATTGTTAAAAATAAAATATATCAACAAATTTTGAGATATTATTCAGAAGTTCCTTTGAACTTTGGAAGATTCTCTGGTTAACAAACCAAATTTAAATTTTTTAAATTACGCTGCAAAGCTAACAGTTACATGAAGAAAAGCGGCTAAAAAAAAATATGTTACACTAAGTAAACAATAGGGGGCTCTGCCTCTACTTGCTTCGCTCGCTAACCAACGCACTAAATACGCGAAAAATCTTTCCTTCGTGACAAAATTAGATTAGATCAAAGCAAGACCGAATTCATAATATTTATTTAAATTACCGATGTCTTACTATTTTAAAAAAATATTATTAAAATGGTATAAAAATAAAACATACTGCAGAGGTATCTAAGCCGAAGTTCTAAGAAAGAGATCTCCCCCGCACCTCATACTACATTGATAGGCTTGGGTCCTACGTCAATCTTTGGCGGTAAACATGCTGAAAAGCTTTTACAATCTGGACCTTCCATTCACATCATCCTTATTACTGAAACTTAGTTCCAAATATCATACAATTATACTAAATTGCTCTAAGTAGCCAGACCTCGACCTTCCATTCACATCAACCTTATTATTGAATTCTAGTTCCAGACATCACACAAAATAAAAATGGTTTTCAAAAAATATATTTTACGATTTTACAATAATGTTTGTTTGTCTTTCTCATTGGACAATTTTTACTTTTTTTCGAACCAATTTTTAAAATCTTATACAAAATAGTTGACAGTTTCTCCTTTCACTTACGGATTGAAATGCAAATTAGAAAGATGTATCAACTATAGTGTACAAATCCTATGCGGTGCACTTAATGGCCACTACCCATGTAGATACCACATGGCCAAGCTAGGTCTATCGGACACGGTAACTTGCAGATACTGCAATGAAGAGGAGGAAACCATGGAGCACCTTTTAGCCATCTTCCCAGCGCTAACCAAACGAGAGCAAAATTCTTTAACAGCTATATACTGGATGAAGAGGACTACAAAAACCTACCACAAAGGGTATAACTGCCTTCGCCAAAACATTAAACGACGATTAGTCATATAAGGGTGCACAAAAGACCTATATGTTGGTCGCAGTGCAGAAGGAAATTAATACCCTAAACCCTATTCACATCATACATCATACATAGTGTACAAATACACAAATTGGATCAAAAAACATTTGAAATCCATCTTTATAATATGGGTTGACTACACTTTACGGGCCATCGAACTTCCAACAGAAAAAATATAAATGAACCAACTAATGTAATAATATTAGGTCAAAAAATATTTGAAATAAGTCTTTATTTGAAATTTTTAAAATAAAAATTGGGAATTATTTTTTTTTTATTTATTGGCAAATAAAAATTGAAAAAAAACAGATTTTTTTAAATAAATTCAAAATATTAAAGCTCTAGGGGTCTAGGATATCCAAAACTAACTGTTCGCAGCGATTTTTGAAAACTATTGCTGCAGATCGATTCATAGGTAAAATCAAAAGTTTTCTCAATAATATATTTTTTTTCGAACGTTTTGTTCAATTGTGAATAAATTACTGAATATATTTTTTTTTAATCTAAGTTGTCAAATGGGCAAAAAATATCCCATTGTTTTTTAACCAATGCATTTTCTTACAAAAAATATGAAATTTTATATTTTTTTTATATAAATATTTATGTAAATATTTCAATCACAATTTTTTTTTCAATACGTGTTTACGTCTTTTTTTAACATGCTTTTACTAGCTTCACCTGTATGTATGTATGTATGTAACAAAATCTTTCAGCTTCATTTTCACCTATTTCAAGAAGTGTGATCATCTTGAAAATTTGCACAGGGGCAAGGACTGATGACGATACAATTATTTAATAACTTTGTTATAATATCCTGACTAGGATCCTCAGGATTTAAAACATAAAATGTACACTAAAAGTATGCAACAGTTTTTCAAAATAATTAGTAGGTTTTTTGACAAAAGTCCATGTTTGTTTTTAGTCTTAAAATAAAAAATTATAGTTTAAAAAAACTAAAAAAACACGCTTAATAGTAAACCAAACTAAAAAGTAGAAAATAATTTTGATGTATCAAGAGTTTGTATTACAGCAATAGAAAATTCCGACAATCAATTACGACTAATTAATTTGGAATAAGATTAAGTTAGAAATTAAATTATTATTAAAATATAAAATAATAATAAAATTTACTATATTTTCATAATGACTTTAATTTTATAAATAGCTACTACTGAAATAATTCTGACATTTAATATTAAGCACCACCCCACGTAAAATTTATAAAACACATTTGTAAAATTTAATAAAACATAAAAAATAATAGAAATTAAAAAAAAAAAAAAATAATAGGACCCCATTAAATACTTTTATGCAGGAAATCATGTTTTAATTTTTTTAGTACTTGCTTTTTACTTTAAAAATTAAAAGATTTATATATAAACAAACTTAAGACTTTAACATAAAATCAAAAAAGCTTTGAAAAAAAAAGCTTTTGTTTATACGCCATGTTGCTTTTAAAAACTAAGATGGACGATGTGGCAAACAAAAAGATACAAATAGAAAATGCAAAATACTTCTATTCTGCTGTTGGCAAAAATCTTCTTGAATTTCCATCTAATGAAGCCACGAGAGCTTTTAATCTGTACATATTTGAACGTGTCTCAGTTGATACATTATGTATTATACTACGATATGTGTGAAAAAGGCAAATGGCTTTTAATGTAGTTCAAATATGCATTCGACCCAATCATCAATAGACATAGTGCAGAAGATTTGAGCTTATATTTGGTTCATGTATGCAAAGCAGAAAGAGAATACTCAATAGGCTTAAGATCCAAATAGCTTTAAGGAATTGGAATTGGATTTGAACAAAAAAAAGTTAAACTTTCACAGCTTAAGAAGTTTAGAATTTGAGGTTAGGTTTTCTTGTGCATTTTTTTTATATATAACCGAAAGTTTTGTTGCAAGAGAAATTAAAATGAATCGGCAAAATAGGCTTAAAAGAGTACGCATTTTGTACTGAAAGAATTTTTTAAGTATTCTTTGATATTCTTAGATTAAATTTAAGCCAACTTAAAGTTATATATTAATGGACAATTATTTTTAATTTTTTTTCTGACTCAACCCAAAAAATATCATGCACAGCAAAATATGAATTATTTTTTGTGTTCGTATATGTGTCTATATCATAAATAAATAATAAATTATATGCGACAGGGTTGCCACGTTACACCAAGAAAATTTCCCTTGTAACAAAAAAGGCTAAGTCGTGTTTAATTTAAATAATAATAATTATAATAAATTTTGTTACTAAAGTAATATTTTTGTGTAATTTTATTTAAAAGATAGAATAATAATGATCTAGCAATATTTTAATGAAAATGAAATGTAAACAACATATAGTAATAAAAAGATGCAGAGCTGCGGCAACCATGTCAGCTGTTTTATATAAAATTTATTGGAAAAATAAGGGAAATATACGAATTTATCGAAAATAACAGGGGAAATATCACGCAAAAACGAATCGGAATAATATATTTCAGTTTGGCTGAATATTAAAAACAAAATCAACGAAAATTTGTTAATATTTTTAAGAAAAATATAAAATAAAAAAATAATTTTTTTTAAGATTTCACAGTTTTTTATAGCTTTTTGTAATATTATGCGGAATATATTTTCAGTGTTTATATACTGAATAATTTTTATTGAGTTTTATTAGTTTTTTCATTTATAAAATTTACAAAAATTATATAATTTAATTTAATTTATAATTTATAACACAGGCCCACAAAAAAGTGCTGTGAACTTTACATGTAACTAGGTTACCCACATAGATTTCCAGCCTGGGAATCCGAATCCGGACTCGAAAAAAACCAACCTGGCGTAAACTAACCTCAAAAAAAAAAACCCCATAAAACGAGCTACTATTTTAGAGATATCTGACCCGCTTGGGTTTTTTGACAAGGACACAAATTTTATAAAAAGATGCTTTCTCATTACGCAGGGGAAGCTTCTTGAGGGCGAATTTCGTAGTGTTAGTATATTACTATAAATGCCACAAACAAAATTTGGCATTGAAACTTATGTGAGCTTAATCTTCAATGAAACGTTGACCTTTTCACAAAACTTCCCCTATACTCCTTATTCACTTAAACCTACGCCAACAATTCTCAAAGTACCCACTCGAAATTTTTCCATTATTTTTTCGAGAAAAGTGAGTGTAGTCCTTAACATTCATAGTCCGTCAGCAGATTGTAATTTATTCAAAAAATACAGGCGGCTTATAATCTGAGTCTCAAATTATAAAACATTTTAAAGTTCCCAAATCAAAAAAAAAAATCAATCAATAAGTGCTATGCAGTGCGGCATATTTAAGCCAAAAAAGCCCACACAAATCCAAAGCTCCCAGAAAGCCAAAGCCAATTAGTTGTTGCCACTTAAGATTGCTTTCATTCATGATTATCGCCCAATCGCCCAACACCTGGAAGTGAATAGAAAATGTACTCAAAAGCATTTTAGCTTCTGGTCCATTTGCGTTTGGATATTACAAATTCTAAGCAATTTCCTTATCTGCTTAGATTAATCCTGGCCGCAAGTTGCTCTTGTTGTTGTTGTTGTGCACTAACAAAAATAATTAGCATAGAGTGAGTCCGGGAAGGTCAGGAATATTTCAAAATATTAAACACTGCAAACTCATTTTGAATCAAATATCAGCGACTGGACAAGTGTGTATACTATGTAGGGTCCTTATGGACCACTGGCAGCAGCTTTTATTGAAAAACGTTGGAGCATTTATCTTTTTCGAGTAAAACGTATTGTGGCGCATACGAATTCATAACTTTTTGCATATTATTAAAATGTGAAGCCGTCAACGTCTGGCTACTGTCAATGACTCCGTTTGGAGATTACGGAACGAGAGACTGGTGCTGGCGGAGAGCAAGGCCAATGTTGGCAATTGTTCAGCTGGAAGCAATCAGATATGTTGATAAAATAATTTAAAATTCCATTTATATCCTTAAGGACAATTTGGCATTCACCGGTACTAATAATATTATCAACAACCAAAACCCGATGTCGCCATCAACTCTACAACAACATTTGGCATTCATCGTTGCCCAAGCATTTGTGGAACCTGTCCGTCTGGCCCGCAGGCAACTCCATAGACTTGGCCGCGTTTACTTCGTTTCCTTGTCGCTGGCGTTTTCACAATTTGTCAGCAATTGAAATTCACCAAACATTTTTGAATTTGTTTGCCTCTGCATACTTTGGCAAACGGAAGGGGGAATAGCTACCATCTCGCTGGGTGCTGGTCTGGTGCTCAGTGTCATCTGCCCAGCGGGCACACATTTTGTATTTCTGTGTGCCATTCATCGATTGCTACACCGTTTGTCGCCGTAGCACTAGTCATCGTCGTCATCCTCGTTTACCATGTCGTTGTCATTGCAGCAATCGTTGCCACCGTCCACACCCTCTCCAGCGGCAACGGCTTTGGACCAAGGCGTCTTTGCATGGCAACACAGCAGCAGCGGGCACCACGTTCATGGCTCCCACTGTTTTGATTTTTATCCACAGCGTGAATATGCAAATTGGTAGTAGGCAACAACAGCAACCTGAACAAGGCAGGGCACCAATCTACATCAACTAGTAGGTCTTCTGGTCTATAAGCATTTGGCCAAATGTTTTTGGCAAGCCAATCAAACTTGACTGGTTATGTTGGCAAAGTGCATGATTTGGTCTAGGTTAACTACTCTACACTTTGCTCTTGGGGCACACACTATAATTGCCCAATAGCGGCAGCAGTAAATATGAACGTCGGAAGACCTACCGTGAAATTTAATCTATATGGAAATTTTTAAATTGTAATAAGGAAAACATTATAAAATTAAGAGCGGGGTTTCGAAAGATAGCGTAGGAAGTTGTATACCGTAAGATGGGAATAATTTTTTATTAATAAATATGAAAATATAACTTTTGACGAAATTTTGAAGCTTTCGAAAATAATTAAAATTCGTATAAAAATTCCTATAAGCAAAAAATTGGAAGATAAAATTAAATCATTGAGTACTTTATAGCATCTCTTTACCATCTTTGGAGCACATAGGGTTAGAAAAAACTTACAAAGAATATTCGTTTATTATCCGGAAATACCAATTTAATAAGAATAACAGTTACATTTTGGTTTGATTTCTTGATTAAAGCGAACATACAAAAAATAAATTCCGACAACATCTCAAGATCTTTTGAAAGGGGTCTTCTAACTAAGTATTTCCATACTTTTATGGTAATATTGACCAATTAGAAGAAGAAGAAAGAAATTAAATAAAAGAATTCAAATTCGATAAATTAGTTAAAATAAAAACCAAAAGCACTCCGATAGTTTCAAAGTTTTATTGGAGGCGTTACAGTTTTTAAAGGCATAATTTTTAATTTTTGCCTCGGATATATAAAAGATTATTTATATCAAAAATGGAAGCCTTTTTACAGAAATTCTGATAAAAACTTTTTTATTTGTGTGCTGTATAGATTTTTGAAAAAAAAAAAAAAAAATATACGTAACATAAAGAAGCACTTGATTCAAAAATAATCATAATTTTAAAAAAATATATCTGCAATTTTTAATAGAAATATGTTAGATAAGTAAAATATTTTATTTCAAAATTTAAAAAAAGAAAAAATCAATATATTTTCTTTTTGGAAAATTCCTTTCTCTATTTTTTATATTTTCGATAAAAATCCTAGAATCCTATGTTTAGACCACTTTATTGCAACAAATTAAAAAAAAAGATGGGGTACGCGAAAGTTGTAAGCGGACGACTTTGACATACCCTGTACCCAGAGCCGTAGAGAGAAAATCCGGGCCCGGGGGGAAAATGTACCGGCCCCTCTATTACACCTTTAGCTAGAATCACGATAGTACGACAGTAATTACACCGGGCCCAGGGGATTGTCCCCTCCCCCCTTTTCTCGTCGGGCCTGTATCTTTCCATTGCAACCAATTATGCATAGCTTCAACACTCCAAAAAATTTTTAATTAACAAAATTTGGTTACGATATTTTTATAAACAAACGAATTATATTATGATCTCAAAAGGTTTTTTTGACCGGTCGGTCCCATTGGTACCATATGATATAATCAACCGAGCGCTTGGGAACTTTTAAAAAGGTGCGAATGACAAATTTGGTTACGATATCAAAATTACGATTTTTCTAATACCCTTATGGTACCTATATTGGTAAAATAAAGTAAACTGGTTTCCCGTGACGTATGTAATAATAGATGTAACCTGAAGGTTTTGTTGCTCTAGTTATTACCATCTTCACGATCTAGGCGGACTGATGGACGGACAAGTCTAAATCAAATTCCTTTGTCCTCCAGACCATATTGAAGACTTTGGGAGATCTCTGATGTCTCGTTCGCTACGTTAAATACATTTACACAAACTTAACATACTCCTTACTCTTGGTACAGAGTATAAAAAATATATCGTTTCTAGAAGAAATATCATTGTTAATATTTTTTTGAATTTCTTATATCACTTGGGGCGGGAAAACAAGTTATTTACAATATGTAAAATCTTTTAGAATATTCTTTATAAAAATACAAATAAAATTTTGAAGAGAAAATTTGAAAAATTCGGTTAACCTTTTTTAAGTTTTTGGTGAAAATTTATTTTAAAAGTAATCAGGTAACTATAATAAAGTCTAACACCCTATATATATTTTTACTTTTTTTTTTGACGAGGCCTACCTTTAGAAGGGTTTGCTTTTACGACGGCTTTCATCATAAAATTAGCCTTTATTTCAAGGATTCCCAATATATCTAATACAGAACCCAATACGCCATTAGCTATTTATAGTATTTGAGAAGTTAAAAATTTAAGCAACAAAAAATTAATGATGTGCATATACTTCCTAGTTGGAAAAGATCTCATTAATCCTGTGGGGAAGCGAATTAACAATTTAAAATTCATAGCACAAGTTTTTTTACCTCTAAAATGATCCAAGTTAGTAACGCCGTTCAACAAATCGCGCATTCACTGTACTAAGACTGCATCTTGCACAGCCTAAGCCACGGATTTGAGTAGTTCCCCGGACTATCAACAATTTCGAACAGCAGCAGCTACAGTGGAAAAAACGTGCAAAAATTCAATTGCATATTCAAGTTTTGCACTTGAAATTCAGAGATTTGTATCGAAGCGCTCATATGACTACCAAATAAATAAAAAAGAGAGAAATGATTCTCAGGCAGCAGCAGCCAAAGGCACAGCAGGACGCTTGAAACGGAAGCAGACGTAGCCAAAAAAAAAGTGGGGAAACCACAGGGTGTCCAACGTACAACAAGTTTGAGATAAATCTTTAGCCTTTAAACAAATGTTTGCGCATATTTGAACTCACGGTCCAAAAGCCAATTTAAAATTGGCAAGAGGTTAAGCTAAAAGACCAACAAAAAGTTTGGGCGCAAGGGTAGTAGCCCAAAAGGTGCCTGGACTTATGATTTGGAACGTTTTTGGCATGCCTAATTGGCTAGTAAGGGAAACGCCAAAATTGTATGCTTCAATTACAAAAATATATGCAGCTTGTTCCATAAGCTATTTACAATTCCATTGAACCCATTTGAAGTGCTTTCGTCTGGTCTGGCATTCATTTAGGACAACCATAGGACAAACTCAAATGAGCTGTTAATGTGTCCTCATGCCAAGCAACCAAAATGTGATGCTGGGAATTTACTTTGACCAGCTCGTTAAATTTCATTCAGATTAACCCGACGGTACACACAAATTGACATAAAATGAGCTTTTTGTGTTCCAAAGGAGAAAAATACTCAAATGAGAGAAAGGAATGAGTTCGGAAAAAAAAACAAACAGGAGCATATTCCTGTGCGGCGGTCATTCATGTTGCCGTAGTCATACATGATATGTCCTCTTTCCCATTCCCAAATTTGTTGCTTTTTGTATTGTGACTGTTGTCGTCATCCACATCCACATCATCATCAACATCATCATCACCATCATCATCAACAGTCAGATGCCAATCCTGCAAGCTTTCATCCGTTTTTCATTGACCTGACCAAGAGTGCATGACCAAACTGCTGTTGCTCATTGCTGTTTGGCATCGGTCAATAATTCTCTGATTTTCTGGAATACGAAAGATTGACGCACATATGCAACTAATTGATATTATGTGAATGATATGTTAAATACAAATGATTGAAACTGGCTGAAAAGACAATGGGATTCGAGTCAGCAAAAAGGATACGTTTTCGACCAACAGTATAAAAAAATTGGACATGCATTTTTAATTAAGGAATTTTTGCAAATTAAACCGAAGTTGAATTGAAATCGAGATGCACAATACAGTTCTAGGCAGTTTGGTAAAAAGTTTTTATACCCTGTATTCATTTGGGTCAAGAGTATGCTAGATTTGTGCAGACCAAAAGTTTCTTCTGTCAAAAGCCTTATTATAACCTCTAGTAGCGATTGAGCCATGTCCGTAGCTCTGAACATTTAAGTCGCGCTGACCACAAGAGCTAGAGATCGAAATTTTCACCATCAAATAACTTCATTCCATATCAGCCACCACTTATACCAACAGGCTATTATATTCCCGGGTAGCGATAGAGGCATGTTCGTCCGCCCGTACGTCTGAACAATTAATTCACGGAGACTACTAAAGCTAGAGATCCAAAATTTCGTCAAGAGATGCAAGTCGAGCCTGTTGTAGTGAACTGGCAGCTGTCACTAAATTTCCCCAGTCGAATTTCGGGATTTTTGACCATGCTGTTTAATATTTTGATCTAAAACTATATAAAACGAAACAATTAGACAAGAATTTTAAACCAATATGAACTCATTTCACCCTCTTTTCCTGGACTAGACTAAGGTCAACAAATTTGGTAAGTTGGCCACATCGATGGGAACATCCAACCCTCCGCAGTCGAAAACTTTGCACAGATATTTAAATTGCATACTGTAGTCCTCTTCTCCTTGTGGAGAAGGGCCTCTCAGATATTTAAATAGTCTCTTTGTATGAATTTTCGAACGATTTTAAAATCGATTAAAATTTACGGAATCTACGGCTATAAGTTAAAAAATTATTATTTCAATGTAAAGCATACCGAGTAGAAGCAGCTTGGACATAAATACTACTAATACGGTTACCAATCGATGACATTTTGGGAAGGGTATCCCACTGGCGGATACCGCCTCGACTCTGTCGCTTTTTTAAAGGAACCAATTTCGGTGAAATAAGATGAACATAATAAACTTTATAAAAAATTCGCAAATAAGAAATTCAGTAAATCTACGTGGCTTTTTTGGCATAAAATTGGAATAATCTTTTAATACATTGTATCTATGGGGTCAAAAGAAGCGAATCTTGTCCGTCCGTATGAATACCAATATTTCAGAGCCTATAAGAACTGGAAATACCGAACACGCACAGGTGACGTTTGCTCCTGCTTATATGTATCTTGGAGCATTCCACGTAGGAAAATTTAACATAATCTAGCAGTTACCGAGACAGTTCCATATAATTTGACTGAGGAATTTTGTAAATCTCAACTGTAAAACAAAAAAGAAATTTATATGTTAGAGTATTTGACTTGAATTCGAAAGTTTGTAACCAATTAGCTTTATTTCCCAAGCATAGCTAGGAAATTTGGCAGGATCTTGATAATGTTAAACAAAAAAAAAAAAAAAACAAAAACAAACCTGAATTAAACGCTCTTGTATTTACCAAGTTCTTGTGATGGTCTCTGCAAGCAGTTGAAAAACGTTCTCAGCAGTTTCCGATTACTTTTGCATTCAACTTAACATCTTCTAAGAGCATGCTCCTCCATTTGCTACTTTAAATTCCCATTACTTAAGCGCAGCTCAACTTAATTTGCATATCGCACCTACAACTTGCCAGGTCTATCTGCCCCAAAGAGCAAACTTAAAACATGATCTAGCCATTTTAAAGTGCATTTACACAGTTGCCGACTGGCAACTTAAATGCCAATTAGTTTCCATTTAGGCAACAATCTAAGCCATGCCAGCGGCCAGCTAACGGGCCACTCATTAACAATGCCAATTCAAAAGTCTGGCCAAATCCAAATGCAAAGCCAATCGGCTACAATGACGCGTCTAATTAGTCATGTTGAGAGTCGTCGTAGTCGTCGTTGGAACGTTCGAAATCCCAGCACGTTTTGGCCAACAGCAGCGACGGCCGCAACGACGACGACGACGACGACGTTGTTCCCAACTTCTCTGGAGGTATGAACATTCACACTACAAAGTGGGTCGATGGCATTATACAATATTTCTCGTTGGCGCGTTCACGTCGAGTGGGAATTAAACAAATTTATTTGTAAATCGAGCAACATGGAGCAAAGTTGCGACGACGATGACGACGGCGTAACTTAATTTGGACAACGCTACATTGGCGACGACTTTGTTGTTTTGGGCTAGCTGTATTGCTGTCTAGTTCAGTGTCTTGGCTGACTGTTGGGCTAAATTTATTAACACTTTTCTTGCTCGTGTTTGGCAGCAACATTCCCTGAGCTGCTGCGTGACTGGTGTGCTGTTGCTGCTGATGTTGACCCTTCGCCTACAGCGGCGACGACCAAACATTAGATAACAATTCCCTTCCGTTTTTGTGTGTACACTGTACAGTCAAATCCTTGCTACAGCTTTTAGAGCGGCGTGGTACTGCTTGTAGATTTTTGGGGCATGTTCTTTTGTTGCTGCAATTTTAAGCATGCGAACGCGGCACGAATGTTGCAACTGCAACTTGGCTGTTGTGGTGCAAACAACGCGTCTGCTAGCTTGTTTTTAATTAAAAAAAAGGTCAGCTGGAGTTCAATGCAACTGCAAGAAATTGTAAATTAAATTGTTTTGTGGCTAATCTGTTAAAGACACATACCTACTAAAATTTTAAGCTGGCTCAGCTGTTTTAAACGTACCGCATGAATTGCATGCTTCAATTGGCTCAAAGCTCAACTCTGCTCTGCTCTGGGGTTTATTTTTGTGACACATTGACAAATGCTTTTACACGTCGCAAATCGTTAATATCCAGGCAAACAACATTCCAAATGGCCAGCCAATTAAACGCTTGACAAGAACACGCACACACAGCAGCCCCATATACAACCGGCAGCTCCGACTCCAGCTGCTGCTCTTTGTGCGCCATCCATGCCGCTGCCTGCCTGCCAATGACATGATGATTTTTGGGCACCAATTTTTTGGTACACTGCAGCTCCAGCTCAGCTTTGGCTACGGCTAACAATTCATACAGCAAACACCGTGTGCATGTTTTGTTAACCTAATTGACAATCACCCCCAATGGCTATGGTTAGTTGCATGTAGTGTGCTCCAAAGCGGCTGCTCCTACTGTCATTGCCTTTGTTGTTGTTGCTGTTGTTGTTGTTGCCGTGGTTGGTGTCGCCGTCATTATCCTCCAGGCGCACCGGACACAATACGAACAGTATAAAAACAACAAAAAAAAAATGTTAAAACTCTGCCTTTTACCGCCGTCACATCTGTTGACCACCTGCGGCGCCACATTCTAAACATTTTCATTTTGGTCAACAATGTGGTATCCACATTGTTGGCATCTGCAAAACATGTTGACTCCAACTCCATCCAACTGCACACATCCACAACTTGCACAAAATCAATTGTATTGTATTATTTATTAATTTCTTGCTGTTGACAACAGCATTTAGCGTTAAAATCAAATTGCAAATGAATTGCCACAAAAGCCAATTGTCGGCCGTGTTATAACAGCTGTGTGCACTGCTTGCACTGCATGCAATTATTGTGCATTGCGAATTGCGTGTTTTGCAACACTAAAACACAAAAGAGGATCTCGATAGACCAAATGTCGACGATAAAAATATTTTAATTGTTGCTGCAGCCAAAACGCATTCGATTTGCAAATTGTGCGCGGATTTGTGAATTTAGTTCTTTTAAAGGCAAATTGTTTGAAATTTGTGCAAAAGCGTTCTATGAACAAGCAAATTGTGTGCGATTAGATCATTGAGCATATCGAACTTTTAATACGGAATTGGCTGCAATTAAGGTGCTCCTTGCGATAGTTTTCAGGATTTAGTAAGTGCTTACATAAGCGACTGATTTTCTTTTTTTTTTTTGTTCATTTTCTTTACTCAAAATAATTTAAATTATAATTAAAGACAGCATGCACATTAATATACCTTTGTCAGGCATATATAGTATATAGTATAATAAGTGCCGTGGAGAGAAAATCCGGGCCCGGGGGGAAAATGTACCGGCCCCTTATTATTATTACACCTTTAGCTTGAATCACGACAGTACGACAACTACACCGGGCCCCTCAGAACATACGTCTCGGGGGGAATCCCCCTTCCACCATCCTCTCGTCAGGGGGAATACAACAAATGCACATATATGTACATACAGGTACATATGTATGGATTGTTGCGCACAGTGAAAAAAGTTTTTAGTTCAATTTTGAAAGTATTTATTTACACAATTTTCACTTCTAAACTAAGTACAGTATTTATATTTTAATTTTGAATTGGATATTAATAATCATTAACTAAAACTATAGTTGAAAAACTACAACCACAAAATGTTTACTCAAATATTTTTTTATTTTTAGAGGTTCAAATTTGTATAAGTACCGTTATAAACTCACAATATTACTGTTCTTGTCAAGTGCCGTTTAAAATACGGTTTCAAGCTAAATTTGTGCAACTGGAACTAGGGACATGAAAGGAAAGCAAATTGTTGTTGCTGTGAGTTGACTGATTATATAGGGTCGGACATCGGTTGGTTTGGTTGTTTAACACTCAGAACATAGCCGTCCAATGTGAATGCGTCTCGACATATGTCAAGTTCAAAACTACTCAATTTTTGTCATGGATCGTTTAACAACCGAAAAACACGTAAAATTGTTACAGGTGTAATATAAAAATGATCATGAGAGACGAATAGATTGAAAGGTATTGATGTGCTTTTTACGCTGATATATGATATGTGCAGATAAAGTAAAAATTATTGAAGTTACAAGCATTTCAATTTAAAAAAACATTGACATTTTCGATCATTTTTAAAAATTTTGCGTTTGTTTTTTATTACGTAAAAAAAAACTTCTTTAGCTAAGAGCTCAAAGAAAATTCTTTTACGAACTTTTGGAGCTTAAGATCTTCAAAATCGGGTAGGAACTGCAGATGCTATGGAACCATGTACGAAAAATGCGAAAGTTCCAATTTTCACTCAATCACACTTTTGGTCGAAAAAAAAATTTCACTTAAAGTTTTTCGTTTGCGTTCAGTTACGTCTTCACGAATTTGCATCCAGCAGTAGTCGCCAATCTGCCTTTGTCCCAAAAACTCTCATATCGCTTTTCAATAGCTGCAAGATCCTGATGAAATCAAGTTTGCTCAATAGGTTTGCTGCGTTTACGATTTGTTGTTTTTTTTGTTTGGTTGCAAACATTTTTTAATAAATAAATCTTAATCATAAATCTCTCAGGTCGATACAAAATTTTGTTCACGAGATATTGACGAATAACTAAAAAAAAATTCCCAAAAACATGTTTTTCGAAAATATCTCGACAACGGTTCTTAGCAAAAAAAATAAATTTAATTTTCGTGTTTCTCTACCCAAAATTACTCTAAGAAACTCCTAATTTTCAAAGTTCACTCGATGACGCTAAAATTAGTAAACTAGGGTTGTATAGGGTGGGCAATCGGTTGGTTTGGTTGGTAAACACTCGTAATTCGGAACATACCCGTTCAAGTTCTAAACTACTCAATTTTAGTCATGGATCGTTTAGAAACCGAACAACACGTAAAAGTGGTACAGGCGTACTATGACAATGGTCGTTCTGTGAAAAAAAAGCCCACGGACCATTATCAGCGTCGCTTATTCGTTCAATAGATGGGAGAACATCCAGATGAGAGAAAGACCCAGCCTTAATATAAATCTTAACTAGAAATTGGACGGACAGTAGGAGAAGCTCATTAATTAGTTCTATAGTTAAGGGATTATTTTTCACTGATACAAGTTACCATACACTAAAGAGCTCCCGCCGTCTTTGTTCTTTTCGAACAATCTTAACGATAGCATGCCCTGTACTTGCCTTGATTTCAACAGTTTTCATCCGAATTAGAGTGCTACATATAGTTGTGCCTGACCGAGTCTTAAATACTCTGTACCAACAAAGGATTAAATAAAGTCTAATCGATATCCAGGGAACACCACAAAGAGTTCGTTGCAATTGCAATGCCGAGAATCGCATTTTTTAACATTTCGTTAATAGAATTCATGCATGTTCCTGCAGTATCCCGACAAAGGAAAAAAACAAAAATATTTTTGTGTTTCAGTCCTCCTAAGTCTAGAGATGAGTTTTGGGGATCATAGCTTTTTGAGTATTACAAAAAGGAGTGATATATGTCAGGGTATACTCAAAATGCCTTTGAAATAGGGAACGAAGCTTATATGCTAATACTTAATGGACCACTTCTGTATAAACTTATCATCATTTTCATGACATTTTTAAATTTATCTAGTTTATCCATCGAGGCACTATCATGCCGTATGAAATTGATAAAGTACAATGCTTACTCCATTTGAACTGTTTGAACAACAGGTGTACTCCATCTATTCATCTGTCCATACTGCTCTCATATTGACATGCATTCAGAGTGCTCTCTGTCAGAATATAAGCCCGCTCTTTGCGTAATGAACGAAATATTCTGATTGCATTCATTTAATATTTTATGACTTGTGCGATAAAAAACAAGCACCTAAAAGGATAAAAAGCAAAAATAAATAAATAATAAAAATACCGATTTTCATCATGCACTGCAGAGTAATTTCATATCGAGGTTGGGGGGTTATAAAAAGGAATCACATCCATAGCATACGAATTCCACTTGGATATCTGGGCAATATGAATAACCATTCAATCAAGCTGAAAAGCAACAACGACACCAACAACAAAGGGTTAAAAAAGATTTCCTTGTTCTTGTTGTTGTTGTTGTTGTTGTTCATATGTTTTATGTGTGACTTAAAAAAATATGGCAAGTCATTAATATCGATGGATTAAATGCGTGGAACATTTGCTATATGGTTGTTGTGCCAGTTGCTCATGTTGTTTGGGTTGTTCTCATGTTGTTTTTGTTGTTGTCAAAATCAGTTTAAAATATCACTGTTCGTGTAAACTATATTTGTTGTTGTTGTTGTTGCTTAAGCCACACTTTACAAATGACCAGCAACGGCAGTTGGCATGCCACATATGCCACACTACGAGTCCTGGAGAGGATCGTGCATTATATCTGCGACAAAAATCACCTCAATTAATTTAATTAGTCTGCGGTTTTTGGCCGATTTGCTACTTCGATGCCGTTGACTTCTTGTTGTATTTTGTTATTGCCTCCCCCCCCCCAACAGAAAAAGGCTACAACAAAGTTGTGCCTCTTGGCCACATTTGTTGCATGACAAATTTTTTGAACACAACCCGAGCGTCTCTCACTCGAAATGCGAGGGTTGTGTTATATATTTTCGGCATAAAACCAAAATTTCTGCTTGGGGTTAAAATAATTTGTGAAGGCTTTTTTAATGGAGATGTGGGTACCTTTAAAACGACGTTTTTAGGAAAGAGAGTTTATTGGAGTTAGTTGAGCACATATGTCATTTGATGACAGTGACGTACCTATAATTACGGGGAAGTAAAAGCCCCCCATAGCTTTTGTTTTCGTATGAAAAATAAAATTTTCCAATAAATTGTATGAAGACAAATTAGTTAGATTACCCATCTCCACCCCCAACCCCTCCAAAAAAAGGTATTTACGCTACTCTTGGGTAACAGGTCAGGGCTGTAAGGCCAGTGAACTCATTGAATGGTCCAAAGCTTACAGCTCACTATCCATTTTTAGAAATTGGTGTATCTCAATTCTTCCAAAGCTTCAGCCCAAAAATCTTTGTATATCATTAAGAATTGATCATCCTTTGCTGCTCAAACGAAATAATTGCACATGATCATTTTTCCGAAGAAATAGACGACTTCTACGGCGGACATCTTTTGTGGGACGTGACTCGTTTTGGAGAACCCGAAAGTTCGATTGCTGTTTTGATTCGGGCTTGTATGCGTAGAAGACTCGTTTGTCACCATACGATAATTTGGTTTATTTTGCAACCATTTTTTTTGCAAAACGCGTTAAGTTCTTTTTTTGGACCATTATCAAAGATGTTCATACAATATCGAATATGCACAGGTGCCACTAATGCCCAAGGACGCCTGTATGACATCATAGCTATAAGCTCTAAAACTGCCTCAAAATTTCCTCGGGGCTAACACACTCGAAGTTCTCTCAAAAATTTAAATTTAAATTTAAAGAATGATAATCATTGTATCAGCTTTTTTTGAACATGGTGCTTCATCGTCAAAGTCAAAATGAGGCGATTGAAGTATTATTGTTTTGACAATCCTTTTAGGAAATCATAAATTATTATTATGCGATAATTTTCACGGTTCCATTGAATTTTTCTATTGAGATGAATTTTTCAAAAATTTTGTTTACTTTTATTTGTTCAGAATTTTGAAAAATATATTTACTTTTATTAACTGCAGTTTTGCAGTTTTCTTATTTTCAGATCGCTAATCCAGCCTGTTAGCTGGAGATATCTTAGGCGGGTACCTCAACAGTATGCCAAGTTTGGGCCATCATCTTCAGTGAACCTCTGAAGAAGATACTTCAGTGTGTCGCAGAATTCCGTACCAGATTTTTAAAACCATTTTTTAAAAGTCCTTTGATAGGATTGCCATTGGGGAATCCTTTTGCCAGTCTCATTAGTCGCTCGTAATAGCGGCTATTTTGTTTATTGATCTGTAGACTAATGGTCTCCAGTCTAAGATCATGGTACATAGCTATATTTCTTACGTACCATTCACAACCAGTGAAATGGCTCAATGTCTGCAGACATAATCGATTAGGTGGAGCCGCCATACCCGTGATCTTGATGAAGTATTTCCTAAGGGATGCCACTTCAACGTTCTAAAGTGCTCTTTTGCTGTGGTGGAGGAGGGGTACGCTTGTTTATCCAGTGCATTTTGACCATTTTTATACGGTAACTTGGTAATATACTGTCGATGTGAGATCTGAGAGGCAGCCGCTTTTCCAAGTTGATCCCAAGATATTTGGCATCTTCTTGCAGATGACTGCCTAGCCAAACAACGGGTGTCTTCTTTTTTCTTAGGAAGTATAGCAAAGCAGAATTTCTGTATTCCATCTTCAGCTTCTTCTCCACAAGCTGAAACAAAGAAATCAACGCGTCATTCTTCATCAGGCTCACATGAGTCTGCATACCAAATATGGTTGTTTTAGCTTGTTTATTAATTGAATAAATTGGAAGAGTGTTGGAAATTTATAGGGAAAAAGGGGTCTACAATTTAGAGGTTTTTTTCTGGCAGCATACTATACTTAACAACAAATTTCGAACGGGCGGAGGAAGTGTGGGTGAGCAAAATTCTTCTATGGAGGAACAGGTCAAGATATCTAGATGAGTTGACTAACTTTAGCTGCTTACTGAAAATGCGCGTCTTCTGGTGGAACTTGGTAACTCTTGCTTTTATGCTCTTTGAGATTAAGTTGTTCATATGTAGAAACGGACGGACTCAAATTCATACGTTTCATAAATCACGTATACCCATTGAGCAAATACAGAGGAGAAAATTCTGAGCTAGTTTATGACAAAAAATTTCAAAATTTTGATGGAAACTGCAAATTGGACAGTGCTCACACTTTGATATAGCCAGCATCGGAAAACTATAAAGCAACCCTCGTGCTGGACCATAAATGCTGCAAGCCATCAAAATTGCACAAAGTTTGCACAGCATGACAGTTTCCAAACCCAAACTCATATTAAACAAAAGATATTTACGGCTATTATGATTTATGGGCACTCGTTTCATAATTTCATTTATGAAAACCGCCGATAAACAGTTTGATAAACGATATTGAGCGACATTTGACAGTTTTGGAAATTCGATATTGTAGAATACTCAATATGCATACATATTCATTGGGAAATATTAAGCATATGCTATGCATATACTCAAAAGTTGCATTATTTATGAAGTCTGTAGGACTTTAAAATTTTTATTTTTTTTATTTGGAATTTATAGTTTCAATTTCGGTTTAGAGAGCTCTTCTCGATTGCATTGGATTGATAAAACAAAGTGTTGAAATTTTAGTACGCCTGTTGAGCACTTCTTGCTGAGATTTTTATTACCTTACGCTCAAGTTTTGTTTAGCACATAAAAATGTAAACAAATCTATGGAGAAGAAACCCGACTAAAACTATGAGATTCAGTTAAGATGCCGCTTGCATTTCCTGCCTGCCATTGACTTGCATTTTGTTGGCTTTTGTTTGGTTTATGGCTATTAAATTTCAATTTTTTATTAACTTGGCTAGCAGCTTCTAACGCTTTTCTGTCTGTTTTTGACAGTTTTTGTTGGCTGTATTTATGACAGACAAAACACTTATCTGCCAGTGAGCGGTGAATTGTAAAAAGAATTTATCAAAGAATTTTCTTATAGAATTTGAAACTTTTTTTTTTGGGCTTTTTAGGAGCGTGTGAGTGTTTAATTTATGTTTTTATTGTGGAGCGTGTAATATGCTTTATTGTCTCTATTTGCAAAGCATGAAAGAATCTTGAAGTCTTGATAAAACGCTTTTTCTACTAGCTCTCAAAAATAACTTAGCATTCCGTTAATAATCTCGTGTACTGAACCAACATGAAGAGTTCGTACATTTTAGACAGCTCTCGAATAGATAATTAAAAAATAAATGCACTTAACTGCTTATGTGGGCATCTCACAGATATTAGATATTTGTTGTTAAACTAACATCCTACAACAACATTTTTAGTTTAGTTAATTCAAATTAAAACAGCTTAGACTCAGTGGAAATAACAAATATAGTGTGCCCAGATATTTAAAGCATTCCATATAAAGGGTCATCAATCTTGAGGTTTTTTTTAGTACTATCAAGTTGCCATGTGTTTTTTATTCAGTTTTCATTGCCATTTCATCATGGAAAAACTTACACCCGAACAACGTTTACAAATCGTACAATTATATTACGAAAACGCACGTTCTGTAAATAATGTTTTTCGGGCGCTAAGGCCATTTTATGGTCGCCATTATCGACCTACTGAGACCACTATTCGCCATACCATCAACAAATTTGAGACCCAATATTCATTATTGGATGACACTCGACCGAACAGACCTCTTTCAGCGCGTAATTTATGGGCCGTTGGAATCATCTGTCCATATTTCTTCAAAAATGACGCTGTTTAGACCGTAACCGTCAACGAATTGTTTGCTACCTGAAATTGAAGACCGAGTTTTCGACCACATTTGGTTTCAACAATACGGCGCTACTTGCCACACAGCCCGTGAAACAATTGACATATTGAGGAACCAATTCGGTGAACAATTAATTTCATGCTCCGGACCGGTGAATTGGCCACCAAGATTGTGTGATATCACAACGTTAGACTTTTTCCTTTGGGGCTACGTGATGTGTAAAGTGTTTGTGGATAATCCAGCTGCGATTGAAACATTAGAGGCCAACATTACCCGTGTTATTCGTGAGATAACGACGATTATGCTCGAACGCGTCAGCGAAAATTGGAACCTCCGCTTGGACTAGTTGCGGCGCTGCTACGGACAACACTTGGAAGCGATTATTTTTCAAAAGTGAATGGTAAGAATGGTTCTCTCTATTGATAATAAAGATTTTTCGATTCACTTGAAATTTTTGTTCAAAAAAAAAACCTCAAGATTGATGACCCTTTACAAACTAATTCAACTTAATTTGCTGCATAAAACATTTAACAGAAATTTTATTATCCGGCCAGCATACACTGCCGGCTGCCGGTATCAATTTTCATATGGCCCAGAAAGTTTTGACAAATCATTTCCAGCCAAGATCTATGATTTCCTCTTGGGCGCCGATAAAATGAAATTAACGTTTATACAAATTTTTTTCCCTGTTATATGTTGCGCTCAATATGTAAATTTTATTATATGCATGTATATGTGTAAGTATATAATGGCCCTCAAGCCCACTAAAGTAAATTCATTTTGTTGTCGATTTTTGATTTATTTTAATTTGTAATAAATTATAACTTTCAATTTGTATATAATATTTATGTGTTCATATCATATGTTTATTGGTTTTTTTTTGTTTTTTTTTGTTGTTGCTGCTGTTTTACCAACATAAAAATTGTTAAACTTAATGGTTTTTCAATGTAAATAAACGACATATACTTTTAGGTCTATGAATGATTATCGAGTGAGCGAAAAAAAAAGTGAGAGTCTATCGAAAATGAATTATGAAATGTGAGTTACTTTTGAAATATGTCTGGTTGTTATATACTATAAGTTGTCCCAAGGGGTTTTAGTTTGCTAATAACTAATAAAAAAATAAAATTCCTAGGGCTATGTAATATTTCAGCAATTAATTGCCGGTTTTGTCAAGTTTATTGTGAAATATATTATATGCTATTGGTAAACTAAAGTTCTGACATCTGAACGTTTATTGTAATAACTTATTGTTAAGTGTTTTTTTTTTATATTGTAAATAACTTTTTCTTACTTGAGGCATTTTTTCACGCAATAAGTTAGAGATTTATTTTCAGATTTGAACATTGTATTGTATTGGACATTGTATCAAAGTTAGATCAATTTTTATACAAACTGGATGAATCTAAAGCTTTTCCATAATTAATGAGCTGTAGTCATCAAATTAAGTACAAACTTGACTTATATGAGCCTAATAAACTAGGAAATGTTGACGTTTTCACAAAACAATACGCTATTTGCCCTACCCAGCTTATCTTTTTTTATTAATAAACGTTGTTTTTTATTTTAAATGGTAACCCTGTCAGGCATGGTCTCGGCTTATTTATATCTTTTAATCTTAATACTTTTATTCTTATAAATAAATTTCAAATGAGCTCACATGAACTTTTTTTTTTGTTAAATATTAAAATTAATTATATTTTAAGCTAATAATCGAAGCATAATTTGAAAAATAATAACATAAAATGTCACATTAATATATACAAAATTATTAATTAATGCAGCTTTTTGTAGCAAAAAATTTGTATGAAAATATATTTATTTTATTTAATTATTATTTCCAAAATCATCAAAAATTCGTTAACTTTTTTATGTGTTCACTTCATTTAATAATTTATTTTATTTATGCAAAACAAATTATTTTAAAAAGCTAGAGTTCGTTCATCGGCTTCCTGTCAAAAACGTAGATTTTTCCACCTATTCTTTTTCAAGACAAATAATATGATTTTTATTTTATATTTAAGGAAAATATTTATTTTTTTTAAATTGTTTCCTGTTTTATATATGCGAAAATTGTTTATAAAATAGCTAATGACATGGAAAATTTTTTTTTGTGAACCACGGGAACCCTGGCTGGTCATGTGTTCGTGTTTGAGACGAGCACATTGCCAAACACAAAAAAATTTATGGAGTGTGCATGGTATTTTTTGGGTTGAGTTAGAAAAAAAATAATTAAAAATAATTTTCAGTAAATATCTAACTTAAAGCTGGCATAAATATAATCTAAGAATATCGTCGAGGAGTTAGAAAAAAAAATAATTAAAAATAATTGTCAGTAAATATCTAACTTGAAGTTGGCATAAATATAATCTAAGAATATCGAAAAATATTTAAAAAATTATTTCAGTATAAATTTTTTACTTTTTAAAACCTATTTTGTCGATTTGTTTTAATTCCTCTTGCAACAAAACATTCGGTTTCAAGCCACATGAAAAATTCGTTTTGGTGAAATTAGAAGCCCCAAACATGCAGTTTCAAAACGAACAAAATGTTCGTATTCGTTTTCCGAAGCACGGCCGCGTATTTTTTTTTTTTTCATTATCATTAAAATTGAAAAAAAATAATTTTATTTTTTGACCAAAATTACAAAATATGGAATAATTACACGGGTCTACAAATAGCATACAAATATGGGGTCAGAATTGGCCCATAACGTCAGAATTTTGAGATATTTGAGGTTATGTGCCCTAAAAACCGCGTTTTTTCTTACTTTTGAGGTTATGTACAGGAATGTTTGTGGTCTGTCTCTCCAGTTACATCATTTAGTACCACTCTTACTCCTCAATTTAAGAGTTCAAGAGATCAATTACGCAAAGTTATGGCTATTCGAAGTTACGCCGTTTTTCGGGTACATAACCTCAAATATCTCAAAATCCTGACGTGATGGGCTAATTCTGACCCCCCATTTTGGATTTTACACAGCAAATTACTTCGGAAATGACCCTTAGCTTTCCAACAATTAAACCATGTTGACCTGTGTTATTAAATATCAATTTGTGTTTGAAAATCACGAAATAGCCCTTATTTTTTGTTTATTGTAAAATTTGAAAATAAAAAATATTGAAAAATTTTTATTTTATTAATTGAAAGTAGGTACTTGAAGTTCTTAATGTTTTGATGATGTGTTAAAAAAACTACCTAAAAAAAATTTTACAAAATTAAAAAAATTGTTTCAAATATTTTTTGGATTACTTTAAAAATATTTTTCGTTAGTGCTGTGCCGCATATTGTTGCTCTTTAAATCTTTATGCAGCGTTAAAAAAATCCGCCCCTCATAAAGTCGCTTTCGTAATGCCCCAAAAACTGAGGAATTTGTAAAATATTAAAATCGTTGCACTTGTACCTAATGCATTCTGAAATTTTGAAACCCAAAATGCGGGCTTATAGTTTATTTTGGCATGCTGTAATGTTGCGCTGGAAAAATTTGCATTTATGCTAATGCCCCCAACAACAGAAATAGTAGATGTCCATATTATGCCAGTCCATAATTTTGCCAGAACCATCACGAAAATTGATTGAAACTGCATTTTTGGATCAGCCTCATTCATTAGTTATGCAAATAGAATAGCATAACCCTCTGCATAGCATTTATCGCTTAAAGCGCTGAATCATTTAAGCTGCTTTCCCATAGCTCCGCTCCAAGTCCTCCGCATAACTCGAACGCAACCAACACCATTTGTGGTTTTAACTGTCCAAAATTCATCAAAGCCTATCAAATGCAACACGCATAGCTTCGATGAGGGCGATTTCCAGCCATGATGTTGCTCCAGGGCGCAACATGCGTAATTTATGAAAATGTTGAATGACACCCAAACCCAAACTCAAAAAAAAAAAAATAAGAGTGAAAGCTAGCGATAACAAACCCATGCTGGGAGCTTGGGGCTGGAGTTGAAATTTTTGGGGGGCCTAACGTTTTTCGACTGGCTGTGCATGTAAATAATTGCCTGCAAAATTTTCAAACAAAAAATCATAAAAAATGTTTATGCATAAATTTCTGGCAAAGCACATGAACAAATTTTGTTTTGTTTTTGGGGTAGGCAAAAACAAACTAAATTAGTTAATTAATGCAGCACAAACCCGAAACAAAAAGCGACAAACGACAAGCGCCCCGTTCCCGCCACTTTTGGA
This sequence comes from Chymomyza fuscimana, assembly GCA_949987675.1. Classification (NCBI taxonomy): domain Eukaryota; kingdom Metazoa; phylum Arthropoda; class Insecta; order Diptera; family Drosophilidae; genus Chymomyza; species Chymomyza fuscimana. Next base: position 14,203,324 of record OX465089.1, read on the forward strand.
TGGACTTGGACACGCGTCCGATCATCAATCATGGACAGAGTCGAGCAGGGGCTGAGTTTTTTGGTCGGACGATTTTCTGTGATGCGTCGTGTGTCAAAAGTTAAAGTCAAATAAAAATTTTTTTTTTTTGTTTTTGTTTATTTGGATAAAAATGCTGCGAACCTTTTTTATTGCTTTCCCTCTGACAAGTTGAATCTTTTTCTTTTCTATATACCTACAATATCTACAAATTATATATGTCAGTGTATGCCCATATGTGTCAGTTGAAATGATTAAACGGCCACAACGCGAAAATCTGAGTTAGACATAGTTAATTCTAACTTTGTTGAATTTTTTGTACTCTATAAAAAGTTTCGGTCTCTGGATATTGATACACTTAAAGAAATCCATCCTAAACATTAAAATACATTTTTAAAGGTAAACCGAAATCGAGGAATTATAAAACCGTACACAAAAAAACATTGGCTTTTTCTTCGCCTAAATTTAAAAAAAACCAAAATCATACTATGTTGATAAAATTAAAAATTAAAAAAAAATTATAGTTTAAAAAAACTTAAAAAAACACGCTTCAATAACTAGAAACTTATAAATGATTTTGATGTATCAAGAGTTTGTATTACAGCAATAGAAAATTCCGACAATCAATTACGACTAATTAATTTGGAATACGATTAAATTAAAAATTAAATTATTAATAAAATAATTCAATTATAGTAAAAAAGGCGTGGAGTGCTTAATATTAAATGTTAAAGTTATTATGAAAATATAGTAAATTGAAGCTGTAATGGAATGTAATGAATGAATGAATACAGAAAATATGTTAAAAAAAAATTAATATACATACCTATATTAAATAAATACAAAATATTATATAGTTTACCTAGTTGGTCTTGTTGTACTATATACCGAACTGTATACCACTCATGCGATGCGGCATAGAGTATACCGAACTGGTCTCTTTGTACTGTATACCGAACTGTATACCACTCATGCGATGCGTGGTACACTGAACTGTATACCGCTCATGGGAAGTGGGGGACAATTGTATACCTCCAATGGCATGCCCATGTTAAAGTATACAGTTAAAAACATTGCTGGTAGATTGGCGTGGAACCAGTCCTATATACCAAAGGACTAGTCGTTTCCCTATTTCTGTACTAGTACGCCGTACTGCAGGGTAATAAAAGCATGTTAAAAATACTACAATTATAAAATTTAATCCAAAACGATAGATCTAAAAAAAAAGAACTGGTATGGCGAATAGTGGTCTCAGTAGGTCTAAGCGGGCGAAAAACATTCTTTACAGAACGCGAATTTTCGTAATGTAATTGTACGATTTGTAAACGTTGTTTGGGTGTAAGTTTTTCCATGATGAAATGGCAATGAAAACTGAATAAAAAACACATGGCAACTTGACAGTATTCACGCGTGGCTTATCAATAAAACCTTATTGAAAAAAAACCTCAAGATTAATGACCCTTTATATACATATATGTATACCTAAGATAAAAAGAATAAATTTTTAAAAGTATTGTTATATAAAATAATTTTTTAAACAGGAATGCAACTTATTAATAAAAAATAAATTACAAAGGTTATTATATATTTAAAGGAGAATACATTTTTAAAAATGTTTTATATTCCTACTATAAATCATTAGGTACCTATTTGACAGTATTTATAGAAATTTTTTAAAGTATTTTTAAAATCTATTTTGAATGTATATTGACTGTTCTTATTAAAGACTCTACTAAGATAATGAGCGCATATTTGCTTCTAAAGTTAAGGTGCACTTGTTTCGAGAGTATTCAAAATTATCTTAAAATAAAAACGACTTATAGGGCAGGTATGGTATCACATATCGCGTTTTTTTTTGTTGTGGTTTTTAAATAAGCCTCTAAGCCAAAATAAACAGCGAACTTCCATTAGGCAATTTAAAATTCTTGGCGCTTCAAATGCGGATTGACATTTCCAAGCGGTCCCCGATGAATAATGCTACAAGTAACCCCCGGTAACCCTTGTGGGCTCAGGTGTATGTGCTATTTTATGTTTTTTTTTTGTATTTTTGTTGGTCATATTAAGCCATTAAAATTTGCATAAACCCTTTTCGTAGGAAATACTTGGTTGCTTGCATTTTAAATTAATTAATTAATTTTCGTGTCGCTTGTGTCTACAGATGCAATCGAATAATGAGACTATCAACAGCAATGTCATCATCATCATCATCGTCATCATCGTCATCATTGCCATCGTCAGCGTCATCATCATCATCAACGTTATTGTCATAATCCAAAGCAAAATGCCAAAAAGCAAATATTTGTACATGGCTTGTAGCTTTTGCTTTTTCTAGAGGAGTAGCAGCGGCAACACTCCCGGAACCAGCCCAGTTTTCCACTTTTTCCCGCCGGTCATGAAGTTATACGAACTGGTTGTCTCCAACATTGTGTGTTTGCATATGCATGAACTTAATTTTAATTAATATTTTATTATCTTAATTATGCATCGCTCGCTTGAGCACCTTGCTCAGCTCGACTGCTATGTACTGTCCTGGCCTGGTCGGAGCCCTCTCCTGCGCCCTTTTGGCCCCGTTTGTCGCCAGTTTAGTTTTGACCTTTTGCTTAACAAATTATGACCATAAATAAAGTAAACGAGTTAAAAGTGGTTTTGCGTGTAGACGGCAGCCAACGCAAATGGAGGCCGGACCTAGAACTAGTCATTGGTTCCTGTTGAGCCCAAGCCCTAGCCCTAGCCCTAGCCCGAGCCCGAGCCAGAGCCCTTACATACACACATCCAATTCACAAAGTCTGTTGTTGGTCTAGCCGCGGTCTAGTGGCGCTAATGCCATTTTCATATTGGACATTGGTCGCGTTGTTTTGTTGTTGTTTATTTGGTACCATTTGGAGAGGGTTACTTCTTGACAAATGTGTGTAGTTCCCAGTTAAGGTTGTTTGTTGTTAATGTGTTTTGATTTATGGCCAGTTACTTTGTGGCGCTAATTGGCCAAAGGTTTTGGAATTTAGCAAAGGCCAGAAAGCACAAGTTGTTTGTCCAGTAATGCGTTAAGTTAGTTAAGAAAATGTTTTGTGGCAGATCTTGATAGATTCCAATGGAATTTTGTATTTGTGAATATTCTTTTTAAAAATAGTTGGGACTGTGCGGCTTATCCGTTGGGCCTTTGCCTTTGAAAACACGAAAGCCAGCACTTTTTTTTTTGTAATGCGCGGCCGAAAGCTGCTCTTGGCTCTTGGTCGTCGTCTGATTCCCAATCAATCTCGAATGGCATGACTGTTCTTGGGAAACTCTCGTTGGCAGAGCATGAGGCTGTCGAAGTGGCATGATCATTCTCTTCCAGAGTTGACACAACTTCTTGAGCTCCTAAAGTTTCACTCTCGTGCTGCGCCTCATAATTTGTGGAGTCTAGTGGGGAAGACGAGTCATGGTAATTTTCTTCTGGAGGAACCACTACTTCTAGAGCTCTGTTTGCCTGCTTCAACTCATCCCTCGCGAATTCATATGAAAAAACTAGTTCGGAAGACAACACATGACTATTCACTTCTAGGCAAGCCGCAAGTTCGGCTGTTTCACCCGGATGCCGCATCGGATCCACAATCAAGCCAGTAAGGTAAACTTCCTTAAAACGAAAATGAGCATCAACTGGTGCTGATGAAGTGTCACAAGCATTCACTTGCCCAGGAGCTATAACTTTCAGATTTTCGCTCGAGTGCTGAACATTTGACGATCCTGCTGCTGAAGAAGTGGCATGGCCATTCTTTGACGTAGCAGCTACTATTGCTAGAGCTTCACTCGCATGATGCATCTCTTTATTTGTAGCTCCTAGTGCGGTTGACAAGGCATGACCAATCATTTCCAGGGTAGCCGCAACTTTGAGAGTTCCACCCATTTGCTGCATCTGAGTCTTTGCAGAGCATGTTGGCGAAGAAGTGGCATGACCATTTCCCAGCTAAGGAGGTTCTAGTGCACGTGCACTTGTGGCGCTTGTTACACGCGCACGCTTGGAAGCTATCCCTGGAACATTGTTCCTCCGATCGCCCATGCTGCAAATCCTGTCATTGCAACTAGGCTTTTTATATGAGCTTTTCGAGTTGTCAGTAACGGATGTTGTAAAGACAAAATTCTGTCAAATTGTGATATATTGAAAAGGTGGCATAACTAAATACTCTAAGCAGATGATGACCATGAATCTCCAAGCATTCCAAGTGAAGTTATCAATAATATTTATTCGCACAAATTTTGTTTTGGTATTTCGGTTGAAACTGAAACGTTCACACTGGTTTTTTGTTTACAAGTAGTAAACTTACACAAACGTGGCATTCAAAAATTAAAAACCATGAATTTATACTCAGCCTTTGTTACTTGCACTATTTTGTGTTAACAACGTGATAATCGTGACATACATTTCTATAAAAATGTTAACTGATAAATTAAGAAAAATTCAATATTCGAGTAATAATTAACTTAATACTTTGTTAGGATTGTTGAAGCGGCAATTAGTCTCTAAACGGCTCATAATAGTTAATAGGTAATTAACAATAAATAACTTTTTAATTATAACGATTTTTCCTAAAAAAGTTGATACACATTAAGTTTTCGTTCTAGCGTGAAAACAGAAAAGCTGTTCACAAATAAAATTGGTCACACTGTTTGCTTTTAAACATTGCGAATACCTGCGTTTTTTTTATACCCTTTACCTTAGGACAAAAATGGTATATTAAGTAAGAGCAATCCGAAAATGTATGTAGCACAGAGGGACGTCTTAGGGCACCCAAAGATATTTAAAGTATGATCAGACGTGTCCGTATATCTGCCAGTATGAAGGTCTACATCTCAGAGCTTTCAAGCTAGAATCGATTTTATATTATTTTTTCGATACCGAGGCTATACTATGTAGCTCCCATAGGTGTCTTACATAGCAGCTCAAAAAAAAAAAAAATAATATATATATAAAAAATAATTACATTATTTATAAAGAATTCGTAACCAACTCGGAAGTTTTTTTAGAATTCCCAATCCTTATCAAAATTTGTGTTTGAAGATATTGTAAACAAAGTCGGCAATCCAATCCAAAGTTTTTTGGAGTATCTAAGCACTGGATCGAAATCGTTTCTTTTACTTATTATTTGTTTGTTGTGATGGTGCAGGGTAGTAAGGTCGTCCATTTGTGAACGAAGTTTTGTTCTGAAGCATTTTTCGCTGTTGCTTGCTGGGCTTTAAGCGCAGAAGAAGAAAATCACATCAAATGAAATTTAACTATATATTTTCTACGTGAAAATACTTTTTACTTTGTATGGAAATATTTTTAAATTTTGTATTTAATTTGGTCAAATTTGTTGGGAAAATTGTTATAGTCCACCAGGGGACACATTTTTCATTATAAAATCTTGACACCCAGCACCTTTCTTCCTATACGAAGACTTTTGTCCAGAAACTTACACTAAAAACGGATTGGGAAATATTATTTGTGAGAAAATACCATTACCAAAATTAGTATGTAGACTCTTATCTAAAACTATATTTATTTTTGGGTAGACCACCTAACAATATTTCCTGATACAGTCGAAATTTTTTTTTGCTCTATAAAAAACGCTGTACACAAAAAATGTTAGCAAGTTTTTTAACGTCGAATTGACTGTTTTCTTTTTTGTGATTGTACAATGCAATAAATTGTTAAAAAAAAAAAACCAAAATTATATATTAATTCTTTTTTCCAATGATTTAATTTTGATATTTAATTAACTGCATATCATTATGCGTTTAACAATTAAATTAAAATTAAAAATCGTTTTCGACGAATCGACTAACATGATGATAAACGTATAAAAAATAACTTTTGATCGTTATACTGAAAGCAAAAATCTACACTAAGTGAAAACTTCGTTTTAAGCTAAAGTTTGTTGTAGAGAGGTTCGTTATTGGGAAGTTCGACTGTACTTTTGTTGTGTCTGTTAAACTCTTGCAACTCTTTAGATATAACATGGTGTGCAGTTTTCATGTTCATTTTCCCCTTATGTCACACACAACTTGACCATCAAACGTTTTGTTTTTTTTGTACTTTCCATAAATTCTTTGATATTTCGCAGAAAAATTTAATAATTTTCTGTCACGCAATTAAATTTAAAGTTGTGAACAAAGCCAAACATATTTGGCCAAAATGGTAGGCTTTTTTTTTTGGGTAACTTAAAAAGCAAATACCGAAATTCCATGGAAGCAGTCAGCTTGTCAATGTTAGCAGCAGAGACTCATCGCAGGGCTTAGAAAAAAATGGTCAAATTAAAACAAGGTGGTGTGCAGTCGTCGTTCAGTCGGCTTGACCATGATGTTGTTGATGACGACACTGGAGCTGGGTTTTGTCTGCAGCTAAAATTGCAAGTGACAGGCAATTCATCATTTATTTTGGTTCAGAGACTTGACTGACTTAATGTCTGAGCGACAGAAGGACTGGGTGAGTTAGTGAGTGAGTGGCGGAGTGACGAAACTCCTTTTTTGTCTGCTGAATGCAATTTTATGATTGGTCGACAATTTTTAGCATAGCCAAGCACTTTGACAATTTAATGCATTTAAAGCTTTGCAGCAGAGCAACTCGAAACTGCCAAGGTCTTATACGTAGTGCACAGCATGACAATGCTCCGACTCCTGCTGCTGCTGCTGCTGCTATTCTACCTAGTGTTGGCATGTTGGCCTTTTGGAATTTTAAATTGTTTTAATGCGTGTTGAGCAGACAACCACGCCCCGCCGTAGGTGCTCCAATAGCCAAACGATGTCGTCAAGCACTTTGACTGCTGCCGCTGCACTTGCACTTGGCCCAGGATCAATCAATTTTTTAGCACGAACTTCGTTGATGAAGTGCCTCTGCCGCTTGGAGCTATTTAATATGCAGCTAGTGACACGGCCAAGCGCGACGAGTTGCTGCACCAATTTAGCTCCAACTCTGGTCACAACATTGTTGCAACATCCCAAGCTCGGGTAGTCCATACGAACTTCATAAATTTTTCATCGATGCGGCTACAAAACAAACAAACTGCGCCCAATTTATTCATTGCTCATGCGCCCCGTTGACTCGGAACCGGTTGCCACCATCACCGCACGCATGTAATCAATTTTATATTTTAGAACCCGCGCAGGTGCAAAATTCCTTGGTTCTACGACGTTCTGAACTCGTTGCTCTATTATAATTGGATTACTTGTAGCAGCCAGCTTGGAAGGACACAACCAGAGCGTACATTAAACTGATGTTCGCGCATCAGAAAAAGCTGTTATGTCTGGCTATTTGGATGGATAGCTTCGCTTCCCAACTTAGTTGTTGCCTGACATCCAGTTTTTTGATTCTTTGGCATTTTTAACGAGTGCATCGTCTGAGCTCCAATCATTTGCAGCATTGCATTGACTGCGTGCTGCGGCTGCTACTGCTTCGTGTGGTGCGTGTGGCACTGTCTGCACCGAAATGGGTGCTATAAAAATGTTTAAAGTAAAACAGCTTAAGCTGACTTTTAATCCTCGGCTAACCTTGAACTTGCTTTTCAGTATTTAATGCTATGACAAGCTTTGGTTTCGTCCACACTTTACTTTAAAATGGTTTTTCGAGTTAACATAAAATTTTTGCATGTATTCGCAATTTTAAGCTGCGTTCTAACTTAAACTTTTATAGAACTTGCACCTTAAAAGTGTTTGGAGACTACAAGCCACAAGCCACTTAAGTTCAATACATTGTTCATAAAAAACAAGAGGACCTCTAGAGAAAAGAAGAGAGATTTGATCCATAAGAGTTCTATGCGCACTGAGACAAAATAAAATACTATAGTATCTTTGCTTGGTAAATGTTTTTTTTTAACTACTTAGGCTCACTTAAACTCTTAAGGCCGTCTGTTTTTCTTAGCATTCAAAAGAAAAATAAATGTCTTCTTAAAATTTACGAAGAGAAATCCGGACCGAAGGGCAAGCTCCGATATCATCCCTCTGTCGTCAGTCCTGAGAACAGCATATTTTTCAAATAGCCGCCTCAACTTCGCTGGCAGAGCGTTTTGACCAAAATGTGAATCTTTAACCAACAGGTACAGCGCCTCAAGTTGCCTATGGTCGTCCGGCTCTAATTCTTACTTCAGCACAATCTTGTACGGATGTAGGCCCAAGTCAGCTTATCTGCCGCAAAATGAAAATTTTTGGGTCTTCTTCGTTACTGACCGCTGTGGCTGCTCTTCTGTCTCTTTGCCATAATCTCTGTCTGATTGATGGCTTACGATTCAAAAGATGTCATGTGATGTGACGTCATTAGGTAACTACCGAAGTTAAATAAACCATATACATTTGTATACTTTCTTCTGTTTGATTGAATAATTGTTTTTCATCCGCGTCAATTCAGATCTGTAACATAAACTATCCATAAACCCTATCAGGGATAACGCAAATAAAAGGTGCGGAATTGCAATCTATGTTAGTGACAACTTCATACGCAGATGATTTGACTCCAATGAGTACGAGGCAGCAGATGGGATACAAAAAGATGACAGATATATAGGGGTCATCATTGGCAGTAGACTCATCTACAGACGACATATGCACTTTACAAAATTTCACTCTGAAAATGTCCAACTGGCTTACGAATCACCGCAACCGTCTTGCACTAAGACGCAAGAGAGCCTTGTACAACGTTGTGGTTGCACCTAAGAGGAGGAGGAAAAAAGTTGGAAAAATGGGTTGAGAGTCTTTTGCGATCTCTGATATATATACACTTCGAAGTGAAGATCCCCCCAAGACCTAATCCTAGATCCGCACCTGAATGTAGCGTATTGGCCAGCTTTTGGGCCCGATGTGGTTTTTGAGTGGTTCATCTGTTTTTACGCTGATCTCTATGATCTTGTAAAATATTTCTACAAAAAGAATATCTATCTTTCCGCTGCGAGGACATTCCAAAAATCTTTGTTGATCTTATCTTGTGGCATATCTTTTTAGAATCAAAAATCTTTTAGGCTTTTGTCACCCATTTGCGATGATGATGTTTGCGGAGAACAAAAAAATCTTAAAGTTTGTTGATAAAAAAAAATAAAAGTGTTGAAACAGATTCCAGATTCTCGAGTTACATGATAAAAAAAAAATGAAGGTTAACTATTAAGTTGTGTGCACCAGCAAACAGAAAGCTATTCGAAACAAAGTGACGCAGTACCAGCGAAACTTTAAGGCAGCGGCAAACGTTGCAGGCAGAAAGCACTTAAATTCTAAAATTTTTTAAATATTCCCACATCAGAAAATTAAGATCCAGCAAACATTCTAATCCAAGAATTCATAAAATATTCAGCTTATCGTGAAAATTTACTGAGTTCTTAAAAAAAAGCTAAAAATACTTCATGTAGTAGGAGGTACACTCTTCAACGGATTTTAAAGACTGCAGCCTAGTCTCTAAATAAGCATATGGGTTCTGTTTATTCATATATTTTGTTTTTGTAAATTTTAACTTACGCCCTTAGGGTTGTCTGACATGTATATACCTTCAATAAAATACCTTAATGCTCGCCTGAATTGTTCAATTGGATTTAGCTGCTTCTATAGAATTACTCTGCACTGGCTTTGCTCCTAGGTTCCGACTAATAGAATTATGCACATGTCTGTCTAGCCCCTGTGCAGTACCAATCCAAGCCAATTCATTTCAGCCCTTTTGCAAAAGCTACTTTCGAAGTTGTTCGGTTGCTTTTGTCTTTACTAAAGTTTGTTCATGCATTAAACAGATATAACCCTTTTATTTAATTATGAGTATGTGCAGTAGTAGAGAAGAAGTGTTGCGTATGCCTTGAAGTAAAAATAAGTATGCATAGTGTTGTACAACACCGTACAGCAACAAGATTAAGTTGCGAAATTGTTAATTAAAAATAATAAAAACGCTAATTGAAGAAATGCCTACAGTGTACTTGTAAAACTTTGTTCTAGCCACATGCTGACAGACGACGGGTCGTTGTGCCGCCAAGACAAAAGTTTTTGGCTAAGAAAATTGTCTAGACGATGCTGCTCTGCTGCTGCTGCTGCAGAGCTTGCTACTACTGCAAGCTGCCCCTAAATGCAGGAAATGCTTTGGGGCACTTTGCGAAACAGTTGCAACAACGGCATAAGCAAAGACAACGACTGCAAAGCAACAAGATGATGATGGTGATGAAGATGATGTAGACTGTCTTTTGGTTGCTTTTGTTTTAATATTCATGCGGGTGTATTGCATGTAGTTTTGTGGGCGTGGCAGCCGCCTGCTGCTTACAATAAAATAATTATGCAAACAAGCAGCAGCCGCCGTCACGTTGCTTCGTCTCCTTAGTCTTTGCGACAGTCACTTACCACAGGCCACAACTGTCTGTGTCTTTCCATAGAAATTTCACACATTTGCGCTCCCAGACCTCCAAATAAAAAGCGTAGAAAAAAAAGCAAATAAGCCAAAATACAAAAAAAAAAAAAAAATTCCAACAAAAACGCGAGCGTCGTGCGCAAAATTTTCTTACGAAAAACAAACACTAAGGTGACGTTGTGGAAAGCTAGAGCAAACAGCAGAAGAAACGCCAAACAGTCAAAACACACACCGGCGCATACTACATGCATACATATAGTAGAAGTACACACACAATTGACTTCCTTGTCGGCATGGTATGCCGTGTGCGAAGGTGATTATTTGACGTTCACACCTTGTCCAGCACTGGGCGAGGTCGTCGCAAGTCGGCCCAAGCTCCCAAGTCTGTAGACAGAGTCGTCGGCGACGGCGGCGGTTGTTGTGATCAGCCACAAAAGTGACAGGTGTGACACTGCCCTGACAGGCTAAATTGGAGTGCGGACCTAGCGGGGAACACATTCAACTGAAGAAGATGCAAGCAACCAACGACTAGACGCTAGACCAGACCGGGAGCAGTCAACAAAAATTGTAAAGCAAAAAAAAAAAAAAGAAAATTTTTCCTAGAAAACAGCTAGCCTTGGTTCAATGCATGAAAAAATGTGGAAATAAAAAGTTTAAAAATTTTGTAACTTCAAAAAGCTTACCTTAAAGCGGGAATACACTTATATTGTTGCATTGTGTCTGCTACTTGGTCTAAAAGTTGGTCAACAAGAAATTTGGTGTTCTGCCTTTGAAGTATTATAATTATTTTTATAATATGAAGTGTTTTTTAAAATTTCATAAAATACTATATTCATCATACAAAAGTTAGATGTAAGACAACTTTTTTAGATTTTAAAATTTTATGTTTTTTAATATTACGATAACAAAAGTTTTTAAAAAAATAAAAAAAAAGAGTACCAATTTCGAAAGGCGAAAAGTTCAGTCTTAAAACTAATTTTTTTTTTTGGATTTTGTAAAAAGTATCCTTTTCAAATATCATCGGTTGTATGTTGGATTTTGAATTTCTATTATTCTTTAGTTCCCTTCTTCCAAATTTTTTGTTGTTTTTTCACATTTATGTGTTTAAAAATAAAAACGAATCACACTTTAAGTTATAGAAAGTATTTTTAGAATTTTATTTTTTTCAAGAATGTTGGAGTTTACTCGATTATAAAGGAAAGGAGTCATCGCTCATTAATTTAATTTAGTTTCCTTTCCTTCTTCCCAAATTTTTTGTTGTTTTGTTTTCACATTTATGTGTATAAAAAAAAAAAGAATCTCACTATATAGAATCTCACTATAGAAATTAATTTTAGATTTTTTTTTTTTTAATAATGTTGGAATTTACTCGACTATATAAGAAAGGAGTTATCAGAAAAAAATTACAGAAATTATGAGCATTTTTAAAAACTAAAAATAAAAAAATATTAAATTTAAATTTTATTTAAAAACCGTGCATGAAAACAAAAAAAAAATTTAAAGGAATGAAAATTAAGTAATTTAAATAACTGCCATTAAAAAATTTATTTGGCTTTGTTTTGGAGACATTTGCTTTTGTTTTTATTTAAAAAAAATTCGGATTGTCTGTAAAGAGTCAAGCTGGATAAGGTACTGGTAACTGCCCACGATTTTTGAAAACTAATGGTGCAGTTCGATGCATATGGGAAAACAATTTGTTTCGCAAAATTTCAGTTTTTAAACTTAATGCGTTACGGCTTAATTTAAAAAAACGTGTTTTTATTTAATTGTGACTAAACTACTGAATATTTTTGAGCCAATCTTTTTTTTAAATAATCTAAGTTGGCAACAGGACTGTTTAAAAAATAATATTAACATTTTTTTAACCAACACATTTTCTTAAAAAAAAATATGGTATTTTCTTAATTTTTTTTAAGTATGTTCCTTAAATATGTCACACACCATTCTTTTCTTTTAACACGTGTTTTTATACGTTTCTTATTTGGTATGAATATGAATCAAATCGATTTGGCGGAAAAATGTAAAAAAAAAATAAATCAAAAATTTTTTAATTTTTTTTTAAAAAAATGTATGAAATTTTTTTTTTTTTTTTTGTTAAAAATGGCAAAGATTATAATACATTTTTATAATATTTAATAGAATACATACTTCTTGCTTATATGATGGAAAAAAATTGATTTATTTTGTAGGTGAATATAAAAATATTAACAAACGATTTTTTAATTTTTTTGCATTAAATCATGCATATTCAATAAAAATGTATGGAGTTACATTAAACACAAAAAATTGAACGAAATTAACCATTTGCAATATAAGGAATTCTAAATTTTTTCATGATTTATACTATTTTTTTAATCTTACCAGTATGTACCAGAAATAACATCTTATTTGAATACCTGTACTAAAATTAACAAACTTATTGGTTCGAGTTTCTAAAAAAAACATCAAAACTTTCTTCCATATTTATTTATTTAAGAGGTACAACAATGTGTAGTTGATCTTAGAATTTAAAAGTTTAATGTATAAAAAAATAAAAGAAGTTTAGAAAAATAGCTTTGAACAAATCCGGTGCTCAAGCCCGTTGGGTAAACTTTTTTTACAATGTTGAAAAAGAAAGTGTAAATAAAAAATTAAACATTACATTAGTCCAAAGAGCACCGTTGACCAAATTGGTAACTAAAAATTCCGAATTGGTCAAGGATGCTCGAAAAAACATGTCAATAAGACTTCAGATGGAAGATTTGATAGAGGAAAGAGAAGTCTATTCTTCAATTTTAACGACGGGTTTGACTAGTTTGAGAAAAGCACCCCATGTAAATTATAATTTTAAAGAAAGTCTCTGAAGTAGTTGTAGCCAACTCCATTATCAACTGCGTCATAATCTGCGCCAGAGCATCAAGAGAGAAAAATTCCAAAGTGTTAAAAAATAGTCGCGTTGACTTTCTCAACTCCGCTCATCAAAACTTGCTGCGTTAATAATAATGATGATGTGTAGAGTAGCTTACCAGGGAGTAGTACGCGTAGCTGGGTTCAGGGTTGCTGCAATGCTGCGGCCTGTGGTTTCGCTTACAATCTTTGCCCCAGCCCAGCAGAACTATTTATGCGCACCTAACATGGACCACTCAGCAGTCATTCACTCAACTGGAGCAGAGCTGAGCTGAGCTGAGATGAAACGAGATGAGTTGAGTTGTGCAGAACAAAAAAACAGAGAACAGAAGACCGGTCAGCAGGTGGTAAAGGGCAGAAATAAAGCCCAGAACATTTCAATTAGAAGCTGTAGAGATATGAAAGAGACTAAAAAGTGGTGGAAAAAAACGTAGCAGCAGAGCGTAGAAGAAGAAGAAGCTAGGAAGCCTGTCGTCGCCCCCATCAAACTGGTCAGCAAGCAGACGCTACAACCGCGTTCCGTTCCGCCTTTGATGTGTTGGCTGACCAAGACTGACGTACGCTGGTTTTGGATTGCGCTCTCAAGGGTTTCGGGTTGGGACTACCTGCTGCATGCAACGCTTGGTTAGCAGCCTGACAGCCGCTGTTATTATTTCAATAAAAATTCTTTAATATTATTTTAAGTTTGTTATGGCAGGTTAGTTTGCAACGAATTTTTTGCATGCATTCGCTGATTTTTCCGCTTACCCATGCCGCAGCACTCTTTGTCTTCGTTCGTATTTAATCTTTATAATTAAAATTTGTAAAAAAAAAAGGAATAGCTTTGCGAGCAAAAAGAAAGAAATATCTACTATGTGAAAAACCCATTTGTGTAAGCATGAGAAAAAGGCGGCTAAGATGTCCGATGACGACAATGACGACCACGTTGACGATGACGTCGTCGGCGCCTTGGGTGTGAAGACACCATAAACGTGTTAAAAATTGATTAAAGTAATTGATTTGTATGGCGTCGCTTAAGCAGAGTGTAAAGTAGATAAAGTGTTTTTACTTGGGTAGTTGGTCAGTTATCGTGGAATTTTGCATATTTAGATTGAGATTGAAAGATATAATACGTTAAAGAACTGGAGCACAACTCTATTAGCACGTGAAATGAATTTCTTAGCTCACTGGTTATATTAAAAAGAAGATGATGAAATGTCGGTTATAATAAATTTACTATACATATGTACATATATAAAAAAACGGCATTTCGTTATTTAAGCTTTAGAGTGCTTGGCTAAAAAAAACTAAGGGGCCACCCAACCTGCTTACTTCGCACAATTTTTTCTTTAGTTAATTGATATTAATCAACATTTAAAACCAATTTATTGTTGTCTTTTTCAAGCAGCTTATGGAGGCTTTCTTGTAAAGGGCCGTATTTCGCCAATAACGCTTCGAATGTTGATTTCCAGGTGTTCAATTGTAATTTTAAGTGGATGTAATGGTGTTTGGACAAAAGCTTGTGGATTATCCTCACTCAAAATCCGATAATTCTGCTTATTTACACACCCATTCAACCAAAAATGGGCTTCATCGGAGAACACAATTTTGAATAAGTTTAAGTTTGACGAACGGAACCATTATTTAGATAACAATTTGCAAGCGTTGCTCTGGTGTAAGTCTATCCTTAGTGAAATTTCAAACCAAACTCAACAAAAAGCAACTATCAGCTGTTAAATGGGACAAGCCAGGGTTGCCAACTCAAAACTGTGAACCTCTAAAAAAAACACGCTGTGCTTGTTCAGCTATCTCATTTAACACTATTTTTGCCACGAGGTATCAAAAGACCCCTTTCAAATTTTAACTTAACATTATTTTCTAGTTTAATCGTTTATCCTTTATTTTTTTTTTTTACTTTTCGTACAACCAATTTTGTTAGAAATCGAAAAGTCAAAAAACATTTTTTTCCATAAATGATTAAACTATGAAAATAATGTTAAGTTAAAATATGAAAGGTTCCTCTTGGTATAAATAGTGTTAATAAATTAGGAAATGATCAAAAAGCTGTTTGACCTGTTTCTTTAAAAATTTGTATATGGGCCATTCTCTATCAAATTTTTAAGATAAATTAACGTTTTTGGGCTTCAAGTTTTGTACAACTCTTTTACTTTTTTATTTTAAAATGGCGGAGCTGCAATGGCCGCCAAAACAAAGTAACTGGACAATTTTGTCCGTATCTTATTCTCAAAAAAAATTATTGCAGCCCTTGTTATGCGCTATTCAGTAGTGCTGGAAGTAACATCGATGTTTGTTTAATCGATGCATCGATATTTTTTATATTTTTTTGATCATCGATATTTTTATTTCGATTTTCGATTATCGAACAAATCCCATTACTAAGGCAAAAGACAAACTATAAGCGAGGTGAGTAATTTGCGGACTCGGCTGCTCAAAATCCCTAAGGGATGCCTCTGTCACCTGTTAAGTTAACACCACTTTTTTTTGTGGTGTCTTTTGCTTTTGTTG
Organism: Chymomyza fuscimana; assembly: GCA_949987675.1. Taxonomy (NCBI): domain Eukaryota; kingdom Metazoa; phylum Arthropoda; class Insecta; order Diptera; family Drosophilidae; genus Chymomyza; species Chymomyza fuscimana. The sequence goes on from OX465089.1 coordinate 14,219,051, forward strand.
CATAACCTTTTGGATTGTTATTTATTATTTCTTTGCTTTTTTTTGGTTTGTTTGTTAATTCCATTTTATTATTTGAAAATACTTATATAACCAAACCAACAGATGGCCCACTCTGAATTAATTTAAGCACTAAAAAAATGCCCGCCACACTTCGATGTATCGAAACATCGATGTATCGAAGTTAAAAAATATCGAAAACATCGATGTTGGCCAACAGCACTACTATTCAGATACTATTAAGACGGCTGATTATGAGTAGTTTATAAGTTTTTCAAAATGGCGAATCCAAGATGGCCGCCGAAAAGCAGCAAAATCATTTTTGGGATTATGTATAGCACGAGTTGAGTATGCAACTAAGGGTTTTCGGGCTCGCTGATCACGAATCTGCGGTTAGAATTTCAAAATTACAAGATGGCGGATCCAAAATGGCCACCGCTGCGTACAAATCACATTTTATGATAACAGTACAATTTGGATATGCAGTAAGGTGTTTTCAGGGTCGCTGAGCACGGATTTGCTACAAGTTTTTTATAATTTTTAAGCTGGTGCATCCCAAATTGCTATTTGGATGGTTTTAGTATACTGTGACATTCTTCAAGAATCCCTGAAGTTTAATTATCCCAGATGAACTTAATTAGGAGCAGGAAATTGTGCCCAGTCAATCTGGAAGTAAAGATTTCAATTTAATTTTCAATTAATTAATTTTAATTCCAATGTGAGCTTTTGCGTTCTCAGGCCAAATATTTTGTATATACAATTTATAGTTGACGTATTAGTATTTAATATGTTTTATAGTTTGCAAATTAAAGTAGTGGAGGAAGAAACAAAAACTAACTCAAAAGTTAAGCAGTGGCAAAAGTATTATTATATCTTTGTATCTTCGGTAAAGTAGAATTATTCTAATATACAAAGCTGTATTGATTTAATGAGTATTTTCATAGTGTTTACCAAAATAATTAACATCAAATATGCCTCAGGCTTACAAGCTTTGCAAGAACGCATAACTCTTTAAATTTGGAAAATAAAAATTTAATAAAAGCAGCAAAGTGCTATCAAAACTAAATTCAGAGCCGCATCTTTCACTTCTAGTCAACTGTCAAGTCAAGCTCTTCCAGGGCTTCACTCTAAACAAAACTTGCAAAGAAACCTAATCAATCTTTCTTGCATAGTTTTTAGAGACTAAATGACTACCTTTGTTGTTTACCATATGTCATCCATGGAGTAGTAATTGCTGCGTTTGGTTCTAAACTAAAATATGCTGCTTTGCTGTTCAATTTATGCGATTCATATAAAACCGCATAGAAATCTCAAGTTATGTGTGCCCTTTATTTTTTTGTTGTATTTCTTGTAATAGAAACTTCAAGCAGAGACCCAATTTCAGTAGGTCTACGAATGCAGTCGAAAGTGTGAGCATGCCGTGACACCGCAAATCTTTCTTTCACTCGCGTTGCCAACTTTTGCATAGACCAAAAACCCAAAGCTACAAATCCAAGTCCAAAAACCAAAACTTCAAAAACCAAAGCTGAGACTATGCGTGTTGACTTTTGTATGTACGTGAGTGTGTGTGTTAGCCAACTGCTTTTGGCTGCATGCTACACGCGAAGCCTTTTGGTCTTTCACACATAGACCAGGCCCACAGTCCAGGCCCATAGTCAGCCAGCGCGAAAGAGTTAAAAGCAGTAAAAAAAAAAGGCGGCTTAAAAGGGACCGTGGATAGGGACAGGTGGGTTCCAAGAGGCACAAAAAGAAAAAAAGAAATACAAACGCCAGTCGGCTAGCATTTTCACCCTATTATTTCAAGCAATTTCATCAAAACTAGACTGAGGCGGCGGCCTGCTGCTCCAAATAGTAACCACACAGCTCCCAACCAGGCGGCGTACCAAACCTCAAGCTAACTCTTTTGCAGCTGCGTTTTTTTTTTTGTTGCTGCTGCATGCGGCAGTTCGTTTGGTTTGCTGCGGATTGTTTTTCCGCTTTATATACATACTATATAAAGCATATGTACAGTCAGAACAGCAAGTATTCGGACGCCAAAAATAAAAAAAAAATGTTCAACTATTGAAAAATAATTTTTATACCCTGTACAAAGAGTATATAAAGTTTGTGCAAGCCGAAACTGTATGTAACATACAGAAGGAGTCGTCGGAGACCCCCAAAAGTTAACTTACACTGATAAAAAAAATAAAATCTTAAATCAAGATTTTTGCGTTCTTGTTTTTAATTCTTAAAATGAGACCAAAAAATCATAAAAGAAGGCCAAAAAATCTTGAATTAAGAAAGAAAAATATTGAATTCCAATCATGACCCGAAATTCTAAAATTACGACGGAAATTCTCAAATTTAGACAAAGAGTTCTTAAAACAAGATTAAATTAAGACGAAAAAAATCTTAAATTTAGATTTTTGTGGTAATAAAATTTCAATCTAAAAACTAGCAAAAATATTCTTAAAATAAGAAGAAAAGTCTTAAAACATAACCAAACATTCTTAAATTAAGAATTAAAATTCTAAAATTACGATTTTCGCTTACTTAGATTGCAAGAAAAAAACAAAACATTTGCTTCAGCTGAGGCGCCAGTGTGAATTATGAAAACGCACTATACGTGTTCGTTTTGAGTGACATCTTGCTTGCACTCACACGTAACAAAAATGCGGCGTTTGACGCGTGCCAAAAATTAGGCGATAGCCATTGTTGTGGCTTCAGTTTTCAGTGTACCACCGACAAGTGCAGACGCGTTTTTGTTAACAAGGTGTTGTGTATATTATATACATATGTATGTGAATACAAGTAAAATGCGGGATTACGGTAAAGAAAGCTTCAACGAGGATTTCGAAATGGCACCAATGTATGAATATCTAAAAGGTGAGTAAAATAAATTAATACATTTCAATAAAAAAACAAACTTAGGCGATGCCAGTCATGAAATTATTTCTGTACACTTGGCCTAAAAGGGGCAACTCCACCTTTAGGACTCCGTGTGGAATATCGTGAAAAGTTGTTTCAGTGGAAGAAAAAGGAGGTTAGTTTTGGATGCTACACATATGCACGAATTCATGTATACATTTTGTTCTTTATATATTTTATCAGTTTGGAATAGAAAACGATTCATTGTCGATGCCATCTAAAGTGTCATAATCTTGACAGGATTACTACAATATAACGCGGAAAAACAAATCAAATCCGAGTGGAAAACTGTTTGCAAAATATAAGAACAAAAGGATCAAGCGATCAAAGTATGAGCCATCTCATCGTAATTTGTCAAAGTGAAGGCAAATATTTTCATTCCGCCAAAAGGACCTCAAAAATTTGGAGAGCTTCGATATTCTTACGAATTTGACCAAAGTGTCGGAAGCTAGAGCAGTTTGGTAAGAAAAATTCTATAATATTATATTATTTATATTGCCCTAACAAAATACATTTTTTGCTTTTCAGATACAAATAGATTTTGATATATTGTACCCGGGGAAAAAAAATTGTTTGATATGAAAATGGCAAGGTTTCAAAAAGAGTGTAACAACCTTTTTTGAAAACAACATCCTCTACGAGTTGTGCATTGATCAATCTAGCATAGCTTAATCAATAACCCACAAAGGTAAGACTAGAAAAAAAATTCTTAAATTAAATTAAAGTAAAAATTTTCTATAACATATATATAGGTTTTATGAAATACATTTTACTAATTTTTAATTATCAATTTAAAATTTATATACTCATTAGATGCAAAGGACTACATGTACTACTGCTAACATCGGTATTGCCATCATCTGCATGATTCAAGGACGAATCGGGAAAAACTATCAGGAAGGAAACGAAGAGTGGAAATTAATCCATTCGATTAAGTTTAGATCGGCTACAAAAATTTAATTTAAAAATGACAGCTAGTGAAGTTGATTGTTTTTTCACTTTTTGACTTTAATGAATGGTGATCTTGTTCCCATAAAGAATAAGTACTTTTTTTACAAATTATAGATACTTGGCTGAAATCTAAGGAGACTATAAATGACTCAGATTATTTAAAAAAATTGTTTTGTGACCCTATAGAAATAAGACTATTTGATCAACACTCTCAATCACATGAAATTGGACAAAAACGTAAATTGAATTGTATAAAAAATATATCTGACTTTACCAGTCCGCCACTTCATTTATATCCACTAAACACAGTATTAAGTTTGAATAAGTTGTAGTTATAAAAGTTTTTTATATTAAAAAACAAAAAAATAAAAATTGTAAAATACATTTTAAAAAGCATTTTCCCTTATTTGTAATAAGAATTTATAAATCTTATTTCAAGATTTTAACAATCTTATTGCAAGATTGGTCGAAATCCGAAATTAAGATTTTGGTCACGATTTTAGATTTTCCCCCGGATTATTTTAAGAATAAATATTCTTATTTCAAGATTATTTTAGGCTTAAAGTAAACTTAATTAACTCTAAAATCAAGATTTTTCAGGCTTGACTGCAAAAATCTTAAATCAAGAACGGCATTCTTAAGCTGACAACTAAAAAAGCTTACGCTACTTTCGTGACCATTTGGTCACGATTTTATGACCAAAAATCTCAAAATCAGACCGTTTTTTTTATCAGTGTAAGTATGATTAGGGTGACTAGAGAAGTCAATATACCCATGTCCGTCTGTCCGTCCGTATGATTTTAAAGATCTTATGCTCGATATGTTCGTAAAAGAATTAAATTTCAGCCTAAAGGCCTATACGCAGAATGCAAAAAAATTTCGCACGGAATGAATCCCTAATGGGATATCCCAAATGGGACTTTTTTTTTATATGGTTGACAAAATTTTTATAAAAATTTTCTCGTTAATAAAAGTAATTTTGAAAAATCGTCGAACTTCTTTTTTCGAATTTGTTTGCTTGTAACTTCAATTATTTTTACTTAATTTGTATATATCTTATATAAACCGTAAAGAGCACATCAATACCTTTCGATCTAATCGTCTTTCATGTCCATTTTTTTCTCGAGATATTGACGAATAACTGAAAAAAGTGCCCAAAAAATCTCGAAAACGGTGCTTAAGAAAAAAAATAATGTAATTTTCATGTTTCTCGACCCAAAATTACCCTAAAAAAAAACACTTTTTTACGAAGGTTCATTTTTCGTGTAAGCTAGTGTAATCTTTGTTAAATATCTTTGAAAATTAGAATTATATTTTAGAAATTCTGTCACAAAAAAATCAACAGAAAACAGGTATAGACACTGCGTAAATATTTGTAGACCAATTATTTGAACAGTTGGCGCGCAAACTTATTGTTTCGTCAAAAATTTTTGCGCATAAAATACAAGCGCCAGGTCTTTGTCTCGGACAGTAAGTCTCAAGATGCGTTTCGGGATCAAAGTTGTGGCATTGCTTTCGTTGCTGTGCGCCATAGAGGCGGCTCCAGGCATTATCAATGTTACTGCAATCGCTGACAGCATTTATAGTGCCGCCGCTGATGAAGCAGATATAAGCGATTTTTCGTTTTTGGTGCAGGTTCGTGATGGTTCAAATCTGTGCGCCGGCTCGCTCCTTCATGCCGATTGGGTGTTGACCGCGGCGCACTGTGTCGACGGTAAAAAAGCGCAGGACATACGTGTGATTGGTGGCAGTTCCTATTTGAATGGCTATGGAGGCACAAAAAGTTCCGTGAGTTTAATAGAAGTGGTACCGGATAACAACACGGATAGCACGCACGCGGATTTGGCAATACTAAAGCTGAAAAATCCTTTAAGTGGTCCTAACATATCGACAATAGCTTTGGCCAGCTCGACTCCTCAAACGGGTTCCCCCGTAATCGTTACTGGTTGGGGCAACAGCGACTCCTGCCAAGGTGATTCGGGTGGCCCTTTGATCCAAAACAATAAATTGGTGGGAATTGTTTCTTTAGGATGCGCGGAAGATTTGCCAAATTTTTTCGAAGATTTTGATAAGGTTCAAAAATTTATAAAGGATAGTATACTAGGTAGTTAAATAACTATAACTGCAAATACACACTCGAATTCGTTTCTTATTTTGTCCTATGATAGTTGATATAGTCAACCGATTGCAATAAATCATGATACGAGGCTCACTAACAATTTTTTTCAAAATAATCTTCATGAAGATGGGTGCACTTTTTGTATGCCTAATTTTCGAAATGCTTTTTCCACTCTGAGGTAGCTCCAATGCTGCACGCATTTTGAGCACATCGACTGCTTTTTCGCGGTTTATAATTGATGTACGGAAATAAGAATTCATAGGAGGCTAAATCGGAACTCTACAATGTTTTCAGCGCTCAAACACTGTACCAAATCAAAAAGATGGCGTACGTAAAAGCCGAGCGCAAACGACTTTCAGATAACCTGTACCACCACATTGCAATTAATTCCGGTACAAAACGAATTTTGCACCAAACACGTTTTTTTGACCGGGCTATATGATATAGTCAAGCGACTTGGATTAAATTTGGTACAGTGCTGGGGAACTCTAAAATAATTTTCGAATACAAAATTTGGTTACGATATCTTCGTAAACAAACGAAACAGAACGAAGTTTGCACCAAACACGGTTTTTTGACCGATCGTACCTATGGGAGCTATATGATAAGTCAACCAATACTCTGGATAGGACGTGACAACGGCTCCTTTGGTACTGTTCAGCTTACGTTTTTTTTTTATACCCTGTACCTATAGGTACAAAGGGTATACTAGATTTGTGCAATGTATGTAACGGACAGAAGCAGGCGTGGCAGACCCCAAGTCGTTTATACCAAAATGCTTATCATAACCTCGGATAGCAATTGAGCCGTTTGTCCGTCCGTCCGTCTGTATGAACACCCAGACTTCGGAGACTATGAGAGCTAGAGATACCAGCTGGTGCGCATATTTCCTGAGAAGATGAAGTTTGTTGAATCATGTCAATATCTTCCCCCATTCCCCCGCAGTAGATTTTTGCGGTTTTTAGCCACACCGTTTCATATTTTTATTTGACAGAGCGATGCGTTTTGGTTACATGCATCTGTGTGTCAAAAATAAACAAAATCGGACAAATGCAACAAAAGTTATAGTCAAAAATGTACAAATTTCACCTCCCCTTGCCAATAAACTGCGTCAATATTTGACTCTACGTAATTATGGTTACAAGTGACCTAGAATTACAATTTTTGGTAAGCTGATGAATGAACAAATCCACATCCAAATTTTATCGATGCGGAGGCCCCACACCCCGCAATCGATTAACCGTGTTTTCTCCCACACCCCTCAACATATCCCCTTTTTATCAAAATCGGTAAAAATTTACGGAACTTATAGGTATAAATATCGTTCTGCACCAAACAAAAATTTTTCCAATTGGAAAGTTCTTAGAAGGAATATGCAGGAATAAAATTTTTTTCGAGAAAAATGGTTCAGGGTATTACACTGTCGGGCACCGCCTCGACTGTATTACATTTTTTTTTTATTCACTCTCAAAAATTCTATGCTTATCTTAAATTCGTACTGCAAAAATGTCTTAATTTAAACAATAGATAATTGTAATATATCCAAAAATTTCAAACTATTCTTGAAAACAACTGTTGCAACAAAGAACTAATGCCATCAAATATTGAAACAAATGCGAACAACAAAATTGAAATAATGTCAAGTGAATTGTTGTTCAAGGTTCGCGACTAAAAAATTTTGGGTGGGGATAGGAGGGTGAAAATTACTTTACGACCTATTCTCATACCTACTAAATAAAAAAAAAAATATTTCATAAAAATCGGTCGAGCCGTTTCGGAGAAGTGCGAACACAAACACCAGACACGAGAATTTTATATATTAGATTTTTTTACTGAACTTCAAATTCAAGAGTGTCCGAATAACTACTGTTCTGACTGTGTTCACATACATATGCACATATATAAATATATTTCCTACACTCAATAACAGCAGCAGGTTTCTTTTGAATCCAAGCCATGCAGTTTGCTGACTGTTTTTCTTATTCGGTTTCCACTTTTATGTAGATTGGTATTTATTTTCCACGCGAAAATTGTGCAAAAAATATATATATGTATATGTATATAGTATATTGCTAACAAAAACAAAAACGAGTGGCAGCAGTGGGTTCTCACAGTTTACTATACATAGTACTGGCGTACAATGTGTTAGTCCCGAGTTCATTAACTTTGCTCATTGCTCTTATTATCGCGTCAATGCAACAACAACAACAACAACTGTTGCAACAACAACAACAACAAGAGATGATGGTGGCAGCCCGTTGGTTTGATTGTTGGCCTGTTCAACTATTTTGCGGTCTGTTGCGGCGGCCTGACAAATGGCTGCAACGCCATCTCACCCAGCAACGGCAGCACCAAAGTCCAGAGGCAGTCATTGTATGTGTCGGAAGTGCCAGACCAGACCAGAGCTGGCCAGGCTAGTGCAGGCCACTGGACGTTGCCTCTGGTTAGGCAACAAGAAACTTGCTGCAATGTCATGGTATTGCTCCCATTATACACTGCTGGGGCATTTCAACTTTGTCTAGAAGTTTGTAAGATTTTGAGCAAGACACATATTCGGGATCGATAACTTTTGGCGATGTGTTGAATCCAATCGATAAACACGTATATCAACTAGTGTTGGGTTGCTCATGAATGGGTGAACAAAAATGAGCAACTCACTAAAGTGAGTAAGTGAGTCAAGTCAGTAAATTTGTTGTTTTTGGCTCGCCTGCTCACTACCCCTCGCTCACGACTCCTTGATCACTTGCTCACTACTCACTTGCTTTGTGAAGTGCGAAAAATTTCCCCCTAAGTGAGCCAAAGAGCAAGATTGAGTGAGCAGGTGAGCAAGACTACTCACTCACTTCAAAATGAGCAGCTGAGTTAGTTCTTCAAAGTGAGCCATGTTTACCCAACACTAACATCAACCAAATACTCAAGTTTAATAAAAATTTGAACATATAATTATTTGATACAATAGCGTCGATATATTTTTCTTCCGAAAGAGCATCAATAAGCCAACTTGGTAGAAGATACTTTTCCCCAGCTCTGATTTTTTTGTTATTGGGGTTTAGGCTCTCGGAGCGCTCGTTAGTAATTAGATTTAGTTTAGCGCACAGATTTTGATACGTTAATTGTAAATTGTGCAAATACATATAATTTCAGTTGGCATTTCTTGGCTTTCCATCTAGTTCGCTTCATAGATATCCAGAAACTTTGTTTCTATCTTTGCTTTAGTTTTGCTAAATTAGCAGCTGTCTGCCAAGTCTTGGTCGGCGTCATCTTCATTGTAGTTGTAGCGTGAAGAAGACAAATGCTTGGAATTCTTTTCTCAAGCCTTTTGGCCATGCTTGTGATATGTGACCATGGCATGAATGGAGTAGAACAGCAATTAATAGGCATGGCAATTGACGGACTTGTCGGAGTTACTCTGTTCCCACAGTTTAGCTCCACATAACAAGTTATCAATGACTCAACAAACAAATTTGTTTAAACAACAATCATTAAAGCTAATCAAATGTTAAGCTAAAGTTCAATTCATTTGGCGGATATGGCCCAAACATAACCATACAGTTTAAGCCAATTAATGAGTACAAGCCAACATAGAGTATACCTATATTATATGCCGCCGGCTTTGTTCTAACTTTCGTTGAATCTCAATATAATCATCTCAAATTAAAGTTGCGTTTCTTTTAATATTTTGTGGCTGGGCAATTCTTGGAACATGTTCAACCAAAATTATGCGCTTTATTATAATGCCCCCGATTTAAGACCATATTATAAGCAAACTGCAAGCTTTTTAGCCACTTGCTGTGAATGCTTACCCCGAAAAAAAAAACCAGCTACACGTTTTCGACGAAATACAATAACAAAATTATCATTGTCTCCTACATCATCCGCCGCCTGGCAAGCTTAATGTGTATCCATCAATCTGTGCCCATGTCCAAGAGCTGCCTGTCAAACACTGCCGAGTCTGACGCTGACGAATTCGATGGATACGGGAGCTGCAGCGGGTGGTTCCATAAGGCGACCATCAATCGCATTAAAACCATAAAAGGATTGCTCATATGTAGCGGCGAATGGAGCTCCATTGTTGTTTTTTTTTTGTTCCTCCTTTTCTTGATTTTTTTTTTTTTGCATGCTGACTGTTTAGCTCCGACGACGGATGAAAAAGAATTTTTAAGTCCATTGTGTGTGTCGGGTTGACGCTGTGTTTGTTTGCCAAAAGTGCCACGAATATCTGTAGGCTTGTCAAAAAGTTGCATACAAGTCCGTAGTTTAGTTTATAGGCACATTTATTGCGATTTTTGTTACAGAGATTTCAGGCTGAATCCGAATTCGAGGTCTATAAAGACGCCAGCAGCCGAGGGTTCTGATAAAAACTCAAAAAAAAAACATAAAACGATCTCGGAAACCAGATATGCTAGGCGTTTTTTAACTTAGCATTCGGATTCAAAGACCCCCATAACATCGTCGGTCTCGAACAAATTTTTTTTTGTTTTTTTTGAGGTTATGTTACACAGACACCCAAAAAAAACTGTTGGGGGCAGTTTTTCGTACCCACTCCATGTAAAAATCAAAATCGATTTATTTTTGTACATTGTTTTTCTTTTAAAGTTTTAATATTTTTTTTAGCTTTAATATCTCGATAGTTTAAAAAAAACTTATAAGCTATTTGATCTGGAAATAATATAGTGTCTTTGTTTTCTTAAATTTTTGACTATTTAAGAAAAACAGGTTCAACAATATCTCGATATTTTATTTTATTTAAAATGCTATTTTTCCTGGAAAAATATAGGGTTCTTTTTTCTTTTTCAAAAAATTATTAGCTGTTTGATCTGGAAAAAATATAGGTTTTTTTTTTTCTTAAATTTTTGTGTATTTAAGAAAAGTAGGTTCGACAATATCTCGTTATTTTATTTTATTTAAAATGGTATTTGGCCTGGAAAAAAATAAAGGGTTTCTTTTTTCTTTAACAGCGAAATAAATTAAGAAAATCAGGTACTACAAAGTTCAGCTGCTAAGTTGCATAAAATCTGAAATTATGAGGTATTTTTTAGGAAAAAGGGTGCTTTTGGGTGCGCCAATAAAGAACTCAGTTTTTGATTGCTTTTTTGGTTGGAAATTCGTAAGATTTAAAATTTAGGTGAATTTTGCATTTTTCAGTCAGGCTGCGTTCAGAATTTTTTTTGTTAAATATGAAGCCGTCAAAATTTATATTTCTTTTTTTTTTAACCTGGTACAAATATATTTTTATTGTAAAGGAAAAAAATAACTCTTGTATAAACGAATAAATGTTAAGCCAATATTACAGTCCAAATTTTTGTGCAATGACATACACTTTAGCTCTAATTTTTTTTTGTAAAAAAAATACCAAACTCAAAAAAAAAAAAATTAATTTATGCAATTTGGCACCTAAAAAAAAATAAAAATAAAAACAATAGCAACAAAAAAAATAGCAAAAGTTTTTTTTTATTGGAAAATTGTAGATTTGTAATCAACCAGTGAAGTAATGCTTGACCTTATTGATATTCGTGAACACGTCTCGACACATTTTCTCCAAAAAAAATATATTTTAAATTTTTGATAAAAAGCTTCTGTCGAAAGGTAACAATATTTTTCAACGTTTTTATCGCTTCATCTCGAATTAAGAGATCCCTAAAAGAAAGTCTGTGTCGAGTCAGCCGGAGGACCTCAATTCGGCTGCTCAGCGGATTCTTCTGGAACGCCACTTTCGCTTTTTCGTAATCCCTGTGAAAAGATTGGCCGAACCATTGCCAATAAAATTAAGTTGGATATGTTTCTTAGACAGATTACCAAACATATTGCCAAGCGCCATAAAGATGATGCTTAATGATAGATGTAAACCATGTCAGCCCCGACTGCCAAGAACCTTGGAATCAAAGTCGCTGCACTGCACCTAAAAAAGCACCCTTTAAAACGAAGCATTTTGTATTTTATAATATGTTAGTATAGTGCAACTGCGATTTTAAATCAAAGTCGCTGCATTGCGAAAAAAAAACCCCTTTAAAACGAAGCATTTTGTATTTTATAATATGTAAGTATAGTGCAACTGCGATTTTAAAATTCCAATTTATGGTTCACGTATAAACATCGTATACTGGCCACAGTGTGCTCAGAACTTTATTTGAGTGAGTGGCAAGAGGACAAAATGTCACAAAAGCGTGACGATGTGTCGTAAAGTTGCCAACACTCATATGCTCATACCCAGTTCCGATACCCTCACACTTGGACGAGCGAACAACTCTAAGCCAAGTACCAAAAGTTACCCAAAAGGGCTGAACTTTGGATGGATGCCTTTTTACTACTTTGTGTTTGCTTCAGTGCGCAAAAGATTTTTCCTCTTTTTTTTTTGTCTACGTCTTTTTTTTATGATTTTCAGCTGTCAACAGTCAGTCACAGGGCAGTCAGAGTTACAGTCAAAGTCAGGGACTCTGGAACGCAGTCCCAGTTTCAGATGTTGGATGATGCTACGTTTGCGGCTTAATCAGTTCAGTTCGAAAGGTTGCCGTCACAAAGCTTTGTTGTTGCTCCAGCCTTAGCTTTGCCTTGACTTTGGTTTAGTCTTTTTGCCTGTTATTGTTCTTTGTTGTCCGAAGCATTCATGTGCGACATTCCAGAGTAGGTCTGAAGAAACCGTCAACAGCCGTCGTTCGCGTACTCTTCAAATAACTCACACACATTAAGCACACAGAAATACATACATATGTAGTATATACCTATGTGTGTGTGTGTTTTTAATACCCTTTTTATTTTACATTATCATCCTCGCTGGCTGGAGCTGTCGGCACTTTTGGCCTTTTCAAGCATTTGTTGATTTTCAACTGTCCAATTAGTCATTTTCATCGGCTTAACGTTTATTAGTGAAACGGCCGAATGCGATTTTAACTGCTTTGTCGTATAAAATGCTTCAGCTGCTCTTTATTTTTATGCCTTTATTGGCTTATACGCTTTCAGAAGAATCAAACTATAAAATCCATCAATGATAAATATCCTTACAGCCCTCAAGATATACTGCAAGTATAGTTCCATGTAAACTATTTTTATGATTCGTTTGGAATATAGACGTATTTGTACATTCTACTTTTTTTTACGCCAAGAAATTTGCAGCTAACATAAACTATAATAACTTATTTGTTTTTTATTTTTAAACTCAAAACCAAGAGAATCTTGTGGCATAAAACAATTAACTATACCTTTCATAGATTGCGATAGTTTTATATGAATTTATACGTCTCCTGTTTAATCCACTCGCTTTGTCTTCATTTCCACATTTTGAGCTACGAAAACCATTTGTTGTGTTTCTTTGCACTACGTTCAAATCAGTTGTCTTCTTGAGTCTTAGTACAGTAAAAAACATAAAAACCAAACATATCGCAAATAAATCTCGGGATTAGGACAACATGCATAATAAATTTCGAAGCTGTAGCTCGTATACTTTCTAAAAGCCACAAGTACATACAGACGTAGCTCATTCCACGAATAAACAAATTTCCTCAAATTAATGAAGAGTATATAGGGTGATTTTTAAAGGGTTTGCTTGTTAAGATTTACAAAAATTTCTTAAAAAGAATGGATATCTTTATCATGTAAATATTTTTCGAACATTACGGCTGCCAGGACGTAATTGATTTGACAAAGACCCCAATGTAAATAATCCAAAGAAGTTACGCTCCTCGATCTAGGCAGCTTATTCACCGGTTCGCCTTCACATTTTTCATACAGTAGAAATTTTGGCTATGAAATGAATTACAGACAAACTTTCATAAAACGAACAACAACGAATATTTTCATATTAGGAATTTTGTTTTTTGAAGAATATTGCAAATTGATGGAGTTTCTGTTTATCGAATTTTCTATGTACCTTTTTAAACTTTGTTTGTCAATGGAAATATGGCATGCTTAACTTCGACCAATGTCACGAAACACGTTCATCAACAAATTTGCAGAATATTTTGGTCCAACACTCTCGAACCAAGACTTATATCGTCTATCAGATTGCAGACCCATAGCAACAAAAATAAATCAACGAAAGTGGAACTGGATCGCCACACTTTGAGGAAAAATGAAAATTCCTTTGAATGGAATCCTCAAGGTACGCGAAAGAGTGGAAGGCCCGCTGTAACTTGGATCCCGATCAGTACACGCAGAAAGCAGAAGTATGGGTACCTGGCGAGAAAATAAACGAATAGCACAAGACCGAACGCGTTGGAGTGAATTTGTTACCGCCCAATGCTCCAATAGGAGCGATAATTAAAATTATCTTTATGTATTTTTAATTGTCAAGGAAATAAAAAAAATAAAAAACAAAAAATATCACCCTTTATACATTTTTGCGTTTCTTCTGGGAAAGAAAGTTAATCGTTTTTAAATATAGGTTATAGATCAGCATATCATATATCAAGGTCGAAGCTAGAGCGCAGTATGCGCAAACAGAAAATTTGTATGTTAGAAACTAGGGGGTTTCGCATCCTGCTAGTTTGAATAAATGACCCCACAAAATATTTCATATTTTTTGTTGTTGATAACTTCTCAAATTTATTTGCCTTACTCTTTTCGGTAAATTCTCATATTTCCCTAAGCAACTTTTATTGAAAATTCGTATACCTTGCAAAATGTTTTTGTGCAACATATCAACCCAGGTGCAACTATCAGCTATCGCTACTTTTGGGTTGAATCTAAAAACATAATTAAAAATAATTATCCAAGAATATCTTAATTGGCATAACGAGAATCTTAGAATATTAAAGAATATTTAAAAATTTATTTCAGTTTCAAATACGTACACTTTGGAACATATGCGCCAATTCGTTATGAAAGAGCAGTCGGATTCAAAGCACATAAAAAATTCGTTTTGGTGAAATTGAGTGCACCAAACATATGAAATCAAAACGAATCCGAAAATATCATGCGTTTTCGTTTTCCTGAGCTGATTTAATGTTGAAATGATATTCATATCATTGTATCCAAGTAAGCAACAATTTTCTTGCGCCATCTAGCGGCAGAAAACAAAAAAATAAATGATGACATGAAAAACTTCAATAATAAAGAGATGATTATGATTTTCTATATGTAAGCATAGAAAATAAAGTTTATTATTTAGACCCCCACCGCCTGGAGCGTCACGTAGTTTATGGATGATCCCTAAGTTCTACAAAGGTTATTGATAAAGGTTAAGATATTCGTCTGTCAGTATGTACGTCTGTACGAACAGATTGATTCCAATAAGGCGGGTCTAAGCTTAATTTGTCTTTAGTTGTTTAATATTGTAGTAAACACGTTTAATTTTATAATCAAATTTAATGAATAATTTCAACAAAGTTTAATTTAAAACCAAAATCCAGAAATAACTAGAAAAGAACTCAACTTTATTATACCTTAAGTACATATAATTCATTAACAAGTATTACAAAATGCTGCCAGCAAATGCAAGACTGCTTCACAATATTGCCAGGCTGCATTACGACGCGAAGCAGTGCGCCATAGTTGCCACCCTTTAGTATTTTTTAGCATGGATGTATGCATGTTGCTTGTATGTGATTTCGTTTGTTGCTATCTGGGCGTGAAATTCTCAAGAAATTAACACAATTAACACTTTAATTGCAAACTTCCGTTCGCGCTACTTTTTCTTTGCCAAGTTGCGCCACAGAGCGCCACTGGGACAACACTCTGTGCGTTGTCTGCCTCAAACTCATTTGCAGAGAGTGTCTCTCAGTTGTTGATGGCAATGATGATGACGTTGATGATGACAAAGAGAGCAGCGGCAACGGAGACGCATCCTTTTGCTTTAGTTTTGCAAACATCTCTTTTTTTTGCTTTTTTCTTCCGAGTGTGGAATAGCCAAAGCGTTCCAAATGAAAGCAATTAACACTTTAATGACACTTTGAAGTGCAGGGAAGTGTGTTTGCATGTGAGTCGGTTTGAAACTTTTCCAGAGAGACAAAACCAATGTGTAGCCTGGTCTCATGGCATGCTTCATTTTCTGCGGGGCATTTCCAACTAACTAGTCATATGTATGACAAATTAGAGTCGAAACTAATTTTCACACTTCATAGGCACTTTTTCCTTTAATTTAGCATCAAGTCTATCTAGGCTGAGTCTCTGGCTTTGTCAGTCAACTGACTGTTCATGACATTTGCTCATTTGACCATTTTCACATAGACAAGCGCAAAGAGGCAGCTGCTCAACTGTCCTGGTTTCCACCTTCAGCTGTCAGCACCTGCTGCAAAATATGCAGGTCCAATCTGTGGCCGTTAGTTGGACTGTTGGCCACCCGATTCATTAAAATCGAAATTGGACCCAAACAAATTGTGTGTGTGTGAGGTTTCTCTCAACTAGAAAACAACAGGCTGCTGGCAGCTCTTTGAGGTCAGCCGGATATAGTGCTTTCGTCCGGTTTAGTTGAAGGAGTTATTATGAGTTTGGCTAATTACAAAAAAAAAAAAAAAAGAGAACCCAGAATTTTGTGTGCCTGCAGGAAATTGTCTTTTTGATTGTCTGCTAGTTGCAGTGTGCTGATTTTTATGCTCTAACACATAAAGGTGCGAATTATCAGGTAACTAGGTCATTAAGCTTGTTTTTTTCGTATTCAATTTTTAATGGATTTCAAGCCCTACGCTCATTGAGGTCTTTAGTCCGCAGCGGTTTACAACAGGCACCGAGACCCCTGAAAGTTTTCAATCAATTTCATGTACAGCAAGTTTTATTTTTAGCTTAGTTTCAGAAATATACGATGAGAGATGGTTTAAAAGATAGTGCTCACGTTCATTGCGTCCTGTAAAAAAACTCAATTTAAGTCTCTAATTTAAACTTTTACGAGTAAAAGCGACGACGCTTCAAGCGATGGTTTTTGGGAAGCAAGTAAATTTATTACGCTACCAAATGAGCTAAAAACGTTTTAATAGTATGCCGGCGAAATATAGAGATATATTAACAAACGCTTGAAATATATAAATAAGAATAATCAGCTTACTCATTGATTCCCACTAGATTCCGCTTAATTTCTGTTTTGGTAATACTTTGGAAAAATCATACATTAGAAATTTTCTCTATTATTGTAGTACCAACAGGGTTACTCTATAGAGTTTTTCGTCTTTCTTTTCTTCTTGATTAGCCATAAACACCCGAGGTCAGTTTACGGCCTGACGTTGAGCCTCCCTCAAGGCAGCAAATCTTTTTTACTTCGTGATTCCGGATGCGCCATCTTTCGGATCCTTCTTAAGAAGACACATTTCCTTAGCATTAAGCAACTATCTCACCTGGACTTCTGTAAGGTAAAAAGGTGTAACGGGCAGAAAAGGGCGTGAAGGCGTGGCAGACCCCATAAAGTATATTCTTCATTAGGATAATCAGTAGGATCTCAAAGACTCAAATTTTACCAAAATCTATACGCACATCAAATTTTATAATTCATTTCGATAAGATATTCACGTTTCGCCGTAGTATATATATTATATTATATGAAATTTTGTCATTCCGTGCGAAAATTTTAGAACTGCGTATGGGCCTTTGAGTTCAAAGTTTTTTAGAGCCACTCCCTATAAACTGCACTTAAATCAAGCTTGGAGTCATCAAAATCTGTAATTAGACTCATGTAAACTAAAATATAAAACTTCTTAACACTTTGAGAGGATACCACCCCACAGTGCCCCGCAACAGTTTTGTTCCAATTACTTTGAAACCTTTCTGAGTACCTTGCTAAGACTTGCTACATAACTTAGTAAGTGAATGCAAATCGGCTGAGAACTTCTGGAGTTATAGGCCAAAACGATCAAATTCAAGACCCTTTGCCTAGAAGACCCTTGAAAAACTGCGTGAACTGGTACAGGGTATTTAAGAGTCGGGCAGGCAAGACTGTGGCATTCCCAAACTCTTCGAAATTCTGTAAGCGCAGGGGATATTTTAGTCAGGATGTCTCGAAATGAATATTTAAGGTCTTACGAAGCAGGCAGGAGGCGGAGGCCTCTAATTTTATTACCCCTTTCTTGGAATGCATCCGAATTTTTTTAACTGGGGAGCATTTTATAGAAATCAGATCTGGCTAGACTTGCAAAAAAGTGCATTCCTTTTTTTTTATGTAATTCAAAGGTTTTGGATGTAACAATGTAGAACGCTAGAAACTCTACTTTTCTTCATGTTTAGCCACATCGCCTTTTGATGTTATGGCACTGCTCAAGTTCTCGACCATTTTGCAAACGTATTGTATACGTAAATTCTTTTCATTTGGCCATTTTTTAAGAATTGGGGCTGCACCTTTGTTAGCACAAACCCCAACTCTGCCTGTCAATGCAGTAAACACAGCAAGCAGCGTAGCAGCCTCAGCCTCAACAGCTTCAGCAGCAGCAACATCAGCAACAGGAACAGGAACAACAAAAATGGCTAAAGCAGCGGGAGCACAGAGAGACCATACCAAACCAAACCAAACCAGAGAAGACCAACAGACCGCTCGCCTTTTTCATGTTTATTGTAAGTATTTCATTTCGGCGTTTTTCATCCAGCTATCCAGTTTGTTTTCAACAAATTTTTTTTCCATTTATATTCCCACAAAGTGATGCAACAGGAGTCCGGGTGGAGGAGCAAGTAAAAAAAAAGTGGTAACAACTGAAGCTGGCATATTCTTATTTGCCTGCTGTAGCAGCCGGAGCCGGAGCTCCATAGACGGAACCAACGCCTGGCACCACATGCTGCATATGGCAAATGGCTGGACGATAAATGCTGCCCTGCTGTTTGCTTTTAGCATACGGTTTTTCCATTTCTATACCCTCACTGGAGCTAGGAGTTCATATGCTTTAAGGTAAGTGTTGCCAACTGGTTACATTTTTTTTCTTTTAATTTCCATTTTATTTTCCAAGACGATCATTTTGAGGGTTATGTGTCTGACTCACTAGACCTACCACCTACTCTCCGATAACCTCTCAAGGCATTACTGCTAATCACTACTTCGCGAGAGTCTGCATGCATCTGTTTCCTCTTATCTTCTAAACTGCTTATCATAATTTGATAAACAAGATATCGTTGGAAACATTTTGATCGTCCGCTAGTTTCAAGTTAAAAAATTGAATATGGCGTCTTCTAGAGAATATAGAGTTTTGAAATAAAAATTAATAAATTGTTTAAAAATGCTTTGTTGTTGTTAGCTCAATTTCTTTTGTCCACCCGACTGTATTAAAGGTAATTTTGAGGATCTCCGATATCTTCTTCTTCATGTTCGTTATGCCCAATATTCAATATCCACCGTCTATTAAATAAACACTACGAGTAAGTGTAGGTGTTTAAATGTAAAATTTCGTAAATGATCGCGACCAAATTTATTTCAGTTGTATTTAGTTATAGACTTAACATTTGTGTGAAGTTTCATTAAAATTGAAGCACTATTTCATATAGCTACCATACAAAATTTGAACCAGTACAGCCATATTTTCTGCGCAGCCAAATTCACGCACTTCTTTGCGTTACCATATAAAATGCATTTCATCATTGGTTTAAGAATTATTTCGACTATATATAAGCTCAGGAGAAGCTAAGTTTTTTACGTCACCTTTGTTCATATTTGAACAAAAGAGTAGATTCCAAGAAAAATTTCTGTCCCTAGAATTTCAGGCACAATAAGGAAAAAGGAATAATAAGTTTTAGGAGCGCCTTCTCCCTCAGCTCTAGATATTAGTTAGGTCTATGTATTTAAGCTTTTCCGACAACTGGACAACTTTATCATTTGGCTTCCACAGCTTGATCTTTAAGAGTATATAAGCTTTGGAGGTTCTTAGTTTTCTTTCTCTTAAATTATATTTTGTCTTTTCGGACTAGCAGCTGAGAATGGAATACCAAGAAATGAAGATGGAGTCGAGTCATATGTTTTGTGAAGCACCTACACCCACACTGTCATACACACACACACATATACACATGGTCCAGATCCTGGTTCGTATGTGTGTGTGTGCATGCGGTTCCAGGGCGCGCTTCATGGCCCGCTGCGCTGTAAGTAATTTGTGGTTTCAGGCAAATACTCTGATGATGTTTTTCTTAAATGTTTTTCTCGCTCTCGCGTTCATTTTTATTTGTTTTTGTATTTTCGCTTCCTTCCGTTTGTTGCATAGCTCTCCTGCTTTTCTATGTTTCGCTTTCTTTTACTCTCTGCATTCAGCCGCTACCCAGCCTCCCTTTAACGTATACTTTACCATTTTTTCCACGTTGTATCGTTAAAAAATGCCTTTAAGGCATTTAATTTCTTTTGTTCATTGGGCCTTTGCTTTTATGCTACTAGCCCAGACGGCCGTCCGGGGCGTTCTAATAAGGCAACCCAGTGCGAAAAAAAAGAAAAACCACACACACATACGCATTTTTACACAAAGCAAACAAATAGCCTCTATATGTCCTGGTCCGCTGATATTGTTGCTATAGTCCTTTACTGTTTTCGGAATATTCTTTATTTTTTATTATTTTTCTTTTTTTTTTGCCTACCGCTTTTAACAATTTCAATAGAAAATTAAAACGCAACGGCATTTGGTTTTCGGGTGCTTTACTTTCAAAGCGTAAGAAAATTCATTGTTAGCCATGAGTTGGCCATTTTTTTAATGTTTTTTTTCTTGGTTTGTAAATAGGCATTTCGGTGTTACAAATTGCATCATGATGTTTGCAATTTCGAGCAGCAAATGAAAAGTTGTTAGCCAAATTCTTTGCAGCTTTTGTAAGCTGGTTTTGAATTGTTGTTTGCTAAATTAAAAACTTCTTGTTTGGTAATCTCTTTAGAGCATTTACAAAGGTATGTAGTTGCAATGGTTGCAAAGATAAAAAAGTAAAAAAATAAACTTTTATACTTAGCATAAAATTTCGGAATTTTAGTTGCAAAATTTTCATAATGAAATTTTTACGGTTTCAAAATGCTTAAACATTGAAAGGGGGGATCATAAACATCGCTGTAGTTTTTAAAAAAATGTTTACTTAAATCAAGTATATGCAATTTGTGCTATAAATTCTGAGCAAGACAAGAAAAGTAATTTATTAAGTCTATTTTCAGAGCCTCACCCCGTATGCAACCTATAAGTGGCTTATATTCAGGCCCAAATGAATTACCCATCGATTACACTTGGAACATATTTTTGTCAAATTTACGGTTTAATTGTTATTTATCCATTCATATGAAATTTTTCGTAATTTTCCGCAAATTTTTGAGAAAAATTCTATTTCCAACGTAAATTTAAAAATTTTAAAAATTTTTTATTTTATTCATCATTCATTTACACATTTTTTCTCCGATTTTGATAAAAAAACAACTCATTTTATTCGTAATCGATAGAAATTTACGGTCCGTTTAAAAAAATTTATGAAAATATGTTTAAAAAATTTTGAAATTTACGTTCGAAATAGAATTTTATTCAAAACTTTGCTAAATATTATGATAAATTTCATATGAATGCATAAATAGCGCCCAAGCCGTAATCGATGTGTAATTCAATTATCTACAATTAGAAAAAAAATTATCAAAATCATTTTAGTACAACCAGAGATATTTGCTTTTAAGTAAAAACACATTTTTTTTAATTTCGAAAAATGTTTTTTTCGAAATATCTCAAAATCCAAAAAAATTGATGGACTACATTTTCGGTTTATTTAAATTTTTTGAACTAGTGTTATAAGAGTTATAAACTTTTTTTTGTTTTTCGCAGTGAATTTATATAAAATGGCGGCAACCTTTTTTTTTTAAAGTAGTAGACCACTTTTGAATTTTAAAATAAAAAATTTTTTTTTTTTTTATTATGTATTAGAAAAAAACAAACAAAAAAAATATTTGTTTTTTCAAATTCAATATTTTATCCTTAATAGAAAAAAAAAATTTGCGTTGATATCTTTATTCCTTTAGGGAATATGGCATCTCAAAAAAGAGTTTAAAAATGAAAAATTATATTTTCAGTTATCGATAACTCGATAAATAATCGGAGTTTTGCAACAAAATTTGACGTGGTTACTATTGGCTCGATAACATATGTAAAAATCAACAAAATCAAAGAGTTCGAGGAAAAAAGTGGTTGAAAGGATTGATGATTTTTTAATTCACAAAGTAGTATTTTTAAATACCATATTTTAAATATTAAGCACTTTTGATAAAGAAGTCCCAAAAAGTAGGGGATGGCACGTGAATCGAACCTTAGTTTCAGAAAAATAATTTTATTTTGTAAATCCAGAAAAAATTTTAACTTTGTTAGGAAATTCGTCTACCTCGGAACTAGAGTTTTTTTAAGTAAGATGGGGAATTAATGTGAGTTTGATATGAGTTTACTATGAACAAAGAATAGTACTGAAAGCTCGTGTTTAAATTAATTAACAAACTGCTTCTACCAACTTCGCAAATTTACACCCTTTTTTTTTGTTGCTATGAACTTTGAACCATTAAGTACTTTCTTTTATCCATTCGTTGCAATTTCAGTGATCAACCAAGGTCGTTTATTATAAGTCTTACCCGCAACCCCTGCCATTAAATCACTTAAGAACCTTGGCCAAGCAACGGGGTGGCGTTGCCAATATTCAGTTCCATTAACTATAAGTACTTACTATATACCATATCCAATACACCGCGACACAGTACTATTAAATCTAAAGACCATATTTCGATTTAAGGCACAGCATGGGGGCTGCACTGCTTAGCGCTTAGGGCCAGCGAGAACCATTTTCAAACTAAAAAAAAAACCCTTGACAAAAAAAACCAAATGGAGAAAAATTTTGACGCAATCAGGCAACATTGCTCGAGCCAAAGCCAAAAATGCGCTAACTTTTGACTGAGAGACGAAATAATAGACTGAATGAATGAATAAATGAATGTATGGCTGTTGCTTTGTCGTTTGTATTTTTTTATACCCTATAACCAAAGATATGGTCAAGGGTATTATAGACTTGTGCAACGCATGTAACTGGCAGAAATCTTTCAATCTTTCATCTTTCCTCTGTTATCTATCTATACGTCCTAGTTATCAGAGACTAAAGGATCATTGAAGCCATGGAAGCTCAAGACAGCATAAATGACAAAAGATGGGCATTATGCATAAAAAGTTAGTCCATTCATTTCCATATATCGCTCCATTCTAAAGTTTGAGCCAAAACTGTATATAGACCCATGTGAGTCTAATCAACAATGGAATGTTGACTTTCCTTAACTATTTCTTGATGCAAATAAATCCCTTATTTTTTGGGAAAACTGGTTGTAGGGCATTCCACTGTCGCGTACCGTCTTGACTGATTCACATTTTTTGTATGTCTTTATCTGGACAATTTACGATGAGCTGTTCAAACAACCGTGGGGCGTCAAAGCCACACACAGAGAGTACGGAATGTTAGTCCAAAATCAAAGTGCAAAATATATGAACAATGCAAAAATACAAGAGAGTGAGAGAGTTGGGGACCAGGACATGGAAACTCTAGTTTGCCAGTAGCTCGCGTTTTAATCTGCTATAAATTGCAACCCTTTGTACAAAAGTTGCAAAAAAAAATAAAAAATACAAACGAAATCCCAGCGTTGCCTGACTGACTACCGGAAATGGATGACGTTACGCAATAGAGCCAAACACAAACGCACCCGGTAGAAAATTACAGTTATTAATGTATGGGGTGCCAAATACTTTACCGTTTGTTTGCTGTACTTTTGCGTGCGTGCCGTTGCCGCCCCTTCAACTGGAACTACCCTTTTTTTTGGGATTCGCTTTGGACTCGGTTTGTCACCTCAGAATTTTTGCAATGCGACAATATAATTTACTTTTCTCCGCTGCGTTTTGCTCTTAATTTACTCCTTTCCGCAAATGTATCGCACAATTATATTTTTTTTTTTGGTATGGGCTGTCAAAATAATCTGACAGCTTAATTATATACGCGGAAATTTATACCCGTCACACATAGTACATTATAACAATGTACGGGCTACCCCCTTCCGCAGACCCTAAAGGAGATGCCTCTAGCGATTTCCGGAAACATTTCGATTTTTGTGCTGTCGTTTATTTTCTTACGTATCGTTTAGCAATTCGCGGTTAAATCAATTTTCTACACTCGGTTTTTCTTACTCTACTTGGGCTGGTGTGACAGTTTTAGGTCATTTAGGGTTTCCTTTATTTCTCGTCTGTGTTTGGTTAAAAGGCGCCAGGATAAATTGTTATTTACTATTAATGGTTTTGATTTTATGCTTAGCGGCTTAGAAATTGAAAGATCAAATGATAGCTAGAAAGTATTTTATTTTCTTTTTTAAATTAGATAATTGAAGAATGAATGCTTAAAGATAAAAACCTTAGCTCTTAACACTTATTAAATTCACCCAATAAAATTAACTTCCTGGGATACAATCACCAGAAGAGCATGTTAAAGTCGTGCACTAAGCTACACCAATTCCAAAAGGAATTGTTCAGAACACCAATAGGTAACATATAACCAGTTTAGTATATGCCGACTCATGAGTTGGTTGTCGGAAATAAATTGCTCGGAAGATAGTTCTTCAGGAGCAAAAAAATACTAACATTCTTAAGCTAAAAATAATATTAATACGTAAAAAGTTCCCGGCCTTTTTTTCGATTTAATTCGACGATGAAATTAACGCAGTGGAAGATTTTGCAAATACATAGGTAATAGTCGCTTGGTGCAAGGTCTGGTCTATATGGTGGGTACGATAGAACATCCCATCCAAACTCTCGGAGCTTCTGACTCGTCATTAAAGATGTGTGCAGCCTGGCGTTGTCTTGATGGAACACATCAAGCGTGCTATTGTCCAATACTGGCTACTTCTGCTATATCATTTGCTTTAATCTGGTTAGTTGTTGAATTGAAATCTATATTGATAGATCCGAGTTGAGTGTTTGGCCCTATGGAAGCACTTCATAAAGGATGATTCCCTGCCAATCCCACCAAACACACAGCAAAACCTTTTTGGCCATTAATTCGGATTTGGCGATCGTTTAAGCCGACTTCTCGCGATGGGACCACGATCACCATGGAGCATAGGGCCTCCACATTACCAGAATGGAATCGTTGTTAACCACAGCTTTGCTATTGTATTCGATACTGTCCACAAACAGCAAACATGTTTTTGGCCGCCTTTTCACCTTGGTCGTAATGATACTGAAGAATGTATTGCATTTTCTCTCTTTTACCTCCATTCGAAACGCTGTAGCAAAAAAAACTTGCTGCACCAAACAAAAATTGACCCAACATTTTTTTTAACCGTAAAGTTACCTTTAAAATGCGTTATGTACGACCCAATGCGATATATGTATATATCGTGAGATAAAATAAGATAAAGACATCTAGCAGAAACCGCCGGGAACTCTTAACTTTACCAAATAATTGTGTGGGGAAGAATGCACTGCGACCTTTAAGATCTATTGAGCTTCCTACTAACCCTAGAAATTCTCTGAATTAAATTCCCGGGATATACTAAGCTACCTGGGATGTCTAGATTTTATAATGGTCAAGATTTTATGACTGCCAAATAGGGAAGGCCTACTTCTAGCAAGAGTATGTGTCGGGAGAATTCCTCCTTAATCTCACAGAACCTACATGTGTTGGAATCTATGATATCCATCCTGCTTAGATGATTTTTGCAAGTGTCCCCCAAACAATAGAATTCCAGTTTCACATTGCAGAAAATGTTTGTGCTCCAGTCAGAGTCCAGACCACTATTTAGTCAATCCTTGAAGTTGATGTGCGACCGGTGCACTCGTCATCTTTGACGAGCTCCCACCCCTCCCAGAAATGATATAATTTGTTTACCTTTTACATAAAAAATTAAATGGCATCGAAAAATTAAAACTTACACTATAAACTAAATTCACAAACTCGCTCTGTAAGTTACCTATAGATCACAATTAACCACCAAAGTGTCTGTGTGACGTCAGATAATGAGAAATATTTTCGCAGTTAGATAAGTAAAGTAAATATTGACAGTTTTACTAAAACTATTGAAAGAGTATATTGTCTCCGTAAAAAATATCGCCCAAAGATAAAAATGTGTTGGAAATGGTAACTAAGGCAAGACCACACACAGATGATTCAAACAAATAAAAGCCGAATTAAAATAAAATTCCTTTAAAAGGTTTCAAAGTGCATATCTGTTACTACTGCCTTAAAGCGCTCTAAGATTATTTATAAAATTCTCTTTGTACAACTTTGAAGATTCACTCAACTGCAAATATATTTAATCTTTAACAATTTTGCCTGAAGTCACAGTCGCCATTTAAAAGCTTAACGATGTCATGAACTTCTCAAACTTCTCCCCCACTTACATACATATGTGCAACTTTTTCAAAAATTCGATACATCATTCATCAAAACGCGTGGCGCACCATCTAACAAAAGCTAAGCCATCACATTCTCGATATTATCCCAAAAACAATGTTTCCCAAACTGCTGTACTCCACTCTCTACTCTACTGAGAGTTGTAGCAAGTTTTTGCCATAATCCCTTTATAATCGAATTACGTCAAATCCCTTGAGTACTTTTTGTGTACGTACATATATGTTAAAGCAAATCCAAGCGTAAGAAACTAATTTGAGCGCCATGCACACTCCATACACTGCACGGAGCACTCGACTATAACAAAAACCTAAGCTGCACCCTGCAACACTCGTGCATATGCGCACTTATAGCTTCAGCAGGATTTCTAGCGCTATCTAATTCAATGCCAGCCATGGAAAACAAAAATTAGAGAATGTGGTCTACCAGTAAAAAGTCATAAAAATGTTTAAGAGA
Organism: Chymomyza fuscimana; assembly: GCA_949987675.1. NCBI lineage: Eukaryota > Metazoa > Arthropoda > Insecta > Diptera > Drosophilidae > Chymomyza > Chymomyza fuscimana. The sequence goes on from OX465089.1 coordinate 14,245,740, forward strand.
TGTTTAGCAATTGATAAAAAGGCAACGCAATCTGTAAACGAAGCAGCGGCAGATTAGTCACCAGTGGACCAGGCCAACCAGGCCGCATATTATGTATTAGTGTAAGTTACCCCTAAAATGAGCGCTTTTTTCACATTCCCACAGGACAAGTAGGATGAGCGCAGCGCAGAGCAGGCCCACCCTGCTTGATCGCATTGTTTTCCCAAATCGGATTTTAGTTTTACACTAATTTCTTTGGTTTAAGGACTCTCGTTCGTTGGTCTGGTCTGCGTGTTGTCTGGTATTATAAACGCTTCGCTGGACAATTCTCGTTCCTGCGCTGATGAATCCTCTTTGATTGCACTAAACTGCAATCGAGACGAATGCTCGAAACGTGCAATGTCATCTGGCGTGAGTCGTCCTTTGGTCCTTTAGCTGGGTATTTGCGATTTTCGGGTGTTCTGCATCTCAGCTACTGTGTGATAAAATTTCATTCACTTTGTCGGATGGCTGAGTAAATGGGTGTCGTCTGGGTTTTTATCACAACACTAGGATCATGCAGCTTGGTATGGCATGGGGGCTTAAGTTATGGCATTTTGCCTGCAAGCATTTTTATGGGAAAATCAATTTAATTGGCGCTGGCAAAGATTTCAATGCTTTTATGACGTATAGACCACCATAAAACTCAAAGGTAAGGGTTAGCTATGTGTAAAGTGCTTTGGCAAACTTACATTGTGTCAGATTTTGGCATCATTGGGAAAAGATTCAACTTGAATTCATGGCAAGTTGCAGCAATGCTTCATGGAGTATTCTAGCGGTATGTGGTATTAGTGAAATCCAATTAAGAAATATTCATTTTGAGTTTTATATAATACACAATCGGCTGCTATTTTATCAATAAATTCAAACGGATTTCAGAAAGTCTTATCAATAAAGGATTTTAGTAATCTTTGTATGCATTGCAAAGGGTTTGGATAAAATGGTTAAGGAAATTATAGCTGTTTGCAAATGAAAAGTTTCACAAATGTTGGTATATAAAAATACCAGCCTCCATGCCAACCCGCAGCCAAGGGCCGTAAACTAATCCCTAAGCATCTACTACGGTAGCTTTAAATAAATGTTATGTATTCGTTGCACCTGGCAATACTGCTAAAGTATTACGTCTACTAATACTTATTTTTGCCTCACACAAGCTTGGACCTGGCGTGTGCCAACTAAGTCCTAAAACCTGGTATGTATAAGGCAAAGATGACGTTGAGTGCTCAGTATTGCGCTCTTTTTATCTGAATCTGTTGACTACCAATCGAGAAACTTGGCCTAGTGCTTTATTCTAACGGAGAAACGTGCACGCCTTTTAAAAATACTCCATGTCAGCAGAGCAACCAGCATTCTCCTATGACTAGCTGATGCAGTTACAGCTGAAACTAAAAGTGGAGGCCATGAGGACTCTTCACGAGGAAGGACATTACATTTTGGCGTCAAAGACGAAGCAGATAAGACGAATAGGCGGGGAAAAAGTTCTGTCAAGTACTATCCGACTTTGTTCAGTGAAAATGTCGCAGAGAAGTAACCTTAATCCTTTTTTTTTTTAAACAGAGAGATATTAAAAAAAAAAGAAAAAAAAAAATATATACTAAAGAAAAGATTTTCGGATTCAAAAAAAAAAAAATTTATCCAACACTACAACAAAAAAAATTATAGATTTTTTTTAATAAAGGGTTAAAATCTGAAAAAACATTGTTTAATTTATATAATCTTTATTACGAACATATATTCTGCCCCATGCGAGTTCGCTACTGGGAAGTTGACATATTTTTTTATTTTATCGATTAGGGTGGCCATTTTTGCAACATCTCACGATTTTACTAACCCCACCCCCTTAAAAGTTTCCTTTATAACTGCATATAGCGCCTGTAAAATTTAAAAACGATCCGAATGTATTTGATGGTCGCGGGAATAGGTCAAAGGTCATAAAAAATGTTCATATGAATGCATAAATAGCGACCAAGCCGTAAGTTTGACAAAAACATGTTCCGGATATAATCAATGGGTAATTCAATTATCTACAGTCGAGAAATTATCGAAATCAGTTTAGTATAACCAGAGATATTTGCTGTTAAGTAAAGGCATTTTTTTTTTTTTTAATTTCGAAAAATGGCTTTTTAAAAATATCTCGAAGCCCGTTTCATGAAAAAAAATGTTGACTGCATTTTCGGTTTTGGCATGTCATTTTACTTCAGAAACGATTCAAAAATATTAAGGATATCAAAATTTTTTTTTATTTGTAAACTGGTGTAAATAGTCAATTTAATCAATTTTAGAGCTTACCAAATTTATTCAGGGCGCCTCTATATTTTTTTAAAATTATGTTTTGATAGATATGAGACCTTTTGAACCATAATTTGTTTGATTGGAAATAAGTTTTTAAAGTTAATGTAGAACAATACAGTCAAAAACGGAAAAAGTGCAAATACATTCGCATCGTTTTTAAATTTTACAGGCGCTATATGCAGTTAAAAAGGAAACTTTTTAGGGGGTGGTGGTTTTGATATCGACGGTTTAAAAATCCTCCATAGCAGCGGCGGCCACCCTATTAGCGATTCATAAAGTTGTTGCAGATAAATGCAAAAAAAAGCTTTTTTGATCTTTAAATATATCTTCAATACTACCAGATTTGACTTTGTCGATACCCAAACCAAGATTTAAACAAATTTATAGGTTGAAGCTAAATTTCTCTTTGAGTTTAAATTTCTATATTAAGGTATTAAACCCTTTCTTATATGAATATAAAAGATATGCCACAGCTAAGACACAGTTGGGAAAGGGTTTTACTAAAGCTTAACAGATATTACTTACCCAACTAGACAAAGTATAGTAAATGTATTCTGGAGCGATATTCCTTAAGTTCTTTGAGTGTAATTGAGGTACACATTTACAGTAGACTCCGCCAAAGTTATCTTAGGGATTTTAAGTCTTGCCAAAATTTTTGTTAAAATCGGTTGAGTATATCATACAGCCCCCGTAGTACCGATTGGTCAAAAAAAACGTTCTCAGGGCATAATTCGTTTGTTTGTTAATTCAAATTCCGCAATCAAAAGTTTTTTGGAGCACCTTAGCACTATGCCTAATTCGATCGACATCGATTTATTTTTATTTGTTTGTTGTGAAGGTCTGTACCTTATCTCTCGTCCGCGCCCGAATTGAACTTCCGCCATTTTTCACTCATGTGACAGTATACTTTAACATGAAGTCAAATCATATCCAAGCTCACTACAAATTCACTTAGGCTTCTTTAGATTAGCAACAATGTATGCAAGTAAATGGGCAAAAAAGGTTTCTTAAGTTCAACAAATTTTAAAGGTAAAATTGAAGTTTAAAATAATACTTTATCGTACTCATTGGAAAATATGTATACCCTGCAATCATAAGTTCAAGGGTATTATAGATATGTGCAATGTCCGTACCAGGTAGAAGAAGGTGTGACAGACACCAAGTCAGATCGCGGAGACCATAAGCCCCAGAGACATCTTTAACCAAAAGATGCTTATTCTCAGATGTATAACATCTGGCTACGTAATATAGATTGTTTTGAAACATGTAAAGCTAAAGAGTTAGGACCTCCAAAAAACCGCAATATTATTCCACTTTCATTCATTAATAATCAATACAAGAGTCATCTTATTTAATACGTAGATGTGAGCCTAATAAATAACGAAAAGTTGATATTTTACCAAAGCATTCGCCTGTCTCTCCTCAACTTTATCATAAGTGCGTCTGCCATACTAAAAATGTCAAACCAAAATTTAAAAAAAGAGTATCCCCCCGTTGTGCATCGCTCCAAGTGATTCACATTTTTGTTGCCTTCTCCTGCAGACTGAGTTGTTGCAGTTGCTTTTTGTGGTTGTTGTAGCGTCACCTCAATGGCACTTAAAATGCCAGAACTTATTTCCATTTGGTTGGGCAATTATAATATTTTCTGCATAGTCTTCATCTTCTTCCACCGTTTCGAAAGAAATGCAAAATGCGTCTACCTTTCTTTTTCTTTTTTGTTTTATTTTTTATTTTATTTACTTCGTTTTATTTGTGACTTGTGGCTCATGAATTTTTTGTAACGGTTAACTAAAACTTTGTACAGACGATGTCTTAAATATAATATTGACATTTCTTTTGCCAGCCTTTGCTAAGGTTACGCCCAGCATCATTTCTTCGGGGTCCTGTGCTGCTCAGGTTTCAACAATGTCCTCAGCTTGGACATTTGGTCTGCAAACTTTGACTTACGCAGTGCAAATAATTATAGAAATTTACTCGATTTTTCACATCTTTTGTTTTGGTAGGGTGACACCGGCAGGCAAAAAAAGGGTTAAGTGCTGCACTGTTGACTTTGAACATTTTTGCGGACTGTCGCATAATTTGCTTTGAATTATTTAAGCGCTCTTTGGCTTTGCCTCTTAATATTTACTTAAACATTTCAAAATGAAATCAAGTTGCCATGAATAAGTCAGTCGACCATGTCTAATTAAAAGTTGCTTTTTGGATGGTTTTGATTTGTTTTTTTTTTTGGTTGTTGTGGACTGCTATTACTCATAAAGCTTGACAATCAATCAATTAGCAAGTTCTTCAAATGAATGTGTGTCGGTGACATTTAAAAAACCGCAGTACACAAAAAAAAAACGCATGAGTCATGCCGCTTTCATCAGGAGGCAACGGCAAAAAGCTTCTGTCAATAAGTCTGTCAAAGATCCGCTATACGAACAACTGAACCGAATTTCACGCGAAACGAAAACCTGAGCAACTGACATATGGACAGACCGACCGATAAGAGAACCACAGCACTGATTCCCACAACTCATTCGCAACATTCATTTTAGGTAGCCGCAGCACTGTGGTCGAATTGAGCATTTTGGCGAAATAAAACACAGTTTGGAAAAAAAGCAAAAAGTTTTCTTTTTTGATACATTTATGGATATTTTAAAAAGCTGAAGATATGCATTAAAAAAAAATTGTTCCGTGGCCTTACCTAACTAAATATTTTTATACATTTTTTTAGAATTTCGTAGTGTAATTTTTTGGATTCAAACTACTTTTTGTTTTTGCTAAAATGATACATTGTCTTTTGGTACTAGAAAAATTTGCAAAATTGGAATTTCTCTTACCTATTGTTTTAAAGACCACCCAAAAAGTCTTAATGCAAAAAGGTAACCTTCCCCACCGTAGGATTTTTCGAAATTTTGATATATGTTTGAGAGCAATTATCTCGAATTCTATTAGTTAGTGTCCTGAATAGGCTTCCACTTGGAGGAAAGGGTCGAGGACCATATCATTGACAACAGAAATACGGATTCAGTTCCTTATTGTAAATCAACATCGGATCTGGAGGTGCATTATTATTACAAAATTGTATTAGTCATTCGGAATGACTCATTCCAAAAAACTTAAGCTTAAGACAAAAGTCCCTCGATCTTAAATACATACAGGGGCCGTACCTAAATTACGTGACCCGTTATGACTGGGGGGTCTACGGTTATGTCACGTAGTCAATAATATTTTATTTTTTTACTTATTCGCTCCAGAAATAGTGGACCTTTTTTATACCCTCTACCGTATGGTACAAAGGGTATATTAAGCTTGTGCAAGCCGAAAATGTATGTAACATACAGAAGGAGACGTCGGAGACCCCCCAAAGTTACTTAAAGTATGATCAGGGTAACTAGAGAAGTCGATATACCCATGTCCGTCTGTCCGTCTGTCTGTATGAACGCCTAGATCTCAGAGATGGTAAGAGCTAGAGTAACCAAATTTTAAGATTAGATGCGCTATTATGTCAGGGGAGACAAGTTTATTTTATTTTTTTGATATCGGGGTTATATTATATAGCTCCCATAGGGGTGTTTCAGAGGACCTCGAAAAAAACAAAAAGTTTTAGATGGATAATTTTTTAGAGATCTTCAACACTGTACCAAATTTTATCAAAATCGGTTGACAATATCATATAGCTTCCATAGGGCCGATCGGTCAAAAAAAAGGTGTTGATTAAAAATTCGTCTGTTTTTGGTTGTTTATGAAGGTATCATAATCTAATTTGGCAATCAAATGTCTTTTGGTGTTCTTAAGCAATTTACCGGATTTTCTTGCAAGCAGTGGTACAGGGTATCCCAAAGTCGTCCGCGCCCGACTTTAACGTACGCCATCTTTTTATTTAGTTATTGGTTCCACAAATAGTCCAAATTTGTCGACGTTTTTTTTTACAATTAGGACTTACGAATGACTACGTGACAACTACGGAGGGGGGGTTCCAAAATCCATATAGGTAGTCCTACAACATATATAGCTCATACCACCTTTTTAAGGCCTGCATTATCTAGACATGCTCCCGGTATTCTGACTTTATTATTATGTTATAAATATTTTTCAAATATTTTCAACCTACAAATAGAAAAAAAATTAGCTCAATTGTTTACTGATTCACAACGTTAAAAAAATATGACAGGTATATATGATATTATTTATTTTATTTTATTTACAATGTTAATAATAGTTAAAAACTAATGATTAACATAAGATATAATAGCACTAGCAACTAAGGCTTTCGGCTAGGGTATATATGATATAGACAGCCGGTTCCCACCAAAAACATATATATACATATAAATATATTTCTCCTAATTGTAATAGTTTATAAATATTTCTCCTAAACTATTCAAAAATGCCAAATTTTATGGAGATATGTTGAGAAAACAAATTTCGGGTCCGAATTCTCGTCAAACTCGGCACATATATACATAGCTCCCTAAAATATTTCCAATTATCAAATTTCATGCATATGATTTTTCTTCCACCATTTACACCATATCGACCACTGTGCATCTCCTTAAGTGACACCAATCTCCACCTTTGCACCATTCCGTTGTTATACTTTATTCAATCGATAATTAGCGCTGCTGTGTTAAAAATATTTATGCAGTGAATACAAAATAATGTTATTGTTTCCTCTTAAAGTCATTTTTTGCAGTGTCTCGTAATTTTCGCTCAAATCTTGAATTATTGTTATGATAATTGCACGCCCTGGGCAGCAAGCAGCAGAGAGATACATGTTTATAAGTTAAGTAGTAAAGGCGAGTGGAGACTTTCAGTGTTGTGTAACTTATGCGCACGAGTATGTGTTGGAGTGTGTCTTAATTTAATAAACACATTTAAATTTTTATTTATTTACTTACTTAATATCTGCGCAAAAACACGTCAACGGAAATACCTTGGTTTGCTGTGGACCCGACTCTAGTTGCAGCTGACTCATAGCTAATGGCAATTTGATATTTGTTGCTCTTAATATTAAAACTTGAAATTTGGTTTTGAATCTATACTTGTTTAAAGATGAAGATAGAAGGCGAATTGGTATTCAATACAGAATGTGGTTTTGTGTAATTATTGTGTGTTACAAAGGGGCTGCTCTTTATAACCAAACACAACCAGCTAATCGATGTGGTTTTGCTTGGTAATAATCTTTGTCTAATTTCTTCGTACTGGAAAGAAGTATGCATAGCTTCCAAAAGCTATAAACATCCTTTTACTGTAGAGTTGGAGCTGGAGTATCTAATAAATGATATTTTGACAAATTTCTGACCTAGCAAGCAAAGGATTTGCCTATGTCTGTATATGATGATACATTAGTTAATGTTTTGTCTTCTCAGTCCTATGAGGTCTATATGATACATCGATTTTAATAAAAATTTTGTGCAGTGCTAACAACATCCAAATGTCAAATTTGGTTACGATATCTTCATAAACAAACGAAACAACGAATTTTGCACCAAACACGTTTTTTGACCTATTGGACCTATGGGAGCTATATGATAAGTCAACCAATACTCTGGATAGGAACGTTGACAATGGCTCCTTTGATACTTCGTACAGTGCCTGGAAACGCTAAAAACCTTCCAAATGTCAAATTTGGTTACGATATCTTCGCAAATTAACTGCTGAAACACTAATGAGATGTATTCTGAAAGTTTGGTTGCTCTAGCTCATACCATCTCTGAGATCTAAACGTTCATACAGACGAACATGGGTCTACCAACTTCTCTAGTCACCCTGATTATTCTTGATGTACCTTTGGGGGTCTCCGACGTCTTCCTCTGTACGATTCTAAAATTTGTGGCTTGCAAAAACAGGGTATAAATATAAATCTGAATGTGTACCCTAATCTTTGCAGAAAAGGCTAATTAGCATATATCTTACGAATAGGATTTCTGATATGATCTATCTTATTGTAAAATCGTATAAGCCAATAGCCGTATTCTTTGAATACTTCACTTCTTTGTGCAAATCGTATTGGCAATTGGCAAATATATTATCCCAGCCGGGCTGATTATCGTAATAGGTCCGAATTAATTAACATAACAGAGGTAACAATTTAAATTACAATTAAATACTCCAATTTTTCAAAAAAAAAAAAAAAAAAAAAACTTTAACAAAAAAAAAATTGTTCTATCTTCGCAGACGAATTTATACGCACTTTAGTTCCCATAAAACATATTTATACGCATATACATATGTACTCATATACATTCACACATTTATGCATTGGCCTTTTCTTGTATACGTAAATTCATATATGTATGTATGTACAAACAGCAGCTTCGAAATTCATGGTTTTTAAAACCTTTATACATTTAAATTTTTAATTTAAATAGGTTTTCCTGTTTGCATTTATCTATTCGCCATACTTCAAGTATTCCCACTGTTGGTTGCAAAGAGGACAAACGGGACGCGTTTTTATCCAGCGTGAAATGCAATGCAAATGGTAGGCATGATTACAAACGCCCAGGGCTACGCCACACACCTCGCCATTGGCCGGAACTTGCGCTGCCTGGCATTCAATACAGGGGTCTAAAATATTATTTCGACAAATGGGGCAATTGTCCAACGGAAGATCTAAATGAACAAATGTAACTTCATTTTTATGGTTTCTGGTTTCAAGTCTAAAAAGCACTTACCCCAAGCCCACACTGCTACGGCATTCCACTGCAAGTGCGTAAATGCATTGAAAAATAAAAGGTAGAACAAATTAAGCGAACTCTTACCTTCTTGATCTGGAATGGCTTAAAGGTACTGTCGCTGGAGGACGGAGTATGCGAATTTTGCTTATCTTCCATTGCTTTGTTGGTAATTTGTAATCCTTTTTTACGCAATCGCGTGATGTTTCTATTTCATAGAGATGGACAATGATAGCGATAACAATAAAATTTTCCAGAAATAACCACTTCGGGTACATACACTTTTTAGCTCAACAAAGTTTAATAAGTTTACTTGAATATTTTAAAAATTATTCAATTCAATTCCTGTTAATAATTATGTTGACAAAAAATTCAAGACTGCTTCGAGTTATTGGATACGCTCAAGTAAATTTATAGATTTTAATGTCACAATCAACTTTCATACAAGGTTTCTGCAATTAGAAAAAAAAAATGTAGATGCTTTAATATAAGCGCACTGACGTCTGACCAAGAGAGCTGTTGAACTGCTGCACAGCTTCAGAAAAATAAGATTTATTTTTAATTAATATGTAGACTGCATAAAAGGCTTTGTAAGTCCACCATTTTATTTTTGATCCACATTTTTCCACTTTGCGAGTGATTAAAATAAAAACAATTTGGAAATGTTTGCTTACTCTGCCTTTTGTAAGCAGCTGCTGTTAATACAAAGTTTTCTGTGTTGGCAATGCCGCGATAGCATGGCGACTAAAAGCTGACAGACATGACATTTCCGTCGCTTGTACAGAGCACATGCAAATTCTTACAATATAATTTACTCACTAAAAGGCCTTGTTTCCATGCAAATGTTCATATATTATATTTATAATAAATATACAAAATAAATTATTATATTACTAAATACATATGTAGCTCTCATTTGCTTTAAGTTTATATGTAAGTGTTGCTATAGTTATGTATACAGCTCTGCGTTTATCTTCTTGTTTTTACTGAAAATTACGATGAGCCATACTTCCCGTACTCCCAGTCCATGTTGCAGAGAGGACAAACGGCACGATTCATTAACCAGCGTGAGATGCAATGAAGGTGATAGGCGTGATTGCACACGCCCCAGGCTGCGGTGCATAATTCACTGGTGGGCGGAACTTGAGCCGCCTGGCATTCAATGCAAGGATCCATTATTAGATTCCGACAAATAGCACAGTTGTCCACCATTATGTCTGTATGTAGAAAGAAAAAGTTTATACATATGGCTGTAAAAGAATAAAATGAACTTACCCCAAGACCAGAGTGCCACGGCAGTCCACTAGAACATAAAAAATAGTTCGGTAAAGCAGAGTTTCTTAAGATATGGCAAGCTTACCTTTTTCATTTCAAAGCGCTTAGCAGGAGGTTTACCATCTGAATCTTGCTTCTCCGCCATTGCTAAGTTTTAAATTTTTAAATAAATGCTTGCTCTTGCCGAAAAAGTTTTGTCTATTCAATACGTTCGATAACAAAGGAGACGATAACAATTATAAGTGTTGTGCAACGAGTATCTGACATCTAACGTCTTATGTCGAAGATGTTACGTATGAATCTGCCGTTCCGAAAGTTTCAACATCATTCAAACATCTTGTGGAAATGTTCCTATCTTATTGTGTTCCGATGAAAATATATATGAACTTGACATTTTAAGAAAGAAAGTTATAAGCCACACAGCTGGGCAGAGTAAATATGGAAGATAGTCAGCATTCAAGTAGTTGGTTTTTATGCAAATGTATAAGCAATGGAAAAGGGCATTCATTAAGGGATTCAATGAGTAACTAAGTTTGATACTGCTTAGATGGATTTTTGCCTTTTTTTATGTATGAAGTTTTGACATGTCGTGCGAAATTTTTGCGTGCTGCGTATGGGCTTTTACTGGTTTAAGGCATGTCCAACTGCGTATAGGCCTTAAGAAATAAAAACCTAGTCCTGTCATTCGCAGCTGATATATTGTGTGACCAAATTATTTTTGAGCTCCGCCAAGTTTACTTTCTTATAGGCTTTTCACACAGAGCACATTTAAGCGGAACGCATGGAATTTTTTGAAGATGTGAAATTGGTGTTCACACTGACAATATCTAGCATCTAACATCTAGCATCTTGCTGTCATATTGACAGGCTGACACGTAAAATCAGCAATTTATGAAAATATATTAAAAATGTTATTTAAAATTAAAATATCTATCTTTTTATGCGTTAATTTTCAAGATCAAATATTATTAAGGAAGGGTTTTATGAATTTATGTTCAAAACATTAATTAATTGGGAGTATTAATGAGGACGACGAGCTGGTGCTAACTTGCACATACACACATACATATATATAGTACATATTCATATATGCAAGCGCCACGAGCTGCTTGGATGTTTGTTGGTGTTGTGCTAAAGTGCATCGAGTCCATTGGACCTCACCAATGCCTGAAAGCCACTGGTTTCGAAAAATATTAGTAAATTCATAATATATTATAAAAAAAGTATGCATATTAGCTTTTTGTTCAATTGGATGGGTGCTACTACATAAACCTAAAGTCAACAGCAGTAGAAGTTATTGACCACCATAATTACTAAGTTAGTTTTTTAGCAAAATTAAACCTTGAGCTACACATTTTCATATGTCAATCACCGTCGAATCATCGCCGGTGCTATAGTAGATGTCAAAAACAATATGCTGATTTTTTAATGAGCCACAATTTGCCTTTGTTTATAAAAATGTAATAAATAAGAGATACAAAATATAAATCAATAAAATTGGTTTTTACTTTTTTCACTCATCCAACTAGAAGCACCGACTGGAACGCTTGCTGGATTGCGTTGTACGTTTTTGTTATCTATATATTGCCGCACATTTTAAATTGCGTGCCAGTTCCGTAAACATATGAGGCTTTGGCGCCTTGTTTTGAATTCAAAGTTGCCAGTCTTTTTCAATGAAATTGTTTACATTTTCACAGCGAATGACAAAATTTAGAGGTGCACAGAAAAATAATCGAGTAATTTCTCATCGGGACACAATAAGATAGGAACATTTCCACAAGATGTTGGAATGATGTTGAAATTTACGGAACGGGTAATTCATACGTAGCATCTTCGACATAAGATGTTAGATGTTAAATGTGCCCCAGTGTGAATAGGCTATTAGCTGTAACCTTAATCGTTGACCTAGTACATCCCCGCTTTGCACACGGCTTCTCCACTAGAACTAAAAACTTAGTCGCTGGAGCTTTTTATGACCGGGGAGCCAGCGGAGCCACTTAATATTCATCCGCTTGACTCTGCAAATGTCGACGTAGAGCTTATGAAGCTTGTCGTTCCATCGAATGAGGTTCAACGCCATACAGCCAAACGGGTACTCTTGTGCCGACTTAAATGCATCCGACGATTTTTTCATGGGACCAAAGTAGCATCGTTGGGTAAAAGTGATTCTTCGCATGATCTACATGCAGTCGTCGTTGTTTATTGTAACGCTGAAGCCAAGGTAGACTAAGTGTTTGAAGTATAGTTAACAACGGTGCCCCTCTACCTGGAGATCAGTTACACTACGTCTTGCTTTTATTCACTAACAGACCCACCCTGGCCAGATTCAAAGACGTCCGTAATATCCCGCTTGGTAGGATCAATGCTGTCTATAGCATCCACAATTGGACACAACCTTATAAAAAAACGAAAGTTTTTCCTTCACAAAGTTAAGCGCCCTATGAAACCCGGAAAGGTATCAAAAGGTTCGCAGATATTCTTTTTCTCTGAGCTTTAGATGACGCGACCAAAACAACATGGCCGCCAACATCGACTCCATACTTGCAGAGAGTGCTATTGCAGAACCGTATCTCCTGTTTCAATCCTGCAAATGCAGCTGCATTTAGTCCAGCTACATAGCATAAGATATTAAAGTCCTGCTCAAACAGGCAAGTGTTAAAAGCTAAGCCAATTTAAGCTTCAATAAAACTCTTTGGAGGAGCGCAATTGGAAAAAAGTTTCAATGTCAGGTTCCTGTCCACCCAGCTGTCTATACAAGCTAACCCCATACACATTGTTATCCTTGTCGTCTGCGACTTGGTTTTGATTTTGACAAGCCACCGCCTGTCCCTTGTTGTGATATTTGTTTAGCCGGGCCATATTCGACGTTGGAAGCTCCCAATGTGGCTGCTGCAATTCTGTTGTTGGGGGGCTTTCAGTCAATGGTCAAAGCCAATTGTCAGCATGACAAACGGCTTGGCAGCTAGACGGACAGACAGGCGGACATTTTGTTTGCTCTTAGATGTATGTACCAACCAAGTTGTTGCTGTTGTAGCTAATCCTAAGCTCGAGTTGGGTTGTGCTGTTGCATGTCATGTGTGCGCAGATCAAGGATATCTATTGTGTTTTGTTGCGTTGTTGTCCTGACACAATTATTTACAAATATTTGTTAAAATTTTTTTGATAAATTATGCATGACTACAGTGCTCCAGAGAGCCACATAGTGTGTTTACATGCAAACACACAGCAGCATTGAACTGTTGTCAACTCAAATGTTTTTTTTGGGGGTTCCAGCTGCTAAATATGATTGATTTATGTTTAAACTCCCTGACTCCCAAAAAAAAAAAAATAAAAGCAGAAGAAAAAGATACTGGGCAAATAGCAAAAGCAGTCGAGTCATGTGGTTGGTTTCAAGGATTGGTGCGTCGGAAATTGAACGAACTTTCAATGCAGTCACAAATGTGCACAGTGTGCAAATAGTAGAGCAACGTTATGGAGTTGGGAATTCAAAGTATTCCCCCTGGTTGCTGCTGCGCCAACTCAAATCGAGCAAACGGCAAAATGGTTTGGTCAATGGCTAAAAATCCGAGGGAACGAGTGCCATATGCTCCAGCAGCTAGTGCAACTAGAACTGACAATGTTGACAGCAATCGTATGTTTAAAAAGCATAATCCTAGACGAATGATGATGAATGGTATTCCATGTTGTTGTGCCAGTGCCTACTCCTGCTACTGCTACTTGTCGCAGTTCCCAGCAGCGTTCCATTACCGACCGCCGTTGTTGTTGTCGTCGTCGTCGTTTAACTAAATCCTTGATGAATGATGTTGGATGCTGCTGTTGCGTTTTCATATTTGCACGAAAAATTCCAAATGCCAGGGACAGCAATCCACCCAATCTTTAGCCGCTGGCTGACAGAGCCAGGAACCACAGTAACTGCCACCAGAGCATTTTCATTTACGCTTCATTTTAATGATGTTAAGTGATTGTGCAGAAAACAAGCGCAGTTTTTGCTTTGCTTTCAATGTTGCGGGTGTTTTTGTATAATTCGGGTGTTTTTGGGAGTACCCCATGTCCATGTGTTTGCCGGGTGCACATTTTGCATTTGCCATCGAAAGTTTTCGTAAATAGATTTTCTTTTCTTTCTGTGTGATGATGAAAGCAGCTTGTAATCCATTTCAAATCATTTTTCACTTTTGTATTTACGAAAGCAAAACGTTCCGACTGATGTAGTTACCCCTGCCCTACTGCCCTGCCCCCATAAGCATTCCAATAACCACAGAGGGGGTTCCGCTTATATTTACTTTGGTTGTTGCTAAGTTCCAAGTAGCAGTGGGTTCAGGGACGTACATTTTTTGGGCTAATGTAAAAATGTGAAAATGCAAGCCAGGCTACGTTTTGATTTGTTTGGTCTGTTGATAAATGATGTCGGAACCGCAGCGTAGACAGGTCTGGGTCTGGGATGCTACATAATAGCGCGACATTTTGAGTAATTGGAAGAGAGGGAGAGGTGTAACTATAAGCACGGTAGGAGTTTTGCGAATACTTACACACAAAGTTTTAGTACAATTTATATTAAAGAGAGTTTCTGCAAAAGAGCCGAAAACATTTTATTAACTTTAAATTACTGCTATATTTTTATGGAAATTGAAAAAAAAAAATTAGTCAATGCACGATCTTGTCAAGAAAACATAAAGTCGGAGCCCCCAGTGCATTCACTCTGGATACTTTTCTTACTGGGTTGGGCGTTTTACTTTTTTGCCTCGCGTTTAGTGTTGCTCACGTCCCAAGCGATTATAGATATCGGAGCATTGAATAAGCGATTTTCATCTGCAACTGTGGTGCTCGGCTTGGAATTATCGGAAACCCTATACCAGACCTTTATGACACCGTCGGGACTAAAAATCAGTTTCCAGAAACAATTGGTCAGGGAAAGTTCAGAGATGAAATCCGTTATCATCTGGAACTAATTACTTTTCTTTTTTGATTTTTTTTTAACTACTACTACTACTTTTCTAACTGCTACGAGGCTTACCTTTTATGTTTCGGGCCTTATCAATTTAACTGTGGCCACTTCCATTAAAGAGTTTTTAATTTTTTTTAGTACAAATATAGTCAGAGCTTTCTGGTCTACGAGAATTCAAGCAGAATGTGGAGTAGTGGTTAAGAAAAATCTACTACTACTACTGTCGTCTTCTTCTCCTTGAGGAGCATAGAGCCTCTACAGCAGATCTAAATCTTACTCTATTGGGAGCATCACGACAAATTTCAATCCAGGAGTTGTTTGCGGCGTTAAGCTTAGCGTCAATGGTTCAGCGCCAGGTTTGTGCTGGAGCACCCGGACGTCTGGATCCCTGAGGGTTTCAGCGAAGTGCTGGTTTCGCAATGTAGCTCGCAGGCTTTTGAAGCGTGTGCCCGATTTAGCGCCATTTGTTGATTTGTTCGGTTCCAGAGAGCTTCATTGCTTATTCGCTCAGGACATCTAATCTAAAAACTACAGCGTGAACCAATTTTTCTTATGAGTTTTGCACTTGAATATGGTCTGGTCACGGGGGGTTCCCATTGGTCCCAAAGTTCTCTCCAATATCAAACATTTGAATTCTTCGGAAAAAAGGAGAGCGCTTAGGAACCGTCGACCCTTTTTTTTTGCTTGACGAGCCTGGGTTTGACTTGCGCAGCTTTAAGATTTCAAACTCACGTCCGTACATTTTCTTTTGGCAAGGGTTCTCAACCCAACACCCTTCATTAGTTATCGTTACTTGAATAATTCATCTCGGCAGGAACAATCAAAACGTTCTAGCTTTTAAATAAGTAATTATTTATGTAAATTATTTCGGTAAAATTATGACTGTCTACGTTATAAGACAATTTTCTTTAGTTTGTAAAGGAGCGTCTCGTATAGCATGTACAATAATTCCCTTTACAAGGAAAGGTATCTCCCTTATTTGTTTGGTTATGTGGTGCTCAGATATGGTGAGCCTGTGTCAAATTAACTGCTCCCAAGGCCGGAGATTACGTCGACATGCGTGCCAATAAAAATTTCAATTTCCGTGCCAAGCACTGGACTGTGTGAAATTACTTCAAATTAATGTGATTTTTGGTTTTAATGAATTTGCTAAAATTAATTTCAGTGTGGTGCAATGATCGGTTGGGTATGATAAAACTGCCAACTTTATCAGTCCTCAGACGCGCGTTTCGAATCGTTTGGTGTCGTTCCTGGGCATTATCGGCGTGTGGCGTCGTCAGCAGCAGCCGGCGATAAAACTAATATCCTGTAACGGCACGTGGCGCTCATGTCATGCGCGCAGGAACAGTCTAACAGTCTGGCCATGACTGGCACAAAGCAAATGGAACGAGTTGGCAGCACTGTGACTCACTTGCAGCTTGCACTGTACAAATGCAGGTGTTTAGTTTGTTGCAATTGCACTGTTTTCTGGGGGTGCATTGCGTAAACAGCCTAGTTGTGCTTAAATTTGTTATAGTACTATCCTTGTTGTCCTTGTTGTTTGTGTAGCGTTGCCAATGTTCTCACTTCAATAAACAATAATTTTTACGAGTATGTGTTCATGTTACCAGCTCAACCCAAACTAAAAAAAAAAGAACAGCCACAGTAGCCTCCCCCTTTGGTCAACCAGATGCAATTGCATTTGCTTCAGTTCCAGACACAATGGATTGAATGTTGTTCGTGTCCTTGTTATAGTCTTTAACGTCCTTATGTCCCTTTTTTCAGAGGGTGGCCAAACAATTGAGTACGTCTACGTGAATTTATGAAGCATATCGAAAAGTGCATTGGTGCAGGGTCTCGCTTGGACTTTGGGTGTTTAGGTCTGGACTTGTTTACTCTTTTGTCGCTAATTGGTTGATATATGGGCTATGCAGTTTTCACTTTGTTGTTATTATGGTGTGCAATTTATTATAAATCATTCCGCCCGATGTTTGTCTGGGGTGCATTGCAAATTGCCTACTAAGTTTAGTTTTTCGAAATAAGGTTGCAATTCAGTCACCTGTTAAAAAGCTGCATTTCGAGATAAGCTTGACAGTTGAAAAAGTAATTGTAGTCACGAAATGCATACATTGTGTTCATACAGAAGTAACGCCAGTTTTCGAAAGGATTAAGAAATAAAATGAAGTTAAAACTTGTGAAGGCAAAAATTTAAACAACATTAACTCGGTTTGGGGGCGGCAAAACTTGTACAGACGCATACATTTGCAAACCCAGTCAAATAATAATAATCATAATATAATGTTAGCTTACTTCTACATTTCTAGAGATTCTTAGTTAGTCGAATACCCGCAACAAACTGCATTTGTTCGGAGAATCCCAACGGGTGAGAACGTGCATCGAGATTCAAACAGAGAAGACCTTCTTCTGACAAGAGCGTCACACTCGGTAAATATATGTAAGGAGAATTCGTTATTTACATCGCTAAACCTACAGATGTTAACATAAGTAATGCCCATCTTGCCCAGTTATATCTTTAGCCTGCAATGTGTTTTGCTGCGGTTAGTCAGTATCTTGAGGAAATTCTCTCCCAATTGGCAGATTCTAATTATTAGAAACGAGGAGGTTAAGGATATTTGTTATAGTTGGGCTATTTAAATCACGTTTTAAACAAAACTCTTAAAAAGATTTTTGTACCATCTATATTGTCTACATTTTTAGCCGATTCGAGGTTCCAAACTAGTTTTTAGAGGGCTCTAGAAAGTGGACCCCTAAAAAACTTAAAAACAATATTTTTAAACCCTGTACCGTATGGTACAAAGGGTATATTAAGTTTGTGCAAGCCGAAAATGTATTTAACATACAGAAGGAGACGTCGGAGACCCCCCAAAGTTACCTAAAGTATGACCAGGGTGACTAGAGAAGTCGATATACCCATGTCCGTCTGTCTGTCTGTCCGTCTGTAGAAACACCTAGATCTCAGAGATGGTAAGAGCTAGAGCAACCAAACTTTCAGATTAGATCCCTTATTATTCCATAGGAGACAAGTTTATTTAATTGTTTTGATATCGGGGTTACATAATATAGCTCCCATAGAGGTGTTTCAGACGACCTCGAAAAAAAACAAAATTTTTTGATGGATAATTCGTTTGCCACTCGGAAGTTTTTTATAGGTCCCAAGCACTGTACCAAATTTGATAAAAATCGGTTGACAGTATCATATAGGAAACAAAAACGGTTTTTTTTACAAATTTCGTTTATTTATGAAGATATCGTAATCAAACCTCACATTCGAAAGATTTTTATTGTTTCCAAGCACTTTACCAAATTCGATCAAAATCGGACTATGAAAATATCGTAACCAAATTTGACAAATAAATATGTTTTTGCAATGTGGTGGTACAGGGTATCCCAAAGTCATCCGCGCCCGACTTTAGCGTACGACATCTTTTCATATTAATTTTTCACAAAAATATTTACGATTAGTATCTTTGCATATAGCTAGCGCAGTTCTCACACTTTTTTAATGGCAGTACCCGATAGTGAGATAAATATCTTTGCACGACTTTCCCAAAGAAAAAGTTTTTAACGACGATCTTTGCGTTGATACGTTGAGAATTGAAGGAAAGAAAGTAGGGTTTCATGGAGTAAGGGGATATTGGAATATATTTATATAATATATTTTGACAATGTTAACGTTTTCTTCTTTGTTAGGTTCACATTGTCTACATATAAAAACTGGTAGCTCTGATTGTTTTTTAATGAAAAAAAGTGCTATATTGGGGCAGTTTGTAGGAAGGGGAATTTCAAATTAAAAAATTTTTATTCATATCTTGTATAATTTAAGCCCAGGGCCGTAGAGAGAAAATCCGGGCCCGGGGGAAAAAAAGTACCAGCCCCTCTATTGAACCTATAGTTTGAATCATTGTGTTCTGTAAGTACGACAGTAATTACACCGGGCCCCTGAGATAACTCCGGGCCCGGGGGTAATCGCCCCTTCCACCCTCCTCTCGACGGGCCGGGTTTAAACTGAGGACCTCTCATGCGATGCTCTCCAAATATGGTCTCAAAAATCTAGCTGCTCGTTAGCATAAACCGGCATTGGTTAATCACTTTGTGTGGTTATGATCTCTATTTTCGGTACAAAGAACTTATGGGTTTGGAAACAAGCCTTCTTCCTTCGAGCCGATGGAATCAGGATATAAAGAAGAGAGTACGCATGTGCAAAGATAGTAACTATAAAATGTATGTAAACCGCAAAAGGGAACAATTTCTTACTCGTTTTCTTCTCAAATTAATACTTAATGTATGTATATAAAATATAAATGTACAACTCAAACTATTGGGTTAAGTTTAAAAGAGTTGATTCATGTAGCTATGTATATGAATGACAGGCTTCCTTACTCAAGCATACCTACTAAAAAACTTCAAGCTGTGTTGTAAAAGTATCCTTATAACTCCTATTTCACATTTTAATTGCTAAAAGCACCTTTTTATATTATTGCAAAGTAATTCAATGTTAATGGTATCAGCTATTTTTAACCCTAAAATTACTTAACCCGTCAGAATGACTGTCATATTATATATACCATACAAAAGTTATTCAAGGAACCTTTCATCATATGCCTTTATGAGCCCAAGTCGTTGGTTGCTTCAGCTAATTACAAAGTTGCATCCCAAGTGGCAAACTTTCTTTTGTTATAGCCAAGCCAATCCCTTTGTCCAACTTTACTTTTTAAGTGCGCCCAGCCAATCAAATTAACTACTTATAAAGTCATTTAAGAAGTTTTGCTAGCCATAACAATGTCGAGCCTCATGAAAAATTCTATTAAGGGCTGTGACCTGCAGCATGCCCCAAGCTGTCATATGTATGCATTTTTAAGCCAATCAATCTATGTAGCTGTTTACACTAAGCACATACACTCAGGTGTGCCTGAATCGACTGAGTTTACATTTGACACACACCTGCTTTAATTTAAAACTTGCCACAAGCCATAATTGTTGCAACAAACCAACGCCGATTGCAAACATCGACGCAGTTTACTTTAGGCCAACACCCGCTACAACAACACAAACAAATCAACCCCGCCGTGCCCAGAGTTGAACTGGGGGGGGCGGCAACATGACGGCCGTCTGGCAACATTGCAACCATTTTGAATGAACATTGTGCTAAAGTTATGCCAAAGAAAAGTCAACGAAGCAATGTCGGAAATTGTTGCAAGGGGCATGGTCTATTGCAAGCTCAACAAGGTTGCGCTTGATTGAATGCGCTGCTGCTGCTGACGTCACTGCTGCTGCTGCTGCTGCCAAAATGCCTGTTAGCTGTTTGGTTGACTGAACTGGCTGACTGCAAGGCTGAGGAACTGTTTGACTGAGTGACTGATGGACGGCTGAACTGAGTCGAGCTGAGTTGAGCTGAGCTGAGCGTGTGCCTTAAATAAACAATTCACATTTAATTACGTCTAAATTTGGTTTTCAGAACAAACAGCGACGACAGCCGCGAGTGCAAACCAAAGAGTCAAAGCCCGTCCAAGTAGACGAAGGAGTCGCATTGTTGCCTGCCATGTCCATCAGGACGCGTACTCAATGAATGTCGACAAATTGGCAACACACGCGATGCCCGCAAAGCACAGCCAACCATGGAAGTGAGTTTGAAGATCTAACAATAGAGAGCAGAAGTTTGTATACACTAACGCCAAAGCAAATGAAAGGTATATATGGTGGTTAATACATTTGGAGCACTTTTGAATCGAGCACGAATTTTGGAACAAGGTTTTCCGTCCAGACAACATATTAAAGAATATATCATTTTATTTCGAAAGAATTTGTTATTGAGGATCCATGGGAATTTCGGAACCATGAAAATATTTCCTCATATCGCAAGTTTTTTACGGGAACGATTGTGATTCCGAATGGTCGACATGACTGTATGAACTACATATGTTATGAAATTATACTATCTCGTAAGCTCCAAAGACATGAATATAACCAGTTCCTATCTATAATTCCGATCTAGCGTTAAAGCTCCGAATTTCGTTGAGAAAAGTTTCTATCGAATTTCCCTATTGGCTACAAGTCATAAATTCATTCATTTCCAAAACGAGCTCTAGTCTCATAAAGCAGGTACCAAAACATTCTAGCCTAGTTGTAGTACTTTTTTCAAGAGTACTGACCATAATAAAAATGGCAGGAAGTGAATTGAATAGCGTCAAGAATAATAAGTGTGCGCCAGTGTTCCACTTTTCCACAACTACAACTAACTGTACATTCCTAAGGGATAGAATTATGGGTTCTTAAAATTACTTTATGCTACCTACTCTCTCACTCTAGCTACAGTAGGTAGTATGTGTTACTTGTTGTGTGCCGGCACTTTGGAGGCGAGCCAGTGCTGATTGCATGCAATTCAATGAAAACTTTGCTACAAAGCTCATCTAGAGAGAATGAGTGATAGAGAGAGCGCGGGAACGGGAGTGAAATATCCGGAACTGTTCCGACTGTTTTCATGCTGAATTGTAATGCACCCTCAAATCGATAGTAATGGCGGTTTTTGTGCCAATGCCTGTGGGAGCCAGGTCTCAGTTGTGCCAAAGCACTAAATAATTGCCCATATGTGCGAGCGGACAAGCATCCAGGAATTCAGAAAAATCAACCACCCAAACCTATCAACACCCCAAGTGGTGGGGGGGCTAAGTCAGCTTGTCAAGGGGTGGCGGTCTTCCTTGCTTGTTTCGTCGATATTTCTTTTTTCAATTTATGCTCATTTATTCTATCAATTTAACCAAACACACACATACTGAAATAAATAGAGAGTGCAAATCTATGAAAAGCACTAGGAAATCAAATAGGGAGAAAACAGAAAGAAAAGATTGCAACTCGTGCGTGAAGCTGGAGCGCATGTTCCCGGGGAGTGTACCATAGGGTGAAGTTTTGTTTGTTAGACTGCGCTGTGTTTTCCTTCTTTTTTTTTTAAAGCAAATATTTTCTGACAAGTGGAA
Source organism: Chymomyza fuscimana (assembly GCA_949987675.1). Lineage (NCBI taxonomy): Eukaryota > Metazoa > Arthropoda > Insecta > Diptera > Drosophilidae > Chymomyza > Chymomyza fuscimana. The sequence continues at coordinate 14,267,897 of OX465089.1, forward strand.
GTCAGATGTCATATACGCATATCAAATGCATAGAGACACCAACAACTCGATTGCTACTTGACACAAGCACATACCCAACTCATAAAGTTATATACGAGGGCAGTTTGATTAATCAGTGAGTTGAATAAAAGGTTTTTTTTTCCGGCGAAGGAGTGTTTTATATTTCAACTTGGTGGCCGTCGGTCGCGTAGGGGTAGCCTACTTGCTTTGCAACCCGATGGTCGGTGGTTCCATTCCCCGCAGTAGCACTGGTGCATTTGCCCAGCACTGGCATCGCTAGCTCAAAGACGCTATTTGCCCATGAAAATGTCTATTATCTTTCTGTTCTTTTCGAACGGTTATTAATAGAGATCCCCAATGCTCCGCCCAGGGCCGACTGACAATATAGTCAGTCAGGGAAATTATTATTATTATTTCAACTTGGTCTAATTTTAGCTCGATAGATTTAGTACAGCATTGTTACAAATACGTTCGACTAACATATTCCTTCCAAATAAAGGGTGTTCTCAAGTTCCACAAAATATGCATTTGCTTCAGTGATGAGCTCTTCCTTCAACCCATATCTCCTACCAACCAGCTATTTCGACAGGTTTGGATATAGAAAAAAAATAGTTGCCGGTCAGATATGGAGAGTAGATGGGATGGTAAATGGGCAATCAGTTTGTAGCCCATTTCATTAAATCTTACCATGGTGACTGCGGTCGAGTGTCCTCAATGAAAGCCACCATGTTTTGAAGTTCACATATTCACCTAAAATGTGATGCACAACGGAACGCATCAAACCACTTCTTAGTTAGGGTAGCATCAAAACGTCTTGAATACTGAATAGAAGTACTGATTTGTGCTCCGACACAACGCTTATTACGTTACTCCTATTGCGCTTACGCATTCTAGAACTCGCTTTCCGGGATCCGCTTCAGAGATAACGCGATTACCCCTTGAAAATATTGTACAGAGCTGTATCGTAAGGCGAGGAAATTGGAAGAAGTCCGGCGGTTCCAGATCTGGTCTGTAGGTGGGCGGGGCAACTTGGCAAACCCGTACTTGATCAGAAACTTTTTCACTAGCAGCGTACCCTTTACGCATAGTCAAATCATCTATAGCTTTTTGGACGCTACCATATGAAGTCCCTAACTCAGCAACAGACAATTGTTGTGCGCCATTCAGAGTCAAAATGAGCCTTCACTTTGGCCTGATTTTCATCAATCCTTGAACTGAATAGACGTTCGGCGCGTCTTCGATGAGCTCCCTTTCCTCACGAAACAGCTTATGCCACTCGAAAATTGTTGAGCGGATCATGGCCGCAACCTCGTAGGGGTCCATTCCCATTGCAAGTGTCTCCGTCGCGGTTTTCCCGAGTTTGACGCAGAATTTAATGGCATAGCGACACTTCTTAACAGAGGTTCCCGCGAGTCGACTTGCTTAACTCTGCGCTTGCCGACAGGTGAGTGGAAAATTATCGTTGTCTTCTGCAGGCTCAATACCTCGACCAACTAGTTGTTGATGCTACCCTGTCTTAAGCCTTTATTTGGTTGATATGTTGGTTTTTTCTTTTCCATTTACGTTAATATTCACGAGGTTATCTGATAGTATAGCGCTGTCACTGATTCATCAAACAGCCCTCGTAACAAAAAAAGATTGTCAGGAAGTGTAAAGAAGAGGAAGCTTTAAATGATGCCAAATATTCGACATTAGTATGACTTTGTGACAATTATTATTTGACAGAGTTTCATTAGCAATGGGAACGACAAATTGACAAGAGCTCCACCAAAGTTGTCGTCTTATTATAAGATATTTAATAATTTATGTTTTTCCGATTTATGCCGGCGCATTTTTGCGTACCACCCCGATACTCTGCTGCCATTTTTGTGACGTTGCCAAGTTTCAGTCTCATTTGTATGCATGCAGCGTGCCGCGACGCACTTATTGCGCTGGGGACACTTGGGCATTAAAAAAAAATGCCAAAGTATTCGGGCACCCACAGAAGAATCCATACAGCTAAGTACTACCCAAGAGCAGTCAACGAACCATTACTACTTTACTTTCAGTCAGTCAAAAATTGTATTATGCACAAGTTGTTGTTGTTTTTGCATACCCCTGCCCCCACACTATCCCTCAGGCATCAAATCATGTCTAGAGCTGGGGTAGACCAGCTTTTTATTAAGAAATCATCGTTGATTGTGTGGAAGGAAATAATGTTGATTTTACATTTTAGAAAATGTCTGACAATATGTGAGCTGAAGGTAGTAGGTAAAAATGGCTTGCCTTACTTTATCTTAGGGGGGTTGCTTGCATCTTGTTGCGGCAAGTTTATTATTATGTACATAATGGGCGGCACACTTTTTTTCCCCCGACGTACACGTAGTATGATACTTTGGGGAGTTAGGCCCAGTAGGAACTTCAAGTCTATTAAATTTATGAATTTTATGTCTATGTGTGTGTTTTTCTATTTGAACAGGTTTATTTAGAGTTGGGAGCGGGGTTTGTACCTGTTTGGCATAACTTTAGAGTTTAGAGTTAGGGTTGTTGCAACATTTATGAAAAACTTTGATTGTATTAGCATTTATAATGAATTGAAAGGAGTGGAAGCTGAATACAGTTTATTTCACAAAATTAACTACAAATATTTACCACATAATCAAATACTATTTTGACATTATAATGATGAATGCTCAATGTTACATATGTGTTAGGTCTAAAAGTAATTAGACTGAGGGTGAGAGAGTTTTATCACAATAAACCTTTACTGTCAAAAATATTGTAATAAAGCTTCAAGGAATATTTTGATTAGAATTAATTTTTTTTATAATTTGAATTTGATAACGAATAAGAAAAAAAGTAGAATATTTTTAGACTATTTGAAGAAAGTATTCTTGCCTAATCGGAATCGAAGCTCAGAACAGGCATGAGTAGCTCTGCTTATCCGGTTTATATAATTTAAATAGTTTCAAGCAAATCAGCCAAATGGGCAAAGAATTCCTCAAAATACTGACAGACTAGTTGCCCCCAAAGGGTTACCTAAGGAACTAGTAGAAAGCCAAGAAAGGCAGTAATTAATTTCGGGTTAGTTTTGCTGTGGATCATAAAACATACGTAACAAATAATTATATTATTTTATAATAAATACTTTTCGACTCTTAATATCGGAAGGGTTTGAACACTCAGAAGCACTCCCATGGCTACGCCCATGACTGTATTAAAGAGAAATTAATATAATATTGAATATAGTGTCGCATCCAGAAGTTTAACATGTGGGTTTTTAAAACATCAGTAGGCAACAGGGGATTTGAACCCGTAAACACCCTGTAAATACTCCACTGATAGTACAGTAAAAATAGGTTTTGACCTGGAAAATAAATTGAATTTCGAGTTTTACTTGTATTGGAAGATGTACCCAGAAGTTTATATTTTGGGCGTTAGAGGGCGGCAAAGTTACTAAAATTCAGGGGGGTGGGTGAGGTTACCTTTTTGGTTTTAGACTTTTTGGGAGGTCCTTAAAACATTGGCATATTAACGAGGAGAAATACAGGAGAGGAGGGATATTGTAAATTGGAAAATTAGAATGTGAAAGAAGGGAGAAGTATTTATTGAGAGACAATTGGTTCGCATGTGATTCGAGCCGTGAGATGTAGGCCATGATCTCCATGTCAACGGTTGGAATCATACGTTTCCTGTGAATGGCAGAGATGCACATATACTAATCGGCGTTGGGTGGTTTCCTTAGAAACTTGTCCCGGAAGCTTTGGATGATCACTACATTAGTCATAGACGTCGAGTTACAGATCCGGGTAAAGTACAGCTTTATGCAATTTAACATTATTTTTCAAATTTTACTAGCTAACTTCAGCAATCTAAAAATATTTCAATATCGAATATTCAATTTAGAAACGGTCTATTTTTGAGAGTTTTTTTCTACAGTAATTTAGACAGCGGCTCTTTTTCTCCTCTCTTTTACCGTCTCTACAATAGCTTAATTAATGCTTAGCCGGAGATAGTTTTCATTCAACGAGGTCTTTAAAATCTTCAATCAAAACCAAAATCTTTTCAGGCTATTCAACCTTTAGCAACCCTTAAAGGCCTGTCTTGCTTAAATAGGTTCACTTTAAAAACAGTTCCGTTTCTTCATCTTTGACTTTAGTGACTTCCTAATGTTATTTAAAGTCATTCCTAGGGCTTATCACCCTTTATGGCTGGCCTCATATATTATTTGTTAAGGCATTAGACATGCCTGCCAAATAGTTGCTGCCAGACAAACACACTCAAAATACCCCTCAGAAAAACACTCAACCTGCTTTTTGCTTTTCCAAAAAACCAAGTATTTGGCCATTGTAAAGGCTTGCTATGAGCGATGAGTCGTTGCTAAAATCTATAAATCTTGTCAAGCAGGCAACAAACTTCCAACCACCTTCTAATACAATCAAGCCAAAAACAAAAGCCTTTGCAGCTTTAAGTGCCTCCAAAAGTACTCAAACATTTTCCTGCCACATTTTCCTTAACTTTTTGCAATAACAACAGAACCAACTCCAACAAAATCAACTAAATAATGTAAGGCAAATTTTCACACTAATCACGCCGTCAAGTCAAAGGCGGCGTCTGCTCTGTTTTTGGGTGTCGCGCATAATCGTTAATGAATTATGGCCAACCATAATATGCATGCGTGTTGTCTGGACGGCATATACATAAGTATGTGGCCAGTGACGTAGATAGCGGGCTGTTCTGAGCGCAACAATACACCATGTGTGTTAGCCCCTTTTGACAATAAGCTGTATCTACGTCACTGTTTCAAGCCATATAACACATGTGTTGTAAATGCTTGTCGAGCGGCTATAACATGGCTTGCACCCACAGTGAGTGGCAGCCCGCCAGCCGGCCGGCCGGCAAACTGGCCTAGTTTGGCCAAATCCTACGGAAACTTATGTATAGCACTTTAATGAAATTTTAGGCACACGTTCGTGCTTTGTTTTAATGCATTGCTCTCCCACCATTTGCACTCCCAACCTACCCTTTCCTGACCATGCATTAAGTTTGTCGTTTTGTAGCTACAACCTCTCCCTCTCGGACATCCGTCACTTATGAGTGGCAACGCTGCCGCTGGCTGGCCATTAGTCACGCGCTTATCAAAGTGCTGCCATCTGAGCCTTATGCGTGTAAAAAATTTTGCCAAATGGCGCCTGCCGATGTGGCCACACCTTGCTCAAAGGTTCAGCGTTTTTCCCCTAAAATTTTCGCCTTGAACATCATGCATTAATTGCTTTTTCATAACAAAAATTTTGATATATTTTCGTATGGCATGTTTAAATGCGTTAGATAGTCGTTCGGTCGGCTTTCTTTGAAGCCTTTTTTTTTGGTGGGGGGGTTAAGGGTATTTTTTTTTGTATGCAGTAGTGTGTTTATGATATTGGCAGCTTTTATAAGAATGTGACCTTGGGAGAAACAAAAATATATATATGACAGTGGCGTTGATAGCTTTTTTCTATGGAACGGATCGAACTCTTTTTTTCTGGTCTGCTACAGTGTGGGTAAAGATCTTGAAATTCATAATTAAGGAAGAACTGTGTCTGTTATAAACAAATTGTGTAACTGTAGAACTTCAATAACTACGGATAGTGTGTTTGTAACTCTTAAAATATTTATACGCAGACTTTCTTTAATTTATTCTATGTATTCTATATATTCAGTTTTAGTAATCATGTTGGAATCCAGATGAGTGGGTGATTGGCCCAAACAACCTAGACTTGTGCTGGTGCTGCCAGCTAAGCCACCAGACTGGCCTCCAGATTCAAAGAGTCTGAGAACGGCGGACTTCTAAGCAGAGAGGGGTTACATGTTGATTTCTCACCTACATGCTGGGACGTCGAGGTGGCAAGAGACCAACCGGATAAGTCGCCGGCCGTTGCAACGCGTTGTGGGCACTATGCGCCTTGTTGGAATTTAATGGATTAAATATATATTTAATATTCAATATGTTAGCTCGAATATTCATGATAATTTTTTTAAAGGCACACTGCTCTTAATTTTAAATTATTTGGCAGCAATTCGGAAAATTAGGATACGCATCTGAAACATGGCATAGACTCTTCTTATAAAGCAATAAGAACATTTGTCAAGATCTACCAAATTGGACCACTCATAAAGCTCTCTTATTCTATAAAATTTTGAAAAGTTTGATCAAAATCTGAGTGACATATCAAATAGCTTTTATAGGACCTATGCGCCAAAATAGACTATTGGTACAGAAAACTGTTGTTATTTTTAAAGAATATTTTAAAAGTTTGATCGAAATGGACAATAGAATAAAGCCGCAAAAACGCGGGACTCATCGTGCGCACAGTTTTTTCATCTCCAATATTCCAATATTTTTTCCATCAATATTCGTTATACAACACATTTTGGAGTGTTTCCCCATTCAGCAAATTTACGAACATTCGGTCGATGGTCATCCAATACCTATTTTTAAATTATTGTTTGACCATTTCTGGACCTTTGATCATCTCTGGACCTCTCTGGGGCGGTCACTACGATTTTTATCTTGCCAGCCAAATTCCTCAAGGGTAGAATCCAGCTCGGTTTCAGTATTGGTTGGACTAAGGCGTTTCAAACGAAAGCACTGTATCACATTATGATGACAAGTTTTTTCATGTTGGCAAATTCACTGATAGCGTTCTCTAGTAATGGCGGCCAAAAGCAAACTACCAAATGAAACAACACAACATTTTGAATTTAAAATATCAAAACACGGTGTTTCCCCTTTTGGACTTTTTTCCAAACATTTAGGTACCAACACTAGTATGTTAGGTTGGCTAATTCTGGGAAGCGTAACAGCGTAAAATTATTTAGAAGCTTCTTTTTCGCACACGATCTTCTTATTATTTTTTTTTAAAGGGGTATGCGCAATAGTAGTGTAAACAGTCTATAAAAACCTTCTTCTTTTGATATTTCTCGGCTATATTGTATAAAGAAATCTTTTAGCTTTGCCCGTTTTTGAGCACCTCAAATCCGATTTTGAAAAGTATACAGACATTGAATTTTTTTCTACATTCCTTTTTTTGTAATACACATATTTTTTGTTGTTTAAATTTTGAGCGCTTCCCGATTGTTTGCTGCCGGGCTACTCAAGCGCATCATTCACACTTTGTTCCTAGCTATTCGTATGCATAAAACATTTTCTTCATTCTCATTCATTCATTTGAATTGAAAAGCTTTTCGGAGCGATTTGTTATGCAAGCTTAGAAAACAAACCGAAATTCGAAAAAACTGACGCTAAAAATTTGTTGAATGCCTTGCATATATTTTTTCTCCTTTTTTGTCTTTTTTTTTTGTTTGTTTTTTATGAAATTTGCTTTAGTTGTTGCTTTTGTAGAATGTAATTGCATATATGCAGTTACGCTTCAAAGCGCACATAAAAGCCATGCAGAGTCGAGCTGGGGCCAACCCAGCACAGGGTCCAGTTGGATCCAGACACTGGTTATTACTATTTTTCATTGCAGCTCAAATAAAAATATGACCAACGCTAAGGTCGGTTGTGGGTGACTTTGGGATACCCTGTAGCATCAGATTAGTATTATTCGCATTTGTATAATTTTTAAATTCGCTCCCGATTAGATATAACATCAGTGTCAAGGAACACCACCATGGAAGTCCATTAACTCAGCTCAGACTTGAATTATAGCCACATTTGAAATAAAAAAAAAAAAAATGTGGTACAGTCGAGGCGGTGCCCGACAGTGGAATACCCTGTACCTTTTGTCTCGAAAAAATTTTTCCTGCATATTCTTTCTAAGAACTTTCCAATTGGAATTTTTTTTTTTGGTTAAATTCGATGTTTATACCTATAAGTTCCCTAAATTTTTAAAGATTTTGATGAAACTTGAATTTTACGTCAAAGAATTTATTTAAAGTATATGGGGTAAGTTTCAAGTTGATATGTTGAGGGGTGTGGGAGAAAACACGGTAAATCGATTGCGGGTGGTGGGGGGATCGAATCGATAAAATTTGGATGTGGATTTGTTCGTTGGAGCCACATGAATCACCTTAAAATGTGATTCTAGGTCACTTGTAGCCATAATTATGAAGAGTCAAATATTGACGCAGTTTATAGGCAAGGATGGTGAAATTTGTACATTTTTGACTTTTTTTGAAATTTTGCTGTATTTGTCCGACTTTGTTCATTTTTTACACACAGATGCATGTAACCACAACGCATCGCTCAATTATATTTCAGATGAAAATATTAAACGGTGTGGCTCAAAACCGCGAGACTCTACAGCGGGGGAACGGGGGAAGATATCGACATGATTCAATAAACTTCATCTTATGAGGAAATATGCGCACCAGCTGGTAAAGTTTCGTGTCTCTAGCTCTTATAGTCTCCGAGATCTAGGCGTTCATACGGACGGACGGACGGACATGGCTCAATCGTTACCCGAGGTTATGATAAGCATTTTGGTATAAAGGACTTGGGGTCTGCCACGCTTCCTTCTGTCCGTTACATACATTGCACAAATCTAGTATACCCTATAGGTACAGGGTATAATTATCTCGAGTGGAACTCGAATGTGGAACTCGGTTGTCTTTAAGTTTTGAAGCTAATACTTTCTTTACCCAGTCAATACTAAATTGCAATTATCTCCGATATAAATAATCCAAATATAATCGAAAGACTTTCGTATTTCACTCATACAAACTAAACTAACTTGGTAATTGTAGAAACTAGTATTGCATTATAAAATTATGAAGGTGTGGAAGAGTTCGTGATAAAAGAAAATAAAGAAAAAAGAAATAAACTAGATCTGTCTACACTTTAAAAGGAGTAAAAACCTCAAGTTTTTTTATCCTACCTCTTCATGTCTCCGGGCGTTCATACAGGCATTTCCGTTGACCTCCTAACCATCTTAGTAGTAACTGTAGGCAGTCTCCGGCCTTTCCTTCTCTATATATACATACATTTTCACTAACTTAAGATGCCCCATACATAAAGATATACAGGGTATAACAATTCTTCTTTCTTTTTAGCTTTGTTGAAAAAAAAAAAAATGACTTCTGAAGCGGGTTGCTTTTACTTTATAGTGCAAAAATTGAATGCAACAAACGCATTTGCGTGGAATAGACGAAAAGCATTTTATAAATTTTTTTTATTATAAATAACCAATATAGTTACGGATGTTTCTTTTTTGCTGCTTCTCAAAGCTCTGCCGTTATTAGACAGTTCAGATTTATTTCGTAACATGGTGTGTTGAGCGGCATAAAGCCCCTTCTTGCAAAAAACTGCATTTCCACCAGGTTCAGCTGGTAGCTTTTTTAAAAAAAATATTAAATCATCAACCAGATTAAATAAAGTGTCGATTATGTGAAAAAAGATGAAACCAAGTCCGTTGCTTAATTTTCCATTTTGTTACTAGTATTTAAAAAAATGTGAATTAACTAAAGCCAGGCCCGAAGAGAGGGTGGTGGGAAGGAGGGATTCCCCCGGTCCCGAAGTTTTCTCAGGGGCCCGGTATAAATACTGTCGTACTGTCGCGATTCAAGGTAAAGGTGTAATAGAGCGGCCGGTACATTTTCCCCCGGGCCCGGATTTTCTCTCTACGGCCCTGGCTAGAGCGTTGCCAGACTTTGAGATACACTGCACCCAGTGACGCAGCTAGTCTTCGTTGCGCCTGGGTCTAAGAGATTTTCTTCTGCAAATTAATGAATGATATGATTGCAATCAATCCATTTTCCAATGAACCTAAAGTTTAATTTGATAATGGTTCATTGTTAAGCGAAGATTAGATTTTATCAGGTTCAGTTTGCTAGCTTATGAAGCTACAAACAAAGGTGGTGTCAAAAAAATGTTCAAAGCTTTTACAGAAGTTTTCTACCCTTCTAACCACAATGCTCCCCATTTTGTTGACTCTTTTCAAAAGAAAGTTCATTGATTAATTCCTTCCCATTTAGACCATACGAGAACATTTCAGACAGTGAACTATTTGTCTCTTGAATTTTAGATAATTTTTCAATTGAAGCTTCCTTTTTGTTCATGAGAGTCAAAATGCACCAAATAAACCAAAGCATACATTTAGCATATAAATGCCAGAATAACAAGTAAAAACTTCAATTTAAGGATATCCAAAATTTCAAGCAAAAAACGTTTTGTTTCTTGGTAAATATCAAGAGGAGCGTCATCTGCAACTTCCCCTGGTATCTTACGTTTTCTTGCTTTACTTTCAAAGCGTAGCAGATTTCAAGATGACAGAATCACAAAGACTAGCCCTCTGCTATTCTTTGAAATGGTCTTGTAGAGTTCTTGTAGGCTGATTCCATTACTTTGGAACATTTTGTGGAGTTTGTCGATAAATTGTAGGATTTCTGTACATAATAGAAGAACTTAAAAATTGAACTTTTCAATACCATGAATGAGGAGTGTTATCAAAATCTCTTCTTGATAAACAGCGTTCTGCTTCTGCATAAGCACTCTTTTTTGTATTGTAAACAAACCATCTATAAGTAGATTTTGAAAAGAATGTGAATATTAGTTTTGCTAAAGGTTTTGTACCCCTAAAAGTTTCTCTTATTTTTATAAACTTGAAACTGGCAACGATTAATTTGGCTACCGCCGTTTAATCGATCAATTTGCCGCCATTTTAGCTTGAGCCCGGGTTGCCCGACCAACTTTATAAGCTAAAGAATCTCCTATTCATATATTCTGTGCTTTATAGATATTTTAAGTGTTCTAGCCTTAGGAATGTTAAAAAATTTAAATCGCTAAAAACTTTAAATGTGTTGAGATTATCTTAAAACTGGAATTTGAAAAACCTATCATAGCTAGAACGATTTAAAATAGTAGCTATAAGCACTTGTACCAACTGGTCAACAATGATGTTATTGCTTTTGTTAGAATTTTATTGTATTTTTTTGTTTGGGGGTGGATACATCTGTGAGTCAAAACTATTTTCAGAATGTTTTAAACGTTGCTACCAAAGTATTTAATCCTTTGAATGTTTTATTGCTTAGATTGTTTTGTTGTTGTTTTTTTTGTTTGTTGGGATCCAATCCCCCAGTGCAACAAGGGTATCATTTTGTTTGTATTTGTTGTAGTTTGCATTTCAACGAGTTTCCGAAAATGTCCACCGTCCCCACCAAAAAACTACTGTTAAAATCTCTAAATAATAAATTTGTTGGCAACAAAAAAAAAACAAAAAAAAAATAACCAAAAAATATTTATGTAAATACAACGCCCAGCTTTAAAAACTTGTTCATTGTCATGTTGCGTGCTATAAAGCTGCTTGTTTTTATAGTCCTTTGCATGTATGTACTACTTATATATACATATATTTATATACACGTATGCGTATGGGTTTGCATGCCATTCCGAAACGTCTCGGGTGCAATAATTTTAGCATGAGTCCTTTTCATTTTGTGGTGGACTTTGAACATTTATGGCAGCTATGTAAGAAAAAGGGTTGCCAGATCCAAAGCATTCCAAAACTGTACAAGTAAATAGTTCGGTTGCTGTCCTTTTATAGCTGGACTCTTGTTTTATGTAAATATTTAGACTTGTGCTATGTACATTTTGACATAGTTGAAATAACAGCCGGTTAGACCGGAGAGTGTCCAGGCTCCACTACTGTCCACTTGAAGTTGAAACTTAAAGATGACAAGCAACAAGTGTTTCAAATTGTTTAACTCTTTCAGTGCTATTTAAACTTGTCTAACTTCTATTTATCATAGGCTACAGCTACAGCTTGACTAGAGTCCACGTCTTATCTAGACACTAATCCCTTGTTAAGCTGCAGCTGTGTGTTCCATCATGGCGCCTCGTCTTATCTGACAATTTGATCAATGCATCTGTTTAAGCCATAAATTTAGCTCAGTCTTGGCACGCCAGGCTACCCGGAATGTCCCCCCCCCCCCCACTCTGTTTACAAATATTTCTGACAACCAATAATTAAGCTTAAAATATATATATACATATATACTTGTCTATGGATTACAATTTAATTCTTTATGCCTTTTAATGGCTCTCGGTATATGTACAAACATATTTACAGCTGACAGAGTTTATGTACGTCTGTATTTTATTGTAGTCAAGTTTGCTTCCGGCTCTGCTCTTCAATTACATAGTTGTGTACAATATTTAAAAATATATTTTTTTTATATACATATGTAGATATGTGCGTGCTTGTTAAATTATTGTAATGCGCTTGCTACGTGTCAAAATATGAAAATAAAAATCTCTCGTTGGTGGCAACCATGTACTATGTCCTTAAAATTTATATTTATATCATACATTTACATTAAATAAAATACTCGATATGCTTGCGCAGCCAAGTTTATTATAGGCTAATGGCATCTATGTATATTTACAATTTAATTTTTTATTTATATTAAAAAATATTATTTTAAATCGAATTTCAAGGACTTACAGACTTTCACCTTTTTACAGACAATGCACAAAAACATTGATAAATTAAAAAAATGCTTTGCAAAAAAAGGCATTTTTTTTAAGTAAAAATTAAATTGATAAATCCAAATCTACGGAAGAGCTTAATGTAAGTTTTTGTATGTTTTTTTTAACGAAACTTATAGTTCAATCTCGTATAAACATAAAAAAATTTATATTTTTTTAAACTTAAAATATTTAAATTGAAAATTTAATAATCATCAAAAAATTAGCGAAATTTCAGTTTTTATATAAGCGTGGCTACTAAAAAAATGATGCATCGAATCATCTAACTTTTGTACTGCTTGTAGGTAAAAAGTGAAATAAGTCAATTATTAAAAAAAAAATTGAAAAATATATTTTTTTAAATTAAAATTAAAAGCGCGGCAGAGGATGGGTTGACTATGTTTTCTCTATCGTTTTTTTTTAAAACGTTTATTTTAAAGATATGTCAAGATTTAATTTATTTAATTAATACTAAATTTCTTATATGCGCTAATTGTTCAAACCATTATAAAACAGAAATACCATTTACTTTATATTTGCACCGACCATAGATTTCGACACCTCTAATCTTAACCTGGGCTTATCTGCGCTTTAGCTCTTCTCGCTTTGAAGTTTTGGGCTTTTAAAAATGAGCAAATAAATCTTATATGATTGGCTTCATATTTGCACCTATCGTAGATCTTGCATAACAGATCTAATTCTGGGCTTATTGTTGCACTAGCTCTTTTCTTTTAGAAGTTATGGGGAAATATGAGAAATAAAAATTTCTCCGATTAGCTTTATTTTTACACCTAATGTAGATCTCGATTGCACTGATCTGAATCGAAGCTTATCTTCGCTCTAGCTCTTCTCGTTCAAAAGTTATGGACACTTAAAGTTGAGAAAATAAAAGTCGTCCGATTGACTTCATATTTGACCTATTGTAGTTCTCGACGCCACTGATCTTAGGGGTTATGACCATTTTAAGTTGAGAAAATCAAATTTGCCCGAATATGTCACAAACTGGCGAATGGTCCAGAACCGCGCTATACGGCTTATCACAGACTGTACTTAGTTCGCCCGCAAAACAGCTCTATATGGTGACCTTGATCTGGTACCAGAGCATGAGTCGCTTTTCTCTTGTCCTTACAAAGATTGGCTAAGAACTCAAGCCAACAGCAGGCCTCGGAATCTGGTAGGTTCAGATCCCTTTAGGCGCTTAAAAAGAAGTTTTGACAAAAGCAATCTCTCACTAGAGGTCCTAAGGAAGGTAAAGCAAGAAAACTTTTTTTTTTCTTATTCATACATTTTATTATAATGAATTATTAAACAAAAAATATATAAATCACATATCGCCTGTTTTTATTGACCGTAACTTTAATTTAAATTTTTGGTATTTTTAGTATTTTTCTTTTTAATCGCAACGTCTGAGCGTGTCTTAATACCACGTAAGTAAGTAGGTTTTCCACTTGAAAAGTGCCATGGCAAAAAAAAACCAAAACCCACAAAAAAGTCAAAGGTCTTTGAAGGCGACGGCTGTTGCTCTGCGCCTTCCACTTGGCTGGCTCTGGCGTCGACTTTGGCTCGGGGCCGGACACTCTTACTCTGCCACTGGTTTTGCTTCTTGGCTCCTTGGTTCCTGGAGCTGGCGCCAAACCACAAAAGCGCAACGCACAATTTTACGCTTGCCAAGCGAACAGCAAGCGACTGGTTAAAAGATTAACAGCTACAACAAGAAACAGTGTTGAACAACAACAAAAGCAACAAAAGAAATAGTAGCTGAAAGGAGCAACCAGCTGCTGCCTTAAAAGTGACCCAGCCATGTCCTTTACACTCTACCCTCGCTGGCAAAGCCAGCCTCGGCAAGTTTAATTAAATCAAAGTTAATTAATGCTAACGTATTCATAAACAGGGTCATCAAACACCAAAATGTCAGCGCCAGGCTATCCTGCCCGTCCTCGTCAACGACGTTCCCGACTTGATTGCTTGAAAATAGTCAACCTTGGGCCAAGGATAACAGCCCAAAGTCGCTTGTACTGTTTGTTTTACTTTGTATAATTATGTAATATTTTTACTAGGAAGTCAAGTGAGCGCGAGCGCCTTGCTAAATATGCAGCAGCCTCTTGACGTACCGACAGTCAATACTTCACGTACATCCTGCCACAGCTACTAACCAGGCTGTAACCTACATCCAAGCCAGCAACTACGCCATTAACCGAGAATTTCTTTGGCATTGACAGTGTGGCAAGTGAGTTGCCACTCAATGTCTGTGCATATTGACAAACACTTGCCCTCTTGCCCTTGTGTAGCGCATTAACATTTCGTTGTCATCCTACCGCTTAATTATTACCCAAAACAAATACTATGTAGGCGTTGGAAAAGGGCTTAGTCAACTTTGGGACTTTGTCTTACATTTTTCAAATATTTTTATACATATTTCTGGCATATATTGTCGCAAATTATGGCAAATGTCAATTTGAAGCTAGTCTTGTATTGAGTTGCTGGTGGGCGTGGGTTAATTGGCGTGGGTTAACAAATCTCCAGCTGCGCTGACTGACCTTGTCTTCAAAGTCAGGCTGTCTTGATGTTTGTTACCGTGGAATTTAATTAACTGAGAGTTTGTTTCTAGTTTGGAATGGGTAAAGTTGCATTAGGATTAAAAGTTGGCAAACAAATTAAAAATATGGTAAGGTTGTTCTTTTGTAATTCGGAGCCATGAGAGTTCCTGGTTCTTGCTGACTACAGGAGCTGAGATAGTCAAACTGTGACAAACCAAATCAAAATTCTTATTAAACGCATTATACAGTGTTTAAAAATATAAAAAAAATAAAAAAAAAAGGTGGCGTACATTAAAGTCGGTAGGACTTTGGAATACCCTGTACCACCACATTGCAATCAAATCCGGTATATTGCTTAAGAAGTCCAAAAGATGTTTACTTGCCAAGTTTGGTTACGGTATTCTCATAAACAAGATCGAATATTTCCCCAAAAACGTTTTTTTGACCGTTCAGTTCTATGGGGGCTACATGATAGAGGTAATTGGGGTGAATCCGGAAACGCACCATAACGGACTTCTGAGTTGACATTTGAGTATGAAAGCAAGTGTCAAATAAATTTTGATAATACTCCGACTCGAGTACACGTGTTTTACTGTTCAGTTCAAAAAATTGCTACCTTGAAAGTTTTATTTGTAAATTATTATTATTTATTAAATCAAATGTAAGTATAGGTAACCATAGTATTATTTTGACTCTATACTTCAAAAATGTTAAAGGATTCGTTTCGATTTTTGCAAGCCACCAGAATGACGCTACTCCGTTTCGAAAAAGTCTATGTGTGGTGAATCCGAAAGCTCGATTTGTGGTAAATCCGGAAGTGTCGAAATAAGCCAAATAATTATTTTGAATATAATTTCAGCACGGATTTCAACTGTTTTTGTGTCAAAATGCCGAGAACTTAAAAAAAAAGCAAAACAAATCCACGTAAACCGTTTCCAAGTTCTGATGATTTGTTGGAAATGCTGAAGGCAGTGAAAATTATCAAAAGAAGTGCTCTTTAAGACGATTTCCCTTTATTTAAAAAAAAAAAAATGCCATTATACTAGGCAACAATTATTTTTTTTCACATTCATTCATTTCAATGTATTATTCAACCTTTTTCTACCAAAAATAAAGAAATAAATTGTTTGCGATTAAATTTTATAGCGGCTTTTACCATTTTTGGACACTTCCGGATTCACCCAAAAAAAAAAATCGAAAATCACGAATTCGCCAATTTTTCGCTCGGAGATCAAAAAAAAATTCTTCCGAAATCAGCTTACTTGCCTCTATAGTGAAACGATTTTAATATAAATTTGGTACATTGCTTGAGAACTCTAAAAACATCCGAATGCCAAATTTGGTTACGATATCTTCATAAACAAACGAATTATCGACATAAAACTTTTGATTTTTATTTCGAGGTCCTCTGAAACACCCCTATGCTATAAGTATAATATAACCCCGATATCAAAAAAATAAAATAAACTCGTCTCCCATAGGATATTAAGGGATCTAATCTGAAAGTTTGGTTGTTCTAGCTCTTACCATGTCTGAGATATAGGCGTACATACAGACAGTCGGACATGGGTATATCGACTTCTCTAGTCACACTTTAGGTAATTTTGGGGGGTCTCCGACGACTCCTTCTATGTGTTACTTACATTTTCGGCTTGCACAAACATAATATACCCATTGTACCATAAGGTACAGTGTATAAATATGTAATCTTTGCTTAGAGTTTGATTTTTCTTAGCTCCCTCTAGCGCCCCCTATTTTAGATGACGATCAATTGTTAACATCTTTTTTAAAGTCTAGACCCCAGACTGTCTCTTATCGCAAGATACTCTTGAAACAAATAGAATTTTGATCTGCATGTTATTTACGGCACGAGACATTATACAGCGTGAGATGTTTTCGTGTGACCACACCTCATACAGCTAAAGACGCCAAAAAGCGTGCTTTACATTTGGAAGATACTAGCTTTAAAATTAATAAATACCAAAAAAAAAGGTGCATTGAAAATCTACTATGTAATAAATATGTATTGCAAAAACACATCATTTTACTGGCGCTTTGTAGAGACAGCTGTACTTTTTGTTTATTTACTATATAGTATATAAATTAATTAACTAAATGCCCTGCGGCGAGCCAGAAAAAGCAGCGAAAAACAAGGTTAAGTTAAATAATTAGCACGAGTATATAAATAAGCATAAATGTTTGCTTTTATTTATATAACAAGTAAGAACAACCAAAGCAGCAGCGCAGTAAGCAGTGGCAGCGACTGCGGCAGAACCAGATCAACGTTCCACTTACAAATTGCATTAGATTTAAGAGCGATAAACGGGAATTCGCCTTGGAAAAAAAACAAAAAAAAAACACTGCCTGGCATGATTTCAACTTATTTGCACTTACAAAAAGCCAACACACACAGGCGAGCAGCACTCCGGGATTGGGACTGCGACCGGGGCTGGGGTCTGGCCTTGGTTTGTATGTCGTAGTACTTTCCACGCCTTTGCGCGAGTAGCTCCTTTATTTTTTCACAACAAAATTTTTATTTTTTTTTTTATAAAACCCGCCCGGCAGCATGTAGAACATGGTTAATTAGCAATTAATGAAGCGATAATGAAGGCAAGATAAACGACAGCAGAGATGAAGGCGGCAAGCAGGAGACGACATGGCTGTAGCTGATGACGTAGTAGATGTGGGGCCGCAGCAGCATCATGAGCGTTAGTGAGAGTGTCGAAGACTTTGGCAGCCGCATTGACAGCATCGGTGGCAACAGCAGCGCAACCTTTGAGATTGTATTGGTGGCTTCCACCACGCCGTCGCAACGGCCTTGATGCTGATGAGCAAGCTGTCTGTCTGTCTGTCCGACAGCCTCTATGTCAGCCTGTCATCCGATCCCCCTTGCACACACTGTCGTCTCTGTTTAGGCCTGTTGTCTCTTGCGGGCATAAGCTGTCACAGTTTGTTGTTGTTGTTTTTATATTACCTTTTTTTTTAGCATTTTATACTCTTGTAAAGAGTACATAACGAGTGCAGTATTAGAAACTATTAGTAAATAGAGTAATATCGGGAAAACTTGAAAAAGTAGTCGATGTCTTTAAAACGTATGTTTTGCATATAGCTTAATCGGAACGTAAAAAAATTGTCGAAAATTAGTTTAAGAGCATGTTCTTCGGGGGTAATTAATTGAAAAACAACAAAGCTGTTTCTCGACTTAAATTACTTTACTATGTTTCCATTGTTTGGCACAGAATATAAAAAGTGACCCCGTATAAGTTCAAATAGGCACCTAGTAAAAGCAGAAACTCGAATTATAGCCTGCAGTTCGGTTTTCCCGAGATTGACACAGAATTGAATGGCGTAGTTCTGCTCGAGATTCTTTCTTTATCTTGGATCACGAAACTTCTTAGCAGAGAAGGTTCCCGGCAATTGATGTGCCCCCGCTTGCCTGCACGCGACTGCTAAAAATATTGGTGTCTTCGGAAGGCACTACCACGCCCCGTTGGTTCGACTGAACTCCAGTGCTCCATTCACGCCACAGAAATTCAGTGCGACTACTTTTTGATTCTACGCTGTAATCGCCTGTCTTAAGTTTTATTACAGATGAATGATATAATATGTTGAAATGGTATGTTTACATATATGCCATAATATAATAATATTATCTGTTTAAATTTTAGCTGTTAAGTTCTTGAAAGTCTAGATGTCACAAGGCTTTAGCGTCCCACAAGTTGATGCTGATCATTTTTACAATAGGAATACAAACTCAGTGACGTCATCTTCACCCAGTTATATACTACATCTATGAGTTCCCAATAAAATTACAGCATGTTCGCCTGTCTGTCCGTTCAAAAATCCGTATTATCTATATTTCTGAAAAACAATCGTTTTCGTTTTCCTATATTAGTGCCATTTCACAAAATTTTTATACTACTATTTTTAAAGTAAGTTAGTTTCAAATTCTATTTAGATACGTATAACCCAATATAGCATTTAAGTTAATTAGAAACTTCTTAATCAATTTTGTGGTTTACTGATGGTATAAGGAATATTATAGTCGATCTGTCCGGATCACTTAGTTCAGTACATTAAAGTGCTAAGCCAGTTTTTTTTACAATTTACTAGTTATTACTAGTTTCAAATTATTTAAAAATTATTAATTTAATTTACATCCAAAAAAAATTTCATAAAATAAAATATTTTTTTTTTGTTTTTTTTTTTTTTATTTGTTTATTTGCAATCTGTCCAAAGGACATTCAACAAATAAAATAAAATATGATAAAAATTAAAACAAATAGCAGAAAGTCGAAAACGTAAAGGCAGTCGTAAGAGTATTCAAGCTTCGGCGAGTGGTCGTTAGCTTTTTACATTTTACTAGCTCTTCTTAAATTAAAAGTACGTTCTCAGCTGTGTGTGGGTAAGAGCGTTTTGGGCGCGCTTTACGCGTAAAATTGTATCACTTCCTTGGAAAAAATAATATTCTTATTTTGTGAAATTTTGTTTTTTTGTTGCATATTTTTTGAAGGTTAATTAGCTTGCTGCGTGGTAGTAAACAAGGGCGATGGCGTTGCAAATAAGGCCAGCAGCTGTGTGGCAAGCACTTTGGACTATAGCGCGGCATGTACATTGTTGAAGGTTTTCGGTAGAGATTTGAATCTTTTGAAGGACTTCTATGCGTTCTTGGAAGATGCGCCACCGAATCAGCTAAATCTTTTAGACCAATTTCTTATTTATGTTGACTTTTTCAAATAAGAAGTCCTAATCCTATTTGACATAAATTATATAGGCATTTGTCGTAGGAAGTTGACCTTTAGCAATTTAAATTAACATTTGAAATAAATGTCTTTTTGTTTGTAAAGTGACTGAAATTATAATTATTGGATAATGCCGTGACCTTTAAGAGATTTGCGTGTTTTGCCCACCTCAAGTTCACATGAGATTTCATTAAAAGTCCTCAAGTAAGGAATAAAAAGATATGAATGCTTAGCTTTGATAAACTAAAGTTTATTTATGCTTTCAAGACTCGGTTTCAGTTTGGTCAGATAACTGACTGTGAAAAATATTTGACTTTTTAGACTTTTTTTTAACTAATTACCTTCAGTTATTTTTTAGGCTCAGCAATTGGTTTTGGACGTTTTCTTTTTTACTGCATATAATTATTTCAAGCAGTTCTCAAAGAAACCAACGTTTTAAGCACATGCAGTGGAATTAATTTCTTAAAGGGGCAAATCGGTTGGGCTGAACATATATAATTAAGGCTAAAAATAAAGACCCATTCAACGTATGCTTTAAAGGATATCGGGATATTCCAACATCAACCGTCCCCTGACGGTTGGCATGCGAAGCATGCAGGATGCGGAGCCCCTTAGTTCATAATAAACAAAAATAGTACAGTAGACTCAAGACAAGACTCAAAAACAACGTCTGCTGGAAAAAATACTTAGTTGATGAAACTTTCAGGGATTGATTAGGAACCTGTTTTAAGTCTAAAACTGAGTTTCCGTATTTGTGGGAGGGTGGTGTGGAACCTTCATCAGGTATTTGAGGATAATTTTATTGGCAACAATTTCGATCAGAAAAACCTGACGCTAATTTTGACAGAAATAAATATATCATGCAAAAACCGTACCAACTTATATTGCCAAGGGGGATACCACGCCCCATCCCACAAATACGAAAACTCTGTTTTAGACTAATTTTTTTTTTCCAGCTGAAACTTCGTTTATTGTTCTAAAATGAAAGCTACTTTTCTTATGTTGAAGACGTGCAATGAGCATATTTGTTATGAGGTAGACTTAATAAATTTTGAAAGCGACACTTCCGCACACTTTGCAGTAGTTCGTACCCCTTGACTCTTTTTTTCACTGTAGGCTGCAAAAAATGTTCTCTGGTTTATTGTCCGTGCTTAGGTAAAATTTGTAATTTTCATATTCTAAGAATGCAAATTTCAAAGCTCTACCGTTTATCCAACTTCCATCAGGAAAATTCTGTATTGCTTACAACATACCTACGTCTTTGTATACATCATGGCCAACTTTTATGCAACATTTTACCCGCATGGAATAGCGTTGTTGTAATTTTACCCCTTTATCATATCTACCTTAAAATATGCAACATCAAACCGGTAAAGTAAATCTGCTGGTTTCTTTCTTATGACAGCAGACACCCCAAATGCGATCTACTTTTCATGTTTTTTGATAGAAGGCAAGAATTTATCAGAGAACAGTGCAAGTTGCATCTGAGAGCCGCATTAGTAGAAACTTGGTTCCTTGATGCTGCTGTTGTTGCATGCCTCCCCCGACCCACTACCACTGCATCCGTGTTGCTGTCTTGGGTAAATACATATTATCAAAAATGGTGTATCTTGAGCTTAAGCTTCCTGAATCTGTTCGAGCATAGCAAGCAAGTACAAGTACATGCTCATAGTTGTTGTACTGCTTGGTTAGTTGCTTGCAACTGAATGATGCTGATGATCGTTGCTTGCAACGGTTGCTACAGATGCTGTGGCGGCGGTGGTGGAGTATTCATGTGGCTGGCGTTGTACGAGATTAAACAATGATTGCATTTTCATTTGCATTTTAAGTCACGGTGCGCATAGCATAAGAAGTCGAGGGTCGAGATCTCACTTGTTGTTGTTGTAGGGGGGGCTACATCATGCTGTTGTGGCAGCTGTAAACTTTTGCGCTTGACTTGGACTTGGCTGGGGTCTCGTCCCGTAGTACCCCTGTCGGCGTAAACCAAACAGGTTTACCAAAAACACTAAACACATGCGCCGCACAGTTGCAGCTCTGCTCTACGCTCTAAGAGATTGAAATGCAAATCAGTTAAGGTTGTTGTCGTTGTAGTTTTTTTTGCTGCTGCAGTTGCTCTTTGGCGTGTTGGCAAGGGCAAACACCATTCAAGTTGATGTACGTGTTTACTTTGCACATTCCTTGACTGCGCAGCATCTTTGAGTCGCTGGTCCTGGTACCGCTCAACCCCGGCTATGTCAAACACAAGCTCACATTGTTATTATATAATTGGCTAGGCCAAGACCCGAGGCGCCACTCGCACTGGTACTTGCCACTATGCGCTTATATCCTGTCTACCCTTATACAGCATCCTGCCACAGACCAAAGCAATCCATAACTCAAACCAACAAATGCTTGGCTTTATGTAATGCTAGCTTTTGCCGCTCATAAAGATGAAAATTTGTGCTACAGATTTGGCCAAGTATCCAGCTAAAAAGGGGCAACCCTCTGCTAATCTTTGGCATATAGCAGCTGTTACAACCATAGCAACTACTTCTGCTCCATTCACTACGTTCGTTCACTTCATCTCGATTACGAGGTGTAAATTTACTGACACACATATATACGCATTAAGCCATTTGGCTCACTTGGTCAGCAATTCAGTCAGCTGCAATAATCCCCACCAGCTCAAGGCCCAATTCATATATTTACCGCTTTTGACACTCCAGTTTTGGCTTAGTCCGCTAAGCTATACGACATTTTATGGTAGGGTATGGCTTGTTGCTTAAGCTTTATAAATTTTGATATGTGTATGGGGTTTATTACGGGAGCTCAGCGTATTTAAGATTTATAAGCAAAAAAGGCTTCAAATTCACCGATTTCCAGAAACTAACGCGTCTCCAAGCTTGCGATATATTTATTGTCTTCCTTTTTATTTTAAGCCATATGGCCACTCTACTTGGCGTCTCCAGCGTTCGCCGCTTTTGCCATTCGCCCCGAACTGCTTATTAGCGCTGCTTGATTTTGAGCCGTATATATATGTGCCAATAAAAAACTTTTTGTTAGAAAAAAACAAAAACGATTGATTAATTCAAAATAAGCATAAAGAGAAAATATATATGTTGTAACCAGAAAAATTTCGATAAAGCTATCTAAAAGCTGCAAACTTTTATTGACAAAGGCAATGTAAACTCTGCATCAAGCTACAAGTGTTGTAAAGCGATATTACGTTCTTATGCTTACAACACTCGAACAACAGCACATGGTATTTTGTCTACCTTTGAAGAAAAATTAAATATTCAGCAATTTGTTTGAGTTTGGAAGCAGACACGTTAGGTAGGTGGCTATTAAAACAACTAAAAACTGAACAGAATAATTATTTCAACGAATTTACTTTGTTTAGTGCTAAAAGAAATACATACAATTATAATGCCACCAATACGTCGCATTGAGCGGGCTCATCGCCGCGCGACCATAGGAGAGGAACTTCGTACAATAGTCACAGCGGAAGCAGTTAGTGGACCGCCAATCTCAACAACTTCGGCAATTGTGCCGCTTGCGGAAGTCAATACTAGTTCTGTTCCAGCAACGGACTCTAATCCTCAAGCAGTACCGCGCAGAAATTCCAAAATGATAGCGCAAAAACGCATAATGGTGGATATGGAAGTTTTTTTGAATGACCCCTTAAAAAATTGCACTATAAAACCGCATGAGAATAACATTTTCTTTTGGGATGCAACTATCGAAGGGCCACCGGATACACCCTATGAAGGCGGTATTTTCCGTTTAAATATTATGTTTCCGGAAGACTATCCATTTGTGCCACCCATGGTAGTATTTAAAACCAGTGTCTATCACTGCAATATCTGTGTTGCTGGAAACGTCTGCATGGATGTGCTAAGAAATAAATGGACACCTGCGTTGAGCGCGACAACTATATTGCTCTCGTTGCAGGTTTTGTTGGCCGAACCCAATCCGGAGGACCCAATGCAGCCTAACGTTGCTGCCCTATTCATGCAAGATCGCCGCATGCATGATGTCGTGGCACGCCGCTGGACGAAACATTATGCTACAGCGGAAGTTCTGGAGTAAAACAAGCGTATAATCCAAGAATAAATACATATATATCTGCTAAAAATTAAAACATGATAAACGTAGTGATAACTTGTAAATCTTGATAGTTTGCTTAAAACTTGATAAGTGTCCAAGCATTTCATTGCCGAGAAGCACTTTAGAATGGTGAGAGCAGCAGCTCGGAGGGTTTCTTAAGAAGCAGGCTGTAGGCTCGTACTGGGGCGGAATGCACCAAAAGTTGCAGATATGTATATTATTGGTTCATATTGGGTGTCGGCGTTAAGAAATGCAGCAGCTTGACAAACAGCAGGTACAAGTATGCCGGATCCAAAGGGCTGCGGGTTATTGGTTGCACTAGGTGCAGTTTACGTGTGTTAAGCGTAGATCGTGTTCAACTTTGATTTTTTTGAAATAGTCTAAATCAAGTGTTCGGCACGAAATACGCTTACATTTTAGCTTGCGTTTGTGTAAGTGGCGCAGTGACGTCACAACGCTGCGACACAAGCATCGGCATTGCCGCCTTGGGTCTGTTACTGCGCACGCAAGTGCGTGTGAGTTTTACGCATTATGCAAAGAATTTTACAAGGTGGCGCAAACAAGTGCGCGAATTTGACTGTGCAGAAAACATGGTGGATCGGGCTCACTTTTGAGAGTGACACGAATAACGAACCTGCGTATTGCGTGACCTTCTTCATCATGACTTTTACGTGTACTGTACATGTGTCGACGTCCCTGCCGTACTGATACCTATATACGTGAAATAAGGCCGTGCCGGCCACTAGTCTAGATGATTTAAAATAAAGACACTGGCATATCTACGGTAAGTTGCGATATCTTAATGTTAAAAAAAAAAAATACATTGTTTTTGATTACTAAAGTATATGGAGAATATGACTACCAAACTGATTTATGAAGGATAAAACAAGTTACATATGTATATGTCTCTAAGAAATATAATAACAATATGAAGCTGTTTGTTTACTTTTCTTCTTGTAAGGAATGACTGTTGATTGACAAACTACTATACGCATGGCAATGCCGCGATAGCAATGCGTCAGAAAGCTCGCTGCTATGAATTTTTAGGCACATTTGTACATCAGATACAAGCATTGCGTTTATACTTTTTGTTTGTCCATGACAAAATTAAAGATAAACAGACAGATATACAGAAAACTATGGATTTTAATAAATATCAAATTTTTATTTAATTAGTTCACTGCAGCAATTGTGTTTTTTCTTCGTGTGCCAGCGTTTATTTTGACATGTTACTCTATTTGCCAAACTTTAAGTACTCCCAATCCTTGTTGCAGAGAGGACAAACGGCGCGAGTAATTATCCAGCGTGAGATGCAGTGAAGATGGTAGGCATGATTGCACGTGCCCCAGGCTGCAGTGCACACATTGTTGATAGCCGGAACTTGTGCGGCCTGGCATTCAATGCAAGTATCCGTAATAAGATTGCGACAAATGGCGCAATTGTCTACCGAAAGGTCTATGAAAACAAGGCCTTAATTAATCTTTCGTTTTCAGATAAAAGACTTACCCCAAGACCAGACTGCTACGGCATCAAACTGCAAGTTGATATTATAATAATGTATTTTTTACTACATTGATACACACTCACCTTGTCTACGTGGAACCGTAGCCTAGAACCATTGCTGGACGACGCAGAGTCTGCTTCTGGTTTGTCTGCCATAGCTTAGAATTTATTTAACTTTTTGGAAAGTTTATTATTTGCGGTCATAGATTGCGTGCAGACGCCGTGAATATAACTTAGTGATGGTCAATATCAGCATTATGCGCAATTTCGATAACAATGGCAGCGATAACAATTAAAAGTGTTGTTAAGCGGATGATGCAAACGATGTAACTTTTATTAAAGAAATTGAATTGGTATCTCTGGCTTGTGCTTTCGGTTGGCTAAATGTTATCAATAAGCTAATATTTTTCAACGCCTGTACGATGCAGTGAAGGAACTTATCGTATGGAAGAATCAGCTGTTAATGCAGCAAATTCAACATTGGCAGTAACAACACAAGCTGACAGTGGATCGCCGCGCCGCATTATGAAAAAGTCCACGAGCTCAGGAAGTTGTGGCTACTCAGGAACTCAACACTCAAGTCCCTACGCCAGAACTTAGTTTTGTATCAGTGATGATTGCCAAGGTAAACTTCACCGTATTTGACGTTATGTGTTACTTTTGTTTTCGGCTTTTTGTTGTAAGTAACGAGCTGCATGCGATGCATTCGAAAATTGTACGCTTCATGTTCTGCTTAGAACTAACATTCTACTATCAGTGTAAATACTATGGGTTGAACCAAACCCAGATGATCTGACAAAGCCCGACGGACAATGTAGAATCGCCTCGGGTAGCGATACAGTCGAGTCCATCCGTCCGCCTGCCGTTAGAGCTAAAGATACAAAATTTTAACCGAGAAGTTGATCAATATATAATATGCAAAAGTCTGAAACCTCAGACTATCAAATCCATTGTAACTGCATTATACAAATCGGATGAAAACTTTAAAATGTACAGAAAAACAATGTTATTTAAGACACTTCCCGCTTGGTCGAACAAAATCGGTACGTAGAGTCACTTAGACGTATTTTTACCACCCAAAAGTCACCGATACAGTGCAAACTAAGGAATTTGAAGCTAAAACCCCACTTAGACGAAAGAATCACCTTCTTTTTTTATATACCATAGCAGGAACTAGTTTTCTCGCTGCAAAGGGTACAGGATCTTCCACTGTCGGGCGCCTCCTCGGCTGCATCTCATAGCTAGTTTTCAGTTAAGACTCCACTATCAGCCGTCGAAACAAGTTTTTCTTTGTTCGGCAGATATTTGCTTCGAAATTACAGAGTTGTCCTTAATAATACACCAAAATATTCGACAGTCTTTTAACAATGGCCTAAACCTCCTCATCTGTCTGCTTTTAAGCCACCCAAAACGGCAATTCAAACCAACTTATGCAACATTAACACTTGCTGCAAACGTCTTTGTTTCTTGGTTTTTTTTTTTTTTTCGTGGCGTTGCAACCTTTGGCCCCTGGTCACATATAACAACGCCTGCCAGGTTTCCTGCATGCCACTCATCATCATCTGCATCATCATAGTCGTCACCATCTATATTGGTTCCATCGTGGCCTTTTGATGCACTTGTGGCTGTTTACATAACCACGCTGCAGAGGCATGCCAATTTAGTGGGCGTTACGAAACATTGTGTTAAAATTAATGCATGGCCATATAAAGAGAGCGCCTCATATGCAATGTCTGCCCTTTCAACGGCTTGTCTGCCATATATTTTGCTTGCTTCAATATCGATCATCAAGATGCTGGCGCAGACTATGCGAACCCATAATTACGCTTTTTGCGCAAAAAAAAATAAACTCAAGTTGTAGACTCAGTCTCTAAAGATCTAGGCACGTTTATGTTTTTTTTTGCCACAAACTGAAATCTTGTAACATGATTTAAAGGGCAGCCGGTCTGCCTTTAGACCATGTTTTTCTTTTTTTTCGTCTTGTAGCTGTTGTTGGCTTCATGTTGTTGAAAGTGATTGTACTTTATAGATTGTTTGCCAGACTCTTGTGGAAATTGGTGCAATGTTTGTAAAGCAAACAAAAGTGAGGGGTTATAGTGGAAAAATATTTCTTAGATAAAAACTTTGAGTGTTTTTTTAGTTGTCTTAGAGTTGGCTATTGAGAGAACTTTGGCTAGCTTAAAAAGATGACATACCTCACAAAATTAAAGTTACTATAAGGACTTGGTCTAAATTCATCTTGACCAATTCTGTAACGTAATGGTTTAGCTAAAATTTTTGTATTATTATTTAAAGTGTTAATTGGGAGAATTTAGTTAATCAACTGGGCATTAACCTGGATAAAACGATTCTTTTTTTGTGAGCATATCGGTTTAGCTATAGACAAAATTAAGTAAACCATATAAACTTTATATCCGCTTCAAACGCGGATAAATACTTTTAATTTATAACAAGCTTACTTTTAGCTAGGGGACTCCGGCCCCTGCGTGCTTCACACGTCAACTCCCGTAAGTCCTCTTATATGACACTCCAAATTTTTAAGTATTTCACAGTGCCTGCCCGACTCTAAAGACAGACATGATTATACCATCGACTTTGCTGCTGATCAAGAATATATATATTTTATGGGGTCTGGCATGCCTCCTTATTATTTTCTTAACTATTGTGAGTGCAAAGACTCACTTAAGAAAAAAATTATCAACTGCCCAAAATAATATTTTGAAAATGTTCATTGACCTCTATTCAGCAATTCAACTCAATACTCGGATACGCACTTGGTTCTTATTGATTACAGCCTGTACCCTGTTAAGAGTATACTAACAGGTATAAGGAGGCGTAGCAGAGCATAAGTTCTTCATAACAAAATGCTTCTCATATCAACTAGTAGCGATTGTGCAATGTCCGTCTATAGACATGTCCGTACGTATGAATACCTAGATTTATGAAACCAGAAGAGCTAGAGACTTTTTTAACAGAAGCGTACAATCCCCTCTTAGATCTGGTTTGTTGAATTGTGGCGATATCTTGCGGTTTCTTGGTTTTTATATCCTGTATGTAACATATAGAAGGAGAGTTCGGAGACCACCTGAAGTTACATAAAGTATAATCGGATTCACTAGAGTAATCGATATGCCCTAGTCTTTCTGCCTTTCAGTCCGTGCGTAATCTAGGCGTTCAGATTTCATAAATGATAAGAGTAAGAGCAAGCAAATTTTCGGAATTTTCTTATAAACAAAACCTCATCGATTTTTTTTTATCGTTTTTCCTATATTTCTTAACAAAAAAATCATCTTAGGAAATAATAATGTTCAACTGTTTTGCATTTATGAGGGGCAAAATGTCTCTATTAGCACTACCGCTTATGCCTTAGAGTTAGGTTATAAGAATTCCCTAGCTAGTGTCTGTCTCAAAGAGCTCACTCTAAACTACCCTCAGCCTCAAATCCCTTAACGTCTGGGTTGTAGGCGTGGCTTAAGCGCTCATCAATTTGTATAATTACCAGCTTTATACTGGGCCATTAGACCCAACCAAATCCCCAGTGTCATTAATGACGAAACAAAGCTGTCACCTACAGACCAAATGATCTACCACCCTTACCAGTTTACAACCGTTCCATGAAGACTATGCTGCATTTTCCTAATGCGTAATTTAAATGAGTAATAGAATTTACGAAAATCTACGGAAAAATGCTAATATGGTAAATGAAAATTCATTGAAGAGTAAAATTACAAAACAAAGCTAGAGACAGACCAAAACAGTAACTAATGAATTCAAATGAGCGAACAAGTCAGATCCAACCCAAACTCTTTATGTTTTTTGGCTTTGAGCTCTTTTTTTTAGATGGAGTGGTACTTATTAATTGCAGCAACAGTTACAGGCCAAGCTCATTAAAGAAACAAGCCAAAATGTCAAGAACAAGGCCAAGAGAAAAAAAAAAATAGTACAGAACTTTAGAGAAATCATAACAGCTGCGCACCGTAACAAATGAAGCCGTGGGGGGTGCCAGTGTGCTCAGGATTAAGCCAAAAACCAACCACTTCAAATTTGTTGCCGCTGCCGTTGCGTTTTTTATGCAACTTCACCGAGAATTAAGACATAAAAAATAAAAATTGGTAAAAGTTGTGCGGGCTCGGAATATATTCATTCATTCATTCGTTGAGGGGTTGCAGCAACCCCTAAGCGAACACTAATGAAGCTATAAACACACGTAACTCGAAATGTTACAAGAGAATTTTAAGTGTTTGCCTGCAGATAAAGAGACGCGGGTTACAAATTGAAAAACTGACCATATGAGTTGGGATGTGAAAGTATCTTTGAAGTTCAGCTCTTAAGATGTTTGCCAAATATTTGTTGGGCATGGGCAAGGGGGAACTAAACAAATAGGCAGAAAAAGTTTCTTTTTTTAGTAGTATTTTTCGGTTTTTTAAGGGCTGGGCAGTCAAAAGGCGCAATATAAAATCACATGATTGTCATGCGGGTGCTTGGACTGGCAAGTCCCTTTCCTGGCACCCCTTCCTGTGGAACATTCAAAAAAAAAAAGGCCAAACTACATTCAATAATGTTAACGAGCTGAGCGATTAAAATCAGTGACATAAGGCGAAGCCTGCTGCTTGCTGGCTGCCTGGCAGGCTGGCCAGGATGCCGGGATGCTGTTGCTTGTTTAGGGTCCCTTCACATGTATTCCTGCCTGGTTTCGCGGTAGATCTAATCGCCTGTGCTTTGGCAAAGTGGCAAATGGACGCCGCATAATTTCCATTCACTGTCCCGGCAGTTCAGTTTGGCGGCTTGTTCGATAGCCCGTTCGGCAGCTGCAGCAGTTCTGATTTATCGATCCAACATATGGAGCGACCCAATCAATGCAATTTACTTGTGGGTGTGCACACAAAGCTGATGTGGCATATGTTGGGTCAAGTGCATTTGGCCAGGAGAGTTGTATTTGCGTATGTGTGTGTTTGTGTTTGGCTTATGAGTTGGCAACATGATTAGCTGTGAGTGCTATGCATATGGTCAGTTCCCAAATATGAGTGAGTGCCTTAATGCAAGCCAAAGTGAGACTTGGGGTGGGCTTTCCATATTACATCAACTGGTTCCACAAAGGCTATATCGTTGACATACGAGGCGATTGTTTTTCAACATAGGTTAAGTTTCACCGGTTGACCCCTGGGAGGAGTCACACATAGACTAGGTAGTCCTTAGTGGTTTTTTTCAACATAATCCTTTTTAGTAAAATTTAGTCGTCCTCTGAATTAGGAAACGTCCTCCTACATTTTTTGAGTTATCAATAAATATTATTTCTCAAGGTTTTATAAATAACCATAATAGCAAATCTTTTTTGAGAGATATTATAATAGCAAGAGGACAGAGCTCGACACTTCTTGCTTTAACTCAGCTGCAATCTATCGAACAGATTCGGGCTACAGGATAGAATACTAAGTATTCGGACTGAATTAATTTTTTATTTAACCAGTCGGTACAAATCCTCATTAACACCCTTGTGCGCGACTACCATTGCAAGTACGGGTTCTGGAACTCGCTTTCCGGGATTCCTTTCGGGTGGGACAACGTGAGAAAACTGTAAAACTCCCTCACCAGCAGCACGCCTTAGGCATGCTCAAATCTTCGGTAATAATTTTTTGAGAGCTAACGTATCAACAATTAGACGAATGATTGGGTGCCCAGAAACCCCTTCACTTTGGCCACATTTTTGACGGGTGACGCAACAGCTTATACCTCTGTTGAGGATTCTTCTTCATCTTGGATCACAATGACACAGCTTAAAAGAGGTTCACGGGAATCGAAGTGCAAGAGCAGGAGCCCTATTCTGCATTAAGGGATTTTAAGAATATAAAATCTAGCTGGAGAGCCCCCCACGATTTCATATAAAGGACGATATAATTTGGTATCTTATCAAAGTTAAAATAATAATTTCTTCAACTATTATAAAAAAGACATGGGTTATTATCTATAGATATCTTGTCTTATAGATATCTTATCTTGGATGCGCTATAGTTATGATGACATTCTCATGACAAAAGCTACCTTACAGCAGTGGCGGATAAACGGGGGTTTTCGGGTCCGGACCCCTTCCCCCCAAAAGTTGGTAAAACTTTAAGCTCTGATATATTTATACACTTCGAAGTGAAGAACACGCCCTAAGACCAAATCCTGGCTCCGCACCTGCCTTAGACTATAATGATCGTATTACATAAAATGAATAGTCCTCAAGTACGAGTATAAATCATGCAAGTGCTTTTTGCCCTTATACAACTACTTACATACCCAAGGTATCTCAGCATGACGTAACAACAATTAGTCAAATATTATAAGTTCATGGCCCTTTTAAAAACATAACAATTAAAGGCATTAAATTACTAAAAGCCGGGCAATTTTGCAAGATAGGCGAACCCCAATACTACAAACACAATTGCAAGGGCTCCCCGAGCACAAAGGGCAGCTTCGATTACCAGCCAGACGACAGGGAGCATTCAAGTGTACATTACTTGGTTGGTATCAGACATTGTGGCCATTGTAAACTGACGCCCAGCACACAACACACTCTTGAGACATGGAAGAGTGGACCATGTAGACCAATGTGTTCCAGTCTAGACGAGCCGTGGTGGCAAAGTGGCCCAAGTGCCAAAGAGTTAAAAACCAAAGCCAACTGAGCTCAATGAACGAAATTTTATGCATTGAAAATTAACACAACAAACATTTTTGGGTTGGTTGAATACCCTTTCGGTAGGAAGGTCATTACCATTAAACACATGAAGACACACGTATCTACAGTGAGTTGTCGGTTTAGCAAACTAGCTAGGAAGTGTTATTTTAAAGAGTACATATAATTAGGACGGAATTTGAGCCCAGGAAGTTCAGAGGTATGCAGCTGGACTCTACAATTCGCATAATCAGTAAATCCTTATGTAGCAGGCAGTGCGACAAAAGTTCTTCATCGATTGAGTTACGTTAAGTGGGAAACCCATTTTTCAGCAATATCAGAGGGGTATCATAAACGATACATATGAATGTAGAACGCTCACAACGCTTTTGCAGTTCGGAAGATCCTTTAAGCAGATTATGACGAAAATCAGCGTCACGTAGCTTATGGATGATCCCTAAGAAGTTTGATGCCAGATTTTCAAGTTTGTATCTTCGATTCTACAATTTTGTACTTTAAAATAAAATAACTTGAAAGCATCTCTAAGAGCAGCTTATTATTTTAAGCTTGTACTGTACATATGTACAAAAAAAGTTTATTGCATATCATACAGCGAAATCCATATGACTCCCAATGGAGCTAACCCATTGTTATGCCCTGTGTTACGCCTCGTTCACATGTATCCGATTGCAACCTTAACAGCTGGAAACATACTACTAGATACTACTGCCAAGTCTTTTTGTATCCATTACGTTTTTGCATGTGTTTGAAGAATTGACGCGTATCTGTATGTGCGTGTGGATGTGTATCTGATGCTGTCGATTTCAATGTCAATGCCCTGGCAGCAATAAAAGGCTGTATTTGATAGGTTATGCATGCTTTTGATACCCTTCATGCATAAAGTCAAGGGTATTATAGATTTGTGAAATATGTTTAAAAGGCTCGAGAAGGCGAGGCAAATCTTAAGTTTTTTACATCTATATGATGTAACTAATCATGTAAGCCTTGGAGATCATAAGAGCAACAGACGACAACATCTTTACCATGATATAAACATTATCTGTACATAGGATCATGTCTACATAGGGCCCCGATACCCCGGGGCACTACAAATGCTATCCTATAAGAACGGCACAAATCTATAAATTTTCGATCCCCCTGTAAAAAGCTAGAGCTACCAAATTTGGTATGCAGACTCATTTGGGCCTAATACGAAACGTTGACCTTTTCTAAAAACATATCTCCTATGCCCTACCTCCGTTAAGCTACGCCTACGATTCTTCTCAACGTATCAATGCAAATTTTTGGGATAAAAATGTTTGTAGAGTATCCCACAATCGTGCATCACTCCAAATAATTCCCATTTTTTTCAACTCCTGGTTGAGCAAACTGACAAATACATCTCAGTTAGAGCAACAGCCTCGTTTAAAAGGGTGGCATGAAGCGTGGAGCTTGTGGCATGCCAAAGGCCTGCGGTTTCGTTTACCAGTAGAGTCAGCTATTAGGAACTGAAACGTAAAGCCCGCGTTGTCTGAGGTTTCTCCTGCTGGTTAGGCTGGCCTTGTTGTTTTTGTTGTTGCCCCGGGGCACTGCAATTGACTCGAAAGACTCGTGGCGCATCAATTGTTATTGCGGTTTTTATAATTTTTTTTGTTTTTTGTTTTTGATATGCACGCATGTAGATGACTGATGATGAAGCCCAAAGCGCTGCGTTTTTATACGATTTAATTCCTCTGCCCGAAAGGGCATCTTTTTTTCATATTTGCTCTTCCTTTGCCAATAAATGGAAATGTGGTCGAGGTGTTAACTTGTTAAGCACATATGTACATAAATGTATTTATACACTATTTATATACGTACAACAAAAACATTTATAGCGTACTATAAATACACATTTGTATAGGTACTGTAAATATATGCTCGAAGCTATTGTTGTTCCAAAAATAATTCTTTGGCGATGAGTAGCTAAAGCTTTTCGATCTGCAGGTTGATCGTCACATGTCAGGATGGCCGTTCGGTCTAAGGCGCCAGACTCAAGAGCTAAAATACTCTTGCCTTTCGTAGAAGGGTGCAATAGAATATACATATGAGCGTTCTGGTCCTCTCTGAGGGCGTGGGTTCGAATCCCACTTCTGACAACATTATTTTTTTCTTAAAATAATTTTAATTCTAAAAAAATTATGAGCAAATAAAACATTGAATTAATGCAACGCTACAAATTGTGGACCATAAATTTAAAAAAAAAATTATTTTATATATAAACCTATATGGGGAACCGGTGCTGAGTGTTCCTTAAATTTTCTTCAGTATAAGATTTAGAAATCAATTTGTTATTCTTGGAGGCTTTTTTAATGATATTTTTCTGTGCCTTTAAAATTTCATAAGTTAGTCACAAGTCATAAGTTACTTATTATTATGTAAATAAAATATTTCTGTTTTATAGAGTTCTTAGTTCTCAACCTAGTAAATTTATTAATGAATAATGAAAAAAAATTTGAGTTCAATGTCTTCGTAACTATTTTTTATTTTATTTTATTAACTGTTATTTTTGACCAAAAAATAAAAATTTGATCTAAAGGAAAAATATCGATTTTTAAAATAAAAATCGCGAAATAAAAATTTATATTATTTATTTATTATTTCGTAATTTTTATTTAAGGTCGTAAAATAAGAGTTAAAAAATGTTTTTTTTATATAAATTAAACAAAAAATTTATCTTTTTTGCGGATAGTACTTTAAAAAAAAAGATATATTATCGCTTATACTTTCATCCAAATCACTTTATTTATATGAGTAGTCACCCTAGTAGATATTGACGCTTTTTACTGCCATACTTTTTATAGTCAAGGTTCTGGGCCGTGTATAAATGCCATTTTTTTTTTTAGTGTAAACCTTGCATTTTTACCATTTTGCATTTCTGCCAGACAAAGTGAATTATTTTCTTAAGATACACATCGCATATTTGTTTTCACTAAATATTAACGAGGGTGGTAACAGATACATGCTATATACTTTTTATAAAAATATTCAAAAATTAATAAATAGTAACTTGTAAATGTTAAAATTTTTTTTAGTTTTAATCAATTTTTAAAACCACAATATTTTTATAAAATTTTATTTTTCAGTTTTAAAAATAAACCAATCTTGTTATAAAAATTACATATGTATATGTACTTAGTGTTCCTGAAATTGCTTCTTTTTTTCTCAAGTTAAATTAGCTTTAACTTTTCACTTTTGCTTTTACCAATTTCACGTACATAATATGGCAAACTTTATAAACCACTCACACTTTTGCATATATCCGCTCATTCGTGGCTCTTCCATGCCCAGCACGCATGCAACTAATTAGTTTTACTTTCTTCTTTTTCTTTTTCTATATGAGTCTTTCCGAGCTGAAGAAGTCTGTTAACACGTATGTGCTCCCAGAGCAAGGCCAAGTTATATTTGTTTTGCTGCACTTCGAGTTACTTGTCAAAGTTCTGCCAACGTCCGCCTACAATGGCTAGCCACAAAACATGGCAAAAAAAAAAAGTCCAGATACACACGCGTGGCACGCAACAAAATCCAGATACGCCACTGCCTCCTCCACTTTTTGTTCGGGAACAAACTTGAAACTCAATTTAAAATCCAGTGCATATGCAAAGTGTCACGTAATTTCAATTACAAGGCATGGTAAAGAGAAGAAATTCACTAACCAAAAAAAAAGTGCAAAAATAGGTTGCTAATCGAATAGTAAATACACTTTAAAATCAATCGGCTCCAGTAGTTTTTTTTCGATTTCTTTTTAATTTCTAAATGAGTAACCCATTCTTATACACTTTAACTTGAATTTTTTTCCAACATATCATCTATAAAATTTGTTAATATCTCACGCATCCAATTGTATATAGTGAATCAATTTCCGGACTTAGAAAACTTTTAGTCTTTGAACCTGGGAACTAGTTCGAAGAAATTCGATTCTAAAATTACTGCATCATTTAAGACACGATAGAACATTCGTCCATTAATCGGAAAACGAATACGAATAAAATAATCTGATTCGTATTGAAACCACTGCCAATTTCATCAAAATGTATTTTTTACGTGGTTTGAAACCGACTACTTCTATACGTTCACATAGGCAAAAATGGTGCATGTCTTGCATAAAATATGCTTCATGTCTTGCATAAAAAAATATTCCTTTCTAAAAAGAATACCTTAGTTGCGGTTAAGTCAAATCGAGAGGTGTAGAGCTGTGCTAACAAAGAGTAAGGCCGAATATGAGTAGATAGCGAGAGCAAAATTTGGCAGCACGCACAAACGAGAACGAACCAAATTTATTCGTTTTGGTTTTTCGCTTTCCGTAGCACGGCCTATAGTCACACTTTTCCGTTCCCATTATTGGCTTTCAAAACTGTAACAAAAAAAAAATGTAGATAACTATTATTTATGGGCAACACAAATTTGGTTGGAATTAAGTTCATATTTGAACAAGTTCCAACTTTTTTTTTTTAATTTTTTTTAATCATTCAAAAAATCGTCAAATAAACGTAATTTACTTAATTAAATTTGTATAAAATATTCCATTAATATGCTTTAATAGTTCTCTCATCTTCTCAAGAGTCGGAGTACATCGCTAGTTCTCTCAGTGAGAGTATAACAGAATGAAAATCTCACACAGTTTAAAAACTAAACCAAGTGACAATGGTGCGTGCCTTCCAAAAGTGGAAAAGCAATTGCAGCTACATATGTAGATACAGGCGCATCGGCCGCGCGTGTTGCATGTCAATCAAGGCCACATGCGCCTGCCGTGCACTTGTTGCCAATGCTGTCGACGTCGACGCAGACGCCAACGCCAACGGCACTGGCGACAAAGGCAGCAAACAGAGACAGCAAAATGCATGCCGGGAAGCACCGCATTTTATATGCTCTTTACGTGCAACCCAGAAGCTGGTAAGAAGAAGTTTGAATGTCTGTATTTTAACTTTTTAAGATATTTTTTTTTTTTTTTAAATAAGAACTTTCCATGTTCAATGCGCCTCAAATCCTTTAGTTGTTATGTACTCTTTTTCAAACGAAAAAAAGTTTATTTTTGAGAATTTGTTTCGCAAAGACAAAAAAGTTTTTTCAAAAATCGTTCTTGGCGTTTTCTATTTTTGAAGTTTAAGTTTTTTAAAATTCCTAAAACTTTCTGTAAATCTATGGATCAATCTTAAATCGATAAACTTTTTATTTCACTTATATTCTGTTGCTCCTAAATGAGTGATTTGACGACATAAAAAAAGCGATTTTTATTAATATGATTTTTCTAAAAAAATAAATTTTTCGAAGTCATAGTCCCTTAATTCAATTTTTAGTCTGTTAAATATATCTAAACTCTGAATTAATATGTTAAGGTAGCTTTAAGCAATATTTTTATATTATTTCGGCAAATAAAGCAAATTGTAAATAAATATAAATTTGTTTTTACAATATATGAGAGCCTTACATTTAAAATATATAAAAAGTTGCAAATTGGCCTTTTCTGCTTAGGCTATATACAAAATCGAATTTTTAACTAAAAGAAAAGTTTACAAATATAATTCTGGGTACAAAAATAATCGGGTTTTTAAGTCACAAAAAAAGTTTTGTGCCCAATAAGATTTGGAAAAGTAAATTTTTACTGCCTAAAGAGTATAGATGTCGTCACACAATGTAGATAAAAGAGAAAAAAGAAATTAAAGTCAAGCGTTGTTGTCAATTGGTTTTGGCCAACAATAGAAGCGGCTTAGTGACCCATAATGCGTTTGCCAAGAGTCGAGTTCCTATCCGCTCTCTAGTCATCCAATTTTTTTCACTCTTTGATTTTCCACAT
This sequence comes from Chymomyza fuscimana, assembly GCA_949987675.1. Taxonomy (NCBI): domain Eukaryota; kingdom Metazoa; phylum Arthropoda; class Insecta; order Diptera; family Drosophilidae; genus Chymomyza; species Chymomyza fuscimana. The sequence continues at coordinate 14,305,677 of OX465089.1, forward strand.
AATCTACATCTCAAATGTTGTCGCCTACACACACACACACACAACCACAACAACAACGCGCTCTATTGCGTGGTCGCCATGTTTGTTGTGGTTTTACTAATTCCCCTAAACTCTCTGCCTCTGCCCCTGACCCTATTATTTTATTCATTGAAAAAATCTCTTGAATGCACTTGTCTACTCAACTAGTCTCTTCCGTTGTGTTGGTCTACTCCAAATGCTCCCATTGAGAACTTGTCCGGTTTTGTTGTCCGTGCGTCTGCGCAGCTGCATTTTGGCGTAACTAATTTGTTGGCGTTACAAATCCGTTTTAAATGTTGCACACACACACACACACGCACACGGGCAGTGTTGGACAGTGAAATTGATTTCGTTGATGTTGTTGTTTTTGTTGTTGTTGTTGTTCAACGTTGTTAACTCACTTGACATATAGACTTTTTGACTCAACAACCGAACAACAGGTAAGAGTTGCCCATGGTTATGGTGGCTAACCACAAGCCTTTTGTTCCGCATTATATAGCTGATGGACGGACGGACTGACTGACTGACTGACTAGTTGATATTGCGTTGGCTGCTTGCCACACGTGTCCATACACCTGCCTGGGTTTGTTCTGCGCCTGACGTTGCTGCAGTTTAGGGAGTATTTAGCGTTTCTCATTGCATCATTAATTTTTATATGGCTGCCTGAACTGAACGGAGATGACTTGTCTGGCTATGACGACCTTATGTTGCTAATATTTCGAGGGGTTGTTGAACTCTTCCAGTGTTGGAGTGTACCGAATAAAGAAAATTAGAAATCATCATATTTAACCCTTTTTTTTGTCATATATTGAACGTAACATCACGCCAAAATAGAAATGCCCAATTGTACTTAGAAGAAAATAAAACGTTTAAAAAAAAATTGTCCTTACTTTACAAATTTAAATTACTTAACAATTATAGCTGGTTCGAAGATTTGTAACATTGGATACCTTTTTAAAATATGAAAGAATTTGGGAAAAATAAGTTTCATTAAAAATTTAGCTTATGGCAATAAATCCGAAAGAACAAGTTGTAGCTAATTTTAATTATAGGAATAATGAAACTATTGCAATAAGAATGTAAAAAATCTAAGTCCAGACATTTTTATGCAAGCTCGTAAAGCAGAACAATGCCAGCTTTGTCAGCAAAACAGAAACGATACAGAAATGCTGAAAACACTCCTAAATAATAAAATAAAATGACTTTGCAAGAGATATGTATTTGATGCTTCTATTTTATAGCAATGCCACTTTTATGATATATACATAAACATGGAACTCATTTTTAAAATACTTGGTATCATGTTTTACGATATACTGGAAGAAATGCATTATCATATAGAACATAATTTCTTTAGAGCGGCTTTAAAGCTTTTGAAATAAATGCATGCGGAAGCAGTTAAATTTTTCGATAGTAAAAAAGAGATCAGGTTATATAAATAAAGTGTTGTTTTATCGATAACTTGTATGTTTACGTCTTGTCTAATCTTGGAAACTTTGACTGAATTTCTCTAGCATGTTCAAAGCGGTGCATGGTGGTCGAACCAACTGGACTTGGGCAGCCTTCCGAAGAGAGCGATATTTTATTATTAAGCATGTTGATTCCAGTAAACTTGTGTTAAGAAGCGTCGTTGTGAGCAAAAATTAAGAAAAATCTCGAGCAGCGCTATGCCATGAAGTTCGGTTAAACTCGGGAAAACCGCGACGGAGATCCTCGGAATGAGAAAGGACGCATGAGCCGCTCAACAGTTTTCGAGTGAAAAAAGCTGGGAGGTACGAGCTATATGTATAGTAGGGTAAAGTGGGGCAAATCCGACCTAGTAAAATGCTTATTTGACATCGGATCAACTCTTCAGATATACCAAATTAAAGCTAAAGATTTGCCGCAACTCTAGAACTACTGATTTTTTCTGACCATTTTTCAAAAAAATCTATTTTTGTCATTTTCAAAAGTTGTGGGGTAAACCCGACAGCCTATTTTTTTGGCTGATTTAGTACAGAAATGATTTAAATTTAATGTTTTTTGGATTATAAATCAAAAGGGCTTACAAAACTGAATGTACTTTTTTTTTTTTAAGTCGTAGTGCTTAGAACATACAAAACGAAATGAAAGTTGAATGAATGGCAATAAAGAATGATTAGATTGAATAGCTAAGTAACTAAACAGAGTTATTTGATTTGCGGCCCAAATAGCTTGCTGGCGTATTTTTGGTTCGTGCTGAACGTCTGGTTGCCATCATCACACCATTTAGAGGTCGGATTTGCCCCACAGTCATGTTTTATGACGACGCGAATAAAAAAAAATTGTTCGAAATTTCCAACCAATACTATGCATGCACTATATATGTAGGTATATGTTTACAGTATATAACACAACAAAATGTGTAATCAAATACTCACAACAATTAAATTAAAAATCGTAAAAATCTAAATGTAGACTGACAGACAACTATCATGCTACGATCTTGGTTATTTCTAATGCTCTACACGACAACACTAATATGAGCTCGCTCAGTATTGCCGTTTTTAAGAAACAGTGGTAGGTCGGGTTTACCCTCACTGACGGGTTTTCCCCACCTTACCCTATATATAAATTGTGTGCCGACAGCCCAATAAATGCATCTTAAAATTACCAAAAATTTCTCATACACATGGCTGGTGAATCTCTTCCTACTTGCACTTCTAAAAATTCCAATGAACTCAACTACGAATAGCTTTCAATTTACGGCTACAAAGCATCCAAAATGCCAAAATGCTAGCAAAGAGTGTTAGAGGGGGAGGGGGTTGGTGATGAAAAATCGCAAAAGTCCATCTGTCTAATTAGCTGCTGCAACTGCAACTTGGACAAGGAGCAGAAGCAATCGGTATGCAATTGGCATGAGATTGCCTTGTAGCTAAACCGCAGACATGGAAACAGATACAAAACACAAACTCAACCTTCCAATAAGGACAGTAAATAGCTGCAGAAATAGTACGAGTATCTGCAGCTCTAACAACGTCTGACACTAAGCCACTTGAGCGCCATAGTTACCATGCCGGCACGTAATGAGCGCATTACGCACATTTACCCTAGACCGACCGAGAGAACGCTGTGTTCCTGCCACATCGTTTGCGCTCCCTGGCCACAGAGTGTTGCAGCAACTGCGTATGATAACAAGCCTTCTACTAGCTGGTTGTCCGTCGTCCGTTGTCTGGCTTGTTATCCTTGTCACATTATCGCCTTAGCCAAATACCAAGCGGATCTTGAGTGTGTAACATTGTTACGTGCAGCCGAGAGATGCCAAGATGCTCCTGAGAAGCTGCTGAGATGTTGCAGCTTGTTGTGCACGTGCAGCACGGCTGCAAAGGACAATGCCACACTTGTGCGTGGGACTAGCAATATGTAAACGTGTGTGTAGCTGTGCTCAAGTAGCGAAAGGCCTTAGGCTTAGACCATTCTATTTTGTATTTTTTTTGCCACATCTTTTCAAGATACTTCAAGTTGGCTACATGGTAGTGATGCTTGTTGTTGTTGCTGTTGCCGCATTTTTGGCTCAGCGCCAAGCAAGCCAATGTTGCACTCATTTTAAGGCCAAGTTGGCAGCAACGGGAACGATGCCAAGTGACTGCCTATTGCAACATGTTTCGCGGGCCAGTTTGTGGTTGACTTTTGCAGGTGTGCTTCGCACGACTTGTCAGTGTCAGCAGCTGTTTGGGTTCCATGTGAGTACCCACAAAAAGCAAATGAAATGCCATATAAAATAAATACAAATAAAGCAATACAAAATCAAGAAATAGCTGAGAGTTAGATATGGAAAAATGCTGTCAATTGAAAAATTTGTATGGTTAATGTATTCGATTGATTGCTGTGGAGCGGGTTGGGGTCAAGCACACTTTGTAATTAAAAGCTGGAATTTTCGAGGCACTAATGAAAAATTTTCATTACAGTTTTTATTTATTCCTTGACATGCGGTACATATCACAGTTTAGTATGTAAATAAAAATGTAATACATAATGCATGTCACTCCTTGTTGGAGCATAGGGCGGAACCGCTTCTTGAGTAAGGGATTTGTTTACAAGGTGACCGCCGTTGATACGAAAGAACGTATTCCTCCGCCGCTCTTCTAGGAACATTCTCCATTTGGTTTTGATAACGGAGTGGGCCGTCTCAGGCTTGTGTGGTCCGCGGAAGGTATTTGATTTCCCTCCTACCACCCATGTCTGGTAGGCTTTCCCCTATCCGCCACCTAAGGGACGGGCCCTCTAGGGATTAAAAGCACCACCAAGAGCAATATCATAGGAAGTAGAAACACTAGAGCAGATTACTTTTCACCAGAATATTTGCAACCTAACAAGAGTAGGGGTAATAAAGATTTAAAATTGTTTTTCGAGTCTATTCCCATATTTGTTTGTTTCCTAATAAAGCCCGAAATTTATACCCCTTTTAGGTTGTTTTTATACTCCGTACCAATAACTCCGGTCCAATAAACGTAGTTTACCATCTATAATAAGAACATTGACCGCAACTCCAACTATTATTTTTTCACAACCATGCAATCCTCCTAGTCATACTTTATCGTAGTTATAAAAAATATAAAAAAAATCCAACCAATTAACCAAAGTGCTCCTAATTAAAACTTAATCGTGCTTGAAAGTCCAAAGAGTAGAACCCTCTCTAATTAGCCCAACTCTCATACATGTTTAGTAACAATGTTTTTGAGTTTTGCCGTCAAATTGTCTGCACATTAAATGTCATAAATTTTCATAATTTGACAATACGAAAAAAAGAGAAGATCAAGAAAAATTGCATATAATTTCTAATACGCGAAAGATAAACATCGAAAAGCTCCTTGACTTGTTGTGGAACGTCAAAAAAAATTAAAAAGTCTTCGGCTGCAATAGATCTTTGATTTCGAAGAGCTCTGAGTCGTCGTCTGACGACTGACTTGCAACTGCCAGCAGTCTATTAATTTGAAATGTCTTGAGATAAATTACTAAATGACTACCGCTTACGTGTGATCCATCCATCAATGCCATCATTAAGCCAAACATTTGACAGAAAACGAAACGATGAGAAGAAACAGTCCAGGCTTGGGTAATGGCATTGGCCAACCCAACAAAACTCTCTGCTAAGCTCTCTTTCTCTCAGAGACTCCACATCAACAACAACAACAGTGAGTCTTTTGGACCCCACAGTGTGTGACATAGCAACGACGACGATGGCTACGGCGTCTTCATCATCATCATCAGCTACAGTCGCATCATCTTCTTGGCTCTTTGGCGACGTCGTTGTCGTCATTCTTGTTGTTCCTTGGAACCTTTTAATATGTTGTTGTAGGGTGCTGTCAATAGGTTTTTAGAGCTGGCCTAGGCGGCGGCTGCCTTTGTTTTGAGTTTTGCCTTCCAGACGCTGCAAATATTTTTGCCATGTGAGCTGCACTCAAGCGTGTCCAGGTATTTGTTGTTGATTATGTTGATAAGTGGCTGCCACATATTTTCCGACTGCACTTGTAATAATTTGTTTGCCACTCATGTTTATGTTTTTTTTTTGTTGTTGTTGCTATTTAATTCATGCCACTGGTGTAATCAATGCCAATGTGAAGTGGTCTTACTTACATTTGAAAAGATAGCTGTGAGGGTCTGGAATTCGGAATGGGCTTGGGCTCCTCTGAGCCTGGGAGGCATTCCAGCGAACAAATTGCGCTGCTGCTACTGCCATGGCTGAGTGGAACATTCTTTTTTTTTTTTGGTGAGTTCTTTGGCATTTCATCGTCACCCCGATTTCCAAGAAGTCTCCTGCTTTGATTGCGTGTGTGCAAACTTATCTTTTCATTTTATTTTTTTGGTATTTTAATGAGCCGCAATAATTTGTTTACAGAGAAATTTAAGTTTATTATCTTTTATCATAAAAAAAAGTTATCCGGTTGCTATGAGCAGCATCTAAGTTTAGATTTTAAGGTGGAGAAAATAAAATAAGAATTTATTTTTTGATATTTAAAATCTTTTGATTCCAGTGTTCAGAGTTCCAATTGTAGTTAACTAACTGTGAGCACATAAAAAACATACAGAAGGAATGGTTCAGTTGGTATATTTGAAGAGATACACTATTCCTTCTGGAGTCTCTGCTACGCTCAAGCCCTTCCCACTTAGTGATACCCAATGTCACTAGAGCGTCACGGTCACATGGAAAATTTTTAAAAAATATTCCGTCACTGTGTCACGAGGACCCCCCATTTTGACGAAAATCAGCGTCACGTAGTTTATGGATGATCCCTTATGAAGTAATTTCCTGTCAAATGCTCAAAGAATATAATAACCCCTGCTTCATTCAGAAAAATGGCTAGGATGAACGTATTTTATTGTGTTGACTTCGTCCAGCGAGAGTGGTATCTACACATGATGCAAAAAATAGAAGGTTACGCAAGGCACAGGAGACAGTGAAGTCAATTTCCATGATTTCTTACCATGGCTTACTGAGCTCCGTTATGCTCCATATCAGCACAAGTGACGCCAAATTCAGATCGCTCAGAAATCTTTGTTAAAACCCATGATGTTATACTGGAAGATCGAAGAATAAAATTGCGTGAGATGGCTGAGGCGGTAGGTATCCCAACTGTGCGGATGCACCACTTATTCATGTAGAATAAGTAGTCATTATGGCAAATTTTCACCATACTCTCCAGAACCATGATAGAAGGTCACGCAATGTGCTGGTCCGTAATTCCTATCTCTCTGAGAAAGAGAGCACAATTTCAATGTATGGTAGCTATTTGAAATTGTGATCCAAATTCGGAAATGGATTGGCCACACCTTACGCAAACCAGCAGGCGAATTTACAAAAGAAGCGTTGGACTGGAACCCGCAAGGTAGCAGCAGGAGCGAGCGGCCAAGAACAACATGGCGCTGGACGCTGGGTGGGGTAATTAAATTAATTAGTTAAATAAAAGCGATTGCGAAAAACTGAAAAAGCTGGCGAAAGTTTGTGGAGGTCCTTAAAATAGGAGCTGAAGTTAGGACACTATTTGTATACCAATTTTGATGAAGATGCTAGAAAACTTTTTATTTTGTTAAATACCGTGCCCAAAATTATTCCAGTTGTATTTTGTTTTAGTCTTAACATTTGTGTGAAGTTTGATCAAAATTGGTTCACTTTTTTATACAGCTACCATATGAAAATTGAACCAGTTTTCTGCGCAGCCGGACTCGCGCTCTTCTTGGCGACACCTCTTAAAATTAATTTCCTCATGGTCCAGTGGTAAGAGTGATTCTTCGCTTGATTCCAATGCAGGCCTATCCTGTAGGTTGTGACAGTGTCGACATGATACACTAAGTCCATAGAGTAGTTTGCTACAGTTTGATTACTGCGTCACACTCCTTGAAGAAACAATATAATTCGTCTTGCCCTCATTCATCACCAGACCTAAGCTGGCAGATTCCTTTTAAATAGCCGACAAAAGACAAAAAGCAAACAGAATTTTCAATAGCACTTTAAATCTCAGGAGAAATCATTGCACTCACTGGATCATTAATGAGTGATAGCAGCCAGCAAATAAATTTTGTTTATCTGCGATCTTAGATTGCTTTGATTTTTCAACACTAATTTGTATATCGAACACTTAATTGCGCAACTAACAAATAAAGAACTAGGTCGCCGATAAAAATTAGAAAGCACCATCTACGTTGGCATCAATTCTTATCGTGACACGTTGTGGCGTTGTCCACCAGGCAAGTAAATAGTACCCACCCAGTTTTGGCGAAAGTTGTCCAAAGAGCAAACCTCCAGACATTCACCTAGGTAAAGGGCGGACTTTGATTGCAATAAGGTGTTTACACTTCACTTTACAAAGTCTTTCACTTTCTACTTTGTTGTCATTATTGTAGTTTTAGCAGCAAAAGTTTTCCAAGTTTCTTCAAAGGCTGCAACGCCCGTTGCCTACAAGAATTTGGCATAATTTGGTTAACTTGGCATTTTACTGGAGCACAAGTGTAACTAATCTCAAAGCAGCGCCAGTCATCGTCAAAGATTTTTTTTTTGCCTTTCACAAAATTCGAGCAGAAAACCTGTATCTGTAAAAACCCCGAAAGAAGTTGCCGACCTAGCTAGATGCCCGCTGCAACAGTGAATTTTATTTTTGTTGTTGTTGTGGTTGCAGTTGCAATTTTTGTTGGTTTCGATGTTTTCTAGGTTAGCCGCAACTTGAAGGGGAACCAGTGGAACATTTGGACTTTTATATACCCTGTAATGTTTCTTCATGTCCGCAACGTTCATCCGATTTCGATGCGATGAAAATGTTTATTATATATTAAATTTAAGAAAAATATTTTTTTGATGTGTTAATTTTTTTGGTTTTAATATTTATGACGAAAATAATCAAAATAAATATATTTTTATAAATTGCAGCTCAGGAGGCTGGAACAATATGTGAGAGGGTGCCTATCAAAAAACCAGATTTGGCCTACTACAAATGCCTGTTTGACGTAAACGAAAACTTCAAAACGGTACTCCTTGTCATCAAACGCTTCTAGAATATGCTTTGATACTCTGTTCACCTGTTCGACAGGCCATCCTTTTGACCAGCAGTCTCTGCGAAAAAAAATTATAAGCACTTATGGTTTGGAATCCGTTTTTTTGGGTTTTTCGCTCTTTACAGGCCATTTGGCCCAATGAGGTAACTCCCACAGTATTCAATCAAACCCCCACGGAAGGGTAATGAAAAAATAAATGCTTGCCAGCATAGTGTGCAAAATGTTTGGTGATGAAGTCAGCGGTAGTGAAAACCGCTTCCGGAAACTGAGGATGGTATCTCCGAAAAAAAATATAGTAAAAATGAGTCCATAAACCGATTTTGGTGACTGTACTTTTTTACAAACCATTTTTGTGCTGTTTCTATTCAAAACGGGTTAGAATTTAACTACCGAAAATCCCAACCGATTTTAATAAAATATTCACCATTGAGTGGGTTCTGAAAACAGGATGGTCTGTATAGAATTTGAATCACTTGGGAATAAATCGCGAGAGTTGTAAAGACCTTGACCATAGGTCCTTCTAGCTCTTTGGATTTTGCAGCAACAGGTAGTACGGACAGACAATGCTTTTTGTTTTTTGGCTCATTTTGGTATAAAGTTTAAAATTGTCTTCTAGATGTAGATGTAGACAAAATTAGTTTGCAAAAAACTTGATATACCCTAGTGCCCAAAGTACAGGGTATTAAAAACTTTTACAGTGTTGCTTTAAGGCACCTGCGGCAACAAAGCTCCGAAAATATGCCAACCCGTTGACATTTCGTGCGGTTCATTGCAATTAGAATCCGTTAAATGCAGCTACAGTTAGTTGAACAAGTATCTTTCAGTATTTGAGTGTAACTGAGAGTAAGTTTTAGATTTTCAACTGATAGGTTTACATACAACCAAGTATTTCGTAATTATAATTAATAATTCAGCTGGTCAAAAACAAATTGCATGCCAAATAATAATTGGGCACAAGTCAGACCAAACACCTTAGAATCATTTTTTAAATTTAAAAAAAAACTATAAAGTCTATTGTTCCACATAAAAATTAGAAGTTTCTTGCTTGTATATCAAATGGATGTTAAAATTGTTTCATTTCTATCTAAATATAATATATGGGAAAATATAGTGGCCTGTAAAACTTATCAAAGTTCTAAAAATTGGGAGATTTAGGCAGGCAGTTAAGGGGCTGTACCCATACTTCGTGACTCAATTTTTTCCATTTATAACCCCAATAAGCAAAAAAAAAAAACCACTTTTCCCTACAAAATATTGACAGACCCGCCTCTGAACGGGTCGCGTAGTATGGGTACCCATTAGGGGGGTAACGTGAGATATTGCAAAAATGTCTACATACCGGCGCTGTTTGTGGAACTTCCCGATGAATGCGCCTAAAAGTTTATATATTTTTTTTTATTATTATGAATAGTTAAAATTTTTTTTTTTTAAGTTTTTGTCTGTGTGTTTCTGGATAGTTTGAATTCACAATTAGTCTATGGGATCATCCATAAACTACGTGAGGCTGATTTTCGTAAAAATTTAACATTAGCTTACTACATAAATTTTAAAGACGTATATGGAAATATTTGACAGCTTTTAAGTTATGGCTTCACATCCTGAACGTCTAAGGAAGTATTAAAGTTATGATTGGTTGAGTAGCAGAATGAGAGTTTCAGCATCATTTAACAAATTTCCTTCCAAACAAAATTAAGTAAAAGTGTATCTAAAAATTTAAAATAAATTTACCATTTACATTGTCTTTAAAACAAATCTTTTCTATTATGTGGCTAGAGAAACGGACGACACATGGACACATATAACACACAACATACCAGGTCATACTTGTTGGCTCCAGCAGCAGCCATGTCAGCCGGGACCAGGGCTGGCCACTGAGCACACAGACTGTGTACAGTGATCCATAAAAGCTACTTTGTTGTTACTGGTCTAGAAAAAGTTGAACTACAAAACTATTAAAAACTTTGACCTAAATATAATAAAACATAAAATTTACTTACCAACTATAAGCTCTCGATGGGTGTGGGTGCTCCTGCCAAGGTCTCCTTGCGTTACAGGATGTTGCAGCAATGTTGCTGGGAAATGGCAAGTTAATGCAACGCATGGCTCAGATTGCCAACTAAGTTGGCAGGCCAGTCTGCCGGTAACTGCAGCATTTCCTTATGGGGCACAGTTTAGATACAAAATGAATCTAACAAGGCAGTTCCGTTGATAGACAATGCGGCAATAGAATATATACATAAGTAGCTCATGCTAATAAAAACGAAATTTTCCTTCATGTAGTAGCTTCAAGATAAGAGCATTAAAACCAGGCATTAGTTCCCATGCTTTATATGAATTACCTTCCATAACTACCAACAGTCTCTTGACTGCTGGGAAAGTGCAAAAAGTTATGAATTTGAAATTAAAGTTTTATATGCTGATTTTTTTTTTTAAGTTTATTTTTATATGTATAGTTGGCATGTTGGCCAAGTCTCAAGCTGCACATGACACAAATACCATAAACAATGCTAACGACAAAACTATGAGTTCCCACGTTATAACTGATACTGCTCCGAGTACTTGTGAAGATGATACTCTGAGATGAGTGTACTTTAAGCAGAGCTTAAATAAACTTTAAGAAACTTATTTGTTTTACGTAATCGCTATGCAGGTAAGTTTAGTTTAGATAATCACTGTATGTACTTTAATGCAAACTAGTTAATTATAAATTTATATTTTTTAATAATACATTAATAAAAATACTTTAATAAAACTAAAAAAAAAAAATAACGAGCGTTAAAGTCCCCAAGGCAACTTATTATATAATATATTATTAAATATAAAACAGCAATGAAACAAAAATAAAAAAGTAATACACAAAAAAAAAATAAAAAAAAATTAAGAAAAATTATAAATAAAAAATTTGGCTCGACTGGGAATCGAACCGTGGTTCCTAGACATTAAGTTTTAAGGCCGATACTCAAGCAACTATGCTACACTTATGTGTGCTTTTGCCAGTGAGGGCATCCGAATTTTCACCTCTAAAATACTATATTCTGAATATCCGCTGTTTATTCTATGATTTTAATGATCCCGGATTATACTTGAGTTCATTTTTTCTAAATTTTCCCATACAATTTAAAGTTGTAACTTTCAAATTGCTGAAAATATAGCGCTTTGGCGTTGGAAGGGGACTTGGCAAAAGAAAAATAACACAGGTCTACAAATACCGGGGTCATGTCAGTTGTTGGAAAGCTAAAGGTCATTTCCGAAGTAATTTGCTGCGTAGTATCTGAATCCGTAATCAGAATTGGCCCATCACTTCGGGGCTTAGAGATATTTGAGGTTATGTACCCGAAAAACGGCGTAACTTCGAATAGCCATAACTTTGCGTATTTGATCTCTTGAACTCTTAAATTAAAGGGTAAGAGTGGTACTAAATGATGTAACTGGAGAGACAGACCACACCCTGTATATAACCTCAAATGTAGGAAAAAACGCCACTTCAAAAGTCCCCCACAATAAATAATAAACGGCCTAGTCATAAATATTTCACAAAGATTTTTCCTACCCGTCATATATTTTTGAATCAAAATAGCTTGCTGTACATAAACTTTTGTTTTTAGCGCTAAATCAAATCAATTTAGCGCTGTTATTACTGCTAGCGCCATCTAGCGTAAATGGCCCAAAAAAAATGGGCAGCACTATTTGCTTAAAAAAATTGCCCACCTGGCCTTAAGGCACAATAGATTGTAGGAGTATTTTTCGAAATGGAGAATTCAAATATGTCTCTTTTAAAGTCAAATCTTCACTGCAGTGGAAAATAGTGTAAAAATTAGTAACAAATTGATAGATTTATTTGTTTACTTTAATTGTAATTTTTATTGTTGTAGACATTAACATAAGCTTGTTTTTCTTAAGTGAATCGTCGTCAATTGTTGCAGCTTTTTTGCCTCTTGTTCACCATAATGCTCCTTCACATAATTGTGAGATATAATTTTGGGAACTTTCTGTGACGTAGACAAGTAACACATTCCCATATTGCCACAGTAAGGACAGCTGCAGTCGATGGATGGTGTTATGTGCATTACGTAATGGCTACAGTAGTCGGTATTTGAATACTTTGCCACAAATAGTTATTGCTAGCTTAGTTGAATTCACAAAAATTGCGTGATAAAACAATTGCAATTGCATTTGAAGTCCATTTTAATGCTTAAATTAATATGCTCCATAAACTACATTGGTCAATGGTTGCTCTAGAACTAGTGCAGTATATTTTTCATCCACAGTAACAAGATACAACAACAACCACAAAGGCGACCACAACTGCATCTGTGTGTGTGTATATGTATCTGTGAGAGTTTTCCCCCAGGTGAAAGTATGTGAAAGCATGCCATAAATCGTAGCCCTGTTTCGGGCGTATGCTGAACTTATATATAGTATGAACTAGTACATAGCAGTCAGCCAAGACAACTTCATGTACAGTCAGAACAGAAAATATTCAGTCACGTTAAAATGAAAATTTATAATGACAAAATTTATCATTGCAAGTAACTACAAAATATGTCCAAGTCCTCGGATTTGACATCTCTTGATAATTGAAAAAAAAAAAAGATAAGGAAGCACTGAAGAAGACAGTCGAGCTATCAAGTAATAAAAATATCTTAAAACCTCTTTTCAAATGAAATATCTTAGACTTTATTTACTAAATCGAGGAGCTTCCAAACAATAGAATCCTCTTAACACATATTTTCTAAAGAAATATCTTATTGCTTAAAAAGTTTTCGAAATATTTTTTTTTTTTTTTTGAGATAAATCAACTTTTTTTCCATACATAATTATTTTATTTTTAATTTTATATTTTTATTCTTAAAACATATATTTGAAATTTTTAGTTTTTAATCTAAAAAATAAAGCTTTTTATTATGTATACAAATAATTTGTGGTCGACTGTATGTAATATTACTTAATAATTTCGAAACATAATTAGTCTATTGGAAAAACATTTTAATAATTTTTGAGAATCAACCCTTCAGTTGAAAAGCTAGAATTTGAGCTAAACTCTGTATATATTTTTTTACCTGTATAAAACTAAATATTAATGCCATGGAAATAAATTAAATTAAAAAAAAAACATAATTTGTCACAAAAAAGTTTCTTTTTAATTTTTACAGATTTTTTTCAAATATAATATTTATCATTGTTGAATAATTTATTTTAGTGGTAAAGTTTTTTTTAGATATTTATTGCGCGCTAGCCTTTTATATATATGACGCTTTATTCAATTCAAGAGTTGTCAAATCACTTGAATAGCTAAAGGCAAGGGTTGCCATAAAAATCAATCGATACGTTTAAGTCCTACATTAATTCAAATTTCTGCGAAAGTCGTTGTGACTTAAAATTTAAGTCTTTTGAAGACACTTATTTAAAATTCAATTTTTAAAAGAAATTTTTTTAAACCTTATAAAGAAGTACGAATAATTTTCTGTCTGACTGTACACATATCGTGTTAGACTGTGTCTGTGTGCTGGCTTGAGGGGCTCGTTGCTGGCCACACAGTTCCAGGGCGATTAGAATTGATGTGGGTTACTAAGCAAACATGAAAGGCTATTACGTTAAGCGTTACGTTATGTTACGTTAACGTTGCGGCATTTTATGGCACTTGTTTTATATGCAGCAACACAGTTTTCAGCTTTAATGCTAAAAAATTCACAATAGTGTCATTTCGCATGCAATTTTTTTGAAACTTATAATAGTGAAAAATCCAATTTTTAAATCATGTGTGTACTTACACAATATACTGCTTTTTGTATTTGGAATCAGGGCTGCAAGCCAGATTAAAGCAGAACCAGCCATCGAACCAACCCAGAATTAATTTTTAACTTCAAACCACTTTCAAAACAGTAACAATTTTTATATCAAGAGTTTTTAATAAAAAAAAAAAAATTGGTTGTACCTTAATGTACAGAGAAGTAACTTTGCGGTGTTACTTCAAAAAATTGAACCCAAATAAAAATATTTATAACTAAACCAATTTCATACGTATCGTAAACTTCATTATTGACATAATCAGGAATATGAGAATTTATTGAAATAAGTACCAACCCAGAAATAAGAAATTATTGACAGCAAAAAATATGAAATTGTGAGCACTCGAAAACGAAAAAATTTATTTATTTTGATGTTGTGAAATTGGGAGCACGGCTGTATATGCGCATATCGTTTGTTAAAGTTTGAGTACCCAACGCATAGTGGAATAATATAAGGTGGTGTCGTCCGTAAAAGCCGACCCTTTCTGTTAGGAAAGCTCTCGTGGCATTGCTTTTTGAATGTGAATGAGATATATTTTATATATAGATATATTTTTGTTGTATACATAGTTAATAATTCATTTTATTATAGATTAATTTTAATAAGTTTGCGATTGCCCACAATTCTTTGTTTTTGCCAAAAAAAACTTTTTGGTAAGCAAAACGATACAAAAAATTTCGTCCGCGACCAACCTTACTCGTTGACAGCAAACATTGCACTGACGATAAGGGCCTCAAACGAGAGAGTGAGCGTTCGGATGACATCACCTTAATATTACACCATGACCCAACGTTGACCCAACGTTTTACAATGTGAAGACAAATATGACACAACTCTTTTACGCCATCTAGCGACAAAAATTTGCTTGCGCCATCTAGCGGCCTTCATAGAAAAATAAGTGATGAACATTTTCGACTAATATCAAGACAAGTTTCCTCTCGAAACATTCTTGCTGCACAGGCTCGAACCCGCGTATACTATACATCGAGTTTGCAACCCTGATATTCACACACTAGTATAATATAGATAAACCAAAAAATTAATTACCTATTATTAATTTCCGTGCCATAAAAATATGAAAAATGATGTGTTTCCCTTTTTTCAGGGCAGGATCAGGAAGTGCTCGCCGATTATTTAAATGAATTGCTTTGACTGCATAACAACAACAACAACCACAACTATAACAACAACAGAGTTCATTTCCCCACAAGGGAAACTGTAGCATCCAAACATTTTGAGGCACGTTGATAAAAACTTTTTGTTTGCCGCACGAAAACAAACCGAAAAAAAATGTTCGCGCGTGGGCGCTCTGAAATTACGGGGCCTATCTCGATTATTGTTTAATACGATATCATTAATCAATTTGTTTGCCATTGTTTGTTTTTGTTGTAGTAGTTTTTTTTTCATCATTTTTTGTTTTTGTGCATTTTGGCTTAATTAATTATGGCTTGTTCAGTCAAACGATTCCTGGGAGAGATGTGCGTGTTGATAAAGAAATACTAAAAGAAAAATGTGTCAAAATAAAAACAATAACAAGTACATTGACAAATTTTGTGGCAATAACAAATTACTTTATTTTGCCTTTACATATAATTAATCAAAATTTTTGCAAATTTAAGCTATGTATGTAGCTTGCTAGATGCTTTAGTTTGTTTTTATATCTGAGAAAATTTAATATATTAATTTATTTTTTTTGTTGATTTATAATTTTTGGTCTTTTTTTTTTTGTTTGCGTAAAGAGAAATAGGCTTTGGTAAAGCTGTTCAAAGAAATTCTGGATAGTATCCGAGATGAAATTAGTACAGTAAAGATGTACCAAATATGTGCCTGACCATCCAAACATTCTGAAACCAAAAAGGTGACCTCCCCCTCCCGTAGGGGTTATATTTATTTCGATAAATGTTTTAGACCTTGATCTCAGATGTAGAACAACATTTTTAGGACAGAAAATGTTCAAAATCGAATTAATGGCATACTCAGAAGTTCAAATTTTGGGCGGTAGAGGGCGCATTTTTAAGCACCCCCTTGCGCTTTTTGCGTATACATACCATGCATGCAAAAGTTATAGATCTTTGTGTGTTTTTAATCGTGTAATTATCTCTAGTAGTTCCCAAGTTACAACGCTTTAAATTCTGTTTACAAAATAAACACCGGGAAATTCAATTTAGAATAATTTGAGTCTCACAAATATTTCTACGACTTCTAGAATACGTGATAAATGGTCTTATATTTATCTAAAAACGATTCACCAAAGGGGAGGGGGAGGTCACATTTGTGGTTTTAGACTTTTTGAGTGGTCCTTAAAACTTGAAACAAGAGAAATTCCAGTGTTCAATTTTTTCCAGGTCAAAATATATTTTTACTGTACCAAATATCTCTTATATATAATAATTCCCTGACTGAAAATTTTTGTCAGTCGCCCCTGGGCTGGGCATAGGGATCTCATGGGAGAACAGAGACCTACAGTTTATAGCCGAATCCGAACGTCGGTGTCTTGAATTAATAGAGATTTTCTTGGGCAAATAGCGTCTTTGAGCTAGCGATGCCAAATCTTAATGCTTCACAATTTTCAGATTCTTAGCACATTCCAAATCCATATTTATTTAATGGTAAATACATTTTTTTTTTTATAAACATCAATTTATTTTGGTTGTAAATTTATAAAAGCCTCAGCCTCAATTCTCTTTAAGCATTCGCCAAGGTCAGTACATGTTCGGTCATCATTTGCAAAGGGTATTATTAATAATTCAATCTTCTAGAAAAGGTTGATATATTTGTCATTGTACATATTTGAAACGTTCCTACAAGTCCCCTTTTGAAGTTGTTGCGATGTGTAATCAGCCCTAAAGGAAGAAAAACGAGATCTGCTTCTCTACAGTACTCATGTTTGTAACTTTAGGGGTTTAACTTAGCTACGTTATCCCTGATCTAAGTAACATTTCTTCGAGTAGGCGGTATGATGTGCAGATAGCCTATCCGTTTGCAGCGGATGCATAGCATGCTCCGATTATTTAGAAATGGAGTCGATCGCTTTTGCAAAAGCATTCCGCATCGGTTTAGATGATGTGCTCAGGGTAGTCGTTGGTCGAGAGTAATTTAAAGACGTAGACATTGTCTGCTGTATAAGTTTGCCATTGATAAAAATTGCGTGCGGTATTTTAGGCCGTAATGTGAAGTACACATTGATAAATTTGCATCTA
Organism: Chymomyza fuscimana; assembly: GCA_949987675.1. Lineage (NCBI taxonomy): Eukaryota > Metazoa > Arthropoda > Insecta > Diptera > Drosophilidae > Chymomyza > Chymomyza fuscimana. The sequence continues at coordinate 14,323,190 of OX465089.1, forward strand.
TTGATGTTCAACGTCCGGCCGTATTTTCCAATTCGTGGAGATACCAATGAATTCCGTCCGCGGTTTTGAACTCACAAGACTCTTAGTATAGAACACGGACATCGTACACATATTGCTTCCCGGTATGTTGACTGCAACTATGTTATGCTGGAGTGCAGCTAAGGCACTTACTACAGGATTTGGTCTTAGGGGGGTTTTTCACTTCGAGCTCGCTAAAAACTGTCAACCCATTTTTCCAATTTTTGGGGGTTCCGGTCCCGAAAACCCACCCAATGGATTCGCCACAGCTTAGAGTACCCTAGCTAAGGCAGTTCTGGTTGGCGACTACTGCTCCAGTATCTTTCAGTGCTGCCATATGTATTTTTATTGCATCCGCAGGGTGGCATTACTGCCAACGCATGCACATTAATTTGAAATTACTAACGATTAACAATATGGATTACCAGTCCTGGAATTTGCCAATTTGTATAGAGCAGCGGTGGGCACTTAGACGGCACGCGTGCCAAAGAGCTTTCACACGTACGAGAAAAGAGCTTTTTACCGTAAAAGCTCGTCTCGTACATGTGAGCTAGTTTTACAATGGAACGCAAAGCAGAGCCGCATGGCAAGATCCGAAAGAATAAAACTCGATGATATTGTCGAATTTAATGACAACTATGCCAAAAAAAAAATGATTTGTCCATTTTACCTCCGTTTTCGCTAAAGCTCTTTTTTGTTTACGCACACAGGCACAAAAATTGCATTAGTAGTTTTGCCCACCGCTGGTATAGAGACAAAGATCGAGTGGAAAATTTAAATATAAAAAAACAGGCCAAATTGTGGCGAACGCGTCTAGTACTGCCAACTGTTTGCAAAGCCCTGATATGGTCACTCTATTCCAGTGTTTGTAGTCGTCAAAAATAGTTACGCACACTTAGCAACCTTTGCGTGCAGTCAAATTTGACAGCTGCTTGGCTTTTGAGCATTTCAATTAAAACACTTTCAAAGAGTTGAGCTAAATCAAAAAAATTGCGAAATAATATTTTATATCAAGCACTGTAAGTATAAATTGCTCCAAAAAATTGCAATTTAATTTATTTGTTAATCTTTACGCATGTAATTATTGCAGCAAACAACAACGAACAACAAGATGCCACTTAATTCCCGCATAATTGAAGAGCCGGACATTGATGAGGAGGAGCTACTGAACGCTTTGGAACGCCATGCGGAAGTTAGCTCTTTTTCTCGTCTTCGTGCAGCAATTGATGGACATGTACTACCAACGAACGCACTCCAGGGTTTTTTGGATTCTGTGACGGTGGAAGCAAGTCCTGGGTGCCTAAGCCGTGCAAAAAAACGCATTCAAATGGAACTGAACAAATGCATGCGAGATCCAATTGAAAATATTACTATTCAACCATTCGAAAATAATCTGTTCTCCTGGAAAGCCACAATCACTGGTCCTCCGGATACCCCATACGAAGGCGGTATTTTCAAATTGCTTGTATTGTTTCCAGTTGACTATCCGTTTACTCCTCCTGGCATCATTTTTAAAACCAAAATATACCACTGTAACATAAGCAGCGCAGGTTCTGTATGTCTTGATATATTGGCAGGAAATTGGACACCCATCTTGTGCGTGCCTAAAATATTGTTGTCGCTACAAGTGCTATTGGCACATCCAAATCCAGACGATCCTCTTGAAGGTGCCATTGCTGCAATGTACAAAAACAAACGAAACCAACATGATGCAGAGGCACGCCGCTGGACTCTGGAATATGCAAAATAATGCAAACCTTAACATAACTACATAACACTGGCAGCTGATCCGTATCCATACATTCCTAATCATGCACAAAACCAATAGGACCAAAAATAGACAATAAGCGCCAAATACACATCAGTTGAACCGAACCCATTCGTTACTATGCCAGACCACACTCAAAAACAATAAGACCAAATTATTATATTTTGCCATACAATAAAAAATTGATACAGCCTAATTACTTTGCATTGCCTTGATTTACGTTACGTCATCTTGTATGTCTTGATATAAGTTCCAGAGGTTCCTCAAACGTTTCGTTGCACTTATGACAAAGTGGTTCTCAATACAACAGCAGTTCTCTGGGTCTCTTTTAACAAGCAAGCAGTTTGTCAATCACAAAGGCTGCACATTCTAACTACGTCCGCAGTAGCAGATACACAAGTTCTAGAGGGAAGTATTCTTCATCCTGGGGGTTACGTTACGCGCATCTTTGGAGAAAGATTTGCAGGTGAAGCAGTAAAAGAAGCAGTAAAAGAAGCCAGACTTATGGCAATATCAGAGTTCCAGCAGCTAGACGCATCATACACCAAGCAGCATTAGGAACAGCTACCAGGGAAGCAAATGTGGAGACCGAAGGGACTCGTCTGCCGGATCCGCATAAAGACTAACACAAGCGTGATGATCACACTTGCTTAGAAGTAGTGTAGAATGCTCACAATGCCTTAGTAGTTCGGAAGATACTGGCAGACAAAAAAATCACTAGTGTGTTCCCACATAAGTAGACCAACACTGTGTAAGGAATAAGTTTACGTTTATAGGAGCAACAGCAATTACAAGTGGAGCAGCGGATGCATACATTATAAGGTACAGGCTCTGACGAGAGTAAGATATGCAGCGGCATTGCTCCAAAATGGTGCATCAGGTGCAGTGTCCCGCCAAAATCAAGATGGCAGTGCGCAAGCGTACACGGATTGCTGCCGGTCAGCTGATAATGATTGACGTTGTGTACAGACATAATAGATCACATTGAACTATTGTTCCGGATGTCTGAAACTAAAAGCAAAAGATAAAATGCTTGTAAAAAAAATATGCACAATGTATTTACATATTTGCACAACTTACGGCGACTTAAAAGGGCGGGCAATATGCGACCGGCATAGGTTATGAGTTGTACAATAAGATTTTGTACAGCATTTGCCTGCTTGATTTTCTGTGCTCGGCTGACAACAAAAGTTGTTCCCCGGTTGCCATCACTCAGTTTTGTTGCTATAGCTTCATGCTGAGATGTTAAACTCAAACCTAACCTAATTTGAGAATTTTTGTTTACTTTCTTCTTCTTCATGCAAAACGTGTGAGATAAGCAAGAGCTAAACGCTCTGAGTGGCAACGCCATGCTTGCGCGTGACGTTCAAAAGCTGACTGTTATGAAGTTTTAATCGAGTTTTTTCTGCGTTCACAGCTGCAGTGAATTAAATGTAAATAACATTTTTTTTGAAATGTTTGAAATAATAAATTGGGAACATCATAAATTAACTCGGTAATGATCATTTTATTTACAGTTTAAATTAGCTGCTGTACATAAAAACAGTCACATATAGCAGAAAAGTGCTGTTTGTAGCCGCTTTGATAGTTGTGCTTTGGAGTTCTTTATTTGTATTCTTTATTTGCATCTTTTACCGTTTTCATCTGATTTTAATAATTTGCAGCATATTATTTGAGGTATTCACGCTTTGTCTTGAGTTGACGAGTTGAGGAAAAAGTCAACAGGCCAAAGCGTGAATCCCTCGTGTTGAGTTTATGAGTTGAGTTGTTGAGTTTTCTTCTTCTTTCCAGAGTTTGTTTACATTTGTAAATTGGTACAAATTACACTAAAATTCAAAAACTTAAATCAAAAATAAAATTTAATAGTAGCTATGTATTACATCGATTTTGATTATTTTATTGCATTAATTGTAGAAAAACCAAATTTGAGTTTGTGCTTCTTCTTTCCGGTGTTTGTTTGCTGCAAATTATCATTAAAATTTAAAATTTTTATTAATAAACGCCAAGTCAGAGCGTAAAGTCTATGCTGATTAAAGCTGTTGCTCAAAAGGCTTTGGATAAAATCAATCAATTTTATTGAAGGTTCGTCTGCTAAAACAAATTCATTGTGGAAAAACTAACTTTTGTTTAAAATCCATTTGGGATTTTTTTTTATATATGAAGTTTTGTCATTCCGTGAGAAAATTTGGCAATGGGGTTGCGTGGCGACGCACAAATTGCTAAAGTTGTAGATAATTATCATGAGAACATGAATGCAATTATGCCCTCGCAGAACGTTCCTTCGACGAAACCCGATTTTTTTAAATGCTGAGGATAACTCCAAAACAGTTCAAGCTTATATTAAGCCTAGTACATCCCCAGCAATTTCCAATTCGCATCTATTTCTACTCTTTTATTTGCGTAAACTCCAACAACAAGTAATTATGTCTAATTCACAGGGTTGTATTTCACCATAAACTTTCTTTTTGTCAAAGCCCTCAACACCTCAACTCAACACAAAGCGTGAATACCTCAATTGTTAATATGAGGCCAGTTTGATAAGTCACTTTTCCGCAAACCAACGTTTTTCTATTTTTTATTCCATTGGTTTTCTGAAGGCACTCAAAATGTGCCACAAAGAAGTGCTGGTTAAATTTTTTTATGGTAGCTATATGAAATGGTGGTACAATTTTGATCAAACTTCACACAAATGCGAAATATGAAACAAAATATAATGGACATAAATTTGTTCACGATATTTTGAAAAAAAAAAAAAATTGTATGTATTTATTTGTTTTTATGTGTTTCATATTAGTCCACACATTTGTCTGAAGTTTGATCAAAATTGGTCCACTAATTCGTATAGCTGCCATACAAAAATTGAACCTGTGCTCTTTTCTTCGAAAAGACACGAATAACGGACCTGCGCATTGAGTGACCTTTCCAACGTTGGATCAAGGTGCAGGTCCGTAGAGAGAAAATCCGGGCCCGGGGGAAAAATGTACCGGCCCCTCTATTACACCTTTAGCATGAATCACGACAGTACGACAGTTATTACACCGGGCCCCTGAGAAAACTCCGGGCCCGGGGGGAATCCCCCTTTTCCACCCCTTATTTTATATGAATATGTGATATATTCGCACAGTTGGGATACCTACCGCCTCAGCCATCTCACGCAATTTAATTCTTCGATCTTCCAGTATTACCTCATGGGTTTTTTCGTAGATTTCTCGCGTGAGAAACTCTTTTTAGCAATCTGAACATTTGGCGTCTTGGTAAAAAAAATGGAAATTGACTTCACCTATTTATATTTTATTATAATTTTTCTTGGTTTCGTTGAGGGTTTCTTTTCGTAATTTTCACTGATTTTTGGGGAATATTGCTGCAAGGTAACCAACGCATTATTTTTCTCCGCAAATTTTTTTTTGTATGTAGTATGTATCCCAACCTGTTTAGTATAGAAACGTTATGCATGGCTACAAACTAAACGCTTTATAATAACTCGTATTTAAATTAAAATTTTTCAATTGCAGTTAATACTGCAAGAAATATTTATATATAAAAGCAGAGAACCAATGCCTCAATTCAAATGTATCAAGCATTCGGCTGCATAACAATGGCATCCAATAATATACTATCGCTATGCATAGTGATCATCAGCTTACATGTAAGTCTAAGAGCTACAGTGTTGCAAAATTTTTATTTAAAATAACAAACTTCATTTATAGAGCGTCTATGGAAAATTGGAATTCACCAATGTTAAATCTGTAAATCGTAGCTACAAATATATATCGGCCCATGCCAAGTTACTGCAGCTTCCTATTAAAAAAGTAATAGTAAGTATGATATACGAATATTCAATGTGTCAACTATAATATTTTCTTTTTATCAAGTTAAATTTTGGCTTACTCTGTGACGAAGCTATTTAGCCCCGTCACAAATAGGTCTAAAATATTGCACAGCCCCCGTGCATAAATTTGAATTTTGAATTTATTAGTATTAAGTTGAATTGGAGTTAACGGTTTGAATTTGGTATTTTGGTTTCTTAGTAATAAGTTAGATTAAGTGTTGGAAAATAAGAAAGGGGCTAAACATCGATAAACGAAAAGATCGTAGCATCGCCACGTCGGACTGCCAACCCAGGCTGCCGATAGCCGACTATCGGCAAAACGATAGGCGGATATCGGCAGACTGTGGTATGAGCCGGCGTGGGCGATAGGAAAATGAAAGGCGAGGAGTTGGTTTTTGGACGGCATCGAGAAAAGAAGTGCAGCGGTTCGACACGCAGACAAGAAAAGGAATAAAGAAACGTGGACGGGAAATAAGGTTAGGGGATAAAGAGAATAGAGGTTAGTTGACTCAGTTGCAGGGATTAGTAACATAAATTAGAGAACTTAAAAAGCGAAATAAAAGAAGCAAATTATAACGTGAAGTAAAGCAGCAAGCGTTTGTATTTATTAAACATTAATGTCGTGTGTGAGAAGCGCGGTATTAACAGAGTGTCACCGTGTGTGTGCGCATTAATGTGTTTCGCTATACTCCTCTTTCCTGCCGCGCACATATAAGCAACCGAGTAGGCCTCGCCACTCCGGTATTATAAATATACGCTGGCCCTTTTGTAGGTGCGCGTGAGCCTCGCCCGCCTCCACAAGTTCCCGACCCCCCTCGAGCAAGGATACGGTCGCGAGAGCCCTACCCATTGACGTAGTCTGTGGCGATCATATGAGGGCACACAGTAGTAAAGGTTATTTTCCGCACACGCGACACACACCCAAACTACATTTTCAGGGCGAATGGGAAGCGATCGTGGTATGTATGTATGTATACAAGGCGAGGACAGTTTCTAGGCCCCCTACGCTGCCCAGTGTCTCAGCGAATTTACAAATTAGTTGTAAGTTGGCCCTGGGGCAGACTGAGTTATACCCCAGCACCAGAACTTCCTTACAAATGGCGCCCGAGCAGGGACTCTGAGGCATAGCTAGGTATATATTAACATCTTTTATAACATATATAGCGGATTAAAGCCCCGTTAGGGTATATAGAGTCCAGCCGCATACATACAAATAAAGAAATAGGTACAGCAGCAGCTTGGTTTCAAGAAAAAAAGGGTATAGAAAATTCGTCGAAACAAGTAAAACTGAGCAGCAGCAAGTTATTTGGCGCGTGCAAAATTACAACAAAGTTAGGCTATAAATGAACATAGAGACAAGACAGAAAAGACAAAGAGTAAAACGGTTTAAGAACGGCGCGTCGCGGTAACCGCATGTAAAGTACAGTCGAGTTCGAAAACGTGCATGTGTGTGCATATATGCAACGGCGTGTTTTCGTGTTTTCGCTTTTGCACATAACGGGCTCAGCGTAACGGATCGCAAGTAACGGCCGAACACAGAGAGACAGTGGGCCAGCGACGGTGTACACGAAACAAAACTAAAAAGTGACAGTGGGCGAAAGCCACGTGTTAACAAAAAAATAAATTGAAAGATAAAGAAAGTTAAACAGCTATGAAGTGGCATGAAAGTGTAACAAAAGTAAAGCTAAGTGAAGTCAAGTGGTAATTAAAAAGCATAAATTAAATTAAATAAGAGCAAATAAAGCTAATAGAACGAAATGAAAAATTGATCATATCTGAAGAAAATTAAAGTGAACTAAATAAAGAATTAAATGAAAATTTAATTTCAAGTGGAGAAAAAAAAATGGATAACGGTTTTGATTAAAATAACCAAGGAAGAAAAACAGTGGGGAAGCCAAAAGAGTGAACGGGGGCGAAGTGGAAAAGAAAATTGAAACGTCGAACATAAAAGGTTACAGTGGGCTAAAGCTACGTGTTGTCGAAAAGAAAAGTGACAGTGGTTGAAAATTAAATAAAATAAAATAAAATAAAATAAAATAAAATAAAATAAAATAAAATAAAATAAAATAAAATATAATAAAATAAAATAAAATAAAATAAAATAAAATAAAATAAAATAAAATAAAATAAAATAAAATAAAATAAAATAAAATAAAATAAAATAAAATAAAATAAAATAAAATAAAATAAAATAAAATAAAATAAAATAAAATAAAATAAAATAAAATAAAATAAAATAAAATAAAATAAAATAAAATAAAATAAAATAAAATAAAATAAAATAAAATAATAAAATAAAAAAAAAAATAAATAAAATAAAACTAAATAAGATAAAATAAAATAAAACTAAATAAGACGAAATAAAACTAAAAACTAAATAAGACAAAATAAAATATAAGAAAACAAATTAAATTTAAAGGCATAACGTGGGAAAAAAAAAAAAAAAAAAAAAAAAAAAAAAATCAACTAAATTAAAATAAAAAAAACTGAGTTAATTAAAATAAAATAAAAATTGAACCGATAAAACTAAAGCATTTAAATTAATAAAGCAAGTCGAAGTTAAAGGCGAATTAAATAAAGGCTCATACGAAGGGAAAAATTTAAAATCAACAATAAATACAATGGAGGCTAAAACAGAAGACAGCACAGTAAGCACAGTTGACGACACGCAGGTACCCCAGAACAAAACAGAGGATACGGGTGAGTCCAAATGGGTGGGAAAAGAAAAAAACCCAGGCGTCAGTGTACGCTGGATAGCATATCGACGAAAAGAGGAGCTGACCAACATCCTCGCAGAGCTGGGCTTGCCCACCGACGGCAAAGTGGAAGAGTTGAGAAGAGCGCTAGCAGCGTTTGTCTCAAAAGGCGAGCACTCATCAGAGATTTGGTCAAGGTTGGCGGAGCACGAAGCCCGCTACGCCAAGCCGGCAGAGCAAGGGCGCACAGGGGTGTCACCTAGCAGAGGCGCGAGCCCCGCACCACCGTCCCCTCAACCAGTAAGCAGCGTACTTATGCCCCAACCATCGTTAGCAGTTTCCCTCAACGTACCCACCCATCGTACCAGTCGTCTCGAAGCTGACCAAGCCGATCAACGACCAATTCAACAAAGCTTTCCTTATCGCGAATATCGACCCGAGTTGGACTCGGATGCTCACTGGTCAGTCCCAGAGCGCGACTTACCGCCCCCGCCGGCAACTAGACACAACGTAATTGTACCGGATCAGGTTCGAAAATGGGGCGTACACTTCGACGGCCGCACAGACGCGCTCGCCCTCATCGAAGAGTTGGAGGATAAAGCAGCAGCATACCGTATCAATATCAACGACCTACCCGCAGCCATGGTAGAGGTATTTACAGGCGAAGCGGCGCAATGGTTCCGCATGAGCCAGCTACGCGATGCGTCGTGGGCTGGTTTCCGACGGGCCTTTTTAGAATTTTTTCTACCCCCGCACTACCTGGAACGCTTGGAGGACAAGATACGAGCACGCCATCAACAAGATCGAGAGAGTTTTAAGACGTACTCTATTGCCATTGGAACGATGATGCACCGCGCTGGATACACGGAGAGTCAGCGGCTTTATAGGATTTATGAAAACGCCGCACCAGACTACAGACTGCATATTCGCCGCCATGAATTTGTGGACATTGCGCAACTCACCCAACTGGCGTGCGAGTATGAGGTGGTCAGGGAGCAGCATCGCGTGTGGGCAAGCAGCAGTAGGCGCCCACGGGAGCCAACAATGACACCACCGGCGAGATTCACGGGCATGGTAACGCCCGTAGGCAATCCGCACAATCCCTTCAGAAGCACCCCGCGACAAGTAGCAGGTTTAGGATACGATACCATCGCGCGCCAGGCCGCCCGAGGTAGAGGCGACGAACAGGATGATCAGCCAGGCGAGCCGGCAACCATACGACAGCAGAGACGCGTGCTTCAGATGCGCGCAGCCCGGACACATGGCCCGAGAATGCCCCAATGCCTTGGTGGTGTTCTGTCGGGTATGTGGACGACGAGGACGCAGGACTCAGGAGTGTTGCCAGCGCGCAGCCCAGGGAAACGGCCCGCCGCCCTACCAAACCCGGGGACAGGTAGCGGCGCAGACACCAGCAACCCGGAATTAAACGATATACTGAAGATGGATGAGGGTCGCATCATCGCGTCAGTGCAGATTGGTTCGCACTTGCAGACCGCGACGATCGACTCTGGAGCCTCACGAAGCTTCGTGAGTGAGGAGACGGCCGAAGCCTTGACAAGAGAAGGCGAATTGCTAAAAGTAAAGACGCATATTCGGTTGGCAGACGGAACGAGAGTGGAGGTGAACAAGGTGTTGAGGCTGAGAGTTGGATTGGCAGACGCGCTAGTCATCATGCCAATGCTCGTCATGCCCGCAATGTTAGACCCCCTACTCCTAGGTATGGCTTTTTTGTGTGCAGTCGGTACTAGGATACGGTGCGCAGGAGCAGAGCTGAAGCTAAGGCCCGCTGCGTTACCAGATGAAGACCCACGACTGCGACCAACGGTGCTGAGGTTAGGGCCCGTGACGTCACAGGGTGAGTCGCTAGGCGAGCCAGCACAAGCGAGGAACAGGATGGAGGCAGAGAAGCCAAAGGCTGAGCAGTTAAGCAGCACGGTAGAAAAACGAGAAGCTCTGAGGTCTGGGACCCAGAGCAAAACAACAGGAGGGGCGGCAATGGCCGCCAACATGAATGTAGGCACCGCGTCAAAGGGAGACCGGAGCCAGCGCAAGACAGCGCAGAAGTCGGAGAATTGTAGTATAAAGGTAACGCCGTCGACGAAAGATGAAGGCGAGGCCTCATCATCTAGGTCAACGGTGGCTAAGGGTTCGAGAGGTGCGAAGATTATGGCCGCATCTGAAGCCCAAGGCAGCAATCGGGAGGCGATCGCGTCGACTGGTCGGGAGGCGGCGAGGGAAATAGGCGAGGCCATATCCCCGACGCCAGACGCAGCGATGACGTCGACCACCATTCTAGAGGGTACAACGGTTACAGCGCAGGCAGCGAGAGAGGTGGATGAGGATGAGGATTCTCCATGGCCCACCGACCTAAAACCGGATTTAAAAGAATTTCTGCGGCAAGAGTTGGCGCCGTTTGAAAATATGCGAGGCTTAACAAACATAGCCGAACACAGAATCGTTTTGAAGGATGACAGACCTATGAAGCAGAGGTACTACCCCAAAAACCCTGCGAAACAAGCTGCCATTAACGCGCAGGTGGATGAACTGCTGAGTTCAAACGCCATTGAGCCATCTCACAGTCCACATAGTGCATCGATTGTGATGGTACCTAAAAAGGACAAAAGCGAGCGGATGTGCATTGACTACAGGGTGTTAAACGCGAATTCGGTTCCTGATGCATACCCAGTTCCAAGGATCAACCATATACTCGAGCAACTGCGCAACGCTCGATACATATCTACATTGGATCTCAAGAATGGGTATTGGCAAATCCCGATGGCCGCTGACAGCAAAGAGTGCACTGCCTTTACAGTGCCCGGGCGTGGCCTATTCCATTGGCGAGTGATGCCATTTGGATTACACTCGGCCAGCGCTACTTTTCAAAGAGCTTTGGATTCTGTGATTGGGCCTGACATGGAGCCGTACGCATTCGCCTATCTGGATGACATAATCGTCGTGGGAGCAACAGAGGAGAAGTACTGCATCGCCTTCGTAAGGCCAATTTAAAAATCAATCGGAAGAAATGCTCATTCTTTCGAAAAGAATTGGTCTACCTTGGTCACGTGGTGACCGGGGAGGGTATCCGTACCGACCCTGCAAAAATAGAGGCGATCCAGAATTTGAAGGCGCCTACCAACCTAAAGGAACTGCGGCAATGTATCGGCATGGCATCATGGTATCGACGTTTCGTACCCAACTTCGCCTCGATGATACAACCAATGGCCTCGCTTTTAAAGAAAGGGAAAAAATGGACGTGGAACGAGGAGCAGCAGGCGGCGTTGGACAACCTAAAGGAGAGCTTGACCACGGCCCCAGTGCTTGCTTGCCCGGATTTCAGTCTCAAATTTAAGCTACAGACAGACGCCTGCGACTACGGGCTGGGAGCCGTACTGACACAAGAGGGCGACGAAAAAGAAAGGGTCATCGCATATGCTAGCCGACGACTGACGAAAGCAGAAGAAAACTACACGGCGACGGAAAAGGAATGCCTGGCTATCGTGTGGGCGATCAGGAAGATGCGATGTTATTTAGAGGGGTATCGGTTCGAGGTAATCACCGATCATCTGGCCCTCAAATGGTTGAACTCTATTGAGAGCCCATCTGGGCGCGTCGCGCTGGGCGCTAGAGTTGCAACAGTTCCAGTTCGACGTGCAGTACCGTCGAGGTAAGTTAAACGTAGTAGCCGACGCACTCTCCAGACAGCCCCTCGAGAGATTGCAACAAATTACCGGGGAGGATAGCAGGTGTAAATGGATCGCCGCTATGACCGCCAAGATGACCGAGGAACCGGAAAAATACTCAGATTATACGTTGGAAAATGGCCAACTGTACCGAAACTTGGGTTATAGAGCTGACGACGAGGATCACGTCCCGTGGAAACTGTGCGTTCCTACTGCGCAACGAGGTCGAGTACTACAGGAGTGCCATGACGCCACTACCGCTGGGCACCTAGGAGTGCGGAAGACGATTGCCCGACTCACACAACGCTATTACTGGCCAGGTATGTTCCGAGACGCAAGCCACCACGTAAGATGTTGCGAGATTTGCCAAAAACACAAGTGCGAACAAACAAAGCTGGCAGGCAGAATGCTGACGAGGCAAGTCAGCGAACCATTTGCGATTTTGTGCGCAGATTTTGTGGGACCTTTGCCACGGTCCAAACAAGGAAGCACGATGTTGTTGGTATTCCATGACATGTTCACAAAATGGGTAGAACTGGTGCCCCTGCGAAGGGCAACGACAGCAACCTTGCAGAAAGCGTTCAGGGAACGCATATTAGCACGCTTTGGAGTGCCCAAACAGTTCGTCTGCGATAACGGAGCGCAATTCAGCAGCCGAGCCTTCAAAACGTTTATAAAAGATTTGGGTATAGAATTACAGTACACGGCACCCTACTGCCCTCAGGAAAACCCAACCGAGAGGACCAACCGCACCGTAAAGACGATGATAGCGCAATTTATCGACGGCCAGCAGAACTCGTGGGACGAGTTATTACCAGAAATCTCGTTGGCGGTTAATTCAAGTATAGCTGACTCTACAGGTTTCTCTCCGGCTTATTTGGTGCAAGGTCGAGAACCACGTTTACCGGCCGCACTTTATGAAGAGGTTACGCCAGGGTCGTCCAGTTTACCGCAGGCGCCAACCGCGAAGGCACAGAGGCTCAGGGAGTTATTCGAGATCGTACGCAACAATTTACAGCGGGCATCCAACGACCAGAGGCGGTACTACAATTTGCGCAGAAGAGAATGGCGGCCAACCTTGGGTTCCTTGGTGCTTTTGCGCCAACACTGGTTGTCGCGAGCAGCAGACGGTTTCGCAGCAAAGCTGGCCCCGAAATACGATGGGCCGTATCGAGTGACCAAGTTTTTATCCCCCCAATATCGTGCGCCTACAGAAGCCAGGCGAACGAAAGCGCAGGGTGGCCAACATTTCGCAGCTGAAAGCGTTCCACTCAAATGACCAACGCGACGAGGAAGACGAAGTCACCGACGAGGTAGAGAGGCAGCCCGTGGGCGCAGCAAATCAGTAAACTTTGTTAGTCTTAAGAAAAAGCATTGTAAAACATAGATTTAAGGGGGACCCCGCAACTGTGCTAGGTAGGAGTACTATTTAAGAAGTAATCTTTAAGCTATTATACCATTATAGATGGACGAAGACATCATCACGATTAGTGACTCAGACACATCGGGTGAGGGAAGACAGCCCCAAGTCGAGGGTGAGCCCTCCGTTGAAACGATGGCTGACGAAGAAGTCCCCCAACACTCTAACCCCGAGATTGTGGAAAGTCGCATGCCCGGGGGGATGAGTTGGAGTGGCGGCACCACGCCAGAGTACGCGGTTAGCCCACAGCTGGAGGATTACGAAAATGATAACACCGAGGACAGCCCCTTCGGCTCGGAATCAGACCATCGGAGCCTCAGCAGTGACGAGGAGTGCCATGGCGTCGCCGAGACCACTGCATACATCGAGCGCTGGGGAATGCGCCTCGAAGCGGACTTGGCAAGGTGCGGTGTTTTGTTGACAGACCCGGAGACTGCCGAACTTTCTGACGCCGGACCCGTCGGGGTACCAACAGGCTGGACGGTGTACACTCCGGATGGCATGTTACCGAGGACGACCATTCAGGCCATCCAGGCACGCCTTTCACGCGCCCGGCTAGATAGAGGCCGCCAGCGCGTAACCGTTAGAGCAGGAGGGCGACAATACCGGGTCACCCGTCGTCGAGACGGCACGGTATGCGTCGTCCCTATCGGAGAAAGGGGGGGGTGTGACGAAGCTATTTAGCCCCGTCACAAATAGGTCTAAAATATTGCACAGCCCCCGTGCATAAATTTGAATTTTGAATTTATTAGTATTAAGTTGAATTGGAGTTAACGGTTTGAATTTGGTATTTTGGTTTCTTAGTAATAAGTTAGATTAAGTGTTGGAAAATAAGAAAGGGGCTAAACATCGATAAACGAAAAGATCGTAGCATCGCCACGTCGGACTGCCAACCCAGGCTGCCGATAGCCGACTATCGGCAAAACGATAGGCGGATATCGGCAGACTGTGGTATGAGCCGGCGTGGGCGATAGGAAAATGAAAGGCGAGGAGTTGGTTTTTGGACGGCATCGAGAAAAGAAGTGCAGCGGTTCGACACGCAGACAAGAAAAGGAATAAAGAAACGTGGACGGGAAATAAGGTTAGGGGATAAAGAGAATAGAGGTTAGTTGACTCAGTTGCAGGGATTAGTAACATAAATTAGAGAACTTAAAAAGCGAAATAAAAGAAGCAAATTATAACGTGAAGTAAAGCAGCAAGCGTTTGTATTTATTAAACATTAATGTCGTGTGTGAGAAGCGCGGTATTAACAGAGTGTCACCGTGTGTGTGCGCATTAATGTGTTTCGCTATACTCCTCTTTCCTGCCGCGCACATATAAGCAACCGAGTAGGCCTCGCCACTCCGGTATTATAAATATACGCTGGCCCTTTTGTAGGTGCGCGTGAGCCTCGCCCGCCTCCACAAGTTCCCGACCCCCCTCGAGCAAGGATACGGTCGCGAGAGCCCTACCCATTGACGTAGTCTGTGGCGATCATATGAGGGCACACAGTAGTAAAGGTTATTTTCCGCACACGCGACACACACCCAAACTACATTTTCAGGGCGAATGGGAAGCGATCGTGGTATGTATGTATGTATACAAGGCGAGGACAGTTTCTAGGCCCCCTACGCTGCCCAGTGTCTCAGCGAATTTACAAATTAGTTGTAAGTTGGCCCTGGGGCAGACTGAGTTATACCCCAGCACCAGAACTTCCTTACAACTCAAACGCGGAAATGGCTACAAACCCTTTCTTTACAACTTTACCCAAAATGTCTGTGAGGGATTCCTTAAGGGAAAAGGAAATTCTGTGTCTAAATACTTTTATAGCATGGTTAAAGAATATAGTAATTTGAATTTTTCATGTCCTGTCACCGTAAGTACAATTTTTTAGTTAGTACATACCATATTTTCATTATGTGTTGTCTTTTTAGGTTGAGGATATAATTATTTACAAATCGCCAATTTCACATTGGGAAAATAAAATGACAAATGTCTTACCCATGCCCCATGGAGACTATCTTTATGATACATTATGGTATGCTGACGAAATATTACGCGGAAATTTTAGAGTATATTTCACGTTATCTTAGAGTTTGTTGTCGAAAGTAATAAAGCTACCTACCGTATATGCAAAGTTGAGCAAAAACTTCAGTTGGATAACGACTGACTCTAAAAAATTGTAAAAAGAAATAATGCAGATCGATTGACAGAGTAAAAAATTTAGTGCATTAAAAACCTTTTTAAAAACTTTTCGTTTTGAAAAAATTGCTTTTACATTTTTTTAACTTATTGTGATTAGGCTACTGAATAATTTTAAACCATTATTAATGTCAAAGCTGTCAATTAGGCTCTTAACAAAAAATTGTTTTAATTACATAAATGACAAATTTTTACATTACAATTTTTAATATTATATGGGATATTATTTATTGTATTATGAAAAAACTGTTTTTTTCTTTAAATTAAATAAAATAAATAAATAATATATCGCTTCACCTCTTACCAAAAAATTGAACCAGTTAAAAATTCTTAATATATTTTTATGGTAAATTATTTGAAATCTTTGGTCGCGTCCTTCTCAAAAAAAAAATGTTTTTACACTACTTAAGCATTAAAAAATTTTTTTTTTTAATATTTTTGGTGGTTCGAAAACATTTTTATTCAGTTGATAGAGTGGACCCACATTTTTTTTGTCTACTTGGAGGCTTTGAGTATATTAGAATTATTGTTTCCTATTTTTTTTTTCTTAAATTTAGCTTAAAATACTCTCAATCTCAAAATTTTTTACAATGAGCACAATACAGAGCGTATTGTTAAGAGCAATTTTTTTTTTTATGATTCTGAAATCTCTCAAATTTAATCAAATTAATTAATTAAATTTTTTCTCGTTTTAAGGTTAAAACTCGCTTTTGTGCGAGAAATTCTTTTTTTTTTTTTCAGTGTATGAGGACTGATTTCAATTATTACCGATTGTATAATTGGGCAAAATTATTTATTGCCAAAAAAAAGCGAATTGCATGTTTGGTTACGGCCCGATACCCTGATAAACACGATTTGCTCGATTGACAAAAAGTGAATCATTAAGATTTATTTTATTGTAAATTTTATTCAGGTATCTTAATTATTCTGTAACTAAAGTTGTCAGACAAAAGAAAGCTCTAGGAACCATATATCATATTTTAATTGGAATGAAACTATTTTTGTTGATCCAAAAGTTGAGCTACAGCTTGTTAAGTGAATTTTATTCATTAAACGCTTTTTAATTACACTAGTTTACACGAAAAATGAACCTTCGTTAAAAAGTGTTTTTAGGGTAATTTTGGGTCAAGAAAGACGAAAATTACATTCATTCTTTTTTTCTTAAGCACCGTTTTCGAGATTTTTTCGAAAAACAATATTTTGATTTGCGATAGGTCAACAATTTTTTTTTTATTTAAGGCCAATACGCAGCATACGAAATGTCAAAACTTCATATAAAAAAAATTCCCATTTTTGGTCTTTAACAAATTTTAATGCGATACGTCAAACATTTCATCTTTGATGCTGATTATTCGACACCGATATTTTGATTTAGACACGAATTTGTCCAGAATCGGTTTCAAGATACACAATTTTTTTTTAACTGAACCAATTTTAGTGCGATACCAGTATCTACGATATTTTAAAAATCGACCATTCGACAATCGGCCTCGCAATTCGATGCAAATATTTTGATTTTCGATATATCGTCAAACTGATACCAATTGGTCTAGTATCGGTATTAATATAAATTTTTTTTTTTTGAAGTGAAAAAATTTTAGTTTAATGTCAGTACGATGTTTTGCAATCGAACATTTCGATGTTGATGCTAAATATTCGACAGCGATATTTTGATCATGATACTAATAGGTCCAATCTCGGTATTAAGATAAACAAATTTTTTTTAATTGAACAAATTTTATTGCGATACCTGTACGATATTTTGAAAATCATATTCATTGTGTGACTACATATTTCTTGTTCTCAGCGATTTTGGAACGTGAATTATTCAAAAGCCATATAATAATATATATATTTTTTTTTTTTGATTTCAAAAGAGCTTAGAAAATTTTTAAACAAATCAAACATTTTTTTAATTTCAAAACTATATAAACACTTTCTTCCATACATATTTATTTTTTTACATCTTTGCAAAATTCGTTGTATTAAGTGTTTTAATTTTTATTAAATTGGAATGCAAATAAAAATATTATTATTTACCAGCGCTTTAGTTTCTATTTAATTTTGGATATTTAAGTGATAATTATCAATAAATGTGCACATCAGTTACTAAATAAATACTTAACAACGCTGTCGTTTTGCGACGAGCTTAAAATCAAATCGATATATTCATTATTATTGATGGTACCCAAAAGTGGAATATCCTGTACCCTTTCGTAGAAAATCATAAAATTCCTGTAAATTGTAAAAGTAGGCACTTAAATACTTTGGCACGAGAGAAACAGTGACTAATTAGAGAAATAATTTTTACTAGTGCTAAATATATATATTTTTATAGCCATAACTATCCTATATTTGAGTCGGTTTTGTTTTAGATTGCAACTTAGGTCGAAAAGGAGAAATCCAACAAATTGTTGGTAGGGTGTGTCGACAGAAGTTCCACATCGTTTTGTTCATTAGGCCTACATTTTATATAGAATTTATTTCTTTGATTTAAAGTGGAAAAAAGAGTCTAGCTGGATAAGGAATTTCATTTTATGGTGTAGTTGAGTATTGGATGTGATTCCTTCCTTTTTTTTAGAAACGTTTTGACGTATTTAATATTAACCTAAATTCTAAGAGTATTGGGTATAAACATACATGCTTTTCATATACCTACTGCCTATGTACTATATGTGACATATCAAAATCTAGCTGGCATACCAAACACAATTACACTTCAAAAGCACACATAAATACGGATCATACAAATTGCTCAATGCCTGAATGCAATAAATTATTTATATTATTATACGGCAATGTCAATAAAGACATAAGTGCACACAATCAAATCGAATAGTGATATAGAGAGACAGACGGATAGATAGACAGATAGACTGACGGAGGGGCAGGCAAGCAATTACTACAACAACTACAATGGGCACTTCACACACACGCACACACGCACACACATACGGCCTGTTATAAAAGCGCAAGCAAAGTGCAAGCTATAAAAAACAAAACATTTGACACCAAAACCAAATTAACATACACACTCGCATAGATACACTCACACAGATACACACACTGTCATACTAAAAGCTTGTTATAATTTTGTTGGTGCGTTTTGTTTTTTATACTCTATACTTGTAGGGTCAAGGGTAGTATAGGTTTGCTCAATGCTTGTAATAGTCAAAAGACGAAAAGAAAGAAATTGTATACAAATTTTATTTGTTTCTCCATGCGTACGTCTGAACATCTATATCTGGAGAATCATTAGAGCTAAGGACACCAAAATTTTTCAAAAGAAGAAGAAGAGCATTAAGCAGGTTAATCGTATCGAATCACTATAATACGTGGATTAGAGTGGTCGCCGCTAGTATGCCAAATTTTTAAACCGACGATTTTAATAACGGATTCACCTAAAAAGTTTTCTTTTTACCTGCACATAGCGTCTGTAAAATTTAAAGACGATCCGAAAGTATTTGATGGGCGCGAAAATAGATCAAAGGTCTAAACTTTAAAAACTTATTTCCAATAAAACAAATTATAGCTCAAAAAGTCTCATATCTATCTAAACATAATTTTAAAAAATTAAATAAATTTGGTAAGCTCTAAAATTGATTAAATTGATTAATTACACTAGTTTACAAATGTTTTAGTCGCTACCGTAGTAAAATGACATGCTAAAATTTTTATGAAACGCGTTTCGAGATATTGCAGAAAAACCGTTTTTCGAAATTAGAAAAAAAAGTGCCTCTATTTATGCATTCATATGAAATTTTTCGTAATTTTTCACCTATTTTCGCGTCCATCAAAAACTTTCGGATTGGCTTTATAATTTTTCAGGCGCTATATGCAGGTAAAAAGGAAGCTTTTTAGGCGAGTCCGTTATTAAAATCGTGAGATGTTGCAAAAATGGCCATCTTAATGTGGATCCATTAACCTTAGAACACTTTCTTGGCTTATCGATGTTATGTTTACATATTTTGCTGCAGCTGATGAAATTAAAAATTGTTTTTAAAAACAGTATGCAGCAAAAATGTTTCGTATTATAGCGAAATTGCAAAATCTTATTTAAATTTTCTTTAAATAATAAACTAAAAAATAAAGAAAACTAGAGGCAGAAAATTTGTCATGTAGAGTTATGTGAGCCTAATAAACAAAGAGTTTTCGTTAAAACATGCCATTTGGCTTGAAGTTGTTCAAAACCTCTTCGATGATATAAACTTTTTTTTGAGAGATATAAATGCAGGGTATTGCACAGTCATGCAGCGCATGGACTGATTTTTTTTTTTTTTTTATAAATATTTGGTGCTGCATATTTTGCTGTCTAGAAATCACAGTTGGATGTCAAAGACCTGTCAAAAAAAAAGCTAGCTTTCAGTTGTTTTTGTTGTTATTGTCACTGCCCGGCTTCAAGCCGCTTTTATGTATTAAAATATGAATTGACATGCATACATAGTACACACGTGATACATATATGCACATATATGTACATATACACGAAAATACATGTTTATTTTTTGTAGGCATTTAACAAATTCTTTTACATACAAATTGGCGTTAAGCTTGTGGCGCACAATTCAACAGGTGGCACACTTTTGCTTTGTGTTCGGGCCAAACAAAACTTTATTGTCAAAGTTGTGCGCTTTACAACACTGCAGTCAATGCAACCATGCTGTGATCACCTTTTTTTGAGTCCAAGAGCTTATTGTTTAAACTAGTAGGTAGGTCACTTTCGCTGTAGCTGTATAGAGGCGAGAGCGTAAATCCTTGCTGTCCCTAAATTATTATTTAAATTATTAAATAAGTTAAATTTATTATTTTTTGTGGAAATTTATGTTTATACCTGAAGCTTCCATCAAATTCTATCTATTTTGCTGTAAAGACTTTCTTATATAAAAAAAAATGGTGGCGAAAAATTCCGATTAAAAATGTTTGACGATGGGTCGCAGACAACAAAACAGTGTTGTATTTTAATTTTAAAAATGCCCAACGTTAGATGGCGCCACTACTTTACTAGGTGTGGTAACACTAACAACAGCTGTTGCAATTTAATGCACTGAGGAAATTGCTAAAATGTTAAATAAAGATGTTTTTTTTTTGCAGCCGACCATTTTACAATTAGTGGTAGGCAGTCATACACGCATTGTTTACATTTAGTAATGTTAACAATACTAGTTAAAAATCCATGTTTGTTTTATTTATTTTTTTGTCTTACTTTGCGCGCTTACTTTTTGTAAACATAAAGCAGCTGATTATAATGTGAGTGTGGCCACATTAACCCAAAGTATCGGAAAAAACATCGATATATACCGCAAAAGAAACGATAACTCGATAAAAAATAGCAATTTGTCTAACTGTGCACACACTGGTTGCTTCATATGAAATAATATGAAGAAATTTCCATATGGATATTTTCGAACTGCGTAAACCCCTTAACTAAAGATAGAAGTGTCCATGTCGTTAGTCTATTTAAGCTTACTTGAGACTTTTAACAAAATTTGGTGACTAGCTTACATAAAGCAATTATTACATAAGCATTAATCAATTTTGACTATTGTTGTATTAATACGAATTTGCTTCTTCGAATTTCAGCAGCTAAGAAGATAGTAATACAAGTAGATTTCAAGCCAAGAATTGTACGGAGTAAAGAGGTGAGCAGATGTCAAATATGGACAATTTTAGCTAGAACCTCTAAGGAAGAACTCTAAGATACTTTCGAATGACAAATTCGGTTGCGATATCTTTGTCAACAAACGAATTATCCATCTAAAACTTTAGGTTTTGAGAAATATTGACTTTTATGTACTTTTTACAAAAATTCCATAATTTTTCTCCGATTTTGATAGCCAACCACTAATTTCCTTGGTAATTGATGGAACTTCTTTGGAGCCATGTCACTGTATGAAAAAATTTCACTCGAAAGGTATCAAAATAACTAGTTGAAATCAAAAAATCTATTATTTATTTAAAATGGTTGTTAAATTTCTGATTTATCTTTAATCCTAAATATCAAATGTTCTAATTATGGTTTTAATTTTAAAATTTGTATTACTAAAGTCTCTTGTACAATATGCAGTTCACTGTCAATGTGCTAATCTATTAATGAATTAACTTTTTTCGATTACTGTTAAAAAAACTTTTTTTTTTGCATTTTATTTACAATCTGTCTTTATTAGACAATAAGTAAATTTACTAAAATAATTAATACATTATAAATATAATAGCAAGTTTCCATCGAAACATACTATTGTGTTTAAGAAAAAAAAAAAAAAAAAAACATTTGATTCAATTAAGTGTCTAAAAGTACAAATTTTTTTGTATAAATATTTACTCATTTATTAATTTATTAATATTTTTTTATTAATCCGAAAACAAGTCTCCGAAGAATGAAATCTTTAAAAATTAGTTGCTACCATTTGTCAAGCGATTTGCATACCAACCGAAGCCCAAATTTCGAGAGATTTCTGAGTCACCACAGATAAATTAAATTTTTTTTTAAACCGCAAAAGGTTCTTCGATTCGTGCTCCGGTTAAAGCTGTAGTAGGTTTGGTTCACGGTTCCACCCAGGTTCTAAATTGACATTTGGAAACCCATTTTGCAGCCCTGTTCTGAAACCGCCGCAAAGTGTGTGTTGCACTTGACTTTGCGCCCATACCACTCAGTGGCACTCAAACTGTAATTAAAGCAAGGTTTGACAAGCACTCGAAGCTGCTTGCTCCTCTTAAGCTATACCGTGCTTTAAATTCTGCTTCAAAGCATATTTAAGACTTAATACTTGCCACCTATACACTCACACATACTCACTCATTCACACATAATGCATAATAAATATGTCGCAGACACTTGAGGCATTGTCTCACACCATGGCGCAAAGTTTTTGCCCGAAAGGCCTGGGTCTTTATTTATGCAGGCGCACATTTAAAAGCGATTCCGAGCCCAAACGCCCCAAAGAGCTCATTTCCAGAGCGTACAAAATTCAGTCCACCCCAGTCAATACATTTACACTTGCCTGCTCTGGGGCATTTTTGCATTGCAATTGAAGTCGTTGTCATTGAAGAACAACATGCAAGTTGCCGTGTGGCATGGCTTGCACTCTCAATTATGACTTAATTCGTATCTAATGGATATTTTCTGTAAAAATTTCATGATTAATCGCAGCCTTGAGGGTTTTGGCTGCAGCAACTGCAGCAACTTTTCTTGGGGGTTGCAGCAGCAGCAGTTTCACACATGTTCACAAAATGAAACTGAAGGCAGCAGAGCCTTGCCACATGTTCTGGCCATGGGGGGAGTTGGGGTTGGGTTTTTTGGGTTTGGGCATAGCGCAAACATGTCGTTGAACAATGGAACGTACCAACACACTCACACACTCAAGCCGGCTATAACTCAACTGGCAGCAAGTTGCAGCCAAGTTTGAAGTTTTTTGAAAATTTGCGATTAATACGGGTTCTCAGTGTGCGTGTGTGTGTGTTTGTTGGGGGTTGGCTGACTGCAATAGCAGGGGTGTGGCAGCATATGCGTAGACGTGTTGCAACTTCCGCCAAACCAGGCAGCAGCAGGCAACACAAAAAGTGATTACGCGGCATTGTGCCAAGCGGCGCGGCATGTAGCACGTTCATTTTTTTTCGCAAACATTTCCAAGAATACGCCAACGTTGTTACCTGCCCCTGCCTCTAGTCAACGCCAACCCGCACGCCCCACCACGACAGCACTCGGCTAACGTAGCGCCGGTTTGTAAACAAAAAAAATTGCATCTTTCGGATTGCTTCGTATCGGAGGCGGCTTTTCTTATCTGCGGCCGCAACACGAGCGCCATCTGTGTGCGATTAGTAGCGTCTGTGAAGCGGGTGGAAAAGCGAGGGAAAAACTAGCTCACTGTTATGCATTTTTATCTGAGCGTAACATGAGAGCGTAACACGAAAACGAAAAAAAGAGCGACAGAAGAGAGCAAAAGAGTGAATGCACCGGTAAAAACATGGCTCTCTGTTTATCTTTGCTTGCTGAGTCTCTCTGCATTGCTCGCATTGCATTTTGTATTTTGGTCATATGTTGTTGTCAAGTATTTGTTGTTGCCATGACCGCTCCCAAAAATGATTTATATCTGAAAGCCACTTTATTCATAGCTCTCAAGTACTATTTTCAATTGGTATTCCAATTGGAGCAGGACTCCATTAAATATTGAAAGACTTAGTACTGTTTAAATTCCAAATGAACTTTGGACAAATACAGTGTAACTTCCGTATCCCTTGGTTATTTAGGAAAAAAAATTTTATGCTTTCAAATTTATTTTAATTTAGAGAATTTTATAAGACTATTCCATTTTTTAAAGTACATATTTAAAAAAAAAAATACAATCACTATGCGTTGCTTCTCGTCCCTGGAATCCTAAATGTCAACTCACAATAAAATGTTAGTAATAACATTATTTTCTTCAAATTTATTTATTATTTGGAAAATGTTTCGCTATACAACATAATCAAAAAATAATTTTGTAACATTTCTTTATGTTGAGAGATAGTTGAGTTTTACTTTCTGCTAGCCACATAATTTGTTCGTTATAGATAAAAGATGGCTACATAATCAAAATATCAAATCAAAATATACTTAATCTTGTACAAAAAAACAGTGAACTAGGGAAAAGATCATGATAGGAATAAATTCGTTGTAGAAGTTCGTTATTGGAAAGTTCGACGATATACCCTAATTTTAGTAGTCAGTAATTAAATTAATTATCATATATGAGCAACTTGCACATCAAAAAAGGATATTGGCGTTTTCATTTTGGCGTGACGTTACATTTATACGACAAAATATGAGTATCAAAATTAAAATTAAAATAAAAATGGCAACAGGCGTTCTTTGATTAAAACTCACATAGCGTTACGTTACAACAAATATACAGGGGAGCCACAAAAAAAAATTTCTCTACAATTCCAAATCTCAGTGCCACAGACAAGGTTCGAGACGGTTTTAAAATGTCTAACAAATTTGCTTGAGATTTGATAAAATTCGCCAATAAAACCAAAGTAATATTAGTTCGTTTTGAAAGGTATTCAATCATAAGCTTTAGTAGCTGGTACGTGCCGTGACGTTACTCAAATTTGCATTAAACTTTTTTGTTAATAGCTTTTTATTTTTAACTATTTAACTTAATAAAAACGTATATTTTGGCTTCAATATTCATTACTTTAATATACTTTACTTGTTGAAAGAATAATTATAATATTTATGCCGAAAATCGCTTCAATAAATAGTTGCTTCTAGTTAGATTTATACCTTAAGTCAAAATATTTTGATGCGAAATCCTCAATAATATTCATCTTATTGTTAATATTTAAAAAAACAACCATAATATCTGAAAGTAAAATTTCATCTGCTGCACAAAGTTCACATTATTGACTGCGCAACTTAGATACAATATTTGCAACACCTGCCAACTTGCCACTGCCACAAGTTTCAAACAACGAAAAAACGCTTTAAAATTTTGAAAACGTCAAACGTCGCTTTGATTTTTAGCCAAGTTGCAAACCCAAATTATCTAACTCAATGAGAATCCAAGTTGAGTTTTATTTGTAATATGAGTAGCCGGCAACTGAGCGCATTGCTTTGCTCTCTAGCGCTCACGCACACTCTCTCTTACTCAGCTGTTACGTTTCGCGACCACTCGTTTGACGCTTTGTGCTTCGTGCGCTCACTTCGTGTTAGCGGCAACGCACATTTTGCGCTCTCTGGCGCTGTTGAGCAGCTGACACTGTTAACAGACCAGCAGTGCGAGCAGCTGCGCATTATCATTTGCAAGAGATGGCTTGCTTAAAATAATAAATACTCAGCTGCTGTGTACACACTGTTTTAACATGCTCAAAAAAACAGCCACAGAAAGCATTCGGTCATAGCGCAGCAAATAACGAAAAGTATCTCAGCGTGTGTGTTGCCGTCGCATTGCGTTCTGCAAGATATTTTATATATTTATATGGTCGAGTACGTGAACGTGTGTGGACGTCGTTTTTATTAAACAAAAAATCGAGTGCGTGTTAGAATTGCAAGCCGTTAAACAGCACTGCAAAAATAATGCAAAATAAGCGCAAATATTAAAAAAAAAAATAATAAAGATATTTAACAAAAATTTGGCTAAAAATTTAAATATTATAACGACAATTCACTCTGTGACACACACACACCTTGACACTTGCCTAGTCGGAACAAGTTTTTGCATGTGTGTGTGCGCGCGACGTGTGTGCAAAATTAATGATATGAATGATTCTGTTGTGTCGCGTATCTAATAGATACAATTGATCATAAAAATAATATAAAGACGACGAGTTGTGAATTTCTATAATAAAAACGACAGACCGCGTGTTTTTTTATTCTTTTTTTTTGCTTTAGCTACCTCTTTATTATTATTTGTTTTGTTTTCGGTGTGCTCTTTCAATTTGTTTTGCTCTTGCGTTTCTTAACAACAAATTCATGCGCCGTGTGTTACACAAAAATATAAAGTATCTCAAAGGTTTAAAGTGCGCGCTCATAGGATCTTCGTTATACTAGTGTTTAAAACAGTGTCAACACTGCAGCAAATTTCACTGTAAGTTTTTTTCTCCGTCTATCTTTGTAATTAAGTACACTTTAAGCTATATTAATGCCAACGTCAGAGTTTTACTACTTTGAGCTACAGTCTATAAAGCTTGCTGCTCTAGATACTATGCCAGTAATTTATATCTTTAGCTTAAGTTTGCTAAGTAACAAGTCATGGAAATGCCTTGTCGACGTGACAGTTGTGTCGTCAAGTCGGCTCGTCCGCTTGGATCGATAAGTTTTATGAGTTTTTGCTCTGAAAATTTGAAATCATTAATTATGTCTATGCGTTGTTTTGTTTTTGCTTTGGCTGTGGCTGTGGCTATGATGTTGTGCCTTGCCACATGCCCCATGCCACCACAATGCCAACTGCTGCTGCAGCTAGGAGCTCTGGCACATGCTATGGAACAGGTTTGCACTGCTTGTTGTAGTTGCTACGAGGAGTATATGGCACTGAAGGTAGAGCTTGTGCAATTCCAAGAACTTGTTAGGTGTTGTCTTGCTATGGGTCTTGGAACATTTAGGTTTGCGTGCTTCTGCGGCTCAAGATGTGAATCTTTATGAATGAAAGAGGTTTTCATGAAGAGTTGTACACACACACGAACGCAAACATGAAGCTTATAGATCAATAGATTGTAGTTTTATACAGAACTGTCTAGGTTTTTGGTAGAAATCTCAATGTATTAGCTTAAGTTTTGATTAGAGTTGGGTTTTAGGAAGTGGGTTTCACGCTAGGGAATTTTTGTTTGTGTTGGGTTTAACTTAGTAGAAGCCATTTTTGGTCAGTATACTTGGTAACAATTGGGGTACTGTATGAGTTATGTTCTGCTATACAATATTGTTTCTTCTATATAGGGTAAGGATAAGGAAAAATAAGTGTCATCAACTGTGTTTCTTTGGCTTGGAGCTTATTTTTATCAGCTAAAGTAAACTCATAAGAATGTATATAAATTTGCGATAGTTTACAAAAAATATATAAAATGTTCTTACTGCAAAATTGTACCGAAAATGGTTTTGGCGCTTAATAAGTTTTAAGTTTTTGTTATGTTTGGCTTGAGAATTATTTAAACATTTGCACACCTGCTGAACAGTAGTAAGCAAAGTGGTCACCTGAAGCGTTTCCACATTCTCGACCTTTCATTCAGACCTACTTAATGCTATTCATATAATAACTTATATAATAACAATTTTCTTTAGTTAAGGTATTATCATTTATTGATTGTTGAGCAACAGATTATAATATTTAAAAAAGCTGGTTAGCTTTCGTTTATGAAGTGAAATCGGAATTTTAGTTAAAAAAATATTTTAAAAAGTTCTGCCTTGAACATCGTTTTCAATTTCAAAATTAGTTTGATCTGATTCGGTGGCGGATTTACGGTGGCGGGATATTTTGAGATGGTATGGATTCGTTTATAAAGCAATGCAGTAATCATAATTTCATTTGAAAAAAATATTTTAAAAATTTCTATCTTTAAGATCATTTTCAAATTCGAAACTAGTTTGATATGAGTCGGTGGTGGATTTACGCTGGCGAGGGTTTTCGGGTTCAAGGCGCATGAAATTATTTTTTTTCGAGAACAGCCGCGCAATTATTTATAAGCATTATTATTTATTTATTTTTTATTTTTTAAATGGGGTACAACAAGTTGCAGGTGGCCTCAAATTATAAGAAAAGTATAAAAAAATATTTAAAAATAAACGAGGAAAAAAGATAGATATGAACTAATCTGCGTCACTAGCCCGGTGGGTGGACTTTTTAGCGATATGCACCGACTCACAACAAAAACTGGCCAGAGATTTAGATTTTCAATAAGCAAGTGGAAAAAAGGAAGTTCAAATAAAATTTAAACATTACATATATTAGAAAAAGCCTCAAGAGCATCAATGACCAAATAGGTGCCTCATAATACAGGATTGGTCATGAATGCTTGAAGAGGCTAGTCAAGATGTCTTAGGATAGAATACGTGATAGAAGGAATAGACCGTTCAAAAGAGAGGCTATTATAATTAGAGCATAAGACACGGAAAGGATCATGCAGAGCAAAATTTGATCTACAAAATTTTTGCCGTGAAAACTACAAACAGTCTTGTCTGTCGTGAAATAAGTGATTAGACTCATTTTTTGAAATTGGAAAGATTTTCTTATATGAATAGAAGTAGAGGATTCGTCTTCAAGCTGTAAAGCTCTTAAATCCATTTTTCCAAAGATGTTTCAATAATCTAATAAAAAATATTTTACTTTAAAAAATACTTTCTAAATTATGCAAAAATCACTTACTTGTTTTGGAAAATATTTAACAACTTCCTATAGTTCCTATATACTTTGAATTTTAGTCAAGTCATTTTTACAGACTCCCTTTACTATTATAACCAAACAATTTGCCTACTCAACCCATGCCTTATTAGTCCAGACTCATTTGCAATTCCTTAACATCTAACGTATAACATTTTAAATTATAAATAAATCCCATTGCTAGCTACCGCACATAGCCCACACACATAAAACGCACAAAAATCTCAATCTCAAAGCATTTCAACTGCCTGACAGTGCCTGTTATCAAGCCCTATACCATTAATACCTAACACTAACAAGCTTTATTACCTAATTCCAAGGCCATTTTAGCACACAAATTTCAACTTACATTAGCTAATCTACAAAGTCAGACAGTTTCAGATTCAGCGCCTCAGTCTCTCTCGGAGACGCAGCACAAAAAAATAACAAGTATACGCAAGCAACAACAAACTTTTTAATTACCAACAGGAAAAACATTTAAGATAACAGACACAGAGAGACAGAGACAGGTCGAGAGACAGGCGGCAGAAAAATAAAAAAAATTTACATAAATTTAAAATATAGCCAGAAAATATATATTTCAACTTTATCTGTGTCTGGTACTGGAGCATGAGCTGCTACTGCTCCGGCTGCTTTGACTGTCTTGTCTTAACCTTTTCTACTTGGGCCACTGTCCGAGCTGGACTCTGAAAAGTATTTATGACTTGTGTAAATAAAATAAGGCAACTTTTTTTTTTCCTCCGCTTGTAACTTCTTGCTTTTAGCCATTTTACAGCTTAAATATTTTTTAGCCATTAGATAAACAAACACACACACACACACACACAAAAAGTGCCACAAAAACGTAACGAAAATATCTTTCAAGTACAATGTTAGGTAAATATAAACAAAACTTTTTTTATATACATTTTTTTTTTCAAACGCTCAACTTCTTGCTGCTTCTTACAACAGAGTCCAAGTTCTTGGGGCGGGCAACTGGTGCGAGGGGGCTGCTGCACTTTGCTGCTGTTGGCCTTTTTGTTGTTTTAGATACTTAAAGCTTTTAGAGCATAAGATGTTATATAAATTACATTAGCTAAGTGCCAGGCAGCAATTAAAAATGCGGGCCAGGTTACGTCAGTTGGGTTCCCTCTAGATATGGTTCGGGCGAGCGAGCTCTCAAGTAAAATGTGTTGATGTAGTCATTGTTGTGATAATGTTTTTAATGATGTTGTGGCTGCAGCATCATCATTAGCATTATCATCATCATTAGAACCTCAACTTAATCAAGGTTAAAAAGCATGTGGCGTGCATTTGACTTGTGTAAGCAGATTTTTAGCTCAGACTGTCTAGAAATTCTTTTTACTTTGATCGTTGTAATTTGTTTATAGATAGTATTTGTTTGTTTTTGATTTGTTTTTATAAACAAATCGAAATTAGCTTTCATATGTTGAAAAAAATATACCATATTTGCTTTTGCAATGAGAGCTAGCTGTGCGCAAAATTAATCTACTGATTAAAAAAAAGTTGTGCAATTTATTGAGAAACTGCTGTTTAAATAGAGCAGAACAGATATGTGCAATATCTCTAGTTATGAGTAGCGAGATAAAAGCCATAAAACTTTGTAAATGCGAAAAAGGTGTGAATAATGGTTATATGATTCATTAAAAGTGGGGCCAGAGAATGTTTTTATAACAGCAATGCATAATATAAGGTGTTGTTATAATGAAAATTGCTTTCTATATCGAGTATATCTTGAAAATGATGAGTTTCAAAATGGTATGCTTGGAAAAATTGTGACATAAGCTGTTACGTTCTAATTTCAATAAGCTTTTGTTATCAGAAATAAAGGCAACCTGAGCGTAGATACACTCAGAAAAAAAATCAAGTAATTTTTACTTGAACTTATCATAAGCGTTGTTGTGGTTTGGATCTTAGTGAAATTTGCAACAAACTGAATCTTTAATTAAATGCGAGAGGTATTTGAGTACTAAAACAATTCGGTAATAAAAGACGACTTATTTCTTTTAATGCTATTTGATTATGATTTTGTTTAGATTTTGCCATATTAGGCAGCACAATAAAATAATTTGTACATTGTTACTTAAAGAACAAAAAAGTAGTTCCTGCAATAATTTAGACATTAACTACCCCTTCACACCGTGCTCCGACATCTGACACATTCAAAAAAATCTTAGTTTCTGCGGAAACCACATACTTTGAAATAAAACAAATTTACAAGTCGTACAGAGATGTTCAATAGGCACTTAAAAAAAAAAAAAATTGCCTTTTTTTCGTTCTCAGAATTTCACTAAACCAATAAATTTTATTCGTTTTTGTTTTTGCTTGCTCCCAAGTACACATTTTGTGAGGGCTATAACTTCTTATAATTCTTAACTTCTAATATTTCCCTTACTCTTTTCGATAATTTCACAAAAGGAAAACGAATAAATTGTTTTCGTTTTTGTTTTTACTTGTTCCCAGTTTCACTTTATTTTTGGGCGATAACTACTTATATTTTTAACTTCTCATATTTCCTTTACTTTTTCGAAAACTTCACATATTTCCCTTACTCTTTTCGATAATTTCACAAAAGGAAAACGAATAAATTGTTTTCGTTTTTTTTTTTACTTGCTTCCAATTTATTTTTGGGCGATAACTTCTTATATTTTTAACTTCTCATATTTCCTTTACTTTTTTCGAAAACATCACATATTTCCCTTACTCTTTTCGATAAATTCAAATATATTAAAATTTTTTAAAAATAATTCCAATAAATATTGAATTTAAAATTGGCATAAATAGATATTCAGAATATCAAAGACAAACTAAAAATTTTTTCAGTTTTAAATACGTACGTATTATTATATTATTATTATATTTTGAACGTATTCTTGAAAAAAATCAGTCGGATGGAAAACATATAATAAAATTTGATTTGGTGAAATAGGAAGCACCAAACATGTGAAATTAAAAAAAAACGAATATTTTAGTCGTTTTCGTTATTTGCACCACGACTGATTCTTTTTTTGGATCAATTTTATTTTAAAATCATTAAGTTGATTTTTGTATAGGCTTATATGAGCCAATTATTGCATCGATCCGATAATGGGTTTGCGGGTTACCACACGGGCTATATTTCCAAATTTTTGAAAAAAAAGAAGAAAATTGCTTTTAGAGAGCTAAATTTGATAGATTTAATAGTGATAGCGTGCATAACATTTGTTTAAAAATATTGTCCGATCTGGCAACGCCTAACTTTACCGCGCATAAAAGGCAACATTGCGTAAATGGCATTTTTCTTTAAAGTTTCACAATTTTTGATTATAATAATAATTTCCCTGACTGACTATATTGTCGGTCGCCCCTAGGTGGAGCATGAGAATCTGAAAAGAGAACTGAAAATTTAAAAAAAAAAATGTAACTTTAAAATTTTATAACTATGCATAATCTCGGATGAGAGACTTGAATAGTGTCTGGGCAGCTATTAAAATGATTTCATCATCTTTATCTGAGAATGAATAAATCGATTTTTTTTTTAATTTTTTGTTCTGAACTTGTAAAGTTTTCGATAAACTTAATACGCAGATTATTTTTACAAATAAAAATTTTGGTGTGCCAAATCCGCTTTTTTCTGAACTATACTACTGTATACAAATATTCCGTAGGATCGAACCCGAATGTATAAGTTTTTTTTTAAGCTAAAGACAAGAATTTGGCGATTTCGAATATTTTTTTCCTCAAAATCTTATACAAGCCTTAGGGGCAGTTTCTGTTTAACATAACTCAAATCTTTGTAAGAATTCGCCAAGAAAATGTGGCGTCATCTTTTGCAGACCTTATTTTTAAACAGTCAGTCTTCTAGGAGAGATTGTCAGGAGATGGTTGAAACATCTCTTCTTCTTTCTTATCCTCGGGATATTTTCCACAAGCATCTTAGCCTAGCGGTTGCCTTTAATCGTATCTTTTGTAGAAAAAGGATATCTAGTACTCTAACATGCTCAGATTGAAGTCACGTTTGAAAATTGAGAGCATAAAACGGATGTGTTTGACGTGAATAATGTTCCCACGAGCAATGTTGAATTTATGATTTATGAATAATAAACGCAGTTCCAAAACTATTTGAACAACAACTTTTTCTGCATAATTCGATTCCATAAATTTCAAAGCAATTCCAATTAAAGTTATCTTACCAATTTTCATAATTTTCTAGAAGGCCTATTACGATGTTATCTAAGCTCATACCAATATTTAAGTTTGCTGTGTTGTAAAATAAATATTTTTTAATTTTATGAAAGAAAAAAAAAACGAAAACCTTGACAATTTGTATAATAACAACGAAACTACAAACAAAGCGCGGCAAGTTGAACAATTTTGATTGCTTGTTAACTTCAACTAAACTCGAAATCAAATTATTTTTTTCAAAGTTCAAGTCCCCCACCTGCAGATTGTAATTATACGAAATTAAGACTTACGACAACCACAAAACGTAGAAGAAATCAAAGTCAAAGTAATTTGAAGTTTTAACAAGCAGCAACAACAACAACTTTGCCATTAATTTTTTACAAGTAATCAGAAACAGACATCGACAGACGAGAAACTGAAACCAAAACCGTTCAGAACTGAAACTGAAAATGAACAAATAACATAAAGACCATGTCATAATAATTAATAATAATTTGCCATTATTTACAAGAAAAGCAAAAAAAAACAACAAGTACCATATTAAAAACAAATAACAAAAATTAATTAACTGAATTTATTGAGTGCGTGAGTCTGTTTTAAAATTGTGCTCACGTTAACCCAATTAAAATGGAAATTTTTTCGAAATTGAAACTAGGCAGAGTAAAGTCTGTGCGTCCCACTGTAAGCAGGCGGCACGAGTCAGGCCAATGACTGCGACGCCAACGCCAACGTTGACGCCAACGTTTTGTGGCAGAGCTCGA
Organism: Chymomyza fuscimana; assembly: GCA_949987675.1. Taxonomy (NCBI): domain Eukaryota; kingdom Metazoa; phylum Arthropoda; class Insecta; order Diptera; family Drosophilidae; genus Chymomyza; species Chymomyza fuscimana. Next base: position 14,356,555 of record OX465089.1, read on the forward strand.
CAGGCGTTGCTTGCATTTGTAAGTAGTTGCAACAACAAAAACAACAAAGACAACAAACTGAACTGGCAACATTCTTGGCCACAGTCAACAGCTGATACTCAACAGCTGTTCGAACGTGCCATTTTTTTTTTGGTATTTTTTTCGCTGCCACTTGTGGGCGAAATATTTCTGTTAAGATTGGCAAGTGCGAGAAACTGATGGTATTTGGTATTTCTGATATCTAGAGACTTGGTATATAAATTGAAATGTTCTTTGTTTCCCATTTAATAATAATTTCAATAATGTTGGCTTATGGCAAACATTTGAGTTTATTGACTTTGAAAAAGTTTTGTTTTTTTTTTGGCTGCAGCATGCCTCATTGTTTTTTCCCAAAAGTTTAGACAATGAATTGTAGTAACCTCTGTACAGCCTTTAAAAATATACTATTTATTTATCTTTTGTTTACTTGAAATTTTTTGCTGATAAACCGAGAACTTTGCTGACTATACCAAGTCTAGATAAGATAAAGTTGTTGCTCATAGAGAGCGTGACGTTATTGTTTGACTTCTATAAATTGTTAAGGTAATTGCGTAAGCTAAATATAGTTTATTGAGAGGAGGGTTCAATATGCCCCAAATGCTATTTGTTTACATATGGAAAAAGGCGTCGAGATTAAAAGATAGTACAGTTAATGCACTCTAAAAAAATAGTTAAGCTGTATTTGTATATAAAATCAAAAATAGTATACAAAGTACACGATAAAATGAAGTACATCTTCAGAAGTTTTGGTAAACTAAATAAATATAAATATTATTAATAGCATACAAGGCTATCTTTAGACTATGCATTCCGAAAGAAGGCCCCTTAAAAGAAAGCATAGTTCTTGACACTTTTTTATACTCAAAATCTTATATAAGATTGTTCAAAAATAACAGTCGATAATCTTAATCAAAGAATTCACTTTATTCATTCTGCTTAGTCACTATCGAAGGTCTGTACGAAAACTCCAATGACTAAATTTCGAACTGCGGAACATTTTCAATGTCGCAGATGCCTCTTTTAAATGAACTTTCTTTAAAAAGCCATCCAAATCCATGCCAAATATATATATTTGAAAGCTTTGATTGTCCTGATACATTCAGGACAGCTTTTGACTTTTAAAACATTTTCAAATAAGCATATAAGGCAAAATGTCTAAGAGAAATACAAATTTGCCGTAACCCTTAAGATGATATACTATATAATATAAAATGTTCCCTTGAATTAAATGTAAAAACAATTTTTCAGCTTTTAATACTTAAATATAAAAAATATATTTTGATAATTTGTACATATGTGATAGAGGTAACAGCTAATATAAATTCCGATTATTTATTGAGCTATCGACTACTGTAGACATATTGAAAACATTGAGTTTGTATAAATAATATTAGAACTTTAAAAAAAATTGTAATTTTTGTATTTAGTAGTATTAAAAAACAGTATTTTTAGTATTTTATAAGATAAGTGTAGTACTGTTAGTATTTTATTAGACAGGACATTTGAATTTTTTTTTAATAAGACAAGACATATCGATCGAATGAACGAGTAAAGATATACATTAACTATAAAACTGAATTTTTAAAATTAAAATAAAAATAATAAAAAAATAGATAAATTAAAAATAATAATAAACATATATATTATTTTTTAATTAGTTAATTTTTTTAGAATAAGACAAGAATTATCTCGTAAAAGAATATATTTACATAATTTTTTTCATGAAAGATAAGCCTTTGAGTTTAAAAAAATCAGAACTTTCAAAAAATAAATTTTTGCAAAATTTATTTTAAAATATTTTTTAAGAATATCTTTTAACTAACCTATTGGGAATGCGAAATTAATAGCTTTAAACTAGCCATGAATGCTCGTTTTTATATTTTATGGCAAATTTTAAAATTAACAAGTAACATTATTTTAAGATTATTTTTTTTTTCGAATCATTTTTTAAAAAGTTAGAAAGTATCTGTATCTTCACAATGTATAAAAAATCTTAGTAATTTTCTTTGAGTTTTATTAGGTATGCTATACATAAAGAGAATTTTTTATCTGATCTTGAAGATGTGGCAAGTATCGGCCGCTTGGATTTTATGTCGAGGCTTATGGTGAGGTTTTTCCTGACTCTGAAGGTTTGCTCATAAAATTCGCATAAGTAATTTACGATCTAACACACCTAATTTTTTCTTTATGATACAAATCTTAACTGCTCTTGATACCCTACAGTTTGAATCGAAGCTTTTAGAGTAAAATGTTCTTATATTTAAATATCTTAATAGGTTAACTTCAGCCCAATAGAGATTATCATTTTACTATATCTTAGTTGCAAGCTCTTATTTACTTTTGTACTATGGTAAATATGCATATTATATAAGCCAAATATTTGTTTTGATTAAGCTAAGCGGAAGCTTACTCTACAGTATTTCTCAAACTGTTTATATTCGCATTAACCTCAACTAATTGCCGTGCTTCAAAACCAATTGAACAAATACTCCCTACTACAAAAAATTAAAATAAAAAAAATAAATAAATATGGTCTATGGAATAACCAAGCTGTGCTTAAATGTTTTTACAGATTGCGGTTTGTTTGCTTTTGCGGCAAATGAAACTTATTTACAATATAATATTTTATATTTTTCGGTTTTCTGCTGATAACGTATAAAATTTGTTGTTATTTTTCTTTTAACGATGTCAGTCCCTTGTCTCTGCTCAAGTATCAATAAACTCATAAATTTCAAATAAGCAAAAAAGACAACCCTCCCAAAAAAAATAGAGCTCAAACTTTATAAAAAGTGTTGCTCGGCATTCGAAAGAGAATCTACACAAAAAAAAAATAAATGTTGTTGTCAGCCCATTTAATACTTATATATTTTAATTTTTTACCCTATGCGATTTGTCTGCTATTTATTTGTTGCTTGCCATTTTGGCTTTTATTTATGGGATGCTATGACAAAAATGGGCGTCTACTATGGAGCCACAACACATCAGATGGTCTTTCAGTATCAAGTTTATCAAGTTGGCTTTAGTCAAGTTCAAAGTTTAAGAAATTCTTCATTTTTTTTTTTACTTATTTGCATGTTTTTTGTCATGAATTTTTGTGGTTTCATTTTAATATGATGTTTGCGAGCATGTTCTCTGTCTACTTTGGGCATATATACTTGTTAACTTTAACAATTTATAATGGATTTTTATTGTATTGGCTAAGCGAATATGTTTAACAAGTTTTTATTTTAGATTTAGGCAGGGCGTAGCTGTTACATAATTTTTGTGGTCTAAGCTAAACAGGTTGTACTTGAAGAACTTGAAATATGGCATACACTTTGAGCCAGAACTAATAGAGTTGGATGGTGCTGAAGGCTGTAACTTGGCTTTAACAAGATGTGGCTTGTTAAAATGTCAATACAAATTTATATGAATAATAAATTAAAGAAATAATTGTAGTGTAGGCTTAAAAGCATATATGCCGTATTTGGCAAAAACTGGCATAAAAACCTCAAATACACAAAGTAGAAGTTGGGTATTGGTTTAGCTGCGTATATCTAATGGATAGCTTGTGTGAGGGTCTAAGTGGAGAAGGACAAAAACACATGAGAATTTCTTACATTGTAAATGGTACTATTTACTATTTTTGAGTTCACTTTTTTTATTGAAATTACATAATTTAATGCAAATAGTTAAAAAATCCTTTCTTGAACATTATGTACATTTTTTAATGCAATGTAAATTTTTTAATATTTACCTAAACATTTTATTAGATTTTTTTTTAAATATTTCCAACATTTAATATACATTTTGATGCCTTTTAATAAAAAAAATTTTAAGAGACAATTTTCGTTAACATTAAAAAAAAAATTTTCTTAAATATATAAAAAAATGTTTTTTAAATGTTTAAACATTTTTTTAATTTTTAAATGTTTAAAAAAATGATTTTTGGGGTATGTAATGTACATTATATTTTTATATACATTTTTTAATATTTACCCAAACATTTTATTACATTTTTTTTTTAAATATTTCCATTTATTATAATTTTTGCACCTTTTAATAAAAAAAATTTTATTCTTAGACAATTTTCGTTAACGTTAAAAAAAATATTTCTAAAAAATATAAAATTTTTTTTTTAAATATTTAAACATTTTTTTAATTTTTAAATGTTTAAAAAAATGTTTATTTTTAAAACATTAAAAAAAGTTTTTTTTTTTTCACCAAATCACATAAAAGTGGAATAAAAAGACTTGTCAAAAAAATATGGTGGTTAACAAATTTAAGGAACATACCTAAAAAATACGAAAATTTTATATTATAAGATATTTTTGCCAATCGATTTGTTTCATATTTACACCATAAATAGTAAATAGGGATAGAAAGACATGTTTAAAAAAAATAGTTGTTCTTTTTTAGGTATGTATACGTCTAATTTTTAAATTAATGCAGTGATTAAAAAAAAAAATTTTATTTTTGTTATAAATAAATTTAAAATATACAATTAAAAAATTTGTTCTTTTTATGGAAATGGGTTCGTTAAAAGGATACTATTTTTTTTTTTTTAAGAGCCTTTTTATCATCTTATCATCAAAAAAAAAATGTCACAAAAATATTCAATAGATAAGTCACAATTAAATGAAATGTAAAAAACATAATTTTTTGATTTAAGGCCTATACGCAGTATGAAAAAATTCGCACGGAGTGACAAAAAGGCCTTTAAGCCGTAATGCGTTGTTTAAAATATAAAATATAAAAAAAATTTTATTTTTTACCTATAAATGAATCATTAGTTTACAAAATAGGTCGGGGGAACTTTTTCGTTTTCATTTTCTTTTTGCTATACGCTCAATTTCTTAATACAAAGCTCTCAATTTTGTATTGGTACGTGAAATGCCAATTTTTGATTGGGAGAACTTCTAAGTATCTTCCGAGTGGTATGAAGGCTTGTTATCTCTCATGATTGACATTATGCCAAGGAGAGGCTTTTACCCCAAAGCAACAACACAATGTATATTGGTTGCTGAGTTGAAACAATAAGATGAAAGCAGTTCTCATATATATAATATATATTATATCTATAGAAGAATTCTATAATTCTAGACGCTATCCAAATCACACGAATTTACTCGATAGCGTAAGACTTTACGCAGATCTGTTAAATAAAAAAACTTTAAACTTTCTCTGTTTTGGATATATTTTGTTAAATTTTACAATAACTAAAACTTTTGGCATCATCATCTGCTGTTCTTCAGCACTCTTCAGTTATCTAATGGGTGTTGGCAGCAGCTGGCATTTTTGCTCTATAGCTGTTGGTGTAAACTTGCCATAACTATGCTCTCATTATTAAGGCATTAGAAAAACTTTCTTCTTTAACTATAATTTAAGCCAAACTTTAAGTTTCTGGCCATTTAAGTTCATTGTACCCATAAACTTTCTTGACATTTCCCAGCACTAATTGCCACCTAACTAGACCTTATTTGTCGCTCGGTTTATATATATATCTAAAGATGGGTTTATTTTATATGTCTTCGTAAAGTTATTCTATGGCCGTTAACTACAACTTAATTTCCAAATCATCACTGAGGTTATTTTGCCCAGACAGTGAATTAACTAAATAAACAAAAATATTTGTCTAATTAACTGGCAAAAACTTTGGCTCTGACAAACACATAGCTGGTAGCAAAAGGACGCGTGTCCTTTAAGGTAAATGTTTTCATATCGCACATAGTTTGTTACCTAGGAAAACAAATATAGTTACATATATAGCGTGAGACCCCGCAAACAATAGACACGTGCATGGACTGAGTTCCATAAATAGCTGGAAAAAACTTATTGACAAACTAAAACAAGTGGAACGGTGAGAGTGGGCGCTAACCGACTAGGGTATACACTGTACTCTCTTCCAAACTTTCCCTGCGAGGCTTAGGTTTGAAATTTTTTTTTTTCGGTTTCCGAAATGTCCAAAGAAATTAACTCTCAGATGTTTGTTTACAAAATATCAGTAAGAAAAAGCTAAAATTTTTTAGTTCAGTTCTTATATGTTCCTTATCCTTTGGGCTGTAGAGTATTTAAAAGACAACTAAAAAAAAAAACAACAACAAATTAGAAAGCAGGAAAAAGTCTGGTAGTCTGTCTGGCAAACGCGAAAGCTGGCAATAAAATAAATAGGAAAAGTTTACCCAACAAATGAAGACACACACACACACATATATGCGGCGACTGTGCATTAAATAGTTGAACAACGTGGCGTATGCGCAATTAACATTTATGGCTATTAATTATACCATAGTATATATATATATGTCATATACATGCACATGGGCTTAAGTAGCAGCGCGTATGTGTGCGCATGCCTGCTTACGTCAGCTTTATATATGTAATATGTACTACATATATAGTATACTATTTACATATACATAAAATATATAGAGACATCTTTTCTGCTTGCTCGTTAATTAAGGCATAAACTTGTGCGATACAAAGTTTCTTTGCCGCATTTTAGGACAGCTTAAAGCTATGTTGATGCTTTTTATTACATTACCTTAACTTGGCTAATAGCCAGCGTTCCACATTTAAATCAATTTTGGCCAATATTTTTTTTTTTGGCTCACAACTTTTGCAAACTGCCAAGTTGCCATTCAGTCAATTTTCCACCTTTGGCCATTCATAATTATGGCTAATCAAAGATGCTTATTAGTCTGTTACTAAGCCTAATGATGTTTTTGTCTTGGCTGCCTCTCAGGCTGCTCACTTGCTGTCTTTTACTTAATTATGTTGCAAGAATATTTGCGCCTTGCTCTTGACAAGGTCAAGCCAAAGCTGTTGAGCAGCTGCCTCTCCATGGCTTTGGGGCATATGTTGGAGTCTTTATTAATTGTTGTGCAGACTCAGAGGCGGCAGCGACAACATTGACGCCAGCAGCGACGTCGACTGCGGCTGATTAACTCTGGCAAGACCAAGTGCTACAACTCCAAAGAGGGCTTTGGGGCCAATAAATTGGTTAATTGATAGGAAAATACAAATTAATAGCCAATTGTGTTGAATTGAACTTTCGGGCAAAGGCTGGAAAAAAAAAATAAACTATTAGCTATCTATAAATCGCAGGTGTGTAACTTTGCAAGTAGGGTCTAATTTAAATATGTAAATGAGATTGGGTATTAACTTATGATAATAAATGGTGGAGGAGCTGCTGCTGAAGGAGAAAGACTTTGTATTGTAGCTTAGTGAAAATATTCTGTAAAAACAAACAAAGATGACATAACGAAGGGTGGCAACACTGGCAAAAGGGCTGCTCACTTTGTCTGCCATAAATGCAAAATCGTAAAAGGGCAAAGTGTTTAAATCCAAAAAATTGGTATTTATGCCCGACTCAGTCTCTTAACTATAAGAAGTAGGGCAGTCTTGCCCAAAAGAGTGTTGTAAAATGCGCCAATATCTAAGAGTGTGAACATATTTTTTACACAGTGTTTGGTATTATTTAGTGCTTCTAGTGGGTTAAGAAAATAAACAGCTATCAGTGTATAATCGCCCAAGGTATTTTTTTTTAATCAAAAATATATTGTGTACTGAAAAATATGCAAAAACCATATTTTTTATGCTTTTAAATGGCATTATTCATACACAAAAGTTTTCTTAACAAAACCAAACCAAACAATACGACACGTGGCATTAGCTTCTACTCTGATTACTTTTTGTACTCGCTCGGGCATATTTGCCTTTATGCCTTATTGTTAGGGTTACTCACGTTGTTACTTGGTCATTCTTGACTAATTATAAATAAAATAATATTTAAAACAATCGAAATTATTTACAAATAATTTGAGTATACCTGTACCGAAAATTTTGTATAGACTTAGCATTTAAATATTTGTTATAGTCTAGTTTAAACAAGTAATTTTTTTTAAGCATTTTGCAAACTTAAACAAAAAACCATTTACGCGTATTCTAATGCGCATCATACTCAATCGCAAAAGTCGCACTCCCACAACAACCTTCTAATATGGATACCTTTAACAATTTTTGACACGTTTTATTGCTAATTTACATAAAACTTTCATTTTTTGCATATATTTTGTGAAATATCTCAACGAAACGATTCATTTTGTGTTTTTAAAAATTAAGTATCTGATTTTTTTCTCACATGCAACTCAAACTTGTTTTGTGCCTGTCCAAACTGACATTCAGAGGCAGCCATATTGTCTAGACGGAGCATTGGACTTCAGACTTTTATTTAAACTAATGACTTCATTTTAGCTAACACTCATTCAAGTTTGTAATATATAAAAAAAAAATACATTAATATACCCACGATGCATTTTAAAAGTATCTACATATCTAAACAATGAAACTAAATGTCTAGCTTGGTGATGCCAAGGTAATGCCAAGATTTTGTTTTAATTTAAATACAATATATATTCAAATGCATACATATATATATTTAACTGTTGTTGACGTAGCGCCAGCTTAGATAAAAAACTTCAAACTCCCCTGAGAACTTTGCATAATTAGTGCATATGTATGTATCTTTGTATTTATGAGATAGCTGTACCACGCCCCTATAGACAAGTTGACACAAGTCGCTTTTATCAGAAGAGTTTTCAATCATTAAATATTTAAATGAACTACATTTTTATGTGACAAACGCCATTTGGTCTGGTCAATCTATTTGGCCCATAAATATGCATGAGGCGCCTCAATGCAATGCCTCGGAATTTAAATCCGATTTTCTTCAAATTGTGTTGGTCAACGTAGAGCTGGACTAAGTCGAGCTTATTGGCATTGAATTGCGGTGTCAATAACAAATAGCTGAGTGAAGAATTTAAAAACACTTTAGAGTCTTAAAACTTTGTTACAAAAATTACATATATGATTTTTTAAATTAAGCGTGAAGTTTTTTAAAAGGTAGAATAAAAACACATTTTTAAGCACTCTAATAACTCTCCACTCTTTCGTCAAAAAAACCAAGTCCCATCGTGGGTTAGGATCCACAGATCGGAAATCTATTTTTTTTGATTTAGTATCGATATATTTATATCGAAATATCGATATACAAGGAAGACATTCAACATTTTTTTTATGGTCTAATTGACAAATCGGTATTTATATACAAAACAGAAATTTCTTTTCATAGCTTAGGTACAAGGCCGAGTTTACCCGGAGACCTTACGACCCATTCGTTTTTTTTTTTTGTTAAATAAATGGTGAATTTTTTATTTCGAATATAAAATTTCACAAAAGAGTATGCATGTATCTAATTCAATATCGATAAAAAATCGTATAAATCGCGATCTTAACTCTCCTATATATAAAAGTGCATTGCATACATTACATTTTTTTTAAATTTATCTAGAGTTGTTTTACTCATATTTTCTTACAGAAAGTCTAAAATTCCGAACGACTTTAAATAAATAAAAATCGACTAAATTCTAATCCAAATTTTTCTATAAAAGTGTTTCCATACTTAAAAATTTTTTTTAAAATTTTAGTATAGTTAAAGTTAAGTTATTGTTATTATTAATTTATTACCAGTAATTTCTTGCAAAATAAAGGACATAGTTAAATCTAAAGTTTTTCAATCATAATCCCTTGATAAAATAAGTCTTAAATTTCAAACGTAAAACTTCGTAAAAAAATATAGAGGCCCCTACTTTTGCTTCAAATTTAAAATTTCTTATAATAATTTAACTGACTTTTTTAAATTAAAGCTAAGGTTTTTTCAATGAAAATCTCTTGGTACAAAATGTAAAAATTCCAAATTTTATCGATCAAACAAAATTTTTGGCCTTACTTTTTTATAAAAAGTTTTACCATACTATCAATAATAAATAGTCTTGAATTTCGAGTGTATCACTTCAAAACCATAATTTTGTCAACATTTTTTCTTTTTGTATTTTTTAAAATTAAATCTAAAGTTGTTTCAATCATAATGTCTGAGTACAAAAATTATAAAATTCCGAACTCAAAATTTCGTAAATAAAATTTGACGAAAATTTCCCAAAAGAATATAGCTGACATTTGGATAAAAAGCGACAAAATTCTAAGCCTTACTTTTCTATAAAAAGTTTTTCCATAATAATAATTTCTTACATCATCATTTCCTTTATCTCCCACTGAAGCATAGGGCCTCTCTTACATAAAGTCTTCAATTTCGAGTGTCTTACCTTAAATTTCGCACAAGAATTTAATTGATAAAAATCGACTAAGTTCTAAAAAATTCAAGTATTACCAGCTTTCAAAATTTTTTTTTTTATTTTTAAAATTAAGTCTTAAATTGTTTCAAACATAATCGCCTGGTACAAAATGTCTAAAATTCCGAATTCAAAATTTCGTAAATAGAAATCGACAAAATTCTAGGCCTTAATTTTTTATAAGAATAAATAAAAAATAAACAATTTTTTTTAGTCATTGTTTCATTTATTATCAAACTGATATTATAGAAACAAATTTTTTTTGGTTTAATTTTATTTTTTAAATTGATAACTTTTTAGCCATTACTCATAATAGTTAATTTAAAATAACTTCATTTAAAGTGCATTTAGAATTCTATAGGTCTTACGCATCGCACATACTTGTTTGCCTATTGAGTAAACATTGGGTGACCCAATAATTAGTTGCACTTAAGTACACATTAGATAAATGCGCTTTGGGTTTTCCTGAGTTCCCTTGTTTCACACCCTGTCCGCTCTCATCTAGCCCGCACTCTACAATGTAGACATTTCCTCTATACCGCACAAAATTGATTAAAAGTAAATATTTTAAACAAAACTTCTATCATCAAATAGCTCTCTCGCGCTCTTTCTCTCCATGTATAGCTTTATCTCATCAGTCTCTTTCCAGTAATTTCTTTCTCTGGTGGTGTGAAAGGGTTCAAAATAGAAAGGGGCGCCTGCTTTGTCTATTTGTCACTTCCCTCGGCAGGGCTACTCACAAATCATTTACACACACGCACACCCAGACCCCGGGGCTTACATATTGCCATCGACAGACCCATGCTATGGTACTATCTATATATGTAGAGGAGAGGTGGCAATACCGGCACCCAAAAATATTGATTTTACATAGAGTGTGCTGATTTGTTGTGCCTGCTGCCGCCGCTGCCCCCCTTCCACGACTTTTGCGTCTAGTTTGTTTATTTGTTTGTTTATTTAATGTTTGTTTGACTCGAAAATTATTTGGGTTAAATCAACATAAGTGTAATCAATGAATATTGTGTGCGGTGTAACTAGAAAATTTTTGGGCTGTTGAAATTCAAAGATAGAAAAATGAAATGAAAGTGTTGTACATAGCACTAGTTACTATATACATAGTATTGTATATTTGGCTGGGTAATTGTTTCCTGGTTAGTTACTTGTTGTTTAATTTGTTTATCAATTAAGGGTTTTAAATTATGGTTTTTATAAGGTAGCACAATATATTTGAGTAAGTTATAGCAGCAGAATCATTATAAAGGCATATCAAAGTTCAGTGTGTACACACTTGTACAATAATGGGTGCGCAATATGAAAGAATAAATTTTGAAAGCAAAGATGCCTATTTGAAATTTTGTAATTAATGTATATTTTACTTCTTTATTTAATACATTTGTTTTGAGGTTTTAATATAAAAATTAAATTTACAATTTGCATTATTTGCCGAAATAATTTTAAAATGAAAAAAATAAACATTTTAAGTTTGTTTCAATTTTTAAATTTGGATATTTATTTGGTTATGTACTAAGTATGCATAATAATTAATTAATAATTCCAACTAATGAAACCAAAACTAGTTAGTGCAACGTTTCTTACATTTCGAATATTGTTTCGTGCATGTGAAAAGCTTAACAATAAAATAGTTATCACTTTTCACTTTACTAAGCTACTTTCTAGCTAATAAAATATGTTTTCAAAATTGGCTTTAATGTACATTTAACGATTTTTTAATTATTCATTAAATCCTAACGCAATATTAGAGCCTCACTATATGTTTATGGTATGCTTTATGTACAGCTTTAGTGATATCCTGCCAACTTTTATGCTTTATGTTATAACTTAAATCGATATAAACAAGTTTTGGCTTAACTAACTCAAGTATTTGCACATCCTGCCTATTTAGAACGCAATTTTAATGGAATTTTTAAGTACCTTCCCGTGAAGTTGGTTTTTGTAGCTATATGACCTGCTTACCTGCTTTTGATGGCTTAAACATATTTCTTATTAATTGCTAGCTTTAATACGTTGTAAGTAAATTGTGGATCCTGTTTCGCTGGCGTATTGATTTTTGCTTAGTGTTGTGGCACATAAGCCGCTTTAAGTTATAGAGCTTTTACCAAGTATCAGGCATAACCATAATGAAATTTATTGTTACTTTGTTTTTTTTAATCAGTGTTGTACAGTGACCCAAAATTAAAGCTATTAAGTCATTCTTGTGCAACATACCAACAGCAACAACAACAACGAACAAAAGCAATTAAAGCGATAACAACAACAACAGCCATACAAGCATAAAACCTTTTGCTGCAGACTTTAGTAATTTAATTAGTTCCAGAACCAGAGTCTTCTACTGCAAATGAAACCAGAACCTTGTGCCAGACATACCGACATACATGTTAATAACTTTATATACATATTTTGGCCCGGAAAATAATAACCAAACTAACAAGCCGCACGCACACACACTCACACACTCACACACACACAGTGTACGGGCAATGCCTTTTTTGGGCTGTACAACGAGGCGTATGAAAATTTGCAAGCTCTGCGGGCATGTCATTGACTTGAATATTTTCGTTATAAAAGAAAATGCCGCAACAGCAACAATTGCCTTACTTGTCGTCGACTACATGTGACACACATAGATACATACACACACATGTATAAATATTATATTACCAACACAAACACAAACACACACTGATATACACTGCAAGAAACCTTAGACAAAGGCAGCAAATGTCACGCATAACCGCGAACGTCTCTTGCCTCTTGCCTCACTTACTAGCTTATTCTCACTCTCTTTCTCTTTGTTGAGTTGTTAATTAAATATTTACGCTGCTTATTTGCAAAATGAATAATTTCAGCATTTTATTTCACCACACTCACACACACACACACACAGATACACAAGCACACACACAGATACGCGCCCTTGTAGCTTCACAGCTTTTGTACGACTTCTTTCACAGTTTCGCAGTTTTCTGCCTTTTATGTCATTTTATGGCTTTTTGTCATCACTTTGCTATGAAGACACCTTTCAGAATGTTTTCCATGTATGTAGTACCAGAATTAGTTCAACTTGACTTTTAGTTAAAGTGTTGTAATGAGCCTTAAGACTTTGGTAGCTTTAATTGGCATAGTGCATAGTTGTTGTGTCAGGTTATTGAAAAGGTTTTACAATGAAAGAAAGTAGATAGGCAGAAATGCAGAAGTGCCAGACTAACAGCGTAACCAACAAAAATTAACTATTTCCAGTGTCATGTTGAGTGCATTATTTTTGTTAAGAAACGTTTTTTGCAAAAAATATCGTTTAAAAGCATACAAAATAAAGTTCTGAATATTTGGCAGTAGGATACATATTCTATTATAATTATTTAAGAAAAAAAACTGGATTTAGCTACTTACAGCTGTTTAGTTTTCTTACACACTAGAAGCACTGAATACTACCAAAAACAGTATAAAAAAATATGTACACACTGGCAGATATTGAAATTTTTTAAAACACGTTTTTGGTTCTGGTTCACGCAGAAATGCAGATTTTTTTGTAAATTGTTGACGGACATTTTTGCATTTCTGCCTTTCTGCATCTGTAATAAGACAAACCTATTATTTTCAAACTGGCAAATATTTGAACACCTCCTTAAAATTGATCAACTATGGGTGCTGCCTTCTACATTTCTAACCCTTGCTGCTGTAAGTGTGACCAGGTATGAATATGACTATATTTCTTTAAAAAAGAAGTTGGCAGACTTCACACCGTCAAGAGTAACCGGTATTTAAGTTTAAGTTTAAAAGCCAAAATAAAAGATAGATACTTTCTGTAAAGGACTTGATGGAACGCTTTGGCTCTTTGATTTAAGCATGTACATATATAAATTGTTAGCATACTCAAATTAAATATTCACTTAAACATTTTTTGTAGCCTGCTATTAAGTCATGGCTCGAACAGTTAACGGCAAGAAATTATTGCCTCTGCTTCTTGTCATTAAAATGTCATCACTCATTGGCCAAAAACAAGAACAAAATACACGCAACTCAAGATTGTTAAGTTTTTTTTATGGGCACTCCGTAATTTCAATTGCAAACTCAAGTTACTTGGGCGCTATTTATTATTTAACACCTACTCCTAGTACGCAGCGCCCCCAAAAAAAAGTCGATAATAAAATGCTGACCCGCTTACTTGACCTTTGCAATTGAGCGTGTGCACGCACCTGGGGCCAAATTATAGCCTAGACAGCAACCAGTTGTAGCAACTTGGGTGGCACTTGAGTGCCACGTTTTTATAGCCTTGGTAACCCCTTTTTTATGGGGGTCTCTCGGCTGGCACACATCAACTAAATTATTCAAAAGTGTGTTTAATTATGCTAAGAGAGTAAAAAAAAAACAAGTCAGAATTGGGGCTCATAAAAAGTGCGACGTTTAGCAAGAAAAACCTTTTAGAAAAAAACTTAAAAATGGCATAGGTGCTTGCTCAGTAAACTGAAGTAATTTTGGTTTAAAAGCTTTGGCCTAATATTGTTAATTGTTGTAAATAAAAACATGTTTAACTTAATATATTTTTCTCTTTTGGTTTCATTACAGTTTTTGAACCAAAACGAATAGCATTAAACTATTTAAGCGGATTTGTAGCTGCTGCATTTGTGACTGTAAGTATTACGAAATTAAATAAATATTTTAGTAAAAATAGTTTTAAGCAAGCCTTAAGCCAAAGTGCAGAGATACACTGAAAAAAACAGCAGTTGTTGCTCACGTTGCTCACGGGCTTCAACTTCCACTCTGGATACTTTTAATACACGGTCGGGCATTCTTGCCTTTATGCCTTCTTGCAAGGGTTGAACTCGTCGTTACTCGTGCATTTTTGTTTCTCAAAAACTCCAATTCTGAGCGATCTCGTATTAGTGTAGTCGTTTAGAAAAATTAAAAATAACCAAAATGATAGCATGACAATTGTCTGTCAGGCTGCATTAAGAAGCTCAAACGATAAGAAGTATATTTTTACGATTTTCAATTTAATGTTTTTGAATGTACATTTTTTTTTGTTAAATAAATTGATCGAAATAAAACGGTAAGCGGCTTATATACTATAAATAAATTGTTCGGATTCGTTTTCCGGAGCACGGCTGATAGACCTAGACCTGACAATTTTGTAACATTTGTTATGCGCGTCGCCATGAAAAGTGACACAGTGGGGCAAATCCGACCTTCAAATGGTGGGGACGTCCTGATCGAACCAAAAATACCCCAGCAAGCTATTTGCTTGGCTGTCCAATCATCCTTTATTGACATTAACTCAACTTTCATTTTAAATGTATATGTTCTAAACATTAAGATTTTTTAAAATAATTAAGTTTTGTAAAACAATAACATGCTCTTTTAATTTATAATCGAAAAACCATCAAATTTTGATCATATCTGTGCAAAATCAGCAAAAAAATTGGGCGGTCGGGTTTACCCCACTTTTTTTTTTAAATGCCAAAAAATGACTGAAATGGTCATATCTCAAAAATGAATAATGATCAGAAGAAATCAGTAGTTCTAGAAAGTTGCGGCAAAGCGGTATCTTCAATTTGGTATATTGGACGAGTTGATCTGATGTCAAATAAGCATTTTATAGCCAAATCAAATAACTAGTTCGGATTTGCCCCACCTTAACCTACAAATATCGTGATCCAAAGTTGTGCTTCTTAAAACCGCCTTAACTTATGGAGTCTGCCAAATCTCACTCTGCAAGACATCAGCCTTCTTGTGCAACAAATGTACCTTCACACACACATTCCAAACGATTGTCAGCTGCATCGATCGATCATTGGGTAGTCCAACTGTCCAACTGTTCCAGTGTCCACTGTCCACTGTTGCACTTGTTTTACACGCTGTTTGCTCCTGTCGTTTGCGATTCATGTTCCCTATCATGGACGTCCAAATTGAATTACAAGGCACACAAACAAACCCACTGACAGTTAAATGCCTATGGAACAGCCGACGGAATAAAATATGCAATTGCAAGTGCACAGACATCTAGAATTGTATTTATGGAGCTGCACTAAGAGCTTGGCAGCAGCTCTATGGACTCACAACTCAGGTGATATATCTAACAGACAACGAAAAACTAGTTTACGCAACATGTGGCATGTTGTGCATTTTGCATGCCACACACATACACACACACACACGTACACTCCAGAAAGCAGAAAAATTGACATTTTGACATGTGGCGGTAACGGCGGTACTTCAAGATTTTACCCCCGATAAACTACAAATGGTTGCACCGAATCAGACCGGTTCTCGTTCAAGATCTGCTGGTTGTTGTTGTTGTTGTTCTTGTTGCTTGTTGGTCATCGCGTAAAGTGTCTTTTAAATACAAATGTTATCTATATGCCAAAAATAAATATCCAGAAAAAATACCATACAAAAACAAATTGTACGTGCTTTTTGTTGCTACAGTTTTTTATTGGATTGACGGCAGACAACGAATGCGCATTAGAAGCCACAACCATGTCATGCACACACATAAGCCGTAGCATGTTCCGCTCCTGACGTGCCCGGGAGGAGCATCCCAAACCACAACGACTTGCAGTTCGTACAAACTTCGTTTGCATGCCAAATTTTTTCAGCTACTGCAATTTTCTACGCTTGCATTTCAATAACTGGCCTTGCCTCGTCGTTGTTGTGGCATGACCAAAGGAGTTACCTCACTCGTAGTCATGTTGCAAGGTTTTGTTAGGCACGTACAACATGCATGCGCCATAAAGTATCTGCTGGATATCAGTTACACGCTCACTTCTTTGGGCGTTCCTTCAAGTCTCTCAATGGCAGCGGCCGTTTGATATTGCATATATTTATTTTAATTGAATTCGTTGTATCTTCTTTGAGGTGTTTTTTCTGCAATCTCAAAAGTGTGCAGATACGCAGATGTATCTACTACACTCTCCCACAACGCTTAAAGTTATGTCATGACTTTAAGCAAAACGTGCAAATTTTGAGTAGTTTTTTGTTATCTAATTGGGTGTAAGAGAACGTTAGTTTTTTTTGTTGTTGCAGTGGAAACTTTTCTTATGGTTTCTTTATTTCGTAAAAGTTTGCTCTTGTAGCTTTGAGGGATTATAACAGATTATATGCGTATTGACTTCAAAGTTAAATAAACTCAAATATGGTAAAAATGTTTTATTCGAAGGAGAACCCTCCATAAAACGATGCTGGCGTTTTTTGGACTTTGGATGCTAAATCCTATTACCTTACACAGCTGGACTCGAAAATATTTATAATGTTATTTGAGGTTATGTCAGAGCGCTGACGTGCTGGCGTTTTCGGGCCTTGTAAACGTGGCCCGATTTCCAAAACCGAAAATCTTATTTTCTTATCTGGCTGTGCTCGTTAGGAGTGTTTTACTTCAAAAATCAAGTTTGATGTACGCACTCCACATGCTGGTTAACGAAAAGAATCTTAAATGCGATTTTTTTTTAATATCCGACAATTTTGATAGAGTTAATAGCATAATATAAAAGAAAGGTACTCGTATATACTTCAAAATATGCTTAAATTATTGTTTATCTTTCTATCTATTTCTTACTTTTTTATGTTTTTTATTAATCTTTACCAATAAAATTTAATAATTTCAAGATCTTAAGTAACGATTAATTTCCCAGCTTTGTTGGTCTTATTGTTTGTAAATTTAAATAATGTAAAAACTTGTTTGAATAAATTGCTACTACTTAAGAAATACTCGCAGTAATTAAAAAATGCAGGGCTTATTGCAACTTGTTTTTAATTGAAAATTGAAAATTGTTTTCTGACATGATATAAATTTATAAATTAATTGGTGTGTGTACTTTGTCTAACATTAATGCAAAAAGCTAAAAGGGCAAAGTGTGTAACAAGATTTTACACTAAATAAAAAAAGGGCATTTATACTTGACCCAGACTTTTGTCTGCAAAATGTTGGGTATTACTGCCTTACTTACTTTTTGTTTTTCATTTAATTTCTTAAACCATTATAAATAATAATAATACTTTTAATTCAGAAAAGAAGAAAATTGTTATATATGGGATATAACAGCTACAGCTAATTGAGTAATTATTATTATTTTATGAGATTAATTTGGAATAATTACTTGGAAATGGTTAAAAATTTCATAATGGGTGTGCTTATTAAATCATAGGAAATTATATAATTGCATTAGCATTTTTTTTTTCACCCGAAATTTCTGATTAGCCGAAGCAATTGTAGAACCCATTAAGCCAAACCAATATTGTCGCTGTGTGCGTTTGCCAGCTGAGTTGGTCAGGTCAGTTGATCATGTGAGTTGATCAGGTTAGTGTTTGAGTAACTCAGTTTAGGACCTATTGTTTACTTGAACTGGAAACTCAGTACGATTGAAATTTGATTAAGATATCATTTTGTTTACAACCAACTCAGGTAGTAATAAAAACTGCATAGATATACTCCTATAAGTCGTTTGGGACAACTTTGCATAAAACTTCATATGAATGTCTGCTTGCAAACGCTTAGCCAAATGTTTCCATAAGCCAAAAACCGGTAGTCAGTATCTAAAAATCCTGACTAATAAAAAATATGAACATCTCAACTCAATTTCAACTGGTTATATTTACCCATATTGCCTGTCAACACCTTGCATAAGTCTACGTCTACACAGACCTGGGAGCTGTGTCATAATTGATATTCATATACACATGGCCATTGCATCTCATTAGGTATGTTGCAGGCGCTGGAATCTCTCACATCCTTATAAGTCCTACTCGTAGACGTCGTTGTAGTTCCTAAACAAGCACATAATCAGGCGACAATGCGTTGGCTTTTTTGTTAAGGCTGGCAACATTTTCAGTCACATGCATAAATAAATAAATAATTTGCAACAATTACCATAAGTTGTGCTGGCAATGCCACACGTTGCGACTCCCTCGCACACAGAGCTCATCTCGACATGGCTCTGGCTATATCCATACATTGTGTAAAAGTGTTTGGCATTAAAATTATGACTAACTTGAGCCAATGCTGCGGCTGCTGGAGAAGATGATGATGATTATGATGAGGTTGTTGCTGATGATGATGATGTCAGTATGGCTACCAGTCAATAAACATAAATACCACAGCCATGATGGCCATATAATCCAGCAGTGTCGTTAAGTGTTTGGCTTTATGGCCGCTGTGTTGACTATCATTTGCATGAGTTCCAACAACAACAACAACAACAACACTCTAGGCTTTAATTAGCATTGCTTTGACAATTAAATAATATTTTCGCCGACTATCGTTTCATCTTATATTCTCATCCCACTCTTACACTTCTACAATCTCTTTCCGTTTCACTCTATTCTACAGATTTATCTGGCAACTTGTTAACTTGTTGCTTTTCAGTCCGTGCTGCTTCATCTACAACAAAAAAAAAGAAGAAAAAGAGTTGCCAACAACTTTTAATTACAGCGAAAAATAATAAAGTGTCGCCTAGCAGTTGCAGTTAGTTAGTAGCTTCTTTTTCCACAGATTATTTTTTGCAGATTTCCAGCTTTTAATGAGTGCGCCCGCTGCAGCTGGCAGCTTGTGGTCGGTCTTGGTCGCCTCTTGGTGTTGATTTTATATGCAAAAATTTTTCACACATTTTATTGTCTGTGATTTTTATGACTATTTTATGTGACTGGCGTTTTGTTTGTTTTGTTTTTTAGACAGTTTTGTTTACCTCTCGTATTTCTTTTAAGTTGAGTTTAAAACTTTATAATAAAATGCTGTCAATCTTCGTTAGACAAATAAATTGTCAGTATAAAAGGCAAATAGGGTATTTCTTTAAATTTATTGCCAAGTTTTGTTAACTGTCTGATGCTCTGTAGAGACATTTTATAGTCGGCTGGATAAGTTATAGGCACTAAAGAATTTGTTTAAATCTTGCATAGAGGACATCAAATTTTTTTATGAGCCCAGTGCTGAACATGAATTAATTTTATTTATAGCCTTTTTTACAGGCTGCATTGGAAAATAATGTTTTTTTCCTAATAATTTATGGCAAGGTAATCGTCACACTGGCAATAAAATTTTTAACCAAATATATTTTGACTATGGAAAATATTTGCTCAAAATTCTAAAATAATTTTTTTTGTTCAAATAAATTTGTGCAAAATTTTCATGCGAGTATCATCACATTGGCGATACATTTTTTTACCATATATTTTACTTTCATGGTATCACACTATAGCAAATATTTGCTCAAAATTCTAAAATCATTTTTTTTTCCTAATAAATTTTTCCACAATATTGATGCAAGTATTTGATCGTCACACTGGCAATAAAATTTTCAACCATATAAATTATGCTGTTGATATTATTTAAGCAAAGGACAGAGCATTTTTCTTTAATATTACAAACAATTTTTTAAAATTTTATTAAAATTCACATTTTTATTGAAAAAATAATTTAAATATGCGAGATATGTGTTGTCAAAGAAAAGTCGACCTATCGATAACTCGATCGTCCTTATAAATTTTTTTATCAGAGTATTGCTAGAGTTACACGAACAAATATTTGCCCTCTTCGTTGAAGAAATTTTTTTGGCAACTATCGTTGCTGAGTAAATAATGGCTCTAAATTATTTTTCCAAAAACGAGATCAATAAAATGTTGTCAAATGTTATCATACTGATAATAAAATAAAATATTCTATATTTACGGTGCATTCTATTTGCTCAAAATTCTAAAATAATTTTTTCTTATAAATAATTTTTGGCAAGGTAATGCAAGTAAATATTTGATCATCATACTGGCAATACAATTTTTGACCAAATAAATTATGCACATGGTATCACAATACGGCAAACAATTGTTTAAAATTCTAAAATAGTTGGTTTTTTTTAAATTCAATTTTGGAAAAGATTTAATTATCACCAGTGTTGTTCCACTACGCGTCGTTTTTAATTGTCGACACTGTGACGTCGACAATCGCGTCGTCAATGTCGACAATGTCGACAACACGTCGACAATGTCGACAACGTAGACAATTGTGTCGTTTATGCGGTTATTTTAAATCAGCTGATTCTAGTTAGTTATGTGATTCTGGTTAGTGATGTGAATTTGAAAAATAATGCTTTTGATGAACTCGGCTATGTGTTAGTCAAAGTAAATAACAAGCATGCCGCCTTTTGCAAGAATTGCAATAACAATTTACTAAACACAGCCGAAGCCCGACTTAGAGCACATAGGTAAATATTTTGTGCGTGTATGTGTCAACTTTTATAAAATTGTTTCTTTACTGTTTTTGAAGAAATGTGTGCAAGATTGTAGACAATGATAATGCGAGCTCATCAAATCTTGGTGCACGTAATCACAGTGACAGAAGTATCACATATTTCGTGGATGAAGAAAGTGATCTTTTGCATTTAGATGCTGAACGACTTGACTCTATGTAATGACTGGTGTCTTATACATACATGGAAAATAACCCGATTGAAACTCAACAAAATAGTCAACCTATCACTAATAACGTTGAATTAATAAGGGCAGAATCTTTGGAGTCCACGGGAACAAGCTCATTAACTTCTTTATTTTCGAGCAGTGAACAATTACCAACAATGGGTTCCAGTAACAGGAAACGATTAAATGCTAAAAGAAGCAGCCCTTCCATTTCTCACTTTATAGATCGACTGACACAAAAAGAAGAAGATGAAATTAACGAGTCCTTGGCACAGTTTTTCTTTGGGTGTAATATTCCCCTGAGCGTAGTAGATTCTGTCTATTTTACAAATTTCGTGAAAAAATTGAGACCTGCTTATGGAAACAATATTCCTGGAAGAAAATTGTTATCAACAAAATTGTTGAATAATGCATACGAAAAACTTTTAACTTCTGCAAAAGCTTCAATGAGTTCCGATTCCATTTGGTTGATTGACGGATGGAAAAATTCAGCAAGCAACACCAAAACAGTCGTTTCAATGTTACAGAACGCGAATGGAGAAGAAGCATTTTTAGAAGCATGGGATCTAACGGGAGAAAGTGAGACCGCAGAAAAACTGGCTGAGATCGTATCGGAGTCTGTTGATTTGGCAGAAAAAATGTATTCTACCCATGTCTACGCAGCAGTTTCAGATAATGCAAGCGCGATGAAAAAAAGGGGAAATATAACGAAACATTTTGTTTGGAAATGTAATTGTAATAGTCATACCGGAATCCTCCTCGCCAAAGACATTTTAAATAGAGAATTGAATATGAAAGTCACATCTGTTCTGAAGGAATTATTAAAAAAAAAATTAAAAAATTATTGAGAAAGTTGGAAATTAGCATGTGAAACTCGATGGTATTCACATATCAACGCGTACAATTGTTTAATAGAGAGTGAGCAGCTTATGAAGCAAATAGCAGCCGATTCAAAAGTGAAATCAAATATCGTTGCATTGCCTTTTGATACTAAATTTATAGATGACGTTAAGAGCAGCATACTTTTATTGGACCCAATTTGTAATCTAATTAACAAATGTCAGTCCACAAAATGTTCAGTAGCAGAAGCAGTCGACTTGTGGCTGGATCTTCAGTTGCCTGATAAATTTTCTATGCATCTCAAAGCGCTGGCTTTAAACAAATATGCTTTATCATGCTTATGCTTATTATGCTTAATAATATGAAACTATCCAGTGAGCATAACAACATTGTTTGAATTTTTTGTTCAACAATCTGGATGGAACTGGCCTTGAGGAGCTGGATAGTTTCAAAAACAAATCTGGTTTTTTTAAAAGGCTTTTTGAGAAAGAAATAAAGAATCCGTTTGTTTTCTGGAGCTTGTCAGAAATGAAATACCCAAAACTAGCAAAACTCGCTATAAAGCTTCTAAAAATACCAGCTTCTTCTGCACAAATTGAACGGGTGTTTTCGAGCTGGGATCATGTCCATTCATCTGCAAGAAATTGCCTAACTTTTCGAAGATCAAAACAACTTTTATACTTGTACTATTCATTAAGAATTAAGGATGTTGCTGAAGTGGATGAATTTGAGATAGAATAAATAGTATAAAATTATAATTTAGACAAAAAAGTGTACAAAACAAGACTATGGTATGCAGCTCATGTTTTTTTTTTTTCATTTAATAAAATTTTAAGTTTTATTTATATGACTTTAATTCTTAAAGTAAATTGTCGACATTGTCGACGTGTCGACATGAAGCATTGTCGACACTCAATTGTCGACACGTCGACAATTGTGTAGTCTACACTGTGTAGTCTACGCGGCACATCACTGATTATCACACTGACAGTCAAATTTTTGAACAAATATTGTACAGTAACAGTATCAGACTATGGCAAATATTTGCTCAAAATTCTGAAATAATTTGTTTTGTTCAAATAAATTTGTGCAAAATTTTGATTCACGTATTTGATCATCTCATTGGCGATAAAATTTTTGACCAAATATTTTATGTTCATGGTATTTTTATACAAATATTTGCTCAAAATTCTAAAATCATTTTTTTTTCTAATAAATTTTTTGCAAAATTTTGATTCAAGAATTTTTCAATAAAATTTTTAACCAAATATTTTATGCTTTCGGTATCACACTATGGCAAATATTTGCTCGATATTCTAAGATTTTTTTTTTTTTAAATGTTGACAAAGATTTGCTGTCAATATTTTATGCATTTTGAGCAAATACTACATATGTTACAGTTCAGTATGTAAGTTTATTGTAGACTTATACTTTTAACTTTTTCGTTCTGCATGTTGCAAACTCCTAAACAAACCGAATATGCCACTTATTTGTAATGTCAGAGTATTCAAATTGAAAATAATGTGCATGACATATTTTTGATTTGTTGCTAATTTGAATTTAAGTGGCAATAAGCTATGGAGCAGCCCTTTTCACAATTCTCTTTTGCTTTTTTTTTTTCGGTTTGCATGAAATCGTCAATTCATGGCATAATAAAAAAAACACAAAAATGATGAGAAATTTTAATGCAGAGTGTTGATTGTTTATTTGACATATTGACTTGCATTTTGTCATTTGATTTTGATGAAGGTTGTATCTATTTGATTGCTGTCATCATTTCCATATGACTTCTTTGAGCTTATGCCCTAGGAAATTTATCTACATTTTTTCACTATCTTTCAAGGCATGCCATTTCCTTTTATGCCATTAGTACGCTCCACTAATAACGCAAGTTCCTGTCTCTTTACAACTTGACATTTCACTTGTCTGACACACGCTCTTCAATGCGCTCCAATTGCATTTTGTGACAGACAAAACTGACCTACTTAAAGAGCACTTGTGCTCAAAGACCAGGACCTCGCCCAGTTTCGATCTTAGGTTGGCTGACTGGCTCGACTCCTTCGCTTGCGCGCACTTTCAATCGCATTATAAATTAAATGTGTTGACCTTTTTATATAATATATTTTTTATTTCTGCTCGGAACGCGCCCAGTGACCGCAATTTCTATAGAAATCAGTGCATATTGATGGAAAAAGGGTTGCGCCAAACCGTCATAAAATTTAACTAAAATGGCCATAAGTAGCTGGCCATAACTGCAAATGAAATTATACCCACACACAAGCGCAGCGCGAAAAGTATCTGTGTATCTTTTAATACACTTTAAAGCTGTCCAGCTGATTGGCACAGGGGGGTGTTAGTGGCGGGATCAAGTTGCTTTTTCGCTGTCGCATTTTACGCTCGCTTCACGCACGTCGTCGCTTGTTCAATGCGCCAATATCCTGAACGCTGTGCCAGCCATTTCCTGCTTTGTTTTTCTGCTTTTCTTTTATACACTGCAGCCAAAGAATAAGGGTTATATTTGGTAAGTGGACAAAAACGAATGGGACACAGAAAAGTTTAAACCAAAAGCAATCGTTTAATCGATTGTTTCTCGAAGAACAACAGAGCTGGAATCAGAAGCAGAAGCAGCTTGTGGTCTTGCATTTTCGGCAGCACCATTTTGCGGCTCACTTATACTTAGGGCCTCTCAGGAGGCAACATTATTTTAGGGTTTTACCAAACTTATCGGGTTCGGTGTTATAGAAGATTTGTACTAATATAAAACTTCATTCTTTTCAGCGGAAACAGATTTCGAATTTTTCAAGATTTTTCAATGCCCATATTTTTTATTTTTTTTTGTTGTCATTATCTCAGATTACAAATGAAGAGTGCTTAAAAAAAACCAAAACTTTGGTATTTATAAAGGGTATGCAGTGCACATAATAGTCTGATAATTTGTTCCGCTACTGTTTTCTTTACTCTCTGCTCTCTTTTTTTGTTGTTTTTGTTAAAGGTCCTGCGCAATTGTTGTTGTTTCGGGTTACTTTTTGTCGTTGTTGGCACGGTCTAGTCATGGGTAAAAATTTTGTGACAAAAGCCCGTCGTCGTCGATGTCGTTTTGGTCCAGCATAAAAACTTTTGCAAAGAGTTTTTCTTGTTCTCTTTTTTTTTCTTTCTGGCATTGAATAAAACGTCTTGAACATTGAAAATTGTTTTTCTTTGCCATACACACATACACATGTACAAGTAAACACACATCTACACTTATAGATATCATGTTCTACCCCCTTCTCGGTACGCAGTTATTTTTGTTAAATTTCTCTTGGCTGTCATCTTTTCTTTTTGGCCACGGCCATGTGCACTTCAAAAGCAACTTGGAAATTTTCTTGTTGATGTTTCATTGAATATACTATAAGTGCGTCCCGGGTTGCCCCCTTAACTACAGCTTGGACCAGGGCTTTGCTGCCTTACTTTTGGCCGAGAAAAACAAGTAGGAAAAACCTTAAGAAAACTGTATGGCATTCGATACATTGAGAAAAAAAAGTCGAACTTATGGTTGAGCGATTTTTGTTCGTGCAAATATTTTATTGACTATTATTTTGCCTGCTTTGTCCTTGTAGCCGTTTGTTTTTTTGTGTTTTTTATTTTTTATTTAAGGGTTCCTTTGCCAGTTGTTTGTTGCGCAATTTAAGCACATTTTATTGTATACATATAGATAAATTTTTTTGCTAAAAAGTAAACAAGAATGGCATAGCAAAGAGAATTGTGAATTTTTAAAGCTAGCATAGCATGGGATAATGTAATATTTTATAGTTAATTTGTTAAAGATCTGCTGCAAAAGAAAGGTATTTAGAAAATTTATTTATTTATTTAACATTTTAAATTAGAATTAATTCTAGGGAACAAAGTAATTAAAAGCCAGATCAACATAGGCTTTTAGGCTAGGAATTGAGAAAACTATAGACTATATGTAGAGTGCAGCAAAATATTTATTTCTTCTTCTATCATATTACTTTGAAATGCTTCTCTTTCATTTCTACCTATTACAATTAGCTATAATATTTTCATAAGTTTTATTGCTTGGCTATAGAGTAGTGTATCTTTCACGAATATTTCAAGTCTACCAGGCCCTAGACCAGACAGCTGTTCTAGACTACGTATTTTCCTATTGATACAGGCAGTATTTCCAAATCATCATTTTGTTTTAAAGTTTTTTTTTCAAATGAAAAATTGAAGTAATTGGCTCGAACTCACAAAGTAAAAATTGGTCAGGAGTGAGCGTTTAAGGCACTTATGTTAGGCATGTGACGTCATATGACAGCTCTGCGCTCTCTTTCAAATTTCGCTGCTTGCTAACACATCTTGATAGTCTTAGTGTTACTTCAATTATATAATGACTCTTATATATATTATGAATGCAATACAATCTAGAAACAAGAGTATTTTAAAAGAGTCAGAGTAGGGCTGAAAATTCTTGGCGAACCATTCTTATAAATGTCTAATGGTTGTACCTTATGACCGATGCACAAATTTGTGCAAGTCGCTTGGAGTGCAAAAGGAGATTTGAACTTGAAATAACCAGAAGAAAATACCTGATAACATATGACGTCATCGTGCAATAGCAGCTTTTGGTGACCTTACTGCTCTTCTCTTTTATGACCCCAAAGGTGAGCTACACTATTAAGAATATCTGTAAAAGGGAGTTAAACAGACCTTAACTAATGCTTAAGGAGCTTATCTCTTCTATAAGCCTGTACAGTACAGCAATACAATTTCGATTAAAATGTTGAAAAAATTTCTTATGATGAGAAAATTTAATTAATTTAATATTTTGTTTGGATTGTTAGAGCGTCACTAGTAAACGGCTTTTTAAAAAATATTTCGCTTGCACATTAGTTTTGGTTATGGCGGCAAAACAGAACAGCTATTATTACTGCTGGCGCCATCTAGTGAACTTGGTGGCGCCATCTGACGTAAAACATCACTTTATTCACCTCCAAAATCGCGCGATTTGAAGCCTCTTGATTATTTTTCTTGAGGCTACTTTAACTTACTTTTACTTTTACTTTACTTTCAACTATTCTAGATCAATTTGAGGTGAACATAAAAAACGTGGACAAAAATTGGATTGACAGGATGTGCTATGTACAGCTAGTCGTGGTGGCCATTTATCAGATATCATTTTTAAAACATAAATGTTATTTTCTTCCAAACAGAATATAAATTTAAATCAATACCTTAATTTTTTTTTTTTTTTATCTAAAATTAAAATTCGGACGCTCTTAAAAAATATGCATTAAAAGAATATAGGGTCTTTTAATGTATACTAACAACCTAAATTTGTATGGAGCATAAAAACTATACTCGTAGCATGAGTAGATTTGAATTTGACCAAACCGTGAGATTTTTGGAGCAACATTTCTTAAAAAAGATCGTTTACTTTTGCCAGCCAAAAATACTAACTTAACTACTTAGCAGTTTCATTTTGAGCTCTTAAGCAGCCAAAGTACCATTTAGTGGCCTGGGAAACGAATTATATTCTATTTTGAACTACTAAATAGTCATTCTCAGCCAAATTAACTTGCCTTTAAAGCCATTTGTCTGCTTATATATATATATTTAGTAATAGTATTAGTGACTAATTTTAAATGTCTAAATTGCTGTTAATTTTTAAGCGTTTCGAATTTTTGCACATGCGCGTGAATTACCACAATTATCGTAAAACATTTAGCACGCATTTCGATTCATAAAATCCATTTATCATGACTATGGGACTATGGCGGCAAAAATATATTTTTATGTATATTTAAAAACTATTTTTTATGCTCAAGTTTTGTATATAACGTAACTGTGCAAGACATTGGCATATTTTGTGTTTAATTGGTTTGGCAGATCGGCCATATAGCTACATAGATACAAATGTATCTAAAGCTGCGTATGTATATAGTATCTGACTATAATTGCCATGCTTTGTGTGCAAAGCTCAAACAGCGCGCAACTAATGAAAAAATCATCAAAAAACGACGGGGCAATATAAATAAATAACAAAGAGGAACCGTCAAGTTTGCAAGGGTGGCGGCAGTCAAACTGAGGGGGGATTTGGCCTTAGGTTTTAAAGCCATTTGCTGTCATTGCCACTAATTTTATTAGACTTTCGACGGGAATTTTATTTTATTTTATTTTTTGTTTTGTTTTTCTATGTATTTTATTTGTTCTATTTTCATCTGTTTTTGGCAGAAATGATTATTGCATTTTCTTTGGCAGCACAGCTGGCACAGTAGCTAGCAGCTTCAGAAAAAAGGTCAAAAAAATACAAAAGTAACCATCCTTGAAATCCATTGTCTGTCTGTATGTCTGTCTGCTGTCTTAGGACAATTGCAGCACATTTAAGTTGTGAAAATGCTTGAAAAACAAAAAGAGAAAAACCCAGCAAAACAAGGAAAATTCAGATACAATGAACATAATTGAAAAACATCAAAACAAGCAACAAAATGAAAATCAAAATATCTGTTAGATTGAAATTTACTTTTGTTGCTGCTGCTGCTGCTGCTGTAACTGATGTGCTTCATTATTGTTATTGCAGCTTTTATTTTTAATAGCAGTCGATACTCTAACAATTTTAAAATTTTCGAAATACTTTTTTAGGGGGCGTACAAACTCAACCTATAATAATTAATGCTTTGCATAGTTAAATTTATAACAACATCAACAGATACAAAATCAACAACATGACAAACAAACTTTTATTTGCCAAATAATTTGCGCTTGTTATTTGTGGGTTTTGTTCGGATAATTGTTCTCCAAAATGAAATGAAAACATGCCAAATAAAAATAAACAACATACTTACAAAAATATACGTATGTATGCATATATGTATATGTATAACAACACAACGCATACTTGTTATTATAACCAAAACAATATATGTAGTTATGTATCTAGGTAAAGGTAGTTGAAATTACATAGCTGACAAGGGAATCATTTTTGTAGCTACAAAATAAACAAATGAACATGTTTCGAATTATAGTAGCAACATAAATACACAAACTAGGGTTACAAAACAGGGGTAACTACCATTTGTCTGATTTTGTTCTAATTCTAAATAATATCTTTTTGTTAGCAAATATTTTTGTTTTATTTTTAATTGAAAACATTGTTTTTACAATGGATTAAATTGAAACTAAATATTCAAAAGTTTGTTAAGCGATACTTTCGGCTACAATTAGTTTTGTTTGGTTTTTTTTTTTCCAAAAATGTATTTCTATAAGCGCCTTATTAAAACGCGCGGATTTGAGCTCCAACCAAAAAAGATATACCAGTTTTTAAAGGTTTTTATACAATTTCTGACTGGGAATGATAAAAACAGAAATAACTTTGAAGTGAGAGAGTACTGACTAAATCTTTGGTGAAAAGTTTGTCATAAACATTGGTAACATTATTAATCTAATTAGCATTTTTTATTTTTAAAGAAGTATTTTATGGTAATATTTGTATATCTTAAACCGAGTAAGACCCCATAGGTTAAGTTCGGTTAGGGCGGCAGTTGGGGCTTGGCGTCCCTACTCACTTAGGCCAAAGAATAGGCCCGTTGTGATACCGCTGGGTGGACCTTACAACACCCTTCCCCCACTCAGGAGGTCCTATATGATCTTAAAGTCACATCCATCCGGCGGCCTGAATAAACCACGAGAGGCTTCTTGGACTCTTTTCTGCGAGCTCAGATAAATCAGTAAAGAAGTATGACTAGAGAAAGCGAAGCCTTGTCCTGCACAGTCCAGGGCAGTGGCAGAAAAGGTGCTCCGCCGTCTCTAGCTCCTCCTCATCGCCCCATAAGCCCCATACCTATATATATATATTCCAAAATTTGCAGCACGACAAAGATATAGATTTAGCCATGTTCGTCTGTCTGTCTACACGTATTGCACTCTTCTTGAAGACCAAAAGACCTAAACGCATGAAAAATTGCGTATAGTCACTTTTAATAAATTTAGCTGGTTGCAATCCAATTCAACAAGTGATTCTTTTTTTTTTAAGTGGCTGCAAAGTATGAAAGAAAAAGCACAACTTCAAGAATTCAACTCATAAAGTAACAAAAAGGGCGTTCACGCTTAAGCCTGTTGAGTTTTTACGCAACTTTGCAACTGCCCAATTCAACAGCAAAAGTGAATACCTCAATTGTTTTTGCCAAGCCTAAATGTTTTTCCATTAGCGAAAATATAACGATATGAAATCGAAATCCAGAACGACCATTATAAATACGGAAGCAGTTTAATAATTTATATTATTATTTTTTTTTTTTTTTTTTAATTATTTATTTATTTATTAAATCTCCACTTTTTCCATAAGGGACTAACAATAATTAATCAAATCTTATTCTAATTTACTTTTCATATATATTTTTTTTTTACCTTAGTTTCCAATATACAATAATAATAATGATATTTATAAATTATTTTTCAGTTCAAAATTTTCAAATAATTTCTGGACAGCCAGCAAATTTTATCAATCTTTTAAATCTTTCAAAAAATTTGTAAACAAAATCTCGGTTATAGATTCAAAACAGGTTCCCAAGCAATCCATTAAAGTTACAGCCTTTAAGTATTTTTTAAATAAATGCAGTTTTTGAACGACACTCAAAACTATATTAATATTTAAAAAAATTTGTACAAGTCGGAATTCATAGAAAGACGGTGGAAAGTTCATTTACTGACTTTGGGTGCCACCATTATAAAAATGTTGCTTGCAAAAGATAAACATCTTTTTTTTATTAGGCGTTCATGAGCCTCTATACCAAAATTGGTAACTGTAGCTTCTTTATTAATGAAACAAAGTCACAAATTATAAAGTAGGATGCCTGAAATGAATACATTTATATCTATAGCTTTAGAAGTTTCGTATAGTGACATATAAAAGTTGCTCATATTCAAAGTGGGATGATGCTTGAGTGACTATGAGGTTTTGTCGTAGATCACGATACATATGTACATAAGTCTGTCTAGGCTTAAATCAAAAAATTTCACAGCATAGCATTCTAGCTGTTATCGTCTATCGATTTTAATGAACAACTGCAGTTATTTGAAAGAAAATTAAACTTAAAATTCAGCCAAAAATTAGTTCAATAGCTTAGCTTGTTCACAAATTATTGCGCGTTCTCACTAGTCAAAGCAATTATAGCATTCCAACACTCTACTTAACCCAAAAAAACGACAAACACCCCATTCAACTGCAGTATCATCATCTTTCCAAACATTCACAATTGCATTGATGCCTAGGACACTTCAGAAACAAAGCCAACATCTAAAGCACAATCGTTAGACTGCCAATTTCTAAGCGGGTTTTGCAATCAAACTGTCATTGCTGCGGCTGTTGTTGATAGCATTTCCCCAGTGTCTATAGACTGTAAAGCACTCACTGTAGACTATGACTATACTAAATGCATATAAAGATACAAAGATACAATGTATGGCAGTTGAAGCTAAAGCCCAAAACGATTTCTAAACAACAGTCATAACGCATTAAGTATATAAAAAAAAAAAAATTCCAATGCAGCAACAAAAACAACAACAGATTGAGAGCAGCTTTCACAGTTCAATTCACTCGCGAGAGCGAGATTCAAAGTGGTAGCAGTGGCGGCGGGTTCAAAGGGGGTGGCTCTGGCAGTGGCAACGAAAAAAACCGCAAAAACCGCAAGGTGTGTTTTGTTTTGCTTAGTTTTTGTTGTTGTTGTTTTTGTTGCTGGAAAACAGTCATTAAAACAAAAAAGTGAACCATACGGTGGACGAAGAGATGCTCTACAGAACACTTTTTTAAAAGCCAGTAAGGGAAGTGGTTTAGAGGGTTAGTGCGCTTAGGGGAATGTGTTGTACAAAAGTTGACATTTTTTTGTTGATTAGGCTCACATAAGTTTAAGTTTGCTGTAGGTGCTTTATTAAAAGCAAATGGAATATTGCTGAAGTTTAAAGGAAGAGGTCTATTTTGGACTACATTTTGGACTGCACCATTTTAAATTCTCATCTCATCATCCTTATATTATTTTTTACTACAATGTGTAGAATTTGTAGAAGAATGGAGCAAGACATCGTTATAAGTCAATAAAATATTGGATAAATCCAGTGGCGAATCCATGGGTAGGTTTTCGGGTCCGGACCCCACCCCAAAGTTGGAAAAATGGGTTGGCAGTTTTTTGCAAGCTCTGATATATGTATATACACTTCGAAGCGAAAAACGCCGCCCTTTGACCATATCTTGTATCCGCACCTGGATTGGGCGAATTTTTTGATAAAATTCTAGCTCTTATGGGTGTCTTATCTAGAGGAGTCTATAGGTCTGAAATAAAACATCCTTCTTAATCCAGTTCGAATTTCGTCTGGTTGCATCCTCGTCAAAATGTCTTTTTATCAGTGTAATACCCTTGACCTTATGGGGGTATAGGGTATAAAAATGAAGAAAAAATAATACAATTGAAACAATTACACAGAGTACTAAATACAACAATTCGATTGCAACATGCAGGCTAAAAGTTGTTGGTGGTAGCATTTGTTGCCAGTTGATGTTGACGTCGTTGTTGTTGTTGTTGCATATAATGCTGTTGTTGCCGTTGTTGCTGTCGGCAGCACTTCATGCCACACGCCACTCAACTGACACTCAACTGACGTTTGTGCGTCTCTCTCTCTCTCTCTTGCTCACTGTCTTTGTGTGCAATCATGCAAATAAAACATTTTTATATGCATACATACATAGTATAAATGTACATACAGTGTATATAAGTGTACGTTTGTGTGTATGTGCATTGGCAAAGTTTAACCCAAATATTTTGTAGACATATAATATTTATGTTGCCACCACCGGAGTGTGCAACAAACTGACAAACAAAACAAACTACTACAAACAGGCGCAATTACAATAACAAGAATAACAATAACAACAACAACAACTGCAATAACAACAATAGTTACAAATTTTGATGTAATGAACTTTTGCTTTTAAAAATGAGTTTTCGGGCATTTAAACAACGAGAAAACAAAACAATTTAAAATTGCAACAAAATTGCAAATATGCAACTGGCAGCTTACAAAAAAAAAACAACAACTACCCGAACCTTAGTTCTTATGCATAGAAGCTCGCGCACAGTGGGACAAATTCAGTTGTTAGATAGTAAATTATTATTACTCTTAAAAGAGACTCATTAAAGTCGAATTTTCCTAAAATAATATTAATGCAGGGCTGTAGAGAGAAAATCCGGGCCCAGGGAGAAAAAGTACCGGCCCCTTCATTACATCTTTAGCTTGAATCATTTTGTTCTGTAAGTACGACAGTAAGGGGGAATCCCCCCTTCCACGCCCCACCCCTCTCGACGGGCCTGCGATAATGTAAAATAATTTCTTCTTAAATTATAGCTTTGAGAATATGACGTTTGTTTCTAGTTAAGCTTATTGAAATTTCATAGTCCGTAATCTATCAGAATCTTATCAAAATATCATTCCTAACAGCCACACAACGATCGGATACGCTTTTAAGCGAATTTGAGCCCAAAAATTAAATAAATTCTTTAGGAGTACTGGAAATCTTTCATAAAATCTCTTGAATTTTAAATTTTTTTTAAAAAAAATCCCAAAAAAGGGAAGTTTTGACATTTCGTGCGAAATATTTGCATGCTGCGTATGGGCCTTTAACAAAAACAAAGTACGTCATATGCCTTTCTACAATTTTTGAAGAATTTTTTTTTTTTTTCTAAGCACTTTTATGCATTCCCAGCCCACTGTGCGCTGTCAGCTTACGTGTTGATTGCTCCGCGTTCCCTTTATTTCCCCGACTTCTTATAACAACTCATTAACAGCTGTGCAGAAATATTGCCATTTTTTTTTGTTTTGTTAATGCATTTCCATGGGCCCGTGTCCAGTGTTCAGCTTAGGGGTGCGACGGCCAACCCTCATTTTATGACTATTGTGTTGTAGTTCTTTTATTTATACTGCATTTAGCAGACAATTTTTACATGAATTTCCCTAATTTCATAAACATTGAAATGGTAATTAAAAGCATTAATTTTTCGTATATTTTTGTTTTTGTTTTTGCCACATTTGATGGGTAACTTGGCAACTGCAACGGCCACTGCATCATTTTAGCCAACGTTGCGTTTTAGTTGGTTGCAGCATTATTTATTTATACATTATGCAAATGCATTTAATTGCATGGCGTACTTTATGCACCGAATGAGCAGAGATGGGAGCAAAGTTACCACCGTGTTGCACGGAAATGTGTGGCAACGATGGACAACGCTTGGAGAGTGAACGTGGCAACAACATTGACTGCAACACCAAAACCAAAGGCAACGCCAACGCTTTACTGAAACAATTTGCATATTTTAGCAAGTAATGAAATTTGTAATAATTCTGCAATTAATTGCGTACATGTCCTTGTTATATGCATGTATGCTATATATAATTATACATATATGTATATACATATATGTTTGTTTTGGTTCACAAGGGCATTTGAATGAGCTTCAGTTGCTGGACCAGGTTGCAACGAGTTGCCAACAAGAACATCAAATTTTGGCCAATTATTATGAGTAATGCTCTTTAATTTGGAGCATACTTCTGAATGTTGAAAATAGTATTATTTTAATCCTATTAATTACTTAAAATTTTAAGTAATAAATAATTTACCTAAATTTGTGTATAGGATTGTGAAGCATATCTTTTGAGTTTAAGCCAAGCATTAAGTTTCAAAGCAAAAGATTTTAATAAATATTTTTACAAAAATGTATCAAATCAAAATCTTTTGTACAAATATAAATATGTAAATGTTTTTAATTAAATATAAATAATTTTATTCTTTTAAAAAATTATTTTAACATAAAAAATCTTATTTTTTTTTTTACATTCAAAAAATTTTTTATATAATTTTTTTCGAGTTTAAAAGTGCTTTTCAAAAATCTTAGCTACAAATATCTAGAAATGAGTTTGTGGGTAATTTTTAAGCTTTTTCTTCTGAATCATTATGTTTTTTATAAGACTGGGTTCTATTTATTGGAATGATATTCCTTAATAAAGCTTGTAGGTAGAGTAAAATGTAGAAAAATAGTCTTATTACCTGAATGAGTAGTCGAAATAAATTTTTATTTACATTTTAAGTGAATTTTTTTTTTGAGTGAAATTATTAGTAGATTATGTATTTAATAGTATAAAACTGTACCGATAGAGGATACGTCGACCGTATTTTTTTTTTTTTTGGTAGACATACTAGTATCTAACATTATATTATAGCCGAAAATGTCAAAAAGCATAAATAAGTTGAGAGCTCATTGATTACTGATCCTGCGAACACAAACGAAACGTTTTAGGAATGATTCGTCAAAAGTCGCGTACATTTCATTTTTTGCAAAACGATGCCATTGCAAAACAATTCTTACGTTCTCTTTATTCGGGTACTTTTCGGTATGTCTACATATTCGAGAGCACATTTATTTGCTTTTTGTTTTGCTCTTTACTGAGAAAAATAATTTTTTTTTTTCGTTTGTTTTAGTAATCTGATCCCAATACGCTTCAGTGGCATAAATCTACTGTTTGATGAAGACTGTTTTTTGTTTTAGTATTTAATAAATACCATACATTTTACAGCCACACTATTTTTATTCAATTCCGCTATGCGAACCAAAAACTAAAAAAATATATTTTTTTTTATGAATTTAAAATTCATTAAGCTCTAAAAAGTTTAATTCAATTAGTTCCGTTTGATATTATTGATTTTTTGTTATTTTTTTTTTATGCAAAACATTGAAATTTAATACGGTTTTGTTGTAAAATCAATTTTCGATGGTACTTCAGTAGCTTACTGCGATTTGTAGAAAAAATAACAAAAAGTAGTTACCACACCTAAAAAACACGCACATAGGCAAATACATAGCTACAAAACGTGTACATACGTATGTACAACAAAAAGTGCGTTGAAGCAAAACTTGGTGAAATAGAAAACCGAAATTTGCGCAAAACCGCAAAACAATTGTTGGTGGGGAGGGCAGAAATAAAAACTATGTACAGCTTGGTCAGTGACAATAACCACAGCGCATAGAGATTGAGAGGCACAGAGATGGAGCGTGTTGGAACCACGTTCGTTGCTCACACCTTGGTAAAGCAAACCACTTGCCATAGCTGAACCACAAAAAAAGTACAAAAAAAAATACCACATTATTTCAATTTTAATGGCAAACAACAATCGCAGCTGCGTTTTGTATCTCAAATGGGTCAGCTGTGGCATGGTTGTTGTTGTTGTTGTTGGTAGTGCATTCTTCAACTGCTTTTATGGGGCTGGGCTTTAGAGATGCGTTATGAAATGAAACCAGTGCCACTAACACCCACATGCAAATTTCCAAAAAGAGTAGTGAAAGAAAAACCATCTATGCCAAGTTATGTCGCCAATTTATCACTGGGCGTTAAGTCCAACGAGAGTGAACGTGGGCAGTATTTTTTCTTTTCTTTTTGTATAGTGTAGGGCAGCGTCGGGGGTCTGGGAGAAAAGAGCGCTTGATGGCATTTCACTTTTCATTTGGTTGTCGCTCCATTATCGATGCCGCTCACTAATGAAGAATTATGTTCATAATTTCACAATTTATCGCCAGAGAGTGGAGCCATGGCGTAGAGAGGGTCTAGTGCTCTGTATGTTCACAATGATCATGATGAGATGAGATGCTGGCTGCCTACTAGACCAGACTCCCTGCTAACACTTAAGTGTGTCAAAATGTTGTGTTGTTATTTGTTGTTGTTGTTGTTGTTTTTATTTCATCTTTTTTTTTTTTGTCTTCATTTGAGCTATGCGCCACCACAAATTGCTGTGGCATGCTATGCTAAGTATAAGTATCTTTTTGTGGCATGACACATGCAGGCGCTGTGGCAGACAGCTAGCTACATAGTTGTGTGTGTGTGTGTGTGTGTGTGTGGATCGGAACGTGTCAGTTACAGACAGAGTCAAAGTCAGATACACTCAGTTGGAGCGACACATTTCAAATATTTATGATGCGACGACCCTCAAATACAGAGTACCATACTTTGTTACATTTCAGATCATTTGGTTTGCTTTGGTTCACAGTTCAAAAAGTCATTTGAAGTTTCTTGTTGCACACAAATTGAAATTAAAGTGAAAGTTTGTTGCGTGTATCTGTATGTGTCTGTATCTGTGTGCTATTAATTTTCACTTAGCGCAGCGTTCTATGTATGTATTAAATTTCCTGCCATTCGCAACTTGCAACTCTTTTTTTTTTGTTGTCATTGCCATGTATTAATTTTCGCCCTCGGTTCATTACACTCTCTTTAAATCGAAACAGATGCCAAAACATTTCCATTCTCAGCCAAAGTCGCAACTTTTTAAGTGTATTTTTATGACATGCCGCCCCTGGCTCCCGCTTTTTGCTTTTATAAACTGCTGGAGCTGAATATGCTTTCTGGAGTGGATTAATTTGGTAGTTTATAAGTATTTTTAGCTGCTTTTAATTTAATATGGAGTAGCGTGCTGCCTTTGGCTTTGACTTTGGCTAGTTTTTAAGTGCTGTAAGTTGAAATTTATGTGTCAGCATATTAAATTTATTTGTTTGCTCTTCATTACAGATTATAGCAGCAGAAATTTTCACGGATTAATGTGGAGTGGATACATATGTCTGCGCATAGTTTTTGGTAAGTGTTGACTTTGGCTATATGTAGACATTTGACTGACTGTCTAGCTGACAACCCGTCAATCATTTGGCATCTTTAAATACGCATTTATGTTCCAATATATCATATCATTTAATGATTTTCTGAGCAGATGATGCGCTGGAAATTTAAGCAGTACGAATTTTATGCGTTAGCTTTAGATAGTTCTTTAAGGTATTTTGAGGTAAAAATTAAAGTGTTTGGAGGTTTTTTAAACTTATCCATATATGATGGGGCATGGAGTGTCCAATCAAATGAATTAAAAAGCTGAGTTGTATTTGATTATTTTTATAAAATATTTACTTTAGTGGGCTTTTGATAAAATGTCTTAATTTTTTAACAAACTTAATCAAACCTCTGAAGGCTGTGCCGGAATTACATAATTCCAAAATATTTGGGTTACCCTACTTGACGAAGAGGCTTCATTCCTTCTGTCTCTCAAGAAATAATACATGGCGGTGGTACATTGAGTGGTTCCTACGTGGAAGGTTTGTTGGGTGTGATAGCACAAGTCTCACTCTTCGGCTTTCCAAGAGTCCTCCACCTATCCTATCTTATCTTTAGGCATGAAGTTATATATAAGACATATTCTCTAAATGCAAATAGTTCAGATTCGTATTAAACTATCATCCATATAGTAAAAACCATTCTATGGAAGATAAAAAGAACTAGCAGTTGACTTTGAATACAGATAAAAAAACAAAGATTATTTCGTATATACATAAATTTGTTTTTTATTCAATTAGGAATCATTATGAGGGTTGTCGCTTCTATAAGGTCGCTATCCCGGGGATTTTAATCAATGTTGGGCGTAAAAAACGGTGGTTGCTGAGGAGAATTTAAAATTTTATATGAAAAACTGGATTATTCATAAATTTTACTTTTATTCTCTTTAATTTGTTAGTACAATGTGTGAGATCTTAACATTTAAAATAAATTAAGAGTTACAGCCTTTTCTGCTTAGACTACGTCACGTAGTTTATGGATGATCCCTTAGGAAAGTTGCACCGATTTTTCTTGAAGTCGAAAAAAAAGAAGCTTGAGATTTTAGTCGAGGTGAACTGGATCAATATGCCATATCCCTTTCTTATTTCCAGCACAATCATATCAATTTTTTGTTTATTAAAAAGTTTGAACTTAAAATATTTTTGAAGATTTCAGATAGGGACTGTTATTTAATACATTTTTCAAAACATTTTTTTTTGACTATGAAGTTTTTCACTGTGCCGAGAGGCTAAAATGTTATACATCCAGAGACTATGGACGAGGCGCGAAGAGGTGGCAGCCCTAATCACTATACTTGCACCCATATAGCTAAATATTCTACCGACCCTTTGAGTTTTTGTTTATTCTTTTGAAGAGTGGAAAACGGTTTGCAGCCTCCTCTTTCACACCTCCTTGCTACACCACTGGATCTTAAAGTTATGTGGAACCCTATGCGAACAAATATTCTTGGCGCCCCATTGTTCACTTGGTGGAATTAATGCCTGGGCATATAATATCTTACATGACGATCTTTCTTTATCATTTCGTGTACGGCATCGATGTTTACTGAGATGTCAGCCGTTTTGAACAACCTTTACGATATTTTTCGATGGGTTATAGGATGCGACTGAATTTTGTAAACCAGCTTTTTACAATGTCGTAGTGTTGTACTTTATCACCAAGAGTCGATTGTAGTTGATCGAAGCACTCTTCTCGAGATAGTTCTCGTCGTAAGTCCAAATAATCGTGACATGAAAATTTTAATTTTTTGCCTTAATTAAATAATTTAAAAATAATATATTTTAAACTTCGATTTAGCAAATCAAAATATAGAGTTTTTTTATGGAGTCAATCATCATGATCCCAAATATGTCGGGTCTCTTGTTTTTGTTGAAATTAGGAACAGGGTCTCTCTCTATTAGGCACAGCCCAGACTACTTCGACACTTCTAATTTTACCTTAAGCCATAAAATTGGTTTTATAACTTAGCCCTTAAATTAAGTTCTTCCTCAAGTTTTCCATAATAGATTTTAAGCAGAGTCCTATTTGGGTCAGAGCCGTAGGCTTGCTGGGTGATTTTCTTATTCAACCTCACATTACTTAGATAACACAAATGCCCCACCCCTTTGAGTCAACTTAACCTAGTCACCTAAAGTAAATAAGACAAACAGCTCTATGGCAGATCTTTATGCTCCACAATAATTACTATGTATGAAAAACAACTCATACTCCTTACAAATTATGTGAAAATTCACACTGACTTGTGGCAAACAAAAACAACAACAACAAATGCCCTACACCCGTAGGCAGTAAGACAACGGCACTTCATTAAATACTAGACGCAACGGCGCTTTTCCAAACAAAAGTGAAGAAAAGAAAAGAAAAAAAAAAAAACACGAAGCTGCCACACCCACCGCATTATATACACACTAGCAAATAATAACACCAACAATAACTTGCCACATGCAACACACAACTCTCAAAACGCCTGCTTATTTTTCACACATGGGCGAAGACAAAAAACAACAGCCAGAAAACATTGTTAGCAAAATATAAGTGAAAAAAAATGGGCTGTACTTAGGTGGTTTAAGCCGACTTTTATATGCACTGCGCTCTAAGCAAGTCACTACACCTGTTGTTTCCAAAATTGTTTGGTTTCAACAACGGCGCTACTTGCCTCACAACCCGTGAAACAATGGGCATATTGAGGAACCAATTCGGTAAACAATTAATGTGCCCATGAAATCGTGTCGTGACTCAAGAAAAATATCTAAATCTGCCAATCTGTTATCGAGATATCATCAAGAACACCGTTCTCATATAAAGTATGTGGGGCAATAAACTTTCCTCATAAACATTTTTTTTGTAAATTTTTAAGATATCTTAATAGTTTTTCTGCTTTTCAGAGTGTAGACCATTCCAACAAATCAAAGATTATATAAATCAGTCCAGCCGTTCTTGGGTTATACATGGTGTCCATAGATAGTGTCTATTTTTTCACCAAACGATAAAGCTGCACGGTTTGTTACAGACAGTTTGTTTAAATGGAGCTTCTTATCGCGAGTGCTTATAATTTTGACAATTTTTTTTTTATGGTTTACAACGATATTTTTATATTTTTTTTGGGTTGCTCTATCCTAAACCGATTTCGAAAACTAAAAACCCTTA
This sequence comes from Chymomyza fuscimana, assembly GCA_949987675.1. Classification (NCBI taxonomy): domain Eukaryota; kingdom Metazoa; phylum Arthropoda; class Insecta; order Diptera; family Drosophilidae; genus Chymomyza; species Chymomyza fuscimana. The sequence goes on from OX465089.1 coordinate 14,397,813, forward strand.
GCACGCCAGAGTTCTGAGAAATTCTCCATAAAATCTCTTTTTGAAAATTTGTTTTCTAATTAGGTGTTCACTTTTTTTTCAATCTAGAAACGATCTTGACTTATCCGATTTAGTCTGTTGCTGTAACGATTATGGAATTTAAGGAACTGTAGAGTCTTCTCCTCTCCTTTTAAATGTTACTCCTTACGCATACCGTAAAGGGTATAAAAATGTCGAAATTCAAGCAACAATTTTTTTTGTGTCGTGCTTTATGATGACAAAATATTTTTTTCGTAGATTTTTCTTTTTCCAACGACAACATGTGGGGCTATAAAGTTGTCGTTAAATAACAAACAGGCGTAGTCTTTGTTGTTGTTGTTTGTTGTTGTTGCTTTAACGCCGAAAATGCGTTAAAAGGCATAAGCAAAAAGTGAAAAAGGAAAAACGATAAGCGAGAAGTAAGAAAAAAAAACAGACTCGTCTAGCGTCAAATTTTTGGCTAACGGCATGCAAAATGTTTTTTTCAGCCAAGGTAAGGCTTGGAAAGCTCAGGTGACTAAAATGCCGAAAAAAAGAAAAGTGTCAGATTTGATGTACTAGTTAACAAGTAAAAGTGGAAGGCTGTTAAAGTTGGTAAAGATTAAGGTTTTGGGGGGAAATGGAGTTAGCTGTATAGCTACAGAGTTATGGCCTGGATTTTGGTTTTTTAGGATACAAGAAATCCTTCATTTTAAAAATATTTAAGCGAATTTATTTAACAAGAATACAAAGAACTATTAGCAAGATTTGTTAAGACTACTTTGTAAAATATTGCAAAATGGCTTAAACAACTTTACAAATTGCAACTGATGTCATTTGGCATTGACAAACCAGCTGATGACATTTGCGAATGACTATATGCAAATTAATTCACAATTTCTAAGTCATTTTAGATTGCTATTAATAATAATGATTATATTTTTTATACTATTTGTTATGCTTATATCCAAGCAATTTGCATTTTGAGCTAAGCTTAATATGCAAAAACTAATATTCGCAGCAAATTATATTTTTAATAATCTGAGATTTACCAACACTAAATATGAAACCTGTTAGCTTTTTAAGTTGGTTAGCCAAAAAATATGACACCATATATTATAAATGAAATGACCTTCAACCAAATGAATAAGCATTTAGAATTAAGGCTATAATTGCAAAGAGCACTTAAGTTTTATTAAAAATATTATTTTGGCTTTAATTTGTGTGAAGTAATGACTTATTAAAAAAAAGTTTTTTTTAAGTTGTTTTTTAAATTATTTTTCTATTCTATTGTTATTATTAGTATGCTATTTTCTATGGCGAGCATTATATTATTATAAGAGATACCAATTTTTTATATTTTTTTGTAATAAATTCAACCGCATGAAATGTAATCATTAATATTTTTGAGAAAACGGCAAATCATATTTAAATATAAAAAAAAAAATTAAAATACACAAATATTAAAACTTTCAAAATGCAATTTTTTGAAATTTTATCTTTTTTTCAAAAAATGATAACATTTTTTTTTTTAATTGTAAAATTTTTAAAAATTTCACAATCCAATTTTTTAAAAATTTGAAATATTTTTTCCATTTGAAAAACTATCAAATATCTTTATTCGTTTAGAGTATATGTCTTCTCAAAATTAAGTCTATATAAATATTCATTTATCGATAACTCGATAAGTAATCGGAATTTTGCGAAAAAAAATTAACGAGTTTAATATTGGCTAGTACCTTTATCTCATGTGCAAAAATCAACAAAATCGAAGAGTGCGACTTAAAAAGTCATCCGCTTCACTTATTTTCACCGATATATGTGCATATCGTTATATAAGTTAATCACTGACTTTTAAGGATACAAATCTAGAACCCTTAGTTATATAAAAAGCATAAGTAAAATATTTTCCAAAATGAAGTCCAAATTATTTTACTTCCAGGCAGTTTGAGTGAAGCTGTTAAGTTGCGTATACGCCTACTAAGCATACCCGTTTATATAAATATTTTGTCATATTTCGCAGAGTTCTGTCAAGAAAAAAAAAGTAACCACTGTCAATTATATAACTTTGCGCTGGCAAGCAATTTGTTGGATAAACAAATTTATGTGTTAAATTGTTGCCACATTGTTGTTATTTATTCTTTTTTTGAAATTCCCAACATGTAATTGTCATTTTGTCAGACAAACAATAAACTTCAAGTTCGTACAAAAAACCGCCCAAGAAACAAACAGACATTTCCATTGTTTGTTTGTTAATCTTTTTGTACGACTCGAAAAAAAAAACTGCGCAGCTTTTTGTTCACGGTCGCATAAATAACAAGAAATTAGCAAGTAAATATGTCAAGTTAGAGTAATGTACGAAAAAACAGCAAAACAAAAGAAAAATAAAAAAAATATTAAGAAAAACCAAAAAATAAATCTCAAATCTAGAGAACGCAGCTCAAACTCGTTTCGTTTGAAACACCTGCGACCCAAGTTTGTTATATTCTGTTCCAAGTACTAAATCACCTGTAAGGGGCAAAAGTTTATTTTTATCTAATTTGAATTTATGTGCAGTTCCAACAGTTCCAGTAGATAGATCTTGGCGCGAGATCAAAAAATAAAAAAAAACTCAAAAACTTGTTTGGCTTTAAAGCTAGGCCAGGTGATTTATGCCAGCGAGGAAGCAACCATGAGATTGTCACTAAGATATGGCTTATTGAAAATGATATAAGATATATTTTATGTAGATTCTATGTAAATTAAAGTGTATCTATTTTTTATTTGATGGCGCGTCTGCGATAAACTGGCTTAGTGGGTTAAGCTGCAAGCTGGCGGAAAAGTCATACAATTTGTGTTTATTTTTTGTACGTGGTATCTGAAAGGTTAAGATGTATATAAAGTTAGTGCAAAAATTAATGTAGTGTATTTATAAAGATAGCGAGTGAGTTAGATAAAAAGTAATCGATAAGGTCTCTTCCTTGAATGTCGAAAAGAAGAAAGCTACATGGGTTGAAATTATGTTAAAATCGTTCGCGAACTTTGGGAGATTTATCATGGCTGATATTTATCGTGAAGAATTTTTTTAAAAAATTTCGTAAGAATTGTATCTCAGGCCACTGCCAAGCCCAACTGACCGCTCATTTGTTGCAATATGTTTAAAATCCCTTACTCTAAATTCAGCAAATGCACTCAAAAGAAAACCCAACCAAATCTAACTTGATCTGATAATTGCTCAACTCTTTACAAGCTTTTGCATGTATTCCACTAATTTTGCGGAATCTCAACTGGACGGCATAACTACAGGCACTCATAAAACTACTATACAAGAACATAATAATCCACAGTGACTGTAGTAATTGGAGCTCCAGCAGCGCCAAAGTTCAACAGACAACAGCCACGTAGTTGGGGCGGGGAGGCAAAATATAAATCTCGTATAAAAAAGAAATTCATCTTCATAAAACCAATGAGAAAAAAAATATAAAAAAAAAACCAGCAGCGGCCGTCATCAATGACTGACTCGAACGCGGACTCGGACACACATCCAGTGCCAGACCCCGGCCTGGTTGTTGTACCAGCTGAGAGATAGTTTACTGGCGATAATCACACCAATCCAAAGCTGTACGTTTCAGTGCACGTCCGTCTGTCCAGCCGTACTCGATGCGGCTCACCATGAAACGTCATAAACACTTGAAAAACTGTTCAAATTTGATGTACCACTTACAACTCGAGCGACTTACTTCGATTTCTTGAAGTTGTTGTTATTGTTGTTGCCCTCTTATTGGCATCGAGTTGCTGTAGATTTGTGGCGGCTTCTTTGGATTGGCATTGTTGTTGCTGTTGTTGTGGTGCCTCCACCAATTACTTTTCTTTTTCTTGAAGAGCTTTTTTTTTCCAAACTTGAAAATTACATTTAATGTGTTGTTGTGGTTGTAGCTGTTGTATTTGGTGTTATTGTTTTTGTTGTAGTGTGGTTACTGAGATTTCTTATACCCTGAACCCATAGGCTTTAGGGTATTATAGAATTGTGACAGGCAGCAGGAGTCATGGCAGACCATAAGTACTTTATATAAAGTTCAGTCTATCCTTCCAACTGTATACGCTTAAATCTCCGAGTCTGAAAAAGCTCACAAAAATGTACAAGATAGTTTTATTCCAGAATTTTGAAGGACTTTTCGTTGAAAAAACCCCAAAGAAGAACCTTTTCTCCATTTTGCCTTAAGTTGAAAGCAACAGTCAATCCGTATAAAAGCGTAATTTCCGAGTCTAGAAGAGCTTCATTCAGGAAAAAGAGTTTATGTCTTTATGTGAGCCTAATAATAAATAAAGAAACGTTGAGGTTTCATAAAACATCTCCGCATGCTCCTAAACCAGTGGTCGGTACGGCCCTATCTCGCTTATATGGGGATTAGTGGCGGCAGCGAATTCGACACACGCACAGAATGTTACACAAAACACATGCATTAGTGTGTGCGTTATGTACTGAAATTTTCACTGCAGCAGCGACGCCTCACAACGTTGTCGTTGCTAAGCGACAGATATAAACTTAGTCGTTGCTAAGCAACAGACACACAGTTGATGGTCTGCCGCAGCAGTAAAGCAGCGCAACAAGAGCCGAAGCCACGCACAATCAACTTCGTGTCTGTTGCTTAGCAACGACAACGTTGTGATGCGTCGCTGCGTCAGAGAAAATGTTTGCCCTAAACAACCTGCTGAAAAAAATTTGATGCAAAATTTTGTTGCTTTTGCAGAGTATTCCACAGTCGTTCACAGCTTTGACTGATTCAAATATTTTTTCTTGATAGCATTTGAAGTGCACAAGCAGCTGACCATTGATTTTTTTTTTTTTTTTTTTCATTTTTTACACAATTTTTTTAGTTTTATTTTCAAGGCGTGAACCTGTTGAAATTCGTACTCAGCTTCAAGACCCCGGCAACTTTCATAAGTTTGTGGTCAGCATCCATTTATCTGTGTATCTTTGTATCTGTATTTTTCTTCTTTTTTTTTTTGTACATAGCCAAACAACAACATAATTATTTGTTATTGTTGTGTTGTGTTAGAACCTGTCGATTTAGTTTAGATTTAGCTTGACCTTAATCGCATCCGAAAGTTATGAATAATGCCATGGCGCTCAGTGGGTTGATCTAGCTACGGGGCCGTTAATTGCCATCGCTGTCAGCCACTGTAAGGAAATTGGCTTTCTTTTTTCACTCTTGACTTAGTTTTGGTTTGTTGTTGGCTAATTGCCATATTAACCTATGGCCCCCCCAAAGATAACGCTCTCGATTTGTAACCGCTGGTTATTTGCAAGTTGATTTGATGATTGCAGTCTCTGTCTCTCTCTCTGTGTCTCTTTCTATGGTTTAGGCCAGTCCAAGTCAGATCGATCGGTCCAGTGAAAGTAATTAGTTGGGTTTCCTGGTCACTTTTGTTCTTGTTGTTGGGGCTATTGTAATGCCTTGGGGTGAAAGCTGAGATTTTAATTGTATTTCGACTATATAATCAATCATCAAGTGGCATTGGCAAAGCGATTTTTTGGGAGTTTTTGGTTAAGGCAGTATATGCCAGCGAAAGTGATGTATGAGGGTTGAGTAATACGCGGCATAGAGGAGATGAAAAATAGGTTGCTTATTCTTGAGCAATAAATATCTGCTAACCATTAAAAACAGAAAAATAGTTGCAATACTCATACTCTTATAGAATAACCGCTACCCCAATCTTATCTTTCTGAGTATAAACTACTGTCAAACTTCTGCTGGAAAAAAAATGTGGTACAGTCGAGGCGGTGCCCGACAGTGGAATACCCTGTACCTTTTGTGTCAAAAAAATTTTTCCTGCATATTCCATCTAAGAACTTTCCAATTGGAATTTATTTTTTTTTGGTGAAAATCGATATTTATACCTATAAGTTCCCTAAATTTTTACCCATTTTGATGAAACTCGAATGTTACAACAAAGAGTTTATTAAAAGTATACGGGGTAAGTTTCAAGTTGGTATGTTGAGGGGTGTGGGAGAAAACACGGTAAATGGATTGCGGGGGGTGGGGGGACCGCATCGATAAAATTTGGATGTGGATTTGTTCATTAGAGCCACATGAATGAGCTTACCAAAAATTGTGATTCTAGGTCAGTTGTAGCCATAATTGCGTAGAGTCAAATATTGACGCAGTTTATTGGCAAGGGGTGGTGAAATTTGCACATTTTTGACTATAACTTCTGTTGTATTTGTCCGATTTTGTTCATTTTTTACACATAGATGCATGTAGCTACAACGCATCGCTCTGTTAAATTTCAGGTGAAAATACTTAACGGTGTGGCTAAAAACCGCGAAACTCTACTGCGGGGGAACGGGGGAAGATATTGACATGATTCAACAAACTTCATCTGCTTAGGAAATATGCGCACCAGCTGGTAAAGTTTCGTGTCTCTAGCTCTTATAGTCTCTGAGATCTAGGCGTTCATACGGACGGACGGACGGACGGACGGACGGACGGACGGACGGACGGACGGACGGACGGACGGACGGACGGACGGACGGACATGGCTCAATCGCTACCCGAGGTTATGATAAGCATTTTGGTATAAAGGACTTGGGGTCTGCCACGCCCCCTTCTGTCCGTTACATACATTGCACAAACCTAGTATACCCTTTGTACCTATAGGTACAGGGTATAAAAATAGTGCCGTTGGTTCTAATATAGCAAGAGCATTCCGGATGCTTGGAATCTTGGTGTGCTCTGTCCTGACCTCAAGAAGGAAAACTAACGTATTTTTATCACATGCAAGCTCCTCTTGAGCGTAGTTTTTTATTATTTCGAACCCCGCAGAGACCGTGTGATGATGCCTAGTTTCGCTGAGGGAAGTTATAAAAATGATGGGGAGGGAGTAGACAGGGAAGCTAGGTAGGTTGGGCGGCATGGCTGGTGGGCGCTGCTACTCTTCTTAACCTCTCTCCTTACTGAACTACTTTGAGGATTCAATTAAAAAATCCAGGTCCGCTATGGACATATTTGTCAGACAACCCAGATCTTCAAAAAAGGGTTTTTTTAGACAAACTATTAGGTCTATGGTGCTCCTCTCAGCATCCTGGTCCTGTTCTTGTCAAATCGCAAGAGTTCAGATGTTCGCTTTGAATTATACCTTGCGCAGAGAACTCGGGAAATGTGACAACCGGGCGCAGTGTCCCATTTTCATTTTGCCTGAGTTCGGACTATGTTACTAATTACAGAAATGACATCTTGACGTGAAATTTTTCTCTTGACCACCTCCTCTTTACCAGTTACATTACAGTTTCTCGGTACCCATTAGTGGGCTTTTGAGTGACGGATACAGATGAGTGCCGTCACCTTGTTACGTCGAAGCTTACTTTTCATGGTAAGCGATGCCAAAGCCTAAAAAGAGGCTTGGCATTCGACAAGAACATATACGTGTCTTAGACTTCCGTCTAAGCAGTCTATCGCATATATATCGACCTCAAAAACTCTGCACCTGTTGGGAAAACGAAATCCAGGCTTCGTCTCAAGCTCTTCAGAGAAGACGTCCGCTCTTGTGACTTCTTCTGTTCGTTATATATGTATGTATATGCAGAACGTTTGCTCGTTCTCCAGGATAGGAGACTCTTGCAGCCAATCAGCTCTCTCCGGAACGTCTCTGACAAACTTATCGTTTCATATTTGAGACGTGTCAAATAGTCAATTTCCTTGGTGACAGCGATTAAGCCTATCAATCTCATATTTAACGAATGGACATAATAAATCCATTTTTCCTTTTCTAGTCTGAAATAAATTAAGTCACTTTTTATTTTATCAAATTATTATAATAATAAAGTTGACCACTCTTTCAAAAAGCAAAAAATGATTTCCGACTCTTTGACTCAGCAAAGATTCCACACTTTGTTGTCAAGAACTTGTAGCTCTACATTTAAAAAAAAAGAGCTGCAACTGCATAAAGCGTAGCCAATGCGATATGATCAAGCTTGGCTACATGTCCGACATAAGCGTCACATATTGCAACCGATCTGGATCAGCAGTCAAGTAATATAGTATTCCCAAAAACGAGCAAAAGAAACTGCAGAAAAGATGAATAACTTCAAGCTGCGCTGATTGTCATAATTAAGGATGCTGTTGACTGTTGTTGGCAAAAAACACAAGCCCAAACACTCGAGGCACTTGTAAAACCAAACAGATAACCGTAAGAACAAGTTTTCCTGAACTGAAGATCAAGCAATGCTTCCGGTGGATACCGCGCAGGTTTTCAAGATTCAAGATCAGCCGCATTTCATAATTGCAGCCCATAGCAGCAGCTAAGCAAAAGTGTGCAACGATCCAAAATACAAGTATCTGGTACGAGTATCTGACGGTTTGTGTTCGTGCGTGTGTATCTGTGCGAAAATTATAGAGCTCAGCCAGCAGTCAAAGCGGTTGGAGTGGTTCAGAGCAGTCGCAACAACTTGTGTCATCGTGCCCGCCTGGCTGACAGTTGAGCAGCGGCTGAGCAACTGGCCCCTTCAGCTGTGCAAATATGCAGTACCTCCTGGATCTCTGCCGCTGCTGATCTGGCACTACAATTACGAAGAGTCCACGCTGGGACTGGATGGCTGGCTGGTTGGCAATCTGTGGCAAGCCGCTCGCACTTGAGACAAATGTATCTCATTCATCAAATTAAAAGTTCACCAGCTCTGTGTGGCTTCCACGCAGAGGGACGCCGGTGGCAGACCGAGACAGCTAAACAGACAGACAGCGGCAGTGAGTGAGATGGATAGAGGCAACTGTTGCTCTATTTTACAACTGGCGGCCTGTCAATCATCTGCCTTTAGCTCTCTTCGCTGCTCATCTTTGACTTTATTCACTCAAACATCACTTGAGCTGGCATTAGTTGTATCTTAACCCCGTCTCGCTCTTACTCTATCTTAACTCTACCCTTGCTGCGCTGCACGTCTTCCAGCTCTGCAAACACTTGTTGCCATTGCAACTTCAACTTGGCAATGCTTATTAAAAGGGCTTTTCAACTTGAATGGTTTCCTGAGCCAATTTGTTGTTGTTGTTATTGGTGCTTGCCACATAATGCTACTATGTAAGGGTAAACAAAATTTTATATATTATATATATTTGTTGCTGCCACACAGATATACACAAGTGGCCAAGTGGCAAGCTCTTTTGCCCTTTTGCTGACTCGGCTTGTTTACTGTATTTTAAAATAGCATTTATGAGCTTAGACGGCTTAAGATACTTTTTATAGGTTATTAGTTTGTTGCTACTTTTCAGGATTTACGTATTGTATCTAAGCTTGCTTTTGGCTTTTCAGTCCAAAACTATTTATGTGTGTATGTGTGCGTGTGTGTAAGATCAAAAGTTTATTGCATTTGGCTGTATCGAGAAATCAAAGTATCTAATGAGCTTAGCACGTGCTGGTCATCTGTTTTCAGTTCTTGTCTAGTCCCACAGTTCGTTGTAGCATGTATCCGTTGCTGTATCTGTGTGTGACTTAAATCTTTAATTGCTTTTTTGGGGGTGTGCGCTTTTAATATTTATGCGAGTATAATCTGGTCTGAGGCGGACAAGTGCTGGGAATTTATATTTAATGTTAAGCTTTTATTAATGAGTTGTGGTTTGCCAACTAAACAACTCGAGTGGAAATTGGCTACTAGTGGATACTTGAGCTTTAGGCTTAGACTTTTTTTTTTTAAATTACATGAAATCTGTTTATAATTTCCTGGTTTTAGTTCGAAAGAAGAAATATCCTAAATATATTTAATAATTCTAGATAAAACTGTCGCGTAACCAAAAACCATATATTAAATGCATAATATAAGTCTCAAAACATTTTATGAAAACTGTACTATTTAATAAGCCGTAAACAAAATACCTATCTTAAACAAAACACATCTTTAGCATCTTTTCCAGTTTTATTTTTTATGAATCATAGCAGCAAGTATCTGCACGACCGAACATGGCAATTATGCAATTATCTACAGCTCAAAAGCAAAAGACTTGCTACAGTTTAAAATGCTTATACATAGTGGGTTAGCCGTAGTTGGTATTTTGTATCATGTATCTGATGATTCACATACACAAGTATGCACGTAACAAATTTTGCACACTAGAACTGGCTCAAAGCGTGTGAGTCAACATTGCAGTTGACCAAGTCTAAGCACTTGCAGCTTAAGATACACATAGATGTAGATAGATCTGTGTGTGAGAGGAGAGATATGCTGATGTATCTGCAGCTTAGCCAAGTCAAGATAAGTAAATGAAAAGCAAAAAAAAAACAAAGTTAACACTCGCAACAATAAAATGCAAGCTTTGTTGTTGGTTTGCCTTGGTAGCACTTTGGTAGATACAACTGAAGTGCTTGAGTGGTGACTGTGTGACCACTGGCATAAGATAAGAGACCGCACATGACTAAGCAGCCTTAAGGCGAACAGCAAGCCCAGAACATCAGAGATGTGCCGCCCAGCATAAAGCGTAAGCCAGCAACAGCTAACTGTAATTGTATCTAACAGATACGTTTGACAGTCAAGTGCAGACCAACAACTTGGCAACGCATCAGTGTAGTAGATAGCCCCAGCTCTGCTACCAATATCGGAATTTTTTTAGTACTTGTTGTTGTTGTGCTTGTCGCTGCAAGTCGTCTTGCTTTATATGGCCAAGAGGAACGCGTGCGCTTCTTGCAGCTATGACAATTGGCCAACGAAGAGGCGTGTGGACGCTTAGGCCACCCAAAAATGGCGGCCAGACGCCAACGTTGTCAGCTATGTGGCGGCGCTACATGGCTATTGTAGCGCCACCAAATCGCTATGGTTGTGGGCAAGCCACTCCATGTAGGTATACACGATGTGTTGCCATCTATCCATAAGATACTTTTGCTATGCCATTGAATTATTGTTTGAAATCAAAAACTAACCATTATTTACCAACACAGCCAACTAGAGGAGTGCCAAACAGACAAACAAATAAAGCAGGCCAACAACAGCAAAGCAACAAAAAAGCTAACTTGGGATTGCCAAAGTCTAGATACTCTTACAAAATTTGAAGTTGTTGGAGTTTTTCTTCTCTTTAATTCAACGAATATCTGATCAGCTGATGGGCTGTCAACTCTCTTTTGTACATAGAATTCAAACGCTCTCATTTCTTGCTCTAAGACGCAGAATTTATATTTTGAATAGCTTTACAGATACATCCACCAGATACCTTATGTAGACTGCTCTGTTTAGGGTATAACAAATACAAATACTCTCAATACAAATAAACGCGAGCGAGTTCAAGCATGAAAGTTGTGTATTGTAAGGCGGGCAGAAAGCGGCATTCAGCCAAGTTAGCCAGACAAATAGACCAAGAGACAGAGACACTTGGCATGCCAGATCCAGAGTCAGTAAAAAAAAAAAGAAGAACCACCACAACACCAGCAACAACAACGACAATAGACAGCCGCAATTGACTGGCAAAACTGAGCTACATCCTGGCAATTCCCTTTGCCTCCTGCCGCAGTTGCCCATAGAGTTACAGATAATAACTTATGTGCAGTGTCAGGCCAAAAGCCGTAAGCTCTACGGAAATATTTTCTGTATGTGCTTTTCCTGCCTGCTCCAGAAACATAAAATCCCCAAACCGCCCAATGCTGCGGGGAAATGTAAATAAAAAACGTGTTGTTGTTGTTGTTATGGTTGTTTTGCTTCAAGTTGGTTTTCTCCATTTTTTTTCTTTTTCTGCAATATTAACTTTTTTTTCATTTTTGTAGTTACCGTTCGTTTGTCGTTGCATTTTGAGGTTTTTCATTTTTTTCATTGTACTTATTTAAACATGCCAACGCGTATCTGTTAGATACTATTTGGTTGCTGCATTTGTATTGAACTATTGAGCAGCGCACGTAATTTGCTTTGCTCGCTCGATTTTCTCTCTTAATTTTTAGTGCATTTTCTAAAACTTTCGAATCTGTGGAAAACTTTAGCGAAAGGCCAACCAAATCCAAAAACTGAATTACATTTTTTTTATGAAAGGGAATTTTTCTATGAAAGTAACTAAAAGTTTGCGCGTCAAGTGCAAATTGTTGGCTTAACCGAATAATATGCAAAAGTTGCCGGACTTAATTTTGTTAATGAAAAGAATTTTTTCATTTTGTAGTTTAGTAAAGTTTAAAACTGAAAACTGCAAAAACAAATCCAAAATTCACGGTTAATTTTCAGTAAAGCAAAGTTATTTTTTGTTTTTATTAATTTTTAATATGAAGTAAAAGCAAGAATTTGATTATAGTACTAAAGTTAAGTAATTCATAAATTAAGGTAAAATAGTACTAAAGCAACTTACTACTAATCAAAACCTTGTTTTGTGAACTCGGTAAATAAGTTCATTTGAAATTAAAAACGAAAAGAATATTCACTAAAATTTAGGAAACTCAAATAAAGTGAGAAACGAAATAGCGTTGCATAATATTGTTCAACAACGTAGGAAGAATTTGTTTTATTAAGCTAATCGGCTAAAATTCAAATATAAAAAAATTAGAATAAAATTTTGAATAATTTTAAATATAAATAAAACAAAATAAATAAATAAAAAAAAGCTTAGCTAATCGGCTAAAATTCAAATAGATCAAATAAAAAAAAATTTGAAAAATTATTAAATATAAATAAAATAAAATAAATAAATAAAAAAAAAATCTTTCCCAAATGAAAAATATAAACTTTTGAGCTTAACAAATCCATCTTATATCTTTCCAACGATGTTTTGTCATGAACAGCGAAAAAGCGTGACCAAAGTTTTAGAAAAAATTTCGGCGAAAAGAAGTGAAACGGGCCACTTTTTTCCTCGACCTTTTCGATTTTGATGCCAATAGTAACCACGTCAAATTTTATTGCAAAATTTATTATTATTAATCGAGTATTATTTATCGAGTTATCGATTTATGGATTTTTAATTTTAGACTTTTTTTGACAAGCCATATCTCCTAAACGAATTGATGCATTTTTTTTTAATAGATAAAATATTGATTTAAAAAAAAATATTTTAATTTTTTTTTGTTTTTATTTTTGAACAATTTTTTTTTTAATTTTAAAATTAAAAAATCTTTCTAACAAAAATTTTCTATAGCGCAACAAAGGGGCAATAAGCTTAAATATTTATATGCTTAAGGTTAAGCATTAGTATCTGTTCGAGAGTGCTACTTAAAGATATTCACTTTGCGAATTGTTAAGCCTAAGTCTTGGCTTTTATGTTTAAGCGTATTAAAAAAAAAACGCTAAAAATGCTATATAGCTGATTTGCCTATTCCAGAATACTGCCCAAAGGGCATACTTAAAAGCTTGAGCTGCTTAATAACCCATATTACTTTAGCTACGAATGTATCTTAAAACTAAAAGCATTACAGCTCGTCCATTGAAGATTATGCTTATGTACCAGAAAGTACTTGGCAATTTGTCTTATATATTTTTTTTTTTGGTTATAACAAATCGATTGCAGCTATTTCGTGGTGTGTATTTATTTATTTATATTACAATGGCTAGGCAATTTCCTTTTGGAGATTTAATTTCACAGCAAACTTTTTTGCGAAGCGCTTCTTAAGTAGCAGCTATAAAGGACCACACACATAGTGACTATGGAATCATGTACAGAGAGCGCTTCTTGGGGAGTATATATATTTTTTTTTACGTCCAAGAACAACAAAGGCTATTAGTTGCTGGGCTTTCGTTTTTTTTTTTGCTGGTCAGACTGTTGGCCATTATGCGCTGCCATTATGCCTGTTTACTCTGATAATGTTCACACATATACAGACAGACTTTTGTCCTTTTGTTGTCTACTAGACGTTGTTGTTGTTGTTGTTGCCTTTTTGTCATTTCAGTTTTGTTTATTTTGCAAAAAAAAAAGCTACGAGTATTTGCCACCAACTGGACGAGGCAGCGCAGTATGTGCCTCTGCAGCAGTAAGTCGCTTGTATTTAACTTTTAGGCGTATGACAGCAGAAAAAGCTGAGACTTTAGTCTGTGAGGGAAATGTAAATAATTTATTTATGGGTTTGTTTGTTTGTATTTGTTTGCCTTATGCAACTTTGTTGTTGTTGGACTTTGTTTACTTTGCGCTTAGACTGAGGAAGCAGTGTATCTGCTGTCACTAAACTGACTTATCCTGCAAACGAGCAGCCTCTTTGCTATCTTGTCGCTTTGTAAATAAAAAATCAATTGATTTTGTACAAGTTATCAGCCAAAGTAGGCTATCATGCTGCAACACAGCGCCTGCTAGGTAACTACCAATGTTGCCTGGTTGTATTTACAGCTCTTAAGGCGCTTAACAACAGGCACAGAAACAAGCAGACATACAAAATTTCAAAGTATCTGCTCATGCCTTGTGTATCTGTATCTGCATGCGTGCAAGTATCTTTTACGTTTGCCGTCTCCTACGCAACAGTGAGCAAATATTGCAAAATTAAAATGAAATTGAAGCATTTCTATCAACAGCAATGACACAAATATTATTATATTTGCCAGTTTAACGCTTGAGATACATTTTGCTTCTGTGCAATCAATTTTTATTTAAAATTGCCTGCTCACATGGTTTGTTTGCTTATATGCTGAACATTTTTTTTAATTACTTTTATTTGATTTAAGTATATTTATTTTGTATCATTTATTTTTCATGTGCGCATAATACTCTTTGATAGGATCAACAAATAATCGACAAATCGAGTTTGATTTTGTGTGATACTTTAAATAAAGTAGATTTTTATGCTTGGGAAATTTTCTTTCATGCTTGTGCAGCATAAGCTCAAAAAAAAAAAAAAGGATTCTGTGTAGTTAAGCTCGTTATTAGCTTAAACGGATAAATTATTTAAGAAAAAACAATTTTGTTAAGTTTTACGTAAAATGCTTAGTTGCTGTGAAAGTGGAGTTAGTTATGACCCAACAACCAGTACTTCAAGGGTTGTGAATAAATTTAAAAAAAAAACTTGATAAAAAAAAATGTAATCCGCAAATTAAATCAGAAAATTTGACTTCAGCCTTAAGATGAAAACGGTTGAAAGATCTGCTGTCAAAAAGTTTTATGAGATCTATAGAAAAATCATAAGCTGAAAATGCTCTTGAAGCTACAACTGATACATCGACAGTTTGCTCGGTTGAAGAAGTTCTCTGATCCAACAAAGCATTAAGTTTAACATTTTTTTTTTTTAAATTTGCTTGTAATTCGCAAGTGCTTGTCGTCAGATAATAAAAACAAACAGGGAAAGAGTGTTATTTAAAACAGCGCCTAAACATAACATATTTCTGCCTTAATAAAAAAAAAATAGTGCCAAAACTAACTTGTTTTGAAATGTTCTAAATTCATTTAAAAGTACTAAAAAATTGTCTGAAATCATTGATAACTACTCAAAACAAATTTTTTAGAACATTTTTCAAAAGTAAATATTTATACGCTCTCTTAAAGGCCTAATTTAAAAGTATGTAACATAAAGTAAATGTGTCACAAGGCAACAAACGCGCATAAAAAATAATATGCAAAATAAATGGAAAATGGAAAACCATAAAGGAAAATGTAAAACGTTTGGTTGCGCTGGGTCTGGGTCTGGGCTTGGGCCTGGGTCTGACATGAAGTAGTATGGTTTTTGGTCTGGTCTGGTCTGGTCTGGGCCATACATGGCAAGTGTTGTAAGTATGTGCTTAAATACGCATTTATTCATACAAATATGGCCAGCAGAGTGGCAGCAAAAACCGCAGCAGCATCAGCAGCACCAGCAGCTGTAGAGAAATGGGGTGGGGCAGAGACAGCGACAACATCAAAAACAATAAAAATAAAACCCGGAGCATTTCCATGTTGTAGTAGTAACTACACTACACGGTCTGCCAACTGCCGGCACTGGGCAAATCAGATGCGCAACTAACGAGCAACAACTACAAAAACAACAACCATGACGACAAGCAGCAACAACAATAAGAACAACTATGGAACGCAGCCGCGGGTTCAACTCCGTTGGCGTACATGGCGCAAATGTGACAAATATGGGCATGAAGTGTGCAAGTGACAAGTCTAACATACTTACAAATTTTCATGAGGCTGGCAGCGGAATAGCAGCGGAGCAGCAGAGGAGCAGCGCGGCACTTGGCAGGCCTTCTCGCTACGGACCACATTATCACCGGGGGGCACTGCCAACAACAGGCACAGCAAAAAAAAAGGTAAAGAAAACCCAGCAACAGGCAAAAAAAAAGACTGAAAAAACGTTGGCAGCACTGGGCGCACCGCAGGAATTTGCTTTTTCAAATGTATGTTAATGATGTTCCAGGTTTCACCCAACAACAGCAACAACAACAGCTACAACAACTAACGACAACAATAATAAGAAATGGCGACAATGCCAACAATGATTTCCAGTTTCCTACATTTTCTTTTTTCTTTTATATATGTATTTGTCAAAGTTAGCCATTTGGCTGCATTTTCAAACTTATTTCCTGTATGCTCGTATATATTATTATTTTGTTTGTGGACTTTTCTTTTTACATTCAGCTTTTATTTTTAATGGTTTATTTAAACTTTGGAAAACTTTAATTTGCATATATGCAAACTAATGCTGCGGTGACCTGCGTATTTCAAAGCATTGCAATTTTTTTTCTTTTTGCAAAAAATTTTAATTTAAATTTTTCAACGGAAGTGCTTTGGCAGTGTAAATGGCTGCTTGGCTGGTTTGTTCGGCTATATGAACTTTTTGTTGGCTAACAGCGGTGAAGAGATAAAAAAAGTGACGCCATGTGCAGCCATAACCCGCAAGGGCCGAACGAACGTCGCGCGCTCTTGCAGATACAACCGAAGTGATAGCCGAAGGCTGCGCTTATTGCTTGTAAGAGACTCACAATGCTCAGCAAGTTCACACTTTTGTGCGCTCTCTTTGTGAATATGTCTGATATAGGTAGATAGAGGGTTTATGAGAAGTTCAGAAATGAGCAGTAAATTAATTTTTTTTTGTTTCATGCAAATAAAATAAATGATAAATAAGTAATAATAAAAAAATTGAATCAATAAAAATGTGATCATGTGATGTGCATGTCAAAAAAACTTGACCGATGATGAAAAAAACAATTGTTCGACTTTTCACTCCTGTTTCAGATTCAATCGTACAATTTCCAAGAGAATGTACATAGCTGAAGCGTATCAAAGCTTTTGAAATTCATGTTTGATGAAAATTAGAAAAGAATTTAAAAAATAATATGGGAAATACACTCAAACCTCTGCCTTTTTGATTTCATGGCAGCCGCACACAATCTTGGCATTCTTTCAACAAGTTTTCTTTTCTCTCTTCTCTTTACTTTTCTTTTTTGATATTGTTCCAGGCTGATTAAAGACAGTTCCAGTGATCGGATTGATTTGTTGGTCGAAGATTTCTGACTTCTCGATCGAGTTCTTCCCAAAACAATCAAATCGGTTTCAAATCTTGTGATTGCAGTGGATTTGTCGCTTTTTCTCAAAATGGTTGGGCCCGCCTTTCGACTGACTATTGTTTTTTGCTTGCTATTCTATTCTCTCTATTCTATTCTCTTATTATTCAACTCCAATGTATTAAAAAAAACTCAAATTGTACATGGAATACGAGAAAAAAGTCGAAAAATTAATTTTTTCATCATCGGTCAAATTTTATTTAACCGGTACTGTCTATTAAAAAATTAAAAAAAAAAAAATTGTTAAATATAAAAAATAGAAAACAATTTTTTGGAATATAAGAATAAAAAAAATTACACAAATATAAAAAATAAAAACTGTTAAATCTAAAAATTATAAAAACTTAAAAAATTTTCTTTAAAGAAAAAACAATTTTTTTGTAATTCAAAGTTGTATTTTTTTATGAAACAAAATTTATCCATTTCTTTTTATTTGTATACGGGATATGTAATTTAAAAAAAAAGTCTACCTAAATAGTCAGTTATTGATAACTGAATGTAATAAAAATGTACGGGTATATTGGCTAGTACCTCTACATATTACATATATGCAGGGCCGTAGAGAAAAAATCCGGGCCCGGTGGGAATCGCCCCCCTTCCACCCCCACTCTCACCAGGCCAGCATATATGTAAAAATTATCAAAAGCGAAAAGATCGATTTAAAAGTTATCCGCTTCACTTATTTCCGCGCATATATCCTTTATATTTTAGGTAGGTTTCTTAAAAGCACCATCACTTATAAAAAAAGACTTCTTTTGAGCTCTTTATTATATAGTAAGAGAGAGTAGCGCGTAGGAAAAAACAATTTGTTAGTTGTTTTTATCGATGACGTCATGTGGTAAGCAATTGGTAAACATTTTGCCTAGAGTTGAGTCGTAGTAGTTAACGCTTTCATCTAAATTGTACTGGTTAGCAGAAGTACATAGAGCGTATTCAAGCATTTCTTTAAATCTTTTAGTCGCATACTACTTACAGCTATCTACACTTTTCCTTTTACTTTTTCCCATATAATTATTTACGAGCTCTCTGGGTGGCTTAATTACCTATACTTAAATTTATGCGCGCACTTTTTGAACTAAACAATTTTGTTATGTCATCTGACACACCGCCCATTCATATAAAAACAAAAAAAACTCACTTTGTTTGTTGTTTTCTCTAAATATTGTTGTTGTAATTGCTTACTTTAATTTATGCGTGACGCAAAGTCAATGTCACCGTCTCCAAAGCAACAATATGAAAAGCTCCACACGCATTTTATACAAAGTAACAAAAAGATACTAGATACAAAAAAAATGAAAAAAAAAAATCGTAAATTGGGAGTCAAAACAGAGCGACACGAAAAAGCGTTTATCTCCGCAAATGTATCTCAAGTCAGTAATTACAATTTATTGTACGTAATTATATAATTTCGTGTGTACGCACTGTCATGACAAAACGTACTCAAAGTGAGAGCAACAGATATAGAATGCACGAAAGAGAGATACAGATAGTAGTTAGTGTTTGTTTTTGTTTGTGTGACAATTTAAGTGCTGCGTTCCTAGGTCAGTGTCAGCTGGGCAGTGCCAGGGTTACCAACGAATCGAGTTGGTCATGTTGCTACTTTGTAGCCATAAGGTCAAGGGTGTTGTGAATTTGTGCAAAGCTTATAGAACGCAGAGGGAGACTGGTTTGTTTATAGCAAATTGATCAGCTTTGATTTAGTTACCGATGTAGTCGTCAGTAAGTACATCTAAATTTTGAAGACCCCAAGAGCAAAGGACTTCAAATTCAATTAAAATGAACGTAATGTCCTGAAAGTATCTTTGATAGTGTACTGATTTTTATAAAGAATATGCAATGTTTGGAAGCGTTGTTCGGGTGTTTGAATTCTATGGTAAACAAAACCGAATGCAATTCAGCTAACAGCTTTCATAAAATCTAAAATTAGATATAAAATCTCATGTGAGCCTAATAAACAAAACAATATGGACTTTTTGTCGATAAAAGCTTCAAAAGCTTTTTAACTTAAACAAAATAGAGTAACGCTTGAAATATCGTTTTGTTACCAATTAAAATTACTATTCTAATTAAAAAGCCAATATTTTTTAAAGTGTGCCGGTTATTCCACTACCTACGACTAATTGGTAGTAGTTCAGTGCCGGCTTGGGGGAACCATGGTTACCACCAAATCATGTTGTTGTTGTTTGTTTAGTTCATTTTGATGTTGTTCTTGTTGCGTGCTTATATCAATAAGTTTGCATTTTAAGTTAGGGTTACATTGAAATGCACTGCAAGCAGTTAGGGAACTCTGGCAACGTGTTTACTTTGACAAAACTTCCGCTCTGGGTTGGATTTTATGTTTATTGTATTGGTAGCTCTTGGTCAAGCAGATGTTGTCTGGCACTTTTAGTAGATACATCGACGGCTTGTTAAGAGTTGTTGGTGTTATGAGCTTAGATTGCATGCCACATGCAAGTCAATTTTCTATATACATATAAACCTATTACATAAAATATAAACTGGTTTACTGTTTGAACTGCTCTTCCTGCTGTTTGTTTGATTTCCTAACTGCAGAAGTTTTCTTGTTGTGTTTGATTGGATTGGTTGGTAATTTCCGGGACGATTTCTTGTTATGCGTAGAACAGACTTTTTAAATAGTTTTAATTTATGTAGATGTGGGGATAAACTCAGTAGATTATAAATTTCTCATGTTGCCATATGAAAAAATTTCTTGGAGTGTTTTCGCTGCAAAGGTTACTTTCGCATTGTTTATGTGTCATTCGTACCAATTCTTCAGATGTTATCTTAACTTTTGCCAAATTTTAGCTGTTGATGTCAAATTTTTATACTTCCAGCATTTGTATAAAAAATTAAGTCCTTCTGAGTTGCGTTTATTGCTAGTTGAAAACTATTACCAAAAAAAAAAAAGAAGTTTTATATGCAAAGATTACACTTATTATGTGTAAAAAGTATCTTTAATTCATTCGAACTTTTAAGTGTGTTTAGTAACTATTCTTCAGATTTTTTCATATGTTTTGACAAATTTTTAAAGTTCGAGCCAATGAAAAAATCTTACAAATACCTCAAAATACTTTAAAATAAATACATACCCTTTGCATAACGACAGCTCTTAATCCAGCCATTAAGAGGAATAACGTCAAAGCAACCGAGAATCGTGCTCCATATAAAAAATATTTTAAACGTAACACTATTTGTAGAAAATATAATATAAAAAAACTGTTTCAGAAATACCTTTGGATTCAATTTAGCCTTAAAATATAATCGTTTGATTTCTTCAAGAATTCACTTTACTATTTTAATTAAAATTCATCCAACAACAATTAGAGTACACACATTAAAATAATTAATTTATATAACAATATAATACAACACTAAAAAAAAATTTAAAAAATAAAAAAAAAAATTGCATCGATTGAGTTTTGAACCTTGGTACCCAGAAGTCGCGACGTTAAGTTTTGAGGCCGACACTCAACCAACTGAGCTAGCCTTATTTATGCGTTGGGACCTGAGGAGATTCGGGTTCGCGCCCCTGAAATTCTATATTGTGAATATCTCCTCTGCTTATGGTTCGATTCTAATGATCCAGGACATCCATAAAACGAGTTTTCTATTTCCCATATTTTACCCATATTCACTAAAGCTATAACTTCAAAATTAAGAAATATATATTGCTTTTAAATAATTAAAAAAATATAATCTTGATCTGGTTGCTCATAAAAGACGTCTAAATGTCAAGTTTGGTTATCCTAGTCTCCAAGAACAAGGAGCTCATACAAACGGAGGGCGGGTTGACAGTCGAACAAACAGACGGAATATGGCTAGATCAATTTCTTTTGTCCTCCTGACCATATTGTAGGTAACTCTGGAGGTCTCCTATGATTTCTACTCTATGTTACAAACATTCGCACAAACCTTATGTACTTAATCCTTTCCTTTTTGTACAGTTTATAACAATTTCTCCATCTACTAACAGATTTTATTCAAACTAATTACGAATTCTATAAATGCGTAACAGCAAGAGCATATACAATACGAAAGCTTTAGGAAACCAATCAATATGCCATATTTTATGACCACCTCCTAAAACACCTTTTGCTAGCAATTTTTTGTATAGCATTCCATGTCATTAAATATCAAAAATTGTTGCCATTAGCTAAATGCAGCTGCCGCATAATGTTTTTCCAACTGAATATTATCTAATACACCATGGCACCCCATCTGCAGACGCCTACCAACAATAAGAAAAATATTGACAAATTGAGCTGCCCCATAAATTCTAAATAAAAATGTCACAAAAATAAAATAATAATTGAGGCAAATGCTTTATATTCAGATTGCAGGTCATTGTTATACGGAAAATGCTATCAGTCTGTCCATCTTTTATTATTGAACTATAAAAGCAATTTCAATAAATAAACAAATTGGGTCAATGCATTGGAGCCAACTGGCGTTCTAGTTGCGTCCTTGTGGCATGGCGAGCTAAATGCCACAAATTGCCATATTTAAGTATGAGTAAAATCAAAGGCCCCAACCTTATTTTACATGGCACAGATTTAATGTCAAAGTCAATCCCAAACAGCGTCGGAACCGTACAGTGACCCACTCGAACCCAATGCGACTGCAGCTCATTAGGGTCAGCTCAGCATAAGCTTTTTTGGTGCGGGGGATCTGCTGGAAAGTCATCAACGGGTTATGCAGTTTTTCAGGGCATTATGCAAAATTAAACAAACTAGTTCAATCTTTTGTAAGCTGCAGATTGAAGTTGTACAACATTTTAAAGTCGAAACGATTTGCATATTTAAAAAACCCAGCTATACATAAATATTATTATTATGCCTTTTAAAATTGAAAATGTTGGCTTTGACCAACATATATTATGCATTATAGGGTCAACAACAAATTTTTTGTATATAATAAATTTAAAATGAAAAATCAACAAAAAAAATATAAATGTATATAAAAATGCGCATAACGTTTAGTGTAATTACAGTGCATAGGAAATGAAAACCAAAATATATACATATATGTATGGTAGAGTATTTATTGATAAGCCACTGTAACAAAATGTTTTTAAATGTTTATGAAAATATTTTTATTTTATTTTTAAATTTATTGCAAAGGTTAATTGGGTGTTGATGCGCGTTTCGGTTTATTCGTAAAGACAATCTCAAAGCCACCGCTAGAGATAATGAGCTGAGATAATCATATGAACTGCTATAGTAATTTTTTCTTTGGCTTTCAGCTTTGCATGAAAATTTAATGAAGAGATGTGAAATTTAAACGTTAATCATTTTTTTTGGAACGATGAATGAAGATATGTTTTTTATATACAAATATATATAGTACTATGGCAGCCTAGCTGTTGACTCTAGATAAAAGATTATAGATGAGAAAGATAAAATATTTGCCTGACTATAAATGATGAGATTACGCGATTTTTAGCAGGAAGATACAGAGAAGAAACACTCTAGAGAAGAACGCTTAACATGTTTTTAACAAGTATCTAGATCTATCTTTTGCTTATGTATGGAATCGACTTTCTTTTGGGTTGTTGAAAACACTTTTCGTGGTTTCGGATATTTTTGGTCCCAATGATGACGAAGGTTTCAGCAGGGCGCGTCCTACTTTGAGAAAACCTGTACTATCATATTGGAACAGTAACATAAAACAGAACTAAAAAAATGTGGTACAGTCGAGGCGGTGCCCGACAGTGGAATACCCTGTACCTTTTGTGTCAAAAAAATTTTTCCTGCATATTCCATCTAAGAACTTTCCAATTGGAATTTATTTTTTTTTTAGGTGAAAATCGATATTTTTACCTATAAGTTCCCTAAATTTTTACCGATTTTGATGAAACTCGAATGTTACGTCAAAGAAGTTATTTAAAGTATATGGGGTAAGTTTCAAGTTGGTATGTTGAGGGGTGTGGGAGAAAACACGGTAAATGGATTGCGGGGGGTGGGGGGACCGCATCGATAAAATTAGGATGTGGATTTGTTCATTAGAGCCACATGAATAAGCTTACCAAAAATTGTGATTCTAGGTCACTTGTAGCCATAATTGCGTAGAGTCAAATATTGACGCAGTTTATAGGCAAGGGGAGGTGAAATTTGCACATTTTTGACTAAAACTTCTGTTGTATTTGTCCGATTTTGTTCATTTTTTATACATAGATGCATGTATCCACAACGAATCGCTCTGTTAAATTTCAAATGAAAATATTAAACGGTGTGGCTAAAAACCGCGAAAGTCTACAGCGGGGGAACGAGGCAAGATATTGACATGATTCAACAAACTTCATCTGCTTAGGAAATATGCGCACCAGCTGGTAAAGTTTCGTGTTTCTAGCTCTTATAGTCTCTGAGATCTAGGCGTTCATACGGACGGACGGACGGACGGACGGACGGACGGACATGGCTCAATCGCTACCCGAGGTTATGATAAGCATTTTGGTATAAAGGACTTGGGGTCTGCCACGCCTCCTTCTGTCCGTTACATACATTGCACAAACCTAGTATACCCTTTGTACCTATAGGTACAGGGTATAAAAATTTAAAAATAAAAATATGTGTACTTACCGTCTGGAAGTCGAACCATGGTCCCTAGACGTAGCGACTATAAATTTTGAAGTCCAGAAGCGAATCGCATTCCGACCCCTCCAGTTACACTATTGCGAATATCTCAGCTTTTTATGGTCCGGTTTTAATTTTCCTGGACATTAATCAAAAGAGTGTTTTATTTTGGCATTGCACAAAACTAAAGCTCTAACTTGAAAATTTTAGAAAATACAGCGCCTGGAAATTTATTTGAGGATGGACGAAAAAAAAACGATCTGGCTGATCACATAGTTAGTCCAAATATCAAGTTTGGTTATCCTAGTTCTTATAGCTTCCCAGAGATAGGAATTCAGAAAGGACAGACATGTTTAGATTCATTTCATTTGTTCTCCTGACCATATTGGAAGAACTTTGTGGGGTTTCCGATGTCTGCCTTTTTTCTTTGGTACAGGTTATAAATATAGCTCAATGGTGGTGAGGAAACAAGTATACATTTAAATACTTAGCACATCCGCGCCAAAAGCAGGGATAAAGCATTAAGATCAAGAGTCAGTCTTGCCAATCGTTGCTTCTTTGGTCAGAGCATGAGTAGTAGAAACCACGATGGCCATACGATTATCTTTTTCGAGTGTTTGAGAAATCGCAAGATCTTAGAACCGTAAGGTTCTAGGACGGGCACTAGTGATACGCTGATATTTGTTTTTATCAAGCAATCTTTCGGCCAACACTTCGGCTGTGTCAGAATGATCTCCCGATGAATGTTCGGCTCCTGCGGGGTGCACATGCCTGATTTGAGGACATTCGATTACCTAACAATTAAACTATTTACGTACTCCCAAATCAGATGGTATATATTATGGGCCATCAATCTAGAGGTTTTTTTTTTAAGATAAAAAGAAACACAAAAAATGCAAATGAATCGGAAAATCTTTATTATCAATAGATGAACCGTTTTTGCCATTCACTTTTTAAAGATAATCCGTTTTAAATGTTGGCCGCAACTGCGCCGTAGCTCGTCCAAGCGGATGTTCCAATTTTCGATGACGCGTTCCAGCATAATCGACTGTATCTCGCGAATAACATGGGTAAGGTTGGCCTCTAATGCTTCAATCATAGCTGGATTATCCACAAACACTTTAGACTTGGAAGGAAAAAGGTGGCCAATTCACCAATGGCAATGAAAACTGAATAAAAAACACATGGCAACTTGACAGTACTCACGCGTGGTTTATCAAAAAAACCTTATTGAAAAAAAAACTCAAGATTGATGACCCTTTACTTTCATTTCTATAATAAGCATTTTATTTATTTATTAGCAGCGCAATTTTTTGTGCCAACAGAGCAATCATTTTTATATAAAGTGCTTTTAAAATAAATCATTTAATTCATTAAAAAAAAATGTATGCATAAAATTTTCCATATTATGCAAATGCATAATTGTTATTTGAGTAATTGAACATAATATAATTATTTCTCCATGCGATTATAAACAGCAAAACGAAAACATAAAAATAACAAGCTTTCAATTTTTTATAAATTAAATTACAATAAACTGAGATAAAGGATCGACTAATTGAAATAATAAATTGTTGCATATTTGTTTTTCTTGAAAAGTAAATGCATTACAAAAATGAATGCTATAAAGCAATGAATATTTATTTGCATTTAGATCGATTGTAGATTTTATGCAAATAGTTTATTGTTATGCAATATAGGAATATATTGTATTGAAATATATAGAAAAGCATCAGAAATTAATAATAATATTTTATTCCATATTGATAATAATTTTTTGCAGAATACTGATAAGCGTTTTTAAATGTATATATATATAAATATAAAATAGTTTATTTACTTGTAAACAGTAACGCGAAAATGTTACAAAAATAATACTATGATTATTATTATTTTTTCTCAAATGTATCGGATGATGTTGATGTTATTTTTTTTTATCCTTTTTGTTTTTTTTTTTTTGTTAAAATTCACAATTCTGAAACTTTAAATTAAATTTGATATTTGAAATTTTGTAGGTTTGTGCATGGTTTAGTGACTGTAGCTTGCAGGGATTTTAAGTAGAGCTTCTAGTTAAAAAAATAATTTTTTTAAAAAAAAGACAGCTCATGACAAAATTTATGCACCTGATTTTATGGAATACGAATGCTCTAAAATTTGTTTTTTTTTTCATTTTTAATTATATCCTTTTTTTTTTGTTGATATAGGAGTAGTAGGAAGCTTGAAAAGCCATGAAGTGTGGCGGACTAACACATTAATACCTGCTATCAATTTTTATTTTATTATTTCAAAAATTGTAAAAAATTGGTTCACTATTTCAAATAGCTACCATACAAAAGTTGAACCAGTTTGATGCACAGCCAAACTCGAGAACTTCTTTGCGACACCTTGTAAGTTCATTGCATCATCCGCTCGCTTGCCTCTTAAGGTACCACCGCCTAATATTACTTCTAGATTACTTATATTCTTCAGTGTGTTATAAATGATACACGAACTTATTGACTGTCAAGATTCGAAGAATTTGTATAGGGTATAGACGTCGAAGCTTTTAATATATTTTTATAAAAGGGTATCTTAATGTATATATTATAATAACCCATTTGTAGTTGTTCGTGAAGAATCTGTAGCTATAGTGTTTGTGTTGCACATAGGGAAGGTAAAGCTACTTAAGTTATTTTTGTTTTCGGCCTACCAATCCACATATGAAGTATAGTACTGAAAATCTGAATTTATAACGCTCCTGTTTAAATAATATCAAAACAAGTTCAATTAGTAAATAAAGACATTAATAAAATTATTTATAAATGCGTCATGATATAAATCTTTTTTTAAGATTTGCCGCATTAATATATCATTTTTTCGGAGTACAACTTGAAAGCATTGAAACCTTTATTAATGTTGCAAATTGATATAAAATATTATCATAGCTTTTTTTAAATATTCGCAGCTAACCACAGCATGTTTGTTGCAAGAGACTCGCAAAAAAAACGCAAAAATATTTAAAATTGTTTCAACAGTTAATCGCACCATTAAAAAAATTAACATAAATAAATTAAAAATTATGACAAATATTTTGCCAGCACTCATTAAAAAAAAATGAAAAACAAACCATATGCATTTAAATATTTTTTATGCATACTCTTTGCGCAACATAAATTGCATTTCTTTGGCGTTATTAAAAATTTACTTTTACTGCATACTCTTAAATATTTATAACTCATTTTTTTATACTTTATTTTCATTGCAGTTCGACCTACAACAATAACTCAATGCAATATGTTTGACAACAAAGTTCCGGTGTTGAAATTGAAATTAACAAAATAAATGTTAATAAAAAAAAGTAGCGCCAAAGTACACACGCACACACGTACACTCTACAGTCAGCTTGAATTGTTAATGAACAGCGTCAAATAAGTGTTTAATGTTGACGTCGCTGCCGCAGCCGCAGTCGTCGTTGCCGTCGCAATTGCAGTCGCGGTCGCTGCTGTCAGCGTCGATTATTCAGCAGTGCTGAAAAGTCAATTAAAGGTAATAAAATCGAAACTGATTGCATTACACACAGATACTCACACAGACACACGCGTACACAGATACTTGCACACATACTACAATATTAATTTTAATGCGCTTTGTTGTTATTACCGTTTGTTTGTATTTTTGCTAAACACAAAAAAAAAAAATCAGCAAAACATTTAATTTGGTTGTGTTTATTGCGGTTTTAAAATCCTATTAACATACAAATTTTATTATTATTTTGTTGACTTTGGTTCAGTAAAGCGTGCAAATTGTGCTTTTAAGTTTATTTATTTTTTTTGAGTTTGTGGCAACAGGCCTTGTCAGTCTGTTATTGGAGTAATGCTTATGATGATGATTCAATACGGAAGAAAAATAATGACCGATTTTATCTGCGATTCGTATATATTAATTTATCAACACTTCTCAAATTAAAATTTTTTTTTTTTAAATGTTCTCTGAATTTTTAATGGGAAATTGAAGAATAACCGAATTTTTTCATCATTCTCTTGATGATTTTATTGTTTTCGAGAAAGAATAGTTTTCTGCTTATTTAGTGAGATTTGTAAAGTTTATTAATTTACCACTTATTGTAAATCGCAGATGATAAATTATGTTTAGCGATAAATTTTTGCATATAATTTTGTTTTTCTTAAAGTGTGCATAATAAATAAAAAACTACAAATTTATGAAAAAACATTATATATTCACGTTTAAAATTTTTGTAATTTAATTTTTAAGTTAGTTATTCCATTTAACATAACGAAGGAACAAACTTGAAAAAAACAATAATTTTTTTTTAATTGCGATAATGTGCCTTGCGTGAATTTTAAAATTTTATTTAGTTAACACAAATGACATATTGAAGGAAAAAATCTGAAAAAAAACAAACATTTTTTTTTTGGTTTTTTTAATTACGAATAATTTCCCTTAGCATGAATTTTAAAATATTGTTAATTTAAGCTTGAAAAAAAATTGAAAAAATTTCATCTTTTTTGGTGCTGGGTGAAAAAAAAACATTTTTTGTTTTTAAATCATTTTACATAAAAAAGACAATTTTTTTTATACAATTTTTATTGGCAATTTGGATAAAAAAAGGGACTTAAATTAATTTTTTCTTGTTGTTTTTATACGCAAATTAAATTAAGTCCATACCATTAAGTAATTTGTTTGTCGCA
Organism: Chymomyza fuscimana; assembly: GCA_949987675.1. Lineage (NCBI taxonomy): Eukaryota > Metazoa > Arthropoda > Insecta > Diptera > Drosophilidae > Chymomyza > Chymomyza fuscimana. The sequence goes on from OX465089.1 coordinate 14,426,456, forward strand.
ACTGGTGGGAATACATAATTTTTGCTTTATACTACTATACGGAAATGAGAACCAGAAAAGGCGTAAAAGTATGTAAAAATATGATTTTTTTTTCCAAAATATGATTTTTTTTTTAAAAATATTCAGCCGTGTTACGGAAATCGAACAACGAAAACGAACCATTTTATTCGGATTCGTTTTTGCGTGCTCCCAATTTCTCATTTTTTGCAGTCGCCATCTACTAATATTTCCCTTACTCTACATCTTTGGAGGGAAATTATTCACGACTATGCTATTCTTATTATAAGGGAATTTTTTTATGCAAGACATGAACCTATTTTGCCAATTCGTTTTAATTCCAATTACATTTTGTTGTTCGGTTTCAAACCATATCAAAAATTCGTTTTGGTGAATTTGGGACACCAAACGTGTGGTTTCAAAACGAATCCGAATAAAATATTCGGTTTCGTTTTCTAGAGTAATGAATACTAATGGTATGATCAGACATGCCTTTTTTGATGGAATGTCTTTTCCAAAAAATTCGCAAAAAATTAACGCTTTCTGGTGTCGCTCGAATTGAATTCGCTGAAATTTGACTTCCGCATTAAACAGTTCTGACTCTTCCCGACTTGCGGCTCTGCAACTTGACTTGTGGCATTTATTGTGGCAAGGTTCAATGGCCCACTCTTCTGGTTCAGCCAACGAGTCTGTCGCGGCAAATTGCGTGACAATTCCACAGCTGCAAGTTGCAAGTTCTACGCAATTCTGAACAACTATGCTGCAAGTGCAACAAACTGGTCACAACTTATGACATGACTGGGCGTTGCACGATAGCGTGGAGTAGTAGAGGGGCAGACAACTAGTGCAACAAATATGCTCTAGTTTGGCATATGTAGTGAGTTAATTAATGGGAAGCTTTACAAATTGTCTTGATCTTTACTGCTGCGCTGTCATTAATTTAATTATTAGTTTTAATTAAAGCAAGTCAAAACTTTGCGGCTTGCCACATAAACAAAAACTTTGTTGCAGCAAGTGGCAGCAGTACGTAAAGTACTAACTACTATATAAATCAATTGAGTCCGGTTGATTTTCATTTTCAATTGAGTGTAGTGTATAACTGCCACATACCCCTCCCCCCCCACCCATAAACAATTCACTTTTATCAATTGTGCAAATAAATTTTCGTCTCCATTTAATGTCAAACTTCAAACGTTTAAATGCAAGCACTCAAATGGCAGCTCATGCCACATCATTCATTCATTTAAGCACTTGTACATCTGTTCGTTTATCAATTATTGCCACAAGTTGCATGTTGCTATGTGGCACTCAAGTTAGCTCAAGTTAACTTAAAACCAACTCGAGTTGCAGTCGTAGTCAAAGATTCAGTCATTTGATCTCGGCGACGTTTTTCACTGTACAGTTGACCGACTTTGAGTTATTGCCATTGCTTTGTTGTTGTCAGGGGCGGATATAGAAAATATTTGTTGTGGGGTTCGTCAGCGTTCAATACTATACAGCAGCAGTTCTTAGTAGCTGGGGCGCCCCCATTACATCCGCCACTGTTTCTGCTCATTGTTTGATTTTCATTAAGTTGCTCCCTTGTTGTAGCTCATTGTGACCGCTGCTGTTGTTGTTGTTTTTCCATGTATTGTAATGCACTTAAAGCAGTCCAGAGTTGTACTGCCATCCCCGTCTCTATTCCCATCCCTTTGCTGTTGCAATTACTTGCGTCATTAAACAAGCCAAAAAACCAATGAAAAGTCTAGCGGTCGTCGTGGAGCTTTGCTTATGGGTTACTTCTCTGAACCTTTGGGTGATTTATATTACTTAAAAACTTTTTCAGCTTATGGCAAAGATTTTCAATTGAGTTGTTGCTATGTTGTTGTTGTTGTTGTTCCAGTCTCTAGCATTAATACTACAAGTTGCAATTAGTGTGTGGCATCGTTAGCTATGTGACCTCACATTTAAAAGAGCACGTAACAAAGTACAATTTGATTGGAGTCATGGATAAAGGGTTGGGGGTAGCATTAATACTGTAGTTATGAAAGACATTGTATGGACTAGAGAATGTTGTTGCATGATATTGAAGCCATGTGCATGGAAACGAAATTGAATCTACATAAAGTATTAGTTTTTTTTACTGGCCTTGGCGAAATTTAACATTTTATTTTCAGAGTATCAAAACAGCTGAAAGATCCTCTTCTTCTCGACTGTTACGCGGTTATGGTCTAATATAGGGCGAGATGGGTTGAGTAGCTGGAGCCTATCTCACCGAAACCTCTTCTACAATATCAGATAACTAATTATAGAAGAAAAATGTCCTTGGCACGTGGCTCATTTTCCACCTGATTCTAAGTTTGAGACCGAAGGATATCATAAATGATATCAAAAAGTAGTAGGACAGAACTAATTAAAATTTCTTTATTGAAATAATCGGTAAAATTCCTTAGTAGTCCTCGAAATAGCTCTCTGCTCCGGTATAACGCAAATAACATGACTCCCATTTCCCTCAGGGATTCCGTCACGACCGCTTAGACGTCTTCTAAGGAGCTATTCCGGTTTCCCTTGAGTTCCCTGTTCTGTTCTATAGGGGAGACAGGCAACTTGGCAACCCTGTACCTGGCCAGAAACTACCTCACCAGCAGATCAACAATCAGACAATTGATGATAAGCAGATTAGCGGTCCAGTAGCGCCTTCGCGCCACATTTTCATCACCCTTGAAGTTTATGGGTTTATAGTCGTCTTTGACGAACTCCCACCACTGCAAGAACCCGTGCTGTCACTTGAGCGGCTCCGCAGTCATCCGTAATCATTGCGAGGGTCTTCGTCGCGATTTCCCGAGTTTGACCCAGAATTTAATGGCCTAGTGCTGCTTGACATTTTTCTCCACTTCTTAACAGAGGTAGACAGAAATCGACGTACTTACTCTCCACTTGCCCGCAGGCGGTTGTAATAAATATTGGTCTCTTCGTAAGGCACCCTAATACCACTCACGGATGGTCCGAAGGCACTCAACACTCTGTGCGCGCTACAAAAACTGAGTTCACCTACTTTTTGATCCCACCTAGGTACATACGATTTTGTTTGATGTTATTATTAAGTTAATCTTTTATCATATTAATAAAAAATTGTAAACGGTCAAGGGGGTGCCCGTTAGAGCTTTTTTTTCGAAGAAAACTATTACGCCTATGATCTTCTCTTTTGTGCATACAATTCTCTAACCAGCGCAATTTATTTAATTATTTTTTAAAAGAATACGACAAAGCTCAGTTGAGCTTAGCTTATATAAAAGCATTATTCTCAAAAATAGAACGATGAGAAAATAGCTATAATCTTACTCAATCCCATGGGTGAACTTTTCAACGATATGATTTAACGAACTTATCGTGCACTGCTTGTGCACTGCTAGCAAGCAGTTTGGACTTATGAAGAAGTACGCAGACATATTAACTAAAATGGACATTAAAATTAAAATTATTTGAGAAGAATATGATACACTGCCTCTACTGTATAACATTTTTGCGCGTTCTAACAGTTTTCGCATGATCCTATAATTTTTGAAGTTAGACAAAAAGTGTTCATCTTTTTATAAGAAATAATTTGTTTAAATTAATTCCTTACGGAATTACCCAAGAGCTCAAAAGCAGTCCCAAAGCTCAGCTCAACGCACTTTATGCTACATGAGATTCTTTAAAGTAAAGTGTCTATATTTATGGCCTTGGTATATTGGAGCATATGTATTGCCAGTTCTAAATGCAACTTTCAAAACACAATCACTTAACGTTTGCCTGCTACTCAAACTGAGTACTGCTTTTAAACCACACTTTATCTGAAGAGCTCCACGAATTCCAATCTCTATGCAACATTTTTGCTTGTATTTGCCAAGTAACACAATTTTTGTTACACATAGTATCATAAAAATTCACATTGTAGCACATCATCGCGATTTGCGCGCATACCACAGCAGATTTACACACAATCCACACACACACATGGTAGTGCGCCTCCCCATACCAACAGTAGTATGTATGCCAACTACAGCGCTGCCAGAAAGTCTTCAACTTGTGTAGTACATAGTACTATGTGCCCCACTCAGCTTGGCCACATGCCACGCATGCATCAAATCAATATATATAGTGTTTAATGCTCCTTTAGTTGTGTGTTGGGTATAATATCTGTGAGTAGTCATAATGAAATTAATTAAATTCTTGCGCTTCAATTAAAATCTTATTAAGTTTTGAACGCCTAGCCAGTAGGAGCAGCAAAAAAAAAAAAAAAAAAAAACTGGGAAAGCTTACTCGACCAACAGCAGCTGCACTGGGAAATGCCTGGCTCTAGGTCTGGAAAAGTGTGTGCAGCGAAAGAAAAAGAAACCACTAAAAAACAGAGTCTTACTGAAAAAATGTATAAAGCAGCGAAGGCGTTGTTTGTAATGTGGGTCCTTTTGCTGGACGGCTTTTTCCCGTTCTCGTAGTGCAAGTTCTCCCCCCCCCCCCCCACACTTTTTGTTGCAACGGCTGCTGTTGCACATATTGCTGCTGCATTCTTCACATAAATTTTGCCGGCGCTCTTTACTCATTTCAAGATCTTACCTACACTACGTCTCAGGCTTTAAATGAGTCTGGCTGGCATGTCTTTACATGTGTCTCTGTATGACTCTTTCTCCTTTCGCTTCTTCCCGCCGCGAGCTCCCCCACTGGGCGCAAACAATGGCGCTGTTGTAAGTAAAAAAAAAAAAAAAACCCCCCGACATACCCTTACATTCATATGGAGACTACGACTTTGCTTCATGTTAAATTCAGTAGCTGTGGGTGCTGCCAGTTGTATTTTGGGGGGGGGGGGGGTGGGTTACATCTTTGCACTGGGATCTGGTTAAACGTGAGAGCAGTCAAGCGGATGGGTCTACAGTTGTAGGCAAAAGTTTTTTTATTGTTTGCTGCACAATGGCGAAATTTTAAAGCAAATGCAAACAATATGGAGCATTTTAATGCACAGTGGTGCGAAGTTGAAGTTCTGCATATAAAAAAAATTTTAATGGATAAAGCAGTAAGGAGCGTTTTATCTACTCCAGATACCACAACAAATTAAGCTTTTAAGCAGTTTTTTTCCAGCTGTGAAATTAGGCACTACTTATCGATCACGAAAGATTCTTAAACAATTGTAACAAAATTTTTTATCTGACGTGAATATATTGATTAGAAAAGAAAGATACCAGCAAAAAAAAAAAAAAAAATGTGTACCGATATGTTTCTTTATATAATCTTGGAAGCCTAAGATGAACTTTTAATAGAAAAAATAGTGCTAATAGTTCAAAACTCTTTTGTGAACTTTTCATACCGATTTTGCCTACTCGGGGACATTTTTTGCTCTTAAAATAAGTTACTACATATTTGGTTTTCGTTCTAACTCTCAAACGGAACAGCTATTAAATTTTTCCAAAAATAAATGGGGCAACACTGTTTGCTCTCGAACTGTGTCTCTCACTGTGTACCAGCAAGCAAATAACTAACTCTAAAAAACAGAACAGCTATTTAATTTTTCCGAAAATAAATGGGACAACACTGTTTGCTCTCAAGCTGCGTCTCCCACAACGTTGGCTAGCAAACGCATTTTTCAATGCTGCGTACTACCCTTTACTAATTAATTTGATTACAACCCATAAGCCATAGATCACAGATATACATACTTTTTCAAGTGTAACTGCCCTAGACGCTACAACAATATTTCACTATTTATTTTAACCCCATTGACCCCATTCAAGTGCAACCGAGTGCAGAACCCGCTCCTAAAACTCAATGTAACCCATTGTGACTGTTTGCAGCAGGCGAACTAAATCACCGCAACTGTGCAACTAAATCTAAAGGCCACTAAATTTACACGTTGACTAACCGTTTTGAGCGGGGAATAGTTATTATGGGCTGCCAGGTACCCTGGCTTAAAGCAACCCCTGCTACTATTTGTTGCCAACCCACATTGTAAGTGAGCTGGACTAACGTTAGATTCTTGTCTCTCTTTTGGCGCTTTTGTTAGTTCTTTGGCGTACTATTTTCACCATTTTTGTGGCGCACTTTGCGCGCGCGATTTGCCAAGATTTATTACGCTTGGTGGACGCAGCAGCGCGGCAGTGCATGGCATGCGGTCAGCGGAGGCGCCACAGCGCTTCCTGGAGTGTGTAGTCATTGTTGTTGGCTTTTTGCTACTTAGCCTGGCCGTGGCAACTTGCAGGTGGTAGCTATATACTACGTATATACATACTCAGTATACGCTTAAAACTGCAGTACAGTAGGCAGCCACCCTAGCGTCGAGTCAGCAACAAATGCAGCCCTTGTCAGCCAGCTCCCCTACACTCTTACTCCTTTTCTGCCATATTGTGGCAGCCAACAAGCGAAAATGCTTTTAAACCCTTCTGAAACAGTGGCAAAACTCAAGCAAATCCTTTACGAGTGTTTAAGTACAACGCTTTTCTTCTAGTTTTGCTGCGCGTTTTCAAATCGCGATTTTCTTGTTTCTTGCGCGCGTTTTTTATCGCATTGCGTTGACGTGCGCATTTTAATTTAGCCTCAAGTTTTCGCTGCGCTACCGTTTTTTTATTTTTATTTTTTAGAGTTTTTATTTTGGTTCGCGTTTAATTTTAAATACAAATCCGATTTGCTTGCTGACTTTTGTCGATAAGCAACGAAAATTATGGCAAAAGTTTGCACGCCCAAAAGTTTCTGGTACTCGCAAAAGGCAAAGGAAACTTGGCTAAATTTAATTTTTAAGGCTTACACAGCAAGTTTACTGTTCTACTCTTTGGTCGTAAAATAGAGAAGGGTCTATTAGGCAGGTAGGTAGGTAGGTATTTCGTGCTGCTTCGTTTTGTCAGTTTCTAAAGAATTTAGCTTTAAGAGACTAAGTTATGATAATACTAAAATTCAGATTAAAATAAATACTTAAATAAGGTTATCCAATAACTCGAAAGCTCAATTAATACTGCGTGATGCAGCGGCTAAACTATGTACAATTGTAAGATAATTGTATACTCAGCAGTCCGAAACGCTTCAGAACAAGAACTGCAACTAGACGAACAGTGTGACCCTATTAACGAAATCTGGTCTTCTTCTTGACTTTTTTGGTGGCATTTTGAATTGAACTGAATACTTTCACAATGAATAAAATGAGCTATCGCGAATAATTAATTTGGTATAATTTTGTGTGTTGAATGCAACTCCATACATTTTTATTAAAATTTCACCATTTAATGCAAATAAATAAAAAATCGTTTTTTGAGCAAGGTTAATATTTTTATATTTACCTACAAAATAAATCAGTTTTTTTCATAATAAAAACAAGAAGTATTTATTAAATATTATTAAAAATTTTGTTCAAAAATTAAAAAAAAGAATTTTTTTTTTTTTTGTTATTTTTTTTTGTAAATTATTATAACTTAAAATTATAATAAACACTAGTTAATCATATATATATTAAGCAATATTCAAATAGTCCCATTCGTTTCATTTTTTTAAACAATGTTCCACCAAATCGATTTGATTCATATTCACACGAAATAAAGAACGTATAAAATTACGAATTTAAAAAAAAAATTGCTGATTGACATATTTCAGGAACATACTTAAAAAAAATAATATATTTTTTTTTTAAGAAAATGTGTTGGTTAAAAAAAATAAATATTTTGGTTAAAAAAAATGAAATATTTTGCCATTGCCAACTTAAACTAAAAAAAAATTTGTTCAAAAATATTCAGTAGCTTAGTCACAATTAATTAAAAACAAAAACACTTTTTTTTAAATTAAGCCGCAACGCGTTCAGTATAAAAACTGAAATTTTGGGAAACTTTTTTTTTTTGCCCTGTGAATCGAACTGCATCATTAGTTTTCCAAAATCGATGGGTGCAGTTTCCAGTATCTTATCCAGCTAGACTCTTTGATGGACATAAATAAATGTTCGAAATAAATAAAAAAATAAATAATTAAAAAAATTATTTCAACAACGACTTTTGCTTGTAAAATTAAGTTGCTGTATATAAGCTTTGGTTGTGCCGGCAAAACTAAACAGCTGATCACAGTTTTGCCATAAAATAATGGGCAACACTGTTTTGTGTGTTTTGTTCAGGCCTCAGCGTACTGCTCTAGAATATCTTCAGAATTCAATGTACTGAAGCTATTTGAAACCATTTTTATTAAATGGAGTTTATTACTGTTCAAAAGCGTTTCGAGAACTGCTGTTCTTTTGACGAAAAACTTCAGAATAGGGACACTTAACAAAAAAAATACTATTAATTTTGTAGTGTTGTGTTAAGAAGGACATCAACACTTCGTATACCAATATGTTATATGTTCAAAATTGTACCAGAAACCTCTACTTGATGAATTTCAAGCCGAGACAAGCTCCTCTAGATACTTTTTGGCACATTCTTGACTAAATGATTAAATTTATGCTCCCAAGATTTTTTACCTTATTATCTCATAAAAGTTTAATAAATTTAAAATTTAAATTTTAATAAATAAACTTAAAATTGATTATTGTGCTTACTATTTTAGGCCTGTATAGATGATTACGATTTCAGTTATTTTTTTTTAGTCATTAGAACTGCTATAAGTAGTTCAAATATTTTAACAGAATTTACAAGACTTAAGTTTGGCAGTTAGACTTTTAGTGTATACCACAGCCACGTTCAAACTATATTTTACTACTCAAATTAGCGTTATCTTTAATTTTCTAACTTTTGTACTCTTTACTAACAATCTGCATTCCGTGTCTGTTGCTCATCTGCTTAACATCTTTTCACCTTTATTTCAACTAAAATAGATCTTCTTTGTTTGTTAATAAAATTTATGAGTCTGACACTGCTCAACAGCGCCAAAGGCAGTAAAAATTTTGCACGCTTAATTTTAAAGCTCACTGCACTAAATGGCGCTACTTCAGATCCAAATCCGCCAACTGCCAGACCAAAGTCTCCAACTGTGCAAGCTTTATGTTCGACATGCTGTTCTGGCGCCCCTGTTATGCGCTCCATATGCGCGTTTATCAAAAACTAAACTCGCCGAACCTTCAAAGACTACGGTCACACTTATATACACATATATACTCACATAAAGTGCAAGATAAGCGCGGCTACAATGTACGAGTAGCTGTAGATTTGTGTGTGTTGGTGGGGTTACCTAGTTTTCCGTTTGCCATATAAATTTGTTTAAGACATGTAACAAGGATCAATAGTGTGGATTTATTGTCTGCCCCAACTAGCAGTTAGTAGACCAAAGCAGCAAACTTTTGCCTTGGCTTTAAAGTTGTAGACGGTAGGGGGGTTAGCAGAAGTATAGTAGTATACTGTGATGACGACAAGTAAAAGTAGGTAAAAAAAAGAAGAAGAAGTTTGCTAGGCGACCTTGCAACCAAGCAGAGTTGTCCTCGTCGCCCTCTTTTATGGGCATGAGGCCAAAAATTATGGCTAAAATGGCGACGTCGTCTAGCCCGTGCAACCCCGTTCCTGCCTGACTCTTTGCCCTGCTCTTTGCCATTTGTGGTCGTTTATATGTAAAATATTTGGTTTACTTTATGACTGCTTTGGGTATTACTCTTTACTTTACTTGCCAAGCCAATTCGTTGGTTTTCTTTTCTACACTTTTTTCCTTGCTCTTTTTGTTGTTGCTTGCTACTTCTTGGCAGCCAAAAGTTTAGCTAGGCAGTAAAGTAACAACAACAACATAAAAATTCAACTGAAATTATATCATAAAAAGTTGTCATTGAGCCGCCATTGCGAAGACAACGCCATTTTAACGTTCTTGGGAAACATTAAAACAGCCAACATGCTTCTTATTATGGCTAAAAGTTTTGCTGCTTCTTGTTGTTGTTGTACTTCTGAGCTTTAAGTTTTCAAGGAAGCTTATGAACGCACCTAGAAAATGTAGAGTAATCTCAAATCTACATATGGACTTTGATATGCCAGTTATCTAAGATTGGTACTTAAAACAGAAAAGTAGATAATATTTAGAAAAAGCCACAACTAACCTTATGTCAACAAACAACAGCACACAACAGTTGAAAAGCTAATATTAAAGTAATCACTGCGAAAATTTTGTAACTTGGAAAGCAGCAAAAGAGAGTCAAGGAAATATAACAAATTTATTTGAATTTATAAATACTTTATTTTATTTTATATACCATCTGGACTTTAAACAAGCTCAAAAATGTATTTAGTTTATGAAAACTTAAATAACAAACTTTTTTTTTTAATGATTAGATAACTTAAACACTATTTCCAAGTTTGGAATATAGCCGGGTAAAGAAGATTTCGGTTTTCACTTTCGATTTATCGAAATGACTGAAGTTCAAGTAGGTTGTTTTCGTTGCTGCAGCGACGAAATCTGACTTTTGATACGTTGTGGTGATTTTTTCATAAAATAAAGTATGTAATGTTGTTAATTATTAGGTTTTTAACAATATAATAGAAAAAAAATTAGCACTTATTATTTTTCGTTAATCACAATCAACGAAAATAACCCACAAGTAGTTTTCGGCAACGAAAATCAGCAACGAAAACGAAAACTGAAAAACGGTGCCGTTTCGTTGCAGTTTCGTTGCTAATGTATGGGATTTCGTTTTCGTCGACGAAAACGGTGTATGCGAATACCCGGCTTTAGGGAAATATCAAAAGATATCGACAGCAAAAAATGCGGAATTGAGAGCACGCAAAAACAAAAACGAATAATTTTATTCATTTTGGCTTTTCGTTTTCCGTAGCACGGTCGATTGTCACACTTTTCCGTTTGCATCGTTTTTAATTATTTGCCTATAAAAATGTAATTTAAATAAAAATTCATTGGCCTACCCCTAAAGGCCCATACGCAGTTCGAAATTTTTCGCACGGAATGACGAAACTTCATATATAAAAAAAATGTTTGTCACTAAATCTTTTTCGATTATTAAAAGAAGCCACTACAACAAATTTTTTTACTCACACAGATATTTTATGCCGTATTTTCAAAACTCAGCCAATATGCGTAACAATGCCAAAATCTACTCGCAGAAATTTGAACCACTTCAAATGCTGATGATGAAATGATTCATTCATCATTGAAATAGATTCTCTTTTCCCCTCATAGCTTTAAATGAAAAATTGTAGGCCCACAAAACTTGCGATCTAAGAGCATCATTCATAGATAACATATTCAACGCTAAACATGCTTCCCATACCCACTGAACCAGTTCCGGCTCCAAATGAAAAATGATTAGGCCGGGCAAAACTCCAGCAGTTCGGAAAATTCAAGTAACATGTGTAAGGCATTGCAAATGTAAAACAATCCAGACCCCGACCCCGAGTCTACTCCCACACAGTCCATGCAACATTTCGTTTGCTATTTCACAGACGACTGACTGTGCTGTCTAGTTGCCTCCCTTGCACCCGCGCGACTTTCACTGACACGCAGCCTTCAGCTAAGAGGGGGCAACAATGCGAGCTTGCCCCAATTGCTCGACGAACTTGCAACGTGCGTGAGTTTCCAGTTTTGTATTATTTCTGTTTTATTTTTTCTTTTTTTGTTGTTTTTGCTAAGCTGCTTCACTGTTGACTTACTATTGTATTGTTGTAGTTGTTGCTTTTGTGCAAATATTTGAGTGTTGTATAGCAACAAAAGTATCTAAGAGTTACAATGCTGCGCTGCATGCAGATACATTTGTGCTGTATCTTCAACTAAAAACTGAAATTGTAAACTTTGCAAATAGTAAGACGTTGTCTTGAGCGGAAACTGTGCCAAAAGACGTATGGCACAAAGCAGGATAAATTTGCCAAGTTTATCATAGCAAAAAAGGCGTAGCGCACTGTGGGTTACAATGGGTGCCACAGATTGCGAGTAGGGAGCTGGGTAGTATTTGGCGTATTTGGCGTATTTGGCTTTGGCAAAACATGAGCAGCAGCATAAAATATTGTCAGCGATATTTTAACGCGAGCTCAAGCGAAATTGTCATATAAATAACACTAGGGGAATATAACATACAATTCCGGCTGAGGAAGGACAGGCAGCCTGAGGCATATGTTGGCTGGGTGGGCTTTTTGAGCCAACTTAGTATTAGCATTTGGCAGCAGCAAGTCGAAGTTTATTGCTGATGTTGTGGAAGCAGACAGCATAGGAGCTAGTAAAGATAGCAAAAATTAATAAGTTCAGAACAAAAGTGCTGGCCGGGATTTAAAAAAGTCTAAAAACCAACTTTTGGGCCAAAAAATGAAATAGAAAAGCAGCCAAAACATTTAAATGCAAGTCGCTGCAGGCAGAGAGTTCTGTCTGGCTCAACTTGGGCCATATTAAATCAGAAACATGCATTTATTTTGCAATTTCGCAGTCGCCCCAAAAGTTGTACAAAAAGTAAAAAGTATTTTTTGGCAAATTTTCAAAAAAAAGTAAAGGCAGACTAAACAATAAGCACCACAAAGTGTGAAGGCTCGGAAATGAGAGCGGCCCGGACTTTGGTGCTGGTGCTGGCCATGGCGTGGCTCGCTGGTGGACCCAGCCAAACGGAAGTCATAGCACAAACCGAAAGCAAAACCAGGCAACCCATCAGCCAACTGGGAGCAGCAAACCGACAGAAGACGGCACATAGACAAATACATGTGCAACACAATAAAGCAGTGGTATCTGTGTGTGTGTGGAGTGGGTCTTTATTTGGGTGTTTGGCATAGCCGCAAGGCCTCCCCCAGTTACAGCAGTAAAACTGACAGCCAAACATTTATAACAATGAATGGGCTCAGCACCAGTTCCAAACTCTAGACCCAGCCACATGCACATGGACATGGACACGGACACAGACGGAACTAATAAATGAGTTCAGCAGCAGTTAAAAAAAAATAGCACCCAAAAAAAAAAATGGTTTTCAAAAAAGCAATAAGAATAGCCACAACAAAAAAAGCAAAAGAGTTTCTAAGCCAAATAAAAATGTCGAAAAATGTTGCAAAATCTCAGCGGCTGACTGGCTATAAAATATTTAATGCATACTTTTGGGAGCCATACTCCTACATGACATGAAAAGCGTCCATTTTGGTGTGATTCAAAATGGCGCAGCAAACACAGTTTGACAAAAAACTTTTTAGCCATTTGTTGGCAGTGTTTAGCTCTTATACAGAATGGCTTGAATGCGCTTTCAGCATCATGAAATATTTTATTACATATAAGCCTGGGTAACGACTGAAATATCTGAGTGAAACCAGTTTAAGGCTTACCAAAAGAAAATCCCATCTAGTACATAATAATTCATAATGAAAATAAAAACCTCGCCAAACTGGCAACTGTGAAAGTTGCTCGCCTGCAATGGCCAAAATGGAATATTTTTCCTAGAAGACCCAGTCAGAAATCGATATGGATGTAGCGGCAGTGCACTAGACTATCATCCCAGAGGTAGTGGGTTCGAATCCCACGAAAAGCATAATCCTGCACTTTCCACTTTTCATATTCCCCTCATTCCTCCTGTTTATTCTATATCCTTATCTCTTACTCCCATTATCGGTATCATAACGGGCCTATTCTTGGCCTAAGTGAGTTAAGACGCTAAGTCCCAACTGCCGCCCTAGCCTACCTACCAACACAGACAATTACAGCTTGCCATATCGATAACAAGATAAACGATAATAGAGTGATATCGATATCAAACATATGTACGCATCGTATTTTTGATTATTTGCAGAATAAAATATATAAAAAAAAGGAATACACTGAGTCCGCTTGGGAAAACCCGATTTTTAGAGATCTTAGAAATCCTTAGAAAATTTTTATTTCATATAAAATTGCTTCATTCACGAATAGATTTTGAGATTATAAAGCAGCTGCAAATAATTTAATAAATAGATGTACTGGTTCTTGAGCAATCCGAAAGCGTACTTTTGGAAAAAGAAATTTCGAGATTTAACGTAATGAAGCAGATGATGAACGAAGCAGAAAAAAAATCGATTTTTTTGGCCATCACATATATAGTCCCATTAAGGGAAGTATAGGTAAATAATAGTCAGGATGGCCCAAACGAGAAAGTAGCGAATAATAATTTTTTGTTAATAATTAACATTTAACATTTGTAATTTTTTGTTTACAAATCCAATTTAAGTTTAATTTAAAAAATAGTATGAACATTTTTTTTGCCTCGTCCTCGTCATTTTAAACTGCTGTACCATCTGATACATAAAACTAGTTTTATATATTCAAATTTTTGTGTGAGGTGGCGATTTTCATCCTCACAAACCATCTTTGCCAATAGGGACACTGCTTGCACTGCTTGTCGAAAGTAACTCCAGAGAGACTTGTTGAGAGTAGACTTTTGGTAACTGTGATGGATTTCCGACGACTCCTTCTATATGTTACCTACATTATCAGTTTGCACAAACTTAATATACCCTTGATACCATAAGGTACTGGGTATAAAAAATCACCCAAGTGGACAGACAATTCCTGTATAATATCGACCGACTGGGTGGCTATTGTAGACGTAGGGAAAATCTGAGCAAGCCGGGCAACAACGACTCAGAGTTCTGCGAAATTATAGGGTAATTCTTGCAATTTTTTTACTTACTGTGTAGTATAGTAGAGCTCTAGCTAGAAGAAGGATATTCCTCATCGTCGGATATAGAACTTAATACTTAATCGCGCTAGAAAAATCCAAAATAGTTAATTTAGTTCGTAGCTTTGCCGCTTTCTCATTATCATTATTATTATAAAATTTTTCAGCGATTCTGAAAAAGTTTCTTGGCTTGGAAATTTCTGTATAGTGTTGACTCTTTAAACGCCTTGTATACAATGTTTATATTAAAACACTTGAGTTGTTCTTTATGCTAATCCATAAATCAGCATGTTTATAAACAAAACTACTTAGAAAACCTACCGTAGTCTGTTAACAAGTTCGGGGAAACACCCTTGGACAAGCAGAATATTCTTAACACTTTATTTATGAGATATCCAAAAAATATCTGCAGGCAGTTAACAAAAGCCAGAGAGCACATCCTTGCTATCTAAGCGTATCTAAGCCAAACTGTCCCTGGCTGACTCTCTGAAACATATCCTACTCGTATATCCTGCGGTATTGTTTTGGCCATTTAGCAGCATTTTAGCAATTTAAATTTGATTTTGAACACAGACAACTGCGTGTTGACTGACTGTCTAAACAGCTGCTCCGGCTGCTGCTCCCTTCCCCTATTTCCCCAGTTGGATTTGGAGCTGTTGGCCGTTGTGCTTTTAATGGCTTGGCTTTTGGGTTTGCCAAAATGTGAGCCAGTACGTCCAACATGTGCCAAAACATGCCCGTACCCTCTCAACAAGTTGCTTTATGGCATATGCATGGTAATGATGGGCTGGGTTGATGGGGCAGGAAACATGGCTTCAAAGGTAGGCGAACCCGGGCAACGACTTGAGAGCGCTGCTGCTCCATTTTGTGGCGTTGTTTCATATGATTGCGCTTGAGTTGCTCCCGGGTGTTTATGTGATATTTACATAATAAAATCGAGAGTCAAGTTAAGTTGAGATGAGCCGACATAGCGACGGCTGTTATCCTTTTTGTCGTTGAGCCAACGCCAGACAAAGACAAAGGCATAAACAATGCGCCGACTGCTCTGAAGTATGACCCACATCTCTATGATTATTTTCAAAGCGCCTCCGGGAGCAGGCCCTACATTCAAACTCCAGCCTCTGTTCCACCCAGGAGACTTGCTGTGCGTAAAGTTAAAAAAAAAAATATGAAAAAAAGGGCAAAAGGACAAAATGGCTGTGCGTTCGTTCTTTGTTTTTGTTTACCAATGGGTGTATAAGTGCGTGTGTGTGTGTGTGTCAATGCGGGTTGTGCCAAAAAAAAAAATATTGTATATAAAAGTTTTTTTTTTACTCCTTGTTTTGTTTTATTTATTTTATAGCCCGTTTGTGGCACGTGTGTGTAGGAATATGCATGTGTATCTGCCGATATCCTTTGGCATCCTTGAACTTCTCAGTTGTGCGCTAAATTAAGTTTTACTTGCTCACTTGCCGCTCTCTCTTACACTCCGTTGGCACTGCTCCTTTTGCTGCTCCCTTTGGCTGTTTCTCTATCTGACTGATAAATGTCCCCAAAGCAAACAAAGTGCAAGTTGTTTTTTAAGTTTGGGCAAACTATGTGGCATATCTTGAGCAAGACCTTGGGGAGTTTGTGCTCTAGATTGAACAAGGGAGCTGGCATGGGTGTATATGGCTGCTGGCACAAAGGGTTGGTTAATGACGTGTGCAGCTGGGCTACCAAGCTCAACAGGCTGACCATAAAGTTAAAGTAGAAGAAGCTTAATTCTTGTGAAATGCCACAATTTGGGACATACAAGAATTTTTTTAAAGCAAGAAATATCTGCTTTAATTGAACTATTTAAAAAAAAGAAAAGTTAAAACTTCAGACCCCTGTCCTGCGATGTGACCCCAATAAACGAACATTGTCGTATGACGTACCGGCTGCGTAAAACCTTTGATTGAACAATTTGTAAACGCGGTTCCAAACAGAACGCTCTACCATTACTATACCCGTTTTTAGATCTTTCTTTACTTGATGTTTGTTCCCATATCTATTTACCATGACTTCTTTCTGTAGCACTTCTTTTAAATTGAATTCTATCGATTAAAATCGAATGATGAAATATTTAAAATTACACAGCCACTCGAAAAACTGGTTTTTGCTGGATCCAAATCGTTGGTCAAATAAACCACAGCACGTCACGGTTCAGACAAAACCCGTAAAATTAGTTATTTTGATGATTATCTTAGAACCCTAGCATCCTGCAGTTTTTTGGATCTCGTATTCGGATGCGATCCCAAAATCATTAAAAAATTATCGTACATCAGGACTTGCAAAAAGATTCTTCAAGGGGTGTGTTGAGGTTATTTTTGAATACAACACAACAAATAAAAAATCGATTTTCAGCTTCAGAAGCAATACCATATGTTTTTTGGGTTACTTAATCCGAATCCGAGCTCCAAAGATCATCAGAACGTCAGGGTTCTGACGTAACCTCAAAAAAACACATAAAACTAGGTATTTTGGTTGGCGGTTATCTCTGAAACCTGACCAACTGGAAATTATTCAACCTCGGATTCTGATTCAGCGACTCGAAAAAAGTTCTGTGTGTGTTTTTTAGGTTAGGATACATAAGAAAACATATATCTTGTCCTTAGTTCTTATAACGTTCTTGTTAAGATTGGATACTCAATGAAAAACAGGTCCAACTGTCTTACTATATAAAATTCATACAGAAATAAGGAATTCTCCAAGGTTTTCGTCTAATTTTAAATTTCGCAGCTTCTTCAGATTAAACTACAAGTATCTTACAATCCCCAAGCTTTAAAATTTGTATGTAGTTTGTCTTAATAGATCCGTCTGAGTTCCAAGCATAATTGCATAATAACATATAATATACGTTTAGGTAGTCTAGTTGTCTGCTAAGCATATATGCTTGAAGTTCCCAATTAAATTGTCAGTTTTGTAGCAATTTCGAAGCTAGTCTAAGCCAGCTTCCATTTCCTGCCACTAATACGCCAAAATGTCATTGCCGTGGCCATTTAAATTGTCTTCATTTGTTTATGGCGGACAAGCCAATGAGCATAGACAGCGCAGAAAAGAGCTACGAAAAAAAAAAGCAAGATACAAAAATAATCCACAAAACTACCGATTAAGTCCCCGGGGGCAACCGGGGCAGCAAATGGCAACAAAATATAAAAAAAAAAAAAAAATGGAAGCAAGCGCTGTGCAGCTGCCAAATCCAATGAAAATCCAAAAGCCAAGCAATTTTGAACTCTAATGGAAAATCAATTTAAAGCGCACATAGTAGTACTAAACCGAGGGGAGTCCCCTGCATTTGCACACAGTCGAAAAGCTTCTACTCACTACATCTCTCTCTGTCTCTATCATTGCAGGCAAATTCAGCATACAAAGCGCGCAGCTCGAGCTACGAATGTCGGACGCTAAATTCGAAAGCCATTGGCAAACTTGGCTAAAACGTATTTAACCCAAAATAAAGGCAGGCACTACAGCAACAGAAACAACTAAAGTTTCAACAACAACAAAGACCGCAACACAACAGCGAACAGAGATCGGGTATAGCGAGAGCGGGAACAAAGCAGGACGGGCACGGCAATTTAGGCTGCCCAACAAAAAACAATAAAAAAAACAAAAACACGGCAAACCGAACCAAACCGAACGGTGAACTCTTACTATAGACGCCACACATTGACCAACCAGCGGGTGGGGGGCCAACGGGGTTAAGGTGAGACAAGGCAGTCAGAGGACGTGCAAGAGAAAGACAACATAATGAGCCACGGCTGCAGACCAAACAGCAGACAAGGCTGGGCAATTACCATGTCGTCGTCATCGTCATCCTCGTGGTTGTCGTTGTCATGGTTGTCGCTGTCGCTGCTGCTGGGGCTGCTGCTGCTGCTGCCGTCAACGACAAATGGCCTGGCAAATTGTCCAAATGGCTGTGAATGCGATGACGACACACTGATGGTCAACTGTGGTGAGGGCACACTGGATGTGCTGCCCATTGCGCTGAATCCCAGCATAGAGCGTCTGGTCATTAAGAACAACAAAATCAAGACAATTGACTCATCGATGCAGTTTTATACACAGTTAACCTTTTTGGATCTGTCGTTTAACGATTTGGTTACCATACCGCAGCGCACCTTTGCCTATCAGGCCAAGCTGCAAGAGCTGCATCTCAATCATAACAAGATTGGACAGGTTAGCAATAAGACGTTTACGGGCTTGACTACAATTAGCGTGCTGAATTTACGTGGCAATTTGATTGCCGAACTGGAGTATCGCACGTTTTCGCCCATGAGCAAGCTGGAGGAGCTGAATCTCGGTCAGAATCGTATTAGTCATATCGATGCACATGCCATGGATGGACTGGTCAATCTGCGTGTGCTCTATCTGGATGATAATACGCTAACTACAATGCCAGCCGAGCTCACATTCCAGGCTTTGCCCAGTCTGGCAGAGCTGTACTTGGGCACCAACTCCTTTATAACCATACCCTCGGGCGCTTTTCAGAACCTAAAAGGACTTACACGCTTAGACTTACGCAGCGCAGATCTGCATAACATCTCCGCCGATGGTTTGAAGGGTCTAGAAGGCATACGCTACTTGGATCTGTCCGATAATCGTCTGCAGACAGTGCCCACAGCTGCGCTGCAGCATTTGGCACGCCTGGAGCAGCTTTCATTGGGTCAAAATGACTTTGAGGTGATTGCTGCCGGCGCCTTTGCGGGCTTGCGTGATTTGCGTCATCTGGAGCTGACAGGCGCGCAGCGTTTGCGACGCGTAGAGAGTGGCGCCTTTACAGCCAACTCCAATCTGGAGTATCTGAATTTGTCCGCCAACAAGCAGCTGAATGAGCTGCATGCCAATGCTCTGGGCGGTCTGCCACATCTAGCCACTGTCATATTGAAGGAGAATCAATTGAGCACTCTCGCCGAAGGACTTATACCCTGGGCTGATCTGCAAGTACTGGATCTCTCAGAGAATCCCTTTGTATGCGATTGTCAGCTGCTCTGGTTGCGCAATTTACTTATCAGCAAGAATACCAGCAATCAGTATGCACCAGTTATATGCGCCTATCCCTCCAATTTGCGGGAGATAGCGTTGACTCAGCTTTCTGAGCCTCTACTGGGTTGCAGTCATGGTGCGGCCAACAAGCAGGCAATTATTGGAGTGCTGCTGGTCATCTGTGCTGCACTTATCACGGCGCTGGCACTGCTGCTCTATGGCTGCCGACGTCGCATACGTGAGCTGCTCAAGGGTCACTCGGCACTGGGACGCAAGGAGCGTGAATATCAAAAAACTTTTTCCGATGAAGAGTATATGACGCGACCGGCGCCTGGAACGGGCGGCGTGCACCCCGCAGGACCCTATTCCTGCCAGAACAGCTACAATCCAGCACACTCGCAGTATATGGGCGCACGCATACCCGTCACCGAGCTATAGCTAGAAGCTCCACCCCCACCTCAGCTGCGGGGTCGGGGTGCCGCCTCGAGTCTCAACAACGGTCAAGTGGCCACACCCTTAAGCTCCTTAACGCCCCTACAACAACTGCAAGTACCCAGCCCCGCCGATGCGCATGCGCCCTTTGCCCAACTCAGCCATATACACTACATGACCAACAATAGCACCACAACACCACGTCCACATCAGTCGCAGCAGGACATGCGTAAGCTGGCCAATGGCGGTAAACCGCTGAATGCCTCCTTGCCGCGACACATCGCTGCACGCCAGCTCATGCAGGAAAGCACGCTCTCACATTATAGCCAACCTCTTGCCAATGGCGCCAATGCCATACGCCTAACACAGGATCACTTTAATCACAATGGTGGCGTGTATGCCAAGCCCTGCGATGCCATGGTCGATGGATATATACACAACAACTCGCATTACTCGTTGCCACTGGATCATGATTTGCCGCCTAGTCCCACGCCCACACCACCGCCACCGGCCTTGCCACTGCGCAATGGCGCGGGCTTGGCGCTGGTGCATGGCAACACCACTGGCAGACGCTCTTTCAACAGTAACAACAACAACAATGTGGCAACACTGTCCAACAACAACCACAACGGTGGCGTTGCCATGCTGAGCCAGGGCAACAACAACAATGGCAGTCTGCGCCGCTATCACTGATATCCGCTTCAGACGTGCGTCACCTTGGGTCGCACTAAACCCAACTCGGCGCCGGGTAACGACATTGAGTTGTATCACTTTTACAAGGGCTGATGATAGGGGGTCACAGTTTGGCAGTCACAGTTGGAAAACCACTGGGCGAAATGTGTTACTTTAATTTGTTAAGCAAAAAAAAACTACGAATTAATTTATATCTATGTAAACTTAGTTAAAGTGACTAAAAACAAAGTCAACTTATTCTGTGTATTCGGGCGAAAGCATTTTGTAAAAATTAGAATTTAGTTTTGGTAAAGAAATAAAAAAAAAAGTGTAAATAATGCGCTTGCAGCTAAATGCAAATGCTAGTGTTTGGCGTTAACCAACACTGTGCGTTCTCATTATTTCAACTCCAGTGATCTTAACAATTAAGTTGTGCTTATATTTAATTCTTGTATATAAAAATGAAAAACTTTAAAAAATACAAAAAAAACAATGTATACAATTTAAAAAAAAAATACTACAGAAAAATTTAACAACAGTAATTTACGCGTTTAAGCACGAGTCATTAAAAGTATATGTATTCTATTTAGTATTTAGATGGCAAAAAAACAAAAATAAAAAAAGTTAAACTGAATCAACTGAAATAAAAAATCCAATTACGAAATAAACAAATTATATTGAATACAAATCTTTATGCATACAAAAAAAAAACCAAACAAAACGGCTAACTAAATTTTTTAAAATAATAGACTATAAAAAAAAAATATTAATATAAAGTACTCATTGAACAAAATAAATATGCAAACAATTTATAACATACGTACATGTAAAATTCATATTATTAAAGTTAAAAAAGCAGCAAATAGAAATATTTACAATTATGCAAAAAAAAAAATAAAATTCAATATTCATATAAATGTAAAAAAATATGTATTGATTAATTGGGAAAATATGAATACAAAAGCAATTTATTCAAAATAAATAAATGTAAATAAAAATGCTATGCTTGAAAAAATTAATTTTATGTTGTTTTTATTTTCAACTTTACACAAATAGTGTAGCAATTGGTTATATATTTTTTTTTAGTTCACAAATGCCACGAGTTGGCAGCGCTGAGACAAAAAATTTATTTTAAAATAATTGTAAATATTTTACAGTATAAAGGAACAAAATGCAAAACCAATACAAGGGAGTTAAAAATCAACTACAAAAATAAAGTTTAATAAAAAATATTAATTAACTACATAACTTATTCAATACTATTAAAAGATTACATTCATTACATAGCCTAATGACAAGTCTTTCATCTAGTTATCATTAATAAATATATTAAAAAACAAATTTAATAAAACTTAAGCAAATTACAAGGGAAAAAAATTTAACAAAAATTAAAATTAGTAACTAATTAAAGGCAACCAAATGGCATCATCTAAACGAATACATATATAACATATAACAAAAAAAAAACAAGCACAACAAGCAACAAACAAGGAATTCAACTACATACTTACACATTTAGTTTATAAAAAAATTTAAATTAAAAATAAACAAAAAATAAATACCAAGAAAATGAAAAGCAAAGATACCAATGTAAAATTGCGAATGCAAAATGTTCAACAATTAGATGATAAATGATTAAATAAACAACAAATAAACTATATAATAATATTTTTTAATAGCCGTAGAGAAAAAGAATGGGAGTAAGGTAAGTTATGATCAAAACTTGGAAAATTTATTTTTTAACTCGTGTCATCAATAGTACAGTAAACGAAGCCTCAAAAAAGACGTTTATTGAAAAAAAAAAAAACCTAATGGATAACACTTTCAGGTATCGTTAGGGACCTTGTTCTAAGTCTAAGGCCGAGTTTTCGTATTTGTGGGTAGGGGGCGTGGCACAGGATTTTGAAATCCTTCGTTGACTGTACTTCTACGTTAGTTTTTTTCATTTATCCATCCAAATCTGTAATGTCAATAGTTTTAAAATCCTCAGCTTAGTTTAAGTAAAAAGAACTATTTCCGACTATTTTAAGATATCTTTCATAGAAAACCCTTATATGGAAGGTGCTATAAATTATATAATAATTTTTTTCGAAGTCACAAAAAAAATGTTCACACACAATAGAGATATTTAAAACGTTTATCGTTTCTTGCGAAGGTTAAGTTCTTTAAGTCATATTTAAGTATATCGTTATTGCATCCCTGAGCACATTTTCTATTTTTTTCGAATGTCGATCATATGAAAAACGTAAAAAATAAGTCATCCCTAGTAGATCTGTGTAAATACGCATAAGATGGAAAAAAAAAAATTGTGTGAATTTAACATATGGATTTTGAGCCGCTATATCCGAATCCGAGATCCAAAAAACCCCAACACTCAAGGGTGCTGATAACCTCCAAAAAGGACTAAAGGAGTAAGAAATATGTGCTCCAATCATCTTACCTTGTCTTTGGGAGATGAGGCACCATGCTTGCACCTTAAAAATCTGCAGACGGAATTCCGTAGATTTCTTTCTAATACGGACTGGTTTCATTTAAGGCCAACCCTGGCATATGAAAAATTTATTAAATATTAAAAAATATATCATTTATAATTGTATCCTAAAGCTCTAAGCTGAGAGTAATTACTAAAAAATGTGAATGCAATATGGAAAACTGTAGTTACTTATAAATAAAGCACTTCAAAATGTTTTCGCTCAAAATCGATTCGTGCAGAAAGCAAAATCGGAAACTTTTTGTATACTATACCATTATGTAATAAGAGAATAATACAACTAACACGCAACGTTAAAAAATTAGTATTAGGAAAATGTTTTGTCAATTTCATCTGTTATGTACAGAATTAAAGTTAAATACATTGCCCCAGTCGCTTTGGCTAATATGTTGTCATGTTGTGGCCAATAAGTTGTGGCTGCCACAGTTGGCAACAGCGACTGCTGTTGGCCAAGTTTGCTCAGGCGTATGAACTAAATTGCAACAACAATGAATACATACACTCATACATGCAAATATATCAACTTTATTGCCAACAATTTTTGTCAGTGTATTTGTTGGCGTTGCTGTTCTTGTTGCCATTTTGCCTAACTGCTGTTAATTCTTCTAATTGTGTGTACGTTGTTTGCGTGCGCAAATGTCGCATATGCGCAAAGCGAAACAACAACAACAACAACAGAAGCTCCCATTGGGACAGTGGGTTGCAGATGCTAACGAGGGCAGGCTGAAAAGTAATAGACCTAGCCAACAATTCAGGCAAGCAGAAAGTGTAGATGAGTTGGCTTGAAAGCTTTTTAACTCGGCTCGTGTCCCAGGAACGATTTTTTTACTATTTGGCATATAATTATGGGAATCCGACGAAGTTTTTTATATAATTTTTTAATAATAATAAATATTTATATATTTGTCTTTACTTTTATGCAATATAAAGTCTGCTAAATTGTAGTAAATTATATAATTTTAAACATATTTTAGATTTTTGGCATTAAGGAAGATTTTTCTTGATATAGCGATTAAAATTGTAGATTAATTTAATTATATAGTTTTTCTATCTACGCTTATGTTATCGCAAGTAATTTGTTTGAAATGGTTCCGAACTTCTTTTTGTTAAAAAGTTATTTAATTTGGGGCATGACTGAACTTAAAGTTTTCTTATATTTAAGAAATTTAAGGATTTTCCAAAAATGTTTATAACATGTTGAAGTTCACACTTTAAAAAAAGTCTGACCTAATTACTAATTGGGCGAAAATAAGTTTTTACTCCACAAAACAAGCATATATTGGTTAAGTTTTCAATTTCTATCGAGAACACAAAAGCGATAAACAAATTTCGCCTTCTTTCTAAAAATTTTGCAGTTTGGTCAAGTATGCACACAGGGATTAATTACTTTATCCAAACTTCACAAAAGAGCTTGGTGAAAATAGATTTTCTTTAAATATACTCATCTGTGACCTTGTAGACTGCTGGATTAAGAAGATAATGAAGTAACGAGATATTAAATTAAAAATTTACCAGGTTAAATACTTTTCAGCCTGCCCTCGAACATATCTGCATGCAAATGTGTAACTGTTTATGCCAGCGTAGACGTTGCCCCACTTGAGATTTTTGTTGCTGTTGCCGCCATTTTCCCATCTTTTTCTGCCCCCTGCATCTGCCATTAGCATTATGGTTGACAAGTACTACAAGCCAACAAGGCAACGTGTGGCAAGCTGCATGCTGCAGGCTGTAACAACAACAACAACAGCAGCAACAACATAATGCTTATTAGTGCAAAACGTTGCACGTAGCATGCACCGTGTACGCGTGTGTGTATGTGTGTGCGAATGTTTATAAGTGTGTGTAACTGCGTGTGCATGTTTTGTTATTGTTTAATGTAATTAAATTATGCAAATGAGTGGCAACGCTTGTTTCTTTTGTTGTTGTTGTTGTTCGTCTTCCTGCTGGTATTGTAGTTGCTTAGTGAAATTGCATAGAAAAGTGTTAAGGTATTATTTTGGCTTTGTTGCAAGTTGTCAATCCAAGCGACAGATGTTGCAAACAATTGCCACTATCTACATACAGACAGTCAGAACAAAAATTAATCGAACACCTTGACAAAAAAAGGATTTATACTCAATTTCTGCTTAGAAATCAGTGGGATATGAAAAAATTTAAAAAAAAAGAAGCGCCAAAAAAATCTGCAAGGTATCCTTGAAATTGCAATAGCTACAGAGTGGAAAAAGATTGACCGCAAAAAAATGAATCACTTTTAATACTATCGTTTGAAACATTCAACTAAAATCAATTCGGGCTCTAATAAATACTAAATATATGCAAATAATCAATTTTTTAATGAAATTTTTTTTAACAATTGTATGGGTAATGTTTGGTCGAAAATTAGTTTTCTGAAGTTTTCTTTCTTACAAAATATGAATTTTGTTGGCTGTATAATATTTTTGAAAAGTACTATAAATATAAAGTTATTCTAAAATATGAAAAATAATATGTTGCGATAAGTTAAGCCTAAAAGTAAAAGATGTCCGAATAATTCTTGGTCTGACTGTCAATTTAAGTTACTTTAAATGTTTAAAGCAAATATTCACACTACATATAATTATAATAATTTGTTAAACTGTATATTATTTAAGCTTTATTTGGTTTAAATTTTAACAATGGTTGTATTGTGCTATATGAAAACATATGGTGGTTCACTGTATCGGGCATAAATGTTTAAAGGCAAGAATGCCCGAGTAACGTCGCGAGCAAGCTGCACAACGGGGCAAAAATGTAAAAATGCCCAACTAGCAACTGAAAAACAATATCTGCAAGGAAAACTTTGCTTTTGCTAAAATAAAAATATACAGAATATGGACACTAGGGATGCATTAAATTTTTGTAAAACGCGTTTTTGACTTCACTTAAAAATGCATATTCAATGTTTAATTACTGACCAAAGCTTTTTATTTATTTTTTTTCTATTATAAAATGTATAGAACTGTAGATACATATAATATTCTTCTAATTATAAAATTTTTGCAACTAAAATAAAAAAACAAAGACAAAGTGAAGCTGGGTTGCCAGATTGTTGAACAGACTGGCCAACATTAACAGCCTTTTTGTCTGTTTTGTTAATTTATATGTTAATTTTTTTCATATTTTTGCTTTTCATATTTTATATACATGTTTTTGTTTGAGCTTTTACTATGTATAACTTGCATTGTGTTGTACTATTTTTTTTAATGTAGAATTTCCTCTAAAAAACAGGAAGGTTTAAACAAAAGTTCATTTTTCATCCCCGCAGCCATTTTGAGCTTCAAAAGGCGGTTAGGTCATTTGAGTTTTATTTTGCATGAAATTTTACTCAACACAAAAATAACAACAACAACAACAACAAAACCGGGACCACAAAACAAGAGTTTTTATGAAAAAGATACAGCGGGGTATTGTAGGCAACTTTTTAATTTTCAGCATGAATTAGAATAATAGTCAAACGGATATTATATACAATGGCAATGGTCGGTAACATGCTGTGAAAGGTTCCGGTCCGTGGAAAGAGTCAGGATTTTTTACAGCAGCAGTTGAGCAAATTAGGAAATGTTGAAAATATTGCATAATTTTTTAAAAAGGAAACTAATTTTTAAATTAGGTATTTTTTTAGGCTATTTGTTTGAGGTAATCGAAAACAATGTGTATATGGTTTAAATTGTAAAATATCTAACAGAAAGTTCTAGAAGTAGATAGGGGAGATCAAGTGCATTAATCTCACCGCATGGTTTTTGTTTTCAGATGAAAAATAAAATTGTTCAAAAGAATTTATGCAGCAAAAACCTCCAATCGAAGATAGGCATCTACGCCAAAGGTTCCACCATTTCGTTTTCGTGTCCAAAACTGAAAGCTCGCGTTTTTCTCACATAATCAGCTCTAAAAGAGGTGACTTCTAATTGAGAAATAACAAGTACATTCGTATTTTATTAATTTTTAATATATCATTTAATTAAATGCCTAGTTTAGTCATAGAATAAGTCTTAGATATAAGTCTATCATAATCATGGGTTTTTTTGTAATTTTTTACCCGCCTCTTACGACTCTAAATCTATTATATATATTCATTATAATTTAATTTCACAGTAGAAAAGGTAACTAATTTAGCCTGAACTCTGTATTTAAAAATTAAACTCCACATGTATTCATAATGTCTAAGATTTAGTGAATAAAATTGAAATATATAATTTATCTTATTGTAGATTTGTGCATAGTTCCAAAAAAAATAAAATGCAATAATGAAAAAGATTTTTTTTTTAGAAATTTTTTTATTTTCAGAGTAATTACTTCTTTAATATTTTTAAAAAGTACAAACATTATTTCTGGCAACAAATTAGCTCTTCAACAGCTTTAAAGCTTTAAATGAAAGCCTCCAAACGGAGACGCGCTTTTTCAAAAGAAGCCAATATCAATTCTTCTTTTACATTAACTAAAGCGGCAATAATTTTCAGAGTCTACATTCAGAAAAATAAACCAATCCTATTTCAAGTTGAGAAGTTAATTTAAATAAAATTTGCCGTAGAATTTTTAAGAACTTTTTTAACTCCATTATTCTAAAATAAAAATAAAATTTCCTCATTCTCATTCCTTAAATGAGTTTTTCATTGTGAGCACTTGTTTCTTAAGTCATTCAAAGCATTCTCAAATTGAGAATTTCTGTCTTGAAACTCAAAATTTAAATGCTCTTGTTCTTAACAAAATTCTAAACCAGCTACCGTCAGCGAGAGAGGGTAAAAATCAAAAAAAAATGCGTTTGTATTGGGGTGCTTCTACACTACTCAAAAAAAAAGGTGCTTAAATTTTTTCTTCGTGAGATTTCAGAATGATCGATCAAATTGATTAGATGAGATTTAACTATTTTATTTGATGCAGTAAATATCTTCAACTTTTTGACTGAAAATACGCCAGACTTCCAGTATACTTCTTTAAAAAATAAATATGCGTCCTCAAAGGGCTACCTTTTTTTCCAATGTCAAGATATTTCAATTGATGCCGTCTGTCTCACTGCTTTTTTATTTTTTTTTGACTTACAGATTTTCTTGTTTTTGAAATCAAATTGGCTTTTTAGTTTTGCATGGAAATTTTTACGCTCTTCTCTAGTAAGAATATGCAACTCTTTATGAACTATGGTAATAATTTGTTGTGTTTAAAATAAAAATGTATACTATTTCCCAAACCAAGTACCACGTTTTGTTTTATTTAGTCTAAAATAAAATAAGGTAAATAAAAATCAGTTTATAACGTAAATAGTGTGAATAATGGTTTGCTAATAAAAAGTTCATCAAACGTACACAACTTTTTCGCTCAATGTATTTCATAAACAATGCTGCGTGAACTGGCTTCGATGAGAGCTTGCTGACAAATGATGTAATTTTTTCTCTCTCAACAGGCAGCAGACTGCATCTTCGGCATGAGTTCGGCTCTGTCTATATGAGTAGCTGATCGACGAATAGTTGTTCTCTATATCAGTGATGTGCACCCATAGCCCGTGGGGCCCGAATGAAAATGAGTATTCACACAGACACGAGCCGAGCACTTGCCGAAGTAAAAAGCCAAAACGAAAAAATGCTAGCGTGCACTGACAGAATAGCTGTAGTGGCGCGTAAAGCTATTTTCACTTTTCAGTTGCGCACTTTACCAATACATTTACAATTTTGGCCGCTCTCTTCTTGCACATCCCTGCTCTATATATTTTCAAATACAGAATTTCTCTTTTTAAAAAATGTACTCTTGAAATAGAATTTTACTCCCAATAATAACTGGCATACAATTGACAATTGCAAACGAAATTCTTGATTTTTTAGGTTATTATTAGGTCTCGAAGTGGTTGTAGGCATGTTATAGTTTTCAAAGCCCTTTTTTTTAGGAGTTTACGCACGAGTCCATACGTCCATAAATATGCTTTCACAATATACAGTCACAGGGGTGAACAGATCTGGTCTTAAAGAATATTAAAGAGATTACTTTACTGCAATAGTACTCTGTCCTGTAGAGCATTTTTGTGTCCTGTCAATTCGCCAACTTTAAGCTGAACTTTCTTCTTCTCGCGATGTTCCTTGGCCATTCTCTATTAATGCATTCAACACCAGGTCGAACAGCTGTTATTGCAACTAAGTATTTATGCAACTTTTAAAGGGAACCCACGTTGACCGCGGTCATTGGTCCAGTTCTGGCTGCTCAAAACTGGCAACTCCAAGTTGACTGCCCCCACTCACAACAAAATGCAATGTTGGCTTTTCAACTTTGTAGTTCCAATTTTTTTTTTTTTTTTTCTTGTTGTCGTTGTTATTATTATTAATACTTTTGCTGCCGCTCCCTTTGGAGGGCAGCACCTAGCCAAGAGTAGTTACATTTTTGCGTTGCGTTATCTGCGCGTCGAGTGGCGCTACTTGAGTCCTCTTCTACACCTCTTAGCTCGTTAGACCAACTCTTTGACAAGGACTTGCCACAAAAACCGCAACTTAATAATTTTTGTGCTCTGGAAATGTTTTTTGTTGCAAAAATTTTTGCATTTTGCTACCCTTTGCTATGGCAATTAAAAATTTTTACCTTATTTGCTTCACTTTTTTTTTGCTCAGTTCCTTCCTCTCATTTAGCCAACGCAAATTTTGCTTGCTCATTACATTTTGCACACACACACACATACATATATATGTACATCAAGATATACAATGGGATGTGGCAGCGTCTGTATGACATCTAGATCGTGGAGCAGCTACTCCTACCAGCACCCGTTCCCGCAATTTAACGCATATTCCTGACCATCGCTGCATCCCTTCATGAACGCCGTTACTAATTAAAAACGCAAATGGGTTTATGATGTCGCACAAGTTGTGGTCGCTTGGACAAAGGAGTGGGGCACGATAGTAGACCCTGCGCTCCTACTCCCTTTCAAATGAACACCCTCGGGGATTTTTACTGCTGTCGCTGCAGAATTGTAACATGAAAGAGCGTCGCAACAACAGTTGAACTAAACAAAATAAATGTGGCAGTGCCGGACTATGGGATACCCTGCACCCATTTTTTTTGAGGCAAAATTAGATTTATTGCTGAAATTTCCATAAATTTTAAACGATTTTGCTTTGACTCGAAAATGCTTTGAAAAAGGTTTCAAATCCACACGTTCGAAGTACAACACGACAAATGGATTGTCTTACAAAAGCTCGATTAAGTTTTGCTTATTAGGCTCACATTTTGTGTTTCTTTGCAGACTCTCTACGCAAATTCAAAATTGACAGTTGAGGACGTTTATCAATTTTCTTATCTAGTAGGATTATTGCACCTGAATTAGCATTCGCTCTTGAGCGGATGGCGTTCGTAGTTTTCCGAAACAGCAAAAGTCATGCAATCATAGACGCAACCCTGCGCTATAATTTCCATTTACTTAATACCGGTGTTTAAGCAATGCTGTCGAGGGCAGACCCTTATCGATAAATGTCCTTCAATCATATGCCGTATTTTTTGGACTCAACCAATCACAAAATCAAATCTTTGGCACTATCCAGTCAATACAGAAGTGGTGTAAATGTCAAAGAATAAGCAAAGCTCATCGCAGGAACGACTAAAAAATTACCAAGATGACTTTCCACTGGATTCCGCCATGAAGCCGTCAGCCAAGTCTAACATTAATATGATTGATCTATGCCGAAAGCTGTTAAGCAGTTAGTTGAAATGAGATCCTCTTCTTGCCTCAAAGAAGAACCTATAAAGTACATTTTTAAGCCATTGTACTAGATCAAGGAACTAGTACGAATATGTATATAAAATGTATAAAAATATTTACATTTGGATAATAGATAACGTTAAGGTCGGTGAAATTTATACATTTATGCGATTTTCTTCATTTCCAAAATTTCGGGCATAGCAAAAGATCGAAATTTTGCCACGAGAGAGGTTCTTCCAAATTTTTAATACCCTACGCACCTTACGAACCTATGTACCTTATCAGCATAGGGTATATCCAAAAGAAGTTATAAAGAAAAGCATAAAAAAAACACACACACACACATTCGGCATTAAAACAAAAAATGGCGAAAATGGGCGAAAAATACAAAACAAGCTGCTGACGTCGACGCTGACTGTGACGCTGGCAGCGTTGCGGTTGTTGGTTCTGCTGCTGTTCCTTTTGCTTTGTCGCCTGTGTAGAATTATCAATGTCTGGGGGAGGGGAAGAGGAGATGGAGTTTTGTGCTTTGACTTTATCTTCACAGCTGTTTGCATGTGTGAGTGTTTGCGTGTGTGTGTATAGCCCCTCTTTTCACGCTCTTTGTTCAAAGGTGTCAGCAGTTTTTATATAGGTTCCAAGAAAATAGAGCCCCTCCCAAAGTGCTGTGTTTGTTAAGAGTTTGTTTTATAAAGCATTGCATTTTTTTTTTAAGCTTGGAACGTCTTCAACATTGGAAAGAAAAATCTAAAAAGTAGGTTTATGTACATACGAATTTTTGTGGAATTCGTTTTATTTTTTTTTTGCCGACATAATCGGAATTAGGTTAGACTCAAATCTACATTTTTGCTTAAGATTTTTTGCAAGCTGCAAGTTGAAATAAATGTTAAAGACCAGACTGTTTATAAATTCTGAATATGGGAGATTACCAAAGATTTTAGACAATACGCAGTTTTCGGAAAATGCACCAATAAAGTTAAAGGCTCGTGACAAGGCTAAGAGTAAAATTTGTATACTGTATGCTCCTTGGTCCATATTGTATGTAATAGGCAGAAAGATGGCTATATAAACTAATACTATAATAAATAATCAGCATTGACTCAGGTATCGACTAAGCCATGACCGTCTGTACGTTCATCTTTCTGCGCCTAAGAGACAGAGACCAAATTTTAGCTAAAGATGCCTATTACTCATATATATTAATTTGATTGATTCATATTGGATATACATAGATCCCTTAGCTTTACTGTGAAAGCCTCAAGAATGCCTGTAAACATATATGGAAAATTATTAATCGCTTTCAAAACCCTTCTTGTAATTATTACTACTTCTTGCTTTGAAGCTAGCTACCTTAAACGTTCTGTAGAAATGTTAATACTTACAATAACTATATTAACCCCAGTTTATATGTAGCCGCATGTGAGCCTATTTGACATAAAAATTTTGCTTTTTACGAAACGACTGCTACAAACACCACCAAACTTTTTTCGTGAATATCCCTCAACATATCGATATGAAAAGTATGTTCATGACTTTAAACGGTACACGATGGGATTTTGTAAAAGTAAATCATTGGTAATTTTATGAAAAAAATCAAAATCGTGTAATCAATATAATTAATGTGTGACGACAGTTTTTTAACCACTAAAAGCATTTTGTGCAGCTTATGGTATGTGGCGGATCCACTCGGGGAAGTTTTTGGGCTCGGACCCCAAAGTTGGAAAAATGGGTTGACAGTTTTTTGCGACCTCTGATATATAGAAACTGTCAAGTGCAAAACCCCTCTAAGACCAAATCCTGGATCCGCATTCAGTCATCATCATTTCATCGTATTGTAAAATGCTTAGATTTTCCATATAAAACTTTGGTTAAAACCACTTTATATACAAAAGTTACGATTTGTGGGCACTACTTTGATTATTTTTTTCTAAAAGCAGTTCTGTGAACACAAATCGATATCTACAAATCGGCACAAATATGTGGAGGGGCCACTTTTTGGATCGTTCTCTTTTAATCGATCTTTGGATCTATTTTAACATATATGATTAAAGAACTAGCTATATTAGCCACGAAATTTTTTT
This sequence comes from Chymomyza fuscimana, assembly GCA_949987675.1. Taxonomy (NCBI): domain Eukaryota; kingdom Metazoa; phylum Arthropoda; class Insecta; order Diptera; family Drosophilidae; genus Chymomyza; species Chymomyza fuscimana. Next base: position 14,459,317 of record OX465089.1, read on the forward strand.
AAAATTACGATTATCTATCCAGTAATTAATAACTAAATATTTAGGTAGACGTTTCGTAAACAAATTATATATTGTAATTAAAGAAAGATATTCAAACGAATATTAATTTTCAATGAAAGATAAAACTTGGAATTTAAAGAAATAAAATTGCTTTTTTAATATGTATTAAAAACAAAAATTATTATTTATTTTGAAATTTTTTTTTGTAAACTATATTAAAGAATTTTTTATTTATTCAAAATTTAGAGGTGATCTGAACTTTGTTGAAAATAAGATGATAAGGAATCATGCCATGGATACATTTGAATTTGGTTGAATTTTTATAAACAGCATTTTTATCGTGCTTTAAAAATGTTTAAAATACTCGAGAAAATTCTAGAGTGGCATACAAAATTCAAAATTTAACATTCTATTAGTAACTTTTCTAATCATTTTTTTGAAATTTAAAAAGTTTTTTTTTTGGTATTTCACAATTTTTACACTTATTGTTGATATACGTAAAATGGACTAGCTGAGAAGAAAACAACAAAAATTCGGACAATTTTCTCGAGTTATACACGATGTTAATGATGATTTGTATAATATTTTATACATATACATTTTCTAACTATTTGTTCTCTGTTGAGATAAATCCATCGAATGTGTAGAAAATCTCAAGTCGTTAAAACCTTTTTCTATACTTTCAATCAATCGTCTTTAAGTTAAGCTGTACGAACTGAAAAAGTTCTACATACACAAAACTAAAAAAAGTTCGATGGCTACTCAAGACCACTATTTTAGATTTCTCAGAACTTAGCTTCCGTACCATTACAATGAAATAGATACATTCTTTTCCAAACTTCAAACAAATAGTTTAAGTTTCGTGCAACTTTAAAATGTAGATACCTGAAGTACAGCCGCTCCCAAAACGATTCAGTTTATGCCTTTGTTTAATTTCAAGCACCATGGGCTCAAGTGTATCAGAGTTAACATAAATAATTGCCATTAATTTGCAAAATTCCACAAAACGTCTACACAACTAAATCGATTAGTTACGGTCGATTTCATAAATTTCATAAACTAATTGTTTGCCAAGTCGTGTATAGCCTTCGCTGGCCTGTTCTGAGAGGGTATTGAAAAGTAAATAATGCAATTTGTTACGCCAAAGATACGCAGTACATACAATATACGAACGAGTATATAGAAATATGTTCCAAAAATGCAAAAAGAGCGTATGCTATTGTTGTAGTTGTTGTTGTAGTCTGCAGTTGAGCAATTATGTAATTTTTAATAGTCGTCGTCATCGTCATCGTTGTTCTTGAAAAGCGTTACGCAATTTTGGTAGGGCGATCAGAGGGCGCTACGGAGGCACTTGCTCAAGTCAAAGCATAATTTATTATTGTCAAAATGCAGGCAGCTGACGAGAAGCTGACGAGGAACAGTGGATAAACCAACCAAGCATATGGAGTAGAGTATAACAGCCACCCCATGAATAAAATGATGAAAAACGATTAAACTACGTCAGAATGTAATAAAAGTGCAGTGCACAAAGCCATAAGGGTGCATAAGGATGTTCCTGATGCAGTAAAAGGAAGTACAGTCAAGAGAGTGAGAGAGTGAGTGAGTGAGTGACTGACTTACTCGAATGAGTGACTTGGCGCTCCCTAACGTGACACGTGCGCTGTGTTCCGACTTGGATTTTGGATTTGGTAGCGTGCTCACGTTCCGGCTGCCATCCGCTACAAACAAAAAAAAAAAACCCTCTTGTATCCATTCTCATGGCGTGTTAATTGTGCAGAAGCGGGAGGAAGCATGCTGACTATTGGCCCTTAGCTCCTTAGCTGCCATCACCCGGATCCACTGAGAGCGAGTGCAGCCAACACAAAAACTGACAGCCAGAGAGCATAAGAGCGAGAACGAATGCAATGCTCTGCTGTTTGCTGACCGTCATCCGTACGTGCTGGACAAAGAGTGGCTAAAAACTAAAGCAAACCTCTAATAAAATATGGCTTGTGTTTGCTCCAGCACACTACTCACACTTACTCCGAGCACACATGGGACCCAGGAGCAGGAGCACACATGGACTCATAAACTACCGGTCGCAAAGTATTTTCATTTGCCGGCAAAACGTTTAGTACATATTGCTGTCCATAAAGTTTAGTTTTTCAAAGCTGAAGTAAATGCTGCCAAATGCATAAAAATAATAAAGTATAACTTTAAAAAACAATTTTAGTACGAAAACTGCAAGATTTAAAAGAATTTGGTTTACGATAGAGTTGTACTTTATTATTGGATTTCCTTTATTGCTATATTTTTTCAAAATATGAACATGTTACAAAATAGTTTCTTTAAACTAAAACTACTGATCTCTTAAATAGTTGTCTAGTAATAGTGGTTATCCAAATAAACTCGAATCTGGTTTACTATTATGAAAGAATTCGATAAATTTTTCTTTCTTCTTGTACAAGCTCTTGCTCGGACTTATTGATTCGATATTTCCGCCATTTAATTTTTCAACTGTTTCTAACTTGTTTTCTAACTAAAATAATTTTTTTAAATTTTCCAACTTTCGAAGGATTTTGCCCTGCTTACATTTATTCCATTTTAAGTTTCTGATATACCTTAATTTTCTAAGCCCCAGTCTCTGACCATTTCACGATGGAGTAGAAGCATATCGTAAAAAGCTTATTCAACGTCTAAAAGATTCGGTTGGGTTTTTTGTTATTCTTTCATTTTAATTTTCTTACTAATAAGTTAATAATTCATGTAACTGAGCCTTGCTATTTGTATTAACAAATAAATATATGAATAGGCAATTTTTCAACTCTAAACTCTTGAAAAAAGTTTCACGCAAAATTCCTTTGACATACTATTCATCCCAAAAAGTTAATCATTTAATACATGACAATACCAATGCACAGTGATTGCAGCCATGTTTTTACTATTCAGCCGTTTTTCGTGCTTTTTTTCGTGGTAATTTTGGGTCGAGAATCACGAAAATGATAACCTTTTTTATTAAGCACCGTTTTTGAGTTTTTTCGAAAAACATGTTTTTGGGCACTTTTTTCAGTTATTCGTCCATATCTCGTGAATAAAATTTTGTATCGACATGAAATATGATTAGATCGAAAGGATCGAAAGGAACAAGTTTTTCGAAAAAATCTCGAAAACGCTGCCTTTACCAATCACCCTAAACAACAATTTTTTACGAAGGTTTAATCGATGGCTCTTAAATTTGTTAACTAGTGTTATTCTTCGTTAGTCTTCGTTAGCACAGCTCTGAACCTCTCCAGTACTTTATATCGTTTACAATTTCATTTGATTAAAATATTGCTAGTAATTTATTATTTTGTCTTTTAAATAAACAATATTAGCAACAATATTTATTAAAAAAAAAACAGGAAATAACAATTTTTATTACTAAGGCAATTTTTTTTTATGCAAGAAATGAACCACGTGAACGTATTAAAAAATTCGTTTTCAGTTGTGCGTGCTATTTTTTGGGTTAAATCAAAAAAAAAATAATTATCAATAAATATGACTCTTGAAATTGGCATAAATAGAATCTAAGACTATTAAAAAAATTATTTCAGTTCAAATTACGTGCACCTTTGAAACTATTTTGCCAATTCGATTTGACTTCACTGTTCTTTCGTTTAGGTGAAATTGGGAGCACCAAACACATTTGTGATTTGCATCTTTAGTTTTGTGGCTATTTCTTCATCGCACCCCAAAGCATTTAATTTCTTAATATTCCGGCTGATTTAAGATCGATGCTCCAGATTATTTGGCTCCAGCATACAAAAATACTGCGGTCAAATTTACTAACTATACCCTGGATACCGCTAAAAAATAGATTAAGGTAAGTCTATACCGTCTACAGTCCATACAATTTTACTGCATGGGTTTTTTTTCAAATATTTTAGATAAAAAATAAAAACACTTGGTATGGTGGTGTGGGATGATGACAGTTCTACATATAATTCCCATTTTTATACCATAAAAGCGGATACTAAGAATAATAAAATGAAATGAAATGAATACGAAATTGACTATGATAAGAAAAAATTAATTATTTTATTCGCACATTTCAGTAAATTTTAATCTCTAACAGACCTTTTTTGTTGTTTTATTTTTAGTTTTCAATATTTCGTAAATTTTGGCTAATTGCAGTTCTTCGAGTGGCCATATGGCCTACATATATGGCCACTATAGATATGAAAGTAGATAGCATTTTCGTAATCTATGCAACAAATTACCCTAAAACAGACCTTTTTTGTAGTTTTTTCTAATTTTAAATTTTTTGTCAATTTTGTCGACTTTTGTCCATAAAATTTTAAATGCCCCATGAGCACCTACCGGAATTTAACAAAACTATGCTAAGAACCTTCTACACATCATAAGGAACACACTCACAAAAATTTGGTTTGAATATAGTGGATAATTCGTGAGTCTATAAAGGACACACGAACATCATTTCATTTTTATATAAAGGGTCATCAATCTTGAGGTTTTTTGTAACACAAAAAATCTATTCGGTCTATTCGGTCGAGTGTCATCCAATAATGAATTGTTGAATTTGTTAATGGTATGGCGAATAGTGCTCTCAGTAGGTCGATTATGGCGACCATGTAATGGCCTAAGTGCGCGAAAAACATTTTTTACAGAACGTGAATTTTCTTAATATTCCATAATTTTTCCATAATGAAATGGCAACGAAAACTGAATAAAAAACACATGGTTAAACACACGTGTGGTTTATCAAAAAAAAACCTTATAGAAAAAAATCCTCAAGATGGTTGACCCTTTATATAGATTATAAGTCTTGACCAAAATTTTAGCTTTCTAAATCTACTAAAAGTATTTTTGGTCACTGCATTAAACATTTTTTTTTGTTTATTTCATTAAACTAAAAATTCAAAAAGAGTGCAACTGTTAAAATCTGTTAACATGAATATTTTTAAGCTTAAAAATCCAACAGCAAAGAGATTTTTTAAATTGCTTGTTATGCCAATAACAACAAATCCAACAATAAAAATCCCAACGCTTGCATAATTTACATAACAACTAAAATGACCATATAAAGTGTATGTAGTTGATTTTCCTTTTATGTACACATAAGTGCGGTATCCATTTCTTTTATTTTTTAAAACCACGACCTATGACCCGATGGTGCACCAACATTTATAAAGCAATTGAACCCCAGCGTGCAAAAAGGGGTTAACCAGACAGAGCCAAAGCCACTCACTGGGGCAACAATCTAAGGCAACGTGCTGCCTTGTACTCTGCACTCTGCACTCTTCACACTGCTTTACTCTTTACTTCACTTTATTTTTTCTCTTAATGAAATGTGCTAAGAGAAGGAGTGAAAATTGCATTTTATTACACGTTCGATTGATTTTACAGCTGCAGTTTGGAGCGGGTTGTGCACGGGTCTTTGGTTAGGGGCCTTTGGGGCTCATTGAACATACTACTCGCCTTTATTAAGTGCAGTTTATGTTTATATTTATAACACAAATACATATATGCATGAATGCATGTACATTTATACACTCACCCACACGGAGTTAAGCGTTGTCCCCTCAACTCCCTTTTGACTGCAGCATTTTTCAATTGAAATTGTCGATTTAACATTTTGAATTATCGTTTAGCAAATGGTCAATATTTTTACCCCATACTACTCCCCTTATATACTACTACATGCGCATAAAATTGTTCCACATAAATTGTATTGCTATAAACAATCAATTACTTTGTTTCCCTCTCTGTGTGTGTGTGTGTTTGTGTGTGTGTGAAAGACCCTTTAGGGACGTTCTCAGTTTGATACGATATATTTTTTCGCTTGAAATAAGTTGTTTACAAAAGTTTTTTTTTATTTTTTATGCGTTATTTGTATTTTTTACTGGGTTGTTGTAGTGATAGCGTATACATATACATACATGTGTGTAAGTTATGGGAGTTCTAGCATATACAAAACTTTAAATGGGCTTTTTGTTACGATACGACGAAGTACAATAGAAGTCAAGGGCATTTGAGTAGTACAAGTTATAGCTAGAACGCAATTCGAAAGTCTGAAAAGCGAAAAAAAAACTTAAAACTAATTTAATGGGATATTTATCTTTATAGCAATGCATTGGTTTGAAATATTGAAAGTATGTGAGTTGTGTACATAGTAGTATGGCATTACATTAGCTGCCAAGTAACATAAGTGCAATCGTTACAAAATTCATTCGTATAATTTCTTAACGATATAAAAATTTTTATTGGAAAAAATAAACATGTTCATTCACTTAAATCAATAGGAACTATAGGTAAATTATTTTTTTTGCCTATAAGGCATGAGGCTATATACCGAATTGGATGGCTCTGGAATTTATGTACTTTGAGATGAAATCCTGCGCCTACAGAGGTCAGTAGCTCACTAGAATATACTACACTACCCTTCAGCGGCTCAGCCAGATATCTAGGACTAATCCCCGATAGCAAACTGGACTGGAACCTGAATACGGAAGATCGGAGGAAAAAGGCCACGATCGCCCTGTACACATGCAGGAAGGCCATTGGACTAAATTTGGTGGTCTTCTCTGGACAAGAAAAACAACCTAAATAAGCTGAGTAAGGTTCAGCGGACCGCAGAAATGGTCATCAGCGGGGCACTATGGTCTCCAAGCTAGAACCTCCAAATCTGGTATTTAATTCATGTGCGCCTAATAAACAAATGAAACGTTGATATTTTTACAATGTATACCCCTGTGGCGGATCCACGGGGGCTCTCGAGTCCGGACGCCCCAAACGTTGGAAAAATGTGTAGACAGTTTTTTGCAAGCTCTGATATATATACACTTCGAAATGGGAAACCACCCCTATGACCAAATCCTGACCTACCACCATAAAGCCTTTATCTTTTTTTTTGGAAAAGTCGATGCAGGGTATGCTACTGTCGTACATAGACTGATTCCCTTTTTTTTCTATTAACAGCTGCCTTTAATTTAAACATTTTATTTATGAAAAAGTTTTGTTCTTCTAGCTTATAGCCTCTTTAGCCAATTCTCAGTCTTTTAACAAAAATTGTATCTATTACATTTCCTACTTTTATACATTTTTTTTTTTTATTTCAAATTAAATTTAAACTTTATATTCCATTAAAAAAATAGCAATATGGCATATAACGGCGACCCTCTATTCCCATATGCGTTTGAAATCAACTTTATTTCTCTTTGCTTTTATTTTGTTGTGTTTTGGATTCCGGGTACTGCCTCTCCGCCTTGTGCTGCATATGAAACTTTGTGTGTTTGCTTTGTTTACTTATACGAAGTTACCGTAGGGAGCCGGAGTGGGACGCGGATGGGGAGTCATCCAACAAGCGCGCAATATTAAATCGTCTGTATTGTTTACAATCAGAAAGCGTCTTATAGAGTTTATAGACGTCGAAATGAGGGAACACAAAACAACAACTGAGCAACAAAAAAAAAAAAAAAAAGATATTGATTTAAGCAGCTATTCCTACGAGCTCTTTGGCATATGTTGCGGCTACCCAAAAAAACCACTCCCCCTCCTAGGGAAATTCTATGAATTGAAGTCTGAGTCTTACAGTCGAGTTTCACAGTCGAACAACTTTGCAGTCAAGCAAAGCTTCCATATCGCATTACTTCTTTTTTTTTCTGTTCCTCTACTACATACAAAGTCACGTTTTAATCGCCACATTTCACAAATCATTAATCAAAATTAAATAATAATTATTTTATAGCGTGGAAGTAGCTGGCAAACTGTAATCTGTACAATAAAAAACAAAAACAACACAAAAAACCAAAAAAAAAAAAAAAAAAACCTATGCCAAATGCAGACAACACCTACAAAAACCAAAGAACCCAGAGATGTTGTTGGCCGTCCAGCTGAGTGGTCAGGTCAGGTGCTGAAGCCATTTTGCAGATTGTGGGTGCGCCATGGCTATCAAAAACATTTGCGCTGACCAAAAATTGTTTAAAACTTTTCAAATGCAAAAACAATTTAATTGAGTTTTAATGATCTATAATTATGTGAGGAAGATACAAAATGTTATAACAAAAAAAAAAAGAAAGAAAATTTGCCAGCTGATTATAATAATATTATATTACTTAACAGGCCGTGTGTGAATATCATTAACAAATTGTTGGTGAAGCTTTTGGGAATTTTATTTTTGCAGCTTCTGCGGAAGAGATTAAAGTTTTTTGGCAAACTTTTTAATGTGCTTAATTGGGTTCAGCTTTTGGCTTTATGGTTGCTGGTAATAGGCGCTTGTAAAATGGTTAAAGACATTTATTTGGGTCGCTTTCTAAGCGTAATTTTCAAATCTTAATTTGTAAGATGCAAAAACTCAAATACGAAAATGTAGGAATATTTTTGCATCATTTCCTTAATAATATACTTAATATTTACTAACATTTGCAATTTAATAAGAAATACGAAAGAAATATTAAAAAATCGTATAACCATTTATTTCGATGATATTGACGTATAATGAGTGAAAATAATTTCTTGATTTTATGATGTAAAATTTTGTAAAAAAATATTACTATTTTGACTAGAAGTTATAGAGATAGCTTTACTTTAAAGATGTGTTCAGTAAATAAAAATATGAATTAAAAAAAAAATAGTTTGATTAAAAATAAAATTTTATCTATGGGGCTGTACCCATATTACGTTCAGGTGGGGGTCTTGAAAATACCACGCTTGGTCACTGGACCTGGGGAGTGGTCTAGGTTCTTTGAAATGATTTAAAATCATACTTACGAATGACTACGTGACAACTAGACCTCTAGGGATATACTACGGTTGGTCACCGAGGGGGGGCTCAAAAAATGTACACATTGGGTCACGTAGTCTGGGTACGGTCCCTATGGTAATCTAAATATTATATATATAAATATAAATGAAATAGGTATTTAAAAATGAACAGAAAATCGAATTAAAGAAAATACACTTTTCCTAATTTTTGTCTCATGATTTAAGAGCTCCAATTATATCTTGATCATTACTAGACCAAAACTGTGACCAAAAATATGGAAAAGAAAAACACTAGAAAATACATTCAAGCAAAGAAATTTATTTTTTTCCCATTTCCCTAGTGATATTTCTATTAGTATTTAATTAGAATTTTATGGCCCATATTTCCTTTGGCAATATAATGTAAATATTTACTAATAATAATACTTTGTTTTATTAAAAATAAGCAAATGCCTAATCTCTGACTAATTAAAAGTGGCAACTTTTAAGTTTTGGTTAATAAAACGTTAACGAAATTTATAATCTTTGGTTTAAGGCCAAGAACATTTTTACTGGCAATAAAACAAGCTGATTACTCAATTTGATTTCATGCCTTAATCATCGTAAATATATCCAATACATCCATTTAGGAATTCGTACCAAAAAAAAACCAATATATTTGATTTACGTGCTTCTAATGATGGCTCACAATAATCAACTTGAATTGGCCATAAACATTGCTGTACACAGCAAACAAATCAATTCCTAGCAATAGTTGCTACAACAACAACAACAACAACTACCACACTGGCAACGGGATCACCTGGCTAGTTCGTGTCTTAAGTCACTTTGCCTCAGTTTGATTACAGCAACAAAAACGCAAAGACTAAGATGCATCCAATACTCGGAGTACTCGTCGCAGTAGAACCGGGCACAATAAATTATCCCATTGAGCTGAACTGAGAGCAGCGCGCAGTCAACAAGAAATCGAAATCATGACTAAAGATTTTTTTTTATTTTTATTTTTTTATTATTATACAGTTCTTTTATTTTATTTTTTTTTTTACTGCTGATTATGAGACTTAAATTGACTGCATTTGGCAGGGGGAGTGGTGGGACAGACGGACAGCTATATGATCGCATTACGCCGACAGTCATAAATAATCATAGTTGCGCCATTTATTATGACAAAAAATCATTTGGACATTTGTTTGCAGCGGCTTTTAGCCATATCGCTGGCAGATCTCTCAGCATCTTGGTATCGCTCTCGCAATGAGGAGCGAGTGGAGGACAAGTCGCTTGGAATTGTTTTGCTCAATTTCATTGCATCTTCAATGTTGGATGATTTTGTTGTTGTTGTTGTTGTAAGGTTTAAATATAAATTATTTTTAAGAATTTGCTTTGTTGTTGTTGCTCTCTCTTTTTTCACTCTAACGCTTGTTCTGTCACTCCAATGGTTTCTTATTGCGCAATGGGCCAGGACCCAGGTCAATGGTTGCGACACTGCAGACAAGGCGACCAAAAAGTAACCAAAATTAAAGCAAGTTTGTAGCAACAAATTTTGAACACCCTTTAAAATCAAACACTTCTCTTTTGAAGCCATATAAAAAGTTTAAATATTTCAAGGGTTAAAAATCATTTTAACAGCCAATGACGACTGTTGGATACCCTGCACATATTATTTCCAAAAGAGATTATTGCTGGGGTATAAATAAAATAATCTAAATAAAAATAGTAATAAAAATTCCCTTTTTTGGGATTTTTTTTTTTATATGAAGTTTTGACATTTCGTGCGAAATTTTTGCATGGGCCTTAAGATGGAAAGGACTTGTAAGGACATGTAACCGGCTCTGTCCCACACCAGCGGTGTGTCTGGTGGCACCGATACCACCAAGTTAGAGATATTTCAAATTAATGAAATACAATATCAATATATTGATTATAAATAAATGATATTATTATATTATAAATTTTAATTTTAAATAAATAATTATTGTTTGTGTATCGGAATTTTCTAGGTAATTTTGTAAGAGGTTATGTGCATACAATTTTTTAAGACTTGTCAACGAAAACTTGTGCAAATTTTTTCGAAAATAATTTTTGGGCTACTCAAGAACCTCTTATAGTCATAACCAGTTACGTTCATGATTTTTTTTACTACTATTTTTTGAACTTCCCTTTTGATCAAATAAATTATTTTAGTGCTTACTATCCATTTTAAACTAAGACTTAATTGGTAATGCCGTAGACCCACAGAAATAATGTCGCCTTTGGCAGTGTATAAAAAGTTCTTGGACTGGGCTATGAGGCCCTTGGCGCGGCGGCTGCAACCAAAGGCACATTAATCTCTACAACGAATGTCAAGAATTGTGGCTATCCCAACGATGAGGATGACGACGCTGGCAGCGACGCCGACGACGCTGCCAATGCACTTTGTTTATTTTTTTTGTGCATTGTTGTTGATGTTATGCGGCTTTTGCAGACTGAGCTTTATTTTATTGTTGCATTTGTTGTTGTTGTTGTTGAAAAGTGTAAGTTTCATTTTGTTTCGTTTATTGCCATGCCTAAGTCGCTTTTATTTGTTAAAGTTTTTTGTTGGGCTTGCAATTTTTCCTAGCATTCTTTGCCATGCAATTTTGATAAGCTGCAACTGGGAGTCGCTGCTTCTCAGTCTCAGTCGCAGTCTCAGATCGCAATGTCTGGGGGTCTCAGTCTGAATCTTTGGCCAAGGCATTGCCATTGCCAACGTTGTTGTCAACGATGCGGCGGCAAAAGACAAAGAAGGCCTCAAGTTACTGCGGATTTGGCTTGGCTTGCTTGGGTCTGCGTCGTCTTGGGTTGCATCAAATGGACCACAACTTTTCGCTAAAAGTTCACATAGCTTAGGGCTAAATATTGTCAGGAATATTATTTATGACGCAAGAAAACAGCGCTGTTCGCCACGATGCAACCAAAATGTTAGATGATTACACCAAAGTGGTTTAAGAAATGCAATTCAAACAACAACAAAAAATGTTGGTGTCAAGCTCGTGTTTAACAAAAGGCATAATTTATCACTATTATTGGCGCAAACCTAACAAAAGGCGATATATATCGCAGGCAGTCTAAGCTGTTGCTGTTTGCTGTATCTTTAGTTAAGCTGATACTCTATCTAAGAAAGAATCATTTATCAATTTAAATTTGATTTTGTTTGGGGAAACATTATTAAATAATTGAGCACAGAGGTCAATCGTCTTGTCAATCTAGAATTATTGCAGTTCGTATGAAATTTTAATTAGAGAACGCAGTAGAGAGAATAGAGTATATCTCAATGAGGTAAATTTTTTTTAAATATTTTTAGAGCCTTAAGAATTCTTACATAAATTTTCTTAATCTAGGTTGCTTTTTTTTGGGTTAATATGGCTCTTCATTGATTTTTTCATTAATACACCTTTTTAAATTAATTTCATTTATATATTTTTAATATTGATTGGACTCACTGGAACATAATCAGTCCGGCCATTTTCGTATTAACTATAAAATTGGCTAATTGTCTCATCTGACAGATTTCAAATAAAATTTCTACTAAAACTGCACAATTTTTAATCATAGTTTACAGCTCATAAAATAATAATTATTTTTTTAAAGCATTTATTAAATTTGTCTGTCTCGTGTGTTTTAGAACTCAAAAGCCCATTTATTTTTCACAAGCTTTACACCTGCACAAAAGTTCAGTGCACTCACTTTCAATGTTAGCCTGACTTTTTGAAATAAAGTTTCATTAAAAAAAAAACCCTTCCTACATTTTCCCAGGAAAACTTCGTATGCTCGCTTCTAACGAAACTAATTCCTTTTGCATGTCTGAACTGCCCAACTTCCAACTTTTACACATTATTCAAAATTTCGCAGTGCAATGCACTTTTCCTCTGCCCATTTGCCTTTGGCTGCCCTTTCGTTTTTTCTTTTTCGGAAAATCACTTCTAATTAAAATTTACAACATTTCAATAACACGATTCTAACACGTAGAGAGCGGAGTCGCAGCTGTGCCATGGACACACACTCTCTATAGAGTCCTCTGCTGCCTGTATTTGATCTCTTAATGCTGCCAACTACCAACGCGCAATTTTAATTTATGTTGCCGCCGCCTGCAACGTTGTTGCTGCCTCCGTTGGTTGCAAGCTCATCGTCTACGAGTGAATTGCAGTTGCAGTGTGCACTCTGTAAATGGGCACACTCACTCAAACACACGCACGCACACACACACACACACAATTACTCCCAGAACTGGCCAAGCCTCCAACGATGCGCTCTCTATCTTTCAGTACGTGCATCTATGTTGTGCGAGGGCTGCTTTTAAAATTTCTAAGGTAATTGTGAAGAATGCTATTGAAAATGTTTTTAACGTGTTTGAAAATATTCTTCATGATGCTGAATTCACATTGAAACTTTATTTGATGATCGGGATCAAAATGCAGTCGTTATGATGACTTTTTGAGTGTCCTAAAATCCTATGTTATGAGCCAATGCACAGTAGTCGATAGATAGGTGATCTAGCGAAAGAAAACAAAAATTTTTAAATTATAAGATCCGTCAAGAACGGATATATGACCAGACCCGATTTCGAGTTATATGGTAGCTCTGTTTTCGGAGCTTTTTTTCAATCATTTGCTTTCATATGTTTAGATCCATAATTCGTGACCTTTTAGAATGACATAAACGTGTTTTGATGCATTTCGGTTGTATTCTGAAAACGTACGTTGCCTTGCACCAATCCATAGCATACCGTCAAAATATTTCTTATCCAACGGTAACAAATCTTCATTGGCTTTAGATGTTAAGGCAATATTAAATATACCACACTAATGCCCAAAGATGCCAAGTTGCCTCAATCTCACGGTGTGTCCCTTGATAATTTATTCTCTAGTAGTCTCGATCAATATTTTGTTGCGCATCTACGTTTTTAGCGCGATCTTTACAGAATTCGTCCTGGAGAGAATGACGGCCGCTACTGAAATCATTGTTCGGGTTTTTTCAGTGGTCAGCATGATCCAACAAATAGAAGGTCAAACATAACGCAGGTCAGTTATTTTTGTCTCTACAATAAAGAGAGCACAGGCTCAATTTTTGTATGGTAGCTGTATGAAATAGTGGACCAATTTTGATCAAACCTCGCAAAAATGTGTAGACTAATATGAAACAATTAAAAACATATAATTACATGCAAGAAATTTGTATTTTATTAGATATCGGTAACAAATTTATGTCAGTTGTATTTGCTCTGAGACTAAGCATTTGTGTAAAGTTTGATCGAAATTGGTCCACTATATAGCTGCCATACAAAAATTGAACGCGTTTTCTGCGTATTTGAACTAGAGTACTTCATTGCATCATGGTTTTTAAGCATGGTGCTGATCAGATTCAAAAATTCAAGGATTTTATTGGACCTTGTCACGAATTGTAAATAAACGTCTCATGAAAATTGTTTCGATCTAATTCCATTATTCTTCCGGTATGCAAACAATAAACAGTGGCACTGCATCTATTTCTTAGTTATGTTAGTAATTATCAAACTCTTAAATGAAAGTGGACACCACTTTTCAAATGACTAAAGCAGCCCTCGCATCTGCATGTATATTTTTAATTTTGTATGCGTTGCTGCACGCGCTGCTTTTCAATGTCAGCGCCTGGTCCTGCCCTAACGCCAGCCCGCGCACCAAGAGCAGACAGGCAGGCCCATGGTTAGGTTTTTTTTCTATACCTAGGCACGGTACGAGTAAGTGTGCCTGCGTCATTGTTATAGCAGAGTGCATTATGTAATGCTCGACGCCTGAGGAGCACGTTCACTTACAGCTGTACGCATCGTCACCTTATTATTACGCGGCGTTATTTTCGTAGCACTTGAAATGCGTTTAATTGGTTCTTCAACTTGAAATAATCCCCGCATTGGAAATCCGATGAGTAAAGATAGATGTTGCACACGGCATGGTGGCGTCTGCCCCTCCACGTACCCCGACTCTGTGTGGAACCCCTCTACTCCAACACTCATATCGCTTGTCTGTTATTAATATTTACAACATAGTCGGCAAGTAATTTACTATAGTTATGAGCAGCAGCAGCAGCAGCAGCAGCTCCCACTTAGCTTGATAATAAATATTTGAAATTCCTTTTGAAGTCTTGTGGGGGAACTGTCAGAGCTATGTATATATGTGTATATATCTATACATAGTATAACAGCAAGGGTACACTTAGGTGGGTGTTAACTCAAGCTGAGTTGTGTACCTTCAAATTATTAATAAGCGTTTATTTTTACATTTTATGCTTTTTAAATGGATGAATGTTTGTCCAGGCGTGTAGTTGGATTGTATGTACCTGCACTTGGTACTACTTCAATGACGTATGTAGAATCCTACCTAGCAAATGAAAGGAAGCATTCGCGAATAAGTATCATTTATTTCATGCATTCAATTGAACATACAAGAGTTAGATGTTAATTGAGGATAATTAAAATCCAATTTGAGATGTTGCAAATGTAAAGCACTATGTACCATAAATATTTAAGGAGAGTCAAATACACTGCAATCAAAGTGGATATATTGCCTTTAATGCATTATATAAAAATCATTAAAAAATCATGGCTTACAAAAGAAAATATGTTCTCCAAGTCATCGAACTTGACTTAGCTCAATAAAGATTCTTTGTCCGAGAATAGTACGTTAAAGTCGGCTCAGGACGACTTTTAGATAACCTGTACCATTATAATATAAAAAATTTGTATTAAAGGTTCTGGTTACGATATCTTCAATCAGAAACGCATAATTCACTGAACACTTCTTTTTTGGACCTATCGATCCTATGGAGTAAAGATGATGTAGTAAGCCGACTTTGTAAAAACTATTGATTAAAATATATAGATATTTTTTAGAAATAAATGAGTTATGCCCTAAAATCTTTTTTTCAACGTATCGTTTCTATGGGGTCTAGTTGATAAAGTCAACGATTTTGTTAAAATTTGATAGTGATTGAGAACTTAAAAAAACAACCGATTATCATATTTTGTTACCACATTTCATAAACAAACGAAAAACAATCTTTCTTTATTTTTTACCAAGCTTTTCATATGAAACTGCTAAATAACTCTCTAACTTTATTTATTGCATTTTTCCAACTCAAGGGAAAGTAATCGGTTTGCTCTACAACGATTTCCTGTAGTGAAATCTTTCAACATAAATTGAATCTAATTTATTTGATAAGCAATCTGCAAGATTAATTGGCTCAGTGTACGAAATCAATATTGAGTGCAGTTAATTTGATTAAAATATGAAGTTAAAGCAACTGCCCCAATATCGATAACCATCAAAAAAAAAAAGAAAAGAGACTCAAAACAATTGGATTGTACGTCAGTACTTGAATTTTCAACAACTTGAAGGCAGGCACACAGGAACTCAACATTGGAGCATAGTTAAGATTGGTTGCTTTGGAGTTTGCCATCCAGACCGAAATGAAAGTACATTCTCATGTTGTCTGCTGCTAAAAACTAAAGCTCCCCAAGTGAACTCGCACATGACCTGCAAATTGTAGCAACAAAAAAATAAAAAAAATACGTACCAGTCTAAAGGAAGCAAACTAGCCAAAGTTAAATTTATAATATCACGTCGTCTTCAGAACAAAACATGGCAATGGAGAAAGAGGCATAGAAAGGGTTCGCAAGGTAAGCAAGTGGTGGCGAGAGACGTAAAGGGTATACACAAAAAAATTTCTTTAAAATGCATAGAAAATTCTAAAAAGCTCAGACAACATGGCATGCCAATTGCATACAAAAGATCGGAACCGGACAGCAGGAGCGGGTGGGGCCCTCAGCGGATCAGGAACGGACAGAGATTGAACCGACCGTTGGCAAGCAAACAAACTGCACGACTTTAACGTTTTGATTAATGCCCTGACCAGGGCTGCCTGTGGGACTACAAACCATTGAAACTGTTAGACTCTTAGACTGTTGTACTCTTGGACCATGTCTGATTGCAAAAATTCACGCAAATGGACGGGAATAGAAACAAAAAACAAAAAAAAATAAAGAGAAAAACTATGTAACAAATTTAGGAAAACTAAAAAACAACAAAAAGTTATGAGCTTCAGTTTTAGTTAAAAGGTTTTCCAAGTTGCACTCATAAACAAATTTCAATGGGAAAGCATCTTAATGCAGGCAAATTGTGGCCATTTAATGAACGATTAGAGTGAGCGACTAGATGGATGCCAGACACGACCAGGCCAGCAGTTGCAGTGTTGTACAATGTGATTGTAAGATTATTAGTTGTGCCGTTACTATGGCAAAATGAGAAATAAATAAAATTACGGAGATATTGTTGCAAAGTGTAATGCAAATGCAAATTTCTCACAGCTTGGGTTATGGCTCTTTTTCGCAATGGCCTTTTATCGTGTTTGAAATCATGTAATCATAAAATATATGTAAGAAGTAGAGTTGGCAGTTGTCACCTCAAGGTGCCTAGCGACACGAGTTGGCAGTTCTGAGGCAGCAGCGATGAGCGTCAGCGAGAGGAAGAAGTTAGTCACGAAAAGCCGTCGAATCGTTTAAGTCGCAAATTGTCAGTAGTTCGCATAGACATAGGTTCTTACTTGTAATTTTCAATAATATAAATAAACATCATCATAATAATCAATCTTACATTTGGGGGCTCGTCCAGTTGAATCTTACATTTGGAGATCTTTGTGTTTGTATGAATTAAAGTTGTGTGCGAAAGTCGAAAAAGTCGTACGGTTTTTTGTGCCTCAAAGTTGACAATAAAAGTCGGTAAAATCAGTCGCGTCTCTGCAAAAACAATCTAAAGTTGATGAGCTACATATATGGTTTTAAGTTGTATTAAGTTGTTTGCCGTATAGTTAAAGTTGAACAGTCGTGTTAGCAGTTGACCTGTGGCTGAAATTTACAAAAGTTGTGAAATTCGCGTTGAACAAAGGCGCCTGAGAAGCCGTTACTTTTCCAAGGAAAAATAGGCCGGTAGCAAAAGCGAGTGCGAGCGAGAGAGCTAGCACATAGAAACGTGTGCGGTTGTTTGAGAATCCGTTTTCGTTGGTTTTGTACGTGTGTGTTTGTTGTAGCGATGTCGCAGCGTGGGGCGGCTAGTCGCGCAGCACGCAGTAAGAGCGACAAAGAGAACAAGAAAAAGGCAAACGAGAAAAACAGTGGCGCGCAGCAAAAAGTTGAAATGGAAGAGGCACCGTCGCGATCGTTCTCACAAGAGAGCACAGTAAGGCAGAGCGTAATTGAAAGTACGCCTGGCAATGCGGTTGAATTAAAAGTTGAACAAATGCTGCAATTATTAACATTGAAGTTGCAAGTCGAAGAACAAAAAGAAAATAAAGTTGAAATAAACGTTGATAATTTTGAAAAGATAGTGGGCGAATGTGATGGCAAATCGATGCCTATAATGAAATGGTTCGAAATTTTCGAAAAAAATGCAGACGCATATGGGCTAACAGAAAAACAAAAGTATGTGCAAGCCAGAGGCAAAATGTGTGGTCCCGCTAAATTGTTTTTGGACGGCGAAAGTGTGTGTGAATACGAAGAACTAAAATATGCATTAGTTGATGAGTTTGGACGTTGTTATAACAGTGCTGATATTCACAAGCAGTTGCAAGACAGAAAAAAGAAAAAAGATGAGTCGTTGCATGAGTATATGCTGCATATGAAAAAAATAGCAGTGTTAGGTGAAGTAGAAGACGCTGCCGTGATTTCGTATGTAGTAGATGGCCTTGACATTAAAAACGAGTACAAATACGCTATGTTCCGTTGCAAGTCGTTTAAAGAGTTAAAAGATGAGTTTGATATTTACGAGCGTTTAAATATTGGCGAGAAAAAACATGATCAGCAGAAACCAAAGCGCGTATTTGAAAACGGTAAAAAAGAACATTGCTTTAATTGTGGCTCGGTAGAACATAAGCGCAACGAGTGTAAAGCTGCAACAAAATGTTTCGGTTGCAATCAGAATGGACATATTTCGCGTAATTGCCCCAACAAAGTTGAAAACATTCGCATTGTTGCTAATGGAAGGCGTAATAAGTTGATCAAAGTGAATGATGTCTCAGTTGATAGCTTTATTGATTTGGGAGCTGATGTTACACTAATCAGAGAAAATTTTCTTGAGCGTTTAAAGGGCATTAAAGTTGAAAAAGTAGTAACAATGTTGCGCGGTTTTGGTAAAAACTTGACAAAGTCCAATGGGCGTTTTAATGCTCAAGTGGTAGTCGATCAGCTGGAAACTACACAAGAATTTTTGGTTGTTCCGAGTATGGCAATGGATTACGATGTCATATTGGGCGACGATTTCATTGCCAAATTTCGAGTGATATCTAATAAACATGGGCATACGTTCTTGAAGGATGAAGAAGACGATGTTGTTGTGCAGGAGTATGCGTCCGTATATGATGTTTCTGTTGACTCCGTTTATGAAGTACCGACAAAGTATCAGAAGTCCGTTGAGCAGTTGATCGAAAGTAGCTATGAAGCACGTCCTAAAGCAGTTAAAAGCTGTCCCATAAAGTTGAAAATAGTGCCAGAGGGAGTTATTCGGCCGTTTCGTCACTCGCCCGCACGATTATCCGTAGATGAAGCTGAAGCAGTAAAGAAGCAAGTTGCAGAGTGGATCGAGCAAGAAGTCGTACGCAAATCGACTTCAAATGTTGCAAGCAGAGTGACAGTTGCCAGAAAGAAGGATGATACACGTCGAATTTGCATTGACTACAGAAAGCTCAATGGTATGGTGTTGATGGATTGCTTTCCAGTGCCGCTGATGGAAGAAGTTGTAGATAAGTTGCAAGCCGCAAAGTGGTTTACCATAATGGATCTAGAAAATGGTTTTTTCCACGTACCAATTGAAGAGAATAGCAAGTCGTTAACAGCGTTCATTACAAAAGAAGGGTTGTTTGAGTTCAACCGTGCTCCGTTTGGCTTTAAGAATTCCCCAGCTGCTTTTATTAGGTTTGTACATCATATTTTCCAAGAGCTAATCAATTCAGATGTGATGCAGTTGTACATGGACGATATCATTATTTATGCTGAAACACCCGAGCAGTGCATGCAGAAAACAAAGGCCGTTTTGGAGACAGCAGCCGATTATGACCTTAAGATCAAGTGGAAGAAATGCAAATTTTTACAGACTCGCATTGATTTTCTTGGTCTTACTATCGAAGGTGGTAAGGTGTGGCCAGGTAAGGAGAAGATTACAGCTGTCAGTCGTTTTGCCACACCAAAAAACATAAAAGCTGTACAGGCATTTCTGGGTCTGACGGGCTTTTTTAGAAAGTTTATCTCAGGATATGCTGTGATCGCGAGGCCGTTAACTAATCTGTTGAAAAAAGATGCTGTGTTCGAAATTGGTTATGCAGAACAGCAGTCGCTGCAGCACCTAAAAGAACTACTTACCGCCGGGCCTCTATTACAAATTTATATGATGGGCGCACAGACAGAACTCCATACAGATGCTTCTAAGGACGGATTTGGAGCCGTGCTGTTACAGACGTTTGATGGCAGTTTGCATCCAGTTAGCTATTGGAGCAAGAAGACATCCGAAGCAGAGTCCAAGCGTCATAGTTATTACTTGGAGGTTAAAGCAGCATACTTGGCGATGAAAAAATTTCGGCACTACCTATTGGGAGTACAATTCAAGTTGGTGACAGACTGCGCCGCATTCAAGCAAACTACGAGCAAACAAGATGTGCCAAGAGAAGTTAGTCCGTGGATACTGTACATGCAAGACTTCACATTTCAAGTTGAACACCGTAAGGGAGAAAGAATGAAGCACGTCGATTGTCTTAGTCGCTACCCACAGTGTATGAGAGTGACAACAGAGCTATCAGCCCGTATGAAGAAAGCGCAGCAGGACGACGACTATATCAAAGCGGTCAAAGAAATTCTTGCTGAACACCAGTATCAAGACTTCAAGTTGAAAGGTGGTCTTCTCTTCAAAGTCGTAAAGGGAAATGATTTGCTGGTGGTCCCAAAGCTGATGGAGCGAGAAGTAATACAGAACTCGCACGAAGTCGGTCATCTATCCACCAAAAAGACGATTCACTCTATACAGCAGCAGTTTTGGATTCCGCATTTGGAGAACAAGGTATCAAAGTTGATTGCTAACTGTATCAAATGTATTATTTTCAGTAAAAAGTTGGGCAAGCAGGAAGGCTTTCTAAGTTGTATTGAGAAAGGGGACACGCCACTACACACGCTGCACGTTGATCATTTGGGTCCCATGGATTCGTCGTCAAAGCAGTACAAGTACATCCTAGCAGCCGTTGATGGGTTTTCCAAGTTTGTATGGCTGTTTCCTACCAAAACAAATGGTCATGATGAGGTTGTCAAGAGGCTGAAAGACTGGTCCAATGTGTTTGGCTTTCCTAAACGTATTATAAGCGATAGAGGTTCGGCATTTACCTGCGCAGCCTTTAAAGAGTTTACAGAGGAGAACAAGGTCGATCATGTGTGGACAACAACAGGAGTAGCCAGAGGTAATGGTCAAGTTGAGCGTGTGAACCGTTCGATTGTGGCTATCATATCGAAGTTGTCAGCAGACGAACCAACCAAGTGGTTTAAATATGTGCCCGAAGTCCAGAAGATCATCAATTGTCACGTGCATGCAGCCGTAAAGATGTCGCCATTTGAAGTTTTATTTGGCACCAAAATGCATACTCAAGCTGAAGACCGCATTTTGGAATTGCTTAACGACGAATTGGTTGTTCAGTTTAATGATGAGCGTCAGAAGTTGCGTGAGCTAGCGAAGCAAAATATTGAGCACACGCAAAAGGTATACAAACGCAATTTTGACAAGAAACGCCGAGCAGAGCTGGAGTACAGGTTGGGTGACCTAGTCGCTATTAAGAGGACGCAATTTGTGGCAGGTCGCAAACTGGCAGGCGAATATCTGGGTCCGTACGAGGTGGTGAAGATTAAGCGAAACGGTAGATATGACGTCCGAAAAGCAGCAACTGTCGAGGGCCCAAATGTTACCAACACTAGCTGTGACAATATGAAGTTGTGGAGGTTCATAGCAGAAAACGAAGAGCTTTTGTCATCTGGGTCAGATGAGGATGATCAGGAGGGCCGAATGTAAGAAGTAGAGTTGGCAGTTGTCACCTCAAG
Source organism: Chymomyza fuscimana (assembly GCA_949987675.1). NCBI lineage: Eukaryota > Metazoa > Arthropoda > Insecta > Diptera > Drosophilidae > Chymomyza > Chymomyza fuscimana. The sequence continues at coordinate 14,481,167 of OX465089.1, forward strand.
GTGCCTAGCGACACGAGTTGGCAGTTCTGAGGCAGCAGCGATGAGCGTCAGCGAGAGGAAGAAGTTAGTCACGAAAAGCCGTCGAATCGTTTAAGTCGCAAATTGTCAGTAGTTCGCATAGACATAGGTTCTTACTTGTAATTTTCAATAATATAAATAAACATCATCATAATAATCAATCTTACATATATAAATTGGTTTATAATTTATGATTGTTATGCAAATTTATTTAAAAGCCCGGATAAGTCGTTGTGCATTTTATAAACGATATAGTAGAGATAAAAGTGTAAAAAATTAACAATGTTTTTTTTTATTAATTATTAAATTTAAAATGCACTTTATAACATTTTAATAAGCGCTACACTTATTAAACGTATAGGTTTTTGAATAGTTGGATTGGATCAATGCCTAAAGGCAAGAATGCCCGAGTAAGCGTACGAGCACCCCTAACAACGAGGCATGAAGGCAAAAATGCCCGACCAACAGGTTACTTTTCATACTCTTTCATGACCGACTAACAAAGTGAGATTCAACAATCAGCTGTTTATGAGTGTATTCATATTTTTATTATTCTCTTTAAAACAGTTTTGGTGGAAAAAATATTTAAAGCATGAAAGACAAACTTTTGATCTTTAACTGCGAAAAATTACTACTTTAATTATATTTCTAAAAAGGCATATTTTAGAATGTATTTTACAAACAGCTGTTTAGTTTTCTAACAAACTAGAAGCACTAAATAATACGAAAAACAGTATAGAAATACGGTCACGCTATGTAGAGGTAGGCGATTTTTACAACACTGTTTTAGCATGAATGTCCTAATTTTCGTAATTAAGAGTCTGGGTCGGGCATAATGCTTATTTTTTTAGTCTAAATTGTTAATGGACACTTTGCCCTTTTACCATTTTGCATTTATGCCATACAAAGTGAACATCCAAATTACTTAAAGTCCTTGAAATTTAAAAAACAAAAAAAAAATTTTAGAACAGGCTTTAAGAATTCTTTTTGAGAAAAGCAGTAAAAAATAATAAAGATAGTAAATTGGTTCCAGCCGTTTATTTACATTGTGTTCAAAAGTAAGAAAAATTACTTGGAAGTTTTTTTTTTTATATACAAGCTAAAAACCTTGCGATCTTAATTGAAGTTCGAATCTGCTAAAACCAGCTAGTTTCATTCTACAATTTATAGTATTTTTTTTTCTCAATTCCCTTAAGCGGTGCACCAGTGTGGAGAAAATAGGTGACGATATTATAGATACATATTTTGAGCTACAAAAATTAATTTTTCCAAAGTAATAAAAAACTAAATGGCGACTGTAGAGAGCTTCGAGTACATGACTAATTTTCGTAGAGGCCTCCACGGCTGCAGCTTTTTGACATCACCATTGATCTGAAACATAAAGAGATACATTTTTTTTTTCTTAATCTATGGACCAAAAGCAAGTTAACCACGTAGAAGTTTTCATAAGTTTGAAAAAATAACATTTTTTTTTAGTCAAAAAATTATAATGAAAAGTTGTAAAATAAAAAGTGTTTATTATTTTAACAAAATCCTACGCGGTTCACTAAAAAATGCTGTTATAAAGATTGTGTCTAAATTTCAAATCGATCGGATAAAAATTGTCTGAGTTATACGTGAAGCCATTCGAAAAAAGTGGTTTCGGCAGCAGGGCGGGGTACCATGCGCTCGACGCTTATAAGTGGGCAAAAATTTTTAACATAATTGTCTACCAATTTATTAAAAAAACAAAATAAATTTTCTGAAAAAAAAACCGCATGTTCAATTTTTATACGGTAGCTGTATTAAATAGTAGACAAATTTCGATCAAACGTCACACAAATGTGTTGTGTTGTAATATAAGACCCATAAAAATTTTAAATACATGTTAGAAAACATTTTTTTGTAAATATCTCGACGAAATTTATTTATTTGATTTAGTTTGTTTTAGACTTAACAATATAGGTAACCCAAATCGTTAATTAACTATGTTTTCTAAATTAAACAAGCTAATTAGATGAACAATATTATACAAAAATGCGGTCCATCTAATATGTATGATTGCGATGACGTTGAGATAAATTTAGTAAATATAAAATTACAAAATAATTGGACTTAAATGAAACGCATTTAAAATATTACTGAAATCGAAAAACTCTTCGTTGTGATACTGTGAAGCTACATGCGGGCCATAGTAGTTCAAATAATATGCAAATAAAAACCATTTAATTGAAATTGCAAGTTTAATTAATGCTACATTGAAAATATTCACATACTGCAAATTATAATTTATGCGCAAGCTCCACTTACAATATATTTTCCCCACCTAATACATTTGTCATGACGTGTCTTTAAATAAATGGCTTTTCAATTTCCAAAGTCTAACTTGTAATTTCTCCTGCTTATCAGAGATACGCCCACGTTGAAAATTCCGATTGACAATCCTTATGGATGGATCAATTTTGCACTCCAATTGCAATGCCGAGCTAAATTACAAAACCAAATGACAAGGATGCGGCGCAAGTTTTACACGCATTGCAGCACTTTTTAAATTAAAAAAGCAAAAAGTAAAAAATAAAAGAAATAAAAGTAAGAAGAAACTACATACATAGTACTAAAATCGATTGACATTCAATTTTGTGCTCCACGAACGAATGGTTGCGTTGAATGGATGCTTGGATGACTGCACGTTCCACATTTCTCCACACGCCCCTCCCTAACAAACCAAAAAAGTCGAAGCTATATCTCAAGTCAACATTTGTCGCTATAAATTTGCACTGCAAAACTTTGCACATTTCCTCGACTTGACTTGACTTGAGTTGAGTTGAGTTGCATCCAGATCCAGCTTCCAGGGCTACATCACGACAATGCGTGTGCGTGCGTAAGATACTCAGATACTGGAGAAGTAGCAGCGGGCGCAATGGCATACCCATTGGTTTCCTTCCTAACGACAACCTTGGCAGAGGCAACGACAACTACAACAAGTACAACAACAACAACAACAACGTCAACAACAACAACGAGATATTCAATATGGGCTTGACTGACATGTGCGCCAAGCAGTTTGCCACTGTAACTTGTAAACATAAGCATATGTGTGTGTGTGAGTGTGTTAACACTGAGAGAAAAAACTGAGTATGTTAGTTAGAGAACAAAAAATACGAAACTTATTTTCGGGTTTACGGAAAATGTGCTTTTTTAGTTCATCTAAGCTGTTCGGAGATATTAATTATGAATGGCATAGGGTGGGCCAACTGTTGGTTTGGTTGTTAAACACTTATGACTCGAAACATATCCGTCCAAAGTGAATACTCTTCGACATATGTTAAGTTCAAGACTACTAAGTTTTAATCTTGGATCGTTCGGTTGTTAGAACAACGGTTCGGACAACAGATGGCCTACCCTATAAAAAATTTTCAACTAGAAGTCGTTGATTAGGATGGTATGAATGATAGGTCGAGCGGAAGGGGCTTCAATTGATATCGTTGAGCCCGAAATTCTGTAACATTTGTTTTTCTAGTCGTAACTCTTTAAGTTTAAAAAGTGAAATTTTACGAAAAACATTTTTGCCTTTCAATCGAACTGCATTATTAAATTTCAAAAATCCTTAAAAAACCTTATCCAGCTAGACCCTTTTTTATTATTATTCTACTATAAAATATGTCTAGAATTTTTTACCTATTCGATCTAGTATTTTTTTTTTTAGCTTGTAACTTTTTTGTAGAATATGTGAAAAAGTATTGTATTGATAAGGCAGATCCTGGGAGTGGGTGCTTTCCCTTCTTTCGTACTCTCGACAAACCACTAGCCACTATCCGACAAGGTGTTGAATATTTCTAGATTCAAAATTTAAAGTACTATGCTTTGGAACATTGACACCAAGATCTACAGTATGTTGCGGTTGACAACTGGGTCCTAATTTTCTCTCAGTGCATGTGTGTAGTTGTTCACATGTATCTGTAACTGCGGCTCTTGTCACTGCTGCTTATTGCCTTGCCTTGTTTCCGCGTAGAACCCAAAGTCGCGTGCAAATTTTGTGACACTTCACCCACGGGAACATTTTCTGCTCACTGTTGGTAGTCACTGCGAGTCACTGTTGCTCACTGCTCTATTAATCCTTTGCTGATGCTGACAAACTAGCTGGGAAATCAATTTTAAAGTCAGCAAACAAACATAGAAATATCTTTAAGTACTCAAGTTACTTCAAAGAGACAACGGAGAGTAAACTAACTGTGCTGCTTGCAGTGGACAGGAAATTGTTGATTTAATTTTATACAGCTTAGAGTTGAAAAAAAGGCTTGTCCTCAATTAAGTGCAACTGCGTTTTAAAATGTGTTTAGTAAAAAAAAGAGCCAAAGAGAAAATTTAAATTCTACGAAAGACTGTTTGAACACTCTTAAGTAAAAGTCAAGGATGCAATAAAATTGGTTGCACCAAGTCTTAGCTAGGGTTCTAATACATTGCAATATAGTAGAAGGTTTTATTTTATGAACTACGTTGAGTTATGAAAGGACTTTCTTCGATACAGAGCAAGGTTTGGGTAGCATGATGCAGCATCTTTAAATTTGTAAAGGAGAGTGTGTTTTAAAAAAAAATCTGAAAGAAACAATTAGAGTAGATAGATATATGTAGATGATATGGACAGCACTAAGCATATATGTACAGACGAAGATGCAGCAGCAAGAAAGGTGTTAAACACGGTGAAGGAGTAGACCGCGTCTCCTGTAAAAGTAGAAGGCAGTCTAAATAGTTTTGCCACCTAATAATGGCTTCTTATGGCAAAAGTGGTGAACAAAATTTAAACTGTCGAAAACAAACTTTAAGCGATATGCTTAATAAATAACTATAAATGTCAAATATCAGTAGATTGGTCGAAACACTGCACTCCTCCCAATTCCCAAGTCAATTTGCCTTGATAATTCCCACTACCCTTAACGTATCGATGCTGGGAATGCTGGGAATATTTATATAATTTATTTTTAGGGTAAAGGGTATAATACCACTATTACTAACTTCCCAGTGGGATACATATCTAAATCTTATAAATAATATCGAAATTTGGGCTAACGTAGTTTTGGGGTAGATTCAAGTTATTTTCATAGATTAGTGTTGGTAAACATTCGAAATAAAAAAAATTTAAATGAGGAAGTACTTTGAAAGTTCAAGTGACGTTGCTAACATTTAAAAAATTTGTCATATTATATTTTAGTTTATTCTGCTTCTTACAACAATATTGGTTGACAGAGTTTAAACGAAGATGATTGAGCTCCCAAGATGAAAATCGTTGTGGTCGACCAAAAGAGGTGACTACTTCAGAAATAATGAAAAAAAATACACAAAATGGTAATGATTGACTGTCGAATATGTAGACATTTCCAAAAGTTTATATGGATGCAAAATTTTCAGATGAAAAAGCTGTGCGCTAAATGGGTTCCTCGTGCAAAACTGAATTATCTACGTCACTAAGATAATATGGCTGACATTATTTTTTCAGATGACGTGTTTTATTTTAAAAATATTAAGTGTGTTTAAAACAGTGAAATCTGCATACTCAATAATCTGTTCATAGTTAAAAAAAAATTTTCTCCGTCCATCATTTATTTTGTTCTTACTAGCTCCCGCTGAGTTATGAATAACACATTGCCGATATATTTCATCTGCGAGAGCTAGCAAGAAAAAAATAATGATGGACGGAGAAATTTGGCCTGAAGGCCTACGTTGCTTTGGCTACAAACCTTTTGATAACTTAGAATTAACAAATTAACAAATAATAAATAAATAAACGTCAAAAGATAGAGCTAAAGCGAGAGCTAGTGTATTACTAAATTGATTAAAATTATATTAAATAAATAAAGAAAGAAGTTACAGCAATAGTTTTTATAGCTTTTTAGATTTATAAAAAATTGTTAAAATTTTTTTAAAAAAAGACGAGATCTTTAAAATAGAAATATAGTATGATATAAAAAGTGTTTCTTTTTCCATCATCAAGCATTTTTTTTCTTTCCCTAGGTATGCAATATTTCTGCGCTATAAATTAGGAATGTATGGAGTAGTTTAGCATGCGAAGAGAACAGGAAGCAGATTCCACTTGTATATTACTAAATAATTTTTAAAATATTATGTACTACCTAATGTGTTAAGACATTAAGTACATCATTGGTATTTATACCATTAGCTTTTTAGAATTAAAATGAAAATTTTGTTAAATTTTTGAAGTCGTATCCTTAATTTTAGCTTCAACGCTGACCTTAGATGGTTCGAAAGCTCACAAGGAGTAACAAAAAAAAAAACATAAACTATTAAAACAAAATATAAAAAAAAAACAGTTTTTTCAAACTTCAAAACATAATTAATATTGATTTGGTAAGAGTATGCAAATTAAAATTTACTGCTGCCGTTGCTCATTAAAGTGGGAAATCTTTTATATGTTGCGACATGGGGGCGTCTAGTCTGACAGCCGGCCTGTCTGCCTGCCTATCTGTCGGATCTGTCCTATCCGTCGGTTCTGTTGGTTCTGCATTCATTAGACAGCGACTTGATGGTGTGTGCATAATTTGCAACGGTAACAAACTTTGCAACTTGTTGCAGCATTTTAATTGATATTAATTTAATTGACACTTGAGTCGAGTTTAGGCCTTCCTTCTTTTTTTTTCTGCTCTTCAACCAACGCTGCTTAAGCCCTTTGACTAATCGTTGGCAGTGCGTGGGTTAAATAGCTTCAAGTTTTAGGAATAGCTTTCAGTGTACAACGCTTCAATGGAGATTTGCATGTGAAGAGTGTATCTTCAAGTTGTTTCTGCTGTTGCAGTATAAATTTCCATACAGTTTGGTCGCTGGGTAGCAGATGATTACCATAATGAGTAGCACAATAACAAGCATCTGTTTTGGAGTGTCATCTCAGTTCAGTTGAATTAAGTTTGTGAATGGTGTTAGATAACACTGGTAAATAAATAGGTAACATATATCTCATGTATGCACAAAAACAAAGACTGAGTTACATAAAAGGCTTATTAAAGCTTAAAAGAGGCAACAAAACTATGATTTATTAAACCTCACTTAAAAGGGTATTTTAAACTGGGCTTCGATTTGATTCAGAAGAATGAGGCCTGATTTTCGAATAAAATCAGCTGGGGAAAAAAATGAAGAAATTTAAATTTTTAAGCTGCCTGCTTGTAATAATTGTAGATTGTTGATAATAAATACTTCGGATTGTTTCAGAAATTTTATGGGGCGCGTGAAATGACAGCAAAATCGTCACGTAACGAAATGAGAAGTCAAGTCTGAAAAGTTTTCATTTATTTTGAATCTATCGTAATATTTGAACTTATTAAAATTTTTTTGGAATCTTTGTTTACAATTTGAAAATTTGTATGTCGAACTTTAGCTTTGTAGATATAATCTGGGTCTCCCCTTGCCAGCTATCATCGGCCAATTAAGTTGATTAGAAAGTTATGCTAAGAATTGCGGAAAATAGTAAGGGTGCAACATCAGAAAAAAACTTCTCCCAGCTTTTCAAAGCCCCATAAATAAAAGCGGATGGAATGATGGAGTACCCATGATCACCGCCAATTTCTTTTCTTTTTTTGGACACAAGGGATTTTCGAAAATTTTTTGTCAAATATCCAAATACCTTAATTTCCTTTTCACGGACAAAGCAATACGCGCTTGATTTAGAAACTTATTAAAAATTATAAAATATATTGAAAACACAATTTTAGTAATTTTTTTTTTTTTATTCTTAAAAATAGCTTTTCCTGAATGGAACTATTTTTTTATAATATTTACAATTTGAAAGATTGTTGTACCGTATTTAATAATCTGTAAATCTACGTTTTTATTTATTTGAGATTGCTATTTTCCGAACAAACATTTTTTAAATTTTTTCAGAAAAACCGGTATAGTAATATTATTTATTTAGAAAAAGCCTTATTTTATTCCCTAATAGGTTTCTCGTTCACCTTAAGCTCCATAAAATTTGGATCTATTTTACAGAATTGTTTTTAGTCTCAGTTATTTTTTGAATTTAACACACTCCATTGGTTATTTTGGTATATTATATTATATTTAATATAATATTTTAAAAACACCTTATTGATTTTTTAAAGAATTTTTAAGAAATATGGAAATATTGGAAAACAAGTGAACCGGTTAAGGAACTGGCTCCAGGTTAAACAAGCGAAACCAATAAAATTCGTTAAAAATCAAAAAATTATTTTTATATTTTGTACACTCAAAATTTGGTTTTTTAGAGTTCCCATGCACAGGGAAAAACTCATTGAATATATATGTATATAAAGATATTTTTACTAAAATTGGCATTTCCAAGAATTTAAAAAAAAATCAAATTCGAATAGCTATAATATGTAGGTACTCCGATTGGTCAAACAATAAGAGCTTAATTCGTTTTCTTATCGAAAAATATTGTAATCAATAGATTTTGGAATACCTAAGATCGAAATCGAGTCATTTATTTATATTTTCGTTGTGTGCTACAGGGTATCCCAAAGTCGGGCCTGCCTGACTTTAACTTTGGCCTAATTTTTCTCTTTATAAATGAAAAAGCAAGGCAGTTAGGCTAGGCAATAGACACATTCCGATTCTTTAGTTCAATAAGATTAATTCGTTAAAATAGTTGTAAACTTGAAATCGATTGAACTTCATTTCTTATAAAAATTTTTTTGTTTTTTTAATGATCAAAAATACATATATTCTTATGAATCGCAGTTTTCAAGTAACATTAGTAGACGATAAAAAATCTCCAGAGAGTAGCATTAAAAAAAACGATTTTTGTTTTATCCTCCTATGGCTTGTTTTTATTTAATGGCTATTTTTGTGAAAAAGGACATTTTTCAAAATACGGTTGCACATATGAGGCCATAAAAACTGTAGTAACTCGAATTTTTTCATTATTTTGATTTTGCACAAAAGTAGAGTAGACTAACTTTCCAAAATCACAAAAAAATCACAAAAAAACAATCCAGCCCGATTAACTGGATTAAAAGGCGCCACAACGGATCCGAGAAATAGTTAACTATACCGGGCAATTTTTGGTGGAGTTCAGATCATATAGAATCAGATTTTTAAAACTTCTCTTTTTTTAGCCTTTTTATTGGATTCTTATAATTTATATTTTGTCATCCTATTACGGTATCTTATAAACATTTAATTGCAATTTGTGATTTACTATGTTTCCTGATTCACTTACCCAAGCTACACCTGACTTATGCTTTCCATTTAAAATGAATCAATTATCCATTGATTGCACCATTTTGTATGCATTGGTCCCGCACACATAACCCCTAGCCAAGAGTATGAACTCGCTCTGGCCTATTCAAATAATAGCCATCTAATTGTTTAGTTGAAACCCAATGCGCTGGCAATATACTATATATATACATATATACAAGTAGTCCAGATATGCATTGAGTACTGTTTACACCCGACGGCCACAACAGCAAAGACACACACACACACACATACGCACAGGATTAAACCCACACAATACAATACCAGCTCAATTTGTATAAATTGCACGCATGCAATGCATACGTCACGACGTCTACCTTCATCATTTTCCCCATGGCAACTCGTTGGCTCTATAAACATATCAACACCTGTGTTACCGATATATATGCTATATATTGGTATATACACTCGTATGTGCAAATGTTTGTGTGTTTATGTTGAAATCAGAGTCGTCATTGTTTGCAACTCCTGGCTCTCTCTATCTCTCGCTCCATATGTCGATCAAGCTGCACTCCATAACCTAAATAAATTTTATTTACTTGATTTTTGCGCTCAGTTTTTATGTCCTTTGATAAAAAATTGTTTTTATATTTTTTTTTTTACTATAATATTTAAACGCGGCAGGTGAACTAAAGGTGATGTTCGTGCTTTTGCTCGCTTGAATAGCTGATGTGTGTTCTCTAGTCAATCAAAAGTGCACACACTCATACACCCCACCTCACACAGATACATCAGGTGTATATGGCCTGTTAATCCTGTATGCTGTTCCTTTTGTCGTGTGCAAAAATATTTCCACTATGCTCATGAAATTGCCTTGGCGGCCATTGTCAATTTCACACGCCAGTTGGTCAGCTCGTGTGTGTGTGTGTGTGTATATTGTTTGTACCCAGTTGGAATTCACAGCGTGTTGTTGGAATGCAAATATATTATTTAGCTGTGTAAAAGAGTTTATTAATATCGGCTCTCTTTTTTATGTCTGACGCTTTTACTCTCGAAGTTCCAATCACTTTCCTATTCATATGCGCCAAATTGTGCAGACACCTGTTGAGTTCCTTGCAACCTGGGTTATGAGATGGAACGTCAGAAAAAATTCTACTCCTAGCTTTGTCGTCAGCAACCTCCCATTGTGCCAGTCCAAGGTGGAACCGCCTATATAGAAAATATATGTGGGCCAGACTTTGCAAAAGAGATGGCCGCATGGCTGAGTCGCTTAAACTAGCGTCTCTGCAGCCAAAGTAAACTGTCCATGGAGAACAATCCGACCGTAATTGCCAGAATAATTACACAAATCTGGCATAAAGAAGCTGGTGTCCTTATTCTCTATTCGATAGAAAGATCGACTACGATCGCATGACCGGTAACTGGTAAGCTCACAAATCATCAGCCGCTTAAAAAACCCACTCTCCAGTTCCACAAAGGCAAGCTAAACTTGTACATCCTGATCGGCAACTGAGGAGACGCTGGAGCAAGCGAAAAAATTAACTCTCTGAAGCTTCAGCTTGATCCGTCAATGTCTTTGTAGAATGCGTAGTTCTATCGAATGTGCTTGTTGTTCCCATCTCTCTGACGCTCTAAGCAGATCTCCATCATCTTCGATAAGGAACAAAACTTAACAGTATGGAAGTGTGCTTAGAAGATTCGTTTGAGGAGAGCAATTGCCTAGTTCATCCTAGCATCGCTCTTTATTGTGAATGGTGCCAAGATTGACACTAATTACATCAAATTTTTCAACCTTAATATTATACTCTAATTGCTGCGTCTCTCTTTTAGAACATTCAAGCACTTTTTTCTTAATTCTATTTACGACTACAGAAGATTCTCTATTCCGCCTGGTCTGCGGTAGTATCTTGCTTGGTAAGATTATACTACCATATATTTCATTGTCCAGTTCTTCGGCATTTTGATAGAGATTCTTTGCCACAAGCTAGTGGAGATCGCAGTAGTGTGCTTCGTCTAAAGAGATTCTTTCTTGGCCAGGGTAACATATATGTAATCCCTCAATTTGAACCAAGTGCAGATAATAAGGGTTTTCTAGCTGATATAAGTAGCCTTTGAGATTTTACACAATATGGTCGCAGATGCCTACTTCTGTCCATTACATACATTTGCACGAACTTTGCCAAATTTTTTTGTTCATTTGTTACATCTTCCAAATATTCCGACTGGGAATATACGTGCATGTCCTGTCCAGAAATCCTTACCTCTACTATGTATATTCGCAGCACGTTCAATTGATTGAATTGACGCCGCTTCCCTGTTGCTGTCTCTCATGCTTTTTGACGCTACCACTCTCTTTGTTATTGTTGTTAGTTGGTGCTTGTTAGAGTCCTCGTTGTTGCCCTGATCATTGCAGTCCATGCAGCTGTCGCGTTGCATCATGTATAACAATTATTCAATTTGATTTGGGCCGCTCCACATTGTCCACTTGTCCCTTGATTCCATACTCTCAGCCCTGAGCTTCATTCTGGCCATGTCCTTTGTTGTTATAACCATCTTTTTTTTTGGTATTTGTTTTCACTCTAAACGCAGCTGCTGGCGCTTGTTACACCTGAATAGCTGCCAAATATGTCACCCGACAGGTGACAGCTTTTACACCTGTTTGCCTGTTAGCTTCCGCGTGTTAGCGAGAGAGTTTGAGCGGAAGTTGCAGCCGCCATTTGCAGCGATTATAAAGTTGTGCGCTAAACCGGAAATGACTTAAATGTGCAATCTCAGTTACAGACGCCTTTTGCCCATCGTTTGTGTATTTTATTAATAATCCACTGGGCAACTTAGTTGAGACGCTAGACCAGCAATTTACACCTTAAGTCACATACCATGCTATTTATTATTCTAGTAGCTACTAATAGATCTCGCTCTTAATGTTTGCTATGATAAATTATTGCAGATTGAGTGTCAAAGTTGGTTAACCCAATTATAATATGTCATGACAATGACAACGACAATGACAAGGATAATTACAACGAGTGTAATAAATGTAAGGCAAGACAGTTTCTCCGGACTTCCTGGTCCGGCATTGACTTGCAGTTAAATGTATCTTATTAGCCTGGCTAATGGTGTGTATAATATTGACCATTTGATTAGTCCTTTTGGCTAGACAGAGCACTTGTTGTGTGCCATGTTTGTCTCACATTTAGACAACAAGAGCATTAAGCAATTATTATTATTACAATATTATTATTATGTATTAATATTATTTTATCAACCACTTGTGCTTGAGCATTGCGCTCATTTTGTTTTAAATTCTATTTTACCAAGATCTAAATGTGTCATTTGTAGGAGATAAGTTGCAAGCACTTGAAAAACAATAAAATTAAATGAATGAATAAACTACTTAGACACAAAATCATTTCTAGAAAATATAAATGATGTTAGGAGCCTTAAGAGATTTCATGTTCTGGATCCGACAAAAAGATTTTAGGTGGAAAGATTTAACAATATTTTTTGTTACTCATGAAATTAGTTTTTATATTGGATAAGCTTAATGAAAGTCTATCCATCCAGTATTTTAAGATAAGATAAAATATTTGCATATTATACAAGGATTGATTGTAAATTAAATAAACTTAAACAAACATTTTTTTTAAGTTGTATATTTTTGAGTAGTAACGAGCAGGTTACAAAGACCAAGTGGGTTTGTTTTTAATTTTTATTTTAACAAATTAAAACTAGTAGTTAATACTAAACTTAATGTTCATTTAACTAGCACTAGCTACTGGAGTCTTCGACTTGAAGCATATTTGCTTTTTTTTATTTGAAGCTGCATTGCCGACGCGTTGTGACGTCACTGCGCCACTCACACAAATGCGAGTGTATTTTATGCCGACTACAATAAGTAATAAAATATCAAACGGGGCACTTATAAATTTTTTACTTTCTAAAAATTATTATTATTTACTATAAATTTTGGACCTTGGCTATATTTTTTTGGTTTATTTAATAATCTAAAATAGTTTGAGGATTTTTGTCTTCTTTAGGATAATCCTCTAGAGAATTTTTTCCATCTATTGAATTATAATCAAGTAGCTATATTTCGTTAAACGAAACCTTTTGAACTATAAGGCCATAGTTTACCCAAGGTCTAGCTAAGTTAGTAGTTGGTACACTCTGACATGTTGTAGAATGTCTTGATTCCACAAAAGTAGGAATACTTTTATTTATTATGGCTGGTATAGTCTTAAGCAGAATGCATATTTAAATTACTATAGAATATAATAACAATATCTCAAGCGCATATTTTTTTTCTTGAATCTCTTAAACAAAAAATGTTTATCAAAGAACAAAATCAATCAAATGCAGTCTATACTGTAACCGTCGCTTCAAAGACCTACTACCAACTAGCTGTCATCAAATGTCAAAGGGTCTATCAGACTTGATCTATTTATGAGGATGCACAGCACAGTCATAAAAAGTTAGTCAAACTCTTTACAATAATACCAAACTAACTACATTAGACTTTGGTTTATTTTACTAACCGGCTATTGAACAGACTTTACGATCATCGAGTGCATATTTTACACGTAACTAATTTCCGCCAAGAGTTGCAGCCAATGCAACAACAACCACAACAACAGCAACAACAACTTAGTTGGCCAAAAGGCAGTCAAGCTGGTAGGAGCTGCATGTGGCTCGGAAAGACAACATTGCAACTAATCAACAACGGTCCCAACCTAAGCCCCATTCAACCTTAACAAATAGCGACGAAAATTGCAACAAATGTGTTACGAATGGTTCGTGATCGCGGCATGACAGAATGTCGCCAACAACAACAACAATGACTGCAATGGCAACAGCCATAACCAAGTGGGAGCAGTTGAGTGAGAGAGAGAGAGTGAGAGAGAGAGGCAGAGCGGAGCAGTTGTGAAAAAGCAGAAGAATATGAAGAGATCCAAGACAGAATCCAATGAGGAAATTGTTGCCTCACAAAAAGCTGAACGAGTAACATCACGAGTTGAACTCTGGAACAGCCTGAGAGAGTCGATCAAAGCGTAGAGACCCACCAAGGGATTGGAACCAACGCAGATGCTAGCCATGATGATAATGATGATGAGGACGCTGTAGATGGGGATCGCTCTGGGTTGACAATGCAGCAGTTGCAGCATCTGGTTGCAAAATGGAAACAAGATTAACGCGTTGATGAGGCTGCCGAAATGCCGAAAGTCTTAGTTGGCGGTGTTTGATGCGGCTCCTGAGGTTGCTTGTTGCATGTTGTAAGATCTTGGCCAGTTACAACGTCACTAAGGCAAAGGTTCAACTGTTGTTGTTATTGTTATTGCAATAAATCGCTGGCATTGTTGTTGCATTTGTTGTTATTGTTGTTGTTGTTGTTGCAAGTGGCGGTTACGATTTAACAGCAGCGATAAAATTAAATCGTTGCAAACAGATCGTGTTGCTAGTTTCGGTTACAAAATATCTACTCGAGGGCTTGGTTTAAATGTTATCGTTTGTATTGGTCCTTTTTTTTTTTTTGAGCTTTAAAGACAAACTTTGATTTTTTAAAGTCGGCTACTATCCTACAAAGATTTTGTTATGCGCACAGGAACTTATAAACAAGACAAACGCTTTGGGTTTATGTTAGTTTTTCTATAATCGCTCAGTTGGGTAAGCAATAAATATAGAACTATAAAATTGAGGTTGAAGATAAAAACTGCAGATATTTTCAAAGGTATAAAACCTATATACTTATGTATATAACAATGTCGTTGGATATATAGAAAAGATGAGTTAAAAATAAAAATCAATCAAGTTATCTTCATTCTGCTGTGATTTAAATATATATTTTTTGGCCTCGCAATACTTTTAAAGTACATTTTATTTGATCTTAATTTTTAAGAATTCTTCTAGTCTTGTAAAAAAAAATCATGCGCAGCCAATTTTACGAACATTTATTTCGAACTAGAACTTAGAGAAGTTTCAAACAAACGCTCATTATCGCGGCACATGTGGCATGTACTATGTGAAAAAATAAATATGTATGCACCCTATGTATATATGTATGTATCAGAAAGAGTATGGAATTTTGGAACGACTTTTGTCATTTGCAATATGCTTCATGCATTTGCCGCAGCCATCAGCTACTTACCAAAGAGAGATAGTCTTAGTTTCTGACTCGGTTTTCCTAGTATTTTTCAAAGCTCCCTAGTTCTGTCCCCCCATCACTCCCACTCCAAATACTCGTACCATATGTGTGTCAGTTTTGCGCTTGAGGACAATGGCAAAAGTTTGCAATACTGCCGCTCGATAAAGTATTTGCCATGTAGCAGCCATGCGTGTGTGTGTGTGTGTGTGCCTCAGAGTATCTGTTGGATACAATTTACAATATTTTGAGCTAACGAAAGTTTTTTGCTCTTTTTTCTTTTGGCTCGCTCTCCTGCTGCAGCCGCTCCAAGCGCGCTTCAAAAAGTATGGTTTTAATGATAATGACTTTAGCAGAAATGTGGGGCAAAGTTTAGAATACGCCAACGCCAATTCCAATGGAATGCTTCGGTTGTTATGCGCTCTTGTAAAACGCTTTGGGGATTTTGAAATTCACAGCAAAAGCAATGCCAACATTGGTAGAAGTTTTTCACAGAACACACAAAATGTACGTAAAGAGTTGTGAGCAGAGTTTTTGGTTTTTTGGCAAAGTTTTTTTTTCGTTTTTTTTTACGTGTTGGTTTATAGCAATATGAAATTGATAAGGCACAAGGAGTAAAAGTAGAGCTTGGTTTGGTACTATGTACATTTTTGTTATATATATCTATATGTCTGATAACTTATTTGAATCGCACTTTCATGCCATAAAGTTGTAAACCAAACTGTGAAACTTGTTTAAGAAAGATATGTTGCTGTAAGGACATTTAAAGCTGTTACTAGAATTCTACAAAGCACATGAAAACCTATATGTAATTTTTGTGAGTTAGAGGATTAACGATGCCGATGACGCCAGGCTCGCCGGGGACAGTACGGGATCGTAAGAGCTAGGATAACCTTACTTGAGAATTGCATGGCCTCTTCTAGCCCCAAATATGGTTATCTAAGGCAGCTTTATGTAGGGGGCAGACCCGACAGTGTGGGTAAGTTCGACCTCCCACTGTTTCTCAAAAACGGCAATACTAAGCGAGCTCATACTAGTGTAGAGCATTAAAAATAACCAACATGTTAGTCTACATTTAGATGCTCAAACGACAAGAAGTAATTTTTACGATTTTCAATGTAATTTTTGTATATATTTGATTACACATTTTTTCTTGTTAAATAAAGTGATCGAAAAAAAACGGTAAGTGGCTTATATATTATATATATACCTATATAGTACATGCATAGTATTGATCGGAAATTTCGTATAATGTTTTATATTCGCGTCTTCATGAAAAATGACACAGTGGGGCGAATCCGACCTCAAAATGGTGGGGCCAATCAGACTTTAATGACTTTAATAAACAAATAAGCATAAAAAGATTTGCAGCCAGTTTATACTTTAATAAAAGGCAATTATCTGAGATTGTAGTGACTACTTGTCTCTGAGTAAAATAATCTAAAAAAAAATAATTCAATCTTTCTTTCTTTTTGCATTAAATTAATCCATGCAAGTACTTTTCTTGGCGCTTCTTGAAGCTTCCCCTGCAATACATTCATGCAAATCCTCAATATATCTTCATGATGACCAAATTGATACTCTATCTATATCTAACCGCCGGCGTTTTGAAATCAACGTCGCTTTTAACTTCATTGCTTGGAAAATTATAGCCAACTACGACAACAAAAATATCGATGGCCAAGATTCCATGGCAGGTAACTGTAGCACAGGAGTGAAAGGCAACCAGCAGGCAGGCGACCAAGGCCTGCAGAATATTTGCTCCAGCTGGCTTCTTAGCCTTAGTCTGCTTAGTAACCTGATTCAAAAAGCTCTGGAATCTATCACTTGTGGCGCACGGTGCAACTGAGTGAGGCATGTGGGCCTTTCTTTTTGCAACAATTGCTGTTCTTTATTGCAACATTTTTGCTTATAAAAAACTTGATTGACCAGCTGTCTTTACCTTGGCCTATGATTTTGTTATAAATCTGTAGATTCTATATAGAGACCTTTGTTACTTTCTAAACTGCGCGAATCTTGCCTAGCCTGCAGTTGTTTTATTACAAATTGGAAATTTGTCTCGAACGCCCAAAGACTTTGGCGCTGATTCAGTTGGTTGGCCAAGAGGACGGCAACCGAAAGATACAACTTCATGGAATGGAAAGTCACAAAAGTCATGTGAAATTTGCATACGTTGTACAAATTTCTTGGTGCACTTATCGCTGTGGGGATATCTGAGGTGCAGCCACGACAACCAAATAATTAAATACTCCGGAGGGGGATTAGTTGCACAGCGCTGTTTAATTGGACCTAATAGTGTTGGAAAGCAAAATAAAATTGCCTGCCGGTTTTGTTAAATTTGCTAATAAAGTAAAGGCAGCAGCTTTTTTTTTTTTAGGTAATGATGCTCACAAATCACAATTCTTAGAAAAGTGTTCATTGGTGTGTTTACTATTCAATAGGTATTGCAGTTATCGATTAGTCGATTTAAATGGTGCTACTAAAGCGCTACGAGTGTGTGCTTAAGATTATAAACTTGTGTAGGCGACCTCATGTTAATATCAGTTAATAATTTGTCAATCACATGTCAATCAGAATCGTTTTATGGATAATGTCGGAAGCATGGATGGAGTATATCTGGGCCATCAATTCCGCCCTTGTGTTTTTCTTTTCTATAAAAATTGTCCAATAAAATATCATCTTTTGAACCAAGGGTTGTAATTCAATTGATGCCTAATACGTCCTTTAAGGATCAATATTGGGAACCCAACAAAATCAAAATTCAAAAAATATTTGAAATCAGCTCTTATTTAGTGACTTCCTTAATAATTATCATTTAGGGAAATATTACGTACTCGCTTTGTAACAAGATGGTCGGTGGTTCGATTCCTCGCAAAGTCACTGGTGCATTTGCCTAGCACTGGCATAGCTAGCAAAAAGGTGCTATTTGCCCAAGAAAATCTTATTTCGGCTATAAACTGTTCTCTTCGAACAGTTATTAATAGAGATCTCCATGCTCCACCTAGGGGCGACTGACTAAAGTCAGGGAAAATTATTCAAAATTATTAAGGAAATGTTATAATATTAAGAGTTATAATATTTTTTACTTAAGTCTGCATCATCTGCATCTCTATAGATCTCATCATAAAGAAAAATAATTTTATTTAAATCATTTTAGTGACGTAGATAATGGAGGTTCCCTTTAAATAAACGCCAGTATTATTGGAATTATTTGCTAAGATATGAAGTGAGCAACAAAAAATTTGTTTTATTTTCCGGAAAATTTTTATCTGTAGAAAAACAATTTCTCAAGTATGCGTGCGGTTTGATAAAAAAAGTAAAAGAAAACTATAAATTTTTATTTTTGTAACCTATAACGATTTCGCAAAACAGCGTCGAGGTTTTTCTTTATACGCACTTGATCTCACCCTTGGATGAGGGAAATAATTTAAGTTATCCGCCGATTTTTTCAGTTTCCATAAAAAAAAGGGTAACCGTGACATGTCTCGAAAAAATGACACTTATAGTGCGATTATAAGCCGCCAAATAACTACATGATTTGCCAAACACAGGATAATACGTGTCTTTCGTATACAATTTTTTTCGTTTGCTTTTGTGGTCTCAATGATCTAGTTCATAAGACGGATAAGTTTACATAAGGAGGTACGGCAAACGAATTATCATGACCTCCCACGCCTCTTTATCCTTTTAGGTAAATCTCATGAATCTACAATGGCCTTACTTATATGGTTCAACGAAATCCTTCATCTTCCGATGTTGTTGAGAACAACATACATATAAAATTGCTGCAGGTACTTCCCAAATTTATTTTTCCTTTTTTTTTCGCTAAAGTCTGCTTTTTGGATGTTCACTGCATCTAGAAAAGATTGCGCTGGCAATTCAATACTCCAATAAAAGCCACATTGGTATCTGGTTATTCCTGTAGAAAGAAAACCGACTTCAACTCATTATTTTACCCCCTTGAACGTAAGTTATTTGGGTTTTGTAATAAATGCGAATACTGCGGGTCAAATTATTATTTTTTTTTTTTTCAAAAATTAAAAGATAGACTAATTGGTTATATATTATATTTTAAATATTTAAATATTTGCCTAATTATGAAGACTAGAGCTGAAGTGTTGAATGGGAGGTTAATCATTATATTAAGATCTAAAGGTCAAAAGAACGCCTTAATGTGATGGGTTTGCTAACTTGCAATGAACTCCCTACACATATTTCAATATACATATATATATTTCTTTTTAATGTACATATTTTGTTAAACAGTAATATCAAACTTCCTAGAGAAGGCAGCTTATTCAAGTTGTACGTATATTTAATTACGCTACCATGCTAAACCCATTGTATGTCAAATACTATTGCATACTTTTGGGCTTGGGCTTCATTTGTCGCTACTTAAAAAGTTTTAGCCAAAAAGTATGCTTTATATTTTTCTGTTTTGTTTTAAGTGTTAATTAAATTCCCCTGCTACAAAAGCAAGAAATCCCGCTTGAAATTTCCTTTTCCAACAGCAACAACAACAACAACACTGTCAGTAGAAGAGAAGCCTGAGACGGAGTTTGAGTTTGTTGCAATTAGCAAAGGACTTGTTTGCTGTCGTTCCTGACAAATGCATTCTCATACGGACTTGACTGTTGCGTACAATGACCCACATAATGTTCCTTTATTAGACGCACAGTAAAAACAATAGTCACAGGATAGGCACAGACAATGCTTTGAAACACGCCTACGCCAATGTCCGCCCCCATTGTCAGAGGCACAATGCAAATGTGGCACATCTAAGGACATTACACTCTCAACGAAACCGAAGTCTAACAACGAGTACCAGTAGGATGTTGCATGTTTAACGATTATCACATAATCGTGAATTGCAGTAGAAAAAAATCGGAGTTCTATATTTTTCGTATTTTCTACTCGTATTAAATCTTTTGAGCTATAAAAACTTGGTGAAAACAGACTCCAAATTATCTTCTGTAAATCTCAGCTAAGGTGATTTCTACAAATTTTTGAATTCAAGACTTTTTTTTCATAGCCTACTAGAGGCAGTCACTTGCAGAGGAATATTTATAGTATAGTAGGCATTGACTTGAATAATGACAAGGGAATGTTTACTTTTTTTCTAACTGTAGAAAATAATTTTAGTTCTAGCCGTATGCTCATACGGTAAACATCATTTCAAACACATTTTTTTTTATTTAAACAAAAAAAAATAAAATAAGTGCATATATAAAAGAGAAAGAAAAAAAAAGTAAAATTAATTTAAAAATTTTAAAACTTGTCGGAACTTTCAGTTCGGGAGCACATTCAACAAATTTCGTGCCGAAAAAAAGTGATTTTGCGGCTTAATTCGTATTTTTTGTTTTTCGATACTTGGGACTTTTTTCGTAGCCACTGACATTGTGTATCTTCATATTTGTGACAGATAATTTTAGTTGAATACGGGCGCTCATAGGGTCAACATCGTTTGAAATAAAAAAAGAGCTTTTGTGAATTTAAAAAAAAAAATAAGAAATAGAAAACAGGTTTTGAAAATTCAGTTAAAATTAGTAAAATGCCCGGTGAATCCAGACGGGGCTCAAAGGCCCTGTCACACGCTTCGTATGATTTACTTGATGTTGTGGTACGTCCCAAGAAGTATTATCGCGTTAGTAATCAGGGCTCTTCAACGGGGCTTCACAAAATGATTGTTGTAGACCCCAACGAAAAATGGCGCATTCTTAAGAATGTTGTGGTCTTATCTATAGCACTGATGATTCAATATGTGGCATATCAGGTAAGTAAATGAAGCTACTCTTTATATACATATCCAAAAACTAAGCTATTTACAGGGTACACTTAATCTGCAGTCTTCTCTAAATGCTGAAAATGGTTTAGGCACTATTGCACTATCTGTAATTTACTTCTCCATGGGCTTATCTTGTCTGATTTTACCCTCTTGGCTTATATCGCGCCTAACATGCAAGTGGACTCTAGTATTATCTATGTCTTGTTTTGTGCCCTACATTGGATTTCAGCTATATTCCAAGTAAGTTTTATTTTTTTTTTTTTTGTAAATCTTATAATGGAACTTTTGTAACCTCAACAAGGTTTTATACTCTAATACCTGCTGGTATTTTACTTGGCATAGCTGCTGCACCCATGTGGGCGGCTCAGGCTACTTATTTAACACAAATTGGTCAGATCTATGCGGTTATTAGAAAGAAAAATATGGACGGAATTATAACTTTATTTTTCGGTGTATTTTTTTTTGCTTGGCAGAATGCCGATACCATAGGAAATCTTTTATCAAGTGTGGGTGAGTTAGCTTGGATTTAAAAATCGGGACCCTTGACAATGTGAAAAATAATCGGTGTTCGGCTACGATAGCGCTTTAGTTAAATGTAGCTACTAAAAGTTTTGTAGAACTGCCAGCGATCTTCTCTTGCTTCGCTTTAAACTAGGTTAAAAACTATTATATAGGAAATACATTTCGATTACACACGCTTAGTTGGATAGTTTATGTAACCCATCTTTCGTCGAGTGTCGTAAATGGCGGGCTCCAGTTCAACGTAACGTCAATATCAGTCGTAGCTTTAGAGATGAGGAAATAGAAAGTATCCTGCAGTAAGAAAAACTTGTCCAACTTCTGTAAAAATCCTTCTTCAAAGATCTGGCTACTTTTATTAAATCCTCGAAATGTTACAGCAAAGAGAGAGATTTGTGGGAGTAAGGACGCCGGGGAAAATATTATGGGCTAGATCCTGAATAAATTTTCCAACGTTGGTAAAAGAAAGAAACTTCGTGTTTTGGGGTAATGGCGTGATAGTTGCCACTTTCCTGGGATCCGCCTTGATGTGACCCTAAAATGACAGCTTGACAGTTTTCCATAAGCACTCGAAATTCTCCTTGTTCTATGTCATTGCTGCCAGATATGTCCATCTATATAATTCGTGGGGTTTTCGCATCCTGCCAAAACTTTTTCAAGCCCTCGCTGGAAAATTTCTGGGGCCGCATTGAGCTGAATTAAAAGTTGTAGTTTCTAAACTGCTGCACAATTCACGAGATCCAAGGGCTGTGGCCAAGAAGGCAACAGGAACGGAAACTCCTTGGCCCCATAAGTATGTAGGAACTTGTAAAACTAAAATTTTTTAGGAAAAGACAATTTAATTTTTTTTTTTTAAGTTTGATCAAAATTGGTCCACTATTTCACATAGCTACCATACAAAAAGTGAACCCGCTCTCTTTTGGGAGAGACACGAAAAACGGACCTGCGCGTTGCGTAACCTTCTTATTGTTGGATCATATACTGGATTCCTATTTTTTGTGAGATCGAAAAAGCGGGAGAGCGAAAAGAAATATATATCTATATAAAATATGTATATTGCTGATGCTTGCAACTGTTGGGGCTAATTTTACTAAACTAACATTAGGAACTTTCGTGAGAGTGAACTTAGGGAATATGCTACCATGTCTAATTATTTCATGGTCAGAATGATATTAGTTTCGTTGCGAAAACACCAAACTTTTGCACTACATAAAATAAGCCGCAGTAGTTGTGGGCATCAGCAAAACAATAATTTTAATATAGGAATGTATGTTTGCTTTTTCACAATAACAGCAACGAGGGTGGTTTTCGCTCTTTCGCTCTTTTTTCCGCTCTCGCAAAAAATTAGAATCCAGTGGGTCGAATATGCTACCTGTATAGTTATACCATGCGCAAGATTGACAATCAATTACGCTTACACCGATGCGTGTGCCGAATGCGGCAGAATTTTGTGTACTATCCAAGCGTGTATGGGAATTGAGAGACTGCCCACCACTGGTTTACTGTCTGCCTTCTTTCAGTATGTGCAACACTTCATTCTGTCTGAAATTCGATGCACTGGTTGGTAAGCACATAACTCTATGGAGGTACAGCATGCATATAGACGGTATGGCATATATTCACATTAGTATATAAAAGCGAAATAATTTTAAAGGAATATACGTTTTTCATCAACTAATGAAACATTACTTACGTATAAACCTTCAGGATTTGACAAAAAGCCAGAACATCCAATACCAATAAGGAAGGTACTGGGGCCAAGGTCTAAAATCTAATGAAACTATATCCTGCTTATGGGGATTATGGAGACTGGCCGTATAAAACTAAAACAAATACATATACAGTTTTGTTTATCATGCATAAGCAGATTATGAAGAGACATCAATATTAGGGCAGCATTCAAAGATAATTCTTGACAAAAAATTCAATCCAAATACAATAAAGCACCCTAGAACAAGAACTCAGTATGACTATATAAGGGATAAAACTAATCAATGTACATCATCTTCAGCTTCAGACGTTACTTCCAACAACTATGTAAGTTGCTGGAGATTTTCCGTGTGTATTTTCTTTTGTGATCTTCTACAAAATGCGAGAAACTGCATTCCTGTAACAGGTCCAAGGTGTATCAATATCAGTACGGCATTCAAGGACTAGTCATCGCAATAAGGAATACAAACTTTTCATCAAATAATAAAGCTTTATTGGTTTTTGCTCAGAAGTTTCTATAGTCTGGAAAAAAAAAATCCAGAATTTAGTTTTATTTGGTATATCTTAAGCTTATTTGTGCAATAATATGACGCCATTAAGTCTTAGTTATTTTACAAGGAATACGGAATCGTGTTTAGTGGCTAGTTAAATATAAAATTTATATGATCGAAAACGTCACTTAAGCATCATCTAACGCATTTATGCATTAAATATACAGCCTATATGTTTAGGAATTATCAGGAGAACATCCATTTTTAATAAGGGAAGCTGAGTATAAACTTTCAGTTTATAAAGGACTCAAAAATTGGACGCCAAGTGTACCAAACCATAAACTCATCCCAAGTGATACAACATTTTTAATTAACATCCATTTCCAATAAGGCAAGTTGAGTATAAACTTTCAGATTATAAAAAAATTTTATAAATGCTATAATTATAAAAAAGTCAAATTATCAATTCCGATAAAGGACTCAAAAATTGAACGCCAAGTGTAGCAAACCATAAACTCATCCCAAGTGATACAACATTTTTAATTAACTAATTAAATACTATACATCATCTTTTGCCCTAGAGGTATCCTCAGACTGGGTTTAAGAACTATCTGGAGCACATCAATTTCCAATAAGGGAAGTTGAGTATAAACTTTCAGATTATAAAAAAATTTTATAAATGCTATAATGATAAAAAAGTGAAATTATCAAAGGACTCAAAAATTGGACGCCAAAAAATTCCAAGCCATAAACTCATCCCAAGTAATAGAAAATTTTTCATTAACAAATTAAATACACATGTTACATTATCTATTGCCTTAGAGGTATCCCCAGTCTGGGTTGAAAAACTAAAATGGTTCCTAAGCCGTAATACATAATTAAATAGAATAATTTCGATTACTAATGAGGCATTTAAGGCAGAAGGCTTTTAAGAAATATTCAGCCCAAAACGCATTTTGTGCTGCAAGCAACGCAAATCCAGAATCGTATTTATTGACTCGGTAAACCCTTAGCTCATAAATTCAAGAATTCACAGTATTTATAATCTCCATTGCGATGGGTTATACAAAGCAACAATATCCATTCCCAATAAGAGAACTGGGGCCAGCAGGCAGACCCAACAACAACTACAACACACTTGAAGTGAACTGTAAACAAAAGGAACATTCACACCTGAAGTTTGTGAGGCTTCGCTTTGGGGCAATGGGAAAGTTAATGTGTGCTAACTAAAGGGGTTACCTAGTTCCAGTATGTGTTCTGGCCTTATATGCAATTATTTGTAATTTGTTTGCCCAACTAAAGGAATTGCTATTGTACATAGCTTGTATTACGTAAGCATTCGAAGGCTCTTGTCTTTTGATCTTAATTTGAAGGTACATAGTTATAGTACAAACTATATATACCTATAGTTAGTACATAGTACATATATGCTTTTGGTCTTATTAACTGCGCAAAAGTTAAAAGCCTTAAGCTTGAAATGTTGGCCTGCTGCTTTGGACACTTCAATTCAATGCAAAAAAAAAGAAATACGTTATATAATGGAGGCTTTATATGGATTAATGATGGCGACAGCAAAGACATTTTCGTCGGCAACGGAAACGGAAATGTTGCTGGCAGGCTACCATTAAGAAATAATTAGCAAGCCAGAGCAGAGAATGTTAAATGAAAGTCAGGCAGAAAGAAAAGCATGTTTAATATGGAATTGTTTAATGGAGTTCCAACTATAAAAGAGAGACCCGGAAGCAAATAAAGCTTTCCAAGGCCAGCAGCAAAGTTTATATAAAAGTCACTATATAGTAGCACCCTCCGCACAATATGCATTGATTTTTTTTTTTTGAACAAATTGGCAATTGGATGAAAAAGAAATTGATAGATTCAAAAGACGAATTGAATTGCAGCTTTTCCTTGTTGAATTAATGTGCAAATTTGGCATTTCAATGAAAATTCGAAAATTTCATTCACTGTACTGGTAATGACATTTTACTACAACACCCAAAATCTCAAAAATACCAAACCAATTCCAAGTGTCTATACCAGCCTCATCCCTTGAATATTTTCAGTCACTTGGTGTACGCATTTTTGAGGTAACACGCTGACTGGTGGCTGTAATTGAAGACGGCATGTGATTTATTAACTCAATAATGGGCTGCCAAGAATGCCACAATCCCCTACAAAAGCCCACTACAATCCTCGCCTCGGCACATTCGATTGACGCTTCTTAAGCTCCTTTCCACTTCCTGTTAATGCAAAGAAAAATTGATGCAAATTTTCGCAACGCCAAGAATTCCACTTGAATTCCGCGCATAATTCAATTTACGCAGAAAAAAAAAAGAATTTCTTTAATCGAAATAAATTCAATACAGATTGACAAAATACAGACGCAAAGCTTGTAAGGGTGAAAGTGCTTCGAGGGAGTTTTACTTGGCATATATGCAAAAAGCAAAGATTTTGAATGGAATTCTGTTTTTTTTAAGTTACTTTAGACCTTTAGACCACATAAGTGTGATATCTAGGTTATTCGGCTTTCTTCTTGTTCTTGAGTGTTTATGGGAATTGCATATAGACCATGCCGAAAATTTTGAAAAGTCAATCAAACAAAGTTTTACAAATTCAAAAATATACAAAGCTCTGCTATTGTCGCTATATAATATTTTAACTAATATAAAAAAATTATATAAAAACATTAGCTTAGAAATATTTTTTTTTGCTGCCGTCGTTTTCCTAATTAAGAAATAAAAAACTTATTTACTGTATTTCTTTTTTATTCGAACTTACCAAACATTTCAATTAAATTTTTGTTTGTTAGCTATACATTTATGAATGCTGCATTTTAGTGTAAATAATAAAAATGATAAAAATTTAAAAAATATTGACAAAAATTCTCGTGAAAAAATTGTTGAGCATCTTTTGCTACTAAAAAAGGGGTCGATCTAAATATAGACCGATTTATACGTAAAAAAATTATTTACATTAACTGTCACGAACTTACAAAATATTTTTTTTTAATTTTTACCTAATGTTTGTTTTTTTTTAAAAATGTGGACAAATTCCGAAATACGTCAAAAATAATTCTAAAAGTATCCACTTATACATCGATTTTAAAAAAAAAAAAACTGCAGATCGATTTATAGTAAAAAATTAATTTCCCAAAAATATAATTTTATGCAATATTATGCAATAATATGCAAGATTTAAAAAAAACAAAAAATTCTGAAATAAGTATAGTTTTTAAACAATTTTATTTTAATATTATTCACAAGTATTGAAAAAGAATCGACTATTTACATATATAAAAACGTATGGAAATTTTTTTTTTTAAATATGTTTTCCAAATATTTTGGTAATTTTGGTAGAGTGTAAAATTTGATTTACCCCAGTCCCCCACACCAAAGCGTGAATTTAAAAAAAAATTGTGAAATAAGTATTGTTGAGCACCATTTAAGGAATTTTTTTTATATTAACTATTGACAAGCTTTTGAAAAGAATCGACTATTTATATTTATAAAAACGTATGCAAATTTTTTTTTTTTAAAATATGTTCCTCAAATATTTGGTATTATTAGCAGTAACATTCATTTGATTACGTACTACATACATAAATATGTATCTGTATCTATTGTCTTGGCAGTACCAGCGGCTACGAGCCTAAATGCAAAAATATTTTTTAAACGGCTTAGGCAAACCCTGACCCTGGGAGTTCCCCTTCGTAAGACAGCCAGTGCTTTGAAAATGAAAAGTCCGTCGGTTAAAATAAAGTTTTTGGCTATTGCTTGTGCTTAACAGTGTGAACGTGCGAACAAACCGGATGTCCGTTTATGGAACGGACGTTGCCTGATTTCCGGTTTGTTGACAGCAGCAACAAAAACAAGAAAAACAACAAAACACATCAACAATATGAGTAGTACATAATAACAAAAGAAATGCGACTATGACTGTGGTTGAGTTTGTTGCTGTTGTAATAATTTATGTTCACTTACATGAAAATGCGATTTTAAGCAGAGCCAACAGTTCGTATAAGCAATAAAAATACGATTCGCAAAAGGGAACTCTCCTGTTCGGGCCATTTCTATGCCAGCTTCTGTTGCTGTTGTATTTTACAATAAATCAAAGGTCCAGGCCGTGTGGTAATTGCTTTGAAGCCAAAGAGCTTAACGATTTTGGTCGCTTATCTGTAAAGTAGGTTAAACTAAAATTAGTTTGGTAGCACTAAAAAAATTATACAGCTGGAAATTTTTGATTTAGCTCTTGATTGTGGCAGTAGCAGAGCAACACCACTTTATCTATCTGGTAGTTGTAGTTCACTACACAGTGGTCATAAAGCTTGCAATACTTTTGCAAAACGACAACAAGGACATATTTCAGTGTAGACGGGGGGTTTCGGGGGTATGTGTGTGTGGCAGCGGACATGCACAGTAAATTTTCATTTGCAACAGCAACGGCAGCAGTTGTAGATGTTCACCCTTTATAGTGTTAGCTGAGGGCGTGGCACTGCCGGAATGCTGGCCCACACACACAAACACTCACACTAAATACGTGTTGAATTATTGTCTCCTAGCAGCTGCAGAAGCTCAGAGCAGCAGTAGGTCCCTCTTTCTTACACTCTCTCTCTCTCTTTGTTGGCATCTCTGGACCCTGCAGCAAGTTTTGCCACGTCTCCTAGTTGTATGCAGCAGTAACACATACAGACACACACATACCACTTGCTGTGCTCTGAATTGTGTCGCTTTGAATTGTTTTACTCTTTCTCTTGTATCTATTAAATTAAATTGCTTAATTTTCCCATCATCGTAGTGGAGTATGCGAGCTGCCGCTGCAGTTACACTGAGAAAAATTTTTGGCAATAAGATTTTTTTCTCATCTTTAACAGTAGTAATGGCAGCATTGCCATAAACTTTGTTCTAAAAATTTGTATACTATTGCCACTATGGCGATTTGATCCGATTATAATCGATAATAATTGTATAAAATTTATTTATTTATTTGTGCTTTATTCTTTTTAAGTATTTACATTTTCATTAAAGCTAATGGTTCATTATTATAATTTTACGGAACTTTAGCAGATGCTTTCAACTGAAAATTTTATTTATTATACTATTTTTTTCACTATTTAACGAATAACCCTAATAAACAAAGAACACCTACTACCATTGGACATTTTCAAATATATCGAATGGCCTTGCCAGCGCAAAAATCATAAAAAAGGATACATTTGAACACCACCATAGTGCATAAATTCTATTAGAAATCAATTTCGCTACTATGAAATTTATAATCGGTATCCAGGGAACACCACATGGCGACTATTACAACACCTCCATGTTCCCCAAATTCTCCCTAACGCTAACAGAAACTGCTTCATGAAAGCTATAGAAAATATCTCTGGCAGGAGCGAAAGCACGAAGGCATATATTCAAATCTGAAATAATTTAATTGCTAAATAAAAAAGAGCTATGTGCGTGAAATAAATTCTCAATTTCCATATTAAATTCAACTAATGGATATCGCGGAGATTAGATATTAACAGATATCATATTAACTCATATCGACTCATCTGTTAATGCTGATCAAGAATATATATACTTTATGGGGTCTGCTGGGACAGGTTATAAAATCTCGTCAAATAAAATCATAAACTTGAATTAAATAAAAGCTACCCAAAAATTGAATATGCTTGAGATAAAAGATATTTTGAAGTAAAAATCTTTCAAGTAAGAGACAACCATCACATAAAAATTAAAAATCAAATAAATCAAATCTTATTCTTTCAAACTTTATGCACTTTTTCTCCAAGTGTACTGCTGGCGTTACTGTTTGTACTCTTTGGCCATATATAGTACATCAAACATTACAAAACTTTCATCATTGTGACATGAAATTATTTGTTTCGCTGCGTTCCATTCTCTCTGTCTCTCTCGCTCTCTCTCTTCCTCCCTCTTTTTTATCCTTCTTTATGCTTCTTTTGTCCTTTTTCATCCTACATTCATTTCACTTGTTTAGATTTTATGCTGTGGAATTTTATTTATTGTATGACAAGTTTTTTTTTCCTGCATATCTTTGCATGTATATGTAATGCATGTAATTTATATACATTTGTATGTGTATATATTGTTATAGTTGTATGTTCTCTTGTTATTTACTTGCATGTAATTTTGTTGTTCATTGTTATTGTTTCGAGTTAGTTGTGTGTTGAGCATAAATATAAATACCAATGAAAATCTTAATATATTGAGTTTAAAACTAATGAATAGAAATAGAGTTAAGAATAAATACAAAAAGTTTAAAGATTAAATATCTAAATGAACAAACATAGGGGTAGTGCTTAATTATAAGAATAAAATATGTTTTAGAAATGTATACTAAAGTAATGTGTATTCATTGTATACTCTATTAATCAAATGCTATTATATAAAAAGAAAAAATCAATAACCGCCATTTCTTGGCGGAACTTAGCTGAAGGATATGATTACCTTTGCAGCCATGTTATGAAAAACAAGTTGCTTTGCAAGCTAAGCTTATTTATATGGTATGATGTATATATACATAGTTCCCCGTGTGGTGGCGGGATAGAATACCACCACAGCCCCCCCTGCTTGTCGTAAGAGGCGACTAAACGGGGATCCAAAATAGCCAGCCTAAGAAGAAGCCAGTGCTTGTTTTTCTGACCATTGGTTTGGTCGGGTCTGACCCTGGTTACGGCATCGCGGGAGTATCTCGTGTTTATGGTTTACTACGTGGCGTGGCATTGCGTAAACACAACCCTTACCAAGGGTGAAGAAAAATTTTCCAAATAACCGTCAATTTCTACCCTAATACATCAGAGTACATGGACATCGTGGTTTTAAGACAGAAATAAATATAACAAAACCCTTAAAAAGCTAAATCTAAAATGTCCAAAAAACCGATTTGAAATATTTACAAAACGGGGAGCAAGTTCCCGGATATTCTTATAATTTGGATAATGGGCCTAGCATACAAGAAAAACACTTCAACGTTGCACTCGATGGTGATCTACTTTTTTGCGCTCCGGGCTTCTCTCTGTTCTTCTTCCATGCAACTGTCGTTATTCAGGCATCTTCCTTATCCTAATCCAGCAGCAGCATGATAGCAGCAAGGAAGAAGCCTGAACATAATCGAGTGCAACGTCAACGTATTAACAAAAAACGCGTTCGATCAGTTGTAGTGTAAATATTTTTTAGCAAACAAAAAGTTCGAATCCTGCGGCACGACAGCTGATAGGAAGAAGAGCAGAGAGAAGCCTCGGGCGCAAAAAACTAGATCATCATCGAGTGCAACGTATGTATGCTAGGTTGTAGAAGGAGTATCCTCGAGTTGTTTCAGTTAGATAATGTAAATGTGCACAGCATTTAATTTGGCTCAAAAAACCGATTTGAACTGTTTACTAAAACGGGGAGCAAGTTCCTAGATATTCTTATAATTTGGATAATGAGCCTAGCATGCAATTTAAAAGCGTTTAAAAATAATAATTATTTTTAATATGTAAGAATAAAAATAGCGAAATGATGAAAAATTTAGTATATTGCAATCATACGTATATTACAAATTCATGTGAAATACTTGTAATACCATAACTCGAAAACGGATCGTCCAATTTGCTTTGGTAATATTTTTTCGTCCATCTTATTCTACGATCTTCAAGTATGAGTGATACAATTTATTTATTTCGATTCCAATAAAATTTTGCGGTAATTTGTGAAAATTAAAAAGTCAAAAAAGCTAATGTTTGGGACGGTCAACGCTTGTCGGGTTCCATGGTTTA
This sequence comes from Chymomyza fuscimana, assembly GCA_949987675.1. Lineage (NCBI taxonomy): Eukaryota > Metazoa > Arthropoda > Insecta > Diptera > Drosophilidae > Chymomyza > Chymomyza fuscimana. The sequence goes on from OX465089.1 coordinate 14,512,768, forward strand.
AATATAAAAAGTTCGGGGAATAATGAAAATAATAACAAAATGATGATTCCAATGCGATATGTTATGATGAAATGTAAGCTTTACTTGGATAATATATAATATATATATATATATATATATATATAATATTATTGCCGGTATGATCGAATTATAGTCCGAGGAATGAGAGGATAAGTATTATTATTTAGTCAAGTTAACGTTTGGGCAGCACCAGATACACTAGTTTAAATATAAAGAAAAATTAAATTATATATAAATTCTTATGGATGTTATAATAAAATGTAAGCTATCGAAAGATATATTTTTATGATCGATTTGTTGTCCGTAGAAACAATGTAAAAGAATATAACAGGAGATGGTAAATATTTCTCGAGATTTAAGCGTTTTTAACATAGACGTGAATATATAAACCTTTTTTAATTGAGGGCTTCCAGAAAACAAGGGAAATAATGCTTGATATTATATTTTAAGAAGCGGTCAATCTGGTAGTATGATGGATCTAATAGCTTCAACTTATTATTCAGTGATAAAAATACGAAAGTGTTGGGAATATAGCGAAAAATCATACAAAAATGTGAAGAAATATGAAGTGTGGAAAAGACAAAAAGTAATGAGGATTAAATAAAAGTATGCAGTCAAATAAAGATTATGAAAATGATATCTATGAAATATATAATAAAATATTTATTTGAAGAATGATGTACCTGTCTGTACGTACGTTGTCAATAACATAATATATATCACCTACATTCTATTATTATAATGAAAAGGACAGTTTATCCTTATCGCATCCGTTTCAAATTGTCTAATATACAACTTTCCATCCACGATATCAAATATAATACCACATGCCCTAAGAAAAAAAATTATGAAGGAATGAAATAAAAAGGGACCAGCGGAAAAATTGAAAAAATTTTCCATTCCATCCGGGACTAATGAAGAAACATGTTATGGAGAAGGTGTTGGCACAGAAATAGACATTGGCAGAAAACTGGATAATTAAAGAAATTTTTTTTTTTTTTTATAATTCGTCGCAAAGTGGCAAAATATATTGTGGCGAAGGTGCTGGAGACATTAGGGGCTATAACTATTTCCTCCTCCAGTAACAAAATTATTATTATGCAGGTTTCATGTTATGTTATGGGGCTATGGCATATAAATATGAGGAATAATGAAAAGTCCTTTTCATTATTTTAGGGTAAGTGGCTCAAAAGGTGAAGTTTATCATATTATTAGTTTTTTTTTTTCCATTCATATACAAATTTTTCGTAAGCTAGGTATATATATTAGGGTGGGTCAATTCGTACGGATCCGAAAAAGTCGATTCGCGGCGCCCCCTAGAAGTATTCTACAGACAATTCTAAGGAACTTTGCAGAAGAAACCATAGGTCTATTCTGAATTTCGAGCCTGCAGATTTTTAAAAATAGGTTTTTTCCCTATGTAACATTTGAATTCAACATTTGGAATTTTAAACCAAAACGTCACCTTTTTCTGCGTATATGGGGGTTTCGGGTATCAAGGAATTCATTTTAGATGTTTATCTTTATATATAAGTGCCGCCAGAGGGCGTTTCATGCATATTTTGCAATTTTTTTGAGTCTTTCGAGATAAATTTCGAATTTCTTGGGAAAATTAAGAAATATTTGACTTTCTCGTATCGCAATCCAAATTTTTATTAGCCCAAAATGTTCAGCGTTTCAAAAAATCGACGACCTAATTTTCAACGCTGAAACGCCCTATGTAAAAATAAACATCAATTCCTTAACCCCCAAAACCCCCATATACACAGAAAAAGATGACGTTTTGGTTTAAAATTCCAAATGTTGAATTCAAATGTTACATAGGGAAAAAAACCTATTTTTAAAAATCTGCAGGCTCGAAATTCAGAATAGACCTATGTATGGTTTCTTCGGCAAAGTTGCTTCGAATCGTCCGTAGAATACTCCTAGGGGGCGCCGCGAGTTCGAACAAAATTTGACTCACCCTAATATATATGACATTTATTTATTTAATGCTGTCGTAAATTATAAAATGCAGTGTTGATAATATTCCTACCTAGTTGATTTAACTAAAATAAGTTTTTTGTTACTTGGGGTAGACCCAATATAATAATTTAAATTTATTACTATCATAACCAAAATTAATAGTATACTTTTTTTAGCATAGTGTAATGTATAACTGAACTATACAAAATTTTATTAAAATTATGTAAATTATTATTACTTAATAATTTTTTTTTTTAAAAAGAATAGAAATGGATTAGTCGTTTATTCTAAAGTAGTATGTAATTAGTTTCCTAATTAGGCTTCTTGTTGGAGCAAAGGCCTCAGTATTTTCACTTAAGCAAGAAAAATGCATTTATTGGATGATTTTTAAATTTCGCATATAAACTTATAATCTTAATATTTAAGAAAGTATTTTAAGTTGCATTTAATATTTTTCTTTAAATAGTTCTGCTTTTAAACAAAGCAGTTTCTAGTCTACTGACAACATTCAACTAGCCATAATTCCTTAAATTGTTTGATTCCATTCATAACTTCTTTTAACAAATGACAAGAGAGACACAGACAGGGTAATGAAAAGTTACTGCGACAAGAACAACGCAACAACAACAACAATAACAACAACAACAACAAAGATGACAACAACATCATCTGTTCCAACTGGCTGCATATAGACATGGCTATAAGGCTGGGCCATAGACGAGTCTATGAACTGCAGTTTGCCTGCCTTCAGACGATAAGTTGTTGCTGTTACTTTTCTTGTAAGAGACTGCGAAGACAGAGCGAGAGAGAGTGAGTGAGCGAGAGAGACCGCCAGGGAGCTGCAATTTTTGTGCAGAAGTCCTTTAAGGTGTAAAATGGCGAAACCATAAACAAAATGGCAGCGTAGCCATAGAAACGGCTTCGTTTTTATAATATAATATATTTTTATTTTGCTTTTTTTTTTTGTTGCTACTCTTGCTGCGCTTTTGTTTGCACGTCTGAACATTGCTGCATTGTGTTTGTGTACATAGCTGGCGCCCAAAAGTCAGCATGGTTCCGTGCCCCCCCGGCGAACCTAGCTTAAACTGCTCCTCTCTTTGCCTTGGTACCTACCAGCAAAAACAAGCGCTGTGTCCAGCCAGTCAATGGGCACTCTTGGGTCTCTTGCCACAGCTGGAGGCACTTCCATTCCCCAATCCCCAATTTCGAAACACAAAATGAAATTGTTTTGGCTGCTATGCCGAGGCGCTGGAGTTTTTAGTTCTTTTTTGCCAAACAGCTGCTGCCATTGTCGAGGGATCCAAGAGCCCCCTCGCTGTTTGTTGCACAGAATTTGTAATTGCAATGTCGGTTAATTAAATACAGTTTTAGTTTGTGCTGCCGCTGTGTCTACTCTATGCTATATACAAAATATATGTGTATATATATGTGGATATGTCTCATTGTATTGTTTATCTTTTGTACGCGCCATTTTTCTTTGTTTTTAGTAAGCTTTGAGCTGTTTTTTTAGAGCTTCTCATTGGAAGGCCTGCAAAAAAAATTTATTACTAGCCGCCAGTACGTCCAGTAAAATTTCCCAAGTACTGAAATTTTTATGGCAAGTTGCAGTATGAGTTGGCAAGTAAATAGTAAGAAATTAATAATTGTAAAGTTTTTGTCTTCCTATTCTATTTATGTATTTCAGTTTATAAAGTTATGGTAGTTTAATGAAGCATAATTTTATTTTAACGAAAATGAAGTAAGATCTCGCAGAATACCTAAAAGAATAGAAAAAATTAAAGAAATACAAAAAAAAAGAGAGCTAGAAGTTTGCGTTACTTCTTTCATGCTTTCACATTTTTCAAGTAACAAGATTTTAGATCTATCCACATTATTTTTTTTACTTCAGCTTTTTTAAATATCAGGGATTTATTTTGGTTGCTTAAAACTGCTTCTTGGCACCTTGCCAAATTACATTGCTTTTTTTTTGGGTACTTTTTCTCGACCTAGGCCTTTTTTTGTTATTAAAAGCGCCAATATTTTCCAGTGTTCGATTCGATGGCCTTGTTGCTCGCACTCTTCCCATAGTATTAAATAATTTTCCATTGTATGTTTTTGGTATTATTTAGTGCTTGTAACTATATAGAAAACTAAACAGAAGATCGGACGATCGGTATGCCTCCCTGTTAGTGTTGTCGGAACTTTTGCTTTAATACATTTTGTTTGGCACTTTAAATATTTATATTTTAGTTTTAGCCTTTTTGGAAAGGTTAGATTCTGGGCTGTCTCGTTTGGGCAGGTCTCAATAGTGCCACAAAAATTAATTAGGATAGAAATGTAATTTACTTATCCTTGTAGCGCGATAAGATTTACTATGGCTTTTAATTAACAGAATTTTTGGCTGCCTAGATTTGTCTTTCAATAAATAATGTATATAATTATAATAAATATTTAGTTTAACCCAGCTATGGTACAAGACAACCTTGGTTTCAATGGCTTATTATCTGATGTACAGGAAACTCAAAGCTAAAGTGTAACTAATACTAACACTAATCTAAATATTTCGTTTCTTACCCGACGGGGTATTATATTTTATACTAGAGTTTATTATAAATACTATTAAAAAAATTATACAATGTATATATTAATTATACATATTTATACTAATATCATATACTACAGAGCTAGTAAACGCCTTTTTCCAAAAAATATTGCTTTAAAAATAATAAATATTAATTGAAAGAAACTACTATATGTAATTGGCTATTTCTTGTTTCCAATAATATAGCATGTATACCATCTTCATATGCTTTTAAGAATATTCGCCTTAAGCTGATTTTTTTTTTTTATTTTTAACCGCCGATTGTTTTGGAATCAATTACAATTGTTGCTCCTCTTTTCAACTAGAATGATAAAGTAACTACCACATCAATTACTTGAACGTATGTCAAACAATTAAAAATGTTGCTCATACGCACTGTATAACGTACTTTGCTCAGTTTGCTTTACGCTTTATATTTTCTTTTTCATTGCTACATCCTACTGCGTTCAGTTTTTCTCCTGCCTTTTGCTTAATTTTCTTTTCCTACGGCGCTGTGGTCTCTTCTCCTTCTCTTTACGCTACTTTTTGTATATGCTGCGCTTGTTTTTTTTTTATTATTCCTCTTGCACAGTTTTTTTTTCTTCTTTGCTTTCATTGCTGTGACATTTGTTTTCTCACTCTTAACTGTTATTATCTTCAATTTCTGGCAATTGTCTTAACGAGCAAGTGTGATTCCCCCCATCTTCTTTAAATGGATGGTATGTGTGTCTCCGTATGTGCGGTTGTTTCTTGGAACCTTTGGAGACGCTTATAAGAAATTGTTTTATTGCTTTTCTTAGATTGATCGATGTGGTGCTGGGTTAGAAGTTGAGTTGGTCGAATCTTCATTAATGATACCTTGTGGTGAGTGTCATAAAAAGGTGAATAGATATTTAGATTGCCGGGGCAGGAAATAAGAGAATAGGATCTCAATCGTGTTTTTACGATGACTAACTTGTTATTACGACGACGGCTACCTGGTTATTATGATGACGGCTCACTCGTTATTATGATGACGGCTCACCCGTTTGATGACGGCTCACTCGTTATTATGATGACGGCTCACTCGTTATTATTATGACGACCAACTAGTCGTTATTAGGACGCCCAACTAGTCGTTATTAAGACAGCCAGCTAGTCGGTATTACGACGCTCAATTAGTCGTTATTACGACGCCCAACTGGTCGTTATTACGACTCCCAACTGGTCGTTATTACGACTCCCAACTGGTCGTTATTACGACTCCCAACTGGTCGTTATTACGACTCCCAACTCGTCGTTATTACGACGTTCCAACTCGTCGCTATTACGACGTTCCAACTCGTCGCTATTACGACGTTCCAACTCGTCGTTATTACGACGCTCAACTCGTCGTTGTTACGACGCTCAACTCGTCGTTGTTACGACGCTCAACTTGTCGTTGTTACGACGCTCAACACGTCGTTGTTACGTCGCCAAACTCGTCGTTATTACGTCGCCTAACTCGTCGTTATTACGTCGCCAAACTCGTCGTTATTACGTCGCCTAACTCGTCGTTATTACGTCGGCTAACTCGTCGTGATTACGTCGGCAAACTCGTTACTATCACGGCTTACTCGATATCGCGCTTCAGTGATGCTGCTCGGGCTCCATCTCATCGGTTATCGTTGCCGTACGAAAAACGGCTGTCGCCCCTCGGTCGGTTGGGCGGGTGGTGGGTGCAACATATCGGCATGGGATTTTCGCGCGTTCGTTAACGACATTGGACATAAACAAACCGGGCTCGAGAGGGGTTTCTCTTGGCCATTGTAATTCTAAACAGCAAGTTAAACAATAACTCAGCGGCGCAACGCGTTTAAATTATGACTTGGAGAGGCACGCGCGCATGGCAATCAAATATTATTTATTTGATATTTACACATATAAAATTTTTGTATATACCCTGCCGCTGCACCTCACTTCCTTCCTCCTGGGAAGGACATCCCCAGCTTGAGTGCCTAAACAAATTTATGTAAATTGTGCGCGTCTTTTGCTATGAGAACATGGCGCATAAATTGGCTTATTACGCTATAAATTTTATTTATTTTGATGAAATTTACACAACGCATACACGAAAAAGCAAGCGAATAGGAAATTTGCTCTGCAGGATGTGTATGTGAGGACGAAGGCGGCTCATTGCCACACATGGCAACGCTTCACAGCTCTTCAATATAATTTTCTTGATCTTAAAGCTTTAAATCAAAAGTATTTCATAATGAAGCAAATAAAGCGTTTTCAGCTTTTAAATAACGATAACAAATTAAATATGTTATATGATATGTTATGTAAGTAAAAATCACAAGAAAACCAAAAGTTGAATACTCTATATTTTGTTTACATAGAAGGTTTTATGTTTTTTTTTAGTCAGAGCTTACAACTTACAACAATGATTAAAATTACTGGCATAAAATTTAAATAAATTATTAAAAAAATACCCTATACAAGAAATCGTATATTAAATGGAGATATACTGAGATACATTCTCTATGCTCTCAACTTCTAAAGAAATAATTTATTCCTGAGATATTTCCCAATTTTTAATAGTCAATTCGGTCACAAATAGGATTAGGATAATGATTAGGGTTGGTATTAGATAACCTTTTTTTTTTTTGACGTACTCGAACTTCTAGGCATTCAGGCTCAATAGGCTTAAACCAAGACCCATATAGATTATCTCAGTGATATAACTCCAGAGCCCTCAGACTTCAAATTTCCTACTGGGTAGTTGAGCCCCTTCATCATATATATAAGTCTAAATCGTTCTCTATTCTTGGCTGGCCAGTAGCTTATATAAAGATACTAAATTCTCTGCCAAAGCCAGTGATAAATAAATTAAATTTTCTTTGCTTTTAATTATAAAAAATAAAACCCACATCCATTTACCAGATTCAATGATCTAACAGACTCGATTACTTGATATGCTCTCTTATATAAAAAATATATTAAAATCATATAAAATTTTTGCGGCAACGTAAATGAGCCGCATATACTTATGTGGGTGGTGTAGAGTGTGGGGAAGGGTAGATAACGATAGAAGGCGTTCTTATATACATATTGATTTCGGCACTCAGACCACGATGTGTTGATGCTTCCAACAACAGCAGCAACAACAAGTAAATCTGATGACAGATAAGCAGCGTGCTGTGGCATGAAGTCAGACATTGGGCACCATCATCAAAGACTCCATTTAATGAATATCAAAATTGGCAATTTGGTTTTTTTTAAATCGATTTACGGAATTTTTTAAGCCCTGTATATGAGCTGTGCCAGCTGATAAGCGGAACTGTGAAGGAGATGGCTAAGATGTGCATGATTGCATAAATGCAGAGCATATGCATTTAGCTTGATTTAAAAGTCATTGGTGCGTAAATTATGCGAGTCATAGCCAGGGCAGGCGAAGCTTCCACCGAGATTGGTTTGATGGTGTGGAAAAGTAAGCCACATAGATACAAGCCAATGGTTCCATAAATCTAAGAATGTGCGGCCTCCAAGCAATGCGTACAAGTAAAAGCTGGTCTACAAACAGCAGTTGCCTTGATATGCAAATGACAGTGCAGTTTCGAGGATGGATATGTGCTGGGAGCTGGGAGCTGGAAACTGGCAACTAGAAACTGCTGCATGGCAGCACATGCACATAAAACAAAACGAACGTCAATTAAAATGTAGAATTAGCTCAGAAATATAACCCAAAGGCAGAGGCAAATGACAATGATATTTGCTCTGGTTTCTAGACCACACAACGTACATACATTTGCTAGAGAAACAGCCAAAAGTTTTCAATATAATTGCCTCTAGGGATAGATGCAAATGCGAGTGTGTTCACTCCAGCCCAGAGTAGACAAATCCAACAGTCTCTAGAGCTCAACACTGACCAGGCGTGTTGTGGATTGTGGGTTGGTACTTTGGCGTTATTGCAGCAATTTCTAGTTGGCCAAAACTCATAAAATCGAGTCATTCTCATACTGTTTAGTTGGGTTGGATTTTCGTTGCCAATGAAGTTGAATTGTAAAATTTCATTTGGAGCTTGAAGGGTGGCCAACGGAAGTTTGCCAAAATCCGCGTAGCTTCTGATGATATCAGCCTGCAGCAACCCTCTTCTGTACTAATACTACAATGACTTTGAATCCGAATTAATTTCCAGCGAGACGATGAAGGAAATGACAATTTCGAAAAGTTACAGACAACAAGGCATATATACTGCATATAGAATCTATGAACAGAAGAAAACCAGCTTTTTGTTTAAGGAAGTTTAAGGAAGGAGGCGGATCACTCTTTAAATCGATAAAATTTTTTGCGATTTTATATATATATATGCATGAAAAAGTGATCTGACTTTTATAAACAGATATTTATTTTAATTTAGAAAGAATGGATAAACAACTAAATAAATATATGGCTTGGTACTCAAATTCGAATATTTTCAGAATATTATTTTTTGAAAGATGTAATACAAAAGCCAGTGTAACCTTGATGACTCACTTTTACAATTTCTTTCAAAATATTTGCTTGCGCTTTAGCTCCTCCATAATTTGTAGAGAGTCCTAGCAGTTGGCTATTAAGTTTGCCTAATCCACATTAGAAGAAGGATGCAGATCCCAAATATGCTGCACATTACCAAACAGTTAAGCTCTACAAAATCGGCCCAATACCAGTATTGCACACCCCCTCCCCCTTTAAAAGACCGTTTCCCACACTGTTAGCGATTTTTCCGATTACATTTCATTTAACTGTGTTAAATTAAATCACAAATCAAAAATCAATTACAGTTATTACGACAACGACTGCGACGATGTCTACGATTTCCAATCTCTAAACGAGCCACCCGCTGCCACCCATGCGATGAACGGAACAGTCTCTGCAGCAGCTGCAGAGCATTCCCCCCCTTGGACAACTGCTCCTGCTTTCCTTATACACACCCACAAAACGGCATACGGAAGCTGAGTGCCGTATGGCAGAGGCAGCTGAGGCACATTCCTGCAATCTGTTCGTGCGGCGCTCTTTTTGCTGCCTTTTACCAACTGTGACTTTTGTAGCCAAGTCCTTTTACTTTTGCCCCACTGCCCCGATACTTTTCAGAGTTGCTTCCAGTACGTAGTACAGCTGCCTTCATCAATAATGATATTATCGGTTACAACAGACAGCAGCAGAGAAGTAACTGAAGCAGCTACACAAAATGGCGGTAGAAGCACACGCTGCATATTTATTTAAAGTTTTATGGCCAGGCCAAGGGTGAAACTGACTTGGTTAAATTGTGTGTGTGCTGTGTGTGTCATTTTGAGGGTCGCAAGGAAGCAATTCCAACTGGTTTTTAATTTCGATTTGATAAAGATTTTAATATTGTTACTGCAACATCGAATTAATGTAAACGGATGTTGCTTGTAGTTGAAACATTTAAAGTGGATTGGTTTTATACACTGTATAGAGAAAGTAAATTTGGGGAAAAATATAGAAAAAAGAAAATTAAATATAAAACAACTTTTGTTGCTCATTTAAATTTATATATTATTCATACACCCATTTTAGACATTTTCACATTTTTTCGTCTGTTAAATTTCCATATTTATTTTTTAGCTATGCCAAAAATTCGTTTTGAGTTGTGCATGCTATTTTTTGGATTGAATCAGTAAAAAAATTATTAAAAATAATTATAAATAAATGACTAATATTTTTAAAATAATTCTAGTTTAAAATTTGTAAATTTTTGCCAATTTGTTGATATTTCTTGCCACAATCAATCAAACCACATAAAAAAATTCGTGTTGGTGAAATGAGCTTCAAAACGAATCCGAATATTTTATTCGTTTTCTTTTTCTGGAGCAAGGCGAATTGGTTACCAAATTTTTGGTTGTTATACAGGGTGGGCCATCTGTGGGTTTGGTTGTTCATCAATGATAATTCGGAACATACCCGTTCAAAGTGGATGGCCCACCCTATATCAATCCGGTCTCACCTACTTCAGCAAGAAGGCATAGTTCTTCTAAACGTGACTATTGCCTTCAATTCACTGAAAAATCCTGTGGCAAAAGTGGTAAGGTTTTTATATGCAAAGCTCATTTTCTCGTATTGGAAAAAAGAATATGCTTTTTTCAGTCCTTTTTAAATTTACAAAGTTATCTCGAGCAAAGTATACCTATTACTTATTTTATGCACTTCCGACAAAGACCGGTGACATAAGCAGTTTATGGGATCGGGATTAAAAGGAACTTAACTTATATTTTTTTAATATCGAGATTCTCGAATATTGTTCTACTCTTTATCCTAATTTGACACAAGACCGAAAATTATGAGTCAGCCGCGGAGGCCATTTGGGCGATATTATTTTTATTTTTCATACTAGCATTTGGTATATATTATACATTTAAAAGTATACAAATGGGATCGCTTTCCTGAAGATCTCCTTAGAGAGAGGGGCAAAATTAATTATTTGGCTAAAGCTTAGAATATAGTAGTGTATAATTGGTAATTTTCGAAGGAAATGTATTTTATTTTTTGAAAATATTTTGTATTTTGAATATGTTACTTTTTAAAGCTTGTAAATACACTACGCAGTCGACTACCAACTACTGTCCGACTCCAAGGGTCCTGATTGAAATCTAATGAATACATCTTTTTTATAAACAACAGCGGCCAATGGCTTCACAATATTTTATCTTAAATATTTCTTCCACGCAGTCGCCAGAATATGCTAAAAGTTCTAATAACAAAATACCACAAACCATCATTTTATATATTTTTTTTTTCAGCAATTAAAAATTTTACTTTAATATGTATAAATTTTTTTTTTGATAAAATAGGCAAATGCGGCTCCAACGGCAGTTAGATTTTAATGAATAACTTTTCTTTTATTTTATTGCAGAATTATTTTCCATGCTTTTATCTACAAATCAATTATAATATATTTTTTTCACACAGTCGCCAGAATATGCTCAAAGTTTTAATAACGCACAATTTTACACAAACCTTTTAAAATTTTCATCATATATTGTAATTCAATTTTTCTTTCAGCAATTCAAAATTAAATAATTAAATCTTTCCATACAGCACTTTTCATTTCTTTTAGTATAATTAATTTTTATTTAATAAGATTGCTAAAGATTTATCATTCTTAATTCAGTATTTTTTTTCTATTTAACTTCCCCAGATGCCCATAGGCTGCTTTTCTAAAAATTCTAATAAAACGATATTTAATTATATATTTCTAATTTTTCTTTCAGCAATTTAGATTTGTCCACTTAAATTTTTTTATTATTACAGCACTATTCTTTTTAATAAAATAATACAGCATCTAATAATTTTTTTGTTGCTCTTAATATTTATTAATTAATATTTATTAATTTTTACAGCACTAATAATTAAATCTTTTGAAACAGGATATACTAATAACAATAATTTACAATTATATTAATTAAATTTAACTTTTATACTATTCTAATATTTGTTTCAGTTTCCCCCAGATGCCCTTTTGCTGCTCGCTCTTTTATAACGTACTCTCACTTATGCTCTCTTAATCATAACCGTACTGACTAACCGTCTTATTTAAAATTTTTCTCTTTTATTTAATTGTTTTTATCCCAAGCAATTGGATTATCGTGCTCATGAGAAATATGAGAAACTAGCTCAAGAATTGGCTGCCGAAAGAGCCCGCGTGGAGGACATTGAATACGCTAAGCATATGGCTAACCTTGCTCATGAACGAATCGTACAAAAAGCTGAGGATTCTGATGGCGAGGTCGACGAATTGGAAGATGACGTTACTATAAAACGTCGAACGGAAGGTAAAAATCAAAATCGCTAAAAACAAAAGTTAAAAAAATAACTAATTACAAATTTTTATAGAACTTAAGACAACTGGAAATAAAGAATGAAATAATTACATTTTAGCGGTTGATTTTTTTTTTAAATTATTACATTTGTCAAATTAAAAAAAAAATAAAGTGAAATAAAATAAAATGAAACTTGTAATTTAAAAAATTTTTTGTTTCGTTTCTTAGTTTGTATTTATTAAATAAAAAAATAGTTTTTAAAAAGAACATTGTAAAGCAGGGAAAAAATTGGAGGATTGGCCCAGAAATTCAGATGCTAGAGAGTATGTTTTTTGGCATATTACGATGCAACTGCGATGGAACCCAGCTCCCGAGAAATTAGACTTGAGATCAAAGTAAAGCCAAAGGTTCAAGTATGTCTTACAGAAAGGTGTGGATCTAGGATTTGGTCTTAGGGGGGGTTCTTTACTTCAAAGTGTATATATGTATATCAGAGCTCGTAAAAACCCGAAACCCCCAGTGGGTCCGCCACTGGTCGCAGATAATAGTGAATATTGGGCAGTGCCTTCCGATTAGAGAAACACACAGCTTAATTATTCTTAAGGTTAAATGGAGTTCATCAATTAATTTTGTCAGTTTCTCAGGCCTGGTAAGGGATTTGCTTTGGTTGTGCTGGTGCTATCTACACCAAACATCAAATTTCAGAGAACCTAATTTCGTTTCGGACTGTCTACTTTTAATTAATTGTCTTGCCAAACCAATGACAACATCAAGCATTAAAAGCCAATGACGCTGAGTGCACCATAAATGCCAGCAACATGTAGATGCACACTCACTCATTTGGTCACACACACACATACATATAGACTCACTGATTTACTCACACACTCTCATTCTCACTCACACTCACTCATTGTCTCTCACACAGATACATAGCAAAAGACTAAGAACAGCATCAAAAGCTGCTTAACATGGCGTTGATGATGACAACGCTTCATGAGGATGATGATGATGCTGCTGCTACTGCTGTTTCCCTAGCCAAGCCGGACGCAGCTTTCCAAGATGCTGTCTAAAGTCAGCAGACTCATCAACATTGTCAACTCTTCAAACTGTCACTGCACTGCACCAAAGTGGACGCATTTATAGAAGACCAACAAAAGGGGCAGAAGCGTTTGGGAGGATACTTTTATCGCGACTGTTAAAAACTTCAATAAAACGTGTGAAACAAAAAAAGATAAATGGTCGACGTATACGTTATATAAGTTTGGTTGTGTCATACGCCACGTTGTAAATACAATCTTCTCGAAATTTAATGTGTCTGTTGTGAGTGGCTAATAAAAGGAATTAAAAACAATTTGAGTGAAGAAAAAAAAAGCGAAAAGGATTGGGTGTCATTATTAAAACCCATGCTGAGCTGGCGAATGAGTAATGTGGCAACACCACATTGCTGCCAGTGCTGCCACACCCTAAACTGTCTGCGGGATTAACGAGAAGCATAAAGTAGCTGTCTTCTTATTTGGCTGCCATTTTCGTAAACGAGCAAAGTTGACGCTCTTGAATCAGCTGCTCGGTTCAGAGCTCTTTGCTTTGTGTTTGTTGTTGGGATTAAGTGCACAAATTTGTGATGTGGAGAGAAACAGACAAACAGCTTTAGTTAAATTATATTTTATTTGCAAATGCATGTGAAATGAACTCGGCATGGTCGTTGGCCGCAGATCCCAGACGCAGCTGCAGCAGCACTTTGTGGTCCTTTAGTTGTCTCTTGTCTTGACAAGTTATAAATTATTTCATCTGCTGGCAATAGAGATGCAGAGTAAATGACAATAATCCAAAATGAAAGCCATACAATTAAAAATCAACAGTATGATGTAGGTTAGAATTGCTGCTGTCCAATTCACAAAAATGTCATTGCAACCAATCTAGTAAAATACTATAGTAGTAGACGTTTTTAGGCCTTTTCAAGCACTGGCTTACCACAAAGTACAAAGAGCATTCGAAATTACAATAGGAGGCTGGCAAGGAAAACTGATAAAACCGAAGATGGGAAAACAAATGGCATGACCTGCAGCTGGGTTTTTCCAATTTTAGAAATGACAAAAATTTTTAGTAATTGATTGCATTTTTGGGTGCAAGGTAATGGCTTTGACTAGTGGGGGCACTTGATAGGCAAAGTGGAATTGGTCTTTAATTTGAAATCCACAAAAGATAGTTTTCAATAAATACTTGATAATAGATATTTGCCAGCGAAGTTTTGCATGGACGCTTTATTAAAAAATTTCATATGATAATAGGGTGTGGTTATACCGTGTGCATTATGGTGAAAATGGTGTAGTAAGTATTTCTCCATATGAACGCCCCGATATCGGGGATACATTGTGTAGCTTACAAAAGCATTGTACATAAAATTGTACTATTAATTCCAAAACATTTCTCTCAAATTTTATCCGTGTCAAAATTCAATAGAAACTCCGGGATCTAAAACCAAAAATGTATATTCGTAATAATTCCTATATTTGCAAGCAGCAATTTAGACCCGGTACCGGACGACTCCATTCAGAGTGACATTTCCACTACCCAATTTTTTGAACGAAATTCCAAGCTTATGGATTCCATAAGATTTGTTACCTTACGAATTTTCGGACGACTATGATATGAATGATATGATGCCTTAAACGTACTTTTGACTTATTTTGAAAATATTTTTTTTTTTTTTAAAAGTGTTTTTTATTATAAACTGTAAAATCAAATTATTAATGGAAAAATATTTTATTCGAATTTTTCTGGAAGCCTTGAGGAAGCTGGGAAAACATGTACAATTCAGTACCATGAAGTTAAATTACTTTGTAACTCTTCCATTATTCATTTTACTTTTCGCCAATACAGACTTAAATACAACATTTCATTCTTTTCGCTTAGAAGAGTAGAAATTTACGAATAAATGATTCATTTGCCGTTTTTGGATACATTCATGCAGACCTCCATCATATACTGAGCACCTCATACCATAAATGCTTATTACCATCAATGCATATTAATTTGTCAGCCAAATAGTTGGCACGGCCCATTATTTGTCGACTACGTTTGCCGTCCATAGACCGGGAACCGGCGACGCTGTTAAGCTGCCGCAGACAAAGTGACGACAAGTTTCAACGCTCCGGATCTTGGGTATAGTACAAGTATAGTCCGTTTGTCTCGAGGCCAGAGAAACATGAAAAGGCTGGTCCCACTAACGGCCGTGGATGTGCTGCGGTTGCTGCAGCAATAACTCAAATGATAATCATAATAAAAAGAGAAAGAAAGCCGAGCGCACGTAAGTATGCAGTACAAAAAAATATAAAAAATTTCTATAAAGAGGAGACGCGCCGGAGAAAGTCAATTTGTTAAACTGCAGCAGGCAGTTGGACGGACGGACGGACGGATGGACAGAGGCACAGTCAGGAAAGGGAAAGAACAGGATAGCTAGACGGCGATAAGGCGACAGCATCAAGCAGTCAACACTAGAGCTAGTGTTGGACAACGCGGCGTATGCGTCATGCAAAAAGTGGGGCAAAAATATGCTCGGTTGGGTTTGGCTTACGATAAAGTACCAGAGGCAGGACAGAAAAGTCCGTTTATGCTTTCTTCTCCGCACTTATTTTATTATATAAAATTGATTTCTTGCAGCAGTGGCAGAGACAGAGCCAGAGGAAGTGGCAGCAGCAGCAACGATGACGGCAACGTCGGCACTTTGTGCGCCAAGCCGCATAAAAATTAATATAAAATGAAAAGTTTGAAATTTATTACAAATTGAATTGATTTATGCAAGAGAAGCTGGCAAAGGTGACAAAGTGAAAAACTTTGCCAACTTTTTGCAACGACAGACTCGGGGAAAATTCAATTGGCGCTTAATTGAAGGCGGCAAAATTATATGCTGCAGTGTGTTAATAAGACAAAAATAAATGGGGCAGCATAAATAATTAATGCAATGTTTATTGAATAAAACAAAAATATTTATGCATGTGCAAGCAACAACTTAAGGTAAACACAAAATAGCGTAATAATAATAAACTGCTGCATGTTTTGTAAGTGCAACAACAATAAATGCTTGAAAATCAACACTTGCAAAAATATTTTCGCAACAATTAATGAAATGGAAAATATTGTTAACATTATTAAAATAAAACTTGGAATGCAAATAAATATTTGCAGATGCTGCAGTTTTCCTTCAGGTTAATTAGCGGCATAAAGTGTTGAAAACTTTGAAACAAATATTCAGTACTTCATAAATTACCAAAATCAAAAAGGAGAAATTCTTATACTCAATTAAGAGCACAAATTTTAGCGCAGGCAAATTATTTTCCCAAACGAATACGCCAAAAAATATTCCATTCTCTCAAATCACCTCAAAATTCAAATGTGTTCTTCCAAAAAAGAGTTGTAGGACTATGTCCATACTTATTTTCCGACAATCGATTTGTATAAGTAAAAATATAAAATTTATGTTGAATAAAAGAACTTGACTTTAGGACTATATGTAAGTTGGCTATATATTTATTTAATTCACTCTGCACGATCTTTCTTTACTACCATGGACTTTTCACTCACCCCGAGCGATTTTTTAATCAAAGAGCTATCAAACAATTATTAATTTTAATTGCGTGAATAAGAATTTCAATAAAAATTCATGAAATTTATTTATTACAACTTTTTTGTGGCAGCCTTTGAAAAATTTCCGCCTCAATTACACGCAAAAAAAAACTTTATTGAACAGGAGAACTGCCATCTGAAATTAATTTAAATCGAACTTTTTTATTTTGCACGCATTGTTTAATAAAATCATGAAACAAAATTAAATGTTCACAAAAAATATAAAAAATAATTTATATAATAATGATATAAAAACAACCATTTTTGTTTTATTAATTGATTTTAGAAAGGCAAATTGCCTTTATATATATAAATTTAAATTTAAAAAATTTAATTTCTTGCCTATGGAAAGAATATAAAGTTAGTATGAATAATTGAGGCGTTGTTTTTATTTCATTTCCATCGTTCCGCTTGTCTGTATAAACGCTGAGATCAGAAACACTTATTTTAGCAATGGATGATTTCGATATATTGTCACATTTCTCACTAGAACGAAATCGGAAAAAATCGGTGAAAAATTGATATAAGTTAGGGAATTTAATTATTTGAGTTACCTTCTGTTTGCTGGAATTTCTTACTTTTGGCTTTTTCAGAAACCAATCTGCCAAAAGCATGTTTTTTGTTCGTTTTTGCCTATTACTAACGAAATCACCAACCAACATTATACGCCTTATGCCAAAATTTATTGCTCCTAGCCCTTCTGGACTTTAAGAAACAGTCAATATAGCCGAACAGACAATGGCTAAATGGATTTTAATTATCATCCTAATGATCGATCATTGATGAGGTTGTGTGGCTATACTCGTTTGCTTCTTTTTGCACTTTTTTGCACTTTTTTGCACTGCTCTTGCACCCATAGGGTTCAAAATTAAACAAACAAAGCAGTGCAATAAAAAAATAAAAGCATCCAAATTTTTACGGTAAAGAGAAACCATAAAGTGATGCGATGCTACCGGAGCCAACTCATTTCCCAACCGGATTCTGTCGTATTCCTCTACCTTGGATTGGCCATCAAGTGACGGACACTTTGGCTTTCGATTGGGTTCAACAAACTACCAAACCACCAGAAATCTGCATCTGTCAACATCGGAGCGACATATGAAGAATGCCAATTACATTACAAGTAGGCTTCTTAATAGTTTGACTCATACTTAAAGAGGCTGAATATTAAAGTACAAAAAATGGCAAGTGTCAAGAGCTGCTACATTGATTGTCATTCATTATGCAATCAATATTGATTGCTTGATGTCATGACGCGTTGAAAAGTGACTTACCTATTTTCACAATGCCGTGCGCATTTTCAACAAAAAAGGTTTTCATCATTGGCTGTTGATGGCTATGCTCTGAAAATGTACGTTAAAATACGAGTATATTAGCTATACCATATAGTTTAATGTTGTCCAAAATATCCAAAAATTAAATTACACTATTTCTTTCAGAAGCTTTAACAAATTAAATAAATGCTGAATAGGATCAGTGGACTGATGAATGACGGTAAGCATGTCGTAGCGCTACGCGATATTTTTCTTCATCGTAGGTTTATCGGTTTATATCGGTCTTTTTTGAAGGCCCCACTAGAACGCCCCGACGGAGACCCCGGAATGATTAAGGACACCTATGGGGATGCTGCCATCAGCCGCTCAACAGTGTACGAAAGCTGTTCCGAAAGTGGCGGGAACTCGTCGAAGACGACCATTGATGATGTTCCGATTGATGAAAATGCGCGCAATGTGAATGCGCTCCTGGACTTTGCCCGGGGCACCAAAAATTATTGCCGAATATTTGGCTAAGAGTGATGAACAGATGGCACAGGGTTGCCACGATGGCCGCTGGATTTCTTTCTGTTTTGTCGGCTCATGCGGGACCCCAAGGCATACCGACATAGCTCCGAAGAAGACGTCCAAGGGGCAGTGACGGCAAATCTGAAGGGGATCCCGAAAAGCGAGTTCATAAGGCGTACTCACAGTGGGAACCGCGTTTGACGCGTTGTTTCATGGTACAAGGGTTTCGAATATTAATAAGAATTTTTACCGATTATTTCAATAAAAATTAAATTTTTTATATATAAGGTATATATTTTTTTATAAATTAAATAAATAATAAAATTAGCATTTTAATTACGCAAATTTACAACCGAAAACAAAAAACAATATTATAATTTATCAAAAAGTATTAAAACTTTTAAAAACTGTGTTTAAAAAAAAAAATTACAATGACATCAAGGAAGTATTTACCCAATCTTTTTTTTTTTTTTTTTTAAGCTTTTTAAATTTATTCGAACCATATAGTATTTTCCAGTAATTTCTGAAGTTCTTTTACTGCAGAGCGTTTTACATTCGGTTATTTGGCATAGCTTTCGTTTGGCAATGCTATCTCACGGGGCTTTTTTGGAGAACATTTTTTATGTAGCCGCTCTCTGATTGATGAATCGAAGCTGTGCGTGGTCGGGGCAGCACTTTCAGTCAAAAAAAAAATGTCAAGTGGTCGAGGTCACTTGGATTGAACTCGCAATTCATGCATTTGACTGAACTGCTATTTAAAAGAAATTCTCAATATTCTCCGATAAGCTGGAACTTGTTTATGGATTTTTATTTTGTACAAAACAAATTGGATTTTTATTTTAATTTGTCGTTATTCCTTTTAATCAAATCAAGCGTAGGCGTTGACCACATGTGCGTAAAAAAACTTGCCAAAAACTAATTTAAGCCAAGTGACAAAAGGCCACAACAATGTAAAATGAGCAAGAACAAAAAAATGGATTGGAGTTAAATTTGCAGCTGTGACCGCACAGCAGCTGAGACGCTGCCAAAAACATAAATCAAACTTAAAGTAAACCTAAGGGAGGGCGGGAGTCACCGAACTGGGAAACTTTTGCAAACACTGACGACATTAACTAATGGCAAAAGCTTCACAGACGCAAAGTGTGAGTGATAAGAGTGGTAGACAAAAAAAAAAAAAAAAAAAATGGCAAAATATTTGAAAGAAACTATAGCAAAATCAGTAAGGTGCAAAAGACACACATAGTACACTTAGGGAGCGGTGTTTGAGCCGTAGCTAAAAGTAAGAAAAATTGCAAAAATATACAAAAGTAAATGTTGCATCATTTAACATTTAAACAGACCGTGAGCAGACCGGGAGCAGGGGCGCCAGCAACTCATCAGCAAGTATGGCAGCTGCTGGCAACATAACCTCACAAAACACACAGCGCTTGTCAAATAAATACACAATAAATGACACACTCACTTGAAACAAGTCGCGGTCGCACTCACAACTGCTTCACCCCACTCAAGTGGCAGCCCCCCTCTACGACACACACCCATGCAATCAACTCCCTTGGGGTTATTGCAAACCGACAGCACCAACCCCCTCAGGCAAAAGCAGCTTTAAGTGATTGAAAGGCAGTCTGAAGTTTGACTGCCATCAAGAAAACACTTGCATGCAAAAGTCTGCGTACAGTTGAAAAAAAAATATGTAAGTCGTACTTTGAACATAATTATTTTAGGTATTTAGTTTTAAAAAATTTAATGATTAATGATTTAGTGAAAAAAATTGCATCTTAAGATTATTTTTCAGTGTACGCAGTCTTATGCGTGCAAGTGTACATACATACTTCTTACTCACTCACATCAACACTTCATCTTCATATAGAACCAACATTGCGTGTAGTTAGAGTAGAGTGGCGCACTTGAAATGCTCTTAGTGCATTTGGGTTTACGCTTACATTATTTGGCATAAAAGCAACCAAGAAAAGAACGAATGGAAATGGAACACTTGGTTGCCCAAGTGGCGTAAGCAATGAGAGAGTCTGTATCTCGTATTTGTATCTGCAGCTGAATCTGGCTGTTATATGAATATATATATCTCGAAGCTTAAGTTTGCTCAATATTTTTGAGCATGTCTTGATTACATACCCGCAAGGTGAAGCACTTGATGGCTGTAAGTCTTTAAGCCGAATCGAGTTCAACTTGAGTCGACTTAAAGATACTTTTGGTTCTAAAAGGAGCATATTAGCATTGTTCAGAAGCCTGCCACATAGAAGGAATGTTGGTGTATTCAAAATTGTTTTTTCGTTTACAACGCACTGTACATTTTGAGAACTCTTTATAGATGGCTCATTTATCTACAGTACGTACGTATTCAGGCAAAATTAGTGTGCTCGTAACAATTGTTGAAGAAATGTCTCCTCTTTGACTGCATCACATCAGGATTGGGGCAAATGCCCCAATTTTAATTTCTTTTGCAACAAAGTAGTAGGATTCAAACTACATTAAAAATTCGTTTTTGTGAAATTGGGATCACTAAACATGTGGTTTCAAAACAAATCCGAACGAAAAAAATGTTCGGATTAACGTTTCTATGACTTCTGCACTTATTTTAATAAAATCTCTTTTATTTTTAGAATCTTACAATATGTCAACTGTACGGTCTCCCCCATAAGACCTTAGTTCATTTCTTGCTTGTATCCAACAACAATATGTTATTGGCTTAAAGATGATAATTTTTCATTGTTCAATAAGTTAGGGTATACAAAAGCAACTAAACCAGCTTTTTGCTCTCTTTTCCAGTTTGTAGTCTTAAAGCTGATGGGTAAGTCTTTCTTCTATAACCATTCAGTGTTCCAAGCCATTTTTGTTGTTAATGTCTTTTTTTTTTGGTGTACTTAGACTTTTCATTGGACCATACATCATGTTAATGTGGTAACGTTTAGTGCAGACCAAAATCGTTAACAAACATGTTGGGTAATTGCGCCAATGGCTAAAATTTAAGGCGCACTCCTGGACTTAAGCATCATCAGTTTCGGTGTCAAATGGAAATGCACTTGGGAATAAACTATTATATAGTATGTATGTATGTTATGTATTTCATGCATGTATTGTATACATCCTATATTGTATTGTTGTTATGCACCATTGAGCATAATGTGCTAGAATTCAATTTGACAGTTGACAGGATAAATCCTTAGACAGTCAAGACCTCAGAATAGCAAACGAGCTGAAGGGCAGTTAAGGCCAAGTGTCGCAGCCCAAATCCGCAGAGAGTTTTGTTAATGCAATTAAATGGGGTTGGCAACGCTGTACGTCGAGTGTTGCAAATTAATTTACAAGAAATTTAAAATGCCTTGCAACTGAGGGGAATACTGTATGTCACAGCGATAGCATAGTGTTGGATAGAGTGTTGTATAGAGTGTTGGATAACGGCTAGAGCAGGAGTAGGGAGCACTACACGAATTTCCTGTCAGCACAAAATTTTCAGCAACTTTTGCCAGTTGAAAGTTTCGTTTTACAATAGTTTTTTTTTTTATTCTGTATTTTATTTTATATTCTTTTATTTTATTATTCCTCTGCTATGTCACAAGCTGCGTTGCCTTCAAGACGCTGCAGCAGCTTATCAGGGCTGCTTGCTGGTCACTTCTTTGCCGCTGTATGACTGCATCTGTCCGTCTGTCTGTCTGTCTTTCTGTTTCTCTGTCTGTCTTTTTGTGTGTTCTTCCGTCTGTCGCTCAGTCTGTTGAGTGCATTAATACGCTTGCATAATACTTTAATGTTTGTGCTTGTCTCTGTGTGACAAACGGAAAGCTGCAGCTCAGTGCTGGAAAAGCTCTGTGCACAAAACTTTGCAGAGCAGGAAGCTTAAGAAAATTAAGAAAATACTCGCCGTACTTATGCTATTTACGACAGTGAGCATTGAAATTATACGTTCTGTAAAGTAAAAGTCAACATGCTCAAGCTTTGGCTTAAGTCCGAAAAGAGAATGTCCAAAGAAATTTCAAGTGTTGTAAAATGGCAACATGGATTGTTGAGCAATTTGTGTATGCCAAGTGGCAGCCAAAAACTTGATGCCAAAGTTTTTGCGGAAATTCAAGAGAGATAGGGGAATGCGAAGGAAGTTACAATGAAGTCGTACTTGAGATATGACTACAATTAAAACTTGCTGCAAAAGGGCAGTTCTTGGTACTGCTATTAGTGTTGGTTGACGGTTTTGCATATCAAACGGATTTTTCCGTTGATAAGAGCAGCTCGAAATGTTTCTCAAAGTAAGCTTGAAAAGTTTGTTAGTTCTTTGGTTATTTGATTGGAGTTTTCAAATGCAATTTTTTTTTTCAATCAATTTGATTGTATTGGTAGGGATCATACTACCAGCAAAAATACCATAAATAAGTTTTCCCTGATTGAAGTTGAATTTTGTTTTATTAAGTGTATTTTTATAAAGTAAGATTGTTTTAGGCTAATCGTTATCAGCTGACATATATTGTTTTTTAAGATTTCCCAAAGCGGTTATTGAACACAAGAGCTTAGAGTAGTTATTCTGAGACGAATTTATTGGAATTTGCATATAAAACGCTACAAACAACCAAATGTAATCGTTCGCAGCTTATATACCAAATTTTTTTAGATAGACTTGATTTTTCGAGTTTTGCAATAAATATCACTTTAGAATGCTATGTTTAGTTCATTCGGATCTTATGTCCAACATTTGTTTTCGTAGGAATTTTAGATTTACCGAGTTTTGCAATAAAAATCATTTATTAATGTGCTTTTTTTTGCTTGAACATCAGACCATGATTTCCATAGATTTTTTAGAGTCGCTGAAATCCTAACCAATTTTGTAAATTTAAGTCAATTTCAGCAAAAAAGCAAACACATATGGGGTCTTCACTTTGTCGGGCATAGATACCTAAAGGCATGAATGCCCGAGTAACTACTCACTACAAAAATGCATTTAGGCAAGAATACCCGACCAACGAGTATGAAAAGTTAAGTAAGACAAAAATAAAAAAGGAGCTTCTTAAAACTAACACCCTACTGGGACTTTCTTTTGTATTCTCAAAGAAATATGCAAATTGTATCAAAATATTGTTTACAAACAAGTTAGTGGATCTATCTCATAGAAGCTGCGCTTAAAAAAAACTATAAAAGCTATAAATATTTTATGAGACTCCCTGCTGTGTCTATAGGTAAGCCATCTTTTCTTTCAACTCACGCTACGAAAGCTCTTATTATCGTCTAATATAGAACTCATGAACTCATGAAGTATCGCACTTTTCAAAGTTCGATAATTCAAAGTTCATTTTTTAGTGTAGCTAAATGTTTGAAAGTAGCCAAGTTTGGCTCGTAAAGCTGTTAGCCAATTACAAATAATATCCGCCCTTAACCGCAGTGAAATCCAACTTTTCGAACAATCTTTCGCAGAAAAGTAAATAAACCAAATACACCCCTCTTGACCATAATACAAAATCAATGAACAGTAAAGCGACAATAGATTTGAGTTATGGTTATTAATAATACGTTGCGAGAGCTACAACATGGAGTAAAAGCTTCTGTTGTCCAGATGATGACAGCAAGGGAGCATGTTGCATGCAGCTATGCAGACTTGTGTGCGGCGGGCCTGAAGATCCAAAGTACATACTCTGACAGGGCTTGTAGCGTGTACTAGCTGCGGGCAAATGAAATGGTGCTGGCAACAACGTCAGAGCCAACATCCATCGTGTGAATCCAATATTGGTGGCTGCCTCTTTACCGGAAATGCCTTTGTCTGGCTTCATAATATTTTGCTCGTTACTTTTTAATATGACTCAGAACAACATCCGAGCTGGGAACCAGGGCAGGCAGTCCGACAACAACAACAACAACAATAAGAAAGACTAAGAGACGCAGACAAACAATGGCAGCTGTGTTTATGGGCAGGAGGTGTAGGTTGGGTACACACACACACAAACACAGAGCTATATCCATATACATATTATCTGCTCTAACGACAATGCAAAAATCTATCTCTAAAAGTGAAAATTTTATTACCATTGCAGGGGAAAAACCTAGACAGTGGGACCGAAGAACAGTCAGTTGGTAAGGTATGTAATCAGTGCATGTCGACGTTGCCGACATCATCATCATCGTTGTCTGTGGCATGAAAAGTGTCAGGATTACTCATAAAATTGCGATATCTTTTGTCACCTTTGGAATAGGGGGAAACTGATGTTAACAGGGTTGCCATTGCACAAAAGAAACTTCATAGTGCGGGGGGTGTTTTAGTACCATAGTTATTGTTGTGGGGAACACTTTGTTGACAACGCATAATTTGAGCAGACCCCACCGATCCGGAATGCAACTTATAGTAGTAGCTGGGCAAGATTTGTACTTAACTTTGGATATGGTCTGTCTGCCATTAGCTTTTATTGCGCTTGATAAGCTAACCCTAATGCAAAGGTATATATATATATATTTAGCATGCAAATGTGCCCAGTTTTTTTTTGGGGAGGCTGTCAATATGAATTTCAGTGACTATATAAATATGATGACAGCCAGCTCTATAAGCTCTCCAGCTCTGCAGCTCCCCACAACCATTAGCCATTATTTGACTGTTGTGCTGTCTGCCATTTATGTCCACCCCAATACATAAGATGGAATACAAGCTGCAGCAACTTTTTGCTGGGTTGTTGGACGCAGTTTATCTTTGGTTTTTGTTGTTCCAATAACAATTGAATTTCACTTGAATAAAATTATTTTTGCTTACGCAAGAACTTTAATGATTTTCCATAGTAAAATGGGCAGCATAAATATTATTACAAAATGCTTGACCGCACTTAAAATGCAAAGTCAACGATTCATCGGCCAGACATTTGCTGAGCTATGCACTCAAATATTTCTAATAACATTGTGACCCTCAAAGCCTCACTCCAACTCCAATAAATAAATATATATATCTATATCTCTTTGCACAGCCAGTGTTGTCAAGCACTTCAATCACACCTGTGCCATATCACTTTGGGGCTTGGTTCGTATACTTTACAATTGAATTATTCACAAAACATTCACTCTGTGTAGTGGCTGCATGTTATCGAATGTGTTGAAAAAAAAAACTGTAAGCAATCCCAACCAAATGTATAAACAACACGACAACATTTGACAATCCAATATATAGAGGAATCGTGCATATTGGAGCTTTGGCAACTGACACGTATTAAAAAAAAAAAAGGAGGCAATGGCATAAAATGAAGTAAGAACGATGACATCGACAGTTGGATGAGCCAACCAACAGGGGATATTGGTGATAGCTATGTATATTTACCAGTATGGCATGTTGCGCCATCATATTGGAATAATATTTTTGATATTTTGTTATTGATAGACCGTGAACCATAATAAAATAATAAACTACAGAAAGTTTTTTTTTGTTGTCTTTTTTTGAAAAAGGTGTGGAAATTCTGATAGTGGTGTATAGTTGCCGGCTATGAAAACTTTGGTATAAATTAAATATTCACTGGAAAAACATTTCCGTCATGCAAGGGGTATTCAAAGTGTTGAATACATACCTGCAGGTTAGAAAAAGATATAGTTTAAATCATACAGAATGTATGCAACAGACATAGAGAGGTGTGGCAGAACAAAGTTGTTTACACCAAAATGTTTATCATCATCAGTACTCTGCATTTCCGTATAAGCACGTGGATCTTGACACCTTAAAGGCCACCAAATCTTACCAAAACAGATGCATATTATAAAGACATTCATTCAAAACTAGACAAATCTATACTTTTTGGTACTAAGAATCACTCTTGCACAAATATTAAAATCTTTTGAAAACTTCAAAACATATAAGGGAAAAAGTATAGGATGGGCCATCTGTTTGTTTGTTAATTGCATTTTATTCGAATGTTTTCCAATAAAATTAGGAAAATGTACATACCAGATGCAAGTTTGAAACTACTATTTATGTTTGAAAAATAATATCGCCCAAATGGCCAAAGCGGCTGGCTCTACAGGCCCGTGCGAACATTGTAATTTTCGATGACTTTTTTTTGACGAAACTCATCTCGCTGTTATCGGATAATGGACCATGGGCTTTAATTGTTGCGTCATTTGAATCTAGAATATAAAACTATAAAACTTTTTGAGCAATATACCGCATTTTGCACAAAACACGTTTTTTTTGACCGATCGATCCTATGGATGCTGTATATATATGTATGTATATATGATATAGTCAACCGATTTTGATAAAATTTGGTACAGAGCTTGAGAACTCTAAGCAACTTTCGAATGCCAAATTTGGTAACGATATCTTGTCAAACAAACGAATTATTCATCTAAAAGTTTTTGGGTTTTTAAAACAAATTGACATTTTTCACTTTTTTCAAAAATTTCTGTTACTTACACATTTTTTCTCAGATTTTGATAAACAACCCCTCATTTTTTTCGCAATCCATCAAACTTTTTAAACTATGAAAAAACTGTTTGAAAAATTACTCTTTAATTTTTAAATTTACGTTCGAAATAGAATTTTTTTCAAAACTTTGCTAAAAATTACGAAATATTTCATATGAATGCATAAATAGTGTCCAAGCCGTAAATTTGACAAAAATATGTTTGAAGTATAATCGATGGGTAATTCAATTATCTACAGTTTAGTAAATAGTATATCAAAACCAGTTCAGTACAACCAGAGTTATTTGTTTTTAAGTAAAGACACTTTACTTACTTTAATTTCGAAAAAATTTTTTTTCAAAATATCTCGAAGTCCGTTCCATTAAAAAATTTTTGGACTTCATTTTCGGTTCAAGCATGCCTATTTTCTACGGTATTGACTAAAACATGTTGAGGATACCAATATTTTTTTAAACATCGTTCGTATCTATAAAATTTCGTTGAAATTAATGCAGTTCTTAGGGTTTCTTTAGTATACCAAGAACAGAAAATTGTATTTGCTTTGAGAAAAGTGATTGCCTTCTACTGTCAAATTTTGGGGAGAAGCCGCGCAAGTGAACTGTTGTCAAAACCTGCCAACACTGTTGGTACGTTGGACGTATATAGCCATTATCGTATCCGAGAAAATACGCTGATCTTTGTTCGGATCAGCCCATGGGGAAGTGTAGTATATCTTCTTCCGAGTAGAATGGAAGACATTGTCTTTGCGCTGAATGGAGTTACACTCTTTAGCTTGTTGGTACTTATTGATTAAATTGACTTTAGATGATCTTTGGAGATGCATGGCATGAAGTTATATGTATAGGGGTGACTGTAATGCAAGTTGGGCGGACTCATCTGATAATTTGTTGCCAGCTATTCCTTAGTGGCTAGGTACCTAGATTTTAATTTTAGCTGGAGACTTAATGTATCCCTGATATAGTTGAATATCTGATTGTGGATTCTGAGGTTTTTAACGGCTGGAGACCTTTTGCATCCCTGATATAGTTGAGTATTTAATTACGGTTACTGAGGTTTTTAAAGGGTTCTTTGAATGATTATGACTATCAGTGCAAACGACCTTTTTGTGGTTGGGCAAATTAAACTCCATAAAGAATGACCATTGCTTCTGCTGCAAAGACCGAGGAACAGTCGGGCAGCCAGCCAACTGATATTATCAGGCAAGATTTGTCTTTCCAATTGTTAAGGCGGAGGTTGGATGATTCATCTGCAAAAGCCATTCGATAGATTTCAATTTAGTATTTTTATTTATTTAAAACGATAGAACCAGATTATAAATTTTCACTTTCGTTTTGTTACACATTGATGAAAGACAAAATTTTTTTTAATAATTTAATAATCTACACGGATTTTTGGTCCTAAATAAGCACTCAAGCCGAAGTTAGCCATTATTCGGATCTTACAAATATTATTGCGTTTTACAACACTTATTTTTAATTATAGCTTCCTATACATTTTTATTATGAGCATGCATCGTTCATACTTATTAAAGCTTCCAGAAGATCTGGTAACTAATAAAAACGATTCTATCGACATTTTCAATACTTTTGCCTTTTTTTCAGAAAAATCTCTACAATTTCAAGTGAAATGCAGAAAAATAAAAAATTAAACTACTCCACTTATAGTACTTGTCCATATTTTGCTAAAGATAAGTAAATACATCTTTTTGCAACGAGCTTTAAGTAGCGTTTCTTGAAAATCAAATAAATAGTACATCTTTTAAATATGTTAAGTTTGCTGACATTTGATATTTTTAACTTTCGCTCTTATGTCGACATTAGCTAGTAATTTCTCTCGTATACTCTCAGTCTTTCTTTCTTTTTATTTTTGCTTTAAAAAGCTGAAAAAACTTTTCTACATGCAAAGTCCATTAACAACTTTTTACCTATGCAAATATCGTTACTTAAAAACGACTTTAGTAAATAAAGCAGCAAAGTCTTAAAAAGGCAGCAAAACGTAGCTTTTACATCACAAACTATACACACATAAATTTTAATACAAAATCCTTATATGAACATGGCTGAAACTAACCCAAACTTTAGCCTTAACCCTTTGCAGCCAGATAACGGAAATTGTTGAGATTTATGGCTTGTGCCAGAGGATTCGCTATATTTATTTGAAAATAAGTTGCTTCGGTATTAACCGAAAAAAAAAAAACAGAAATTCGAAAGAGTATAAGAGCCACACTTCAATTTGTGCTAGACGTATACGGCTTATACAATATTTTGGAGCAAGTGAGGCGGCTGCAAACCAAAAAGGATATTACATATCCTGTTCCTAGTCGTGTAAATGCCATTATAGATTGAATATTTGCAGCGACTGTGACTACAAAACACCATTTGATTTACGCTTGTTACTTCCGCCATTTTGTTGTGCTGCCGCCATTGCATAGTTTGAGGCGCGGCAGCGCATGCCATTTTGAGTGCTATTGTTTTTGTTTTGGTCTCTCTGGTTGAAGCATTTTCAAGTGCACGTGGACTGGCCTTGGGTTTTTCGCTGGATCGCTCTAAGTTATTGTCCTGGCATCCTGCAGGAGTGGCAGGCCGGCGACTGCTGCCGCTTGCTGCAAAATATGAGGCTATTAAGGGTTTTAGCCGCATGATGCTACGTGCAAGCTGCGTTTTTTCACACAAACATTCGGCAGCAGCATCATCATCAACATCATCATTATCATCAGCATGATTATTACCATTATAGACACCCAAGCAGCTGCAGACTG
The DNA here is from genome assembly GCA_949987675.1 of Chymomyza fuscimana. Classification (NCBI taxonomy): domain Eukaryota; kingdom Metazoa; phylum Arthropoda; class Insecta; order Diptera; family Drosophilidae; genus Chymomyza; species Chymomyza fuscimana. The sequence continues at coordinate 14,542,642 of OX465089.1, forward strand.
ACTCTTGCCGGGCTTTCAATATTGGGTGTTTGGCGGGTAGTCTCAAGTGACTATTCACATCTGAAGATTTACTGAATGTGCCCTGCGCTCTGTGCTTCGAGCTCTGAGTTCTGACTGCTGCTCCTGCTGCTGTGTTATACTTCTTCTGGCTGTAGAATTGTCTGTCTCACTGTCTGTTCGTTTCGCCTTTGCTCTTTGCTGTGTATTGAGTGTTTATTTATTTTCAAGCATCATAAAAAATGTTGGAAAACGCGGCACAGACACGAAACGCACACACAGCCGTATACAACATTCAATAATTTTTGCTCATGCTTTGCTCCTGGAACAGCTGCAATTTTTACGCCATTTTGTGCTGCCGACCAAGTGTAATTTGTGGCCAGGAACTTTGTCTATGTCGTTGTAATCGTTATCGTTATTGCTGTTGTTGTTGTTGTTGCTGTTTAATGAAGCATTTGAGTTGAAGTAGCTGTTGCAATTTTTATTTACCACTCAATGAGCATTGAACGTGTTAAGTGCCTGTATTTAATTGTCTACAACTTGACACCAGCTATACCATTTTTTATATAGCACTATCTGTGTAACACTTATACACTTCTTTCAACACTTTTCATAACTGCTAGTTGGCGCTGTTAAAGGCTTTTCATATTAATTACGCATACGCCAAGCGGCCACGCCATCTCGCTGACAGCTGCGTCTTTCTCAGCCTTGCCAACTCCAGTAATTATCAGGCGCACTTATTTAAGCGCAAACCTTAAGTAATTGAGTCTGCGTGTGGGCCTGCTTTTGTATGGCTGTCATTAAGCCGCTTAAAGCCACCTTCTCTTTTCCCATCTTAGCCAAGTGTTGGCAACTGTACCTATTGTCTGTGCGTAATTGTTATTGATATGTTTCGCTAAATTGGGCTTTAATTAACATACAAATAGACGAGGTGGACGCATAATTAGCACGACATTAACAGACTTAACGGCCAAGCAATCGTAAGAGGTCAAGTGAGCTTATATCGAGAGTTTCCTTTAAGTGGTTTGCCTTTCAAAATTAGCCAACATTATTTGGGCTAGTTGAAAATGTATAGTAAAACTGTTTTCTTAAGCGACATTGTCTAAAAGACAGATTGAAATTATGTAACGATAGGTGTGGTGAACAGCTACAAAGACGGGAGTGATATTTTATACTACGACATAGCTGGCAACAACAATGAACTTAAACCATGTTTTACTTAAGTTTCGAGATTTTTAAATTGTTGCCTAATGCAACATTTAACAAAATGAAAAGAAAATGCAATTGCAAAATATTTTGCAAGCATAATGTATGCTGTCTATATAAAATAAATAAATCTTAGCATTTAATATAGAGTGGTTATTATGTCTTATGACAAATAGTTTTTATACATAGTATACTTCATATTAAAAGCAAGTATATAAAATTTAAATGCATAAGCGGTAAACCACTTGATAGGCTCTTAGCTTATCAAACTTAGCCGTGGCTTGTGCACATGACGAATACGCAATATTGTTTTCGCTATAGCCGCCATTACTGTCGCCATTCCGCTTTTAAAGCCACACGCCAACGTTGGTCTTGTCGTATATTATTTTTATCCTTTTCCTATATAGCCCACTCCACTGACTCTTTGCTTTATGAACACAGTGCGCCAACATTTTATGTTGCACATATATTTTTCATAAACTACAAATATAGGTCATAACCACGGGGTATTATGGGCGTCTCAGCTGGGCTGTACTGAGCAGTTCGCTTGCCGGGGCATGCATGACAGAAGAAACAGCAAACTATTAAACGCTAATGCAGCTGCAGCTCTGCCAGGCTTCACTTTTTTTTTTTGTTCAACTCCCAACGGTCAATGTACGAACGACGTCAAAGCGTCATCAAAATGAATATGCGCATAGTTAAAAGCAAAATGCCGTCGCGGAAATATTAAGCATACGCCATGTATGACATGGGCTGGCAAGGCAATGGTCTGGTTGCGGACAAGGTGGGACCGGCAAACAACATAAACGTAACGAGCGCTCATACATTGCTTTTGCCTCACTAAAGTATGATTGCGTGCCTAAGCGCCATCTTACGGTTGATAGCTTCATTACAGTCCCGTTGTTGATTATTACCAACGTCAACGTTAACGTCATCCTCATTGTCCGCCACATCCTCATCAGCCCCATCGGCATTACTTCCAAAAGTAACACCAACACCGGCACCAACATCCACGTCATCGTCATGGCTGTTGCAAGTGCTGATTATGACCTGGCTGCCATGTAAAAGTCAGCCTGCAATGTTGCTTTTTATGGCTGTTTGTTGACTGCATTTTTCTAATTTTAGTTAAAGTGTTTTGGGGGCTTGGTTCATAGTTGGCTTAATTTTAAAATTGCCGCATGCTTGTTGTTAGCCAAGTGTTTGGCCTCGTTTAAGATGCCAGCTTGTTAGCATTAAGTTGGAAACTAGAGTGGAAAGTTTCTATTAAGAACAAATATTATGGTACTGCAGTAAAGCAAATTATGGCTGTGCGAAATGAGGCAGGTAAGAAGTTGCAAAAGTTTAGCTAGGCAGCAATGTTGCAGCTTTTTGCGGCCTGGGGCAAGTACCTGTTACGAAATACTTAAGTCTACTGTTTTAAGACTTAATGTTTGTAAGCTTGCAAAAACGAGTAAGCAAATATTTTTTATAAATTTAGATAAATAAATTTGTTAATATTTGACTTTCTTAAGAGCTGACCAACTGTTTAGTTTGGTATTAAAATCAATGGAAACGCGCGCGTTACGGTTGGGAATACACACTTTTGCTTTTAAGGCTATAGCGAAAATATTGCGTATAGGTTATGTAGACAAGCCACAGCTAATTTAGATAAGCTAAGCTTACAATCCCGACCCTCAGTGGTATAAATAAAGCATTTTTTAACACAAAAAAACTAGCACACTATGATCCTAAAAATTAGACCAATTTTTTTTTATAAAGTTAAGCATAAATTTAAAAATCCAATCTTGACGCTTTTGCGAAATACTTCTGCAACAGCAATCCAGTTGAAATCCCTATTGAGACACAATATTTTTGAAATATTGCTAAATAAAAAATATTATTCTGCGCCTCATCGAAACATTTAGGTACTCTCTTCAATGCTTTTAGCCTCAAGTGAAGTCAACCTTTTTGTAACTTTTTAAAACCATTTTCAAATCATACTTTTTGTCCACAAAAACCCATGAAGCTTTGGTATCTGTGCCTTCTGCTGTCAATTACCATGGCAAACGTACAGCTCCTTACTCAGAGGATAACACAAATTTTGACAACTTGAAACTCACTTTAACTCAGCAAAATTTCCAACCTGCCAACGCAGCAACCTCAAACACATGAAATTGAGCCACTCTTTCACTCACTTGCTCTCTTTTCTATGTCTGAGGTCCTGCTACACAACTACTCCCCGAACTCCCTTTCGGTCTGTCACATAATATAGACAATCACTAACCACGCAAGTGTCAAACAAACAAAACGAGCCGAGCATTCACATATACACAAACACACAGATACATATACAGATACTCGAACACACACACAGATACACATATACACATACAAGCGCATAAAGCGCAAAAATTTGCAAGCAAATCCTATTTTCGTATAAAGAAGCACTCATTCACCCAGACTGAGTAGGCGAAAGAGCCGAATCTGGCGAGGAACCAAGCAAATGCCGGCATCCTATTGAGTGCTGCGGGCGGTTCAATATACCATACTATACATATGCATACCATGCATACTCTTACAGAGGATACTTTTGGTAGGTTCGTTCTAAAGCAAATCTCAAAAAATTCAGATAGGGGAAAATTAGCACCCCAAACGAACATTAAAATTGTAAAGGAAAAACTATATTTGATTTCTTTAGTTGTCTATTTCGTAAGATTGCCGGAGATCTTAACTGAATGAAAGAAGAATTTAAAAACTGTTTAGAGATCCATAGAAAATGTTAATAACCATTATTTATAAGAAAATTTATGTAAAAATACACTTAGAATAAAATCAAGAATTTGGCGCTTCGCTGCGAGGGTTTTGCGCTTAAAATAAGAATTTGCGCAAATAGCTAGTTTTCTATTATTGAGAGAAAAATTCTTATTTCAAGATATTTTTTAAAAGACAAAAATATTCAACTTGGGAACGTCTAGTATGATTTAAGAACCAGAGCACTTGAATGTAGATAGGTTTAAAGACAAAAATTATAAATTTGAAAGTCTTTAGTATGGTTTTGAGAACCAGTGCTCTAAACAAAAAATTATAACTTTACTAGATCATTCATTACCTACTCATTTCAAGAACGTTTAGGCTAAAAAATGAGATACAGAATATTTTGTTCTTAATTTAGAGAACGAAAAATTTCCATAATTTCTAGACTAAAACAATTTTATTTGACCAAATTCGAACTTGAAATTAAAAAAAGCTTAATCTAGAACCTGACCTTCAGACTTCTGAGAGGAATGAATATTCCGATCTAGGTACATACCCGATGCGTTTAGTTCATATCGGTTTGCTGTAAAATAATAACTGAAATGATGACTGTATTACAGAGATACATTAAACGATCCATCTAATGTTGCGGCAGGATTAATCTTTTTATTCAGATTTTTTTATTTCTAAAAACTTTAACTTAAATAAAAGATTAATTTTTAACAATTATAATACAAAAGTAAGTTATGCTATGAATTTAGTGGATAGACTTTTGGTTTCTGGCTTAATCCATTGCACTGTGGGCCCAGATTTTCAAATTTTGGCCAAAAACCTGTCTTTTCCATAATAATTTTTTTAGATTTTACACATGTGTTCCGGAAGAATTGAACTATTTTTATGGGAAGTTTGAGCCTCCTCAGATTTTTTTGATATAGATAATACAGAACAAAATTGGAAAAAATTCAAAAATAAACCAAAAACAAATTTTAACTTAATTAAAAAAAAAAAACTGTTAATTGGAATTGGAACATATTTCACCCAGAGGTAGTTATGAGCTCCAGATATATTGCAAAAAATTGCTTATACCCAAAATATTGAATGGTTTTGGAGTTAAAGCCCCAAACAGTTTCAGCTTTCCAAGCAAATTACAAAAAGTCGACATCACCAATTACCTACATCAATCATCATCAATCCCCAAAATATTTTTTATTATATACATAAATCAATTTTTTTTTTTTCTCTTTGTTTATTTGCAAACAGTCCAAAGATAAAAAAAAAAAAATTTTAATTGTAATACATAATAATAATAATTTCCGACGTAGCCAAATAACATTTTTACCCAAAGTGTTGAAAAAAATAAACATTGACTTAGTTTTTTGTGCTAAAAAAAAAATAAAATTTTTCTTCATATTTTTGTTTATGAGTTTATTATTTTTTAACTTTTACTTTTTCGATTGGAATTGGATTTTCTGCTTAAAAAAATGTTCAATGCCTATATAGATTTTTGCGCTTATTTACAAATCTGCCCTCAGTTCGTTGTACATAATTTTTATTTGAATTTATTAATTTATAATTTCATTACCAATATTGATTTTAAGATTATTTTAACTGAATTTGTGTGGCACTAAAAATTATTAACCAATTTATTTTTGCTATTATCCATTTTTATTTATAATTGTTAATAATACCTGCTGCTGAATCGAATAATAAGTTTATTAAAATTTTTTTTAAAAAGAATTTCTCAGACCAGAACGTACCTAGCTTCTTTTTTTTTGGAACACTGAAACAAAATTTTCACTCCTTTAGAGCCCATTAATATTACATTATGCATATTCCCAAGCATCCACACAGCAGCCCTTGAAGATATGCTATAATTTTTTTTTTATCTAAAAATGTTCTCAGCTTTGGCATTAAATCAAAATCCAAATTAAATATTATTATTATTTTTTTTTTCCACGGGAAAATGAAATATATGATTTTATTTCCAGGATATATTTTATTTTGTTTTTTGGTATTTATTTAAAAATTTTAATGGGATCAAGCGGACTGCAGACTCGGATTCAGCGACCCACACAACATTGCATACGTATTGGGTAAGACGAAGATTTTTTTAAATATTTTTTTTTAAAGCTGTGTAATCTACATATTCTCATAATGTGGTTTATATACTAAATAGATACATATAGACAAAACTAAGTGCAGTGTACCACTTTTTAGTAGGACATCTACAATTTTGTGTTACAGGTACCAGCCATTATTAACCACGTCAATTTTTATTGCATATAAATATAATATTTAAAAAAAATTGTAAGGCCTACAATTCTCTACAAAATCGATAACTCCATAAATATTCGAATTTTTAGAAGAGCATTAAAACTTCGTTATTGCTCTACTACATATTTTTCGCAATTTTTTTTTTTACTTTTCAGTCAGCCCACTTAACCAAAACGACCAGCAGTCAGTCAGCTGCACGTGTGTATTTGCTCTATTGGTGTATGTATGTGTGTTGGGGCATGCACACATCAATCTCGCTGTAACTTTGCAGATACGAATCTTTCATTTTCGTATTTCCGTTCAAATTTTGTGTAACTGAACTGGAACTTTAGAAAAAATTCGACTACTCATACAAAGACAGAGACGTCGAGTGGGAGGCAAACCGAATGTGCGGTGCGTCTGGTGGTGCATGTTAATGTTGCCCGCAATTGGTGTTATATGGAAAGGGGGTAGGGGGCAGCAGGGGCAGTATAGTCGTCTGATTGCTGCCGTTGCATGCCGCTTGCCAGCATCAAATTTAAATTTCTTCATTGGCTCGGCTGACTACGCGTTCACCATATGTACTATCTATATGAATGTATGTGTGTCTTTCTATCGGTGAGACGTTGTCTGCTTGTGTGTGTATGTATCTGTGTGTTGAGGAAGTTGAAGCTACCAAGTTCGTTTTCTTCTTACTTTTTTTATTTCTTTTTTGGGGTTTGCATGCAAAAATTCAGGTCATGTGCGACCAAAAGTAAGTGGATGCGCTCTTATCAGCGCATACAAATGTTTTATCTGGATCTCGTTGCGGTGTCCGTGTGTATCTGTGTGTGTGTGTATGTGTGGGGGTAGCCTTTGGCTGGCTCTGTGACTGAATAGCTGCTGTTTTGTTTTGCCAATTGTCGGAAGTGCGGCGTCTGTGTGTGTGTATAGGCACCGCCTTGCATAAGTCACAGCATGAAGACACACACACACAGACTAGCACCCACACAGATACACGCAGCCAGTTAGACACTTTCTTATGCTACTTGAACTTCCGTTTCCGTTTGCCTGGCTGACATTGCTGCTGTGTTGCTGCTGCTTCTTCTTATTTTATCTTCTTTGCTTACATTTTTAACTGCTGTTGCTCTTCGCTTATTTACTTATTCATAGCATATAACCTAAAACATAATTTTGTTTGCTTTGTGCTTTTAGTTGCCTTTGCATGCAATTTCATTGATCTTTTTATAAAATTCTCGCTGCGAATTTTGGTTCAATATTTGTGAGGCATTTTTAATGGCCTAAGAGTAGACCAAAATGTTTCATAATAGCAATAAACAGGAAATGATATGATAAACCGTTGGTTGGTTTTTAAATATATTCCGACCAATCAATTTATAAAAAAATATAATATTATTAATATATCAGTATTAATTAATTAAAAATTATATATACTTTTTATTAAATAAAAATAAATAAAATATAGTATTTTTGTATTGTTACTTTTAAATTGATAAATTTTTAAAAAAAAAAAAAAAACTTTCAGATAACTTTTACTAGCCAGGGAAAGAGTTACCCTTATAATTTTTAAAATAAAAATCTTGACATTACTATTATTTGTATATTTTTTTTCATTAAAGTTGAACTTATTAACTCTTATTTTTCGAACTAAAATAATAATTATGAAATAATAGTTAAATATCAACTTTTTTTTAAAACTCGCAAAATAACTCTTATTTTCCAATTTATATAAGAAACATTTAAAATAAAAGTTTTTAGCAAATTTTTGTTTTATATAAAATAAGAGTTAATCCGCAATTTTTATTTAAAAATTTGAAAAAAAAAATTAATAAAATAATATATTTTTTTTAGTAAGGGCCGCACTATAATTGTTGGCGATTTTATTTATTAAACTTTATTATCTTTCCATTGATTCAAAATATGTTCTTGAAGGAATAATATTGAGGATCTTTTATCTTTATTTCGAAAGATATTTAAATTTAATTTTTTAATTCGTTAATTAAGAATTTCTGAATAACTTTTAATTTAAAATCTTTATACGTAACAAAAATTTTTATTTTTATTACAAAAATTAAAGAAAAATTAAGAGTTATTTCGCGATTTTTAAATAAAAATTGTTATTCAATAATAATTTAAATTTTTTTATTTTTAGTTAAAAAATATAAAAGCTAAAAATTTATTTTTTTTGGGTAAAAAAAAATATCTTTTTTTTTTGGATAGCCATTTTTACGCTTTTATTTTTTTACCCTATAACTCGTATTTGTGCTGTCTGCTACAAACAAATTAATTAATTAACCGATTTTAATTAAATTTAATTAAAATTTGGAGTAGAGCTTAAAAAGCAGCTGTACGAGAGATTGAAAACGATTTTACAAAGTTTTGTATAAAATAAAGCTCTGTGATAGCTTACCAAAGCACTTAAATTGAAAATTTTTCATCAATTTGATTTATTTCATTTTCTTCAATATCAGAAGTAATGAGTCTCATAAGAGGTTAAAGGCTAAGTTCTTTAAAGGAGCATTAAAAAACAAAGATGAAGGCTCTCAGCTGCTTATTATTCGCTTCTATGTTTTCTTCGCATTGATTTAATTTTTTTTTTACACAAAATGTAGGTTAATTATCAGAAGTCTAGCATTGATTAAAATATTTATAAATATGCGAAAACTATAAATAAAAAAAAAAAAAAATCTTTGGTACCAGATATTAGATTACTGCTTAATCACATTGGCTAGTTTGGGATCAGCAAAAATCTCTCGTCTGGCTCACATTTCACCCATGTCCCTATCCCTTTAGCACAAAAGATGGATTCCTTATGTGCAAAAAAAATATATATTCATCAGAAAAAATCTCCCATCTGTCCCACATTTCCCCATGTCAACCTTCCCTATTCCTTTAGCCCAAAAGATGGATTCCTTATGTGCAAAAAATCCATATATTTCTTGTTGCTCATTTATTGCATCATCTTTAATGTTAACAGAACAAATAGTTGAACAAAAAGTAGATGCATTCAAAAAGTTCAACTATAATAAATAGAGTAATTGCTTTTAATCTTTTTCAAAATTACTCTGATCATTCAATTTAAAAGATGGCGGCGATATATAGCCCGATTCTACGGCTTCCTCTGGCGGCTCAGTATCATCATTGTCCGATTTAGCTTTATTTAATATGCGCACATATTTTAAGGCATATCGCAAATCCGACAACGGCAGCTTGTGCTCTTTGATGTAAATCACGGCATCCTTGGCCTCTTGGTCAGTATAGTCCTGCATAACAATATATAGAATTTTTTAAAGAGAGCACTAGTTTTTAGATATTACTCAACTCACCGGCTCGTGCTCTGCTACTTTAGCGCGCTGCTCAGTCATTATTATTACTTTTTTTTTTGCTTTTATAATTTTTCTCTAAACGTTTTGTATTTTTCCAGAGTTTTTAAGTTCTGCCTACTTTGTTCTAAAATATCCCACAATAAGTTCATTTTGCTGCCGAGGGAGTCAAAACAAAAATCAATTTTTCCCATGCACAGCATGTGGTCAAAATGAACCGTCAACACCCGACACTTGTCACTTACCATTGCCATTTCCACAAACCATTTCCCAGGGCACAGCGCACCACATTTTGCATTTGCAGTTTACTCGGTTAACCGCTTTTATAGCGGATTTAACACATTGACAGTAACCGCAGGCCCACAACGGTTCGGGCCACTCTCGAGCGCCGAGTGCAGTTAGAAATGTTAAAAGTGAAAGCGAAGTGGGTCGGGTCGCTTGGTCAAGTGCGAAACTGCCAAAACATGCCAAAATGTTTGAGTCCAACAATCAACATAGAGTCAGTTCTAGTTAATCCTATGCAGTGCTCCAGCCTCGGCTGTGGCCGTAGCTCCATATTGGACTGCTGTATGCATTGCGTTCATTACGTTTATTTCCCCCAAAATTCGACTGGTCCTGTTCTCATATGTCATTGGAGCGTGCATTGCATTTGGCACTGCATGGCATTGTTGGCTTTTGTTTATTGTTTTTCCTATACGCTGCAGCCGGAGTAACCCATTTTGATTCATGGAACGTACCATATTCTTTTGTTCTGGCTGACTTTGTGCAGCGAGTGGATCTGTTCCAGCCCTTGTGGTTATTATTTTTTGAAGTGCAAATTCGAACACTTAAATTTTCAAAAATATTTTGTTGCTTCATTACAACTGCAGCAAATGGGCAACAATGGATGCACTTAAAAGTAGTTATGGGTAGCCTGTAGATGGAAAACAAAAGTTTATTAAGTATATTCTTGAAATGTTGGACATGAAAAAAAAAATAATTCAATTTTCCAGTAATGACAGGTAGTGACTTTTTTTTGGCAAAAATATGATCAGAGATTTTTGAGATTATCCTCGGCAGAAATAGACAGTTAACAGGCTATTCTTTTTTACATGACCAAAAATTGAATGCTTCAATTGTCCTCCTTCGAACAGTGAGGAAGAAACATGCTATACTTTTTTAAACAGCTGGTACAATGACTTAACGTTTGGCAGGACGAATTCCGTTAAAGAAACAAAAATGGTTTTGGGGCAAAATATAGTATGCTTTCCTATAACTGATAAAGAAAGATTTGACCATGAGACTAAGGCATATAGTCCATATTGCATGAAAATCTGAACATCGCCTATTTTGGCAATTGTCCAAAAAAGTAAAAAAAAAAATAAAGCCGAGGTATCTCAAAACACGACTACGATATCATTACCAAGCTGGAATTTATTTCGTGGGCAGTTTTGCTTTATATATGGTAAATAATTAAAAAAAAAAAAAAAAAAAACAGCCTGAAGGCCTACGTTGCTCCGGCTTACCCTTTTATAATTTAGAATTAACTTCTAATTTATAATTATATAAATAAATAAAAATTAAAAAAAAGTATCGAATCCCTACCATGGCTACGCCCAGTTGACGAACAAATACTGCGCATATGGGCCAAAACCTTCTCATGGTTGCTCAAAAACGAGCTAAATCCAACAAAAGTTGAGGTCTGTCGAATTGTCGATTTTTTCTTTGGAAATCTGGTCATGTAGCAACATTTTCATTAAAACAACGTAGGATGGTCAATCCTAAATGGTACCCAACTAGTTGGGATATCGTGCCGTGGGATCTATGATACTCTTCTCCATCTGCAGAGAACTACCTGGTTACAGAGAGGACCAACGGACTCAAAAAAAAAACCTTCAACGCATTTGTGGCCACTAGCAGAACCCACAAGAGGTTGTCGTAAAAGTATAGTAAATACCTAGGACAGTGGCGGATTGAACCCATTCCCGACATTTTATTCTTCTGCATAGCGCCTGACACAAACATACTGTCACTTACAACGCAATAATTCCGCTTCCGTAATTCCAAATGTCATGAAATTTAGACTGAATGTCTTAAAAGGATGAAAGGATGTTTTGAACGCATATAGCTAGGTGGCGCCACCAGAAACGTCAATATTGACAAAGTCCTGTTTAGTCCTGTTTCATTAAAAATTAACCAACAAATTTACTATCTATGTATGCATAAATGCTTAATATGGCCTAAGCGATTAATCACTTGCGTTTTAAAACTTAATCATTACATGGCTTTGGCCTTAGGCATTGCGCCAGCGCTTTTAATTCAATTAAGTTGGCTTTGTCTGGCTGCATAGGCAATTACCAGTAATCGAATTTTGTCACGGCAAATCCGTTTGAAACAATAAATTTTACACTTGCAACCCTCGACAAGAGCTTTGCCTCCGGCTGCTGTTATTTTTTGATTGAGGGTTGCCTGCGAGTATTCAATTATATGCTACAAATGCTTACCAGGGATCCCTGGCTGGCAAAAACCAGAGATAACAACAGCCGGAGCAGCAAAAAATGCAAATGCAAATTGGGCATGGCGCCATCATTGTCGACTGGCATTAAACTTAGCCCTGGCTTAAGCGCTTAAGCTCAACTTTCACTTAACCACAAAATGGCGCAAGCGTACTCAATGCTCTTTCCGCTTTACTGTTTCCTCTTTGCATTCGCCATTGCCCGCTCTAATAATGTCTAATTAAATGCAGCGACAAAAGCTTAAATGCCACGCCCAAGCCGCACAGCCGCCCCCTTGGCACGCTCTCTCGTTTATTTGTTTGTCACATTGAAGTTTTTAACACGCTGCTTATGCGCTTAAAGCGCTGGCAAGCAAATAAATTCTCTCTCCGGCTACACCTCTCTCACTCGCCCTCTTTGCCACTATGTCCCTTGGGCGTCACAGCTTCATTTGCATTTTATAGCAAGGCACCCAAACTGGTGTACGGTCACATTGACTGCTTGAAATGACAACCGGATGTATTTCATTCAAGTGCGCGTTGACTACTCATTTCCGGTCGTTGCACGTCAGCTGAGCCGCAGCAGACGAAAGCAAGAAGTCCAAGTTACAGAGGCTGCTCTTATGCTTCTTTTCTTGTATTTCTTATAAATATTTCAACATGTCTCGAAAAACAATTCGTAAGCTGTCACCACTTGCTCCTCAGCTGCTGCAGCTGTTTAATAAAATATCAGCTGTCATTAAAGGTGCTGGAATAACTTGGAATAACTTCTCTTTCTTTTCTCACTCGTATTTTCGTAAATAAACTCGGAAACTGCCACGATTTGTCACTCCACTGCGTCGGACAATTAAAAATGGTTGGCAACTGTTGTCGAAAACCGCTTTTCCAAGCAAAAGAAAAAAACGGCTTAACTTGCGTTTGTCTGAGTTTGGTCTCTGTGGATTTATCGATGCATTTATGAATGTTTCAAGAATTTCAGAATTTAAATTATACCTTGCCACTAGAAAGAAGCTTGAAATTTGTGGCAGCTGAGAAATTTAATTTTCAGCTCAAATTCATGGCCTTTGTGAAACACTTGAACTTAGAAAAACTCTTTATTGTACATTCTATAAAAAAACATATTTGTTTGTTTTCTACTTCTAACAACAATCAATCTTGGATTGCCCATTTTTAAATTTTGAAAAACTGATGTACAGAAAATGTTGATAGCTCCTGGTAGAAATGTTGGTGGCTAATAGAATATGTTGAAATTTTTCAAACAAAATGTACGTTGTTAATATTTTCTAGTACCTCTCTTAAATATGCACAAATTATAAAAATTTAAATACAAGTTAAATATGAACTTTCCGGCGTTAAAAACAATAAAAATATAACTCATTTTCATGAAAACCCCAAAATGAATATTTATCGATTTGATATATCCTTATGGAAAATTTACCAATTTTTGGATATGCTATCATTAGTCAGCCAATTTTTAAAAGCTAAATATGAACATACTCGTACTTCAAATTTTTTTTAATTAAACTGCCTACCGCAATCGATTCGTATAGCATTGTTTAATCTCACCTTTCGGCACATTTCGATATTTTATTTTATTTTGGAGCACCTTATTGTTGTTGTTATTGTACATTTGTTATATGTTGTTATTTGCCACCAACATTTATCCATTAATTTGAGCAAATAAAGTTGCCACAACATACGCGCGCTCACGTAACCGCAATTGAACAGATACAGATACATTTACGCATTGCTGCTGAAAGGTAAACAATTTTAATTTATTTGCCCAATAATAAATCGATCAAAAAGCAATGCTGGGAAAAAACAAAAACAAAAGCGTAGACCCCCCAAAGTACTTTCTGCACAAAGCAAAATTATAAATGCGCATACGCACCATAAACACATCATCGATGGCATATGAACAAAGTTCGCGACTTTGTGTTTTTGTTTTTTATATCAGTGCTAAGATAAAAGCTACTAAAGGTTTTTGTAATGTAAATGAGATGCAGATATTTCTTATAAACAGCAAAAAAATGTAACGTTCTGTAAAAATTTAGCCTCCATAATTAGTCTTAAGTGAGCCAAAAAGTGAGTAACCAAAAAATTTGTTTTTTCTTTATGTTTTCTCTTACCAACTCCCCTGTTATATGTATAACAGTTTAACAAAAACAGCAGAATGTATATAAAAAAGTATTGTTGAAATTTTTTGCTCTTCTTATTAAAAGTTGCCAGCATTTTGTTGACTAGCATTTTGAACCAGTAGAGCTGTGTGCAACACTTAAATGCTTTCTGCAACACTTGGCACGCTTTAAGGTGCAAAAGCTTGTGTCAGGAACTAGGCCCAATCAATGCTTTTTGTACTTCTGTTCCTCTCTGTTTTCAAGCTACTAAATCCAAATAAAATTGCTGGACAGCCTCGAGAGTCTTAGTGATAGACAGCACATAAAACACAAGCAAATAGTTGCGAAAAACTATGCCAACTTTAGATATCCAAGTGCAAACGTATTTGTGAAGCCTATGATGCGGAATGCAATCAAGAGTTTACATAAGAAAATGTGCAAGGGAAATGGCATTGTAACTTTTATTCGCATTTTACGTCTGATTTTGAACTTAATTCTAGTCTTTTCCTAGCCTTGATTGAGTGTAGTTACTTTTTAAGCTGGATAAAAAATAATAAAAGTCATGTTCAAAAATTTAAAAAAAAAATTACGTTTTTTTGAGATATACAAAACTAAAACAATTATACGACTTATAAGCTAAGTATATTCTGAACTTTAATGTAATGGTTACATTTAAGCATACTCTGAACCTTAATGTAATGGTTATATTTAAGCATATCCGCTCATTTGTCCGTGCATCTGTATGATCGCCTGTATTCTGAGAACTATAAAAAAAATTAAAACCAAACTTGACATATGGATTCCTTATGTAACCAGCCAGGTCAAGCTTATTTTTTTTTTCTGCCACCCTCCTCCACACCAAAACAATTTCAAAGCTCCTCTGTTTTCTACAATGTTTGTATGGCTAATATTTGGGAAGTGAAAAATGCATTCTTTTATTATCAAACATCATTATAATTGGATCATAAATATCGGAGATCAACGCAATATACTATTTTAGAGGCCAAATTCCGAATCATTTTAGTAGCAAAAGTATACATAAAGGTAGCTCAGTTGGTAGAGTGTTGACCTCATGATTTAACCTGGTCTGAAAATCTAGGTTCGATTCCCAGTTAATGCAAATTTGTGCAAAAATTATAGTAATATTTCCAAATATTTTCGCAAACACTAAGTTTCTTTATAATTTTGTGGTACAGGGTGTCTAAAAACCGGCAATGAACGTCTTAAATATTCCCCATATTTTTTTAATTAAATGGTTTCATAACTTTAAAAAAAAGATTGTAATTACTTTACCAATTCTAATTGATTTTAATGAAATTGCCTTAGGTTATAAAAATATAAAGAAGACACAAAATGTAATTATAATACACAGGTCTATATAAAGAATAACTTTAGAAACACAAATATAAAAAAATCAAAAAATCAATGCCATACTGAAAAGACAAAAAAAAATTTGAAGAATTCAAATCCCAATAGATAGTGCTCCTTATATTAGATATCGAAGATAAGCGCAGCTTTGAAAAATTTCTCTAAAAAAATTCTAAAACTCTTACCCATGTCGCTTAAAATTGTTGCTTCTTACACTCCTGAACTTATAAACTTAACACACAGTCACAGATATTTTGGACCTTTCTAACTCGACTTTGTAACGACAGAAAAATCTATTGGAATTTATGGAACTTATAGTTAAGTATCATAAAGCCACAAAAAAGGAAATTTTCCGATAGAAAACTCTTTGCAAATGCTAAAGTTTTACCTTTCAAAATATGCCCTAGTTTACCTCTTTTCGGACTCGCTTATGCTCCTCCTGAGGTGTGGGTATGCGATCTCAGCATTCGTCTGCAGGCATTCCGATCCTGGATCATGTCGTCGCTGAGACCCATTCGTTGTTAATGTTAAGAAGGTGAGGTTTTTGGCACTTGTGTATGGATATTCGTTAGTTATGGACTTTCCTTTTACACCGGCGGTTGTCTCAGACAAAAAACTCAATTATTAGAAAAAGCTGCTTTTACTGCATAAAGAAGGAAAATATTTGTTTTTGAGAAAAAGGGTTTTAAACTATGCCACTGTCCGGCACAGCCTGTCTAAACCCATAGAATCAAGGTTTTAATAGTCATTATACCAAAATGTTTATCAACATTTCGTATAGCGATTGAGACAATTCCGTCAACAACATCTAGATCCCATACACCATAAAAACTGGACAATTATGATTTCAACTTGTCGAAAATTGATACAGTTTACACCTTCTAACTTATTACTATCAGAATAAATTTTCCAACAATATAGAAAAGAATTTATCAAATTAAGACTCCTATCAAATTTAGTATATAGAGCCATGTGAGCCTAATAAACAACGAAATTTTATTTATTTCTCCATTCATAAAAATCGAATTTCCTTTTTAATGCTATATGTAATAGACTCAACTGCTAATTATCTTAAGCATATTGCGCTGGCTTGAAGACAAATTTTTTTCGTTGCTCTTCGAAATGTCAAGTTGTCCCATTTTCTTCATGATATCCTATTCCCATTCATTATCTATAAACATTTCTTCTCTCGGCATCTACTTCAGAAAATAATGAAATTTTTCAAAAAAACGAAAACAAAAATTTTTATACTTGCAGCTCTTTCACTTGGTCCACACTACATAAACTTTTCACACAGACTTAAGCTCGAGGTGCTTTGTCCGTAGCTATAAATGTCAATAGACCAAAGCCATTATGCATAATATTCTCAGCATATGGCAGCTGTAGTTGCTACTCTCCTTTAGCTGCTGCAGCAGCACCTAGGCGTATGCTTAACAATATTTCTCCATTACGAAACAATGGCCATGGTATCAGCCAGGTATGCGAGTACCAGGACAAGTAGCATCTTTAGCTTTAGTCTGTTGAAATTTGTGAGTGTAGCTAAAAAAAAAAAAGTAGAATGGGTCTAAAGAAACTTTTCTGTGCTGCTTTTGAATATGTATATAGTATGTATTCACTTCTGGCTTAGTTTCTCGTAGTACTCGTTGCAACTTTTGCTGTTTCCAAACATAGCCGTTGCCTACTTTTGTGCGCCAAGTTGTTTATTGTGTGGCATGCAACTGCGTTTCGCTTATTGTCCGGCGTAAAACTTTTGCTGTTTGTTGTTAAATTGAATGCGACTGCGTTGTATTTGTTGCGTTTTTTTTTTTGTGACAAGTCCTTGAGGTGTAAATTGTAAAACAAATAAACGCGCATCCAACTGAATCGTTTCTATCTTTTGAATCTCTCTCTCTAAGTTTTACGCGGTTTTTTGTGCATAGCTCGCAGCATTTTGTCCACTTTTCTTATATTCAGCTTGAATTTCTATTCAATGTTTTTCATGGCACTTTATTGTGGGCTTTTACGTTACGAATTTAGAAAACAATATACAGTAAAACTTTAAATGTTAAAAGTTAGTATATATACTCACGAGTAAGTTGTGGAAATGGCTAAGCCACTGTAACTGTCAAGTAACTTTAAGTAAGTTTAATTTATATATCAGCTTGGTTGAAATACATAGCTCGAAATTGTTTGCAAGTGAGCTGACATAAATAAATATTACAGCAGTATTTTTGAATAAATTTTAAATAGCACACTTATACTAATAATCGCTGAGATAATTTTCAAAAGCTGGTTTTTTGTAGTTCTTTAATCGAACTAATTGGAACATGAATATATCTTTTCTCACTTTATCTATATATACAATTTGCTCAAACTTGGTGTTTGTAAATATCTTTAAACACATCCAAGTAAAATTATTTTAAAAAAATATATGCTTTTTTTATAAAACTTATAAATTTGAAACTATAATTTTTAACTTTATAAAAATAATATAATTTTTTTTAGCTTTGATTTTAATTTTAACTTAAATTTTTGCAAGCTTTTTTTTTAGAGTAAAAAGTTAAAAGCCAAAATTATAAGTTCTACATAAAAGAAAATAAATTATAACATTTTCTATTCAACAATATCTTCATCATCACTATTAGAGAGATGTGACCAATGGTATAAAGGAATAGATAAGTCAACCTATGAAAAAAACACAAAAAGGACAGACAAAAGGGCTTGACTCTGCACGCCAAATCCTTGTATGGACTTACTACACTTACAAAACACTATTATCCATAATTCAAATCATTTGAATATGTTACTGCTCTGTTATCATTATTCCAAAAAATTCAAAGGAAAACTAAATTCACATGGAGGTCACAAATATTTTAACATCACTACATTCAATGTGCTTTTCGGCAGACCAAGCGGCACTATATATATATATATATACATATACATATAATAAATTAAGCAGAAATATTCCTTTTTTGATTATAAAGTAAATAAAAAAAAAAAAAAACGATTTCTTGGGTTAAATTAAATTTAATTAATGTGCGTCGTAAAAGAGTACGCCCTTCCATCACTTTAATTTTCCAGCGTTAAGTATTTTGGGAATCTTCAAATTTGAGATTGCACCATGAAAAAGTGAAATATTCGTGGATTTTCACAGCATTTGGTGAATTTTCAAAAAAAAAAAAACGAAAAAAAAAAATTCAAAAATACACTAAAGCGCCCTCTGGTGGCACCCAAAATTAAAAATAGATGTTAAAAATGAATTCCTCAACCCCAAAAACCCCCAAATTCACATTTGGCTACAGAAAAAATAGCGATTTTTGGCCTTTTCAATGCAATGTCTAAGTCAATTTTTGAATATGTCGAAAAAAAACCTATTTTGAAAAAGTTGGTGACTCGAAATTCAATTTAGACCCATAGTTTCTTGGGCAAATTTGCTTACCCACAGAATCAAAATCCGAGTGAGCCTTATACCGAAAAAAATTTACCCACCCTAATATATATATATGTTTTCCACCTATCTCTATATATATATACAGATACAATTCTGACTTAATGCCTAGATAAAACTGATACAGTTTCGATATTGTTGCCAATTAAGTTTAAGCCATATCAGCGCCAATAAATTGCAGTCATTACTTTTAACGGCTTAATTCGTTGGCATAACAAATCACATATAAAATAATATCGAAAATGGCAACACATGGCAACAACAACAACAATGAGTAACCGCAAAACGTTGGAAAATCTAACGGGCAACAAAGTCCATTGCACTATTCATTAAATATTTATTCAGTTTAAATTTACCAATTAACTTGGACAAACTGTGCAGCACAAAACCACACACATACATCCAAAGATACACACAGTCATACACCCATACAGCAAGTTGAGCTCTCACATAAATATGGCAATTTTTCAAATAATTATCATGTAAAAATCGTTAACAAAAAAATACACACACAGACACACAAAATAATAAAGCAAACTAAACGTTGACAGCATTTAGAGCGCCATCTACAGTTCAGACCTACAAAGCGCACACAAAATGGCGGACACATGCATAGCGACGAATGCACAGTGGTCTAAATTTTCAAATGTTTAGCATAAAACAAACAAATAAAAGTTAGCTGATGACAACCCTTAACTTTTAATAAGCTTGTAAACTCTGATCAACCGACTAGCTGTATGTGTATTGTTTTTATGTTGGCCTTAAAAATTTACTTTTAATTTTACCAAAGATCGCGGACTCTTTAGATCCATTTCTTTCGTGCATATTTTTCTATTCTGTCTAAAAAGATCAACTCGCCTTAAAAATATCCTTACTTGCGATTTTCGACACTCTTAACTTTCATTATTTTCAAGCGAGCTCAAATTAATATTGAAACTTTGAATTTGGAGTATATAATAAAACCATTTTTAAGGCTGAAATTTTAAAAACAATTACTACTAAGCTATATGTAACACTGAGTTTTAAATAAGCTTCTTTGATCTACACTTCCAATCATACGAAATTGGTCAAAAACTTTAATAAAAAAAATAAATAAAAAAAAAACACAAATTAAGAAAAAATATTTCAGACCAATTACACTAGTTTACAAATTTTAAAAAATTTTGGTATCCTCAACATGTTTTAGTCATTACCGTAGTAAAATAGCACGCTTAATCCGAAAATGAGGTCCAAAAATTTTTTCATGGAACAGATTTCGAGATATTTCGAAAAACCACTTTTCGAAATTAAAAAAAAAGTGTGTCTACTTAAAAACAAATATCTTTGGTAGTATTCAACTGATTTTGATTATTTTAAATTTATGGCTTTGACTCTGTTTATGCATTCCTACGAAATTTTTCGTAATTTTTAGCAATGTTTTGAAAAAAATTCTATTTCGAACGTAAATTTAAAAATTTTAAAAAATTGTTTCATACAGGTTTTTTCATGATTCGTTAAGTTTGATCGATTACGAAAAAAATGAGTGGTTGTTTATCAAAATCGGCGAAAAAATTTGAAAATACCAGGATTTTTTTAAAAAGTGAAAAATGTAAATTTGTTTTAAAAACCAAAAGTCTTTGATGAATAATTCGTTTATTTATAAAGATATCATCACCAAATTTGGCGTTCGAAAGTTTTTTAGAGTTTTCAAGCTCTGTATCAAATTCTATTAAAATCGGTTGACTATATAATATAGCACCCATAGGATCGATCGTTATATTGCTCAAAAACTTCTACAGATACATATATATTTGCTTTTGGTTGCTTTGGCACAAAAAAATATATTTTGACCGATCGACCCTATGGGAGGTATATGATATATACAACCGATTTTGATCAAATTTGATACAGTGCTTGGGAGCTATAAAAAACTTCGGAACACCAAATTTGGTCAAGATATCTTCAAAAACACGCGAAACACAACGAATTTTGTTGAAAAAACGTTTTTATTACCTATCTTTCCTATAGAGGCTATATGATATAGTCCACCGATTTTGATAAAATTTGGTTTAGTGGTGGGAAACTCTAAAAAACTGTCAATCACAAAATTTGGTTACGATATCTACATAAACAAAGGAAACAAAACGAATTTCGCATCAAACACGTTATTTTGACCGATCGGTCCTATGGGTGCTATATGAAAAAGTCAATCGATTTTTATCAAATTCGGTACAAAACTCAAGAACTCTAAAAAACTTTCAATAACAATCAATAACGAATTATTTATCTAAAACTTTAGGTTTTGAGAAAAATTGAGTTTTTGTACTTTTTACAAAAATTCCCGTTAATTCCATATTTTTTCTCTGATTTTGATAAACAACCACTCCTTTTCTTCGTAATCGATCAAACTTTACGAGCCATGAATAAAATTGAATGAAAATTTTTTTCCAAATTTTTAAATTTACGTTCGAAATAGAATTTTTTCAAATATTTTCTGAAAATGACGAAAAATTTCATATTTATGGATAAATAACGACCAAACCGTAAACTTGACAAAAATATGTCCCAAGTATAATCGATAGAGAATTCAATTATCTACTTGTTATTAAAAAAATAATCAAAATACGTTAAATACAAATAGAGATATTTGCTTTTAAGTAGACACACTTTTTTTTTAATTTCGAAAATTGGTTTTTTCGAAATATCTCAAAATCCGTTCCATGAAAAAAATTTTGGACTTCATTTTCGGATTTAGCATGCCATTTTACTACGGAAACAAGTAAAACATGTTGAGGATACATTTTGCTGTAAACTAGTGTTATTTTTTACAAACCAACCACTACATTCATATCCCCTTAAAAATGTAAGATATATGTTCGTCCTAAATTTCAATAGATTGTTTTAAAAAAAAAGGAAATACACATTTTCAAATACATTTTCTTTAAGCGTAGTAAGAATTTATAATCTTAAATAATCTTATATCAAGATTTTTATTATCTAATTTCAAGATTGTTCGAAATCCAAAGCTAAGATTTTGGTCACGAATTTAGTTTTATTCTCGGTCTCAAAAAAAGTTTTTCCATTCTAGAAATGACACAAGTTTGGTACTAAAATGAGCCATAAAAATCTTGCTGCAAGATTGTTCACAATCCAAAATTATTTATTATTTAAACATAAAAAATTCTTATTTTTAGATTTTGTTAGTTTGAAAAAACACAATAACCTCGTTAATCATAATTTTTTCGGTATTAATGAGGCTTTTAAATAAAATTACGTATACGCAATGCAGCCTTATACGAACGATAGTAGAGATCGGCCAAAAAAATTGTTAGATTATTTACATCTGCAATCCACAAAGTTTTTGTTGTGTAACACCATTTTTCGATTTTCAGTCAATAATTTGAAGTTTTAGTCCAATGTGCAAGGGCTATGAAAGCGCCCACATGAAAATAAATGGCGCTGACCAGAAAGTTAACGTTTATTGCTGCCTTTTGTTGTTGCGGCAGGTCGCAGTTGTTGTTGTTGTTGGAGGCAAGCAAACTTGGTGGCATAAAAAGCATTTTGAATAATAAATGCATAATTCCTAGATACAAAAGCGTGTGCCATAAATATTGCATGATAAATTATAGAAAAGCTATTAGGCCAACAAACGACAAAGTCCACTACCGTTTGCTAGAACTGGGAGCCATTTTAATGGATTGCCTGCGTTTGACATTTTTAAATGAGGTTATGTGGCATGGCATGGTGACTAAACAAAACTTGTTTGTGTAGCCTAGCTGCACCTAAACAACTGTTTATTTATGTAAATTTGCGTAAATTACTATGAAAACATTTACGGCAAATAACATGCATAATTTAAAACATCCAGCTAAAACTTTATAAAAGATAGACAGTCAGGACTTGCTTAACTTTTTCTGCTACTAAACTGAAGTATGTACTTTGCCTGCAGTGGTTAAAAAAAATATATATATATGTATATGTGTTAGTTGCAAAGAATTTCATGCCAGCTATGAAACACAAGTTGCAACTTGCATTTAATACAAATGTAAACTAAAACCGGAAACCGGAAACACACATCCAGCGAACACTTTGCACATCAGCATGGCAACAAAATGGCATTGACGAGAGCAAGACTAAAGCAACAACAACTGCTGCAACTACAACCCCAAGCAAAGCTAAGGCATATACAAATGCTATACATATGTATTTGTACATAAAGTGATATACATATACATATGTTTGCTTGCATGAAATGCTGTACACGCCTGTTAAATTAAATATTTCTGTCAACTGCAGTCAGTGAGTCAGTCAAATAGTCTCTCACGCTCTCTCTCTCTCTTAAACTACTTCCACTCCCTCTCACAAGCTCTCTGTGGCAACCACATCATGCAAAATGTTGCCTTAACAATTTCAAATATTTGCGGCGCACTTCATAGATTTTAGGCTTTTAAATAATAAAATACAATGCAACTACAAAAAAAAAGCAAAATAATAAAAAAAAGAAACCCGAAAATATAAGTAAAAGTAGAGTGTAAACGAAAACTGCTAAACTAGACTAAATGTTGAGTGCTTCGCCTGAGCATCGAGACTCTCTGCAACGATGTCTGTGCAAAGTGTCTTTTTGGTGCAAAGTGCTCTTATGCAATGCATGTGTATCTATATATATGTGTGTGTGTGTGTGTATCTGTGTGTGTGTTTGCTTCGGTGTTGTACTATAAAACATTTGCTTCTGAAGTACGTACTTAAATTGCATTTAAGCTGAGCAGCAGTTGGCCAAAGTAATGTAAGTACAAGATCTATACAATATGAAAGCAGCCTGTCGAGTCCTTTCTGACAAGCCGAGTTCTTAAATAAGTTGCCAGGACGTGTGAATGAGTGTTTAAATATGTGTCGAATTTATATGAAAAACTACAAAAATAAAATTTGTATCACTCTGGCAGTGCACGACAGACGGATACACTATGCTTATTTTCAGTTGTACCAGGCATTTTAATTAAGTTGAATTTAAAAACTCTAGCCAGCAACAGATTTTATTTTTAAAGCTGTCAAGAACATTTTTTTTTTCAATTTTCATTTGAACAATTTGCTTTATTTGCCATAACAACATGAAAATATTTATTTTGCATAAAGAAAATTTTTTTTACATTTTTTTTTATAAAAATATTTTTTTCGTAGTGAAATATAACAAATAATAGGCTGCCAAATACAGCATGGTAGCTCTGAGATAATGACTTATCTTTCAGATTATTTCCTTTTCCTTTTATTCCATAAAAAAAAAAAAAAAAAAACACAGTCAAACGTTTAGTTGCAAACTTGTTTTGAAGCTATACGCAGTTGACGTAACAAAACAGTGTTGCCCCATTTTTTTTTATTTAACATGAACAGCTGTTCTGCCGCAGCAAAAATTAATTTTAAGCAACTTGATTAGGTAGCGGATTGAAAAAATCGTTGTAAAACATTTATAATATAGGTATTTACTACACAGGTCTACAAATTCCGAGGTCATGTCAGTTGTTGGAAAGCTAAGGGTCATTTCCGAAGTAATTTGCTGTGTAGAATCTGAATCCGGGGTCAGAATTGGCCCATCACGTCTGTGATTACTATGTAATTTCTCTTGAAAATTTTCACATCGGGGTTTATTTTTCAGACTTCATTACCGTTCTCAGCGACCTCAAAAACCCCAAAAAGAAAATTTTCAAGAGAAATTACACAATAAAAAATTTTTGTGGATATGTTTCGTAATTTCGAATAGCCATAACTTCTGCAAAAAAGAATCGTAATTGATCTCTTGAACTCTTAAATTATAGAGTAATAGTGGCACTAAAGGATGTAACTGGAGAGACAGACCACATAACCCTGTACATAACCACAAAAGTAGGAAAAAACGCCGTTTTACGGATACATAACCTCAATATCTCAAAATCCTGACGTGATAGGCCAATTCTGACCCTGGATTTGGATTCTACGCAGCAAATTACTTCCGAAATGACACTTAGCTTTTCAACAACTAAATCATGTTGACCTGTGTTATTAAAACAAAAAAAAAAATTGTATCTCCCAGATACTTTCCAAAGTAAGTACACGACGAAAATTCAGATTCTCTAATAGGTTTTTTTTTGTTTGTTAATTTACAAATCTTTTATGAACTTCAACTCATTATAGAATTTACAAAAATATATCATGATTAATATCATCACATTTAACATCCATTAGTTGTATTGTATGGCCGACCAACAAAACGCATAAAATATACAAGATATATTTATATAAATCACGTAATAAGCACATAAAAATAACAAACAATATGCCTTAATGACTGGGCTTCATTCATTAGTCTATTGCTTCCCAAAAGATGTTCGATAACTAAAAAGAGCAATTAGCAGGAAAACTTGGACAAATCATTTAACTGCTAAACATTAGGCTTGGCATTAAGACACATTAAGCCATGTTTATTTAATTAAAAGAAAGGACGCAAATATATAAAAATAAATGTCCTGCGCATAAAATTAGCCAAGCAAGAAATGATAAAAGTAATACACTGCTTTACAGAGAAACCCTTTGGTTGTTGCATGCTTCATAAAACTTTGTTGCCTCCCATATATGGGGCATGTTAATGGCCCAGGAAGCTGCTTATATAAATTAAGAGACAAAAAAAAAGACGAAGAACCAAGCACATGAATCTTTAATATATGTACGAGCATGTCAAGGCAAGTAACAATTAGCCCCAGACGATAGACAACTGACCAATTCTTAATACAAAAATATTTCGTTTGGGAGATACAACAATTTCTCGCATTATTTCCGCTAAATTAATGCTGATTGTGGATGCTCCGGCTGGTCGGCGTCAGACCGTCGCGACTTTGAACCGGCATATTCTACAAATATGACTCAAACAGTGGGCCAAAATATACAAAAATTGGGCTTTAAACAGAAAATAGTAAAATGATTAACCATCAATTTCAATTCAAGCAAATTATAATTTATAAAAATATTTTTTTTATTTTAAATAAATGTATTCAAAAGACTCATAAAATAAAGGTCAGAAAAAAATGTGGTTCTGAACAGATGCAAGTAAAGTTAAGAACATTAGCGTATTGAATTCGGTAGAAAGGAATATCTGAAAACCAAATTTTAGTACGAAATTTAGTTCAAATAGAAAAAATACTTCTTTAATGATTCTGTATTATGTATACTAAGCTACAACAATTTTATATAAAGATTTGAACTAATGAGTTTTAAACAAGGATAATTTAAATTTTTGGGTAACTTTCAAATCTTTCAAATTTTAAGCCATTTAAACAATTTTTTTACAACAATATCTCGAAAAGCACTTTGAGTATCTTTGATATTAAGTTCAAATTTAAAAAAGATATGTTATATACTAGCTACAAAAATTGCATATGAATGTAAAAAAAATTGTTTTAAACAAGAAAAATTTTAAATATTGAGGAAATTAAGATCTTTAAAATTCTGAGCCAAAAAATTATTTTTGTTGAATTAAATATGTAGTAGAATTTTCTAATTTTTGTTTTTTTCTTCATATTTTATTTACATCTGTCTTCAGACAACAAGTAAATTTACTAATCGACATTGAATACACATAGGCTTCGATGTAAATATTTCGTTGGAAAGAGAAAAGAAAGAGGTATCATCCACAATTGGCAAATCATTTGAAATTTATAAAAATAAGCATTTTACAGACAATTTTCCAAAGTGCATGAAAACGACCACCAAAAAAAGGCTTGTAAGTTGTCACACCTACAAAAGTCGCTGAAAATTTTAGAAAACGGAAATAAAAACGCATGATTGCTAAAATTTATGAAAATTTATTGTTTTTAAATTTAGCTGAACATTAAATCGAATTTAAAAAAACAAGAAAAATTTAACTTTCTAGAGAAGTCAGAATTGTGGTTTTTGTGATCGGTTTTTCTTGGTCGCCATACTAAAAATGGATTGTTACGGAAAATATTAAAAAAATATATCCGAAAATGGCAGAAAAATTCACAAAAAAACAGTTCAAATTAGTTTCAATGATAATTCCACACAATGAAACAGTCTTATAAATAACATAGCAATGTAAAAAAATGAAAATAGATGTGTGACAACTGACAAGCCAAAAGGTATGACAACTTACATTTTTGAAGCCATTTTGGAATGCATTGAAAAAAATTTATCTATTCATTGAAATTCAGTTCCAGCACATATATTTTTCTTGATTTTTTATTTTGATTTGATCACTTTTTGAGCGCAAGCAAAAATATTGTTTTTTATTTTCCGATTTCTTTAAAAACTATTTTTATATTTTGTCACACACACCCTTCGTTTTTGAGTCTGTTCGTATGAAAAACACATTAAAATTGCCCAAAAAAATGCAATCCAATTGTAAAATTAAAAATTGCAATATAAAAAAAATATTTTATTATTTTGTGTACCTACCTACTAAAAATTAAACACTTTAAATCGTTTAAACTTACAAAGTACAAATCCAAAGAATCCCAAGGAACTATTTTTGGGATGTCTCCAATGCCTCCTTCTCTATATTACATATATGGGCACAAACTAAATAGAGCTCTTATTATTATTAAAATTTTTTCTTCATAACTTTTTAATGGTTATACTATTTTAAAAAGCTTTCTCCATTTTTTTAAGTAATCCTGTACGCTGAGCTTAAAAATTAATTTAAAGCTTTTAAGCATTTGTGTCTTTGATTTGCTCAAAACTAATTTAATATCTTTAGAATACACATTCTTGTCATAATTACATTTGTCCAAATTTTAACACACTCGCTCCACTGTGCATTTATACATAAAGAGCCACTGGCATTTCACTTAACTTTTTTTTTTTTTTCTTTTTGGGTATATTTGCGTTATTTTAATTTTTTTTTATTTGTATCTTTAGTAAAGCTGTCCCGCCGAGTGTTCTTTTGAAAATGTCGTCGAATTAAAATTCATGGCAGCGTATTTAACTGGTGCTGGAAAATACAGTCCAAATGGCAAACCAAACCGAATCTTTGTGGGGCCTGGCCGATATGTCGGTTGGCCGAGACTGCACATAATTTCTGTTATTTATGGCGGGCCATAAAAAATGGGGTCAGTCAGTGCGTTGACGTTTCGTAGGGAGGGGCGCTATAAGGCTGCCTTAATTAAAGTCGTTATGTTGCATGGTGAGGTAAGATTTGTATAAATGTGTGGGTGCGTTCAACTAGTCGTATGTGTAATGTGGTTTTTAGTGTAATTTTAAATCAAGTTAATGAACTGACCGAGTATAGTAGATTACTTAATAGAGTTGTGGCTGAAATTGTTGGCAACAAAACAAGAAAATCTAACAAGGCAGCCTTAAAGCCAAACAACCTGCTCGCAGCTGTGCTTAACGACCAGAGGCCACAAAACTGCTTCAAAGTTTTGCACTCTTATCGGCTTATAAGCAATTACTTAACATTATCACACAATTTTCAGCTTAATTGTGCACAATTGCAAAAAGTTCAAAGGTTAAGCGACTGCCCCGCCTAGCGACCCCTCGCGACCATGCAAAATGCAGCAGCATAAAGTGAAACACAACAAAAGCAGACAGAGCGTGATAAAGAGAAGCAAAAGCGAGCGACAGAGAGACGCATGAAACGCTTTATGTAATGAGAGAACAGTTCAAATAATATCAATTAACTGCAAGTTACGTGCTTGAGCTAATTATCTCGCTTAATAAAGCGCCTAATGAGTGGAAACAGCTGCTAACGCCCCACGTTGGGCGCACTCCCTGCTAGTGCCGCTGTTCCTTACTTGGGTTTAAGCTTTTGTTATGAAGCTCTCTTCATAATTTCGGCGCACTTATTCGCACGTCGTTTTGTAGCTATTCAAAAAAATAATCAAGCTAAAAATGGCGCCACTTGCAAAAGGCTTATGAAATTTAATTGTTATGTTTCATTTTGCATAGCATACTTTTCGGCTGGCTTTAAGAACCTTGAGTTTTTACGCCTTTACACAATGTTTGTTTCTTATGTAGGATATTCGTTGGCGGGTACGGCATCATATGCTTCTTGAAGCTTTATTTTTTTTCAAGCTAAAATGATTCTTTTAAGTTACATTAAGCAATGCGAGCCGCCTACAGCTGAAACACTACGACTATATACAATATATATATGATAGAAAAATATCATTAACTCATATGAGTAAAAATGGATGTAGCTGAGTTAAGAATAAACTCCATATAGGTTCATGAAATCGTCGCTGTATATACTAACTAAGACAATAGAATAGAATCAACTTTAAACGAATCCCTGGACTTACAAACAAGACAGTATCTGATAAAAACTGTGGCAAATCCACTTATTGGATCTGAGCACTTCGTATATAACATACATCTAATTCCATACACTTGTGTAAATTATTAAATTAATATAACAGAAGCAAATGTTAAGTTTTAACTGAATAAATTATTTTTTATCTGAATTGCTCGCAATAAAAGTTGCCATGTAAAAATTGTATATATTATAGTTCTCTTAAATTTTTTATTAAACGTGAACTTTTGAATGAATGAACTGAATATGCCAAAAGTGAATTTCTCCCATTGAAATATTCCCTTATACGATATCAAAGCAAATGAAATAGATTGCCAACAGATAATATTTTTTAAATATTTTGCATAATTGAGTGCTCCATTTCAGATGTTTGTAATTGTATGTAAAATCAAAATTGAATACATAGCCAGCTGGGCTATATTACCAATAATATTCTCCAAATTTTTGTGCATTTGTTCGCATATTTGCATTCTTGAATACACAAGTTTTTCTCTGTTTTCTTCCGCTGCAAAAGCACACTGAATAAATATGTTCCCGTATTTAAGTTTAAAGCGAAAAGGTTTTTTGTATACTGTGCGAGATATGCTGCGGCAAGTATTACCAAATAAAAATATATATTACAATTAGACCAACCATAAAACTACAAAATTAAATAGTGGTCAGAACATTTATTTAAAATTTTTAACTTTTTTGTGCTCCCAATTTTGTACCACTAAACAAGCTGGTAATAGGAATATCTGTCGTTTATCATATATTTTATTTAATTTTAATCCAGAATATTATAATATTTTCATATTAGGTAAATTTGTACCCATTAGTTGTTACTTGGAGTAAGTCACATTTGAAACTGCAATCATATTTCAATATATGCATTGATTACTTACATAAAACCGGATTACTTAGCTTCAGAAATAGTTTGATAGAGGATGATGAATATTTTTTTAAACATTCATTAAAATACTCCTCATTTATAGAGTTACCGATTTTTTATTTTTCTTTTTTTTTGGTTTTTCGCAGTGAATTCACGTGCGTAAAAAGTAATTGATCACATTTTTGAAAAAAGTTGAGACCTTCTTTTGAATTTTAATATCATTATATTATATAATAACAAAACAAAAATTTAAAAAAATATTAAACTTTTTGTTTTTAATTTAATATTTTATTTAAAGCTAAAAATATTTTATTTTGGAGCTCTCAGATTGCAAAATAAAATATGAAGTATTAATGTCAAACTCTTGGAAAACACATTTTTGTGATAAGCTGGTGAAAAAATGTTTGGTACAAAAAATATCGAACGAATTTTTACACGACTCGATACTTTTATTTTGACCCAATATGCAAATGAACTATTTTTCGTAAATGTATAGCATGATCAAAATTGGGAACAACTTTTATAAGGTAAAACGTTACAGCTCCAAAGCCAATGTTTACCCATTTGGTGAATTCGACGAGATTTTTGTCTGCCAATCAATTTGAAAAAAAATTGCCAACTATTCAAAACGAGTTCATCTCATTGCATTATTCAGTATTTTTTGGCATTTTTATTCTATACGACAATAAAATGTTTATTTTGTAGTTTTGGCAAATCAACTTGAAAACATTGCCAAATTCGGTCGCAATAACCGCAGTCTTGTGAGCTCTTAACTCTACTGCAGCAATTTTGTGCATTACACATACGCCAGGTGTGCCCAAGTAGTCCCAATGTTGTGTCTAGCTTGCCTTGGAGCTCAGCTATTTTTTGTTTCTGTTTTTTTGTTAGTTTGTTAGTTGGAGGAAAGGTGTAACGAATGAAACTCGTATGACAAATAGCCTGCGGCTTAGATACAATGCTGAGAAGCTGTCATTGTCTAGATTCGTGTTGTTTGTTTTTAGCCCATCTTTTTCACCATTTCTTTTAAGCTTGCCTTTTCTGTATTCCATGCAGTTTTTATACACTGTATTCGTAGCATCAAGAGTATTATGGATTTATGTAACGTATGTAACAGGCAGCAGAAGGCGTGACAGATGACGATGGGGTCATGTCTTCATCCGCCCCGTTGAACAGCGAGATCTTAAAGATCATAAGACTAGGAGAC
Source organism: Chymomyza fuscimana (assembly GCA_949987675.1). Lineage (NCBI taxonomy): Eukaryota > Metazoa > Arthropoda > Insecta > Diptera > Drosophilidae > Chymomyza > Chymomyza fuscimana. Next base: position 14,573,887 of record OX465089.1, read on the forward strand.
TTGGAGACTGCTTTCACTCACAATTTCAATGCCTGTAACAGAAAAATTATAAAAACCGATCAAAAGACTTTAAAAATTTTAGATATCCTCTGGTGAAAAGTACATTATTCCACTTCCTTGAATAAATATATAAGCTGGATTCAAGTGATTTTGTATGTATACCCACATAAGCCCATTCTACATGAAAGTGTTCATATTTTAGGGTAGGTAGGGTATTTCGAAGTCATTCCCTGCTTCGAAAGTTTTATATTTTTGTAGTTGCTGTTGCATGGGTTTGTTTTAACTACTTGTTGTTGTTCTATGTGCGTTTTCTTTTCGTTTCGCATTTGGTTTTGCTTGCAACTTTGTTGTTTTGTCAGTTCACAATGTACATAGTTGCTTGATGTGCCACAAAAATACCCCAAGGCTGTTGATTGGCATAGAAAAAAATGTTACATGTGGTTTACTTAAACTTTTAAAAGAGTGCCAAGGCTATGTGCATTGGGGCTTGGTGTGAAGGCAATTAGGAACAAAAAAAATGTATGTAATATACAAAAATGGTGGTATGTGGAAGAGTTTTCCATTTTCTTACCTTAACATATGTTGTTAATGTATGTTATGTTTTCTACAAAAAAATTTAACAAAACCTAAATTTCTTAATATCTCTAAAATCTTATATTAAAAAAAAAAAATTGAACAAAGTTGGTTTAATTTTTGTATACTTAACAGTGAATTGAATTGAGCTTTAAAAGATTAAAATTCTGAATATTGGGAGTTTCTTTCTTATTTATTTAAAATAATACGCGTTTGGTAGCTGAATTAATTACATACACAAGGCTAGCTAGGGTTTGTAGAGTGTTAAAACTTAAAGTTAAGTTCAGTCCAATGTTAGATTCTCAGTCTAGACAAAATTCATTTCTTTTTACTTTTTTTTGGAAAAAAAACTCCTCGACCGCATCATAATTTTTTTCCTGATGCTTGCAACAAGTTTCATAAGCACAGATTAAAGCCCGAAATACCTAGAGATTCAAGAAAATTTCAGCCACTATCCGAACAATTTTACAGGGTCATAATCTTATTTTTTTAATATCTTATTGTCCCCTTATTCGGGATGTGCTTGGAGCAACGATACCACAGATATTATGGCTACAGAATGATTTTGAAGAGAATCTTATCTCTCGCGACCTTTGAACTTTGACATTTTAAGACGCGGAGATGATAAAATCGACTTAAAAATTTGGCGCTAGAGCTTCTTATCCCTCCGTTTCGAGGATAAACTAGCTACTGGCGACTAGAATGTATATTTGATTTTTTTTTTTTGATTTTTTTTTCCTCTTATTACTCTTTCAGGGAGCTTAGGGCTTCTACAAGAACTTTCCACCGGACTCTGTTAGGCGCAGTTTGCTTTGCTGTGTCCCAGCTGATATTGTGTAGGGACAATTCGTTAAGTATTGTACGTCGCCAGGTTGCCTTCGGTCTTCCCACTCTTCTACTTCCTTGAGGGTTCCATTCCAGGGACATCCTGAGAAATGCTGCTTCGATCTTTCCTGAGGGCATGGCCGATCCAACGCCACTTGCGTGTTCTTATCTCGGTGCCGATAGGAACTTCACTTGTACAGTGCCATAGTTCTGCGTTTGATATCCGATTGGGCCAGAAAATCCCGCATATAATCCTTAGGCACTTGTTGACAAATGACTGCAGTTTCGACATCATTCTTGGCGGGGTCAGCCACGTCTCGCTGCCGTACAACAGGATGGATTTGACGCATGCATTGAAGATTCGCAACTTCGTTCTTCTGCTTATTTGCTGGTTTCTCCATATGCGGAACAAGCGTCCAAATGCTGCTCGCGCTTTGCTGAGACGATTCTCTATATCCTTATCCACCCCACCACAGGTGGTTATTGTGGTACCAAGGTATGAGAAGCTATCGACAAAGTCGATAGTGTTCCCGCAGATGGTTATGCTACCTTGGCTGGTGTGTTGAGGCGCATCGCTTTGGTTTTGGATGCGTTTATTGAGAGTCCAACTTTGCTGGCCAGGATCCCGAGGTCATTCGCTTTGGCTTGGATATCACTAAGTTTATGAGAGATGAGGCATAAGTCATCCGCGTAATCCAGGTCTTCCAAGTGACGGGTGAGACTCTACGTAATCCCACGCCTAGACCTGCATACATCTCTCATAACCTCGTCAACTATTATATTGAATAGTAGTGGTGATTGGGGGCATCCTTGCCTAACACCAGTGTTTGTTTGGAAAGGTGCACTAATTTTCCCATTGTGTAGTACCGCCAAGTCAGCATCATCATACATCGCTTTTATTATCGATACGATGTTGACTGGCACTCCTTTCCTCGCCAATGCCCGCCATATCGCCGCTCTGTCTACTGAATCGAAGGCCTTCTTGAAGTCCATGAACAGGAGGTATAGTGGTGAGCGCCACTCCACAGATTGTTCGGTTATTATGCGTAGTGTGTTAGCCTGGTCTACGCAGCTCCTGTGTAGTCTGAAACCTGCCTGTTCATCGCGTATTGTTGGCTCAATTTTTTCATGAAGGCGGTCATTCAGTAGGGTTGCTAGTATCTTGTAACTAGTGTTAAGCAACCTTATTCCTCGCCAGTTGTTGCAGTCGCTAAGGTCTCCTTTCTTCGGTAGCTTGACGATGATTCCACTTTTCCAAGATGAGGGCACACACTCAGTCTCCCATATACGAGTGAAATGTGGGTGCAATGTTTTGGCACCTAGCTGGAGCCGTTCGGCAGGTATCCCGTCGATTCCGGCTGATTTATTGCGTTTTAGTTTCCTAATTGCGTTACCAATTTCTCTCACTGACGGGGGTGTGGGTGGTATCCTGAGGTTGTTGGTGGGTGCGACGTCTCTGTAATCCTCATGGTTGCTGCTTCGTGGCTCATTACAGCTTATCTCCATGAAGTGTTGTCGCCATCTCTGGATTTGTGCATCATCGTCCGTTAGGAGGTTATCATTTGAATCCCTGATCGGTTGGGTTTGCCACCGATAGTATATTTGATGCATCACCACAAAAATTGTTTTAACCTCAATTATTGGAGTACCAATTTTTTATTTTTTTTATCCTGTCGTTTAAAAATGAAAAAAAGTTTTCGTTAAATTTGTAATCAAATTTTCCTACCTTTTATCTTAACTATCATTGTTAACTACTTCTATAATTAAGATATTTAAATTGAGCTTACATAAAGCCCTGTGTATTTTGAATCTTTGAATTGGTTTAAAAATTTATTTAGTGTTTTTCTAGTGAATTGATTTCAACAAATTTATCAATCAAATCGAAATATTGAAAAACAAAAATATTTAAAACTAACTTAAAATTGTTAAACAAAATCAATCATTATTTTTCATATATAAAACTTGCTGATTGGTGTCAGATTGGAAATAAAAATTCAAATATTACAAAAAAAAAATTTTTTTGTTAAACTAAAAAACAAATTTATCATTCTTACTGAGCCGAATCGAAATATTGAAAAAAAAAATATATTAAAAACTAACTTAACATTTTTACTAAAAAATAAATCATTTTTGCATATATCAAAATTGACTGATTGTCATCTGACAGATTGCAAATAAAAATGTATAATTAACACAAAAAAATATTTTCTAAACTAAAACAGATAACAGACTGGAGTTGTTTTTAACGCGATATGAATTACTCTTTTTTTAAATAAAAAAAAATCATAACCAAACATTTATATTTCAATAATTCGAAAAATAAACGAAATTTTAGAAAAATAAATTTTCAAGTTTAAAATTTTATGCGATATATTTTTAACAATACATAGAATTCAATAGACTTGTGAGTTAGCTTTGGCAACAGCTCTTAGCTTACGATTACAATCATTCATAAGATCACGAGTAATAACTATCAACTGAGCAAAAATAAAAAAATTAGCTTTTAAAATACGGAAATTTAAATCCAGAAACTATGCAGCATGTTAGGACTACGTATACGTAATATGAAAAATTTATGCTTAGATGCAGCTTTCTTCCTGTTTCAGAAGCGGTTGTCTTTTTCATTAAGAGGGTATGAAAATTTTATACATTCATACATATAAGTGAGCTTAAGGGACTCGGCCGTTTGTAGGCTTCATATGTTCGATGGGCTACACGGCCGAAAATTGAAATTAGCCATGAGTAAAAGACAAGCTGCTCAACAAGCTGTCAATGGCAGCACGCAAATTGCAACATGGCAACAAACAAAACAAACTGCCACATATGCAATATACAAACACACACACACACACGCACATACTTACTCTCCCAGTTGCGTCCATTTGGCTGTCAGCTGCCATGGAAAATCGGCTAAATGCAAATTGCGTAGCATGCCGCAGGGCGCACAAGATGACGCATTGCGTACGTCATGTCTGCCATGTGTATGACAGCGCGTTCCGTTTAAAATAAATTTTACAGCTGACAAACAAACATTTAAGAAATGCATGAGGACAGTTCGGCCAGCCGGACTGCCAACTCGTTTGGCAAATGACAGTGTTGATGGACAGCTTGTGTAATACTCTAGAAACGCATATGGTTAGGCGTTTCGAGAGTGACATTTACAGTTGCAGCTACAGTTGAATTTACACACTGACAGTTGCAGAATATTTTGGGGCAACTAACTGTAAACATAAAACTGGTTACAAAATGGCCGCTGTCACATTGATATGCAAATGAGTGAGAAAAACTTGACTGCAATTAAAAGCTAAATGCAATGCGATAGCTGCAACTTTTGTAATTTAATTGGCCCAGAGCACACACACCAAAGCAGCGCGCAGCCAAAACCGCGAGATATCTAGCGAATTTACTGTTATTGCAGCGATTCCAGCGCAGCTCATAACTCTAAAGTCGCAAAGTGTGGGGGGGTGGCCATCTACGAAAGGTTACTGCAGAGTGCGAGTAGTGCGCCTCACCCACACACGTTAAGAGCTCTTCAAACAATGCGACTCCTCGGCGGCTGCACAATTAGCACTTCAGTGCAGCGGAAGCGACGGGGGAAACGGCAAATGTGAAATAATATTGCCAAGTGCTGCAGCCCTGGTACAAACAATGACTGCGACGACGATGACGCACACTGGCAAACGGAAATGTTACTGGGAATTATTTAATTTGCAAAACTACAACAACAACAGCTCTCGGTTCTCTCACTGTCTCTCCCTGCCTCGCTCTCACGATTACGTCTCCGCACTCATTGTTTTATGCTGCCCGACTACTGCATTGTTTGAAGTGCCTCGCGGCGCACCGGGAGCGCATTTTGTCTATTGTCTCTCTACATAATTGTTATGATAACTGCTGGAGCAGCATGGCTGGCAACAGTGATGCCATAATGGCAGCCAGGGAGTAACTTAAGTAAATGTCAAAATGGCGCAAAGCTGGCGGAAAGAGTTGAACGATCTGCTAGCACTATGTAGTGTAGGAGTCATCTCAAAGGCTGCCAACGAGTGGCTTAACAAAAATGCTTCGATTTGTACAGCTGCTGTTAAACCGAGATACTAAAATTTTATATTTGCTAAAAAAAGCGAAATAACTTCCAGAGTTTTTTTTCCGTCCTTTAGATATAATAGCTTTTAGACCACTAACTTACAAAAATTTTCTGGTAAATTTAAAACTTAGACACAATACCATTAAGTTACAATCATCATTGTTAGCTGTACAACCAGCGCTGGGCTTCGCCTGGGGCTCAAAGAAGTAGAAACGCGCCAGTAATGAGGCTAAGGCATCACATAGCCACTCCTACTTAATTTCTATTGCCACCTTCATGCGGTGAGCTGTGCACACCGGAGCAACCCGGAAGAAGATTGGATATCCAACCCCAGTGGGAAACCGGGTCAGGGAACAAACGGCAAAGGGATATTGGTCCTCCAAAATGGGGGTCGGGCAGGACAGCCTCCTTCTGAAAAAAAAACGTGTTACGGAAGCAAGTTACAATGCATCTTTTTATAGCCTATAAGAGAAGAAACCTTAAAAATCAGATGTTACTCTCCGGCGGCCATTTTAGGACCGCCATTTCGAAATTTTGGAAAACTAATAAGGTACTTATAATCAGCTATCACAAAAGTGTTTGAAAAGGGGTTGCAATAATGTTTTTCTGAGAATAAGTTTAAAAATAGTGATTCAATTATGGAGTTACTCTGCTTTGGCGGCCATTGTAGATTCTCCATTTTGAAATATCAAAAATCAACATACGGCTTTAAAGTGTGAGGAGGCAGAGAATATACTATATGCATTCTTGCTACATACGATTTTTCGTAATAGGTTGGTTATTCATTGACATGCGACTTTTTCTGCAATTTTAAGCGTTTCATAACTATGGAACAGTAGTCTATTATAAGCAAATTAAGTGTAAAAATGGCATAAATATATTTTTTTTAAATTTTAAATCACTTTTTATTAATTTTATGATAAAACGCCGCAAGGTATGGCTTTTAGTTTAGAGGAGAGAGACATAGGGCTAATAATGATCAAGATTTATGAAAACACATATAAACCGATACCATAATTACATTTGGAATTTCTTTAAAAACTTTAAGAAATAAGTAAAAAACATAGTCCGTATGAACAAAATTATCTCAGGGACTTTAAGAAGTAGAAAGACCAACTTTTAATAGAAGTTGCGAATTATCTGTATGCAGATGAAGTTTGTTGGTTCATATAAAAGTACTGTGCCGCAAAAACATTTAAAATCGATTGAAAACTTAAACTTAGATAAAAATGGGAGTTTTTTAGACCCCCTTCCTTTCGAGAAGAAGCTTTGTCTAGACTCATCTAAGCCAAAATTTGAAAATTGTTTTTACTTTGAGGATATGCCATGCTCCATTGCCCCGCAACTATTTTTTACCAATTATTTTAAAAACTTTCCGAGTAGCAAGTTAAAACACGCTACACAACTTATTTTTTGATTACCTATCCGTAGATGCAAGTAATTTAAAAATCAGAATTATAGCAAAAAAATAAAAAATTATTATTATTTTAAGGTTCTATGTTCTTTCTTTAGTTATTTAAATTATTTTAAAAACTATTATGGAAATGTCGGGAGAAGGATGGGGAAAGAAATCATATAGCAACTATTTCTTGAATTAATTACGCAGCCCATACAAGTTGGATCAGATGTTGTTTACTTCTTCGATCTCTGTCTGTTGCTTATTTGTCAAAACTTGCCTCGACTGTACTTTTAATAAAGCCGCGTCATATCAAATATGCGGATTGCCGTCATTTATTTACAACCACGTGTCATATCTAAATAATGCTTTCAGTAGCATCAACAATTTATTATCATTTTGACACTTGCCATATGCCAAAACGTCTAGTGGCGAACCGCGCATATGCGACATATTTGGGCGCCATATTGAGCGTCATATTAAAGACACAACCACAACGATAGCTGATATAGTGGTTCTCTTTTTCAAAAAGTATTTTTACCCATTTTTAGTATTTCTTTTTATTCGAAACATACTCTACGCAAAGCTTATGTTACCTTTAAGAGTACTACGTAATGTCTACGTCTAAGTCTACCTTCAACAGTTATCAGATGCAGACAGTCAACAATAAAAAGCTTCAAAAAAAAAAATGGTCTATCATGTGGTTGACATTGGTTGCAGCTGGTTAGGAAAAAATAGCCACAAGCCAGGTTTTTTTTTTTTGGTTTGTTTTTCAGCTGCCAAAGCTATGCCGCGGTTTGACAGTTTAGAAAACCCCAATGACAAGTTAATGAAAGTCTGGTAAGGTGCTGATAGCCACATAAGTTAAAACGGGTACAGACTTCAGACAAGGATTCACGAACTTTGCATACACTCTAGAGCAAGGGCTAGAGATTGTTTAGATTTGAAAAATATATACCAAAGTTTAGCTTAAGGCCCTAAAATTGAATATAAGCTATTTTTATATAAATAAATAAATATGTATACCAAATGTTAGTACATATATTTTAAATTTTCATTATGAAATGTATTAAAACTTTGAAGCTAAATCCAAACAGCTATTTATAACAAAGAATTGAACAAAAGACACAACTGATTTGTTTTCTTTGCAAAACTCGGCAGTGATAAAATTAATTAACTTTAATTTCGTTTATTCGGATCTTATGCGCTATGACACCTAAGGCGAGATAATTATGAGAAAAGTTTTCCTAGTGAAAGATATTGTTTTAATTTTCATTAGTAAATGTTTGACAACTGTTTTTGCGTTTAAGTGCCCGTGCAGTAGAAGTTTTAAGTTCAAAACTTAGATTTTAGATTTAAAGAGTATCAACAAAATGCACATTAAGAAAAATCTTGCCACTGAACGTGAAATACTCGTTCCAAAATGGCTGCCAAATACAAAACTAGAAGAACCGAAAAAATACTCCATCCTTGAAGAACTTTCTACTTATTTTTATAATTGAAAAAAAGTTATATTTTTTATACTTAAACTTAATTCAAGGAAAAAATAACGTAGATTATTTAAAAAATAAAGAATTACAAAAATATAAAATTTTTTGTAAATTACAAGAAGAGCTCATACGTCATGGGGTATAATGTGTTAATTTTTATGATCAAATGAAATCTGTTAAGTTAATCCTGGATTCAAATGAAATCTGTTAAGTTAATCCTGGAATTATAGAAGAATATCTTAATTCGTTTGATCACTCAGAATATGCAACCACATGCGTATTTATTCCCCTTTTTTTAGGCTCAAGGTTAATATTATTATGTTTGAGGTTATACACTTTCGGAGCGACAAAGTAGCCTCTGAAATAATGTCATGTAATTAAAATTGTGAAAAAGGAAAATTGAAAAACAAGTTGACTTCATAAAGTCACTCAAAAAAAATTAAAGGAAATATATTTGGCTCCGAGCTATGAGTAATGCGAAAAAACGCAAATCCGACGATGATGATCGGTCTGGAGATAGTAAAAAGTCGTGTTTAGGAGCCATACAAGATTTACGTAATGATTTTCTATGTAAAGCATGCCAGGAGCTGCCCGATCCCTACACTTTTCATCAATGCATCCAAGGACACTTGATATGCGACAACTGTTTGGTACGCATTTTGGTCAGAGCCAGAATAACAAAGAGAGTAGCCACTTGCCCAGGCTGTTGTAGCATCATGGGTACAAACGGTATGATGTTTAGTTCCAAAAATGATGTCTTATCAAAAGTGATACGGAAAATGTATACCAAATGTACAAAATGCGAACTGGAAGTAGAATATGATTATATGCCACAACATCTTCAAGCGTGCAACAAAAGAGAGGTGAGCTGTGCTAATCTCTGCTTGGGTTGTGTTTGGCGTGGTCCATATGATGAAAGTGCAGCACATCAGGCCCATTGTGAGTTTCCCAATAAGTCAGCTGAAGAAATTTTACTTGCTCTCGAAGCAGCTGAAAATAGCAGCAAACGAAATAATCCAGAATTACTCACGTGTCATTTGGCATTAAGTACCAATCAAATTTTCCGGGAAAATATTTTGCTGAACTTTGTTAACAACACAACTGACGATTTATGCACCAAACTTTACTCAAATTCATTTACGGCATTTAACGAGAGTTGGCGCTTAAGCGTATCGATAGATCTAAACGAAAGCCGTGATATTTCGCAGCTTAACTATTGTCTAAAAATCGTCTCATGGCCCCCGATGACAATGGATGTGTCTTTTTCTGCTATGATACCTAAAAACCAATACTCTAAGATTGACTTAGAGCAACATACACAAAGCTACACTCGCAACGGTGCTAGCAGCGGTTATCGATTATTGCCGATTGTTTCAACAGATGATGCCTATCGCTTACTGGCCAAATTTCCGATTTTTATTCGCATTTGTATGTCTTTAAACTATTAAAATATTTACATGTAAATGTTTTACAAATTCTTTTTTGGCTTAAAATATAAAGATTTTGTTAATTATACGATTATGTTTTTACTTAGGATGCCATTTTTTTTTTTAGAAGCTAGCTGTAAATTATTATATGATATTTATTTTAAAATCTAAGTCATAAGGTTAGCCCAGGTGATCTGATTCGAAGCAATTATTTTCGAATTGCTAACAAAAATCGCCCAACGGCTCTGAGTTCTATCCTAACTCCAAAATACCACGCAACATCTTTTTTTGGAGCCCGTTTTTTTTTATCGAAACTGGCATACCCGACTGTAGCGTACTTTGAAAACTGTTTTGCATAAAGATTTAATTTAAGGCCAGCCAATGTGCAAGACCATTGGAACTGCCGACAGAAAATTAAAAGCCATTTGCCAGCCATTGGCAAAAGCCATAACATAACTGACATGCTAATTAATGTTAACGGAAATTTTAATTAGAAATGGAACACAGAGGCTATGTAAGGGCAGCAGAAAGCTCTCTCCAACAGCTCTAACTAAATAACTTTTGTCTGATATGATTATAACTTTGTACCACAAATTCCACAAAAGTTCTCAACTAAGTCACCCCTCAAAACATGTGTGTGTGGAAGTCTGGGAACGAGAAGAATCTTGAATGTTTGCATAAAACTTTTGCCAGCCAGATAGTTTATAATTTAGGGCTCAAAATACCGACGACGATGGCAACACCGTGTTAAGACACAAATCATTATGGCCATGATTGTGTGCACTAGCGTTTTGGTTTTAACAGGCCAAAACACAACGAAACAAATGAAATAGAATGGAGAGTGAATGAAGCCAGGGCCAAAGTCAAATCCTTTTTAGCGCCATAAATTAACTTCATTTCCGTGCCAGACGCAACACGACAGCCAGCAAGCGTATGTGGTATTTTTTCGACGCGAATTTCGTGGCGGAAACGGAGAGCGGGTGAATTGAATAGTGAGAGTGTGTGAGGGGCCAAAAGAGCGAATGAGCAAGAGGAAGCGACAGACATACTACGTAGACTCATACATTATCAGACATTACAAAATTTTCTAAAGTTTTGTAGGGTTGGTTGTTTTCAGTTTAGGGCGACATCAAAATTTAGCGCAAGGGATTTTTTTTTTTGCCTAAGTTATTTCTAAAAAATTTCTAAAGAGGATAATTTTCAAACCATTTTGAAACAGCAATTTTTTAAGGTCCCATGAACTTGTGAAAGATGTTAGTTTCGTTAGCCTTGTTATTGCTTTTTTTATATGTGGGTGTAAGCCAGGGGGAAGGTTAGGTTTGGTTGAATAGGCTGCTCAATCTATAACTGAGATCACCTAATTGAGGAAAGGATTATAAGAAGGAAAAGGGGTTGAGAAGGATCAAGAACTATTGGGCATTTCTATTCACCTAAGTCTCTCTTATTGCAAAACCATTTTGAGGATTCGACAAAAGCAGCCAGATCCGCTATAAGCACATTTGCCAGACAGCCCTGGTCTTCAAAGAATGGTTTACCCAGTAACTGGGTTAGTCTTCTTAGAAGCGCCGGGCAGTCGCATAGCAGGTGTTGGATCGCCAGTGGAAAACAAGAAAAGAAATCTACATGCATCTTCACGTACGTCATTTACAACCATCCAAATTTGCTGAAAAGAGTCACAACTGGGAACGAATTCAGAGTATTTGATTATGATGACGACACAGAAGCCCAAGCCCAATGGAAACTACCTGAAGAGACAAAACTCTCTCGAATTAGTTTTTGAACTTTAAACCTGTCATTCAACTCCACGAAGCAGAGAGACAGCTCAATATTTAAATCCATATAAAATACTTTTTATGAGTTTTTTATTGGACCAAATAATTATAAAAAAATGTATGTAAAATGAACAATATTGTGATTTTAAAACTAATATAACTGATCACTGCCGAATCCGGAATCCGAACATTTTATTTGGATTCGTTTTGAAACCGAATGTTTGGTCCACCCAATTTCACCAAAATCGAAAGAAACTTTTTTTTGAAACTCTTGCAAGAGGAAGGAATTAAAACGAATCGGCGAAATAGGTTTAAAAAAGCACGAATTTTGTACTGAAATATATTTTTAAATATTCTTTGATATTTTCAGATTCTATTTATGCCAATTTTAGTTATTAATAAATACTTTTAATTAATATTTTTCTGAATCAACCCAAAAAATAGCATGCGCAACTCAAACCGAATTTTTATATGGTCCATGTCTTGCATAAAAAAAATATACATGTCTTGCTAAAATAGTTCATATCCTGCATAAAAAAAAATTCGCTTGTAAAAGGAATAGCATAGTCGTGGATAATTTCCCGCGAAAGGTGTATAGCTGTGCTAGCAATGAGCAAGGGATATGTGAGTAGACCAAAAAATTCGGAATTGGTAGCACTCAAAAACGAATCCGAATAAAATTGTTCGTTTTGTTTTTTTTGTTTTTCGGAGCACGAGCTAATATTAATTTTTTTTTGTTAAAATTATTTGAAACTTTACAATTCTAGCTCCTATCCAGTTGGTATTTTCAATACAACCAATCGAAAATTAAATTATTATTTTTTTAAAGCAGAAAATTTCAATTATGTTTCCTACAGGCTTGTCCACAGGACGGGGAGGTCCACGAATCCTGGGTTTCCTTAAAAGACCACAGATTTGAAAAAAGCAATAAACATTTAAATTCTTTGGGAAATAGGAGTGCACTTAGAGCTCGACTATAGACACCATCGAACCCGAACTTTTCTCTCGACGGCCCTGGTCCCCTAAAATGTAGCATTTGGTTTTAATAAGTGAAGAAAAAAAACAGTTAATTGAATCAAATAAATTTTATACCGCTTCTAATTTATATACTTCATAAAAAATTGCTTTAAATGTTGTGTGCTATTTAATAAAAAAATTTAATTTAAAACGCAAAATCTTGATAAAGCATAAAGCCTTATTTAAATGGAAATCGAATTTAATCTTACCTTTATTATAATTTCAACTTGGAGAGAGGTATTTTGGTAAGTTTTAATATGCCATAAATGCTGACAAAGTAGCCTAAAAGGAAGTGAGAAAATCTAACAATAAATTCAAACAAAATCAATGTTGGTTTCCTCATAAAAACATAGGATCGGATACACATGCAGCCAAGCCTACAGTTGCCACTCGTTTATGCTTAACGGCAAAGCCAAATGAACTTCCTGTTTTCAACATGGCGTATACGTCATATTTGTAGAAAGCACGTAACGCACATTGCCAAAACATATACACCTACATGCACAGACTATGAAATGCCTTTACACATATTTGCATGCTATAAATGCGACAACATGCACACAAATACATATATACAAAAAAATGTGATACTGTCGAGGCGATAGACGACAGTGGAATACACTATAATATTTTTTCACATCTTTTTTTTGGGAAGTCATCGAAGTGCTTATTGTAGTTGTTGTTTTCTGTTGGAAAATTGCTTTTTTTTTAAATGTTGGGCGTGTGGAGGTGCAAAGAATGCAAAATATTAAACGATTTTGATGTCATTGGAAAATTAAGTTCAAAGAACTCTGGTAAGTTTTATTTTATTGATTGGCTTAAAACCGTGCAATTCTGCTAGGAAAGAGACGAGCAGATAAAGACTCAATCCAACAAACTTCAACTGAAAAGGATTTTGCTCGTAAAAGTTGGTGCCTCTATATTCGGTCAGCAATATCTAGACTATTTATACAGGCAGATGGACATGGCATGACAGTGCCTTCGGCCTGTCTATGGTAGCCTCTGTATAAAGGGTATAAGAACGCACACACGCATAGTTAGGCATTTACGGCAAACACCCACGGAGCCCACAACATGCCTACATATTACGCAAATTCCATGTTCAATTTCAGATTTGAGCAAACGATGTTTCATACCTGAACAAAAGCCGGAACCTACCCACACCCAGATTTATAAGCAACTTTGCGTGTCGCAATGATAAGGATTTTTTTTGTTTGGCTGTAGAGCATAAATCTGCTTTGTATGCAATGCCAAAGTTTTTACCAACTTTGGTGTTGTACTATGTAGTCAGAAATTGCCAATTACATAAGTAGTAACTGTACAATTTCAAATCGAAAAAGCATCCATTGCAAATTAGGCAAATAATAGCAACAACGACAACAAAAACTACAACTTGTCTGGAAGTAGATAACCAGATGTGTTAGACATTTATCCCAAATACTATTCAGTTAATATGGTAAGCTTTTTGGCAAGCGACGTGTGAATGTGAAAATGTATCAATGTCGAAATCTTTCAAGCGACATAGAAAATTTTATGTTTGGTCTTTAAGATTTCGGATTGCAAGATTTAGTTTGACTATGTGACAAAGTAGACATAGAAAGCTTCTTTAAAATTAAACTCTACAATAAAAACGTGACAGTTGTCAAGGTTAAATTTTGAGCCAAGCCCAAGCTGTGAAAAAAAAAAACGAATCTCACTTGTTTAAAGGTACGCCATACCCTCTTGGGAACCGATGCCAGTTAACTTAGGAAGCCGTTTAACTGGACAGCGGGAACAGGAAGGCATTGATCTATACAAATCGGATCTTGTACTCTTCTCAAGAAAATGAAAAATTTCAGGAGCTGTTCGCTTTGCTAATCTTTCCGTCATCAAATAGATCGATGGAGGGACCCCAAAGGCCTAGAGTGAGCCAGCTTGCCTAACATAATTCTTCCATATCTTTTTAAATAATGCCTTGGTTTGGCAATAGGCCCATTTTGGGCGAACCACTCCGAAAGAAACTTAGCAATGCAGAATGATAGGGCTTATCGACCAAAAATCATGAAAAATCATGTTCTCATGTACTTCATGTCAGGGAAATCCCGACTGGTACCGACTTTATCTACAAAATCTTAATAAACGAGGAAACATATTTCTTTTGTAGTACTTTGAAATAAAATTCAAAATTAGCACATCAAAATAGGATGAATAAAAAGGAGCGCTATTTCGTATCACTTGTCTCGCCAGGTGCAAAAATTAAGCCAATCGTAAAAGTCGGTTTTAAAAAAAAAAAAAAAAAAAAATATTATATTAGGAGTACCGCATAGACTGCATAGTCCTTAGTGGAATATTATAAAAATATATAAAAAATATATAGGGTAAGATGGGGCAAATCCGACCTAGTAGTAGGTTTTGGCTACAAAATGCTTGTAGGGATCAACTCGTCCAATATACTTTTCATATATTTATTTTTTGGCAATCAACCGATAAATTCAATAGGTTGTAATACAATATTGACACAAAAATAAATCGCTACACACTAAATATAACTTAGTCTGTGATAGGGTCCAATATACTAAAGTTAAGCTAACGCTTTGCCGCAACATTCTAAAACTAATGATTTCTTCTAACCATTATTAATTTTTGAGAAAAAGTAAATTTTTGTCATTTTTATAAATGGTAGGGCAAACCCGACCGCCTATTTTTTGGCTAATTTAAACTTTAATTAAAATTAAAAATAGTTTAATCTGGTCTCTCCCAAACCAACCTTAAGGCACGCTAGCTCAATTATTTTCTGAAACAAAGTACTCTTAATTCTAACTCCAGTTGTCACAACTACGTTAAGCTCTTTTATTTGTATTTTTCTGTCATAGATAACGTTCTCTGGCTCATAAGTAATATCTGTATATTTGGGTTTCTGGGCCAGCTCATATATCATTTGTAGTGGCCACTCGAGCTCACATCAAACATTAGCAACTGCCTGATTTTGGCATTGACATATGCGTGCCACGCCCTTCTGCTGGTGCCTATGTTCATGGCCTAATGCGCGACAAGTCAAAAACATTCGCCAGCCAAAAACAGAATTGTATCCATAAGATACATAACATCAACAGCTACTTCAGCTTCACTGAGTTTTGTATTGCTACTTTGCACAATTTTCGTATCTATCACACTTGTAAAAACAAGCTGCCATAACAAAAACTGTTTTGCTATCTTTACTTATTGTTTTTACAAGTATTAAGCTTGAAGAAATTGACTAAGGAGCATATTTTTCAATAAAGAAAATTGTTGTATAAAAGCAATAAGAAAAAAAAACTTATCGAATTGGTTGGAGCACAAAGCAAATAAATTTTATGCTACAAGCAGCAAGGCTGCTTTTACACGTCATCCGACATTGACGTCAATCATACGCACTGTTGACGAACGAAGAATATTGGCTGAACTTTTGAGGAATATTCAAGCAGCACTTGAATAAGTTTTCCATCATAACAACAACAATAAATGCAGCCGGAAGTGCAATATTCATTACAACAATTTATGCATATGTGTCTGTGTGGGTCGGGTTGTATGTGTGAGTGAGTCTGTCTGTGTGTGTGTGCAGCAATGAAAGGAAAGCAAATTGCGAATGAAAATCAAAGCAGTAATAAAAAGCAATCGCCATCAACGTCATCATAATAAACGTCACATCAGCTGAATTTTAAATTGTATGTATAGTACATACACTACTTGCCATTTGAATATAACTATTTAACATATTTCTTGGTTTAAAGCACAGATTTTATTCAGTAAAAATAGTTTACAATAATAGTGAGATAAAGTTAAGGAAAACGAAAATGAGGATTTTTTTGATCTGAAACTTCAGATAAAGAATATGACTAAGTATTTTATTTATGTTTTAGTTTTTATTCTCTTGATTATGTCTAGTGCGCTACTTATATGTTTTGTGAAGGTTAGTTAAAATATTATGTTGAACCTTGTACAGTATGGAACTGAGCAGAGATTCATGAAAATTATTTTTTTTTAATTTATTAAAAATAGCTTAAAATAATAGTACGATGAAGCTAGTAGAATTGAATCTACATCATAATTTTTAAATAATAAAAATCGTTGGGGCCATACCTTATGCAGCTAGACCCCTTATACCTAAATTAATTTTAATATTCATATATTTATAGGAAGTAAATTTTATTGCAGCTTACAGTAAAGGGATCCAACCATTTTTTATTCATTATTATAATTCTTTGACACTACCGATATCGAAAAATATTAAATGGCAAATATTATCAATTACTATTAAAAATAAATAAATACTTTTGAATAAAATCAGTTTCTAACATAAGCCATTTTCACAGCACACAATTTCTATTCATATGACTTGGAGTGCACATGTGCATGTAAGTATCTGTGTGTAAGCGAACTTTTGCATACAATTAAAGTAATTAAAATAAATGTTTTCAATCATAACAAGCGCCAAGTTTTTTGCACAATATTAAAATATCATCTCATCTATAAAAGCATTTTGAAATGATAATTATAATCAATTTTAACCAGCTTTTTTTTTATTCGTATTTGTTGAAAATGCAAATCGAATGAAAATATATCAAAAATTGCTTACTGTGTTTATACTCTTAAATATACGTTGGTTTAATGAATTATTTCGCCAAAGTTATTTTTATGGGTTTTTCAAAAAACCAAAAAATATATTTCCATATTTTTTTGCATATAAAATACCATATATAAATTCATATAAATATATTGTGCGGTATTTTTAAGCTGACAGTGCATAGAAAGTGTTTGTCAGTCTGTTTATCACCTTTTTCGCTTTGTTTACGACTTTGACAATTGTGTGACCCATGACCCTTGGGACATATTGTACAATTTTTATGTCAAAGTGAATACTTTGAAAAAATATGCATAAAACCATAAAAAATGTGAAGAAGTAAGAAAAAAAAGGCTTTAGGATAATTGAAGATGGAAAAAATGCAGCGTATATAAAATGTTAAGTAATAAAACTCGACCGGTTTCAAGTTACTTGAGCAACAATAAATTAAATGTAGCGCTTGTGGCCTTGGCTGACCTTGAGCGAGTTTTTAGGAAACTTTTTTATGGGAAGAAATATAAATTGGTTTAGAGAGATAGCAAAAGTTGAAGCTTGAGTAAAAAAATAGAATTAACTTTAGAATTACAATTTTTCATAAAAGAAAAGAATTCCAAAATTGAATCAAAATTAAAAAAAAGTATGAATCACGCTTTAATTTTAAAAAAATATTTTTTGGAGAGTACCATAAACCTTCGCTCAATAGATCGCCTTGTCAAAGAATTGCCTAGAACCAAAAGACCTCTATACCTCTAGTCCATAAAAATTTTCAGCAAAATCGCACATTTACAAAAGTCTTTAATTTTCTACCTATCTCCTATAATGCTTCTAAAAGAAAATCTTCAAATTAAATTCAATTCTAAGAAGGCTAAAAAATTCTATTTTTTTCAATAATATAATTGTTTTTAATTTTTCATTTGTCATACTCGAAATAAATAAAAGCAAAATGTTCCTACACGGTGTACGCTTTTCCCCACTTCCGGTACAAAATGGCGGCACGTCAGTTTACGTACGAGTTGTTTATGAGAGCTGCCTCCGCTGACATATGATATTAATGTGCTGTTATGCGTGCAGTGTTGTATTTGTTGTTTTTGTCGACCGTGTAGTTGTTGTCCTTCAGCAACTCGTTAAATTTCCATCAGTGTTTGTGCGCCATATTGGCCAGAAATGTCACAGAAGCCAAAACTTTAAGCAATGAACTCTGATGTCCTCACGTATTTATATAATATCGATTTGACTTATAAAAGCGACATGTGCTACATACTCACACATACATCTACTTATATGAGTGTGTATGTGCAGTCCTCTTAACTGTCACACATGTGCGTAATTGATATTTTATGAATGGATTGTAAATACTTTTTTATATCATAAAAGGATCAGAGAAAAAAAATGAAATACGCAATTCCCTTTGAAAAGAGTCATAGAACATGCAGCAAAGGTTTGGGAAAGGCACACATTTATAAATATGTGGGTTATATTGATTCCCAATGCTGTTTCGGCTTAAGTTGACTTATAGAGAGGTGCTGCCCACTGCTTGCTTTTATTGCATAAAATGGTTGAAGCCCTACAAATTTTCAGTTCAAATAGATTTTGCTACTTTTACAAAAACAAGTTTTTAAAGTTAAGAAATGTGAAATTTTTTCGATGCATAATTCTTTTGAATTTCAAAAAAATTTATAAATGAAATTAGTTTTCAAGTTGTTCAGAATTTATAAAAAATTATATCATTCTGCAGAGACCTATAAATATCTTATTTAAAGTAACCAATCGTCGGGTTTATATGCAAAACATTATTCCTTTAAGGCCCATAAGCAATACGAAAAATTTTGCATGAAATGACAAAACTTCATATAAAAAAAAACCCCCAAATATAATATCCCAAATTTCGAAAAATTTCGAACTGCGTATGGGCCTTTAATTGAAGATTTGGAAAAATTGGCGAAAGCGTATTTTTGAGAGAAACTGATTTCATAACAATCATAAAATTAAATTTTAAATTTTTTGATTGTGTAACTTTTTTTTTAAATATTATGAACAGTATTAGTTTACACGTGTTTCAGGGATTGAGATAAAAATTTTATTTTTGAAAGTAACATAACTAAAAAACAATATCTTCTCTCCTACTTATCCCAACGATTCTTTTTTTGTTGGCAGTCTATAACTTAATCTTTTTAGAAACATTATTTTCTAAGTTTGTATTTTTTTTTAACAAAATAAATGAGGATGTGAAATATTGTTACATAATGCATCTTAAATTTGCGCATTTATATATTTAAAAAAAAATGGGATGCTTGTTGAAAAACTTATTTCAATTTTTAGTTGACAAATTATACAAAAAATCTTCTAAAACTTAATTAAAAAGCAAATTGTAAAATATTTTTTTTCCTTGAAAAGAAAAATTTTTACTTTGATAATACAATATTTTAATAAAATGTATTTAAAAGCAAATGATGTAATATTCTGAAGAAAAAAAAAAAGACTTGTATTTTCATGACCATTAAATTATTTGATAAAATAATTTGTCTCACCAAAATCATTAATTAACCCAATTAAAAAATTTTCTTCTTAGATGAAATATTTGACTTTTATATGTGCATCAAATTTTCGACAGTCTCAGTTTATTGAATTTTCCATATTTGCAATAAAACACATATAAATGCACTTCTAAATTGCAATATATATATATGCTTTTATTTGCAGTCAAAAAAACAAATATTTCTGTTTAATTTTTGCAAATATTTAAATTTAATTAGATGCGCGCCCTGTTTAAACTAATTAAATATTATAGTTTTGACAAATGCAATTAAAATGCTTTTGTCGGTTACATTAGCGCGGCTTTTTATTTACATTTAGCTCATAAATTTTGTTAAATGTTTGTAATTTGCTATAAAACAAAACAAAAAAAAAACAGTACATAGAGAAATTACGGAAATATGCAAACAAATAAACAAATTGCTAAATGCATTTACTAAATGCTCTTAATGCCTCTATGCTAATGTACGGACTAGTCCAAATCCCCACGTTTAATTAGCCTACCAAAAAAAAAAAAAACAAAAACCGGAAATGCCAACCAAATGGGGCTTTTGGCTTTATGTGCGAGAGCATATGGTACTCAGTATATAAAGCCCAGCATCGTGGCATGTAAATAACAACAACACAAAGCTAATTTTCGGTATAAGCTAGTTAAATTTGTAAAGCATTTGTTGTACCCTACAACAAATTAGTTTTAAGGAGCAAAGGGAAAAAAAAAGCAAAATAAAAAAAAAGTTGACTATGCCAAATTTAATATTAATGTTAGATTTGCTTTCAAGAAAACCCATACAAAATGCTAATGAATAAAGAAATGAAAAGCGTCAACACACACACAGATACATACGCATACAAACACACATTTCTAAAAGCCACCTAAACGAGCCAAACAGCAGTTTTCCCCTGAGGGTATGCTATAAAATATTAACATACATTTTGCATGCCCCATACTGAGTGAGCGGAAAGAAGAGACAAAAACTTGCGTTCGTAATGTCGGGCATAACCGACTTGTGCATACTCTTTGTTTAAGGTGGTACGCGAAGAAGGTTTTGGCCTTAAAAAAATAATTCCGGGAAACATTAGAGGAAGTTGAGTGTTTATCTTAATAATAACTTTTAATGTCTTTATCGATTTATATTAATTTTTATAGCCATGATGTAGACAAGTTTTTATTAATTATAAAATAAATAACGCAGTATTCAACTATTTATAAATGAAATAAAAAAAAAATTTTAAAATTGCAATTCATAAAAATATATGTATTTTTGATTATTTACATTATAATTAAAAAAAAAAATTAATGAAATCATTTATTTCAAATCATCACTTAACTAATTGAGGTATGCTCAATAATAATTTTTTTAATAATCAGTTAAAAAATATATATGGAATAAGTGAAGCGGGCCACTTTTTTGGTCGAACTCTCCGATTTTGATGATTTTATCCGTACTTTAAAATTTTTTCCAATGTTCTAAAAAGTGTTAGGGCATAAATCTCTCAACAAATTTGTTATACGACATAATCTTCTACATATAACCGTTCATATAACCCAGCTTGGAAAGTAGGTTACTTTAAATTGATCTTAAAATTTCAAAAAGAACAATCATGTCGATTTTGAACTTATCTTTCAATTCCGAGGAGTTATGCCTGTTTGTCATTTTTCTAGGTATGGTATTGTTCTATGGCGACCATGCGAGGTGTCATCACTTAAATAAGCATAACTTCCACAATTTTAAGAGTTAATCACTTTTTATTTTTTTTGTTTTTTTTTTTAATTTACAAACATAAAATGGCATTAACACTTTTTTTTAAAGTGGGAGATCACTTTTGAATTTTAAAATTTAAAAAAAAAATGGTTAAAAAATTAAAAAAAAAAATAATCTTAAAAATAAATTAAAAAATATAAAAAAAAAAAAATTTGAATTCAATAATTTATCAATCATGAAGTAAATCTTTATTCGTTTATTAGATATGGCATGTCAAAGAAAAGTTTAAAAATCAAAAATCCAATATTCAGTTATCGATAACTCGATAAATAATAGGAATTTTTCAATTAAAATATACGATGTTACTATTCGCTAGTAAAATCATCGAAATCCAAGAGGTCGAGCAAAAAAAGTTGCCCGCTTCACTAATTTCCGCTCATATATATAATTTTAAATATAATTTTTTATATACCATGTAACTTGATGGTTTCTATATTTGGAATTTTTTTTTTGTATGTTACTGTTTTGCGTTTTATTTTGTATTTTTCTATTTTGTAGTACATATTTTAGTATTTTTCATATAATATAAAATTAGTAAGTGTTTTGAATATAATTTTTTATTTTAATTTTTCTCCCTAAATATTAAATGATCAAAAATTTGTACTCCAAAAAATTATAAGCGGAAGGAACTTTGTTCTTGACAAGGATGAACACATCTTATAATTATTTTTTTTTTTTAATCATTTGTTTTTTGATCACCTTTTTTGGTTGAAATTTTGTATCAGCTTTTAATTTGGTAAGATTTTTTTTTAGTTAAAACCAGATATATTGTACATGAACTCTTATTTTTAGAGTCATTTTACGAAGCTTTAAATAAAGGACAGTACCTGTTAAAAATTTTTCTCTAAAAACCACGAAAAACTAATCTTCAACAAAGAATTTTTGAAACAATTTTAAACCGTGAAAGTTACTTTCTTCTATCAGTTACATGCATTCGAATAAACTTAATATACCCTTAAAACCTTATAATAAAGGTATTTTAGAATATATGGAGAGAGGGCAGCCCAACTTGTTGGTTGACAGCCAGACGCTTAGCCATTTGGCAGCCAATTGTGTGGCCTAGGTCTTCGTTGCTTTTGTTGTTCTTTTTGTCTGACAAGACGGAAGGAAGAAATTTTCAACACATCAGCACAACAAACAATCTTTTGGTGTAGACCTTCTTTTTTTATATTGCAGACAACACAAACAACTCAGCAACAACAACGACAACAACAAAAAAGGTTGCTTACTACCTGTAGGTTATTTTTTTTTTCTGCTGTTGTTGTGCTGCCTTTTATAAAATATTTATTATGATGCTGCAATACTTTTCATAGCATAACCTCAGGCGCCTTTATTAACATGTTGGAAATTGTGAAAAATTGTTTGGTCCAAATGAAATGCATTATAAAAATGTCTGGCAGCTCGACTGTGGGTTATATACATTGAATGCTCATAAGCAGCAGGTAAACCACATAATATAAACTTCCCTATGTGTATGCAGTATAGTAAGTTATATATACAATAAGTAAATATTGCCAGCTGACAATGCTTGGGGTTATAACACTGTAAGCTGGAGCATACATAACGTTTATAAGTTATTCATCATGAAAATGGTCATATTGTAAAGACAAATATTACCACGACATCTAGTTTGTGGCTCTCACAAATAGACCAATCTATGTATTTTTGCACATTAAATCCAGATATAGGGTGGTAAAGTAAACAAAATGTTAGAAGAGCAGAATCTGGAAAAATGGGCTCCTGACAAAACTCAAAATTTGGCTTCCAGCTTCATTTTTCAATCAATTTAAAAACATAATTTGGTGGCCGACGATTCCACGTCAGGAGTCAGACTGCTCTTTAATTTGCTATCAAAAGCTCGCTGAATATCCATGAACACAGCCACTGAATACATCTTATACTCCATGGCCTCCAAGGCAAAATTGACAACACGGTGAAGTTGTTCTTGACTGCCGTGACTTTTACAAAAGCCAAACTGAAACTTTGGAATTGCTTGCGAAACGTTTTCGAGTTGGAGAATTCGGCTTAGAATCACCCTTTCCATCATTTCACCCAGGGCAGGGAGGAGACTGATTGGCCTGCATGCGTCGACTTCAGTGGGCTGTTTCTCCGGCTACGGTATCATCGTTATTACCGCTGACTTCCAGTTATTTGAAAAATGTCCCAATCTAAGTATGCTGTTTAACAGCAGAACGATGAAAAGAAGCGCTTTTGTTGGAAGAAGCTTAAGTGTTCTGTTATCTAAGCGGTCTTCGCTTGGAGATTATTTAGCCTTTAGTTTTTTGATCTGCAGTTCCACCTCCTGAAGGGTGACTGGGTTCATAGGCGACGACATTTGAAATGGCGTCTCCAACTGCATTCGAACATTCGTTCGCATGGCCTCCGGCGAGAGGTTAAGCGGTTTAAATCTCTCCTCTTAGCTGTTTCAGCCTTCTGCAGACTGGAATAACACCAGCTGGGTCCTTAATTGGGGCCTTCGGGATAGCTTGCTTCTTAATGCGATTTGAAAGCCTCCAAAGAGAAAAGTTGGCAGATAAGTCAGGGCTTGCACTATCCAGCAAGCGATCAAATGTATATTGCTTGTATTTCACAAGGACCTTTTGGAGACGATTAGACAACCTATTGTAGATCTATGACTCGTCGTTTTAGTTTTATAAGCTCGGAAGCAATAGGAGGCAGTGGATCTCTTCGTTTTTGACTTGGTGAACAATGAGTCTTGTTAGCAGCGTCGGAGGCGGCCTGTGAAAATATTTAAACAAAAAGACTAAATTTTAGTTTTGAAGTTATGTTAACTCATTATTCCATTTCAGTAAATATTTATGCACCGCCAAAAAAATCACCCTTTACGTTGTATCCCTATATCTTGAATAGTCATCCAGAATAGCTATATAGTTAGGCATGAAATGAAGCCATATTTAAACCAAATAAAAAATTATAAAGTGATATGGTCTAGAAATGCTTTTCAAGATAAAATATGACTTTCTTATAAACGTAGCTGGTGACATGCACCCCTCGGCATCCTCGTAAGCACAAGTATATATGCTATAATGATTTACTATGCATAGTTAATGCGTTTTTAATGAATGTTGCAGAAAGAGCAAAGAAAAAAAGAGAAAAAGTTGAACACCGCTACCGGAAAGTATGCACCAGAAACTTGTCGCCAGAGATTTGAGCTGCCGCACACAATGCAAAAGTTGCATGTGCTCGGGTTAAAGGCAAGAGAACAACAACGTCATACAACGTGGCACGTCAGCAGGCAGCCAAGACAAAATCCAGCCACAAAGCCGCCTTAAGCGCCGCTTCTCGGGCTGACAAAAGTTTCTG
This sequence comes from Chymomyza fuscimana, assembly GCA_949987675.1. Classification (NCBI taxonomy): domain Eukaryota; kingdom Metazoa; phylum Arthropoda; class Insecta; order Diptera; family Drosophilidae; genus Chymomyza; species Chymomyza fuscimana. The sequence goes on from OX465089.1 coordinate 14,598,666, forward strand.
CTGCATTCAGTCATTAACATTAAAGACATTCTTGAGCCTCTGGGGACTCGAAAAGGGTCTCCAAGTTTCGAAAAAAAAAAAACCAAAAAAAAAAATAAATAAAAAGTTTTAGCTGCAGCTGGTATGCACATGTGGCACGGCAAACACATTCACACCATTAGCCATGTTCATGCAATAAATTATTGAGTGCGGCCTGAAAGTAGGCTACGATTTTTTTTGTTGCTTCAGCGTTAATTTTGCAAAAGTGCCTTAAATATGCATGCTATGGATTAAAAGTACATCTATGTGAATGCTTACACTTTCATTACCTCTAAATTGTGGTGTAGCTCTTAATTTCAATATTAAATTCGTTTTCAAAAAGCCAATTTTTTCTTTGGATTCAAGGCCAAAAGTAACAAATAAAGTGACTAATCTGGTTAGGTATGACGCTTTACGCTATCAGGTTTTATTCTAAATTGCATTTGACCTGAGACCCTCTTTTCAAAAAAAATTGAAGCAAGTTACAGATGCTTAATTAAAGTTATATCAAGTCCTTTTTTTTAAATCTACCTTTATTAAATTAATTTAAAATTTTTGCTACTCAAAACTGTTTTCACGCTTCTTCTCAACGTTTCTCTACTTCTAGCTCTTATAGTAATCTGGCCAATTGTGATTTATTTCATTAATCCCCAGTAAACAATATAAATTTAATAAGTAACCAACGAACAACAGCAAAAAAAAATTAAAATGATACACCAGTGAGCCGCAAAAAAATTAACTTGCCCAAAAGAGGCAGCAGCAAAAAAAAAGCATTAACAATAACATTTAAGCCATAAAAATAACAGGCAAAAGCATCAATTTTTAAATAAAGCCAAAACGCTGCCAATCTCTTTCACTCCCGCGCTCTTTTATTCTCTTACAGTTTGCCTCCGACGCAGATGTCGTCAAGTTAAGCGAAAATTGCTTTTCAGGCAGAGAAAAGCAACATAAAAGAGCGAGCAAAAGGAAGAAAAAAAAAAAAAAGACAACTACAGCAAAATATCAACAACAAATATAATTGGCAAGAGTGAGAGCATGTTTAGCATCAAAAGGGCGGTACACATACTTTTTGTACACACTGTTTGTCGTTCGCTTTGGCAGGCAGTTTTGCTTTTGGCATCATTTCAAGTTGTCGCCTGGGAAATTCGATGAGCAAATTGTTTGCCGCCTGCTCGAAAATGAAATAAATAAAAAACAAAATTCAAGTAATTTGAAGCAACTTACGAGACAGCCAATAGACGGATTTTTCATCCAGAATTTAGGTGTACTGAATTTGAACAAAAACTAAATTGAAAATATATTGCCGATTTAGTGCATGACAATACCAATGGGAGCGAATCAAAACAAAAGTGGCATTTATTTAAAAAACTTATATAAAAAGTTTGTGGGAATTGTAGTCACTCTACAAAGGTACATTTTTGGAAAGTGCGCACTCGGGATTTTTTAAACGATTTAAAATTTTAAAGAAAAGTGATTTACGCAATTCGTTACTTACTATAAACCCCTAAAATAGCACGACAAAAATATCGATTCAGCCGCGTGTGTCCAGAAGTTTTTATTAAAGGTTTGTCAGCCGAAAAACCTTCCAAACATAAACTAAAGGGTCATCATTCTTGAGATTTTTTTTCAATCATTTTTTTTTGATAAACCACGCGAGAGTTCTATCAAGTTGCCGAGTGTTTTTTATTCAGTTTTCATTGCCATTTCATTCCGAACAACGTTTACAAATCGTACAATTATATTACGAAAATTCGCGTTCTGTAAAGAATGTTTTTCGAGCGCTTAGGCCATTTTATGGTCGCCATAATCGACCTACTGAGACCACTATTCGCCATACCATCAACAAATTTAAGACCCAATATTCATTATTGGATGACACTCGACCGAATAGACCTCGTCCAGTGCGTAGTTTATGGGCTGGTGGAATCATCGGCCCTTATTTCTTCAAAAATGACGCTGGTCAGACCGTAACCGTCAATGGCGACCGTTATCGCATCAACGAATTATTTGCTACCTGAAATTGAAGCCAGAGATCTCGACGACATTTGGTTTCAACAAGACGGCGCCCGTAAAACAATGAACATATTGAGGAACCAATTCGGTGAAAAATTAATTTCACGCTCCGGACCGGTGAGTTGGCCACCAAGATCGTGTGATATCGCACCGTAAGACTTTTTCCTTTGGGGCTACGTGAAGTCTAAAGTGTTTGTGGATAATCCAGCAACGATTGAAGCTTTAGAGGCCAACATTACCCATGTTATTCGCGAGATACCGCCGATTATGCTCGAACGACGAGCTACGGCGCAGTTGCGGCCAACATTTGAAAGGGATTATTTTTAAAAAGTAAATGGCAAGAACGGTTCCTTCTACTGATAATAAAGATTTTCAGATTCATTTGAATTTTTTGTTTTTTTTTTTATTTCAAGAAAACCTCAAGATTGATGACCCTGTAAAACTTAGCGTGTACTTTCAAAAGGAAATTGGCACCTTTTAGGGATTTTTCTTTTTTTTTTAATTTTATGGTATTCTGTAAATATGATTGCGGCATTTTGCGTTGAAATAAAAAAGGTTATAATAAAATCAGCTGTTCTGGAACCGCAGTAAAACGCAGAGAGTCTGGGAGATCCCATATTGTATAGAGATTAGACGATTGCTTTGATATGTACATATTATCAGTTAGATAAATATTGCAATACAAAAATGTATAATCTGCGGGAAATTTTCAGTTCGAGGCCATGGTATAGAGTCCCATAAATTTAAATTATTAATAATTATCGGGTTGTCTGAGAGCCACTTGGTTCCTATAAGGCTCACAATAAATTGTAAATAAAATGTTTGTTACCCGCCACATACAATATTTCGATTCCATTAGTTATAGCTGTTGCGGCAAACCCAAAAACATATTTTTACACAAAAAAATGGGGCAACACTGTTTTGTTATTGCCTCTGCATACGGCTTCCAAACAAGTTTACTACGAAACGTTTGGTAGCTTTTTTTTTTCTGCTGCGTAAAAGCCTTAAAAAATAAAAGGTAAAATCTCATTAGAGTGCAAGCAATTTATAAAATTTTAAGAAAAGTCCATATAAAGAAAAACCACCAAAAATAAAAGCTGCGTGGTCTAAGTGTGAGGAGCATGTTTAACCTACAAACTTCTAACAAGCTGAAACTTGTGTTTCCTGTCGAAAACAACCAGCTTCACATTGAACCTAACTTCCTCGGCTTGTCAGACAAACTAGAAAGCAAAAGTAATTGATTTTCAACACCTTCAACTTTAATTAGCCAGTTTCCCCGACTGTCGAACATTCATTACACTGGGCTTCAAAAGTTTCGCCTCTTGCAAATTGCAATTAAATATGTTGATTGCGGTAAGTGAAAATTTATTAGTGTTTGTTTTACTTATGTTTTAAGGACTTGCCATTGAAGTGCTACTATTTTGCAAAACTTGAATTGTTTGGGGTTTGAGTTTGGTTTGACTGTCTGGTCTGTGTCTGGTTCATTCTCTCCACTTCATTTTAGCTTGGAAAATGTTTTATAAACTCATAACACACACACACACACACAAATTCACAACGCTGTTAATTTGGCTTGTTGCTCTCAAGTGGAAAATAAACTTTGGTTTCCCAAAATAATACAACTTGAACTTGCCGACAGATGTTGCACGACCGATAAGTGAACAGTGAGTCGCGTTATTTGTTGCTACACAAATTTACATTAAATTGGTTTTAATGGATCGCGCTTGAAAATGAAACTAAGTTCCGGATAACAGTAACAACAGCAATAACAGCAACAACACGGTAATTGGCCACTATTTTATTTTTTATTGCATTATGTAGCGCAAATGCACAGTGGGCAGAATATTGATCTCACTGTGTTAGGAATTGTGATGAAACTTTTTAATAGAGCTCCAAATAATTCCCCAGGCGGAAAGAAATTATTTACCAAATTATTAATGTCTTTTTCTTATCATAACTTGAACTATAAAAATATTCACAATATTGCACGTGGAAATGGGAAATAATATTATAGCAAAGCAAATTATTTAAGTTATTTAAAGATTTGTATAATTTTTTCTTTTGAAAATACCTACACTTCGACTTAACTAATAATGTTGACCCACAAGTGCAGTAAAGCAAACTCAATCTTAATTAATTTTTGAAGTTTATATTTAAATTAAAAAAAAAAATTAAAAAACTTGCAATTGATGAAAATTCGAAAAAAGTACGTTTTTTGAGATTAAACTGTTTGGTGTATTCCGGAGGAAAACTAAGTATGGGTCGGAAGTAGAGGTGGGATGGCACTATCATAGTATCGATAGCTTTATTTTTCGGATACTATCGATGGTTTTGTTCAATATATCGATAGTATACTTTTGTATGTAAAAAACTTTTTTGACAAATCAACGGACAAAAAATTGGCAAAGTGCCGAACATGTCAAAAAGAGTACAAAACCAGTGGTAACACTTCGAGCCTTTTTGACCATCCGATGCTTTCAGAGTCACACAATCCGATGGAGACCATAAATTATTTAAGTAAGTAAAATTTTTATGAAAATTCTTCCCAAAAATCGATGCCGCATTAGCCTTAATGATTGCCACAGACGTCCAGCCTTTCCGTAAAGTAGACGACTTTGGCTTTCGAAATTTCAAAAAATTGAAAAGAAGATCTCTTAAAATAAGATAGCAGCAATATTTAACATTCCACATTATTTGGCCTGTCAAAATTTAAGCCAAGATCCAAATCCGACTGTGTTGTGCAAAACTTAGTTAAAAAATAATTCTACTGAAAGTCAGAGGAAGATGTTCAGTAGAGGTGGCCTTAGAGTTTTGGACAGAAGGACCCGACTAAAACTTAGAAATGTAGACATGTTGATCTTCTGCCACTAAAACAAACTACTTGAAGGATACATTTTTTTTTTTGATTTGTAATTAAGCTTGGATTTTTGAGATGTTATTTTGAAAGGATCTCTTTTTTATAATGCCATGAGAAAACGTTTCTGTTAAACATTTGGTAAGTATTCGAATTTTCCCCACTTGCTCTATGGTATTTATTTAAAGAATGCGCCCTTTTTTTTGTGTCATATTTCACTTTATTCGATAGTACTATCGATAGTACCGATAGCTTCAACTATCGAAGTCTAATCTATCGAGTGGTGGCACAATCGATAGTAACCCACTTCTAGTCGGAAGCTCGTTTCATTACGAATCGACTAAACCAGGAATCTGACATGGCAACAGCAATGAATTAACCTTTTTGGCGAACGCTTTTTTAAACGAGAATGGGAAACAATTTAACATTTCAATAAATTTTCCCCTATAACTAGTTTTCTGTTAATTTATTTAAAATTTGTCTTTTTTTTTTTCTTTCGAACCAAAGTTTTTTGAGCTTACTTGCCTTGGGCTACACAACGACAATACACTTACAATTTTAATTCATAACTTTAAAAAATGTTTCTGTCTCAGCTGAAAAGATTTTTATATTTAACTCTGCTTTAAGCAAAACACACATATTATAAAAATAAAGCAAATTTTTAATTAAATTAAATTAATAAACTTTAAACTTGCACCCAAAGCTCAGCTTCTAAATAGCACTTGGAACGTAACCCCCAAAGTATGCATAAAAATAATTAAATTTTTAACTTAGTTGAAACATAAAAATTTTCTCATAAAAAGTTTAAGCTTTTCATCATAAAAGCATTTAAAGCTCAACCTAAAACTAATGAAAATAATAAAAATTCGAGTGGAATGACTCAACTTATTTTTGTAAAAAACTTGGCTAAACCCAACAAAAGTTTTTGCAATATGGTTGCTCACATTTACCAAGTCCTATAAACTTTTTTTTTTTTAAATATAAGCCATATATTTAATATCTGGCCCACTGTGCTCAGCCCACAAAGTTTATGAGGTGTATCAAGCTGCAGCTGATTTTATGGACTGGCATGTGTAAATGCATTTTATAAAAAAATAAAATTAAGCCTCGGGCTGCATGTTCTGTTGCCAATTTTTATTTACCTTTTTTATATACTATTTTGCTTGACGTTATAAATTGTAGACATTAAAATTAATGCGTTAAATTGTGTTTATCGTAAATAAATTGGTGGAAACATGATCAGATGCAGACAGGCATGACAAGTGTATGCACATTAATGGCAGACACTGTAAATCGGTCAAATCAAAAAGTTTGCACTGCTCTTAGCCCAGACCTGAAACATTTGAATGACACTTTGTATTTAAACTGCCAGACAGCTCGTTATTGTTTACTCTACAAAGTAAATAGCATTTGCAAATTTACTTAGCAAAATCTATTATCAGTTTAGCAAGTAAATAAGTAAATATTTTAGTAGAAAATATATATATAGACGTGTAGCACATGCTTACCCAATACAGGGTTCTTATCAGTGCTCTTATATAATTGTCGGTATCACTAATCAAACTGTACTTTTTGTATGCTGTGCTTATTACTATAAAACTATATTCTTGCATATACAAACATGACTGTCTGACTATAAGAGACTGACTCGATTTTAACAACTTTATCAAGACAAAAGCCTAAAACCTTGACTCAAAAGATAACCATGAGATAATGAATAAGTAGAACATGGGACCATAATAAATTTTAAATCATTAAAAGGCATCTCTTATAAATTAAGTAATCACTCAAGGCTGTATTAAAATAAAAAATAGCGGAATAAATATTTATGTTTTGAAAGTTCTATTATGGAAATAATTTTTCTAGACTACAAAAATTTAATAGATTAATACCCGGAGACGCAACAAAAAAAAAAAGCTGTTTTCTTTTTCGGATACGAATCCGATGTCGAAAAAAAACAATACCCAAGCTTTTGAAAAAAAACATGTTTTTTGGAAGCTTTTTCCGAAACCTGACGTAGTGGGTTTTTTCGACCTTGAATTCGAGATCAGCGACGTTAAAAACAAATAAAAATCACATCGACGGGGCCAAAATTTTTTGAAGTTATAATAACAGAGGCACACAAAAAATGAATTGATTTTCGGGTTTGCAGCACAGACTATGTTTATCAACATTACAATCAAAAGAATTTGGTTGGATGCAGTACGTCAGGACAGAGTTTTAGAGACACACTGAGACCACAAATTATTCGCATACCTTTGAACTTTAAGTTTAATGTTCTGTCTGCAGTTATCTCTTATATTTTTTTTCCAAGTTTGATTGAGTTCAGAAAAATAAAAATTAAAACTTATATTTGGATGGCAATTTTTTACAAATAAATATTATTATCATTATTTTATTATATTAATAATGTTTTCCTCCAAATAATTGAACTCAAATTACTGTTTTAATTTATTTTCAAGTCAAATACTAATGGGCTAAAAACTAGGTGACATCCAACGTTATTAATTATATCATTGTTAAAAAGAGCATTTTGGTAATTTTATGTGCTTAAAAAGTGATGCCATAGGTAGGTAGGTAGGTAGACGTGGTTGTCTTACGACACACCTAGGCCTGTAAAAGGCCCGTTGTGATGCCACTTGGGATAGTCTCTCTACTCCCCTGGATCCTCTCTGAACCAACCTGTCGATTTAATAAACGAATTAATCCTATTTATCCTGATTTCTGCTAATTCAGTAACGTTTTCAATAAGTTCGGAACCCAGTGTGTTCAGTCTTCTCCTGCATAGTGCCATGCATCCACACAGGAGATGCTCCACTGTTTCCTCCTCTTCTACTTCCTGACAACTTCTGCAGTAGTCAAAATGAGGCACCCCCAATCTGCTAGCGTGCCTACCAATAAGACAGTGACCAGTAAGAACCCCTATCGTTGCTCTTACGTCCTGTCTGCTTAGTTTTAGAAGTTGCTTGGTTCTGTTTAAGCTCCATAGGTATCATCGCCTTGTTAGACTGAAGTGATAACGTTGTGCCTCGCCTGGCTAACTCATCTGCCCTGCAATTGCCCTCAATATCTCGATGCCCGGGTACCCAGAGCAGATTAATGGTAAAGAATTTTGCAGCATCTAGTAGAAGCTCATTACATTCCATCACTGTTTTGGATGTGAGCCTTCCTGATTGTAAAGCTTTAAGAGCGGCCTGACTGTCAGAGTATATGTGAATTTCTCTGTCGGATAGCACGCGCTTTTTAATGATGTTAATACTTTCCATTATAGCTATGACTTCTGCTTGAAAAACACTGCAGTGATCTGGTAAACGGAAGGATTCGTTAATGCCCAACGGTTGCGAATAGACACCCCCTCCCACCTGATCATTGAGTTTGGATCCATCCGTAAAAATGGTGATTCTGCTGTTACAGTCTAATATACCATTGTCCCAATCCTCACGAGATGGGAATCTTACACTGAATGGTTTGTCTAAGATTAACTCAGTAGAGTTAGAAAAGTCAGTGGTACTGGGAATCTGCGGAAAATGACTCAGAATAGCCGAATGTCCTCTAGAACTAATGGCTAGGTTCGAAGATTCTCTTAGCCTTAGGGCCGATTTCGCTGCTAGCTGTTTGCTATAAAGGTCTAACGGCAATAAGTGATGCCATAACTCGGAAACAATTAAAAACAATAGCAAATTCTTAAAATCAACAAGGGAAAGCATCCATACAACTGGACAAGCTGCATCACGTCTATGTTGCAAAAAGTTAAATTCCTATTCTATATAAAGTACATTAATATTCCATTTTATTTCATTAACCAAAGCCACTATAAAAATCACAAAAAAACATTGACTTTTTTACCAAACATCGTGCGACCTACCTAAGCTGTAAACCTTTATTCTTTGGTCTTTAATTACATATTTTCAAAATAATTAAGTACGCTTGTTTTATGAATAAAGAATGCATTTGTTTCTTTTTGCATATAATTCATAACTACTTCAAGCAACAGTTGCTAAAAGTAAGAACATGCGGTACTATTTTTTGTGTTTTTTCTTTAATTTTTGATTATAATTCACAATTGCTTCAAGCAACAGTTGCTACAACTGAGAACTTGCGTCACTATTTTTATTTGTATTTTTTCTTCGTTTTTTTTAATATGGTGCCTAATTCAATTTGCATCAAATCAATTTGTCAATACTTTATATCAAAAATATTTAACAATAATAATTTATGCGCATTTATATATTTTGTTTTAATTTGGTTTATACTCCATGGAATTCTATCTCAAGCCCTTGTCAGTATATATGGCACATGGTGAATTAATGTAAGGTGGTTATGGATTCCCGGTCATCAAACATCAAAGGCAATGAGCTCGCGAATCAGGAAGCAAAAAAAAAAATGAGACACCCATGCCATTAATTAATAATGACCTGAACAGCAACGATACACGCAAATTCCTTAAAAATAACCTTAAGGTAAAGCAACAACAACCACTTAAATTAATATATCAAACTACCTTAAACAAATTGCTCAACAAAATAAATATAGGATAGATCAAATAAAATTTATCAGCCGTGCTCCGGAAACCGAGAAATCCAAACCGAACAATTTTGTTCGGATTCGGTTTTTGCGTGCTCCGGAATCCGAATTTTTTGTCGATAATTTCCTTTTTTATTTTCGATACATTTGTATATTTCCCTCATTTGCTCAATTGGTAGTTTTGAAGCTAAAAGAAGGCGTAAGATTATGGAAGAATCATATTCTACTCGCTGCTTTTGTGATTTCCCCTGCAATAAATATATTTTTTAGCATTAAATTCTTTTGATTAAATATTTACTTAAATTCTGTTTGTTGGCGCGAAATTTTTATTTGATACAAAACGGCTGACATGGCTGCCGCGTTTTGCATCTTTTTATAAGTACATGTTGTTTACATTTAATTTTCATTAAAATATTGCTAGTTTTTTCTTATTTAATAATAGTATTACTTTAAGGGGTCTACGCAGAGTGCAAAAAAATTTCGCACGGAATGACAAAACCATATAAAAAAAAAATCCCATTTGGGATATTACATTTGGGATATTTTTTTTTATATGATGTTTTGCGATTCCGTGCGAAATATTTCATGCTGCGTATAGGCCTTTAGCAACAATATGTATTGAAATTAAACAAGACTTGGCTATTTTTGTTACAAGCGAAATTTTCGGCCATGCGATATGCACACATACACAAACAAAACAAAAATTCGGTTTGGGTGTAATGCTAATTTTTTGGTTGAGTCAGAAAAAAAATAATTAAAAGTAAATGTAAATAAATATTCAATAAAATGCGTGCTTTTTTAGTCCTATTTTGGCGATTCGTTGTAATTCCACATGCAACATACCATTCGGTTTCAAAGCACATGAAAAATTCGGTTCGGTGGAAACGGGAGCACCAAACATTCGGTTTCAAAACGAATCCCTGTAACTATAGGTACAAAGGGTGTACTAGATTTTTGCAATTTATGTAACGGACAGAAGGAGGCGTGGCAGACCCCAAGTCCTTTATACCAAAATGCTTATCATAACCTCGGGTAGCGATTGAGCCATGCCCGTCTGTATGAACATCTAGATCTCGGAGACTATAAGAGCTAGAGATACGAAATTTTACCAGCTGGTGCGCATATTTGAAGATGAAGATGAAGTTTGTTGAATCATGTCAATATCTTCCCCCGTTCCCCCGCAGTAGAGTTTCGCGGATTTTAATAATAATAATATTTTAATCTGATTTAACAGAGCGATGTGTTGTAGTTACATGAATCTGTGTGTTAAAAATGAACAAAATCGGACAAATACAGCAAAAGTTATAGTCAAAAATGTTCAAATTTCACTACCCTTGCCTATGAACTGCATTAATATTTGACTCTACGTAATTATGGTTACAAGTGACCTAGAATCACAATTTGGTAAGCTGATTCATGTGGCTCTAATGAACAAATCTACATCCAAATTTTATCAATGCCCCCCGAAATCGATTTACCGTATTTTCTCCCACACTCCTCAACAAAACAACTCGAAACTTAACTCATATATATTTAAATAACTTGTTTGACGTAACTTTCGATTTTCATCAAAATCGGTAAAAATTTCCGGAACTTATATTTTTAATAAATCTTTCGAATGTAAAAAAGTTACTTTTTTTCTACAACAAATATTTACGTTTTTATTTTCTAATCGACGTAAATAAAATTGTAGCTTATATAAAGTTACAAAGCGTTAAACATTTAAGTTAAAAGTGTACGAATAAATTGTGAGCTGACTGTTTATAACCCTTAAGCTCTTTGTATAGGGCATTTCAACTTATCGGGCTTCAGCGATTGTAAATATTTGAAAAATACTCGTACATATGTAAAGTCTACTATATCAATACATAATGTACAAGTATTCAGGAAAACAAAGCTTCAACTAAGTCGGTCCATGAGATGAGATTACTTGGTGATTACTTAAGACTGACTTTTGAACTATGTTAATATGAATATGTCAATAACTTGATTGATTGACTTGCTGTCCGAACGATTTTTTTGTTTATTTTGGACACAACAGCCAGATTTTGTTGAATTGAAATTTATTACTACATAAAAATAAAGCTTTCGTCTGACTGAACAATTTTTAACAATCTCAGTTGTTAACTCTTCGTTGAATCGTACAGAACTTAAAAAAGAAAAGAATCCTACGCAATGGCCAAGATCGCAATAATTTTTATGCTCCTCGCGTTGGTGGCTGTAAGTTGGCATAAATTTTATAATAAATTAAGCTATATTTACAAATTTATTTACAAATAATATTTTCCAGGTCTGTTTTGCGGCAAGAATACCACGTGAAGTTGCAAGTCCTCCAAAAGAAGTTGATGTAACACAAGGCGTCACAGATTTCATCGCACAACTAAACAAAATCCTTGAAGACAACAAATTTCAGGAAACTCTTAAGAAGACCTTCAGCGATGAAAACCTTAAGGTAAGCTTGCTATAATTTATGAGTAAAAGATAAAGTTTTTAAATAAAATATTTTTGAAATAGGTCTTTAAAGATGCTGCTGACCATTTGAGTGAGGAGAGCAAGAAACTGGTTAAAGATGTTAGCGGTAGCTTGCAAAAGTTGGGAGAAAAGCAATAATTAATAAAATATGAATAAAAAAATAAAAATTACAAAAGTGTTTTGCTAAGTATTAAAATATATATGTACGAGCTTTCATATAGGCCATTGATATAGTTTCAAAATCAAATACTTATTTTATATAGCCAGGGTAAGGGACCGTACACAAACTACGTTACCGAATTTTGGCACTTTTTAACACTTTTGTTGAACTTTCTCGATATCTGCTCCAATTTTGTCACAGTCCTACTTTCAGCCAGCCTTATAAATATTTAGATGTAAGGCAAGCCAGAGCACATTATGTATTTAATATTGATATAAAAAAAAATGCTCCGACCGGGAATCGGATCTTGGTGCCTAGGCACTCAACCAAAGCAATGGAGCTACTCTTATGCGGCAATACTCTCTGAAATACTATATTTTGAGTATCTCTGCTGTTTATGGTTCGATTTTAATGATCCTGGAAATAAATGTTTAATTTTTTACCCATTTTACGAACTAAAGCTGTCATTTGAAACTGGTAGCGTTTTGAAATTATTTGGGTGTGTAAGGGGGATTTAGAGAAAAATATATATATATATAAAATATATGCTGGATCCAGCTGGTCGCCTAAAGAGGTCCAAGTATCCAGTTTGGTTACCCAAGCTCTTATAGTTTCCAAGTTCAAAGCGTTCATGCCGAAGAAAGTAAATATCCAAATCAAGTTGAAAAAACAAATAATATTTTTAATATTAATAAATTTGATAAGCGAATACTTTGTAAACCTAACGCATGTCTATTATCTCATTAGCTATATTGTGACGTATGTTTCCACTTCCAGTAATTTGATAGACTTTCCGAACAAGGTCACAAGCTAAGCGTATTAAGACTTTACTTGCAATGGAATTTTTTAGCAATTCAAGTTAATTAAAATTTTTTTAATTGCAAAAAAAAAGCAACATGTAAAAAATATAATATATAATAAAATATTACAAATCTCGCAAGATAGACTTGGAAAGCTGTAATTACTAAGTGATAACGAGATAATGCATTTAAAAATCATTCAATGCAGTTGATAGATAATGACTATATGTAAAAATAAAAGCTTTCTACTGCACTATTTTTCAATATTAAAATCATAGCCCCGATACAAATAGACGCAGTTGTAAACTTGAATTTCATTTCACAGTATCCTTAAAAATAATAAGCCTTACTTTATAATGGCAAAGTTAGTTTTCCTTTTGGTGCTTTTCGCTCTTGTTGCGGTAAGTTTTTAATAATAATAATAATTTTAAACTATAAATAAACTAATTTGACTGCAGATCTGTTGCTCCGAACAAGCTGTAGAAGATAATAATGCTCTAAATTTGCTTACCCAAGGCTCAGAACAATTAACACAACTCGCCCAAAAACACGGTGCAGAATTTAAGAAAGTGGTTCAAGAATTTCAACCCTATATGGAGGAAATGCTTTCAAAAGCTAAAACGCTGATACATGATGCCACAGCACCTAAATAAACTATAGTGTAAAAAAAGTGTTACATTTTTTTTGCATTTTAAATAAAGTGGCTTAATCAAATAAAAAACTGTTAATAATTTAAATTTTTTAAGGCTTGATTTCGGAGACCTAACAAAAAGTTCGATTTTAAAGTGTTCGCAGACCTCAGCATTTTAGCAAAAAAAATTTAGTTTCTTTTTGAAAAAAAAAAAAAAAAAAATTAAGATCTTTAACGATATATTGACGAATAACTGAAAAAAGTGTCCAAAAACATGTTAATGTAATTTTCCTGTTTCTTGACTCAAAATTACCCTAAAAAACGATTTTTTACTAAGGTTCATTTTTCGTGTAAACTAGTGTTATCTCATTACCTACATACATTGTGACGTATGTTTCCACTTCCAGTAATTTGATAGACTTTCCGAACAAGGTCACAAGCTAAGCGTATTTAGACTTTACTTGTAATGGAATTTTTTAGCAATTCAAGTTAATTAAAATTTTTTTAATTGCAAAAAAAAGCAACATGTAAAAATTATAATATAAAATATTACAAATCTCGTAAGATAGACTCGGAGAGCTGTAATGACTTAGTGATAACCAGATAATGACAAAACAAAATGCTTACTACTGCACTATTTTTCAATATTAAAATCATAGCCCCAATTCGAATAGACTCAGTTTTGAATTTTAATTTCATTTTGCAGTATCCTTAAAAATAATAAGCCTTACTTTATAATGGCAAAATTAATTTTCCTTTTGGTGCTTTTCGCTCTTGTTGCGGTAAGTTTTTAATAATGTCAAGGAGAAACTTGAAGGTCATTTAAACTATCAATAAATTAATTTCACTGCATATCTGTTGCTCCGAACAAGCTGGAGGAGATAATCATGCTCTAAATATGCTTGCCGAAGGCTCCGAATAATTATCATAACTAGCCTAAATTTATTTATTATTATTTTAAATTTAAATTTTAAATTTAAATAAAACGCTGATACAGCACCTAAATAAATTGTAGTATAAAAAAAAAATGCTTATTTCAAGATTTATTAATAAATAAACTGGCTTAAAAAAATACTTTTATTAATTCAAATTTTTTAAGGCTTGATTTCGCAGACCTTACGAAAAGTTCGATTTTCCAGTGTTCGCAGACCTCAGATTTTTAGCAAAAAAAATTTAGTTTCGTTTTGAAAAAAAAATTAATTTTAAAAAAGTCTTTCATACAAAAGAACTTTTATTTTCTGGGGTTGTTTTTACAGAAAAACACGTAATAAAAAAAAATTGATGAAAATTTAATATTTAGCAATTAAAAAAACTTTAATTTATTTCAAAAACAGTTTCAAAGTTTCAAAATGGAACTTTTCGAATTTTCATAGCTCAAAAAAAGTCGACAAATACGGAAATGAAAAAGTATACCAGAAACTAATTTACTTCGTTTTTTATACCTTCTTATCAGTGTTGCCATTTTACTTTTTTCATAGCTAGAACTAGCATATTTCAAAATTGAAAGGTTTATACATTTTTCTAAATGCTTAAAATATAGCATTTTTTAAATTTTATTTAGCTTGTTATAGCTTTAAAGACATATTTTTAAAGGTTATTTCCCCACATATGGTAGGTAGGGTAATGCCTTTTCTTTCAGCAACAAGCTCAAGAAATTTGGGAGAGATGCATGAATTTTTTTAAGGAGTTGATAAGGCGACCAAGGGCAAGCTGAATTTAATTTTAAAATTCGCTGTCAAATTTCAGATTGCCCGATATTGAAATACTAAACAAAATTAGTGTCAAAAATGTTCTATGTGCAAACAAAGTCACCAAAAGTTAAGAAGTTAAGAACAAATGAGAGCTCAAAAATTTATGTTTCTCGGGACATTTAGGGGGTTTTATGCACTTTTCATATAATTAAAAAAAACATTTTTTTTTCAAATTTTGCTAAAGTACATAAATGCTATTGAGATTATTTTTATCGTTTTATAACGATGTCTTTAAACGAAAATATTTCAAAAGCAAGGTGTCTCAATAACTATTGTCTATCGATTTAATTATTTACATGCTACTTAAAAGTCCCAAATCTTGTTCGTGAACAAAGGAATTTTCATTTCGAAAAAAACATTTTTTTTTTTTGACTACTAAGCAACCAGAAAAAAAATTCTTGAAAATATACTTTTTATTCGGTATATAACATAACGTTATATAACCCCTAAAGTAAAGCCCCTTTTTTTTAGCATATTTATTTTGGTATTTAGCTTATTTTGGCAACTTTTTTTTTCAAATCTATCTTATTTTGTCTTCCGATTTGTGGCACCACTGCTTCTTATGCCTATTACACAGACGTAGAAAATATAGCTGAGCTTATTTCAGAAACCTGGGTTTGGTGTTTTTCGGACCTCAAATTCAAATTTAGCTGCTCGAAATTCGTCAATCGTTCTGCATTATTACTTTTAAAAAATAGTTTGGACAGTATTCAGTACCTTGTTCAGCTAGACCCCTTTTAAATATTTTTGCCCTTAAAAACACGTCAAGTTCGTGTAAGGAGTGTGGTCTCTACTACTCAATGGCTTAGCCCATCTAAAGTGTTGATGAGCAAAATAAATGCATCAAAGAAGAAGAAAGACCATATAATTTCTTATAAAGTCTTATCTGTGCATATTCAAGACAACAAAAATTAAATAATAAATGAAATAAATGACTAGCTCAAACAGCCACAAAAGTCAGCGATAAGCATTTCCTATGTATAGCAAAGGGGCTTAGCAACAGCCCCGACCAAAGATATAGACACACTTGGTGTTTCGCATAATTGAAGTTAAAACAATGCTTAGTATAATATAATAATATAAAAAATTAAAAATAAAAATTATAATTAATGCGTTTTTCATTCTTTATAAAAAAATAATATGAAATAATCAGCCGTGCTCCTGAAATAGAAAACGAATAAGATATTCGGATTCGTTTTCTATTTCACATGCTTAGGACATATTTGAACCTTAGGTTAGGTTAGGTTAGGTTAGGGCGGCTGCTGGCTTGAAAACCAGCACACTTAGGCCTGGACTGGCCCGTTGTGACACCGCACGAATCTCTATGCTTTCCTTTGCACTTTTACCCTTCTCCTATATAGTATGCTTAAAAAGGGTCCCATCCCGATGCAGCAATGTAGCTTGCAATCTTTCTCGGACAAATGAGCTCCAGCCCTGCTAGGTTCTGAAGGAAATAGTGACCCAGGTGCTTTTTCCTGCGTCTGCTAAGAGCTTCACAGGAGCAGAAGAAGTGCTCTACTGTTTCTAGCTCTTCCTCGTCTCTGCAGCTTCTGCAAAAGTCATTTATAGGAGCATTAAGTCTAGCAGCGTGTGCTCCAACAAGCCAGTGCCCAGTAATCGCTCTAACGACCGCCGAACACTGTGAACGGTTAAGACTGCAAAGTTGTATGGAGCGTTTTGCGTCAATAGTTGGCCATATTTGGCGGGTTATCCTACAGTGAGGTGTGTTGTTCCACATACTTTGAGCAAGAAGGCTAAACTTCTCCCTAGTATGTAGTTTAAAAGTAGCTATCGGCATACGTATAACCTCCTTATCAGGAAGGAGGGTAGTGGTCGTGCCGTTTCTGGCCAGTTCGTCTGCTATTTCATTACCTTTAATATCTTGGTGCCCCGGCACCCAGATAAGGCTAATAACAAATTGCTGTGCCATCTCTTGAAGAGATTTGCGGCAGTTGTTGACTGTCGTCGTATTTGAGGATAACGAGCGAAGTGACTTAATAGCTGCCTGACTATCTGAGTAAATGTTTATTACCCTGTTGTCTGGGCTGGCGTTGCGTAAGCAGATTAAAGCCTCGTTGATAGCAAGGACTTCTGCCTGGAAAACACTACAGTGATCCGGGAGCCGGAAGGACTGTCTGATATTAAGTTTTTCTGAGAAAACCCCTCCCCCAACTTGGTTGTTGAGTTTGGATCCGTCCGTGAAGAAACTAATGGAGTCTTTTTGACCCGGCTGATTTCCTATCCACGATTCCCTTGAAGGTATAATGGTGGTAAAAAGGGTTGAGGTGTGTTCCTGCGGGATACAGTAATCGGTAGCTGACACAGTAGTGTCTTCTACAAGAATGGACGAGTGCCCATAACGTAAGACTGCCCAGCTTTGAGCATCCTTTAGGCGTCTCGCTGTTAAGGTAGCAAATTCTTTTGCCACTAGAAGGATTGGGGAGATATTGGTGATAGCATTTAGTGCCTCACTTGAAGTAGTTCTAAGGGCACCTGTGATACATAGTTGTGCCATTCTTTGCACCTTATTTAGTGCTTTAAGCTTTGATTTTATGGTGAGGGCTGGCCACCAGGTAGAAACCCCGTATAGCAGTATGGGTCTCACTATGGCGGTGTATAACCATCGAACCACTTGGGGGGACATGCCCCATCTAAGTCCTATTGTTTTTTTACAGGCAAAAAGTGCTGTATTAGCTTTCTGGACTCTTTCTGAAATATTTTGGTTCCAGCTAAGTTTCCTGTCCAGTACTAGCCCCAAGTATCTTGCAGTATCACTAAAAGACAGGACTGAATCGTTTAGTCTCGGAGGAGAGAGATTAGGGAGCTTGTATTTCTTCGAAAATAATATAAGCTCAGTTTTATCCGGGTTAACGCTTAACCCACTTTCAAGTGCCCACAGTGACAGTTCTTTGAGCTTTACTGTCATACGGTCACAGAGGGCCTGTGGAAATTTTCGGTTCAGCATTAAGACCACATCGTCCGCATATGCAACAACTTTGCAACCCCCTCCTTCTATGCGACATAGCATCGTGTTGACTGCCATGTTCCATAGAAGAGGTGATAGTACCCCCCTTGTGGAGTGCCTCTGCTCACGTACCTACAGAGAGTGGATGTACCAAGTGAAGATGTTACCGTTCTACACAGCAGCAGTTGGCTAATCAATCTCACTAGCCGGTCATCCACACCTAGGTGCCGCAGTGCATCGGTTATTGCATTGGGGACGATGTTGATGAAAGCGCCTTCTATATCCAAAAAGGCCGCAAGAGTATATTCCTTATAGTGTAAGGATTTTTCTATATTTGATATGACAGAATGAAGTGCTGTTTCTGTCGAATTGCCCTTGCTGTACGCGTGTTGCGACCCTGATAATAACTTTGGGTCGATATACGTTCTTAGGTATAACCCTATCAGCCTTTCCAGAGTTTTTAACAGGAAAGATGACAAGCTTATAGGTCTGAGGTCTTTTGGAACTGTATGTGAGGCTTTACCCGCCTTGGGTATAAACACTACTCTGGACGTTAGCCAAGAAGAAGGTATTTGACCTAACGCAGTGATTTTGATGAAAATGGCTTTTAGCCACGAGACTACCAGGTTTCCCCCATTCTGCAGCTGGGCGGGTATTAACCCGTCAGGGCCTGGAGATTTGTAGGGTTCGAAACTATTTACAGCCCATTCAATGTTGGACTCTGTTATTATCCCATTCAGTGCATGTACTGGGAGATAGGAAGGAATACACGATGGTGTATCTAAATTGCTACACGGAAAGTGTGTATCCAGAAGTAGCTTTAGAGACTCCTCACTGGAGTCTGTCCAGGAGTCATCCCGCCTTTTAAGATACCCTAAGTTTGTGGGTGCTTTTGAAAGCACTTTTCGAAGTCCTGCGACTTCTGATGACGACTCAACTTCGGAGCAGAATTTCCTCCACTCATCCCGCTTTGCCCGCCTTATTAGTTTTTTATAGCTAGCTAGGCTTTGTTTGTACTCCAGCCAGCTTTCCTCACAATTTAATATTTTTGCTTTATTGAAAAGTGTCCGACAGCTTGCCCTGAGCGTATCTGTTTCAGGTCTCCACCATGGTGGTTTCCTTTTGCCCCTTGGCTTGCTTATCGGACACGATGATTGATAAGAGCCTATACACGCATCTGTGAAAGTTTTAATAAGATGCTCAAGATCCTCCTTTGAGGAGGGAGTCATCTTAGGTGGGGTCGAAAGGGCATTCGACAGTTTCATTTTATAAGACTTCCAGTTGGTTCTGCGTGGATTTCTGAGCGTTACTGGAGTTGGGGTGGATATAGATAATGAAGTTTCAATATACCTATGATCTGAAAAGGAGTGCTCTTTAGAGACTCTCCAGCTTATGACTTGGTCATATATGAGGTTAGAGATTAAAGTTAGGTCAATGACCTCTTCTCTGTCTCTAATTATAAATGTTGGGTCATTACCTCTATTACAGATAATTAAATTTGTGGAGAGAAGATATTCAAAAAGTAACTCACCCCTCTCGTTTGTGTTGGAGCTCCCCCATTGTCCATGGTGAGCGTTAGCATCGCAACCAATCAGTAGACCAATGCCCAGGTCATCGCTGTCTCTGATCAGTTCCTGTAGCTTGAGACCCGGAAGTGGATCCATAATGTCAAAGGCCAGGTAAGCCGATGCTAATCTTATCGGTTTGCCGTGGAGCTCCAGGCTCACCGACGTGGTGTCACCATTGCTGTAATTATAGAGCAAAAATACACTAAGGTGCTTTTTTGCTAAGATGCAGGTACGACTTTTACCTTCTTTAAGATCCGCAAACAGTCTATATTGTGATGTGCTGAGCCCGGACACCCTGTTGGATACAATCCAGGGTTCCTGAATCAGCACTATATCGACTTCGCCTCTTGCCAGGCGAAGCATTAGGGCAGCAGTTGCTGCTTTACAGTGGTGGAGGTTTATCTGCAAGATCCTTAGAGACATCTTGCGACTTTACCTCCACCACCGTTAAGTCTGCGTCCGTGTCATCGCTGATGTTTTCTTCATCAGCGGAGTCGGCACTCTCCTGACACAGCGCTTCCAGCCCTCGAACCAAGGACGCATCGGACATCACCGATTCGCAGTCCTCGATTTCTGGGTCCTTCTCTGGTTCCTCGATTTCCTCATCGAGAACCTCCTCTATCGCCTCTTGGCTCTCCGTCCGCCTGGCATCCGATTTATAAACGCGAATGTGCACCGAGCTAAACCCGAAGTTTAGCTCTCCGTGCATCACGTCAACCGGTGCCAGCGACTCTTTGTTGAGGATAATCAGAATTTTCCTCATAGGGGTCTGCGTATCCTCAACTTTAGCGACCTTCCAATCTGCGGCCGGAAGGTGGGGATTACACCTCTGCAGCATCTTCAGGATCATCTCCGGCTCCTTAAAGGATGCCGGGATCCACATGATTGCGCGAGGTCTACTCGGGACGTCCTTCCAATCTACGGCAACTAGATTGGCGCCCGGGTATACCTCGCCCACTTTCGACACGGCCGCTTTGTACAGCTCAGCCGATCGTGTACCTTCGCAGGCTATCACTTTCACATTGCCCTGGTACCACCCGACATCTTTGCAGATTGGGGGTGGACCGGGCCTTGCTTCCAGTGCATCGAAACAGTGGATGGCCAGTGCCGCCTCCACCCATCTCCACTGATTTCTGGGGATCCTGCCGTCGGAATTACCTTGGTCCAGGACCCCCAAAAGAATCTTCTCTTTCGCTATCTCAGCGAAGCTTCTATTGGCTACCAGCCCGTTCGCCCTAACTCTCTTTGGAGCATTAGGGACAGCGAGCTCCTGCGATCTCTGTCGCTTAGGCTGCATCTTCTCTTCTCTTGGCCTTTCCACGACGAAATTGGGCAACACCGCCTTAGCCCACTCTACCTTCTTCAGCCAATCGGCCGTTGGGTTCGTGACACTAGTGGTGGCCTGACGCTTCAGGATTTGGGCAGCATTTTTTTTCTCCACATACCTTTCCCTTTTGGCCTTGCTCGTGGAGGGCCTCTCTAGCTCCCCCGCACCCAGCCGAGAGACAGCTGCGCTTAAGGTAGCGCCCTGCTGACTGCTCAGGGTGACAGGGGCCTTCGAGGTGCCTTCCGCTTTGCACATGGCCAAGGGGCGAATGGGCACAGTTGCCTGCTTCTTCGCCGGTGTGGAGCTGACTACCGGTCCAGTGACCTCTGTACTCGAGCTCATAATTGGGTTATTAATTGTAGGGACAACGCCAGGTCCAGTGACCACTGCGTTCGCCCCCAAAGAAGGACCTTCGGTCCTTTCCGGTTTTTTTAGAGCTCCGGACTCTTTTTGAGAAATATTTTTATTTTTATTAGACGACATACTTGGTCCCACGAGTGGCGGAGAAAGGGTGGTCCACCTGCGCAGAGATCCGCAATACGCAGGTAAGGCTAGTTAATCCGGAGGGCGCCAGGTATCCGGATGCTCCGTTTACGACTGGGCTATTTTTGAAAGGGGCCCCCAGCCAGGTTGATCATCGGCACGGGTCGCGTGACACCTTGATCCAGCCCTTTTTACCTAATAGCCATGATAAGGAGTGACAAGCAAGCCACCAAGCTATGGAGGAGCTAAGTTGCAAGCAGCTAGCTCCAAATCTTAGCTGGTACCGCCCAATAAAGAGCACTGTAGTACCATTACCAGTCGGCACCCTCGTGGAGGGTTCAGCTATAGGGTTTGAACCTTAAATAATTATTAAAAAATTTTGTAATATTCTTAGATACTCTAAGATGCTATTTATGCCAATTTCAAGTTAGATTAAATATCTTTTATAAAATATTGATTCAACCCAATAATAGAAAGCACAGCAACATTGGCTTATCGATAACCGATTGTTGGAACAGGGTTGATGTGTTGCACTAAAATTGTGCTTAATTTTAATAAATAAGTAATTGAGAAATTTTTATGAAATTTTCAAAAAAAAAAAGTCGCTCAGAACAAGCGAAATATAAAAATGTATCGAAAGAAAGAGACGAAAAATGTGAAACCGGGAGTAAGCTAAATAAATTAATTTTATTTGTAATAAATTATAATATGTCATTTAGTTGCAAAAATCCCAAAAAGAGTTTTTAAATAATGTTAAGAAAATTGCACAAGTCTAATAGATTCTGCAAGGTTTCCAAAACAAAATCGATTGAAAAAGTTATTTATTATAAAAGGTCATCAATCAATGATGACCCTTTACTATATGAACGAAAATTTTGTATGCTACTCCAATAACTACAAATTTAAAACTAAATAAATAAAAAACAGATACAAAGATTAATTCATTTCCATAATCGTTTGAAGCAAACATTCAGCATTCGATTGCAGCTTCTAAGATTGTGTTTAGATATGTGAACTGTATTGTATGGCTCTCGCTTAAGCCTTAGCAGAGAGCACTGATAGCTACTTAAATCAAACTACAAAACAGCGCAAAACGAGATTTCATTATAAGTGTCTGGGCGAGCTTAACTTCAGTTCTTGAATTCCCGTTGAATTGTACGGATCTTTGAAAAAACTACTCTATAAAATGGCCAAAATCGCTATTCTGTTCGTGCTCGTCGCGCTTTTCGCTGTAAGTCGGAAAATATTTACAAAAGTTGAATATATTTTTTAATAATTCCACTTTTTTGTTTTATGACAGATCTGCTTCGCTGCCAGAGTCCCACGTGAAGACGCCAAGACCACAGAATTTAAACTTCCTGAGACTTTCCAAGAATTCCAAACTCAAATCAACAAGGCCATTGCAGATAGCAAGATTGAGGAAACTCTTAAGAAGACTTTCAGCGAGGATAACATCAAGGTAAATTAAATTTATTAAAGTCATTTTGGGATTTGATTTTTTTTACATATTATATTTATACTTATAGGAACTAAGAGGAATTGCTGAGAAATTCGGCGAGCAAGGCAAGAAGCTGCTGGAAGAAGCTAACGCAAGCTTGCAGAAATTGGGCGATAAGGCATAAATTATTTAAAAAGAAAATGCAAAAATAAATAATTAATAACAATTAAAAAAGTGCAAACTGTTTTTTTTTTAAGACTCCAGAAATAAAAAACCGAGCTGCATTTTAACAGTTCTCAAAAAAATGTCATTAAAAGATAAGTTTCAGCTGAATGAGGGCTGCAAGTGAAGTCTAAAGTCATATATTATTGATAATATTATCAAACTAAGTGTCAGTTCAGCGGGGTCACAAAACTGAGATTTGTTCGAACTTTGTGAACTTTGAGTGTGCCTTAGCAACAGCGATAAGAACTCAGAACTTAAGAGTGCTTGTGTTATATTTTTCTTCTCTTTTGTGACGTAGATAGAAACAAGGCTTATTGTTTTATGTATATCATATGGTAGTTTGACCTTTAGATTTTTGAGCATGCCATTCCTGCCTTTTTAACATTTTTATTATGCTTGTTTTTTAATAAAAATATATGTCAATTTGTGTTTAAAATTTATTTGAAGGTGTTTTGAAACCAAAAATAAACTACTGCTACAGAACCAACACAATTATATGTTTAGACACTGACAGCTTGATAAATAGCTTTTAAAAAAAAATTTCAAGACATTTTCTGTGATTTGCCAATGCAAACAAATAGCAGAAAATTATACGTTACATAAAAAAACACCTACATGGCAAACTGGCTGTGGGATATCTCTAAAAGAAAAAATACAAACGAAAAAAACCGACTGCTGAATATTCTATAACATTTTGATGCAGCAGCAGCTGCACGATGCAGAGGCACCTGGAGAAACGTATCATGGCTGCTCAAGAAGATATTTTGCAGTACAAACATAATCTAATAACGTCTAGAAATATAAAATTTAAAAATCATTTCAAACCTAAAGTGAGAAAAAATTTCACATAAATTACAGATAAAGTTAAAATAGCTTTCAGACATTATCGCACTTAAAGTTTTGTATAGTCAGTCACGCTTAGCTGAAATCTAATAGAACAATATACAGGGTGTTTTTTTAGAGGTTCCGTTTAATGCCCAAAAACGTACTGTGTAGTGGTCTAAACAAACATTTATTTGTGTGAGTAAGCAGCGCAGTGAGCAAGAGCAAACCAGAGCGCAAGAACGAAAATCAAGCAAAACGAGGGAGAGAATTATCACACTTACACTGTGCGTGTGGCGACTGCGCTGCGGCAGAATTTGAGCCCTATCCACGCGTGTTATCTAAACTGAGAGAGTCCTGATCGCCGATTATTTGTTGACCCAAACAAATTTTTGACTAAGGATTTATAATGCCAAAAATGTAGTGCAAACAAAAAAAAAAATTCATTATAGAAGGAAAGAACCAAAAGAACACCATTTACCAAATGGCTTACCTAAAATTTAGACTTAGTCAAGGATGTTCGCAAGGTATATATGATTAACTAGTATTTATTATAGTTTTAAGTTATACTGATTTACAAAAAATAAACAAATGAAGAAAAAATGATAGAAGGGAGAAAGCAGCTCGATATTGAGGAAAATCTAAAGACTTTTGTCGTTAGATGTAGAGATCAGACTATTTTTTGATGGTCGATGGATCCAAATCTATGGTCCCATAAATCCCATGACATAACCACATATTTCAGAAGCATAGCGTGCGGGTGTGTATTGCACCTCGGATTCGTATTTAGCGACACCATATTTTGAAAACATCGTCGGACATATGGAATTTAAAAAGATTTTTACCCGTTTTTTTGAAGTTACAGCTACACAGAAAAAATCAATTTTCGGGTTCCGAGGCTAGATGGAATAGATAACCATCAGAAGTCTCAAAAGCCCCATTACTGACATAACCTCATATCTCAGTAGCATAATGTCAGGGGTGTTTCGGATCTCGGGTTTAGGTTTAGCGACACCATATTTTGAAAATATCGTCGGACATATGGAATTGAAAAAGATTTTTTGGCGGTTTCTTCTTGAAATAATCCGAAGATCAAAACACCTTAGCGAGTCAGTTTTTGACATAACCTAAAAACACAACAAAATAATGTGTTTTTAAATTTTATCTCATAACATGACATTCTGGGATTTTTTTATAACTCATATTCGGAAATATGTCGTCTTATAAAAAACATCGGAAAACCGGGCTTAAAACAAAAAAAAATTGCAGATTTTTTTGAGGCTACGTCGTCATCCTCACCTGCGGAGTTCGTTTATGGGCCGCGGATTACAAGACTACCAAAAACTTAAGTTTTTTTTATCTTTCTAATGAAGCCAATTTTGATGACGAAATTATGAAAAATTTAATTATTTTATTTCAGTTTAAGGCTGTACAGACTTAAAAAAAAAACATGCTTTTTAAGAGATCCGTTAATGTGTGGTAGGAAACTTTCAAGAGATCATCTATCAGATCAGCACAATAGCTACAAACTTATTTACTATTGCTTTTTACAATTCTTGAGAAAATTAAGATACCCGCTGAGGAGAAAGTGAAATTCTAGCGAAAAATGGAAAATGGCAACACAAAAAGCGACAGCTGTAAAAAATTTGGCAAATATTTTGCACACCTGTCTGCACAGCCAACACCTAAAAAGAGAAAGCAAAACATACAAATGCTTATGGCCAAGCTAAAGCTAGAGCATGAATAATGTATCTGTGTGCGTGTGTGCTTGTGTATAGTATCTGTGTGTCTGTGAGCATTGATGTGGTAGATAGCTCCTAGTGCATTCGTTGCATAATATCAAAGTAAATTCCAAGTCCTTAGTCAAGCGTATCGGCTTTTCCTAAGGAATAATGATATCGTTTTACACAAACAATAACAACTGCAAACCAAATGCCAAATTGTAGTTCAGATACATTTATTATGTGTATTGGCAAATCTTTTGAAATTTATAAGCCATACAATATACCTATAGATGTCTTCTATTTGGCATTGTAGTGTGAAATTTACAAATGTCTTGGTTTCGTTTTTCACGGGCATTCTGTACACGTTCCATCATCTGATGGTCTTACTTAAACTTTGATTTGGGAAAGCACAGAGTTGCTTTTGCACCGAACTTTGTCACGACTGTTTTGGTTTTACTTTAATGCATAAGAAAGCTAAAAAGAAATATGAAATAGTTTGAATCTACAATCGAAACTTAGGTAAGTTGCTCAAGAATGAATACAACGTCCTTTCGCTGGCCTTGGCTAAAATATATGTTGTACACTAAGCGGGGAAGCGTTAGTGTTCAGGAACTCCAAAAATTTAAACTGCGTACATTACAGTCAACCTGTCAATTTAATTTTTTTCTCACAAAAAATTATTTTCGAGCATTTATAAATTGTTTTTGAAATTAGCCATATGCATGTTTTATAAAAGCTCTCTTAAAAGCTTTATCATTTAAACTTAAAACTATAACTATTTTGAAAATACTTGCTTTGTATTTCTTTTGACCTAACTTTCTGTTAGTCATTTTGCCATGCCATATGTCAACACTAATTTTATTTTTATGTATATGCATAAGAGTCAAAGCAATATACTGTATATATACATATATAAATATTCCATAAAAGAAAATAAAGATGGCTGTCGTTTTAACTGCACTCTGCTGTTGAGTTTTCATTTGCAGCTTAACATTCTTGCTTAATTAAATATTTAATATTTGTTATCTTTGAGTACTTTTAAATGCATTCTTTGAAACAAAAAAAAATAAATGTGAATGTGAGTGTGAGTGTAAGGCCGGATGAGACCGATTTTGATATACTTGTTACTCGAGTCGTTGCATACAGCAAAAATATGTCAGTTAAAGGGGTCTACGCAGAATGCAAAAAAAAACTTCATATAAAAAAAAATATCCCAAATGGAATATCCCATTAGGGATTTTCTTTTATAGGGTTTTGTCATTCCGTGCGAAATATTTCGTGCTGCGTATAGGCCTTAAAGCAACAAAAAATGTTAGAAACAAAAAAAAAATAAAATATTTGTGACAACTTTTAAGTCCTTAATTTGTGTTCAAAATATTGACATCATTTTGTTTGCTTTTTGCAATTTTGGTGATTCTAGTTCATTTATCAGAATATTAGTTATCGTATCCTTAATAATGAAATTGGTTTAAAATGATTTCTATCCAAAGTTAAGGAACGCATAGTCAAACAAAAATTTTAGATAACACAGGTCTACAAATACCGGGTCATGTCAGATGTTGCAAAGCTAAGGGACATTTCCGAAGTAGTTTGGCCCATCACGTCAGGATTTTGAGATTTTTGAGGTTATGTATCCGAAAAACGGCGCAAATTCGAATAGCCATAACTTTGCGAAAAAAAATAGTAATTGATCTCTTGAACTTTTACATTAAAGGGTAATAGTGGTACTAAATGATGTAACACCATGCACCCTGTACATAGCCTCATAAGTAGGAAAAAAAACGCCGTTTTTCGGGTACATAACCTCAAATATCTCAAAATCCTGACGTGATGATAATTCTGACCCCGGAAATATTTTAAATGCGAGATGGCTTTGGACTTCTTGGAATTAGCTCAGAAGTAATCGCAAATTTTTTGGATTCTATGCGGGCAAAAAGTTCTCTAAACGGCCCGCAGATAAAAAAAAAAAAAATACACCTAATTTTGTTTTTACATCGAAGATACATACATACGTTCCAAAAAATTCCGTGTAAAAAATACATGAAGTAAATAATTAAGCTGCTATGAAAACAAATTAGAATGGGGAATTCCCTAACTAAATTTCTTAAAGATTAGGTTAATAAAAATATGTTTCTTAAGAATTTCAATTAAATAGCTTTTTTTAATCGTTCTAAATCGAATTTGGGTGTACATATATTTATTTTTCTTAAATTTTTTTCCGAGTGTTGAAAAAAATCAGAAGATCTAAATTTAATTGTTTAAGATTTGTACATAACTTAACTTGCAAAATTTAAATTCATGCGCCTGGCGTCTTCAATACTCCCACCGGCTACTTCTTTTTTTGTCTTGAGGGCTCTGAGCAGTTTGGGACAACATTTCAAATCTGTGATTTTTCCATATACAGTGGACACACAAATTATTCGGACACTTTGAATTTTCCACTTTAAGACTCAATAACTTTTGATGTAGACATGATAGAACAAAATTTTTTTTAATATTGAAAATATATACATGCTCTTAAAATAAAAAACAATAAAACTTCAAATAATATGCATAAAAACTTAAGAAAACTGAAAAATTAGCGATTTTTTCGCACATAAATTATTTGGACACTTGTTACCAAAAAATGAATTTTGTTAGAAAAAATGTTTTTTTTTTTACTTTTTATGTTTAATAAGGCTGCCTTTGGGTTTTATAATGGCTTTCAAGCGAAGCATCATATTTTTCAAGAATCTATTTATCTCCTCAATTTGGTATAAAAATTATGGGTTGGTAATAGCTTGCTTATTTCTGTCACATTTAGACCGATGAACCAAATATACCCTTTTAATATAAAAATTTGAGCATAATGCACTAAAGTCCTTATGGTATATATATATGCCATGGCATTTCATTTACTTGTCAATTGTTTGTAACTTTTTCCGAATTTAATTAAATATTTAATAAACACTATAAAGCGAACAACCCACACACACAAACACAGACACATACGAACGTGCTTATATGCACCCACACATAGACACATGTTAAAACAAAGAGCGTAACCTAGTTTCAAATTGGCGTTAAAAAAGTGCAGCAAAGCAATATGGCTGCCAATATGTGGGTGTCTATGTGTGTGTTTCTCTCTCTCTCTCTATCTCTGTGTGTGTGTGAGTGCATTGTAATGCTAATTTAAATAACGATAAGCTCAAAAACATCAAGTATAACAACAGCAGCAACAACACCAACAACTACTACATTTCCAACTACTATGACAACAATGGCAACAATAATAGGAAAACAATTTGGCATGCTGTGATTGCTTTTGTTGTTGTACTTATTGTTGTAATTGTTGTTGCAGCAACAGCCAGACAAACTGTCAGACTATATGCGTTGACAACTGCAAAACTCACGCATATAGACAAAAGTATTATATACTATAGTTCAACTATGTAAATGAACAACTTTAGTAAAAAAAACTTTGCAAATAATATAGCTACTTGCAGCTGCACAGTGGAACAAAAGTGTGTCAAATAATAATATTATATATAAACAATATTAATAGATGATCTTAATCGCCACCTATAAGTTTCACCGAGCCTCAGCTCTGAAGATGTTTAAAGCCTATAGGTACATTCATATGATCTTTCTATGATTATTTATATTTAATGTAATAATTAAATGCTTGAATTTTAGACTGCTTACGAAGTTTAAGTTTAATCTTTATAGATGAAAATAAGTATAGCGGCCCACTTATTAAAGCGATTACTTCGATTTTCAGGATTTTGATATATTGTATGTGATTCAGTACTAAACAATATGAATCTCGCCAATTTTTTTTAAATTTTGATTTCTTATCAAATTGTCGATAACTAAATATTGAGATCAACTTTTCTGTGACAAGCCATATCTCGTAAGCGAATAAAGATATTTGAAATATTTTTATCCTGAAAGATAAATTTTTTAAACGAAAATCATCGGAATCGAAAGATAGATTCGTAAATTTTATGATCATTTTTACAATAAACAATAGAAATCATGTCCGCGTCTCAAGATA
The DNA here is from genome assembly GCA_949987675.1 of Chymomyza fuscimana. Taxonomy (NCBI): domain Eukaryota; kingdom Metazoa; phylum Arthropoda; class Insecta; order Diptera; family Drosophilidae; genus Chymomyza; species Chymomyza fuscimana. The sequence continues at coordinate 14,628,477 of OX465089.1, forward strand.
ATTTTGGTCAAATTTTCCAAAATCGGTTTTGACAAATACAATTTTTAGGTGCTATCAAAATTTTTGCCCCACGGCACTTATTTTTGTTTACACGGTTTTTTCTGGAACGTATCTACAGTGAAAAATATAATTAGGTGTATAATAATAATCTAATAATAATGAAAATAAAACTGATTTTTTTCAAAATTTCTATAGAAAATTTTGTGCTGCTTCAAACTTGATTAATAGTAGGACAAAATTTATTAAATTCTGTAATTATGCAATTTTGGTTTCTGATCGTATATAGGTAAACTTTTTCACCATTATTTTAGTTTTTTAATATTTAAAGTACGATGACTTGTAAGTTAATAATAATAATTTGTGGGTGTTGTAAATGAATAGTTTTAAAAAATGCGCATAATCGGCGCTATTTAATTTATTTTAATTTAATTTCGCATTACTTATCCAGTTTGTACTGAAAAAACAAGACGCATAAGTATTTTGAAAATAATGCAACACCTAAAATTTAAAAAAAATTTAAAACCTCCTACAATTAATTAAATTTAGCAGCACATAATTAGCAACTCGCCCACTGTAAATCTGTTCATATGAAAAGCTTTAGCATACTTTTAGAAGCTGTTGTGTTGCTGCGTGAACGCGCTGGCATTATCCTTTCTATCACTTGTCACATTTTGTATAATGCCGCGTAAAATGGCAAAATGGCGGCATTGTTATTGCTGTTGTTGTACTAATAGTTGTTGTCTTTGTTTTTGTTGTTGCTGTTGGTGTTCCCATGTTTGTTGTTGTTGCTGCTGCTGCAGCTTTGTGCAGTTGCGAACAATGAATACATTTGTAATGTTAATGGAATGCAGCGGCAACGACGACAACTATAACACAACAACAACAACGACAAAAACAAAAACACGAACAAGTCCAACAATAACAACAACAATGGCAGCCATTTTATGTCTGTTTTTGTTTGTGTTTATCAGCATTTGCTTTTGTACGAAAGGCGCGGCAAAGCATATGCAGCAAAAGCATAGCAAAAAGTTGCACGCCTACGCACTCATGTCAAGTGTAGGCGCAAGGGGCGTGGTATTGCACGACTCCCTGCAAGAATTTTGTGTCATAGTAATGGCTTAAACTACTTGGAAAGTAAGTAGTTGACGACTGGTTTAGAAAAGACTAGTCGCGGCTTAGGGTAGCACCGCCTGATGTACTCACCATTGTTTCTATTATATTTGTGTTTAATAAATGGGTCTCTAGAAAAGAGCAGATGTCGTTGTTTGTATCCATTTATCCATTAAAAAGTACATACAAAATATTTAAAATAAAAAGTATTGAAAATAAAAAATAAAATATTTTATATACAAATTATAAATTAAAAAATTATGCTTTGCTACTAGACTACAGTCTAGTCGAGATTTTGACGCATACCAACACAGCATAACTCATTTCGTTATGTTCTAAAAAAAAATTTATGGGGATGCCCAGTAACAAAAATTATATTTTTAGAGTCCGAAAAATTTAATTAATTTATTCCGATAAAATTTAACTTATTGCATCCAGCCTTTTCTATAGATTATGAACAAAAAATAAAAATTATAGCAGTCGTTTCCCCATAAAAAATATTTGGGGTTGTAAGATGGAAACAGGTCGAAAATTTGTTTCCAAACAGTAAATCAATTTTTTTAATTTTCAAAAAAATTGTTTTTGTACAAAAATTTTATATTTTAAAAAACGATTTATTAAATTTACAAAAAGTTAAATTTGTTAAAAGAAAAAAAGTGACTAGTATTAATCTATACGCTTTTAAACTAGTTTGCTACCGGTGTTGCACTCTTAAACATACCAGTTACGCAGTTAGAGTAGTTAAGAACAAAATCAGACCTAACATTTTTTTCTTGGTTGTCTGCAAGTGCAATAACATTGTTGCTACTCTCTGCTGTTGTCTCTGTGCGTGTGTTTGTGTTTTTGTATGTGTATGTGTGTGTGAATCGAAGCATAAAACAACGTAGAATTTTTATAAGAAATATAAACAGCAGAAAGCAAATGCTACGCAAAAGCCGCATATAAAGAAATAAAAGACTCAACAGCAACAGAAATTGCATCAACAACAACAAGAGCAACAACTGCAACAACAACAAGTGCTACATAAGCCTCCTCATTTCTTTTGCTGTTGTTGTTGTTGTTGCTGTCGTCAACAAAAAGCACAAAAAGCATTTGAATTGCAAATGCAACATAATGCAGAGCAACAGCAACAACCAAAGAGAGCATGAGAGAGACCCACACACACATACACAAAAACACACCGACAGACACAGCCATAGACATGCACACATGCATGCACAATGCAAACTGAGCCACATTTGTTGGCACTTCCGCCTTCTGTTGGTTTTCCTTCTGTTTCCTCTTTTGTTTTTTGATTTTTATTTGCAAATACCCTGCACCCTTTGGGTGTATTTAGTTGGTGCAAACAAATTTGATGCGTAACACATAGAAGGAATCGTGAAAGATCCCCCAATTCTTGTACCAAATGATCAGGAGGGCAAAAGAAATGGAATAAGCAGGACTATTTCTCGAAAACTAAAGAAGTTAGGTTTGAACATACGAGGGTGGTCCGATAAGTACTTAGCCTTTACTATTTACTATCGTGTAGTACATTCACGTAGACGACTAAGTCATAAGCAATCGGCTAAACACAATAAAATAAAGTTAGTTACAGTGTATAATATAGTCTTGACTGTAACTGGCGCACTTCTTATTATTTTTTGCTTGCAATTTTGCCTCTTGTAGCAACAACGAGTAACTACATGCAACACTAACAACATGCAACAATGACAAGTTTAAGTTTGTGTACATTATAATGTGTTTTAAATGAATGCAAAAAGTAATAACAAAATACGCAAATAAAGATTGAAGCAAGTTGTTATACATATTCGAAACAGCATATATTTTTTCATATACAAATATTTATTTGCATTAACTCAACAAAAGTCGGGGGTTCTTAGGCAATATGTAGTAATAGCTTTAAAGGTCTCAATACTTTCTTATTTTAAAATAATAATAAATTTAATAAAATAATTGTAAAAATATGTTTTAAAAAGTTTAAGGAAAAGTCAACATTTTTGTTTTAAATTCCAAATGATAGAGATTGCGAACAACGAAGGGATTATGTTTTATAAAAGTGTCCATATGCGGATGATATAAACATTATTAAGAGAGATGATAATAGAGCCTTTGCGCCTTTTTAAAAAAAAAAAATTATAAAGTCGAGGCAGTGCCTGACAGTACTACTCTTTCTCGAAAAAATGTAGTATTCCTGATTGCATTTTTTTTTTGATGTAGAACGATATCTGTACCTATAAGTTCCGTAAATTTTAACCGATTTTGATGAAAATTGAAATTTACGTCAAAGAAGTTATTTAAAGTAGGTATATTTGGTGAATTCATATGTCGAGTGGTGTGGGAGAAAACACGGTAAATCGATGACGGGGAGTGGGAAAATCTACTACGGGGGACGGAGTAAGATATTGATATAATTCAAAAAACTTCATCTTCTCAAGAAATATGCGCACCAGCTGGTAAGGTTTCGTATCTCTAGCTCTTATAGTCTCCGATACTAGGTGTTCATACAGATGGACTGACGGATAGAGAGACGCACGGACGAACGAAGGGACGGATGGACAGACGGATATGGCTCAATCCCTACCCGAGGTTATGATAAGCATTTTGATATACAGGACTTGTGGTCTGCCGCGCCTCCTTCTGTCCATTACCTACATTGCACAAATCTAGTATACCCTTTGTACCGAAAGGTACAGTGTATGGTGAATAAGAGCAATTGGATGTATTTGTTGCCTTCACGTGGTGGTGCTTTACTTTTGATGTCTTTAAAGACTTTTTCTACCTTGTCACGACCGTATCAGCATCTATCTATCTAGCCTATAGGAAAATCCATTGGGCCCAAAACCCAATAGAGAAATGGAGATCACTATTGTCTGAAGAAATAAAAACGCCACAGGGCGCTCATCCGACCCGTTTTGATTTAAGTCACTTAAGCATGGGTGATGACCTAGTCTGATGACATAATATTTTTGAAGTGTTTGAAAAGAGAGTACATTCGATGCAACGATGAATTGTATGACCGCTATGACGTCATTGGCATGGTCAAGCCGACAGAAATATCCAGCAACAGCATGTTGTGCGTATGGACGAAGAAGCTCTCACAAATAAGGTTTTCAATGTGGACGCTTTGGAGACCCGAAGGGCTAGACCATGCCTCCGTTAGAAGGACCCAGTAGTGGACGCACTGGCTACCTTTGGTATCATGAAACGTAGTTGGTATGCGCGAAGCAGAGCCGCCTGGAGGCCAGTAACAAAATTAATATGCGATTAACTTAAAAGCAAGCAAAAACTTGCTGTGGAGTTAATCAAAAAAACTGCATAAAATAGAAGTATTAGAAAAAACATTCACCTTGTGTTCAAATTTCAAGCTTTATATTCTTTCGGTCTTCAAGAAACGAGTGGCTCAGAAATACGGAAATGCATAAAGATACATATACAGACTTGGCTAAATAAATTTCTTGTATCTTTCAAACTATTTATATACGTGCTTTGTAGGATCTTGCTCGTTTCCTACTAGGTATCAGCCCATATCCTTTTGGTACAGGGTACTAGGGTAGAAAAATCCTTATGACTTAGATGAAGAACAGAATTGCTGCAGGTGTAAATTTTTTACTGTTTATCTTATTTAAAAGTTTAAATATTTATCATATAGTATTTAAGCGGTCGTCTATCTTAAAAGTATGTAATTTAATTTAATGGCTCTACTCGTATATAATAGCAACAAAAAAAAAACTGCAGCGCAGCTCGCTTTAATTATATACTCGAAAGTTGCTGTTATTTTAAGTGATTTAAAAAAAATATATACAAAAAAAAATTTGCTACGCGCTAACTAACAACAGAAGAAGTCCTTTATGTATCCTGTACGTGTAAAAAAAATGCATAAACGAGTAAGTGCACATGGGAGTGTTGTTGTTTTTGTTGGTTATACTAGAGCTTTGAAACTGCATGAATTAATGCAACAACATGGGGGGAGGGGTAGAAAAAAAAGACGCGCAAGGAACAGCTAAATAACCCAACGAGCTACCAAACCAACAAACCTAGCTTAGTTGCAACATCAAAAGCAACGTCACAGTCAACGTCACCATCACCAGCACCAGCACCATTAGAGTTGCCTTGGTCGACGCCCTAGTCTTCGTCATCCTCGCCGACGAGTGTTCCAATTAAACTCAACACGTCAAACAACAGCAGCAGCCACGTTAAAATATGGACGTCAAGTACGTCATGGCTGTCGCTACCGCTGCCATTGGCAATGTTGCTCCTGTCGCCTTTCCGCGTTCTGTCCTTCAATATCCTGCCCAGAAAAAGCTGCGTTTTGGGTTTGGTTAGTCAGTCTAACGATATACTCGTTAGTCACTCGGTTAAATTTCACATACACATACGGAGCCAAACGAACGTTGTGCATCTTTTAGTTTTAAAGTTTTGCTGTGGCTTTATGCTGTATCCATGTGGACTAGGAGTATATACCCTTAAACCAAGAAGCCTAAGTGGTCTACCATGAATTTTTATAGGCACTGATGGTGGTTTAGTTTTGTTTTGTAATAATTTTTTTATTTCTCATCGATTTGACAAAAATTTGCCATATATCGATACTTATCATTCGGGCCACATTTTAAATCAATCGAATTGTAATTTCGATTACACTAGTTTACACGAAAAATGAACCTTCCTAAAAAAGTGTTTTTTAGGTTAATTTTGGGACGAGAAACACGAAAGTGGCAACCTTTTTTTTTCTTAAGCACCGTATTCGAGATATTTTCGAAAAACATGTTTTTGAGCATTTTTTTCAGTTATTCCTCAATATCTCGTGAACAAAATCGGGTAAGAATTGTAGATACTATGGAAACGTGTAAGGAAGTTCCAATCTTCAGTCAATCACACTTTTGTTTGAAAAAAAAATGTTTCACTCTTAGTTTTGCATTTGCGTTCAGTTACGTCTTCACGAATTCGTATGCAGCTGTAGTCGTGATTTTTCGTTCATGGTTCCATAACATCTACAGTTCCTATCCGATTTCGAAGATCTTAGACTCGAAATGTTCGTAAAAGAAATCTCTTTCAGCAATATCTTTCGATCTAATTGTCTTTCATGTCGATGCGATTTTGTTTACGAGATATTGAGGAATAACTGAAAAAAGTTGCCAAAAACATGTTTTTCGAAAATATCTCGAAAACGGTGCTTAAGAAAAAAAAAAAGGTTGCCATTTTCGTGTTTCTCTACCCCAAATTACCCTAAAAAACACTTTTTTAGGAAGGTTCACTCGATGACCCTTAAATTTGTAAACTAGTGTTATTGTTACATAGCCGATAAAGCTACGAACCATATTATCATCGTAAAATTCGCTTTGGCAACTATATGAGAATGATAAATGATGTGATATGGTAAAAACAAAAAAAAAAAGAGAATTCCCCAAATCCTATACACAGGCACAAAAAAAAAACAATTTTATGAATTTTAAAATAAAAATGAATTTCGGAAATTTTTCACGATTTATGGTCGTTGTTTCGGAGGTTGTCTCAGAACCCTTGGAAGTGGGCTAGTTATATTCGGAACATTCCGACTAAAACAAAATTTAATTAAAAAAATTAAAAAAAAAGGAGGTGAGTTTCCAGTTTCAACTTTGTACGGTGGAGATATTTGGAGAATTGGTATACTTTTGAGTTCCTCAAGAAATATCGAAAAACTGAATGCAAGTTTATGCGCCTCGTGGCTCAATGTCATGCTTCTAGCCCCTTTGATCTTCTAGAAACAGACAATACGAAAGCATATGGCTAAGCCAGGGTTGTGGGGTCTTACTCTTTCCTTTTTAGGTGTTACACACAACATTTTTTTGCACTCAAAGTACAGTATATAAATAGTACAAAAAATTGTTTTTTTCAAATACATAACGCCTAATAATAGATAAAAACTTGTAGTTTGTTTAAAAGAACTGAAACGTATATCTTCAAGTAATATACCTTTATTTTCTTACATTTTTTAAGAGATCGCTGTTATTCCAAAATTTTCGGTTTGGAAAGAATGGTTTTTTACAATCAAAGTGCCTTTAAATATTTATACTAAAATTAGAGCCAAGCGAAGCGGTAAGAGGCCGGACAAACTTTTAATCCATAAAAATTTCAAGATCATTAAAAAAATTAAAGCAATATATAAATTTTTTTCCAAAAGGAGAGTAAATAAAATTCGGCTAATTTAATTTGATTTCTTGTATTTTTTTCTTTTATGTTTTTCTAAAGTTGCCTTTCTGTCAGTACAACCCGTACATGTCTGCATTTCTGGCATGTTTTGATGGTTTCTAACCGTTCATGAATATTCATATAAAATGGCAAGAGACCGCGGGAAAACGCACTGCAAAGCTACATAAAGATAGTATATATGTATATAAAATGTCTTCGGGTATAGAAATCAACTCGACTGCACTTGAATAACTCCGCTAACTAGTTTTGTTTGCATGCATTAAAGTCAAGATAGTATATCTAAATTTAATATGAGATTTATACTGAAAATGCTTAAAATATAATTTTGCATTAATTTCATATACATATTTAATAAGCCATTTGGTGTATATTATTTTTTAGGCTAATAAGGTTTTTTGAACAATATAGGGTGCGCCATCTGTTGGTTTGGTTGTTAAACACTTATAATTCGGAACACATCCGTCCAAAGTGGAAGCTCTTTGAAATTTGTCAAGTTTAAAACTACTCAATTTTAATCATGGTTCGTTTAACAACCGAACAACGCTTTAAAGTGGTACAGGCGTACAACGGAAATGGTCGTTCGGGGGGAAAAAAAAAAAAAACTTAGTTGAGGCCAGTGTCGACGAGTCATTCGCAGAACTTTGACTTTGCGTCACATTTAGCATGCGGATCTGCATTTAGATGCTTACAAGATTCAAATGACGCAACAATTGAAGCCCACGGACTATTATCAGCATCGCTTATCCGCTCAATAGATGGGAGACCAGCCAGATGAGTTTTAGTCAAAAAAAAGTTCTTTGAAATTTACGGTGTTCGCATATGGGCATGTAGAATCGCCATTAGGGCGAAATTATTTTTCATACATAAATGAGTTGCTTCAAGCTTGGTTTATACATTAGTCCCATTTTGTTGGAAAATATACGAATAAAATGCAGTTAATAAACAAACCAACAGATGGCCCACCCTATATATGTATATAATCAGTACGATTATTGTCAAAAAAGTGTTTTTTTTCTTTTTTTTTCATTGTCGGTTATAAAGATATATAAGAAAACTGAAATCTAAAAAATATCTTACTTTTGAAAGTAAAAATAAATTGCATTCAAAATTTTCTACATATTCATTTTGTTAATTTATTGCACCATTGTTGTCAAACCATTACAATTTTTGGCCATATAATATCTTTAGTTTTTGGCAATCTGGTCTTTAGGCACTCAGAAGTATGCAAAGTTTCGTCAAGGCAATCAAACAAAAGTGAAAGCCAGCCTTAGCCTTTTGCAGTCTTATCTTCTTGGACTACTGTGTCACGCCTGTCCAAAACTTAGCAGCCAATGTCTGTTTGGGGCTGACTGCAAGCCATTCCAAAATATGCTTTAGTATTTGCAACTTGAAAAACAATGACTCCTCCTAAATGTCAGCATCATGGCTTGACTCTGGGAAAATTTAATTCAACAAGTTATGACAAAGTTTTGCTAAGTTGCTGCAAACCATGAACGTAACCCACAGTCGTGCTTCTGCCGCATGCCAACTGTCAACGAGCACGGATCCAAGTCCGAAACTACAAAAAGTGTCAACGTCAATGTAGCCGTAGTGCATTGCCAAATGTCTGAGCCGGTTGAGATATCCTGCTTAGCCATGGGATTTGCCAAGCCTTTTCCTTTATGTTTGCATATATTTTCGAATGCGTTTCGTTTTTTATGTGCAGATTTTTGCTTTCTGATTTGGATTTTGCTTCTAAGACGCAAGACGTTTTATCATCAGTCCTGTCTTTGTTATAATGTAAATGCCATTTCCAACTCACAGATACTCACACACACATTTATAGCTCAGATTTCAAAGGGGTTGGCTCGAGCTGTTTGTTATGGAAAAATGTCTTAAAAGCTTCCGCATGCTTTACAAGGCCTTAGACATTGTTGTTGTCGATGTCGTTGCCATCGCTTACCCCTCCATTACACACATGACACCAGACAATCAATAACCATTGACAAGCCACAAACAACAGCAACAACAACAAAACAGAGAGAGATGCAGAGCAAAACAAATATCAACAAAAGGATTTGGTAATCCATATCAAATAGTAGATGCACTTTCCTATGGCTCGATCTTTAGTTGATATGGGTGTTTCTTTAAAAAGCAAAGTAACTAGGGGAAATAAAAATGTTGCACATTATTAACACTATTTCTACCACGACGTGTCAAAAGACACCTTTCATATTTTAACTTAGCATTATTTTTTAGTTTAATCATTTATCCAAAAAATTGCATTTTCTTTTTTCGTACAATCAAATGTTTTTAAAAAAAAAATAAAAAATTTTTCGATAAATGATTAAACTAGAAAAATAATGTTAAGTTAAAATATGAAAGGTGCCTCTTGGTAAAAAAGGTGTTAATAAAAAAAAAAGTTTTACATGCTCCTATTTGTTTTTAAATTTTGTAAAGTATCCATCCTCTGCCTCAAATCATATTTTTGTTTCTCCTCTTTTAAATTTTATCAGTGCTCAGATTTTCTTGTAAAGTTTTACGATGTATCTTATAGACAAAAGAAAAAAAATACCAAAGTAATATTTTTAAACTAAAGCTATATTTATGGTTACCGATAGCTTCTCATAATTCTCTTACTCTTTACGATAAATTCTCATATTTCCCTTATATTGTTGCCACAGCTTTACATTTTTCGATTACTGCATCAACCCTATCGCAAGTATCAGCTATCGATATGGCAATGTGTGTGTGTATGTAAACGTATGCCAATTAAAAATAATTGTCAGTAAATATCTAATTTAAAGTTGGCATAAATATAATTTAAGAACACCAAAGAATATTAATAAAATTATTTCCATATAAAATTGGTGCCTATTTTGCCGACTCGTTTTAATTCCTCTAGCGACAAAACATTCGGTTTCAAACCACATAAAAAATTCGTTTTGGTAAAATTGAGAGCACCAAACATTCGAACAAAATGTTCGGAATCGTTTTCCGGAGCACTGCCGAATATGTAACTTGAAATTGGTATAAATAGAATCTAAGAAGAGATTTAATTTGATTTCACTTTCAATAAATCGGATTCAAAACATTCGTGGACTTGGGAGGACCAAACATGGAAAATCTATTCAAATTTTGATATTATGATGAATATAAAATTAAATGAAATTCTTGAGCTATAACTGGTACATATACCCGAATTCACTCTGCCTGTCCCATATTTCGTATACTTTGCTGCTTTCCTTACATCACTGCAAACTTTATCCCCAATCGAATATGCTCTCTCTACATACAGTATCGGCTTTAGCTTTAACGCATTAGTTGTGATTTTTGCCAGTATCCCAAAAGTATGCAAAGATTTTTATAGGTTTCTCAAAATCGTTTTGAAGTCAACACCATTCATGTGCCATGTCCTGCGTCTTCGTCTGAAACTTCATGTTTGTCTGTCTGGTTGCTTCACATTCCATTTCGTCTTGATATGATTTGATTACGTTTTTTTTTTAGATTTGGATTGCACTCTCTCTTGCTGCTTCAGACGCAATTTCTGTGCAATTTTCAATTGTCAATTGAAATACAATATATTCGTCAAATCTAAACATATATAGCTCAGACGCAGACAGCACCAACCTTTGCTGTTATTTGACATAATGCATATAGTATGAATATTTGCGTCTGGGTTTTTAGTTACGTATTTTGTTTACCAGCTAAGGCAATCAAGTGCGCACCCCCCGCTTTTAGCCCAATGGGATTTACTCCCCGTAGACGTTTTTATTTAAGTTATGGCCAGGGTAATGGCAAAGTTCAGTTGTGGGTGTGGTTTGCAATCTAGCATGTCTGGGTTTGGCTCTTAAAGCATTGCCAATAACTTCAATAGCTGCGCCCGCATGTCAATCACGGAGCTCATCCTTTGCTGATACCATTGCGGCTGTTGATAATGTGGCAAATGACGCGGGCTCTTCTGCTGGTGGTTGTTTGGTGGCAGCTAAGCAGCTGCACGTGACTGCTAAAGTGGCTCCAACCCAATAGACACACAAACAATAATATATATATCCCAACCACAACTTTACGTTAAACTCCACTACAAGTTGTGCCCCTGCGTGGTGGGGCGTTTTATCTATGTCTAAACGTTTGTCTGTGTTTTGTGTTTTATCTTTACGACTCATATCACACATTTTCTGCACTACACCCTAGAAAACCTCAAACTAGTAGCTACCCCCGACCCAGGTAACTTTAGCACACTTTAAGTTGCCTCATTAGAGTTGAAGTGTTTGTCTATAGATATTGTATCTGCATTTAGTTGTTGCGGCTTTGCTGTGCGTGTCAGTCTTTTATGAACATTTACGCACCGAGAGGTGTTGAGAATTAGCACTGGTTTAATGAACTGTACTGTATAGCCCTTTTATAGATACAATTCACGGCACAAATGCATGCAAGCAGTGACTACAACTATCTGCAATTGTCTGCCGCTAGCTTTGTATCTAATGCGTTAAGTATCTGCTAACCCAGACCGGTATTCAGCTCTTTTTGCTTTGCTATTTTAAGTGGATAATGCATTTCCTACTACTATGTAGTATACATATACATTCATACAGAGTATAGCAATACACATACTTACGGGCTGGTAGACAAACTCACTTAGATGCGAAATTGAAGCAGTCAGACAACCGACAAAAATGTCAAAACTAAAGTTTAGCTCAAACTTGGAGTCAGCAACATTTAGGATGTCGGGCAGAAATGCAGAAGTGCCAGACTAATAAACGGAGCCATGGCGTTCTTGTATTTTTGGAAAGAAAAGTTTTTGTGCAAAAAAGCGTTAAAGATAAAGCTACGAGCCTTTACTATAAAGAAATTACAACATTAATGATTTAAAAAAAATTGGGCTTACAAACTTTTGGGGCTGTTTATAAGCCACTGTTTAATTTCCTATCGCACTAAATAGTACCAACAACAGTATCTATGTACAGCAGCCACATACACTTCAGCGTTTAACAGCTCTTTGGAAATTTCTCTGCAAAAATCCAAAAATTGTCTTTATTCGTTAAAGTTTCAGATTTTCATTCCGACTAGTCAAAAGAATTACATGAATGACAAAGCGTAATCGGAATCAAAGTCCAAAACACACCTGCAACTTAATTTTTAAAATTTCAATTTTGTCGCCTGTACAGATAGCAGTACGCTCCGTTGCACTGCATCCCAGTTACGAACACTTCATACGTCGACGTCGTCATCTACATCGTTGTCTGGCACCCGCACCCATAAGGTATGCTCTATAAAATTTTACTTAAAATGCCACAGCAGCAGCTACTTGGACTGCTTCACCAAACTTGCCCCCAAATGCCAACACAGACACTCGCAAACGCACAATGAAACATTTTGCAATCTTTATATACCCTGTATCCATAGGGTCAAGGGTATTATAGATTTGTGCAGTGTCCATGTGTAAGAGGCAGAAGGAGTTATGGCCGACTGGACCATAAGTTCTTTATTCCAAAATGCCTATTATCTGATCGGGTTGCGATTAAGCTATGTCCATTCGCTTGACCTTCCGCCCCTCTGTTCATTCGTATATTCCTATGAATACCTAGATCACAATGCCCATAAGAGCTAGAGATACCCAATTGTGCCGTAGTAATAATAATATGCAATATAAATACTTAACAAAAAAAATTATTTACCAAATAGTAAATAATAAAAATTTTAGGAAATAAAAAAAAAATTAACTACAAACTTGCTATCTAGCAAGCTAAATTATTACTATAAATTTAAAAAAAAAAATTTCCACTACTGAGAATCGATCCTAGGGCTCCATATCAATTTGCAGGTTTTGAGTCAAAGCTCTACCAACTCAGCCATACTTGTGTTTATTTATAGCACAATAATTTATAGCCTACTTGCACACATACAGCACACACCACAATATTACGTGAATTTTTCTCTCATTTCACTCTAAACTCTCTAGTTAACGAACTTCTTTCTCAGAAAAATCACTGACTCGTCCTACTGCTCCCATATCGTTGCAAAATTTGGTACATATAGTAATGAATTTTCCGCGAAAAATTTAGTTCTAGGGTATCCCAAAGTCATAACAGATTCTCTCTTTTCAGAGCTAGCACTGCGTGCAACTCAAAGTCGAAGTTTCTCAGCCGAAATTGTTGTTGTTGTCTGTTTGCTTTGCTTTTCACTTGACTTATAAGTTGCCATATATTGTGAGTGCCACGCCCACCCACAGATATACGCCCACAATACGTTTGCAATTTCGCACGTACGTGAGGTAATTTTAAATTGTTTTTGGCAACTTCTTCTCAACGCTGTTTCCTTCTTGTTCTTCTTCTATTGTATCGTATCGTATGCATTGCTCTCAAGTGTCAGCCACGCCTTGTTCTCATTTGCGCTCTCTGCTGTAGTTGTTGTTGTTGTCGTTCTTTTTTTATTACTGTTGTTAATGTTGTTGTTATTGTTGTTGTTGTTGCCTATGTCGTTGTGGCTTATCAAGCTGCTTGGCTGGCTGCCTTTGACTTTGAGCTGAATGCGCGCCCAAAAGCATGCAATGCTCATTGTTATTTCTTTCCATTACGCATAGCAGAGCAATATGCGCAAATTAAGTGCAGCTGCTACCACTCTCACTAATACCAGCACACAATCAGCAGCTCTCTTAAAAGATGCACACATGCATACACGCACGCATACACAGCTGTTTGTGCATTTCCGTCCCCTGACGTTTTATTGTAGTTGTTTATGCTTTTGGTTTGTACACACGTTAGCTATAGAGTAAAAGAGTATATTAAATTTATCAGAATGTATGTGGCAAAAAGAAAAAAGCGATTGCGTCCAGTCACTATTTGATCCCCTACTGCTATATGGTTTCAAAGCAAATCCACATCGGATCCATTGGTCTACTAGCGTTTTCTTTTTTGCTATGTTATGTTAAAAAATAAATTAGTTTTAGTCAAGCAGAGTGTGACTGTCATCTTTCTTTAAAATCTTGATCATTTAGCAGTGATGATTGTGCAGTTGTTTCAATGATCTTGACTCTCTTTACATAGAATATTTCGCAAAAATGTGTTTTTTTTAGAGAGAAGTTGACGTTTCTGTTCTAGATCCAATACCCGCCTAGAATGTCCCAACTCTTTCGTTGATACAACAAACATTTGTTCTTTCGTTTAGGTTAACCCACTCACAGACCTCCACTGTAGTAAGAGGTATATCAAAGTCGAACACATCCGAACGACCCTACATACCTAATTCTTCTTCAGTTTTAGCTGCATCTTCTTAGCGCTGTCCTTGCTGTTGTCATCGTTGCCTTTGTCGTTACTGCTGCTACATCAGCTTGAAAATTAGCTGCTACTTATATGCTTCACTTAGTTTTTCTTAAGCAGCTAGGATCAAGTCTTATGTGTCATGTGTGTGTGTGAATGTGTTTGTGTCCTGTCAGGTGTGCCCTTGAGTAGTTTCTTGTGTGCGCAAGTGTGTGTATCTGTGTGTGAGCTACTTAAAACTTGCACTGACTACTAGCTGGATTATTTTCTTTTTGCCAGTTGCATTTGCTCAGCATTTTCTACTTAAAAGAGTCTTTCAACGTGATTGCATGTTATCAACACTTGGACATGGCTGACTCGAGTCTGCCAAAGATTTGTGGCTAAGATGGTAGTACATATATGCTGTCACCTAGCATCTTTTAAAGCTTTAAACCCACTGATGTTAATTGCATTTGTGACAAAACAGATACATTGCCACAATCTATATCTGCCACAAGCAGCGCCTGAAAGCATGCTATAGTTATTATAAAGTTAGTTTACGCATGCATTGTGCACTTTGAAAGCTTTCATTTCTTGTTGATATTATTATGTATGCATTAAATGAAGCAGTGCATCAGGCAAAGGCAAACAGATGCGGTAAGAAGAAGCGACAGATTCGAATTAAAGATGTAGGATTGCAGAGTGCACAGTGTTTCGAAGTGCTTTGATAAGTAGCTATGCAAAGATGATATATATAGTATGAAAAAGTGTTTATCTTGGCTTATTATTGCTTGCATTATGAACTTTCAATTTCATTTCCAATCCATAATTCATATAGTCTTAAAATCACTTGACTACGAGCCATAGTGTTGCTTTAGATGAATGCTAGCGCCAAATGTTTCGTTTCGGCATAACCAAAAATTCCTTTTCGATTATTTTGGTTTTGAAAATTTTCGATCTCGAATATACTATAAATGTAATATTTATGAGAAAGTGAAAAAACTTTTAAATGATTTACTTTTAAAAACTGCAAACATTTTTAGAAAAATTTATATTAATTGGCTTTATTGGTTAATCCGGAAGTGCGAATTTATCTGCTTTGTGTCTATTTGTTTACAAAATGCTTATTACTTTCGAATAATCATTTTTTTAAAGGTTCAAGATCTTGAGTATTTATTTATATTGTAAATTGGCCTCAATTCAATTTTTAACAGGTACAAACACAGATAAATTCAAGATGTTAAGTAGAGTATTTGATCTTATCGTGCCATTGAATATAAACTCAGAAACTGGAAGGATTTTAGCCTTGAGAACTTGCCGTAACGTAGTCAAAGTTTAAGTCAAAAATTTTACAAATTTTAATAGTAAATTTGAAAAAAATGGTTTGGCATTCCGATATTAAGCAAAATAGTGCCAAGCAAATTAAACTTATCTCATCATAAAATTAATCGAATAAATTATCTATTTATCACCCACTATAAACCGTTAGTGGATCACTTTTCGAATTGATCCAGTTTTTTATATTTTTTCGAAGTCGTTAATTTTTTGTTGCACGATTCCGATTATTTATCGATCTATCAACAACTTAACATTTACGTAGACTTCTTTGAGGAGACATATTTTTTATTAACGAATAAATATAATAAAATAATTTTTGTATTATTGAAAACTTAAAATTTAAACTTAAAAAAATGAATTATAAACAATCCGAATGAAATTGTTCGTTATCGTTTTTTCGTTTTCCAGAGCACGGCTGATTAAAAACTTCTCAACCTAAAAATCGATATTTTTTATTTATTGTGTTTTCATACAAATCGAAATGATAAAGTTTTATACTACCTATCGCACAATAAAAATTACTTTAACAAGAAACCGAAAAAAGTTTACTTTATGTGCTTTTTACAAAAATAACCATAATTTCTATATTTTTGCTATTTTGGAAAATTCAAAATCTGTTTCATACAGCTGGAGATATTTGTACTTTTTTAAATCAATGAAAATTATTAATATTTGGCCATATAAGTTTCATTGAAAATTTTTCGATTTTGAAACGTCAGCTTACTTACAAAATTAACAAAAAATGCTCAGAATCCTGACCTATTTTTTTTTTAATTCACAATTAAACTTATATTTATTCATTTAAATGTTTCCATGAATTGTTAAGCCGTGAAATCCAAATAAGCATCGTACCCGCGTATAAATAGCTTGATTTGCATGAAAAAGCATTTAGTCATTTACCCATCTCTAATCTGTGCCCCAAATAATGCCATTTTGTTGAGTTTATGTCTGTGCAGCCTACGAGCTTGGCTTCATTAGTTGCATGCCACATCTCATGAAATAATGTTTATGGAATTACCTACATGCAACATATAATATTTAGAGGCCTCAACGCTGAAATAACATGGAAAATTGCTTAAGCACGTTCGCTTTGTTGGGGTCTTAGGAGCCCTTTGTTTTGTCACACACATAGTATATAATGTAGAATATGTAAATACATACATATATGTATTGTATATGCACAAACAGACACTCTTGTAATTACCTGAATTTACATTATATATTCCATTTGCAAAAAGGACTTTGCGTGTTTGTATTTTATTATGTCCTTTGCCTAAGGCCAAAAAACGCATTTTGTGCATCGTGCAGTTAATCCAATTATTATACAAAAAAAAATGGGTTTTGTTTTATTTTTGCGTGTTTGGGAAGAAAATGAATTGCAAGCGAATTAAATATTTATATGGTTATTTGCTTATTAGATTACGTTTTGTAATCTATTGGAGATTTTTGCCTCATTTGGCTATTGTTTTGCGGGTCGTAAATAATTGCCTAATGGCTTTACATATATATTAAATGAATTTAAATTAAAATGTTTAGATAACTTTTATTAGTTGTTTTTTAAGCTGCAATACTTTGTGGGTTGGCATTTAAATCAAAACTCATTGGTGAAATGCATTGATCGATTTGTGGTCAGTTTGAGGTTTTTTGTTAAACTCATTCATCTACATTAAATTCTGTGGACTACTACTGTAGCGATTTGTTTTGAAAACTGTTGACTAGGTTTCGAAGCCTATGCAGTTAATGAAAAATTAGTTTTTTATTGATATTTTATTTATATATATATAAACTTTTTTTTGTTATATATTATTTTTAAATTTTCAATTTCATAAAAATTTAAAAATTCCAAATACTTAAAATTTTTAATTAAAATAATTAAGAAAATTATTGTAATTCTTGCTGCTTAAGTATTAACAAAATTATGTTAGTGAAAAAATTACTCGGAGACGGTATCGCGGTCCCTAAAACTTCTCAGCCAGGCCAATTAACGCAACAAACTTAATTAAACCGAGTAAAACTGAAATTCTATGTCACATAAAGAAGAATATCCTTTTACTAGCTAAAGCGTCACACTCAGCAGGTATATATAGGGGTGATTCTTCCGAATTTGTACATAACCTACCGAACCTGCTCAGATGTCTCCTGAGTCTGTAATATTCCTTAGGTAGGTATAATAACACCAATCCTTGAACTTAAGCTTTCAAAAAAATAACTTACTTCCCCTTTATTAATTACCCTGTACCTTATGGTACAAAGGGGTATCGGGGCTACATTATATAGCTCCCATAGGGGTGTTTCAGAGGACCTCGAAAAAAACAGAAAGTTTTAGATGGATAATTCGTTTGTTTATAGATAGATATCGTAACCAAATTTTTCCCCCAATTATTTTTTAGAGTTCCCAATTACTGTACCGAATTTGATAAAAATCGGTTGACTATATTATATACATAGCTCCCATAGGATCAATCGGTCAAAAAACGTTTTTTGTACAAAATTTCGTTGTGTTTCGTTTGTTTGATAAGATATGGGAACCAAATTTGGCATTCGGAAGTTTCTTAAAGATCTTCAACACTGTACCAAATGTTATCAAAATCGGTTGACTATATCATATAGCTCCATAGGATAAATCGGTCAAAAAATCGTTTTTTGTACAAAATTCGTTGTGTTTCGCTTGTTTGTTAAGATATGGGAACCAAATTTGGCACTCAGTTTTTTAGAGTACCCAAGCAATGTACCAAATTTGATCAAATTCGGTTGGCTATATCATATAGCTCCCATAGGAACGATCGGTCAAAAAAACATTTTTGGTTAACAATTCGTCTGTTTTTGAAGGTATCGTAATCTAATTTGGCAATCAAATGTATAATATACCGGATTTTATTGCAAGCAGTGGTACAGGGTATCCCAAAGTCTTCCGCGCCCGACTTTAACCTACGCCATCTTTTTTTCAAACATTTACCAACACTAATATATTAGCTCGGCTAATTCTGGAGCTACCCTCGTAAACCAGTTAGTATACTAAGAGAATTCTTGCCCACCTGCGTTATTTTCTTGAACCGATTTATTTTTTTATTTTATTACAGGAACTGTTAAATTGCTCTCACTACTTCTCTTAACAGGGGCCACTAATCAGTTCAGCAAAAAAAAATGCATATTATAGAAAGATATATTTATATTATCCTCATTAGATTTTTTCCATTTTCCTAATGAATAATTCCTATTTTTTTAACTAGTTATAAAATTAATTTTTAAAACAAACCACACCACTATACTAAAAATAAATCCTCTCTAATATATAAACTATAAATGTAATACCAAAATAGACCGTCAAGAAAATAAAATTAAATTGAACAATGTATATATTTACTGTACTAGAACACTATTTAGTACGATCTAAGCAAAAAAAAAAAAATTATGACGATGAGCACGATGACGATATACAATGGCGATAATTATAGATTTTAAGCCACTGAATCGAAATCCAAGGTTCCAAAAACTCCAAAAACTCGATACAATTTTTTTTCATCTATGATTTTCAACAATGCTTTTAATGTAGTTTTGGCGTAGAAAATCCTCTAAAACGTCAGAGTACTGAGATAACTTCCAAAATAACTTGTTTACGAGAGGTTCTGAGATAATCAAAATGAACTTTTTTGATGTTATGTCAGTTCCCGGAACTACTGTGATGCCTTTGACCTCGGATTTGGAAACAGCCGCCACAAGATCATATAGTAAACAAGCACTAAGTTTTTTTTTCGATACCGGTTGTTCGGCGATGTTTTTTATATGTTTCTCTGCTCTGGAATCTCTAAATCCGAATCCCAGATTAAAAAAATCCAGCAAATTCTCGCCCTCTCTTGACTTTTAAATTTGCAACATCTTAAATAAATAATAAGTTTTTTCTAGTTTGATGAGGCTTTGAAATACATTTGTGGGCCTATTGATAATCACGACACTATTTCTTTGAAGAAAAATTCCCATCTAAAGGCCCGTATACAGTTCCAAAATTTACGACCCTAATAGAAAAACATCATGTCAAAAAAAGTAACGAAAAGTTACGGCCAAAATTGTTGCCAATTGTATGCAGATAACAAAACAAAACAGTGCTGTCTTATGATTTTAAAAATGCTTAACGGAAGATGGCGCCACTAGTTCACTAAATGTAGGCGGCACTGTTTTCTTTTTGCCGCCACAACCACAATTAATGGAATAAACATGGAACTTAAAATAAGTCTTAATATTTATCTAAAATAAATCAAATCATCTTTTCAATATGTATATTATGATGATTTCTAAAACATCATTTTGAAACCCCCGACTATATTATGTATTCTGTATCCTCCATAGTTTCCACGGCATTCATTAGATTTAAAATATTGTTATCAATTATTATTACTAGTTCATTACCTATTTTAATACAGTTAGTATGTTTTAAAGAAAAGCTGGTCTATTGAGCTAAAAAGAATTAGGAGAGATTGTTATAATTGTGTAACTACCGATATTGGTGTCTACCAATTTATTACAAATTTAATACAATTTATTCTCAAACGAATGAAAATTTAGAGTCATTGTTGAATAACATAAAAATTAATATCTGCATTGAAATTTAAGATTGTTACTTAAAAAATTGTCAAATTTTATTTATGAAGAAGGTCGACCAACATAAAAAATGTGAACGCAAAAATAAAAATAAGAAGATCCTTATGAGAAAATGGAATGTCCTCTTCGAAATTGGAATACTGGTAGGCTAATTATTTTATTGTAAGCTTCGTACGAAAATTTTCGTTTTTTTTTAGGTTTTAAAATAAATCTACTTTCTCAAAAATTCCATTTTAAGAGCGCAACAATTCTTCACGCTCCTTAAGCTCGCGCTTTAAGCCAAAAATTCGTACAAAAAACAAACATTGGTAAAAATAAAGAAATTCTTACTAAGCTGTCATCGTTTGTCTGGTACACAAAAGAATAACTTAGTTCCAAATAGTCCAACAAATATCATAAATAAACGAATATCATTGAAACTAAGGCAAGTGTCTGCTCCTAGATACTAGAAGTACGGACTTGTTTGGCCAAACAAATATTGTATATGGACTGCATACTGTATATAAAATGATTGCCATTCAAGCCAATTGGCCCAACAACCACAAGAACAAGGACAACATAAGAAACAAGTGGTACTACCGTTAGTAGTAAAAGGAAATAAGGCTACTAAAGATACAGCTACGAAGAAAACGATAAGATGTTCCAAACTATAGTCAAAGTAGCGCCACGGTGGCAGTGAAACTTTTCATAAACATTATTAACAATAATTGTTGTTAGCAGAAGTTGCAAGTTGGATGGCTGCATGGATCCTTCTATGGATGTTTGGTGTTACTTGTCGCGTGCAGCCAAACGCCATACAACAAAGTCCTATTCATGGACAAATACACGCACACACACACACACATACTTAGTATCTTTTCTAAGAAGCACGGCAAAAGTTGATAAGAATGAGCCATAGACGTCGTTCTTGCCAGCTACTTTTAGCTTAAGTTCTTAACAGGCCAAACCAGTTGATAGGTACCTTACTGCGAATTGGAGATGCTCGTTTCACGTGAGCTCGTGAGTCAGTTAGAGATGGTACATTTTTTATATGAAGCTATACGTTTGAAGTCTACGTTTGCCGTTCTTAATAACATTAAGATATGAATGGATATCAGTTATCAGAAGAACTAATGATACAAATATAAATTTTACTATGAACAAATTTTTTTTAACATTTTATATTTGTTTAAGAATTATTAAAAATCGTTAAATAATTATACTTTCTATGGTTACTAAATGAATTATAAGTAAATAAAAATTATTTAACTCTATTATTTTATTATCTACATTTAACAAGTTCAAGTTAATTTAAATTATTTATATCAAAATTCAAACAACAAAGCTTTAAAAAAATGTTTCTTTTATGTTAACCATAACTTTTGTCCAATCTAAAAACTAAAAATTTTTTATAAAGTATTTACCTTAAATATGTCAACCACTATTTTCTTATTAAGAGCTTCTTCAAGACTCGTCCTCGTAAATTCGCATCAAATTTATTTGGGGGAAAAAAAATAATAAAATAAACATACAAAAAATGTTTGTAGATAAGTAGGTATATATTAAAAAAAAAAATATATATATATTTTCAATTCTATGTATTATATTTAAAAAGTACCGGTCATTGGAAAGATGTCAAGAACGATATCACTTATTTTCTGAAATATTATATACAGACTATAGATAAAAAAGTGATAATCAAATGGTAAATAATATAATATAATATAATATTATATATACATTTCAGAAAAAACCGTGTAATAAAGACATGAGACTCCCTAACTACATATTTTAAAGATTAGGTTAATAAAAATATTCTATCTTTAAAATTTAAATCAAAAAGTTTTTTAATCGTGCTTAATCGAATAAAATTCAGTAAAAAAATTTTTTTCTAGACCGTCTCAATAAAAATTTTTAAATTAAAAAAAAAAATGTATATACAAAATATTAATATTACATATTATTAATATTAACTATATTTTATAGAACAGAAAAATGAACATTAAAAAAAAATTAAATTATTTACAAAACAGTAAATTATATACTTACTAAAAAAATTATTTATATATATGCAAATAACATAAAAATAAATATTAAAAAAAAATAAAACTATAAAAAAATTATATGTTTATTAATTAAAATTATAGACAAAAAACTATTTTTTGTAGTCTACTCGATTCTCTCAGGAATCTCACGTAACTGTGACGATTTTTGCATAATTTTTTTTTTTAAATAATTTCAATATAATTTCTGCATTTAAATAATTAAACAAAATTTGTGATATTGCAAATGCACTAAGACTATCTCATCATAAGCACCATTTAAGCTTGAGCTATTAAAATATTCCAACTATTACGATATTTCGTGCTTGATATAATATTCGTGACGAAAATTTTTAAGCACGCTTCCATCGCTAATCTTAAGTAGACAGCTTTTGTGCATTTTTCTTATAAAGCTTTGGCGTTGGTGGCAGCGGTGGCAAAACTAACGCCAGCGAGTTTTGAGTTTGTTGCAAGTTCCTTATTTTTTGTGCTAAGCAGACAACAAAAAGAAAAAAAACTTGCATAAAGACAGTTATTGTTGTTATTATTATTGTTGATGTTGTTGTTGCTGTTGCATGCACATACTTCAAATCGTCTTACAAAAGCCGTAGACAACGCCCTTCTGAACAACTGACACTAAAGCCGGGCTGCAAGTTCATAAAGTTGCGACGAAAAACGCCCACAGGTTGGCTACGTTCGCTTTTGTAGCCATTGCTCATACGCCATGTTGAATTCAACAGAAACTTGGCAAGGCGTTTTTTTTTTTATTCAACTCTCTCTTAACAGTTTGGCTTGGTTTTTATACCCTGTAAGCGTGGGTCCAAGGATACTAAAGATACGAGGGCTACTTTTTATATTTTTAGCGTAGTTCCCAAGTGCAGTATTTTCTGGCATTAACTTATATAGAACTTTTTGTTGTACGGTGAAACAGTTTATGGTTTCGATATACTCTTAAAATATATCTCGGGAGATTAATGACATCAGGTCGTAAACATTTTCGTACGATGATTTATTATTATCTTTGATGTTGATTATCAAGTATCAACTTACTTGAGCAAATGATCACCAGTTTCTAAGGAAAAACAGGCCATGCAGCTATATCAGAGCAAAAAAAACAATCTAACTTTTACTAACAAATGCACATTATCGAGCATCGATAAATTGGATCGACTTAAAACCGATATCTTCGCACTTCCACCGTGCAAATACGTTTCCTTGCAAAACTTGTGTATGCAGTATATCCTATAGTCGGTCAGCGTCTCAAGGGATTCACCTTTTTTTTTGTCTTTATTGTTGTTTTGTTAAGCAGCAGCTAGAGAAGAGAAAGGAGCCAGCTGAAAGCATTGCACAAAGTTTAATTGAGAAAGTTAAGGAATTTCAATTAACTGCGGATATTTGTTATTTTTATTTTATTTCGTCGTTGTCGTTGTGACGTCAGCATCGCCGCCGCCTCTTAAACTTCTCCCCAAGCACAACACTATATACTTGATATATGTGTGTGGGTTTGCGTTTGCGTGAGTGTATGTGCGTGAGTATGTTGAGTCATGTATTCCATTGCTTAATATCCTATTAAGTAGCAGCCGCAGTATATTAGCCTCACTCGGTCATTTAACATGAAAGTTGAGCATAGGAAAAATTAAGAGGAAACTGCAAAAATGGTCTATACACAGTTGGTATACTCTATAAAAAACAAAGCAGTAGCTTGGTTATACTAACTAATTTATATATGGGCATTGTCTAAAAGTAATGGAAGTTTAAAATCTTCCAAATTACTAGCAGAATTTTAATGCGTCTTTTTTTTTAAATTACAATCAAAAGGCCTACTTAGTGCAAAGTTTGAAAAGAGTGTCAGTGACGTCACGTCATAAGTTAACTTTATAGAATCTTAAGTTTCATGACTAAAAACTTAGTAGAATTTTAACGTAGATTTTTTGGAGTGACAAAAAAAAATTATTTTTTTTTCAAAATTGAAAGTTTTAGCTTGATACGAAGATTTTTTGTCAGGTAGATTGATCTCCGCGCAACAAATGCCAAATCCGTGATTTTCGATATTGTCGGGGTGCATCCAGAAGTGTCCCAAAATGATAAAAACCGCCATAAAATTTCATCGCAAACATTTTATTTCTTTATTTTTGGTAAAAAAATAAGGTTGAATGAATGTTGAAAAAAAATAATTGTTGCCTAGTGAAATGGAATGAAAAAATGTTTTTTTTTAAAAAATAGGGAAATCGTCTGAAAGAGCACTCCTTTTGTCGATTTTCACTGCCTTCAGCATTATCAACAAGTCATCAGAACTTGGAACCGGTGTACGGGTATTTGTTTCGCTTTTTTTGTAAGTTCTAGGCATTTTGACACAAAAACAGTTGAAATCCGTGCTAAAATTATATTCAAAATAATTATTTGGCTCATTTCGACACTTGCGGATCAGCCCAAATCGAGCTTCCGGATTCACCCCAAAATGGATTTTTTCGAAACGGTGTAGCGTTATTTTGGTGGCTTGCAAAAATCGAAACGAATCCTTTACCAATTTTTAAGTATAAAGTCTAAATAATATTATGGATTATGGATATACTTACATTTTAATTTACTCGAGAAAATTATAGGATAGCAATTTTTTTAGAAAAATTATACTAAACGGAAAAACACGTGTACTCGAGTTGGAGTATTATCAAAAATAGCGTCGGTAATGACGGTTATTTGGCATTTGGTTTCATACTGAAATGTCAACTCAGAAATTCGTTAGGGTGCGTTTCCGGATTCACCCCACTTCCGAATTCACCACACTTGCTTCTACTATATACATATTTGTATTAAATTGTTGGTTTGTCGTTGACAAGAACATGAAACATTGTAAAGCCCAGACTTAGCCTTCTATGAATTCTTCTGATTTCCGCACATCAATTATTAACCGCGAAGAAGCAGTCGATGCGTTTAAAATGCGGGGAAAAGTATTTCGAAAATTGCGCATACAAAAAATGCATCCACCTTCATGAAGAATATTGTAAAGCGTAAAATATAAACAGTGAGCCTCGTATTAAGCTTTATCGCAATCGGTTGACTTAAGGAGGACCTGAGCGTTTTGTTTTTTTTTTGTCAAAACCAAAATAAGAAACGAATACGAGTATGTATTTGCAATGATGGGTATTTAATTCTCAATTTTACTTTTAAAACATAGTTTTTTTAATCCAATCAAGAATTTTTGAGACGTCTGTGTAAACACCTGGATAACCTGGTCGCGCGCATCCTCGTCCAAAAGAAACAATTCCCACCAATTTATTGTTTTGGAACACACCGCCACCCGAATCACCTTGGCAGGAGTCGCTGTTGTCTCCATTGGCACAAAACATATTCTCAGTAATAGTGCTTACACGTCTATAGCTTCTGGCGCATTGCGCTCTATCAACCACATTAACATCAACACTTTGCAATACACTCGAGACGTCGCCGTCTTCTGTGGTCAAGCCCCAACCGGCAACGCTTACGGTGGAACCCGTTCGCGGAGTCGAGCTGGCCAAAGATACTGTCGACATGTTAGCACCACTTAAAGGTTTTTTCAGCTTTAGCAGAGCCGCATCCGTGTCCTTGCTATACGAGCTGTATGATGGCGACACTTCTATTAAACTCACGGTACTTAGAGTGCCTCCATAGCCATTCAAATAGGAACTGCCACCAATCACAAGTATGTCCTGTGCTTTTTTACCGTAGACACAGTGCGCAGCAGTCAGCACCCAATTGGCATCAAGGAGCGAGCCGCCGCACAGATTTGAACCAACACGAATCTGCACCAAATACGGAAAATCGCTTATGTCTGCTTCATCGCCGCCTATAATGCGAGATTCTATACGGATTGGAGTTGCCGCCTCTATGGCGCACAGCAACGAAAGCAATGCCACAACTTTGATCCCCGATTCCCTATAGAAACGCATCTTGAGACTGACTGTTGACTGGTGGCAAAGACCTTGCGCTAGTTTTTTATATGCAAAAATTTTGGCCGAAACAATAAGTTTTCGCGCCAACTGTTTAAATAATTGGTCTTAATATATATTTACGCAGTGTCTATATCAGTTTTCTGCGATTGAATCTATTTTACATATCATAACTCTCGAATTTTTGAGTTATTTACTTAATCTGCAGCGCAGCAGAAAAGACAAATATTTTCATATCATTAATGAACTATAAGACTAATTATTATGCAGCCAAATAAGAACAAGTTGTACTTTGGTCAAGGTCATTAAAGAGTTTATTTTATTTTTTTTAAATCGTGGTTATATTATATAGCTCCCATTGGGGTGATTCGGTGGATCTCGAAAAAAAACAAAAGTTTAAGATGGACAATTCGTTTGTTGAGAAAGAGCTCAATAAAGATTTTCACGGATGGTTCCAAGCTGGACGACCGTGTAGGCGGAGGCGTCTACATTGAAAAATTCAATGACAGAACAGCTTTCCGACTCCCGGATCACTGCAGTGTCTTTCAGGCAGAGGTCATTGCAATCCAGGAGGCTCTGACTATAATAAGAAACCTACGAGTACGAAATAAGAACATCTGTATCTACCGGGACAGCCAGGCGGCTATTAAGTCCCTCTCTTCGTTGACATCGTGCATAAAGTCACTGAACAACTGCCGCTTGTCTCTAGAGTAGATCGCTGACTAGTTTTCAATCCACCTCATATGGGTCCCAGGACATAGGGATATTGAGGGCAACTGTATTGCGACTGAACTGGCTAGGCAAGGAACTACCAGCATCCTCCTTCAGGACAAGGAGGGCCTGGGTATACTCATGGCCTGCTGCAAACTGAGAATACGGAATTACTTCGCTCTCTTTGCAAACCAAACGTGGAATCGGTCATCGAACACGTGGAGGACCTCACGGCAAACTTGGCCAGGAATACTGCAGGAAAAGAACTAAGGAACTTTGCTGTCTGAACAGAGACCAGTGCTCGACCGTCAACCGTGCTATCACAGGACACTGGCTGGTGGGAATCCATGCACCCAGGCTTAACGCTCCCCACCATGACTTCTGTAGAAGCTGTGGCGATGAGGAGGAGCTGGTGACAGTGGAGCACCTTTTCTGTCACTGTCCTGGACTGTGCAGGACAAGGTTCCGCTTTCTAAAGTCACACTTCCTTGGTGATTTATCTCAGCTCTCAAAGCAGAGTCCCAAATACCGCTTAAGGTTCATTCAGGCCGCCGAATGGCTGTGACTTATCCTATATAGGAGAAGAGTGGTGAAAGGTCCACCGTAGCGGTGTGACAACGGGCCAATTCCTGGCCTACGTGAGTTGGGAGCTATATAATATAACCCCTCGTCCATATATGGTACTCCTGGCGTTCAGTCTGAAGAGCTACTATACAGTCTGTCTCAAAGTAAACAAGACTTTGTCAATAGGGACGTATCTGATGGCGCCACCTATATGTGGCTATAGGCGTTCAAAAGATACATCCTTACCAGACCTTCAGTTTCATGACATTTGGAATTATGAAAGCGGAATTATTGCGCTTTAAGTGTCATCGGTACAAAAATGAGCTTCGAACAAAAAGCCAACATTCAATTTTGTTTTAAACTCGGTATGCCCAAAGATTCGATCCATCGCATTTTTACCGACCATTTGGGCTATTGGAAGGTGTGTGCTCCCTTAGTGTCGCACAAGTTGACTGACTACCAAAAATTGCTCGGACTCCAACATTGCAAGGACATCGTTGTAGAGGCCAAAATGGAGGCCAAAAACGAGCCGACAACCAAAAATTATCGTTTTAAGAAGTTTCGTACCGATGACACAAACATACTGTCAAAACGCAATATATTTTTCACTAAACATGCGACTTTTACCAAAGCAGTTTATCCGGCGGAATTGGTATCGAAGCCGAGAGCTATTCTTGTATGTTATTAGATTTTTACATAGCCCTAGACTTAGCACAAAGTGGCACTTACAAAAACATAAAAGAGTAGGCACTGTATAAAACAATGACAATTTGATATTTTACGAATTCCATATTTCTCAGGAATAATTTTAGTTATATCCGAACGCTCACACGATAAACATTGTATTGAAAAATTAAACCGATAATTTAAGTATAAAATAAAAAATTAACCCCGTTTTTATAAATACTAGAATGGCGAACTTGGAAAGTCGAAATAACGATGAGCAGCTGAATCCCAGCAAAAGGCAACGTTTGGATGAAGCTAAAGAATTGATTGACGCAATGTTATGTAATGTATGTAGAGAGCTGCCGCATCCAGATACATTTTATAAATGCCACAATGGACATATGCTATGTGAAAGTTGTTATTCACACATAGTGGTATATGGACTCAAAGAAAATAGTGTTGCAAAGTGTCCAGCATGTCGAGTGCCAATTGGTGAATGGGAACTGGATTCTATCAGAGATTGCACCATATCACGCATATTACGATCATTAG
Source organism: Chymomyza fuscimana (assembly GCA_949987675.1). Lineage (NCBI taxonomy): Eukaryota > Metazoa > Arthropoda > Insecta > Diptera > Drosophilidae > Chymomyza > Chymomyza fuscimana. The sequence continues at coordinate 14,657,364 of OX465089.1, forward strand.
GCACAAAATGTTTACAATGCGAGCAAAAACTATTTTATGACGAATTGCCGGAACACAAAGATAAGTGCATCAAAAGAAATGTGGCCTGCGAATATCGCTGCCTGGGCTGTGAATGGCGCGGACCCTATAATGATAGTGACAATCACAAGGAGACGTGCGATTTCATCACAAAATCCTCGGATGAAATACTTGCTGCACTTGATGTAGCACAGGAAAGCCAACTTTGTCATAACGAATTAAGTTCAAATAGGATTCTCTTCAAAGATATTAATTTAAGTCGATGCACAAGAGTTAACGAAAACTTTACGGTCTACGATTCTCTAGCGCTTGAAGGATTTGAGGAGGTCTGGCGACTGGTTGTATCAGTCGATTACGGCATAACACCAGGTTTCCCTAAAATGAGCTACAGGCTGTTGCTTATAACCGCTCCTAAAAATCCAATCGAAGTGTTTTTTTTTGTAACCATGCCTGTACACTATCATACTGGAAACCAATGGTCAGATATAGCTTTAAAGCGATGTTCACACTGTTTTAGTGAAGACAGTCACAGCAGCAGTCTTCATAAATTGAAAATTGTTTCGAATGATGCAACTTTTCGATATCTGGCAAAGCAACCGATTTGCCTTAGCCTTTGGATGATGTTGCATTAGTTTATGTATTTAATTCATAAAATTAATTAATCGTTTGCTTAAAAATTAAATTATATATTATGAGTTAAAAATTTGATGTATGAAAAATTCGTAGGGACTCCTAGCATGATTATGATAATTTGTTTATTCGGAAAATACTGAAGTTAGCTAAGGTTAGTTAAGGTAATAAACAGAGGAGATGTCTTATTGTGGAAACCCGAGAAGCTTATAGTAGCTAAGATATCGTTACTGAAGTAAACATGAATGAAAATTACTTCAACAAGTAATGTCGTGGATATGGACATCTAAAGATTGGGTGTCCATTTTTGAACTGCAGGGAAAAATTTAACGCCCTCGAATTTGCACTTAAAATATTTCAGAAAAATATTGTGCAAAAATAACCCGGAAAGAAGTAAGATACACAAAATTTTGGCAAATGGTCCAACTTTTTTTGAACATCAGTGCCAGCGTTTACCTATAGGAGTGATTTCAGAAGAAGCTCAAGAATCGAGGAACAAGATTATAAGAAAAACCCTTCAGTTTGGCTCTGGACTGAATTACTCTTTACATTTTCAGTACCAGCCATGAATCTACGCATTCATTTGTCACTGAATTTAACAAATGCATGTCCTAGGCGTTCAGGCCTTAACAATCAGCTATAAATTCCAATTTCTGTTTGCTTGTTCTTTTTTGCCTTGCTTGTCTGTCGAAAGAAAGATTTAGACAGATAAATTTTTTATGTGTCCTTGTTTCTCTTACAAAGCCAGCAGCGTTCGCTTCCTTTTCATGCATGAATTCAGGGCCGATTTTTTCAGTCCGAACAGCAGAGAAAGCATGCATGGGAAAGATGCAAAAGAAGGCAAAATAGGCAACAGACGGATTTACTGAAATTGTGATTTTAAACCGGAGTGGGTTAACTACGGCAATTCTAAAAGTCATGGGCATCTTCTGAGGAAGAATCGACATAGCAGCCTTAACTTAAATATCCATGGTCATGCTCTGCTTTTGATGGGATCAACAAAGAGTGGTGTACTACGAGCTGTGAAACCGAATGAAAGCGTTAAAGGTGAGTCCTATGAACGTGAACTTACAGCCATATCCAGTAGCAGACGAAAAGTCGTCCTTTTACACAACATTTCTTTGCCATGATTTGTAAGACCTGTAAAGGCTACAGAATGGAAAGTTCTACACGCACCTACCGTTCTCTCCAGACAAGGCGCGTTCTAATTATCACCGGCTTAGATCGATGCAGCACCGCCTGGCTGATGCACAGTCTCGAAATTCTTACGATGATCGACATTGACATATACATCTTCTATAAATCGCCTCCTATTTGAACATTCAATTTCCTAATATATGGACTGAAGCCTATCCCCACATTCATCACCAATCACCATCACCAATACAAAAATTGCTTCCGATATAAATTTTATAATTTTTGGGAAGCTGTCACGAGTTATTCTAAAATTTTTTTTTTATCGATGAAAGGTAAACATACATTAACATTCTTTGTAAAGTATTAAAAATGTATGTTCACTTCATCTGATAGATTAAGCTCCAAGCTTAGACTGGTAGCTTAACTTTTTTTCCCTTATCCAAAAGGAAACAGACAAAAAGCAGCGTAGAGTGTGCCCAGAACAGGCTACAGAACATCAAGCATCCTATCACCTAGATCCCCCAGTCTGGACACTTCACCTGCGGTGTGTAGGGAAAAACTCTCTGAAGAAACTCCTTTTAAATTTTTTATGCCACTGGCGTTGTGAAAACCTTTCTTCAATCTGTGCTGTTGACGTAGACAACGCACATTGTAACGACATTGTAGTTCAGGTGTACCCTACCAACTATTAGTGTATGGCGAAAAAACTTGTAGACAGCCAGACATCCTTTGTTGTTATTTTTGTTGCTGTGGAGTTGGCCATGAGCCAGCCAATTTGGCCGTTAATCAACAACTTGCAAACATTTTTAGCCAAGTCTCTGCCGACTTAAACATTCCAACGTTCTGCTTCGCTGCATTGTTAATCGCATTAATTTTACTTAATTGAAACTACAACTTGATGTAGTAGCTTCCAAAAGCAAAGCTTTGGTAATTCGTTTGAGGTTAAATTTTGTATTCACAGTTCGGTATACTCGTATATCCCTATGCTCCATACTTTGTCTAAGATTTGTGGCTACTTTTGTAAGTTAGTTCTGTGTTGAATCAATCAATTGCAAATTTTGTTGTACAACACCTGAGTTTCTTCTTACGGTGTTGACAGCATGTAAGTCACGTGTTGTTTAATTATTGCACGTGTCTGTTGGCTTACCAATATACCGTTAACCGCTAACGAGTTAAGTGCTTTTGTATGCTGGGTTGGGTGCGGAGAGTGTGAGTGTGAGAGAGGAGTACAATGGTGGGGTAGTTGTAACGACATCATTGCGCTGAGAGGAACCGCAGCCAGTGTTGTGAAGCAGCGGTCACGACAACAACACTTCTGATATATCCTTGATGAGTTGTTGACCAAAGTCATTACATGATTGGTAACCCGAATCAGACTTAAGTACTCTTTAAGTTGTTATAAATGCGTAACGCGTTGCACTGTCAAGGCGGTCAATATGTATATAAGACCGCTTTAAGACAAGCTTACGAGTATCCTTAAATTGGTTAAAAGTAAAGAAGACCAACTAATCATTCAAAGTCGGAAGCCGCAATATCTAGACAAGATGACGTGTGGGATAGGACTTCACATTTGAGCATCCACAGGCAGGTGACGACGGGAGGCCGAGCTTTGTAATGCTGTACAATTACTTACTTGACGCAGTTCTCGATTCAGTCGCGTCCAGTGATAAGGTTTTCTCAGAACCCTTACATGTTGCAGTTTTTTGGACCTCACATTCGGATTCAACGGCTCAATATTCACTTTTTTAGTCCTGTTACATGTAAAGTTCACATCATTTTTTTTCCCCCTATGTAATAGATAACTGCGACCGACTCTGAAGACACATTATAATCTTCGCAGTGTAAATATTCGGCCGTGCCGACGACGTAGAAGACTTTCTTTTCCTTGGGTTGCTATCATCAATCCGATAAAGACAACACTCTCCTTTTTCCCGCTAGAGACGCTTAACTTCCCTTGGCTTCATCTCCTAAGAAACCCAAGTCGCCTGTGTGCAAATGCTTGAAAATCGCTTGAAAGCTAACTCCTAATACTAAAGAAAGTTCTTCTTACGTTTGGTACGGATCCTTATCGAGCAGTACATCCAATTCCGAGTCTCCGAAGGTTTTTTGACTTCCTTCGGAAGGGCGTCTCCATCGAAATCACCGTCTTTGAAGCAATGAAACCATGTTGTTTTACTTAAAGCTGTTTCTTCGTTAGCTCTCTTGGGGTCTGGAAAATTCTTCGAATTAAAGAAAAAAAAATTTACACTTTCCACAAATAACGATTATTTGACACAAAATCAGACAAAACGGGTAGCTTAAGAGATATCCAAGTTCACGATTTGTCAAAATTAACCAACACTTACACAGGTCAACATGGTTTAGTTGTTGAAAAGCTAAAGGTCATTTCCGAAGTAATTTGCTGCGTAGAATCCGAATCCGGGGTCAGAATTGGCCAATCACGTCAGGATTTTGAGATATTTGAGGCTTAACGTCGTAACTTCGAATAGACATAATTTTCCAAAAAAAAATTTTACTTGATCTCTTGAACTCTTAAATTAATGGGTTAGAGTTGTACTAAATGATGTAACTGGAGAGACAGACCACAATAATTTTTTGCACCCAGTAAATAACCCCAAAAGTAGGAAAAAACGCCGGGTTTCGGGTACATAACCTCAAATATCTCAATATCCTGACCTGATGAGAAATGTCGGAAATGACACTTAGCTTTCCAACAACTGACATGACCCCGGTATTTATAGCCCTGTGTTATTGATGGAGCCATCTATTGACAAACAGCGAGAACTTGGTCACTCAATAATACTAGTGGACCCTGCGGTCCTTGGTTTGCGAACTCAACAATAGTTGTACAATTTTTCAACCGCGCTTAAAAAAAGGATTTAAGCAAAAATCACCCTTTCAAAAAAGAGTAAATTTAGAGTTCAAAAAATTCAAATTTTCAAAGTTTGTGTTTGAAACTCCCGTTCAAATTATTAGCATATATTGAAAACAAGTCGTTACATCTACTATTCCTTACTCGAGACAAAAACCGATTTTTGTAAATTTTTTTAATTTTTTTATAGGTAATATATATATGTTCCTTTAACTCCTATTTGGAGCATAGGGCGTCAATAATAGATAAGTATTCTGTTATTTGGGCCGGAGACAAATCCAACAAATCAAAGATCATAAAATCGATCCAAACGTTCTTGAATTAAAAATGGTGTAACTAACCCGGCTGACTCTCTAAAGAGCTAACGCTTAATACATTTTTTTTTTACAATTTTGTACAAAAATCTGGCCAATAAAAAAAATTACACTTGTATGCAAAAATATTCTCTAGCTAACAAAAAAAAATTTTTTAACGTTCTTCCACAAAAAAAAAGAAAACAATTAAAACTTTAAATAATAGCAAAAAAGAACCATAAGTGGCATATTCTGTCACAACATTTGGACATTTGGCAAGCTGGTTTGATTTCCGCCGGAAATTTTCATACAATGACTTCCAGCTGACGCGCGTTTCCTTTAAACTGCATGAGCAAATAAAAAGGATATAAAAGAAAAGTGCAAAAATAAAACTGTTGCTCAAGTTGTGCGCCAAGTGTTCAATATATCAATCAAAGGTGTTGAAAATAAATGAAAAATGTGTCGAAAGTTTATCATTGCTGACGTCAACGACGACTACGACGAGGACGAGGACGACAAAAGAAAAACTCCCAAAAAGCTGCAGAAGCAGAAAGAAACGAAAGGATCTCAATGCGCACTCAACAAATGGTGCGTAAAAATAAAGTACCAAACTGCTCTGGTAAGGTAAAAGCGACAAGAACTTTTCCAAATCGATTAAGCTACGACAAGGCAACAGAAGTAACTTTACTCAGTCTTAGTTCCAGCGCCGCCATTTTATTGTGCCCTTCAAAGTGTTTAAGGTTAACATTTGAAAAGTGAAAAGAACTCCAAAATGCTCCCCCAAGTCAAATACCAACCGCAAAGAGAGCTAAACTAAGCTGCAATGCATTTTACAACATGCAACTCAACTATTTTGGTAGCAAAAAAAAAAAAATCTGTCGAATTTTCTGCAGTGCAAAATAAGCCCCCAAATACAAATAAAAAATGGCTACCATTCAGTTGGGCAGCCATTTTGGCAGTCAAGTTTTCTAATCTGTGGTAAAGGTAAGCCAGCAGGCAAGTTATTGCTAAAAGTATAGCACACAATTTTGCTGACTTCTATTGCCACATCCAAACCACTCCTCCCCCTCCCTCTACACATATCTTATGCTCCCCTAGACCAAACTCCCGGTACATTACTGCAACTTTTAGGTTTTTACTTAAGCGTCGTTGTCGTTCACTTAACTTTTTCGTTTAGATATTTTTAATACCTTAACGTTGGGTATATTCATTTATGTATTAAAAATGCTACATGACAAACTAAGCTTTTACGGCACCAAATAAAATAATTTAAAAATCGAATTGAATGTAGAATTTCATGTGCAAAAAACACGAGATGCTTTATCGATAAGGCAAGGTCTTGAAGTTTTGTTATTAGCAAATAAGCTTGAAGGAGACTTTAACTAACACTCTTATAAAAAGAAAAGCTATATTTTAAAATTCAATAAATTGAACTTATCTAATAAACGCGCCCTAATGGCATTCTGGGCATCGACATTTTTCATATTGCCACTAAAATGGAACATATATAATATATTTATATTTTTTATTAAAAATTAAATATTTAATTAATTAATTTTAATTTAATAATCACATGAATGTGTCAACCATTTCAATAACGCATTATTTTAAAATCTTAATTAAAATTAAAAAAAAATATTTATTAAAAAAATTTACAAAAGAATGTTTACTATAAAAACTGATCAATCATTTTTACCAAGAATAAGAAATATTTGTATTTTTCATAAAAACTAAACAATTATTGTATGAATTGTGAAATTATTTCTGTTAAAAATTTGAATTGAAAAAGTAAAAAATTGCTTTGTTGATGATAAAAGATTTAAAGAAGAAAATTCAAAAATTATTTTATTTTTATTATAAAAATGTTAAAATTATTTTATTTTTATTATAGAAATGTAAAAATTATTTTATTTTTATTATACAAATTTAAAAATTTATTTATCTTTCTTATAAAAACTGACGAATAATTTTTTATTTTTTATTACTATAACTAATAAAACATTGGGGCGACGAGTAACTAGACCTTAGACCCTATCGTACTCAGTTGTTGGATTTCCTTGTCTATTTTTTATAATTTGTATAATTAACTACTATTATTATAAAAATAATATTATATTATAAAAGAACTATTACAATATATAAAAATTTAAAAGTAAAAGTTGTCTCAGGATTTTCAAATAAAAGTTGATATTTATCAAATTTTTCGTCATGTTTATTTTCAGGTCAAAAATTTTAATTTCAGGTCCGGACCAAAAAAAAAAAAAAAAAACTTATATATGACAGAAACTTTTTTCAGTGCATCTCAGCTTCTATATAAAAAAGTGGGCTTTTGCTTTCCCGCTTTGTTGTGCTCTCGTGAGCTGGATAGATGCTCTCCAGTGTTTTTCTTTCGGTCAAGTATGATTGGAATTTTATATGCCCAGACTTGGTTGGAACAGCGTCAAAATGGCCAACACGTAGTGGCCTGGGAAGAGTCTAAAAGACCACCAGCTGGTTCAAGTGCTTGACTTTTAGTTGCAGCTTACTTAGTGGATGGCAAGGATAAGGCTGAAGGGATGTTCAATACTGGCTCTTAAAAGCATTTTGCACAGCATAGCAAATTGTTACTTGCCCGGCCATATTATTATTAATTTATGTATCGCTTCGTATTTGGCTGTCAAAGCGGCATTCAATCAAATCAATAAACTGGTCACGTTTCTAACACTGAAACCGGAAACACAATGGCAAACCGGAAGCAAGCAACACACACACACACACACAGAGTCAGACATTTGCAATTTGTAAGCTGTAGCGTCCGAAAATTTGTTGGCGCATTTCATTTAATGAAGCTACTGCCAAAGAATTCTTAATTTATATACGCCCGCTGTTCGATAAATATCAAAATGGCGCTAATTGAAAATTAGCCTGTTATCATGCAATTATCTTGCACTGCCTCTCTTCCCACTTTCTCTCTCTCACTCTCTCTCTCTCTCTGTGTTATCCTTTGCTGGCATCTTACACATGAGGCTGAGGAAATTCAATTTCCATGGCAAAGATAAGAGCTAATAGCTGCAATGAAGCGGAAGCAGGCAAACTTGGACTTGTTAGCCACCATTTTGATTTGTTTATGCGGGCTACGCGATAATATGCAGATAAGCGCTACGTAATTAAGAGCCAAAATGTATGAGGCATGCACCATGCGTGGGGCATTAGTTAATAGACTATGTCCGATTTGAATTGATGGCCAATTAAGAATTATGGATTTTCGTGAAGGGAATGTATGCTTGATATAGGGTTTTAATAGTCTTTAAATGCCTAATGTATGAAACCGTCTTCAAAAAAATAGAAGTTATGGGCATTTTTGTTAAAAGTAGTTGTAAAAAGTTTAAGGAATATTTAAAAAACATTGATTTTCTTAAAAGGTACAAAAAGTTCGAAATAATTTATAGCAATAAATATGGCAAAAGTAAAAGCTGGGAGCGGCCGACTACGAACAATTTCATGTGAAATGGGAATCATAGGATCATAGAGGATCATAGGATAGCACTATTATATAATCAGAATAATTTTCTTTCTTAACCTTTAATGATATCTTCCATTTAAATACCAACTAATTTATATTTTTATGCTTAAAGTGTTTAACTTTAATTTATACTTTAAAAAATATGGCAAATGTTAAAGTTGAGCGGAGCAGATTTTGGTATGCTAAACAAAAAACTTTCAAAAAGACGCTACAATGAAACGATTTCGATAAAATTCGACTTCGTAAAAAGGTACTTCAACCATATTTTAGTTGCCCAATATTTTTTCTAGAATGTATGCATAATTTTAAATAAATGAAATTTTCTTTTTTTTCGTAATTATAGTAATATAATATAACGGCGATATCGCTGAAATTAAAAAAATCTGGTTTTCCGTTAAATAAAAAGAAGTCTAATTAACGCTGATAAGACAAAATATTTGGTGGATAAGGCTCTAATCAGGACTCTAGAAATCTAGCTATTGGCGAATATGTTTTTGAGAGCGTAGAAGAATTCAAATACCTGGGTATAATGCTATCTGCTATAAAAGACTCGACAGTTGCAATTAAGGAAAGAATACAGGCCGCGAACAAAGTATATTACGCTAATCTAAATCTATTCCGATCAAAGATTCTTTCACGCAGCCAAAAATTCAGAATGTACCAAATAATAGTAAGATCAGTAATCACCTCAACTCAACTCAACTGTTGTGCTTCGAGAGAAAAATATGGCGAAAAATATATTGCCATGTCAAACTATCGGATGGCACCTATCGGACAGTTATACGATTTGTTAAAACACAGACAATTAGGTGGCTGGATCATGTGCTGAGAATGTCCACTGAAAGAATAGCTCAAAAGGTCTTTGTATTGAAACCGATTGGAGGAAGAAGAAGAGGGCGCCCAAGGAAACGATGGCTGGATGATGTAGAAGCCGATCTCAGAAAAACAGGAGTCCGACACTGGAGAGATGTCGTTGTAGAGAGGGACAAATGGAGAGTCCACCAAAGACTGTAAAGCTAAGAAGAAGAAAAAGAAGTCTCAGTCTAAACCAGGTGCAGGATTTGGTCTAAGGGGGGTTTTTCACTTCGAAGTGTATGTATGTCAGAGGTCGCAAAAACCTTTTTCTCAACTTTTGGGGGGGGGGTCCAGATCCGGAAACGCCCAGTGCATACGCCACTGGTCTAAACAATAACATGCTCTTTTGATTTATAATCGAAAAGCCATTGAATTTGGGATCATATCTGTTCTAAATTAGCCAAAAAAAACAGGCGGTCGGATTTACCCCAACATTTTTGAAAATGACAAAAATTGACTTTTTTAAGAAATGGTCATATCCCAAAAATTAATAATGGTCTAGTGATCTCTGGATAGTTCTACAACGTGCAAAGCGTAAGCTTTAATTTCGTATATTGTACAAGTTGAATTGATGTCAAATAAGCATTTAATAGCCAAAACCAATTACTAGGTCGGATTTGCTCCAACTTACCCTACAAATTTTGGCTGCTCTAGCCATTATAATTTTTGAAATCAAGGCATTCGTTCATACATCAAGTTCTTTATTCAATCCGATCATACTTTAAATCACTTTAGAGGTTCTCCGTTGAATCTTTTTCTTTGTTACATAAATTTTCAACAAATTTTTTGTACCTTCCAGCAAAGAGTATCAAAAGCCAAGTCTACAAATTGGCTTCATTTAAGCACTCATTAAGATAACTCCTTGAAATACACATAAGCCATATACTGCATATACTTATGGCTTATATAAACTTTTACTTCATCCTTTTTGGCGTATTTCCTCATTTTATTTATCTGGCTTTCTTTTTCTTCTGTCTTCTCAATTTCATTTTTCCAGCATGCTCCATTTTCGTTGCTGTCGACATGACGTTTATTTATTATTTCCCTCTGCTACATTTCATTTTTATTTTTATGCTTTATTTAATTTTATTTATTTTTCTCGTACATGCAAACAAATGTTTCATTGTCTGTTATTTACTTACTTTGTGTTTATTATTGCGTATTTATTTTTATTTTTTTTATTCAAATGTAGTATGTCTTTCTACATGTTTGTCAATTGTTTGTGGCATTTATTTTGAATTGTTTTTATTCTATATATATTGTCGCTTTTGTTTGTTTTCTTCTTGCTTATTTATTTATTTGATTAGTTTTTATTGTACGTTAAATATTATATATGTATACTATAACTTTTGTCTCAACAAATGTTTTCTTACTTTTGCATTATTTATTTGCTTATTACATTTTCTATTATTATACAATTTTACTTGGGCTCCAAAACTAAAGTAAATTTGAATAAAAAAAAAGGTAAATTTTAATTTTGTAGGAAAATTATTTAAATATTTATTAAACAATATTGAAAGGACGGCAAGATAGATTTGCAATGGCTGGCAGAGATCTATAGGAGTATAGCCCAACCGACCTCTGAACTTTAGGCCAACCCTGATAGAAAAATGGTAAAAAGATACAAATGTGTGAGAAGGGAGAATATGTACGGTGTTAACAAAGGTATTCTGCCGAATAGTAACAGTTCGGAGTTTGTCCAGAATCAGTTCAAAAGTGTTGTGACCCGTCAATAACCTAAGAGAGGTCTTCTACATATGTTGGAGGCACGTGGCGGTCATATTCACCGATGCCAAATCACCATGGCAAGTTACACGATTAACCAGAACTTTATTATTCCGACCGAAAAATCGTTTATTTTTGGATGAATGGCTATGTCAACAAACAAAGTTAGCCCACACTTTGTTCATCAGGTGGCAACGCATCCAGAAAAAGTTTCTGCTGATTTCGGGCCGGCGGCGTTATTCGTCAGTTTTTTGTGGAAACGACGTTAGTAAGGACGTCACCATACACGGCGAGCGCTGCAGAACGAGGAACCGATGTTTTTTCCCCCAAATTTAACGATGTACACGACATGTGGAAGCACTTTATACATGAACGATTGGGGGTTATGGTTATCTTTCGGAAAGTGGACTTAAAAAGGCCACCAAGATTTAACTTTTGCTAGAATTTTTCTTGTGGGTTTCCTAAAGTCGCAGGTCTAGATAGATAAGCTTATGATCTAGTAGACCGATGTCCTTTAAGGCAACATAGCCCAGACAATCTGTCGAATTCGGCCGGATCCTTACGCCAGAATCATAAATCTGTGCCACCAAGAACCAGTAAAGAACACATGAACAATGTTATATGCAATACATAATTGCATATATAATCACCCGCCCTTACTGAAAAATACCTTTAATAGCTTATCGGTTGGGTCTTTTTGTTATGTTCCTGGGAAAACGTCAACTATTAGATCGTATTTAATATCCTTGAAGAAGAAGTCTCAGCGGAGATTTTTCAGGTTTTGTAGCCTAGCCTTATTGTCATTGAAGGGGTTTTTTTTAAGCCTTATGTTCTATTTATTTTATTATTAAGCCTTAAAACACGGTAATTTTTAACTCAGCTGTGGATGCGGCTCAGTTTTGGACAAAATTATCTGCATTGCCTCCATTCCGTATAGTGTATTTTGTCAAATCCTTTCAAAGAGCCTTCGGCACCCTAACGTTTGCTGGTCATAATTTGTCGCCCATATATAGAGCGTATTTAAACGCTTCTCCACTGTTTTAACACCTTTCCTGCTCCTACAGACCATCTCTGTGGGACGCATTTCATCACACCTAAAAATATCAGTGGTAACTCGCTGTACAGTCCATTCAGTTGGAATGGCTTTGCACGAGCAACAGACGTGGCCGCATTTTCACACATATACACGAGTTTCGATTTATACAGGGTCTTCACTACGCGTATCTGAACTTTAAATTTAAACTACTAAGTTCAATTTCTTTCTTCTACATAAATCTTCCCACAGCCCGTCTTCCTTTTGGAATGAAATAATATTTCGAAAATGATATCATTTGAATGATCTACTCGACTTAGCCCACAGGACTTCAAGGTATCATTTCTACCATAACTCTTTTAAATATACAGTCTGGCTGGATCTCACCAATTGTTTAAACAAAGTAGTTGTTCAGATGACCGACCAACTGTTGTTGGTTAAGTAATTTTTACTGCTAGAAGAAAGGCTAAAAACATGTATTTGATAAGGTCACAAAAGTGACCAAATATGGTTTTAAACACAATAGTAGGTTTCGATGGAAACTTGCTGTTATACTTATATTTTATTAATTATTATTTAGTAAATTTACTTATTATCTAATAATGACAGATTGTAAATAAAATGTAAAAACAAAAATAAGGAGGCTCGATTTTGCTAAAGACTACTTTCTTTACTATCTTTACCATTAAGATTCAAATGTGCTACCCACACTGAATATGATACATTTTATTAAAAGTATCTGGGCAAGATCTTGCTTAAATTTGACTATAGCATAACACGAGTTGCCGCCTAACCTCTGCAGAACTATCCGCTTTCAAGTCAGCTATTGAAAGACCCTTTATAAAAAAATTGTTTTTTTTTAAATCGGCTGGTAGCAGTAGCTTTAAAAGCTGTTGATGATGACGCGGGCACTGCCAGCTTCAACTCAATTATCAAACTTTGCATCCAACACCCACAAACAGACATGTACGTTTCGCCATATTTTTATACCCTATACCCGCAGGATGTAGAGTATTTTAGTATTTTATGCGGTATGAAGCAGGCAGTAGAAGGCGTGGCAGAACATAAAAACTTTATGCCAAAAAATAAATTGAGGCATGTGCATGGCATATGAATACCTAAATCTTGAAGATCACAAGAGCTAAAAATACAAAATTTGTAAGATGCACATAATCCCTTAGAAGATTAGAGTCGATAAATTTCACGATTTGTAGCCAAGCTATCAAGTTTTTTAATCAGAACAAGCAGTATTGTGCCAAGTATCTAGGGGTCATCCTTGATGGTACACTCAACTTCAGACGTCACATAAATCGCACTATCTATAAAAAAAATTGACGCCTAAAAGTGTCTAAAATGATCTGGCTTATGAATCAACACAGCCATGCAAGAGAGCCTTGGTGGTGCCTCCTACTTGGAGAATCGCTTGAAGGAGTCACTTACTTGTTCTGACGCTTCATAAACGGGGCCTCCCGACTCATCAGTGGAAGCGAAGTGAAGTACGTAATTCGGAAATCGAACTTGCAGTGGAGACCGTCGACCTCAAGATCAATAAACACACTACAACGAGCGACTGTTGGCACAGCGTAATGTCGGGAGAGAGGACTAGCCTATTAAAATAAAAAAGAAGAAAACTGACACACCAAGAAGCCCGTTGAAGATGATGGGCAAAAATCTCTAGCTGTACAGTCAGGATTGACGATTTATTTATTTTCAATAAAAATAAATGTGTTTTTCAGGCCTATGTTGCTCTGGCTACAAACCATTTATAACTTAGAATTAACTTTTACTTTATAATTATATAAATAAATAACAATCATAAGAATTTTATAGGTTCCCGTCATATATTTGGCTATCAAAATAACTGCCTGCACATTTACTTTATGGTTTTTAGAGCTAAAGGCCCATACGCAGAAAAATCCCAAATGGGATATCCCTAATGGGATTTTTTTTATATGAAGTTTTGTCATTCCGTGCGAAAACTTTCGAACTGCGTATGGGCCTTTGGGATATCCCAAATGGAATTTTTTTTATATGAAGTTTCGATCTGCGTATGGGCCTTAAAACAAAATGGCTGTTGTTACTTCTGGCGCCATCTAGCGAAAATAGGTTGTTTGCTTAAAAAGCTGCGTACCTCGACGCATTTTTTGATGCGTATTAACCTTTAGTCAATATAACTTTTTAAGAAGTTATGGGTACAGACACACACCAGGTTAGGTGCGGCTGGAGCGGGCGTCTGTACTTGGATCAAGCGGCTCGCTATATAAATGTGTTCGTCTCTGTGGTCTTTGTGCTCATCAAACATCGACCTTAAGCAAAACCAAAGATCTTTCCTAACGGTAATATGTCTCCATGGGGTAACCGGCATAGTCCCGGAGATCCTCCAGCTCCCCGAGCAGCCACCACATTGGATATGGAGGTGCTAAATTCAAGTCAAAACATCAGTCAGATGATTGAAACCAACACAACGGACTATGCTCCACAAGGAAAAGAGGATTGCAGTAGTAGTAGTATGGGTACACACATAATTTATTCCCGAAAAATATTATTTTCTGAATTGTCTTTCCATTAAAACAGGTATAGGGTATCATACAGTCGTTTACCGCCTTGACTATAAAACATTTTTGGCATAAATGCTGTGCACGACCCACTCCCCTTCCCTATATATATACATATGGCCAGACCGAGTGCCGACAAACGGAAAAAGGAAATGGATTTTTGATTGAGTGCACAATAAAATGTGAAATGCATTTTACACATACAAAAGAAAAAAAAAACAAACAACGGCCGATATCGTATTGCCAGGGAGTTTAGCCATAATGTTTATGTATACATAGTATATGGTATGTCTTTAAATTTTTTTATATCTATCGAAATTGAAATAAAAGCGCAAATAAAAGATAAACAAAATGAAGCAAAGTCTTATTGCAGAATGTTGCAACATACCCCCAAAAAAAACACCCATTGCAATGGGTATTCCACTTTTTGACAGCTCACCATATTTTAATTTGTATAAAAAAATGTAGCAATTTATTTGCCCACCACAAACATATTGCTTTTAACATGAGAGTCCATTTATTTCATTATAGAGTTCATAGGTCTCTGAATTATTTGGCCACTTTTTTATGGCGCGTATTTTGGCCAATTTATTGCTCCACGGTCTAACAAATTGCAAACACAATGGTTAAAACGATTGCAAGGACACACTCTTTTGCGGCTGCTCGTTGATGCAATGAATAAAGTTCCAATTTTCGTGCATTTTTAATTGGACGTCTATAAAAACATATATAAAAGGCTATAAATATAAAAATGGCTATAAACAAGAAGAGTTCGATGTGTTTAAAGTCAAAGAACTGAAGAGACACTAAGCCAACAAAAGAATAATTCTATGCAGCTTAATTCAAATATTAGAGACTTGTTTTAAAAAGATACTAAACATGCATTATTAAGTTAAAATAAATCTCATAAAAAATTATTTAATTAAATGAATTTTGTTGAAAACTACTGAAATTAAGCAAATTTTTTTTTGATATCGTGATTATTTCTTTCTAGTTTCCATGGTTACAGAACAACAAAATATTACTATGGAACGGATTTCTAATTTCATTATTTAAAAAAAGTTTCTTCATAAAAAAAAGCCTAGATAACACTAGTTAACACGAAAAATTAACCTTCGTATATAAGTGTTTTTTAGGTTCGAGAAACACGAAAATTACTTAATTTTTTTTTTTCTTAAGCACCTTTTTCGATATTTTTTCGAAAAACATGTTTTTGTGTATTTCAGTATTTCAAAATCCGTTCCGCTGAAAACAGTTCATTTCGGTTTAAGCAACCTGTTTTGCTACGAAAAAGTAATATTTTATTGAATTCGTTAACTTTTCAATAGATGGTATTTAAGAATCATCTTCGGAAATCCTAGAAACTTGGTCGAAAATTTCAAAAATATTAAAAAAAAATAACTATAACATAAAGAGCCAGTGAAAAAAAAATTTAAAAAAGAAAGCGCCAACGGAAACCTTTTGAGCTACATATTTTTTTATGCTCAGTAACCAAAAATATTTAAACATACAATTAATTTTTTTTCATATAATAATAATACATAATAATTAAGCTAGTGCAACATAATCCAGAGTCGTATTCTAATCGGCTGATTGACCAGAAACTGAAAAGCTGCATCATCCGAGTCCAATTTCAATTTTTGTAAACGACTGCTGCGATTTTGTTGACTGAAAGTGTGCGTACATCTCTCTAAAGCCATGTCTGGCCATATGTATCCAGTAGATTGCATCACAGGAGTCATTAAAAAGAAAGCCACTTCGATGGGCTCCATTGGCTCCGTTATAAGCAGCAGCCTGTAGGTCATTTGAGGTGAACCTGGTATTGTGCCGTAGTCGACTGATAACACCAAACGCCAGATCTCCTCAAATCCTTCAATAGCCAAGGATTCGTAAAACGTAAAGTTATCGTCAACTCTTGTGCATTCACTCAAATAAATATCTCTGTACAGAATTCTATTGGAACTTAATTCGCTGTGACAAAGACGTTTTATAGCATTTTTTTCATAAGCTCCATCAAGTGCAGCAAGTATTTCATCCGAGCATTTATTGATGAAGTCGCACGTCTCCTTGTGACTGTCACTATCATTATAGGGTCCGCGCCATTCACAGCCCAGGCAGCGATACTCACAGTCCACATTTCTTTTAATGCACTTATCTTTGTGTTCCGGCACCTCGTCATATGTTAGTTTTTGTTCACATTCTAAACATGTTGTGCCTAACGAGCGTAGTACGCGTGAAATGGTAGAATCCCTCGCTGTTATAGGCTGCACGTATGCATCAGCAATTGAAACTCGACAGGATGGGCACCTCGGGTCCATGTTTTCCTGGAATCCATATACATGTATGCGCGAGTAACAAACATCACACAGCAGATGTCCATTGCGGCATTTATAAAATGTTTCTGGATGCGGCAAGTCACGGCATACATTGCACAACATTGCAAACGTCAAATCCTCCTCCTCTTCCAAATGACGCCTTTTGCTAGGATTCAGCTGATCATCATTGCTCTCTGAGTTGGACATTCTAAATGTTTGGCTTAATATTAAGTAGCATCAATAATTGCTCCAACTTGCCACACTTACATTAAAAACCTTTTTTTTGAAAACCGATGTCTAGCGTGTGTACGCCCGGATATGACTAAAATTATATTTAAAGAATTTGAAAATAGTAAAATATCAGTTTGTCATTGTTTGAATCAATGCCTCCTTTTCGAAGTAGTAAGGTATGGAAAAAAAAGACTTAAAAATCGAACAATTTCCCAGAATAAGGCTAAAAGAATTAAGCTTCATATAATGCGAGCTCTCTTTTAAAAAAATAATCTAATTTATATATTTTTTTTTGGAACTATGAAACGGATAAGCTTGTATAAGGCACTTATGAATACGCTACTGCGAATGAGGCTTAAGACTATGTCTCTCCATCTCAGGTGGAATATCAAACTAATCGCTGGCAATTTTCAGACGGTATCATTCCCTCTTATGAGAAATGGATTTCTAACCAAAATCTTTACAGGCCGCTTCACAGAGCCGTCGAAAAAAAGTATAGAACTTTAGAAAATAATGAATTTTTCTTATATTTATGATCAGCTGATCATCATAGCTCTCTGAGTTGGACATTCTAAATGTTTTGCTTAATATTCGAAAGAGAACAAACCTTTTTTAAATTTTTCGTACGCAATTTAAGTAGCATCAATAATTGCTCCAACTTGCCACACTTACATGAAATACTTTTTTTTTAAAACTGATGTCTAGCGTGTGTACGCCCGGATATGACTAAAATTATATTTAAAGAATTTGAAAATAGTAAAATATCAGTTTGTCATTGTTTGAATCAATGCCTCCTTTTCGAAGTAGTAAGGTATGAAAAAAAAAAGACTTAAATATCGAACAATTTCCCAGAATAAGGCTAAAAGAATTAAGCTTCATATAATGCGAGCTCTCTTTTAAAAAAAATAATCTAATTTATATATTTTTTTTTTTTGGAACTATGAAACGGATAAACTTGTATAAGGCACTTATGAATACGCTACTGCGAATGAGGCTTAAGACTATGTCTCTCCATCTCAGGTGGAATATCAAACTAATCGCTGGCAATTTTCAGACGGTATCATTCCCTCTTATGAGAAATGGATTTCTAACCAAAATCTTTACAGGCCGCTTCACAGAGCCGTCGAAATAAAGTATAGAACTTTAGAAAATAATGAATTTTTCTTATATTTATGATCAGCTGATCATCATAGCTCTCTGAGTTGGACATTATAAATGTTTTGCTTAATATTCGAAAGAGAACAAACCTTTTTTAAATTTTTCGTACGCAATTTAAGTAGCATCAATAATTGCTCCAACTTGCCACACTTACATGAAATACTTTTTTTTTAAAACTGATGTCTAGCGTGTGTACGCCCGGATATGACTAAAATTATATTTAAAGAATTTGAAAATAGTAAAATATCAGTTTGTCATTGTTTGAATCAATGCCTCCTTTTCGAAGTAGTAAGGTATGAAAAAAAAAAGACTTAAATATCGAACAATTTCCCAGAATAAGGCTAAAAGAATTAAGCTTCATATAATGCGAGCTCTCTTTGAAAAAAATAATCTATTTTATATATATTTTTTTTGGAACTATGAAACGGATAAGCTTGTATAAGGCACTTATGAATACGCTACTGCGAATGAGGCTTAAGACTATGTCTCTCCATCTCAGGTGGAATATCAAACCAATCGCTGGCAATTTTCAGACGGTATCATTCCCTCTTATGAGAAATGGATTTCTAACCAAAATCTTTACAGGCCGCTTCACAGAGCCGTCGAAAAAAAGTATAGAACTTTAGAAAATAATGAATTTTTCTTATATTTATGATCAGCTGATCATCATAGCTCTTTGAGTTGGACATTCTAAATGTTTTGCTTAATATTCGAAAAAGAACAAACCTTTTTTAAATTTTTCGTACGCAATTTAAGTAGCATCAATAATTGCTCCAACTTGCCACACTTATATAAAATACTTTTTTTTGAAAACGATGTCTAGCGTGTGTACGCCCGGATATGACTAAAATTATATTTAAAGAATTTGAAAATAGTAAAATATTAGTTTGTCATTGTTTGAATCAATGCCTCCTTTTCGAAGTAGTAAGGTATGGAAAAAAAAGACTTAAAAATCGAACAATTTCCCAGAATAAGGCTAAAAGAATTAAGCTTTATAGAATGCAAGCTCTCTTTGAAAAAAAAATAATCTATTTTATATATATTTTTTTTGGAACTATGAAACGGATAAGCTTGTATAAGGCACTTATGAGTACGCTACTGCGAATGAGGCTTAAGACTATGTCTCTCCATCTCAGGTGGAATATCAAACTAATCGCTGGCAATTTTCAGACGGTATCATTCCCTCTTATGAGAAATGGATTTCTAACCAAAATCTTTACAGGCCGCTTCACAGAGCCGTCGAAAAAAAGTATAGAACTTTAGAAAATAATGAATTTTTTATTATATTAGCTGTAAGCTACAAGACAGTGGCGCATCCACGGGCGGTTTTCGGGTCCGGACATCCACCAAAAGTTGTAAAAATGAATTGCAACCTCTGATATATAATCACTTCGAAGTAAAAAACCCCCGCTAATACGCACGTTGTGTAAGGGATATATTAAGTTTGTGTATGTAGCATGATGAAAGAGACTTCGGAGACCCACATGTTGCCTTATGTATGATCAGGGTGACTAGATAAGTTAATACTGACATGTCCGTTTGACCGTCTGTTTATTTGCCCGTCTGTACGAACGCCTAGATCTCATAGATAATGGGAGCTAGAGAAATTTAACTTTCGAGTTCGATCTTTTATTAGGTATCCCATGGGAAGCAAGTCTATTTTATTTTTTCGATGTGGTGCTATATTATTTAGCGTAATCAAATTTTCTTAAATTTTCCGAAAAAACGTAAATCGACCACATTCGGCCGTCCTCCGAATATCAGTAGTTTTCAAAAATCACTGGTGGCATTTTCCAGTACCTTATCCATCGAGACCCTTTTCATTTATTCTTCGTACTTACATCAATTCCTTAATAGCATTGACATAATATTCATATTCGTTTTTTATATGTTAAGTCAATTTAAATTTTGTTTGCTTAGTTCTGGAAGACGACATCCAACTGCATAACCTTCCTGCTAATTTGTAATCCTGCTCATAAACATAAAACTTTTTTTATTTTTTTTTTTTTTGATTTTCTGACCGTAAAATTAAACCACAGCAAACACAACGTTGCCAATTTCTACATTTCCCTATGGATAAATTGTGTTGCCAACTTTTTTGGCCAACAAAACGATAACATGGGACATACATATAGAGACGTCTGCAAAAGTATCGATGGTTGTGTCACTGCTGACGACTGCCTTGGCATTTTGGTCTAGACAACGTCTAATGACAAACACAAACCCCCCAACTGTAGTTCAAGATATGCAAGTCAGTCAAATGGGCCAAGTCAAATGGAAATGCAAGGACTAGGACTTCCACAATTGCCCTTAGTGAATGACTTGTCCCCTTGCGCCCGCGCTGCGCTGTCTGCAGTCAATGCAAAACTCAAAATAAATAAGCTCAACTTTAAATAAAGATTGTCTGCACGGCCCGGCTAATTCCTATTGACAGGGCATTGGGATTGTGGGCAACTGCTCTCAGCCAGCTGCGCATTCAAGCGCACCATGGAGTTCAATAGACAAGAAGTCAAGAAGTCGATTCATAAAATGCATGCAAAATCAACGAAATGGACAAAGAGTCAAGAAAAAGTGGCGCATCATCATTATTTATGCGACAGAAGCTGGTTCAGCTTCCAGCTGCCTGCGCCCAGTTCCCTGCGCTCCCGAACTCTCATATAACAAAAGACAATCAATGACGACAACGAGAATATCGTCCAATGCGGTTTTAATTTTGTACTCAAATTTGCATAAGTTTTAGTTTTGGCTCAGCGTGAAGAGACCCGGCGACCAAGTTATAACTATATTAAAGAAATTAATATGCAAATGAGCAGCATATTTTTAAAAAAAACGGAGTATTAGAGGCAAAAAAAGAGAGAATTCTGAGATATGTTGCTTTAGCAATTCATCAAGTGAAATCTTTGGAACAAATTTTTTGCTATAAAATAGAAATGTTTAAGCAAAAATGGTTTTAGTATTATTTTTGAGACAAACATGAAACGGTGTGTGATTTTTTGGTGCCAAGGTAAAATTCTTTAAAAGATTCTATAACTGCTATAATATAGTAGCCGTATTGGTGAACATTTTTAACGCTAAAGTTTGGAAAATAGAACGAAGATTAAAGCAAGGATATTTCCAAGTTGGGCCAAGTAAAAAAGTTTATTTTGTGTGTAGATCATAAAAAGCTAGTGAAATAAGCTAACTTTAATTTTTACACGGTAAAAAGTTCATTTAGTGTTGGAAAATGTTTCGAACGTTCTGTAAATATTATTTTCAAGCACTTATATCGAATTTTGAGGCCTTAACTCACGAATTGTACGCAGGATGTTATAATTACTCCTCCTGTTTAAGATAATGTTTTCTAGACCATATTTGAATCTTTTATATTTTATGGCTCTATACCGAATTCTTTTAAAAGCTTTCAAGAATGCGCTGCCCCAGTCTTAATAAACCTAATAAGCTATTTTTCTTAAATAATTGAAGCAGTGTTGGTTAAGTGTGAAGATAGATAGATATATATGGTGAAAATTGAATGTATTTTGTTCAAGATTTTTGCCCTGCACATGCATCAGGAGGCGAAGCAAATAACACAGGCCCACAAAAACAAAAAAAAAGTGCTGTGAACTTTTCAAATGACTAGGGTTCTGAGATAGCCGCCAAAATAAGAGTTCACACTACTTTTGTGGGCATATGCAATTAGTTGTCCATTCCTAAACGCTTGCAGTCTGTCCGTATGAGCACCAAGATTTCAGCGACCAAAAAAAAAAGACACAAAATTCACTAAAAGATAGGCATTATCTGATATCTGAGCCCTTTTCCCAGCAGGATAATTATGCGGCACACGCCTGTTTTAATACTTGACGTACTATTTGGCCACCCCCATGACTTCTTTTGTTTTCGAATTGATTTAAACATGCACTGATCTTTAAGATTACAAAATTGATGGAATATAAATATATGTATGTAGTTCTTGACAGTGTTGGGATAGCATTGGGATTGCTTAACCAGCCAACTATACTGACTGCACAATGCAGCGAGCTGAACTGAGTTAAACATGTCAATGCATGTCTATCATATTATCAGTCAAACCAACGCACATCTCAGAAGCAGGGCATAAAAACGATCCATGATCCAACAATTAGAAGGTAACGCAACGCGTAGGTTCTATATTCGTGTCTCTCTGCAAATGAGAGCGCAGGTTCAATACGGTAACTATAAGGAATAGTGGACCATGTTTGACTAATATAAAAGGAAATAAACATATAATAGAGACATGTATTTTAATTTTTTTAAATATCTAATACTTAAATTTTATCAGTTGTATTTGGCTTTAGACCTAAAATTTTGTGTGAAGTTTGTTGAAAATTGATCCACTATTTCATATAACTACCATACAAAAATTGAACCAGTTTCATCGCAGCTAAACTCGCGGAGTTCTTTGCGCCACCTTGTAAAATTCATTGCATCAAATAAATAATTTGATTGATAATTTAAAATAAAGTGGAGATCAAGAATCTTTATATTCACGCGGGTTTTATGTTATTACAGAAAAAAAACATGATATTATATTATTTTTAACTGACTACGGCGAAACAAGAAGTCGGGTTATACCTACTATGTTATATTTTCGGCCATCAAGAAATATGTAGCTTAGTTAAGTTATCATATGGTCTTCCACTAGTCAACTTACACTCATATATTCATTAGACCCAAAAGGTTCTATCTTTTAAAGACATGTGACCTTAATAGTAGTTTTTGATAGATAAATTGGCAGCATGAGACAAAAATACAACTTGAAAAAAAAAAAATTGATAAGTCTATAACATTATTTAATACTTACACGCAACATTCTGTGGAACTCAGGTAGAAAGCACCTACATTAGTCTTTGTGGATTCACGGGGGGTTTCGGGTCCGGATCCCAAAAGTTGGAAAAATTGATTGAGAGATTTTTGCGAGCTTTGAAATGAAAAACGCCCCATGGCCAAATCCTGGATCCGCGCCTGACTTTTAGCTCGATAGCATTTCATGATAAGTAAAGTGACAAGATATTAGGGGGCTCCGACCTCTGCGTGCTTAGCACATCGATCCCCGTTGATCGGGACATCCGTAAGTACTCTATACTTTTCCAAATTTCTACATGCGATTTTGAGGCGTATTTATTTTGGAGCATATCTTGAAGATGCCCTATGCTCCAATTAGGAGTTAAAGGAACGTATATATATATATCTTGAACACCATTTTGGTGACTATGGTTCCTGCACAAACATATCAACATACAGCTTGTGTTTTGCCTAGGGGTCCCGAAGTTCCCAAACGATTTTGATTAAATTGGCACTGAAAGATGAGTTTTCAAAAAAGGAAAGTCTGATATTTGATTATATGGAAAGTATAGCGCCGAATTCTATTGGAGTAAAGGGTGTGGTGTCAATTTTATATTGAAACTGAATTCAATTGTAGAACTAGACTTTGCAGCAATTTCATGCTCCTAGCTCTTTAGATCTTCGAGAAACAGGCAATACGGTCAGACAAAAAAACAGACAGTAGGACATGGATAAATCAATTTCTTTACTTGAACTGATTATTTTAGTAAAAGGGGTCTTGCTTTTAGATGTTACACAACAATTTTTTTGCCCTAACCTAAAAGTACTCGCACAAGGTATAAAAAGAAATACACTGTGATAAGAAATATTATTAAATTATTCAAACACGATCAATGGTCAATGGTCTCCGCGGAAATTTTAAGTCGCTCTTACCTCACCTACAACCAGCACAAATTGCAGCTGCTGATCAACGTCATTCCGCCGGTCAGTTACGCTGGGTTTCAAAATTGAGTTAACGATGGAGCCAAGCTTACCTAGCCTAATGTCCAACCCAAAGACACATTTTGACAAGCAGGCCAAAAGAAAGGTGATTTGCAGATCCAGCAGCAAATTCCACGAAACACGCGCTGCCATGTCCCATGGTGTTTCGCGAAAACGCCACAAAAACCGAAAATATGTTTGGACAGGACAACACGGCGCTATACTGATAATTGAGGCTTAAAACTGAACAGGAACGCGATGGCAATATGCGAATGCCCAAACTGTTTCTCTTTGCACCCAAAGTCATAAAACCATAAAAACGGCAAACAAATACCGCGGAATTTCCAGGCAGAAATCCCTTTAAGCCCGAAAGAAAATTATGGAAAATAATTTTATGACGTAGACACGAGCAAGCGCTAACTAATGAACACTGCACTACCTGATATGGAGCAGCAAAGCGCGCTTGCTACCTGAACTGTTGCAGTTGCAGTGTATAAAAGGACTTTGTATGCTCTGCCGAAGGACGCAGTCACATCAGTGCGTGCAAGGAGAGCACAACGCAAAATGAGCACTAACAAGGAGAAGAGCGCCGAAAAGAAACGTCAAAAGCAACAGAAGTTGGCCAAAGCCAGCTCCAAGCTCAAGAAAAAGTTAAAACGCAAGCCACAAAGCATAAGCTTTCATTATCAGCTGTTTCTATATCGCCAGGAGCTACGCCGCTCCAAAACGGATTTCTCCTACTTGCGTCTATCCCGTGCCAAGATAATGCTCACCGCCGAGCTCATTGCCAAGAATATCAATGGCTACAACAAATTGAGCAGCCTGGACGATCTGAAAATGTTGAGCCGTGAGGTGCAGTTCAAGAAGCGACTCTGCACTCAAGTGGAGCGTTTGGAACAATTTCAGGAACTGGGTCTTACCGATGTCGTGCTGAATGGCAAAAAAACGGCTTTGTAGCGACGCTTTCTAAAGATTTGAATTGTGTTTATTAGCATAAATTAATTAAGCATTTAGTTTGTAATATTTTATCAAATAAAATATGGCATTTATAAGCGTACATATATAACTTTGGCTTCTCTGTTTCCCCTGCGAATTAGTGCTGGCCGTGCTGCTGCTGGCTGTGATTCGTGTGCCGGCCATGCCACTGGCCAACAATGCCAGCCAAGCAGCTGATAGCTTGGATAGCTTGCCGCTTACCAGTGCCCCCGCTACCGTAAGACCCAACAGCAATGAAAACTTAACCCTCTCGGACACAGATAAGAAGCCCGTAGATACAGACTATTATACATTTATAAATGAACGTCTGCCCGAACTATCCGAGGAGGAGTTTAATAATCTAAAAGAAGATGCTAATCCCTTGCATTTTCTAAAGCAGCAGGAACCCAGACCAGCACAGGTTTGTTAGACTTGCTTAGAGTTTGAACTTTATTTGAAATTTCTGCAACTTTTACAGCCTGATGCCAAGCTGGACAGACCCATTTTTATAACCATACCCATTTACATAAACACTGATGGTCAATCGCCGCTACATCTTTCCATTGGTGGCCAAGAACTGCCCGTGCAACAGCATCGTGCAACAAACGATGCTCACAAGTGGAAGCCGCCTTCCACAAAGGCACCCAACTCGCATTTCAATCGTTTGCTGCATGAGATTGAGTCACCCAAAAGGCGGCAAACAAATCGTCATAGAAGTCCAATACGCAGCAAGTTCTATGGACGCAAGGATCGCTTCTCACCAAAGTTGTACAAAGAACGGGGCTACTACAAGAAGTAGTTGGTAAAACGCCATAGAACTTATTTTTAGGGAACTGGAAATACATTTTTTTTTAAGGGAAAGTAAAGGGATGATTATTATTGAGGTACACAAGTTTTTGAAGATCTTCTGATCGTCAACTTATTAGTTCTTAGTTGATCTATTAATTTTAAAGAAATTGCAATATAATAAATTTTTTAAATATTTTTATATATTTTTTTAAATTAAAATAAATTATATAAATAAATAACTCGTTTTTTTTTAAATGTTCTTAAAGTCTAGACAGCCTCAAACAATATTGCTGGCTATGACAGCAACTGGCATTTGTTCCTCTGGCTTGGCTTCGGCTGCTGGTTTGTTGACCTCCATTTTTTCAGGCTGTTTTTCAGGATTCTCTGGCTCTTTAACGACGGTTTCTGGCTTTTCAGCCTCTTTGTCCGCTGTGGCTGGCTTTTCCGACTCGGCAGCCGTCTCGGGCTGCTTATCCTTATCGGCAGTCTCCTCCTCGGGTACGTAAAGACCAGCTGCAGCTGCTGCCTCCTCCACCACATCATCATCATCGTCATCGGAAATGACCTGCTGTATGAAATGCTCAAAGAGCTGGAAATATTGCAGCGCTGTATTGGCTACCTCCTCCGAGGGTAGCAATGATCCCGTAGTGACCTTTTTCAGCGCGTCACGTATCAGCACCAGGACTGGCTTACGTGAAGGTGGGGCTGGTGTTACAACAGCTTCACCAGCTTCAGCAACAGCTTCAGCAGCAGATTCGGCTGTCTCAGGTGGAGTTTCCACTTTTGGTTGTTCAGTTTGCTGCTCTGTTTTTTGCGCCTCGTCAGCGGCAGTGTCACGTCTACGACGTCTTAACAAGTCGTCATCATCGTCATCGTCATCATCATCATTGGCTTCATCGGAATCCTCCTGAGATTCTGCTGCTACCTCAGGCCCTGCCGCTGCATCATCATTAACCGCATCATCTTCCTCACTTTGAGCACTAGCTGCGGCTACCTGTTCCGCTTGAACGAGACTCTTGTCCAGCTGCTGCTGCTCTACACGTGCAGGAGCAGCGCTAATCGCGCACACCAAGACAAGCAGCAGTGCTGTAATTTTCGTAGTGGGAGATTATCTGAGTTCAGTGACTGACTTCGGCGGCAACTTACCTAGAGTTGTATAAATGCTTTTGACCATATTATTTCTAATCCTTTTGAGTCTAATCCCAAAAACTTGAACAGTTTACTTTTGCAGTTTTGCAGAGTTTATGAGCAAATCCAGCGCTTTGCTTTCGCTTTTTATAGCCATGCGCAGCCAGCTCGGTGTGCTCTGTGCACCTTCATGGAGCGTTAAGCGTTCCAAAAATGAAAGTAAACAGGCGCAGAGAGCGCTCTGAGCCCATTGCTCATTTTGTCCAGCCAGCCGCTTTTACTGCAGAGCCGAACTCTCTTTCTGGCTTTTGACCACATACTATATAAATACTGTATAGTATATATATTTTTTGTAACAAAATTTCTTCTTTTGTTTACCTTTTTTTTTTTTCTCAAAAGAAACCGAAATCATTTATTTAAATTTTCAGTTTCTGGTTATTTTTCATGAATTTGTTTATTTGTGTTCCAGCCCAGTCTTCTGTTGTTTGTCTTGGCCATTAACAATCATTTGGCAGTTGAGGGAGTTCGAGCCAAGTTTGTTGTTGTTGTTGTTATTACAATATGTTAGTTGTATGCAAATCTGTTTAGATTTGAAGCCAGACAGCAATCATAAAGAAATTGTTCCAAAATCTCAAAATGTTATTTTTTAATATGTCATGCAAAGCTCTTAATTGGCTTGCCGAATTTCTTTAGAAATCGGTCAATAACTGTCCAGGGTTGCCTAGTCCAATTATATAATTGTTTGTACAATTCAAGAGCGCTACAAGTGGATGCATGGATTTTTACTTTCTAATGCACTTTGGAAACTTTTCCGTAGAAATAATAAATAAATAAATGTTAAATAAGCAAAAGAAACTATTCATAAGTTGCGGGTAATCGGTATTATATTATCCACAAGCAAAAATTGTCACAAGCTTGTTAAGCCTATTTATTAAGCTAGTATGACTCATAAACTAGTTATATAATAGTATCGAGGGAGGTAAAAAAAAAAAAACTTTTAAAAATCGTGTAGACTAACTTATTTTGGTAGAAGACAGCCGATTTTTTGGCAGTTGATCGTTAATCTCGGGTTTGAATTCAAAGTCTGACTCTTCGAAATATTCGATATGAACTCTTAAAGTTGTAGTCCGGAAGAGTCTTAAACATGATGTTAGGTAAGATATTCTTTAATAAGTTTACTACATTTTTTAATATATTGTTAATTCCCCCATTCAGCCAGCAAATTAAATAAATAAAAGCATTGGAGCTTAAATTTTAAACTGCTTTAAAATTAATTAGACTCGTGTTCGTTAAAGTTTAAATGCGAAAACGGAAACTGGTACTAAATTTCTGAGCTATGTAGTTTCGATTTTAATGGCTTCTTAGCATCCTTTAATTACAAAAATATTAAGAGATCATAAAACTGGGGCAAACCGACTTTAAGTCCCCCAAAACTGTTTTCTTTTGACGCACTTGAGACATGGATTAGGGGGTCTCACACTCACCCGGGGGATCGGAGTTTTCTCAAGACGCGTAGATTTAAAAAACAACATAAAAGCCTCGGTAAAAATGAGTGCGATGATAGTCAACACCGGGACTGCACTTTTCTTTAGACATCCCTGTCTTCATGGGAACTATTATTATCAATATGTTTAATGAAGCATTACCTGGCCCTAGAAAATTCTAGTGAAAAATTTAAATTCTGCGCAGAAACCAATGGAAACCATATTTGGATATACCTAATAAATAAATAAAGAAATTATTAGGGGTAAAACTGCACAACGACCCTTGGGATCTATTGTGCTCCCTACTAGCTCTAGAGCTCCTTGACTAATCGAATTTCGGAGATAAATTTAATCATCTGGGAAGGTTCTAGTCTAGTGGGATTGCACATCAAGATTCTGTGATTGCCGAAGAGGGATGCCCTTCTTCTGGCAAGAGTGTCAGACTCCGTAAGTATGTGTTGGGAGGAGTCCTCCGTAATTTCAGAGAACCTACAGGTATTAGAGTCAGGTGATCAGGTGTTTTCTGAGCTTGCAGTGTCCCGTAAGCAACCCAGCAAGTATTCTAAAGGAATTCTTGTCCAAGTGGGAGATTTTCTTGATCCTGTTCAAATCATAGAAGCCGAGGAGCTGTTTAGACTGTCGTAAACCATATATGTATATATATATATGGATATATTCATACCTACCGAGTCTAAAATTTTATACACATTTGGCTCAAAACTGAAATGCTGTGATACAGATAGTATATTATTATATTTTATAAACTCTGTTCCACAATTCTGCGCTCGTAAAATAGAAATTCAAAATTTTTTGTTTTTTTATCTTTCACAATTTTGTCCAATTTAGGCGAATATTTAATATGATTTTTTAGAGCACAACAGGCATGGGCCAATAACTATCTTGTTCACAAATGCTTCTGCAAGAATTAAATACTGATTACCTTTGGCCTTGCGCCACTCTGTGGGCACACCTGGGACACAAAATCATAAGTAAATGTGCAACATCCCAAGAAAGTCCTTAACGCAACTAAGACCCGATAAACGACATATCAAATTGAAGGATGCGACAGTCCACTAAATATTGTATTATGCGATTTCCTGCAGGCGTCTATCAAATACCCCTAAAGCTCTAAATAAAATCTATAAATTACTGCTCAAGTTCCATAAACCGGCCATATTCCAAATTATTGATTTCAAGGGGTTACCCTTAGGCCTTAACTGATGAGATGAGCATAGCAGAGCAACAGAAAAGTTTTGACAAAATCCTTTTAAATAATTAAATTTTATAGTTTTTAATAAGGGCTTGTGAAATAAAAAAAAAAAAATGGCGAACGTGAAAGTCGGGCGCGACCAAGGGTGGAAAACCCGGAAATAATGTACACCAACAAATTTTTGATTTTTAAGTTCATACATAAAAGTTTTTTTCGACCGATCAGACCAATGATCAGACCGTGAACCAATTTTTATAAAATTTAATAAAGTGCTTGGAAACCCTAAAAATCTTTCGAATACCAAAAAAAAATATTAAATATGTTTCAAGTGCTATAAATAATAAGGGATCTTGAAAAAAGTAAAAAATTAATATGTTTCACGTGATATAACAACTGATCTTAATTGTTCCAGCTCTTATCATCGCATCGATCTAGGCTTTCATACATACGGAAAGACAGACGGATATGTCTACTATATATCGAGGTCATCCTTTCGGTAACCTTAGGAAGTCTTCGACGTCTTCTCTATGTCACATATATTTTCGGCTTCCACAAACTTAATAGACCCTTTGTAAGTACAAAGCGAAGATAAGGGGTTTAACTAATTCGATTTTGATTTACATAGCATTAGAATAGAATTAAAAAACTTCAAGTCTAATCCACTCGTCTTTCAAACCAATCAAGCTCGATTGTTACCATCAATATTAACTGAAGTAATGATCCAATTACCACAGCGTAAAGATCTGCTAACCAAGCTCTAATTTTTCCACAAATCCCAAAAAGCATCTTCATTTAAGTTATAAAAATAAGTGTATAGACACGACAGTCAGTCACATTAATCAGCGTCACAACTGCAAGCCTAATCCAATCTAAGAACTCTCTATAAAGCGCTAACCAACTTTAACGACTCATCATGGGATTACGCTGCGGCAGTTTCCTCTGATGCTGTGAGCCACAGTAAAAAAAACGAGATCACTAAACCTTTCAGATTGACCCACTTTAGAACCGGCTTAAGCTTTATGCGCGTGTCTGTTGGCCTGTTGTTGGTGGGCGCAGGTAAGTGGTCCCAAAGGTGTCAAAATAAAAAAAAAACAGCCAACAAATCAGCATTCTAGCCAGATCCAAAGGGTATGCAGTAGTAGTAGTATACCTGATAAATGAACGGAGCAAATGAGTTTGCATAAATTTCACCGCCGCAACTTCGCGTACTTTCGTTGTGGTTCAACTTTGCGCTGTGACGCACAACTGGAGAGGAGCAAACAAAAACATCAAACAACTTTTGAAGATCACTACCAAGAAAACCGGTAGAAAAAAAAAAAAAAATAATAATTCCCCTAAACACAACTGTGGCACTTACTTAAGCCGCAACGATCAGTGAGTTGCGATCAGTTGTGGTGCAGACGAGCAGCTGTTAAGATCGAACTGAAGCTAGTGCAAAATTATGAAATTATACCAACTTTCGTGCATCCTAGGTAAGTTGCAATGGGCAGGTAGGCGCTTTATGAATAACTTATAATTTCCGGGCTCTTTTAGTGGTTGCGCTGCTGCTGCTGGCTGAGCAAACAGAGGCCAAACGACGCAAGCATAAAGGCAGTGATCAAGATAAGTCGGAGCAGCGCAAGACAAAAACCAAAACGAAATGGTCGAGTTCCACTGATTTGGGTGCTGCTAATACACAGGTATCTACGGAGGAGCACGGTTACTATGTCAAACGCACTTTTACGCCCTCAATCGGTGGCGAAGGAAAGCGACAAAGTCCGCCCTACTTGGCCATACCCATAGCCTGGTTCAGCTGCGAGGATCAAGCTGGCTGTCAGAGCAATAGCAACTCGGCAGCCATTAATGATGCTGCACATGCGCTAAGTCAGGGCTATCTATGCGACGATGACTGCCAGGAACCCTATGAGCCCATTTGTGGTAAGACCTCCAACGAAGTGGCCGTATTTTACAACAAGTGCAAGCTGAATGTGGCCAAGTGCCGCACGCATGGCATGTGGCAGGATCTGCCCTATGAGCAGTGCCAGAAAATGTATGCTAAGGAGACAGCCTATGCTGATGGAAAGTTTAAGGCGTCACCTTATTTTAAGTGTAACGTAAGTGTCACAGAGGCTAGCAACAACGAGGAGAAGAAAAGCGAGCAGATTGTTGAAAAGAACAAAGCAAAGGAAAGCAGTAAAGAGCAGCAGACTGACAAGAAACCAGAACTGCTGGTAGCTGCAGCCAAGCCGACCGCCTCAGCACCTATGGAGGCTGCCATGTCAGCTGCTTTGGATGAGATTAGTGCCAAGCTAAGTGAGGCTGAGAAGGCAGTAGCCAGCCAGGTCAACCAACAGCAGGCCAAACCCAAGGCTGATAAGGATAAGCTTAAGTATCAAGTAGTCTAAATTATTAATTACAAATTAAATAAAATTTAAATACAAAAATAAGTCTTTGTGAACGTGGGAGTAGGGGAAAGCGCGCTAGGTTCAATGAACCTGTTGTGCTTTGGAAAAACAAACTAGTTCTGATTGATCGGCTGAGATATGTAAGAAAAGCCAAAACAATTTCCGAAAGCAAACCCATAAAATCAAAACTTGGGCAGTTAAACTTGGGCTGGGCCTAGGGCCAAGTATAAAAGTGCGTGAAAATGCAGGCTGCAAACACAGAAGCTAAATGACAGTAATGGGAAAAACAAGTGTCTTGGTTGGCAGCATCTATGTATTGCTGTTGAGTGCAGGTAAGTGGATGCAGTTTGGTCTATTGGACGAAGCCAACTTGCTTTACTTGAAGTGTTGGCTGCGCCTAGCGAAACGCTGCTGAAGGAAGCAAAACCGGAAGAAGTGCAGGCACGAACAGCGCAGCTGGAGTCCAACGAAGAGGATCTGGATGCGCGCAGTGCCTATGTAAATAATCAATATGTTCCAGATGAAGTTGTACACGCGGCAGACGAGCAGAATGAGCCTCTCTATGAAATGCTACAAAAGCAAATGGAGCAGGTGCTGGCTGATGTGCCCGCATATGATGTTACATCGGAGAAAGTCAAACCGCCACAGAAGCCCAGCTTTACCAGCTTAAATGCAGAGCCATTGGGCAACTACGATGACGAGCAAGATGGAGAGGATAGCTATGTGGAACTGGATAAGCCAGACGCAAGCAATGCTGAGGATGAGGCAGCTGAGCAAGGAGGCTATCAGCCACTGAGCCTGGGCACGACCACAAGCGTAACACCAAGTTCAACGTCGACCAAAGCTACACGCAGCAGACCGCCTAGACGGCGCACTACCACAGCTGCACCCAGAGTTACGCGTATAAAAAGCACTACCGCAACGCAGCAAAGGTTGACACCAACTACGTCCATAACGCTAAATAATACAGCGCCTGCTATAGCAACGTCGCCAGCTAATGTAAACAAATCCAGACCCAGCTCCAGGCCCAACAGCAATGCAGACGCTGAAATCTATCAACACAAACGTCACATTATTTTCAAAACAATTTCAACTGGCTCGCAGTTTGTTAACTCACCCATTGGCGACTTAATGATTAAATTTTCCATAGGCTTTGCCAAGCCAGACGCTAAGCCAACTGCGGATGGCACAATAAATGAGGCGCTACGAGCCTTATCCGGCAAACTTGTAAGGTCCATGGAACTGCACAGGCGTCAAAACAAATTACAAAATCTTTAAAGTTTCGTTGTAAAAACAGGATTTTCGTGAATTTTTATAACTATACAACACATGTACAACATACATTTGGAGTACTCTAAGGCTAGCATTATATTACTCCATAATATTAAAATATACATAAAAATATTTATGTGTTACTTAACAGTTTCTCGAGTCTGTTTTAGTTACATTTAGTCTGAATTTAGTAAGTTCGATGGGCGCTTGGCGCTTGGAAGCATTCTAAAGCATTACAAAAATAGAGTATTTAGTAGCTGCCATTTTTTGTGGTTAACAATTAAGTACTCGTTGAGTTCGTTGGAAACTGCTCTAACGCGTGGGCCAATATTTTAAAGCCAAGAGTGGCATGCTGACGCCTATAACAATGCTGGATATCATATTAACGCTGTGATTATCCAATATACGCAGGCCGCTTATATGACGCACACCCTTGCCAGGCGCATCCACAATTTTGCCTTGCTCATTTATGCCTGAATATTGTAGCAAGGCGCCAATAATTGAGTCCAGCAGCGAGCCAAACAGACCCGCAAAGCCACCAACGAAAATGATGGGCCATTGGGCGGGACTAGTCAGCAATATTTTGGCATCGACCGTATAGCGCACAGTAACATAATAGCCAAAACCTACGAGCAGGCCGCCCAAGAAGCTAACCAAGATGCCAATCCAGGAGACGGCGCCATTGGTACCGCGTGGCACAGTACGCCAGCTTATAATGGAGAAGGGATCCCGCGCTGACAAAACGCTGCCCAGCTCACTAGACCAGGTGTCACCGTTGCAACAGGCAAAGGCACTCAAAATGGCCATGCCCAGCCAGCTGGAGCGATATTCGCGTGAAAAGTCAACGGCACGCTCACCACTGCCACAATCTATCAAATACAGTATGGCCAGCTGTGTGGCCATACCGCCATTGCACAGCACTTGCACCCAATTGCGTTGACCTTCGCCTTCACGCACATCATGCTCAAACTTGCGTTTTAAATCCGCACGAAACTTGGTAGCACGCGATGAGCTGAAGAAGAATACAACCAGACTGGCAAAGAACGGATGACTGGCTATGGAGAGCGTAAACGCTACAATAATACCCAGCGCAGCGCCCGATTTGCTGACCGAGCGACGCCGCAACGCCACAATCATGAGTGTCAGTGGTGCCAGCGTAGAGAATAGCCAGCGTATGGGAGGAATCACAGCGGGTTCTGGAAAAGAGCTAAATTAGAGCAAATAGTTACACTCAGTGTATACATACCATCGTAAATCTGACTCCAAAACTTGGAGAAAGCGACATTACCCAGCCACATAAAAAGCGATATGGGTATGGCCAGGCCGCAAAAAAGCACGGGCATAAAGTCCCCCATGGCTGTTTTTGGCATAAATTTATGCGTTGTTTATGTACATGAGCAGGGCGTAGTCCAGCGTTTTAATTAAACTTTTTAAAAAATATTATTGTTTTTGTTGAGCGTACGAGAGATTAGCAGAGCTGTCAAAATTAGAGTTACCATATGTACAAAAAATACCAGAGCTTATATTGTAAACAACAAAAGTTGGTATTAAAATGCTAAATTTGACAGGGTGGCTCGTTTGACACAAAAGTCGTTACATTTGACATTTGAATATAAAATATTTTTTAAAGCAATGTAATAAATCATTTTTTTTAGTACCTTTAATAAATATAGTATACTTGTCTATTCATTCAAATTCGAAAATTTTTTTTTTTGTATTTAAAGTTAACGAATTTAATTCTTTGTATTATTTGTAGCTTATCGCAAAACGGGAATACAGTTTGTGGATCAGCGGCAATGCAAGAAACCGAGTTTTCTTGAAATCCATAAATTTCGAAAGCAGTGCTAGGAAATAAAAATGAGTTGCAGGCAAAGTTTGGCAGTCATCAGCCATTTTAACCAAAGTCATTAATTTTAATTTAATTTAATTTTAATTTAATTTTATTCTCTTTAATTTGATATTATAATGTGTGAGATTCTTATATTTAAAATACATTAAGAGTTACAGGCCTTTTCATTAGCCTTTTCTGCTTAGACTACGTTACATACAAAAAAAAAATCAAAAATTTTAAATTTAATTTAATATAATTTTGGGGAAAAATTTAGCAAAAAACCCTGCATTATTTAACTTAAAACTATATTAAGATAAGGTATTAAGCAATGCTACTAATATGAGCATATGTTGAATGAATACATCTATTTCTAAAATTATTGTGTAATCGAGCAATTCTTTCATCAATAAACTCTATGTTGGCTTTACGGTGTAAGTCACTCGTGGAGTGATGCCAGGGCAAATTAAATATCATTTTTAATAACTTATTTTGAGCAACTTGTAATTTGCTAATGTGGCATTTGGCAACATCAGCCCACACTGGGGCCCCGTAGAAAATAATTGATTGGAAAATAGATCTGAACAGGTATAGCTTGTTTTCAATGCTTAAACGTGAGTTTCTATTGATGAAAGGGTACAGAGTTTTAATTAACATATTAACTTTTTTAATTGCGTAATTAATGTGTTCTTTGAAAGTGAGCTTATTATTCAAAATAACTCCTAGATATTTTACGCTTTTTTCCCAATTAATGTTACGGAGCTAAGATTAATGTGAAGAGGAGGGAGTAATAAGCTTTTCCGCTTTCTTGTAAAAAAAATAGCCTGAGTCTTATCCGAATTAATTTGAATCCTCCACTTGGCAAAATAGGAAACTAGGGCATTAAATGCATTCTGTAGATTGTTACTTATTTCACCAGGCACAGTGCCCGAACAAAGGATGGCAGTGTCATCTGCAAAAATAGATGTTGTGCAATTTCTTAGATCGGGAAAATCTGAGGTAAAAATGTTGTAAAGTATAGGAGAAAGGCAGGACCCCTGTGGGCAGCCTACACTTACATCAAACTGTTGGGATTGAGTCTTCCCTAAATGAACAGCAAAGGATCGGTCATTGAGAAAACTTTGAATTATTTTTATTAGTTCAGTAGGAAAATCATTTAGATACATTTTGTGAATAAGTCCTTCATGCCAAACAGAGTCGAAAGCTGCTTTAATGTCTAAGCGGACCATACCCGTAGATTGGGATCTTGCTAAATTGGATTTAACTAGTTTTTTAATTCTGACTAGAGGGTGCAGAGTACTATGCTCCATTCGAAATCCGAATTGTTGCGCAGGAAAGATATCCTTATCTTCAATGATTATTAATAATTTATTTTTAATTATTTTTTCTAGTATTTTGCCTGTTGATGACAGTAGACTTATAGGGCGATACGAAGAAGGGAGCTCCTCAGGTTTGTTTGCTTTTCTAATAGGGATTACTTTAGATAGTTTCCAAGCAGGCACTCATTTATGACTCTTGTACGAAATTGTACTCCTTTGCGAGGTAGAGCTTTTAAGTATATGTTCTCTATGCCGTCCAGCCCAGGGGACTTTCTAGATTTGAGGGCTTTAATGATTTTAGATATGACAGCAGGACCAACAAAGTACGAATCATGGATACTGGGAGAAATTGAATCCAACAGGGAAATGTTATTGGCGACTTCAGCAGCAGTGGTTGGGTCATTTAAATGATTAAATATGGAGTGATTTGAAGAAAACGTTTGAGCTATTAGATTAGCTTTTTGATCGGGGGTAGAATATCGAGTAGCATTGATTCTTAATGTGAGTATATCTGCTGGTTTCTTCTTTATAACTTTAACAAGTTTCCAAAAGGGGGAAGAACCTTTATCTAATGATGATAAAAAATTATTGCAAGAATCATTTCTGAATTGAAAAATCATATGAGAGATGAGTTGATTTAGCCATTTAAATAGTACTAAGTCAGCCATATTTCTATATCTCTGCCAATTTGTATACTAGAAGGGAGTGACTTAGGGACAAAGCGAATTGGTTTTTTAGGAATGCTTTCTTGTTTGGCAACATCAATAACTTCATTAAAGTCCGAAATTAGCTGATCAATATCGTCAGAGCTATTGACAGTTTTAATTAAACAATTTTGGAAGTAGGTTCTAGGTATATAAAATGAATCAATTCAATAATTTAGGAATATCTAATAGACTTAACATTTATTTTGAATAAGGACTAAAAAAGAAAAGAATTTATTTTGTGATTTGAAAAATTCGTTGTCTTTCGGATTTTCAATTGCTTGAAACCAGGGATTGATACTGTTATAATTTTTTGAGTAAAAATCGTGAAATAGTTTTTATTTTTTGATATGTTGTTGTTTTTGGATATGTTAGGCATCGACGGAAAGGTCTTGAAGTGTACATCTCATAAATGTGCCAACCATTATTGTGCGCTCCTTATTTCAAAGGATTTTTAAAATTAATTTTTATTTTCAATTTTAAAAAAAAAAAATTGTATTTATAAAGTCAAAAAATAAGAGTTACGCTTGATTAAAAACAAAAATTTATACTTATTTCGGATAATCCTCTCAAAAATATTATATATAGTGGCTCGCACTTTCATCCAAGGCACTTTTTTCGCTTCTTTTTTTTTTACCTCCATTTTTGAAACTTATAAATCGAATTTAATATTTTTATAAATAATTTTTATACAACGAGTTTATCAATTCAACGAATTTATCAATTTTTGCAGCAAATCAAAAATTTTAGAATTTTTATTAATGCAAGTGAATATACATATATAAAAATTTTGCTACTCCTTAGGCAGTCAGACGTTTGAATTCAATTTCAATTCGATGCAGGTTCCAAACTGTGGTAAAAAACTAATTAATAGAACACTCGTAGCCACAGCCACAGATGCTCCAAATAGATTTTTTGGTCAATGCAAATTTGTATAGGCCTTGTCGACGCAAAACAATTTTTCATTAATAAAGTCTAGTTTGTTTATGCTTCTTTTTTCCAGAAGATCTTATCAATTTGGGTTGGCTTCCTCTACTCACGCTAAACGAGTGTTTGTTTTAATTGAAAATATTCTAGCCTTGAAATGAGCTCGTTATACGCAGTCACACGCACTCAGCTAAGCTTCTAAGCCTTTATACAGCCAAAGCCCAAGAGAAGTAATCGTAATTAAACGCTCAATTTCAATTTGAATACAATTTTTTTTTTTTGGTATGGATGAGCAATTACTCGTATTGTTGCGATAGATAAGACTAAGAGGAATTTAGCACATCCAAGCAATTCGCCAGGGACTGAGAGCTATACTAAAAATAGATATGATGCGGCAAGCCGAGCTCAAAGGTTATCAAGCCAGCAGAAAGATTGAATTAAGAGCGGTATTGATTTCCGCTGACTTTTTCGAGCCCAAACAAAATACACAGCAATGTCGCCATCTAAAATATCCAATTAAAAAAAAAAAATGTTTCGACATGCAACAAAACCAAGAACAAAACAGAACAGAAGAACAGACGTGCATGCCTAAGGGACACACTTAAAAAAAAGTACTAAAAGCGCGTATGGGAAAACAGATACATACTTATAAAAGTAAGTATCTAACAGATACACAATTGCGTATCTTTATATGCTAATAAATGGCAGCATTTCCTTAAAATGGGTCAAAAGTCTCCCCCACTTTGACGATGTTGTAATGACAACGCTTCGCACATGGCATTTAATGCCATTGAATGGAGTGGAGTAGCCCGCGCTCGCGCTCAGGCCAAGTGATCGATTGACACGATCAAAGTGTTGATATGTAATAGAATCGAGCTGGGCGACGACGCTCGTCGCTCCCCACAAGTTTATGCCACTCTAAGTGGCCGTCTTTGTATCTGTGTGTGTGTGTGTGTGCGATAAGGTTGCGAGTGTGTGCGTGTGTGTGTGTAATGCGTGTGTGCGTGTTTGTGTATATGCATAGCGGGCGTTTGGAGTCCTACATTAATATTCATGCTGCCAAATGCAAATGTATTGAAATTGCTCGCTTTGAATGAATTGAGCTCCGGGCTGGCTGAATGACGACGGGTCTGGCTTGGCTATATGCATACAATTTCCATACTCGCAGAGTTATTCGCAATCCAGCAGTTGTCGCGATCGGAAGCAAATCGGAAGACTTGGAATCCTAAACAGCGAAGAAGTATGGCTGATTGATAAAGTTGTGTTCCCATAAACGGATAATAGTTGTGCGCAGCTTATTTAAAAGCAAAAGGATATAAACTATTGTAAAAAAATATCTTGAAAGATATGCATAAACATGAAATAGTTTTTTTGGCTAACTTTGATGTGGATTTTAGTGCTTTAAAAAGTTAAAAAAAAAAAAAAAAAACTACAGCTAAAGTGATGTTGAGAAAAAAGTACTGTCAAGGATATTCCAAAGCAGTTTAATATTGGGAAATCAGTGAATGCAAAATCTTTAAAAATATTTGTGATATAAATTTGCTTTAAGCCAATTAAACGGTTAAGATATTTATGTGCAACGATAATTTAAAAAAAATCATGAGTTAAAAACAGAATGTATAAAAAATGAAGGCATTGCCAAATGCATTAAATAATTTTGAGAAGTACGCTTTGGGCAATATTTCATAAAGTGTTGAAAGTGGATGCTACAAAATGGATAGAGTGCAAAGTCTTTTAGTATATGATCATTTAATGGAAAGTTTCCTTTCGGGAATATCATAAATACGAAAAATCATGAATGAAAATACGATCAACGGGAAGATCCCTTTCGGGAGTACTGTACAAAATGACGCTATAATGTTTGGTGAAAGGAACTTTCAAGCTGCAACTAACGCACACTATCACATCAAATAAATATCTTCAAAATAAAATTTTTTCAAGTTTAACACTTAAGGCCCATCATGCAAAAATTTCGCACGAATTGTCAAATTTTCAGGAAAAAAAAATTCCCTTTTTTGGGTTTTTTTTTTTATATGAAGTTTTGACATTTCCTGCGGAGTTTTTGCATGCCTTGGGCCTTTGAACACATTGTAATTTAGAATATGAAAAGGATTAAGAGGGAGGCTTTTTTTGGGTGATATTTTTTAAAGCGTTTAAACAAAATGCTATCAAATGATAAAGTGCAAGAATTGAGATGCTCCCTTGTGGATAAATCTCCAGAAGCGTTTAAAATGAATGATATCAAGTGGATAAAATGAAAACTTTTTGGAATATGATTAAGAATTGGGAAGTTCCCTTTCGGGGGAAATGTGATAAATATCAAATGATTAAAGCAGTGGCGAATCCACGGGGGGTTTTCGCATCCGGACCCCCTCTCTACAAAAGTTGGAAAAATGGGTTGAAAGTCTTTTGCGAGCTCCGATATTTATACATTTTAAAGTGAAGAACCCCCCAAGACCAAGTTCTAGATCCGCAGCTGGATTAAAGTGAGCAATTGCTAGAAGGAGACATTTTTGGGGATATCTAAATAAAAGGGCCTCCGGAAACGAAGAATGCGAGATACGTTACAAAGCGTAATTAAGAAATGCTACAAAGTGGAAGTGAAAGTGAAACTGTAATAATATGTATTAGTTGCGATTAATGATTATATTATCATAAAAGGAACTTCGGAAATGGTGAACTAGATAATTTCCTTTTGGGAAACCAATGCCAAATACTCAAAGACTTTATATTTTAAACTAAAATGAACTTCAAGAAAGTATTTTTTTTTTTTGGCATATGTGTTCCATTTCCATAAAGTCTTTAGAGTCTTTTGTTGATAACCCCTGGTGACAGCAATAAAGAATTAAATAAAAACTATATAAATTATATACATTTGCATATATGTACATATGCGAGCAATAAATAAGTGTTGATAATGTTTACAATTTTTGTTGTTTTACAGTTGGCTGGTATTGTTGTTGTTGCTGTCATAGACATAGACGCCACATTTCAATTGAATTCCAATTAGATTTATTGAAATGTTGCCCTTTCGTTGGGGCCTGCTGTTTGGTGTGCTGCTCCTCGTTGCTTACACAAATGGAGCGGCTATAGTAAGTGTCAAAATTGTTAATGAAACTTAATTAATTGTTAGAGAGTGAGTGAAACAGTCTGTGCAAGAACAGGAAAATAGAGTAGTTCAATGGAATTGAACTCGGCCTAATAAAATGAGATAAGAACTACCCATTCATTGGGTAGACTTTTGTGCAAGGTCAGTTTTTGAAAAGCACAAAAAAAAAAATTGAGCACAGAGACCAACAAACTGAATTGAATGACAGAGATAAAGATGACATTAGCAATGAACTTAATTCATCTAAGCATATGTATAATCTCTTTTAGGATCAGCCAGAGGAAAATGAAGAAGCCGAATTGGAGCGAATAAAGAGAAGTGGCAGGGGCTAGTAAGTATCACTCCATTTCTGTTAATATGCATTTATGACGTTTAATACTAACAACTGCTTGTATTCTAGTGCCAGAGGGCAAACACAGTCCCAGTACTTAAATTTTGGTAAGCCCGAAGAGGAGGGTAAAGCTGAAGCGGAAGCAAATGAAAGTGGCTCACGTGCGATAGTATGTAAGTACGGTCAAATGATAAGTCATGCATATTATTTATGTATTTTTCTTTGGATTTATTTAGCCGGCACCCATGGCATGGGTCAAGCGCAGAGCCAGTTTTCTGCAGGCGATTGCGGTGACTGTGCAGGATCCAGACTACCTGGTTATGAGTATGCAGGCGCTGGAGGCGGTGTCGATGCTTCGGGATATCCAGCTGGCATTGGGAAGCCCGATGCTATAATTAGACTACCGGGCACTGGTAAGTAAGCCTGCTAAAGCATTTGAAATATATCTAATATTTCCTTTTTTAAAACAAAAATAGATGGTCAGACAGGCATACCTGGTGGTATTGGCGGGTTCCGACCTGGTTTTGGTGGAGCAGATGGAGCAGCAGGTCCAGGATACTTAGCACAGCCTGGTGGTGGAGTTTCTGGCTCTGGTACAGGAGCTGCTCCAGGTACACATGGTGGTCCAGGAACGTATACACAGCCTGGCGGTGGAGTTTCTGGCTCTGGTACGGGAGGTGCTCCTGGTATTCACGGTGGTTCAGGAACTTATACACAGCCTGGTGGTGGAGTTTCTGGCTCTGGTACGGGAGGTACTCCTGGTATTCACGGTGGTCCAGGAACTTATACACAGCCTGGTGGTGGAGTTTCTGGCTCTGGTACGGGAGGTGCTCCTGGTATTCAGGGTGGTCCAGGAAGTTATACACAGCCTGGTGGACAAACCGGTCTTGGCATTGGTGGAGCTCCAGGAACACAAGGCAGACCCGGCCATGCTGGTTCTGGCATAAGTGGAACTCCTGGAGTGCAAGGTGGACAAACTGCAGTGGGACCGGGCTATCATCCACAGGCTGGTGGTAGACAACCTGCCTCTGGAATTGGCGGCGCTCCTGGAACGCAAGGAGTGCCATCTAGTACTGGATTTCCTGGCCAACATGGTGGTCCAGGTTACTTAACTCAACCTGGGGCTGGCGTTGCAGGCCAGCCAGGATCTGGAGTTACTGGCCCTGGACATTACACTCAACCTGGGGGTGGACAGCCTGGTGGCGCTCAGACTGGTTCTGGAATCGGAGGAACACCAGGGACTTCTGGCTATGGAACTCAGCCTGGTCGACAGCCCGGATACGATACAGCTGGAGGTGGTCAGCCTGGCTCAGGAATTGGTGGAGGCCCTGGCTATGGAACTCAAACTGGCGGCCAACCGGCTGCTACTGGAATTGCTGGTGCACCCGGATTCGGACAACCTGGTGCGGGAAGTTTTCCAGGAACTCAAGGGGGTCAAACTGCAACAGGGCCCGGCTATTACACGCAGCCTGGTAGTGGTCAACTTGGTGGAGGAGCTGGCACTCAAGGAGCGCCAGGCTATGGCACTGAAACTACTCAACCTGGCAGTGGCGTTAGCGGAGCACCGGGTACTCAATGGGGTCCCTCCCAAACAGGCTACTATAGACAACCTGGCTCTGGACAGCCTAGTGGTGGTCAAACAACTGGTGGAGTACCTGGTCAAGGAGCAGGTACTGGATACTACACACAACCCGGAGGTGGTCAGGTCGGTGGTGGTCAAACGATCGGAGGAATTAGCGGATCGCCTACAGGCCAAGGGATAGGACCTGGATATTACACACAACCTGGAACTGGTCAACCTGGTGGCGGTCAACCTGTTAGTGGAGTACCCGGAGGTCAAAGTACAGGTCCTGGATATTATACACAACCTGGAAGTAGTCAAACTGGTGGAGCTCCAGGAACCAGTCCTGGATACTACGGACAACCTGGCAGTGGTCAACCCGTTGGAGCACCTGGAGTTCAAGGAGCAGGGCCAGGATATTACACACAACCTGGAACTGGTCAACCCAGTGGTGGCCAACCCGTTGGTGGAACAGGTCAAGGTGTAGGTCCTGGATACTATACGCAACCCGGAGGTGGTCAATCTACTGGTGGTCAACCAATTGGTGGATCGCCTGGAGGTCAAACGGTTGCACCCGGATATTACACACAACCCGGATCTGGCCAACCTGGTGGCGGTCAAATCGCTGGGGGCGCACCTGGTGGTCAAGGTGCGGGTACTGGGTACTACACACAATCTGGAGATGGTCAACCCATTGGTGGATCACCTGCAGGTCAAGGGGCCTTACCTGGATACTACACACAACCTGGAGGTACACAAGGTGGTGGCGGTCAACCAATTGCGGGCATTGGCGGATCACCTGGAGGTCAAGCGGCAGGACCAGCATATTACACACAACCAGGAACTGGTCAGCCTAGTGGTGGTCAAACAACTGGTGGAGTACCTGGTGAAGGGGCAGGTACTGGATACTACACACAACCCGGAGGTGGTCAAGTCGGTGGTGGTCAACCGATCGGTGGAATTAGCGGATCGCCTACAGGCCAAGGGATAGGACCTGGATATTACACACAACCTGGAACTGGTCAGCCTGGTGGCGGTCAACCTGTTAGTGGAGTACCCGGAGGTCAAAGTACAGGTCCTGGATATTATACACAACCTGGAAGTAGTCAAACTGGTGGAGCTCAAGCAGGTGGTGGTCATCAGATCGGTGGAATTGCTGCATCACCTGGAGGTCAA
The DNA here is from genome assembly GCA_949987675.1 of Chymomyza fuscimana. Lineage (NCBI taxonomy): Eukaryota > Metazoa > Arthropoda > Insecta > Diptera > Drosophilidae > Chymomyza > Chymomyza fuscimana. Next base: position 14,701,666 of record OX465089.1, read on the forward strand.
GCAGCAGGACCTGGATATTACACTCAACCTGGAGCTGGTCAACCTGGTAGTGGTCAATCCGCTGGTGGAGCACCCGTAGGTCAAAGTACAGGTCCTGGATATTATACACAACCTGGAAGTAGTCAAACTGGTGGAGCTCAACCTGGTGGTGGTCATCAGATCGGTGGAATTGCTGGATCACCTGGAGGTCAAGCAGCAGGACCTGGATATTACACTCAACCTGGAGGCGGTCAACCTGCTGGGGGAATTGGTGCAGCACAAGGGCCAGGTCCAGGATACTACACACAAACCAATGGCTTACCAACTGGTTCTGGAATAGGTGGAACTGAGTTGCAAAGTGGTCTCCCAGGACGCTATACGCAGCCTGCTGGAACCGGACATACAGCCACCGGCCCTGGATATTATCAACAACCTGGTTCACAAACAAGCCCTGGTTATAGAGGACAGCCTGGTGCAAATTTAGTTCAAGACACTTCTGGAACGCAAAGTGGTACTATTGGAACAGGTACTGGTTACTATACACAGCCTGGACAGCAAGGTCCTGGAATTGGCGGAACGAGCGGAACAGGTTATTATGCACAACCATCTGGTGGACAACCTGGCCAAGGTATTAGCGGAGCACCAGGAGCTCAGCAAGGAGTAGGACCAGGATACTATTCGCAGCCCACTGTTGGTCAGCCAGGTGCTGGGACTGGAATCGGCGGTCCGATTGGAACCGGTCCATCTACACCTGGTTCAGGAAGCTACGCTCAACCGGGCAGAGGCCAGACAGCAGGTCCGTCTGGTACAGATCAAGGATATTATACACAATCTGGAGCTCCCGGCTACAGCACACCGCATGGTGGTGTTCAGCCTGGATTTGGCACTGGTGGGGCACCCGGAACACAAACAGGCACATCAGGTGTTAGTGGAATTCCAGGCGCTCAACAGGGAACTGGTTCAGGATATTTAACACAGCCTGGAACAGGTGGTGCAGCCGGAACACAAGTAACTGGCCCTGGTACAGGGTATTATACACAGCCTGGTCAGCAAGGTGCGGGAATTGGAGGAGCGTCCGGGCTGCAGGGTCCAGGATACTATTCTCAACCTGGTGCTGTTCGTCCTGGTTCCGGTATTGCTGGTGCACCAGGAAGTGTTGCGGGCGGACCTGGAACTACAATCGTTCCAGGTGGCAGTGGTAAGAAATATTGACAATAATTGCGGTAGAATTCTTAACTAGCTATTTAAATTTAAAGGAGCTTCAGGAGCTCTAGTTGAAGGCGGTGCCGATGACGCCTTTTCTCAGGCAGAGTCCGCGATTGGAGAGGGACAAGCGTCGGCAAGTGCTCAAGGCAAAAAGAACGGTGGCACAGCCAAAACACAAGTGTCTGGATCTTATGCCACTGGTGGCTCTTTCAGTGCAAGCGCTATGACATCTGATGCAGACCGTGGAGCAAGTGCACAAGTAACTGGAAACGCAGATGGTGCCATGAGTCAATCACAAGGATCTGGTGGTCCGGCACAATCGCAAGCACAAGTGCAAGTCAACTCGAAGGAAGGTGGCACTAAGGCATCATCCCAAAGTGGTGGTGTGATACATCAAAGTCAGAGTGAGGTGCAAGCCAATGATAAGGGTGGATTGGCCGATGCTCAATCAAGCGGTCCTGGACAGACCTCATCACAGGCACAAATTGGGTTCCGTCCAGGCCAAGCGGCAGGTGCTGCAACCGGTGGCGGACAAGCCTCATCACAGTCCGGAAGCCACTCAGGCCAGAGTCAATCTCAAATTCACGGCACATCTTCGTAAGTCAAAAATTTAATTTTAGCCTAAGCAGTCGTTACAATTAATTGTGCTTCACAGATTTGGTGTCTCATATCATGGCGCGGCTCAATCAGCTTCTGGCACCAAGGAACAAGTAGCCACATATCGCGAACAAAACCGCGAACTATTCCATTCTATCAGCCAATTTGGTAACAGCGGTGATGCGTGAGTTTATGCATTAATGCTAGGTACTCCAGGATATACTTACAATTTGTGGTAATTACAGAGTTACCGATCGTGCGGATGCGGTTTTCAGTGGGCCAGGGCTTACTTCAGACGCTGAAGGAATTCCGGAGGTTCAGCTCAAGTCGAAAAAAACCAACAAAGAAGAAACTGGGAAAAACGACAACAAACTGGATAGCACCGATCCTACAGTAGGCGAAGAAGACGAAGCCGACGATGATGAGGAGCCGTATGATGAATATGACGATGAGGACTATTACAATGAAAAGCCCGTGAAGCTAGAAGTAAGCCCCACAGCGGCCGCTCAGGTCAAAAAGGACCAAACGACGCCACATACTTACACTCAAACTTCGCCCAGCCAAACTCAACAGGCAGTTGTGGCTAATCTTCCCACCGACAAGTACACAGTAGTTCAGAATCAAAACGGACGCATCAACAGATATCCCGTGCGGACGACTACTGAGCCGGTGCCCAGTGGCTTCCGAGGTACAGTTAATGTTGAGAAAAAGTTCCACACCAAAGCTCTAGAGCTACACAACTCAGACAATGATAACAAGCTGAACATAAGCGCAGAAGAGTTAGATAAGAAATCCAAATTGGAGGGCCATAAACCACGTGCGCCCGATAGCTATGTCACGGTGACAAAATCCATTACAGGAAGTATGGATAACTCAAAGAACCCACCGCAGGAAAATAAAAATTTCCAATCCACTTATTATACCAAATCATCGACATGCGGCTACTTTACCTTCTCGTGTAACATCGTCTATGGTGCAAATGGACGCAGCAAGATTTGTCGTCCAAAGGCGCCTACAAATGGCAAGTGCTGAGTTGCTCAGGCACTCCACACAGTAAAAGGGGCTCAATAGTAAACAAGCTAAACTAACTAACCTATTTGTATTTTCCGCATGTTCTTAAGATTTTAAGCCTTACTAATTATTTTTTTGAAATGGTGATTAATATTTAATAATCAATAAGAAACACTGCCGTTCTAGGGAAACGTTTGTCCAAAGATCAAATCCATGTTACTGCATTTTAAATAAAAACAAAAAATACCTAAACAAAAATTAATTATTAATTTGAAAATGTGTTTTCTTTGCTTGTTTGGGTCACAACAACAAATTTCCTTAGTAAAACTAGCTTCAATTTAAGAATTCGCGGCAAAACCTAAAATAATTCTACCCTAACCAAATTTTCGACAAACTGCATTTTAAGACTAAAATTTTGTTTAATAATATTGTATGGTCACTCTAATTAGTGAAGCCATTAAAAATTATATTTATTGTTAAAAAAAAAAGATAACGTACTGAATTTAAATTTTATGCATAACCCCTTTTCCAGTTTGCTGCCATGCCGCGCAAATGCCATTTTTAACATGTGGCTACACTGCAGTGTTGCCGGTTGACAAAAATTTGATTTTTAATCAAACATGTGGCAACGCTAAGGACTTGTCAAAAGCACGCAACAAAAAACCAGGCGGCCCGGCTTTTACATTCAACGTTGCTGAGCAACTAACTTTATTTATAGTGTTTATTCCAACAAAACTACATCGATTTTTGTGTGCCGAGCAGCTATTATTTAACTACAATAAAAATCTTACAAAATAATCATGGCTGAAGCTGAGAAAATCGAGGTGCGCGACATAACACGCATCGAGCGCATTGGCGCACACTCGCATATTCGCGGTCTGGGTTTGGATGATGTGCTTGAGGCGCGTGCTGTTTCACAGGGCATGGTGGGGCAGAAGGATGCACGTCGTGCCGCTGGAGTTGTTGTGCAGATGGTGCGCGAGGGTAAAATTGCAGGTCGCTGCATTCTACTGGCTGGCGAGCCGAGCACAGGCAAAACTGCCATAGCTGTCGGTATGGCTCAGGCACTGGGCACGGAAACACCTTTTACCAGCATGTCTGGCTCTGAGATTTACTCGTTGGAAATGAGCAAAACTGAGGCTTTGTCGCAGGCGCTACGTAAGAGCATTGGAGTGCGCATTAAGGAAGAGACGGAGATTATTGAAGGTGAAGTTGTTGAAATACAAATCGAACGTCCAGCCACCGGCACGGGTCAAAAAGTGGGCAAAGTTACGCTGAAAACTACAGAAATGGAAACCAACTACGATTTGGGCAATAAAATTATTGAATGCTTTATGAAGGAGAAAATCCAAGCTGGTGATGTTATAACCATTGACAAAGCCTCCGGTAAGGTGAATAAATTAGGACGCAGTTTTACACGCGCACGCGATTATGATGCCACCGGTGCCCAAACACGATTTGTTCAATGTCCCGAGGGCGAGCTGCAGAAGCGCAAAGAGGTTGTACATACCGTCACGTTGCACGAGATCGATGTTATCAATAGTCGCACACATGGCTTTCTAGCGCTCTTTTCGGGTGATACTGGTGAAATCAAGCAGGAGGTGCGCGATCAAATCAACAACAAAGTGCTGGAATGGCGTGAAGAGGGCAAGGCCGAAATCAACCCTGGAGTGCTGTTCATTGACGAGGTGCATATGCTGGACATTGAATGTTTTTCGTTTCTTAATCGCGCTCTCGAATCGGATATGGCTCCAGTGGTGGTAATGGCCACCAATCGTGGTATTACACGCATTCGTGGCACTAATTATCGCAGCCCACATGGCATACCTATTGATCTGCTAGATCGCATGATTATCATACGCACTGTGGCCTATACCGAAAAGGAGGTTAAGGAGATACTTAAAATACGCTGTGAAGAGGAGGATTGCATTATGCATCCTGATGCATTGACCATATTGACACGCATAGCCACAGATACCAGTCTACGTTATGCTATACAGCTTATAACAACAGCGAACTTGGTTTGCCGTCGTCGCAAGGCCACTGAAGTAAATACCGAGGATGTCAAGAAGGTCTACTCACTGTTTCTTGACGAAAACCGCTCTAGCAAGATACTAAAGGAATATCAGGATGACTACATGTTCAGCGAAATCACTGAACAAGAGGAAGTTGAGGGCGTAAACGCTGGCGGCGCCAAGCGTCGCGGAGACACTGGCGCTGGTGGTGACGCTCAGCCAATGGAACATTAAATTTATGTACAACCTCATACACTCCTGCGAGACGGGCGTAGGTCAAAACAATAAAACACAATTCAAAGTAAACTCTTCACTTTTTAACATCACCATTTGGTGATCTCCTTTGAAGTTTCTAAAACTATCCGATTTTATTTTAATACCAATGCCAGCAAAATATAAAATTATTCCCACGCCCATCTCGAACTCCAAACATTCTCATTCTCTATGATTTTTGTGCAGTTTCATCAGTTTATAATTAAAAGCATAGAAGTACCTAAAAATAAAATCCATTGCTTTTCTTTTATTCAATTTTAAGACATTCAGAGTTCAGTGAGCAATATCAAAATATATATATAGTACAATATATATGTATGTATGTATATATATAATATGTATAAAAATGTCTTTATAATTATGTAAGTCTCGGGAGCTGTGTACAACGCAGTAGCTTCACCATGGCCAAAGTTATTTATAAGCAAATTTTGCATTACAACTTCATTTTTGACTAGTTATTTGTAGAGATTGTTCAGAAATTACAAAGGGAGTATGAGTTCTATATATTAGTTAATTGAAAAGCAAAGAATAATTTTAAATTAATGAATACATTGCATGGTACCGTTATAGTTAGTTATATATGTCTATATATATATTATTCTTTGTGTTTTTGGTAAGATCTGCCTGCTATTTGGTAATACAAGTAATTTCCATTATTTCTCACAATTCAAATATTACAATTTTTAAAAGTAATGCGCATAAAACGTTTTACACTTTCTTCCGATACGTCTAACGTAAAATTTAGTGACTAAAAATAATTCCGCCTTTTATATGCATATGTGTAAGTGTATTGCTTATTTATAAAGCCTTTTAGTCCACTTTTTTACTGCCAGCACCTGCGCCCACTGTGGGCGACAAATCCGTAGCCTGACTAAAAGTCTGTGCCTCATCGCGCCTGGTTTGCGAGCGTATATAGTATTTATAGCCTTGATAGAACACTATCCATAGCAATACGTAGACAATACCGAAAAAGTGCACCACCTTAAAGAGGGCCCACCAGCGTTCAAACTTGAGAAATGCAAAGGGTATCATGCAAAAGCCCATGTAGAGAATATTGTAGGATTTAGTAATCATAAAAAATGTCGCTTTGTAGACTTTGTTTGTTTCCAGAGTAGCGCCATAGCGCGCCAAAATGTTTTTCTTGTAAACAACAGCAATCTGCAAAAGAACGATAATTTAAGTGGCAGACCGTTCGACAAAATGCATAACGCCTCAATGTATGACTAATAGTTACCTGCTTTTCGGCGGTGACAATCAAGTACTCCAACGTAAATGCCATGTAGTAACCACTATGATAGCCATGCCAGATGGCTAGAAAAATCAAAGCAGCAGCGTAGCTTATTGTGCGATTGTTAAGGAACTTTAAACGCTTGTATATATAGTGTCCCACCCAATGATTGGTATTCACATTGAAACTCTGCACATAGTGTTCCATGGTATTGCCCGTCTCTAGCATTATAAGCTTCACATTGCTGCAGCCAGACCAGTCCGGCTTACCCTGCGCATTTTTGCCATTATATGTAAAGCCCAAACATATAAGTGCACCTTCAGTCAGCAGCCAGGCAGAGATGTATTTGTACAGCGTGAATTTTCCCCAAAGTCCAAGGTACACAATGCGTTTGATAAACGATATTTGAGCAAATGCGGGCGTCAGAAAATATGCATCGGGCAGCTTAAACAAACCCCATTGATACACGCACAAGTAGAGCACTCCGGCTGCAAATCGTTTTAAGCCAGCTTCCACGGCACCGCCGTGCTGGCGGTATTCGCCATTAATAAAACTTTGATAGCGTCGATATGGAAATTGTGGCCCAACTAGAAAACTGCTAGGAAAAAAAGCAAAGGCCGTAAGTTCCAATAGCGAGGGCAGCTCATTTAGCGCCGTTTCCTTTTGATCCTTTGAAAGCTCCGCTTGTGGCCGCTGTCCATCGGTTATGTCAAAGGTAAAACCTATCATGCGCAGCACTAGTATACAATGCGGCATGGTCCAAAGTATATCATAATCATCGCTAGCCGTAAAGTAATAGCCCAACAGCAAATAACTCATGTGGAACACAAAGTTTATGCCAAGCAACAGCCGTGGTACGCTGCGCAGCAAACGCACTAGCAGATACGTGGTCCAGATGCCTATAAGTGAGTGATATGTGTCAAAGCCGTAGTTATAATAGCAGAGCCCAGCGCCGCTGAGTGCAAAGAAAGCATGATGCATGGCCTTGGAGGGCACATCTATCAACGCATGCCGATAAATGGCCGCAATGGGATAGCCTAGGGAAATGATTAATTAGTGAAAAGTTTTAAAGAGTTTCAATTACTACCTACCGGCCAAGAGAGTGAGTATTAGGCGCAAGCCTTCCGCTGGCACCTCTAGTTGATGCGCCAAAGCGGCTACAAAACCCGTTTGAGGATCTGGTTCCATGTGTTGCGTCATGTTCTAACTAGCTGTATGCGCTGCAGAAGAAGAATTTAATCTATAATATTATCAGTTTGACTTTGTCTTTATTAATCAGTATTTTTATGCAAGGTATAAAAATCTTAAAAATTCCTGTTCGATGAGTTGCTTTGACTTTGCCCCAATCATTGGGGTTCACAATTGTTGCTGCTTTGGATGCGATAAAATTGAGCTCACTCGGTCAGGGTCGTCAAGAGGTTTCTTCTCGGTCAACGGCAGACGACAGTGACGAAATTTTTTGCTCTCGAAAATGATAACGGCGACTTATACACACACAAACAAGCACATGCTCTCACATATACACGTATAGTAACATTTACTTTGTGTTATTTATAAGCACGACAAATGTTAAATATTTAAACTTTATCGATTTATATACTTAGGACCAGCGTTATTTATAAAAAAAAGATTGCCAAAAAGAGCCTCACATCCGATTTTTTTGGCAATGAGCGCGAATTTTTGTAACTTTTTTACCTGTACAATAGCTAGCACAGTAGTACTACTATTATTGTCTGTTTGCTTAAAATTTTTAATAAAATATACTATTTAATTGATCAAATTTAAACAATAATAAACACTTTTTCCATATTCTATAAAGTTTCTGCTGCAAAAGTTGCGTGCGAATAAAAAAACACTCTAGTAATGAAACAGCTGATTTATAAGTGAAGCAGACACGTTTGTTGTTGCATGACGCATGCATATTAAGGGGTTGTCAGATATTTGTGTAGAAATTAGTAGAAGCCTTCAAAAGTTCGCAAAACTAAAAACTACGCATAAATTAATTTCATAATAAATCATTCATAAAAAATTTATAAAATTATCAGTTTTCCGCCATAAATAACAAACTGCTACCAAAAAAATTTAAAATAAATAAATTGCATAGTGAAACTCATTCAACAAAATCTGTGTTTTTATGTATAATTAAATTATTTATTTTTAATATTATACTTGCATTTATGTTTAAGATGAACAGCTTAACACTAAATGTACATATTTTAACTTATTTTTAATGAATATTTATATAAATATTACTCCCATAAAGATGAAGTGAATTGAATTAAAATCTTAGTTTAATTTTCTTAAAATACATAGTTCAGGCTTAATTAATTACCTTTTCTACTGTGTTATTAAATTATAATGAAAATATATAATAGCATTAGTCATAAGAGGCGGGGAAATGTATAATTTTGAAAAACAAACACTAAGTGCAAGCCAAATTAAGCTGTAAAAACATGTTTGAAAAACACTTAGAAACCAATAATATCCATGGTTTCGATGTTGATTGTAATAATTTAATTTTTTAAAAGAGTTAAGCTAGAATTAAAAATTAGCCTACTGAGATTTATAAATACATTCGTGGTTATAGCAAACTTTTTGCACAAGGAGCAACCAAATAAAAAGGAAAGGCACCCTTTATTATTTGCTATTTGGTCTGAAAAATTAAAAACAGCTTTTTAAAAAAATAAAAGTGTTGACATATAATTTTTTAAGTCAGTTAAAACACCAAATCAATAAACAAATAATTATAATAAATATTTTATTTACTTTTATAGAATGGACATGTTTAATGTTGTTTAAAATTGTACTACAAAACCGAGCTACTTTTTTATAGCATGTAGCCCTGCAGCGATGCACGCGCAGTAGGGTGAATGGCTGAAATAATTAATATAAAGAAGAAGCAGCTGCTGCTTTAGTTATTGTTAAATATTTTAAACAAATTTTTCAGCAGTTTAACTTTAAACCCTAAGACAAGCTGAAAGCCCATAGTCTTTATCAAAATCTTAAACTAAATAAGTCAATTAATAATCTTCATAAAGTCTTTGTGATTAAACAATTGATGCAACAGCTGTTCCGCCTAACGTAAGTTTCCATCGTGTACGTGTCACTTGCCCAGAAACAATTGTTTGCTTCTAGAATTTGTAGATAAATAAGTAAAGCTGGCACACACAGGCAATACCATGCGGCGCAACAACTATCCCTACCAGCCGCTTAACCAGCAACCCGGTACAAGCGTTGCACCGCCCGCACACGATGCACTCGAGGCGGAAAATGAGCGTGCCGCCGAGGAGCTGAAACAAAAAATTGGCGCACTCAAATCGCTAACGATTGATATTGGCAACGAGGTGCGCTACCAAGACAAACTGCTGCGTGGTATTGACGATGACATGGACCGTACCAGCGGTTTTCTGGGCAACACAATGGCACGCGTAGTGCGTCTTGCCAAGCAAGGCGGCGGTTCTCGGCAAATGTGCTACATGTTTTTGTTTGTAATGTTTGTGTTTATGCTACTGTGGCTAACGCTTAAGTTTAAGTAGTTACGAGTTTTAAGGGGAAAAATGCTTTAAGTACGTTATTTTCTAAAATATACTTACAAATTTTTATTACATGGTACAATTAGTTTTTGAAAAATATAGAAGGTATTGTTTGGTGCTGTAGAAGCATACAACTCAATGATAAAAAACGCACATTACATTTGAAAAGTAGGGGCATACTTTGAACTTAATAACTAATGATTATGATCTAGCCGCGTATTGGAGTGGGTGCAGTTGTGCCTTTACAGCAAGCGTATCCAGGCGCTACTGTTTTAGTACATAATTGTGAGCAGGTCACTTGTTCTTATTGCACTTTTGGTGACCTGAACCTAGGCTATGTATGAAACGTTTTCAACTTTTTGCTGCGCCTACTAAAGTCTGGCTGCTCCAAATCATCATCTTCGGGATCTGTATCTAAATCGTCTTCGTCTAGCAGGTCGCTAAAGCCATTAGAGTTGGGACTACCCAGTCGACGTACTGTAATTATAATAAAAGTACAAAGTTTCATTATAATATGTTTGATTTAAATGGAGACGCCAATTACTTTGTTCTTCTAGTATGCTGTTTTGTTTCTGAACGTCATCAATGTCCTTTTGATTCTCGGCAATCTTGCGTCTCATGGTTTGTATGCATTCGGTGGTCTTCTTGAGTATCTGAGCACGACTGGCCTGCAAAAACAATAGGTTTAATATAATTAAATTTAACTCTGAAAATAATTAAATATAGATCTAAGAAGAACCAAGCAAAGTGTGTAAAAATTTAAGGAATAACTTCTTGTCAAAAGTAAAAAAATCTGGCTTATTTTCATAGGCGCCTAACGCTCTCTTGACAACTTCTGGCTTTGGCCTTGGACCTGACTAGTTGCCTTAGTACCAGCTCATTCCACATTTGGTTAGCATTTAGACACAATGGCTCTAATTGACGAAACTATTAAAAATTGCTTCCTCTAGTGAGAAGTCGGATTCGACCTTCTTCTGCCTTTAGGCAAATGATGCTGTAATCACGACTTCTTGCTGGAGTCGCAATGAATGTGTCAAGGGACTTGTACATTTTTTGCATCCCTTGCCTCGCTACATTTCTTAATGAATTATCTCATCCACTATAAGTGTTTGGACACTGTATTTTGTACTCACCTTTTCACCTTTAAGCGTCGGCACTGCCTCGCGTAAATTTGTAAAACTCTCCTTAATATGATCCCGCCTTCGCCGCTCCAATGCATTGTGATGCGCGCGTTTTTCCGCCTAATGAACAATATATAAATAAACAAACATGAATACGAACGTCTAAAGCCGTTTGTTGATAAACAACATTTCTTCAAGCCATGCTGTCTTTGTTGATAAACAAAGACAACGTGGACTGTTGTTGTAGCCGTGCTGACCGCTCTTCTTCTTTTTCTTGTGCTGCTGCATTACAGCCCACGCGTATTTGACTCACCTGTGTAAAATTTGCAGTGTTTAAATGTCTCGAGGATCCCAAGCCATTGTCCGAGTCATTATCGTCCTAAAAATATTTCAAATATAAAAAAAATTGTGTTTAGTGGTTACAAGCAATTGTTTACATATAGAGAATATGCAAATGTGCGCTGCTTACGTCACTTTCAATATCAATATCCCTGTCATCATCGCTCATGCTCATGATTAACTAATATGTATATGCAGCAATGAAGCTGCTATAAGTTTTGCCGCGAAATAGTCCCGAGTTCTTATGGCATTTACGAGACGTTGATACGCCAGAATTTGTTTACAAATAATATTTTTTTTTTGTAATTTAATATGTTATGCTTTGTGGTTGGTGCACGTTGTTCTTCTTTTTGCCTCACTTAACAGCGCTATAGACAAACACGCACACAACTACTTGCACTGTGCAAAAGTATCGATGCCAAGTTGAAGTAAACAAGAACTCAGAGCTGCCACATGTCTGAAAACATATGTTTTGCTGTTAGGTGGCAAGCATAGAAAATACATAGCATCCAGGGTACACGTTTATTTTCATTTGTTTTATTTGGTTTTTAAACAATTTTAGCAATATTTCATGGCTTTTCCCACATCAAGCGCACAACAAGGTTCGACTTTTTGTTAAAATTTTGCGCACATTTATTATAGCTTTAAATTTTGGACAGCGCAGCTGAAACCAATCGTAAAATTCTGGAAGACATACAACACAAAAAACAGTTGCTCCAAAAAGGAGTTGGCGTGGTACCTCTAGCCACTGCTGGCATAATTGGTCTGGGCAATACAAACTCTTTAAATAGCGCCAGTCTGAATCAGGTAGGCGTGCAGCCTATATAAATACTATGAAACTTAATACTTATCCGCTTTACAGATGCCCGCACCACAGTTGCTTGGGCAGCCCACAGCAGACTTTCAGCAACAAGCGCCCAATGCCAGCAACGCCCTTACCGCGCCCCGTTCAGCATTTAATCCAACGAGCTCTACAACTTTGGGTTTCTTTATACCTCAGGATTCGTATTTTGGAAACAGTTACATACCCGTGCTGCCACGTCTTGAGCCGCTGCCGCAAGCGACTCCACCGCCCAATCACAACGCCAGCAAGTAACTTTTCCACAACGTCAAATGGCCCGCCTTAAACTAAAAAAGCTCGAGGAGTATCTGCAGTGTGTGGATGGCTTTTCGCAGCCCAAAGTGCAGCTGGAGCAGTATCCCACACCGCCGCATATAGCCGCTTGCATGCTGCATCACATGCAGGCGCAGCACGATGACATTGAAGGCAAATTTGTGTGCGATTTGGGCTGCGGCTGCGGTATGCTTAGCATAGGCTCTATGCTCTTGGGCGCTCAACTAACTGTGGGCTTTGAGCTAGACGGCGATGCAGTCGAAATATATCGTAACAATGTACAAGAAATGGAATTGCCCAATGTGGATTGCGTGCGCGCTGATGTGTTGCAGCTGCCGCGCACCAAGTGGGCCAAGGCGTTTGATACCGTGGTCATGAATCCACCCTTCGGCACTAAGAACAATGCCGGCATGGACATGCGATTTCTGGAAGTGGGTTTGCGTCTGGCCAACAAGGCAGTATATTCACTTCACAAGACTTCAACTCGGTAAGGCAGTATAGCTGCTCTTCACTGTATCAGAACTAAAATTGAGGTATCTTTTGTTTTTTACAGAGCCTTTATACAAAAGAAGTCTCTGGAGTGGGGAACACCTGGCTCTGTGGTAGCCGAGTTGCGCTATAACATTGAAGCCAGCTATAGGTTTCACAAGCATCAAACCAAGGACATTGAGGTAGACTTTTGGCGCTTTGACGTAAGCGAGGCGCTTATTTAGTTTTTAGCAAAAAACACAGAACTCATGCATTTTGGACTTTTTTAATAAGAAACATAAAACTATTATAAACTGGTTAGCATATTACTCTACATTAAAGACAACGCCTTGTGCACAAGCCAGCTCGCCGGAGTGATTTAACGTAACAGTAGCACGCTTGCAGTATTGCTTCCAGGCATCGGAGCCAGATTCGCGGCCGCCTCCTGTGGCCTTTTCACCACCAAAGGCGCCACCAATCTCTGCGCCATTTGTGGTTGTGTTTATGTTGACAATGCCGCAGTCAGAACCTTGTGCGCCTATCCACTTGAATGCTTGCTGCATGTTCTCGGTAAATATTGACGAGGAGAGACCCTGCTCCACCTCATTATTCCAGCTAATGGCCTCATCCACGCTGCATGCCTTGAGCACATAGACAATAGGCGCAAAGGTTTCGCGATGCACAACGCTGGCATCGTGCGACAGACCTGTAATGATAGTGGGCTCCACATAGTAACCAGCGCGATCCGATACACGTCCACCAAAAGCCACATGACCACCCGCGGCCTTGGCCTCCTCTATGGTAGCCTTATAGCTATCGACATTCTGCTGCGAGTGCACAGGCCCAACCAAGGACTGCGGTTCCAGCTGATGCCCAATGCGCGGAATTAGCTGCTGGTATTTGGCGCTCAGAGCACTGACAAAGCTATCGTGCAACTTCTCGTGGACAATAATGCGCCGCGTGCTGGTGCAGCGTTGGCCGCTGGTACCAATTGCTCCGAACAGCGCTGCATCTAGCGCCATTTTAACATTGGCAGATTCGTCGATTATAAGCGCATTGTTGCCGCCTAGCTCCAAGATAACTTTGCCAAAACGGCGTTGAACTTCGACACCGACTTCGCTACCCGTCTTGCAGCTGCCCGTGAACGAAACCAGATTGACGCGCATGTCGGATACCAAACTCTGACCAATATCAGTGCCGCCTTGACAGAGTGCAGCAACCGGAGGCAGGCTATTGCGCTGCAGCACCTCAGCCACAATCTTCATGGTGGCCACAGAGACAAGTGGAGTGCTGGGCGCGCCCTTCCAAAGCACGCTGTTGCCTGTGGTCAGAGCAATGGCTGCATTCCAGCCAAACACAGCATTGGGGAAATTGTAGGCCGAGATAACACCAACCAGACCAAGTGGACGCCAAGCCTCGAGAATGGTGTGTTGAGCGCGCTCAGAATTGATAAGCTGTCCAGCGTAAATGCGCGACAAGCCAACAGCATAGTCACAAATGTCAATGAATTCCTGTACTTCACCCTGACCCTCACTATAAATCTTGCCCACTTCGAGAGACACCAGCTTGCCTAGTGGTTCCTTGTATTTGCGCAGCTCATCACCAATTTGGCGCACGATTTCACCACGTACTGGTGCAGGCACCTGACGCCAGTGCTTGTAGGCTTCAACGCCCAATCCAATGGCTTGCTGCAGCTCCTGTACTGTGCCTTGTCGCACATTGGCTATGGCCTGACCAGAGCCAGGATCATAGCTGGTAATGGTGGCTCCACGCCCCAGCCAGCTGCCGGAGTAAACACCCGGATTATCGCGTTCCAAACCCAAATCCTTAAGAAAACTGTATTCTGGCTGCTCTATTAGGTAACTGGTACGACTAGAGGTATAGCGTTGTTGGTGGAGGCCTGGTAACCGGCTACACAGCAGCCTGTTCAAGTGTCGTATTTGTGCGGTCATGCTGTTATTGAAGAGATTTGTAAATGAGTGATACGACTTGCTTATCTCTTGATAACCGACACTTTTATGGGCGTCTGATTTGTGCTTAGAACTAAGTCGCACCCCTGCAGCGCCTACGCTGATAAGACCCACTGCATCCAAACTTACTTGTATGTCACTTAAGCCACTCCAGTTGTGCACGCAGTGCCGTTCAATTATCAACTGAAGCAGACGCTGACTTGCCGAACAGTTTAAGCTCCATGCTCAAAGTTGATAACTATGGCTTATCGCGTAATAAACAAACAAAACAAGCATACGAACTAACAAGAATGTGGGAATTGGGCTAGACCGACTAAGCAATACACTATAAAAGACTCTTAGAGAGTGATGAACTGAGGATTTTGGGGGAAACAGCTAAGTGGTCAAGGGAGCTATTTTATCTATTTTCTATCTATTCTATTCCTCATAAGCGCCACTTTTGTACTACGCTGCCACGTACGCGACCCCAAAGCAAGCAGTCGGCAAAGCAAGCAGTCCTCTGCTTTGTCACCTGCTTTACGCTTAGCTGCATTTTGTATGTAAAAATGATGAAAATTGGCGTTTGCGAGCGACTTATTTGTTCGACTACTAGAAAACTATGAATCGTAGAAAAGTGATGGAGGACTCATTTTGTAGATAATTGAAATTACATTAACAAAATATATGGATACACTTTCGGAAAAAACCTACCTGTTTTAAAATATTTGCAAAATATTCGAAAAACACCAAACATGATTTCCAACTTTAAACTTTAAACAGGCATTGTGCTTGAACCAACAAATCTACAACCTTCATTTAAGTCTTGTTTGATAGATAATTTTATTGGCTATAATTTCGATAATGACTCTAAGTTTGATAGAAAAAAAGATATCATCCAAAAACCGTAAGGACATATATTTCCAGGGGGCGGTGCCACGCCCCCTACTCACGAATACGAAAACTCGGTTTTAGACTTAGAACAAGGTCTCTAACGATCCCTGAAAGTTTCATCCATTAAGTATTTTTTTCCAATAGACGTTATTTTTGAGCCTTCGTTCGTTCGGAATAAATCATCTGAAATAGTAGAAGAGACAAGAATTGCCATGATTACATTCAGAAATCATCTGCTGGATTTTTGATCGTAGTTAAGACTCCGAAATATTAAAAGGTCAGAAGAATTTTGTTTTAGGTATTAGAAGACTAATTATTGTGCCAAAAAGTATTGCTTCTGTGTCTTCTCGACTTAGGGATTTACTCCGACTACTGTCGGACTTTTCTTCGTCGGCGTTTCTTCTCGATTTAAAAATGGTCCAAAGTTTTATGTTCCAGAAACTTTTCCCAGGTGTATGTACTTTATTTATACTTTATAAGAACTTCTTAAAATAAATCGAGATAGCTTTACATAACCTGAGCGTATAAATTGATTATCTCTGTATTTTTGCTCATACTAACATCATCATCTATCTGAATTTCATTGCGATAAAAATTAGCGAATTGAGTTAACGTCCCCCAAATCAAGTGAATTGAACGCGCGAAATTGTCCGAAAGTTATTGTGGGAACTGGCGAAAAGTTTTATTTTTTGCATACCAAACTTTTATCTTAAGGTTTAAAGATAATAAAAAAAATTTTTTTATGGCAAAAATTAAATGTGTAAAAATGTGGCATACTTCCAATTTATAGAGTATTTTAAAAGCAAAGAGAAAAGAGAAGAGAGCGTAATGTTATCAGCTAAACGAAAAACAATTGCGCTTGGTCACAGTTCTTAAATTTTTCCAAAATAATAACAAAGTAATTCAACAGGTGTCAAAAAATGTACACATTCGTTATATGGAAAATAATTGAAAACTAGCTTTTGAAATCAGAACAGCTTAAAACCTTCCATTATAACGTTTATAATTGCCTGAACTCTAAAAACTATAATTGTTTATAATATTAAATATGTAGCTTTTATCTTGCAGCACATGGAATCAATATTTGTTAGGTAAGTACTTACCATGTTATCAATTGTTTATTAAATTCTAAATGGCTATAAATAATCTATTAGCAGTTCTCGAATAAACAAAAATATTACGAGTACATCATTTTGTTGCCAACTTTAAGGTTTAATTGAAATTGATTATTCTTTTTTTTTTTTGTTTTAAATGTTTTTATTTTATTAAAGATAATATAAAATTTGTTTACTACTTACTACCTAGAGAAGGCAGCTTAAACAAACTATAAGTAACTATTCTTGAAACTTTAAAAGTGTTTTGAAACATTTTTTAAAATTGTAATCTATATTTTTACGACCATAATTTCTTGACTTTAATACAGAGCAGAATTTTTTAATTTTTTAATCTTAAGGAAATTAAATTTGAGAAAGGTGTGGACCAGGACAGATCACATAAGGGTGTGTGAACTTTCTTTGTAACTCGCAAAACTTTATATAAAAAAAAAACCCATTTGGGATATTTTTTTTTATATGAACTTTTGTCATTCCGTGCGAAATATTTCGTGCTGCGTAGACCCCTTTATTCGTGAATATCTCGTGAACAAAATGTTTTACCGATATAAAATACCATTAGATCGAAAGGTATTGATGTGGCCTATGATATACGGATATGTGAAGATTGACTCAAAACTATTGAAGTTACAAGCAACCAAAGTCGAAAAAAGTGACATTTTCGACCATTTTTCAAAATAACAAATTTTCAGTTTACTAAGATCTTCGGGTAAGAAATGTAGATGCTATGGAAGCATGAACGAAAGTTCCAATTTACACTCAATCTTACCTTTGTTCGAAAAAAAAATATTTTTCACTTAAAGTTTTTCGTTTGCGTTCAGTTACTCTTCACGAATTCGCATCCAGCGGTAGGCGTGATTTTAGTATCTACAATTCTAAGCCGATTTTGAAGATCTTAGGCTCCAAATGTTTGTCAAAAAATTCCGAATGCTTGTCAAAAAATTCTCTTTTGGCTAAAAGAATAAAATTTTTTTTTTTTAATATTCTTGTTAATAAAACGCAAATTAAAAATTTGTAATTTTGAAAAATGGTCGAAAATGTCACCTTTTTTTGACTTTGGTTGCTTGTAACTTCAATAATTTTGACTTAATCTTCACATATCGTATATCATAGGCCACATCAATACCTTTCGATCTAATGGTATTTTATTATACATAACTTTAATAATTTTGTCTCAATCACGTATATAACCGTAAAGGCCACATCAATACCATTCGATCTAATCGAATCACGAGATAATCACGAATAAGTCAAAACAGTTCCCAAAAACACGTTTTTCAAAAAAATCTTAAAAACGGTTCTTATGAAAAAAAATGAATGTCATTTTCGTGTTTCTCCTTTTATACGAAAGTTCATTTTTCGTGTTTACTAGTGTTATTTGCAAAAGTAATTTCTCGCTTTAGCTGGATATTTTCATGTTAGCATTTCTTTCCTTATTTGAGCTTGTTGGGCAACTTGCTATTTCTTAAGCGCGCAATTTAGGTATTCTATGTATATTGCACAACCTGAACCCTATGTTCGTGATAGGGGTAATTTACCTTCTGATATGTCACAAAATCGAAAATTTTTTTAAAATATATTTTGGAATTAAATAGTTTTAAAAAAGTATTTACAAAATTTTAGACACATCGGAGCAATGGATACGAAGTTACGACTATTTATAGCGCCCTCTGTCTCTGCAGAAAGGTTTAGGGCCCATCGCATAATGTGCGATTATCTCGAAAAGTATTGTCAAGGTGACCACTATTTCTCAAAAACTATTTTACCGAATCATATTTTTTTTTTTTTAATGTTGCTAATAATAATTATAAGTTAGCGAACGATTCCCTGTTTGATAATTAATCTTTTTTTTAATTCGATATCACAAAAATTTTTCTCGAGATTGCAATATTCTAATGGGAAATGTTCGATATCATGATATCTGTTAGGCTGTTGAAAATATATCGTAATCACCGCCAACTATTTGGAAAAAACTCCATAACTCCACTAACTATGAATAATTTTGAAAAACGGATTTTTATTCGTTTACTCATAATTTACACTGTCTAAATCTTAGTGCATTAATTCAATAAAATAGCTTATTGATGCCTTGTAAAAATCATGAAGTTTCCGCAATTTTTCGCAATGACAAGGTATATAACCCCTTTAAGAACTTTATGTTATTATGTATAATAATACATAATACATTTTTTGTTTAGTTTCCAAAAATATTGATTTGGAATTGTAATAAGTATTTTTGCCCATAAGGAGAACTTATATTTATGGAAAATTTTACTCGCGGTATTTGGTTTAAATAATGTGCCAGAATATTTAAGTTTTTTTAGTAAATATTTTTTTTGCGTCCTATGGGACTTGAAAAGTTAACTATTTAAGTTGAACCTGGGATTTGGTAAGACTAGTATTTTTTTTTAAAACAAAATTTTTTGGAAATTAGGAATTTAGAATTTTTACATGAAATCTCACGATTTTAATAACGGATTCGCCTAAAAAGTTTCCTTTTTAGCTGCATATACCGCCTATATGCAATATCTCGAAACCCGTTTCATGAAAAATATTATTTTTTTTTTTTTTTTTTTTTTTTTTAATATTACTTATTTACAATCTATCCTTTAGACAATAAGTAAATGTTTTGGAAATTATAAATTAACAGGAGAAATAGTTAAACTCCAATGAGTAATAACTATTGCTTTTTTAAGTGCTGTAAGCTTAATTTGAATATGGCATGTCTAAGACATGATTGCGTTTTAATCTTCGTATTCTATCGCTATCATCCAAGAGGCCTATTGCCAAAACATTCGAATGATTATGTAGCCTTTCCACGTAACTGGTGCTTAGTCTTCGTATTTCGTCCTTAACGTATGGAATATCTAGGTCTTTATGAATTTGCTCATTGGATACAAACCATGGGGCGTCAACAATAAGTCTTAAAGTCTTGGACTGATACCGTTGAATGATTTCAATGTTTGAGTGACTTGCTGTGCCCCATAATTGGATACCATAAGTCCATATAGGCTTCAAGATGGCTTTGTAAAGACGGACTTTGTTCTCTAAACTTAGCTGGGACCTTTTACCAAGCAGCCAATGCATTTTCTTTGTTTTTCTGTTAAGTTTTCTTACTTTGCTTTTAATATGACTTGTCCAGGTGATTCTGCGATTTAAATCGAGCCCAAGATAATTGGCTGAATCTCTATGCGGAATTAGTATATTATTAAGATATACTGGCGGACAATCTCCTCTTCTCAATGCAAATGTTACATGATTCGACTTCTCAGTATTAACCTTTATCTTCCATTTCTTAAGCCATCGCTCTATTTCAAAAATTTCATTTTGAACACCTTGGGATACTTCCGCCGCTGATTCTTTAGATGTAATTATAGCTGTATCATCAGCATAGGTGAAAAATATTATGACTGCATTTTCGGTTTTAGCATATAATTTTACTACGGAAACGACTAAAGCATGTTGAGGATACCAACATTTTTTAAAATTTGTAAACTAGTGTAATTAATCAATTTTAGAGCTTACCAAATTATGTTTAGATAGATATGAGACTTTTTGAACCATAATTTGCTTCATTGGAAATAAGTTTTTAAAGTTTATGTAAAACAATACAGTCAAAAACTGAAAAGTGAAAATTATGACCTTTGACCTATTTCGGATCGTCTTTAAATTTTGCAGGTAAAAAGGAAACTTTTTAGGCGAATCCGTTATTGAAATCGTCGGCTTAAAAATTTGCCATACTAGCGGCGGCCACCCTAATGGCTACTTAACCAAGTTCCGATATATTTTTCGTATATACTCAGACATACTCGTTAAAGACCTTAGCAACCAAATAATTGTTTGTTCGATAAACGTTTATTTTCAGTCAAAATCAGCATATTGACCATTTACGAATTTATCAAATCCGCAATCACAAAAAATAATTGGTTCCAAAATGGAAGTGCTGGAGGAGGGAAATTTAATGGACCGTGTGCCCATTTTGCTGCAAAGAGACTTGGAGTTTTATCAGGTAGCAGACATTCCAATGCAGAAACGTTTAAAAAAAAAACTCAACATATAACAATTCTCAATCACACGTAGACGCATCAACGTGTTCTACAGGAACCCATTTGCTCGGGCGTGGTAGGTGGAAAACTGGACTTTCCACGCTATGCATCCTTTGCTGCTATTAAATTAATACGCTGGTTGGTATGCGCTTGAAAATATTTGTTAACGTTTTACAACACTGCAGAAATTCGGCTGCGTGTTTTCATATTCTAGGTGGGAGGATGAATATTTTGCATCGTATCGCAAACCTTCGGGCTTGCTGCACACGGAAAAGGAAATGAATGAGGGTGATTTCGTAAGTTATTGTTTTTGGCTTTAAAGTGTTGTTAACACTGGAAAAGATTTATGTCTGGCAGTGCAGCTATGCATGTGCTTGCTTTGCAAAAACCACTGTGTTCTTAGCATCTAAAGATTTTTAATTATTTACAGTTCTATACGTTTCGTTTTCTTAACCAGGGTATCTTATAAGTATCTGAGTAAATTTTTTCTAGCGTTGTAAGTCCATACTCAATTCATATCAAATATCACAATACATTTTCTTGCAGACCTCTGTAGTTGTAAAAACCTCAGATCCCGACAAGTTTGTCAACTTGGTGACAAAATCTGCAGATTTGTTGTTGGAGCACATACATCACTTATCGCAGGAATCTTTAGATCATGCTGATCTCTCAGTGCTTACAGCTACCATTGGTGCTGCGGCTTTGGTGAAAAATTCTCTAAGCGTTTATATGCAAGCCGCTACTACCACAGTTTGTCCGCCCAAAGGTGATGAGCCAGGTGGCGCCTTAAAGCTCAGCTTTAAGCAGTACTCCCAAATGTCAGAGGCTTTGGCGGAGCGTTTGCTTGATCTGCACTGTCGTCTGTTACTGCTCTATATTGTACAAGATGCGGACTGTTTGCATTGGGAGGACACTCAGCCATTTTTCGAATCCGAGCGTGGTTCGTATACGGTGCAAATGTGGTGGCATTACATGCGCGGCACCAAGAGCGACCTCTGGAACTCGGTGCCACCGAAAATGGCGCAGCGCATCTTTGCCGGCATGTTAAATGAGACGCTTAGTGTGCTCACCGTGCGCTATACTCAAATTGTGACCAGTGTGGCGCGATCCCAGCTGCATCTGGTGGATATATGCAATATGCTATTTTGTATTGCTGAATTGTTGCCACATGTTTGCAATAGTGGGGAGGCCTACGTGGGATTGCAGCTCAGTAATCAGAGTGTGATCATAAGGGATATACATGCAAAGTGTCGGGAGCTGTTTTACTGTCTGCTGTTACGTGGAGCACCACTGGGCGTTTTGTCAAAGGTAAGTGTTCCTTGTTAACCGATCGCATAGAAATTAATAGTTAGCTTATAGAATGATGTATCGAGGTAAATTAAGGCTTAAGCTTAAGAACTACATTAAAGTTCACCAAGGCAGTACGTAGCAGCACGAAACGCTACTGAACTGTGTGGCTACTCACGCAATTTGGTATTTTTCCGGTATTTCCGATATTCTGTCAAATTTTGTTGCACTAGAAATTAATACGATCACAATAAAACCAGATTATTTGTTTTGAAATGGTTTTCAAATATGATTGCAGAAAATTTCGCAACAATTTTTATACCCTGTGCCTTAATGTATGTAACATACAGAAGGAGACATAGGAGAACCCCCAAAGTTACCTAAAGTTTGATCAGGGTGACTAGAGGCTATATAACCATACCCGTCTGTCCGTCTGTCTGTCTGTATGAATGCTTAGATCTTAGAGATGGTAAGAGCTAGAGTACCCAAATTTTCAGATTAGATGCGTTATTATGTCAGTGGAGACAAGTTTATTTTTTATTTTTAATATCGGAGATATATTATATAGCTTACATAGGGGTGTTTCAGAGGACCTCGAAAAAACACAAAAATTTTAGATAAATTATTCGTTTGTTTCTAAAGATATCGTAACCAAATTTGGCACTCGGAAGTTTTTATTTTTCCCAATCACAGTATCAAATTTGATCAAAATCGGTTGACTATATCGTATAGCTCCCATAGATTCGTCAAAAAAACGTTTTTTGCACAAAATTCGATGTGTTTCATTTGTTTGTGATGATATTGTAACCAAATTTGACAGTCGGAAGTTTTTTAGAGCTCCCAATCAATGTACCAAATTTGATCAAAATCGGTTGACTATATCATATAGCTCCCATAGAACAGATCGTTGTGTTTCATTTGTTTGTGAAGATATCGTAACCAAATTTAGCAGTCGGAAGTTTTTTAGAGCTCCCTCCCAATCAATGTACCAAATTTGATCAAAATCGGTTGACTATATCATATAGCCCCCATAGGACCGATCGGTCAATAAAAGTTTTTTGTGCAAAATTCGACTGATTTTTGTTTGTTTATGAAAATATCGTAGCCAAATTTGACAAATAAAATATCTTTTGGAGTTCTTAAGCAATATATAGGATTTGATTGTTATGTGTTGGCACAGGGTATCCCAAAGTCGTTCGCGCCCGACTTTAACGTACGCCATCTAAATGTAAAAAACGAAGTCCGTCATATAGGATTGGAAGTGATATACGAAGTGATTATATTTAAGTGAAGACTGTCATAATTTTGGGAGAGCCAGAAAAATTTAAGTTCGGAATTCAGAGTCACCCGTTTTTTAGCATAAATTTCTTATAAGTTCAATGTTTTTTTTGGGATATCTTGAATTGGAGACGTTGGAAAAAATGTATTGACCATAGAACGATTTTAAAAAGGTCGGGGATTTAGCGATGCTTTACTCTAGCCCACATTTATGTCAAAACAGAAAAAGAATCCAACTCGTATATTTAAATACTGATTAATACACTACCTATCGTTATCAAAGCAGATTCTGTCAAAGAATCGATCCTTTTTTGGCTTTAAAGAGCTTACATATACTCTTTGTAAGGAAGTTCTGGTGCTGGGGTATAACTCAGTCTGAACCAGGGCCAACTTACAACTAATTTGTAAATTTGCTGAGACACTGGGCAGCGTAGGGGGGTTAGCAGTCACACTACACCACACGTGCATACATACCATTTCTATACCTTAACGATTCCCTTCGGCTGTTGCTGAAAATAAAATTTACTACTGTGTGCTCTCGTATGATCGCCACAGACTACGTCAATGGGCAGGGCCCGCTTGATCGTATCTAGGCTCGATTAAGGCAGGGGTTTGTGGCTGGCGGGCGAGGCCAACGCGAACCAACAAAAAGGGCCAGCATGTATTGCACCAGTCTGGCGAAGCCAGCTCGGTTTATAATATATGCGGCAGGAAGGTGGGGAACAGGAATGGTAGCACACACTATGACGTTCAATCACTCTCGCGACACTTGAGCACTATTACTTGCAATAATGAACACCATTAAGTTTCTTTTCATAAACGTTATAATTACTTCACTTTATTATCTTTTATTATCCTAGTCTTGACCTCTACTAATTCCTTTTATCAAACCTCGTTTCTTTTGCCCTAACCTAATATGCCATTCACGTGTTACATCGCCTTGTGTCTCATCGTATTTTCCGCGTCTACGTCTGTGTCGGTTGCCGTCCCAATCTATTCTCCTCTTGCTTTATTTTTCTATCGCCCACGCCAGCTCATCCCTCAGTCTGTCGATGGCGATAAACGGCAGGCTGGGTTGGCAGTCCGGCGTGGCGATCTTCTACTTATCGATGTTTGGTTTTAACAATTAATACTAAAAGCATTATATTTTGACTTAATACTAGAATTTCTATAAACATTATATTTAACTATACCAATACTTTATTCATTATTGTGACGAGGCTGGTAGCCTCGTTACACCCCCCCCTTTCTTCCCGAGCGATGACGTTCTCCGGCCCTGCCTAAAATATACAATAGTTCTCTACTCAAATCTTCTCTGGAACTCGAAAAGCCTAGCCAGCGGGATGCTCGTCTACCTTGTCGGCGGGATGACCTTGTCTCGGGGTTGGACCTCGTCGATCTCGAACACCTCTTTGAACCTTTGGGCCTTCCAATTGCGAAGAATAGCCACCTGTACTAGTTCTCTCTTTAAAGTTGCGCTCTTCTCTCTGTCAATACTAAGCCCAGCCTCTCGAAGGCGCTGGAATACATGCCGTCTTGTCGGGAGCTGTCGCTTTGTAGCTCCTATAATGTTCGTGTCTTCCTCTCTTGCGGTCTGCACTACCACGCATTCGGGTTCAGCATCTGCTATTGGTGTCATCGCTGCGTTTGACAATGAAAGTGTGGCCTCGCCTGAATCACTCACCATTTCGAAACCAGTCGACGTGACTACCATGCTCGGGATCTGTACCTTCTCTAGTGCTGTGGTCGGCAATGGAAGGGAGGCCTCGCCTATTCCACTTTCCGCTGTCGTAGTCGTCGAGAAGGCCGCCTTTGCCCGGCTCTTCTCCTCCTTTGACCCTATCTGTTTTACCCGCCTTTCGGGTTTCGCATACATCTTCGGCGCCGTCGCTGCATTTGGTGGCGGGAACGTGGCCTCGCCTACTTCCCTCGCCGCTTTCAGATCAGCCGACTCGATCACCTTTGCCCTGCTGCTTTGCGTTTCGGATGTGGCCATTATTATCGCATCTCCAGAAACCACTGCTGCTATTGGTAATGAAAGTGAGGCCTCGCCTGTTTCATCACCCCTCGTCACGCTCCTCTGTTCAGCTGCCTTGCCCTGGCTCTGCTTCTTCTTACTTTTACTCTGAGTCCCACTTACTTGGGGTTCTTTTCGCTTTGTCGCTCTCTTACGTCTCTCTACCTTCTGCAGTGCGCCTGGCCCAGCCTTCAGCGCGGTTGCCTGCAGTCGAGAGTCCTCGTTCTCCTCGTTGACGAAGCTGTGTGTAGGCCTCGAGTCAGTCGTTGCGGCCATCATGTGCGATCCCATTTGCACCATGACGCCGGCGCGCTGCTCCTCCATCATCAACACTTCGTCTTGTTTCGGGGGCCTGATCTTTATGCCGCTACCGGTTCCCGATCCTGGTAGAGCTGCTGTCCGTTTCCCGGAGTCGTACGTTGGCAACACTCATACGTCTTAAGCCCCTGTCGTCCACATGCACGGCAAAATACCACCAAGGCATTGGGGCATTCCCGGGCCATGTGACCGGGCTGCGAGCATCTAAAGCAGGCGCACCTAGAGTCAAATGCCTGGCCTGCTGCGTTTCGGAAACTTTCGTAAGCCACTTCATACTGATCGGCTGGGGGTGTTGTCGCACTCGAGAACGTTGTCGGTGGGGTTGCAGGTACCTCCCAGGTACGCCTATTACTAGCAATCCAATCGTAGCTCTGTTGTTTGACTACCTCGTATTCGCACGCGAGCTGTATGAGCTGTGCCAAGTCAGCGAACTCGTGTCGGTGCATATAGAGCCTGTAGTCAGGAGCAGCATTCTCGTACATCCTGTATAGTTGCTGGCTCTTGGTATACCCAGCGCGTTGCATCATCGTGCCAAGCGCAATGGAAAATGACTTAAAACTTTCATTTTCTAGCTGGTGGCGTGCCCGTATTTCGTCTTCTAGTCGCTCGAAGTAATGCGGTGGCAGGAAGAATTCCAGAAATTTGTGCCGGAAAGTAGCCCACGACGCCTCGCGCTGTTGGCTCATTCTATACCATTGTGCCGCTTCCCCTGTCAGCACTTCGATCATGGTTCCCGGTAGGTCGTTTACGTCAATGTGGTACGCGACGGCTCTATCCTCTAGCTCCTCTATCAGAGCAAGTGCATCTGTACGGCCGTCGTAACGAA
Organism: Chymomyza fuscimana; assembly: GCA_949987675.1. Taxonomy (NCBI): domain Eukaryota; kingdom Metazoa; phylum Arthropoda; class Insecta; order Diptera; family Drosophilidae; genus Chymomyza; species Chymomyza fuscimana. The sequence continues at coordinate 14,728,274 of OX465089.1, forward strand.
CACCCCATTTACGGACCTGGTCCGGCACGACATCCTTACGTCTCGTAGTCACCATGGGCGCTGAGTGCCGCCCTGGGTCCGGCAAGTAGGTTCTGGTTTCCATTATTTATTTTTTTTTTAAATTATTTTTATATAAAAACTCATATTTATTTCATTTTTATTTTTAACACATTTCTTTTATTTGGTCTCATTTTTCTTTAATTACTTTTTCATATTCTTTTCTTTTTTCACTCTTTTTTCCGTGATTCAATTGTGCACTTATTTTATTTTATTCGTCTCATTTTATAAGACTTTCATATTCATTTCTTCATCATCACTTATTTCTTAATTTTCACCATCTCATATTTCTTAATTTTTCCCGCTTTATATTTTAATTTTTCTTTTCATTTCGATTTATTTTATTTTCATATCATTCTTTTACACCGCTCACTGTTAATTTTTTCCAACATATTATATTCGTGCCTTGATTTGCATTTAAAAATTTATTCTTATTCACTGTCATTGTATATTTCTTTTCTTTTCTTGCTTTTCTTGCTTTTATTCCAAATTACTTTTTTTTTCAAATTTCCTTTTATTTTATAAACTTTATTTTCCATTCTTGCCATATAATTTTACTTTCACTTTTTATTTATTTATAATTTTCTTTAATTTTATTTATTATTCTTTTCCCTCGAAACTCCGATTTTGGTTGTACCGCTTTAAATTTCATTTTAAATTTGGTTTGAACTTTATTCACTTTCATTTCAGCTTTTACATTTTTTTCCAAAAAAAAAGTGTTTTAATCCACTGTCACTTTTAGCTTTTGTCTCTTGCATACTGTCACTGACCCACTGTCTTCTTGTGTTCGGCCGTTCTCGCGATCCGTTATGAGCGATCCGTTATGCGCGCACAAACAACTCGGTTAAGCCACGCCGCCGCTGCACTCAAACTTGTGCATATACACCGTTTCGCGTACTGTACTTTTTACAGCGGTCCACGCGGTACTTGGTGACGCCAATTTTAATTACTTTTTACTTTTGTCTGTTCCGTCTTGTTCCTATATTTGTTTACGACTTTTGCTAACTATGTATGTTGTAACTGTACGCGTGTCACCCACATGTTGCCGAATCTCTGCTGGTCTCTTTTTGTTCTTTTAACTCTTTTTGTTCTTTTAACTCTTTCTATGTTCTCTCAACTATCACTCTGCTACTTTTATCTATGCCCAACTAAAACTGCATCTTTAACTATTTTGTATGCACGTGGTTTAACCATGGGTACCCCTAGCGGGGCTTTAATCCGCTATATCTAAAAATATGCCTACGTGTGCCTCAGGGTCCCTGCTCGGGCGCCATTTGTAAGGAAGTTCTGGTGCTGGGGTATAACTCAGTCTGAACCAGGGCCAACTTACAACTAATTTGTAAATTTGCTGAGACACTGGGCAGCGTAGGGGGGTTAGCAGTCACACTACACCACACGTGCATACATACCATTTCTATACCTTAACGATTCCCTTCGGCTGTTGCTGAAAATAAAATTTACTACTGTGTGCTCTCGTATGATCGCCACAGACTACGTCAATGGGCAGGGCCCGCTTGATCGTATCTAGGCTCGATTAAGGCAGGGGTTTGTGGCTGGCGGGCGAGGCCAACGCGAACCAACAAAAAGGGCCAGCATGTATTGCACCAGTCTGGCGAAGCCAGCTCGGTTTATAATATATGCGGCAGGAAGGTGGGGAACAGGAATGGTAGCACACACTATGACGTTCAATCACTCTCGCGACACTTGAGCACTATTACTTGCAATAATGAACACCATTAAGTTTCTTTTCATAAACGTTATAATTACTTCACTTTATTATCTTTTATTATCCTAGTCTTGACCTCTACTAATTCCTTTTATCAAACCTCGTTTCTTTTGCCCTAACCTAATATGCCATTCACGTGTTACATCGCCTTGTGTCTCATCGTATTTTCCGCGTCTACGTCTGTGTCGGTTGCCGTCCCAATCTATTCTCCTCTTGCTTTATTTTTCTATCGCCCACGCCAGCTCATCCCTCAGTCTGTCGATGGCGATAAACGGCAGGCTGGGTTGGCAGTCCGGCGTGGCGATCTTCTACTTATCGATGTTTGGTTTTAACAATTAATACTAAAAGCATTATATTTTGACTTAATACTAGAATTTCTATAAACATTATATTTAACTATACCAATACTTTATTCATTATTGTGACGAGGCTGGTAGCCTCGTTACATCTTATGCTTTGTATATTACGTTCTATAGGTCTTTCGCAAGGGTTTGGAAAACATGGAAATGTTTAGCTCCCGAAGTGGTCTACCCAGTGCTTGGATTATTTTTGCTTTGCCACGTTTCTTTCCCAAGGAGCAATCATGTCAATGGGTTACAGAGTTTGCGGATTTGACTACGAATACAGCTATATCTTTGGATTTACGTGTACTACTGGCCTTTCCCGAAGCGGACTGGTCGTATTTGCTAAAAATACTGCTTATGCGTGATGCTTTTCTAACAGGCATTATTATGCGTCATCTAATGCAGCATTTACCCTCATCGGAGAACTTTAAGAATGTGGCCAAACATTCTTTTACCAGTGCTGTGGGCGCTCCTTTAAAATGCGAGGCGTTTTTGTGCCGCGGCGAGTGCTTCAATGTTACGGACTCCATAGCAGATGATATAGGTAAGTTTGGAAAAAATCTATAACTAACAATATGAAATTTTTTTGTACTTGCGCAGATCCTGTGGGTCAATCCAACTACCAGATAGTGCTTTCGCTTACCTACCTGATTGTGGCCGTTGGCAAAGCCGTGGACATTAAGTCTTGTCTCGTTAAAACACTTGAGACATATGGCGCCAGTGGCTGGAGCGACTGCCTGGACAAGCGACAGGTGTGGAATCAAAAACGTACGCCTTGGCTGGAAGCCATAATGCATTTTGTATATCCGGTCTTGGATTGCGTGGTGGAAATGCTAATAAATGCTGTGGAAAATGGCGCCAGCATGTATCAGGCCATGTCGCTGGCCTTGACTTGTGTGTCAGAAATATGGGATTGCATACCGGAGGGACTGTATAAAATAACCTCATTGCTGCAAGATATTATACCCGTTTCCGCAAGACCCTTGGGTGATTCTGTGCTGCTGCAGGTGGTTTTTGCCGCGTTATATACAGAGTTGATTAAGACGGCGGAGCTGCAGGAGCAAGGTAGTTGTAGCTCATGTACTCTACTAGCAAACTATATATTTAACTAGCGTTGTGCATCTTGCAGCCAAAAACGAAGACAAAGCATTTATTTGCTACTCTTTATCCGAGGCCATTTGCTCTATAGATGAGGATGACAAACATACGGATCAAATAGAGCTCTTTCTGAAACAGGCCAAAGAGAGCATTTATTTGGACACTGATTTTGGCGGCAATAATACACGCGGTGCTGGTGGTCTTAGTGCTGTAAGCACTGTCAAAATGGATGACTTGGCCACTGCAGATTCAGATCGTTTGAGTCATAGTCCACCTGCCAATTATGCTATGGAACTGGATGTAGGCATCGCCGACTATATAGCCGAGGTATTGGCCAGTGATGTGCTTACTACCAATATAGGCAAGCAGGCTTTAAAAGTGCTTTATAACTATTTAAAATTCAACAAGGATTGGCTTATGGAGCAGCTAGGCACGGGCGAAAATGAGCCCAGCCCATTTCAGGGCGTGCTGGGCCAAAACATTAAGGAGACCAAGACCTGCATATTGAAATCCATGTTCTTTATAGGCAATACGTCTTTTGATCAGCTTTTAACAGGCTCGCTTAAGATTGACTATGTCAGCTGGCTGCAAACACCGTTGTCGCTCAATCCGGAGCGCGCTTGGCTGCATTTAATGCGTCGCTGTGACTTTCAAGAGGATGCCAAATTGGCGCTACCCGAAGTGGCCATGGTGGCTGGCATAAGCAAAATCATGAAGAAGCGCAAGGAGTTTGCCAAGTGAGCTAGTCGCAGCCAAAGCGCAACGTGTTAATCCTGTGAATTATGACATGCTAGCCAAGTTATTCCCTTTTTCAGTACTCATTAACAACATAACCACACAAAAGACACACACAGCACCTGAAGATGCAAAACAATCCGGCATGGTAGAGAATAAAAGCACTTGGCGAAAAAAAAATAAAAAGTATATTTGGCTGCTATTTAATAAGCATGATGAGAGAGGGTCGCTTGCCAAAATGTTTTTGTCAACATGGTCTGGTGGGGGAACGGCTAGATCTCAATTTCCCCTTGCCACTTCTGGAGACAAGAACAATAACAACAGCAGCAACAACAATGCTACGCACAGTGGTCGCTGGCTCGCGCCAGTGCGGCAGTTATGAAAATTACAGACACGATGATACTGCTAACGAACGCACGAAGTGGCAAAGGCAGGATGAAGAAAAATATATAAAAAAAATTATAATAAAAAAAAGTGAGTTAGTGGCGGCGGTGTACGACTTTGGAATACCCTGCAATCACTTAACAGCAGATCGCCATTTTGACAAAACGTCAATACATCGTTTCTTATTAGACTCACATGCATGAGACAGTAAAGTATTGTTGCAGTTTACAGCCAAGGTTTTTTGAAATGGATAATTTTTAAAGTTCCTGTGCGATTAAATATTTAACAGCATAAGTTTCTTAGTAGCAAGTTATAGACCGGGTTATTTTTATGGTATACTCACAAGCCGCGAAATTCTACTACGGGCAAACGGAGAAATATATCGAAAGTCCTGTGTCTAAACGGGACACAAATATTGGTGATGCCTTTGATGTCATGGCATATTTGGACGTTAGGCCTCTGAGTTTTAACCACTTATGTAAATTCGGATGGAGAGAAGGTTTTTTTTAATTTGTATAATTAATTCTTAGTGTAGTCTCTCATATGTAAATGCTTTTTCTATTTCTCAATCGCTAACAGAGTTGATGATAATCATTTTGGCATAAAAAACTTATAGTCTGACACACCTTCAGTTGACTGTCACATAAATGGCACAAATCTATAATACCCTTGAATCTTTGAGTGCAGGGTATCACAAATAACAAACCAGCAAAAGCAGCACTAAGGACAACGTGACAAATAAATGGAGACGTGAATAATTAAAAAAAGTTTCAACTTTAGCGACATGCTTTGTGCGCTTTAGGATAATATTTTTATGTAAAGGTGTGGGATTTCTTAAATTATTAAATTATTATATAATTATATTATTATATTATTAAATTATTATATAATTATATAATTATACTATTATATTATTATATTATTATATTATTATATTATTTATAATTATTATTATTAGTTGCTATAGTACAACTGTATACCAAAAGTATTGCATGTGTTATGCTTTGGATGAAAGTGCAAGCCATATCATATTTTTGAAAGGACTATCCGGATTAAAGATAAACTTTTATTTTTAATTCTTATCAAAAAAAAACAAGCGTAGCTCTTATTTTTTTTTTTTTTTTGTGAGGTGGAGCAAATGCGCTTACGCATCCACTAACAGCTTCCCGAAAGTGGAAGCCCGACTTACACGAGCTAAATCTCCACCCCTTCTTTTGGACCTACTCTACCACGGAACAGCGGTAAACAATACTTCAAGGTAGGGTCCCTACGTGTCGTTTCTCGACAGTTCTTCATAGCCAGCCTCCAGGCCTCGCTTTTTTCTTATGCTTTTCTTTTTAAAGCCCGCATGTAGGCTTTCGGCATTCGACTTGCGTCTTGACTTTAAAAATTAAAATTATGAAATAATATTTAAATGTAAATTTTTATTAAAAAAATTGAAAAATAAGAGTTATATTACAAAATAAGAGTTAATTTGAAATTTTTTAATAAAAATTGGCATGTAAAAATTTTTTTATAATTTTTATTTTTAAAGTAAAAAAAAAAAGCAATATTTATGAAAAAAATAAAAAAAAAAAAAAATGTTTTCTAAAAATTTTAAGATTTGATCCCTAAAAGAAATTTTTATTAAATTTTTTTCATTTTCAATCATTTACATTGTACAAACAGATATTACAATTGCAGCAGTTTTCAAAAAAATTATTTTTTTATCGATATTTATTTAAATCGTTTTTGTAAGTTTCAGTAAAATAAATTCTAATCGGAGATATGCCAGAAATCTCTTTTTTTTGTTGAATTTAAGCCCAAAAGCATTTCGTCGATAAGACTTATGCATCGTTGACAGCGTCTAGATAAAAATATATTATAAAATACTATAAAAACATTTGAATACTGTAGATTGCAAATGAAATTGACAAACATTCCCTTCTAGAATTTTCTGCCACATTTTAAAAAGATGAAAATTCTTGCACGGATTGCTTTCCAGCAAGATTTAATTAGCTCACCAAAGTTTTATAAAAAATTATTTTTGTCAGTTGTCAAAAAAATGCATACAAAATGCTGTTATTAGTCGAAAAAGTTTTTTTTGATAATTATCCCCAATGTTTTGCATTCATAACAATCAAAGTATTCAAACGTATTCGAAACTTTGAGAAATATTTTCAAAGCATTTTTGTGGCTATTCATTTTTAACAAATTTTAGGCGCATCGAGAAGCAGGTACTTGGTTATGGGTTAACTTGTGGAATTTTTCTATACTTCAATGCATTTTTATGCGGAATTCGAAAATTAATGTCTGAAAATTCTGAATTAATAGGCTTTGAAGAAATCGCAAAGACTTCATCATTTAAAAAATCATAAAAATTTAAAATTTTTTTTTAAGATTTCCAACTAATATGACGAGTTTAGCATTAAATATCAAGCACATAAAGAGATTAAAAAAACCATTTATTTTAAAAATTCCCCTTCAAAATATTAAGCGAAAATTTCTTTCAAAGTTACTTTTCAGCTAAGAGAGAAAATTGCAAAGTATTCAAAAAACTTGATTTTAAAATAAATTTTGGTTAAAAAAATTTTTATTTTGTTTTAGTAAGTAGTAAGATCGATATAGAGAGTACAGTTATCAGCAATCGCTTTTCGGAATAAAGTGTATTCATATCATAATCGGACTCTGCTTTGGAACGCCTAGAGATCGGCTAGAAATTTGTTTTAAATTCTATGCTAAAATTATGGTAATCGTCATTTTATTAATTCTCACAGAATTAGAAATTTTTCAAAATAAAATAAATGCCAGATATAAAAAAAATTAAAAACTACTTTAATTTTGCTGAGAGAAAGCAAAATAAAGAAGTTGAGCAGAAACTATAAATGTCTATGGATATTATAATAATAAAGAAAAAACTTAATAACCAAACTTAAAATCCAAAGAAAGTTACTTACCTAAATATTATGTGTTATTTGTGTTCATGACTTCGGGTAGAAATTTGGTTTTTGAAAAGTTTTTTGGAGCCACAGAAATTTAAACAAAAAAATTTTGTAAATAAAAGTTTTGGAATAATCTTGGTTCTATGTTGATATTTGAACTCGTTATTTTTTCTGAATTCTATAAAATCTTTTTTTTTAATTTGTTAAAAGGAGAATTGTATTGTATAAAGTTGTTACAGAAACAATCGAAAACTTTACTATCCAATATTTCGCGTAGAACTCAAGTATTTCTGACACTTTTTTCAATCAGAATATAAAAATTGGAATTAATGATAAAGAAAATCGAAATTTCTAGTGGCAAAAAGTTTTACATTGCCTTAATTTCAAAATTTTTTTTTACATTTTTGATCAATATTTTAATATAGAAAGTTATAAAACGTGAAAAGTAAAAAATATTATTATTTTTTTTTAATTGGAGATTTCATTTTTAATACATTTTTTTAAAGTAAAATCAATTTATAAAACAAGCGTAATATATATTTCAATACGCGGAAATGAGGAGCTTTATTTAATTGAGCTTACTATTAAACATTTTTCGAACTAAAATCTTATTTTTTTGCTTGCGTAAATAGTTGGTGTTTTAAAACTCGTAATCAGGTTTTATTTTTTAATTTGGAATAACATTTTTTTCTGGACGTTAAACATTTTCTACGCAGAAAATTGGGCAAAGGTTTTCTTAAATTTTTTCCTCAAAGTTTGGCTAAATTTTTATTATTAACTTTAATTCCGGTACGAACGTCAAGTGCAAAATAGTTCTAGTTTTATTTAAATAATTTTTTGTAATAATTGTTAAAACCGAGTTTTCTTTTTGTATTCCAAAATATTTCATAACTTTTTGCCAGAGCGATACAAATGTCTTTGGAAAATGCTTAACAAACCAATTGAAAGTTACGTTTTTAAATAAAACCGTAGATTTGATCAGAAGTTCGTAATCCTTTTAAAGTTTCGACTGCACTTTACATGCATATATGTACATACATACACACTACATATGTATATGCTTAGCAGCCCATGACCCAAACGACCCTTCGCTCTCGTCTGCAGCGTGTGGCACACAGGCCATGGCATGCGGCACAAAGCGTTGGCTGACTTTGTAGTCAGCCAGGGAAGTTTCAGGCACGACGACGATTGCTCCATTCATTCACTTGGCACTGCTAGACGCGTGCGGACGTTATTTAGAGCACACTCGTCTTATAATTTTTGCTTGTTGTGTTTTCGCAAAAGAGCTAGAAGCCAAGTGGCAAGTGGCAAGTGGCAGTTCCTGGTCGACTAACATTTCAAAAGGCAAGCTGTTGATGTCGTGCGGGGGCAAAACAGTTACCGGTAATTTGCAGCCATTAGGTGCCTGCCACACACACACACACACACAGACACCTATGCAAAGTGCCAGGTGATTAAATGCACAGAAAGTCAAGAGGAATAAAATAAAAATATAAAAAAAAAATAAATAAAATGAATTTATAAAAGAAATGTCAACGTAAGAGTTGGTGTATTGTAGATTGCGTATACGACGCGTGTGGCCAACGTTTTGCATTAAAGCTTTAAGCTGCTGACTTGACAGTGTAAAAGGAGATTGTTGTTGTGCTGCCTTAGCTGGAATCATAGCAGCAATAACAACTACAAAGGTATCGATATACTTGGCAGTTGCTGGAGTATTGCTTGCCAAGAAATTCAAGACAAAACGGTGCGGAAAAGTTCACTGATTTATATGCTGTGCCAGGCACTCGAGGATTCTTTCCATTTTGTTATTGTAATATTAGCTGACCATTGTTGTTGTTGTCGTTGTATTGACTGGTCTTGTAAGTGATGCATTACCCTGTTGTCATCCATGTCAATAGCGTTCCAAGCGCACTACCCTTAACTAGAGATACGAAATCCAAGTAAACAAGCTAACAGCAATAAGCTTAAAATCTGTGCGTCACTTATGTTGATGTGTGCTTACTAAAATATTAAAAAGAAAAAATAAAACTAAAAACAATTGAAATTTAAAAAAAAAAACAAACCAGCTACCTGGACAAGAAGCCATGCATCAACAACAGTCACAACAACAGCATCAACTACAACCACAGCCACGTCGTCGACGACTACGTCAGCCCGGCGAGCCTTGCGACTGTTTACGTCCTGTGATAAGAGTTTTTGGTCTGCTGACTTCGTTCGGTGAGTATGTGGGGCATGCAACGCATAAGAGAGATTCAAGTGGAAGAATATGAGCTATAATGCAGGTGGCATAACACAGATAAGCAATAATAATGTGAAATTTATATCTCTTATGGAGCTTGGGGACTCTTTTGTTCTGCACAGTTTTGTCCGTTTTTATGGCTACCGCAAGAGCTGAAAACTTGAGGCCGGACATTGAACAAGAGTTTATTGAAAACATATGTATGTGTTTGTGTATGCGTATTAAGTTGGTATAGCCCATTATCAAAAATATGACAAGAATTTTAGTTGCTTGGGGGGCAAAAAGTATTGTTAATAAACTTGTGCAATAGTCTGTGCTGCAGAATTTAGTTACTCTAAAAGACAAAGTCATCTGTTTGGGTGGCAAATTTTACTGCACTTTTAAAGAAACTTCTAAGAAACAAGATTTTTTTGTTAAAGCAACTTTTCAACTTTTTTTTATATCACTTTTCTTATCTCACTTACGTACTGTGCAGAACTAATAACAAGTTTATAAGATTATATCATGATATCATTAAACTATATAAAAGTTTATATCGTGATATAATATAATGATTAATTTATACAAGGATTAACGTATTCAGTTCTAAATCAGTTTTTTCACTTTCTGCTTTTGATCAGTCTTCACAATATACTCACTACCAAGGGCCATTTGTTAATTTACTCCATGAAGGCGCCCAACGTGGGGCTCCAAGATATTGGATCAAAAGCCTTTTTCCCATCGAGACAAATGTTTTAGCATATAAGGCCAAAGACCAACAACGAAAAATGAAAGAGCGACCCGACCGATGTAATAGGTATTGCAAAAATAGGGTAATTTGGGTATGGCCCCTTATTTTAGACGAATAGATTCGTCTTTACCACGGCAGAATATTTATGGCATACAGCGCCCGGTACGAATTCATGTAGCTCTACGAGAACAGAACCAAAATGGCGATGGGGATTGTCACAGGGCACTGCAGCACTCCTATATCTCCCACTGGAGCATAGGGCCTCATTAAAGCAATTCCTTCTCGTCCGGTTGTTAGCTAGCATCTTTATTTTATTCCAAGATTTACCAACTTCGTCGATTTCTTCTTCAAACAGGTAGGCTTCTTTTCCACGAAGTTTTACGGCAGTCCCTCTTGCCGCTGCCTTGCGGATTCCAAGCAATGGCTTGTCAACAAACTTCCGCAGCTTTTTTTTCGCAGGGTGTGGCCTTGCCACCGCCATTTTCGTAGCTTAATATTGTCGACCATTGGCTTCAGGTTGCATTTTTTACATACGTCATCGTTGCTGATGACGTTTGGACTGATGAACATTCTCCACCATGAGTTTAGAGATAGAAAGTCTCAAAAACCTGTCATGCAAACGCAACCAGTATCTGGGAAAACCGTTTCTTAAAGACCTGGGGTATCTAGCAAATTCGCCTATAGGCAACCTTGATCTGTTATTTGAATTCTAACACACCTCCCCCTAACATTACCTTTCATTCCTTTACAATTAATAGGCATCACAAAGCTCCGTCGGCAGCTTCTTTGACGGCCAGCGCTGTCTGCAAATTCCTCTGTAGAGGATCTGTTTATCGAGTCCTCAAAATGGTTTAGCAAGGCATGTCAACACAGCTCCCCCTCCCCTCACTTACCATTCTTCTACAATTATTAGGCATTGCAAAGGGCATTAATGTCTCAGGCTTATCTCGGCTTGAGTCAGCAGCCTAATCTTATGGGTACTGGGCATAATCAGCAGTTTTGACATGCCGTTCAGTGATGCACCCATGTCTTATTAGAAACTAAAGAACTAACCATTCATATTAAATTTTTCAGAACCGCCTTAAGCTATGCCATAACCATAAATCTAAGATCTGCTCGTTAAATCCCATCATGAATGCAAGTCTTTTTCAAACAATTTATTCAACCATCAATCTGTGTTTAACTTTTTTATAGACTTCCTCCAGCTACAATGGCTAGCTACTGCTATCAGAGTATCTTACTCCGCCACTGCAACCCAAAATGTACTTTTAATAGTCCCTAATAGAGCAGCAAGTGGTCCCACAAAAATGCAACACGCTCCAGCCAGCCAGCCAGCTGCAAATGATAAATGACTAAAGCTCTTATGTACCTAAAAAATTCTTAGGTCAAGTTCAAACTTATTTCCAAACAATTTGTTGTTCTTTTTGTTATTATACATTTTTTATATTATGCAGCTAGCCCACAACAATTCGAGCCATGTACTTAGCTTGGCTAACTTCATAAGCCACAGCGCAGCATGCAACTCAGGGCCATTAACGAGACATTGGCCTTTTTTTTTATTGGTGCAGAAAGCGCATATCCTACATAGTATATCCTTGCAGTGCGTTTTTATGTTGTGTCTGCCAAATGCTGCAGCCAACCCGTATAACGGCTGCTACTCCGGACTTTCCGTCCTTTGGTACACTTTGCTGCAACTTTTCAATACGTTTCGCCATGTTTGTTGTTGGCCTTGTGGCGCCAGTCGCTTGGTTCAACGTCAACGAATTTATGGCGCGTTACTAAAACCAAATGCCTGGCGACGTCGTGGCACAGCTTAAAAAAATCTATCAACTATTGCCACAGTGCCACCATGCCACCAAGGGGCAACATGCTCATGGCTCCGGATGTCTCATATAATTGTCTACAAAGCTGCGCGCATAATTTTTGCATGTTTTTGCGTGGAACGCGCAACGCAACATCCGGGCAATATACTCGGACCCAAGTCCTTAAAGCGTTTAATGTAATTGGTTCGGTTTTGGTTCGCCAAATATTGTCTCTTATCTACTGCTTGATCTGATTTGTTTTCCCGCATACAAAACAACTTAATTAGATTGAAATTCGAGAAGTCTGCCACAATTCTGTTGTTGTGGTTGTTTTTGCTGGTGTTCCGATTGTTGGTCATAATTTGCCTATTGACAGTGAATATGTGGTGAGTGGAAAGTGGGTAGTGTTTGAGATAGCAGCATTTTGGAGTGAACATTCGAGTGGTGCGGAAAAAGTTTTCAATAAATAAAATTGTATTTTACAGCTGACTTAACTTTTGTTTTTGTTGTGCATGACAATAAAACAATTTGCATTTCTGCACTTCCGCTCAAAACTGCGTTCTAAAAGAGCCAATATCTGCCAGTGTGTACATATTGGTTTTATATATTCTTTTGGTATTATTTAGTGCTTGTAGTATGATACAAAACTAAGCAGCTATTTTGTAAACAACCACATATGTAAACATTTTTTTTTTTAATAACACTAGATTACAGCGCAATGTATCCTCAATATGTTTTACTCGTTTCCGTAGTAAAAAGGCACGCTAAAACCGAAATTAAGTCAAAAAATTTGTTCATGGAACGGATTTCGAGATATTTAAAAAAAAACACTTTTCGAAATTTAGAAAAAAGTGTGTCTACTCAAAAACAAATATCTCTAATTGCACTAAACTGATTTTGATTATTATTTTTACCAAACTGTAGATAATTGAATTACCCATCGATTATATTTGGAACTTATTTTTGTCAAATTTTGATCGTTATTTATCTATTCATATGAAATTTTTTGTAATTTTCAGCAAATTTTTGAGAATAATTTTATTTCAAACGTAAAATTAAAATTTTTTTATACCGTTTTATTTATGGGTCGTAAAGTTCGCTCGATTACGAAGAAAATGAGTAGTTGTTCATCAAAATCGGAGAAAAATTATGGAAATAACAGCAATTTTTGTAAAAAGTGAAAAATGTCAATTTGTTTTAAAACCAAAAGTTTTAGATTAAAAATTCGTTAAAGATATCGTAACCAAATTCGGCATTCAAAAGTTTTTTAAAGCTCCCAAGCACTGTATCAAATTTGATCAAAATCGGTTGTATATATTATATAGCACCCATTGGGTCGATCGGTCAAAATATATTTCGTTTTGATTCGTTTGTTTTTGAAAATATCGTAACCAAATTTTGCAAATATATATGTATCTTTAGGAGTTTTTGAGCAATATACCGGATTTTGCACCAAAGACATTTTTTTGAACGATCAAAATGGATTTTTCGAAATATCTCCGTACCATGAAAAAGTTTTTGGATTTCATTTTCAGTTTTAGCGTGTCAATTTACTAAGGCAATGACTAAAACATGTTGAGTATACCAACATTTTTTAACGAAAATTTTTGACGAAAATCAGCGTCACGTAGTTTATGGATGATCCCATACCATAAAATCAATTTTGTATTATGAAGTCATTTTTAATTTTTAGATAACACTAGTTTACAAATTTAAGGGTCATCGAGTGAACCTTCGTATAAAAGTGATTTCTAGGGTAATATTGGGTCGAGAAACACGAAAATAACAACCTTTTTTTTTCTTAAGCACCGTTTTCGAGATTTTTTCGAAAAATTTTTTATTGACATGAAAGACAATTAGATCGAAAGGTATTGATGTGCTCTTTACAGTGATATATGATATGTACAGATTAAGTAAAAAAATTATTGAAGTTACAAGGAACCACATTCGAAAAAAGTGTAATTTCATACCATTTTTCAAAATTACAAGTTTTCGGTTTTCTTTTTTATGAACGAAAAAAAAATTTTCAAAATCTTTAAGCTGAAAGAGAATTCTTTTACGAACATTTCGAGTCTAAGATCTGTAGATGCTATGGAACCATGTACGGAAGTTCCAATCTTCACTCAATCACACTTTTGTTCATTTTTCGTGTAAACTAGTGTAATAATTATTTTGTTTGTTAAATATAAGCTTTTTCTAACAACCAACAAAAAAAAATCTTAATTAAAAATCGTTTATTTTTTTGTTTAAAAGTTTTTTTTATTTCCTCGTGTCGAGAATTTATAACGTTTTTATTCTATGTAAAAATTAGGCTGAGTAAAATCATAAATATTGTATGTATACGCGAGCCTTTATCGTATTTGAGAATTTTAGGAAATTCTTAAATGAATTTTACTATACAAAATCTGAAATCGCATGAAATTTTCTTTTTTTTTTTTACAACATTATCCATTAAAAATGTCAGGAGAATCAAAATCTTTGTTTGATGCTTATAAAAATTGCACATATCTCCTTTTTTGTTTTTTTTTTTGCAAAATTGGTATAAGTTAAATTCCGCCATCACTCCGATTAATTTTAGTCACTTATATATGTTAAAAATAAATAAAGCGTAAATATTTAAATTTTTAATAAGGAAGTCTGAATCGTAGAGAAAAAAGCCAACATAAATAAGATGGTTGAAGAAACAGGTCAAAAGTCTGCAAAAACCTTTGAAGGCGTCGAAATTAAATTTAAAATTCTAATATTTTGCATGAAAAATGCCTTATGCCAATAAAATGTATATTTTAATGGGTTTCATAAATCTTAAGTGTACTTTAATGATTTCAAGGCATTTAAAAGATACTAGATAAGAAACAGTTTGCTCTGCTACCTACCCTCGCAACATCTTCCTTACTATGCCATTGTAGTATTTGGGTTATAGCTATTTTATGTATATGTATATTTTGTGTCCTAAGAAATTATTTGGTCAGATATACGCACTTTGTTTTTATGTCAAAATATAAGTGACAACAAGGTCACCCCTCCGTACTTTTAGCCCACGAATCTTAGCCATTTCTCATTTCAGTTATTTGCGGCGTGGGCGTCGATATCTACATGCATGGCTATCATGCGGGCCTTTATATACTGTAAGTCAATAAACCAATAAACCAAATAATTTGTAACTTGTTCCAAGCTATTTTATTGTCACATTTAAGGATTTGTGCCTTGTTGGTGCTGTTCATAGAGCTGAAGTGGCTCATAACCATATTTCTGCAGTTACAATGCGGCGAGTAAGCTATGCCCCAGAATCCCGAATCCATAAATTTGTATTTATTTATTTTTAATTTACAGAGATAATTACCACAATGCCTCCTGGTGCCTACGCTGCTGGCGCTGTACGGCTGTGCTGGGCAGCTGGCGACCGGCGCCACTCTATGTGGTTGTGGGTGCAGCACTTGTGCTCTGGCCCCACAATCTGTGGCTGAGTTATGTGGCAGGCATGTTGCTGCTGCTGCTGGCGGCGCTGCGGCTGTGTAAGCTGCTGCGCTTTAGCAGCATTAGTGGCAAGGACGAGGGTCTCTTGCCACAATGTGATTTTGAGAAGTAGTTACAAAAAACATTGATAAAATGTAATGCAACATTAAGCATATAAATTTTTTTTTTTGCTGTTTACAGAGTGTCTGGCAGTGCGGAGGAGGACTTTGCCGAGGTCAGTGCGCAGCTGGAGGATGAGGGGCCAATGGATGATGATGTTTGCTAATAGTTGTATGCCAGAGCATTAAGTTAAACTACTTAAGCAGTTAGATTTAGTAACAGTCTTTATTATTATAAGTTGCTTAGAATTTAAGATTCCGGCTCGTTGTTTACGATGTAGAAGGGATTACGGAATGTGCTGACGGCTACCACCACAGTACCTTTATGTTTGGAGTCGGTTTGGTCTGCTAGAGTTATGGGCAGACCGGCTGCATCTGTTGTGCCCAGCGATCGTTGATAGAAATCCTCTTCACCAACATCATCAAGTTCGTCCGGATCTATTGGTTCATAGCCAGCTTCGTAGATAGCATTCAGCGCAGTTTGGCTACGTCTAAATGGCCATGGTGGTCCCCGTGGTCCGGGAGGTCCAGTTGGTCCAGGTGCGCCTGTAGCTCCAGTTAGTCCTGTAAGGCCAATAGGGCCTGTGGGACCTGGAGGACCAGCTGGTCCAGTGGCACCAGTAGCTCCGGTTGCCCCCGTAGCACCTGTTGCACCAACAGCACCGGCATCACCCTTATCACCCTTTTCAGCCGCAGTGCCATTAACGCCCGGCTCACCTTTCTGTCCAGGTGGACAGTAACAATGTGGTGGATGAAAATCTGGTGCCGGAGGATAATGATATGGTGGATGCGGCCGTGGTGGGTGCGGACGTGGCGGCTGAGGAGCCGGCGATGTTTCAATTGATATTAGACGTGGATTTAGCATGGGCACTTGATGTCTAACGCGTTTGGCATCAGCTGTGCCTATACAATATAAGCCAATGACTAAGAGCAGCCATGCTGAACTCGCTGCGACTGTCCCAAGCGACTTCATTTTGAGTACTGTGCTCCCAACTTGTTCTAGATAGCTTTTTATATGAAAATTTAAAAAATTAGCCAACTTTTGGCTAAACTATTAACTTGATAATTTAAATTAATTGTTAGTATTTTGTTTGTGCTCGTAGAGAATTTTAATTACGGCTCATCCAAGATGATCTTGATGTTTTAATGCTAATTAATTCCCTATAGCTTTAAATGTGTTTATCAATGAGTATCATTTACATAGGAGAAGTTCGCGAGAACGTCTAAAGAAGAACTAATAACGTTTAATTTACATTCATGTAGCTTGGCTTTATGCCTACACTCGGAAAAATAGTTTAGTTAAATATCCAATTTTTTTTTGAACCTTTATTTTTTTTAATTTATTTATTTTATAAAAAATATTTTTTTTTTTTGTAGTGTTAGCTACACATTTTTTATAAACTTACTTCAACTAATAATTAAAATAAGCTCAAATGGTTGGAATAAAGAGATAGCTAAGGGCGTTATATTTTGTCTGCGTGAGGACGGATTAGCTTCTTGAAGGACTTTCTTTGACAGTCCCCTTACCAATCTGTTCTATTCACGTAAATAAAATAAAAAAAAATGTTATACATGCCTAGGTTTAAAAATGAAAATTTTTGCAACTTAAAGTTATATGAACTTTTGAAAAATTTTATTTAAAATTAGAAAATTAGTTCGTGAACTTGTTACTTGTTTTTTAGAGTGTATTTAACTCGACCTATATTTGTACACGTTTGTTTAAAAATTGTATTTTAAAATCTGCTAGCTCATAAAGTTTTTGTCTTTATTTTAATATGCTAATATATTCTAAACTTTTACCCCCAACAACAAACTGGGTCACAATAATTTGCAAAGCAAAATATGGCGTACTTTTAGGTGAAAATATTTTATTTTTTTTAATTTTTATTTAATACACATTTATACGCATTTATTTTGTGATTTTATACGCATTATTTCTATTATACTATTTTTAGTAAAGCAACTTAATAAACTATATAAAGTGAGTAAAAAATTTGTAATCTTTTAACTAAGAACAAAAAATGATGTAAGAAGTTTTACTAAAAATGCAAAAATAATAATAAGCAAAAATATGTAAAGACAAGTTAATATAAACAAACTGAAGACACGTCTTAAATAAACAAAAGAACGTCTATTGGTCTTATTTCTATACCTAACTATGTAAATGGACACAAATTGGACTTTACTCGTTCCCATCTTCCAAGGATTTTACGAAATCGCAAATATTATCCTCTTCCAAACTCGCGGATTAAATAACAATAGAATTATAAAAATAATATATTTTTTATTTGGCGAAATAATGAAAATTTTTAAGAAAATTTCTAGAAAAAATTGTTGATTCAAATCGGCTTAGAGCAAGAATAAATAGTGTCTCTTTCTCTAATATAATATTAAAAAGATGGCGTACGTTAAAGTCGGGCGCGGACGACTTTGGGATACCCTGTACCACTGCTTGCAATAAAATCCGGTAAATTGCTTACGAACACCAAAAGACGTTTGATTGCCAAATTAGATTATGATACCTTCATAAACAACCAAAAACAGACGAATTTTTAATCAAAAACTTTTTTTCGACCGATCGGCCCTATGGGAGCTATATGATATAGTCAACCGATTTTGATAAAATTTGGTAAAAAACTTCTGAATGCCAAATTTGGTTACAATATCTTCACAAACAAACGAAACACAACGAATTTTGTGCAAAAAACGTTTTTTTGACCGATCGGCCCTATGGGAGCTATATGATATAGTCAACCGATTTTGATAAAATTTGGTACAGTGTTGAAGATCTCTAAAAAACTTCTGAATGCCGAATTTGGTTACAATATCTTCACAAACAAACGAAACACAACGAATTTTGTGCAAAAAACGTTTTTTTGACCGATCGGCCCTATGGGAGCTATATGATATAGTCAACCGATTTTGCTCAAATTTGGTACAGTGTTGAAGATCTCTAAAAAACTTCTGAATGCCAAATTTGGTTACAATATCTTTACAAATAAACGAAACACAACGAATTTTGTACAAAACACGATTTTTTGACCGATTTGTCCTATGGGAGCTATATGATATAGTCAACCGATTTTGATCAAATTTGGTATAGTGCTTGGGAACTCTAAAAAACTTCTAAATGTCAAATTTGGTTACAATATCTTCACAAACAAACGAAACACAACGAATTTTGTACAAAAAACAAATTTTCGACCGATCGATCCTATGGGACCTATATGATATAGTTAACCGATTTTGATAAAATTTGGTACAGTGATGGGGGTTTCTAAAAAACTTCCGATTACCAAATTTGGTTATGATATCTTCATAAACAAACGAATTATCCATCTAAAACTTTTGCTTTTTTTCGAGGTCCTCTGAAACACCCCTATTGGAGCTATATAATGTAGTCCCGATATCAAAAAAATAAAATAAACTTGTCTCCTATGGATAAATAACGGATCTTATCTGAAAGTTTGGTTGCTCTAGCTCTTACCATCTCTGAGATCTAGGCGTTCATACGGACAGACGGACAGACGGACAGACGGTCAGACGGACAGACGGACAGACGGACATGGGTATATCGACTTCTCTAGTCACTCTGATCATACTTTAGGTAACTTTGGGGGGTCTCCGACTTCTCCTTCTGTACGTTACATACATTTTCGGCTTGCACAAACACAATATACCCTTTGTACCATACGGTACAGGGTATAAAGAGTATGCGCCATATACGAGGGCGGCACCCAAACAAGCTGATCTAACTTTGGGTGCTAAGATGTGTGGCTACAACGGGAACAAAAACTGAACTCAAGCTTTGAAAGTGTGGTACATCCCCTTTATAATTTTCTTCAGAACGTTTACCGTTTAATACGGACGGACCTCGTATGTGACCGATTTGTGTAATTTTTTGGGTTGAAGTATTTTAACAAAAATTTTTTGTATACTTAACTAAGTTCGGAACTTTTAAACGATGCGATTGAATTTTTGAATCGATTTTTCATACATAAAAATATTTTAAGTTATTTTTGAAAATTTATTTTTAAATAGCTACTTAAAATACTTTAAATAAGACAACTTTGTTTTAATTTTTTCAATTCAATTCAATTTATTGCATTTTCATATTGTTTTATAAGGCTTATGCTATTAATATACATATTTCTTAAGAGCTCAAGACCCCAGTCTTTTTCTACTTTGTTATAAAAATGGAATTTATTATTGTTCTAAAACTACGTGCTTATTATTACATTTTAGGGAAAAATTTAGAAAGGAGAAAAAAACCCATACTTTTTAGAATAAAAACTTAAAACTAAAGAAAAAAGAAAAAAAATAACTTTAAACTAAAACTACTTATATCTATGTTAACATAACAATTGGTTAATGTGATTATAGTTTGAGTATCTACATCTATCATTAAAGTTAAGGGTCAGTCGGGCTACTCTATCTGAAATCATTTCGACATTTGCTTTATAGTGCAGATCTGGGGTGTGATGGTGCCATGGAAGCTTAAAAATCATTTTTAATAATTTGTTTTGGATAATTTGGAGCTTTTTAATATGGCACTTAGCCACATCGGACCACACTGGGGCTCCATAAAAAATTACTGCTTGGACTTTGTTTTAATCGTTATTAAAATTATAAAAGTTTTTTTAAAAAGCTTGAATTTTGGACAGATCGAAACAATGTCGATAATTTTAGAGTACTACTATTATCAGGAACTATAAATCAATTGCGAATTTATCGGTCACTACTCGATAGATTACAATCGAGTACATAAAGCAACAAAATTTACTTTCATTAAATGTTCTTTGATTAAAATGTTTGGCAAAGCTGATAATTTTAGAGTATTATTATCAGGAAATTGAAAGCGAGTTCGAACTTATTGGCCACTTATCGTTATATAACCACTGATTACAGAGCTTACAAACTGATAACACTAAGCGTCTGAATTGAGCTCAATTAAATGTTCTTGGATTCAATTGTTAAAACAACAATTTTTCATTTATCAGGAAATTTAAATCGAGTGTAAATGTATCGCTACTCGATACATTAAACCCGATTAAAGAGCTTACAAACTGAATGCACTAAACAACAAAATTTACTTTAATTGAATTTAATCCTTTGATTAAAATGTTGAGACAACTTGTTCGAATTTATTGGCACACTAATCGATATATTACAACCGATTAAAAGGCTTACCAGCTAATTACACTAAGCAACACAATTTGTTTCAATTGAATGTTCTTTGATTAAAATATCTAAGCAATTCTTATAATTTTAGAGTACTAAAAATCGAGTGCGTATTCAGCGGTTATTACTCGATATTTTACAAACGATTAAAGTAGGTACTTACAAACTGTTTACACCAAGCAGCAGAGCTTACTTTAGTTGAATGTCCTTTGATTAAAATGTTGAGACAACTTGTTCGAATTTATTGGCACACTAATCGATATATTACAACAATTATCTAAGCAATTCTAATAATTTTAGAGTACTTGAAATCGAGTGCGTATTCAGCGGTTATTATTCGATATTTTACAAACGATTAAAGTAGGTACTTACAAACTGATTACACCAAGCAGCAGAGCTTACTTTAATTGAATGCCTTTTGACTTTTTAAAATGTTGAGACGACGCATATAATTTTAGAGTGTTATTATCAGCAAAAGAAAATGAAGTTCGAATTTATCGACCACTAATCGATATATTACTCTATGAAAAAAAAAATCGAATTTCTTAATTAATTTTTCAATTCAATTTTTTTCTTACGTTGTCCCTTCCCTTTAACTAATGCTTTCTTCGACTTTATGGGCTCACTTCTGCTCAACGGCTATGTTGATTTGAAATCTTGATTGTTTTAAAGATAAGTACAGTTTGCTAATTTAAAAGAGTGTGCCCAAGTGCTGAACCGCCAAGGGCAGGAATTTGTCTTTTTTGTTTTATTGTCTTTGGCATAGATTTATTTTAAATAGTCAACTGGTACATTCATCTGCGAGCTCTAAATTAAAATTAATTTTAAAACAAAAACTAACTTGTCTTAGATGAAAGCCTGTAAATTATTGTCAGAAATAAGCTCATAGTAAGCTAGCTGAAGGATAAAAAAAAAATGTTATACTAAAATTCAGTTGGTAAGTTTAATGAACAGTCTTTATTATGATAAGATGCTTATAATTAAGGGATTCGGATGGAATGGCTTATGTAACACAACTACTTTCCGAATGGGCCAGTTCCCTGTGGTCCGGGTGGTCCCGGAGGACCGGTCGGTCCACTTGCTCCCGTTGCTCCCGTTGGACCCCTAGGGCCCTGTGGACCCGTAGGCCCTGCTGGTCCAGTTGCTCCAGTTGCGCCAGTAGCGCCTGTAGCGCCATCGGCTCCAGTAGCGCCGGTATCACCAGTATCGCCCTTGGCACCTTTAGTTGCATTGGTTCCAGCATCTCCCATCGCGCCTTTACTACCAGCTGGACAATAACAGTGCATCGGATAATTGTAGTAATTATGATAGTAGTTTGGATAATAGTCATGCGGTGGACGTGGCGGACGCGTAGGACGTGTCGGTGGCGAATAAGATTGAATTGTTAATAAACGCGGATCTTGTATGACTCCATAATGTCTGGAACGTTTGGCATTGGCTTTACCTAAAGCCAGCAGGCAAATGGCCAAAAAAAACCAGCTGGCTGTTTGCAGCGACTTCATATTGGTAACTGAGCGTTGGATATCATCTAGCAAGCTTTCTTATATAGAATAAGTGGCTAAAATCGAGGCTTCCAAAAATTAGCAAACTGCGCCAGTGGAGTCAAAATTAATTTACTATGAAGACTTGGAGAGCATTGGTATTTTAATTACGGCTCAACCCAGATGATCTATGCTAATTAATGCGTTTATCAAACGTAAACTCTTTAAAATATGTATCATTTACATACACAAAAAAAAAAAAAGTCTTCTAGAAAACTTACGAATTAATGACGTTTATTTATAATTCAAATTATCTGAAGAACTCTGCAGTATCTTTGCTTACTTTTTAACTATTTCGACCCCAATGCATACAAGTTTTGTTTTTTCGAAAATTTTATTTATTTATTTTATTTTTTTTTTTTATGCGAATATGCTAATTTTTTTCAAACTGTTGCCCGTCGACTCCCCAACAGAAATAAACTTTAACAAACTGGTTCATAACGTACTGCATTTCATGCTTAGCCAATTACATAACAATAGCCATAGTGTTAGTTATCCTGCCATTATTCCAAATGTTCAAAACTTTTTCTAATTTTTTTTTGTTTTTATTTATTTTTTATTTTTAAATACTCACGCTTCAGTCTAACTTTGCCAAAATGTTGCAACTAGTTCTGGGCCTTGTTGGGGAGCGTTTTTTCAAAATTCATCAAGACTCTTAATTACTCTTTTACTAGGTTGGCTCTCTTAATTTATTCAACACGTCGCCATAAACATATGTAAATAGTTGTAACTTTTAAAGTTAGTTTTTGTTTTTCCTTTAGTAGTTTGCTTTGCAATACATTTATACTTATTATATACATAATTTTTTTTGTAACATTTTAAGTTAATCTAAAAAATTTGAGGTAGCTGTGTTAAATATTATTGTTTTTTTTTTTTAATAAGTGCTTTTTAATCCCTGATATAGACGCATATTAGCTGGGTTACTCCTTATGTTAAAAATTCAAATAAAATAAAAAAAAATTAACTAAAATTTATAATATATTTATTTTGTATATATATATTTATATATGTAGAATAATGTGTTTTATGTAATTAATTACGCATCATATAATATTTTAAAATCAAGGACAGAAATCATATATACATAAAGTGAGTGCAACATTTTAAGCTTAATTCAAATAATATTTTAAAAGTTTTGACATTTAAAATAACGCTTGCAAAAATATATATAAATAATAGTCATACAAAATGTAATTAAAAAAATGTCGAATTTATCGCATAAACTTAAAAATAACACAAAAAATTATCGAATAACAATCGTAGTTAAATGTCAACAGCTAAATCGAAAAAACTCATTTAGAGAGTGCTTAAAAGTCTAGTTTAAAGGCTAAGAAAATCTTGGATTCGTTTTGTAACTCTATACTATCTGAAAAATCTTTTGGGTGTTGTTTGTTGAAAAGTGTTCTAATGAATGCACTCAAATGTAAAAAACAAATATGGGCACAATATACTTTTATAATTCATTTTTTATTCTTTTGAGAATTACTCAATTGTCAAAATAAAATTTTGATTGGGTCAGTGTACTCAGAGTAAATGAGGAAAACATCAAATACTCAGCCTACGTTGTATATATACCTCGTGCACTCAGTGTAAAAATTGCAGTTAGTGCAATAATTGTACGCAGTTTAGATACTGTGCTCAGTTTGCAAACTGTACTCAGCTTAGAAACTGTACTCAGCTTAGAAACTGTACTCCGTTTAGAAACTGTACTCAGTTTAGAAACTGTATTCAGTTTAGAAACTGTACTCAGTTTAGAAACTGTACTCAGTTTAGATACTGTACTCAGCTTAGAAACTGTATTCAGTTTAGAAACTTTACTCAGTTTAGATACTGTACTCAGTTTGCAAACTGTACTTAGTTTACAAACTGTACTCAGTTTAGAAACTGTACTCAGTGAAATTTTTATTTACACCTGCATTCAAAACACTTTAGTGAGTTTTTATTGTTTTGAGATTTAGTTAATCGTTGAAATACACGAGTGAGTTATTCAGCCAACTTATACCAAGTGCACTAAGTATAAGAATTATACCCAGTGTAAAAAGTGTACTCAGTTTACAAACTGTACTCGGTGTAAAAACTGTACTCAGTGTACTTTGTATGTGAATCTGGGTATAAAATACTTTAGTTAAAGAGTTTCTAATGTTTTGAGATTTACTTAATCATCAAATTAAATTATTTGATTTGTCTTGTGTACACAGAGTACCCGAGTACGTTCAGTGTATCTTGTGCACTCAGTATACAATATGTACTCAGTTTAAAAATTGTACTCAGTTTTCTACGCAGTGTGCAAACTGTATGCACTGCTTGAACTGTACTCAGTCTACAAGCTGTACTCAGTGTGCAAGCTGTACGCACTGCTTGAACTTTAATCAGTCTACAAACTGTACTCAGTGTACAAACCGTACTCAGGGTGTACGTAGTGTACCCAGCGCATATTCGTCCATAGTGCTCAGAGTGTTCTTTGCATTCTTCAACTCCTTATTCAGATCAACTCGTCGTGCCTTTATCTCTAAGTCTATGTATCTACAGCTTTTGCAGCGCATTCATTTTTCCATTTTGATTATAAAGATCAGCTTAGAGTGCATTCATATAGATCTCTTAAACCGAGTCAAAACGTACTTGAAATTTCAGTTAGTATAAATTCAGCTTTAGGAATATTACAAACTTTTATGAAGAATTACAAATGCTCTAAATTTCTAATATTGTTGACTGCATTTATTGAGTGTATCCGTTTTTGAGAAATTCTTCCAGCTTCATTCAATTTGTTCTATGCGAATCAGCCTAAGCTCGTATAGCCACAGAATTGATTAACTTGGCCGCGCACCTGGCGCTAATTGCTTGTGTAATTGGGCAAGAGATTCGGCAAGAAAGTTTACTGCAAGTGGTTGGTTAATGTCCCGTTTGGAGCTAGAGGTATAGATTTTAGAATCTTCAAGTAAACTTTATTTGACTAGAAATATGTTGTAAATTGTTTCAAAATTAAGCTCTGTGCTTAAGTGTTGAGCTTGGCTAAGCCGCATAGTTCCAAATCAAAGTTATCCGCTGATTCCTTAAGCCTTTAACTAGTACGAGGAGTGAGGAAAAAAATTCGAAAATAATATAGAAAACATAAGAAACTTTTCAAACTTTCTTTATCTTTTGTTATCACTTGCTCATCTTATAACGTAGGACTAACAACTATCTTTGGGATTTATCTGCACTTGGCTCTAGGCTCTGATCTGTGCGCCTGCTACCTGTACTTAACTTGCGCAACTTTTTGGACTCTATAAAAATATAAATATTTAGTTTACACACACAATGGAGGTCTCTCGTTTTTGTGTCTGTGGCGGCCGGCACACCTTGCCCATGCGATCGCCCAGCTTAGGCGCATGCCTAGCATGGACAACGTGTGTTAGCAGCGTCCCAGTCTCAACTGCCAACGACCCGCGTCTACTGCTTCCAAAAACTGCCAAGTATTTTTAGTAGAATGAACTGCACCAGGTATCACCCGCTGCGGGGCTTAGCATGCCGACCAAATTGCTGTTGTGATGTGTCGACACTGAGCCACTCGCCGCAGACGCACTGGATGCGATATGACTTGAACTGGGCAAGCATTGGAAGCAGTAATTGGCGCCATAATTGTTGTCCCAGAACTGTTGACCCTTGCACTGAAAGCGTACGGCAAATTCCAGACGCTGTCCCACGTGCAGCGAGTTGCCAAACAGCACAAAGGTAAACTTGTCGGAGAAGCCATCACAAGAGTTCTCCACATAGTTGGCCTGCAAGTCCGCATAGCTGCGCCAGCCATCCAGCGTATAGCGTATGTGCACGGATTTGTGAAAGTCCAGATTGCATACACGCACGGAACCGGCGATTGTCTGGTTGATGCTATCCGTAACAGCGGCATTCTCCAGCGAGACTTGCTTTTCGCGCACCGCATCGAGGAATGTGGTCAGGCCGCCAGGCTGCTGGAACAGCGGCATCAGTAGTTTGTCCGACTTGGGGCCCATTTGCATGGGTGCCTCGGCTTCAAGTATTTCCAGATCTTCGAATGCGGACTTGGGTATATTGGGTATTTCATCAAGAAAGGTTTTCACATCGGCCAGATCCAGACCAAGCACATCGGCAAAACGCACAATTTTCTTGCGTCCGGGTGTGCCAGGTGGGGTCTTGCCGGTTTTGAGTGAGGAACAGCGACGCACACGCTGTGGCCTGCAGTCGTCCTCATCATCTGTGGTGTCCAAGCCATGTTGGTGGCTGGTTTTTGCTGCTGCTAGTGTCTCGCTTCTTTCTTCAATATAAGCTTTGGCCTGTTGCAACTGTTCCCCATCCACAATTACATGCACAAAGTGGCTTTTGTCCTTGTCTGTTTCATCCAAGCCAATTTCATTCTTTGTATCTTCCTCTATATGCGTCTCTGCTTCTGTATGCGTCTCTTCTTTTGCATGCGCCTCTTCTTTTGCAGGCGCCTCTTCTTTTACATGCGGCTCTTCTTCTATATGCAGCTGCTGATCTTCTGTGTACTCTACATGACCATTGTGCTTTGCTGGCTCTTCTGTTTGCTCTTCCTGCGGCTTGTTTTGCTCAACAACTTCAATCTCAGCACTTTTAAAGTTCTCGCTCTGCTGCTGCAACTCGCTGAGTATCTCTGCCTGCAGTTTGCTCTCATCTTCCTCTGGCGGCAACGTGCACTCCTTAGCCTGAGGCTGTGTCTGTGTCTGTGTCTGTTGTGCTTGCTCTTCTTTTTGCTCCAGCTCACGCTGCTCCTCCAATACTCCATTGGTTATAACTTCATGCGCGCCATTCATCTTAAGCGCAATTACAAACTCCTTCAACTCGGAGACAGGCAGCTTGGAGCGCTGTGGTTGCTGTGTGCTCACAGTATTTACCAGCAGCTGATCCTGTGCTGTGTTGTTGTTGGACACCGCTTCAAAGTACGGTCCATCTGTGCTGCTGTGACTGCTGGACACCGAGGCGCAGGCATAGCCGGACTCGGCGGTTGAGTTGTGCGGAGTATTTGATGCGGTTTCAATGAGACGCAGGTACTCGCACTCATCCACTGGACTGCCCGGACTCTCCAGCTCACAGTCAAAGTCAAAAAATGAGTCGGACTCATGACGCAGCGGCTGAAGATCAGTGACAGTCTGTTCGGATTCATGGCTGTTGACCCATGTGTTAGTGTTGGTGCCATTTATGATGGGCTCATCCTCTGCATTGGCACCCTCCTCGGTTGTCTAGGTTTAAGCAAGACGTTAAGTAGGCATATATAAAATAAAACGCATAGACACCTACCTGTGAGCCCAGAGTGCGCAACTTGGAGGACAAACTTCTCGCAAATGCCTCGGCACGACCACGGCATGATGACATCCCTATGGTTGGTATAATTGAGACAATGCTGCAGGGCGGCCTGCTGTCCGGCGTGCTCGACAGTGTCAGTGGTATATCGCCGGGCTCGTTCATTTACGTCACCAGGTTACGGCTTTAGCTGCAACGTACTGCGAAATATCTGCAAAAAAAAGAACACATAACGTATTTATTTATTTTGTCTAATGACGCCATTTTTTCTTTCTACTAGTAGGTATATAGTATTTATAAGTTTGTATTTCTACTCTGGCCAAAATAGCAAAAAATTCGCAAGTAAACAAATAAATTTTCTTTTTTTGTTTTAAATATATTTTTATGTGCGCTTTTTTTTTTTTTTTTGAAGGCTCTTGTACAGCTGGGGAAGATCTGCTTGCATTTATTTTAAATAAATTATTCTCACATCGTTTTCTGTTTTTACTACCAGTCATAATTTGTTCGCTTTCATTACCTTTAATAGTTAATTTAGAGAATTTACGACAGTCGGTTTTTATATAAACATTTTTTATTGTGTTGACCAAAAGCGCAATGTTCTAATTATATCTTGAGATTTGAAAAATAATTTAAAAGTCGCAATATTTTTAGAATTAAAACAAAGACAGTTTAAGAGGTTTTTCGGTTATGGGCTAGTAACTGTCAATCAACAATAATTAAGTTTTATTAAAGTTGTATTTATGATTAATGATTTATTTATATATATTCAAGCGTAGCCTACAAAAGCTTGTTAAACCTATGTGTATGTTATGTAAAACATAAGTAATGTAGTAAACAAAACAATTTAAGCCATGTTGGCTGGTTTTTGACAAAAGCTGTTATTTTCTTTAATTGGTGGTAATATGTAAGCTTTTTTTATTTTTATATTTTTGCAATAAAGTGGAATTAAATGCATTTCTTTGGTTGACGTTTATAAATCATAACCTGCTCAAGTAGGCTATTGGTGTAAGCGAAAAATGTAATATTACATTTGTTTGTGCTTACAATTCACAAACCATTAAAGCAGCAAATGTGTAGCAGTTTTTGCAATCATAATTTTTTTAAGAATTTGTTTTATTTAATGTATATTTTAGTAAATGTTTGTGATTTTTATAAATCGGTTTATATTAGAATTATTAATATTATTTTCATTATATCCCTTATATTTTTGCTTGACCGTTAAGTTAAGTTGATCGAGAGAGCTGACACTCAAAAGATATCAATAAAGATGGCGTACGTTAAAGTCGGGCGCGGACGACTTTGGGATACCCTGTACCACTGCTTGCAATAAAATCCGGTAAATTGCTTAAGAACACCAAAAGACATTTGATTGCCAAATTAGATTACGATACCTTCATAAACAACCAAAAATAGACGAATTTTTAATCATAAACTTTTTTTCGACCGATCGGCCCTATGGGAGCTATATTATATAGTCAACAGATTTTGATAAAATTTGATACAGTGTTGAAAATCTCTAAAAAACTTCTGAATGCCAAATTTGGTTACAATATCTTCACAAACAAACGAAACACAACAAATTTTGTACAAAAAGCGTTTTTTTGACCGATTGGCCCTATGGGAGCTATATGATATAATCAACCGATTTTGATCAAATTTGGTACAGTGTTGAAGATCTCTAAAAAACATTTGAATGTCAAATTTGGTTACAATATCTTCACAAACAAACGAAACACAACAAATTTTGTACCAAAATCGTTTTTTTGACCGATTGGTCCTATGGGAGCTATATGATATAGTCAACCGATTTTGATCAAATTTGGCACAGTGCTTGGGAACTCTAAAAAACTTCTTAATGCCAAATGTGGTTACGGTATGTTCACAAATAAACGAAACACAACGAATTTTGTACAAAACACGTTTTTTTGACCGATTGGTCCTATGGGAGCTATATGATATAGTCAACCGATTTTGATCAAATTTGGTATAGTGCTTGGGAACTCTTAAAAACTTATAAATGCCAAATTTGGTTACAATATCTTCACAAACAAACGAAACACAACGAATTTTGTACATAAAACAAATTTTCGACCGATTGGTCCTATGGGAGCTATATGATATAGTCAACCGATTTTGATAAAATTTGGTACAGTGCTGGGGGTTTCTAAAAAACTTGCGATTGCCAAATTTGGTTATGATATCTTCATAAGCAAACGAATTATCCATCTAAAACTTTTGCTTTTTTTCGAGGTCCTCTGAAACACCCCTATGGGAGCTATATAATGTAGTCCCGATATCAAAAAAATAAAATAAACTTGTCTCCTATGGATTAATAAGGGATCTTATCTGAAAGTTTGGTTGCTCTAGCTCTTACCATCTCTGAGATCTAGGCGTTCATACGGACAGACGGACAGACGGACATGGGTATATCGACTTTTCTAGTCACTCTGATCATACTTTAGGTAACTTTGGGGGGTCTCCGACTTCTCCTTCTGTACGTTACATACATTTTCGGCTTGCACAAACACAATATACCCTTTGTACCATACGGTACAGGGTATAAAAATATTTCGGTATGCAAATGCGACTTTTTGCTGTCCTCAGACCTCAAGAGAATGCTCCCTGGAAAGGTAATCGCCGAGACTCAGGCATATTTTGAAGCAAAAGACAAATCGTACTACAAAAATGGTATCGAAAAGTTAGAAGCTAGCTTTAATCAGTGCTTCGCTCTCCATTGCAACTATATTGAATAATCAATCGAATTTTGCCAAAAAAAAATATGATTTT
This sequence comes from Chymomyza fuscimana, assembly GCA_949987675.1. Lineage (NCBI taxonomy): Eukaryota > Metazoa > Arthropoda > Insecta > Diptera > Drosophilidae > Chymomyza > Chymomyza fuscimana. The sequence goes on from OX465089.1 coordinate 14,758,665, forward strand.
CCATAAAACGATACGAACTTTTCAGCCCACCTATTATTCTTAGTTCGTTAACAAGATATCTTGAAGTGTTAAGAAACTCAAATGAGCTAGTTTAAAAATATTTTTTTCAATGAAAGACAAAATTTTAAATTTTAAGATGTTGATTTAAAAATATTTTTTTTTTTTAATTTTAAACTATTTGATTTGAAAATTCAAAAATAATCTCAACTTCAAAAATTAAATGAATTACATTTTATGCGTTTGAATTGTACTGCGAAAAAACAAAAATGAAAAATCCTATATTCAGTTCTCGGTAACTCAATCATTAATTGGAATTTTGCAATAAAAATTTACGTGGTTACTATTGGCTAGTAGAGGGGAGAGATAATTTAGATTAACAAATATTTGTGATTTTGAAAAAATTCAATATGCCAACCTATTTTGAATAAAAAACGCATGTCCTAGTTGATAACAACTTTTCTGCCTATTGGGAAATTTATCAGAACTCAATAAAACATCAAAATTAAATCAGACTAAAAATTTTGAATGCTTTCAAGCATAAATATTGATAGTAGCAAATCGGCTTCTGAATGGAGATTTTTCTGAATATTGGTTTTCACCGCATAATCCAGTGCATTTATCTAATATTTATTTTGAAATTTTATTTAATATATAGCTATATATTTTTTTCATTTAGGATTTTGCTCAACATAAAAACACATTGTCGTGTTTTTGCTTTAGGAAAGCTGCAAAGATTTTTTATTTAGTTGAAGATAATAATAAAGAAGCTTGAGATGTTAAGCTCGATAATCGAGTCGAATGTGGCATGTTCGTCTCTTATCCAGCAGTCGATCACCATTGGAATGAGTTTTTTTTTTTACGCCGAATTTTTTGACTGCCCGGCAAAATTTGGCATATGGGGTGGAGGGTCGAAGATCAACATCTAGGCCGTAGGAGCCTGGCGGTGTTTGAAGAGGTGGCAACCCTAAGGCTAACCTCTTTTTTTTAACATATATTTTTTTTTTTAAATTTTGATCAGACTATAAGATTTAGATTCTTTTCATATGTTTTGAATTATTTTTGGCATGAAAAAAAGGGATTACCTTTTATAAATACATTTCAAACTTAAAAAACTAAAAAGTTCAAAATAGAATTCTTAATCTTGTCATTAAAACGTAAATTATTTTATCTGTCATATTATTTCACTTTAAAAGACTTTTGTACTTATTGTACCAAACACCTCTCTGGGTTTGTGCCAGATTTTCCAAGAGGATATTGACTACGTGACGAAAACCTAAAACCCGCCCCCACTCCTGTGACTAAGCGTGGTATTTTGAAGACCTTCCTCCCCCCTGAACGGATCACGTACTATGGGCACGTTCCCTAATAGTTGCTATGTATACTATCTTATTCCCAAGCCTTTCAGTTGACTTTGACACTTGCACAATTTTACTTCCATTTAGCATATAACAAGTAATTTATCAACAATTCTTTTCCGAAATATGTTTTTTTTTGGACAGCTGTCACACACACATGCGTGTCAATTTTAATTTTTTCAACATTAAGTAAATGTATGAAAAGTTATGCGACAAAAAAAAATATTAAATCATATGACTAGCTTGTGACAATTTCCATGCCATTTGGCTGATGAAATAATACTTTTACTTTTGTCTATCTAATATATAGGCATATATAAACATATATATAATAAGTAATAAAAAAGAGATCATCTATAGATACTATCAAACCACTTAACAAATTTGGCAAATGTTTTTGTTATTGTTTTGATTTGATAGCTGCCTATCTGCACGTGCGCCTCTTTAGCATTGATCAGGTGCGCAAATCCAATCAGTATCTCTTTTATGGTAACCTAGCATCCCTGGTCCCCCCACTCAGTCTTCTTAAACCAATTAGACGTCAGTGGAGCAAACATTTTTCCCAAACAATTAATGCGCCAATAGATAGAGAGAGACAAAGTTAATTGTCCTTGAACTTAGCAACCTTTTTTATTTTATTTTTGGCACACTGCATAGGAAATTTAATTAAGTTGTTAAATTAAAAAAAAATTGAATTTAAACAATTTGCCAAACGCGTCGGCAGCATTCGAATAGACAAAGTTGCAAGAAGAGAGTACTTTGGCTAACAAAGTTCATATACTCTTGCGCAGAAATAGTTATCGATCAGCAAACATTTATTATTAGTTATCGAACTCTATTCATATATGAAAGCTTGATTTTTTGTAAAATATTTTTTAGCAGCTTTTGGTAAAATTTATAAAAAAAATTATAATAGATTCTAGCATCTAACAGGCAGTTTTTTTGAGATAATTTAATTTATTGTAGTTTTAACAGTTTGACGCGAAGCTCTATGAGAAAGCTCTAGTTATGTCTATAAAAAAATTAGAAATTTTTTTTACTTACTGAAAATAACTAAATAAGTCATAAAAACAATATTCTATAACCTTCCTTATAGTATGCGACGCTAAAACTTGTCAAATTTGGCAAAATGCCGACTGTACCCAAAATTATAAAAAAAAAAAATGGCGAACGTTAACGTCAGACGCAGCCGACTTTGAGAAACCCTGTATCATGACATTCTAAGGCAATGTTGAGAACGATCAATTTTATAAACTTATTTAACATGTATTTACTATAGACAAACTTTTTATACACACTTTAATTGCAATCTACGCATTCCTTTTTTATTATATATATAATATATACTTTTTCTTCTCTCAAAATTCATACTGAAGAAAATTTCAAAAATAGCTAAGTCGTGCTTAATTTCAATGAATATTGTTGCCAAAAGTAATATTTTGGGGTAATTGTGTTTAAAAGACAGAATAACAAAGTACTAGCCATATTTTAATGAACATGAAATGTAAACAACATTTAGTAATAAAAAGGTGGAGAGCACCAAGAGCACCAGCAGAGCAAATAATTTCGCGCCAACACAACATGAGAATTTATCGGAAAGATGAGGGAAATATGCGAATTTATCGAAAATACAAAGGGAAATATGTAAAGTTATGGACAAATAAAATCACTTTCTGGAGCACGCAAAACCGAATCCGAATAAAATTGTTCGTTTTGCTTTATTCGTTTTCCGGAGCAAGGATTTTAAGGTCTGATTTTAATAGCCCGAAACATTAACTGAAATAGTCACTTTGAAAAAGACGCGGGCGTGGCTGAAGAAAAAAAATAAGCTTGACTTGACCTGTCAGGTTACACAAGGAGTCCAAATGTCAAGTTTGGTTATTCCAGCTCTTATAGTATACAAGATCTAAGCGTTCAGACACACGGACGGAGGATGAATTTCTTTTGTCCACCTAACCTTACCTTTGGTACGGTTTATAAAAACGTAAAAAATGGCGTTCCCCTAGATATAACCGAACTGTACAGATCTGCTACAGTTAAAAACTGACCGCAACATGTCGAAAAAATAGTAGAAATCATTTAAAACTCTTAAAATACCTTCTCAATTACATTCCCAGCTTCTTGACCAAGCTAAAATAATATTCCCTCTGTTAGAGTATCAACAGACAAGTAAAGACACAATCGATGATCTGTCTGTGAGTGACTATCAATCGTTTAAGGAGGTCAAACGTGCCTGTTGAAATTTCCTCTTTTATTGCAGATTTCACAGAAATTATCAAAGAATGCACTCGACACACGTTCATACATTATATAAATACTTGGTATATAAGTATTGTATATAAACACAAGTACTTGGTCATACGTTTATATTGAATTTATGGCACTTGACATATTTGTGAATTGTCTTTCAGCGCCCATCATGGGCGTTATTTCTTTATAAGATTGGCATTGCTCAGACTCATTTTGGGCAAATATAAATTGCACTCGCACTTCCGAGGTATTTCAACTATAGCGAAATGAAAATTGTGAAAAAAAAAAGATATTGGCTTTTGGCCAAGTAGCTAAATACGTTTTTGTCTCTAGACAAACGTCATTCTCTTTAATCTTATTTATATTTACAATTTTCATTATAACTACCAGAAAATTACGACAAAATTTTAGAACCATAATTGCACTTAGCGTAAAAATAGAGTGCCTTTTTTTTTTTTTTTGGTTGAGTCACTTTTGAATGCTTGGAGCTCTTTTATGTTCTATGCCTGATGTGCCGCATATGAGTTTTTTTCGGAGTCTCCCTTAAGCTATCCTGTTCCTCTTCTTTTTTCGAATTTGGCACAGTGGGTACAACTACATGAATTCTTAGTTCTTTAATGACTCATTCCATTCGCCATCAAATTTTCTATTTGCACCAAAACGATACACAATCATATAATCTTTTGTTTTCAAATGGGGGTTTTTTTTTTTTTTTTTTTTTTTTTGAAACTTTGACTATTCACATAAACCCACAAAAAAAAGTGATCTACTCATATGGATTTTGTGTTCCAAAAATCCACACAGTGACGGAATATTTTTGAAGATTTTCCATATGATCCCCCCACCCCGTGGAGCGTCACGTAGTTTATGGATGATCCCAAAGTACAGAAAGTAATTATTCAACTATTTCGTATAAAAAAATGTACCATTTTAATTAAATTTTAAAATATATTTTCTCCATGCATTTTTAGAAAAAAATTTTAATTTTGCTTAAAGGCAAAAAAGATTAAATTTTAAAACCCAGCATTGTGTTTGTTTTTTATAAAATTATTTCTGTAAAAAAGTTCTCCGGTTTATTCTTTTGCTAAAACAAAAGCTATACGTTTCCATTTTCAACGAACACGATTATTTGGGATCAAACCGGTTCATCTAAATGACGCAATGCGGCCTTGACAAAACCATGCTCCGGAAAACGACCAAAACCAAAATGAAAATTTTTATTTAAATTCGTTTTTGCGTGCTCCGGAAAGTGATTTTATTTGCCCATAACTTTGTATTTTCGATAAATTCGTATATTTCCCTTATCCTTCCGATAAATTCTCATGTTATATTGGCGGGAAATTATTTTTGTTTGATACAAAACAGCTGACATGGTTGCCGCAGCTCTGCAACATTCTATTACTAAATGTTGTTTACATTTTCATTTCATTAAAATATTGCTTGTACTTTGTTATTCTGTCTTTTAAAGACAATTACCCAAAAATATTACTTTGGCAACAATATTCATTGAAATTAAACACGACTTAGCTATTTTTGTTGCAAGGAAATTTTCTTTATGTAACGTGGGAACCCTGTCGCACCTATCAGTCATCGATAAAGAAATGTGTTTAAATTCTAATAAACTCTTCAAAAATTCGACGAGAGTTTTAAAATATTACTGCCTTTATCTTATTTGATTTCGGTTTGAAAAGCTATTAAAGAATATTTCTGGAATACCCTTGAATATTTTTATTATGGTATATATACTTCTATAAAGCCAATATTTCAGCAAGTCATGATTAAATAAATATTTGTTCCAAAATTCCAGGCAAACGCTTGGCTAATCATCACTCATTATTCCACAATGACAAAACTTTTTATTTAAAACTTTTAGTCATCTAGACAAAATATAGAAAAGCTTAAACTGATTAAAAGTTTCAAAATTTAATTTTTAAAAATACCCAAGACTTTCGCTCTTTCTGTAGTTTAACGATTAAAAATAAAATGCAATACATTATTAAGTTTTATATTAACAGCCACGCGATTTATAAATAAAATGTATGCTTGGTATAAAAAAAAACAACAAACTGAATAAATAAATTAAGTAAATTTTCTTTAAAGTCAAATATAGAACCACAAAATGTTTTCATATAGTGCGCCGTTGTTTTATGATCCCAAGAACATTTCCGTTCTGCTTATTTTATTAATGCCAAAAAGTCTTAACATTTTTTATGCCATGGGACTGTGTACATTTTTGCAGCCTGCTGTGGGGCATGCAAGTGCGTAGTTGTATCTTGAAGATACTAGGCACTGTAGGCGTAGCTTAAGTAGTCGCACGCAATATACATATACACAAGTGCGAGTAGCTTAATTGAATTAAATTGGCCCAAATATATGGCACGACTTTTTATCAATTTACTTAAGTATGCATAATAACTTGTACACTAATAAAACTAACTTTATTTGATTATTGAATTATGCCAAATGGCTGCAGAAATTTTTGCCAAAGGTGCCATTTGTATTTCAAAGATACAAAAATTGTTTGTGAGCTACGTAATTTAACGTTTATAGGCATTTGATTTGCCGGCTGCATTTAAACACTATCAGCTACCTTGCGACTTTGTGGCGCATAACTAATCAGGCTGGCGCTGGGGTTGGGGGTGGTGTTTGGGGCATGTTTGGTTATACCAATGCCTTCGATTATAAACATTGATAGCGCATTGCAATTTTATTTATAGCAATCAGACAAAAAGCCAAGTAAACAATCACTTAAATAATATAAATAGAGCGCAGTTTATGACCCGATCGTAGCAATCTTTCACTCACTCAGACTCACTGTATCTGCTGATGATATAATAGTCCAAACGTTTTCTTAACCTTTTCGAGATCATGCGCGCTTTTATAAAAACAATTACTAAACGTAGTTCATTTATCACAGCGCGTAAATCACAAATAAAATAAAAAATTATTAAAAACACAAATTATTTATGCTTATAAAACTGTCTTAAGCTTGATCCAAACTGACAAACTGAAGGGCTGCACTGCGTCGCACTGCACCACGTCTGCAGCATCACGGAGACGAGCATGCACTGAATACGTTTTTTTGGCATTAAGCAAATTCACGATGATTGATAAGGCAACGGGGCAATGGCAACAACAGGCAATGAGATCGAACCACAGTAAATCAAACCGCTGCCGGCGTCTGCACTGACACTGAGGCAAAATGCATTTGTATTTGTTGCTGCTGCTGCTGCTGCAGCAGTTGCCTTTGCCTTGAACCGCGTGGTTCAGTAGCAGCAGCAGCAGCAGTTGCCTTTGCACAGTGGTCCAAATATTAATGTGTGCCGATAAAAAATTTCTCATACAACTCGTATGTGGAAATGTGTTTTTGCTTATTTAGTCGTTCGAAATCTATGTTTTTATGTTTAATACCAGTATTGGAAATATTTTAAATTTAATTTACTTTATTTAAATCTATATTTTTAAGCATTATAGTCAGACCAGTTTTTGTTTTAGATAAATAGTAAATAATCATGGTAAAATTATAAGGTGGTGCCGCATGTATGCTCACTCCCTTATTTTGTACCTTGTCGCCAGTGGAAACCAGAAAAACATTTTTTCAATTTTTGATTTATATTTTTTTTTTTGCAATTCTCTCATAGTGCGAATGATAATGTTTTACAAGTTTATTGTGTAGAATAAGTAAATATTTACAAATGTTCGCATGTGGATTTTCTAAATCAGAATAATCAGGTTTTTGAGTTATTTTCTACATGAATCTTTTTTTATGCGGTGTCTAGAGACACCTATTTTTTAGGTGTTTTGCGAAAAATTTTTTTAAAAACTACACGTGAAGTTTTGGACGATTTTTATTATGCGATTTTATTTGTGCGGTCAGTGACTGTATTTTATATGGATCGGAGGCTTGGGCTGATAAATAACAAAGAATTCACAATAAGATCCCATGAATGATATTGGATGGCTCATTCAATAATTTTCGACAACATAAAAAGCAGATATTTGCATGATTGATGACAAAAGCTAACTATAAAAAATATCCCAAAAAAGGTAATTTTTTTTTATATGAAGTTTTGACGTTTGGTGCGGAATTATATTTATAAATATTTTAATTTAATGTGTTAAATATTAATATCTTAGTTGTAAAGCTGTAAGGCTAAACCCTATAAATTGTAATTAGTTAGCAAATGAATATCTGTAATATTAGGGTTAAGGCCTATAGGAAGAATGAAAAATTTCGTAGGGAATGACAAAACTTCATATTAAAAGAAAATCCCACTATTATAACTTCATTTAAAAAAGATTCCACTATTTGTGATTTTTTTTTTTTATGAAATTTTGTCATTCCGTGCGAAATTTTTCATTCTGCGCATAGGCCTTTAATAAATAAATTGAATCGAATTATATAATTTTAAATTAATCTCGTTTAACTAACATTTTATAATTTGTGCTTTTTGTTTTACATAAACAACAATAATAATTTTTTTTTTTTTGTATAAAAGCTTATATTTATTTAGTTTTGAAATTATAAAAATAAATAAATATTGCTTATAGCTCTTGTATTTTTATTTTTTTTTATTTATACTGAATTTTTTTACAAAATACAATTATTTTTATGGATTACGGTTTTCTCATTTAATATGGCTCATAGTAAGTAAGTTTAGGCTATCTTCGAAGTCGGTTTTTTAGCGTTGTCTTGTTTGGTTTACTTGTATGTTGAAATAGGTTCTTATGGGACCTTTTAAATTGGATGATCGTCTAGGAGCCCTTTATATCCATATCCATTCTTACGTTACATTTTTCGAAAACAGCTGATTTCTTAAAATTTAATCGATTTATTTCTCCGACTATATTTTACAGCTCTTGTTATTTACCTTCAAAAATATTATAATAAGTGACAAAAAGCAAACGTTTTTTTAATCTATAAAAAGGCAATCTTAGTTTTATAAGATTGCCGTGAATATATAGATAAATGACTTATTTACGAAATATACATTTTTAATATGTTCGTAACAGTGCCTGTACTGTTTGCAGAGTAACTAGAATTCGTTTTTTTAAATTACATTAAATTGCTGCTGATCAGCTGAAGCATGAAATCATATTGGCGTCAAGAAATTTTACTGCATTTTCGATTATATTTATTTATTTAAAATTAAATCTTTTTTTGTTTGTTATAAACTTTTATTTTATCTTCTGCTTATCTCGCTTCGAAGCCTGCCATATTAAGAATACTCTTTGGAAACTATGACATCCCATTTAATACTTTACAAAGTCAAAAATTATGTTAAAATTTGCACTGACACCTGTACCAACTTTCTACCGAAATGCATTCTTAATTAAAATATAAGTTAATAGCTAGAGGAAGACAAATGCTGATTAATAATAACTTCAAATGTTTGTTTTTTTGATAATTTTAATAAATAAATATTGTCGTAGTATCAATAATTCTTACTTAAAAATTACAGTTTATTTTGTTTGACTAATTTTAATTTGCCTTATCTCTTCTTTTTATAGACTCCTTTTTTCTTACATTGGGTTAACGCTCATTAGTAAAATCAAATCAAATTCACCTAATGTAAATTACTTGTTTCAAAACGCAAAGAGTATAAAATAATTTAAGCTTTGCTTTTTTTTAAACTCTGTACTAATATAAAATTTCCACAAATAACGATATTTTCGCAACGACACATTAGCACGCTAATAAATGAATCGCAAGCTGATTAAAGTATTATTAGAAAAGCCTTTTGAGTCAATAAAGATTTCGCTTTTGATTTTAGTTATAAATTGAGTAAACAAAGTTAAGTTACCTAACGGCTACATAGTACATACTTTTGCATGGCTTTTAATTTAATTAAAATAAGTGTCGCTAAGCTACCACCTGGACCACTGTGCGCATCGAACTCTCGTGATTAGCACACATTTCCGTTTGTCTGCATCCATCATACGGTTACCGTTGCCTTCTCTTCTATTTTATTATTTTTACTTGCATGCAAATTCGCACATGTAAGTGCATATCTACGGTACTCGTACCTATAGATAAAGAGTCGAGTATTTATGATGGGTTTTCATCGTTATCTGCACTGACACGCCCGTTGGGCGTCACTAATTGTTGTCACCTAAGCCGATTTGGTTTGAAGTGTGTTTTTAGCTGTGATTGCGGTTTGGGTAAGTGGATATAGGATTGGATATTTGAGATCGTTATCAGCTAACAGTTTGGCATATCATGGATTAGTTATAATTGGTGATATGAGCACGTTCAGAAGCGCCGACGAAAGAGGAAAAAATGTGTAAGTTAAAAAATAAATTTTGGTGATTACTTTTTTGTTAAAATAATTAATTTACGGAATGAGCTATAATAGCTCTATGCTCTTGAATTTTAATAATTATAGTAAACAACTAGTATACGCTGTACCCATATGGCCAACTAGTTAACAACTAGTATTACCTGCACCCTTAACAGTCAGCTTAATCAGCTACGTTTTGTTGCAAGAAACAGAGACGAATGGAAAAATTTCGTAAAACTTTTTTGTGAATAGACTAAGTTCAAATTTATATTTTGTGAATTGTGAACATGACATAATAATAATAATATAACCTGCAACTAGTGAACAACTAGTATACCCTTGACACTATGATTACAAGATATGCACATTAGGGTTGCCATTTTTGCAATATCTCACGATTTTAATAACCCCACCGCCATATAGCATTTATATAAGCATATAGCGCCTGTAAAATTTGAAGACGATCCGAAAGTATTTGATGAGCGCGAAAATAGGTCAAAAAATTACGAAAAATTTCATATGAATGCATAAATAGCGACCAAACCGTAAGTTTGACAAAAATATGTTCTAAAGATAATCGATGGTAAATTCAATTATCTACAGTCAAGTAAAAATTATCGTAATCAGTTTAGTACAACCAGAGATATTTGCTGTTAAGTAGAGGCACTTTTTTTAATCTAATTTCGAATATGTTTTTTTCGCAATATCTCGAAACCCGTTTCCTTAAAAAAATTAGTTGACTGCATTTTCAGTTTTAGCATGTCATTTTACTACGAAAAGCATGTTGAGGATGCCCAAATTTTTTAAAAATTTGTAAACTAGTGTAGTTAAGCAATTTTAGAGATTTTTAATTTATGCAATTATATGCTACATCTTGTAATGAATCGAAAAACATATACATAATTTCTATTCCGAATCCGACTTGTCGATATATGACAAAAAATGTATGGTAGGCTTTGGGAAAAACTTCACAAGATAAACTGCATTGTTCAATCGATAGTTCGAAATCGGAATCACAGGCATGATAGATAAGATATCGATACATTAAAAACATGTAAATACAAAGACAAAAAAACAATTCAAACCCGACCCGGATACTGTTCATACAAGCATTTCGATTACGACTGCTCGAAATGGAAACTCGGATATTGTTCATACAAACATTGGAAATAAAAATCCGTAACAACCCGTAACTTTGTAGTTTATCGAAAAGAAAGAGAACTAAATTTGGCAACATAATATTTGCAACAGCCGAAATTATTTGTTTGCAAAGTTCAAAGTATTTTGCGAGCTATTAAATTAAATATTAAAGTATTCACTTTTTGTTTATACATATATTTTCAAATGTTGTTGTACAAATGTAACCACTTTTTATTCAATTAAAAATCAAAACGTGTTCTGGAAATCACTTAAAATATTGCAGTAATAAACTTATACGCGAGAGTTCATTGTTTTTTGATTATTTTGACACAGATTTTAGTGCAAAAATCAAGTTTTAGAATGAAGGCCTTAGCTGTTGTTTAAATTCTTAGAGAACAATATTTATTTAGCTAACGAATTTAAATTTGTTTAGAGGTCTTGATAATGATAATGGTATTATCTAATCAAAGTAGTTTGGTCGGCTAACAAAATATATAGATATAAGGTATATTATTTATTTTTAAACAAAACTGATACATTTTGAATACAAAATTATATCATTAAAATTCTGATTATAATGAAAGTAATTGGGGTCACTCAATTAGTTCTAGACTATCTTAATTTATGAAATTAATAATTGCTGAAATTAAAATTCTCATCAATGTTTTGTTTGGGAGTAATTCAAAAGTGGCCGAGAGAGAGGAGGGGAAGGGGGATTCCCCCCGGGCCCGGAGTTTCTCAGGGGCCCGGTGTAATTACTGTCGCCATTCAAGCTAAAGGTGTAATAGAGGGGCCGGTACATTTTCCCCCCGGATTTTCACTCTACGGCCCTGACTGTCACTTTGAAAGAAAACTATTGAAAATATAGAACTAAACAAATTTCGAAAAAGACCATATAAAAAAATGGTAATGTAATTCCAAATGGATTGGTATCAGTACAGAATATATTATTTTTTTATTATTGCTCGAAAGATTAGTTGAATCATATTGACATTTTCTACAGAAATGGAATCCTTAGAGGTAATTATTTTAGATATCAATCATATTTTATTATTATTATATTATATATATTTATCACTAACAGCACTTTATTATGAAACCTGAACATTGGACTTTCAAGGCGTAAGTAATTAGCATCAATCGTGTTATGTAGCGTATATGGGCTAGACTCTCCCATGATGCTTTGGCACAAGGCACCGCAACATTTTCCCACACTCTTTAAACCACAACAGCTGACTTATTTTGCATGGCTTTTATTTATTTATAAATAAACCAAAATATATAGATATCTATATAGCACAAGTATATCTATGCATGCCTATGTAGACATGTGTCTATATGGCGAATTAGTTAAAACATACTATGTCGGTTTTTTGCGATGTTCTCGACATGATTTATATCCAGGCGCGGGTGTGACATGTGATGTGCATGAGGTCCGCTCTTTAAAGCTGCGCAGTTCGAAATAAAATCAATCGATAGCAAATAATCACATTTTGAGGTTTGAGCAAAATATTAAATCCCGGGGCAGTACCTTCTTGGTATACTACTGCGTATACGTCATGAATATTAATTGACTCAATGCTCTGCCTTAAGTGGCCCTGTTCCCAGTTTCATCCATAGAGCGGCGCTTGTGTGCGTCTATTTGTGTAATTGTATTTGTTTTTAGTGTGGGTGTAGTTGATATTTTTATTTTTTTGGTTGGCTTTTTCGTTATAGCGCGTGTATTTCTTTATATTTTTATATGTATGACATTGCTACCCAACGAAATGTCAAAAGCAAACAAAGTCAAGCGCCGTCCCAACAACAAACTGAAACAAATCCAAAAAAAAAAAAGAAAAGCGTTTGCGCCGTTTTCGGAGCAGATTCATAGACAAAGATACAAATACTTTCGCTTTTCCTTGCTTTGGTTTTATGATTATGGCTGCCAACTAAGGATTGGTCGAAGTTTTGCAATAAAAGTTGATAGAGGCCACACGGGTTTGTTGTTTGTTTTGTTTATAAAAAAATTACCCTATAAAATAGAAGACACAGAAAATGGCTTGTTATGGAAAAACTTGGCTTCTTTTGAGTATGAAGGATGGCAACACAGGTTTATGGAATAACTGGCGTAAGAAAAGCTAATCAAACAAAAAACTTAACAAAACCCTATCAAAATTAACTTTAAAAGATCAGAGACATGGACATGGAGCCCACACACATCCTAGCCAGTTATATATAACATTTAATGGAAGTTCTTTCAAACGGGTTAATAACCAGTGGCTTCATTGTCTTTTAGTCTATATGGACTAGAAATATCCAGACTAAAAGGTGTTTACTGAAAACAGCTAAAGGACCAGTCTCTGTATCATAATCTACAAAGCGAAAAAGGAGTGCGTGAAATAGAAAAGCTTGGATGGAGACTAGTGGCGGATCCACGGGGATGGTTTTCGGGTCCGGACCCCCCAAATGTTGGAAAAATGGGTTGAAAGTCTTTTGCGAGCTCTGATATATATATAGTTCGAATTGAATGACCCTCCCCCGAAGACCAAATCCTAGATCCGCACCTGATGGAGACCCTTCATCAGACCGATAACCGATTGTATTATTTGATATTAGCAGCCCTTAGGTGGCCCTAAAAAAATTTTTTAAGTAAAGGGTCATCAATCTTGAGGGTTTTTTTTAAATAAGAGGTTCCAATTTTCGATGAAGCGTTCGAGCATAATTGGCGGTATCTCGCGAATAACACGGGTAATGTTGGCCCCTAATGCATCAACCGAAGATAGATTATCCACAAACACTTTACAGTTCACGTAGCCCCAAAGGAAAAAGTCTAATGGTGTGATATCATACGATCTTTGTGGCCAAATTACCGGTCCGGAGAGTGAAATTAATTGTTCACCGAATTGGTTCCACAATTCCTTGTTGAAACCAAATATCGTCGAGATCATGGTGCGATAATGGTCGACATTGACGGTTACGGTCTGACCAGTGTCATTTTTGAAGAAATATGGACCGATGATTCCACCGGTCGAGTGTCCTCCAATAATGAATATGGGGTTGATGTTGATGGTATGGCGAATAGTGGTCTCAGTAGGTCGATTAATGCAACCATAAAATGGTCTAAGCGCGCGAAACACATTCTTTACAGAACGCGAATTTTCGTAATATAATTGTACGAATTGTAAACGTTGTTCGGGTGTAAGTTTTTCCATGATGAAATGGCAATGAAAACTGAATAAAAAACGCATGGCAACTTGACAGTACTCACGCGTGGCTTATCAAAAAAACCTTATTGAAAAAAAAACCTCAAGATTGATGACCCTTTATAAAAGTGACCTGTCACTGCGAGCAGAGTTGTCAGGACTGACTTTGAGCTTAAAAATCACTGTCAGAACCCTGCTGCTTCAAATATTTCTTTATAAACATGAGAGTAAACCCGAGGAATATTCAGTCTTCAAGTGGTACCCGTGTGCCTGCGGCTAATCCACCTGCTTCGGCAGCATGCATGACGGATTTGGAGGTGCAAGGCCAAAGTTTAAAAAATAAAATTATAAGGGAAACCATATGGCTATCTATGGTGGCTCCTATGCTCCACTAGGAGTAACAGGACATAGGAACGACAATCGAAAAACGTTTTTGTTTTTGAAAGTATCTCTACTGAAAAGTCAAGTCCACTTCTAACTATTTTGACTGACGAAATTAAAATTAAGTTCAGAGCTTTATATCATACAGATTTTTTATTGCAATCACTTTAAACCAGCGGATCTCCAACTTTTTTTGGCGTCAAAGCCTATTTGAAAAACTATTCTATTATTAAAATCATACAATAGTAATGGATATTATTGTTTTGACTACAATCAGGTGCGGATCTAGGATTTGGTCTTGGTGGGGTTCTTCACTTCGAAGTGCATATATGTATATCAGAGCTCGCAAAAGACTTTCAACCCATTTTTGCAACTTTGGGGGGAGGGTCCGGACTCGAAAACGCGCCCCGCGTGTATCCGCAACTGACTACAATACAATTACGAAGTACTCTTTTTGACTGTGTGGTAGCTAAAGCTGACATGTGATTGAACTCAGCTGGCATAAGAGACTCCTGCTGGGATATGGAAATTTAGGCGCCTTGTTTATTTTTTTCTTTGACATGTTTCTATGTGTTGCATAAGTTGACTTAAGCAGTGTTAAATTTTCGTCTAATTTAAAATGGTGGCGAACCCCAAGACAAACTTTTAATTTTCTTCATTTTATAAGATCTACGTCAAAATATGATATGTCAACCTAGTTAAAAATCTCAGTATATTGGGCTGACTTTTTAACTAATTATAGAGAAGCCTTTCGTTTGGGAGTAGTCGCTACAATATTGAAGAAGCCTCAAAAATCTTCTGCTTAGTTTATCTACTTCTCATATCCCTTAAATACAAATTATATATATATTTAATCCATTTTAATTCCTAGGAGGAACATAGGGCTGTTACGAAACAGTTTCCATTGCATCTTGTCTGGGGCTAGGTGCTTGATTTCACTCAAACTTTTTCCGGAACCAAATACAAATTAATGTACCTACAAATAAATGATGCAGCAAGCTTAATCATCCAGAAAAGCAGGGTTGATTTTTATGTTACCATGCAGGAATTTGAAAAGGTCGGTGACCTGTTGCTGTGTCCTTATACATAAGCGTACACGTTATTTCACAAATGCACATATACGACCATATGTTTATGTAAAAAAATCTTTTGTATTGTTCAAATTCCAGTTTTTCAAAAAAGTATGTACCTCGTCCTAGTATCACATAGACTAATCTCTCTGAAGTGGCTCTAATGACCCAGTTGTTAGACATGCACTTATTCTTCTCTGTTTGTATCTGATTTGAGGCAAGAGTCGTCTGCCTGCAAATGGAAAAATCAATGCCAAAGTTTTGTTGACATACTTAGCAGCACTTGGAATGACAGACTAATATTAAAACAAAAACAATGACTTAAAGCTTAACTTATTTTATATAATACTTTTTTTTTCAACGAATTCAGCTAAATTCCTAATCTTTGAATGTCAGGGGTGGCTTTAGTTCCTGGGGTTCCAAGCCCCGCAGAAATATTTGAGCTGCTTAAAAATCTTGAACATATTGAAATATTTTGAGTTTTTTTTCGATCATGTTTTTGAACATAAAGCAAAATAAATCTGCTCTCATCTGCCCACTTCCTTTAACGCTTATTATAGTACATATATATATATGTATATATATATATACGTTTTTGTTTATAAGTTGCTTTAACTTTTTTATATAAAAATTTGCTTGTTTTTTGTATTGTTTATGCTTATAAAAACTATTTTTTTTTTATGTGTTTATACAGCAAACGAATAGTCAGTCCGAGTCAAAAACAGAAAGTTCACGAGTTCATAATAAAATTTCGCACAAATCTACGCCAACCATAAATCTATCAATTTTTAATCCTGTTGCGTCTGGAATTTTCTTTAGAAATTTTCTTCAATTATTTTTATTTATTTATAAAATATAATTATTATGTACTAACCTGTTATAGTTGCAAATCCAAGGCGTGAGGCAATAAAATATGGGTTGTCAAAGTTGTCGCATAAATTTCAGATACATATAGCCGCTATATACACGCGCATAGATATTTAGTATATGTTTGTTTGGCTGACGTGAGCATATACTAGTAGCTTCCTGAGCTGCCAAAAAAGGTTGCCTTAATATGTACGTGCTGCATGTGTAGTATATAAGCTTGTTTTATGTAAACTATGTATTGCGTGCCCGTGTCCCGTTATGTTGCCATTAAGGAGCGACCGTCTGAACTTTCACTTTCTGCTCAAGTAGCATTATTTGGGGCCGACACTTTCACACACGGCCAGCAGATGGCGCTCTTAATTAGATAACAGCTACTCGAACTGGCATTGGAAAACTTTGTATGCACTTTTAGCCGATATGTTTAATTTTTAACAAATATTTTAGAATAATTTTTATTATTTTTTATACTAAAATCTATTGCTTTGTGTTTCACTTTTTTAAAAATCGCGCTGCGCTAAGCAATTTTTCGCAAAAATTTCGCTCTCGCTAACGCGTTGATAACGATAGTGGAAAATATAGGTTGTGGCATTAACATTTAAAGGAGCCCCGTCGTGGCCGCCGTCTCCGTATCGTTGTTGTCGGGCACACACACGAATCGCAGATACAATACAAAAATTTCAATTTATTTTCATTTTTGCCAGCAGCAGCAGTCGCAGCCGTGGCAGCAGCGCACCTCGTAGTAGCAACGACGTCGACTTGGTCGCATAAAGAGTGTCATTCAAGGGCATTGCAAGGTCGTAGAAGCGTAGCACAGCACACACAGCGAAGAGTCAGCTGCGTTGCGTCTTTTCGTTTGTATTCGTGTTCGTTTCGGTCGCCCACTGGCGCGAGAGTATGGACTTGTTCAGATACAAATACTTTTAGTTGAATTTTATTTTTCTTTTTTCGTTTTTGCAAAAAATAAAAAAGAGCACGAGATTGGCTAGAGACGAGAGCGTAATTTGTTGTGTAGCGCCCAGCAGCCCCAGTACGCACACTGCGCTTTAATTAGTATTAATTTGGATGTTTGCTGCTGCTGCCACTGCTTTGTATCTTATGGATACACTTACGCCTTGACATAAGTAAAATTTGAATAATAATTTTTTTATATTATTCGCGGCGTTGTTTTTAAGGCCGCACGGCATGAGTTGGTATAGCCCGTTTGGCTGTCCTGACGTAGAGCAACTGACATACAAATAACGGGCAGCAAGTTTTAGGCTGCCTTTGCCAAAGCACTAAAAGTTGCAAGTTGTTTGCTTGCTCTCTCACAAACACCTTTGGTCTTGCGCTCTTTTTCTCTTTGGCCTGCTTTTGGGGTTGGGTGACTGTCTGGGGCGGGTATCTGAGAGCGCACAGCTTAAATACTGCACAGTGCGTTGGAGTCACATGTTAGCTAGAACTATCTGTGCTATGACTCAGACTTTAAATAGTTTTAGTGTCTTTGCGTAGTGAACTTATACTACTAGACCCATAGCTAATAAATAAAAGGCTCTAGACAATTATTTATAAAATAACTGAATAAATTTAAAATTTATAATTTATAATAAAATATTAAGAATTATGCATAAAAGTTCATCAAAACGAAAACGTCTTAAAAATTCCTTAATACGCATGACTTAAAGTTTACCTATTCAAAATATCACTTATTTCTCTAAAATATATTTTGCGTAGCTTTGTTGAGTTAAAACAATCAGCCGTGATCCGGAAAACGAACAAACCAAACGGAACAATTTTATTCGGATTCGTTTTTTCGTGCTGTGGATAACGAATTTTTGTGTCGATGTTTGTTACAAGGGGAATTTTCTTTGTGTAACGTGAGAACCCTATCGCAGTTATCGTGATGTGTTCGTGTATGATTTTGGTTGAGTCAGAAAAAAAATAACTAAAAATAATTTTCTAAATGCATAACTGAAAGTTGGCATATATGTAATCTGAGAATATCAAAGAATATTTAATAAATTATTTCAGTATAAAATTCGTACTTTTTTAAAGCTCTTGCAACAAAACATTCGTTTTCAAACCACATGAAAAATTCGTTTAGGTGGAATTGGGAGCACCAAACATTCGTTTTTAAAACAGATTCGAATAAACTGTTCGAATTCGTGTTCCAGCGCACGGCCGAATATAAAAATCCTTAACAGTTAAATAATCTAAGCACGCCCCTTTAATATACAAAAATAATAAAATGTACTTTTTTTAAGGAAATTTGAATTTTTTTTTTTCCATATTTAATCATGTTTAAGGTTATAATCATCATTTAATCTACATTCATTATTCACGGTAGGAGGATTTGATAAGTTGTATAGTTAACTTTTTTGCAGCCCACACCCAATTCTAGTGTGATTAGGAGTTATTTAAAAAAAAAAACTCCTGACAAACTTCATTAATTAAGATTTTTTAATGGGGAAAAAATAATCAAAATTATTTTCTATAATTATAAGTATAAAAATTTTAAAATGTAAACAAACGTAGAAAGGAAGAGGAATTATCTTATCGGCTTAACTTGTCAACTAACAAAAAGTTGTTTACGGAAGCGCTTGGTAATAATGGACTTATGGTTTAATTTTAGACAAAACTAATCAGATGAAAAGAAATCGCTTTCAAACAATTTCTTGCCCAATGGAACTATGGCGATGTTAAATAATTTTTTCAAAGCAAAAACCATATGTTTTCAGAAATATATTTAAGTGCTTTTGAACGATGAAGTTTCGTAAAACTCTTTAATGAGAATTAAGGCGAAGACGTCTAAAGATTTTTAGCTCTAGCCTGAATCGGTATAATTCCATTTATTTCATTATTTATTGATTTCTGTCTAACAATAATATATATGATAATTTGATTTAATAGTAATACTAATTTATTTATTTTGATAAACGTTTAAAGCACAATTTGTTTATATTGTTTTAGCCAATATTCAAGTGTCATACTTATTATTAATAACTAATCAACAAAATGTGCTACTTCTGAAGCTCCATACATTTTTCAAAAGTTTGGTACCATGAGCCAACATTTCCACACACTGTGTACCACTGTGCAAAGTTTGTTTATTTGCTTTGTGCTCTCTTGCTTGTTGCCTGCTCCACCTAATCAAGTAAGAAGCCGGCATTTTTCATTTTTGTTTTGTTTATATATTTTATGTTTATTTAAGTTGCTTTTTACAATGTTCTTCTTCATATTTTTTTGGTTTATTGTTTTGTTATTGTATAATTATCTGCGCTGCTATGCGTGTGCTCGCTCTGCTGCTGTTTTTATATATGTATGTACATAAATTAGTAGACACACATACACTAAAACATTTGCACATTTACTTTTTTTTATTCGCTGTATAATATGTAAGTGGATATGTGTGTGCGTGTGTGATTCTGTATGTTGATTTTAAAGTGCATTGACTGCACTTGCAATTGCTTTTATCTGAAGTTGTTGTTTTAATGCCAATTAAAACCAAAAAAGAACTTCTCTCAGCATGCTCATCTCGATTAAACTCTCTTCATAAACATGCTCTTAAAAGTTGTCTCTTAAATTACTCTTTGACAATGCTGTTTTCCATTGCTAGAGGTTGACCGCTGTAGGTCACGAAGCCCCACTTTCGCTTTCATTTCAATGCTTGGTTGCTCTCGTTGGCGCTCTCTTGGCGCCCCCTCGGGAAAATAAACTACATTAATAAAAGGCACGTGTTGGAAATTTGATGGGGCTTACATATATTTAAAGCTTTACCTAGAACGGACTTGTTTGGCAAACGTTGTTCATTCATATGATAACCAGTAATTTGGGGGAGGGATTGTTTTGATTGTCTATCAGGCGTTTGCTTTTCCATATTTCTTTTTTTTTTGCCGAAATGAAGTCATTTTTTTTGCTAAAAATTCTAGATATTGTAATGTATCTTCTATTTAGAAGACTGTTTGACCTGACTGACCGTCAACGCTTAGACCAAACGCTAAGAGGTTGGGGCTGGATTTTTTTTTTTTTTTCAATTTATTTCACGGTTATAATTTATAATATTTATAGTTAACGTGATTTCTAATATACAAATTTAAGAATTCAGGTTCTAAAACCTTTTTACTTAGTTATAATATTGTGATTAAAAAAAAAAAATGTACAATGATAGGATTTTGATATACAATGTTGTGGAAAAAACTCAAAAAACCAACTGAAGAAATTTTGCATGGAGTTTCGTTTTATGTGTATGTGAGTACTACGGAAAGATTTTAAAAAATTTGAAAAAACGGCGGGTCAGAATACGGAGTCCGCTAGTGTAGTATAAATAGTATGAGCTAAATTTATTAATTTAGATTAAAACGTAAAATTGTGAAACATTAATCAACACGAAATTTTTCCATGTTAAATTTGCTTGAAAAATGTTGGGGCAAGTTTTTTTTTAAATTATAAAGAGTAAACTTATTCGTAACACCGTGGCGGCTCTGAACCACATCCAGTATCACTCGATCACCCTCTGCTGAGTACCTGGAAACGAGGGAGTGGACGAGTGTGCTAGAAAAAAATCAGCGTTACCTATGGTCTCATCTGTTACGGATATAGCCAGACCTCTGCAAGAGGTAGTTTCAGAGATCACGAAGATAGTCAGTTCCGAGGCAGAACGACAATGGGACACCGTGTCCGGCTGTCACATCTCCCTAGCCCTCTGGCCAAGATACAACCCAAAGCGAACTTCCGAACTCCTGCGATTCCACAAGAGCAGGACTAGGATGGTGGTGGGGGTTGTGACGGGGCACTGCTCCGTAGGCCTCCTGGCTGAGAGGATGCATGTCCCACACAATGATTTCTGTTGCAGCTGCGGGGATGAGGAGGAGATAGTAAGCATCCAACACTTGCTGTATGACTGGCCTGCATTTCTTAAGATACACAGCCAGTATCTAGGAAAGCCCTTCTTCGAAGACCTGGGCAGTCTGGTAAATCTGGCCCATAGCAGACCTAGCTCTTTTTATCGAACCCTCGAAATGGTTCAGCAAACAGGATGGTTAAGCGAAGATCTTTTGGTCACCGAATGGCTATTTCACCTCCCCCACACGCAGCGCTTACTCTTCCCGCCCGCTACCATTACCTTCTCACCACTGTTTACTCGAATAAGCAGCACAAAACCTTCGGGTGATCTCGGCCTTGTGCCGAGCTGCCTAGATGACCTAATCTAACCCAACCTTTTCGAATAAATAAAATATTACGATCTTAACTTAAGGTATATAAGTACAAGTTTAAAAATCGTGACAATAACCGTACTAAAATTTCTTATTTTTCAGTTTTACTTTTAAATTCTTTAATTTGTTTTTAATTATAAGAATGAAATGACTTGCAACTACTTAATGAAAATACATTTTTTTTTTAAATATGTGTTTGCTATTTTTAGGGTATTTGCCGAAGAACTTAAGTAGAAAGAGTGTGTAAAATAAATTTTTACAGGCTGATTCTGAGTACAGACTGTGCCACACTGAATAAAAGTGCTGCATACTTTTTGGCAGTTAATTAATTCTAATAAACCAATTGGAAAATGAGATAAAATTAAGTATATATATTTTTTATATACTTGTAGAAATGTCAATTTCTTAGTAATATTCAGCAGTTAATAAAAACATTTAAAACAAAGCATTTATATAAAAACCATTTAAAAACTACAAACAGTATTTATCGAAAGCATTGCAGACTTTTAGGCTGTCGATTAAAAGCAACAAAACCGCAAAAAAGGTAAGAAAAAAAACTAGCTATGAATATCGCTTCAGCCCTGGCTGGAGCATGCGCAGTTTAGCAACACTGCACAGCTGACAAACAGCTGTTTAGCGCACTGTGCGTGTGTGTGCCTTGACCGAAGAGACGAGACGTCAGTTCTTGTACAAATAAACAAGATTAAAAGCTATTAAATAATATTTAAAGATAATTAAAACAATTGCAGTTTATGTAAATCATTTGACGCTGTGAATTGCCTTTTGTGTTCACAATGCCATGTATAGCAGTGTGTACTCCATACGAAAATAGTTCGTCTGGCCTCAATCCTCAAGTTGTGTCAAAGCAGCGACCTCAACAGCAACAACAACAGCAACAACAACAGCAACAACAACAAGCAACACAATGCAGCACAGCCTTCCCCGCAGCAACGTCAGTAAGTAAAAGTTTTTTCAATGAATGCACATATACACATATCTAAATGCATGTGCATACAATGTATATTGTGTGGGTGTGACTCGGCTTGTTTGGTTGCCAATAGCAACGATACTGATGGTGGCGATTGTCACCACTACCTCCACGAATGATACGCCTTTGGATAACTAACGATCTAGAGTCTAGATTCTAGACATTCTGAATTAGTAAAACAGGAAAAAATGTCGGGCGCAAGCGACTTTGAGCTACGTTATACCACCAGTGGTTGCAATCAAATACGGTACTCCAAAAAACTTTTGCCTGTCAAATTTGGCAACCATCAGTCCATATAATATAGTCAATTAATTTTGATAAAATTCTGTATAGTGCTTCGGAACTCTAAAAACTTCCAAATGCCAAATTTCGTTACAATATCGTAATAAACAAACGAAACATAAAGATGTTTTTAACCGATCGGACCCATGGGGGACCACAAAACTTTAAAATTACAATTTTTTTTATGTACTTTTCTATATGTTATTTCTAAATAAAACTGTGGATAGCTAGTGAATATTTCTTGGGATTTTATTCCACAGCAAACACGAAAGCTAAAATGCTTTTTGATATTGTGGAAGCCGTGCTCGTCCGTTTTGGTTTGTCAAAGATGAGGCGCCAATGTCTGGGAAATTTTTAGGGCTGCAACAACGTATTCGAGAAGGAGAGTCGAGTGCACAATCTGAATCTTTCAGTTCTGGATTGAATTAAACTAGTTCGCACTGCAACAAAATTTGTTGGGCAAGTGAAGGGTTTGATCCATTTTGTGAGAGATTCGCCGACACGACTCTCGAAATTCCAAGCACTACGGGTTCAAGCGAAAAGTGGGGAAGAAATTGTTGCTCCGCTTGCAACGTACTGCCCAAAAAGGTCAAATTCGGAATCACATCCCCAACTTAACAAGGTTATAAGATTGATATTGAAGAACAAAATTTGTCACGTCAACGTAAAATTTTAACAAGAACAGTTTGTAGTCGGTAAAAAAGTTGGCAATAAGAAAATCATCCTGTTTTATAAAGGTGATTTCTTTAACATATGTTATTCTATCGTTTTATTCAGTTTACTAACCATCACAATATCAGATTTGTGGTTTTCTAAGAAAATCTGTTAATTATATTTTTACCATTGAATTCTCATTCGATGCTATTATTTTGAGATCTTCCATGTTATGTGTTACGTTATTTGCTGAAGCCATTACTTTTCTATTAGTGAGAAAAGGGCCTTCCAACTATAAAAACATCAAAAACGTAAATTTTGGTGTTTAGGGCCGAAACAAAAAGATGTGTCGAAAAACAAAAATTTTCGAATATGGGGTAAATATAGATCTTTAGAGCTTTCCACCCGTGGTACTTTGCTTCGGCCAATGCACCTAGTTTCTGGCTTATGTGCCCATGCGGATCTGGCCACTTTTGTCGAATTCTCAAAATGGTTCTGCAAGGAAAGGGACTTAGGTGACTAGGAATGGACCCTCCTTCCACTTTCATACTTCTTTCTTCCCTTACACAATTAGGCATCACAATGGACCTCATGGTCTCTGGGTGATCCCATTTTTTGATTAAGCCGCCTAATCAACCTAACGTAACCTAATGAATAATAAAGCTAGAGTTATGTACAATAAAAGATGAATCATCCAAAAAATTAATGAAAATATAAAATCAGCAAAACAAAAATGAATCACAAGACAAATTACCATCTTTACCAATCATATTAATACCAGGGGCTCGACCCCTGCTTGCTTTGCACGCCAACCCCCGTACGCTCTTTTTTTATTCAATTAAGATCAGTGGCGGATCCACGGGGGCCCACCCGAAATTGGAAAGCCTTTTGCGAACTCTGATATATATACCTTTCGAAGTGCAGAACCCCCCAAAACCAAATCCTAGATCCGCACCGAATTCAGATTATCCAGACTATTGTTCATTTCTTTATTTCCAAAATGTTCATCTCATTACATGTTACAGTCGGTCCTGCCCGAATTTAAAATACCCGGATACAATGCGGGTCGCTAACCATATGAGTTTCTACATAGTCCCTACTTGTTCCCTCTATTCCATGAGAGGACATCAAGCTTTTCAAGCAAAATCAAACCTTATCTGGTCGCTGTTTAATTATTCCATTATAATTCTCAAAAAACCAATCTGTATGGTGCTGTGACACTGATCTGGTTTCCAATTCGTACACATTGCATTCAAGATTTTGTCGGTTCTCTGATAAATTATTTTCACGATTCCCTATTTTGACTTACTCGCTGGGCTTATCATCTGCAAACTATCTGTTTTGTTATCTGGGCAATGTTTCATGTTCCTTCTGTGTAATGGTGAACCCTAAATTTTCTCTGAGCAGCAAAAATGTCTGTCCACTGTGCAGTGGTAGGGATAAGTGGCGGCAGCGATGTCAACACACACGTACAGTACACGTACACGTCGCGCTCACACAGGCGCGAATTAAAATGTGGGTGTCGATACAGAAAACTTCGCTTGGCTTCGGCTCTTGCTAGATCCTCACGAAAATCTAATATTGCTTTACAGACTCTTTTACTCTTTTAACCAAAATCTGAGTAGCGCATTTATGTATTTGTGTTGGCTCAACAGAATGAGAGTCGGAAGAAAAAAACCCTGAGGAAATAAAAGTCAGTCTACAAATTATCTTAGCCTCTCATAGTTTCTCTTTTTAGGGTTTTTTTAGTTGGAGTTTACATCTTAGTTTGGTGCATTGAGTGAGAGAGGAGCTTTGAGCATATTTGGAAATGGACAGTGGTGGGTCTTGCACAGAGCTGGGCAGCCCATACCCTAAACGGGCACTTTTCGTTCGTGCATTTTGGTTTTTGTACGGCAGACCGCTCTCTTTTTGCCCAGCTCTGGTCTTGCAGCACTTACGAACTAAAAGGCCGAACTTCGATCGTTTATAGTTGATTCTCAATTTATTGATTTCTTTGTTTGTGTGCTCTTTGTTTGAAAACTATAAATATTAAAAAATATAGAACAATTAAATGCATTATGTGGTTGACGTTTAGAAGTGTAGGTTCTGTAGTGCGGATAGGAAAGTTTTAATTTTTTCAAAACAAGTATCAGCTCAGTGAAGATCAACGTAAGTGCTTAAATTTTAATTGTAACATTTTGGAGTATCGCCAAACGGAGCTCAAACTTGACACAAACCTTGTTTTTTTTAAACATCCGAGTGCATAAAATTTTAAATCTGTTGAAAACACAAATTGTTATATTTGAGCCCCTTTTACCTTAGATGTGAATACTCTCGAAGTGCATGTTTATTAAATTTTAAAAAATTAAAAAACTCTAGACGTAAATGACCCAGATCGTAAGATTAGTTCGAAAATTTAATTGCATTAAAAAATATTATTAAAAAAAGTAAAGAGTGAACCTTTGCGTTTTTTTGGGATCAAAATAAAACATTTTTTTTAATCAAAACAATCGGAAATTTAAAATTAAGTCTGTGTGCAAGGCAGAGCGAACTTCGACGAACCAATATCTAACGGAACTATCTATAAGCGATTCAAGGCAAATATATATTTAATCATGAAACCGAAAAAAAAAAAAATCTATTTTGGGGAATCACCAAAGTATTATAAATATAAAATTTTTTTTTTTTTATATTTTAATCTGTTTATTTTTGTTTATAAAATATGTGCAAGTATACAACCAGTATAAAATAAATCGATTACCCATATCTGATATGTCTGCCCAAATACTTAAGATACCACCCATGGTGGGTGCACTTGCACTGAACGATAAACAAAAATAAATAACAAAATATAAAATATTCGGCTTTGTACGTGTACGTATTATAAATTGAAATAATTATTCTTAATATTTTTTGGAATCGTCAGATACTATTTATGCCAATTTATGGAGAAAAATAGGATTTTAATACGGTTGTTCACCGAGGGGGGTAAAAAAGTGTCGAAATGGTACCAAGCCCCTTATATTTTCAAGTCCACGATAGCATTTCCCAAGTTAATAATTCCCTCTAGTACGATATCTGGTAGTTCCAGTAGATAGATAGGATTTCTAAAGGTTGCATCTGAAATTATAAAATTATATTATAATTGTATAATCAACACAAAGTGTTGAAAATATTTATTTAAAAACATACTGTTTCAAAGTTTTGTTATCACTGACAACTCACCGTTTGGCCCAAAATTTCTTTGAATTGCTGTTATCTCATTTGTGTCTATATGTATTTTTGCTAAAGAACAAAAAGTACTTGCAACAAACAAATTGCGATTAATTATAGCTATATAACAAAATCTGGATCAAAATTGGTCAACTATTTCGTAGAGCTTCCCTTCAAAAATGGAACCTGTGGGTGGTCTCTATGTCAGAGAGATACGAGTAAAGGACTTGCGCATTGCATAACCTTGTCAAGCAGTACATCTTGTGAATTAAACCTTTACGTCAGAGTCGAAGGCAGTTTTCTTTTTTTTTTATCCACTTGAGATATGTTGCTTTAAAAGAACAAACTTAAAGATGGTCCAGTCTTCAGTGGTATGTTTTTGGGCATAAAAAGGAATTTGCATAGTTCTATCGACACGAAACTTCAAATGGATTTTAGTGACTTGTTGAAGTTTTAGAATAGATCCGTAGTTCACAAGGGATTTTATAAAAATTGCTGCCACAGATGGGTAATAGAAAAAGGAAGTCCTGTTGGAGTGATGTTTGCACGAAGTAAGAAGATTTTTTATAGTTTAGTTCACAAGAGGTCTCAAGTTCCAAAAAAAATAAAGAAATGCAATAATTATGCGGCTGATAAGATACTGCCACGTTAAACATGCTAACAAGTGTTGGCCAGAGCTAAACTTTTTCTTAGAAGGTGCTTAGTCACTCTGCCGTAAATCAACTAGGAAAGTATTAAACATTTCTTAACTTCTGCTTGGTGGGCTATTAAACAAGTTAAATACTCTTTAAGCAGGCGTACGTGTTCCATATCGAATACACCTTTAGTGTAGACTCAACTGTCAATATTAATTAGTTTAACCGGAACTCGGATAAGCTACTATTTTTTTTTTGTTTAATAGTTATTGCCATCTTTGTAACTCTTTAACGTTTATATCTTTTGAATTAGATGCTTATTCAAGATGAAGTTTATGGAGACATAGAAATGCCCCAACATATTTGGGAACTAATACAGCAGCCAATATTCCAACGCCTGAAAAAAGTGCGTCAAATGGGATTTAGCTCAGGAGTTCATGATGCGCTACCGAATCATACGCGTTTTGATCACTGTATTGGGTAAGTCAGCGGCCAAGTTTAAATAAACTCTATTGATCTTACATATTGTGTTCCTTATAGCACCTATTATTGCGCCAAGATGCAGCTGGACGCACTGCGCCACAATTCCGAGCAGGCGCTTGATTTGCCTGATTGGTGTCAAGACGCCGTGGAAATTGCTGCTCTCTTGCATGATGTTGGACACGGACCCTATTCGCACACCTGGGAGCGCGTGTCCAAAACTTTCAATGTAAGCAGCCAACTCTGAAATCCTACAGTTTGTTTAACAATTCCATTTCTTGCAGCATGAACGCAACTCTTTGATCTGTGTGGAACGCATCTTTGCCACTGCTGAGCATGAGAAGCTCTGCGCACTACGTGATAATGAGAATGGACGTGGCTTGGCGCTCATCAAGGCTTTAATAATTGGTGATAAAGAGCAATTAAATTATTCCATGCTGGGCTACGGCTACATCTTTGACATAGTACACAATCGTCGCTGTGGCTTGGACGTGGACAAGTGGGACTACTTGAGGCGCGATAATAAACGCCTGGGTAATCTGCTCAGCGCCGAAGACTTGGATATAGATGATGTTTACTTGCAAGCTCGCATTGCTTCCGATGGGCAACGCATTGAATATCGTTATGAGGACTATCATCGTATATATCGTTTATACGATGCACGCTTTCGTTTGCACATTACCGCCTATAACATGCCTAGATCAATTGCTTGCGATGAGCTCTTTGTGAGAATGGTGCATCGCAATAGGCCGGATCTATTGCAGTTAAACGCCGAAAGTGAGGGCTGGTTGGAGCTACACGATGAGCAAGTGCTTGAGTATCTCAAAAACGATGCTGATTTTGGGGTGCTGCAAAATCCCGAGCGCTTTATCGAGGTGCCCGAAGGCACGCCTGACAGCTTAAAAGTGTATACTGCTATACAAAGTCCTGGTAAAAAGATGCTTAAATTGGATTTAACTTTTTACGGTGATGCAAGGTAATACATCAGACATAGCTGCTTATTAAAATGTTAATATTTTAAAAATAATAATTATTTATTGTTTTTTATTTACAGCAAGAAGCAGAATCTACAAATGAATACTGAAGATGCAACTGTCTGCAAATGGTTTCAACTAAAAAAATAAAGCACAATTTAGAAAGTATTATAATAAATATTATAATTATAATTTAACAGAGTGTAATATAAAAACCAAAAAAAAAAACTGAAATTATATAGCGCTGCCATTATATACGTATGAGCGATGAATATGTTTTGTGTTCTATATTGTTTTTATATTATGTTATTTGTTTTAAACATTTTTTTAAGTTTGTTTTGAGGTTTTGATTTTTTGTTTTATATATTTTTATAATAGGCTTTGCAATAATAATTGACATCAAGCCTAACAAGTTAGGCAAGCTGTTAAAAATTAAGTTCACTTTGCATTATTTGAAATCATGTTTTTGTAAAAAATCTTTTAAAAATTCGAAAACTCGAGTTTTTAGTGAAACAATATAATGACGCTATTATATATGAGTGAATATTTTTTGTTTTCATTATTGTTTTTATATTATGTTATTTTTTTAATAGTATTTAAAGTTTTTTGTTTGTATTTTGAAATTAATTTGCGATTGATTAAAAATTATTTTTTTTTATAATAAAATGCTTCGCAATATTGTTAACATAAAGCCTTCAAGGTAAGGCAAGCTGTTTAAAATTAAGTTCATTTTGAATTTTTGAAAAAAAGTTTTGATAAATTTAAAAAAGTAACTGATTTTAAAACCAAAAAAATAAGTGAAACAGCATCGTGACGCTATCATATATAAGTGAATATTTTTTGTTTCTATGTTATGTTATTTGTTTGAAAAAGTATTTTAAGTCTTTTGTTTGTATTTTGCATTATTGATTCATTCGTTATTGAGTTCATTAAACTGGAAATAATATATTTTTTTAATGAAAAACATTGCAATAATAACTAACCTGAAGCTTAGCCAGTTAAGGAAGCTATTAGCAATTACGTTCATTATGCATAATACTTTTCTTTTTATTTTTTTTAAATAAACTTTAAGTTACGTTTTTGTAAAAAAAAAATGTTTTAAAAATTGCAACAAAATAAATCTCGAGATTTTAATGTTTATGTGTTTTGTTTCTGTTCCGTTTAAAAAAATTAAGGTACCAATTAAATTAAATAATGTCTTTGTTTTGTATAACCACTTTTTTCTCTAAAGTTAATGATATTATTAAAGCTGTACCAACTGAAAAGCCATTAGTGAAAAAAAAAACAAAGTCGTGTAAATTTGTTAATGACCTTAATGAATATCGCATTTAATTTTTATACATTTTGTGCTTACAATGCTTAAATACTTATTAAGACTAAAGTAAAAAATTTCAACAGTTCTCTTTAAATCATCACAATTCGCATACACATTTTTTTTAAACATATGATTACAATATAGTATTTAGTACATACTATTATAAGTATTATATATTTTTGATAAACAATTTGAAAGAGTACACAAAGTACCTAAACAGAAAAACAATAATTTTCTCAAATTTCTGAAGTAAATTAAGTATACGTAACTGACTACAGGCGGCTTAAAGTTGTTTTTGTTAATCTTTGTGAGATATTCGGCACCGGCTATAATGTAAAAAAAAATGTCATAAATAACTTTGAACTTTTAGTTTAAAGTTCAGATTATTTAATAATTTGGCAGAAGAGATTTGGTTATTATTAAAGACAGTATTTCTTGTTTTAATAAATCATGACGTCAAGCATAAAATATGACAATTTAAAATTTTTAATAAAAAGTATTAACATTTCCCAATTGGTTATAAGAATATCATGTATTTCTCAGTAAGCAATTAATTTCTCGGTAAGTATCTTTTTCCAGCATGTCATGCGGAACTTAATACAAATTTTTATAAATTCGCAAAAAAATGAATTTATTGGGGTATTCACGCTTGCTTTAGAGTTGAGGAGTTGCAAAATTGAGAACAGGTTTGAGTTTCAACACTAACTCAACTTTTCCTCAACACTGCAATATTCTTATTTTTTAGCTAATAAGTAACGTAAGCAGCTACAAGTTACCTTAAAAATGTTGATAAAGAGCGCCAAATAAAAGAGTAAACAAAGTGAATTTTACTCCAATTTAATATTATTAACGCAATTTAATGAATAATTCTTTTGTATTTTGTATAAGAAGATCAAAATCTTTAAAATATTGAAGGTTGCGAAAAAAAAAAACAAAGTGCTGAGAAGATTGGAACACTTTCGTCGCAAATCAAGATGAAAGCTCCTTAGACCAGTGGTCGGCAAAATATACATGTTCATTTTTTTGCGTTTGTATTGAATATTCTCTGCCGCAGTGACGTATGGCGTCGCTGACGTCGCGAGCAACAGGCACGAAGTTGATGTTGCATGACTTCGGCTCCTGTTGAGAGAGCGTCATAATTTTATTTTCACTGCGAAGCTCTCTTTTTTACTGTCAAGAAATTGCAATGATACCGTCACACGCAGAACTAAAGAGATATAAGCTTATCCAATATGGTGTAGCAAAGAAAACAACCTACTTATGCGTTGTTTTCGTTCCATCGCCAAACAGTCATTTTTTCGTTGCATATCGGTGCAGTTTCGTTGCCATTTTGTTGCACGTTTTCGCTGCCTCAAAATCAGCAAGGAAATTTGTTCGTTGCTAATGTATGGGATTTCGTTTTCGTCAACGAAAACGGTGTATTAGGGATGGGTATCGCGTTCTGGAATATCGATATATCGACCAAACAATATCGATATCTCGATATATCGACCAAAAAATTAGAATGAATAATATCTGTTTTAAAATAATAAGTCATACATAAATTCAGACACATACAAATAATCAGTTTATCTGGATTTCTTACAATTATTCCAAAAGGCTGGTTTTTAGTTTAAATTAGAAAGGCCACAAAGAATCGTCGACACTTGCCAAAAGTATTTTTTGTGTTAAATGTTCTGGCGAAAGCCGGAAAGCCCTAAAAGGGAAAATTATCGCTCCGAGAGAACAGACGTCGCCACAGCCGGAAAAAATATTCGGGAATTGTGTCGACAGGGACTCTCATATGGTAAGTGGATTGGAGTCCAGCGGAGACTCTTTGCGGGAAAAAAAGCTTTCATCTCCGTTCTCGCAATACTTTTTGGATCTTCCGTATCTAAATGCAATACAGGATTGCTCACGGCAACAATGTGCTTTCTCCAAAATGATGTTTCTGATGAAATGGTAGTGTGCAGCGACTTAGCCAGAATTTTGTTTCCCGACGTCTCCAATTTTTTTCTCGATGCAGTCAAATCTGGTCCAAAGTGGCCATTCCACCTTGCACGCTTAGTTTTGGCGCCGAATTCGTAAATATCGTCAGTATCGGATGAAAATATCGATACCGGATATATAGTCGAACATGGATATCGATACAAAATAGACGACAGCCAATGAAAGAATATCGATATTCCGATATATCGATACACTATCGCCCATCCCTATGCGCACACGATCAGTAAGGGGATGTACACACACAAAAATGCATGGGAATATATGTATGTATTAGTGTTTTCTCATCAGAATGAAAGTCGAAAGAAAAATACCCTTGTTCGTATTTCACGCATTTTATACATGAATTTGTTATTGTAAAGGCAAACGTGGTTAAGAAGTGTCGTAGCACTCAGTTAGTCTACAAATTGTAGTAGGCTCTACTACCAACAGATACTATGGCAGAGAGTACTAAAATAGACAGAGGGAACAATTCGCTCATGAGCGAAAGCTCCAAAATGTTTTTTTTTATAGCTTAAAACAGTAAAGTGGCAATAATTTGTCATGAGTTGTAGAAATATGAATGATGATATTTATAAAATAAAATTTTAGGTCAAAACTATCTTGCAATTATAAACTCTTATGCATAAAGACAAAATCACGCAAACGGTATGTTTAGCCTACTCAGCCCTTTAAAAATGCACAGACTCCATGAAAGAGTATCTATGAATGCCTAAAAATTCGAAATCAAGCGATCTACGCTTCGGCGTTGTAAATAAAGTAAAAACAGAAGAACAGCAAAAGCAAAATAAACAAAATGCAAAAGCCACTTCGAATTTCGTTTGATTTGCTTTGCATTGTGTTTCCGAGCCCATCTCGATGCATAATCTTTTTGGAGCTTTCGCTCATGAGCGAATTGTTCCCTCTGTCTATTTTAGTACTCTCTGTTTAGTACTCTCTGAAGCACACGCTCAGACTGCATACACAAAAGATCAAGGATTAGTCAATGATTGCTCGTGGCCTGAAGCAGTGTGTTTTGCGTGCGCGTGATTAAATTGTAAAACAATAGACAATAGATATTTAAATAAAACCAAACAATAAACTCTCTATGTGGTGCTCACTGTAATCGCAAATTTTGTTATCTGATTTTTTGAGTTGTTTTTTTTGAGTGAGGGAGAAGCTTTGTGGATAGTAGTGGGTCTGCTGGATCTACCTATTGCAGCACTCGCGAACTAAAACGACGAATTGTTATCGTAGCAGATTTTTATTTTATTGATTTCTTTGTTCATTTGTGTGCTCTTTGTTTGAAAACAATAAATATTAAAATACGTATATAAAGGTGTTGGGTGTTTTTGAAAACAAATGCAATATTTATATAGTTTATATTCACCACTCGTACATTCACCACACGTACACTCACCACACATAGTGAAATATCTATCTTTGTAAGTCGATTTTTGCAACACTGATCAGTCAATATTAAATATATAAATTTAACCAAAGGAGACATAATGAAAAATTAAATGCATTTTGTGGTTGACGTTAAGAAGAAAAGGTTGTGTAGTGCGATTAAGAAAATTTGAATTTTTTTCAAAATAAGTATCAGCTCAGTGAAGTTATTCGATCAATGTAAGTGAAAGTTTTTCACTATTTATCGCCAATTTTTATTCATCCAAGGACACAAATCTTAAATCTTTTGAAAATTTCGGTAGTTGTTAAAAAAAAATTCTTGTATTTGAGCCCGTGCAAGTGCAAAATTACAATTTTTTTACGGAATCAAAAGAGCAAGGAGCACATAATTTTTATTAAAATCGATTTGAAAATTTTGGAGTAATGAACAAAAATTACCTAAGGGTTTTATAAAAAACGTTTTTGAAAAAGATAGTAGAATTATCTATAAACGATTCAAGACACATATGTCACATAACCAAAAAAAACTTTTAACTTAATAAAAATAATATTTCATACAGAGGTAGATATGAGCTCCTCAAACATTGAAAAAATAGCCAATACTCAAAATATTGAATGGTTTTGAAGTTATAGCCAAAAATAGTTTCAGCTTTCCAAGCAAATTAAAAAAAGACGACATCACCAATCCAATTTTTTTTTGCATGCTCTTTTAATTTCCGAAAAAAAATTTGAAAAATCCATATTTAAATTTTTACGTTTTTTCGTCAAAATTTATCATTTTTACATTTTTTTTATTTGTATCTTTGTAAGTATGCTATACAATTTTCAAATTGTACATTTTTTTTTTATTTAAGTAAAACTTTTGAAAAAATGGTTATTAAAGTATACTTTTCAATTTTTGAAATTCAACTTTAAGATACAAAATTTAATTTCCGAAAATTGTGAAAAATTACATTTTCTTATAAAATATATAAAGAAATTCATAAAATTTTTTTCTATCAAATTTTGAGTGGTAGTCGTAGGTACCCTTAAAGCAAATTATCCAAATGATAAAAAACAAAAAAAAACTTTATGACTACATGAATACATTTAAAACCAAAAAGTTTTTAGGCTCAATTTTATTTTTTTTTCTGGTGTAAATGCAGGTTTTTTTTTTCTGTAAATTATCGCGAAAGCTCATAAAATACAAAATATCAACTTTGATTGCCAATAACTAAAAAACCACTAATATAATATATATATGTGTAAGATCAGTTTAAATTGCCATTTTGTCCAAATTTTGACTTTCTTCTAGGGGTTTTAGGCCAAAATCTGGCTACGCGGGCCCATTGTGCGATGATGAAAAAAACATTTTTCATCGAAATAAGGGACCGTACCTATCTACGTGACCCAATTTTTAGGATTTTAGGATTGGGGCCCGCTTTTCGACTAACAATTGTTTTTTGCTTGCCATTACCTTTCTATTCTATTCTCTAATTATTCAACTCCAATGTTAAAAAAAAACAACTTAAAATTGTGCATGAAATGGGAATATAAAGTTGAAAAATCATTTTTTTCATAATCGGTCAAGTATATTTGAGCGGCAGTGTGCTTAATATTATTTTTAAGTAAATGGTTTTAATCTTGAAACCAAAAAAAAATCTGAGTTGGGGAATCACCAAAATAATA
The DNA here is from genome assembly GCA_949987675.1 of Chymomyza fuscimana. NCBI lineage: Eukaryota > Metazoa > Arthropoda > Insecta > Diptera > Drosophilidae > Chymomyza > Chymomyza fuscimana. The sequence goes on from OX465089.1 coordinate 14,793,946, forward strand.
GAAACACTCATTTACTCTATCTATTCATTTATTGTTTATAAAATACATACATATATGCAAGTACAATAGTGGCCAAAAGTATTTTGACAAAACTGTCATGGTATCCATTTTCTTTTTCAAAGAGCGAATCCAGAGAGTACTAAAATAGACAGAGGGAACAATTCGCTCCGAGCTTTATTTACTGTTGAAAGTTTATGCATCGAGATGGGCCCGGTTCGGGTAAAAGCAAAATCAAACACAAAATAAACACCACGCAACAACAATAAGCAACAGCAAAGGCAGTCGGCCTGTGTTTTGTGTTGATCTTTATGCATTGACTGAAGAAAGGCAAAGGCAAAAGCAAGCAATGGCTCGGTCTGTGTTGTGTTGTGACGTTTTTGCGTTGACTTGGGCTCGGTCAATGCGTTGGCTCTGGCTGCGTTTGTTTTGATGTTTATGCATTGACTTGGGCTCGGCCAACGCAAAGCGATATGAAGTATTGGTTCTCGGTGCTTTTGTGTTGATGTTTATGCACTGACCTAACATTTTAGTTCAATCGCTGCCCTAAGTTATGATAAGAATTTTATATAAATCTAGAATGTATCGCCTTGACCCTGACTGCAAAATAAATAAAAAGGAGCCTTAAATTATTTACTTTATAATTTTTAATTAAATCAGCATATTTTGAATTAATTATTTTATCGTAATAACTACCCAAGACATATAATTATACATATGTATGTGCATTGCTGCAACTAAATTTTTTCCTTAATGCCAAGTTATTTATAACATTAGTTTATGTTTAGTTGGTGTTAAAAGTATTAAAAAAATACAAATTAAATTTTTTATTTGTATTCTTTATAGAAAATAGTATCTAGTAGTGTCTAAACTGTAATTTGTTTCCATAACTAAAAGTGTTGTGACTTCATATATGTACTTGTTTTAGTTTAGAATTTTGGGACGGCAAATTCAATTTTGACAAAGCAAAGGAAAGGATATTTTGCCGGCGGCTATTTGCTTAGCCACGCAAGTAGGCGGCGTAGAACAAAAGTGGCGTTTGCAAGTGGCCTTTTTGTTCAATTGCTGGAAAACTGTTAATGCTAGGAGAGTAATAGAGGACTCATTTTGTAGACAATTTCACATACTTCAACAGAGTTCTGGGATATTCTTGCGAAAGTCCCAACCGATTTTTCGGTAGTAGCAGATTTTGTAAAAAACACCAAAAACGATTTCCACATTTTAATTTTGAATAAGACCAAAGACAATAAACTCTAAGAAGTGTAACGCGCATATTATGGTGCGGGCGGGCAGAATTAAAATGGAAAAATCTAAAAATAGCCCATACAACTCCTCTTGTCTTGCAATTAAACTCGGCTCTAAACTTCGTTTTTGGCTGTCGGCAATGTTCACAAATTCAGCCACAGCCAAATTTGTAAATTTTTAGTTTCTGAGCATTTATACCCTTTCTTACTATGTGGCTGCTATGACACTTTGCAATCGCGTTTGCTCTTACACTAACAAATGCATGCATAAATACGAAAAATACGAAGAAGAGTATTTAGCTATCGCCTCCCATGCTGCTGTACTGTTATGCATTGTTCGTTGTGCGTGCAAAATTACAAGTCATTTAGCCGAAACAAAACGAACTGACTTTTTTTTGGTCAGTGCGTTGTTATTAATAGCTGCAAGTTATTATTTACATTGAAGTATCAATTTTTGTATGAATGTTTCTTGTAAATTTAAAACTATAAGTTCTTTACTAAATTTCAAAAATGTTTTTTTTTATAGCTTAAAACAGTAAAGTGGCAATAATTTGTCATGAGTTGTAGAAATATGAATGATGATATTTATAAAATAAAATTTTAAGAAGATGCAGATTTGGCTCGCTGTGCCGTACAGCACATTGTACTGACGCCAACAACATCAAAACTATCGTGCAATTATAAACTCTTATGCATAAAGACAAAATCACGCAAACGGTATATTTAGCCTACTCAGCCCTTTAGAAATTCACAGACTCCATGAAAGAGTATCTATGAATGCCTAAAAATTGGAAATCAAGCGATCTACGCTTCGGCGTTGTAAATAAAGTAAAAACAGAAGAACAGCAAAAGCAAAATAAACAAATTGCAAAAGCCACTTCGAATTTCGTTTGATTTGCTTTGCATTGTGTTTCCGAGCCCATCTCGATGCATAATCTTTTTAGAGCTTTCGCTCATGAGCGAATTGTTCCCTCTGTCTATTTTAGTACTCTCTGGGCGAATCTATTAAAAGCTTTCAGACGGCAAAAAATTTTATTGATAATAGTTAGCATTATTTTTCTATTTTTTTTTAAAGTTGAGATGATGCATTGTTGGCTGGACAAAAGTATTCTGACATAGCGTTCAATTGCATTTTCTTTGTTTCCCGACGTGTGGCAATTTTTAAAGCTATCGTTTATTTATTTTTATAAATAATATCCAATTTTACTCTTTTGTTTCTTTAATAATCGGCAAAACACATGAATGCCGTAAACTTGTTCGAAATGCAAAAGTCACAAAATATAATGGCGGGTTTCCGACGGAATACCTATTATAATACTAACAAAATATTAAGCAAAACAAAACTAGTTATACAAATAATAGAAATTTTAAGGAAGATAACTTAATTACACCAAAAATGCGTTGAAAGGATATTTAACAGGAAATATAGAAATAAAAATATTAAAAATAAAAATGTATCCCTATTTTGGATAGTCCATTAAAAAATATGATATATATAGCGGCTTGCATTTTGATCTCAAGCTCTTTTATCGCTTTGATTTTTTTCAACTCTATAACTCTTATTTTCAATCCCTGCCTTTTTCTCTTCTTTTGTTAAACTATTTTGTATTGTCAAAATACTTTTGTCCTTTAATTTTTATGAAAAATCGGTATAGCTTTCTAAACTATAATATTATTATATAAACTAACTTTTCTCATAAAATTTTATTAAAAATGATATACTTAATAAATCATAAGAAATTGCCAAATAAATTTTTTACTTATGTCAAAATACCTTTTGCCACTATTGTATAAAAAATAACAAAATAAATCGATTTCGCCATATCTGTATGCAGGGCCGTAGAGAAAAAATCCGGGCCCGGTGGGAAAATGTACCGGCCCCTCTATTGCACCTTTAGCTCGAATCACGACCGTACGACAGTAATTACAACGGGCCCCTGAGAAAACTACGGGAACTAGGGGGAATCCCCCTTCCCCCCTCTCTACGGACCACTTTTTATGTTTCTCCAAATACTAAAGGTACCACTCATTGTGGGGCACTTGCACTAAACTACGAAAAAAAAAAAAAAAAGAATTGTGCGTTATAAACTGAAATAATTATTTTGTATTTTTATACCCTGTACCGTATGGTACAAAGGGTATATTGTGTTTGTGCAAGCCGAAAATGTATGTAACGTACAGAAGGAGAAGTCGGAGACCCCCCAAAGTTACCTAAAGTATGATCAGAGTGACTAGAGAAGTCGATATACCTATGTCCGTCTGTCCGTCTGTCCGTATGAACGCCTAGATCTCAGAGATGGTAAGAGCTAGAGCAACCAAACTTTCAGATAAGATCCCTTATTAATCCATAGGAGACAAGTTTATTTTATTTTTTTGATATCGGGACTACATTATATAGCTCCCATAGGGGTGTTTCAGAGGACCTCGAAAAAAAGCAAAAGTTTTCGATGGATAATTCGTTTGCTTATGAAGATATCATAACCAAATTTGGCAATCGGAAGTTTTTTAGAAACCCCCAGCACTGTACCAAATTTTATCAAAATTGGTTGACTATATCATATAGCTCCCATAGGATCGATCGGTCGAAAATCAGTTTTTTGCACAAAATTCGTTGTGTTTCGTTTGTTTGTGAAGATCTTGTTACCAAATTTGGCATTCAGAAGTTTTTTAGAGATCTTCAACACTGTACCAAATTTTATCAAAATCGGTTGACTATATCATATACTAGCTCCCATAGGGCCGATCGGTCGAAAAAAACGTTTTTGATTAAAAATTCGTCTGTTTTTGGTTGTTTATGAAGGTATCATAATCTAATTTGGCAATCAAATGTCTTTTGGTGTTCTTAAGCAATTTACCGGATTTGATTGCAAGCAGTGGTACAGGGTATCCCAAAGTCGTCCGCGCCCGACTTTAACGTACGCCATTTTTTTTTTTTTTGAATCGTCAGATTGTATTTATGGCAATTTATTGAGAAAACCTGCTTGCACAATCCAAAATGAATTTTTGGTACACATGCACATACACGCACACATTGCCATTTTTAGAAAATTCCTGTAGCTCCCAATATGTATTGGAATTTTCTTTTGCAGGGAACTGGTGGTGGATGGTGCTGCAACGAAGTAAGAAGATTTTTTATATTTCAGTTCATATGAGGTCTTAAGCATCGAAACAAATAAATAAATGCAATAATTATGCAGCTGATAAGATACTCTCACAAACATGGTAAAAAGTGTAAGCGATAGATAAACTTTTTCTAAGAAGGTGCTCTGTGGTCACTTTGGGAAATATTTAAACAAACATTTCTTATCTTGAGCTATTAAACAGTCATACTCTTTCGGTAGGCGTACGTGTTCCATATCAAATACACCTTAAAGTGATTTAAGTTAGACTCAACTGTCAAAAAAATGTTAATAAGCGTAACCGGAACTCGGATAAGGTATAATTTTTTTTCTTTAATACCAATTGTAATCTTTTTGACTCTGTAACTTTTGTATATTTTTAATTAGATGCGTATTCATGATGAAGTTCATGGAAACATAGAGTTGCCCAATCATATTCGGGAATTAATTGAACTGCCAATTTTCCAACGCCTGAAAAAAGTGCGTCAATTGGGATTTACCTCAAGAGTTCATGAAGCACTACCGAATCATACGCGTTTTGAGCACTGTATTGGGTAAGTCATCGGCCAAGTTTAAATAAACTCTATTAATCTTACATATTGTGTTCCTTATAGCACCTATTATTGCGCCAAGATGCAGCTGGACGCACTGCGCCACAATTCCGAGCAGGCGCTTGATTTGCCTGATTGGTGTCAAGACGCCGTGGAAATTGCTGCTCTCTTGCATGATGTTGGACACGGACCCTATTCGCACACCTGGGAGCGCGTGTCCAAAACTTTCAATGTAAGCAGCCAACTCTGCAATGCTACAGTTTGTTTAACAATTCCAATTCTTGCAGCATGAACGCAACTCTTTGATCTGTGTGGAACGCATCTTTGCCACTGCTGAGCATGAGAAGCTCTGCGCACTACGTGATAATGAGAATGGACGTGGCTTGGCGCTCATCAAGGCTTTAATAATTGGTGATAAAGAGCAATTAAATTATTCCATGCTGGGCTACGGCTACATCTTTGACATAGTACACAATCGTCGCTGTGGCTTGGACGTGGACAAGTGGGACTACTTGAGGCGTGATAATAAACGCCTGGGTAATCTGCTCAGCGCCGAAGACTTGGATATCGATGATGTTTACTTGCAAGCTCGCATTGCTCCCGATGGGCAACGCATTGAATATCGTTATGAGGACTATCATCGTATATATCGTTTATACGATGCACGCTTTCGTTTGCACATAGCCGCCTATCGCATGCCCAAATCAATTGCTTGCGATGAGCTCTTTGTGAGAATGGTGCAACGCAATAGGCCGGATCTATTGCAGTTAAACGCCGAAAGTGAGGGCTGGTTGGAGCTACACGATGATCAAGTGCTTGAGTATCTCAAAAACGATGATGATTTTGTGGTGCTGCAAAATCCCGAGTGCTTTATCGAGGTACCCGAAGATACGCCTGACAGCATAAAAGCGCATACTTCTATAAAAAGTCCCCGCGAAAAAATGCTTAAATTGGATTTGGCCTTTTACGGTGATGCAAGGTAATTCATAAGACATAGCGGCTTTTAAAATGTTAATATTTTAAAAATAATAATTTATTACATTATTATTTACAGCAAGAAGCAGAATCTACAAATGAATACTGAAGAAGCAACTGTCTGCAAATGGTATCAAATCAAAAAAATAAGTATTATATAATGTAAAAAACTGCAATATAAAAAACAAAAAAAAAAAACTGCAATTATATAACGCTGGCATTGTATTGTTTATGTATAACTGAAAAAGTGCCCAAAAACATGTTTTTCGAAAAAATCTCGAAAACGGTGCATAGAAAAAAAAGGTTGTAATTTTCGTGTTTCTCGACTCAAAATTAATCTAAAAAACACTCTTTTACGAAGGTTCACTCGATGACCCTTAAATTTGTAAACTAGTGTTATTCAACCTTTTTTTTTTTACCAAAAAATAAAGAAATAAAATTTTTGCGATGAAGTTCCATGACCGTTTTTATCATTTTTGGACACTTTCGGACTCACCCCAAAAAAATCGAAAATCACGAATTTAGCATATTTTGCCCGGAGATCAATTTAGCTGACAAAAAATCTGCGTATCGATCTGAAATTTTGACGCAATGTAGCTTATTTCAATTTTGTTACTCCGAATTCGCCCCACTTGCCCCTACTGAAGTCAGCAACATTATTTTTCGAAAATTTTCACAGAATAAATGCTGCGTCTGAGAGTAACAAGTAAATATAATATTGAAAGCACAAAAACAAATTAATAAATTAACAGATACAATAATTCTTCTAAATCAGAATATAGAATACATAAAGAGAAATTTTGCGTTCAAATAATAAAACAATAACTTACCAACTCAAAACCTTTATGTTAGCAAAAAATTGCAATTATTTACACTGCGATTTGAATGCTACCGATCTTTAAAACATAACCAATGAGTGTTCTACCAATTTTATTGTAAATGGCTTTATTGTAGTAGTCCATATAAAAATTGATTAGCTTAACTAGGCCTAAAAATGCCAGAAAGCGGTTCTCCATATTGTACAACAAAACGGCAATATCCTTAATACTGATGAAAACAACTTAGCTGAATGCGGCAAGAAGGTAATAGGGATTAGAAATCTCAGCGTGAGCCTCAAGACAACTTTTGTAAGAAATTGCAAACCATGCTCACTAAAACTCTTTTCACACAACATGAAGAGCAATGTATAGAAGACTTTTGTACCAGCAGCAATCATCCTTCTGAAACTAACTAGCCATCAGGAGGTATTGAGTCAGCATATCTACAAATGGAGCAGGGAAAACATACAGTCCCATGAGGAGAAGGCGCTTACGGAACGGTCTCTTATACCATCACTTGTTGCGGCTATCTCCATGCTCACTAGCTACTAGAAGGCCCAAGGCCAGCATGATAACCAAGCTTCCATTTGTTTAGAAAGTCCGAGGACGTACTATATTTCAGCCAGGGAGGAGTTAACACAAAATTACATTTTAAGAGAATTTGTATTCAGTTTGTCTTTGTTCATTAAACAAAGTAGAACTTAAAAGTAAAACTCTTTAATTTATACATTCAATAAAAGGAGAAATACAGAGCAATTGAATTCATTTGGTGGTTGACATTTAGAACTGAAGGTTGTGTAGTGCAAATAAGAAAATTTTCATAGATCGTAAAATTAGTTCGAAAATTAAAATTTTTTTTACGGAATGATCTGAAATTAAATTAAATTTTGACTTTCTGAACTATCGTTTATTTTGCAAAAAAATTGACCAAATGTATGTATGTACCAAATGCAAGATTGAAACTATTCATTTATGTACGTATGTAATAACATGTGGGAAAATACTTCTTGCTATATGCTATATGCTTCCCTGATTGTATATTAATATATTCGCTGAACATGCATTTGTTGATAACTGTAAAACGTTAAGTTTATTATAAAATATAATACATATTTATTAATATATTTATCATAAAAGGCGGGAATTTATATGGTTATCTAAATACTTTCTTTGAATTTCTGAGAAACAAGAAGCTCGAAAGAAATACAAAAGTGACTATATACTATATATATACTATATTTACTCAGATAGCCAGGCGGCTATTAAGTCTCTCGCATCCATGACATCATGCATGAAGTCAGTGAACAACTGTCGTTCATCTCTGGAGGAGATGGCAGAACAGTTTTCGATCCACCTCATCTGGGTCCCGGGACACAGGGATATTGAGGGCAATTGCATTGCGGATGAACTGGCAAGAAGAGGAACTACCAGCATCCTCCTTCAGGACAAGGAGCGTCTGGGTATACCTATGGCCAGCTGTAAATTGAGTATTGAGAACCACTAGCTGCTAATCAAGCGTGGAATCGGATATCGAACACGTGTAGAATCTCACGGCAGACATGGCCGGTATACTGCAAAAAGAGAACAAAGCAACTTTGCGATTTAAATAGAGCTCAGTGCTCGACAGTTATCCGGGCAATTACCGGACACTGGCTGGTGGGTATCCATGCATCAAGGCTCAACGCACCTCACAATGATTTCTGTAGAAGTTGTAGAGATGAGGAGGAGCTGCAGTCGGTGGAGCACTTATTCTGTCACTGCCCTGGGCTGTGTAAGACAAGGCTCCGATTCCTAAACTCATACGTCTTTAATGACCTATCCCAACTCTCGGAAAAGAGTCCAAGAAGCCTCTCGAGGTTTATTAAAGCCGCCGGATGGGCGTGATTTTGAAAACATATAGGGGACCTCCTGAGTGGGGGAAGGGTGGTGTAAGGCCCACCCAGCGGTATTACAACGGGCCAATTCTCTGGTCTAAGTGAGTTGGGACGTTAGGTCCCGACTGCCGCCCTAACCTAACCTAACTCTTTTAAAACTACTATATACATATATTACATATGAGTGAATACTATCGTTTGTTTTTATATTATTCGTTTGTATTTTGCATTATTGATGCATTTAAAAATTGATATTATTTTGAGATTAAGAAGAGATAAAAAATTTTTATAATAAAAAGCATTGTAATTGTAATTAACATAAAGCTTAGCCAGTTAGGCAAGCTATTAGTAATTATGTTCATTATGTATTATATTTTTTTTAATTTTAATAAACTTAACGTTTCATTTTTGTAAACCAAAAAAAAAGTTTAAAAAATTGCAACACAATAAATCTCGAGATTTTAATGTTTTTGTGTTTATTTTAGTTACGTTCAAATGTTTTATTCAGTTAAACTACGAGTTAAATTAAATAATGTCTTTGTTTTGTTCAGTCACTTTTTTCTCTAAAGTTAATGATATTATTAAAGGTGTACCAACTGAAAAGCCATTTGTGAAAAAAAAAACAAAGTCGTGTAAATTTGTTCATGACCTTAATGAATATCGCATTTAATTTTTATACATTTTGTGCTTACAATGCTTAAGTACTAATTAAAACTAAAAACTAAACAAAAAATTTCAACAGTTCACTTTAAATCATCACAATTCGAATACACATTTTTTTATACATATGAGTACAATATAGTAATTAGTAGGTACATAGTAAACTAAACAATATAAATATTATATATTTTTGATAAACAATTTGAAATACATACACAAAGCGTACACAAAGTACATAAACAGAAAAACAATAATTTTCTAAAATTTCTGAAGTAAATTAAGTATACGTAACTGACTACAGGATAAAAATGTTTTTACAAGTACTATCAGATGATGATAAGAATCGGCTAATTTGCAACAGCCTGATGTGCTGTGATGATGCGTTGCGGCAGATGAGCTGCAAGATACTGTTTGTGCAACCTTTGACGGCAGAACTGATAGAATTCGATTTCATTGGTGAAATTACGTCGCACAATGTCCTTAACTTGCTCGCTAACAGGCGGCTTAAAGTTGTTTTTGTTAATCTTTGTCAGATACTCGGCACTGGCTATAATAGTAAAAAAATGTCATTAATAACTTTTAACTTTTAGTATTAAGGTCAGATTATTTAATAATTTGGGCAGAAAAGATTTAAGACTTGTTTCTTATTAAAGGCAGTATTTCTCGCTTCAAAAAATTACAAATTTTAAAAAGTATTAACATTTCTCATTTTCTCATATTTCGACTCGAAACACATATTTTAAAAATTTTTCTTCCAAAGTGTCTTTTTCCATCATGTCTTGCGGCTTTGTGTCTCATTACTCATTACAAAAATTTTATAAAATCTTAAAAAATCAAAATAATTAGGGTATTCACGCTTGCTGTTGAGTTGTGCAGTTGAAAAATTGAGGAATTTTGCACTAACAAAATGTACAGCGTAGAGTTTTAATTCTGAACACAGCTTTTCCTCAACACAGATCCTATTTTACTTTTTAGCTGTTGAGTTGTTGAGTAAGTGTTGCAAAATACGCTGATTGCGGCATTTTGAACACTGCAAGATTCAGATTTTGAAGCTAATTAGTAATGTAAAAAGCAACAAGTTACCTTAAACATGTTGATAAAGAGCGCCAAAATAAAAGAGTAAACAAGGTAAGTTACATGGAAATGACGCAATTAAAAGAGCAGTTATTTTGTAATTTATATACTAAATGAAATCAACTCAATATTATTACCTGTAAACGGCTGAACCAACACCAAAACAATTCAACTCATATACGACAAAAAGGACGTTCATGCGCTAGCCTGTTTAAGCAACTTTGTACTCCTTAACCAAAAAAGCGTGAATACCCTTTAGGGAGCATCCATAAACTACGTGACGCTGATTTTCGTCAAAATTTCAGTAAGGAAAAATCATTTTTGCTTTGTTTACAATAACAAAATTTTTACTTTTTAAAAATACAAAGTCCTAAGTTAAGAAGCTAACGAAAGTTTCTTATTTAGAATATACTTACTGGCATAGATATCGCGTACGCCTTCAAAAAAACGCGGCACGTATTTTTCCAATACGGATAGCGTAGTATTGAAATCCTCCAGCACGCCAACTACTGCATATTGCTGTTCTACGGCAAATTTTGCACGTTCCAAAGCACCCACAGTGTTAAAAGGACTGAAAAAATTGGAATGTGGTAAGTAAAAAACCATTTATTATATATTTATTTATATTAATTGATAGAATATGTGTGGCATGTTCAAGAGGCAAGAATGCGCAAATAACAACGCGAGCAATCTTTTTAACGAGGCAAAAAAGCATAAATGCCCAACTTAGCATATTAGTTGTTGGCCTGACCAACAACATGAGCAAAAACAATCAGCTGTTTACAACTGTTGTATTGTTTAGTTAAAAAAATTTATTTTTTTTTTGAAAAAAAATACGATTTTAAAGCATACAAGATAAAGTTTTGCTTATTTGTCAGTAGAATATATGCATTTTGAACTTCAATTGCAGAGAATTTGCTACTTTAATTATATTTTGTTGGTGTTAAAGTAAAACGTGGTTGTGCAATTTGTTTTATAAGTTCTCTATAATGCGTGTTGTTTGATTGACTGCCTTTTTGTAAGTGATTTATGTTAAGTGTGCATTTATGTTAAGCCTATGTTACATGTTGGGAGTGAGAGCGATTAACAGTAACATGTTAGTTTTAACAGACTTTAAGTTTAGATCATTTTACTATTGTTTTTGTTATATTATAATTGCTGCTGCCTTGCTCCTCAAACAATATTCTTTCGGCTGTTGCTAACAGAGAGCTTCTTAATTTTTTTGGCAACAAGGTAAATTTAAAAATTAATAACTTACGTGCACTCATAGTCATGTCCGCAAAAGAACAGACTCTGCCTGCGATGATCTCCAATGCCCTCCACAGTCACACCCTGAGTATAGGTGCACTCTTGATCTCCACTCAATACGCATGTTTCAAAGTCTTTCTTAAGCCATGAAGGATGCGGCAAGGGTAAGTCGGGAAATGCTGCTTTGCGTTCCACAAAATACCAGGGAGCGCGCACATAGTAGAACCAGCTAATAACGCGCTCTATGGGATCGCGCACCTAATTGAGAATTAAAATTAATATAAAAATATTAATCATTAACTGCAAGAAAATTTAGCACTTACCACATTAATATAGATGGGTGTGGGCAAGTTGTATTTGGTAAAGTTGGTAAAACAAACATGCTTGATAAAGACTGAGGGTTCGGGCAGCTCGCTTATGACCTCCGCCATTTCCTGCTGCTGATCTTCGGCCAAGCGTATGGTTTCCACTTTTTGCACCGCATCACGATGGAATTGGAAATTATTTCGCTCCGAAAGACGTCGCAATAGTTCCATAAAAGTTTGGCTACCCACCTTGGGCACGCGATTGAAGAAGACTAGCTCCATTTGAGCTTTGCGTGTGTTGTTCAGCTCGCGCACATTGAGGGCAGACATCTGGTCATAATATAGAATCATTTGAGATAAGTATTTAAGTAGTGAAGTGGTGTATTTAGCTATGTCAAGTTGTGATCTATTTATGCGCTCCAAATTGGCAGACATAATTATTGCTGCAGAATTTTCAATTCTACTTGCTAAGGTATTTTTTTGGGAAGAAATTTTAAATATTTTTTTAAAGCTAAAATCTTATTGTTTGTTACCATGTACTTCATTGTGTTTCTTACTATGGATTTTTTTAGAAAGAAATTTTAAATAATTTTTTAAAGCTAAACTGTTTTTTTTTTTTTTACCTTGTACTTCATGGTGTTTGATATTTGTACGACGAGTTTTTGGGATCAGCTGAAATTCTAAATTCGTAAAACCAAAGAGTATAAAGAAGATATAGAAATTTTTAGTAATTTTTCTTAAATTTAATAGTAAGGATACTCGTGCGCAAACCTTTTTTGTTTTCTGGCTTACAAGCAGCTTCGATGAATTCTTTCATTAAATTATTAAAAAAAAATAAGACATACGACTATTTTGAATTGATTGCGAATAATCAGTAAATATTAAATATTGTATAAAGAATTGCTTTTTTGCGTTTAATGCAGTTCAAGTTTAATATTAATTATAAACAAAATCAAGAACAACACATCAATAAAAACAACAGCTTTTTTAAATCAAAGGAAATTTAATTCTTCAATATCAATAATTTGTACATCGAATTACATTCAAACAAATCATCAAAAGCTAAAGCTCGAAAGCCTTTTCTTAGTTTTACATTTCGGCTCTACGAAAATTGTAAAAAAATTTATAAATTATATGCCGGAACTTGCTTACAAACGAAACCTTCATCCAGAGGTCCACTCATTCCAATTCTTTTTATAGGATCCAATTATTTATTCCTCATCTCATAAATCAAGCATCACACAATCAATATCTATCAGAATTGCAGCCCTGATAATTTTACAACGAAATATAGATGTTTGCGCATTATTACAAGAAATTACAATCTTTATTCACTAACGAGTAATGAATAAGTTAAGCAATTTATCGGCATAATCGGAAATAAAATACATTTGCATAAAATTGGGGAAACCATGAAAACAAATTTTTCACTTATTTTAACCCAAAAATAGTGGGCAAAAACAATTAGGGTATTCATGCTTGCTTGTGGAGTTGAGGAGCTGTTAAGTTGAGGACTTTCGCAAGTTTAAACTGTCTACTCAACTTTTTTCAACCCTACCCTATTCTATTTTTTAGTTGTTAAGTGTTGTAAAATACTCTGTTTGCGTAGTTTTCAAACCTGCAATATTCCGGATTTTTTTGCCACATTGTGATGTAAAAACAAACGAGTTACCTTTTGTTAACAAAGAGCAGCAAAATAAAAGTTAACAAAGTGAATTTTAATCAAATTAAATAATTTCATATAAGAACTAAATATTACTACTTCCACTAATAAAAAAAAAAAAACAAAATTACTTCCAAGGGGCTGAATCAACACCAAAGCGCCAAATTTAAAATTTACAAAATTAGGCAGCATAAACTCAACAATTCAACTTAAAAAATAACCAAAAGGAATTCACGCTTAAGCCTGTTGCGTATTTGCGCAACTTTGCAACTGCTCCACTCAGCAGCAAGCGTGAATACCCTCAATAAAATTTTGCTTGCACCTGACTACCCTTGTGAGCGTCCCAGCTCCAACTTTGGCGTATGATACCAAACACACTACACGGCTTAGGTTCAGAAAATTGGAAAGAAGATGCACAAACTCAACAATTCAACTCAAAAATTAACCAAAAGGAATTGACACTTAAGCCTCTTGCGTTTTTGCGCAAAAAAATAAAATCCGTTTTTCATGCCCCACGTTGGGCGCCAATTATGTAGTGTGTATGGAATTGGGACGCTAACGAGGTATTCAGGTTCGAGTTCCAATTTCGGCATATGATACCCTACACATTACACGATTTAAGTTCAAAAAATATTAATATGCAAAAAGATTATAAATTTTGTATCAATCGATTATTTAAAAAGTCCATTAAAAAAACACATTGAAATTATAAAAAAAATGTTTTATTCACAAAAATTGTTAAGTAACTTTTAGATATTCATTCATCATGCTTTGAGATCAGCTATTTTTTACCTCAAATTATTTTCCAGCTGCAGTGCCAGATATTGTTTGTACAGACGTTGTTTACAAAAGTAGTAGAACTCATATTCATTTGTAAAGTTCCGCCTTACCATAGCTCTAACATCCGGATCCACCTTGGGCTTACGATGGTTGCGATTACGATTATTGATGCTTTGACTGTTTACTGCAAAAAGGCCATGGATAGGTCAAACAAAAAAAAAAAACAACTTGAAGTTTAACGAACTTGAACACTTGGCATATAAGAAGGCTACCTACAATTGTATAAAAAACGAGCATGGCTGAAAAAACGTGGCACATATTTCTCAAGCACGGTTAGGGTAATAATTCTTTCCTCCCAGGTGCCCACTACTGCATACTCTTTCTCCACATTGTACTTGGCAATTTGCACTGCATATGCTGAATCGAAGGGTCTAGTCAAGAAGCAGTATTTAGATAAGTAAGCAGTTGAAGCAGTCTACTTACAAGCAATCATCATGATGACCACAAAAAAATAGTGACTGTCGCTTGTAGTTCTCCACAGTGTCAACCATGGAATAGGGAATATATTGGCACTCTGGATTGCCGCTTCTGACACACTCATTAAAGCTTTGTGTAAACCAGAGCGCTGGCTTGGGCCTGCTGGCTGCATACAAGCGTCTGCTAATCTTAAGCTTACGCGCAGCACGTCTGGCATAGTAGTCCGAGATCATACGTTCGACTGGATCGCGTACTAGACTTATATAAATGGGCTTTATATCACCCACTTCCGAAAAGTTTAGCCAATTATTGTGCACCATATAAAGTGTGCCCTGCTCCAGTTGTACAACCCAATCCATTTCAATCTCTTGTTGCTCCGGCTCTCGCGTACGTGCCATGCTGCGCACGGGTCCATTTAGCACCACATTCATATCATTCATGGCGGAGAGATCACGCAGCAGCGGCAGTAGCTCCTCGGTTTGAACTTGTGTGGGACGATTGAAGACGACCACTTCGAGATTGGCAAAACGCGTATTGTTCAGCAGCAAAAGATTTAGCTGTGCCCGCTGCTTTAAAGTGTTTTGGGCAATACAAACAGCTGATTGGCATAGATAGGTTAACATTTAGGCACAGACAAAAATGTAGTTATGCAAATGAGCGCAAAATAAATCTAGAGATTAGTTGCTTGGATTTGGTATAGACTCAGACTTGGAAGCTGCCAGAAGTGTTCAAGTTCGTAGACTATTTGTTGACATACGTTTATAGATTTCTTGTACATTTTTGAAGTAACGCGGTATATAGGCCTCAAAGATGGCTAGCGTTATATTGGTATCCTCCCAGCTGCCTACCACCGCATAGTCACGTTCGACATGCAGCTTGGCCAGCTGCACAGCTTCCAGTGAGTTAAAGGGTCTAAAGTGTAGTTAGCTGAGTCTTAGATAAACAGTCGCTTTAAAGGCGCTACTCACAAACAGTGCTGCCTATGACCACAATAGAACAGCGTTTGCCTTTTGTGGTTACCCTCTGGATCCACCAAAGCTTGTGGTACATATTGACACTCCGGATCACCGCTGCGTACGCAATCGTTATAGTTCTTCTTAAACCACTTAACCGGTCTCATGCGTTTGTTACGAAATTTCTGATAGAAGAGCGCATTTCGATAGGATCCACGCACATAGTAAAACCAACTGATCACACGCTCGACGGGATCTCTAACTAAATTTATATAGATTGGTTTGGGCAGCTGAAATTCCGTAAAGTTCAGCCAATTGCAATGTTCTATATAGACTGTACCAGGCGCTAGATTAGCCACCCAAGTGGCTTGTATTCTTTGTTGGCCTATGGTGCGGGTGCGCGTAAAAACTTTTAAAGGACCCTCGGTTATAACGTTAAATTTGTTGCGCGGCGCCAGATACTGCAGCAGTTCCATAAGTGCTTCACTACCCACTTTGGCTGCGCGATTGAAAAAAAGTACCTCCAGCTGAGCATGTCTGGTATTGTTTAGAAGCTGACTTTTCAATGTATGGAGCTGCAAAGTTTGGTGGAGAGTCGTATTTTTTTTATGGTTTTGGCCAACTTCTTACTAACTACAAACAATTGGTTACGATGATATCGAGCAATCAAACTAACTAAAATGCGACGCATTGGTATCAAAGGCTACACATAAATTTTTTCGTAAGTAATGTTTTAGGATGAGTGTTTTTAGTAGGACTTCTAAGGAGCGTTTTCTTAATCTACATTTGCACTTTAACTTTTCTATATACATATATACTATAAAAATCGGCAATAAAATTTTAACAACTAAATCGTAAAAAAGTTTGTAAAAAATCGAAAAAAAAAAATACACTAAACAAACTTTTACTTTAATATCTATATTCGTTTACGATATATCTTGTCAAACAAATATTCAGTAATCGATGACACGGTAAATAATCGAAACTTTGAAAAAATTCAAGAGGTTAATTTTGGTACGTAACTCTATCTCACATGTAACAATTAATTAATTAAATCGAAGAGATCAACTTAAAAAGTGGCCCGCCTCACTTATTTTGCCCCGATATATTAACAAAATTTCGCTTACCCCAGGACTCTATTAGTAGGTTTTACTACACTCAGAAAAATGTTTTAAGTTCAAAATTTTTCAAAACAAGATTCTATTATCCTAGAATTTATAACAAGATTTTTTTTTTCTCTTTTTTCCTTAAATGAAGAATAAAATAATCTCAATCTCAGCATTAGGAGCCAGGATTCTTACAATGAGTATGAAAAGCTGTTTGTGAGCGCATATTTCTGGCATCATTGTTAATATACTCATATTAAGAATTTCTGACTGTGTACAATCTAACGAATTTGTTCTCAAAATATTCGAAATTTCTGTCTTAATAGCTTACTTTAATTAAACGCAATTATTCTAAAAAACCATTTTAAACATTCTCAAAACGCTCCTGAAATAAGAATTTTGCTCTTTATAATAGAAAAATCGCAAATTCTTGTTTTATGTGCTTTTGAATCCGAAATTCTCGATTTTTTTTTCTCAGCTTACAAAATTTTAGTTGTCAGCTAAAAGGTGTTAAAAAATAAGTATCTGAAACAGATGATTTCCATTTTTGTCATTCACCCCGAAGTGGATTAAATTGTAGACGTATTGAAAAATCTTAATTTTAAATATTTAAAAAAAAAAAATAAAAATAAGACAAGAAATTTATTTAATATTAATCTTTACTGCTTCTGTGCAAGGCAACTCGACTACAACAAATATGTAGATAATCCTAAAAATCATTATATAGACATTGAGAAACCGTCAATTACGCATAGTAACATATTACTGAGTAATATTACTCGAATCAATTTTATATGTACTACTTGTTAGTTTCAACCAAGTAAAATGTACCCAACTTTTTTTATTGAACTGAAGTGTCGAGTTCCATTTTGAGGACCTTTAAAAAGATATAAAGAACTCATGTAAACTATGTAGCTACGATTAATACTTGACAAGTGCTTTACTATTGAGTAATAGAGCTCTACAACCGATAGTATCGATTTCGTCAACTATTCTCAATCTGACATCGTCTTTACTGTCGAAGTGCCACTATAATAGTATTTTAGGGGAATCGGGAAATTATTTTTTGTAGAGCAAGAAAAAAACCTGTCTAAAAATGTCTAAGCTGTCTAAAAGAGTAAAGACACTGCGATAAGTCGATAGTATTTACTATCGATTTTATGTCCCGATTGCGTACACAAATCAAGATACCAAGAAATTATGGATTTTGTAACAAATAGCTGAATAATAACAACTAAATGCACTGAAAGCTTTTTAGTTACAAGTTCTCGAGTACTTTACTTTTCGATTTAAAATAAACCAAAATAAAGGGCGACCTTTTTTTTGGCTTAAAAAAAACTGAAAAGCAGGAGTAATTGTTACATGGGAAACACATAAATGCTTCTTAAAAAAAAGTGTCGGAGAAAAATCTCAAATATTTTACTGCAACTTATCTTAAAGATATCGAGTACTTTACTTTTCGGTCTAAAACAGGTCTAAGTAAAGGGTGATTTTTCAGAGAGCGTTTTTTTAGCTTAAAAATTTCTGAAAAGCATGGATTACTGCTCAAAGAGACAAAGAAAAACGCGTTTCAAAAAAAGTAGCGAAAAAATATATTTTATTAAACTTAAATAAAACTATATTAGTTTTTCCTTTTGTCTAAGTTTCAGAGCAATGTACTGCTTGTACAGACGCTGCTTGCAAAAGTAATAGAAATCGTATTCATTTGTAAAGTTTCGTCTGACCATGGCACGCACATCCGCATCCACTTGGGGCTTACGATTATTGCGATTACGATTTTGCAATTTTTGCTGATATTCTGTGAAAGAAGCGGACGCTTACGATGGCTATCTAAAGACTTTCGCAACTGGTCTTACTGTCATAAATTGTGGTAGCGCCGGCAAAATAACGCGGTATATAGTGTTCCAGCACGGTTAAGGTAATATTTGTTTCCTCCCAGGTGCCCACCACTGCATACTCCTCTTCCACCTTGCGCATGGCCAAGCGTGTAGCTAGCGGCGAGTTGAAAGGTCTGAAAATCGAGGTATTTACAGCTCTGCGCATATTTGCATATAATTCGATTATGCGCGCAACACTCACAAACAATCATCGTTATGTCCACAAAAGAACAGGGTCTGGCGCTTATAGTTGCCTACAAAGTCACGCACTGTATTTGGCACATACTGACACTCCATGTCACCACTACGGACACAGTGATTGTAGCTCTTTTTAAACCAGGATACGGGTTTCAGCGGTGCATTGGGATGTTTTCTAAAGTAAATGGCATTACGGTAGGAATTTCGTATGTAGTAGTACCAGCTGATAACACGCTCGACAGGATCTCTAACCAAGTTGATATAGATGGGCTTGGGCATGTTAAATCTATTGAAATCTATCCAGGCAATATGCTCTATATAAACTGTGCCAGAACCCTGCTCATAGAGACGCCGGGCCACTTCAGCTTGTTCGGCGGGTTTCATTTGACGTTTGGTTTGCTTTTGCATGCCATATTTATCAACGCTAAAGTTATTTATTTGCTGCAGGTGCTCCAGAAATTCCGCTAGAGATTCACTGCCCACCTTGGCGCAACGTGTAAAGAACAGACGATCCATTTCGGCCTTAGCCGAGTTGTTCAGTTTACGCACACTTAGCGTCTTTAACTGATGGGTACACTGAGAAAAAAAATCAAGTATTCCGTACTTAAAACGCCACATTTCGAACTTGATATCTAGCCAAGTACGGATTTGTTAAAATTAAGAACTTGATACTCAGATTAAGTATGATTTTTTTTAAGTACGTAATACTGCTATTTAGAATGAATAAACTCGAAAATAGCACGAAACTCGTACTTAATTCAAGATCACTTTTAAACTTATTTCGAGTATTAGAGCTCTTGAAGGAAGTATCGCAGATCTTAGTTCATGTATGTTTTAACATGAATTAAGTTGTTTAAATTACTTAAAATGAGTATAAAATATCTTAAAGCAAGATAAGTGAATCTGGATTTAAGACGATTCCATCTTGCATCAAGTTTCGCTACGGTCTAAAACTGAGTTTCAAAATTCTTTTTATGAGAACGTTGAAACTTAAATTAAGAATACACAATTTTGATTCTAGTTCGTTTGTACTTCATTTATTTTTTGCTTTTCTTATAAATATTTACTTATAGCTATTAACACTTTCTTTTTTATTAAATACATTTTGATACACTTAAATATACTTAATTCTAACATATGTTTTGTTGTGATTTAATGGATACAAATGCATTGGTAGGCTTATAAACTCCGAAATTTTCTTTAACTCGTTTTTCTCAATTAAATTACCAATTTCAAATAAGTGGAAATGGCGATCAAATTGCTTAAAATTAATTTTTTGGCACATAACATACATAATAATACATAATACAACAATTTGGAAGCACTTACTCTTTTCAGTACTAGTCGGGGATAACCTTGATTATTTGATTGTTGCGATGAGCTGCTTGCTTCAAGCCATCCTTGCACCTTACTAGCAACAGATATTGTTTCGTCATCTACTTGAAACTATAAAAGGGAAATTGATATATAACGGAAAAGACTGCTATATTTATCAGCGCCTTACCTTAAGTTTTTTCCACGTGAGAAGCTTTCCCCGTAACTCGGCTCTTAGGCCAATGGGAGGCACTGCCTCAGATAAGTCTTCCTTTTCAATGTATCGCAAGCTCCTGAATGTTATATTTGAATCTATACATATGTTAGAAAAATTAATAAACTTGTTTATGAATGCGAAAATCAAAAAAAAAAAACAAAAAAAAACACAAATGTGCATATGAACACATAAAACTCACACAATATACGCAGTGTTTTGTAGTTGTTGTATTGCTTTGACACGATGATCATGTGTACGTACATATGTATATATGTATTTTTTTTTTTAATTAATATGACTTAAAACTATAATAAACACTAGTTAATATATATATATATACATTAAAAAAATATTCAAATAGTCCCAAATGGGCGCTCAAGAATTACAGTATCAATTATTTAAATAATATAAAAACATTCTTTTTCGAATAGAAAAGTTGTTGACAATGCCAACAAAACGCTGTGTTCCCAAGCGGTCCTCAATCTAAGTACTAACCGCGTCCGATGCTGCTTAATTTCGGTGAACGGATATGTATGCACATATGTACATATGTATTCCTATGTCGCGTGTGCTTATACTGTGAGCGCTGGCCTACTGCATTACATACACAAATATCACTTGCTCACACCGTTATATTCTTCAAGTGGCGCCAGCCAAACGCGTAAATTTGGCTTACATCAACAATAAACGCATAGTGCGTGTTGTATTCTGTTTTGTTGTTGTTGTAAACTGTTTTTGCTTATTCATACATACATACATATATATGTACGTATGTATGTAAATACACTTATTTAGACACTTTTTTTTTGCACATGTACGTTAATATATTAACTAACATGTGTCACACAAACAGAAAATTTAGGATCAAAGGTCCCTCATATCAAAGCAATACAACACTTTGGTTATTTTCTTGATTTTGTCCGTCTGGCGTCACTTGAAAAAAATACCGGTGCTGGCCCACAGCTGATGCATATACATACATATAAGATTATTTTAAACTCACCTTTTAAATATGGTAAAACCTCAGGTATCCCAAATTCGTCCATTAAATTTTGGAGGGCTCTTTCGTCTTCACATTGTTCCAACTGCTCCATTTCACAAGAGCCCGGCATCATAATTTTTTTTCAAACGTTCACTACAGACGCGCAACACAAATGATGAAATGCTTTTGCACAAGCATTTTACATTAAAACACACAAAAAACTCTAATGTGTTGCTTTCTCTTTCTAACTCACAGTCGTATGCACCACGCACTGCATCGATCTGCTCTCACACTCACATATTCTAACGAACTTTATGGTTGGAGAGCACATTTATTATACAGAGAGCCAGTGAGAGTGTGCAAAAGAGCGTGTATGGGACCTTAAGAATTTTATTACTTCTTTCAAGATGCTTTATACTGGTATTAAGAATATTTTTCTTGTATTAAGTACAATTTTCTTGTTGCAAGTATTTTTGAACAAGATTGAAATTTCTAAAATCAAGCTCATTCGAACTTAATTTTAGCATGCGTTATTTTTCTCTGTGTATAAGATTTGGTAAGCACACTACATGTTGGCTACGTGGACACAGTTAAAATTAGACACAAATGGTTTGAGTATGCAAAGTGTGTGTACCCTGAGTGTTGTACCTTTTATTAGCAAAAAATTTGTTCGACAAATATATCACTGATTACTAAACTAAATGTGTGGCTTAAAATGAACTAGTTCAAAAGACCATGTGCCTGCAGCTCATGCAGATTCAGTGCCAAGTATTGTTTATACAAACGCTGCTTGCAAAAGTAATAAAAATCATATTCATGTGTAAAATTCTTTCTAATCATATCCTTGACCTCCGGTTCAATATACGGCTTGCGTTTGTTCTTATTGCGATTGGTAATCTTGTCATTGTGCACTGTGAGAAAATGAACAAAATAAAAAACAAAGCGGGAGCTTAAGAACTTTTAGAGTTGTAGCTAAGGCGCAAAACCTACATTCGTACATCAGCTTGGCGCCACTAAAGAAGCGCGGTATATAATGCTCAAAGACGCTGAGCGTTATATTTGTATCCTCCCAGCTGCCCACCACAGCAAAATCGCGCTCTACATGCTCCTTGGCCATTTGCACTGCGGCAGGCGAATTGAAGGGACTGCAAGTGTGCATAGATTAGCTGCTACGTTAGTGACTGTACCGTAGTCGGAAACTGCGTGCGTGCTACTTACATACAATCATCGTGATGTCCACAAAAAAAGAGCGATTGTCGCTTAAAGTTGGGAAATGGGTCCTTAACCGTATGCGGCACATATTGACACTCCGGATCACCGCTGCGCACGCACTGATTGAAATTCTTTTTATACCAGCTGGCTGGTCTGATTCTTTTGTTGGGATTTTTGCGATATTCCACGGCATTCTTGTATGAACCGCGCACATAAAAGAACCAGCTTATGACGCGTTCCACCGGATCACGCACCATATTGATATAGATGGGCAAAGGCAAGTCGAATTCCTCAAAGTCCAGCCAATTAATGTGCTCTATATAGACGCTGCCCTCTTCCAGTTCGGCTATCATTTCAGCGACTTGACGCTGTGCCGTCTTGTTCAATTGTCTGATGGAATTCTTTTTTAAGCCCTCACGGTTTAAAGTTATGTCTTCATGGAAATTTTCCAGCGCATTCAGGAGTTCCAGCAGCGCCTCACTGCCCACTTTGGCGGCGCGATTAAAAAATAAAATATCGATTTCGGCATTTTTGGTATTATTCAAGCGATCCGCGCTAAGACGCTGCAGCTGCGTATGGAAATTCGTGGAAAATCGTAGAGTTAGTGGCACATGGCGCTTATTAGTACGAACACCAGCAGAAAACTTGGCAAGAAAAGCAGTAGTTAAACTTAACAAGCTTAAGCAATAAAAAGTTGGTAAAGTTTATTTTACTAAAAATTTATTTTCAAGAAACTACAGCCATAACTAAACATGCCCTAAGGCCAGTTCTCGCGCTGCCTGATCCCTAGCCAGCGACTTATCCACAATTTTCAATTCACTCAACTTAAGCGCTATGTACTGCTTATGTAAACGCTGACGACAGAATTGATAGAATTCGATTTCACGCGTGAAATTACGACGCACCATATCAAGAATCTGCTGCTTGATATGTGGCTTCATGGGATTATCATTGGTTCGTTCGCTATTCAAACCCGCTGCAATATGAAACATTAGTTACCTCTTGTTTGAGCACTGCTTGCGTGCACTTACAATAATACATTTTGCTAGCACCGGCAAAGTAACGCGGTACATAGTTTTCCAACACTGTTAACGTTTCGTTGGTATCCTGCCAAGTGCCCACCACAGCATAATCACGTTCCACATTCATTTTGGCCAACTGCAGCGGTAGCCGCGAATTAAAAGGTCTGAATGGTAGAACAATTTATAAGCTAACGTCTAGCCGCAGTTGCTGTTAACTTGAACTCACGTGCATTGGAACTCATTGTGACCGCAGAAGAACAAAGTTTGTCTGCGATGATCGCCTACACGCTCCATCAGCGAACCCTCTATATACTTGCACACCTTGTCGCCATTCAAGACGCACTGATCAAACTCGGTATTAACCCACTTGGGATTGGGCATTTCACGATTGGTGCGCCGGCGACCAGGCACAAAGATCCAGGGTGCGCGTATAAAGTAATACCAGCTGATAACACGTTCCACTGGATCACGCACCATGTTTATATAAATGGGCTTGGGCTGATCATGTTTGGTAAAGTTCAAGTAATTGACATGACTGACAAACGCCGAGCCATCGTCCAAGTTCACAACATTTTCTATAAAATCACTTTCTTCGTCCGGTTCTAGCAGCGTTAAAATGCCGCCACGATGTGGATCCACTTCCACTTCGTAGCCATGTATCTTGGCCAGCTGCCTCATAAGTGTTATCAGCTGCATGCTGCCTGTTTTGGGCACACGATTGAAGAAGAGCACATCGATATCGGCTTTTCTGGTATTATTCAAATCGTATGCATTCAGCTGAAAGATCTGCGAATGGTCGATAACCATTGAGTGATGGGATACTACAATAGACGAGTTGGGCGTGCCATAATGAAAACAAGCAGCATTACACTTTAAGCCCGCAGCCGTTGAGATTAGTAGTAGTTAGAATTGAAAGACGGTTTTTTTATTTTAACTTAAGCAAATATCCCTGTATTTGTTGCCTGTAAAAGTCTGTTTAAAAGCATTTATAGTCTAGGGCTATCTAAAGCCATGTCCGCGCGCTAGCTCCGCTTTTTGTATAGCTATATATTGCTTATATAGCCGTTGTTTGCAAAAGTTATACAACTCTATTTCAAAGCCAAATTGTATCTTCAAGAGCGCTTCCACATCCGCATCCAAGTTGGTTTTGTGTGGTGTAGCATTGATTGTAAATTTATCAGGTGTGCCTAGTCGAAAATATGTGTTAAAAAAACTTGCATACTTATAGTTTTTATGCGGAACCTACTGTAATAGAGCTCTTTAGCACCGCGAAAGAAACGTGGTATATAAGCCTCAAGCACTGCCAGGGTTATATTTGCATCCTCCCAGGAACCTACCACAGCGTACTCCTTTTCCACATTCCGTTTAGCTAGCTGTGTGGCACTATAAGTGTTAAAGTTTCTGCAATTGATAACTTAGCTATACTTTCCGTATTCGACAGATTTCGTCCTTAAATGAACTACTTCAATGCAAATCTTATGCAATCGTATAAGCTGTACCTATAACTGGAAGTATCTTCAGTTTATAGCCACTAAATAGCTGCTGTTCTATAGCAAGATCTATCTTTACCTACTTATTGCTGTACAAATATCGAAAATATATCGATTATAATCGTGTTTTTCTAGGTCTGTAAAGAGCTACCTTGTTTAACGAACACTATAATAATAATTTTCCGTGACTGACTATTTTGTCAGTCGCCCCTGGGCGGAGCATGGGGATCGCAATTAATAACTGTTCGAAAAGAGACACGGCTACCCATATTGATTTGGAGTCGTTGAAACCGCATCCGCGTATCCCAATACCCAAGGGTACAGAAATAACCTTAAAAACCCTATAAAAGCAGATATTTTAAAAGCTATCTGAGTGATCTGAAGTGCTGGGATTTTTTGGACTTCAGATTCGATTTCTAAGGATTCCAAAAACAAGTTTTCAAAAAAATAGATTTTCAGGCTCGGAGGTCAGACCATGTTTAGAGTAAGTTTTCGGAGTCACCGAAACCAAATCATCAAAATCGTTGGAGGTTATTTTAGAACTTACTCAAAGTTTTGGTGCTCGGATTTAGATTCAGCAGCCAAAAAATATATAAAAACATCTTTAAAAAAAATTGAAAATACTTTGTACGAGGTTTTTGGAGGTTATCTCAGTACTCTTTGATGTTGGTGGGTTTTTGTACCTCATATGCGGATTGAGTGACTGAAAATCACATTTAAAGTTCAGAACATTTTTTTTTTTTGGTCCTATGTTATTTATTATTAAGGGGCTCCGCGTGCTTCTAACTTCAATTTCACCACAACTTTATTGCTAAATATTTTGATCTATTCTCGATTCCTCACCACCCTTGAGGTATAGGGCACGGTCGTTGCCTTTTGATAAAAGTGATTTCCCCAAGTTATAAGTCGATTTGATGAAAAATAATTCTCCCAATACAAACTTTTATGCAAAATCCTTTCTATCAATGAAACTCGAATCTATTAACGTATTTTAATAAAGAACTTGTAAATAAATCGATTAATTTGGAGTGAAAGAAATGTTGCCGAAAATTCAATCAAATTTGAGCACTTGTCCGATTACACAGGTCTACAAATACCGGGATCATGTTAGTTGTTGGAAAGCTAAGGGTCATTTCCAAAGTAATTTGCTGCATAGAATCCGAATCCGGGGTCAGAACTAGCCCATCACGTCAGGATTTATTGATTGAGGAGATATTTGAGGTTATGCAGCCGAAAAAAAACTACTTCGGAAATGACCCTTAGCTTTTCAACAACAAAACCATGTTGACCTGTGTTACGATTCGATTCCCCCATCAAAGACAAGAGAAATTGACAACACAATTTCCCCAAATGATTTTTATTTATCGATTTTTTTCACTCTTCGCCTTTAGTTTTGAGATCTATGAATATATTTTAAAAAATAACTTTTAAATAAATCGATTAATTTGGAGCGAATAGAATGTTTCTAAAAAGTCAATCGAATTTGAATAACTGTCCGATTACGGTTCGACTCCCCAATCAAAGACAAGAAAAATTGACAACACAAATGCTTTTTATTTATCGATTTATCGATTTTTTTCACTTTTCGCCTTTAGTTTTGAGATCTTTGCATATAAACTGTGTTGTGCCCGAAATCTCTATAAGCTTTCAAATTCCATATGAAATTTTTTGGAAAATCGTTGTCGCGAAATCATTGGATAGGTATTTAGGTTTGGTGAAAAGATTATCAGCTAAATAATAGGCTAGCTTTTATGTGGTTAGAGTTTCCGATACTTAGTTTCTCCAACTTTCTACGATTGCACAAGTACAGCACTGCTAGCTACTTAAGAAACCAATTTGGATTAACAAAAAAAAAAAAAAATACCTACTCGCACTCGGGCTTATTCCCGCAGAAATGCATAGAAAATCGACGCCAATCACTATTGAAGGTATTGTGAGAATCGTAGACACACTCAGGTTCGATTTGCTGTCTAACGCATTCATTAAAGGACATATCAAAGTATTCCTTGGACTCAAGAGGCTTGTTGGGTTGTTTCATGAGGATGTTGGCATAGATAAACGGATGGCGACGATAGTAATAGGCGCTCATCACTTTTTGTATGGGATGTCGCACCAAGTTTATATAGATGGGCTTGGGCATGCTGTGCTCTGTAAAGTTAATCCAATTGGTATGCTCCACATAGGCAGCGGGATCAACTAGCTCCAAAAGTTGTTCCACAAAATTCGTCTCCTCTTCGTATGTTTCCAGATTTGGCTTCATTGGTGGAATATCATTTCGAAATGTGCTAAAATCGTTTCGCTTGCCCAGTTGTATGAGCAGACGCGTCATAGACTGACTGCCCACCTTTTCCAAACGATTGAAGAACACAAAATCGCGTTCGGCGTGTAGCGTATTATTGAGTTGAGAGGATTCCAGTTTATGCAGCTTGAAAGGGTTAAAAAATAATCAGCACAGACAGCGACAAGAAGAATCCCAACGTGGGGGATGTGCGTGCGGTACACATGGTTAATGGAAAGGAAGAATTGATTTGTGCTCTTTACTGCAAAGTTTTTATTATGGCAAAATATTGTCTATACAAGCGTTGTCTGCAAAAGTTATAGAAATCGTATTCATGAGTAAAATTGGCGCGCAAGAGCTGCCTAATATGTGCACTAATTGGTGGTTTCCAGTGGTTGGTATTGCGCCAATTTTTGGCCAAACTTTGTTCCGGGTCTAAGCAAAAGAGAGTCAAATTAGTGGAAGCAGCTAAACGCTGGTCGTTATTTACCATAATAAACCGCTGTGGCATTCTTAAAAAAACGCGGTATATAGTGCTCCAAGACGGCCAGCGTAACATTTGCATCCTCCCAAGAGCCTACCACAGCAAAGTCATGTTCCACATTATGTTTGGCAAGCGCTACAGCGCCAGGTGTATTAAAGGGTCTAATAAAATACTTTAAGTAGCTGGGTAACTATAGAGATATGTGCTACCTACTCGCAGACGGGTTCATTTCCGCAAAAAAACAAACTCTGACGCCTATGATCAAAGCTATGCTGGCTAAAACTCATGGCATAGTCAAAACGACACTCGGGATCGCCTGCTAGCACACACTTCTCAAAGTCCTTCTTGTAAAAAGCACGTGACTGAAACTTGTTGGTTATATGATACATTTGCACGGCATTCCAGGGCGTGCGTCTATAGTGATACCAGCTGATGATGCGCTCTACAGGATCACGCACTAAGTTCAAGTAGAGCGGCTGTGGCAGTTTATAGCTACGAAAGTTTATATAGTTAAAGGGCTCTATATAAACATAGGCTTCCTGGTTTTCCATAATTTCTGTGGCCAGCTCACGCTGATCTGCTACTAATAAACGCTGGGAAGGCTTTTTGGCAAAGGGTGCGCGTAAAATCTCAAAATCATTGCAATCGGTTAGACGCGATAGCAGCTCTACAAGCGTTTCGCCACCCGTCTTGGGCGCATGATTAAAGATGAGCACATCCCGTGTGGCAAATCTTGTATTGTTGAGGAACTTGGGATCAAGCCGCCAGAGCTGTAAATTGTACAGGTAGAGAGAGACAACGACAACGACAAAAAAACGAGAGCACACACAAAGCGCGAGCAACAAAAGAGAGACAGACAACGAAAGCACGTATACACAAAGAGAGAGAGCGTGAGCGACAGCATGACGTCATATTGAGTCGATTTACTAGAATATAATACAGAGCTAGGATTTTACTTTAAAGTCTATATGTTAATACAAGTATTTAGGCCAACTAATAATCATCATCGTTGTCATAGTCGTTACGCTGCTCCGGCACCAGCAGATAGTCATCCTCACCAAAACGCTTGCCATGACTGAGTGCAGCATATTGTAGATACAAACGTTGTTTGCAGAATTCATAAAATTCAATCTCGTTGGTTAGGTTCTTGCGTATGATCTGACGTGTCTCCTCACTGACGCTGCGTGTAACATTATTGCGATTGACGCGTGAAAGACGTTCCTTGCCCACTGTAAGTGTTGGTTGTTATATAGTTATAGAGTACCAGCAGGGGTATATGCTTACAATAATAGGCCACTTTGGCATTGCGAAAATAACGTGGTATATAATTCTCCAGCACGGTAAGTGTTATATTCGTATCCTCCCAGGTGCCTACCACAGCATAATCCGCCTCCACAGTGCGTTTGGCCTTTTGCATAGCCAGCTTAGAGTTAAATGGCCTGAGCATGAAAGTAGTGATAAGTTTACTCTAGAGTTCTACTCCAGCTGCTACTTACATGCACAACTTGTTGTTTTGTCCGCAAAAGAACAAAGTTTGCCGGCGATGATCGCCCACGGGATTCTTGATTTGCATTTGCTCAAACACACAGCTGGGATTGTGCTCACGCACGCAAGTATCAAAGTCCAGATTGAGAAACTCATCGCTTGGCATGGGCGGTGCTGCAGCGCCCAGTTTAGCCTTCATATCACGATAATACCAACGTGCACGCACATAGTAATGCCAGCTAATCAAACGCTCGACAGGATCTCTAACCAGATTTATATAAATGGGACGCGGAAAATGAAAACGCGTAAAGTTCATATAGGATATATGCTGGCTGTAGATATGCGGCTTCTGGCGCATGAGCAGCTCAGCTATGAGATCCTTTTGGCGTTCCTTGTTGAGCATAATGGTTTCATGCGCACTGCCCTTATTGCGCGCATGCGTAAAGCCATTGATTTTGCCCAGACGCGCCATGAGCTCCATCAGCGACTGACTGCCCACCTTGGGCACACGATTGAAGAACACAAAGTCTATCTCGGCGCGTTTGGTATTGTTCAAAAGATCCGCCTCCAAATTAAAGCCCTCATCGTATTCGTCGTCGTCATCATCAGCTGCCTCATCATCATCATCATCATCAATTTTATTGTGCAGCAGCGCCAGCTGCTTGTCATGTGCAGACTTATGCAGTTGCTGACCATGGCGTTGTTTATGCTGCTGCAGCTTGTGCGGCTCCTGCTGCTCCTCGCTATTGCTGTGACGTGTGGCACGTGCGTGCACATTATGCTGACGTCGCTGTGGTTTAGAGGCAGAGAGTTAGCTAGATAGAGTTGTGGAGTTGCAGAGTTGTAGAAAAGCTGAGTTGCATACAACGATGACTGACTGATTGATGACTGGATGCAAAAGGCGTAGACCAAGCATTAAGAAAGTTAGTTTTTTTTTTTTTTTTTGTAAATATTTATTCTTTTTTGTTTACTTATGACAACTAATTGAGCTCACTTGCTGGCATTTGCTCCAACTTGATGGCTATATACTGTTTATATAAACGATGCTTAACAAACTGATAGAACTCTATCTCATGGGTCAGATTGCGCGAGAGCACGGCACGCGCTTCATCATGTAGCTGCGGTCGAAACGCATTGCGATTGACCTCACCCACTTTTTGAACCATTTCATAGTACTGCTCCGTGGCACCAGCAAACAGTCTGGGTATATAATGTTCCAGCACAGTAAGCGTTATGTTTGTCTCCTCCCAGGTGCCTACTACGGCATAACGTTGTTCCACATTTTGCTTGGCCAGCTGCATGGCCGCATGTGAGTTGAAGGGCCTGTGGGGGGGGTTTGAGCAAAATATGGTACTATACGCTGTATGCAAAGCTGCGCGTACTCACATGCAAACCTCAATCATTTGTCCACAAAAGAATAGCAATTGTCTTCGATGATCGCCCAGACCAAACATATCCATTTGCTCGTATACACACTCCGGATCATGTTCCAAAATGCAACGATTAAAATCCTTTTTAAGCCAGTCTACATCTGGTATTTCATAGGTTTTACCAAAGGTGTGCACTCTGTCGCCAATGTACCAGGGTGCACGCGTATAGTAAAACCAGCTGACCAGACGATCAATCGGATGACGCACCATATTCAAATATATAGGCCAGGGCGCTCTTAAGTCATCGAAATCCAGAAATGCTATATGCTTGCTATAGGAATTAGTTGTAGTTGCATTCAGTAATTCAGTTCTAAGCAATTTGTTTGCAAAGCCTTTGTCCACCAATATCGTCTCGAATATCGCCTCCTTGTCACGTCTGGCCACGAAATTGTTGCGCTTAGCCAGCAGCTTTAGCAGACTCATCAACTTTTCACTGCCCGCCTTGGGCACACGATTGAAGAAGACCGTCTCTAGTTGCGCATGCGCCGTGTTGTTCAGCTGGGAGCTGCTTAGTTGTTGTAGCTGCCGAATTGCAAAAGTATGTGTGTGTGTGTGGGTTTGTGGGTTTGGAGCAGGTTACAGTGGTACACATAGTAGACGATAGCTAAGCGAATGGAGTAAGGCGTTGTGACGACGTGTATATAGCAACAGGTAGAGGCTTAGTAATCGGGTCAGCTGCAGCCTAGGCTGATTTGTTGGGATTTTGGATGACTTTTCGCATAAGTGGATGCCGTTGGTGTCGCCTCTGCGTGTTACGCAAAAGCCAATTTAAGAGGCTCAATGCAGACATTTACAAATTGCGTTTGGTTAAGGTGCCACTGACTTACCTTTTGGTGTTTTTTTTTTTTTTGGAATTATATAGTTAGAGAGGGGGCAGGTTGCTTCATAACACATCGATTTTCTATATGCTGCTAGTATGTTGCAATTGGCGCAGTTGGCGCATCTGGCGACTAACTAAATCTATGATTTATAAACTGCACTGACAAATTTCCAAGACGGAGTCCAAGTGGAGGAGTATTTTGTAAAGTGTTTGTGTTAGTGTAGACAGGAACAGCGAGATAGAGACAGAGAGCGAGCAAATAGAGCAGTGCATAGTATAGGGTGGCCCAAAACTGTTTGTGTGTGCTTGTGTAATGTAGGTGTATGTGTGCGTGTGTGTGTGTGTATGAGTCGCGTATGAATACTTACAAATAACAAATTACCTATGAGCGAGACAGATATAGAGCGAGAGCGAGAGAGAGACGGCGAGACATATGCGGTGATCAGTGAGCGGTACAGAGTTGCTCAGCAGGCAGAGACATGAGGTAACGCTTTTAAATATCAAACACCATGTAGCACAGGCATAGCATACAGGCTATGCTCCCTTCCAATATGTAGGTAGCATTCAAATGAGTAACGTCGAATTTATTTATTTTTATGACCAACCAAAAGATATGCAAAATGTTTACGACTATGATATGGCGGCATATGCAAATTACACTAGTTAACGACTTGGAAACAAACTCACCTGGCCAGTGCTCTTCAGATATTGATAGGTACCATGCAGCGTATTAATATCATCATGTTCTGTAAATGTCAAATTATGTTTAATTATACATTATGTTATGTTTAACGGAAAAGTAAATAAATAGTAAGTGTGTGGGCTCTTTATTGTATATAAACGAGTGCTCGCACAGTACTTTGGCTTTATTTAAGTGCCCATAAAAGATGACAATTGTATAAAGCCAAAACTAATTTTAAAAAGTTTTTTAAAATTTTAGATTGCTCTCCTAATGAACATGAACCAAGACCTATGGCGCAACAGGCAGAGCTTAAGGAAAATCTAAAATATATACAAAGCTTTACAATTTTTTTTTTAGTAAATTTATTTTTTATAATACTTTTACCAAGAGGCTTTTAAGCGCAAAACAAAACAAAATGGGTTTTCCAGGAAGTAATATTTATTTTGCTTTATTTACACTTTCGGATACGGCTATAAATGTTAATAGTTTTAAATCGATTGCTGTTTAGTTTTGTAATTGTGAACTATGTTTTTTTTTTTAACTTTTTTACAAGCTATTTTCACTTATGCAATAGTTTTTTGTGAACTCAAGAGGAAATTGTTGCATTTCTTACGGTTTTATAAATACTGTTACATTATATTATATAATTTTTTTGTGAGAATACAGATTATTTTCTAAGCATAGTCTATTGACAATTATGATTATTGATGATTGTTAACTCTTTAGTTAAAAGTAGTTTTGATATAAAAAACAAGAAATACAAATTGCATTCATCGGCACTGCTCCGGAAAACGAATCAGAACATTTTATTCGGATTCGTTTTGAAACCGAATGCTGGTGCTCCCGATTCCACCAAATCGCATTTTTCATGTGATTTGAAACCGAATGTTTTGTTGCAAGAGGAACTAAAACAAATCGGCAAAGCAGGTTTAAAAAACGCACCAATTTTATACTAAAATAATTTAAATTCTTTTTCCGGCTGATTACAAGCAGAATATCATCGTAGGAATTATAAGTATATGTAGTAATAAATTACTCTTTTCTTACCAACTAAATTTTAGAAATATATATGGCATTGTAAGGCAAAAATGCACGATGACAAGGTATCCAACAACATCTTACACTTAAAAAATATGAATTTTTATTTGATCCACAAACACACTAAAATTCGAAAAGTACAGAATTTTTGTCCAAAAAAGTGTCAATATCGACTTGTGTGTATATTTTAGTTTTAACAAATTAAAGTTAGTATTTAATACTGAACTTAACGTTAATTCAACGAGCACGAAACTTTATCTTATGTTCTTTTAAATAACATTTCGCTTAGAAAAAACTATTTTTAAATGAAACAAAGCAAACCCCATGACACTGAAATAATCGTTTTAAGGGTTGCTCACGGCGTTGGTCAGGCACTTTTGCATTTTTGTCCGACAAAATGGACACTTTAATAATTTTCGGCAATACAAGGACGTTTCGCTTTTATTGGTTTTATACTGGTAGATCAATTGAAATTCTCTCAAAGCAAACAAGAGCTCAAAAAAATTTAAGCTGTTCGACATCTATGAAACTTACATATTCAAAATAGATCTCATCTAACACATTTAAAAATAACAGGTGTTAACTTTACATGTGAGAGGGCTAATCCAAGGTCCAAAAAATCCTATACCCAAGGCTTCTGAGATACCCTTGAAAACCCACCTAAAACGGGTTATTTTGGAGGCTACCTCAGAATTTTAATGAACTCGTTTTTTTAGACCTTGGATTCGAATTCAGCAACCCAAAAACATCACTGCCAAACAAACGGTCA
Source organism: Chymomyza fuscimana (assembly GCA_949987675.1). Classification (NCBI taxonomy): domain Eukaryota; kingdom Metazoa; phylum Arthropoda; class Insecta; order Diptera; family Drosophilidae; genus Chymomyza; species Chymomyza fuscimana. The sequence goes on from OX465089.1 coordinate 14,828,088, forward strand.
CGAAAAAAAAATTTGGCTCAATCCGAGTCCAAGGTCTAAAGAACCCTCAGGACGCCAGGATTCTGGCATTACCTTAAAATAAGGTTTTTTTTTGGAGGTTATCTAGGAGATTTTTGGGACTTGCACACACGGGTATTTTGGAGGCTACCTCAGAAATTGTTGATTTGGGGTTTTTTAACCTGGGATTCGGATACAGCAGCCCCAAAAACATCATTGCCGAAACAACGGTCTTGAAAGAAAATTTTGTGCGGTTTTGTGAAAATACCTAATAACACAGCCACACACAAAAAAAAATTTGTTTTTGGGCTTAGAGAGCTGATCATGTTTACTTCACGTTTTTGTGGTCGCTCAATTCGAGTCCAAGGTCTAAAAAACCTCAGCACGCTAGGATTCTGGCATAACCTTAAAATTAGGTTTTTTGGACAGAGATTTTTGGAATTCGAAAACGCAGGAAAAAAATTACGTCCTCCTACAAATGGAGAAGCAATTGCATAAGGACTTATTATTATATTAAATTTTTTATATAAAAAATAGCCCAGAACATTTTCCCAGCTCACGAATTCATCAATTTATTATCAAATTTTATCTACGTCATAGCACTTAAATTAAAGTGCTTTTGAGGAATATTTGCAAAGCTGAATAAAGTTAAAATTTGATTGTAAATAAAAATAGAAAATTAATTTGTGAGAATATAAAATAAAATTTATTAATCATAGATTAGCACTTAAATTTGGTGTTTTTTTAAATCCATATACCCATAGGAGCTTCTTCCGTATGAGCACCTGTATCTCGGTGACTGTAAAAGTAAGTTACACCAAGTTTGAAGAATTTTCCAAGGTTAATATAATATCTTTAATTCATGCTCATATATCACACGATCACGAAAACAAGAGTTAAAGCTCAATTAGTACATGTATATTTATGAGGCATCTCTCTCTTAGTCAAAGTCCATTTCTTTTGTATTTTATCTTTTGCCAACGAATGTTTATGCAATGTTCGATTGCCAAGTCCTACACTTACTCCCCAATCCCCAATAAATATAACTAAATATGCAATCTCACGATGATTCCTTTCACTTTCAAGCCTTGTGATCCCTCAAGCTGCTAAAATCATTATCAACGATTTGAAAGTTTTCCTCAACGCACCGAACACTTAACAATCCCATGCAAATGCACTTTTTATGGCCAAATTGTAAAAAGATGTTAGCCAGTTCCAACAAAGCCAACAACACGTGGCAAACGGAGTGTCATTCATCGCCGTTAAGGGCAATTAACACCATAATGGCGCTTTATTTGTAATGCCCTGAAGTGTAGGTAGCAACCACAGAGTCTGACAGAAATTAAGAGCTTCAAATTAAATGCCAAATAGCTGCAATTGAACATTTGAGGAAAGCCAAGCCGGAAAATCTGCTTACTTAGTACGTATGTATGTTTGTTTGTCTTTTTTTTCCGGAGCATGGTGTTCAGTGGTTCGTACCACTTTCGTTTTTGGTCAAGTATTTCATAATTTGCCCGCCAGCCTGTTGTCTGAACGAGGAAGAGCAACGCCTGATCCAGAAACTGGCCAACTGCAAGCAGCTCTAAACCAGATTTGTGGTACATATTTGGACTGCAGTTGTAGTTCGCTTTGATGACTGCGTTTGGTCATTTCTTGCAGTTTCACTAAACGCCCGGCATTAAAAATTGAATGAAAGTTGCAAAGTGTAACTGGTTTGATTTTTTTTTTTTTTTTTGTTTGTATTTATTTATCTTTTTTTTTGCGTATCCAAGTCACTGAAGCAAACTGGCGTAAAGTGAAATATATTGCGGTTTAGCATTGTATGTATCTGTATCTGTTAAAAATTGTTAGCGTTGTTTTTGTGATCATGAAATTGGGTTACAAGTTTCTTCATACCCTTGACAAAAGCTATATTAACTGATTGAAAGAGTTGGCAAACGTAAAAGCATGAAGAATCTGTGCAATATAATTGCAGCTGATCCATATTAATTAGACTCTAATAACACTAGTTAACAAATTTTAAAAATTTTTCATTAAATCGCGGGTTTTAGCTATCCTATGAGTTGATTTTAATTTAAAAAATCGCTTCAAATTAAATATAAGTATTTAGCTTTTAGAGAAATATCTGAAAAAATTTTATAAAAACTGGTTTAGTTTAAAAATTAAAAAAATTTTAATTTAAATCTAAGCCTTATTTGATATAAAATTTGTTTGTTCATTCAAACATTCATCATAAAGCGTCCACCATATCTGACAAAATAAGCCTCAAATCAAGAATAGTTAAAACTTGAACAGACAAAGTAAAATCTGTCCTGAACAGATAACTTGGAATTTTTTTTTTCATCTTGTAGATTGTCTTCTGCGGGGGAAGTGGAAAAAGTTTCTAAAGTACGTGCTTTTTAACTAAACAATGTTATTAATACTGAGCTCCATATTTAAAGCCTACAGACACATACATAAAATAGAAGCCCATAAAAAATTAAAAGTTGTGAGAACTTTATATATATTGTCTTTGAACCACTGAATCAGATGTAATAAAATGATTTAAAAGTTTCCCGCAAAAAAAACATTTATAGTTGATTATTGTTTTAATCAGAAATGGTATAAGATTATTAGTAAAATAATCTATAAATTTCCACAAAACCACCTATAAAAGATTAGCAATAAGATAAGATTATATTATAGCATTTACTTTACGCGCTCAATGCTCTTCTTCATCTCTCTCTTTAAAACAGCGGTGGGCAAAACTACTAATGCAATTTTTGTGCCTGTGTGCGTAAACAAAAAAGAGCTTTCGCAAAAACCGAGGTAAAATGGACAAATAATTTTTTGTTTTTGTCATAGTTGTCATTAAATTCGACAATATCATCGAGTTTTATTCTTTTGTGTCTTGCCATGCGGCTCTGCTTTGCGTTCCATTGTAAAACTAGCTCACACGTACGAGACGAGCTTTTACGGTGAAAAGCTCTTTTCTCGTACGTGTGAAAGCTCTTTGGCACGCGTGCCGTCTAAGTGCCCACCGCTGCTTTAAAACACGTTCATTTTAGTTCAGTTCATAAGCCAGTTCTATATTCTGGTTCAGCTCACAAAATTAGTATGCCCTGATAAAATTATTTCCAGAATACAAAAGTTTTGCGATAAACTAAGTATAGACAGCTTTTTTAAAAAAGACAAATCTATCGAAAATGATATTAAATTATTTTATTTTATTTTACTTAATATTTTTATATTAATTAATTTTTTTTTTTATTTTATTTCTGAACTTATTGACATAGCCAGAAAAAAGCCAAAAAAAAAACAACTTGCTTATATCGTTCTTTAAAAAGAATCTAGCTCTATTACAGAGAAAAGGGATATTCTTTAGAATAATAGATATTATCTGGGTCTAGTTTTTTATTTTATTTTATCTTATTTTATCTTATTTTATTTTAGCCCGAGTATAGTACCCGTAACAACCAAAACAACTTGCTAATATAATTTTTTTTAAAAAATCTGACTTTTCAGAGAGGAGGCATACCCACAGTCATTTTAAATGAATTTTTATTTAAAACCTTCAAATAACACAGCTACAAAAAAAGCGACTCCAAAAATCGTCGAACAACCGGTCACGAAAAAAAAATTTATGGTATTTTTTGAACTTATCTTATAACATAGCTGCACCAAAAAAATATATTTTTAGAATTTCTCGAAAAAAAATGTTGTGTAGTTTTTATGAGGTTAGAGAATACCCTCGAAATACATAAGAAATTGTATTCCCCGTCCTATAGATTTTCAAAACATCAAATCAGGCCGCATTATTTTGACATACTAAATAATCCGTATTTTATAAGATTTCCTCATATACTTCCAAAGCTTTTGATCAGGCCAAAATTGTTGTACCATATCATTCTGCAATAATGAATAGCCCATAGTTTAAAAGATTTCCTGATACTTTTTCGAAGCATACAATGAGGCCGAAATTTTTTGAGCATACCAATCTGCAATATGTATTTTTTTTTAAAAATTATAAATTTTTTTTCAGTTTTACTGCTCAGCTACGCATAGTTTTACGCAAAGATTATTAAAGTTTCAGCATCCTGTGTAATCTGACGTCATCTTTCTGTCTATTTTTAAAGCAAATCTTCGTCTATTTTGAAATTTTTTTTAATTTCATTCTCTATGCAGCTGCTGCGGCATGAGGGGCTTTGGGGTGTGCTAAGTTCAATCGTTGCCAGCGAACTTTAGTAACACCTCCGCTACTGCAGTTGTTGGAGCTGAGTTTGTTATTGTTATTGCAGCAGTTCCAATGCAATTCGTAGCCTTCGTAATACTGCGCTGTGCTCCGGTTATTGGCCATTTAAACTGTCAGCGAAGGTGAACCACGTTACACATTCGAGTTGCATAAAGCCAAGTCTAAGAACATTTTCTGCGCGCATTCAACAGAGACGCAGCTTGGTATGAACAAATAAGTGAAAGGGGTAGCAGCTTCCTGCCATAAGGTACAGAAAACGAGGAGACGCCTTTGGGTACGTTCTGCACATGTACTTACGTCACAAGATCGAAGTTGTAGTATGTAATTTTAAAGCAAAATAGTAATAATTGTAAAAGGCTGTAGCCTTGTGTATTGAAAAATATGGTACAACTTTTAATGTTTCTTTTTGAATTATTGGTATTGTGACGTCACTAGCTACATTTTAATCGATAAAAAGACTCGCGCAACGCGCTTTCTACTTTAATTTACCTACTAGCCTGCAGCAGTACTTAAGTAAATTGCTCTACTTGCCTTGATTATTACTAAAATTTGACCCAATTATTACAAGCCCCCATCAGTTGCACCCCCCTTTGGATGCGCCTTTGTTCACTACTTCTAAGCAAATTGTTATGGTTTACAGTTTGCTCTGATACAATTGACTTTAACTAGGTGTTTGGCTGACTGACTCAACTAGGTGCTGCCTACTATCTGACAATCTAATTGAAAATTAAGTTGCTTGGCTATAACTTTAACCAGCTTTAACTGGTTTTCATGCAGTTGCCAGGGACACACTGCACAGTGACTGAAAGCTTGGTTATAAAATTTGGCTGTCTTCACTTTTGCTAACTTCTGATGAGCTATAGCTACCGTTTAATTTTGTCAACTATTTTGATTTGCTAAGAATTCAACGCTAAAAAGTTGGCTCTTACCAAAAAATTTTAAACCAACAAAATAATTCCATAGCTATTGCAACAGCAACAACAGAACTTTAATATTAATAATAAAAGAGAAAAAATGCCCGAGGCACAAGACTAAAAACTTCATTAAGAACAATCAGCTGTTTTCAACTGCATATTTTTTTGGTTGGATTTTTTTAAGAAAAGATGAAAAATGTATTTTAAAACCATTAAAGTTCAACGAAATTACAAACTTACAAAAGATTTATAAATAAAAATAATATAATTTTCACGGCTGCATACATAAAGCTGTTAAATTTCTATAACCCCAGAAAGACTTAATACCTTTAATGATAGAAAAATAATGTCGCTCTTTTAGATACAATATGATCCGATTGAATTGACCAACTCAATCGTTTAAATAATTTGTGCGTATATAAAAAAGTAATTTGAGCAAAACAATATTTTGTCTTATATCAACTGCTGCTTTAACGAGGTGTGACTTATAAGCTTCTGGAAATTTAAATTTTATCCCACAAGTGTTATGTCAAATTCGTATATGATTGCTTTGGTGTATATAACTAATATATATGTAATATTAAAATTTATGTTAAAATACTGCTGCCAGGGATACACTGCACAGTGACTGAAGCTTTTGAAATCATGGTTATAAATTAGGCTGTCTTCACTTTTGCTTACTTTTGATGAGCTGCAGTTTGATTCAATGCTAAACTGTTACCCTTTCTCCTTACAAAAAAGAAGCAACAACTAAAAATTTATGTTCACTTTGTTGGGCATAAATGCATAATGGCAAGAATGCACGAAAAACATGTAAGCAACCCTAACAACGAGGCATAATGGTAAAAATGCTAGACTAAAACATTAGCAACAATATATTATTAATAATGAGCTGAATATTGTTTGGTTGCGTTTTGTTAATAAAAGTTTTTGTGAGGAATATGTCATTTAAAAGCATTAAAAATTAGGTTATGTATAAAATATAATTTTTTTTTATCTTCAACTGCAAAGACATTATAAACTTTAAAAATATATTTTTGAAAAAAAAAAAATGCCAATATAGGTTTATAGTAAATATATAAATAGTAAAACAAATGTTTAGCTTCTATCGCGTCATAAATTTTTAATAGTACCTTTATTTTTTTTTAAGAGCAAGTTATTTTTTGACTAGCAGTTACTAGAGACTAACGGCCCAATAAGAATAATAATAATAATAATAGCAATAAATTTAAACAAAAGCTTTAATAATATTGATTTTTGATATCAATATTGTGACTTATATCAACTGCTGTTTAAACTAGTAGTGACGTATAAACTTCTAAAAAGTTAAATATTATTCCCACATACGTGATGTTAGTTAAAAATGCTGCTCAGCTGTCAAATTCGTATAAAATTGCTTTGGTATTAATGTTTTAAATATATTATATTAGTTAGTTATATCTAATATAATATATGAAACATTCTGTTAAAATAGGAAACACCTTCCAACAAATCTTTATGATTTTAATTGATTCATTTCATTAGCTTATACATTTTGGCATTAACTACGGTAACTGACAAAAACCCAACCTTAGCATTTTTTGCACTTAACCAACAGCCTAGGTAATTTGTATAAGTCAAGTTCAATGCTGCAGCTGCTTAACCATAAGTTAAATCAGTTACCAAAACAAACCAGCCAAAAGCTGTTGCCATTAAATATATTGACGTCACATTCATGCCGTGCCTTGAACATCATACCAAGAAAAAATAAAATATTTTTATGAATGAATGAGTAAATGTGACTGAAGGTTGAAAAATTGCGCATCTTTAAGTTGCAGTTTAGACAAATGCTAGACGACGTGTCGTCAACTAAAAACTCATCATCATCAGATAGTAGTTGGTAAGGTTTTTATACTCTGTAACTGTGGGGTATGTAGGGTACTCTTGATGTAACTAATAAAAGGTACATGAATGGTATGATTAGCATTAACTCAGGTGACGATTAAGAACAGTACGCCCCATGTATCTGGGGAAGAGAAGATCATGAGTTGTGCATAGCTCCATAACTGATAAGGACTTAGGAGTTAAGACGCCTTTTTTTTAATCAAAAATTAAAAGAATCTTGATATTTGCTCCACTAAAGCTTGCATGTATCAACATCTTTTGTATTCCTTGTTTTTGGACTCACTAGCTTAAGCCACAATATCTTATTTACTGTAGAAGTAAGATTCTTATCTGGATAATTTTCGGTTTCAGTTTCTTTATACTATGATCTTCTAGATCTTAGAGTTTTTTCACAAAAAGATGCACTTTGGTATGAAAAATTAAAATGAAATGTTATAGCTTCTTCACGTTAAGCTTATGTGAGCGATATGAGCAAAAAAAAGGTTGACATTTAGACAAAACCTCTACTTCGATACAAAATCAATAAAAAATTTCTTTTAAATGACTAAATTTTTGTTTTTTAATGTTAGTGTATTGTCGTATAACGTCCCAACTGTTTCCCGGTATTTCTTTAGTATTTTTCATATAATCATTTTATGGTATTTTCAAAGATTCAATCAAAATTTCACGCAAATAACCAAATTTTTTTTTTGGAAAAATTGTGTACAGTTTATTCCGCTAACGTACAACTTCTCTACTGTTTCCCATTATTTCTTTAGTATTTTTTCATATTATAATTTTATGGTATTTTCAAAGATTCAAGCAAAATTTCTCGCAAACAACGAATTTTTTTTTTTAAAAAGTTTTTGCAGTGTATTCCACTAGCGTACAATGTCCCTACTGTTTCCCATTATTTCTTTAGTATTTTTCCATATAATCATTTTATGGTATTTTCAGGCCATTTACGGCTGGCTTTATGCCTTGGCTAAGTAGACAATTTGTATCTGTCGCTTGACGCGTGCGCATTGAACCACTACAACTGCAACAATAACCACAACAACAACAACCATGACAACAACAACAACAGATGGTCTCACGTTGCCAGCGGCAACCCACAAGTGCATTCAACGGTTCACCATGGAGGATGCTATTAGAGCGAGGCACATCTGTAAACATAGTCGTCATGTTTCGACTCGTCATTTGTTTGCAGCATCAGTCTATCGTTGTTGTTGGCAATCTCTGCACTTTGGGCGTGAAGAGTTGTAGCAACAATGGAGCAGCTGATGCTGCTGCTGCTGTTGTTGCAGCCACAATCACTTGACTGTTTTGGAATATTTCGTCAGTGGCAGCTGTGTGCAGCTTGGGTTGCAGCTTCAGGCTTCAAGCTTCGACTTTTGTCTAATTTGCAAGTGGATTGCAGGCCTAGCGCAAGACTTCCGGCATGGAAATTAGGGTTTTTGCATGCGGAAAGTTGTATTCGATATGTTTTTTTGGACTTTGGATACCCTAAGCGCGTTTATATCAGTTCCTGCTTGAAAGAAGTAAAACATGGGGTGGCCAAACTTAAAAATTTCTGGCTGGATTTGGCTTAGAATCAAGGAACCGCCTTGTATATACGTAGAATCTTCGATCTGCTTCAGAAAAGCAGTCATGCCCGTGTGTACGTCTAAGATAGCCCTTATTACCACGCCACTCTGATCATATTTTGTTAATTTAATGCACACAAGAAGGCGTTAGAGAGTTTTTGTAGTTTCTTTAATCATGAATATTATTTTTATATTTTCTAAATTCTTTAAATTTTAGACTGCTGAAATAAATTCAAAAGGAAAACTCTGGAATTTTGTGCAGCTTTGTGCTAAAAAAATATATTGAAAACGCCTCAACTCACAGTCAAAGTAATTAATTTTGGAAACATTTTTTAACATATCAGGCAATATAAAAAAAAAAACATTCGTTCGTACTCCGGAAAACGAATCCAAATATTTTACTAGCTATACAAGCACATATACAAACAAGTTGCATGTCTTGAATTAAAAAATTTATATTTCAGTTGAAAGTTGTAGGAGCTGTGCTAACAAAGAGTAAGGGAAATATGAGTGATACGCTGCAAAAAAATTCAGCCCTGAATTCATGCATGAAAAGCAAGCGAACGCTCATGGCTTTGTAAGAGAAACAAGCACACATACAAAAATGTATCTGTCTTTGTCTTTCTTTTGACAGACAAGCACGGCAAAAAAGAATAAGAAAATCAATTGTATTTGACTTTACATTAATTACATTAATTGTTACTATATTTTTTAGTCATGATCGTAAGATTTCGCTAAAAATTTTAAGAACTCATTTTTTGATATAATGTGGTTCGGCGGGGCTTGCACAAATCGCTTACATATTGAGACGTTTCAAAATAATATATCGCGCCTTATCATAATGTTACCTAGCGAAGGGTACGGAAGTCAGATTGGAGACCTTAGACCTGTAAATTAATACTAAAAGGCTGTCCAAAGGGCGTCTAGAGACACTCATCCAAATAATAGGCTAAAAAGCAGATCCCACAAGAACCCACTTCAACATACAAATTTATCAAATGTGACAAGACAAGAAGATCGACGGGTGAAAACTGGCCTTAAGCCAGATTACTTTCTACGACCAGTCAAAGATGATTTCAGCTGCCTGGGTGGGTTCGGCGATCCCATTCTCTAGAAAATTATAAAAATTTTATGTTGATTTTTATTTTACAAAGAGAATTTATTTTCAAGAGCATACAAATTATTAATGTAGTTTTCATTTGAGCTAAGCTCCACTGCAAGAGTATCTTTTTTTGGCCGTCTGAAAACTAACTTTTCTTTCTCATCTTTTATTTCTTTTTGGTCTTGTATTTTACAGTTACTGACTAATAATAGAGTTATTAGCCAGTTGGCTGACATAAGTATGGGTTATGTGCTAGACCAGATCTTAAATTGCAATCTCCGCAGACTCTGGCTCATTGTTATACAAATTTAACAACACTTAAGCCGAAATGAGTGAAAATGTAATTTGAAGCGTGTCAAATTTGGCAGCTGCTTCTGCGCAGTTGGATTCATTTTCGAATTAAGAAACATTACAAAGTACTTAAGAGCGATCGGCACTTGAAATATTTTTGTGCCTTTCAAGTATCTTTAACTAAATACTTCATGCTTGTGCCACTTATTTATATTTTTTTTTTTTTCTAGTTAACTCGTTTTTATTGCTTAGTTTCAAATGACATTCGAAGGCAACTTGAGTTTTTATTATTTGTTACTCAAGTGGCATGATCTTGTTGTTTGCTGTGGCATGCAGCATCTAAATGCAATAATTTACTCAACGAAAATTCTATTACAAAATGTGATTGTTGCAAGTGTCCCACAAGTGGGACCATAAGAGTTGTTTGCTTTTGAAAGGAATAAGTTTACTTTGTACTCGTCTGGTTTGTGCCAGAAATCTATAAACGATTGCGTCTGAATTTTTGTATTAAATCATTTAAGATATAGGCTTGATTTAAAAGATTTAGAGATACATTAAAACGCTTTTAAAAGTTTGTACAAAATATGTCACTAGCTGGCTTTCTAATGGAACGCTGTCAAGTTAAAATTGTATAAAAAAAGATTTTCGGCACAACTCCAGCGGACGTTATTTTATTCTTTTGTAATAAATCTAAATGGTACAATTATACATAAATTCCTATAAATTAATGCGACAAACAAAATGTAGATTTTATAAGAGCTTGCTTCTGAAATTTAATTAAATTACCATAGAAAATCAAAACTAAAACAGTTTATAAATTTTTTACTAATGTATTTTTTTTTTTATTAACAATCTCAATATATGTATATTGAATGTTTGTAAATATCAAATAATTTTTTTGCTGCAATAATGAAATTAAATTTAAATTGGTTGGCAAATTAATTTATTGCTAAATTACACGTATTTAAAAGTCACAAAAACAAAGAATTTTTTTTTCTTTGAGAATTAAATTTAATTTTTTTCGTTATGTTTCAGTAATTTTTTGCTTAAAGGCCTATACGCAGTTCGAAATATTTCGCACGGACTCACAAAACTTCATATAAAAAAAAATCCCATTTTGAAATTTTGTCATTCCTTGCGAAATATTTCGAACTGGGCCTTATATTTAAAATTTTTGACAGAAATTCGTAAACATAAAGATACGTATCTGAAGTCACAGACCCTACCTATTATGGCAATAAGAAAAAATTTCATGATACTGAATTTGTTTGCAGAAATTCAAAAACTTAAAATATGCACACTAAATTTGGCTTAGGCTTATAATCTCAAGAAGAATCCAGAATCTCAGATCGGACCTCAATATTTCACAGTTGTCATAGGTACAATCATGAAAAAATATATGTCTGGCAAAAATGCAAAAAGGTAAAAAAAAAATGGGCAATTACGTCTGACCCATACCATTCGCTATGAAAAGTAGGGCTTTCTTGCACAAAAGAGTGTTTTAAAAAGCTCCATAATCTACAGTGTGGCCATATTTTTTACACTTTTCTCTAATATCCAAAAGATATTGACTAATCTCATAATAAATTGACTTTCTTGAATTAATCTTAAAATGCATATATTTAAATAAGTGTCCAAATGTACTAAAATAATTTTGGAATAGTAGCAACTCTTTTGCCATTTTTGTAAAAGCAGAAACATTCGGAAACAATTTGAATAGAGATTTGGTTTCAAACCGTACCCAAAATCTTTAGAGATTGCTATGGCACCACAGTATGACCACATATTCTCATTTTTTTTTTGAAATTGTAAAAAAAGAACTCTGCATCCCAAAAAAATTGTATTTAAGACCAGTGTGCTTTGGTTAACTTTTACACATTTACACTTTGTTCTTTTACAGGGGGGGCCATCTGTTGGTTTGTTTGTTAATTGCGTATATTTTCCAACAAAATTGGGCAAATGTATATACCAAATGCAAGTTTGAAACTCATTTATTTATGAAAAATAATATTGCTCAAATGGCTGCCGCAGCTGGCTCTATGCGAACTTCATAATTTTCGATGAATTTTTTTGAGACTTTTTTTTTGAACCTATCTGGCTGTCCATTCATTGAACGAATAAGTAATGCTGATAATGGTCCGTGAATCTTGTAAGCGTGTAAATGCAGATCCGCATGCAAAATTCGACGCAAAGTGGCTCTAGGAAGGTATAATTCTTGAGAATCATGGCGCGACGATGTTTCCGGCGACTCGTCGATACTGGCCTTAACTATGTTTTTTTCATAGAAAGACCATTTCCATAGTACGCCTGTAAAACTTTTACGCTTCGTTTGGTTGCTAAGCGATCTATGACTACATTTAAGTATTGAGTGTTTAACAACCAAACCAACAGATGGCCCACCCTATATTTTCAATAAGTTCTAGCTTTTAACGTTTAAAATGCTCTTTTTAAATTTTTCTTTGCTCTTTCTTATAGCCTACTTTTTCTCAAACGTATGTTAAGGGTAAAATTTAAAAAAAAAGGGTCAACCCTGACTACAATACCTTAGCACAACGCTTGCATTTCTGCAACAGCATTCTGCTGTGGTTTCAGTTTGCAAAAACTTAAAATAAATACCTACCTTATTAAACTAAAATCAATAAGCCTCGCATAACATAAACCTTTAAAAGCTTTTAAAACTTTAAAACTATTAGTAGGCATAAATTATTAAACTATATTCCAAAACCTATAACTAATCCCATGGGTTTAGGCAAAAACTGTCAACTATAATTTAGAAACAAAAAAAAAACTTAATTCAAAGTCTATAGAGTATAATTTACAATTTCCGTTATAAATTAACTAATTAAATTTATGTATTAAAGTGCCATTAATTATGTAGAGCACATATTAACCTTTGTGTAATTCCGAAAAAAGTGTCAAATATTAAATTGCATTCCTGGGAAACACATGCTTATATACATAGTATATATGTAATTTAAATTATTTATGCACGCACTAAAAAATTTTAACAAAAAAAATAAAAAACACAAATAAGTCTGTACATATTGTCATTATAAATTGTATGTATCTTTAATATGTATGTTAGATGTTTATTTTAATTTGCTAGTTTATTAAGCATTTTGGTATGTAAAACTTTTGGCATAGCAATGCGCCATAAAATATGCAACAATAATTTATGCAAAAAGCATTGCGCACTAATTTAGCTTAAAATGATAAACTAATTTATGCATGAGCGGGTTAAAGTAGCCCCAATGTAGGTTCTGGCCAAAAAGTGTTAACACAGAGCCATCAAAACGTATGGGCGGGGTCAATGCGGTAATTAAAAATCAATTGAGCATGGTATAGAAGCTTTTGTTTTTTTTTTCGTTTTTGTGGCACATGCAGCAGCCGCATTTCCTGTGCATTAAAGTTTATCTCACAGCGCGTATCTAAGTATCTTATAGATGCAATTTGCATACGCAGCAGCAGCTTCTGCAATTGAGCATAAACCTTGTGCTCTTTATTTATGCGCCTATAGAGCGTTTACTTTATGAGCCAGCTGGTACATACTTATGTTGGTTAGTTATATACGATTTGTGGCCAATACTTACTGCCGGAATCATGTCCGCTTATATGGTTGCCTGTCAGGCCCAAAGCCGAGAATTCCGAGGGCTGTAGTTTCACCTCCATTTCCTTGAGTCGACTGTTCAGCTTGCTGGTGTGCATAAACAGAAAGAAGGTGCATGATATGGCCAATAAGGCTATAAGCTCCACGGAACTGCAAATAGCGCAAAATAAAAAAACAAAACTTGTAATATAATCGTAACTACGGGCACTGTAATTCGTCATTAAGCTTTATAATTTACGACAAATTAGTTTTTAGCAGCTATTATTTCATTTACACACACACTCACACCAGTTGCCATTCCGGGGAACTTCTTTCGGACAACAACGTGAAAACTACAAAGTGTGCACAGTGACAACATTTAATTAAGTTCTGAGCAGTAGCATCAACAACAAAAAAAAACAAAAAAATAAACACAATTAAAAATAAAAACAAAGTAAAAATGGGTGCAAGAATGAAGCAGCAAAGAGACCAAATGCAAAAATTATATATATAAAGAAATTAACAAACAAAGTAGTGAGGTTGAGTGTACCCGCAAGGGTCAGGGGCCAAAGTCTCCAGCAGCATCCGCGCCATTGCTCTAATGGTGGACCCATATTTGTGAGCTGCCTTTGTGCGCTACACAGGAACAGCTACTTGGCTTGATCTATGAACTTGCGCACAAATACCCAGAATTTGGTTAGTTTTTATTTTCGGGGTTCAAGATTTTGAGAACTTTTTGAACGAAGATAAGCTGTTAAGTTCTTATTGTATTTTTATACCCTGTACCTATAGGTACAAAGGGTATACTAGGTTTGTGCAATGTATGTAACGGACAGAAGGAGGCGTGGCAGACCCCAAGTCCTTTATACCAAAATGCTTATCATAACCTCGGGTAGCGATTGAGCCATGTCCGTCCGTCCGTCCGTCCGTCCGTCCGTCCGTCCGTCCGTCCGTCCGTCCGTATGAACGCCTAGATCTCAGAGACTATAAGAGCTGGAGACACGAAACTTTACCAGCTGGTGCGCATATTTCCTAAGCAGATGAAGTTTGTTGAATCATGTCAATATCTTCCCCCGTTCCCCCGCAGTAGAGTTTTGCGGTTTTTAGCCACACCGTTAAGTATTTTCACCTGAAATTTAACAGAGCGATGCGTTGTAGCTACATGCATCTATGTGTAAAAAATGAACAAAATCGGACAAATACAACAGAAGTTATAGTCAAAAATGTGCAAATTTCACCACCCCTTGCCAATAAACTGCGTCAATATTTGACTCTACGCAATTATGGCTACAACTGACCTAGAATCACAATTTTTGGTAAGCTCATTCACGTGGCTCTAATGAACAAATCCACATCCAAATTTTATCGATGCGGTCCCCCCACCCCCCGCAATCTATTTACCGTGTTTTCTCCCACACCCCTCAACATACCAACTTGAAACTTACCCCATATACTTTAAATAAATTCTTTGTTGTAACATTCGAGTTTCATCAAAATGGGTAAAAATTTGAGTATAAATATCGATTTTCACCAAAAAAAAATAAATTCCAATTGGAAAGTTCTTAGATGGAATATGCAGGAAAAATTTTTTTGACACAGAAGGTACAGGGTATTCCACTGTCGGGCACCGCCTCGACTGTACCACATTTTTATACCCTGTACCTATAGGTACAAAGGGTATACTAGATTTGTGCAATGTATGTAACGGACAGAAGGAGGCGTGGCAGACCCCAAGTCCTTTATACCAAAATGCTTATCATAACCTCGGGTAGCGATTGAGCTATGTCCGTCCGTCCGTCCGTCCGTCCGTCCGTCCGTCCGTCCGTCCGTCCGTCCGTCCGTATGAACGCCTAGATCTCGGAGACTATAAGAGCTAGAGACACGGAACTTTACCTGCTGGTGCGCATATTTCCTAAGCAGATGAAGTTTGTTGAATCATGTCAATATCTTTCCCCGTTCCCCCGCTGTAGATTTTCGCGGTTTTTAGCCACACCGTTTAATATTTTCATTTGAAATTTAACAGAGCGATGCGTTGTGGATACATGCATCTATGTGTAAAAAATGAACAAAATCGGACAAATATAACAGAAGTTATAGTCAAAAATGTGCAAATTTCACCTCCCCTTGCCAATAAACTGCGGCAATATTTGACTCTACGCAATTATGGCTACAAGTGACCTAGAATCACAATTTTTGGTAAGCCCATTCATGTGGCTCTAATGAACAAATCCACATCCAAATTTTATCGATGCGGTCCCCCCACCCCCCGCAATCCATTTACCGCGTTTTCTCCCACACCCATCAACATACCAACTTGAAACTTACCCCGTATACTTTAAATAAGTTCTTTGTTGTAACATTCGAGTTTCATCAAAATGGGTAAAAATTTAGGTAACTTATAGGTATAAATATCGATTTTCACCAAAAAAAAATAAATTCCAATTGGAAAGTTCTTAGATGGAATATGCAGGAACAATTTTTTTGACACAAAAGGTACAGGGTATTCCACTGTCGGGCACCGCCTCGACTGTACCACATTTTTTTTTTCATCTTCTTATTCTTCTTGCTTTTTATTAGAAACGGAAGAATTACAAGAGTGGCTAAGAACTAGTAGTACACTGCCGGGCAAAAGTTTCCGGACACCTGAGAAATTATACGGAATTAATTAGCGAACTCGAAAAGAGCTTCAAGCGTGTTTTAAAATAGATCGAATAAGTATATTGAATAATCAGCAACATAAATTCATCAATAAACTAAGCTAATCATTTTTGTTTGTGCAGTAAATATAATTTCTCCGAGCTTCTTGTTTCGCGTACTATGAAGCGATGTTTCATATTTCGCTTGAGTGGCCGACCCAATCCCCTGATCTAAATCCAATCGAACTTCTTTGGGATGGACTTGATCGTCAAGTCAGGAAACAGTGTCTGTCTACAAAAGAAACCCTCTAGATTGCATTAAAGAAGACGTGGGAGCAACTGGAAACAACAGTTCTTGAAAAACTTGTCAACGAATGCCTCGAATCGTCGCAAAAGTGTTGAAAGCTAAAGGTGGATATTTTGATGAGAAAAAAGTATAATCGTTCTAAAGTTTTTTCACATCCTATCAATAGTTTCAAACGTTTATGATAAATTTTTTTAATTTTAAGGAGTAATTATTAGGTGTCCGGAAACTTTTACCCGGCAGTGTACATCTTTCGAAATACGTATTCTCTTTGGGTTTTCGATAAATTAAGAAAGAATTCGGAGTTTTAGTTATCGAGCAAATAGGTATAAAAGCAAAAGTGCCCTAACAACACTAACAAAGAGGCATTAAGGCAAAAGGGCATCATTATAAATGTAATAAACTTAGTCACTACTATTGCTTTTTTTTAAACCAGAAGAATTACAAGAGAAACTAAGAACTAGTAGTACGTTTTTCGAATCCACATTTTCTTTGTGTTTTTGACATATTAAAAATGAATTCTCAGTTGTAGTAAAAACACCTTACGCTTTGTCGGGCAAAAATACAAAGGCAAGAGTGCCTTTATAATAGAGTCAACAACGCTAACAACGAGGCATAAATACAAAAGTGCCAGACTAGCATTTAGAGCAACAGCAATCAGCTGTTTAAAAATGTCATATGGCATGGTGTGACTTGGTAAGAAAAGTTGTACTTTTGGATATTCCTTACTACTGCAATCAAATTAAAACTTTAAAATAAAAAAAAAACTGGTTTACAGTGGTAGACTTTGACGTTTTTTAAACAAAAAAGTTCGCTCGCAAATTACCTACTTTTCATAGGGAAAAGTTTGGATCGGGCACAAATACCAGTTTTTTTTATTGTTGGAATGCACTTTTGCCTATATGCATTTTTGCCAACAAAAGTGATCATTTTTCACATTAATGTAAAACTTGAAAAAAATGTTGTATTTTTTTGTGTTAAAGATAACCCGATAGATTTATTAAAAACACATCATTTAAAGCAAATAATTAAAAAATACGTTGTTGAATAACATTATTTTTTTTAATCTTTAGCTACAAAATTGAGAAATGTATTAAAAATTTAACTTTTTATGGCTTGTTCATAGAAACAAATTTTATCATATACAAATTAAAAAAAAAATATTTCAAAATTTTTTTTTATTTTTAGCTTTGTTAAACCAAATCGATTTACATCATATAAAGATGGGATAAAAAGAAGTGTTTTAAAATAAATGTTGATTGACATATTAACGAACATAAAATAAAATTTGCGAAAATAATTTTTTTTAAACTATAAATCAATTGTCAAAACTAATGAGTTTTTAAGAATCGTTGGAAGCACTTTTTGATTCTAATCCCTTTATTTGTATCTTCTTTTAGTGGCATAAAATTGTAATTATTTATAGCATCTTTTTTCTTTTAGCAATACACTGCTTTCTATCTCTTCGTCTATTTCAACTTTTTCTGATACTTCCGGCCCAAATCCTTTAAACAATCATACCCGACCAAACTAAGAAGCTGATTTATTTATTATTATTTCTTAGACATTTTCTAATCACTACTTATTAACAGGTTGTATACTATTAAATACGAATTTTCTCAATGGGTCTTATTTTGGAATTAGTAGATCGAAGTTCTTTAACGGAGCTTAGAATGAAATGTTAGATATATCTATATAATAATAAATAAATAAATATTATAATAAAAAAGATCTATAAATGGCTTTTTCCACATCTGTTTGTTCCCTCTTCATATCAATCATAAACAATTGTCCTCTAATAATATTAAATGTTCTGCGGTAAATAATTATAATTTGATTGATTACAATTAAAGATGAATAACACCTAAGCTTCTGTACTCCAAAATGGAAGTTTGGATTGATTAGAGTTGCCATGCATTTTTTTTTATTATGATTTATTAATTTAAATATATTATAAAATAGTATACTTAAGAATCTATACCACGAGCAACAATGGCCTGCGTCTCTTATTCTGATTTTTAATTATTATATAACTTATTTTATCAAAATATGATTTTACGCTCGAAATAATATTTTGATAGTTTTTTAACACTTTTTTCAAGCGTTCAGCAGCATCAAGCATTATCAATCATTTGAAAATAACATTTTATTATTGTATGGAAGTTCAGCCAACGACAGGCGAGCATAATTTGAATTTGATTGACAATGATTGAAGTTGATTGATATTGATTGAAGTTGATTGACAGTTGTGAAAAGTGCCTAAAAGCGATTGCTGCTCATCGCAGCCACTTAAGGCACGTTTTTAAGCCTCAAAATAACTTCCATCCTTATTTCAAGCATATTTTAATCAAATTTCCAGCAAAATTTAATAAGCGCTATATTGTATACTATTTATTTTTACTATCTTGCAAATTTCGTTTATAATATTAAAGCATCACCCACTGTCACCTAAGCCTGCTGTGGCCCATTGGCATATCCTGAAGAGTGGCAACAAGCCCAAACAACCTTTGCAATATTTTTGTCGCTCCTTTTTTTTGCGCGCTTTCCTGTGAACATTTATTCCATTTTTTTTTTTTTCTTTTTTTCAGCATTTTGTGCTGCTTATATTTGTTGATAACAAAACAAAAGAAAAGTCTGGAGCAAAAAAGTCGGAAAATGCAATGCAAACTGTTTTCTTTGGCAACTTTTTATATCTTTGGCATTCTTTTTATTATATTTTATAATGCAGCTGTCCGTTTGCTCTGTCGACAAAAAATTAAAAGCAACAATTTTTATTGCTTGCTTTTGTTGGCATAAATCTAGGAGTGTAGAACGGGAGGTGCTACGAGCAGATAGGAGAGAGGAACATTTTTTTTTTTGGAAAAGTCTCAAAATAATAACGACAATAAATGCGACTGGTATATAGAAAAACTAAAAAAATAATAGATAGAGTTCTTTGGCGGTGAATGTTGTTGTTGTTGTTGTTTTTGGCTGTCTGTTGGTATAGTTTTCATCAGGTGCACAAAGTAATTTATTTCAAATGACTGCACTGCCTTCACTAGACGCCTAAAGAGGTTAACAATAGCTGCAACAGCAACAACTCGAGTGAAGGCCTTGGCAGCATAACAGTGCTGCACAAAAGTAAGCGTACAGTTGCGCGTAATTCGAAGCCTTAAAACAAAATCAAAAAAAAAAAAATCACAGCCTAAAGAGCTAGAAGCATTGCCGCATTTGTCAGTTTTCGAAAGGCAGACTTTCCTTTTGACCCATAAGCAAATGAAATGTATCTGAGAGATACAACAAATAAGCTACCCCTTAAGCTCTTCAGCCCATTTACAGTCACCTGCTGTGCAATAGTTGGTCAAATTCTGCGTGGGTTTTTATTTCATTAGCTCTCTTACCTAAAACAAAACTTGCTGGCCAGCTGTTTTTCCAACAGTTTTCCAACCAACTGTGAAAATTGTGTGCAATAAGCAGCCTACAGCCCTAAAAAGTTTTTCGGCCACAGATTTGACTTGTGTTTTTTGTTTTTTTTTGTATCTTTCGACAATGTTGCGGCTAAGTCAAGTTGTCGTTGTAGCTCTATCTGTTTGCCACAGCAAGTAAGTTATTGTTAAAGTTGACACTAAAGTGCACCGCAAATCCCACTTAAGAGCTGCTTCCTCTTTGCTGTTCCTAGCCTTGTTCTTTTTTTGGGCTAGTACATTTTGCAAGAAAAAATTTATTGACATTTTGTTTTTTTGTCTCGTCTTGTTTTCGCTCTCTTTGCAACTCCCATTGCGCGGCGTATAAATGCCGAAAGTTATGTGATTATTAAAATAATTTTACGTGACTGCGTCGATTTCTTTTGGACATTTGTTGGGATAGTCCACACAGTCACATAAATGATAAGTCAGGCTAGTTTGAGTTTAGGCCAGGGGACCAGAACTTGCAGTTCGTTTGCTACCACGTAGCACATGTGCGCGCCATTAGGGAGCTACACTTGGTTCGTTAGCGTTTTTTGTATGAGTTTGTAGGTGTGTGTGTGTGTGCGTGCCACATAGTCGGGCTGTTGATGAGGCATGCCACTAGCGCTTATGATATATAGTAGAATGTATGTACAAATTTCATTGGCTTAGCTAGACGCATTGAAAGCTGCAGAATTATGAAGTTTTTGTAGCAGTGGCCATTTGACACTGTGGAGTGGTGGTAAGCATAGACAGAGCTGCTCAAAGGAATATGGAAAACTGGAATCAACAACTTTTCCCAAGGTTAACAGTTGCAGTTTTTATAACTTAATCAAAATGGAAGATATACGAAAAGAATATAAGTTTGTTATATGAAGAACAAGAATAATCTGCATATGACTTTAACAATTTTCCTAAAATATTGAAAGCTACAATTACAAATACAATTACATTTTTTAATTAGATACTCTTAAATCAGCTCTATACACATGTAATTGTCCAACACTGCTTTAAAAAACTTGTAGCACAGATAATTTAGAGAGTAGCATCTTTAGAACACAAATTTTTAACGCTTAGACCGGCTTGACGATATTATTTTCCAAAAACGGCTACGTTATATATTGAGTATACGTATATTAAACTTTAATAAATAATATGGCGTAAATTGAAATCGTTCGATTCGGCCTCTAAAATACTATTGTAAAATGCTATTTTATCAAAAATTTTAAATTTTAAAGATGACTGGGCTTCATCAAAAGATTTTTTAATTGCATGCAATTATCTTTGAGAGCTTTCTCGGTTTTTTTTTAATTGCAGAAACTACAGCGCTTTGACATAATTTAGGTGAAGTTTGACTATCCTAGCTCCTCTTATCCCGAAGATATAGGCGTTCATAGGAAAGAATATATCAAAATCAATTTATTTTAGTTTCTTGACCATAGTAGAAGTCACTTTGGGGGTCTACCGAGACACCTTACTTGTTCTACATTTGCAGAATCCAAATATATTTTAGAAGTGGAAGAAAAATATAAGCTGCACCTACCTACAAATACTCAATATGTTAAATCTCAAGTAAGACTAACCCAGATTCTGTAATTCCAAGGATTTAGGCGCTCATATGAATAGTTAGACAGAAAGATGTGTCTGAATAAACTTCTTTTGTCCTCCCAGATGTAGCTTTGGGTATCTCCAGCGTCTCTTTCTCTATATTGCTCTATATTGCATATATATGCATAAAACACATATGCTTCATATTTTAAATTACACTGTATAATTTAATGGAGCTATTTTTATTTGATTTTTTCATAACACCAGACTAGAGTGTGTAGTAATTAACTTTGTAATTTATCTATTGGATTCTATCCTAAGTACTAAGTAGGCTGATTGCCAATAAATAAACAAAAAAAAAAAAAGGTAATTTTTTTTTTAATTTGTTTTTTCAGGTATTTACTTGTCTTATTTAAATTTTTTTTATTATATTTTATAGGTTCGTCAATTTCGAATAATAAATGTTTCTGATTTTTATAAATCGGTTTGGCTCTTGTTTTAACTTTCCATTATATAACTCATATTTTTATTTAGTCAAATATATTCTTAGTTTTTTGAAGTGTTAATAAATTTAAATTAACTAGTTTAATAATTTTTTTTCAATGAAAGATAAAATTTTGAATTGAACAAAAAAATTTAGATTTAAAAATTTTTTTTTTTAATTTTAATATTTTTATTTTATTTTAAACATTCAAAAAGATCTCAATTTCTCTCAAAAATTCACTGCGAGAAACAAAAACTTACTGCCAAAGAAAAATGGAAAAATCCTATATTCAGTTATCGATAACTCGATTATTAATCGGAATTTTGAAATAAAAACTTAAGTGGTTACTATTGGCTAGTAGAGGAGAGTTTGGCCCAAAAAGTGGCCCACTTCTCTTAATATAATGCGTGTTTTTTTTAGAGGTTCACAACTTTGAGTTGGCAACACTGCTTTATCTGACAACCCATTTAACAGCTGATAGTTGCTTTTTGTTGAGTTTGGTTTGATATTGTCCGAAATCATATTTAAACATTAATGTCATAAAATTTTCTATCCAATAAAGCCCATTTCATTGATATTAAAAATATATTTCTTCGTTTTATTATGATTTAAACTTGTGTAGCTCTAAAAAAAAATCCTTTATATTCTCAAATATTTGTTATTTAATCAAACAAATTTCATTGGAGACGTTTGAGACTCTCCAACATCTGAACGCCTAGATCTCAGAGACTGTAGGGAGAGACATTTTGACCAGCCAAGTCACGCTCCCTGCAACTTCAAATAAATTCAAAGCACTTTATTTATTTTTATAAATAAGTCAATTTATTCAATGTATGCAAATTTTATATAATTTTGTTTATATTAATTAAATGCAAAACATGCTGAATTTAGATTCAAATTACAGTAAATTAAATATTTGCGTGCATTTAATTAAATATTTAAATTATTAAATAATTAAGCTGTAACATTTGTGCCATTGCTTTGTTTAAATTTTAAAGAGTGAAATAAATTTTAGAAGTCTGCAAAAAGTTAAGTATAATGAATTTCTTTGTGAAAGCCTTTTGAAAAAAATAAAATTTTTCTATAAATATTTTGTGTTGGTAAAATATTTAAAATTATATGCTCCATAATGGGTTATTTTAATTAAAGTCGCGAAATTATCGATTAATCGAATGCTAAGAAATGAAGCAGCTGCGCCATCTTGGTGTTAATCTTATTTGAAATTAAAAATTTATGAAGCTGATTAAAAAATAAAATTAAATGCCAATAACTCTGTTTAATCCATTTTAAATTGATCATATTTAGAGCACATACTTTTTTGACTTCTTTAAATATTTGTTAAGCTCAACCAAACTTTGCACAGTTGTTAAACCCGAAATAGAGTTATGTATATAAAAAACTATTTATCTCTTTTTTCCCAGTTGTACAAACTAAAATTTTTAGGGCATGCTTTGAAATAATAATAATTTCTTAAATTGTTAATACACATTTTTGTGTTGGCATGACCTCTTAACTTGAATTATAAAACAAGTTTCTGGGGCGGAACTTGGCATTGTATCTTGCTCAGCTGACCACTTCTACATTAATTTACATTATCCAAAAAGTCTCTAGTCTCTAGAACTTAATTTCTATGCTAATTGTCTGCCATTTTCACATCACTTTATTTCTTTAACAATATGAAAAGCATTAATTTTTCACATAAAAATTTCTTTACTTACTTTAAGGTCATAAAAAATATTTATTATAGAGCTTTCTTTCATTTGTGAGTTTCAAATAATTTGTAACACTAGACTACCAAAGTGATCATAATTTTATGCCTTTTGTTTAAAAACAACTCAACCGATTAGTTTGGATTCGCTGAATTCGAATACGGCAGGAAATTTTTATTTTTGGTATTTTGCGGATTTTATGATTTTAAAAAAAGTATGTATTCATTATGCTCAAAAATTTATTTTCATAATTTGCGTATTTCAAAAGGTTAAAAAGAAAATTCGATGAAAAAATAAATAATATAATATAATAAAATTAAATTAAAATAAAAAATTCGTTTTTAAGTACTCTAACATATACATATTAAGCGCCCAGACCTTTTTTTGCCCTTTTAAATCTACTTTCAATTGAGAATTAAAAAAAAAATTTTTCAAGAAAGAATTACACAGGCCAACAAAATGTGAACAGTGATAAGAATTTTCAGCCGCTGGAATCCGGAGTCCAAAAAACCCCAACACCCAAGGATTCTGAAATAAGCTCCAAAAACACCATAGATCACAATTTTTTTTTTTTTTTATTTGATTTATGCTTTTCAACGATGTCTTTATATATTTTTGGGGTCGCTGAATCTGAATCCGAGGCCTTTAATCACGTCGGGGCTCTGAGATGGCAAAACCCGGAATAGCTTAGGTTTTTATACTTTGGATTTGGATGCAGTGACCTTTAAAACGTTTAGTAAATATTTATTTGTCTCCCCCCGTTTTTTTTGTTCAGCTGTGTTAAAAAATCTTTAAAAAAAAACTCAAATTAAAAAAAAACAAAAAACTCAAAATATAACATTTTTTTTTTAACCGTTTGTCTGGCGATATTTTTTTTTAAGAGTTTTTGAGATCGTTAAACCTAATCCAAAGACAGAAAAACCTCAGCACACCCGCTTTCTGACATAGCCTACCTATGACGTCGTTTTATGTATTTTTAGTACAGTAAGCGAAGGCTCGAAGACGACGTCTGCTGGAAAAAAATACTTAGTCGATGAAACTTTCAGGGATTCTAAGTATAAAACCGAGTTTGCGTATCGTGGGAGCGGCTTGGTACCAACCTGGCGATATAAGTTGGTACAGAGTCCAAACAATCCCTGAAAGTTTCGCCAACTAAGTATTTTTTCCAGCTGAAACTTTTCGATTACTGTACTATTTGGACCATTTTTCAGAAAAATACAATAAAATTTTGTTAAAAGAAGAAGGTATCAATTATAGATATACTTATATACTATAATTGGTTCTGAAAAGTTATAAATATATTTTTTTTGTTCACTAGTGTAAAAAAAGCTTATGCTAAAATTTCTGTTTCCAAATAAATTTTTTTTTTGCCAAATTTGCATTTTGTTAGCTTGTCAAATTTTAATAACATAAAATTAAAATATTGCGTTAAATTTAAAAAAAAATTGATAAATTTCAGAGGATAAATTTTGAGGAATTATTATAGTTTTACTCTCCATAATCTTTTTATTTTTGTTCTTAGTGTAATTTTTATAAAAATATATATAATTTTATAATAAGATTTAAGCTCTTTAACTTTATTTTTGAAAAATAAAAAATTCAAATTTTGGGCTTAGTTTTGAATAATAATAAAAATTAGGAACTTGAAGAGTTGTTATTATTTTATTTTTTATAATAATTTTTTTCTTTTTTTTTTTTTTGGAAATAAAATATAAAAAAAAAAATAAAAAAAATTTGTAATGCTCACTATACATAGCTTTATAGCACCATTACCAACTACAAGTTATTTTTCAAGAACTAAGCTTTTTGCTCAATTTCCGGAGCAGTCTGCTTGTTAATCTAATTTTGAATAATTAGAAATTATTTCGCAGCATTAAGTTGAATATAATTTAATTGTAATATTTGTGCACTACTTGATCGTATCAGGCTGCACCTTTCACTCCGGAGCTGTCATTGGAGCTTAGATTGGAGCTTAGATTGCTCAAAACCATGCCGCACAAATTGCCCACCATTTCCGCTTAAAGCCATTTGGTTACTTAAGTAAACCGCAGTATAATTTAATTAAACGATGGCAAATTTTCCAGCTAATCATATGACAAGCGTCACAAAATTGCAACCATTCGAGTTAAGAGTTAGACATAAAGAAATGTTGCCTATTGCAACATGGTACAGTGATATATAAGTGTTGCACATCCAACTGGTTCCAACTTCATGCTCAGAGCAGGCGCAACAAATTGCTGAAATAGTTGTATAAAATTTATCAGCCATTTTTGCTTATTTTTTGCTGCTACTTCTGGCTGGAAATTTTTCAAAACCTAGGCGCACAGATGCGCCAGAGCGTGTGTGGCAAAATCTGGTGCGTTGCCGCTCCCCAGCAATATGGACAAGTTTTTGGAGAGGTGTTTGAACCCGACGTCAAGCTGGACTCTAGTATTCAAATAGCTGCGAGGCAAGCGCGCAAAATAAATATGATGCTTGAAGTAGAACGACGGCAATGATGGCCAGAACAAGTTGAAAGAACTCTCATCGATATGCCGTCAGCCGGCTCTTAACAATGGCCATTATCGAATCAAACTCTTTTGCGTAAAAGTATGACCCTGACTTTGGTGTTGGCGAAAAAGTTCTGCTACCAGCTCTTGGTCATTAATATGCTTAGTTGTTTTTGGCCTTTTTGTATAATTCTTTATTTCTATGGCTTGCTCATTAAAATTGCTTAGAAAACGCCGGCCATGACATAACCCGGCTGGCACTGGTACAGCCGCCTTTTGTATAACTAGTTTGCCCCCGGGGTCAGTGAATGATTTGAGACTATTTAATATGCGCAAATAACATTTTATAAATATCTTTGGTAGTCGGGTTCAATAAACTTGCTTGTTACCTGCGCCAATATTTGGCTAGCTGTTGAAAACCTTTCGCCCAGCTGGCATGGCTAGTACGTGTAGTTGACCATAATCATGAGCACTTCATTAGGCAAGCCTGCGTTTTGTCAACAAAGTTCGTCTAACGAGTATCTAAGCCTATTTCAATTGTGTAAGCTGTAAGTTACTCAGGGCTACTCTGAACAATGTCCCACAGTTGCGTTTTCTTTGTAATTTTTCAGAGTTGGTTTGTTTATACAAAAAAATTAAGTCCCAAAAAAAAAAAGTATCTTATGACAATTACTTTTGGCTAAACAAAAATGTTGTTGATGCGTTTTTAAATGTCGCACTGCTGTCTTGTTATTTTACAGTGCTCCCGGCTATGTAAACAACAACATCGACGGCGACAATAATGAAAAAATGTAGTTCAGAAATGGCATAACATTTGTTAAATTAAAATAAACACCCCGAACCAAAAGCCTACAAAAAAAAGAAACACACAAAAACTGACAGCTGTCGTCACTTTTGATTTTTTTAATGAAAGTTTTCCCAAAACTTTAAGTATATTAACTTTCCCAAAGGCTTTGCGACGCAGTAACAAGCTGCAACTAGAGCTGAAAAGAACCATTTTATAAGCAAAAAGGGTTCAAAAAAGGTCTAAGAGTTTTTCTTAGAATGGGACTTGGGATAGTATGTAGGTTCTTGAAAACATTATCAGCGAGATTAAGTTTGAACTGCATAGAATCATATTATTATAGGTAAATATTATTCAATACGGACTATTAATTTTTCTAAGATAGTGACTTAAGGTAGTTGGGTCTTCAACAAATATTTCATATGTAAATATTTAATAATTATTGGGTGCTAGATAAAAACTGAATAGAATCATATTATTAAGTATTCAAAACAGCTCAATAGTTTTTCTTAGAAAATGACTTAAGCTAGTTGGTACTGAAAGTTTGTTTTTATCAAACGGACTTAGGGAAATTCCATCGAGTGCAAGTTTAAGGTCTTAGAATTAGTAAAGCCTATGGTAATAGGTTCTTAAGGTAGTAGGGTCTAGAAAACTACGATAAATTTTTATGGAAATTCCATTAAGAGCAAGAGTCAAAAGTGTTTTCATTAAACGAACTTCATTATGGGCTAATTTTTTTTAATTATTATTTTTATTTAAATCTGTTAAGATGTTCTTTTAATAAGATCTGGATTTTTGACCACAGAACGACGCTCAGAGGCATGACAGCCGAAAGGCATTATAAATATAGATATCCATTTGGGATATCCCATTTGGGATACTTTTTTTTATATTAAGTTTTGTCATTCCGTGCGAAATATTTCGTGCTGCGTAGACCCCTTAAAAGTGAAAAAATCACTTTAAATTTTCATAAATTTTTTCGGTGATTTAGCTCACTGTACTTAGACCACTTTTCCAATTTTAGCAGAAAAAAAAAAACACTCCGTCAAAAAATGTTTCTTTTGCTTAAGAATAATTTATTATTTATTCTATAATTATAAAGTAGGAATTAATTGTAATTTATAAAATAATTTTTAGCCAGAGGATGCTATAGATTGTTCACAGTACGTTTTGAAAGTTGAAAAACTTTAATAAATTTTAAATTGCTTGAATAATTTAGCCAGCTTAACTAATAAGTACTGCTTTTATATTAACTAAAAATATTTTTATCTCTGAAGTAAAATTAAAAAAGTTCTTAAATAAAAACAAATATCACATGAAATCGCGGTGATCATATGCCATACTACTTTTTAATGGATTGCATACTGAACAGAAAGGCATTTTATAAATTTGATTTATATAGGGTGTTTTTTAGGAGCCTCGGTACGTTAATTTAAAATAAAGTAATGAAAAATTAATGAATTGAATAAAATTTTTATTCTGTTTGGAGCGAAATTGCAATTCCGATAAATACCTTTTGATAGTACTTTCGGTGTGATTTAATAAATGGTACGAGTTATGTTGACCTCAAGTTGATCAAAATTTTTGGGTTTGGCAGCATAACACATGGACCTTACATACCCACAGGAAATTGATCAAGAGGCGCCAAATCGCACGATCTTGGAGGCTTACAAGTGGGTTACATTATTACCAAAATGGCGTTTCAATAATTCGACGTGTGCGTAAGATGTGTGGCAAGTAGCACCACTCAGTTGGCGCTCAAATTTCTAAGACAAAATTTCATAATTTCGATATATTACTAAAGCATCAATAGTTACAGATGATTTGCCAATCCTTAATGAATTGAAAAGCCAAAAAAAAATAAAGTTTGACATATAGTAGTTATCCCTATTGAAAGATTGCAGAAGCTAAAAAAAACAAAGTATAGAATTTTTTTAATTTTTCTCTTAGCTATTTCCAAAAAGATTTAATGACAAAATACAGGGTGGAGGTGTAAGAATGGAATATTTTAAAACGATTAAGTCGATTTTTCGAAAATGATGGCCAAATGAACCACTGTGCGTCAGCTGCCTACAGAGTTGCGAAAATTGTAGCCTAAGATGTTTATTTTGCTCCATGTAAAATACATCCAACAAGCAGGTTTTTAAGAGGATTTGACAAAATCTCGATTTTCTTGAACTTTATCAATAAAGCTTATTAAAAAATTGGTGAAATGTCGAATAAAATTGTTGCTTGTGTTTTAAAGCTATTAAGTGGCATAGTGAAATGGTTATGAAAGAATTGAAAGAAATTTTGGCTATTTGATTTAAATAAGTGATTTGTATGACGTAATGCATTAATCAGAAACCAGAAGAATCAAATGAGTAAAAAATTACAATTTTTTTTTTTCATTTCATTTGTAAGAGTATTCTTCATCCATTCCTTCTGTCCCTAATGAAACATGGCAAGAGTATTAGCGCAGATTAAATATAAAAAAAAAACTTATTCGAATAGCAACCGGTTTAAGCTATGTAAAGTGAGGTATATTAACTAGTATAACTTTTGGAGTTTTGAGAGCGCTCTTTAAAGTAAAAAAAGAGCAAAAGCCATTTGTAGTAGAAATTCATAGATATCGATCTTGAGGATGCTGAAGTTATTATTATAGTAGTTTTCTTCTTTTAATTTTTACAGCAAGACTTATGTTAGATTACGACGGCCATTGGCTATTTCAAGATATTAATTTACATAATAAATACATTTAAAATCTGGATTTGCTACCACTTTCTGGGATGAATAATTTTTACCATCTCTTACGGCAATGTGAATTCTGTTGTAAGATTAAGTTAAAATAAAGAAAAAGTTAGATCATAATTTTGTTTTGCGGCGTATAGTAAGTAATCGAATTATAATGTAACCAATTTAAATAAAATCGATTAGAAATAGAAAAAATTTGTATTTTTTAAAATATTTGTACTTCATCATAAAATCTGATTTTTTGTCACTTTTTCACTATCGTTCTTTTCTTTTGTGTGGCTATTTTTGAAGCAAAAATTTTTGTTAATAAAAGTTTTTAATTTTTTAAGTTAAAATTTTCAGATATGAAACAAAAAATTTAGTGAATTTAAATTTAAAAATTTTTTAAGTGGGCTAAAACTTGAGCGATTAATTTTTTTCTGTGTAGCGATTAATTTCATGTACTCCATATTGGATCATAACCTTATACGTGTCGGTTGATTGTAAATAAAAAAATATATATAAAAAAAAAAAAACAAAAAAGACGGGTTGTCGAATTTAAAAAAAAAAGGGTTAAAATTTGAGCGATTTCATTGGAATAATGAATGTAGTGCTGATTTTTATGCATTAAGCGAAAAGTTTACTATTCGAAATTGTTTTTGGTAAAGGGTGTGATGAGTTGTAGGTAACTCCTATTTTTTGTAACTAATGAGCTAAATAATACAAGATCTTAAATGGCTTGAGAAAGTGGCTTATACTTTTCTATCCATAGAGTCGAAGTTAATTTTTAGTAATCAATGATTTGTAATTTACTTAGTAATAAGCGTCTAGCTTTAAAAATAGGCCATATCAAAAGAAACGCCTACAAGTGTATGCCAACTTCGACGTTTTGGAAATTTTCATCTCACATTTAATTTATTTTATTTTTCATTTGCTGAGCACTTTTACTTTAGACTTCAATTAAATCATACGCCAAGCGTTGGCGTTGCCATCCAAAATTATTATTATGTGTATCTAGTTGTTGTTGTTGTTTGTCTTTATTGTTGTAATAACATAGTAGTTATTATTATTTTTGTTACTTATACAATATAGCTAGCATATATGTATGTAGTGTGCAAAAACCAAAAACAAACCAAAACAATTGCGTAAAAAATTCACATGCCCCGCTTCGGCACGGTATATGCTCCGACTGACTGACTCACTGACTGATTCCAGCTGATGTCGGCTTGACTAACTGCTTGGCTGCTTAGATTATACAACTTTCTAATCAAAAAGTGCCTGGTATTATTATATCTTCTCTATTACTATTTCTTTAATGTCTGTTGCTTGTTTATTTACTTATTTTATTTAAAATTTCATTTTTTGGCGTCATGCAGTCGTCCGAAAATAAAATTGAAGCGGTTCAATCAATATGAAAAACTTTTGGATACGCTTCATGATGTTTTGCCTTCAGCCAATATAACCTTGAGTCTGGTATGCGAGGGTGGTAACAGAATTAGCCTACCTAACATATTAGTGTTGGTAAATATTTGAATAAAAATTGTATAAAAATTTGAAATAGTTGGTTTGATGGCCTACTCAAAAAAGTAATTATTTGCTTAAAATTTTGTATTGAGACGTTGAGGGGTGTAGCTGTATTTAAGAAAAGTGCTTTACCATTAAGTTTTGGCAAAAAGTCAAAGTTTGCTTACTTATTAGGCTCACACTATGCATATGAACTTTACACTGATTTTGAGCCGCTGGATCCGTATCCAAGTTCTTTAATACGTCTACACCCAAGGGTTCTGAGATAATCTCCAAAAATCTTGGTTCGTGGTGTAAGCCTCACGATTTTAGAATAAATTGACAAACGTAACCTGCAGGTAAGACGCGTCTTTTGGTGGAAATTTGGTATTTCTAGCTCTGTTGGCCTCTAAGATCTATGTGTTCATACAGAGAGCTAGTTGGACATGTTTTGCCACGCCCCCTACTACCTGTAACAAACTTTGCACTAGTCTGTAATACATCATACCCTATTCATGGGCATAGTGTATACTTTTCCAACCAACGCACTTTTTTGTGCCACTTCGATTCGATGATGTTGGTCAAATTGAAGTTGCCAGCATTAAAAAAAAATAATAAAATCACGTAGAACATTTTAATTACCACAATTGGCCTAGTTTCCCGAACCTGGCTGAGATTTGTTGTTTAACGAGCATTGGCAGCCCAGAAGTTGTGTCTGCATCATGGCTTGGGCTTATCAGATTTGAGTTAATAGTTTAATTGAAAGTCGTGCCGTCTGAGGTATAAGCCCGCTTTGGCCAGTCTCTGTTATCTCTGCTGTTGTCTGTTGTTAAACGTTGCTTCAGGGCTGCGTATTCAGATATTAAGGGCGTGGGTTCGGCGTGGAGCCAAACTTTAAATGAATATAACTGCAATGGCTGGGAAACGAAGCGATGCTACGTCATGTTGTTGTTTGTTTGTTGGAAAATGTAATTTCGACGTTTAATTAATTTAAATGCAGCATATTGTGTGATTTTCGTGGAAAGGCATTGAAAGTTTTTACTTCGATTGCATTATAAATTGATACTAAAAGTTTTGCTCTTATTTGTTAGATATATATTAAATGAGAGCTTAACGACGAAATAGGGTTTGAGACTGGGACATCGAGCTGCAAGTGGCTTCTTATAATTTGAGTAAACTACAAAATTTTTGATTAAATTTTAAAATAAAATTCGAGCTCTAAAAAGTTTTGGAACCAATTCAAAATTGAACTAGTCAAAAAATTAGTTTTAAAAATGGGGTTTTTACAAAAATACTGCAAAGTGAAGGATTTACTTACGTAGAAAGCGGAAGCCGGTTTTAGTTCAAACAGAGTCGTATGCAGATATAGATTTTTTTTTTTGAGAATTCCAATTTTTTTTTGGCGCGAACCAGAAAATTGGACTAAAGTTTTTTTTACTTAAGAAAATATTTGTTAGGCTTTGTAGCATATTTTATATTAATATTTGTTTAGGAAATTTATTGCGTACACTGCAAAATGACAATTTTTTCTAGAAAAAAATAATAGCTTGCACTTAGCTAAAACTTGATAGATTTGATGATAATACTTTTACACATACAATGCGTATACGTATTTTTTTTTTCAGACTCATCATTTTCAATGGCACACACGAGATTTTTAAAAAAAGTTTTTTTTTAGTTTTAGCACAGTTTAACAATAGTTATTAATAATAGTATAGCGTAGTAATATATGTATATTAATGTAGTTAGTTCTTTGGCATCGAAATTAATTTTTTTTTAAATTTTGGGCAAAAAGTGTTAATGACATGTTGAAGTCTAGAGCTCAAAACAAATTTTTATATGATCCATATCTGGCATAAAAAAAATTATCCGTGTAATAAATAGAAATAATAATAATTTCCCTTGAAAGGAGTAAAGCTGTGCTAACAATGAGCAACGGAAATATGAGTAGATGGCGACAGCAAAAAATTCGGATTTGGGAGCACACAAAATCGAAAACGAACAAAATTTTTTCGTTTTCCAGAGCCGATTGTATTCATTGCTAATACCATTATATTCTTTTTTTTCAATATTTTCTTATATTTTTCCGTCTTTTTTATTTTATTTTAAGTTTTTTTTGCGTAGGAGTTTTCAAACTTATCAAAATTTCAGAGTTGCCATCATATTAGTTTTATTTATGTAATTGTTGTACCCAGGGCCGTAGAGAGAAAATCCGGGCCCGGGGGGAAAATGTACCGGCCTCTCTATTACAACTTTAGCGTGAATCACCGGGCCCCTGAATAAACTCCGGGCCCGGGGGAACCCCAGGTATGTGCTTAAAACAACTGTAGCCAAAATAAAAATATTTGCTCATAAAATTTAGGACTTTTTATTTAAAAACTTTAGCAATTAAGCCCAATGTACACTGATTGAAACGGACGGATCTTGCAATGTCAGGGCATTCATTATTTTGGAATATTACACGTTTAGTACTTTTTAATTTTAATATTTAAGGAAATTTGTCCAAAATTTATAAGTTCACTGCATCTCTATTACCTAAGGATTTGCTGGAATTCACAGCCAAACCTCATGCTATAGAAGAAAACTTTCCTTTTTTGGTATGGAACATATTTTTTTCTGCTCAAGACCTATACGCAGTTCGAAATATTTCGCACGGAATGACAAAACTTCATATAAAAAAAAAATCCCATTTGGGATATCCCATTTGGGATATTTCGAGCTGCGTAGACCCCTTTATAGTCTGCTAATTTTCTTACAAGTCCAATTTTAAATTTGTATATTATTTTGAATATATTCAGATATTGTTGTTAAGTTTAAATATTTTTATATGCAGAAACGATTCGTTCTATTTGAACGCATTTTGAACTAGTACCTAATACTAATTGTCACTGGTTCAGACTACTTTCTGATTCACGAACTCTGAAGGCAGTTTATGTTTTGACTGCCTTCCCTCATTAAAAAACATCATTCATGTTTTTAACTCCTTCAAATCTATGAATTATCGTGTTTCATAATATTTCGTTAACATTTAATTATTATGGGATTTTATTTTTTGTTATTTTTTCAACGTTTGGTAAAAGCAACAAAGTAGCACTTCGTTCTGATTCTTTAAAAAGCATTAATAACCGCACTTTCCTAATATCTTTTTAACTGTGCAAACTTCTTATTTGCCTAGATAAATTTGCATACTTTTGCATGTCTTCGTCTTAGGCCATCCATTTGCACACTTAGCTCATTATATGGACTCAGTCATGCATATTTTAGCATAATAATACCCAACATATTATTAATTTCCCCAAGCCGAAGCAGGCCTTAAATATCATAACATTGTTGAAAACCCAAGAAGTTAATGACTTTGTATCTGCCGCGTGTTTAAAATCATCAGCCAAAAAATTATAATAATCACAACAAAAACAAACTAGACAAATGGTTTTTAGCATTGTGCATACTATGCTTAGATAGTTGGTTATATTTACATTTAAAAGATTTCACGCCTAGATGTTGAAGCAACGACGGGTATTTGGATCCGCACTTGGCCAAAGTAGCGCTTAACACGCACTTGGCCAAGTTGAATGTGCAACGTAGCGACGTCTTTGGTGGCAGAAACCGTGCATCCTCTATGGCAGCGAACTAGCTAGTTGGTGAAGCATGCCGAAACATGCATCTTCATCTGGTGCATGTATCTGTGGCATATATATGTATGCAACTGTCCGTGGCATGACACTTGCATATCTCTCAGCGCTGTCTACAAATATTTCACGTATCAAATAGAACGTGATTTCGGCAAAAAAGCTTTTTTTCTTATCCACTAAACAAAACTGCTAACACGGTGGGGTGTTTCTTTACTTGAGTAAAATTCCAGAATAGAATCAATTTAAGTCCATTTTTGTCGGTTTCTTATTACAAAAGGTGTCTTTCAGATGGGAAACTAAAATTTCGATTAAAATGCACTTTAAGAAATACTAAATTTTCACTTTTTATTTTTTAGATTGAAATGTATACAAAACTATAATCCGTTTTTTAACTTTTGAATTTTTTGTCTTATTAAATGTCTCTGAATAATATTTAAAAATTTTTAATGTTCTACGAACTGGTATTTTTTAATAAAACATAAATGCGTTATTCATTATAATTACAGCCTTGGCTTTGATGACAGCTCCGCAGAATCGATTCCAAAAATCGATAGTCAAATTAGGGGGCAAACCCGACAGTGTGGGTAAACCCGGCTCGAGTACATCAAGTACTTTTTATGTTTAAGGTCTTCTATGGTAAAAGTGGGTAATATATATAATATATAATTTTTAATGCTTTATCTATAAAGCTTTTCTTTTTTTACCACCATGATGCATATTCAGAAACTATTTTTTTTCACGATATTATCGGCATCGAAAAAATGTTCTTATATTGTAGAAATACTATGCTTGTGGCAATTAATACTTTTTCAAAACAAAAGAATTATTTAAACATAACTAAATAAATAAAGTTAAAGAAGACACGATTTAATAGCCTCTAGTTTGACTGATTCCTTTTTTTTCACAAAAAAAAAAAACATATAATCGTCAATATCGATAATTTCAGCAGTTTTTGAATTTTTCAGATTGCTTTAGACTTTGATTAATTTTTATATTTCGTTAATGTCGACTTATGTGAGCCTAATAAGAAAAGCAAGATTTTGCATATTTGCCTTAAATGCATATATAGGGTGGGCCATCTGTTGCTTTGTTTGTTAATGGAATTTTATTCTTATATTTTCAACAAAACTGGGCAAAATGGCTACCGCGGCTGGCTCTTTTGTAATATCGTAATTTTCGATGACTTTTTTAAAAAAAAACTCGTCGACACTGGCCTTAATTATTGTTTTTTTCACAGAACGACCATTTTCATAGTATATCTGTATCGGTTATTTTCCGTATTATGTTATTATGTTTAACAACCAAACCAACAGATGGCCCATTCAGTATTAGCTTCTATTGGGTGCAGTGTATGCTGCAGTCGGTCACCGCAGATTTAATTTGCATATTTATTTGTATGCCAAGGTTACTCTTTCTTACCAGCTTTCTGACGTGACTGTTTTCTCGGACATTTTGTTAGCCATGGCTTGGCTTGGGAAAGTCTATTGCTCTTAACTGCCATTATTTGTCGATTTTTCACTCACTCAAAATCGATCAAAGTTGCGGTTTGGTTTTGTTTATTATTTATGTTTATTATGATTTTTCTGTTTTTCATTTTTCTTAACTTTGCTTAATTTTCCAACTTTCAATTGCAAATTGCGCTCTGTAGGCGGGTTTCTGAGGTGTGCAACGTGCGTTAAAAATGCAGCAGATAGATAGATAGATAGATAGATATGGCCCGGTGAGATTTGCGACAAATTGTTTTTCTTTTGCTGTTGCACTGCTTTCGTTTTGAAGAAAAAGTCGACGGCCGTCAAAGAGTCGATGAGGAGGCAACACAGCTGCAAGATAAATACTATATCTTTCTCTGTCGCTGATTGACGTACTACCTGCCACAGTCATGGTCGCTGCATAAAAGTGTCAATCTGTGTAAAGCACAGGTAACACCAGCAACAACTATGGACACATCATCATTAGCAACAAACTCATTTTGATACGCGCTTAAGACAATAACTCTAACCTAACTTTTGTACGTATAAATCCCACAGAGTTTAAGATTTGAATGAAAGCAGTGCAAAGTTTGTTTTATATTTGTGTGTCTGACACGTGACGTATGCGCAATGTTCGACATCAACGCATTGCTTAATTAAAATGTCTTTTATAACTTTGCACTACATATGCGTTGTAGGCACAGTGAGACTAGAAATTATTCGTATACCTTGTAAATTTTTAGTTAATGGAAACATTAATTAACATCTTAAACCATATCCGGTTTATTAAGTTGGGGTTTAATAAATTGGAGACTCTTCTATTCATAAGCAGTCGAATTTTGCAGGTTTTTGCCAACTTTTATATTTTCTGTACATTTAATTATTGGAAAAAGCTGCACTGCGACCCTTAGGAACTATTGTACTCTCTTCAAAGCCATAGAACTCCTCGACTAGCCCAATATCTGTGACAAACTTAATTATTTGAGATGGTTCTAGTCCTTCTTCTGACAAGGGTATCACATTCTGCAAGTATGTGCTGGGAGGTTTCCTGATCAGTTTCACAAAATCTGCATATGTTTGA
Source organism: Chymomyza fuscimana (assembly GCA_949987675.1). Classification (NCBI taxonomy): domain Eukaryota; kingdom Metazoa; phylum Arthropoda; class Insecta; order Diptera; family Drosophilidae; genus Chymomyza; species Chymomyza fuscimana. The sequence continues at coordinate 14,865,434 of OX465089.1, forward strand.
ATTCAAGATGCCAATAGTTCACAGATGTTTACTGAGTTTGCAATGTCCTGTCAGTAACCCAGCCTATTCGATTTGTAGTAACCAAGAAGTTGCTTGGCTTGCCGTAAGCCCTCCGTATCGGTCCAGTCTTTTTGCCGACTGGACCTTTCTTCATCCCTTATCAGCTGTCTGGCAGTATATCTGCCAATGCCACAGTAAGGTTCCGGCCCTATTAGTGGTTTTGCAGCACCATTCCTCGCCAGTTCATCAGCTGCTGCATTCCCAATTAGTATTTAATGGAAAAAACGATAAAGTTGCAAAATCAAGAAAGCATTTAAAAGAGACGAATATTTTGTTTAAAAGTATGAGAAGTCGTTAGAAGTAGCTAACCCATTTTTTATAGTCTGTATCTTTATGTATTTTTTTTATTTTTAAAACTTGTGAGCTTTGACAAAGCATTAAGCTAAAAATTATAATAACGTGTGTATGAATAATTTCTTGTCTCACTGTATATGCTTATGTTTTATGTACCTCTCTTTTATGTATAGTCTAATGTTAACCCATTTTGTATGACGTCTACCTTATGAATTCATGTCAACACGTCAAAAATGTACGAGCTTTGAGCTTCATTTGCTTTAGATTAACGCGACTTGTAATTAAGTTGTAAAAAGTAACGTCACTGTGTCCTAAGTACACATAAACTCACACATATGTCCATTTATGTATGGTATGCATACATATGTGGAAGCATGTACATATACATATACATATACATATAAGAGGGCAACTCCAAAGTTGGCAGCTGCTTGAACCAAAAGCCAAAATATACCTGCATATTCATTATGCTGGGACTTAAGCTTAGAATGTTTTTTGTGGCTATTTTTTGTTATACACTAACTGAGAGTATGTCGAAATTGTGATGAAGTTTGCTTAAAGTAAAGCAATATAAGGAAATTTGTTCGCCAGTTAAAAGGATAACTGTGTGCTAAAGCTGCTTTTCCTTTGCAAAAAAGCTCCTTTGTTAGTGCTTTTGAAGCTTCAAAATTGGCTAAAGAAAAGCTAGCACAAACAAATGTTTTGCTTCAAATTTTTCATAATATCATGCAATTTACTAAAAAATACTTTTATTACTTTTTAATCAATAAAAAAAATATTGTTATCTACTTTGTTAGTAATTTTCAAATTTTCAATTTTCAAAACTGGGTCAAGAAAAAGTAGTCTAAGCATGTAATTTTTTCTAAATTTTTCATAATATCATGCAATTTAATAAAAAATTTCCCTTTTTTATCGTAAAAAAATTATTATTTTTGTATCTAACAATTTTTTTTTTGTCATATGGTTGTCAAAAGGTTATTTATGTAAATCTTGCAATATTTTGTATTTCAGACACTTCTAACTTCTATTCTACACAAAATAAAAAAAATAAAATACAAAAAATCGTTTTGTTGTGAAAAATTTAATACAAATTTTTTTTTTTTTAATTTTGATCAAAGATAAAATCGTTTAATTGTTAGGAAAAAATGATTTATTTTTTAATTTTGATCAACGAAAATTCATCAAAATCTTTTTAATGTCTTCGAGGAATAGACAACTTTGGTATTATAACTTAACTTATTTTTTCAAGTTTTGAAAATTTAATAAAAAAAAAATCCATTAAATAAATAAAAAATTATAAAGTTGTCAACGGAAATTTATTCAAATCGTATTTGTCTAAAAATTTAGACAAATTATACAAATGAGATTTTTTAATAAATAATACAGAATTTAATTTCTTTAAGACAAATCCAATGGCCCATACTATTTCATAAAACACGAACCCCTACATTGGAGTACAATATAAGCTGCCTTATGATCAACACCTACATACAAGATCCAGCTTAAAGTAAACAGGACTCTTCCAATTATGATATTTTGGGTGGCGCCATCTATGTGCCAAAAACTGACAGTCACCTAAAACGGCATAAGAAATAACCTTTCCAACAGCATGTTGATGGCGAGACCCAATATGTTGCTATTGGAAAACTACTACGCTTTTAAAAGCAGCATCACTGCCGTAATTTAAGCTTTCGAGCTTTAATCAACAAAAACAAACGAACTCAAAAGTAACTTTCCGAGAGCTATTTTCAAGTGACAAAAAATAAAGAGTATATTAACTTTGCAGTACCGGAAACAACTTTTCTTTCAGGTATTTGTGGCATTTTACTTTACCACCTGGCCTTGTTGTTGTTCCTAATGTTTTGTACGTAGGTGTCACTGTGCATGCAACCGTGCATGTTGCCGTGTCGCCTCCGACTTTGTCGTTTTCGTTGTCAACATTGTTGCTGACTTTAATTTTTGGTTGCAATTAACACACTCTAATTGTCATTTGTTTTTTTGTTGTTGTTGCTGTTGATGTTGCTGTTGTTTTTGGGTTGTTTCCAGTTTTCAAAACATATTGTCAATTTTAAGCCCAGAACTTGATGTCATTCTGAGTGAGTTTATGCGTTTGGCTGTTAACCTCATAACAATGAACATTTTTGATATCAAGACCATAAATCAGCGAAATGTTTGGTTGCGTTTTGAACTCATTTCATGCTGGCTGAGAGCTGAGCTAAACAGTCGACGAGTTTAGGCAAATTGTTACCAATTAACTGACAGCTAGTACTATATAATTATAAGCTGTCAGCTAAATACTTAGCGTAGTTAGATTTTAGAAGTTCTTTTTTAGTATTTTTTAGTATTTAAACGAAATCGTGAGCTGTTAATATGTTTTGGAAAACAGTTTTGAATTAAAAAAAGGGGTGCGCTCTTTGGAGCACCTTCAGGAACAAAATTCCCCCATGCCATCTGTACACATTTTGCAATAATGAGCCATAAAGTAGCTTAAAAGCTTAAATATTTAAAAACGACAAATTTGTAAGTCCGTCAATCAGATGATGGATAATGTAAAAAAAAAAAATGTCTCGCCTTATTTCGTTTCGTGACGATTTTTTTTTGATTATTTCCCTCTGCCAGCTCCGTTTTAAAACGTTGGACATTGGTATTTGTTGCAGTTTTTATAGCCTGTACTTTATGCTAAAATTTATGTTACGTTGGTCAAAAGACCCTCACAAAGTTATGTCCACTATAGGAGGACGAAAAAAACACATCTAGTCATGTCCGTCTGGATCTTGAGGACTAAGCAAACTTGAAAGTTGCACTTCTTATGTGACCAGACACATTAAGTTTTTTTTTGTTTTGCTCACTCAAATAATTCCAAAGTGCTATATTTCTACGAGTTCAAAAAGCGGGAAATAAAATATCTTTTGATTGATTATTATAATCGGAACATAAGTATCCGAGATAATCCAAGGGAAAGGTTAGACGAAGATTCGTATCCCGTTCAAGGGAATTTTTTTTATTTTTAATTTGTATTTATATTTTATTTTACTCTAGTTGGACTAATACATGCATACATATGTACCTATATACTTGTATATGCAGATATTAAGTTTCCTCATAATATGATGTTGAAAATTTTCTAAAAGTCGTATTTACTGATACAAAGCTTTAACTTGTCAATAAGGCACTTTAAAATTTAAATTTTCAAGCCAACAAATTGTTGTAAAAAAAAAAATAATTTTTTTTTTTTTGATTTAAAAAATATAATTTTGTTTTTAAGCTCGTCTTTTTAGCGCTTTATAATATAATAATGGCAGAAGGAATCTAATCGATTTGGTGAAACAACAAAATTAAATGAATATTTTTAATATTTTGTTTAAAAAAAGTATGAACCTTTTTTTTCTCCACAGACACCATAGATAATACAATTTTGTTTAATAGACAGCATATTTAGTAATTAAAATTAATTAATTACGTAGGAAAATATTTAAAAATAAATATACCATTTTTTTCCAAGCTGAACAATGCTTGGAATATCTTGTCTCTTCCTCTGGATCTATTTTTTATTGTACAATAACAACCTAAAAAAGATGCTTTACAAATATTAATATGTTTCCAAGTCAAAGATTGTCTTTGAATAGTTAGCTAAAAGTAGCTTTTTCAATACTGATATCAGTAAGCCAGATTACCTTTTACATACTAGGCACTTAATCAAAATTTTTGCCCAGCTTAAATCTTTTCAATTCAGTAAATGCATTCATAAGTTTCTTAACAATTAAAAAAAAATAGTTTTTATTTAATTTTGTGAATGCAATAAAACTATTAACTAGACCTTTCTTTCAAAACGTAAGCTTTTAGTAAAGTCGGTTTGTTTCCAACTGACACTATCTGCTTATCTTAACTTGATATGTATCCGTCCAGCTGTCCAGGGTTGCTGTCTTTTTTGCATACACTGTATCTAAGGAAAATAAGCAGCCAGTCAGTACAGCTCATTGATAATGCGAACCATTCAATCGTTAAATGAAAAACTTATTCCATTCCTGGTGGGTGGTTCGTTGCCATGGCTACGACTGCAGAAATTAGTGAGCCAAGTGCAAGGCTCTTGGGAAGACTTGACAGAACGCCATGCCCCTACGTCAGGGACGTAGCAAAGGGAATGGTCGTGGGTATTCAAGAGAAATATTATTTGCGTTTTGGTTAAGCATTCAAGAGAGATTTAGCAGAATTCTGAAACCAGTTTCAAATCTATTTGAAAAAGAATCCATAAGCGAAGTTGTTAAGAGATCCTTAATAAAAATTTGGAAAAGGAAATGATAATAGTTTTTTAATAGAAATATGAATTATTTAGATTAACAAGCTTTCTGTGCAGCAAGACTGAAAGAGAACAACTGGATGAACTGGGTCCTACCATAAAGGTAATTGAGAATTTCATATAGGCTTTTTTTTTAAAGAAAATCTCCTTTTTACAAAAAAATTAGTACACATTTTTTTAATTGAAATTCAAGTAGGCTAATAAAAAAAATTATCTTTTTAAATAATATCAAAAAAAGTTTTACACCAAAAGATTTGTTCAATTCGCAGAAATGTTCGTTTTTGTAGTCCAAGTCAAAATTCACTTCGACATTTTGTAACGTCACGCCAAGCGTATTATTGCTTACATCTTTTAATTAGCAAAATAGATTGTTGTCTATGTGCTATTAGTGTAAAAAAAAACTTTTAAAAAACTCGTCGAACAAATATAACGTCACGCCAAAATGGAAATTATCATATACATTCGGCAATAGTAAATAGAGTTCGTTGTTCGATGCTTCATAGTCGCAGTAAATACTTTTTTTAAATAATCTACATAAGTTGCTTATAATAAATTGAAAAAAAATTTGTAGGCATAATTTATTGGGTACGCTGGGTGAAATGAGATCGGGATAGGAATGCCATGGTATTCAAAATTACTGCCGGATTCCAAAAAATGTCGTCCAACGTTGAAGAAAGACATTTTTGAGACGTCTGAAATGACGTCGATTCCTTTCACCTGCCCAATTATAATATAATACAATATATGTTAATAGATACAATTTGAATATGATATACGAGTCGCTTCAAAATATTTCTTTTAGATCCACCCCTGACACACGTTAAGCAAAAATTAATTGCAATGCCGCAAATGACAGCGTCAAGTAGTAAAAGTAAGCAACATGACGAGGACGCGGGTTGGCGGCACGCGGAAAGTTTCTACAAGGATGAGCTCGTTAAAGGAAACGACTTTGTCGAGTTAAGCATATGAATGTGTGTGAGCATGTGTTTGCACGTATGTGTGTGTGTTGTTGCAAGTGCGTAAATTTCTGGTGTCGTTGCCGGTTGTTGCAGTTGTTGTTCTTAGCACAAAATGTTATTAACATTTGCAGCATGCAACACAGCGTGGTGACTGTGACGTCAACAGTTCCTGCGCTCAAAAGTATGCAAGTGCTTTTTTGTCTTACACTCACACACACACACACGCAGATATTGTCGCAGGAAACGTGTAAAAGTTTTTGAGTAAATTGCATTTGGCAGAGGCGGAAAAGTTGCTTGCACCTTCTGCTGCTTCTCAGTTAAGCTGACAAACGTTGCCTACTTAGGTACATTTTGTGGCCTAGATGAGAAAATGTATGCGCGCGAGAGGGGGGAAACATTTTCGCGGGTAGCAGCAAGTGCTGCTTGATGTTTGCTTGTTGGTGCTTATGTGTTTTTTGGTGTTTATATTGTTGACAGTTTTACGAACAGTCTTTGCATAAGCCCAAAAGATGATGGGTAGTATGATAGTGTGCCGGCAGGAATGGCCAAATAGAGGCAGAAGCTCAGGAAATGGGTGTATTGATTGGAAATATGCATATGCATATAATTTGGTGCGGAAACTTGGCAATAAATAGAATATTGATATTGGGATGAAAATATGGAACTATCTTTTTTTTCATATCACAATAGCAAAGTATTGATTGTGGCAAAGCTGTTCAAATTGACTTAACCTGATTTTCAAAAATAAATATCTAGCGCACAATATTCTTTCAATCACCTTTTGTTTTAAATATCATGAGTTCATAGAGTTTAGTACTTTTTTTTTCTTAGAATTTCGTTTGACATTCATGAGCTACCAATTAAATGCAGTTAAAAGCCCCAAAGCAGTCTCAGTTATGACTATAAACCAACCTTTGGCTTGTCAAACTCAAGAGCACAAAAAAAGTTTAACATCTCAAGTTTCCTACATGATATATGCCAAATATGCATTACCTTATATGAGATAGGCAAACTTTCGCCCAACCAACAATCCTTAACATTTCTCTTTCTCTTTCTAAGTTGCCTTTTAATTAACACAGCTTTAAAGACGCACTTGCATGCAAAGGTATAGGGTGTTTTTTTAAACTTTTTATTTGGTCGATAAAAGTTTATCACTAATGATGTGAAATGACGGCTTTTATATTTTTAACGTATGAGCTATCACTGTTACTTCATTTTTGAAGAGGTACGAAACGCTGATGCCGCCAGGGTGCATTGTTAGACCATAGATGGCTTATGGTCTCTTTGCGAAATGGAATTTTTCGTAAAACGCAGCTAACTTTTGGAACGTATTTTTAATGGAATAGAAATTCTTATACAATAAATAATATTGCACTTTTTTTTGGAAGCGTTATTTGTGTCTATTACAGATTATATAAAGCCTTATTCGCTACAAGAAAAAACCTCCTATACATAAGCATTAAAATTCTGTCTGAACACTTCTTAATTAATTTTCCAGAAATTGGGTGAAATTTTGTCACAGCAACAAATTTTCGCGCACAACTTTGCTAATACGACGAGGAAATAAAGTTTAAGTTTAAAAGACCTAAAATGTCTGCGTCACCCACAGGATGCATGCCGTTGTAGTTGCAGTGTTGTTTTTTTTCTATTGCACTTAAAACAAGTTGGCAGTAGCGTTAAACAAGTTGGCAGCAACGACGACGTCGACCTACTTCAATGTTTGTGACTGCCTGGGCGGCGGCTGATGTCGTTGCAGCAACTTTGGCGCCACTTTCTTTGGCGTCCAGTTTATAGCCCCCGCTCGTTGCGCCCCTTCTGTCACTACTGTTTGACACCAATTTGAATGGCAAGTTTCAGCTTGCAAATCTGCTACTGTACTAAGGCTTTGTTTAGCATTTGTCTTTGTGTATTATGCTCAAAATTTAACTAAAAATGAGCAGCTGACGAGGTATCTTGTGAACGGCATGTGAAAGTATCTAGCAACTACACCCTGGGCGGTTACGGTTCAAATTATAAACAAAACATTGCTCTGTTGGCAATTTGTTGTACAAATTAAAGTACTGCAACATTTGGATTGAAATTGCAGTTGGAAGAGTCGAATAGTGCTTACTCTTTACAAACAAAAAATGTATGCTGCGTTTGTTTTCCAGCGTAGCCATGAAATCCTTAATGCATTTACTCAAAAAATTAGACAATACTTTGAGTTTGCAAAAATTGGAAAAAGTTATTTTTTTTGTTTTGAAAATTAAAAATTATTTCCAAGCTTATTAGATGGAATATTCAAAACGTTTGAAAATAAAGAGTTGCAATTTGCGCCCAGAGGGGCATTGAAAATTCAAAATAAAATAAAATTTTTTTTTTGTTTGAAAATATATTTAAAAAATAATGTTTAAAAATATGTTTAAAAAAAATGTTTAAAAAATGGTTTTAAAAAAATTTGAAAAAATTGTTAAACAAAAAATTTGAAAAAATTGTGTTTAAAAAATTTGAAAAAATTGTTTTAAAAAATGTGAAAAAAAGTTTTAAAAAAATTTTTTTTTTAAATTAAATTTTTGCTAGTGTTTAAAGTTTTCAGGCAACAATAGAACAATTAATCGAGTGCTAAGAATGAGCTTAATTTTGAAAATGCCACGGAAAGAGATCGAAATCTTTGCCATACAATTTGAATGCCTGGATTTATATTGGAGTATAATATATTAATTAAGATTTTTATTTTTCAATATTCTTAAATTTATGCCTTAACTTTGGCCGCTGTGCATTGTAGTAGACTACAGCCAATATGCAAAATGCCGGCATTCCCTAGTGTGACTCTTGTTTTTATTTGAAGTCACTTTGTAGAAACAAACGGTTTTTATTTTATTTTTTTTTGATTTTTATCGTGCGATGCATTTGAAATAACATCAACACCAATAATAATAATACATATTTCAAATTAGATGATAAAATATAACAAGATAAAAGCAAAACTTATTTAAGAGTAACCTTAGTTCGTTTAAAGTTTATGCAACTGTTTATCATGATATTGTTTTAAATTAGTTATATAGTATTTTTTTAGTGCTTGCATATCATAAGTGGCAACAAATGCAATTATTTTGGTTAAAAAAATGCGCAGCAACAAAATAAAACTTTTTCCTTTTCTTTTTTTCCCCGTTTTTTTGCAAGTACAAATAAAACTTTATATACAAAGAAAACGACAGCAAACGTTTTGACGCCAAGTGGTTTGTTTTCTAGTATGTAGCGTTTGCGAGCAAACAGTGCTGCCCATCTTTTTTTTTTTTGACACAATATGAACAGTTGTAAAATTGACGGCTAGATGGCGCCAGCAGTAACACCAGATGTTGTAAAGATGCAGCAAATTATTTTAATTAAGTTTTCAATTAGGCCATTTATTGTTGTTATTTACAATAATCCAAAGAAGCTTTTAAAATAATTATTATTGGCCGCCATATGAAAATTTTCATAATTTGGCAGCCAACTTTTTTTTCGTTGTTTACAAAAAAAAAAAAGGAAAGTAGTTGGGTTTGACGATAATTTATGTTTTTTAATTAATTTAAAAAATAGGATGATGATGATTATTTTCTTTAACTCCCAAAAAAGAGATTTAAAAAACTGTACAGGAAATTCATCGCATGCAAGATTTAAAGTTCTTTAAAGACTTAAATAGTTCTCAAATATTACAGAAATTGCTTCCAAAGCCTCGAACGTGATTAGAAAAAGATCCAATATAAGAACTGCTAGAAGTAGCAACAATCGCAAATAAATTACGAATCTATCGTAAAATTTAGTGCAAAACCTTGTCATAACCTCAACTTTTGTGAGAGTATGACCATAACTAATAATAAATACTTCATCTGTTCGCTGAACACTCATTGCACTTACGCTGCCATTGGCTGCTCTGAATCGAAAGTCAATCCATCTACCATTAATAGCTACAACCCAACGGCGCCTTTTGGAAAGATTCGCTTTTATAGCAAATCGCAAATTGATTTTAATGATCCCTTCTAAGCTTGCCATTTGTTGGGCGGGCATACAGTATCTGCTATTTGTATCTGCACTTCTTGCATGTGTAGTTACATGTCGAACATGTACGTAAATCATAAATCTTGCACACATTTTTCTCATCTACACTCTTTATCTGGCAAACAAACAAAATATATATAAATCGATGAAATGTGTTGCCAGTCAACCACGTGCTGTGCACGAAAAATTCATCTATTCAAGTTTTTCTTTCGAAAACATATTAAGGGCACCCAAGATATATATACAACTTTTTTTTTTTTGTTTGCATTGGACGGCAGGTGTTGACCACATGCTGTGGAAGTCCCTTGGCGTCATACAACTGTTAAGTTAAAAGAAAAGAAAATTAAACAAACTATGGGATAAGCAAAAAGGTGCAAGCTAAGGGGCTTGTATGTTTAGTATTTATTGAACTCTAACCCCAAAAAAAGTGTGCCTTTCACCAGGCTCAAAACAAACCAAGTAATAAAAATGAATTAGTGTCGGTTTGTCTCTCTCTGACTCTCTGGAATATTGATGGTTTTAAGAGGCGTAATAGATTTCAAAAACTGCGCAACTCAATAGATTTTATTTTTTTTATTTATGATAAAAATTATGTACATAAATTTTATGCAAATTCATAAATATGATGTTAAACTTTAACGAGTACATTACTTAGCATTAAAATTGATGTATTGTACGGAAGAGACGCCTTCAGAGCATAAGCCATGTAAGCTCTGATTTTTGAATATAAAAATTTACTTATGGCTGGCATATATCTCAAATGTATTATTATTTATTTTTTTTTAAATATTTACACTATACAAAAAGCAATACTTTGTCTATAAAGTAAAAGTAATTGTGACTGTAATGAAAACCAGTTTGAATACAAGTGTTTCTATATTTTTGTACTCGTTTGAAAAGTTACATTTTTGGCATATAAATTTTGAATTGCGTATACGTAATATTTTAAATAAGAGCCAGGCGCTTCTTTCACGCTTCACTAGGCAAAATGCCGTCCTGGAGTTGAAGAAAATATTCAAATGGTTTGCGGAATAATTTTTGACCATGGCAAGCTGTAAAATTTTTCCGCCAGAGGGAGCTAAAACAAATGGTTTGCGAAAAAATTTTTGTTAAGTCCATGCCAAGTTGCAAAATTTTTCCGCAAGAGGGAGCTAGATGAAAAATAAACGATGGACGGAGAAACAAACCTTTTTTTTATTATTGAGAGAAATTATGATTGGAAAGAAGTAAAAAAAAAAACAAATTTTGTAATATTCTGAGTTTGACATATTTGCAGAAATTAAATCGGATAGCGTGTAAAAATTAATACTGTTTAAAATTTATAATAAGAAAGAAGGCAATTTGTTGAAAATAATTTTAAAAAATTTTCTTAAATATTGATTTAAAAAAAGATGATGTTAAAATGGAGCTTTTGATTCTCCAGATATTTAGCAACATTAGCTAGAATAAAAATATGTGATGGACTTTTTTAATTGAATTTTTTTTCTAGTACCTATAGAGAAAAAAAAAAATTTCAAAAGCACTAAACATTTTTTTGAGAATCAAGCCGGCCAGAGTTTAGAACTTTATATTATTACATGCAATTTTTAAGAAATATTTAAATTTTTGCAATTCATGTTGAAATTTCTTATTAAATCTTTATTAAAAAAAAAATAATTTTATAAGTGAAAAGTGGAAATTTTTTAGAAGAAATCAAAATTGTTTACTTATAAATAAATTCTGAAACAATGCTACAACAAATTGATTGAAAACTTATAACAAAATTCTTAAATAAATTAATCGTTTTTGTTTGCAATTCTTTTAAAAATTTTTAAACTAACTTTTTTTTATAAATAATAATAAGATATTGTATTATAATATAAATTGCAATAAATAAATTTTTTTTTTTTTAAATTTTAAGCTATATTAAAATCTTAGTTCTGTCAGCTTGTTTTATTTTTTTGTTGTTTTGAATTTAAGTGATAACTAGAAAATTTTGATTTCGTTTACAAGTCCGTTTTCCATGATTTGGTTTTATATATATAAATAATCAATCATCATTTAAGCCAACAGTGTCGAAATACATTAATGCTAAATAAAGTTATAAACTTTTTTAGGCTCGAAATCTATTAACTCAAGTCATTGCTGCAATACTTTGTTCAATAAAATAATTAATTTATTAATTCAATAATATCGTTATTACATTTTATATTTTTTTTTTAGCATCACTAACTATTTTTTTAATTGAAATTTTCAATTTATTTTTACCACATATTTGTCAGTTTATAATTTTTGTTAATAATTTATTGCTACATGCAAATGGCATATTAACTTGTAGTGAGTATCCATAAACCGAGTGTTGAAATTTTTTATTATTTATGGAAATTGAAGCTCTCTTGGCCAAACCTTCACTTCCCGTTATGCCAATGGCCAAACAATTAAAACTTAGCAAAAATGCAGTTTAAAATTTAATTGCATATTACAGACCCCTCTCTCTCACCCAACACCCCGCCAACATGCAAACACTCTCATTTACTATGGCCCACAGTTAAAACACGCATGTGCGCCTGGTCTGGAACTAGCCAGGCTTGTATTTGGAGTCACATTTGTTGGCCATAGTTACAGCCAAAAGCCAAAGCCAACAAACCACTCTGTAAAAGCAATTGGAAGCACATGACTTGGTTGTGGTCATTACGTCATGACTGCAACCAAGAAAAACAGCTCCAACAACAACAGAAATCATGGCTGTAACCATAGACAAAAAAAAAAGAGACCGCATATTTGTCGTGAGCATTTTGTTACAATTTCGATTTTGCTACAAACTTGGCTTAGACTTTTGTGTTTTTTGTGTTTTGAATCTAGGCGTTGCCTATGTTGTTTTTGGAGACGGCATTGGTTGGGAGATACTTGCTTTTTTTTTTTTTTTTTTGCTTTTGTATAGCTGCATTTGAAAATATGGCCTAAGTATAAGACTGCTATTTAACTTGGCCAATATTTGCTAGACAAAAACTAAATAAAACTGGTTTGCTGTAGTTTTTAAATTCTACCAAACTGCAGTTTTTTTTGTAAACTGAAAGTTTGCCATATATGGAAGTTTTATTTGACTTGTTGTGAGCGGCTTCAAGTGCAAATGCAGGGGGTGAGCACGGTAGTTGGCATCAATCAAAATATTGGTAGCAATATAGATTGTTGTGCACTAAAAGATCTTAAGCTGCTAAAGTTACTAGTGTACAAAAATCGAAAAAAAAAGATAAGAAATAAAATATAATAGTATTAGCTATTAGTTGGAGCTTAAGCTTATTGGATTTGATAAGGATACTCGTAGCTCGCTTAACAATTCCACAAGATTTATTATAAATCGTGCTATGACGGCCACATTGCGTATGCGTAATTTTTTTGTTTAATAATATCGTAATGGCTTCGGTAAGAACAACACAAAATTAATTCATATTAAATTCGATTACTTTATATTATTTTCGTTACTAAATACATCTTTTTTGCAATATTTGCGTTAGTTTTTCCGTTCACTCGAATCCATGTTTTTTCTATTTTTTAAGGATAAGTTTTTGTCTTTTCTTTTGTCTAAACAACAGATTGTTGATCAGAGCTTGCAAGCTTTTAAAAATTTCAGGCTTGCCATCACATTGGGTTTATTTATGTAATTATTTTTTTTTATGCACTTGAAAAAAGTTTGAATAAGCTAAAGATATTTATTGATAAATAAGCAATTAAATTTAAATAAAGTCATCGTTTTACCAAATATGTACTGCCTTTGGACTTATATTTAGGTGCATTCATTTTAAAAGAAACTTTTTGTTTTAAACATATATTAATTAAAATATTATGAGTATACCTAATTTGAAAAAATATTTTAATTATTTTCTACAAACAATTATTAATTAAATGCAAAATTCGTCGGTTTTGTGCATGAATAACTGCAGCACGTAGCCCGAAGCTTAATATTTGCATTTATTTTTTTATTTATTTAATTTGAATGCAAAAATATGACGTATACAAAGCATATCTAATTACTTATTGTAATTATTTATTTCAGATCAAGAACTTGTCAAAATTGTTAATCTTATAGCTAAGCATATCAGTTTTAAATTGTCTAGTAAATATATTTTTTTTTTAATATGTTTTTTTGTAATTTGACCAAAGAACATTCAACAAATTTTATAACATTTTACAAAAAATATTAATATGATTGGCTTTACTCCAATGAGTAATATATAAGTATGAAAAATGCTCAAAAAATGTATTTTCCAAATTAAGTTTATTTCAGTATAGTAATAAATTGTGAAGCACAACGAAAATAAATTTTTACTTTTTTGATCGAGAGTACTTGGCGTCTACTTTTCAAAACAAACAAATAAACAATTTAAAATAATTCAAATATATTAAAGTCAACAATTTTGAACTTTATAGTACCACTAAAAAACCATAAAAACTCGTAATCGTCAAAATATTATCTTAAGTAATGATTGCAGAAAAAAAACCAATAAGCTTTTGACAAGAAATATAGACATATAAGTACGTAACCAAAGCTACGAGCAACTAGTACACTACGAACTTTTTTTTTTTAAAGTTTGTTTTAAAGCTTTTCCAAGAAAACTAAAGAAACTAACAGTACTTTATAGCTCTTCTCCTGGGCTAGTACAGACAATGATTGATTTGCGGCGTCTAACTAGAGTCATGATCATAAAAAAAGTTTCACACATAGTTAGCAATTTGATTTATTTGCATTTTACCACTTGGGAAATGTTCACAGAAAAATTTAAACCATGGCCATGAAGCCGTGTAAAATTTAAATGCAACACACACAAACCTTTCATTTATATAATTTATTTTTTTTTGCTTTTGTTTTACATAAATTTTGATTGTTTTCATCAAATACGCAAACAAAATGCAATAAAAAAAAATAAACAAATAAAAAATCTCTGTGGAAACAAATTTCAATTTAACGTTTGCTGTTTTTACATCTTTTTGTTTTTGTAATCACTTTTTTTTTTGCAGCGAAAGTAAATGCGTCTAGTTGGTATGTAAATCACTTTTACCTCAGAAAACATGGCTTAGTGTAGAGCAGATTTATGACCATGTACTGCACGTCGGCTACTTAATGTGGAGAATATTATTGTCGTTGTTGTTTTCATGTGAATGTCCCAGCGCATGGACGTAGTACTACCTACTATGTGCTTTGAATGGCAAAAAGGCGGCGAATTTCGTAGTTTTAAAATTAAAAAAAAAAAAATGAGAGCTCTTCACATCTGAGGCAGATATGAGTGGGTGGGTGGCTTTTGGATATGGACATTGACTTAGCCGGATTTAACAGCATGAACGTTTTTTTATTTCATATGTTTTAGTTTTAAATAAAAATTTGCTTCAAAGTTTTACAGCTTTCATAGTGACAACTGAATAATTAGCAGTTTTTTGTTTTTTTTGTGCTATGCTGCGTAAGCTCTAAAAGATAAGCGAGAAAAGAATTACAGTGAGAAAAATAAATAAAGAACTTCGCGCTTAGAAGCGAGCTTTCGCGTTATGGTGTCAAAAGCACAGCAAGAGCGGCGAGAGAGTAAAAATAAAAAAAAATGTAGGATTTAAAAAACGAAAGATAGGATAGGTTTCAAGAGAGAAATGCTGAATTTAAGAATGTTTAATATGATAATAAGAGTAGAGCTCTCGATAAAAGAATAAAGCATTAATACAAGCATTTCTTAATCATTTTATTTTCTAGATTGCATAAATGCTGTTTTGAGCAAATTCGAAGTTAAAGTTCGATTTGAGTATAAGACCGTTCCTGCGCGACTCCTAACACTCAAAGACCAAAACAGATAGAAACTGGTATATTGTCAGGAGCAGTGCCGGATGCACGGGGGTTTTTGGTATAGTAACACATTCGGATAGAGAAAAAATACCTTTTTTTCGCCTTATAAATGCAATATCGAATTTAATTTTTAAATTTTGGCCGACTGGAAATTCATTTTAGAACTATAGTTTCTTGGGCAAAGTTTCTTAGAACAACATATAGATTCAAAATCGCAAAGATATACCGAAAAAATAGACCCACCCAAAATTAGTTTTAATAAAACTTTTAACATTCTATTACCAAATTAAATTTTTGCTCCACAGTGCAACGATTGTTAAAGGTGACGCAAAAAGCGTAGGCGTAGCAAAAATCAGCAAACTTTTTGTTTACTTTTATACAAAAATCAAAGAAAGCTTATAAATCTATAATACTCTGCAGATAGAGTTTTTCTTTAAACCATCACATTATGGCTCTGATCTTATTGCAAAAATATGTATAGACGTCATTAAGCACTCTAACTACGTCACGGTTTTTGCACCACCTTTATAATGCCGGTTTGGTTGTGCTTATGTCTAAGTATAACAAAGCGCTTTTTGTTTGTACTAGAGAAAGCATTTAAGCCTAGTTTAAATAAAGCTTAAAGAGCATAACGACCAATCGAGCGCTAATTAATGGCTATAAGATTTCGCCAGGTACTTAGCCATGCTAATTGTGCTATTTTTTGCAATTTTTTATTTCATTTTTTCTATTTTAAGCCCGGCTCTAAATAGTTGACTGACTAAGCATTTCGAGCTATCAAGTGTCATCAAGGTTCAAAGCCAGCTAAACAATATCACATCATCAGTGGCAAGAAACAAAAAAAAAGTCCCATCATTACAAACAACAACGTCATCATCTTCATTGTTGTTTTTGTTTTTGTTGCTGCATTGGTTATGCTGATTGTTACGCATTGAACGCCCGCTTCTAGCCATATTTGTATATAAAGTGAAAGCCAACTATATACCTAATTTTTCTGCCGCTCTTATATATATATATTTTTTTTATTTTTGTAGCTAAAAGTGTTGCACATTTTTCACATGATTGTGTTAATCATTTTTTGCCTTCATTTATATACGCTGCGAATTTTATTTATTGTTAGCCAGGCTTGTTAGAGATCAGCTTTCAGTAACATTAGGTACGCTCTATCAAGTGACCTAGGGCCATTTTGGCCATTTTACATAAGTCAAGCTAAAGATATAAATTGGTAATGTCTCTCTAGGGCGTTGTTTTTGGAGCGCTCCAGACATAACTTAGAAAAGTCAGTCACTTGATTAGTTGCTGTCTCCCTTTATGACAACTAATAGCAGGCTGTTTGTCAGCCAGGCTAATAGAGTCTCTGTGTTCTTGGGCTTATGTGTGGGCGTCATCTTCCCGGCCAGCTACACGTTTTATGCGGCTTCCCTTCTGGCTAAAAGAGGTGCTAAACAGTTGCGGTCATAAATGTTATACCGCTTGGATAAATATTGTCTTTGGCTTTCACTTGCTTCAAATTGTGTTGCAAAAAAAGAATGTGGGCCACAATTTGTCATGCGGGTTGTTTGGTTCCGGCAAGATGGAATAGTTTGTGTAGGGTATAGGGGCAGCAGCTGATGGGGATTGTTGTTAGAAGTGCTATTTAAGTTTGTTCAGGAATTAAATATGCAGACATTTAACTTTAAGTGTTTAGACAATAAATGTAAAGAAAGAGAATTAAGTTGTTTTTGTAAAACTGCTGGGGAGCAATAATATTCATTAATAAAGTGCTGGCATATATTTATACGAGAAGATTTAATATTTAGAACGCTTTGAGTTTGTCAACTTAGACCACTGTCTCTAACTGATTTAAAGCCAAAAAAGGAAAGGGTTTCTTCATCGCATTGTCATGCCTGATGAAAATTGGAATATTTACAGCAGTCCAAAGAGAAGAAAATCATAGGGACAGACCGGTCATGGTTCTACGTCATCGGCAGCATAATAGGATCAGAGACACAAAGAAGAGAATCTTCCGGGCCTTACCTGCCCAATCACTTTAAAACCTACTTGGAGACTTTTAAATGGTAGGTTCTAGCACACCTGCCATATAAATATATCCAAAAATAGTTTATTCGTGGATAGTTTCAGAAGATGAACACTTTTAAAGTAATGGTATTCGGGCTCTGCCAGAAAAGTTGTTAAATGGACTTAAGATGCCCGCCGAAAACCTAAAAAATCATTTTAAGTTGCGCCATTTTGTAATTTTGAAATTCTAGCCCTGATTCGTGCTTAGCGACCCCGAAAACCCATGTTTGGGTATTCAAACTCGAACTTTAAACACAAAAATGAAAAACACATCTTAGGTCCGCCATTTTGTAATTTTGAAAACCTAATAAGGTACTTATAATCAGCTACCACTAAAGTGTCTGAATAGCATTTAAAAGGGGTTGCAATAATGTTTCTCTGTTCTTCTTTGCTTTGGGGTCCATTATAGCTCCGCCATTTTGAAATAACAAAAATCACCATAAGGCTTTAAAAAATAGGCGAGAAGACGAAAATTTTAAGCCCAAAAACGTTTAACTTAAAAATTGAAGTGTGAGCAGGGGGTAGCTGGTTTGACAGAGAATGACCCATATATAGGTTCAATTTATTTAATTAGAAGACAACAACAGGTTTAATTAATTTAATTAAAATATTTTTTTTTATTTTTCATTAAATATTATTGTTGTTTTTAACTGTTGGCCAATCTTAATGTGGTGTCGTTAACATATTTTTTTTTTTTTATATAGGTACTTATAGCTATAATTTAGCTTAAAAACTTAAAATAACATTATGAAGCGCTGGTAATAAGCGCCCTAAATAATTAAAAAAATTATTAATCAAAAATTAACCACAAAAATTTTTATTTTTAACCCAATAAAATTGGAACGTTAGCCAAATTAAAAAAAAATAATTTTTCGCTCCCCCACAAGGTTTATGCTTCATTACATTAAGTTCTATTATAGGTGGAAGTAATGGACAAAGCTTAAAAAGACGGCTAATTCTAATAGTATACCTTTGTATTGACAAATAGTTTTTATTTTCCCCAAATTTCTGTATCTTTGTATTTAATTTGGAACATTACATAAATTAAATGAGAGCTAACTGACAACACTTGAGCTGTTCCCAAAATTATTAAAATTTTTCATAGATTCATCTATGTTTTGATTAAATTTAATATAATGTTATATAATATATATAACATTATAATGTCTTTATTTGCTTACATGCAAAAATTCTTAGCATATTTTTGCTAAATATACCTACTTAATTACTCAAATTGTAATGTTTGTAGCCACATTAAATATCAAGATGCCCTTACAAATACTTAAATCTAGCTGCCATTTGTTCTTTAAAGATCAATGTTAATTTGCCTTTTTTTATTGAAATTTTTACGATTTCGACGACGTGTTTTAACATTAAAAAGGTTAACCAGAACGCATTATGTGTAGTCATAATGAAGCTGCCAATGTATGCTGCGCGTAGTTATTTATACAAAAACAATTAATTATTTTAATTAATATCAATTAAAAAAGTTGTGTCAATATGTAACGAACAAGTACGCGCTGTAAACAATAATATTGTTTAAATTGAATTGATTATTTCAGTACATAGTATGTATTGTTGTTGTTGTAAAAATATATTTATTTGCTTTGGTATTAAGTAATAAAAAAAATTAATTCTTTTCGTTGCAATAACAATTTATAATTGACCCTTTAAATGAAAAAATAGTGATTGACGGATAACAAACTGCCTGTGTGTAAAATTGTCAAAATAAGCGTGAAATTTATGCAAACTTTAACTGACTTTTCAAAGACTATTAACAAATTAAATATAATGTGTTGGTTGATATTAACAAAAAATTAAAAGAAAGATTTAACAGTGCCTGTATGCACGTAGTGATTTAATTAATAGACAAGCCAAAAAAAATTAAAAAAAAATTGCAACGCTTATGTAATAAGCTAATTTAAGTTACTTGAAACGATAAAGCTAATCGCTTTCTAGCACAGCTTAATGAGTGTTTAAATATCTAAGTGTATTTGTATATCATTAGTGCATATCAAAAGCATTCTTGCAACACCTTTGGCCTGCCCAAACGCCACAAGACTACTTTATAAAAAAAAAAAATTAGAAACACCAGCCAAATGATGCATATTTCACAACAACAACAACTGCAAGCTGGCCTAAACGCTTTAATGGGGGGCGCCTAATGAGCGGCCCAGACGCGCGTCTAACTCTTAAAAAGGCAGGCCCAACATTTTATGCGCTTATAGAACAAACCGGGCAAGAGCCAAGAGTTGGCCAAGAGACCGCAACATTTCAAGCGCAACTTGGCTAACAAACGCCAAAAAGCAAACACTGCATAAAAGCGCACAAAAAGCCAAACAAAATAATACTAACAACAACAACAACAACAAAAGCCAAAGCGTCAGCGATCCAAGACGCAGTGCTGCCGGGGCTCTAAGGGGCTGCCAGGGGGCCTTGGCTACTTGAAATACTTTAGGTTTTTCTTTTGCTTTGGCTTGCTTCGTTGTAAAGATACAACAAAATTTTTATTTCTTTTTGGGTTTTTTTGTTTTTTTGGTTGTTAACTTTGAGCTGCCTGAGGTGCCGGTTGCAATTGCTTCACAAAATGAAATATGAGCAGAGCTGAGAACAATTGAAAGTATGGTCGGAGCAACATTAAAACTGGAGCACACAGATACTACTACACACATACAAACTTACAAAAAAAAATGCATACACATGAAGTCACAAGAATCCGATAGATGATGATTGAATGAGTAATTGCATTTTTAGGAGTCTACATGACCATGAAATATCTGGTCAAAATGCCACCATCAAAAGTTTATCGATCGTTTTAACTTTTATGCCCTTTACCTAAGAGAGGCTTATTAGAACTTAAAGTTTCCTTTTTATACCCTATATTATTTTAAGGTATGGTGTATAATGGATTTGTGACAATGTATGTAAAATAGAGAAGCAAACGCTGGAGTGCTGCCAAATTTACTTCAACTACATCATCATCTGCATGAATGCTTATATCTTAGAGATTAAAAGAGCTACGATAACTAAAATTGAGATTTGACCTCTATTTCCCTTTCATACCGGTTCTGTTCTCAACATTTCTTCTACTGACCGTATGTTAATAAGCCTGAAATGCATCGTTTGAGCTTATTATTGTTTCTCACATTGTGTGCAGGCCCGCTTACAAGCCAAATAATTTAAAAAACTAAAAATTTCAATTTTATTGACTTAGCTCGATTTCTAGCATATAAGATTATTATAGGATCAAAAATATGGGAGCTCAATGCAATTCAAAATTTTGAAGGCCATCGTTTGAAACACCTCAAAAAGATATGTTAGGGTAGCTGAGTATGTAGAATCCAGGGTTCGAGTCACAGTCAGCAAAATATTTAAAAAAAATGTTTTTTGTAGTTTGAGCTCCATTGTTTTTAAGCAATATATATTTTAATACACACAAACGAAAAAAAATAATAGCCTTATAATGTTATGGTATCTCAAAGTCGGCTTTAACGTTCGCCATTTTCCAAGTTACAATTTCTAAACAGATTTTTCTTTTCCAACAATATACTCCTGTGCACAAGTTTCAGATAAAGCTTTTGAAAACTGTGGGGCTCAGTGCATTATTGTAAGAATTTAAATTCTTTCGATATTTATATTTAAAAACCAGCTCATTTTAAATCTGTTTGCCATCATATCGGTTTGTAGACTTTTGTATATCATATTTTTATTTTATTTTGAGCTAAACGTCTCACAGCTAGAGAAAAAATATTTATTTTTTTTTTTTTTTTTAATTTTTTTATTTTAATAATACAACCACGCAGTCCAACTGTTTTTCACACTTAGAATAAAATTATCGGATACGTTCTAAGTATCAAAGTGAGTCAAAATCGTTTAAAATTTGTGAAAAGCGTTTATTACATTTGTTTGCTAAAAAGCTTCAGACAACGCTTTGAAGACTTGCATAATTTAAAAAAAAATATTTTTTGTTTACTTTTTGGAAATACGATCCCTAGACCTGCACAACTGTTTTTCACAGTTTACACTCGAATTTAATCACGAAGAAATAATCACTTTTATTCCATATTACAAAGTGAGTCAAAAAAATTGTGCAGATGGTTTAATATATTCAGGTTGCCACCAGTAACTGGCTCACTTGTGCACCTTGGCTTGGAAAGTATTGTAGGTAATTGGCATTTTGTACTAAGTTGCGATGGGATCACAAGGCAGAGAAAGAGTGCCTACTTGGCTGCGTACCAGAGCAATCGTGCCGGCTCTATGGGATCTATTTGGTTTACTTTATAAAGAAATTTTTCTGCTAATTCTTTGCTAATAGCATAAAGATACGTGCATGCGTGTAGCTTTGCAAGAGGAGCAAAGTTCTTTATTTACCAATTCTTTTTATGTATATCCATTATATACTATATGCACTTTTGTGCCTACCTACATAGGTTAAATGGATGTTTTGTTTGCTTTGGGAATAATAGTTTACTAGAAGAAAAGCTGGATAGATGCAGTTAACCAATTTGTGTAGTTTTCAGATTAGTTTTATTACCGCATCATACAGCGGCTTCGCTTGAGTAAGCATTAGGGTGGCCGCCGCTGGTATGGAGGATTTTTAAACCGTCGATATCAATAACGCCACCCCCTAAAAAGTTTTCTTTTTACCTGCATATTGCGCCTGTAAAATTTAAAAACGATCCGAATGTATTTGATGGGTCCGGCAATAGGTCAAAGATCATAACTTGCACTTTTTCCGTTTTTGACTGTATTGTTCTACATAAACTTTAAAATCTTATTACCAATCAGACAAATTATGGTTCAAAAGGTCTCATATCTATCAAAACATAATTTTAAAAAAATATAGAGTCGGCCTAAATAAATTTCGTAAGTTCTAAAATTGATTAAATTGACTAATTACACCAGTTTACAAATAAAAAAAATTTTTGGTATCCTTAACATTTTTGAATCGTTTCTGTAGTAAAATGACATGCTAAAACCGAAAATGCAGTCAACATTTTTTTTCATGAAACGGGCTTCGAGATATTTTGAAAAAACCATTTTTCGAAATTAAAAAAAAAAAAGTGCCTTTACTTAACAGTAAGTATCTCTGGTTATACTAAACTGATTTCGATAATTTTTTTTCTCGACTGTAGATAATTGAATTACCCATTGATTTTATTTGGAACATGTTTTTGTCAAACTTACGATTTGGTCGCTATTTATGCATTCATATGAAACTTTTTTATGCCCTTTGACCTATTGCCGGACCCATCAAATACATTCGGATCGTTTTTAAATTTTACAGGCGGTATATGCAGGTAAAAAGGAAACTTTTTAGTGGGTGGCGTTAGTAAAATCGTGAGATGTTGCAAAAATGGCCACCCTAGTAAGCACCTTATACATATGTATGTTTTTCTATATATATACTCTATATTCTATATTCTGTCTATTCTGCAGTATTTTATACTATTTGCTAAGCTTTTAACGAAAACCAATACAGCAGAATTAGCCAAATATTGCATTTTTGGCGTAGCTCATTTAACTACTTAAATTTCACAAATCACTGCCAAAAACCAAAGTAGAATTTTGAAAATTCCACACCTATTTAGAACCAAAGTTAATGTAAGCAAGTGGTCTAAAATTTAGGTCGGACGAAACTTTGAGAAGTTAAATAAATAACTTTTGTAAGCATTCTGTATGAATTATGTATGAATTATTGCATGCAAATATCTAAATATGTAAAATGATATAAAGTAAGAGGAAGATGAACCGTGTACAAAAAAAATGCAAGCGATAAAATAAACTAAAATTCAAAATAAAGAAACCCAAGATTACATTTTGAATGCAAATTTATTTTCGAATAGAACATTACAAGTTTCCCTAGTAACTGTATTAAGAGGCACAAGCAACTGAAAATATTTATCTTTTGTATGTTGTTATAGTAGATACTACTAAATTCTATTTTTTTTGTGGAATCTAAAAGCTTTGCGTTCTTAAGTAAGAGAATTCCAACGTAAGCTTCAAAGCGTTTCAAAACAGAATGAAAGCTATGGGTATTTATTTTTAGGGGCCAATGTTATGTTAAAGTCAGGATTTCAGGACATTTGGCTTGTAATATCTTCACAAATGCAATATCATTATAATAAAATGTAAGTATATTATACCATGTAGAAACAAAAATTTTTGAGACTACATATATATATGTGTAGATACACTTGTCTAAATTCAAACCCATTTTACGCCTACACCACAATGGAAAATTTTCCAGCTCATACATACATACATATATAGGATTTTTACATGAATACTACCTACTCTTTGTAGTATTAAATACTAAAGGAGGTAGGAAAGGCAACTAACTATAAAGTGCACTAGAAAATATGTTTTTTAAAAGACCATGGTATGTGTAGGAGTCGAAAAGAGGGTTTTTTTATTTGCTTAGGAGCGCAGATGCAGCAGCCAACAGCCGTTTATTGGAATTTTGACAAACTACATCATTTCGCTTGTACTGGCCTACTGACTCATGTTTCTGGTTAGACCGCAAATACAATGCAAAAGCAAATACTTTCGCCTCTCTAGTGGTACAAGAGACGCTAAAAACTGCCCAACTGTTGCCTCATAATTAGCGTTAAAACTTCAGTTATGTGCCAAATGTGCCAATTGTTTGAGTCACCCAATTCTTTCAACTTCTATCTTGTATCTTGTATTTTGTATTTACCAACACTAATTTCTAACAGTTGCTTGCAACAGCACGCACCGTTAGTTGAAAGCTGACACGCAGACAAGACAGTTATTGTATGCGTTATTTTGCGTTTTGGAAATGCATGTAAAACGAAACTGATAAAACTCTATTAAATGGATAACGCTTGATTAAAGAGAGAGAAAAACGTTATTGCATTACGCTCTGTATTTCGATGCAAATGTAGCAGATAGAAACTATGCGCATTTTAATGTTGCCTCACTGCTGCATCCTCTATGCGCATTCAATTAGGGTTGTGCCTGAAATCTCTCACAAAAGAACATACATTTTTTGGTAAGCTATATATGGTATGCGAGTATATAAGTATAAACAAACTATTATTGCTAGTAATAAGTTTATTAAAAATTAATAAAAAAATGAAGTTTAAATTCATTACAAGATAAATTCTCCCATCGAGAAATTTACACTTGAAATAAAAATGTTCAATGATTCAATTTTGTTAAGTTTTTTGCCTAATTTTTACTAATGGCTATATATTATTTATTTATTTTATTTACAATGATAATTAAAGTATATATATATATATTATATCCAACAGTTTTATTTCCCAATTTAAGCTTGTCAGTTTAGCAGTAATATTCTACAGAGCGTGAAAATTTAACTAAAAATTATCTAATACAAGATATAATACTATTCGAAAGTTTTTAAATAAATCAGCCTTGGTTTTGCAAAATTTTTATTGTGTTTTTAGACGTTTGGTACGTTGCTGGAAAAACCATGTAAAAAACGACATGAAGTAAATCGTTTAAGCTGCTATAAAAATAAATTAGATAGGAAAATTCCCTAACTAAACTAAAAGATTAGGATAATAAAAATATTTTCAAAATTTCAATGAAATAGCTTTTTTTAATCATAATACATCGAATGAAATTGAGTAAAAAATGTTTGTTTTAGACCGTGCTATATCCAAATCGTTTAAAAGCAGAATTTGATTTATTTGAAAATTTTACAAGAAAGCCTCTAATAGAAAATTTCCAAAGTTTGTAAAGGATTTCAATTAAAATTGACCGGATTTTGAAAAGTTTTTACCAATAGCTCACTTAGTATCCTACACCAGAAATATTTCTCAAAGGGTGTAGCTGGATAAGGTACTGGAAACTGCCCCCAGCGATTTTTGAAAACTAATGATGCAGTTCGATGCATATGGGAAAAAAAAAATTTTTCCCAAAATTGCAGTTTTTAAACTTAACCCGTTGTGGCTTTATTTAAAAAAACGTGTTTTTCCTTTGTATTTAATTGTGTCTAAGCTACCTACTGAATATTTTTGAACCAATTTTTTTTTAATCGAAGTTGGCAACACATTGAAAAAAAAAAAAAATAAGAAAATTTCATTGTTTTTTTTTTAAGTATTTTCCTTAAATATGTCAACCACAATTTTTTTGGTTTCTACACGTTTTTTATTTGGTGTGAATAAGAATCAGTTCGATTTGGTAGAACAATGTTAAAAAAAAATATGTAACTTCTAACAGACATTTTTTAAAGCTATCTTTGGATTCCAAAAGATAGTTTTGATAAAACGGCCACATTTAGTAAAAATTCTTTGAATTGATGCATTCCGTAGTTAGATTTATCAATTTTAGCTGCTCAGTTTAACAAAAACATGTATCTCTTACAGCTTTGTAAATTTTACAATAAAGTTTTTATAGAGATTTGAAAAGTTTTCAAAACATTTTAATTGAAACTGTGTGTAAAATATTTCAAATTTTACAAAATTAGTATTAATTGTTACATAGCACATATAGTAATTAAATTACCCATCTTCAGTTCCTTAGTTTACCAATAATATTTCTTGAAGCGTGATACATCTAGCAAAAATGCTTTAAAAGCTCTAAGAAGATTTTATTTGAACACTTCGCTAATTTTTTTTATTTCTCATTTGTGCTAACAAATTTTTTAGAATTTTTACATATTATACGCAGTAGTTGGATGGCCCAATTTCAGCTTCCAAGTCAGGCGACCAAAAAAATCTGTGAGTGCGGAAAAAGCTCTCAGAAGACATTATCCAAAGTCTTTTTAAAAGATTTTAATCGCAACTTTTGCCAAAATTGTCGGCTTTTGTAGAAATTATGCTAACGGCAAAACAGTACATTCAGCTTAGTGATTTCTGGCACACACCCGAGTGCTCAAGTTAAAAATTTTTTTACAACATGTTGCTAGCAACAAGCTGCACGTAATAAAAAAAGCTGCATAAATTAGCACCATAATTAGCACTGTCTGATTTTTCTTTCA
This sequence comes from Chymomyza fuscimana, assembly GCA_949987675.1. NCBI lineage: Eukaryota > Metazoa > Arthropoda > Insecta > Diptera > Drosophilidae > Chymomyza > Chymomyza fuscimana. The sequence continues at coordinate 14,891,896 of OX465089.1, forward strand.
AAAGCGCTTGCATTTTCTTTCATTTTCATAGCTTTATATAAAAATGTTACAACAAATAACTAGTCAAAGTGCTGCACATTTCCACAACAAGCTTTTAAAATATTTATAGCTAGCTAGTGCAGTTGAATTTTTTTAAGTTTTTGCAGCTGCAACTTAATATCTCAGTCACAATTGAGATCAAGTTGCTGACAACGTCGTGTCAAAATTTTTCCAAGTGCATAGCTACAAAACCAAGTTAAAGGAGGGGCAAAAAAAAAAAAGTGCTTTGGTCAATAAGCAATTATGACCGGTTTTCAATTAAAACGAAACTGGGTGATTTTCTTTGCCACTGCAATTACAAATACAATAATGCTACAGAGTAGTGCTCTTAAAAACAAAAAAAAAAAAAAATGCGGCAGGCAATGTTACGGTTTTGCCTGCATTTGGATATGATTTCCTGCTTTCATTTCCCAGCCACTCTTAATAACTAACGTGGTTCTTATGAAAGAGGCAGCAAGCATAGTGCAACCAATTTGCATGCCGTTAGACGGCGCTGGCTAAGATGCACTTACCGTTTGGGATACGGTATGCGGCGATACTTGAAAGCATTTTCCACATCGCGCAACTTCATTTTGTAGGAACGATCGTTGTTCAGAGCCATAAGAACACAAGCAACACACAGTTAATAACACTAAGATCGCTTTAAGATCTTTCTTTGCTTTCGAATTTATTTTACACTCTTTTCTATTTTTTTTTTTTTTTTTTTTGGATATTTCTCTATTTTTGTGGTCGGTCACACGCACAACGTTCTACAATTTGTGTCACTCGTTGTAGATTATATTATTATTACAGGTTCTGCTGCCCACTTTCAGTTTTTTGGCCAAGTAACTTACAAGCAGCCAAGGCCAATAAGAAGTATTAACCCGTCAAAGACGTCTTGAGCGCACAACGATCGCGGCACAACTGAATGTTCCTGTGAGTGGCTGACCGCCTTTTTGGCCAACTGTTGTCTGCGGCTGCGTCAGTTGCTCGTTTGTTACGTTTACTCTTTTGGTCTTAGGCATGAGTTGTTGTTGTTGTTGCTGGCGCTGCTGTTACTGCTTTTACCTTTTTCTTTTACGCGCTCATTTGGCTCTCTTTGGTCTCAGCTCTTTTTGTTTGCACAGCTGTTGCTGTAAGCTGCAGCCATATTTTGGCCGCCACTGTTGCGGCTTGTAATAAATATAACTTTTCGGGAGGCAGACTGTACAGTGTACACGGGCTTAACTTTATTTATTAAACATATATATTTAGGCCAACTTTATTTGTACAAATGCCAGCAGTACACAAGCTAGACAAATAACTATCGGTTTAGTCGAAATTGAGACAATAAAAGTTTGATAATGTTTATACAGTTGAGCGTAATTAAGCCAGCAGCGACGATTCAAAGTACTAGAAAACTAATTCCAGAACTTTTCTAACGCCTTAATATGCAAAATCCACTTTTAGACAACTTCTTGGACGGAACATCGATGAAGCTATGCTAAACATTCTACTGTCCAGCCAAAACAGGTTTACCTTTGAACCTGGCTATTAACAAAGTTGCTGCCAAATTGCCAGCATCTTTCTTTGTTGCTTTTCTACGCATGTTCTTTGGCCCAAACTTGACCTTTTCGGCTTTGGCTTGCTTAGCTTTACACGTTAATAATTTTATTTTTGTATTTTTTATATAAATCTTTCAAAATTTATAAACTTTGCGCTTAGCTTAGCTGTCAAATATTTTCAAAATTTGCCCATTAGTGCAAAAAATTAGTGCAACTAAATTGCTAATTTCTATAGAAATTTATTGTAATTTTTGCAACACTTGTTGCTAGAGCTCAATGACCCTTAACAAAATTTTAATTTGAGCACAGTGTTGACTATAAGTTATTGTACCATTAATACAAAAAATTTCGCTAAAACATTTTAAATTCACTTTTTTTTAAATATTATAAATCTTTTGGAACTGACTAACAATAAGTTACTCAAAATCTTAAAAATAACTTTAACTATTAAATAAAGTTTTATGCCGCTGCTAATTGGTAAACAACTTTCTATGCACATAGTTTATTAAATGTTTTTTATTAAGACCCAATCATGCGTTAAATGGCTTTAAATAATTACAAAAAACCTTTTGGCTTTGGGGCTTGATTTACTCTAAGATACTTAAATAAAGTAATTTAAAGTTTTTATAGTTGTATTGTAATAAAAAATACGTAAAAAATTTGTGTTTTTAAAGTAAAAGGTAGAAAAAGACCAACAACTTATGATGCTGTCACTTTGGCATTTAAGCTTGTATACTTTATTTTAATAATAATATTAAAACTAAATAGCATTAGTATTTATAGCAGATTTTCCAGCTATTTTAAAATTTGTGAACTAAATGCAAAAAGTTTCCTATTGGTTTAAAGCATTCTTACTTTTTTATTTTTAATTTTTCTTTATAAATGGAGAGTTATGCGCAAAATAATTTAGTTGCGAGCCAATGGTATTTTAGTAACAAATTTGTCCAAGATTTTGTAAATTTTTTTTCGAATGCGTATAAAACTTTAGCATTAAGCAAAAAATTATCTTAAAAAGAAAAACTAATCACACAATGTTTTTTTTACAACTTACTTGAAATAATGCTGCAAAATAGTGCTGATAATTCTGTTTAAAACGATTATAAAATTCTGTCAAAATTACAAAATATACCTCAGGGTAGAAATGGGTATGCCATATGCATATTTATAGATCTAGGATGAGCTGGAGTTAAATAATATCAGTGAAAAGTCAAAAAACTAATTGTGGAGAAATAGTTGAAAAATTTGAAAGGTTTCTTTCCTCTTGGTAAAAAGATACATATTAGTATGACGAATAGAGTAAAGGGTCATCAATCTTGAGGTTTTTTTTTTCAATAAGGTTTTTTTGATAAACCACGCGTGAGTACTGTAAAGTTGCCATGAGTTTTTTATTCAGTTTTCATTGCCATTACATCATGGAAAAACTTATACCCCAACAACGTTTACAAATCGTACAATTATATAACAAAAATTCGCGTTCTGTAAAGAATGTTTTTCGCGCGCTTAGGCCATTTTATGGTCACCATAATCGACCTGCTGAGACCACTATTCGCCATACCATCAACAAATTTGAGACCCAATATTCATTATTGGATGACAATCGACCGAATAGACCTCGTCCAGTGCGTAGTTTATGGGCCGGTGGAATCATCGGTCCATATTTCTTCAAAAATGACGTAACCGTCAATAGCGACCCTTATCGCACCATGATAACGAATTATTATTAATCATTTGAAATTTTTGTGTATTTTTTTATTTTAAAAAAACCTCAAGATTAATGACCCTTTATATTCCAAGGCTTTATCCAGAATCAAATTCCTAACACCGTGTTGTGCTTTGTAGTGCGCATCTTTTGGTTAAAGTTTTTTAAAGTTTCTGAGATATTCAGTCGTATGTGTCCATATGTGTTCTGCTTAGCCTACTTTACCCTATTACTATTAATCGCGTCAACTATGATTTATCTGTGATTTATCGAGTTATATAGTAAATTAAAAATAACCGACCCACACAAAAAAAAAAAAATCGGGATCTGGGGCGATGCAAACATTTTCTAATGTATTTCGAATCCGCTAACAGAATATGTCCAGCGCGTCAAGGTTCTACCCTAAGCTCAAAAAACGCTGCACAAATTTTTTCAAAACCGCAGAATTTTTTTTATATCTTTTTGTGGTCGCTAAATTCGAATCCGAAGTGAAAAACATCTTAGCACATGGGGTTTCTGAATTACCTTCTAAAATAGCTAGGGATCATCCATAAATTACGTGACCACCCCCCTTGTGACCCTGGGTGGGAATATTTTTGAAAATTTTCCTTATGGTCGTGGCGCTTCGCCAGAAAATTTCATAATTATTATGTTTTTGGTCTGAAGCTCTGGCTTTTGGTATATTGACGAGGCTTTTCTCTGTGTTTCAAGACGAAAATATAAAGAACTGAGCGAATTAAGCTACTAAAGAAACTAAATTTTTTAGCCCCGAAATAAAATTAACAAACATAAATTTTGCAAAGATAACACAAAAAAAAGTGGAATGATCTGAGTTCGAATCCACTGCTAGAATGGGTCATGGTTTCTTCCTCAATAAGCCTCACAAGATTTTTTTTTCATGTGTTTTTGGTATCGCTGAATCCGATTCCAAGGTCAAAAAACCCTAGCACGTCAGTTTTTTGTTATATCAGAACCCTAATGTAGTAGGGTCATTTGAATTTTAGATTCGGATTTGTAACCCCAAAAACATAGCGAATCCAAAGTTTGACCTTTGGTTCCGAAATTCGATTTTGTTTTTGGTGTGGCTGTGGAATCTGGCAAGACCATGAAAAAAAACAATGAACCATTTACAAAACGTTTCTTAGTATTTTTTTTTAATGAAAATAAAAAAAAGTGTAATTGAGTTAAGTTAACTTTTGATATCATTCGGAAAGCAAATCTTCAGTCAAAGGGTTTCTGGCAATCCCTTCGGAGATACGTAACTTACTTTTTTATTACATATTTGAAATTGATTAAATTGAATGCTAACACCATACTGTATATACCAAAAAAAATTGGCTTTTGACAGTACTTCTCTGTTTGTGTATGTTAATGCGTTAAGTCTGAATACTGATTCGCAGCACTGTGCTTGCTCGACTGGCGTCTGACGGCTGGACAAATTAATGCATATAAATATTTATGTGCTAGGTCTACAGTTTTAAGTTATTTTTTTTTTTATAGCCAAAAAGATTATTATTATTGTTTATATTTTTTGCAACAAGCTGAAAATTCATGTAAATTTTTATAATTTATATAAAAAATAAAAAAATTGCTGCAGTCAACAAATAAATGACAACCGGTGGCATTGTGCTCGTAGTATTAAAGCGGCTGTTGTGTGGTCTGTTAAGTGCGGTGATAATTACATGAATAACTATCTTAAAAGCCATTTTGTTTTTATCTGTGTGTTGAAGTGGGAGAGATCATAATTTGTTTGCATAAAACTAGATACTAAAGTGGCAGCGGCTTCTCTTTGAGTGCGGCAAACGGAAGTGCAATAAATACAAATCAATACGTATACGACATGTTGGCAGTGTTAAAGTGAAATCTGCAGAGCTGTCATTTTTTTTTTTTATGAAAAGTGATTCAAATATATAATACCTGTATTAAGCGGTACTAACGCACCTGTCATAAATTTTTGCTATACATGATTTTTATAGGACAGTTGGGTCGTTTGTTAATGTGGCTTGTGGAGTTGGTCACACCTCAAACATCAGCTGTTTGACAGACTGACTGAATGACAGACTGACCGGATTTGTATTAGTGTTAACAACGTCGGTAGGTTGTCTCTTTGCCTCATGTTGCTGTTGTTGTTGTGAAAATATTGCTGAATTGGCAACTGTATTACAAACAACTTCCATTGGCTGTAGGTGCAAATATGTGTATGTGTATCTAGCTAGACGGCGAGGTGTGCCAGCAAGGTTATGGTTAATTATAATGTTTCAATGCAAGCCAGTTTTGCTCTTGACAAACATTAAAGTTTGCAAAAAAAATAATTTAAACAACATGTAAAGCAACAAGTGTACTTACTTTGGACCAAATATTATGCATAAAGAACTTAATTATGTTGTTATTATGTACTACGGTAGGTAGCGATAAGTGTCAGCATTATTTAATAATATAATGTATTTTTAATATGCAAAACATTGTTGTTTTTTTTTCTTAACAACCTTAACATACATTACATATTTTGAACCAAATTTTATACTAAAATTACTGAAACGTTTGTTAGATAGAGAAGGAGAGTTTTGTTCCCAAAAAATAGGCTTATTTTGACACAATTTAAAAGAAAATTATACTAAATTAAGAAGTACCACAATTAGAAATACTACCCCTTAAGCTATTATTATTATTATTATATTATATTATTATAAGGTACCAGAACGATTTTTAATGGTAATTTTTAGATTTTCAAGGAACAAATAGGTTGGTCCAAATAGGTAACGATATCATACATAGTTTGAGCTGCATAAACTAATTTTTCCAAAGTATTAAAAAACAAAATGGCGCCTGTAGAGAGCTGCCAGTGCATAACTAATTTTCTGAGAGGCCTCCACGGCTGCAACTTTTAACTAAAAGAAATTTATTTTTCTTAATCTATGGACCAAAAGCAAGTGAACCACGTAAGGGTTTTCAAAAATATCAAATTAAAAAAAAAAATGGCTTAAGTTTAAAAAAAAATTAGTTTTTTCGTCTAAACTAATCATGAAAAATGAGTTGTCAAATAAAAAGTTTTTATTATTTCGACAAAATCCTACGTGGTTCACTAGAAAATACTGTTATAAAGAATGTGTCAAAATTTCAAATCAATAGGATACAAATTGATTGAGTTATTCGTGAAGCCATTCGAAAAAGTGGTTTCGAGAAAAACGCGTTTAAACTTTAAAAATGTGGGAAAACTTTTTTTCTTAAATCACTTCGGGACATCCTATAACATAATTGTCTATAAATTTAGCTAAAAAAAAAAACGATTTTCTGAAGATTCTACACTGGTGTTACCCCTTAAATTTTCGCTTAATCCAAGTAAGAGATTTCCAAAAAATTTTTATTACAGATTTAAATTACATATTTTTTTGAGTAGTGAAGTAGTGAAACGGTAATAAGAATTTGGTTTCTATGATTTTTAAAATATTTAAGAAAGTAATATTCAAACTTAAAAAAAATATAGTTTTATGGGTATATTATTATAAAATAAATTATGCACAATTTAATTTCAACTAGATTTGATTTTTAAAATTAAAAAGAGTCACCTTTGAAAATCCACCATAGATCTAAACTCTACGACATATTTATCCAATTACACTAGTTTACAAATTTTAAAAAATGTTGGTATCCTAAACATGTTTTAGTCATTTCCGTAGTAAAACTAGTGTAATCGGTTGAAAATTTTGTCTTTTTACTGGTAAGATGAATTGATTAAAATTTGAAACCTATATTAGCGGATTAATCGTTCACTCTGTTTCCAAAAAAATTCACCCAAAAATATCACCTTGAGCAACGAGGCCGATTAGCGATAAATCGGATGCAAAATTGCAAGGGATCGACACGATGCAAATCTTCTTTGTCCACACTGCATCGATAGCTATGGCTTTGTATGGATTGCGGAAAAATTTTAAAAATTCTTCGAAAATAAAGATGGCATTGCCAACACCATTAATGATATTGCTCGATTTTCGTCAGTTAAACTTTTTTCATGTATTGATTATTCAGGCAAATAAAAAAAAATGCTAAGAACAAGATGACCAATATGGACTTTAAGCCACTGAATCCGAATCCGAGGTAAAAACCCCAAAATGTCCATAAAACGAGTTAATTTCAAGGCTATGTCAGAAACCAGATTCTGCGACCCCAAAAACATAAAAAAACATAAAAAAAAAATAAATCGTCGAACAACCAGTCTTGAAAAATAATTTTCTTTGAATGCAGCCATACAAAATGAAAAAACTGGTTATCATGTTTGGATGTCAGACAATGCTTACTATGTATTTATATGGTAGCTGAATCGGAATCCGAGTTTTAAAAAACCATATCACGTCAGGGTTGGGACAAAACCTGAGATTACCTTGAGATTATCTCTGAACTCTTCAGACCGTTCTAGGGGGTTTTAAACCTCGGATTCTGATTCAGTGAACCCAAAATCATATGAAAATATGGTTGAAAAGAAAAAAATAAATTTTATTTGGTTTTTGAATATTATTTTGGAAACCCGCTCAAAGCGATTATAACTATTATTAAAGTTCGCCTTCATGCGAATTCAGATTGATCTATGGGCTAGAGTAATCGAATATTTAACCATTGGGATATGCGACACGCAACAAATGAAGGTCTTTCAATTAGATTAATATTGTGCACTAATTTATGAAGATCAAAAGACTTTCAAAGATTTTAAGATCCTTTTTTAAAAGCAACATTTTCTTGATGAATTTTCACGCTCTTTTAACAGATTTCCGTTACTTAACTGATGACAAAAAACGCAGTTTGTCGATAAAGTTTTTATCGATTGTCTTATAAACATGGCCCACAGTGCTAAAAAATATTCCCTTTACAATAGTGGCCTACTAAATAGATGACTCAATCACACCTCGTTTTTTTGTTGTGTTAAATAGATACATAGTATATCAACTTTATGTACTTGGTATGTGTATGACGTCCAATGCACTGTACATGTAATCAGCTGGCGGCAATAACGAGAGAGCATGCCACAAATACTCAAACATACACACAGATGCTCATGGCTTATATTTGATGCTGGTCAAGAGCCCTATGCCATCATCTCTTTCCCAGTTATATGAGCTGCGCTGTCTCAGCTTTTGTGGCCAAACCTTGACACGTTGTTTAGTCGGCCTGCCAAAAAGTGAGCAGAATGAATGTAATCGAATAGTTCTTTGTTTGACACTTATTTGGATTACTGCTAGAGAGCGCTAGCTACCGATAACTCTCAAGTCTGTCATTCGTTGCTTGCGAAAAATACAATAAAAATACTGGTAATGGAATTTTCGTTTAAAGTTTTTATTTTTATATTTTAAATACTCATTTCATCTATTTGATTCAGTGCGTCATTATTTCGAATTTTCATTACTTTTAAATATAATACTCTATACGTTATAAACTAAAAAATATTTGTGTTTTCTTGGAGCTTTTCATTCATATAATACATGTGTTTGTGAAACTTACATTAGATTAGCATTTTATGTCAAACTGAAATATGATAACACATAAAAAAAAAAAAAAACTTGAACCAATAAATAACAAACACTTTTTTACTTTTTTTTTTTTGACAGTTTATGTTTTACATACAATTCAAATATTAGTATGCATGTATTGTATGCTAGAGGACTATTTACACAGTTGTTGCATTTATTTATTTAACAAGTTCCGAATTTTTAACTCCGCTTCAAAATAAATTTCTTGTAATGTTCATAATTCAATTCAGCTTCTTTTTACCGAGTTTCTATTTATTATTATTTTTATTTGTTTATTATTAAAACATTTTGGTTTTTGGTATTTTGGGAGTCTGCTTTAAACAGTTGGCACAATTTTTCCATAGTTGTGATGAGGAACTGAACCGAACTGACTGACGTAAAGCGTGGTATGACAGTGCTGGCCAAAAAAGTTGCAACAGTTGAATTTATTAGTATTTTTTTTTTTTTTCTTTTTTTTAAAGCTACTTGTGTCAATTTTTGCTGCATGCAAATATTTTATTAATTTTTTATTTTATTTATTTATTCTGTCAGTTTTCGCACTTCTGTCTCATGCCTATGGCAAAAATTCAATTTGGGCCTATATGCCATTTTTTAATTGGTTTATTTTTTTTTTAATTTTTTACTTATCAATATGCTATATGCTGGCTGTTTTTTATGTATAACTATATATGATTTTACGTTTTGTTTGTCACAAAATAATTGTGTACATAAAATTTTACAAAGTGCGCTTTTACCTATGTATAGTATATAGTATATACTCGTTAATGGTTACCTTTTTTTTTTTAGTTTTCTATGAAAAGTAATGTAACTGAACAATTTTGATTTAATTTATAATTGTGTCTTGACAAAATTTAATTTTTTATTTGCTATTACCAATATTAAGGGCTTTTTACAATATCATTTAAAATTTATTTCTCATTTTTGATGCTGGTTTACGGTACGATTTTTCAAAATTTGTTTAGAAATTTTTGAAATATTTTCCAAAGCCGCAGCTTAAAATTTGTTTTGCTAATTATTCATATACATACATATAGTCATTTTAATTGGGTGCCTATAAAATAAAGTACATACGTCTTAATTTTTTTTTTTTTATAACTTTGCTTCAAATTCTGCCAAAAATTTGATTGTTAAGATGGTATTATATGGCTATTGACTTATGGCTAGTTTTGCATACAGTTGACATAATTTTGCTATAATTTTACAAAATTTATATTTTAAATGCTATGACTTTTAAATTGTTTTTAATATCATTAGGAATTTAAATTTTTTTTTTTGCAGCTACTAATTTTATACAATTTATAAAGAACACAAGTTTTATATTTTGCCATTTAAATGCATTAAAAAATTATTTTAAATTAAATAGTCTGGCAGCTCATGAAGCTTTGTTTTTCAAGAAACCTTAAAAATATTGCTTTTAGTTAAATCAGATTTCACTTAAACTTTAAGGAGATTATATTTTTCTTTATGAAAAGTGTTTTTAAGATGAATTTAATTTATTATAATCCGTTTGGTAACTTCTCTAAACAAGAAAGATTAAATATTATAAATAGTTAAAATTAAAAAAATTAACTAAAAAAAAAATTTAGAAAATTTAAAAAAAAAAGTTAAAATTAAAAAAAAAAAAATAAGAAAATATTTTCGAATAAATAGTATAACTAGCTAAAATTAGAAAATAAAGCAGCAGAAACAATTAAATACAAAATTGCAAATTTTGATAAATAAATAAAATTAATAAAAAAAATAAATTATATTCCATTATAGTATTATAATCCGTTTGGTAACTTCTTTAAACAAAGAAGTTTAAATATTAGAAATAGTTAAAATTAAAAAAGAAGTAATTAGACAAAATTTTTGAAAATTTTAAAACTAGTGAAAATTAAAAAAAAAAATTTGTTCGAATAAATATTATAACTAGGTAAAATTTCAAAATAATTTTAATTAATAATTTTGATAAAGAAATAAAATTGAATAAAAAAAAAAATAATGATATTTCATTTGTAAAAAAAATAAATTTTTTCATTATCTGAGAAACTTTAAGAACAAGTTGAAGACATAGAAATAATCAATTTTGTTGCATAGTGTAAGTATCAAATTAATTGCTTCAACAAAATTTAAAAAAATATAATATGTACTAAAAATACTTAAAAAAATACAAAATAATGCCCTTCATAATTTGATTTTTTTTTTGGTATATATTTTAGATATGAGCACTTTTTCTGGATTAGAAGACAATTTTATGGCAGTTTTCTGATATAAAAATATGTGCGCTACTTAAATAAATAACAATCTCATAAACTACTATGTATTGTTTAGTGCTATACCAAAGAATCTGCTGCATTTTTAATTTTTTTTTTTTTAATTATTTGGCTTATTATGATTTTTTTTTAATGCTTTTTTAAATGCTGAGTTAAAAGTTTAAACATAATTCAGTATGTGCATGCATTAGATCACAACACTGTCGAGATTTTTTACTTTTCTTGAAATGCTGCTGTTTTTTAGGCTTAGGCTCTAGGCTTACAGTCTACTTTTATATATAGAGTATTGATCAGCTAGTTTAATTTAGAGAGTATAGATATTCTTTTTTTTTATACAATTAAATTGTAGTTAATTTTTTTGTTGTTTTTATTTAGTAGCTAAATGTAACTAGTTGTGTGTTTTTGGGTGTAATGTGCTATACTAAACATGTCATTACGCTCCTATATATTTTTTTTTTGTTAAAGGTACCTAATTTACAATAGTTTTGCCTTAAAATAACAAAATTTAAAAAAATATAGTACTAAAAATACTAAAAAAATACTAAATAATGCCCTTCATAATTTGAACTTAAAGAAACTCTTAACATATATACACACAAGGCAGTGATTGTAATCTCAACAAAGTCAACTGAAGTTTTATAATCCAGTTTCTAGTTTTAACTCACCCATTATATAAATACACATACATACACACATCATAACTACCCCCAATCCTAGACATTAGTGAAGCGTTTAGAAAAAGTTACCAACTTACAATTAGTTTAGTAGTTTTCCCATGTTTTACCATACAACAGCTTTAAAATCTCCATTCCACATTGACCTCTACCGTCGGCTCCAGCGCTGGCGGTCAAGCAATGTCCTGCTCATAGTAGCCACAGCCGGCAGCAACATATCACACAGTAGTCTCACGATCCACATGTATGTATTCGACCGGCTGCAGCCCGTGTCAAGATGCCGGATCTATAAACAGTGCATCCTTCTTGAAGTCCTTCTTCAGTGTGCCTATATTTGCCGCTCCATTACCATTGCTGGCACCATTCATGAAGCTCTTTTGGACCACAGATTTTTTACGCTTGCGCATAAGTCCAAACATGCAGAATATCAGGCAGGCAGTCAAGGCGGCTGCAATGCATCCAAGTGCTGCAAATACGCCGCCTGGTAGCTCCAGCAGCTTGCGTGCGGTGCCACATTCCTCTTCGGATTCATCGAAGCCAGAGGGACAGTTGTGATGACCTGTAAGCAGAGATGGCAGAATGTTGATTGAAAAAGGTCTGGGGTTACATGACAAGATTGTGCGGCCAAAAGAGAGCGAGAGCCAAGCCCTTGGGGTCCATGCGCTGGGCAGTTATCCGGTTTAGCTGCAAATTGAAAGCTGCAGGCGGCCAGTTAAGCCAGTGTCACTGCAGTGGGCAACCAACTGAATGGGTCGCCTGAACCAGGCTCCCTTCAAGGCTGAAACTGCTATGGCTGACAGTTTGCTTAATGCTCTGCCTTTGCGGTTAACCAGCTCAACTACAACCCGCTTGGCTGCCCATAAATAATTGAAGTTAAAAGGCATAGCAAGGCGCTGATATACACTTAGATGCGAGGGCAGTTTGAGAAGTAATCGTTGGAAAAAACTAAAACTATTGCAATTACTTTTCGAAGACCTTTTGAATTGGTTTCTAAAACTAAATAATAAGACGAGTTTGTGGGCTCTATAGCTTGGGAGCTGGTACTAATATTTTTGATAAGTCCCACACAACGGTCTTATCAAAAAGATAAGAAGGTTGTCACAAAATCCAAAAAAAAAAAGATTATAGAAAATCATAGAGTTGAAGCTTAGTCCGTAGAGGCGTTTAAAGATTTAAACGTTTCTTTTGGGATGCCCGTGACTAAATATTGATCGTTGGATTATCTTTAAGGAATTTCGGTATTGGACCGATTTAATGCTGATTTAAAGCAAAACGAACGTAAATGGCACAACAAATTTCCTCTATTATGACAGCACAACGTTATTTTTGGTTTTGGCCCAGATTTTGCAGTTCCACAATTTTTTCAAACTTGCGGAAATGTCTTGGTGGAAAAGATTTTCTTCTTATATGTAAAATGAATGTCCATTAAGAGTGAGAATAGACAAATCGCCATTATAGATCGTTTCATCAATAAGGTATTACAGATCTGCTTGTACTGCTTGGCGAGAGTAACAGCGTAAGCGCGGCTTACAGCGCACTGCAGTGGGGATATTGTAGGGTACTGCGAGCTGTGTCTTATGCTTTAGGTAAAATTTTTATGTAAGCAGAGGAAATATAAATAGTTCAAATTTAAAACAAGTCGTGCTATTTAAAATATCGGAAGCGTCAGGGAATATAGATTCTTTGTGATATTTTTCCGGACAGAGGTGAGTTTTTACAGCCTGCCCTCGCGTGCACTCTATATAGATGTATACATAATATAGGTATAAATGCTACTTTTGTGTATATATATATATATATCTCTTTTTTTGCTCTTGTGCTCTTAACTCGAGTGCAGCTCAAATAAGTTTGGCTGTCACTTTACACAGCTGTTGTGGCAGCCTGGTAAACTTTTGTGCAAGACATTTTGGGGTTTTACTGCTGCGGGCTCCTATTGCAGTTCATTTTTTTTCCGGGTTTTTTTTTTTGTGGTATGTGCAGTTGTCAGAAAAGTTGGTCTGATTACAAAAACGTGGCCAGTTTACAAGAGGGTTTGCAATGAAATTAACAACCATTTCGATGCTGACCACAAGTGAAAATCTTGTTGCCTACTTGCAGGCGCCAAAGGCATCAAATCACATCCAAACAAATGTTTTTCAGTAAAAACTTCGACTATAACATTCATGCAAAACTTTTGAAATAAAACTTTCGTTTATTTTGGTTTTGTTAATTCAGTTTAAAGTACCATTACTGAGAACTGCCAGAGTCATGACGTCATTCTTATAGGTACTAAAGCTCAAGCACTATTTGGACAAACATAGAAATGTTCGTTTTAAGTTTATGTTCATAGTTTATGTCAAACATTCTGAAAACGCACTTTGAAACAGGAGTATAAGTGCACTTATGGAAAAGTGACATAAAACTGAATTTTAGATTAAGTCTGGTCTAAAATGCACGCACATGATATGCTTATATATTTAACTGGAGACGCAAAGATATGGGATTTTCAAGTAAAGCTGGGTTGGTGATTATGGTTATACCTACTTCGATTAATGAGTTTTAGGGGTTATTGGGTATAGACAAACGAAAGGGCGCTGGGACGTAAATACGTGGCCATATCGGTAATGGCTGGTAAATACGAAGTTTTCAAAGTTGAAAACACTCCTTATGCTTTTCTAGAACTTCATGTCACGCTATTGTTTCTTCAAACGGACATTTGCTGGGCAATTAGTTAGTTTCAAAAGCTACGAAATGCCCTAAGATTTTACCACTTTTAGCAAATTGGTATCTATCAGCTGACCAAAAGGATCAGGCTTAGTCTTTTAAAATGAATTGTTTTTATTAGGCAATAATTCATTTTAGTGGCCCAAAGCTTTACAGAACTCTCAAAAAATTAAACTCCTATTACGCTGTATTCATTTTCGTAAGAAAATAACTACACAGAATTGGTAAATATAAAACTTGTTTCATAGCAAACAGAATTTATTGCCATAACCCCTAAAGAGCTGGCATAAACCAAAGACTTATTTAAAAAGGTTTAATAACTTAGTTTACAGCTCGAAGAAGCTTTTATTTCTGGTTTATGGCATAGTCTACTTACCATCACACCACAGGCTAGCCGCTATGCATGCATCAATTTCAGGACATTTATATTCACAATCTGATTCCTTGGGATAGAAGCCAAACTCATTGAGCGTATCGTTTGCTGCACTGGGTCCCTCGCTGCTGCCACGTCCAGTGCCTGCAACACCAGCACTGCCTTGACCCACCACACCGCTGCCAGGACTAGATGCACCTCCTGTATTGCTGCTGCTGCTGCTGTCCAGACCAGTGGTTATGCTTGCATTCATGTGCAAATCCAATTGCTGCAGCAGGGCGCTCTTTGTGCGATGTATCTCCAGCCAGGTGAAGGCAATGTCGCCGGGCTCCTTAAGTATTGGCTCGAGCACCAAGCTGACGGGTCTGCCAAGTACAAAATTCAAGTAAACCAAAGTAAGCCAAAGTTGTAAACATTTTCAAGTGTTAAGCATGCGTTTCCCCTTCAGCTGCAACTCAGCACTTGTTATGCAGTTGCTTGCCACGCTCTGTATAATTTGGCAGTGTCTATCAGTGGGTATCAGTGTGTCCTGCCCCATCACTTGCAACCTGCTCAAGTGCAACTAATTACGCGTAACTTTGAGTAGAAATATCCTATTTGCATAGTGCCTAACTAGGATAATGTTGAATGTACAGCTTAGTTGGTATTTAAGCTAAATTTCGAAGCCTGAGAGCAGAGCACTCCGAATTTTATTTATGCCTAAACATGCAACAAAAAAGCACGAGGGTTGCGCTATACATTTCCAGCGTAGCAGGAAAAAAGCAGTAACATTTTATTGGCTTTATGTCTTTTCAAGGAAGCACTTTTTTCACTCAGTAGTGGGTATCTCTAAAAAAAGAAGACTTTAACACAAGCACCTGTTACTCGATATATTCACTGTGGTGAAGAACAGTCCATCTACAAGAGGTGGTGATCCCAATTCTCCTAAACTTCTGGAACTCCATGTTCGCAAATCCAAAAAATGACAAACTTTTAGCTAGAACTACTAAATCCAACCTGGCCACACTAATAATAGCCAATGACGGAAATATAAAAAGCAATCCTGGTAAAATCATGCAAAGATGCAGTTGATTTAAAACTGTGCAGCTTTCCTGGAATGAAAAAGCTTTCAAACATTTTGTGGCCAAATAATTGCCTTTTAATAGTGCCTTAGACATGAGAATTTATGCTTATGAACCATGACCATAACTTCCTCTAACTGCTTTAAAATGAAATAACAGGAAATGGTTGTATGTACAGGAAATTGAGTGCAAAAAAATATGCAATAAAAACACAGCAAACAAACATGGCTGTCAGTGTACATACACACTCACTAATAAGTATGTGAACACACACACACACACAATCATGCATGGAGTGTCTAGAGTTAAAACCCATTCAAAAGGGACGCAAGTACGGAGGATGTTTTTATGCCGTTTGGCAATTTATGTTCAAGGTGCGTGCAATGAAAATGAACTGTGCCATGTTGAATTCGGTTCTTGGCCAGTTTATTTCCAACTAACTGTTGGCCAAGAAAGCAATTCGTGGCCATGGCTCGCTCAGTCGGAATCTCAATTTGTGGCCACTTACACTTTATGGCAATGTGGCATGCATTTCTCACTCAACTTGTGCGTT
Organism: Chymomyza fuscimana; assembly: GCA_949987675.1. Taxonomy (NCBI): domain Eukaryota; kingdom Metazoa; phylum Arthropoda; class Insecta; order Diptera; family Drosophilidae; genus Chymomyza; species Chymomyza fuscimana. Next base: position 14,908,295 of record OX465089.1, read on the forward strand.
GCATATAAGTTTGACGTCATTGAAATTCGAAGTCCACCAAAATACTCGTACACCTGGACATTTGAATGGAATCAATTCCATGGGAAACAAAAATGCTGGTGTTCTATAAAGGGTACACTTTTTTCTCCCTGTGTAGGTGTAACCAACAAAATGATTCAGGGACATAACTTTTGTTTATTAGGCTCACATGCAATTTTTTTGCAGCATACTAGAGTTAGTAACGAAGACAAATTTCAATGGAGTGTCTTTTTTAGGGTTTTTTTTATATATTTTATATTTTTTATATAAATCAATACAAGGGATTTGGGAGAAACAGGCAGATTCTGCAAATTAATTGACCAACATCACGTATAACACGCATTTTGTGTTAAAATTATGAGTCGTACCTACAATTTAATAATCTAATCTTACAGCCTCTATCCTCTAAGGACGGACTTGCCTTAATCGCTGTCTTTCATAATGATAAATGGTGCCAAACAACTTACATATATGTAGGCCTGGAGCTATCCAGCGTAACAAAATCACGTCTTAATACTGCGGCTGCTCTCTCAAAAACTACGCACTCCTGCTTTTGTGCTGCCAACTCCTGTCTTTTTTAGTTTTCTAGCGCTGCCAACTACTTTACGTAATGGTCAGCTGTAAGCTGCCAAACGCCATTCCTACATATATTATTAATATACCTACAGTGGATATGATATTGTTTCAGTTTATAAGGAAAAATGTCAAAAATTTTCATTAATTACTAATATCTCCTACAGTCTCTTAATTTAATTCCAAAAACTTTAACTGTGTGCAGACGATACTTTTTTTTTAAGTAAAACTTGGTGTCTATCGCTTTTAGGATCTTGGTGTTTCTATGTCAGAACAAACAGATGGACATGAGCTTTATGGTATCGACATCTTAGTCAATGCTTATAATTGTCGAAAAGAGAAACTTGTGCTCTTTTAGGAAACCTTTAAGCCAATGGCACATATGAGATAGAGCCGAAAAGACGGAAAATCTCCATACTCTACCAATTTTTGGTATGTTTTGGTTTGGGGTTGGTGGATCCGAATCCGTGGCCCGAAAATACCTGGATAGTCTTAATTCTGAGATGACCTCCAAAATTCCTCTTTTTATACCCTGTACCTATAGGTACAAAGGGTATACTAGATTTGTGCAATGTATGTAACGGACAGAAGGAGGCGTGGCAGACCCCAAGTCCTTTATACCAAAATGCTTATCATAACCTCGGGTAGCGATTGAGCCATGTCCGTCCGTCCGTCTGTCCGTCTGTCTGTCTGTCCGTCTGTCCGTCCGTATGAACGCCTAGATCTCGGAGACTATAAGATCTAGAGACACGAAACTTTACCAGCATATTTCCTAAGCAGATGAAGTTTGTTGAATCATGTCAATATCTTTCCCCGTTCCCCCGCTGTAGATTTTCGCGGTTTTTAGCCACACTGTTTAATATTTTCATGAAATTTAACAGAGCGATGCGTTGTGGATACATGCATCTATGTGTAAAAAATGAACAAAATAGGAGAAATACAACAGAAGTTATAGTCAAAAATGTGCAAATTTCACCTCCCCTTGCCAATAAACTGCGTCAATATTTGACTCTACGCAATTATGGCTACAAGTGACCTAGAATCACAATTTTTGGTAAGCTCATTCATGTGGCTCTAATGAACAAATCCACATCCAAATTTTATCGATGCGGTCCCCCCACCCCTCGCAATCGATTTACCGTGTTTTCTCCCACACCCCTCAACATAACAACTTGAAACTTATCCAATATAATTAAAATAGCTTCTTTGACGTAACTTTCGATTTTCATCAAAATCGGTACAAATTTAGGGAACTTATAGGTATAAATATCGTTTTGCACCAAAAAAAAAATAAATTCCAATTGGAAAGTTCTTAGATGGAATATGCAGGAAAAATTTTTTTGACACAAAAGGTACAGGGTATTCCACTGTCGGGCACCGCCTCGACTGTACCACATTTTTTTAGGTTATATCAGAACTCTGTCAAAATGGATCATTAGACCTCGGATTCTTGGGCAAAACGCTGGAGCATCCAGCTTAACGGTGACAAATCTTCCAGCGTTTTATTTTCGTTAAGGAAAGACCCAAGTCCTGCACTCACCTTAAATGGGGAGATAATTCCAATTAAAACATCGCACCCATACCTTGGCATTCATCTCGACAAAAAACTATGCTGGAAACAGCACATTAAAATAATAACAGCAAGGTGCAGAGCGAAACTTGGCAAAATGGAGTGGCTACTTGGCAGAACCAGCAAGCTGTCCCTTGAAAATAAAAGCATCCTCTATAAGAGTATAATAATGCCAGCTTGGTATTATGGCATCCAAGTCTGGGGAACCGCAGCTAAGTCCTATATGAAAAAAATTCAAATTTTGCAAAATAAAACCTTGCGCAAAATTGCTGATGCCCCATGGTACATCCGTAATCGCAACCTTCACAAGGATCTAGGCATTCCTTTTGTGGGTGACTTGTTAAATAAACTTAGCGGCCGTTACGCGGATCGCTTACGATCCCATCCCAATTCTCTTGCATGTGCCCTGGCCGGTCATAGACCAAGAAGACGCCTGAAACGACTCCACCCATATGATCTCAGAAGGCGTGCTTTAACATAGCAACTATGTGTCTTATTAATATTTTATGAGGAAATGTTTAATGTCGCTAAATCAGACTATAATTTTTTTTTTCTAGCAGATTACAAAGACCTGAGTATTTTGTAGATTCAGTCGAATCTTTTTTTTGCACATTTTCTTTTTGTAAATATTGTATATATGTATATATGTAGTAATGTAAGCCCTATCACACACCTATATTTAGTGTGTAGCGATTTATTTTTGTATAAATATTGGATTAAAACCTTTTGAATTTTTCGGTTGATTGCCAATAAATAAATATATTCAAAAAAAAAAAAAAAAAAAAAAAAAAAAAAAAAAAAAAAAAAGACCTCGGATTCAGTGACCCCAAAAATATTTATCAAACATGGTCTTAGCTCGGATGTCAAAGAATCCCCAGAATGTCAGGTTTCTTAGATTATCTCAAAAATAATTAGTCATATGGAGTTTTCTGTTTTTCAATACCCTTGAGTGTTAAACACTCCACTTTTTACTTGGTCTTAAAAAGTCCTTCTTCTCATGTTTTTCATTATGAACAAATACGCTAGCTTCCACAGAGGTAGTGCACACTTTTCTGGGGGTATACAAACATAACAGTAAGTAGTATGTGAAAACATATTTTTTATAGCACCCCAAAGGATAATTGCAAAACTGACAGAACATATATGTATGTAAAAACGTATGTAATTTTGTTGCAGGATTTTTCCTTCAAGCACTTTGTCTGCCCGAAAAGCTAATGAGCGAGTATGGCTGGCAGCGGCCCTTTAGATAATTAATTTTCCGCTTTTCAACACGAAAAACAAAATAACACTCAAACACACACAAACACACAACAACCCCCAATAATAACGTAGTAAATATATACAGCTTTACTTACTTGTTCATAAACAAGGGCTGTCCGTTGGTCCAATCCTCGGAGAATATGTGAAGTGAAGCCGGTCGTGGTCCACTCTGTGCCGGACAGATGACTCGCATCGGTTTCAACGGTCGTCCCGAATATACCATCAAACGATTTTTGGTATGGCAGCGCATGGCATCCTCTGAGGTGGGATCAACGGGCAGATGGGAACCCCATGTCTGCACGAATAATGAACGTTCCGCGGACTGAGCCTCAATGTACCATGCCAGACCCTCACAGCTGGCATCCTGCGTTTTTAATGGATATTTTAGCTCATCCTCGCCGCCGGCGCCCTTCAGTTTCAAATGTTTGCGACAATCGCCCAAGCGCTTAAACTCATACGAGGCAGAGAAGAATACGTCCGCAAAATCCTCGGATATGTTGAGCCGTGTCACCGTAAAGCTAAGCTCCATGACGCGCGAATGCGAGACAAAGCTCAGCGGCGCATTGCTATACAGCGCACTGGAGTTATCGCAGAAGCAGCCCAGCTGTATCTTTACATCACGAAAGGGTACATCGTAGAGACGCAGCTCTGTGATGCGACCCTCGGGATCCAATTGATTGCAACGTGGTCGACCCGTATGCAGATCTGAATCGGTGGTACAGGCTGAGCCCTCGCCAAAGGATACATTGTGCAACACCAGCTTAACCCGCTCCGACGGACCCGCCTCAAAGCGATACAGGCATGTAATGTTTTTAGCGCCGCCACGCCCATAGAGAAAGACATTACGCGGCACTTGAATATTGCCCTTACGTTTGCGAAAGATGCGCGAACACAGCGGTGGCACTGGATCCTCACCACGTCGTCCCGTCCAGGTTTCGCCGCCCTGCTCCGTGTCGACAAACTCATAGTTGAGTGCAAATTGAGCGGGAAAGAGAGCGGTGCCCGTGTGTGTATGGAACTCCAGTTTCTGCAAGTATAGAGCAAAAGGAAACAGTCTCAATTTAGCGGCACAATATTTGTAGTTCATATTTGCGCCTCAGCTTGACTTGGGGGCAACATCATTGTAGGAGTAATCCTTGTCTCGTGCATCTCTGTTTGCCAGCGCCGCCAAAAAGCCAAAGCAGGCTTATTGCGGTGGTCTATTTGCCTGCCACATAGTCAGCGTTAGGAAAATTTGAATTTGTTGCAAGCGCCAAAGCACAGCTAAGCTCCACACGGCGGCCCATGGGTGTGGCATAGATAGGGTTTAGTTGTGGGTCGGGTTGGGTTTTCTAAGAACGGGTAGCTGCGGGCACTGCTTCGTTATTTGTGCACGTCTGGCAATGCAGTCGAGTGTTTAATTTGATTAATTTTGTCAAGTTTAAAGCAAATACAAATTTGCACTGTGCCAAATTGTTGGCTTGGCGTCGCGCACTTTGGTGCAGAGACTTCATCGGGAATTGGGCACTTGGCAACTGCAACAGCAGCAGCTGCAGCATCAGATGCGGCAACAACAACAGCAAGAGATAGCAATGACAGTTGTTGGCAGGTGGAGCAAAATATTTAGGAAAAATAAACAGAATAACTATCTATGCACTTTGTTGCACAATAACAAAAAATGAAAAAAAATATACAAGGAAACAGCCAAAGGATGCTGCAAATGCAAATAAGCTGAAGCTTTTGTTGTGCTGTTCCAATTGCTTCAATGTAAGCAAAGGAAGTAAGCTAGAAATTTAAGATCTTTAAGTAAAACAGTCATAGCTTGAAACTTTGTTGTGAAAGACAAGAAGACTTAGCCACCTAATTCCTTTGCTCATCAACTTCTATCCCAGACTTTTTTTTTATAATTTAATATATTAACTTTAAATGATATTTAGTAGAGAGTTGTGAAATCAAATTTGCTGGCGCCATCTAGCGGTCACACTAAATAGTTAAATAAACGTTGCCGGGAACAACGTAGACTACAAAAATTTTGTGTTTAATAAAAAAACGAAATAGTTTACAACCGAAATCTTTCGATAATAAAATTAGTACCAAAGGCTTTTAAGGTTATTTAAGAATCAAACGAATGCAAAACCTTTTAGAGAGGCACATCGCTGGTTATGTCAGATATCTCTAGTAGAGTATCTAAATTTTGTAATGAATGAAAATAATCTTGATTTGAAATTTTTAGGAATATTTTTTTTTTTATGCCAAACTATTTAAAGCCCATAACTTATAAGCTAATAAAATATAGAAATCAGTGATGTAAGGCAGATTCTTTGGATAAGCGAGAATATAAATAAAAATAAACAAATAAAATTTGTTAAATTTTTCTGTTGAGGACGTAATCCTGGTCAACAAACATGATAAAAGTTATGCCTACTAAAGTGAAGAAAAGTAAAGTTGTTTCTTTTGGTAACATACGCTAATAATTTGGCGCAACGTTTTCAAGGACATTTCTGTGCCATCAAAAGATTACTTTTAAATGCAAATTTCATTGGAAGAGCTATTTAAAAGATTATATATTTGTTTGAAAATTAAGATCGAATATTTTTTATAGTGGGGTGAAAGTTATGTTTGGCAGAAAACATTGTGGTGTGCCACAAGCTAAAGATTTATTCTCTTAATTTTTTTGAAATTATGTTATTTTTATGACCAGCATACAGCTTCGAAAAAGTTCACTAATTTGATGTTTTTTTTAATTTGAGCAGCTAAGCAAATTGCATATAAGAGCTAAAAGATATATAACTAAACTAAAAATAGTGCAGAGTTGCGATACAAATTTTCTATTTTCAAACCTACACTTTGTTATGTTCTAAAAATAAAATTTAATACTATTTAGGTACTATTTAAATACCTATGATTCACCTCAAAAATGAAATGTGTCCTTTGACTTCCTAATTTGGCACTGCCAGCAATTGTCAGCTTTGAAAAATTTAATCTCAACTCTAATCTCTAATATCATAAATGGTGCCCCAAGAAATGGTTAACATTATCAAGCATCTTTAGATGGAAATTCAAAACATATCTTCATGAATCAGATTTTTAAAACTCCTTGTTTTTAGCAATTTTATTGGATTCTCATAAGGGAGACCTTTTGCCAGCTTATTACCAGGTTGAGGTCATGGTGCAAGGTCGAATTTCTTGACTAAAATTTATTTATTTTAAATGACTGCCTAAAATTGTACTTCAAATAATTAACTAAAAAACATGTTGCATACTGTACGGCGTAATTCATAATACTTAGCGCTTACTGACAAAAGCTAAGCTATATTTTACAAATGCAGACACTTGTTAAATAAAATTTGATTTTTTTTAAGCCTTGCTTTTGAAAGTTTTATAGTTTTTAGCTTTTTTGATAAGGTCAAGGTAAGGTCATATTTGACTTTTTTTTGTGGCTACACCAATCTGAACAATAAACTAAGGACGCGTTGCAAAAATAACACAGAAACTAAAAAAAAAATCGATTTTGTTGGTCGGACGTCAGACCATGCTTTCTACACGTGGCTGAAGACGCATTTAAGATCTGAAAAAGCCCGGATCGTCAAGGTTCTGACATTGTCTTGAAAATACCTCGTTTTATGATACCGGGATTCCCCCCGGGCCCTGAGTTTTCTCAGTGGCACGGTGTTATTACTGTCGTGATTTAAGCTAAAGGCGCATTTTGCCCCCGTGCCAGGTAATCCAATGTACATACATATATTTTTTTTAATATTATTTTTAAGCTTTGTAGAATGAAATTTAGATTTTTTATCACGTTTAAAAATTCATATTACTAAATACTTTACTATTACTCTTTAAAATAATTTTGTGGCATTATATATTTTTTGGCTTGACGTGCGGAACGAGGGGTTTAGCACCCTGAAATTATTAGGTAATAAATGAGGTAATACTTTACTTTTGATACGATATAGACTAGGTTCATATAAAGGATATATAACATATGTATATGGGTTGTACTTACCAAATCTCTGCCCGTGCTCACATAGCTCTCCAGCGGACTGCAAGGTCTTAGCTTATTGCCACCCATCAAAGCACTGCTGCCACTAACACCGCTTCCAATTGCCGTATGATCGCACAATTTAGGCGTCTCATAGTCATAAATCTCCAGCATTAGTCTCCTCTTGCCCTTGGTACTCATCAAAGACAAGGAGCTTTTATCTGCGCTAACCACTGCCGCCGCAGAGCCACCATCCTTGTTGGACTTGCCGCCGGATGTATGTTTGGAGCTATCCTTAAGTCCGCTCATATGCTTGTTAGAAGCTCCACCCGAGCCCGATGCAGCACCTGCCTGCTGATAACCACTGTACTTATTCTCCTGATTAAACACGCTTGACTGCGTGGGTCCGTATATGTAAGTGTCAACCGGATTCCAAGCGTTGTCTATGTTGACACGTAGACTCTTATTCAGCCTCGGATTGTTGGAACTGTAGTAGTAACTAACGTAGTTACTTTGATTAAGCAATGTGGGCTTGCCACCATCTGCTGAACTGGCCACCGGAGGCGGAGGAGGCGGCTGACCTGTTGTGGCACTAGTAGACTTAATGGGCATATAGGTGCCATAGCTGTCCCACATGCGTAAGCGTGTTATCCAAGGCGGCAAATCGCTCTGTAAATAGAATAAGTGCCAAGTTGGGTAGAGTTAGTAAGGGCACCAACGGAAACACACATGTTATTGTTTAATTTTCTTGTTGACTTTGTTTTTATGTTGCCCAAATTGCCAGACACTCGGTGACTATTCCTTTTTTTATATCCTTGCAGAGGGTATACGGACTTGGTTACTTTGGTACTTTTGACATTACAGTGTGTGGCTTAGTAAGCAGCAACGTTTGTTTATGGGTTTTTTAAATAAATATATTCTGTAAAATAGAGCAACTGACTTCAATTGCCAACATCTTAAAAATGAATCTAATCCGGTGCAACAAATATATGGTGAAACATGGAAAACTTATCCTGTTTTTTTTAAATCAAGCTAGTTCTTAGAAAAATATTACCTTATTCCAATAAAACATTCTCAAAGCATATCTTTCGTTTTGAAGCTTAGAGTCTTTGAAATTAAAGTTCTACAAATAGCTAAACAATAAACGGACTGCGGAATACTATCTAGAACTGGCCGTTCACGAAATATAACGCGAAGATTGCCAATGCTAGACCCCCAGGAAATCCATATTACTAAGACTATGTACTTTCCAGTTCCCACGCTCAATATCAAGAAAGATCACAGAGCCTTACCTAAAAATCGACTTTCCGGTTCTGAGTTTATATTATGTTCTCAAGCCTACATAAGATATGTCGGAGACCTCCTATACCCAAAGTATGATCATGGTGACTCGAGAAGTCAATAGGGGCTGTACCCATACTACGTTACCCGTTGAGGGGGGTCGTTTCAAAATACCGCGCCTGTGGACCTTTTTTTTTTTATTTATTGGTTCCAAAAATAGTCAACATAAAATAGTCATAATATGAAGTCCAAAAATTGGACATATATAGAACCATATATGTCCATCCATATAAACGCCTAGATCTTAGAGGTCGAAGGGATAGAGTAACCAAACTTTCAAAAAGATTCTATATTATATCATGCGATATATTGGCGTAAATTGTATAGGCTGTCGAAAATAGTTGAAGCGGGCCACATTTTTAGTCGATCTCTTCGATTTGGATAATTTTAATCACGTTACGCTGAAATTTATTCGGTTATTTTTCGATTTATTAATAACTAAGAAATTTAGATAGAATTTTCTTTCACAAGCCATATCTCAAAAACGAATTAAGATATCTGAACAAATTTGATTTTTAGAGCCAGATAAAAATTTAAAAAATATATTGCATTTTTTTTAAACATATCTTAAAAATTAAAAATTTAAAAGTGAGTTTAATTTGGCTCAAAAATAAGAATATTCATATTTTAAGCAAGCAAAATCACTACGAGAACCAAAAAACAAAAATACGGTAACTCCTAAAATTGGGTAGTTATGGTTTTTTAGTGACCACTGGAGTCGCCAAATACTAATGTAAGATAGTTTTGTATTATATCAAGATCATCATCGGTCAAAAACTGATTTTAACGCTTTATAATTCGTTTGATTATGATATATATAGGATGGGCCATCTGTTGGTTTGGTTGTTAAACACTACAAGGTTCAAATGACTCAACAATGAATACCCATGGACCATTATTAGCGTCACTTATTCGTTCAAGGCATAGGAGAACGGCCAAATGGGTTTTGGTCAAAAAAAAGGTCATCGAAATTTTATGATGTTCGCATAAGAATTTGTAGAGCCAGCCGCGGCCACCATTTGTGCGATATTATTTTTTAAACATAAATGAGTAGTTTCAAAATTGCATTTGGTACCCAAATTTTGTTTGAAAATATACGAATAAAGTGCAATTAATAAACAAACCAACGGATGGCCCACCCTATATCATAACTAAATTAAGCGATACAAATTTTTTGGAGTTCCTAAGCACTAAGCAGCTGCATTCATTTATTTTTGTTAATTGTCTTGGGTACAGGGTATCTCCAAGTCGCTGACGCTCGACTTCAAGGTTCGCCATTTTTTTTTTGTAACTGTCTGCCAATGTTGTTGTTAGTTTGCGCCTTACATTGTTTGCAGTTCTTTCACAGCACCCTGAAGTGTTGGCCATGTCGTTTGTCATATTCATATGACGACAACGAGTTGATTCAAGTGTGAGGGTTATATACACACACACACACACACTTTTATATAAGACAGTCTGTGTGTATTTGTCTTTTAATGTTTGTCACGCTGTAATTGTTGTTGTTTGCAGGCGTTAAATATTTTTTCCAAGAAGACTTGTCTTGTAGTATATGTTTTATTTTATTTTCATCTTCGCATAGACAGTGATTATTGTTTGTTGTGCTAATATGTTGTACATCAAAGACAGTTGCTACAGCTGCGGCTCATGAATAACAGCAACAACAGCAACAACAAGGTGAGATATGGCCAAAATGAGGCAAGCTTTTAAAAGGAATTCTAACAAAATATTTTATTGCTTTCGCAGAAAATGTGACAAACAGACAGACGCAGGATTCCTTTTCAACTAAAGTATCTATGTGTGTATATATATTTGTGTGTGTATTAATGTTGCAGCTGTTTAAGGTCATGCCTTGTCTAGACAGTCTTTACCAAGGCGCTAAATTGTATTCCTTTGACTGCACACGAAAATGTAAACTTTGGCAGGTAAATAAATAAAAATAAAAAAAAAAAATGTTGAAAACCAATCGAAGCAAACTTAGAAGAGTCTGCTATACAAACCAAGTTTGTATTTTATCGCTAACTATCTTTTACGCCTCTCGTTTTTCATGACCCTCTTTGGCAATTTATGTGTTCCCCTTTATATACATACATATATGCTGCAACTCGTGTCAATTGCAGTTGCCCAACAACTATTGTAGATACACTTTAAATTGCAGAAATGAAAAGCTGACAGCGTTGCAAAAACTCAATTCTGAACTTTCAACTCCCATTCCAGCCCACACACCTCAAATACATACGAGAACTGCTACAATAAAAAGTGACAGAACTGAAATATGTGTAAAATAAAACACACGGTGGGTTGCGGGGGGTTATGCGGCATTAAGAGTAGCAAAAACAGTTCATGAATATTGCAGCAGCAGGTACAACACTCATTCATACAGTGGAAAAACAACAATCAACAGTGGCATGCAACACTTTGTAGCAGGGAGCGCTTTCTGTGTGTGTTCATATTGGGGGCATGACAAAAGCAACAAACAACAAATTGTGGAAGGGAATTTGTAAAAAAGCAAAACAAACTTTTTAAATTAAGAAGCAAAGTTAAAACTTCAAACAAAAAACGAAAAAAATAAAATAAAGAGAGCTTAGAGGGATGAGAAGAACTTGGTTAGAGAGTAAAAAATATAACAAACGGTTAGAATAATGCGCTGACATTTATGGGTCCAAGCGAGCAACAACATGATGAACTAGGCACACTCAAGGGACGTACAATAATACTAAAGGAAAATTTAAAGCTAAGCACATAAGTTGTTTCAGAAGTTCAAGAGAGCATCTTAAGTTGGGCGTGGCATATAAATTAACTTACGCAGTAGCTGTCTACCAAAAAAAAGTGAAATTATTTTGGTGATTACAAGCACATGGCGTATACGTAATATTACAAATTAGAAACCAAATTGAAGAGAGTACGTTAAGTTAAGAAGTTGTACTTTTTTTTGGTAATTTTATTTTTAATAATTATACACTGTACGGAGTCAAGGCTATTTCCATTTAGATTTAGATATGATCCATTCGTTCCTCTTTAAAGATTTAGGTAAAAATGTTACAAGTGTAGACTCCCCTCTACATAAGTACAAGTAACAATATGCTACTTGCTTTCATTATTTATTTATATGTAAATTTAGGGGCGCCTAACGAATAACAAAATGTAGACTTTTGGCAAAAAAAAAGCCCCTATACCCCTTTTTTTAGCCTCTAGCCCCAACTATCCAGAAATTATCAAAGAAACATTCTTAATTCTCCATTGTATATGAGAAATGCGGAAATACACGAAGATCTTAGGATTTACTTTAATATAAAATTGTTTAAAGAATAGATTTAAAGCTTAAACTGAAATTCTTCAAATTAACAGATTGATGAAAGAGAAATTTAAAAAAAAGTTGCTATTGCAGTCTGTGTTTTCTATGCGAAATTTCACATTATCTCCATTTCCTAAAAAGTCTTGTTTTGTGAGCCAAAAATTATTTTTTTGTTTTTCCAATGCCTGACATTATGCAACAAAGAATTTCCATGCGCGGAATTTCATTTTGGCAGCAGAAACGTAGAGAACGTTGCAAGTCGCAGGCTCTATCGAAAATATAAATAAATGAATGGCATGCATTTTTCAAAAGTGGGTCGAAAAAGCGTTGAGGACACAGAGCGTCCAGTACAACTAGGCACATGAACTGATGAACAAAACGTCTATCAATTTAAAGAATTGTTGCTCTTAAAGCGTCTATTGAATATTGGAGACTCTACTTATGTTGTTAGAATATTGGATTTATTAATGAGGCAATTTTGCCCGAGAAAAGTTCAGCAAGTCTTTCCAAAAACGCTCAATTTAGCACAAAGGGGAAGAAATTTATTTGGAAGAACAAATATAGATTTTTTAAATTAACAGTTTTCTTTTATTTTTTGACCGCAAAAATATTGAAATCAGATGATTTTTTGTTTTATATTTTATAGGAAATGTACCGTAGAAATATGATAAGATATGGTCAGTGATCGCTTAAGTTTGATTAGATATCTTTTGACATTAAAAAATATGAGTTTTTGAAGCAGAACAAAAAAAAGGTTTCGATGCGAAATTTTCGAGAATCGGACTTACAAACTTAATTAAATTTTTTATGTTTATTTTACATTATATTTTAAGCTGTTTATGACAAATGGCGGGCGTTATAGTCGCTCGCGGTCAACTTTAAGATGCCCTGTATCAACACAACAAAAAAAAAAACAATAAATAAACCGATTTCGATCATAAGGCGTTCAGTTTACATACTCAAAAACATGTTGATTGCAGAATTTGGTTACAAAAAAAATTGTGCCTTAACGTTTTTTGAAGCGTTCGCCTGACTTTGATCAAATTTGGTCAGTACTCAAGAGCTTTAAAAAAAAAACATTTTGTAAGGATATCTTTATAAACAAACGAATTATGCATCTAAAACTTTTGGTTGAAGGTGACCTGGAAATATATCGAAAAAATAAAATAAACTTGTTTCACGTGACAAAATAATAAATAAAATAAATAAATAATAAATTCTGCACATTTTCGAATATTTGTCTGAGACAGAAAATATGGTAATTGTGGATCTATTCTGCCTGAAACCCGCCTATTAATCGTCGATTATACTCTCGGAGTAACATTTAATTCTTTCTGCGATTAATGCTGTAGTTAACTTATACGCCGTATTTAGCAGAGATATTCCCCTATAGTTACTGCACTGCAATTTATTTCCTTTCTTGTGAATAGGTATAACTACCGTGGTTTTCCAATGTTCAGGCATTTGCTCTGCGATCCATATCTTTTTAATGACGTCTGTTAGGCTATTTAGGAGTTCTTCTCCACCATATTTAAAGGATTCTACTTGGATATCATCTATTCCAGACTTTGGCTTCCGAAATTTCGAACTTCATCAAATTCTTGTTGCAAAAAACAGAAAAAAAATCCCTTAAAATAAGGCATTTTTTGACATTCGACATTATTTGGCCAGTCAAAATTTAAGCCAAGATACAAATCCATTGAGCTTTTGGAATGATAGTATAAATAATTAAAAAATTTACCTAAAAATTACTCTACTTTCAGGGATCCGACTGTGTTGGATTACAAAACTTAGTCAAAAAATATTTATGCACTTCTGCCACTTCTACTAAAAGTGAAAGGAGGATGTTCAGTAAAAGTGGCCAAATACTTTTGGACGGAAGCTCCCGACTAAAACCTAGAAATGTGTACATGTTGGTCTTCTGCCACAAAAACAAGATACTTGGAGGATAATTTTTTTTTGGTTTTTAATTGTTGAATGGACACCTTTTTTGGATTTTTAAGACATAATTTCAAAAGGATCTCTTTTTTACAATGTTATGAATAAAACGTTTCTGTTAAACATTTTGAAATACCCCTTTCTGTAAGTATTAGAATTTTCCCCACTTGCTCTATGGTATTTATTTAAAGAATGTGCTATATTTCACTCTGTTCGATAGTACTATCGAAGGTAACCCACCTCTAATATGATATCCACGCGGAAAGATAGACATCTGTAGATAGATATCTATATCGACTTCTCTAGTCATTCTGATCAGACTTTAGGTAACTTTGGAGGGTCTCTGTTTCTCTTTATCTAAGTTACAAACATTTTCGATAAACCTTCTTACATAGTAAAATAATCTTTTAACATTTTTATAAAATATTTGTCAAAAATTTTTTAACAGCAACTGTTATGACGAGTTTTATAATTTGAATTCGCTAACATAACACACTGTAGTTACCAAATAAATATACAAATTAGTAACCAAGCGGAAAATAAAATATGTGGGCCATAATTGGAATTCGATTTTTTTCCCAGTAATTTTTATTTTATGCCATATTTTATTTCGCATGAATGAACTTGTATTTGCGTTCTTATAGTGAGGGGGTCTGGTGCTAAGTCTGACACTTAGCACTAACCGAAAGCGAAAGTGAGTACCTTAAGGTAGTTTAATGTAAAAAGTTTTACTTCAATGCTATTTATTTTTTTTTTTTAAATTTAAAGCAGCATTTATTAGACGAAGCATTTGGCAGTTAAATATACAGATATATACGAACTCAATTGAACTTAATTCTGAACTAGTTTGCTGCCTTTATGTTAGAACAAGCGCACTTTCAGGCATTTATTTGTGGGTTTAAAAAGTAACTACGAAATAAAATTTAGCCTTTTACATTCACAAATAAATCGAGGCTTTTATTGCGCAACATGAGCCCCAGAATCCCTTCAAGCCTTACCTTATCGCTGGGGAACATTCAGATGCGTAAGCTCTGCTGCTGCAGTTGCACTTTGCCCAGCCACCTTGACACAATTTACGGGCCGTTAGGCAGTCAGTGACGCATATTAAAAATGCACACGACATGATGAGGAGGCGCCTTTGTTGCATGCAGCAGTGTTGGATAATGCTGCATTTTGTAGCAGGGTTGTCGTTGTCGCTTTGTTGTTTTTGTCAGTCTGTACTGCAGTCGTTCAGCCGTTGGGTAGACTTTTAGCGAGTGTCAAAATATGCCATGGCAAGGATACGTGTAAGTAAGGCAGGCTTTAGCCTACATGCTTAAGCTTTCACTTAATTATAAATTTTGTTTTGTCCGTGTTGCCGTTTCACTCTAACAACGCTGCTGTTAGACACATGCTGTCAAGCTCACACGCTTGCATTTTAATTGGTGTGCGGACTTCTTCACTAATAGCATATATGTATGTAGGTATGGGTATATATATGTATAAAACAATAGAAGCCGACGGCGCAGTCGAGACAGTGCGTTTTTAGTACTACAATGAAAGCAAGTTCTACATAAGCTGTCCCCCCCACACCTACACGAACACACACACACCCATATAGATAGTCATAAATTCTATGCATTTATGCAAACTTCCATTCACTTCCCTTCCCGAATGAACGAACTAACACATAGACGCCTTCATGGTAAAGTAGTGTGTCAAACGTTTTACTTACCCGTCCCAGCGTATTGTTGTCATGTATCGCCTGCTGCAGTATCTGCAGATTGTAACTGGTGAACGATAACCAAATCAGGTCACCAGGATATCCGTGAAAGTGGTACGTGCATGTTGTATTCGGCGGAAGCGTGTGACGCGGACTCACAATGCGTCCCATGCGGCCACGACGTGAGAAGAGCACATCATCTGCAAGTGATACAAAAAAGTGGGAGATATGGAAAAACTCGTTTTATGTATATGCAAAATATATATGCTATGTACATATGTGCATTGTATGTAAAATGTTTTATACCGCTCTTCTGTGTTTGTGTGTGTGTTTTTTTTTAATATGCTTAAATGACGCATAAGATCCTTGTATGA
Organism: Chymomyza fuscimana; assembly: GCA_949987675.1. NCBI lineage: Eukaryota > Metazoa > Arthropoda > Insecta > Diptera > Drosophilidae > Chymomyza > Chymomyza fuscimana. Next base: position 14,924,327 of record OX465089.1, read on the forward strand.
CAAGCGGCTTACATGTGATTTAGGTTAATTTACAATATGACAGCCATTTCTTGTTTTTTTTTATTTTTCTACTTTTTAATGCTCTTCACGTAGTCCAGGGTATTATAATGCTATTGTTAAAAAGTTTGTAGTTACAAAAAAAAAGAAGCAGAGTATATTTTACTTGCTCGTATATTTTTGAAGAATCCAGCAGCAGCAGCTAGTTTTTTTGTAAAAAATTTTGAAATAAAATTCTACGTCCAGAAGAATGCAATTTGGATTTTTCAAGATTTTCAATTTTTCTAGAATGAGCTGGAAAATCATATAGATTATCTTACGCTTCTTTCTCAGGGCATTACAAAGACCTTATCTGCATTATTATTATAGTTTTAATTTTTAGTTATAAGGATTACTATAATTTGGAACTATTTACAAAATTTCCTTTGTTGAATTTAAAAAACTTCGAAAATTTAATGTTGTCAAAAGTAGAATTTATTTACTCGAAATGCTATATTGAATACAAAGAAAACTCGTCTTTTACTTTTAAAGCTGACTTTAGGAAATGACTAGGAATAGACTATTTGGTATAAATCCGAACTGGTTCCAAAATTTCCTTTATTGCATTTAAAAAGCTTCAAAAGTTTAATGTTATCAAAAGTAGGGCATATTTAATTTGAAATGCTTTATTAAACAAGTTTACGGAAACTCGTCTTCTAGATTTTAAGCCGTCTCTAAGAAATGACTAGGAATAGGCTATTTGTTGTAATTCCTAACTGGTTCCAAAAATTCCTTTGTTGAATTAAAGGATTTAAGTACTCTCACTCGCTCAGAACAATCGACCCTATTAAGAGAAACCATGATGTAATGAATTTTACAAGGTGCGGCGAGTTTCGCTGCGTAGAAAACTGGTTCAATTTTTGTCAAACTTCACACAAATGTTTGGACTAAAACATAATACAACTCTCATTCATTTTTTTTGCTATATTTAAAAAAATATATTTAATTTTCTAACTTGTATTTATTTGTTTTTACGCGTATCATATAAATATGCACATTTGATCAAATTGGTTCACTATTTTACATAGCTACCATACAAAAATTGAACCAGTTATCTCTCTTTTTCAGAGAGAAAAGTATAACGGAGCAGCTCATTGCGCAACCTTCTAATTGTAGGTTTATGACAAGAAACTTATTTTTGTATAAAAAATGGCAAAGCGTTTTTTACCCGAACATTCTTCAAGGGAAGATTTACTGACTGATTATTATATCGATGGGGTTTGATAATAATAATATTGATTAAGAATTAATAAAAAGAAAAAAGAGAAAATTTCTCCTAAAAAGAGCTTGGGTTTAGCACTCTACCGAAGGTTTTTCTAATAATTATGTTGGTACCTCTTTTATTAATTAATAAAATATTGAGTACAAAACATTTGTATTATTTTTTTATTTTTATATGAAAAATCCTTATTTTCTTCAAAACATAAAGTATGCAAAATTCGGTACCTTAAGCTTAGTTTGGTTATTTTTCCGCCGTCCCTGTGCACACAACATGCCGCATATGGAACATGTAAAAGTTGGCTTGTAATGGCTTCTGTTTTAATGTTGGAAATCCCCTGCCTCAAGGCGCACTTGGCCCATTTGTCAGGCCTCTTGCTGTTTCTATTTCGACACTCTACTTTAATTAAAGTTGCCAAAAACAGGAGAACATAAAAAACAGAGAAACAAAAACTCGGCAAAGAGAATAGAAACCAATGCGCTTGGCGTCGCTCAACTTCAGCTACAACTTCAAGTGACAAATTAAAAACGCGATGCTGAGAAAGAAGATTGTGGAGAGAAGCGGAAGAAAAAGAGAGTGGGGCAACTTTTGCTTTATGGCACGTTTCGAATCGCAAAAGTCACTCGTTTTGTAGCACTGCAGCAAAACTGTCAGGTGTGTGTGGAGGAGAGAGACTGACAGATGGCAAAGAACAGGAGGTCTGTGCTGGCACAAGAAACAATCGTCAACGGTATCGATGATAACACCTGCGTTGCCGCTGTCGATGATTTTGAATCTGTTGCTGCAGTGACAGCTTTTCGACTAAAAGTTGTTGTTGTTGTTATTGTTGTAAGATGTAGCGCCAAAGAGTTTTTTATGTGCTCCGTTGTCAAATGGCAGAAGACAGACGTATAAAAGTTACAGTTGGCTATTGTTGCCACTACAAAGAAAAGCGTCACAGACTGGGCGAGTGCGCCATACCCATTGCAAGCTTATATATTTTTATGAGATTTCGATAGCCTGTATCCATAGAAACAAGTGTATTATCGATGTGTGCAATGTATGTAAAAGGCAGAAGAGAATTTAGCAGGACATATCTTTAGTACATCAAATAGCGATGGTCTCATCTCAATGACCATGAAATCGAGAGACACCAAAAAAATTCAAAATTCATACCAGGTCCAAATTTGGTGCAGTTGTTGCTATGGGCTTTAATTAAAACTAAAATTTTCATAAAAAATCATTTACATGTAAACCCTTTCCGTTTGGTGCAAATAATTACTTTTTATTTGGAAAAACTGAATGCAGGGTATCCCATTGTCGGGTCCATTTCTAACTTGTATTGTAAAATAAAGCTGTTCTCAACGTGCTTGTAACATTTAATAAACTTTGCTATTGAATATTTTATTACCTCAAAAGTATTGAAGCGGTTTATTAATTTGACTCAAAGTTGCTAATTAATTAAATCGACAGAATTCTTGGCGTCTTTAATTTATAAAAGTCTTTACTTCATGGGGTAAAGTTAAAATTTAAGAAAGCCTAGCTAAACCTTTCCGCTAGACAGTTGTAAAGGGTGCTTTTTTAAGGGATTTTTATTGTTTCATAAAAACACACCTATATTAATTAAAGGTGCAAACTATTAATTGTTCGATAATGGTTGGTTTTTTGTGATGGAAACTACATTGATAAAAGTTGCCTATTGAAAGTGCCATCACTAAAATATTTAAAATTTCTGCACCGATTATTTCTTTTTTATTTAAGCCTTTACACTTTAAAATTTTAAAAATAAAAAAAATTTTAATAAATAATAAAAAATATATATTAAAAAAAATCTAAATTAAAAATAAAAAATTCATAATTTTTTAAAAACTTAAAGTTTAAATTAACTTTAACTAATTTTATCGTTTTAAATATTTTTTTCAATATTTTTAAAAATTTTATTTTATTTTTAAATTAAATTAAAAATAAAATTTAAAGGATAAAAAAGTTTTTAAAAATATTAAAAAAAATTCATAAAAATAAAAAATAATAAATTTTTGAAAATACCATTAGATCGAAAGGTATTGAGGTTCATGGTTCCATAGCATCTACAGTTCTCACCCGATTTTAAAGATTTTAGGCTCGAAATGTTCGCAAAAAAATTGTCTTTCAGCTTTAAGCTTAAAAAAAAATTTTCTTCTTAATAAAAAGCAAACTGAAAATTTCCCCTATTTTCGATTTCGGTTGCTTATAACTTCAATAGTTTTGACTCAATCTTCGCATATCGTATATTATATATCATCGTAAAGGCCACATCAACACCTTTCGATCTAAATGTGTTTATATTGATAACAGATTTTGTTCACGAGATATTCACGGTTAGCTGAAAACAGTACAGTCATTTTCGTTTTTCTCAATCCAAAATTACCCCAAAAATCACTTATATACGAATATTCATTTTTCGTATAAACTAGTGTAATCGAAATTTTTTAAATAATTTATGATGTTAATATATAAATATCATCAAAATCGTAGAAATTGATTTAAAAAATGATTCACTTCACTCTTTTTTGTTCATATAAATCTGTTGCTTGACTCTTCTGTACAACAGCGTTGGTTTGCGGAAAACAGATGTCCGCAACATTTTCAAATCAAAGAGTTTCGAAATTAGATTTAATTCTTTACTCTCTCAAATATCCATAATATCAATATACAAAATTTGGCTTGACGCAGTGCTGCCAAATGTAATTTGACTTTAAAACTCCAGCCTATGTATAATGGCATATTTATCAGCTCAATAGCGGCTTATGGTAATTTGATCGCATTCGAAGTGGGGACTCACAGTCCGGACATTGTCGCCACCGAAATAGCCAAACTACGCTGGCTAATTGTTTGAATGCGCTTAATGTAATGTAAAATAATTAAACAAACACATACCATATACAAATATACGCAAACAAATTTGTATACATATATATTTATAGGTTTGTGTACGTATTTCGGCGTAATTTTATTTAATTTGCTACCAAACAAAACACACACAAGCACAAAAGCAAAACGAGGACCAGAACATAACAAGCAATCAAGGATGAAGGAAGTTACAGCACTGGACCTAACACTCAATCAAGCTGAACCACAATGTAGCTAATGTATAGGCCTCAGGACCCGCGAACCCCGTGGCACAACTAACCAAAGGCATAATCAATAAAAGTAACACCCTATAATTTAATGCCAAAATGGCTGCCGCACACACAAAAACACACACACACACAATTATAGGAAGTGAGAAAGAGAGGAAAAGTGAATACAATGTTGAGTACATTTTGCGGTTAGATGCGGCTACGAAGCGGAACCCAAATGCACTCCAATAATAAATTGCAAAAATAACAATTTTATTGCCACCGTTGCGGTTTTTCTTGTTCCATATAAAGAGCGCGTTGTACCGTTAGTAGGCGTCTGTGCAAAACTGTAACTGTTACGGTATTAGTGTGGCAACATTTTATGACACACTGATAAGCATATTATTATTATTATTATTATTACTATTATTGTTGCTACTATTACAGTACGCGCATTTCGGCAGCCTACGCCGGAATTATATACCAGCAAGTATATAGATGTGCGTCCTTTGTTGTTGTGTACGTCCGGACTAGGTTCCGCAACAAATTGCACAGCGCGCAACATACGCAACGGCGCCATTTTGTTGCCAAAATACAATTTATTACAGAGCCCAACCAGCGAACCAAATCATCGAGTGATTTTACTTGGAATTTGACGCCTACAGCCATGGAACCAGCTGTGTGGGTTTACTGACCAAAAACAGGTTTACAAAAATGGGCGAAATTTCGAAAAGTTATTGTATATGCATATGTATGTGTGTGTGTGTGTGTGTGCGTGTGTGTGTGTGTGTGTGTGATATAAGCAATGATTACATATTTTATTCACTAAAAATTTTCTATATTATACGAGAACTTAACAACTACAAAAAAGTTTTCAAACATGACAAAATGTTTTTAGTAATAATTAAGTAAGAATCAGAATAGTTGTTTTCTCAAGTAAGGCAACCTTATAGCCGAACGCTAAATGTTCTATTTTTTGATAACAAGAAAATGCTCATACAGAAGTAACATTTTTTATTATTTGTTGATTATAATAATTACACCAGTTTGCACGAAAAATGAACCTTCGTAAAAAAATTATGAAAATTATGTTAAGCTTTAGGCTGAAAGGGAATTCTTTTACGAACATTTCGGCTCTAAGATCTTCAAAATCGGATAGGAACTGTAGATGCTATGAAATTATGAACGAAAAATCACGATTACTGCTGCATACAAATTCGTGAAGTCGTAACTGAACGCAAACGGAAAATTTTGAGTGAAAAATTTTTTTTTCTTGCAAAAGTGTGATTCAGTGGAGATTGGAACTTCCGTACATGGTTCCATAGCATCTACAGTTCATACCCGATTTTAAAGATCTTAGACTCGAAATCTTCGTAAACGAATTCTCTTTCACCTTAAAGCTTAACATAATTTTTAAAAATTTTTTCTCGTTAATAAAAAGCAAACCAAAAATTTTTAATTTTGAAAAATGGTCGAAAATTACACTTTTTTTCGACTTTGGTTGCTTTTAACTTCAATAATTTTCACTTAATCTGTACATATCGTATATTACAAAAGATAAAGAGCATCCCAATACCTTTTCTAATCGTCTTTCATGTCGATACAAAAATTTCGTTCACGAGATATTGGAGAATAACTGAAAAAAGTGCCCAAAAACATGTTTTTCGAAAAAATCTCGAAAACGTTGCTTAAGAAAAAAAACTGAATGTCATTTTCGTGTTTTTCGACGCAAAATTCACATAAAAAACACTTTTTATGAAGTTTCACTCGATGACCCTTAAATTTGTAAGCTAGTGTTATTTGTACAAAGAAAGTACCATACATGAAAATGGCTCTTATTTATTTATTTCAAAAAGATCAACATATGTACAGTGGATTAATTAAAATAAAATACTACAAAAATTGCTAGCGGATTGATTCAAAAGCCAGATTTCAAATTTCATCTATCTAAGATCTTTATAATCGAAAATTGAGGCCCAATTTTTTAGTTCCTTAATTTTTTTGAATAATGCCAAAAAAAAAAATATTTTCAAAGAGAAAAAAATATATATATACTTAATATTGATATTAATATTAATTTACAATTTTAAATAAATTAATGCATTTACAAAAACATTTTTAAAGTAATTTATACTTCAACTTGGAACTGTTTCCATTCAGCATTTTGAGCCCATGTCGCACTAGTCTATTGGTTTCATCAATAATCGATTATTGTGTTTTAACAAATTGGCTTATTTCGCTTAAAGATTATTAATGGTAATTCCAGCTAGCATTTTGTCATGGGCGTTTTTATCTGGAAAACAACAGCTCAGTCAATCCTTCTATAATTAGCCCAGCTATTAATCTACAAGCAGACAAATCTAACTTTTTCATTGCAAGATTATTTATATGCCATATCAATGGCAGATTAATCTATCGCTTACAGATACATCTCTGAATTGACGAGTAGACAAGTTTATGAATTTTATTGGTGGCATATATTTTGTTTGTTTGCTATTATGGCCACAGACATGTGTACATTACTACATATAGAATATTTTGTAATTTTGGCCAAGAACATAATTAGCTTGGTTGAGTTGTGCTGTGGCAAAAATGATTTCATTTTTTTGTTGCAAGCTCATTTATTATTTATTGCTTTTAATTTGTTTTGCTCTCACAAAGTGTAATAAGTATATATGTATGTGTATATATTTTTGGAAGGGTTCCACGCTCTTTTATTCTTTGTTTGTTTGTGTTTTGCTGTTCTTCCAATTGGCTTTGGGTCCTTACACAAATCCCCTTGGTATTTTAATTATGCAACCCATGTGGCGAAATGTTGTAAACGATTTTTATAAATGGGTATATTTGAGAAAGAAAGGGAATCAAAGTCAAGAAGTGGCTGGAGTTGACAGCTTATGAGTAATATGGGTTAATCAGTGGCCAAACAATGGAAATACAAAAGCAAAGATATAATTATGAGGTGATGGAAAACCATAAATCCATAAATCCACAATTGCTTGTCATATTCATTTGTTTTGTATTTTAATTGTTTATCTAATGCCAGTGTAGAAGAGAGCTGAAATTTATTAAAGCTTTACAACATTGTGACTTCCTATACGGCAGAGTATTTATTAATAAATCATGAGTTTGGTTTTATGCATGGGAAAAAACCTACCCATTGCATTACAATTAACATAAGTTGCAGTCTAAATAAACAATACTAAATATATGTATAAATCTCAGACTTTTGTAAAGATAATATAAAATTTTAGTATATATGGTATAATTATAAAACATTTAATATAATATACCCCTTTCGGTACGGGTTCCCGAACACGTTGGATTAATATGTTTTTCTATTGTAACGACCTCCGGTTTTGTCCGGAACAACGGCTGGGATAGCTCAGCTATGTCCAGGGTAAATGTCACAACAAAATTTATATTTCCTGAGACTTTCGATATTTTAAACAAAAACACAATTGGGTTTAAGTTTTAAAAATATATTATCCGCCTTTTTGCGGTCTATTATCACACTACACTTAAATCGAGCGAGCCCGCACGCTTTCTAAAAAATAATATTTTTAGCAAAAACTAAATTTTGGGAAAACAAAGTTAAACTTAGCTGTAACAATGATAACGTTTTAAATAATAAAGTCTATCCGCCTTATATTGGCCTCGATCGCCGCTAAATCCTGGAATTCCCGCCCAAACGTATTCCAAGAAATCCTACAAGGCACTCTGCTAATCTTTCCGTACCTAACACTATCCCTATCACCTACACTTACACCTATGCACTAATACCATTAACCTACGCACTAATACAAAACAATAATTTGCGCGCCAAGCTTAAAGGCCGCTATACCTTAACTAGTATTGGTGAGAGTAGGCGCGCTTTCACCGCTACTCTCACAAAGCAGTCCAAGCAGTTTACCTATTGCCCTATTGGAAAAATAGGAACAATGTTGTAAGGCGGCAAATTGCCTCCTCACACTATTTTTAAACAAATACTTGACTCGATTATCTAATGACAAAAAAAGTCTTTTCGTACTTTTTAGCAGTACCTTTTAGTAATTTTTGCTATTGCAGTTACGCTGCCAAATAGATCTTAATTATGTACTCATATCACGTACATATTTTTATTGTTATCACCAAATTTTTAATATGTTTTTTTTATTTAACTGAAGAATGAAGTAAATAAACCAAGCTTAGCTTTTAAAAGTACAATATGTACACTTACATATTTACACATGCTCGCTAAAATATTGATAATACATAAGTACATATTCCTACAAAAGCATATAAGCACACACATACACTGACGCACTGTGCAAATAAAATGGTTGCCATTATGTGCAAATATGCTAATTTGATGTTTGTACTCGATCGACTGCTATTATGTATGCTGCTGTTTTTGTTGTTGTTATTGCAGCTGATTGCAAACAAACTTGCAACTCAATAAGCAAACAGCCTATCTATGTATGTATATAAGTGTGTACACAGCGAGAAAAACTTTGTACAAAAAATGTGTTTGTGAGTGCTTGAAAATCGAGCAAAAATGTTTAAATACAAAATATTTAAAATAAGTGTACAAGGTAAGGTTAGCCGCAAAAGATCTTAAATTAACAACAAAATACTTTAATCAATAAAAAAATGTACAATAATTAATTTTTATCTGAATCAAAGGTTTCAATAATGAAGACGTAGATTGATTTACTTTGTAACTTTGAATAGCCATAGCTTTGCGAAAAAAAATCGTAAATGATCGCTTGAACTTATAAATTAAAGGGTAAGAGTGGTACTAAATGATGTAACTGGAGTGACAGACCACAACATTTTTTTGCACACAGTACATAATATCAAAAGTAGGAAAAAACGCCATTTTTCGGATACATAACCTCAAATATCTCAAAATCCTGACATGATGTGCCAATTCTGACCCTGGATTCGGAAATGACCCTTAGCTTTCCAACAACTAAACCATGTTGGCCTGTTTAATTGAGTCGATTCGTAGTGCTGAATTAAAGTTAATTTTTTCTCTCAGTGTACGTTCATTTCTACTATTTTTATATGATAAATCACAAACGACCCCATGTGCAAGATGATTCTGGTAGCAAGAAAGTTGCAAATAAAATTTATGCCACGCATAACAGTAAAATTGACTCATTCTTTTTCACTCTTACGCTGCAACAATAGTTTTTACTCGCTCTTACTCTCGCCGTAACTCGTTATGCTTCATTTTGCCACTTGGGCTTTGTTTGTTTTGCTTTTTTTTGTGTTGACTTTATAAAATTAAAAATCATAAAAGTATTACGAGTAAAAAATAAAAAAAACGAAATGACCAAAGAATTGACGTAAAGTGAAGAACTCAGCAAGCACTGAAAGCGTTTTTTACACTTAACAAGTCCACAAGAAAGTTTAAAAAAAAAAGTATGCGAAAATATTGAAAAAAAAAATAATAAAAAATAAAATATAACTTGAAAGATTTGTTTAAAGTTTACTGCAAAAACTTTACAGTCGCTGCAACAACACAGCCAAATCAAAAGTCTTAGAAAACTTTGAAGCGCAGCAACTTTGGCCATGTCTTCTGACAAAACGATTCAACCAACGTTTTGTGTTAGAACTCCAACCCACTCCACTCCACTCCACTCCGCCTTCAACACTGCAACTGTCTATCCCTAACTCACTTGCCATTCGACTGTAATCCGTAAATCAATAAAAATGCCAAGCAAGTTCCAAGGCAATGTCAAATGTAGCTCCATTGTAGCAGTTACCATGCAAACATACGCCCCCAAAAATATATCTATATCCTAGCACATAAGAAGAATGCATATATGTATGTGTACATATACAATATACAGCATCTTATGTATGTAATAAAATATAGTATTTACTGGCATTTCGAGCATATTTTTATCACTTACTGCGATTTCTTTAATATATGCTACAAAATACTAATAAATGTTTTCTGGGTCTGAGCTTTGTAGGAGACTATCAGCGGAAATGTTGCTGAAACTTGTAGTTTCTAAATACATATATTTATGTACATGTATATGGGAAACATAATTTGCAACAAATCTAACAGCGATTTCATAATTTATGATATAATATCTAAGATACATGTTAGACCATGTGTAGTAGAGCATGTACTATGAAATTCTAGCATGATTTGTTGTGGGATTTTTTCGGGTCAAAGAGCTTAAGCCATTTACAAAATCCAAATATCTTGGGGTGTCAGCAAGTTGATTAGACTTAATTAGTTGCCCTGTGCTTAGGGAAATATACTCTACATCTTTGTAGCACTTTGCGGAAAATATGGCATACATTGGGAGTCCAACTGCGACAAAGAGAATACTCATACTTGTTTACTCAGGCTGATAAGATATTTTTTCAAAGCGTTTTTTTTAGATTAGAAATACAAAAATAGTTGTGAGTAAAAGCGATTATAAGGTAATTCGAGTGACCCAATCCTTTTTTTTTTCCTCATATGAGTCAATATTTTGTATTTTATGCCAAAATACCAAAAACCTAACCCGTATTACGTCGTGAGCAACCCTAGCAGCGAGGCATGATAGCAAGAATTCCCAACCAACGAGTATGAAGAGTAACCAGAGTGAAAGAAATCATTTTTTTAACAGATTAGAAGCAAGCACTAAATAAAGAGTAGATATTAATGGTTTTTGCTACTCTTTTTTGGGAAGATTAAGTTTCGTAGTCAAGGGTCTGCGTCGAGTATAAATGTCCATTAGGGTGGCCATTTTTGCAACATCTTACGATTTTAATGACCCAACCCCTAAAAAGTTTCCTCTTTACCTGCATATAGCGCCTGTAAAATTTTAAAAAATGTTGGTATCCTTAACATTTTAGAATCGTTTCTGTAGTAAAATGACATGCTAAAACCGAAAATGAAAAAAAAATTTTTTTTTCATGAAACGGGCTTCGAGATATTTCGAAAAAACCATTTTTCGAAATTAAAAAAAAAAAAAAGTTCCTTTACTTAACAGTAAATATCTCTGGTAATACTAAAGTGATTTCGATAATTTTTTTCTTGACTGTAGATAATTGAATTACCCATTGATTATATTTGGAACATGTTTTTGTCAAACTTACGGTTTGTTCGCTATTTATGCATTCATATGAAACTTTTTTATGACCTTTGACCTATTGCCGCGCCCATCAAATACATTCTTATCGTTTTTAAATTGTACAGGCGCTATATGCAGGTAAAGAGGAAACTTTTTAGGGGGTGGCGTTATTAAAATCGTGAGATGTTGCAAAAATGGCCACCCTAATGGACATTTATTTAGTGCAAAGTTTGCAGTAGTCCTCTTTTGCATTTATGCCAAACAAAGTGAACACCCCACCAATAAATTTTAAAATCAATCAGGTTTGCAATATAGAGTTTTAATGTAACAAAACCTTAATTGCTTAGAAACTTTAAATACCACTTTATTAAAAAAAATTACTTAAATAAATTATAGCAGCGGAAAATTTCAAATCTAGATACATGCATGTACATGAATTGCCAGCACACTTAGTTGGTCGGTAAGAGTATTTTTTCTTCGTCCTGTCTACAAAATAAATGCATGAAATCCATGCAAATACCTCTTCCTTCGAAAAAAAATTAAATAAATAATTTCTATTATTTCAATTTCTCGACTTTACAATTCTTGACCGATTTTTGAGATCATAGACTCGAAATGTTCGTAAAAGAATTCTCTTTCAGCTCAAAACCTAACATAATTTTTAGATATTTTTTTTCGATGCAATGTCTAATTCGATTTTTGAATATTTTGAAAAAAAAAAATTATTTTGAAAAAGTTGGCGACTCGAAATTCCTTTTAGACCCATAGTTTCTTGGGCAAAGTTGCTTAGAATGACCCAAAGAATCAAAATCGCTGTGAGTCTTTATACCGAAAAAAATTGACCCACCCTAATGTACATGAATTACTAGCAGACTTTGTTGATCGATGAGAGTATTTTAACTTCGTCATGGCAAAAAATTAAATGGTTGAAATTTTTGAAAGTAAAAGCTTTTTGTGTGCTCTCAATTTGTAGATTCTTGGAAATATGATGTGATAAAATATTTTAGTTTCGTTTTAGTCGCGTATAGATGTTGTTGAAATTAAGCTTAAAAATTTATATTATTTTTCTGGTATTTGCCATTGACTTTACTGAACTTAACAAAACCATAAAAGGATAACTGCTTGAAGAATTTTGTTAAATGTAGAGATGTAGGATGGCAAGAATAACCAAGACAACCTGACTGTGTTGCAAGGACCGACTGTACAGTGTACACTTCACAAGTACAATTGGAGTTTAAAACAAAAAGGATGCTTATAAAGATAGCAATGGCAAAAATGGATTCCATATGACTGCAAACGAATGGAATACAATAAAAATATGCTGTTAGTTTTATACATTAAAAATAAGGAGATACATTTTCTATACAGCTCTAACTCGGAGAAGTTCAACAGTTAATTTAAAATGGTTCCACTACGAAATGGATTAGAATAAAAGGTCTATACTGTCTTGGTTCAATGCTGGTGATAATAAACAAAATATCAAACAGCAACTATGAAGGAATTAACTAGAACAAATTTATCGCATAGAACACTTAAAGATAAACAAATTAATTGCATCAAACAAAAATCTAGAAAAAAACTTTGAAAAATTTTATTATTTACTTCTATTTATATGCGTTCATAATTGTAAATTTTGTATAAATCATTTTTGAATTTATGAATATTATAAAAACTAAAATTTAGAGTACGCCTGCTAGATATATTAAGGATCATCAATCTTGCGGTTTTCTTTAAAAAAAAAACACAGTAATTTCAAATGAATCGGAAAATCTTTATTATTAAAAGATAGAACCGTTCTTGCCATTCACTTTTTAAAAATAATCCTTTTCAAATGTTGGCCGCAACTGCGACGTAGCTTGTCCAAGCGGAGATTCCAATTTTTGATGACGCGTTCGAGCATAATCGGCGGTATCTCGCGAATAGCACGGGTAATGTTGGCCTCTAATGCTTCAATCGTAGCTGGATTATCCACAAACACTTTAGACTACACGTAGCCCCAAGGGAAAAAGTCTAACGGTGTGATATCACACGATCTTGGTGGCCAATTCACCGGTCCGGAGCGTGAAATTAATTGTTCACCGAATTGGTTCCTCAATATGTCCATTGTTTCACGGGCTGTGTGGCAAGTAGCGCCGTCTTGTTGAAACCAAATGTCGTCGAGGTCTCGGGCAAATAATTCGTTATTATGGTGCGATAATGGTCGCCATTGACGGTTACGGTCTGACTAGCGTAATTTTTGAAGAAATATGGACCGATGATTCCACCGGCCCATAAACTACGCGCTTGACCGTATCTATTCGGTCGAGTGACATCCAATAATGAATTTTGGGTCTCAAATTTGTTGATGGTATGGCGAATAGTGGTCTCAGCAGGTCGATTATGGCGACCATAAAATGGCCTAAGCGCACGAAAAACATTCTTTACAGAACGTGAATTTTCGTAATATATTTGTACGATTTGCAAACGTTGTTCGGGTGTAAGTTATTCCATGCTGAAATGGCAATGAAAACTGAGTAAAAGATGGCGTACGTTAAAGTCGGGTGCGGACGACTTTGGGATACCCTGTACCACCACATTGCAATCAAGTCCGATATATTGCTTACAAACTCCAAAAGATATTTCTTTGCCAAATAAACGAAACACAACGAATTTTATACAAAAAGCGTTTTTTTGACTGATTGGTCCTATGGGAGCTATATGATATAGTCAAACGATTTTGATAAAATTTGGTACAGTGTTGAAGATCTCTAAAAAACTTCCGAATGCCAAATTTGGTTACAATATCTTCACAAAAAAAAGAAACACAACAAATTTTGTACAAAAAGCGTTTTTTTGACCGATTGGTCCTATGGGAGCTATATGATATAGTCAACCGATTTTGATCAAATTTGGTACAGTGATGAAAATCTCTAAAAAACTTCTTAATGCCAAATTTGGTTACAATATCTTTACAAACAAACGAAACACAACGAATTTTGTGCAAAAAACAAATTTTCGACCGATCGATCCTATGGGACCTATATGATATAGTCAACCGATTTTGATAAAATTTGGTACAGTGTTGAAGATCTCCAAAAAACTTCCGAATGCCAAATTTAGTTACAATATCTTCATAAACAAACGAAACACAACAAATTTTGTACAAAACACGTTTTTTTGACCGATTGGCCCTATGGGAGCTATATAATATAGTCAACCGACTTTGATCAAATTTGGTACAGTGTTGAAAATCTCCAAAAAATTTCTGAATGCCAAATTTGGTTACAATATCTTTACAAATAAACGAAACACAACGAATTTTATACAAAACACGATTTTTTAACCGATTGGTCCTATGGGAGCTATATGATATAGTCAACCGATTTTAATAAAATTTGGTACAGTGATTGGGAACTCTAAAAAACTTTTGAGTACCAAATTTGTTTACGATATCTTCATAAACAAACGAATTATTTATCTAAAACTTTTGGGGTTTTTCGAAGTCCTCTGAAACACCCCTATGGGAGCTATATAATATATCCCCGATATCCAAAATATAAAATAATCTTGCATCCCCTGACATAATAACGCATCTAATCTGAAAATTTGGATGCTCTAGCTCTTACCATCTCTGAGATCTAGGCGTTCATACAGACAGACAGACGGACAGACGGACATGGGTATATCGACTTCTCTAGTCACCCCGATCATACTTTGGGTAACTTTGGGGGGTCTCCGACGTCTCCTTCTGTATGTTACATACATTTTCGGCTTGCACAAACTTAATATACCCTTTGTATACCATACGGTATAGGGTATAAAAACACATGGCAACTAAAAAGCACTTCCGCGTGGCTTATCAAAAAAATCTTATTGAAAACAAACCCTCAACATTGATGACCCTATATTATGCTATCCTTAAAATTCAAAGTAATTTGAAAAAATGTTTTTTCTAATTTTTCACTTGTTTTTTAATATTATTAATCGATGTATTTACCAGCATTTGAAAAAGTAAATTATTGCAGCGGAAACTTTTTACAATGAATGATTTTACAATGCATAAGCACTAAGTGGTTCAGTAAGAGTATTTTAACTTCGCCATGGCTACACAATAAATTCTTACATCTTTGAATGCGAAAAATTTCTTATATTTTGGTAATGACGAGTTAGATATTTTAGTTCAGTTTTAGTCGCTCAAAGATGTTGTTGAGGTTTGGTTTAAAAATTTGCATTATTTTTTTGTTTTTTGCTATTAACTTTACTCAAAGCCGGTATGTTTTTTGTACACGTAAACAGTTCCTAACTTATACTTAACGAAACCTTATAGGGAAATCTGCGCGGGAGAGTTTTTTGAATGCAAAGAGGATGACAAGGAAATACCATGTTCATCCGTCTGTGATGGCAAGGCAGACTGTCCATACGGAAGCGATGAATCATTTGTTATATGCAAAAGTACGCCAGAGGAGAATAACGATATGTATTTTTATTGTGCATCTGGTGCTGCAATGGAATTCGCAGTTAAAGACAATCACATATACGATTGTTGGGATGGCTCGGATGAGATAGCTGAGTTCGATGCTGAAAAATGGCAAGGTAACTGCACTAAAGATGAGATACAGTGCTTACCTAATGAATGCATACAATTGGATCAAGTCTGCAATGGCGAACATGACTGTAGCAATGGCTTAGATGAGTCTCTGGAGTTTTGCATGCAACCCTGTGAATCACAATATTTTCAGTGTGCCAATGGTCAGTGCATAGCAGCTGAGGGATTATGTGATGGTGAAAAAGATTGTATAGATGGAGCGGATGAACTACCAGACTTGTGCAATGAGTACTTGGAACTCAACCAGGAGCCTGGACAGCTACCAGCCAATTGTAGTGAGCCGCGTAGGCAAGGCTTAAGATTTGTAGCCAATGATACCAAATTCGAAGTAATTCATGGTGATCAGCGCTACGTGTGGGCCAATGGTGCAGTGCATCTAGAGTGCATGAGTGCTACTTTAAAACTAGTGGGTCAGGCTTGGAATGTGTGTTTACAAGGTGGCATATGGAGACACAGCTTGCCCATTTGTTTAGAAGCCGATACGGAGTTCATACCCAAAGCGGACACCAATGATGATACCAATGGCAAAAATGGTTGCCCCTTGGCTGCAAACGAATTGGAGCGTCCCATAATGTACAAAAAAAACATAACACTTGTACCGCCCATTAAAAATAAAGAGGTGCATTTTCGCTGCGCGGAAGGACTTCATCTCTATCCCGGCGAAGTGCATAAGCTGTTTTGTAATGGTACCACCATGCAATGGCTGAAAAGAGCTCCACCTGTTTGCTTGAGTAGGTATTGCTTTGATATAATCCAAATTTTACTTAACTTTGATTTATTTACAGAGCTTTGTGATGAAAAGACTATTATTGAACATTATTCGCTAAAGCCATCCTGCAGAACTTCACATAAGGAGACAGTAAACTGTAATGATGAAAAGGCACGTTTGCCAGGAAGCGAGGTTACATACGGCTGTGCCACCGGCTATGTGCAAATAGACACACTTCCAACGCTGAAGTGCCTCAGCAGCGGCAGTTGGAGCATAAATGGTAATTGGCGCAAGGAGCCTTGCTTGCTAGATTGCGGCAAGAATTTCAATACATCTATTACGCCCAGCTCTACCAAAGCGCACAGGGTGCAGCCCAATAAAGTGCCCTGGCATGTGGGACTCTATCGCAAAGAGCATGCCATGTCCAGCACTTATAAACATAATTGTGGTGGTACACTTATACGTCTGGATGTTGTGTTGACAGCGGCGCATTGTGTTTGGATCGCGGAAACCCATATTGTGGTGGAGCAGTCACTGCTTAGTGTTAGTTCCTCTAAGAATTCCAGAAGAATCTATACCGATTTGCCCAATATACGCGCTGTGCGACGCGTGCGTGTCGATCCGTAAGCTATGATATAATAATTAAAAGATTGCTTTTACGGATTTTTTTTTAAATTACAGCGGTTTTGCTGGTGAGATAAATTACCATCGTTTCGACTTGGCCATACTTGAGTTGGAAACGCCATTCGAACATACGGATTTTATTAAACCCATCTGTCTACCTTGGTTTAATGAGAAACAAGCTGTGCGCCAGTTAGCAGCCAATCTGGAGGGTGAGGTAGCCAGTTGGGAGAGCGTTGAAACGCGCAACTTGCAAATTGTGGGTACTGTGGTTAAGGAAGGATGTATCTCAAATATGGAAACGGATCACATTTGTATAAGAGCCACAAATAAAACTAAAATGTGCTCTGGTGACAGTGGCAATGGCTTTGTGGCCAGCTGCGAAAGTGGAAAAGCTCAAAAGTGTCTGTTTGGCATAGTTATAGCCGTTCTAGGAGGCGGCACCTGCTCGAGTTCCATGCTGGCAACAAATATACTGACAAATTTAACAAGGTATCGCAATATGCTGGATGAGTATGCACCAGTTGGCAGTTCACTAGCTGCAAATATACCATAGAGTATATCGAAAGCTGAATAAATTATATACTGACATAAATTATATACTATATTATAATAGGAAGTTAATCTGCCTATGTTTTTTTATGTTAAATTGATAGAAATAAATGCTTAATAGATTGTATTTTACAAGAAGTTTTCTGTCGATGTAGAATATTCAATCGATTGTGAAAAATGGATAGCGTAAGTCGATAGTTCCATATATCGAAATCGGTAAGAATTTTTATAACGTTTTTGTAAATTTTGTATTTGGGTCATTCAAGGTTGCTCTTGAGCTAAATAGCAAAAACTAAACCTTTTTGTTAAAATACACAATAGATTGTATTTTACAAGAAGAATTCAGTCGATATAGATGCTTCAATCGATTCTGACAGCGAATAGCCTAAGTCGATAGTTGCATAAATCGAAATCAGTAAGAAAATTTGTATTACCAAAGGTATACACTTTACGACGTGTCGTACGACACGTCTGTTTATCGAGCTGTACATTTTGCACCAAAATGATGCGGCAAAATGTGCAACATAGTTTTAAAATTGTTGTAAATTTGTTGCATAAATGTTTTCATCAGCAATTTGAGCTTTGACGAGACCGGTATATTTTATTCGATCAAAAAATATGCCTATACACAATACGACCGTCTGTAGAATTTGCCAAAAAAAAATCATCACTTTTTGATTTTTCATACGACCATCATGCGACTTCAAACGACGGCGCCTCACACAATGCAATCGAAATAAGACCCGCTCGATAAACAGCCGCGCTGTAGACCACGTCGTATAATGTATGTCTTGCTTTACGATTTGTTTATTTTCTATTTGAGGTATTCACGGTTGCTCTTGAGCTGAGGAGCAGAAACTAAATTGGATAAAGCGTGAACGCCCTTTTTGTTAATTTTTCAGTTGAGTCTGTGCTTCTTCTTTCCTGATTTTCTTTTGTAAGTTTTAAATTTGGTGTCGGGTTGCCTATTTAAAAGTAATAATTAAATAAATTAAATTGCTTTTTACAATTATTATTTATATTTGAGAAAAACATTTTTTTTTGGTTAATTTTTTCATTTTATTTATTTTTTTTTGTTTGTGTTATTATATATCATAAAGTCAAAAATGTTTTTGATCCCAAAACTTTTTAAAGAGATTTAGAAATATTTTTATTATGTGGACTCATCGTCTTTTTTGGAAAAGACTAATCCTGAAGGCGATGGCGTGTTGCTTCATGAAATAGACCAGGTTTCGATATATTTTTTTTTGGGGTCTTCTTGCGTTTTTCTTGATTAATATTGGAAAGGGGTTTTTTGTGACTTTCAAGCATTTTCATTGGATGTTGATACAGTAGCCCCCACGTCAGCCTGTTGCGGTATATGGCTGACGAGTTTGTTGATCTGGAGGTCTCGATTGTACCACTAGCAGATAAGTCGGATGGTCGTATTTTGGAACGTCTGAATACGTTTGAATTGATTCGTATGAGCTGCCATACCACAGATTTGGATGGTGCACCTGCAGGTGGGTGCCACTATAGCGTTCCACAGCGCTCGCAAAGTAGTGGAAATGGGCAATGCTTGTTTTTTGAGCCAGTACATTTTGTTCATTTTCAATCGGAAGATTTTTAACGTGTTGTGCATGTGAGCTCTGAAGGTGAATCCAAGGTTATAAGGTTATAGGTCCCTGTTCTCTTCGAACAGCTATTAATAGAGATCCCCAATGCTCCTCCCAGGGGCGACTGACTAAAATAGTCAGTCAGGGAAATTATTAATATAGCAATGACTTGCATTTAGATGGGTTCACGGCGATCTGCCAAAAATTGACACACTTTTATGCCATATTATTATATTATATCATCTCAGATAGTGCAAAAACTAGCGACATTAAAAAATGCGCACTATCCATAACCACGTAAATGTTGTTAATTAAAGTCAATATCCATTTGGCGGTTTTCCCGCACAACGAAGCCATTTGTTCAAAGCTTCAAAAGATACGGTGAAAAATGCATCACATCTAGATGCCAAGTTAAAAATTGCAACAATAATCGACATTGCTTTAGGCTAGAGTTATCAATATGGTATGTGAGCCTAACAAACAATGAAATATTGATATTAGTGCATGACATTACCCTTTTCCGCTTACACTGGAGCGTTCACTTGCTAACTCTTGCAATCCTCAACGTATTATGGAAATATTTTGGCTTGAAAATTTGGTGTCTCTAGTGCGTATGGTCTTTAAAATTAAGACGGACGTGACTGAGCGAAGTATTATGAAAAAAGAGGACTTTGGCATACAAAAAATATACACATTTAAATAGGACTTTTTTATGCTCAATACTTTTTCAAAGTAAAACAAGAAAATTAAAAAACGAAACCAAAGTCAAGTTTAATGTTAAAAACATTGAGTAATACTTAGTTTAAAATGGCCGAAAGCGTATATGGTGCAATATAAACAAGCTAACAATACATTATAATTGTTTATCGATATCCACACATGCAGACGCAGACTGCTGCAGAGAATAAATGGCAGCTGGCGCTTCAAATAATTTATTGTGGTGGGGTAGTACATAGTTTTAATTAAAGTTTCAACGAAAACCAAATATTTATTGTTTCATTTAGCTTTCATGTGTTATTTTACAGTGTGGAGAGGGCGAGGGAGTGTGCATAAGCCTGTGTGTACATAAAACAATGGCTACAATGCATTTCGAAAGCAACATCATTAAGTTTGGACCCTTTCAAAAGGCAATGTATGGCATTGTATTTAAATATGCTAAATTAAGTCAAACATTGGTGCACACACAAACACATATTTGTTATGAAGGCAAAGGTCATTTGAAAGTTATAATAATGAGCCGTATGTGTGCGATTGTATGGTTTAGTATAAAATTCCAATGCAATTTTCAATGCAAATATTGCCAGATGAAAAACTCAATGCACAACATGGCGTATGATTAACAAAACTGCAGCTGTCAACTGCAGCATTAGTAGAAAATAATAACAACAACAACAACAACAAGAACAACAAACATTCGGGTTTGGCTTACACTTTGTTGATTACGTAATCAAATTTGTTGCATATTTAATTTAGTTTGATTTTGCCCATAACTTTTTCAATTAGGTTTAATTAAATGAAGAACTTGCCAAACTTGAACCAAGGCTTAAAAGCTCTGCACTTCAAACTGACGAAGTGCTTATCTTTGTATATATATATATGTATATAGTACTATATGCATCGTGTTTTGCTAGCTAACGTGCACTTTAATAAAATTTTTATTTGTAGAACCATAAGTGCAGCTTAGTTAAACAAGTAACTACAAGTATGTAATGAAATTAAAATTATAAAATCTTTAGAAACATAACGAACTACTTAGTTTTTTTTACCAAACTGGGCCAATTAAATTGAGTTTAAGCTCGTTATGAAAGGCATTAATGAATCTAGTGAGAGTGTCGTTTGTTTGGCGCTCCCAATTTCACCAAAATAATTTTTTCTTAATGGTTTGAAACCGAAGACGATTTAGCAATATAGATAATAAGTATACGTAATTTAAACTGAAATAATTTTTTTTTATATATTTTGAAATATCTGGTTATATTTATGTTAATTTCAAGTTTGATTTTTATTGATAATTATTTTTAATTATTTTTTTTTATGGCTCATATCTGGAATAAAAAAATATTTCCCTTGCACAATGAGCCCGAAGAAGAAAGTCAAAATTTCGTCAAAATGACAATTTAATATGATTTTACACATAATAAGGTATCCTGTGAAAAAAAATTATTAAATTATAATTAGTGGCTTTTAAGTTATTGGCAATCAAAGTTGACATTTTGTATTTTATGAGCTTTCGTGATAATTTACAGAAAAAAAAACCTGCATTTATTATGATACATGTAGCTACGAAATCTTCATTCATTTTATTATTTATAAATATTACTTCAAAGAAAAAATAAAATTGAGCTTAAAAACTTTTTGGTTTTAAATATAATGGAGTAGTTATAAAGTTTTTGTTGGTTTTTTTTTATCATTTGGCAACTTTGCTTTAAGGGTACCTCCGACTACCACTCGATATTTGATCGAAAAAAATTTTATAAATTTCTTCACATGTTTTACAACAAAATGTAATTCCTCCCGATTTTCGGAAACTGAATTTTGTATCTAAAAGTTGAATTTTAAAAATTGACCCCCAGGAAATTTTAGTATTTTTTGTACTATCACACACTAAATTATATTTTATGCTTAACGATTAATTTTCATGTACTCAATATTGGATCATAACCTTATTCGTATCGGTTGATTGCCAATAAAAAATATATACCAAAAAAAAAAGTATTTTTTGAATTTCATAGCTGCATACTTTTGCTTTAATAACCATTTTTTTAAAAGTTGTGCTAAAATGTAAAAAAAATTTTCAATTTGAAAATTTTATAGCAAATTTATTTAAAAGACAAAATATTAAAGTAATTTTAATAAAGTTTATAATAATATTTTAATCAAACGAAAATGTTAACTTTTGATGTAATAGAAAGGTTCATGGTAAGGAAAATATTAAAAGATATCGACAACAGAAATATGCACGCAAACCGAAAACGAATAAAATTTTTTCGTTTTTGTTTTTCATTTTCCGGAGTCAAAAAAATCTTGACTATCGTCAGCCTTTTATAAGTGATTCTCAAGGTCAAAATTTTGCTTGAATATGATCTAAGGTCATGAAATTACAGCTTGGATCTCTAGAGGGCACAGTAAAAAAAACTAAGTGGATTTTTGGTAATTTTTTCAATGACAGAAGTCTACCAGCCTTTAGAGAAAATTTAATTGTCTCTTTGTATTTAATATTACAAACTTTTGGTAAACAGAAAGATTAAATATGATGCATAAAAAATGTAATGTCTTAAAATGACTTATTTTTCATTTGAAAATAATTTTGTTACTTTTATCGTAAAATTACTTCTCGGCAGCACTTGCCAAATGGTCTGTGGTTTTGAAAACAAGTTGGCTCTACCATAAGCACCTATCAAATGGATTTTTATTGTCTCTCAGCCATGCTTCTAACCCACTCAATCAAACAACTTCCGAGTGCAATGAATAAAACTTTTGGGGTTAGAGAAATACTTTAAATTTAAAAACTCAGACACCAAATGAAAATATCAACAATACCAGAATAAATAGCAAAACCAGAGAACAAATTAATGAGCAACGTAAAAATTAAACCAACTGAAGCTTAGAAAAGTTTGAAAGTTAAAGCAGCTGAAGATGAAGTATAAAATTTTAAGTGGAACACTGGTGCTTTATGGGTTGGACACATAAAACCTGCCAAAATTGCCTGCTCGACCAAAACTAATTTCGAATAAAAAATGAGCACAGAAATAAAAAACACGAATAGAGTGGCCAACCGAATAAAACAAAAAAATACTCAAAAGTTATTAAGTGCAAATTAATGAACATTAGCGGTTGCCCACAGGGTAGGGGGAGAGCACAGCCTGTTCTCGGGCATTGCCTACTTTTAGGAGCAAGGAGCACAAGCTGCGGTTGCACAAATTGCGCTTGTAGTATATAAGTTCCTTTTTTTTTTTCTTTCTTTTTTTTGGTTTGTCTTTCCAAAAGAAGAACCACCAAATTCCATTTAATAATTTTTCAATTAAATGCAGCTGTCTGAGCAGCATCATGAAAAGACTACAAGAGTATGGGACGGCTTATGGTTGGCTTATAATTTACCACAATTATATTAAACTTGCGGCTTAATTGCCTACAAGTAGAGACTGCACCAATCTTGCCACCGACCAAGTGTAGCCATTAACTCAACCCAACACACATATAAGACGAAATCAAGTTGAGGCTCTTAGTCCAGCCAAGTTAAGGCAAAATTAGTGGCACAGACTGAAGAGCTGGCTGACTGCTTCGTTGGCCTTGGATTTAATTAAAATATCATCTTGTCTGTTTAGATTAACGTAGAACGGACAGCTAATAAAGCTGCATGGCATTAACCCAGCATCACAGGAGTTCCAATCTAATGCTTAAAATTTAAGTGGCTTTCAATTTTTGATTGTTGCCAGAAGAGAGTGGGTGACTTGGCTAATTGGTTGTCAGTTGAGTGCCTTGAAGAAGCTAAAAACATAAAATATGCATAAGTATGTTTTGGCTTTGTATCCATGTCGAAAGATACCATATAGTCAAATTAGCAGGAAGATGCACGAAGCACAGTTTGTGGCTTTAAATAATTTATAGTCTTCAGAGCAAGTGATATGGGATACCATTTTTTTTGTAACACATACAGCAACGCATTAAGCTGGTAGGACTTTAAAAGTTTTTGGGCTAAATATTATGCAAATTTAGCGACAAATAGTCAAGAAAAATTATTTCAAGCTCCTTTGGATACTAGCTTCGCTCTCACTAAAATATTGCGCATACGCAACATTGGACCGTAATGGTACATTTTTATACTGTGCGTATACGCATTTTATTTTTTTTAATACTTTTTTTTGTATTTTTAACAACGTTTGATTGCAATTGAATCGTACATTTTTACACTGTGCGTATACGTAATTTAATTTTTGTCATTGGATGACAATTATCAGTCGTATTTCTGTTTATCATTGACGAATAAAAATTATTTGTATGCACACACTTTAAATATTTTCTTATTATTTACTACGAGGTATCTATTTGATAATCGTTTAAGAAATTATGGAATTATGTTTATAAGTATAAAAATTGGAGCATCTCTATTTGCTCAGTATGAACATCATTTCGATTATAGTCGTTTAACACCGGTGAGCTGACTTAATTCTGACAAATGTACAAGCCGTACGTCGCAGTGACGTATCGTTATCTTTTGTGTAATTTTTTTCATAAGTTTTTGTGATGAGATAACTTTTTGGTTGAAAGCTGTAGCTAAAAAGCCAAGGTCATCAGACACAGAGATAGCTGGTATATTTATTGACGCACAAATTATCAGATTTGGAAAGGGAAGGCAATGTGAGTGAATGGAATAATAAAACTCTTCATCAGTACCAAAGAAGATGAACCTGCGGAAATTTGAAATATCACACCTTCGTCACTCGAGTGACAAAAGGTAAAGTGGACACATTCGAACAAATGAGCTCCTTTATGTCGTGTTCTAGGAAAAACACGTGGGCTCCTAGCAATATTTTATGGTATGCCAGGGTTTGGTATTCGTAAGCCATTTATTGTCATAATATGAAGTCTTTCCTTTTAATGGTGGAGTGCAATCCCTATCCTTAGTTTTTGTTTAGATTTTATGTAGGTTAAGTAGTTCATTTCTTTTTTTGTATATTTTCCAACGATCTTTCATATCATAGTCCTATCACTGTAAATTTTTACGAAGTCATATAATATTATGACTAATTAGAAAAGCTTAGTAGAACCTGATCTCTTAAAATTTCTATATTAGAATTCCCGTACACTGTAAATATTCGGTGAAAATAAGTGAAGCGGGCCACTTTTTCCCCAAACTTCTCCGATTTTGATGATATAAGATATGGCTTGTCAAAGAATAGTCTAAAAATGAAAAACCCAATTTTCAGTTATCGGTAATTCGATAAATAATCGGAATTTGACGTGGTTACTTTTGGCTAGTAGCTCTACCAAATATGTAAAAATCATCAAAATCGAAAAAGTTTTGCGGAAAAGTGGCCCGCTTCACTTATTTTCATCGATTATGGTTTGAAACCTTGAAATAAATTGAAAAAAAAAGACTTAAAGACTGTTGAAAATAAGACTTATGTGATATTATTTTTTTTAACTCTTAATTGTTTGGTATAACCTTAAGGTATTATGGAAGACGGCAACACAAAGATCGTGTGATTAATTGAAATCCTTTCCTATTTTTATTTAAATAATAATTTGCATATCAAAATGATCCAAATGGATACAAAATTAACTAAGGAAAGTGTTTTAATTACAATCTTTGAACATTTCTTTCAAAAATGCCCTTAAAAATAAATAACTACATACATACGTCGCTCAGATTTATTTCTTTATAAGCAATCGGGCTGTAAGAGTAAATATTTTTAAGAGATAAACCATTTTGTTTTCTCTTTATTTGCTTAAAGTTTTTGCTCAATCGTTTCAGGGTTGCGTTAAAAACCTTATAAACCTCATACTTCGATATATCAATTCAAAATTTTTGTGTAAAGGACTAAAAAAAGGAACTTGAATTAAAAAAAAATTTGCCTAATTAAAAGTTCAAAATTTCAAAGTTCAAGTATTTAAATCAAACCATGGTTACTTCCACTTTTTGACTTCCAGTTAGCTCTAATTTCAAATCACAAAGCTTTTTTAGACTATTACAACAAGAGTACAGTCAGCATTTAATGAACATACATTTTCCAAGCATTAAAAATTGGCATGAAGATGTTGTAAAAAACAGAGAGCTCCATGAATAAATGCAAACAAAGTGTGAAGCAGAGAGCAGGTTAAGAATAAGGCCAACGAGCATTAAGCGCACAGCTGACCTAGTTTGGATGGGAGAGTAGGGAGACAGAGCGCAGCAACAATGGCCCTGTTCCTGCACGGACTCGAACCCGGCACGACGTCAGTCAATTTGGCTGGCATACACGCTTCAGAGACTTAATTGATATGCCCATGGGATGGAGCAGGATAAATAAATTGCTGTTAAGGCACTAACGAAGAATGAAGAAATACTTAAGCAGAAGAAAAACTCACCTGGATTCGTTGCATTGATGTGAAATTCACAAAGGTTCTTTGTGCCTTGTGCAAAATCATATGAATCGGAATCGGTAAAGAGTATATCCACATCCAGTTCGAAGCCACGATTGGGTATGCCCTGTTGTAGAGGTGCCGAGAAGGGGCTGGAATGAAATGCCACCAGCATCTCGGGACCACTGTAAGTATAAAGTTTTGAGCGCTATAAGTATTAAGCTATGTAAAATATTATATTAAGCATACGCCGTGTGCGCTGTATTTTTGGCAAAGATAATAGCTTAGCCTCAGGCGTTTCAATTATGGGCGTGAAAAAAAAACTAGTTTCTCATAAATTAAATTTGCACAATTCAACAAAAAAGAAAATCAAAAAAGAAAATAAAAGTCATAAAGTTTGCGCACAGACACACACAAACACAGCAATAGCATTTAATGGTTGTTTGCCAAAATGGCCGCGCCTAAAAGTATGACGCAGTGTTTTGTTTTGCCTGCCATCGTTTGGCTGGCATATTCAAAAGTACAGCGGGGTGTAACCCCTGCTGCTTTGGGATTTCTCGGTAGTGTCTGTTCGGATTTCTCTCCACTTCTGTTTGTTTGCATTTTTTGCTGCCAAATTAACTTTTTTTTGCCATTGTCTGCGACGCCAAAGTTTTGGGCAGTAATTTTTTCTTTTTTTTTTGGCATAACAAGCGACAGGCGCAAGTGCCATCCACTGAGCCCATTCAGTTATTGTTAGTAAAGTTGTAGCATACTATAGTTCTATAGTTGTATCGTTGTATAGTTGCTGTTGTTGTTGTTTGTTGCAAGCCGTTTGTCTTTTGATTTTGAATTCACAATTGTGGGAGTTGCTGCAAAATTTTGGTACTAGACGCTGCGACGCCAAGTAAAACAACGATTTTAGTTGCTCTTCTAATGGCAATGACATCAAGTGCCACATAAAACTCTGAACACACTTGTCACGAAAAAAAAAACAAGTAAAAACTTTGAGCACACTTTATGGCAAATTTTGAATTTGAAATATTTTTTATGACGTAGCTGGCACAAGCGAGTATTACAATTTTATGTGACTCCAAAGACAGCACTTTGGCTTAACTCACGTTCTGCAAAGTCAAAAGCCATCAAAACATGGCTATCAAATGGCTTTTTAATAATACCCATAAGTGGTGGCAGCACCTACACAAACACACAAACACACAAACGCACCTACACACACACACACACACACGTTAGGTGTGTTCACGTGGCTAAAAAGCGACAGCTGCAGCCAAAGCTGTTTTTCTTTATTTTATTTATTTTTATTTTTTCCACGTCAGCCAAGTGCAATAAACTGCAAATGAAAAGTAAATTAATTTTTAATACACTTTACAAATGTTGCGCTACCCTACAAGCCCCTCGACTTAGCCGCATTTGTATATACTCGCTAGTATCTGTGCGTGTTTCTGTGTAAGTGCAGCATTTGGTTGCTTTATGGCTTGTGGCACACTTGGGGGTGTCATAAAATCAACAAAATCATGCTCAAGTCCTTTTCACGCTTGTCTCCTGTCTCCTTTATCAATAGAGGTCCTGGCCGCAGAATTTGCACACGCCCAGCGGCTCAAGTTGCTTCTCTCTTGGCTGGCCACAAATATCTGCACTTGTACGCTGCGCACTTGTGGTGTATGTCTTGGCTAAGTCTTAGGCAAACGCATCGGTAATCCTTGACGGTTTGCAGCATCGCCACCATCAAAGGTTGCTAGACAAACTATGTGATGATATATCACGTTAAAATTATGCAGTGGTTGGAGGGCAGCTATTGAAGAAGTTTAATTTTGATAATCCCTACGGGAAATTCCGCGTAAGGCTAAACGCTTCCGCATTTGGCACCACAAAGTGCGAAGTTATTTGAGGCATGTTGCAGCTTAGACGGCATCTTGCGTTACGTTAAAGGTGACCACAATGTGGTATGCCACATTTTTAAAATATATTGTTTGGAATTTTGTGCACTTACAATAAAGCCATAAGTCCAAAATACAAGTACCGAATTGAGTTATGATTCATATACCAACGATTTCGTTATACCAAATTGAAAAAAAATTCGGATATTCAAAATTTAATTCGAAGTCCGCCAAACTTGCGTGATTTCTGACTTTTTTCTAAGATATTTTCTTTAAAAAAACTGAGTATCGTAACGCTCATAATTCTTAAAATATTTATTATTTTATTAATTAATTTATAAATAATAATAATAATAATAATAATAATTATAAAATAGTATACTTAAGAACTAGAGTACTAGCAACAAGGGCCTCCGACTAGTTAAAATAAAATTCATGAAATAATAATTATTTGATTTAAATAGAAAAAAGTTCTTATTTTTTTAAAAGTTTTTACTTTCGAAATTTTAGAATCGTTTTCAAATAAGTTCAAACTTCAATGATTTAAGATTTTTTCTAAGGTACTTTCTTTACAAAAACCAGGCATCGTCTTATTAAAATTCATAAAATAATTATATTTTGATTAAAATTGAAAACTAGCTTATAAAATTACTTAAATTATAAAACTTTAGATTTTCAAAAGTTCTGAATCCATTTAAAATAATGTCCAACATGATCGATATCTGACCTTTTTCTAAGATTCTTTCTATACTTAAACCAGAGATCGTAACTTTAAAACTTCAGAATAAAATTCATAAAACAATTTTTTTAAATTAAAATTGAAAAATAATTTTAATTTTGTGATTTAAAAATATCAATTACTAAATAATACTTAAATATAATTTTATAATTTATATATAAAAAAGTTATTTAAAAGAACGTTCAATTTCTAAAATAAAAATTAGACAATAATTATATTATAGTAAACAAATTATTTTTTTAATAAAACTTAATTTTTTTATAATAAGATTTCAACTTTCATTATGAATAAAATTTTTTTTATAAAAAAAATAAAAATATCAACATAATCATAAACATTAAAAAAACGTAAAATATAATTTCTTTATTCAAAAATTATTGGGCACCTTTTATTTTATAACTTAAAAATGAGAGTTATTTTGCAAAATTTTTTTTATTTTTAAAAAAATCAGAATACATTTGAAAAAATTTCTGTTGCTGATTAGAGATCGCCCTAAGAATTTAAGTTTGTGGTTTTTCAGGCAATCAAAAAATTAGTTTTAAAAAAAGTTTCATCATTTTTGAATTAAGCCAATAATTTGAGAAAATAGGGTCTTCCTCAATTTAAGAGGATATCCAAATCCAAATTATTCAAATCTAAAAAGTTGGGCCACTTCGTTAGCTATAAAAATTCTAATCATTACTATTCTAGTATTTTTTTACCTTCATACTCAACAAAATGTTCAAACTATACTTTGGTTTAAAAAAAATTGAACATCCATGCTACGAATTGCTTCTACATAGTAGTTCAATAAACAACATTTAAGCAAAAAAATTGTTCAAAATTCAAATATTTAAAAAATATTTTTTAAAAGTGAAAATTTAAAAAAACGGTCAAGTATCAAAGGTTTAAGTATTACATTATTATTGGAATTTTTAAAAAAGTTTCGTAGAATCGAAATAACTTCATCTCATTTTTCAAAAATTAAAAAAAAAATTTTTAATTTTTAATTTTTTTACTTTAAAGCCGAGCACCACAAGCTTTCATCAAGAGTGTCCTTCTCGATGAACTTGCACCGATTAAGTTGCCCCCACTCAAGCGCGTCCACATAAGTACTTTCATTCGCTTCTGGCTAATTCCTTAGTTTGTTCAGCAACTTATCGTCTCGACTTTTCTTAGCTGCCTGCTAATCAGAAAAGTCTACACCACAAACTGTCATAAAACATTAAACTGGCTTATAAAAAAGTTAAGCAAAATGCAGCTAACAAAAATTAACATTTACTTACTTAAGCAACAGCTGCTACCAAATATTCAGCTAACAGCTGAAAAACTTTACCCAAGGAGTAAAAATTTCAAGAGGAACTAAGTAAAGATTCGATAAAAATGCAGAGCAGTATCAAGGGACGATGCCGGTAAAAGATTCAGTGGCGTCCTTGTGGCCACCATGTTAGCTGGTAGTAATTTTAAGCAATGCCGGGAAATTAATAATTTTCATGCAGTTTACGTGCTACAAATGTGGCATGTCAATGTGAAGGTTTGAGAAATCAGTGCGCGTTGCTGCTACTTGGTACACTGAGAGAAACTAGTGACAAAAAATGTGATAATTCGGTAAATGGGGTTAGGCTAAGGATGCCGTAAAACAGGTCTTATGAAATTTGTTCAAAATGTTCAATCAATCTGTAAGTTGTTTTGAAATCGAACATTTTTTTCAGCTTTAAGCAACAAACTTCTTTTCGTGTTTTGGTTCCATTCTCGAAAATATTCAAGTTCGAAAAGGATGGGCTCGAGAATCCAGTTCTTTTCATATTCTGCTTATGAAATTTTTACAGTTTATATTGGCACCAAGAAAGTTGTTTCACTTTCAAATTAAAATAGTACCTTAGCAAAAATTCCGATAAAATATTCCGCTGATACATTTGACATGAAGAAATTCACTCGCAAGTTCGTAAAATTAATAATTAACTATCTATGCCATTAATACGAAGCTCAAAAAATGTTGTGGAATTGATGGACATGACTCCACGAAGACCGCTGGACCGAATATTCCTACGGCTTAGGTTATGCTCTAAATTTAGGAGCTTTTGATACCGAATGACCTACCACAGAGGATCGTTATCGAAAGCAATTGATGAGTTTGAGCCGAATATTGAAAGACAAACTCGTACAGTACCAAGAAAGACACGACTAAGTAACCTCCAACATGTCGCTAGATCGGTCAAGGCATAACTGAAGCTGGCTAAAATGGTAAATCTCACCTCACCTGCCGTACTCTCTAGATATTGCGACTTTGGATTACTATTAGTTTCGAGCCCTGGCACACAGACTAGCTGTCCGGAATATCCACTCTTATCAAGAAGTCAAAAAATGGATCAATACGTTAATCGCCTAAAGAGATTCATCGTTTTTTCGAAATGAAACCTGACAACTATCCAAATGATGGGAAAAAGTAATCGCTAGTGATGGCCAGTACTTTCAATCATAAATATAGTCCCAGTTCCCAGTAAAGTTACACATCTCAAAACTTGAGTTCATCTAATGCACCTATGTCAGCTATTTTTTATGTAGAGCCTGATAAATCAAAAAATTTAGACCTTTTATATACTATACATATATTTTTTTAAATTTTTGAACTGCCTGAATAGCACTATGCTTCACTAGGAGTAACAGGATATAAGAAGAAGAACAGCCGAGACCTTATATCCATGTCTGTCCGCCAGCCCCTTCTTTCCGTTTGTCTGCCTGTCTTTATCCATGTCTCTTTGTCTTTTCGTCAATTTTAGATTTCCTCGCCCATCAAATACAATTTGGACTTTAAAAACAACAATTTTTAACTTTACCAGAATTTAAACTTAAACTTTATAGCTTTTTTTTCTCAGTGCATGTATGCATATGCGGGCATATGCGACGACTTTTATATGAAGTCAGGTAACGTCAAGGAACAAAGTACAGGGCAAATTTTGTATGGCTGCATCTGTACCAACCGGTGAAAACATATGTGTGGGTGTGTATGTGTTTGTGTATCTGTGTGTATAAGCCATATATGTAAGTTTCGTGGGTGTGCATTTATAATTCGTCTGCTTAACTACAACGCTCAAGCCCACAACTGCAACGAGTCGAATGATGACGGTACAGATGATGATGATGACGCTGGGAACGGGCACATTGAGGCGGGGGCTTGATGCCATTTTTCTTCAACTTTCAAACGAACTGTTGGTTAACCCCATACGCCCACTTTTCCATTAAGCTGAGCATCTTCTGCATCTTGTGCATTTTTACGCTCCATGCATTTTTTATGCGCTTCAACATGGCGCCAGCTCAGTGTATCTGCATCTGTGTGCCCTTGTATGTGTGTGTGTGCGTGTTCTTGTGCGTATTGGTGAGCGTTTGTTTGCTTATAAGATTTCAGCTGTGTGCACTTGTGCCAGTCCGCGTAATTTTCATCGTCTTGGAAATGTGAAAATGTCAATAAAACGGCCAAGAGCGAACAACTCATTAAGAGATTGCCAAGCTCTCTGTGTGTGTTTGTTTGTGTGTGTTCATATCTGTGTGTTTGTGTTTCTGTTTCTTATATGCACAAGGTGAATGATAATCAACACTCGCACCAATCACGTCTCAGTCAACGAGGACAACATTGCGATAGCGATGCGGAAATAATAAGAAATGCAATGGGTTTTCATTTGTGGTTGGTTTTTAAATTTTTCCTTTTCCTTAGCTTGACTTTAGTACGTTGTCTGATCAAATATTATTGCAGCTGCTCTGACCAGACCCAAAAGAAATAAAGCACACAATAACAATCAAAGTTATGTATGTCTCAAGAGCAGCACCACACACCAACATACACATACACAGTGCTGCAGCTGCGAAAAGAGCAAAGTTTAAACAAACACACAGATACACACAAACACAGATACAGTACAATACAAACAAAACAATATAGTGGCATGTGTATAGAGCTAACTGTGGCAAGTGAAGTAGATAAATGCCTGGGGCCACTTGACTAGTTCCAGCCGCTGCGACAACGCAATGATTCTAATAGAGATGGTAGAGATACGTGAGCGTGGATACGAGTATCTTAGAAGCTTCCGAATGTGAATTTGTTTTATCGTTTTTAGTTAGTTGCTTAATGGGGGCAAACGTTTTAAATGTTTATTTATATTTCCGTAACGAATAAAAAAATGGTATGATAAACTTAAGGCGTTGCCTGATAGTGGGTGAAAGCCTTTATCCTTACCCCCGCAAAAAAATGGGATATTCTCAAAAAGTAAAAAGTATATTAAAGTCAAGAATTTGGTGACTGGTAACGTATTTTGTGTAACTTCAAGGCAAAAGTGTGTCAAGTGCTTAAAATTTTTAATTAGTTTATTCAGTACAGCACTCAATTGATTTTAAAGAAATACCATTTAACCCCAAATATTGAAGATATAAAATAATAGTCTGATGGTATTATATTTTTTTGAATCGCCTGGCTACCGAAAAAATCCTTGGGGTTACAAAAAAATTAATGCAAGTGAAGAACACGACTCTTAAATTTTCTTTTTCCAAGCTTCTTTGATTTTCTTGGCAGACAAACAGTCAGCAAGTATAGTCATCCTATTATAAAATTTTAATAAAATTTGTATTTTGCAGGAATAATATTTGTTAAATGTTTGTTTTATTGTCAAACTTATGGACGAGGCAGAAATTGGTCCGATTGTCGATAGTCCGATTGTCGGGTTGCCTTCCATTAGCGCATTCTGGCAAGGATTTTTGATATTATAATTTTTGAAAACAATTTACTAAGACTTCTCTATATAGTTTACAGAGAATTTTTTATCTGAAAAAGTTTCCATCCGATTTTTGAGTAAGTGGCAATAAACCTAAACTTGTATTAAATATAAGAACTTAATCTGATTAGAATTTCGGGCTTTATAAAGAAACAAACTAATACATAAATAATTATAATATACAAGGCCCGTCTCAAAGTTAGGCGACCCAATATGCCAGTGTTGGTAAATGTTCGATTATTTTTTGGAAAATTTACTGAAAGCGTTCGATATTAATAGCGACTAAAATGAAAATATACAATGTGATAACACTAAACTACAAAATAATCTAACTTAATTTCATTTAATTTTTAATTTATTTTCACACATTTTTCAACACTAGATTTTATGGTCGGCTAATAATGGGACGTCCCTTGTATATATATATTTGAATTAGCTCGAATATAATCGCAAAAATTGTAAATTGTAAACATCATAAAGCTAATTCAGAGCAAATTAAAAAAAAAAATTCAAAATATTCAAAATATATATATAATAAAATTCTACGTCGTCTATCATTTGGTCAATGACTAAACCCCTGAAAATCCGAAAGTATGCAATTTGTTTCATATACATACATAGAATAAATTACAAATACACAACAATACTTTGCTTGACAAAAGCTTCTTAAAAATCTGAACAAAATATCAAAATTTAATGAGAACCTGAAAAATCCCAATATATTGAATTTAGGCTATGTCTGATTCACCGATTGATTGCCAAAACTTGTCTGCAGCCAGATTGCTATAACAACGATTAAAAAAGGACATTCGATACCAGTTGTTCATTCGGGCACTCTCAAATCTTAAGCAAAAAAGCTTTAAATTATACAGGGTATTCACGGTTGCTGTTGAGTTGAGAAGTTGAAAAGTTAAGGACTTTTGTTGCAACAATAGATACAGATTTGAGTTTGAACTGTCAACTTAAATTTTCAAGATTGAGTTGAAATAAAAATGTTGTAAAATACGCAGCTTTTGGTATTTTTTATACTCGAATATTTGAGAAATTATTGGTAATTTTTTGTCATAAAGTTCCCTCAACAAGTGACAAGTGTTAAAACTGTCGATAGTATTATTTTACAGCAAACAATGGAAATAATGTAGAATATTGCTTGTTTTCTTGCTTTTAAGTGCTTCAGATAAAATTGGAGAATTTGTTGGCAACAGCTTAATCGATTTAGTTCGAAGCGCTGCTCAAGTTTTTATCACTTAATTTATTTCAGTGCATTTCACGTTACGGCATTGATTTCAATTTATTTCTAACCAACCTCAGTTTACTTTGATTGATTTTGTGGCAAATACTTTTTATACGTCTTAGGTTCACAAACAAAGTTCGCTGCGTGTAACAAGATATTTTGTTGCTGGATGCCATCGCTAGAGTCCTCAAGGACCCGTCTACGAAAATGTGTAGTAGGTGTGTCCATTTTGACCAGTCAGCAGACTGTTGCTGCTTGCTGCCAAGTCACTTGAGCATTTTGGTTTCAATTGGCGGCCAACTCAAGAGCTGCTTCGACGCCGCTTATGGAGTACTTTGAGAGGTTGCTCGCAGTTTCCATTAACATCAAGTCTTCAAGAATTTATTGCTGAATTTGCCAATACCAGCCAGAAACCGCCAACATCGTCTTCATTATTTTCGCCATCATCATCATCGTCATCATGATGATAGTTATCATTGGCAAGCACTTGGCAACTAATGAGCAAAATTTCGCCATTGCATAAATCACATGCATCAAAATGTTTTCAATAGGAAAATTTTGTAAAGCAAAACTAACGGCGGCTCACAAAAGTTGCCAAGTTGCAATGGAACATAAATCTATTTATCTATGTATGGTCCCTGTGTGTGTCTCTCTCACTCTCTCTCTCTCTCTCTCTCTCTCTCTACCGTTCTTTGCCGGTTTCTGTCTGCAGAGCTACCCAATTTCCGGTTTTGCTTAAGCATGGCGTACAATTGCATACATACACATACATAGCGTATCCGTATTTAACCACATGTGTGTGTTTGCGTGCGTGTGTGTAACTGAATTGGAACACATGCCCCCCAGTCAACTGCAGTGCAGTGCTCTAGCTGAGCTTGTATTGGCATACACTCACACTCTCTCTCACACACACTGCACACATGTATGCTGTCATTAAAATGGCGCTGTCTGCTTGTAAATGTATTATGAGTTGTGTTGCTGTATTTAAGTTTTTCATAAAAGAAAATGTCATAAAAAAAAGTAAAATAAATGCAACTCTGTTGACAACGTAAAGCTTAAAGGCTTAACAACCGCAATAGTGTATTATATATTATTAAAACTTTTATTTTACAACTTATATTTATTTATAGTATATATATGTAAGCAGCTTTACTTACCGCGATACAACTCGAGGCAACCAATCGCCGCCACAGTATTTGGCCAGCACTGGATCATTGGTGGAGCTGCCATCATAAAATATCAAATGATCTCGTTCTCCAGTGCAATCCGACCAGGCGCGTATTGAGCGTGAGGTCTTATTAAAGCTGGCAATGGATCTAGATATATAAATATTAAAATTACAAATTAATTTCATTATAAAAGCTTATCAATTAAATGGCTTAAAACAATGTTAGGCGAGTACAATGCAACCCTATTATTTGTTTGCGCCATTATGGGCGAATCCTTTATTGAATAATAATAATGGAATTTGCACACTCTACTTTTGTATACACTGCTTTGAGTAGAGTGCGACTTTTTGTTTTGATACTGGCTTCAACTACATCATTATTTATTGAGTATACGTACGTGTACTTACCAAAAGTCAAGTATTTTTAATTATTTTAACAACTAATACACTTTTAAGCACTTTTATTCATGTTGAAAAATGTTTTTCTTTTTTTATTGGCTGTAATTATTCTTGCCGCCCAATAACAACAGATCATAAATATACCCATCCAAAATTTGCAGCTTTTTCTCTGCTGACAAAGAAGATATCTTTTTATCTTTAATATTATGCCATAAATATTATCATATTCTAGCTAAATCTAACTTTATGCATTCTATAGTGTACAAATTTATATATTTGCCTGCGTAAACATGGCAATAACATACATTTTGATTAGTCAGTTTTCCGGGACTCCCCTCTTGCCTTTTTTACCCTAGATTTAGGGAAAATCTCATTTGAAATGCATATGCATTCTACACAATTTAATTGAAATGTTGTGTGTCAAACAAAATATTCAGCATTTTAGTAACAACAACAACAACTAGAACAAAATTTAATTTGAAGTTCGGAATCGTTGAGCCCGAATCCAAATAACAATTTGCCCAACAGTTTCGCTTTGTTTGCAGTTGTTTGTTTGGTAATGCTTATTTAATATGCTTTTCGGAACTGGCATGCATTGAATATAGTATTTCTATGGCATGCAAGAGCCTTCCAGCAGTTACAACAAATCCTTCGCTCGCAAAAGCCAAAACCCCTGAACTGAACCCCAAATTGGCTATTACTTACCGCTTTACAAGAGCCTTGTGCTGGTTCTCCTGGCTAACAGCAATCATGGCATGTTTGCTGGTAGGAACTTCTTTTTGTCGTATAGTCCAATAGCAGGTCACATTCCTGGGGTACATGCCAGGATAATTTGGACTTTGCAGGCGACACTTGTTACGATAGCATTCATCGAATTGCCGTGTACAATAGGTGCCGGGTGTGACACGTCCCAATTCAAGCGGCTTATCTGGCAGTCCGTACCTGCAAATAGTGTTTAAAATTCCATTTAGTTGCCAGCTAACGTGTCGTATACTCAATAAACTATTCTTAAATATAAATGCACTCATGTGCTGGCATTCAAGATAGTTTACAAAAAGCATTTTGCATAAAATGTCCTTGGTTATGTTGACCATGTGTTGGCTACAAATTTATTTGTTGTTGCTTTTTGCCAGTGTTGACTAACTATGTTGTATGCTGTTGCCACTCTGGGTGCGGCTTCAACTACTTTCAAATGAGTTTATTCAGTGCCCGACCAAACAAATAGCCATAGAAATGC
This sequence comes from Chymomyza fuscimana, assembly GCA_949987675.1. Classification (NCBI taxonomy): domain Eukaryota; kingdom Metazoa; phylum Arthropoda; class Insecta; order Diptera; family Drosophilidae; genus Chymomyza; species Chymomyza fuscimana. The sequence goes on from OX465089.1 coordinate 14,962,240, forward strand.
ATTTAAACATATTTTTGTGCAAATTCTATGCCATTTGCTGAGGCGTAAAAATACATTTCAATTTCAACACAAATTTGACAAATGTTCAGCAAATGGATAGCTAGAGATACGTTTGAATGCGATTGTGTGTATCCTTTTGCGAGCATGTTTAAATGAATAGATACATTGATGTGGCGTAGCGAAAATGTGGCAACTCACGTGCCACACTGTGCAGCTCATGTTTTATGCAACTGCAAATGGTACTTTTTAAAATGAAAATCTACGAAATACTATAATGGCAAAAACAATAGCAATGGTGGTGTGAAATATGCTTTTGATACAAACACAGTTCAAGGTAAAGTCCGGAAAAAGAGCTTAGTTATACTTGTTTAAAATTGAGTTGCTTAAGAAGAAGTGGAGCAATTATGGAATGTTGGAAGACTTGGAGTCAGTTTTCAATTATTTTTGAAGTGGAACTGCTTTTTAAGGTTTTTCCCTATGATTCAGCTTGCATATCCTCTCCTACTGAAGTCACAGTTCGTCGTTTAACAATAAATATTGTCAAGTACGCAGGTGTAGCAGATTTCCAAGAAGACAATAGATCCTGTATATGCTGAAGCTGTTAGGGGCAGTTTGGCCGAAAATCTGAATGTTTCGTATTTCCGCTCAGCATCTAAAGATGAGTGCAACAAGAATTTTGGAGCAACATCTGCACATGCTCCATACACAAGGCGGTTGCCTCAAAGGTTATTTTAAACATGGAAGCATAGTCACTTTGCTTAGGCGCAGATGAGGTACATTTCTCTCAGGTGACGTTAACAAACACAACAAGATGGGTTTAACAATTTGCAAAAAAATTTCCCAGGTTGTGTGGTGTAAAAAAGGTGACATTTATTGACCACCAAGACCTTTGTATTTACCTTCGTCTTTTTGTGGAGATATTTGAAATGTAAAGTTTATGCCAAGGCCACAGAAGAGCTAAATGTCAACAAATCAACCAAAAAAAAATAACAAAATTAACCAAGGCAAGTTTTTCGATAGTTTTATTCCTTACAAGAGATTTTTTACAAAATTGGGCAAAGATAGCTCGGAATGCGGAAAAGTGTGATGTCCAAGAAGAAGAAGTTCCACAGGATGACATTCAACTTTCAAAACCAAATGCGCCATTCCTTAAATTTTTTTTGTTAGTTCGGAAGATTTCAGGCTGGAAGCTTTTTTGAAGATAACGATCTTTGTTTTAAACCAACCACCAACAGACAAAGCCGCCAAGGCTAAGGGATAAAGAAAAATTTGCTCGAAAACTCGATCTGCATCCACAAATTTGTAAAACTTTAAAAAGATTTTAAAATAAATTTGAGGTATTCATGTGCTTATATTTATAAAAATTGTATTTATACTTTTGAGTTAAAGTTAGTATTGGAACTGGACGGCATATACTAATTTGAATTTTTTTTGCGGAATTTCGAATTTTTATGTATTTTTCCGAATGAAGAATATTCGAGCTTTGAGTCTATTTGAATACCACCAAAAAATTCGCACTAAAAGAGATTATTGAAAAACAAGCGTGGCTTTATACATTTATAGTAAATTTACTACTGATAAAATATGATCAAAAAACTTCCATATCATAGGCTCAAAAGGTGTGGCTTAAACCATATATAAGAACATATGCATATATTAAATACTTTAGTGATAAAATGTGTTACTGTTCATAAAGCTTACATATCTTATAGGCTCAATAGTTTAGAAAATTAAAATCTTTAACAAAAATCGTTTTTTTTTATTCCTGCACTCATTCCAATTTATTGTATTTAATTAAAGTAACCCAAATGTCAATTTTTTAATTAAAACTTACAATAGCTCTCAATTTTGTTTTTACTGTAGCGCACCTTTGGTATTGTTTAAACACTTCTTAGATTCTATATAAATACATGCCAAAAAAACTTACCTTACAACTGCATCAGACTGGCTTATAAATTTGTATCTAATGCTGAACTCAAAAGGTTTCTCATCTCGAAGATTTCGTGGCGGATGAAATACCTGCAAGAAAATAAATAATAGAATAAATAAACGTTTACAGGCAAAATAGAAATTGAAAACAGAACGAATAGTTTCGATTGGACTGTGGCAATGAGGCATGCCAAAATGAGTTGAAAATTGAGTGTGGAAATATCTGCACAATAGAGCATATACACAGTCAGTTGCCAAATGCAAGTACATCAATATACACAATGGAAAATACCATATATATACATATGTATATACAAAAACCCATAGAAACTGGTGTGTCGTAAGCAGTCTTATTCTTAGACTCAATCCCATACTCAGTCTGACAGTTTTGCTTGCTTGGCAATTGCATGCCCCAGCGCTCAATTGTATGCTATACAAAAGACACACAGAGGATGCCATAGATTCTATTGAAATATAGTGTTTACTAGACGTGCTTGTGTGGAAAACTCCACACGCAGAAAACAATTGGAATTTCACGCCTGATTGTGATAAGCTGAATTTTAGGAAAATGTATTGCAGCTGGAGCTCAGGGGTAAAGCAGTTGCTGCCTTAACTTATGACAATTTTGGCTTAATGAGTTCAACGGAAATGTGATGTGGCATGAGACACACACACATACAGCCACTGCTCATGCAAACACATAATTATGTATACGTGCACGCAATTTTCTTTTAATTATGCATGGTGCAATCTCTGCAGAACGTCAACTGGTCATCACTTGAAGCCATTTATTGCACTCTATCAGAGCAGACAGTGAAAAAAGACAGACAAGCCAGCTGCCACGAACGATGTTGAATTTTTATTAATTTTCATAATTTATGCGCTATATGTATGTGTGTACTACGTGGCGTATGCGCAACATGGCCTGACCTGTCCATTTGGTTTTATAGTCAAGCGTCAAGGCGTTTATTTAAAAATTAATCAAAAAGTGGCAACGACAGTGAACAAGTGGCAAGTGGCACTGACCAAGTGGGTGTTGCTGCTCGCTACACACGCTAGTAAATAATACGTATACGTCATGTAGTAGTAGTGCGTGTGCGTTGCGTAAAGTTGTCCAATTTAAAATTATATAGTGCGCACTGCAGTGTGGTATATATACTTTTTTTTTTGTGTATACACTGCACCCACAGTGTCAAGGATATTAAAGAATTGTGTAATGTATGTAACAGGCAGCCGAAGGCGTGGCAGAACATAAGCTGTATTTACTAAAGCGTGCATCTGTCAGTCTATCAACGCCTAGAGCAGGGAGACCCCAAGCGCTAAAGACGCTTAACTTTACCAGGAGATGCATATTATACGTTTTCAGATAAAATACAGGAAACAGGTATGTTATGGATGTTCTCTTAATTTTTACCAAAAAAAAAAAAAAAAATAAATTTTCTGATTGACAAGCAGTTTACGCTTAAATACTTAAGCTTTCAAATTCAAATATAGAGTACAGGGTAGCCCATTGTCGGGCACCGCCTCAACTGTAACACATTTTTTTTCGCACATTCTTGCTGTGTCCTTCACTCACCTTCACAGACGCCGTTACGGTGGATGTTTCGCTGAAGTACAATTGCGGTCCAGTTGCCTTGCCACACCAGGAGCCACCCGTGAAAGGACGTCCCAATTCGCTGAGCTGTAAGAGCAAACACATGAAAAATGCATTAATTAAAAATTAAAGTTTGGCAAAACGAAAAAAAGAAGAAGAAAAACTATGAAAAATTAAAAGTGCCTGCAATTTGCATGAACAACAAGCTACTTTGGCACTTGCACTTTTTTTTTTTTTTGTGTTTTAAAGCACACTGGAACACTCAGTCGTCGTCACTCACATCAGCTGTGCCACATTTTATGTGGGTTAAGAGAGCTTTTGTGCTTATTGATTTTATTGGCAATGTTAAAAACCACAACTACAAAGTATCTGAGTCAGCAAACCAAAAAAAAAAAAGAATTAATAAACGAACTGCAGTGAAGGATTTCGCAGCAACGCAGTTTGCGTAATGGTTTATGAGTGTTGTGTAGTTTTATTTTCAAGCGAGGCGCCACCTTTTACCACTCAATATTTGATTGTTTTGCTTGCGAGAGTGTTGGTAAACTCTGCCAGAGTGGCCGCAACTGCAACTGGCAGAAGTGCATTCAGCCGGCAAATGTGTGAAATACAAAATGTGTAGCATACATTTGTGCGTCAAGCTATTCAAAATGCATTGCCAATTGTTATGGCACAAAGTGGTAAAAGCAAAAACCAGTTTTATTTTAACAAGCTTGTTTTAATAAATGCTTTAAAAATACTTTAAGCCTGGACTACTAATTTTTTTTAATTTTTGAGCTGTACATACATATATGGTAGCTACACCTGTCATAGTAAATTTTGGTATCGGAAGATTTTTATGCAAAGCTTCACCTTATTTAAGTTATATAGCACTAAAAATATCTCAAAGAAACCACTGAGCACACTTAGTAGACGCCTAAAGAGCTTTCAAGTAGTGGATCTTCCTCATAGATTCTAGGTCAAAACTAGGTAAGGCTTCATGTTATATTAGCTTAGCTCCTTGGAGCATAGCCAAACCTAATAAACAAACATAAAAAAAAATGACGGAATATGCTGAAAAAGCTCTTATGTAGGCTATTTTTAAAATAAAATGGCGAACATGAAAGTTGGGCATACCATCACACCACACTATACATACGTATGCGTAATATAAATTATCATTTATTAAAAAATATGTTAGTAAGTGCTCTCAGAATTGCAGAAAAAAAAAATACTTAAAAAATTGGTATTATATACTTAAACCTAATTTTCTACTACTATCTACTACCTACTTTAAGTCGTGAGTTCAACTTAACTATTCTTATGGTTGATTTCGATACTGAGGCAATTAGAATTCTGGCCTCCAATTACAATATAGAGATAATCACCGATATTGGTGTTCCGATTATGATTATATCAGAGATTTTTTACTTTCCAGATTTTACCCAAAAAAAACAAAGCTATGACTTAGAAATTTAAAAAAATATAGAATTTGGGTACGTAGGGGTAAATGAAAAAAATATCAATCCTAAAATCTGTTATCTTGGCTCTTATTATCTCCAAGACTCCAAGACCAAGGCACTCATACAATTTATTTTGTATGCTGCTGGTAACCTTGGGGGTCTTGCATACATTATATATAACCTTAAGATACAGAGTGTACAGAATTGATGACCGATGTTATTTATTATTATTTATTCAGATTGCCAAGCTGCTATTACGGCATTATCATCATGGAGCATCTCCTCCTGGTTAAAGAATGCCATAATTACCAACTGCTGTTCTCCCGGAACAAAGTCGTGCTATGTTGGGTACCTGGACACTCAGGAGTAGATGGTAACACGATCTCTGACGATCTAGCACGACAAAGTGCCTCCACCCTGACTATCCAGCGTCCTTCTGTGGTGTTGGTTGGTCCACAATTAAGACCATGGTAGACAAATGGGGTGCAGGAGAACATAGGAGATACTGGTTCTCCTTAACGGGGCTGCGTCAAGCAAAAGCGCTTGTCAAACCTCTGAACATGATCAAGACAAAAGGTCTTGGCAAAACGGACTTAAAACTCCTGGTAGCATACCTATCTGGCCACCACACTGTTAGATACCATCTACAGAAAATGGGCCTATCGGATTCTTCAGGTTGCAGATTCTGTCTCGAGGACTATGGAACCACCAGACATATTCTCTGTGACTGCCCAGCGCTGATATGGGACAGAGACTGTCACATGCGAAAGGAACAGATTAGTCCTTTCCATCTTACCAACAAAAGACCTACTGCTATTCATGCGGAAAGCGGAAAGTCTTTTGACGTAATTTATGGGTATGGTACAAAAGATCTTCTGGTCGCAGTGCCCCACCTCTTTGTAAGGGACACATACAGAAAAAAAAAAAAATTACCGATATTATACATAATGTTTTTGTCGCAAAGGAATTGCTCAAAATTAAATACTAGCTATAACGTCTTATTTTATGAATTTATTATACAAACATTATTTTTCGACAGAGACTGCAAGATTTTAGAATATGATTTCTAAAATGAATGACACTTTTGAGGTAAAACAAGCCATCATTAAGTTCTTTTCAAAAATTCATTATTTTTATAATTTCAAAATCGAGCTGCACAGTTCCCTGATAGATGATTATTAGGGCTATGCGCAAAAAATTGTTAATTCTTTTCTCTCGCAAAAAGCTATACGTTTCTCATTCTATTGGGATTACACACATAATAAACTAAACAAAAATGAGCTACTTTATACATCAATTAACCTGATAGATAGGCCAGTTCAAGTAGTTGCTCCATCAAAGCCTCACCAGATACACCAAGAAAATGCCTACACTCCATTAGGCTGTGCTGGTCAGGTCAGTGTGCTCATTTGCAGCTCGAAAGAGCCAACATGTCGTATGAGCGGTTCCAATTGATTAAGTTTTTAGTTAATGGGTTATTTGAACTACACTGCCAGTCCATATCCGTCTGACAGGACAGGCTCATGACCAAAGCACAAGGCTGGAGTGGAATGCCGCTTGCGGCGGCTTCAAACTCAAGCAGCCATTTTTGCTGTAATTGCAAGTCGGCGTCATACTGAATCTCGTCCAATATTTGTACTAACTGGTTAGAGTAGTATGCAGTACATTGCCGCCCTATGGATGACCACAGAGTTTGTTTTTCCACATCTAGCTCATTCCAGCGCTATCTCTACCTCTGAGCAGCGTAATGGCAATTTTCTGATTTCGATTTTGTGTGAATTCATTGCAGTCTCTATCACATTTTTGCTACCAAGCCTTGGACACAATGTTGTAATTTTAGTCCTTGTATGTGCTTGTTGTTTTTTTTTTTTCTGTTCTATCCATGGAGCCAGCTCATCAGTAGCGAGATATGTACGTCGTTTGGAGCATTGTGTGCACTGAAGCGTTATTAGCATCGACTTCATAACGAATTATTGGACTTTCTCTCTATTGCTACATTTACTTCCTTCTCTAGTCTATATCTATCTAGTCGTATACTTAATATCTGTACTTGCTGTACATATATTTTGTTGCTTGATTTAGTTCTGGTTCTGAATTGATTAGATTATAATTGAAACTGGTATGTTGCTGAACGATTTTGCATAAATGTTGCCTATTTTGTAGGGCAGTTAATCCCTTTGCACTGGCATTGTGTGCAAGAGCTTTCTGAATCTTTAATAACTTTTGTTATGTTATCTGCAGGCTAATGCTTATTTAAAATTAAGTTCATTTACTTGTGTTTAACTGCAAGTTAAATTGCTGTAATGTTTCGAAGCATTAAGTTCAATAAAACTGACAGGAAATAAATGGTAGAGATTTGAAAATCGATATTTTGCATTTGGAGTTTGAATGAAAGTGTTGCAAGGCACTTATGCGTGTCAGTATCCGAAAGGAAGTTATAACGAATTGATTAGAAAGCAGAGGTTTTTTTTGACGAAAATGAAAATTAATCGTATGGGATACACAGCAATCTCTTTTTCTAAGCTAAGTTATTAATTGCGACAAATATTGAGTGAATAAGTTGATTTTTGTATGCGTAAGTTACAGAAAGCATATACTGTGGTAGACAACTAGGCAAATGCTTCATAAAAATGTCAACGTTTCATTGCTTCTTAGGCTCACATATGTGTATAGCTTATAGTTAACTAAACCTTGATTGCAATAATTGCTTATGAAATATTTACGGAAGTGGGAGATCACTTTTGAATTTTAAAATAAAAAAAAAATTTTGTTAAAAAATTAATAAAAGGATGCAATTTTTTTTTTTTTTAACTGAATGTTTTATATATTATGGAGAAAAAATTTTCGTCAATATCTTTACTCGTTAATGAGATATGGCTTGCCAAATAAAAGTCTAAAAAAGAAAAATCCAATATTCAGTTATCGATAAGTTGATAACTAATCGGAATTTGCGTGGTTACTATTCTCTAGTAGCTCTATCACATATGTAAAAAACATCAAAATCGAAGAAGTCGACCAAGAAAGTTTTCGCCCATACATGTTTAAATGAAAAAAATGTGCTACAGCCATCCTTTTATCAGTGACCGAAGCTGATATTATGTTAATGCAACAGCAACAGGTAAGCAACATTTTTAATTAACCATTTTTCATATTTTATATTTTTGCAACTTATAAGTCACAACTGGTTTAAGCAGCAGTTGATATAAGACACATAGTCAATATTAATTACGAATATTATTATGTACTACCAATTTTTATGTCACATTATTTAAATAAGAATATTTGAGCCCATGATTATGAAAGTGGTATGTAGTATTTGTTATGTTTAGAGATATTTAGAGTTTTGCATTTTAAAGGATTACAAAATATTTTTGTATTATGGAATATGATTTTTAGACAGTAAAGTTGTGCCAACAAACAAGTATTTATTATGATTGTGAAAATTATAACCATTTCTAAAAGGAAATGTGGTTTTGAAAGGTTAAAATGACTTATACCACTTTCAAAATTAACTGCATGACTTTATAAATGACTTACACTATCAAGGAAACATTTTTATTAGTAATTAACATTTTATTCAAACTCATTTCATTCTAAGTAAATTATTTATTAGTATTTAGGGAAATAAAGTGTTTGTGGAAAATTGGTAGGATATAGGGTAGTAAATCCATCATATCTTTACGTTTTTCTTGTGTTATTGGTCTAATGGTTGTGTATAATGAAAGCAAATCAATATTTTCGTATATTCTAGGTCTTCCTCTTTTAGGTGAGAGGTCTAATACTTTGAATTCAGAATTGTCATCCAAGGAAGTTTTATAAAACATCTTATATGGAGCATTTTTTAGAAATCTTATCCATTGTATTTTTAGCCAAGACACAGCTTCTCCATTGGTGTTTTTCTTTCTATTATTCGTTGATTCTTTAAGTTCTTTGGTCGAAATAAAATCTTTCTGAGCCATTTGTACTACCAAAAATGGGTTTTTCTTTTTACATAATTCAATTAAATTATAATAATGCTCAGGAATGTATAAATAATTCGATTTTTTAAGTTTAGTTTCTATCAAACCAAAATCGCGATCATTTGGCAAAAAAGAATGGCCGGATACCATAAATTTATGATCAACTGTTTCAACATTATTATCAGATGACTGAACAATTCTTAACCATATTAAAGCTATGTTAATGTTACGATTTTGTCCTGAACAGGCATCACTGTAAGCTATGACATGCTTTTGAGTGGTGATGTCCCGAATGTGCTTTAAGATGCAGGACGCAACTTCCTGTGATCCTCTTGAGGCGATTGCTTCATCCCATGCATACATTTTGGCATTTTCATTGTGAAAATTATGAAACCCTAAATTGTATACATACATGTTGCGCTTATAATAAGCTACCGAAACAGAAAGTTTTTTTTCAAAATCATGGGCTCATTTCTATGTTTAATATTATACCAGTTGTGGGTTTTTAATCACCTGTGATGTTTTCGGCCTTTTTATTCAGTAATAGGTATTGTTTAAGATAGCCAAAATAGTTGACAAAGTTGAGTGCTATTTGGAGAAATGTAAACGTTGCAGTCAAATGTATACATACTGTGATTACAAAAGCTTCAGTGTGCCTGGAAACTGTATGGGAACCAAATTAAGGTGGTTATAATTAGTTTTAAAATAATTTAAGTCATTCAAATTTTTAAAACAAAAAAATAAACAGATTTTAGATGTCGCACTGATTTTGCAGAAAAATTTTACAAAATTTAAGTAAAAAGTCATGAGCTACAATTTCTAAAAAAATCAAGATAATTTTTTAATTTAGTTGTTTATCCAATATTTTATTTATTATTTTATTTTATTGGATAGAGGTATGAACAAAATTCTAAAAAAATGCTACAAATTTATAAAATATGGCATCAGTCTGAAAAATTCTTTAGGGAAGGTACTTTGCTTCCGTATCACTGAAATGAAATCAACTCGCCCTCAAAAAATTTTTAACAATTTTATACACATAAAGCCCAATTAAAGCTGATTTAAATTCAATGCCCATTATCAGCTTTCCCAAGAGCTATTCAACGTATCGATAAAAGTTTCATCTGCAGAAGAATAAATGCAACGCATAATCTCTCAACAATAAAACAAACAAAAGCCTTTCTGCTGGCGTGAGTTATTCAACTTAATTGTGCAACAATTTAAGCGCATAATGCAATGTCTGCTCGTTGTTCCATTTTCATCTGATTTACGGTAATTTAATATTTTCCATTTTTCAAAGCGTTCTACGCTTTGTTCTTTTATACCCTGTATCCAAACGGAAATGAGAATATCAAGTTTGGACAAAAAGTTGTACCTATAATAGGAAACGAGTTACATCCCACAACATTTAGACCAAAATGATAAGAACGACTAAAGAAATCGATGTAGGCAAGTTCATATATCCATCTGAAGGTACAGTCTATTTCTCAAAGATTGAAAGAGTTAGTAGCATAAAACTTCCCTTTTAACGACTAATTCGTCTTTTGCGTTCAATTTTAATTATTGGCAATTATTAGAGTTGTGGGACTTACTCCCAAATTTTAAACTTTTTAAAATTGTAACTGGACCAGTGGCGGGTCCAGACCCCCCCAAGAGTTGAAAAAATGATTAACAGTTTTTTGCCACCTCTGATATGTATACACTTTGCAGTAAAAAACTCCTCGGACCAAATCCTGGATCCGCACCTGAACTTGACTCTAAACTTTATTCTAAAATTTAATTTTATTAAAAGCGGTTGGTAAACTCTGAAGTTACAACTAAAAATTACGAAATCTAAACCACTGTTGCTCACTAAAAAAATACCAAAATTGGTATGTCGACTTACATTATATGCAAAATTATATATGTATACCCTAAAAAAAATGTTTTGTCTCATGCTACATTTATTTATTTATCGTATAAAAACTATACAAACTAACAAGGCTTCAGGGTGTATAATAGTCGGTTTGTTCCGACTGTAGTCGGCCCACTTGTTATTTTTTTTTTAAAAACTAGAAATTTTTTAAATTTTTTTTACACTTGATGTGAGCAATTATTAAATCATTAAAATTAATTTATCTCTCTCTGGCAGTAAACATTTTTTATATGGTCTGATGGCGTATACGTAATGAATAGTAAAACTATTCATCAATACATAAATATACAGTGGTCTGCAGCATATTGTAAACAGAATGCATATTTATTTAAAACTTTTTAACTCTTTCATTAAAATGATTTTATTAAATATTTGTTTGTTCAAGAAATTAAGTTTAATAAGGATTAAAAAAAAATTAGCTTAAAGAATCTAGCTGAATGATGAAGATCGTTTCATAGGTTAATGCAAAGTTTATTTTTTAATTTATAAACATAAGTACAAACTAAGCATTTTCAATTTTTATTTAATTGTGACTAGTTACTAAAATTGTCAAAGCTTACAAAAAAAAAGCTTTTTATAAATGTGAAAATTTTTTTTTGATATTTAAGTTATCAACAACGCTTAGTCAAAAAATGGTGTCTTTTTTTAATTTCAATTTTTTTATTGTTTTTATCAAACTTATTTTAAACCGTTCCTTTCTTAGTGTAAATATGTGCAAAATCGATGGGGAGCAATAAAGTTAAAAAAAAAACATTAGTAAGTAAATTTTTTTTCATTTAACATGAATTTTTTTTTTTAATTTTTTTAGAAACATCGAAATTTGCTTTTGATTTTTATCTTTTTTATTGATAATATAATGTTATATTAAAACTTATTCTGGCTTTATATAATGAAAAAGTTTAAACTTTTCCCGATCTTGTAATTAAATTTTTTTTTTCTTCCATCTTAGGAAGAAATTGAAATCTAGAATCTTGTTAAAATAGAAAGTTGCTATTGTATTTAATACACATTGTGCTACTGTATAGTATATATATGCAGCAAGTCTATGTAAAAAATTCAACTTTTTCATTTGGCCAAGTCTCATAAATTTTGGGCCAAAACTTGTCAAGCCAAATAACAATCAGAGTTGGAGCGCTGTCGTAATGTTGAATTATGAGCTTGTCTATGGTATACTATATAATATATACTATGTGTATATAAACACACACAGATGTACTCTTTGTTTAGAGCTATTGACAAACTCAATGTGCTATTTGTTGTCCCTGCTCCAACTACAACAACATCGGGCGCAACAACAGGAGCAGCTTATCCAAGCATGACCAGCCAACGAAACTCTTAAGCGGATGTTATGATTGTCAAATATTGAGTCATTTACCCAAACTGCTTGCTTGTGTGCGTGTGTATATGTGATGTGTGCGAGTGAGGAAGAGACAGCAAAGTGAGCTAGTGTAGCTCATAAAAGTAAAGAGCGCAGCTAGACCATGACAAGTCAGTTTCGGCCAAAGACAACAACCAAGGATATCTGCTTGTTTTTGTTGCTGTTGATTTAGGTTAATACGTTTATGCATAAACTTTGTTATTTATGATTAGAAATATTAGCAAATAAACTAAGAAAATATGACGGAAACAATTTTGTTTCTCTCTTTTGGACAAGTTTAAAGCATGACTTGGCTAAAAGGCCAAGCAGCACAGAAAAATAATGAAAACAAATAAACTTTGCTTAAATTATTAAAAATAATCAAGTAAAGGTCGTACGAAGGACGCTTACAACTTGGGCATTGGGGTGCACTTATAAATACATACAATATACAATACATATGTAAGTACAATATATGTGGGTGTAGATGTGCGGCGCCTGTTAAAAAATGCATGAGACAAAATGTCTAACTAAATTGAATAAATGATTAAACTGAACTTGGAGCAAGTCATAAAATTCAAAGCGACATCCATTTGAACAAATTTGCCAAACTCATGCCACAAACTGAGGCAAATAAATTGCAAATTAGAGACTTGAAAAATAAAAAGAAAACTCTGCTACATATGATAAGCCAAATAAATTCCATTTTTTACATTTATACGTAACACTCAATTTATTAACTTGCAAAGATAAGCTAAATTTGAGACATCGAAGTTTGAATGCTCTTTATGAATAACTTTATTGTATGGGAATAAGTTGTTAAGCACCCCTGCGTGTTTCGCATGCCAACCCCTTCTTTATTTTATTCAGATCATCCAGACTATTAGATACCCTGTACAATTCTTTATTTCCATAATGGTCCTGCCCGACTTTCCAATACTCTCGAACAGCAGTGATCTGCATGCTGCTCTGATTCGCAACTGTTGAATCAAATATATTTGTTGTTATAGGGTATATTATAATTGTATAATTGTTGTTCAAGGGTTGCTATTGCTGCCGTTACTATTCCCCCTTTCATGATACATTTTAATGTTTCATTTAATGTTACATTATGCACACCGTATGAGGTGTGGCTATCACATAGTGTAAGTTTCACCTCGATACGTTCTCGCATACGCACGCAATCGGTACCACACTAATTTTGGGTGGGGAGAGTTGGGTGAAAGATACTTTACGACCTATTTTCAAACCTACCAAATAAACAAAAAAAAATAAATTTCATAAAAATCGGTCAAGCCGTTTCGGAGAACTGCGACCACAAACCGTGACACAAGAATTTTATATATAAGATGTGTTAGAGGTATTAGCCATCATTAAGCTCGTTTATATATTTTGCTAAATTCCGATTTTTACGATATCGAGTTATCGATAACTAAATGATTGCGTAGACTTTTCTTTGAAAGTCGTATCTCGTAAGCGAATAAAGATATCTGACTAATTTTGTGTTTTCAATGAAGGATAAAATTTAAAACTTAAAAAAAAATAAAAATTAGATTTTTCAAACATATTTTTAAGAAAATTTTGGAGTTTGGATTGAATTTCGTTAGCCCCAAAATTTAAAAATGTCTTCAATTTGAACTTAATTGGCAATTATCTTCCTAAAATGTTCTAGTTTTTTTGCATGAATTTTGATAGCCGAACACTTTATTTATTATGCGAAATATTTAGAGCTTAGGATTATTGTTATTAGCTAAAGGAGAACGATTTATTCGATAACTAAGTTAGACTTCTTTTGTAACCTCAACTATATTCACGTAAAAATAGTTTTCTTTGATTGAGTTAAGAAAAAAAATGTTTAGAGATGCATCTTAAACGTACACCTTATGTATGTCATAAGCTTATCAATCAACTCGACAGTACAAGACATACGACCTTCTAAAATTTATATAACCCACGTCAGAGTACAAAATTCCAACCAAATTTCATATACATAGCTAAAAAAATTTAAATAAAAAATTCAGCTACTCTCAGGTAGATAAAAAAAGCATTTTGTTTAGTTTTCTTTCGCATTTTTTATGGCTGCGGTTAGTTACGGATCTAACCCAAAAACATCGTCAGCATTGGCTTAAAAAAAAAATGGAAAAACTAGAAATATTTTAAATGAATTTCAAAAACGAGGCGGCATTTTGCATAGAGCAAGCTAGACGCATGTGCCAATGCTTTTCCATACAACATGTCAAGCACCAACTGAAACCTAAACATACAAATGGACAAGTGCAGAATCCCACAAAGGACCCCCATAAAAAAACACATACGCAACTAGATAGATAGTCAGTACTAAAGGTCAGCGGACGCCCTGCGTTTGTTTAAATTTATTGTTACGTAAAACGGAAAGGGCGAATCCCTGGCGGAAATAAAAGTTTCAACTGCAACAAAGCCGTAGGCTAAAAAATCCTGATAAATAAATGGACTGCAAACTGCTATGCTAAATAATAGATGTTTTTGGTTGCAGCAAGAAATTGTAAGTGGGTGTTACCCAGGAACTTGAATTGTTGTCAAAGTGTGGTATGAAATGCAGCTGGATTATATTTTAAAGAATTGTGAGTGAAAATAACTTTATATACTGAGGATTATGGATTATAAAACATATTCCATTGCAAGACTAAAAATGTATAGAAATAAATAAATAATAATAAATTGAAGTATAACTTGAATTAAGTAATTTTTTGTTAGTAGACAAAATGGCATGTTAAATATTAAGTATACGTAAATAAAGCTATTTCGTTTTGTTGGTTCACAAGACTTAATTTTGTATTAAGAACGAATTTTCTATTTATTTATTTATTTATATAATTATAAAGTAGAAGTTAATTCGAAATTATAAAAGGTTTGTAGTCTGTAGGTCTTCAAGCTATGTCCTATAAAGCTTTTTCCATTGCAAGACCAAAAATGTATAGAAATAAATAAAATTCAAAAATTCTTAAATTGAAGTATAACTTTGAAAACCAAATTGTTTTGTAGGTTCACAAGACTTCATTTTTATTAAGAACAAACTTAATTTATTTTAAATATTAAATATTATTATTATTTATAATATTTTTGGGCTACTTGTTTATATAACAAACCGAATGTGTTGGCTTCAGTCGGTACAGCCTGACTTCAATGAATATTATTCTTTTAGCTACACAGTCTTAATCACATTTTGAGGGGAATGGGATTTAGGAAAGCTATTATGGAAATAGTTATTATTATAATATTATTTTTTGTTGATAGTGCAAATTTTCCACTTTAAGCTGTTTGGATGTAACAATTTAAACCTCTTGAGTTGAAATATATGCGTATTCCAAAAAACAAAGACTTGTTTTTTTTAAACAAACTATGTGCTGATGTCAATTTTTTTATAAACAGACATGCAAATAGGTTGCTTTAGGTGAAACTTGACAATTTTTTAGGCTTTATAATGAAAGCCTCTCAGTCTCCAACCGAGGCTGTTTGGCATATAAGGCACATCGAGGTGTAGTAGAAAATGAAACTGACGGCTTTCTACTTGAATATTATATAAAAAAATAAGAAAAGCCCGAGATTATAATTTGTAGAAATGTGATCGTAAGCTTTAAAATTCTATTCTATTCAAACATAATTTCATACTTTAGTCTCTATGATCCGAGGGCCAAAAGGACATAGGCCCCACCTTTTGCGTATCTTAAAATGTTTATAACTTAAAATGTATGTATATCAAGTTAAAAATTATGCAAGTACGCTGCTAAATTGAATTTTTCATTGTAATTTTTTTTTTAATTTTCCGTAATAGGTTTAAATATAAGCATATTAATATCTTAAAATAAAAGTATTAATTTGCAGCAGTTTTCAAAATAGCAATATTTTATTTTATTTATTACTTGTTATTTTGTTGAAATTTCATAGACATATAAAGCAGAAATGCGTAATCAATACTTCAATTAAATTTAAATCTTAAATTCTTGATGCATTTTAATATTGAATGTCTTGGCAGTTTTATAGCTTTTATCAAGAGCTTAAGTTACAGGCAAAGGACAACAAATACACATTTAACCATTATGTGGACGATATATTTTAAAGTCAATATAAAATTTATATGCAAAACTATCAAACTATATTTAATTTTGTTTAATATACATGGAATTGGATGAATAATGTTGAATTTTATGGTTGCAGTGCTTTAAGTCGGAGTAGTTGGATAGCAAAGTAATGAAGTAAAAGACTTACAAAAATAAAATGAAGGCTTTATTTATATTAAACTCAGGGTAATGTGCATTTTTATTTTTAAATCATTAAACTACTCAGAAATGGATTTAAGAGAGCTATTGACAGCAACATTCAAATTTTGAATTCGTTTTCTTTTTCCTTAAAAGTGCTGCAAATCACCTAAAGGTTAAACACAGAAATTTCCAAAAAATAAAATAAATTAGCAAAATGAACAAAGTACTTGTAGCATGAAAAATAATCTGAATATCAGAGTAAGATGAAAAACAATGTATAGCTAAAGGCAAGTGCTAGGCGTTGTATATACTAAAATAAATAAAACAAACTATTCTTACTGTTACAAATATGTTAAGCGAGGGCTGTCTGTTAAATTTCGTAAGTATAGAATATACTCACTTTCGAACTGTGTTCTTTAATGCGAATACGTGCATTCATTGCAAGTTGGAAGCTATTTTAAGCTTGTTCCGAGGAGATATGCTTATTTGTCACTATTAGAAAATACTTTTGTTTACACAAAATGTGATCCTGTTTGACTCCTCAGCAAAATTGATCGGCCTTGCTCCGGAAAACGAAACAACTCAAACCGAATTCTTGTATGCATAAAAAAATGGTTCATATCTTGTATAAATAATAATTTCCCTTGTAGTAAGAATAACATAGTCTTGGAAAATTTCTCTCGAAATGTGTAGAGCTTTGCTAACGATGAGTAAGGGAAATATGAAAAAATGGCGACAGCAAAAAATTCCGATTTGGCAGCACGCAAAAATAAATTTGTTCATTTTGCTTTTTCGTTTTTCGGAACACGGCCAAATATTTTAAAAAAATTTCGAAATATTTTGAAAAAATTTGAAAAAAGTTTTTTTTACTTTAAAAAAACAAATAGAAAAAAAAAAATTTTATATTATTTTTTTTTAATTTCTATAGATTTTATTTTTTAACTTAAAGTTTTATCTCTCATTGAAAAAAATACATATTTATCTTTATCAACGTACAAAACATGGCTAGTCAAAGAAAAGTCCACCCAAATATTTATCGATAAATCGATAAGTAATCGGAATTTAGCAAGAAAAATTACGATGTTAATATGGGCGACAACTTAAAAAGTGAACCGCTTCACTTACTTTCGACCTGGTCTTGACTGAGCGGTTACAAGAAAAAATTTGGCTGCCAAAATGAGACTACTTATGCCATAACCCACCAATCCAAATAATGCCATTTGGGAGCTGATGTGCTGATAGCTCGTATCGTCGTGCCATGTTAATTTTGCATTCCTTAATTCATCGGACAATATTAGTAAAGAAATGGAGAAATTTCCGATGCTCCAGTGGTATAGGGGCAAATTTTCGGTTTTTTCTCAAAAAAAGACAACGATTTGCTTCGAAGTGCAAATTATGTTGGCCATACAATTTATTGCTGCCAAAATTTAAGATCATTTGCATATATGCGAACTTTGTACCAGTTGACTCAATTTTTGAACGATTGTCCAACTTTAGAGTAACCAATGTACGCATTTTATTGAAAGGACAATCGAAAATGTAATGCCCTAAAATACCTCAATAGTCCATATAATATGAGAAATATGACATAAAATTTTTGCAAAACTTTGATGACTTTTGCCAACACAAATCATTTTGGCAGATCTAGTATGATTTAGTTTTTATAACATATTTCCATATATGAATCGAAACTATTAACCTTTCCGAAATCTATGCGATTTTTTGGCGCCTAAACGGAGCAAAAACACTCGAGAAAAGAAAAAACCTTCAGCTGTTTTCAGACGCCAAAAATTTAAATTATTGGATTGCCTGTTCCCGAAATTCAAAAGACAACCCTCGCTTAACCATATATGCACTTGAAGAATTCTGTACATATTGGTCCAGTCAATTGCAGGGGATTTTGTACATTTTATTTAGTTGGCTTTGGTTTTATTGCCGTTTCCATTAGATGAGTAGTGCAAAGCCAAAGACCGGGCTACCACCCAACACACATACCTCCCAACCACAGCCCGCAAAATCATTCTGTAAATGGCAAATGGCTGACAAAGTAGCAATGTCAACATTGTGGAGCCGCAAAAATTGTGCTAAAAATATATACCATGTATATACTTATGTATACATATATATATATATGCTAAAAATATACAGCAATAGTTTTGCTGTGATTTGGGTCCTGTATACGCACATATATTGCATATTGGCTGGATTTTGATAGTCGCCCCTCCCTGTACTAACCAACAACGACAATATCAAGCCAAGACATGAACAAGTAAATGTATACGCCATATGGCATATAGCACTCAAGTTGTAGCTTTGGCCTGGCCTAGACAGTCCGTGTCACTGGCTAAGTCACACACACACACACACGCACACACACACACACAGTGGGAACACAATTCAATTCAATTTGCTGGGCTAATGTGGTATTTGTCAACAGAACCAACAGAAAATTACGGAATTACTTGGACATTGATTGAATTGAACTAACGGACGAGCAAAACGCAATGAATGAGAGAAAGTCCGGATGGGCTGCTTACGCAAGAGTGTGGGTGTATCTGTATCTTCCTGGCTCCAACCCTGTGTACTCTACGTTTGTGGCATGAAATTATAGCCAGGCCAAGTTCAATAACAAGCAAATGGTGTGCAAACATAGCATGAGCGACCAGACTGGCTGACTGTGTTCCATTTTAGATAATCCCGAGCAGGGCTTTAACATTTTATGCAGCCAACGTGCATGACCAAACATTACATAAATTTTAATAAATGGAATATGCTTACTCACCTGCATGAAACCCTCGGGACAGCCGGGCAGCTCTCCGGTGGGACTAAGATTCGTTTCGTAACCATCCACATCTGTATCGACCATGCCCTCATCAAAGCGTCCCACAGTAAAGCCATCAAAGATGATCTGTGTATGCATAATATATAAACAACAGAAAAAAAACAACACTGTTAGAAAGCAAGTTTTGTTTCATATATGTATAAGAATATATAATATAAAAAACTATACTTTATGTATATGTATTTAACTTAACATTAAAGTTATGCAAATAAAATTCAATTGCTATGGCTGCTCAAGCAACTCCTTGCAACATTTTTATTATGCATTGCGGCATGTTTGCATATTTGATTGGCCGTAAAAGACAAACACATACACACACACACACACAGACTAAAGTGCTACACAAATAAACACACACCCATACAAACAATCGAGCACAACTCAAGGTCATAAGGTGCGCTGAAGAAGAAGAAGATTGTATACACTGTAAAGTGTTTGTTCAAGTTTTTCTTTTGTAATAAACGGCTGTGTAAAAAATTATTCAAAATGATTTTTTCTATCCGCCATATTAGTTTCTGTTTTGCGGGTATATTCATATATTTCTTTAAAATTATTTTTTTTTTTGTTGTTTACGCTCGGAACCAAACGTACGGAAGCTAGTCTGGAGCACATATTTTTTTTCTTATAAAGTTCGTTCTTGTTCGGAAGCATTTCAGACTGCTGTGTACAGGCCTTAAGCCAAAAAGGAAGTTAAAAAAGGTTTAAGTTGCAAATGTACGTATTATTTTTAATAATAATAATTAAGTCTTTTTATGGTATAACTTTTAAGTTCATCCATGGGTATTATTATCTTTTGAGCCCCATACTGGTGTAAGACAAGGCTGTATCCTTTCACCTATACTTTTCTTAACAATCATTGACGATATAATGAACAAAAGTATCGGTGTGGAAAGAAGGGGCATTCAATGGAATCTCACTGATCACCTCGAAGACCTCGAATATGCCGATGACGTGTGCCTGATATCGGTCAAACACTCAGATATGAAAAATAAACTCAATGATGTCAACAAAGAGTAAATATCAGCAAAACAAAAGAACAGCAAACTCAGAAAGCTTTATGATAGATGATCAAAATGTAGAACTTGTAGACAAGTTTGTCTACCTAGGCAGTGTGATCTCCGCCGATAATGGTGCAAAAAAAGATGTTCTCTCCCGAATCACTAAGGCTAAAGCTTCTTTTGCACAGCTGCGTACTTTCTTCAGATCGCCATATATAAATGAAAAAATTAAAGTACGAATTTTTAAATCAAACGTCCTATCTGTATTACTATACGGCTGCGAAACTTGGCTGACGACCGAAGACATAAGCAATAAGCTTCAATCCTTTGTAAACAGGTGCCTCCGAAACATCCTAAAAATATGGTGGCCCAATACAATATCAAATGCCGATCTCTACAGAAGATGCGAGGTGCGACCGATTCCAACAGAAATCAAAGCCCGAAAATGGGGTTGGATTGGTCATACGCTGCGCAAAGACTCTAGCGAAATATGCAGACAAGCTCTTGAGTGGAACCCTCAAGGCTAGGACGTAGAAAGCAAGCACGGCCCAAAACAACATGGAAACGAAGCCTGCAAAAAGAAATTGAAGAATCAGGGAAACCATGAGGCGAAATCAAATTAATTGCAAGAAACAGAACGAGATGGAAATGTTTTGTGGATGCCCTATGCTCCAACAGGAGTTAAAGAAACCTCATCATCATCATCATCATTGGTATTACGAAGAAATATAGAAACTATTTATAGAGTTCTTTGTTTTCATCGTCTAGCGCCGCCTCAGTTGCCGCAAAGGTGTCCTATATATATATGTATTAGGGTGGGTCAATTTGTATGGAGCCGAAAAGTCGATAATTTTGAAAACCTTTTGTTCAAGTTGAATAAGTATTAAAATTTATTTTACCATATTTTCTTACATTGTTTTATTGTTTTCGGCATAATTTGAAAAGAGCACAACTGTTTCCTAAAAAGCACAAAAATGTTGGCCGACTTCCGCTAAAAGCAGGTTATGTTGAAATATAAAACTACTCAAACAGACCTCGTATTAATCATAGCTTGCTAGCCCTAACAATATTCCGTGAAATTCTTCAGCTCCAGAATTAATTCTGAAAGCTTTATTTTTCAATTATCGCAGTAATTCCTTACAAAACTAATAGAGATGTATTCCAAAAGTTACAAGCTTAAAAAAAAAATCAACAAGCTGCTTATAGAGTATAAGTACAATAAAAAAGTTTCCTGTAGGCGGAGATAAAGATAAAGACCGGAACTCAGGACTCAGGAACAACTCAAGCGCTTTAGTTTATTTTTGTTTTCGTGTTGTTATTTCGTCTGTTTTTATTTTTCATTTTACACAATATATTTTTTAATAAAATATGCAAATAAATGTGCTTGTGTGCAAGTGTGAGTAAGTGTGCATGGAATTTTCAAATTGAAACTCCAAGCTGAGTAAAAAGGGTTCAAAACAAGTTCCATGCTGGCTGTCACAAGACTTTGTAAATTTTTAAAAACCCCAACAAGCACCTAAGCAACACTCACACGCACACTTACTCAAATACACACTTACACTCACACTCACTCCGATAACAACAGAAACAAACGAGCGACAACAAACAGCTTGGCTGAATGTGTGTGAACTTCTTTTCAATTTCAAATATTAAAACTCTGGTTCCGAAAACACCCGAGACCAAACATGACTGATACAAATGTTTGCATATGTTTGTGTGCGAGTGAGTGTGTGTGAGTCAGTCGGTGAGTGGCATGTGTTGTGTTGTGGCTGTTGCATCATTAAACTTGGCTTCGAGTTTTTGTTTTTTATTTCAATTTTTCGACTTTTTTTTCTTTTTTTTTGTAATGCTAAACTTTTACATTTTTAGCTTTAGTCAGTCAACAGACCTTTGGTCATTATGTGCCCTACGCTTAACGAGCTCTGGACTTGGAACTTTCGGAATTCCCCAGAGTTGGCTGACAAGTAATTTATGTGTGCGTCTTTTATGTATTTGGTTTTAAGCTGTAAATGTGTTAGCGCGCGTAAGTATGCAACGTTTTTTAAGCTCCACAAATTGGGTTTATGCTGCGTATGCTTAATATATTTTATTTATAGACGCAATTGTTATTGGTGAAATGAAACTTTACAATTCCTTTGTGAATTTATTATAAACATTTTTTTTCAGATATAGCGACGCTGTAGACATTCTAGACAGACTGGTTTGGTTTAAGGAGCTGTGAGACTTGTGCATAAAATTAAAAGTGCGACTCGTTGCTCAGTAATATAAGCGTTATATAACAGGAAGGATATGAAAGTGAATTTTTTTAGCTGCAATATATGCTTTATACGCAATTTTGTAGCCCCTTTGATATTAGACGCTTTTAATTCAATTTAATTTTATTGTTTATGACGGGTTTTTTACTTTTTGGTATTTCTTAGTTTAAAAAATTTACGGCAGTAAGCTTGAATGCACACTCTCCAGCTGTCCGAATATTACTCCAAGTATAATTTTTTATATCGTAGATATATTCCTTTTAATTTTAAAACAAATTTATGGTAAAAGGTTAATTAACATTTCCGTAAAGCGTATAATCATAATATATAGCTAAAAAAAAATCCCACTTTTCTATTAGTCAATATCTTGGCAAAAAATTAAATTAAAAACTTTGGCACACAAACAGCTACTAATTGCTTAAATAATATTAAGCGCGCACACAAAATTGATTAAATTCAATGGCAGGAAGCTTGCCTTGTAATAAATGTACACACAAAAAATATAAATTTTTTTTTTTGAAAAAACAAACAATAAAACTTATTTAAATTAAACATATAAAAAACGTTTTTAATACAAAAATATTACATTTTCATGCATAAATAAACTTTAAAATAACTTTTTCAAATGAAAGCAGTATAAAGTGTTTGCAAAATATTACAAGTGATAAAAAACTTTTTCATATACAGTGTACCTAGCAAATATAATTACATACTGGCAAAAAAAAATCTGTTGATTTATATGGCAGTGAGTACAAAAAAATGCTCTCCATATTTTCTTTTCACTGAGCTTGGTTGAAATTTTTTACCTATCTCCACACACACACAATTTAACTAGTATACCTGGAAGCATGTAAAGTCCATTCGGACTTCCCTTTGCAGCAGCCGAGCTTTATTAACCCTTCAAAATGGTGTGAAAATATTCAGTTTTTGATGTAAATTACATTGCTCACGGACATGCACACTAACACATATTATGTACCGGGAATTTGATTAAAGCATAAAAAATTAATAAAAACTCGTTTGGTAGAATATAAATTATGTAATTTTCTCCATTTTAAGTTTGATGAAAGCTACAATAGACAGCATTTTTTTTTGTTTGTTTAAATTGGGACACAGTTTGACTTAATTATTAAAGAAACTATTTAATAAAATGGACTTGAAAAAGAGTAGATACTGTAGAAGTGAGTGAAGCTAATTTAAGCAAAATTTTGCATACAACTCAGGGTAACATTGACTAGTTACACAGGCCAGCAAAAAAACTAAAGTGATATGAACTTAACATGTAACAGGGCAGCCCATATGAATTTTAAGATGCTGTTTCCGCATCCGCGGTTCAGAAAAGCGTTCCAGTGTAAGATCTTCGAAATCGGATAGGAGTTGTAGATGCTATGGAACCAGGTACGGAAGTTCCAATCTTCACTCAATCGCACTTTTGTATGAAAAAAAAAATTGTTCACTCAAAGTTTTTCATTTGCGTTCAGTTACGTCTTCACGAATTCGTATGCAGCTGTAGTCGTGATTTTTCGTTCCTGGTTCCATAACATCTACAGTTCCTATCCGATTTCGAAGATCTTAGAGCCGAAATGTTCGTAAAAGAATTCCCTTTCAGCCTAAAGCTTAACATAATTTTCAATTTTTTTTCGTTAATAAAAAGCAGACAGAAAATTTGTAATTTTCAAAACCGGTCGAAAATTATATTTTTTTCGCTTTTGGTTGCCTGTAACTTCGATAATTTTTACATAATCTGTACATATTATATATCACTGGAAAGAGCATATCAATTAGTCAACGATTATATTTCGAATATCTTTTTGTCTAATTCACGGTTTGGTTGCTATTTATCCAGTCATATGAAACTTTTCGTCGTTTTCAGCAAATTTTTGAGAAAAAGTCTATTTCGAGCGTAAATTTAAAATTAAAAAAAAAAAAAAAACAGTTTTATTCATGGCTCGTAAAGTTCGATCGATTAGGAAGAAAACGAATTTTTGTTATCAAATTTAAAAACTATTATAATTTATTATTAGAAAGCACAAAAAAAAAAATAAATAAAAAATACACACATATTAATTTTGACTGAGTTAGTACCAAAATTACAAGCGATTATTATTATACTTGGTTTGGCTTTTATGCATGTTGAGGAGTTGGGTATAAAAATTGTTGTATTTTATGTGGCTTTTTAACTCTTATTTGTAGACACGGAAAGGTTTTTATATGGGTCAAAATTGACTAATTTCGTACAGGAAACAAATTATTTTTTTTTTATAGCTTTTGCAACTCTCATTCTCTCTCTCTCAGCTTAGTTTAGTTTACTAAACGAACGACATTTTCATTTCTTTGAAATTATATCTACAAGTAGGTGCAAAAAATGAGTTATGCTTTGTGAAAACAATAAATTTTCGAGGAAATATCTAAAATTTACCTAATTGCGCAGTGGCATAAAATGAGTTAAGAGCTATCAAATAACTTTCTAAAACTTTTCAACATTATTTCTAAGTGAAATTATTTAATAAATTCAAAGTTTTATATGATTTAGACGCAGTTGTAATAAAAGTTTTAGTCGTAAAAAACAAAATGCAAGTTGTTTGATATCTTAAATGAATTAATTTAAATTTCTGTTTTTCATAGTATTGTTATTTGTTTGTGGAAACTCAAGTTTATGTTTATTGCAATTTAAACTTTTAAAAAAATGTTTTTTTTTTTATATTTTTGCAGTGCGTTGGCGCCGCAAGCCACTGACAATCATCAATCAATCAATATGCGAGACAAGCCAAGAGTCGACGTCGTTTGCAAGTCAGGCGTAACGTTATTATTTCGACCAATTTTCTATGCAGACATCAAAACTCCGACGTACAGGACACCCTTAGCTCGGGCAGGCGAAATGTCGGAGAGAAAAGTGAAAGCTAACTGAACTAATGCCAGCCACATGATTTATATGCGAGAAAAGTTTGCTGCTATCTGTCTTTATATATATCTACCATAAAATAAAAAGTATATATATGTGGTATATAAGCGTGTATATGTATGTGATTACGTGCGTGTGCGTGTGTTTCTATGCAAATCAGCAACGTTTATCAATGTCTACAAATGCGGAAACACAAAATAAAAACGTATAACTTATGCATGAGAGATTTGTACGCGAAATCTGCAATGCAGCATTGAGCTGGTTACCAGAGCTCTGGAAGAGCGAGCACCCACTACAACAAGGTGTCGAAAGGGAACCGAGGCTGGGCAGCAACAAGAACAACACTAGGAGAGCAGCAGATTTAACGATGACAACAATTTCAAGGATGACGATGGCAACGACAACGACGGAAACAATTTTATGTGATTATCATCAACGCCGTAGTATTGCCAATGTTGACAATATTATGTTGACTGAGTTGATCCTTGATAAAACATTCAGCTAACCCCCGCGTAGCAATCAAAGTGTAGTCCTTGCCATGCTCGACATCCTTCAGTTGCTGCTCATTTTGCTGTTACACAAATTGCTTGAAATCAATTATTTTTCAAATTGAAATTGACGTTTTTCTGACAGCTCGCAAAAATATTTTGAAGCGTGTCTAATTTCATTGTCCAAACGCAAAACTCCTTAAAGTACTTACGCTTGTTTAATGCTTTAAAGTTGAGAACGTTTTTTAGCAGCTTTAAGTTTAAAGACTCTTTTAAACATAAAAGCTAATTAAACACGCACTAAGTCACGCTAAGTCTAAACCCCAAAACCAAACCCAAAGCCAGACAAGCACCAGTCAGAGTTACGAGCAAAAAAAAATGCACTGTACTATGCGTTTTATATACAATATAAAATAATACAGTGAACACTCAATAAAAACATTTACTTATTCGAAAAATATATAATTTTTTTTTAAACACAATGACGTAAGCAAATTTATCTTTGATTCTAGTTTTGAAAATACTTTATAAAGACATTCTTTGGTATGACCCAAAGGTCTTTTATGTTTCATTTGACTGCAATCGATTGAAAAGACGTTTTGGGAAAGTCAATTTCAGTTTTGTACACAGGAAAATTTAAAAAGGGTCCTCCCTATTACACACTATCTTTAGTGTGTACCGATTAATTTTCTTTGCTCAATATTGGATGATAACCTTATTTATGTATCGGTTAATTGTCAATAAAAATATATATCGGCAAAAATAAGTGAAGCGCGCCACTTTTTCCGCGAAGTTCTCCGATTTTGGTAGAGCTACTAGCCAATAGTAAACAATCCAAAATTTTTTTCAAAAATCCGATTATTTAACGAGCTATCGATAACTGAAAATTGCGTTTTTCATTTATAGAATATGCTTTGACAAGCCATATCTTCTAAACGAATAAAGATATTGACATGATTATTTTTTCCATGATAGATAAAATATTAAATTAAAAAAAATAATTTTATTTAATTTTAAGTTTTTTTTTTTAATATTTTATCATTTTTAGTTTTTAATTTTAAAATTCAAAAGTGGTTGACGAAGAAGTGGTTACTATTGGCGAGTAGCTCTACCCAATCTGTAAAAATCATCAAAATCTGAGAACTTCGCGAGAAAAGTAGCACGCTTCACATATTTTCGCAGATATATATAAAAAAAAGGGTCCTAGTTAAATACGATTACTTATTTTTTACTGTTTTTTAACAAATATAAAATATTTGTTTTTATTGAGATACTGTTTTTTTTGAAGGATAATAATATACCATTGGTCGCGTATGAACTAAAAAATGCGGCAGGAAGAAGTTACTTCCGCTTCTTAATTTTCAAGGTAAATAAAGTAAGTTTTATTTAGTTTTTGAGAATAGTTTATTCATTCAAAATTATTTATGAAATATTAAAAAAAAAAAGTACCTATATTATATGTTATATTTAAAAAATAGCAAACAAAAAATTAATACAAATATAGTTTTGTATTTTATTAAAAATATTAATCAATAATAAAATATAAAATACAAAAGTAGTAAATACATAATAAATTTATAAAAATAATTAATAAAAAACGTATATGTTACATTTAGAGGCGGTCGATCAATACGATTTGAATGATTTTTACATGTTTTTTTCGAAATTCCGATAAGAGTTATCGATAGCTCAATATTTAGTAATTTTTATTTAAATTTTGCAATTTTTATCTTTATATTCTGAAGAGTTAAAAGCATTTGCAAATATTGTGAGGTACTGTATACTATGGTGACCATTTTTGAGCAAAGTTGATTTCGTTTTTGAATACTAAATAAAAAAAAAATGTTGTTTACAAATTTAAACAACATTCTTTTATTAAATTCACGATTTATTTTTAATTTAAAGTTTTATCTTTTATTGAAAAAAATTTGTTGGGATATCATTATTCGGTTACAAGATATGGTTATTTTTTTTTTGTGAATATTTTATTAAACAATAATATCAAATTTGTTTACCACTACATGAAGAAGGCAGCTTAATCAAATTATTAGTTATACACAATTAACACTAGTCAATAGAGATTTAACATTATTATTAAAGATTTTATATACATTTAGTTAAGGATTCTCCTTGGGAGATCCTGTGGGTGGTATTCAAGACCCTTTAAATACTTCTTGGCCTGCAATTGGATCACATCACCAATTTTTGGCACGCATGTACCAGGAAGCCTGCCTTAATACTGAGTTATCGGTAACTCGATAAGTAATCGAAGTTCTATTAACGAATTCAATATTGGTTTATATCTCCATTATATATGTCAAAATCATCAAAATCAAAGAGATCGACTAAAAAAGTCGTCTGCTGCACTTATTTTCCCTTATATAGGTACATACTTAACAGTAAATTATATATTATAAAAAAGTTTGCAGTCAACTCAATATGCCGATTTTTTTAATATTTCACTTTAAGCTCCGCTGAAGAATTTAGTTCGAATAAAATCTCTATAACAAAACATATGAAATAATCAAAGGAATCCCACACATTGCTTTAAAATTTTCCTAACTCGTGAGTGTTTACTGTATGTGGGCCAATGTATATATGACAATGTGTTGCATGCATCTGCGCCTCTTTATATATGCAGCACTTACTCTATGTACACTGCAGTTTCATGTTTACCAACGACGCCGACTACTACTGACTGGCTGGTCCAAGCTAATCTTTGGCCTGGGTGCCATCAACCACGACTAGGGCTCAGAAAAACTACAGCCACGCAAACACTCACACTCACAAAAACAAACAGGAATACGCCTGAGTGTGTGTGTTCAACAATTCAGTTTTGTTTTTATAGACTTTTGCTCACCTGTACAATGTCGCCTTGATCATGGCCGGATGCTGTGAATGTCAAGTGACACAGGAAAGGTAATTTATTCCACTGTGGTGTTGGCACCTTTATGGCATAGGTGCGTCCAATATCGCCATAATATGTGCGATTGCAGACTGCATGAGCAGGAGAGATGGAAAAATATATATACAAAAAAATAAAGCATACATTTCGGCTGTAACGTTTTAACGCTTACCTGAACAATGTTTGGGCTCATCGCTGTTATCGGCACAATCGCTGCGTCCATCACAGTATTTATCGAGTGGCACGCATATATTGCCACTATTGCCACCACCCTTGCAGGAGAACTCCGAGACCCGACAGGCTATGCTCAGCGAGGCCAGGGCAAAAAGGCAGCCGGCTAGCAGCCATAGTAGCAGGCAGTGTTTGTGACGTGTAGCTGGCATTGCTGCAAGGAGGCAGAGAGAGGATTAGCAAATGTAAAGCTGCAATAATTAAGAGTTCCGCCCTTTGAGTCTATTTGCTTTGGTATGTTTGTCTGTGTGCCCATCGTTGTTAATGTTATTTGTCTCATCCCTGCTTGAGTGAAACTTTAGAACAAGAGCTAAGCCGTACTCTATGTCTAGCACTTAACCAAGTCAATGCGAAAAACTAACTTTTTATACCTTTTAAAAAGGGTATACTCAGCCTAACCTGTACCAGAATAACAAGCATTGACTTAGGCAGGGACGGATTAAAGCATTGGTCGGAAGACCAGCGACCCCTCTATGAAGAAAAAATTTGTTCGAATATTTTAAATTTAAAAAAAACATTTAGGGTCTTGGGTTCTATCCTAACGTAAAATACTCCGAAATTTATGAGTTCTTGCTTGGATGTAAAAGTTTTCTTATGCATTTTGATGTGGTGGTCTGAATCTGCTATCAGAATTGTCCAAAAGTATCTTGGCTCTATCCCATCCTCCTCAAACTCCGAAAAATCATAGCAATATGCCAAAAAATTCTGATTTTATTGGAACAACAGATCTTGGTTCTATCCTAACCGTAAAAAACTCCAAAGCTCCGAAAATCCTTCAAAAAAAACTGTACATTTAAAAATAACTTTATTTTCGTTATAACGCAAGATCTGTTTTTACAAGCATCGACTGCAATTTGACTACGGAAATTATTAAAATAAAGACTGTGGAGGATAAAATTTACTTCAAACTAGTGTTGTAAGATTTCAAATTTAGTGTTTTGATTTTCTCAATGAATTCAAGCACATTTATATTTTTAAGCCAAACCGAGAATAAATAAAACAAATGTTGAAAAATTATTTTTTTTTAAATTGTGAAGTCAGGTTTCAATATTTCTTGGTACACTTAGAACGCAAAAAATACTTTATATAAATATAGATTCACAATTCGATTCAGTATTAGTTGTTAAAATCGTTAATGTTTATATGAATGTAGAAGATAATTTATTTCGGGAAATACTAGGAATTGTAATTTTGTTTTAACTTCTCTTTTTTTTATAAAGCGCAAAAAGGCTTTATCTGCATCAGTGAGATCAAAAACTTGCAAAGAGATCAAGAAAAAAATAGAAATCACTACAAGTTACAAAATTTTCTGAGAAAATACAAAAAAATTGTGAACGAAGGCAAAAACTTCTTTATTTAGTAGAGAAACCAACTTTACGTTCTTTTCTTCTCTTTTCCCTTAGAAATAATTTGTTTTTGTTACCGACATTTACGTTTATAACCATGTAGACATTTCGATAGAACACTACTTCAAGTTTTATGGTTGTCGTCAACCTTTTTGAGCACACGTACGCACACTTATAAACAAAATACCATTAAAGGAACGTGAAGAAGTCATATTGAAAACTCGGCATTGTTCTGACTTTGAAACAAAAACAAAACAAAAGCAAAAAAAATGAGAAAAATATCCCAACAAAAACGATGACAACAACAAAAGAGGGCAAAAAATTGCTATGCACGCTAAAAGAAAATGCGGCAAGGAAAACACAAAAAAAAAAAGAAAAATGGAGAAGAAAAACAACAATAAAAATAAAATACATACTGTAACTGAAGTGATGTTGAGGTAATGGCAGGTGCAAAATGATGCTAAAAAAAAAAAGAAATGGTTAGGTAAAAGCGTTATCGGCGGCTATATATAGGTAAAGTCCTTAAAGCGCACTTGATTGCTCCAATCCTTTGTGTATCCTTTTAAGCCTTTTGTTTTCCATTATACGCCGGAAGTGTTGTAAACACTTGGAAAAAAAAAAAAACCTAACGCACGCAGTCAGAGCCAGTGTCGCAGCCAGAGACGTTGCCGGAGCAGGAGTCAGAGCGGCTGCTGAAGCCAGTTGGCCAACAATAACAAAAGGCAATGCCAGCGAAGAACTCCTAACCCCAGTTGCCGCTCACTGAGTGCTACGACAACATGCCGACAGCGTCTCAAGCGGCGACAGCTCCGCAAGAGACCTGCCTGTCCAGGCTGGCTTTGCCTTGCGCACCAGGCAGTCCAGGCAATGTAAATTTGACGACATTTTTAATACATATATAACTTTATTGTGCATCATAAGGAGGCACGGAAATAAAGCATAATAATGTGGCATGACATTCAAATGGCACCGAGAGTCTGTCTAGTTGGCTGCCTACGTCTCTTGTCATTCCACCAAGTCATCTAGGCATTGGGCTACATCAGTTCTCTTGCGTATCAAAAGGAAAAACACTCATAATGCTTGGACGACTGACTGGATGGGTCCTGTCTCTGGCGGCGCTTCTACTGTCAATATGTTTGCCGCTTCACTTGTGTCATAATTGTCTTTTGTATCTTCTTGTTTTTGTTCTTTTTTTTGTATGTGCCACATGGGACATTTTTCGAAGCTCTCCCAATGCTTGAAATTTGATTGTCATTGCAAAAAAGCTGGTACGGAATTGCACAGGAACTTTAAATGGGGTAGCTAATAGGATTGTGGAAGTAGATGAACGGCGATAAAACCGTTTGGTAGAAAGCATATGTCCTGAAATTATTTTCGCCAATTTCTAAAGATTTTTGATACAAAATTTAAGCTGAGTTAGCAAAGCAGCAGGTGTAGATGAACTATACCAGCATTAAAAAATCTTATAGTTTTTGTCAAAATTTAAATAATATTAATTTTTTTGTTAGTTTAGCTGACGTGTTCTCTAATCGTTAAGTTCTGTATTGAGAAAAACTAATTAAACATTTACAAGATTAAATTTAATAAGATAAATCTCCGATTTACAGACTTGCAAAATACTTCATTTTCTTTTCTTCATGTGTGTCATCTAATCAAACAGTATTTCACTAGTAACAGCTTATAATTCGTAACTAGTTAAATCAGTTTTTACCTTAAGATGTGTTATTGCCATGCTTAAATTATTTCAGAGTTTTCATATTTTTCATTTCTGTTTCTATTTTGACTAATTATATGAGTGCGGCAATAAAATTTCGCGTATACTGGGATGTTTAGCCATATGATTCATTGGGTTGGGCGTGGACGCCATTTTTCTTAGTCTTTAAAAAACAGATTTTTGTAATCGCAATCTAAGTTAATTTAGGAACCATTTAAAGCAGTGGTCGGCACAAAATACACTGCTTTACTGCCACTGCGGCCAAAGCCGCGGACCATCAACTTCGTGTCTGTTGCTTACCAACGTCAGCGTCGTAATACGTCGCAATACGTCGCTGAGACAGAGAAAATTTCAGTACAAAAAGCACGCACACATGCATGCGTTTTGTGTATAACACATGACGTGTGTCGACGTCGCTAAACCCTATGCTCCCGAGATAGGGCCGTGCCGACCACTGATTGAAAGACATCAACCAAGTTTCTTTTAAAGTTTCGACAAAGTTTACGTCCTATACTATATGGGCAAAACTCATAACAACAAACATTTCTTTGTATGGGTAAACAGCGCAGTAAGCAAAAGCGCGAGAGAGAGCAAGAACCGCAATTAAGCAAAAACGAGCGACAGATTTCACACACTTGGACCGTACATGAGCCGACTGCGCTGCGGCAGATTTTGGTGCAATAGCCTCGCGAGTTATGTAAATTGAGAGACTGCCCATCACTGTCCTATAGCGATATAAAATTTTGGTTTTATCAGCGTGAAACAGCAAACAAAATATATAAAATTAGTGCAGAATCCAAATTTGTATTAAAAGATTATTTTTTAAATACTTGGATTTGCATTTCGGTAGAGAAAATACCGAGCTTTCAATGACAAAAAACAATGAGCAGATCCTCTTACAATTAAGACTCATTTAGATAAAAAATGTGCATACAAAATTTCTACGAAAAAGCTAAGTTGAAGCAACCTTAAAGTTACTGTGGAGTAGCAACAACTACAATCTCCCTACATTGTTTAAGCCGTTGATGAAAAAACAAAAAATTTCATTTCCATTTATAGTTATTGTCACTGGACGCCACACATTCCATTAAGGTCACAGTATCCAGCCATTTGAGCTATTTAAGCTGGCTGAGCTTAGCTGCTAGTCGTTACCCATCTGTTATGCCATCTTCATTATTGTTATGGCCAAGTCGGCCTTTATGGCTAATCCAATCAATGCACTCTCATGCCTCGACACAATCAAATTCTAGTTACAATTTGAAGTCTCATGCGTTGTCAGTTGGCAAAGCTCATGTCAGGGTACAATTAGAGAGCGCACAGCGTTTCCAAGAATGCAGAAGGCAACAAAAAAAAAAAGGAAAACATGGAAACTAGAAGAAAACTATGCGACAGTAACGAGAATGACAAGCGACGGAAGCCAGCTGCTTGGCTAAAGGGGCCAAAAAAGAAGTTGGCCAAACAGGACGTCAGGACGTCAGGACGTCAGGACGTCAGGACGACATGAGAACAGGCTGCCAGCGCAACATTTGCCACAATTGACAAAGAATTTATGCGATGCTTATGAAAGGCTTATGGGGTAAGTCCTGTGTCACACACAAACATACACGGACAAAAACACTTGGACACACATATGCAGCAATTTCACTTTTTTGCGATTCCCCTCCAGATGACGAGCATGTAGAGAAGCTAGAGTATGACAATGACAACGGTGGATGGCAAAAGTGACAACAGTAAATAAACGCAGCTGGTGGGTAACCAGCGAAAGCAGGAAAGATGGAAATAACAATGGAGTAAGTAAGCAACAAAAAACAACAAACACAAAATGACCAAAAATACGGAATACCGAATTGTGCATACTCTTACAGAGTAACTTAAAAGTTTTCACTAAGCCAAAGTTAAGAAAGTTAAATGAGAACAATCTACAGCAACCGATCGCATCTTGGAGAAAAGGCGTGGATTCTGGGTATGAAGAACTTGTCGTAAGAGTACTAAGACATAGCATGACATGATTTTTTAAAAAATACTCCTTATTTTTAGCCAACTACGGCGAAAGGAGGTTTAACCTGTCTATATGTTCATCTGTTCGCTTGTAACTTTTAAGCTGCATATTATAATCTGACCAATATCTTTATGACGTCACATTTAATTAAATATGTCGCACTCAAGAGGATATTAGGTTATAGCAAAAAAAAAAATACTTTACTTTTGCAAAATTATTCTGGCATAATAGCAATGGATATGGTCAGACAGAGCATGCCAATGATTGGTACCTTAGTGTTCTTTATCCTGTCCTCAAGAGCAGTGAACCTTTGTATGCACCTACTGCTGTGCTATCAGTTTCCTATTAATAGAATTAAGGCCATTTGCAAAGGAACTAATTAAACCCTACCGGAGCATCTGTCGTCTTTGCCTGAGTTCCTATCTATACAACTTTTTTTTTTACTTTATAGAATGCAGCTACGATAAGCCGGCAAGGATGACATAATGCGATATTAATAAATTATTTTACTCGCAAATTTCTTTAGAATAAATGACTTGGTTCAAAGAGCTGTAAACTTTTGGTAACAAGAAATATTCTATCATCTGAACTTGCTGGCTGCTAGGAAAAATAAATGTTTTTCTATCCGCATTGATATTCACAATGTTATAACTTCAATAAGTATACGTCATACAATGTGCTAAGCTTTGAGAGTTGTAAGCTCCATGCAAAAGTTAACATAGACTTTGTAAGGTACTGAAGGCAATGCAAACATTGAGACCAGAAGTTGAGAGCATGCATCCAGGAAAAAGTCATCAGAACGCGTGAGAGCAGAAAATTGTGGTAACATGATGTTGGAAATATGTACATTTAGATATTCTCCACTTGTTCCTGTTGGCAATTTGTGCGTGGCTCAAAGGCAAAATGAAAAAATTTTGTTGCCAAAAAAAAGAAAGAAAGCTCCGAAAATTAAAAACTAAATTTATAATTAAATTAAGACAACAACGATAGCATTAAACAAAAAAAAAAAAAAAAAAAACAGCAGCAGAGCATCACAAACAGAAACTCCAAATGGCCAAGAGGCTAAGAAAGCAGCAAGAAATTAACATAACAAAGCCATTACAGCTGCTTGGTAGCTGCCAGCATTTGTGATTTCAAAGGCAAATGGCCTAATCGTCGCAAGGCAAATGACATGGACTGTGATCCTGACTGTGACAGTGGCAATGTCAGCGGGCTTAGGGGCAAGGGCAAGGACAGGCGCGTCACAAGTCAGCTGTTGTAGCTGGCGGGCAAAGGCGCTAAAGCAAAAGCAAACACAAACACAAAACAGACAACAAACGTCAGTGTGTGTGTGCCCAATTATGCAGGTGTGTGTGTGTAAGTTAGTGTAGGTGTGTGAGTGTGTGTAAACAAGTGTGCGGCACACGTCAGCAAAGAGTGGGAAATGAGTCTTGCTTACGCTTTGCTTCAATTTGGCTTCACTTATGCGCTCTTCTCTCTACTCTAGTTCTCTCGTCGCCTTTGCTACGTGTTGGCTCTTTTGCATGCCTCTGTTACTGTTTTTTTGAGTAATGGGCAGATTACGTTGCAATGTGCAAGCCGCTTGAAGCACTCAGCTCTCTGCTCTACTCGTCTCTTCCGCCATTTGGGCTGGTGTCACGCATAACGCTTTGGTCTAATGAGTGTGTCTTTGTCTTCCTCTTCATAGTCAACTTCGGCATTGCCATTTTGGTTTATGGAGACGGCAAACGTGATTTGATGTCTTCGCTCAATCATGCGCCATGGCACTGCCAGCACAATATTTAATATAGCACACATGGCGTATGAGCAACATTATAGCTAATGCCAGAAACTAACCAGCAACATGACATTTGGAACAATTCTAAGTGAAACCTTTTAGGTTTTTGGTTGCGCTTGGCTTAAGGATTATTTCAGGTTGTATAAACTAAACTAACAAACTATATAATTGTTGTTTTATGAACTTTAACTTAAGGTAAGGGACATGTATATTAAGTTTGAAAGATAGAGTAGGCGATGTTAGAGAAGTCCAAAGCTACCACCAATATGTTCAGGAGCATTAATGAAATTAACTAAAGATTTAAAAAGCTAGAACAGCCACAAATAATATTTGGACTCCCTATATCTATATATTTTGCCGGACCTAAATATTTTCAAAATTTCAGCTACAATTTAAAGGTAATTGATTTATTTAGTGTGCTTGATAAAAAAAATAATATAAATTTTGTTCTTATACTCCGTACAAGCAGTTGGGACGAAGACGAAAGTATGTAAATTTCCACATTTATATTGGGACACATTTGCATAAAGCAAAGGAATGTCGGGAACCCTCCGGACTGCATCATGTTTTTATACAAGAAATTTGGTGGTATTCCCATCTACCTCTCGTTCTCGTTCCTGTAGTTAACAAATTCCTGTTGAGCGGGCACTTACAAACAGTGTCTACAGAGGTCTGTGGTGCGTTTATCATGCGCCAGGTTTGATGATAGATTCTCACAATTAGATCCCTTTTTTTTTAAGGCGAAACTCGTTGTAAACTTTTATTTTACCGCCTTAATGAAGAAGTCTGTTATGAGTTGAGAAGCAAAGAGAACACCTCCAATGTGGTTCTGTAGCTTTAGGCGTCTGTGTAGGAGTTGGGAGTCCGAAAATTCATTGAACCCATAAAATCATAATAGTTTCAAATGTTCGTATAATCAATAAATCTTGCGCTAATATTCAAAGATAAGTTTTTACTCAACATTTTTATCAAGTCAATGCACATTCTTATGCTGCTTAAAATGACATCAAGTCATGACCAAAGATATACCAAGGAAATACTAAAAGTCATAGTCATTAAAGTTGCAATCGTAAAAGTCTTGGTTGGGCTGCATTAAATGTTTAAGCTCTTTTCGAAAGCACAACCATAATGATGTTAACCCCTAATAACCCCTAAGTCCGCTACCCGTTTACTAACCCCCAGAAACACTTGAGACTAGTACGTGGCACATAAAATGGCGAATGCCTTTGTGAGCTCGTAAAGCAAGGGATTGTAGTTTCAAAGCTATTGTAACAATGTAAAGGATTTTATGCCCAACCAAATAGAAGAAAAGCTTTAGCACCAGCTCTTGCTGTGCATATGTAAAAACTACCCAAACAAATTGCATGCGAGCATTTCCCATTTTCAATTTAAATTTTTCACGCGCATTCTCGCTGCTTGGCGAAGTCAAAAAAAAACAAATCCATGTGCAAGCCATAAAATAAATAGCCAAAAATGCAAATAAATAGTGTAAATTGAAATTTTTACTTTACATAATTTCATGGCAAGAATTATAAATGCAAAAATTCCAGTGCGAAAAATCTAAAATTTTTTTTTTTTACACGTTTTATGTGGCGTTGCATACGGAGCAATGAACTTGGCCAAAGGCAATGTCTGGGTTGCATATATGCAAGTCGAGCTAATAGCTAAAATGTCTGCAGATGTTGGCGGTAAAGTTCAGGGGAATGCCGCTAGCCATGTTTCCAACAAATGAGGAAGTGAGAATTTTTCACATTGCTGTATGACTTCGAATAAAAGATACTCTAGCTGAATCTTCTTGCTTTAGAGGATGATATGTATGTCTTCTGCTTTGTTTGGTTAATATCTATCCTTAAACTTGTTTTTGTCGTCTTCTGTCTTGTTCAGTTTTATGCAGGGACCGTAACTCTTATAAAATTTAAAATGAAATAATTATTATTTATTGATATTTTTTCATTAAAATTTAAGAATAACTCTCAAAATCATGAAATAATAGTTAAATATCAATTTTTATTAAAAAATTAGGAAATAACTCTTATTTTTCAATTTTTATAATAAAAATTATAATAAAAAATTATTGGCTACTTTTTATTCTGCAATTTTTATTATAATAATCAAAAATAAATGTTATGGCGTACTTTTTATCCTAAAAGTTTGAAATAAAAATTGAATTTAAATATCTTTTGAACGAAGGAACGCACAATAATGGTTAGCGCATTTATGTGATGCACACTTCAAGACGTTTCCGTCGATGCCTTACATGTCCTGGAAGGATCAACACTTAATAAAAATTAAATATTAAGCATCATTTGTTGGCTAGTAGCGGTGAAACCTTCTATAGGTACCTTTCCAAGCTGTCACTATGGAAGTTGGCTCTCTTTATGCATATCATAAAATTCTTTTCAAAATACATACACATAACCTTGCTGTCAGTCCTAATGCATTATCCAGACCCAACAGCCTTTTTAACCTAAACTAACCTTGCTGGAAGCGGCACTTAATAAAAGTCAACCAACATGCCCTCTTTATGATAGGGTATTTTTTTTAAATACGCTTAAATAAAAAGAATCTTAAGAAACCAATGTCTGCATAGCTGAAAGGCAGCGCACATAATGAGTTTGACTGGAAGTTTTCTTAAGCAAGATAGATAAGCACAGACAAGCACACACTTTTCTAACCATGGCACATATGACGTATACGCACTGTATGACTGATATTAAAAGCAATACCATGTACAAAAGCAACAGCAAACATACGCTCTGCGAGTATTGGCAGACTCAGACCAGTAACTCAAGCTCTGACAGTGTTGGGCAAAGGATTGCCAGGCTACCTTTTATCGGTAATTTCACTACTAAGCCGGCAAAAAAAAAAAAAAAAGCAAATAAAGGCAAAACAGAGATTGGGAGGACGTGGGCGGCAGACAAACAGTACACAGACACAATCTTATGAATCTTTGAACATACTTTAGCACTTTGACACTTTCCCTGCGGAAACGTTTTTCGGGTCTTTCATCGAGCCGAGGTAGTCTCTACTTTAAGTTGCGCTTCGAACGAGTGCCATTAGTGTTGAGAGGGACGTGCAGCACGGGGGCAACCTTTACGTGTCATGTTGCACGCTCTAGCTAGGGATTGAGATTAATGGCAGCTTCGTTGCGTGGCAGTTGGCTACGTGCCTGAGTGCGTCAACTTATTTCTTATATTTCTCTAGTTTGTATACAAAATTTGAGCTTAAAAATGAACGCCGCTCAAAAAGGCTGCGCACAATTAATTGTAGAGCAAAGATTTCAAATATAAAACGATATAATAAAAAGCTTAAAAATATGTATAGAATTTCGAATGCCAGCAAAGTAAGTGCAGCCCACATAAAGCTGGTTAAAAAGTCCCTACCGCCAGCTAAAGCTATCAATTGCAGTTGCAGGCAGAAGCAACCAAATGCCAAAAATTTGCATATAAAGTAAAATTGAAAATGCCTTTGCAAAAGGTTTTTCCAGCATTGCAACAGGGCCGCAGTTAAACTTTGCCAAATGCTACTGCCACGCCGCCAGCTGCAGCCATGCCATGCCATACACGACAGCCTTTTACTTGTAAACTATTTTCCAATGCACAAATAAAAAGAGCTCTAAAAATGTGCGGCAGTTAGGGCGATGTCCGACTGTGGAATACGCTGCACTTTGGTTTTCCAAAAAAAAAAAATATTTTGGTATACACCAAATTTTTTAATGATGCATTAAGGTTCAAGGAAAAGGTCAACGCTTAGTTGTTTGATGGACTCACATGAGTCTAAATGCCAAAGTCTTATTTAAAGCAAAAGATTTTCATTGGTACGAAGAATAGTGATGGGTCGCTTGAGAAAAGTCTCCTTTTGTTCGGTATAAGTTGGAACTTTTGGAACTTTAGGAATGAATCATATGTGGAGAAGTGAATTAATTTTTTCCTATATTTTTAGAAGTTTTCATTCGATCGCAATCATTTTTGCTGCATACTTTTCGAAGCTATAAGGTTATATTTACTAAATGATTTTCGCGGGATGACAATTATAGCTTTTTTGCAAAAAATAAAATTTTTCTTCGTCCATCATATTACCCCATAAGTAATAAAAATAATAAAATCATAATTGCTATATTTTTGTAAAATTTGGTATGCCTAGCTTTTATGTTCTCAAAGATCTAGATGTTCACACGGACGGAACTGGCTCAATCGCTACTTGAGCTGAACTTATGGTTTGACGGTTGCCACCTTTTGCATAGCACAAATCTATAATACCCTTGGTATTATGGGAACTGGGCTTAAAGCGTTGTAAAAAGAGTAAAAAAAAGCAAACGCTTTGGCAGGAAGTGAATGAACCACACTAACCCAAAAGAGAGCAGCGCATTTCAGTTAAAAAGGCGAATGCCAAAGTCAAAATATTTACATTGATTTTG
Organism: Chymomyza fuscimana; assembly: GCA_949987675.1. Classification (NCBI taxonomy): domain Eukaryota; kingdom Metazoa; phylum Arthropoda; class Insecta; order Diptera; family Drosophilidae; genus Chymomyza; species Chymomyza fuscimana. The sequence continues at coordinate 15,002,545 of OX465089.1, forward strand.
CGAGCCGTTTGCATTTCTTTTAAAATTTTTTTTTTTATCTTTTTCAAACTTTTTGTATGCCGTATAAATTGCAAGCACTTTACGTTTTGATAGGCGCTGCCAAAGAGGGGGCAGTGCAGCGGCAAATGCGCGTCACGTAGCGTTAGTAAACCAACAATTTCAAGTCAGTTGCCACAAATCAAATCCAGGCAGGCAGGCAACCATCCAGCCGCAATAGCCCAACAGACCAAAGGACATGCCGACATACTGACAGAATAACTCAAAGTGCGTTCAATGCCGTTGGATATATATAGATTTTTTTTTGTTGGTACTAGATGCTGCCAGGCAAATGCGCCACGAATCCGACACGGATGCGCTGCCCTAAGCATCCAGCAGATACAAATTTTGTAATGTCCTGACGGTATAAATGGGCTAGAGGTGTGCATGAGGTGTGTGCGTCTGTGTATCTGTGTGTGCTTGCACGTATATTCGTTCGCCAAAATTCACGTGGAGTAAGCTAATCCCTGCTCGCACTTTCTATCTTTGTATCTGTTTATATGACTGCTGGCTGTTGTTGTTGCGGCTTAGTGCAGTTGTGTGTGTGAGTGTTTGGTGTGTGTATGAGTTAAAAACTAATTCGAAATTCATGGGCTCGATTTGCATTTTTGATTACTTGAATACACTACACACACACACACACAAACACAAAGATACATGCACTCACACACACTCTCATACAGTAGCCTGACTGGCATTTAAACAATGCCAAGCTAGTTATAGTCTATTGTCTGAGCGCCACCTGCCTTGCATGCAAATGTGTCTGTATAAGTTTGTATCTGTGTGCGGCAGTATCTTGGTATGTGTCTCACTAAGGTGTGATATTTATATTTATATTTATGAACGTAAATTGTTGCTGCGCTTGGGGAATTTTTCGTTAGTTTTAAGTAATTGGCAACTATGGTGTCGTTTTTATAACACATATAGCTATACAAACACACACACACACACACGTGGTCACATGGGACACATTGTAGAATGCATAAATATTAAAATAAAAATAAAATTAATATTCATGAGCGGTGCTTTAATTGCTTGAAGTGGATGTTTAAACGTATGAGATTTAAGTTTAAAAGAAAGGGTATGTAATTTTTATAGCAAGCTATAATATTTGTACGTCAAAATTTAAGTTCATATAACTATGTTTTTTCCATCATAAAAAAAATCTCTTAAATTCTCAGTTGTAAAGATATAATATCTTAACTCTGATTCAATATGTTTAGCTAGCTTTAAGCAATATTTTTCGGCAAATAAAGCAAATTGTAAATTAATATAACTATGTTAATAATGGCTCAATTTATAATTATATTTTTTAAGTTCATAAGGAAAATATGATCGAATAGTTAAGGAATAGTCTATAACTGGGTTTGTATCATGCTTAAGAATTGCTAATAAAGTGACATACTTAAATTTTGAATTTGTTTAAAAGCAAGACCTTTAAATACCTACAGTAATTTATCCAAAAATAATACGTATACGTTATATTCAATACCACTTGCAATGATAGAAATTATATGAAAATAAGGTATATCAGACCACTTACGTGCTGACGCTCCTCTCTAGTGAGAACTAGTTTCAGTTAACTACCTGCTTAGCCTATATTTCTTCATCCACAAGAAATCCCTCAACTTTAGGACTTTCCTTGCCTTTTTCCTTAAGTATTATATACATATTCAAATTAAACTCCAATGTAATTTTCTAAATATTTTCATTTAATTTTTCAGCTAAAAAGATACCATATCGAAACTCTGATTGTCTATACAAAGCTAGCTTTAAGCCACATTTGTAATATATAATTGCAAATGAAGCAAATTATAAATTCTAAACTTTTTGTTCTTTTATATAAAAATCCTTATAGAGATTGTAGTATTTGGAACTTAACTTTGACAAAAGGTTGACTTTCTGCCAAAAATAAAAAAAAATTGCAAAATTTTAAATTATACAAATAGTCAGATCGCAGCTGAGCTTGGAAAAGAAAGTTTAATGTAATTAAAACGCCATACTTAAAACAATCTAGACCTCTGGAATAAAGATCTTGTCTCTCTTTACGCCTATAACTTTGTAGGCATCTTTCAAAGGTTCTGCGTTAAGACCCTGAGAAAATGTACAATTGGTATGTGAACTACTCTCTGATTTACAGGTAGAACCCTCCAGGACGAAATCAATAGAGGCGTACCTCTCCCGGTTCCCGGAATTACACTTGGTTTTTAAGATATTGCATAGCAGCTGACAGCAGTCAGATGACCAAAGGAACCTCATTCTCTGCACCTAACTTTTTGATTTTAAAGAGAAACCCTTAATTCTCTTTTAAAAATATGTAAATATCGAGGCCATTTGTCTTCAATACATTTTGTTAATAATATTCAGCAAACTTCACATAAAAAATATTATTTTCAAATTATTTATTTAAGGTTATTGATGGTATATATAAATCATCCTTGCATTTGTCCAAAGCACATCGGTTTTCTTTTTTGGTAACCCAATCCCACAATGCACAGTGACCCATTTTTGGAAAAAAGTCAACAAAAGCTTGTACAGATTTAGAATTTGGTGGATTTGACAATGATAACAATAATATTTTCAAAAAAAATTTTAATTGATCTGTTCTTGTACCTCCCTGTAAGGCTGCATTGCGTATACGTATTTTTTTTAAGTTCATTTTTAATAACACACACGAAATTTTCAAAGGTGTTTTTCAAATATTGAAATATACTCATAAGGGAGGTTTTTTATAATATTATGCAGTTGGTAGTAATATATTTTAATTTAGAAAAAAAATTTGTTTTTTGGTAGATTTTTCTCAACACAGCTTGTCAAACTTTTTAGTTGTATACGTTTTTAGATCAAAGCTTATTTTGTTGAAAGTTATTTACATTTTGTTGTCGAATTACATATTTATTTATATAAAAACAGCTTCTAATGAGTCACATATTAAACAGGGTGAAGTAGCTGAAATAAAACTTTTTCAAAAACCAACAAACATAGGTGTAACGATGTGGGTGATGAGAATTCCCAAGAAATGTTTCTAACAAATATTAAGCGATTATATTATATTATTTTCATTACTAATGCTATGATATTTTTTTTCCATATTTTGTTTTAGTTGTTTCGTCCACCCGAAGCCATTTTTTTTTTATTTTAAATTTGAGGTTAAGTTTATTAATTTTTTAAGCTTGTTTGTAAGAGATTTTTGTTGAAACCCTTTTCAAATTAAATATATTGACGATCCGACAAAATTATACAAATTATTTCTAACAAAATGATACGTCCTATATTCAAAAGCTTGGCGCTACATGCTTTACGACAACCAGACATATTACAATCAAATTTTTAAATTTTACTTTTTATGGATCTTTTAAAAACTAAATTTTATAATGATTAAAATCAGAGTCTGTGGGGTGTACAATAATTTTGATCAAATATCGACTGCAAAAAAGTTTGTGACTTCAAAAGCTTGTGACACAAAACAAAAAACCTGAAAATCAGACGAAATCAAAAAGTAGCTTCTAAAGGCAGTATTCAAGTTCTGCACCGTTTATAAATAGTAATAAATGCTGTCAAGCATATGCAATGCACTTACAAACTTGGCCTAACTTCCTTGGTAACTTCAAGTTTATAACTTTCCCAATTATCACAAACATGCACCCACACCACTACTCACCTAATTTTGTCTAACTTCTATTTACAGCTCCAATTGACCTAAGTGGCTTCATTGCGTTCATTTTATTAACCATTAAGTAAACGTTAATTAGCAAGGCCTTAACATATTTCGCTTAAATTGAGCGCTCCTTGGGGTTTCAATTGCTTCAACACTTTGCTCCTCACAAAAAAAAAATAAAAATAAAAACAAAAATTAGCTCTCAGATATGTTCATGTCAACAAGAAATCCCACAAGCCAAGCCATTTTATTTCATTTCATTCTATTACATTAGCACCCTCAACTAAGTATAGCTATTTTCACCTGTCATTAGTTTGAATTGTCTATGTGGCATTTGCGTGCCAGGTGCGCATTAGGCTATGGCGTTTTGGTGACGTAGGCAAATGCAAATGCCAATGCCAAAAGCCAGCCAATGGCTTAATTAGTCAAAAATTTCAACAATTTGTGCCGCAGCCGCAAGGCAAACTTGTCTCTCAACTTTGGAGAATTTGGCTGGTTGGCCAAGGTAAATTTTGGCTGGCTATAATCATGTAATGTTGCACATTGTTCTACTGTATGCTGGCACATAAATTACATTTAGCTTTTGTTGATTTTTGATTATATCTTTGGCACACACACATACTAACGTGCGTGTCTTTCGTGTCAGGTTAGGTAATCAATGACCCTTATCACATGCCTTGTCGTGGCTTTAATTAAAGTTCAAACTGTCAGGCAGGCGGCAGTAGTAACACACACACACACTAAGTCAAACACAAACACACACATAAAAACCTACACAAACTCCTACACAGTTACAAACTTGCGGCTAAGCACAAACGTAAATTGAATTTTAATGTACGCAAGGCGTATACGTAATTTTTGTGGTCTTGTCTGCTTTGCGATGCTTTTCATAACATGCTGTCTTTGATGCAATCAATATACAAGCAAATGATTAGAGGCAGAGAGGGAGAGTGAGAGAGGTTTATGGCAAAGAGAGGTTTGTGAGCAGCAATGGAGAGTGCCAGCTAGCTCATATGAAACTTAGCCCAAATAGCGCGCTCTAGCGCACTCGACCCAATGCGACCCAAGTAGAACTACTTTCTAGTCATTTTCAGGCCTTTGACTTTTTGAAAAAGCGAAAGGCGCAGTGTCCTCAATATTTGTTCTTTTTATATGGCCTACTTTTTGGCACACACACACACACACACAAAGAGTTGGGCAATCAACTTTTGGGCATATTAGAAATTGAAATTTTCCGCACAAAGCTGTAAGAAAAACAGCCAGCTACCCAGTCAGCCATATATTTGAAACTTTTTGTTTCCTAATAGGCTGTTTGTTGATTGGCATACTCCCCGCCGGAATCCACATCAGCTCATGCTCAGAACCCAAACACTTGTTAGGAGCTGCTATTTTATTTTGGTCTGAGTCTCTTCTCCAAAGCGTTGCGCACTCGCGCGTGTTTATTGCAACATTTTTGGTATTTATTGGCACTTAGTGTCGACGCGTCTGTCTGTCCTGCTGTCGAGTCTATATCTGTCTACATAATGGCTTCTAGTACAGACAAACACACTCTTTTCCCCCTTTTTTTTGAGCACTGTGATAAGGGTTTATTTGCATGGTATTTGCATTACCCCCCTTTAAACAATGTGTAGCAAATATTTTTACGTTATATAAAAACATTTTGTTTATTCATGAAACGCGCGCGCGTTTGCATTTTGTGGTATTAAACATTTGACGCTCAACAAATATGATATATAAAATGATAAACAACTAAAGGGCTCTCGACTAGTAAATACTTTGTACGGGTACTAAAAATATTTTTAAGTTTATTGCACAAAGCTTGTGTTTTGAAGCAAATAATTCATTGAATATTATTTCCTAAAACAGATAACGAAAATGGATGAAAATTTTTTTTTAAATGAATTATACTAAAGTTTGTGAAAATATAAGAGCGGCTGAAAAATTTGTTTTAAGGAATCAGACCGCCAATATTGAAGAAATATTTTGATCTGTTAAAATATTTACAAAAAATATAAATTTTTTAACTCTTCGTAAATGACTTTGAATGGATATTATTTAAGCCAGTCGTACAATATCTTCAAAGTATTACTTTTACAATTTATCCCCTTGAGTGCTTCAGGGGCCATCTTGTAATATGTATAAAGGTAAATTCTAACGTTTATGTCTTCCCATGCATCTCTTCCAAATATGCTTGCCAGAGTGTACAAAAAACACCATACTAATAATTTATTTCATTCTTATGCAAATCAAATTGCACAAGCTCAATATTTTTTTTATTAAAACAAATATCATTTTGTGTTGGTTTTGAGCCATTTACAATTTATATTCTGTTAAATTTATATCAAATGACATTATTACTTTTTTAGGTATTTCAAAAGGTTTCTGTGGCTGATATTTCACAACAAGGGCAATGACAGACAGTTCATGTTTGTTTTTGCAAGCTGTTTTGATTTTTTATATTTTAAAAAAATTTTGATTGCATTTTTATGACAACTAGACGGCTGTTTATTGTATGCAAAAAAATGCCGTGCTTGAAAACAAATTGCAAAAATTTATCTTTTTTTTTACAGCACACTGTGGGCCCAGATTGTCATATTTTGGCCAAAAATCTGGCATTTCCATAATAATTTTTTTAGAATGATAAAAATTTACACACGTATTCCTAAAGGATTGAACTATTTTTTTGGGAAATTTGAGTCTCCTCAGATTTTTTTAAGTCATAAATAATCTAGACCAAAATCGGACAAAATTTAAAAAAAAAATTTTAACATAATTAAAAAAAAAAACTGTTACTTGGAATTGGACCATATTTCAAAAGAGGTAGATATGAGCTCCACATATATTAAAAAAATTACCTACACCCTAAATATTGAATGGCTTTGGAGTTATAGCCCCAAACAGTTTCAGCTTTCCAAGCCAATTACAAAAAGACGACACTACCAATCAATCTGGTTTTTAAAAGTTATAATATTTTTGGCATGCTCTTTTAATTTCCGAAAAAAATTTCAAAAATCCATATATAATTTTTCAACTTTCTCAATTTTACTTTTTCTCTGAAGTAATATTTATAAAAAATAAAGTGAATAAAGATTTCGTATCTCCATGTATCATGGTAAATACATTTTTTTTTTGCCGAAAATTATCGCGAAAGCTCATAAAATCCAAAATGTCAACTTTGATTGCCAATAACTTAAAAACCAATAATTATAATTTAATAATTTTTTTTGCACAGGATACTTTAATATGTGTAAAATCATATTAAATTGTAATTTTGTCCAAATTTTGACTTTCTTCTGGGGGTCTTTTGGCCAAAATCTGGCTACGCAGGACCATTGTGCAGCTTTTTAAATAAAATATTTAAAATTAAATTAGAGTAACAAGAGATGTTGCTTATAAACTTGCACAAAAGTTGCACAAGCATTTATATAACTTTTTATTTTGTATGATTTTATCAAAAAAAATAAAAAGTTATGAGCATAAATGGAAACACTGCTTACAAAAAAACTCGAAATTTTCAGTCAACAAATCAACAAACAGAATTGACAGCAATTCCAGTATGTATGCCAATTTATTTATGCAACAACTTTTCCCATAAGAGCAGAATACAGAATTTTCTGTATTTATGAAAATTGCCAAGTCTAGCAAAATAAGAAGAAAATTTTCAATAAAGTGCTATGCAAATGGTACAGAATTTGTGTGAGTATTTTTGTCTGGAAATTGTTATCATATCTCTAACTAATATTTTGCATTTATGTGGCTAACTTTGTGTGCAGCTGCTAAAGACTAAAGATTCTATGAATATGCAAAATGAAGCTAAATGGCGTGTAAACCAAGCTGGCCAAAAAATGAAAAACTATTTATAAAATATAAACAAAAAATAGTAAAACCAATAACTTTTTACAACTACACGTACATCTTTGCTTGGCTGAACTGAAGATGAAAAAGCGAAAACATATTAAAGACTGGCGCCAAGTTGATCAAATTGATGTGGCCAACATTGCTTTGGGCCAGCAGCCAAACCAAGCCGAAAAAGAGCAGGCAACGCATATACATATGTAGAAGAAAAGTAACTTATAAACTTTGACAAAACGAAAAAAGAAACTACAACGAAAAATAACAACCAAGAAAAGAAAATGGCTTACATGCCAGCACTAGAAATCTTCTATATATGTGTCTACTATGTGTGTGTGCGTGTGTACATATATTTATAACTGTGTGCTATTGCAGCTGTGTGAGTTGGGGCCAAAAATGCCGTTGAGGCCAAAACGCAAACAGAGCGCAACGGACACGTAACATGGCTCCAGTTGATGCTCTTGTTGACTGCCGCTATGACACATAAATACACACACAAATATACATAAATACACACATATATACAAAATCAAGCTACAACATTGCTGCACTGGGCCTTTATGGCACAGTTCAATTTCATTTAAAAAAAAAAATAATAACAAAAAAAGGCAAACAAAAAAAATTTGAGTCAGTCGAGGCAATGCCCAACAGTGGAATACACTGCACCCACTTTTCTCCAAAAAAAATAGGTATTCAGCTGCGTCAAGGAATTGATATAGTTTGCTATGGATTGTATTGCGCATTCCTGGAGAATGGTTTGTGGTTTGTTTTTAGAAAAAGTCAACATTTCGTTGTTTATTAGGCTCACATGAGTCTACATACCTAATTTGATAGTATTACCAAATTTTGGAAATAGATTTCAATATTGTTGTAGTTTAAAATTGACCAATTTTCTAATATATTTTGAAGTATTCGTCTGATCTTAATATGTAGAATTCCTTGTAACAATTGTATAAGGACCCTGGGAAATGGAAATATTCGGCCGTGCTGCGGAAAACGAATACAAACATTTTATACGGCTTCCTTTTGAAAGCGAATGCTTGGTGCTCCCAATTTCACAAAAACGAATGCTTTATATTGTTTGAAAAGGAATGTTCATGTCTTGCTTAAATAGTTCATGTCTTGCACAAAAAAATTTGCCTTGTTATAAGAAGAGCATAGTCGTGGATAATTTCCATCGAAAGGTGTAGACCAAGGGAAATATGAGTAAATGGCGACACCAAAAATACGGATTTGGAAGCACGCAAAAACAAATCCGACAAAAATTGTTGTTTTTTTTTTTCGTTTTCTGGAAATTGACCGATTATACTAAATATTTTGTTGTGTATAGGGCTTATGACTTTTATAACAAAGCCTGTATATTACTAAAAACAATTTCAATGTTGTAGTAATTGAAAATCGATACATTTTTAAGTATATATTTTGAAGTTTTGATATGATCTTTTTATACAGTATTTTCTGTAATAATATTTAAAATGCTTAGAAGGTTAGGGTAAAATATATTTGTTTTTAATAAAAATAAACATTTCGTTTATAATTAGGTTCACATGACAAACTTACATATTATTGAAGAAAATTTTAATATTGCTGCAATTGAAAATCGATGCATTTTTTTTTATTTTTATGGGATTTTAAAAAATTCCATTCTTTAGTAAAAAAAAGACAAACATGAGTTATTTTTTCAGAAAATGTTACAATTTTGTTGATTATAGGGCTCACATTGGGTACATATTAACTTTGGTGGCTGTAGCTTATATTTTGTTGAGAGAAGTTGCAATTATTTTGCAATTTATAATGAAAGGGGTTCAATATCTTTGTATATGATTTAAAAATTCAGTATTTTTATAATAATTGGGCCGTTGGGGTGTAGCAGGGGTTACAATAATCAAAATGCGTAGCGTTCGATAAAATTCGATAATTTTCAAGAAAACATGTCTTGATTCCGAGTTGACGATAAATATTTCGGCATGACTAGTAATCCGCCATGCCTTAACCTATGGATAAAAAAGCTAAGCTAAGATTTCTTTTTATATCTATATCATCAAGCTCCAAAGTTGCTGTCTAATATCATAATCTTATAAATTTATTATCGTATCGGCTTAAAGTTGATAGCAGTTACTTATCAATATTTGAGTAAAGTTACAGCTCTGAATTATTCGTGGAGACCAATCCCCATTGAACAAATTATTGAAATCTCCATATAATCAAATCTTAGAGCCGAGTATTTATATTTACTTAGCAAAGTTTTTTTAAAGGTAAATTTCTGCCAAAAATGGTTCTGGGACATGGGTCTTACTTTAGTTTTGAAAAAATTCCTATGCTTTGGCTGCTATCATTAGAGAATGCTCTCAGAGAATTTGCCAACATGGAAAAACTTGGTCATCGTTATGTAATACAGTAATTTCATTTGAAAGGACTTAATCCAATCTATTTAATATTTTGAAGTCGAGCGGGATTCCATCTTGTAAGATTCTCCTCCTTCGTTTACAATAATAAAATATTGGGTGGCGAAGTTTAAGCGAGGGCGATTGAGCTGCCAAAATGATATCCCAATAATTTGAAACTTTTTATTGAAACATATACCAACACTTGTATATTGGGTTGGATTACTTTTGGGATGGCCCACGAAGCTTTAAAATCATGTTAAATTCCAAATCCATAGCCCATTTTCCTTCTATGAATTCGAAGGAGCGGCCTGTTTGGTAAATGTCCTTTTTCCAAAACACTAGGAATCAATTAAAGTAATTGTAATCTCTTGATTGTAGTACATATTATGTCTTTAAAAATGACCACTAATATAATGCTACAAATGAAATATTAAAACAATGTTAAAAGATATATGTTTTCTATTGTAAAATTTTCCTATACGTATTATAATTATTTTGTTTACATTTGTTGTAATGCTTTACAAAATTATAGAAAAAGTATATTTGTTTATTGGCCTATAAATAATAGAGTTATGAAAATTTCAGTAATATATCTGGTAGCACAAAATTTACAGTTAAGAGAGAAAGTTAAGACAAAACTTTATATACATAGGTAGGAAATTTCGCTTTTCAATTCAATTCAATTTATTCACCATTATTTAAATATTACAAAGTAGAAGTGGAGTGTTACAAATATTTGAAATCTAAAGAGTTGTGGAGCAATAACCTTTTCTACTTAGTTATGAATTTATAAGGAGTATATAATAAGGCATTAGATTCATAGGAGTCGTACCAAAAAATGTACGAAAAATCCACGAAGAAATATTTTTTTTTTTAAATTTCTTAATATGATTTTAATGTTAAAATAAAGTAATTTCTTGCTTATTTGCCTCTTTCCCAACTGATTTTATATGCAAATTAAATATGCAAATTTTTGTATAGCAAACTTTTTTGAACAAATTTAAAAGGTAAGAGGTAAACATTTTGAAATCAAAATTTTATACTTCTAAATTACATGAAGGGTTTTAACTTCTTGGTTTTTGTATAAAAACTTTATAATAATTATTTATTTTCTGTGAGGGAGTTTTTTTTACTTTTTTTGCTTTAGGCTTTATTTGTAAATTAAAGTAAATATTTTTCCACAAATGTGGTCTATATTTTAAGGCATACTCCCTTTTCCCAAATAAAAATATATTTGAAGAAAAAGTGAGTTTAATTTATTCGAGTGCAAGTCTCCTTAATTAATCTAATTAAAAGTCACCACAGCGTTAAAGCAATATTGGCTTATAAATATATATTTTTTTTTTACAGACAATTTAATGCAAAATAAAAAAGTACTTCATATATATATATATACTTTTAAAGAACATAAAAACAAAATCAAATTTATTGTAAAATACTCAAACTATCATGGTATATATATATATAAACTATACAAATATGTGTATATATGTGTCACTGTTTTTGTGCTTGCCAAGTTGGGCATGCCAAACTATTAAACTACAAGCTCCAATACAAACACATTAACGTTTAGGCCAAGTTGCAGGCACCATCAACAGATTCCGGACAGACTGCAACTTCATACTCAAACTTGCTGCATAATTGGGCATAGAAGACAAGCCAAGTCGAGTAGAACCAAGGCAATGCGGGCTATTGCAAAAAAAGTTCTTTTGATGACTCTATGCTAAGGTGGGCGTTGGCACGAAGACTTCAATGCTTCCTACCACGCCTTGGCTCTCTGACTATTGCTTGGTCTCTTCATCGTTTGTGTATGCAAATTTCATGCATCCGTTTCCGGCAAACAACGACAATGACGTCAGCAACGACGTCGCCGATAACAAAACTGCAAGTCCAATAGACTGACAAATAGATAAAGAAACAAGAAAGAAAACCAAAGAAACGTGAGAAGAAGAAACAATGAGCTGCGTCTTTTTTTCTCATGCTGTTATGTCTAACAAGACAAACGATGAAGCATAACCAAAACAAATAAAATAAAAAAATAAATTAAAACCAGTAAAGTAGTTAGGGCAAAAATAAATTAAAAATGAAGTTGCTAATTAGTGACGACCCTGCGCCATTTTTTGTGTAACTTTTTTTTGCGCCTTTGTGTATGCAATACAAAATTTAATTATTTATGAAAACATGCAAGCTAACAGCTCTTTGCCGTTTTTCATTAGTGTGGTGTGAGCTACCATGCTTTACAGAGTAATTGCAAATGGACGTCAATAACCAGGCCCCGACTCCAAACACACACATACGTACACACAAACATGCGAACAAAATGGACGGCCAAAACGCTGCGGCCTTGAGCGCTCGTGCAATTTGTTTTAAACGAGTTGGTTTTTTTCTGTACATATATTTTTTTATTTTTTTTTTGGCTTTTTATTTGTGTTTTTGGTTTCAACATGCAAGAGCAAAGGCAAAAGAGGATTGCGCGCATATGTTAGGCACGATATATTAAATATATACACGCAAGCCAGCGCTCAATCTGCCCCTTGCTTAACATTACATAACAGTAGTATATATATATACTTGTACATATTAAAAAAAAATGAGTGAAAAAAGAAAAATGAAAGCCAATAAAAGTTGCATACAAGCGAGGTCAAATGGGCAGCCCAGGGCTGCATGAATAGTTAGTGAAAGTAAAATTCTCTTAGCAGATTTAATAAGCTTTAGAAAATGTGTAAGCATGGCTTTTGCAGTTGAAAACTTTTTTAAAGTAATAAATTAATATTAAAGTGTTTCCATAAAAACAATTGCGCTTTCAGATTTGAGGCATATACTTTCAAATTGCTTTATAATGCTCTACTAACTCATGTGCCATAAAAAATCGCAACTAATCTGATAAAAATGGCTGACACTTTGATTATGCTAGCTATTTTGGAATCTACATAAATGGAAACAATTTATGTAATCTTTAGCACAGACTTGGGAGTAGAGTTTCTCGTTGGGAATTTTTGCTTTTCAAGAATTTCGAGCATAAGCCTTGGGACGTCATTATGCATATATTTTCAGTACAATTTTATTCGCTGGGGAAACGAAGTGGTGACGATAGACTCCTGCCAATGACTTCGAGTATATAAAGAAAAGAAATAGGTACACAAGCGTTGTGCGACCTGTTTATTACCCAGTGCCCACATAATTCGTTAGTTCCGGAGTACTTACTCTAACAGGTGGGTCTTTTTACTTATTGTTACTTAAATATTGTCAAGTTGTGACTGGAGTCAGTAATGATTTTCGTGCTATCTGCGAGCTCGACCGCCTCGCCGTGATACTTTATGATAGAGTTAAGAGATTAATATGGATTTAAGACACAAGTTAATTAGCTTATTATTAACTAAATTCAATCAAATAAAATTATATGATCTTTCACTTATTATTTAAAAAGCTAATTATTTACATTTAACTTGGTATATTAAAAAAAAGACGCCACGTGGAATACGTATACGCAATTGTTTTGAAAGTATTCTAATTTTAAAGTGAGAAAAACAGCAGCAGCAGCACTACGAATAGCTTGCAACCGCTTTAAAAACATATTTCTCCAATTAGTATCTTCAAGAACATTTTTTTTTAAAGATGGATTTTTGCTGTGCTCTTCTATCGAAGCATCAATATAGATGCGAATTAAATCGTAGTACTCTTACTTGGGGAGACTTTAATCATTCTAAGGATACAATCTATCTATTTAAATTGATAGAATGTTGAGCTAGAAGAATTAATAAACAATGAAACTTAAATTCTTTTCAAAATTTGACCATCTGAGCTGAAGGTGTAGCTTTGAAGTTGTAGAAAGTATAGTGCTTTAAAATTGTTTGGAGAAGGAAACTGCGGTGTTAGTCACATAAGGCGTCCAAATGTAAAGTTTGGTTATCCAAGCTTTTATAGTCTCCAAGATGCTGGCCTATATACAAACGAACAGACGGGCAGACACACAGAAAGACATACGTCTGGACGGACATGCCTTTTTTGTTTTCTTCTACTCAAAATGGAAGTAACTTGGGAGTCTCCGGTGTCTCCTTCACTATTATTTATTTATTTATTTATTTATTTATTTATTTATTTATTTATTTATTTATTTATTTATTTATTTGAGGGGTACAACTACGTACAGTTGACATTATATTATAAAAAAGTACATATAAATTATTTAGAAAAGAAAATAGAGCTAGGGAATTGATATGAACTAATCCGCGTCTCTAGCCCGATGGGTGAACTTTTTAATGATATGCACCAACTCACATCAAGAACTGGCCAGAAACTTGGATTTACAATATTAAAGTTGAAAAGAGGAAGCAAGATAAAAATTAAACATTATATCGCAAAAAAAACCAATGGATCACCATTGACCAAGTGGGTGACTCATAATATAGGATTGGTCAAGGATGCTCGAAGTGGCAAGTCAAGGTGACTTAAGATAGAAGAAGTGATAGATTGAATAGACCGTTCGAAAGAGAGGAAATTGTAAAAGTTATTATAGTTAGAGCATAAGACACGGAAAGGGTCGTGCAAAGCATAATTAGATCTACAAAATTGTAAGGCTAAGGGTCGAAAATTACGAGTTACTCTGGATGGTATGACCAAAGTAACTTTGCTAAGGAGTACATTGGAATCGATAAGACCGAGTAACAGTTTATGCAAGAATAACACGCCGTGGCATGTTCTGCGGTGATTTAAGGAAGGCAATTTTATAAGGCGAAGTCTATCAGAATATGGCGGCAGTCGGATATTTGGGTCCCAGTTTAAGCCACGAAGTGCAAAAAGGAGAAATTGCTTTTGTACGGACTCAATCATGTCCTGATAAAGGTGGTATTGAGGGCTCCAAACGCAGGAACAATATTCCAAAATTGGACGGACAAGAGAAATATAAAGAAGTTTGGTTGTGTAAGGGTCGTTAAACTCTTTAGACCAACGCTTAATAAAAGCAAGAACACCTCTAGCCTTATTCACGATGTTGCAAATATGGTTATTAAATTTAAGGTTATGATCAAACAAAACACCAAGGTCAGACACACTCTCGATGCGTTCTAAGGTAGAAGATTCTAAAGAGTAAGTGGCCAAATAAGGAGCAGAACGATAAAATGTCATAACGTTACATTTTGTCTTGTTGAGAAAGAGTTGGTTGATATTGCACCAAGATTGCATGTTATCAAAATCATGCTGAAGAAGTAAGTACTTATTATTATCGGAGTAGGACATACAGAGTTTAACATCATCCGCATACATAAGAATGTGAGAAGATGAAGATAAGATAAGATAAGAATGTGAGATGATTATACATACATTTGCGGAAACTTATTACTCCTTAACATCGGTACAAAGTATTATAAATTAATTTTTTATGACCATCCTTATTGAGATCAAAATTTTATGCATATAAGGTTGAAAATGCAATAAATTGACTTGAATTGAACAAATTTTTGTTCACAAAATTTCAGATTTTAAACTTAACGCGTTATGGCTCGAAAAACGTGTTGTTCACTTTTTATTTAATTGGGACTAAGCTACTTGATAATTTTTAATTTTTTTTTAATCTAACTTTTCAAAACAAAAAAAAAAAAAATATAAATATAAAATAAAAGAAAATATAAAATTTTTTTAAACAACATAGCAGCTTATTTTTTTTTGAATTCCCTTATTTAACTTTATTTAAGAGGTAGAACTGAAAAAGATTCCAGAATTGTTTTTGAATAGCTGGTTTTTTTGTAAGAGCCTATTCAATTTTCAAAAACTTTTTGTGTTGGTATATATTTTGCCTCCTTCTTTGTCCCACCGCCATGTAAAAAAATTTACCAGTCCAAAGTTTTTACTATCGATAAAGGCATTTTGTGGCCAAAGTAGTTAGTGATATGACCTGACTAAGAAATCAACAACAAGATAAGTTTTTTGTATATATTAATTTCTCTTTTTTTTCATTCTTTTAAAATTTTAGATATAAAACTCATTTTCCTTCAAGTGCCAACTGATTTTTCAAATATAATTTTTCAATTATTGCCCAGCTAAACATTTCTCAGAAACTCAACTAAACTTGAGTATCGATTTTTTTAAATGTTTTTAAAGCAAAAGCAATTCAAAATTCTGAAAGATTCAAATAGAAATAATATTAAAATAGTTGAAAGATTAATTTGAGCCACTTCAGATGTAAACCAGAAATAGTCAAAAATAATTAAGCACCAAATAATGCCTTTTCTGTTTGGCTGCACAAATCACACATCACTTCAATAGTTTGTTTTAATGACTACTGATACACATTGATGTGTGACTTGCTCTCAATTTGAATATTTGCATTGATTTTCAATAAAATTGCTCAAGTTTCTGTCAATTTCAATTATACTTGCTCTAAAGCTTTCTCCAAACTCATATAAATTAGACCAAAAACATAAATGTAATTATAAATTTCTAATGGAAATCCACCCACACACTCACACACACAATTACAGCATCCATATTAACACTCATACAAAAATTTATTTCACTCAAAATGGCTGCCCAGCAGTTTTTGTTCGTTCATTTTGTTTTGCGTTTAGCCTTCAACTTTGCTGCTGCCATTTTTATTGATTTTTAAATGTGTGAGTTGAGTTTTTATTTATCCTTGTTTTTCTGACAAATGTTTCGGCACAAGGTTTTTTATTATTTAAAAGCAAGTTGGTTGTGTACACATACCTCGCTTTCTCTCTATTTGGCTATCTCTTTTGCGCTGGTTGTGTGTGAGTGTGGTTATACAAACACAATTCGGAAATGACCCAAATGCTTAAATCTCAATAAAAGGGCATTTGACTTGAACTGTCACTTAGTTCGTCAGTCCGACAGTCAGTCCCTCAGTCGGTCGATAGGTTGTTTGTGCCGCTGGTTCAAGGGGTTTTTGGGTTCGTATACCAGCATGTTCTGACTGTTGTTTTTAGACACGTCTGTGAGTGCAATTTTATGTATACAAGTGTGTGTGTGTGAATGTATGCGTGTATTTGTGTCACCAACAACTGTTTCTATGCCAAGTGCTCATACGGTTGACTCCACGGCCTGACTGGCTTACTCTCTTGTGTATCTGTGTGTGTGTGTGAGCATGCGAAATTGTGTTAAAAATCGCATTTCTTGTGTATCTGTGTTTGTATAAATATGCGCCTGTGTGTATGCAACGGAAATTGAAAATAGCATTGCTCACTGTATATAGTTACACATACGTATATACATATGTATGCATATAATGTATGCCACTTGCTTGCTGTTATTGCTGTTGTAAAGTAAAATGCTCATATGGCATGAAAATTTAATTGGAGTAAAATGCATGGGGCAACAACTCTCAAACTAACTATGAATGAAAATGCATAAACAAACAAATTAAAAACGAAATATGTACAAAAAAGAACAGATAACTCGGGTGCGAACAACTAAGAAATACTCTCTACACTTTTTTACCTAAAAAATTAGTGCGCCATCAAAGAGTTAATGGAAAAATTTGCTACTAAGCCGCATTGTATACAGTCTGGAGAGAGAGTTGACTTTAACTAAAAACTCAATAATTGCTAGAATATTGGATGATAAGCGCAATTACAATTTAAATTAAAATGTAAAAATACGTAACTGGGCAGAAAGCTTGCTGTGTTAAGGCTTTGTTCCACAAAATTTATTTATAAATCCTAATTGAGGGAACATAAAAAATATAACCAAGAAATACCTACTTAAGGATATTTAGAAGTAATAAAATTTTTATGAATTTAAAGGCTTCTTTATCAAAATAATGTATGAGGTTTAAAATTATAT
The DNA here is from genome assembly GCA_949987675.1 of Chymomyza fuscimana. Classification (NCBI taxonomy): domain Eukaryota; kingdom Metazoa; phylum Arthropoda; class Insecta; order Diptera; family Drosophilidae; genus Chymomyza; species Chymomyza fuscimana. The sequence goes on from OX465089.1 coordinate 15,020,272, forward strand.
ATACACATGCACAATTTTCGTGCTACGAAATTTAAATTGAATATATTTTTTAAAATATCTGTGGCGTCTTAAATATGTCAAAAAGATTCTGGTTGGGAAGGAATTTATTTGCCCTATCGTCTATGGCACTTGGTGCATAAGTCTCACATAAGACAACGTACCAAAATTGATAACTTGCTTATTCATTCGGATTCTCAAAAAAATCCAAATTTTTTAAAATTTGAATTTATATAATTAAAAAAAAAAAATTATGTATTTGCGGAAGTTTTTCTTCCATGACAAGAAATTTAAATTGAAAAATGGCGTAATAGTTGGTATATACAGCAAGTAAATTTCGGTGTGTAAGAAAATTTTCATAAGGCTTACTTGTGGCCTGATCGCATATAAATAAAAATATTTACAAATATTCGACTTTCAAAGCTCTCTACCTACCTATATTAGCTATTCAATCTATATGCATCTAGAAAAAAAGCCAATTATTACCAAAGGACATGCAATTGAACAATATTCACATGGAATATAAACATATTGACATAGAGATTTATGCAAACAGATTTAATTTTATAAAATTAATAAAATTATTCTTATAGGCAAATATTTCAGGAGTTTATAGGCACAAAACTTAAACTATTATTGACTAATGCTTTTATTACGTACCTAATATTTGCGAGTATCCTATTTTATTCATCAATGTATCGATTAATATAACTAAGAATTCCAGTTCAGTCAAATTTGAGTTCAAAAGATTAGACGGAAAGTCGGGAAATCATAAAACTCACCGGGCTAAGAATTCTTTGCGAATATCCTATTTTATTCATAGATATATCAATCCATATAACTAAGAAATCTAGTTCAGTCAAATTTGAGTTCAAAAGATTTGAGGTAAAGTCAGGAAATCAAAAAACTCAACTGGTTATGAATTATGCGCTTGTTTTGTGTGTTCTAAATTCCTTGATCTCAGCGTTCAGAAAAATAGATTGTAAAGTTTATATACACTAGGCTATACTTTGTTGAACCGGAAATGCTTTTTCCCGAATGTTTGTTTTCCTGCTGTCATTAGCTGATGAGCCTAAAATACCCTTTTACTCTATAACAGAACAATATTAAACAAAAATTGCAGTTGACAAATTAAATTACAGTCAGTTCCAAAAAAATTAAAAACTAGCTGATGCATTAGCTCTGCTTTAATTAATATATGCACAAAGCTTTATTGATATAGCCAGCATTTAATTAATTTAATTGTTAGTTTAATGCATTGTTTAAACAAAACTTAATCTCAAACATATATTACTTTTGTTATTTAAAATAACGCCTTAAGCCATGCATAGATAAATACCATATGTTTAAAAAGCTACTAAATTAATGTCAAAGTTAAGGCAGCTCTGCACGGCACTGATAAATCATTGCCCCAAAGTATGCCTTATATAAGCACATAGACACTTGTAGGTCTGCCCTCTGGGCCCATAACACTCTTTATAACACACTCAAAACAGTATAAAACACACACACATACAGTTGGGGGGGTAAAAAAGATGGAGAATCGGTGCAATGTGTGCAATGCCCCATTGGTTTATGCTGACACCAGCTGCTTTTGCCCTTAAGCTTAGATTTTAGCCTTTGCTTTTGCTGCTGACCTCGTTCTTTTAGCCAGAGCCAACAGCAACAAAAATAACAAAAACAAGACAACTTGTTTTAAAAATAGTATCTTAAAGGCAACACTCTCTCAGACAGCACAAAAATATCAGAAACAATGCGTTGTGTAGATTTTCTACCAAAATACGTTACTCATACGCAGCGTATGCAATCGGCTATTTTGCATGTGCTTAGTAAACTTGCTTCAAAACAATTTTACTATCGTATTTCGGCAGTCTCTTAAGACTTACTTAGAGTAGGCCATTTAATTGACTAGTTTTATTTGAACTCCTTTAAAATGTCAGCTTAGGGCTAGGACGGCATGATTTTGCTAAAGCTTATGAAAATTCATATTAGTGCAACAATATAAGACTTTTTGTCAATGCAACTATCAGATATCTATCTATTTAAAGCTGGCAATTTAAATAGAAACGTTAGCATTTTTATAACGAATGAGAGTTGTGCATTTAATTTGTTGACCTACAACGCTTAAATTTTCATTTAATCTAATTATTTATGCCACAAAGCCAAAAATCGAAAAACAGCAATATAAAGTTCGGACAAAACAATATCAGCGGCCTTCTGTAGTGAATTGTTAAAAAGAATTTTATTTATTGATAATAACTCAATAGACTTATTAATAAAAAATGAGCTACAAGCTAAATACATAGACTTGGAAATTTCTTTAGTTTAGGAATCCAGATCGGGAGCCTGCAAAATAAGCTGGTTTTTCATAAAGTGAGTTTTAAATGGACAACTATTTTTTTTTAAATATTTTGTTTCACGAGCTCCCCGGGTCAGCTCAATAAGACTCTTCGAACTTAGCTTAAAATCTAATTTTTGTTGATTAACCTGAACACATAGGGCCAAAAGCAAAAGGTATAATTTTGACCCATATGCTACGTTTTCGGTACTTGGTCGGATTTGAAGGTTTGTCAGAAATGGCGCAAAATAAAAATTTTAAAGTATATATTATTTGAACGCTAGAAGATATCGATAGTATTTTTTTCAAACTTTTGATATTTTTTCGATAAAAAAACTTTTAGGGGTTTCGCTTAGTAAGTTGCCTGATGGTAAAAACAAGTAATTTATCACATTCAAAAAGTTTTCAAAGATCGTAACTAATAGGACTTTCCGGAAAATCCTACTACATTGCAAAATGAAACGGAAAATAATGTTAAAATCGGGTCAGAAATTACTTTGAGTTCTCGATTCAAAATGTTTTGAAAGAAGTTTTTTTTTTTTTTTTGTGTTTTTGTTTTTATTTTTTAAAGAAACAAATATTTTTATTAATTTAACCCAATTCTGTTTTTATACCGTGTTTTTTTACACTGTTTTGAAATAACACGATCTAGAAAAAATTTTGTTTTACACAATATCATTCGATTTAGCACGATGAAAAAAAGGTATTTAATGGAAATTTTAAAGAGTTTTATTAACCTAACCTATGAGAAATTTAGTTAGGGAATTCACCTTTCTAATTTATTTTCATAGCAGCTTACGAATGTACTTCATGTCTTTGTTAACACGGTTTTTTCTGGAAGGTATCTACCGTATAAAAACAGATTTATAGAGAAAACATTTCTGAGCTATTAATTTCTAGCAATGATTCTGTATAATAAATGGCAAAAAAGCTCAAAAAAAATAATTTGGGGCCCTCTGAATCAGAATCCCTCGTCCAAAAAACACCAGCATGCCAGAGCTCTGTAGTAATCTTCAAAATATGGGGATTTTGAGGTTATGAAAGCGACCACAAATACATTAAGTAATAATAAATATATTCCGACCTATGAATCCGAAACGCAATTTGTTTTTTTTTTGTGTCAGCGTTATCTACATATTTCTTGTTAAAATGTAATTCAAAAAAAGTTTATATATTTAAAGATGGCGTATAATCAATTGCATGCCCATTTTTGTTATCTTTTGTAAGAATAAATAATTCTGAGAAACTCTAAAGTAAACTAAGCGTTTCTATTTAGCTTTGCAGCAGTGTACGATTGAATGTGTGTGTGTGTGGGTGTGTGTTTGCTTGTATTTTCAGCTTGCCTTTGTATTGCTTAAGACTCAGAAAATAACCACAGTAGTTCGTTGTCCTACTAAAGGCCAAAACCCACATGGTTTGCCTTGCTGCCAGTTTGCCAGAGCACCAACTCAATGACGTCTTTTATATGCATGTGAATGTATCTGTGTGTAAATGTAACTGTGTGTGAATGTAACTGTGTGTATAGCGGCTGCATGTTGCCGGCTTAGAACACAGTGACACTCACACCTACACACAGCTGACAGCACATTTGTATATGTATTAGTATGTCAGCCAGCAGCTAAACTAAAAGATAAACTTGTAGAACGCGTCTGCAAGGAATAATAAAAAAAAAAACAGAAGCAGATGAAATAAAAGACAACAACAAGGAGCATTCCGGGCATACGTAAGCTGGATCCAATATATGTATATATTTATAAGTATATAGTAGTATATGTACTTTTAGATTTTTCTCTTTGCACAGTCAAACCACCATCAGCTGGACTTAGTCTTTGTTTTACCTTATCCGCTTTCAGTTGATTATATATTTAATCAAGTTTATAGTATTTAAAGTTTTTTCGAAGATTGTTAGACTTTTGAAAAATTATAGGCTCTATATAGAGTTTGCAAGTAAGATATATGAAACAAGTCGTTTTGTGGCAAATCTTGTAAGACTAAATATTATAACATAGAACTTGAAAAAAACTATGCTGCCACATTCATAGCCAATTTTTTAACTCAAGATTGATTTTGGTTTAAGCTATGATTTTTTTTACATTATAAAAACTAAATATCCAACACATATACTTGGTTTTAAAGATTTGTATCAATATTTAATATTAGACCCACACCTTTTCGAAGAATTAAAATCTTTTGGAATAAAAAATGTTTAGTGAGCACACAAATTGATTTACAAATAGACTCCCTGATTCTCTCAAGAAACCCATTCTAAGCTTGACAAATTTTGCTTACTTTTCTTTTGTTTCTGATTGCTTCTCCAAAATGTTGAATTAAGTTCTGAGTTTGACGTTTGAGGTTGTACTGTAATTGTTGTTTATTTTTTCTGCTATGGCTTTGTGGCTGACATTTTGTCAGTGTGGTTTGACACGTTATATCTGTTGTAGTTTCAAACACGATTTTTATTGCTTGTTTTGTTTTAATCAACTGAACCGTATCGAATCACGCATAGCTGTACATGAACAACCTTGAACGCGTTACACAAACACGTTTTTGCTCTATTATTGTTGCTCTTGTTGTTGCTGCTGTTGCAGCGGCTACATGGCCAGCTCGAACCAATTTAAAGCCAGACAACTTTTCTATATAAATATATATTTTTTTTTAGCTATTATGTGTGTAAATATCCTAAATATCCTTGAACGCCACGCAGATTACGCGTAATCAATAAAAATATGCGCACACCAACACAAATACTTAGACACAGATACAAATACACACACACGCGCGTAAGCAGCACACGGCAAAAACACACACAGCGCACTCAGTGCGTATACGTAACACTTTGCTCAACGTATTTAGCTTTCTTTATGTTGCTTTCGCATTAGTTATTTATGTGGCTCATTTTTGGCTTTAAATTCAATTTCATTGCCTCAACTGGATCAAAACTTTGTCAAAACAATCACACCCACACATACGCACACGCTCATGGCATGGCTTTATTATTATTATTATATTTTTTTATTATTTTTTTTTTTATTTCTTCACCATCTCACGCGGTCTTTTGGGCGAGTTCTGCACGTAACGCGTCCTTGTTTCAACTACCGACATTGAACAGCAGCGACAGAACGCATCTCGTGTCCTGGGCGAGTTGATGTTCTGTTCATTTAAAATATGCTGTAGGACCATAAGCAAAATCAGCCCAAAGCTTTTTTCGCGCTCCATCTACGTCATTTCCATTCAGCACACGCTCTCTTACTCTCTGGCGCTTGCGTTTGCGCTCTGAGCGGCGCTCATTTTCTGCTTGCGCACTGCTTCTCACTAGAGCCGCTGTTGTGTCAGTCCACAGACTCTCCCTGACGCACGTGCTTCTGTAAACACTTCTTTTTTGGGTTTTTGTTTTGTTCCCTGCTTCGCAAGGTTAACACATCTGGCCGACTAGGCGGACTAGCTGACTCCGCTGACGGACTGGCCATGGAAAACATCTGATTACTGTCAAAGCTATTCGGTTTCTGGTTGTCGGACATGCGCAATTGTTTGACAGTCCGTCAGTTAAGTTGTTTGGCTTTTGGACTCTATGCTGGCATCCTTGTGCCTTTGAATGACTACACACAGCATATGACTCTAGTGATGAGGGTCAGTTTTTAATAGCTGCTGGAACAGGCACAAAATTGTGTGAGCAAATACACACAAAAGATGCAAAGTATGTAGCCTAATAGAGAAACCGAGCGCCTTAAAGAATCCCGGATATTCGAAAAGTGGGTGAAAGAAGAAAACGACGGTTACAAAATACGTTATAAATGGATACTTTGATAAATCGTAAATAGACACTTACAAAATAAGTACTAAACGGAAACTATGATAAATCGAAGGGCAGCCTGGAAAGCAAAACGTTAGAAGAACAAAAATGATTTTGTTAAGAGTTTTTTTAAATTTGAATAAGATGCTTGCAGTTAAAGTTGTGAAGTAAAGGAGCTTAAATTTGGTGGGATCTGTCATAAACGTATTAAAAGTAAAGCGTCCTTTAACTGAGTTTCTCATAGCATACTATCTCGTAAGATAATGTTTTGTTAAGTTAGTTAATTTGAATTCTAAACGCTCACGGGCACTGTAAGAGTAATAAAAAATGTTCGTATAATCTAGGGTTGAGTCTAGGGTGGGTCATCTGTTGCATTCGGATCTGTAATTCTTGCGAACGATGGCGCATCGATGTTTCCGGCGACTCATCAACATGACTGTATGGATTATACACTTAAATTTACCGCCTATAGGTTATATGTTGTAAAAGTTTGCTATGCGTATAGGTTAAACGATAGCGTGGTACGGTTCGTATTGTACTGACCTTACTCTTGCGAGCGGTCCTCCTTTTATTCAAATCAATCTTATATCTAACTTATATAATAAACGCTGTGTTGTAAGCAGCAGCGTACTTAAGATTAGGAATATGAACAATACATGAATGTCAAGTGAGCCATCTAATTTATGCTCGTGGGAGCAGAATTGATATTTGACACAGGATCGGTAATGCACCAATGCCGCATTCGAGTGCAGCCACTTGAACCCTTCGGTTGCAAGCGCAACATTAAGGATCCTACACTTATGCAGGCCACTTGATTCCTATATTATAAATATATTCATAAACTATCCTTTTTATGTGGTTGGCTGTGTGTGCCAAAAATGGTGCGTTGTGTGTTGCAGAAATGGTGTGTTGGGTTATGTCGAAGAGCATCCACATTATGTTATGGTATGTTCCGAATTATCAGTGTTTCACAACCAAACCAACAGATGGCCATATAAATTTTTTAAAATAAATTTAATTGGCTTTAAATAAACATACAATGTTCATTTCAGGCAGTATTCGAATTGGATTCACGCGTGATTCATCAATGTCAAAAATACTCAGTAAGCATTCCCATTTTATCGTGGAATGACTTACGCCCGAACAACGTTTACAAATTATTGAATTTTATTACCAAAAATCGTGCTCAGTAAAAAATGTGTTTAGAGCACTGAGTCCATTTTACGGTCGTGATAATCGACCTTCTGAGCAGGCTATTCAAGCTGTGAGTGACCAAATTTCGCACCAATTTTACTTTATTGGACATTCAACCACCAAATCGTCTACGTAGAGTGCGTACTGATGAGAATATTGCTGCTGTTGCAGCCAGTGTTAATGAAGACCGTGAAATGTCTATTCGGCGTTATTGACGTGTTATTCGACCACATGGAACATTTTACACAAGGATCTTGGATTAAAACCATACAAAATACAGCTGGTGCAAGAACTGAAGCCGGCCGATCTGCCACAACGTCGCGTGTTCGGTGAATGGGCTTTGGAAATGCTCGATGAAGTTCCGCTTTTTTATCGATGAATTGTCTTCAGCGATGCAGCGCATTTCTGTTTGAATGGTTACGTCAATAAGCAAAATTTCCGTACTTGGAGTGAAGAGCAACCAAAAGCATTGAAAATGTACTGTTTGGTGTGGTTTATGAGCCGGTGGCATCATTGTACCGTACATCTTCAAAGACGATGATGGCAACAACGTTACGGTCAATGGAACTCGCTACCGTTCGATAATTTCCAACTTTTTTTTGCCCAGAATGGAAGGGCTACACCTGGTCGACATGTTGTTTCAACAAGATGGCGCGACATGCCATACAGCAGGCGAAACTATGGACATACTGCGATATGAATTTGGAGAGCAGTTCGTCACACATTGTGGGCCTATGAGTTGGCCGTCTAGATTGTGAGATTTGACACCGCACGACTATTTTTTGTGGGGAAATGTAAAGTCACTTGTCTATACAGACAAGCCAGCAACTATTGCCGCCTTGGAAAACAACATAGTGCCTGCTGTTATTTGTGAGATACCAACCGATATGTTTAAAAAAGTATGCCAAAATTGGACCTTCCGGATGGATCACTTGAAGCGTAGTCGCGGTCAACATTTACATGAAGTAATCTTTAAAAAGTAAATGGCAAAGATTGATTTACAACCTCAAATACAAATTTTATACATTTTTGCACATTTTCGTTGTTTTTTTTTAAATTTAGAAACCAAACGCTTAAAAAATCACTTTTTATGTATATTTTTTAATTTTAACGCTTTATTTGTTGTTGATTGGCAATAACAAAAGATTCTTCCCATTCTTGAAGCTAAAATGCTCAAAAAAAATGTATTTATTAGTAATAAATGAGTTATGCTTAACATTGCGAAGATATTTGATTCCGCCAAAAAGTCAAATAAATGTAATGTTCAATAAATTCTAAAACAAATTAGACGGAAAATGAGCATCTTTTGGTAAAATGTTATATCTCTTTGTCTTTTGGTTTTTGAGATTTGAGTATTCATAGAGACAGACATCTGTTAGTTAGTTGGTACCCTAGACTGTGTTCTGCATTTTATATATATTTACTATTCAGTGTATAATAAATAAGCAAAATAGAAAAATAAGTATAAGTGCTTAGTTCAAAGAGTACTTAAAGTAACGAAAAGAAGCTGCTGGCTAAGCTATACCCGACCTGGTACTTGCTGATTAGTCGGCTATCTCCAGTCTAACAACCCACAAGTTGCCTGTAACAACTTAGTAGCCAAAAATTTTGCTCTAGCAAGCTCCTTAAGCTCTGATTTTATTAGCCTGAAAACAATGACTGAGAAACTAATTACTTCTAAGAAATCGCTTTAAGGTAGAAAACAAAAATTCAAATAAAATTGTGGAAAAATAAGCAGTGGGTGGGTAAGGTCAGAGCATCTACTTAGGAAATGGGAAAAGTTTCGGTAAGTACAATGTAAATAACAAACAGTAGTTGACTACTTTCTTTATAGAGAAATAAACCTCAAGGGTTTTACAGCAATTAGCCAAAATACTTAATAGCAACCTGCTAGAATATTGTTTTAAGTAGATCATACTGTAGGCCACAAAGAGAAGCCCATAAAGTTGGATATGCTTCTGCACACATTCAATGTGACCTTGTTGTGCATGTAACCATATATACATATCTCTAAGCTTATTAAAAATCGCTTACACTTAAAGTAAAGCATACCACCATTGGTACTTACTAAATCCGACACGGCATCTAAAGACTTTCCTTCTGCCACACTGCGTATACTTTATGCAAACGAACAGATGACACAGTTACAGCTGTTACTTTTCTGTTCCTTTTCGCTGCTCCAACACACAACCAAAGCAACACAGATCTCCATTTGCATCTTGGCAAAAACTAAACTACTGTGTATAGATTTAAAGGATTTAGCAACCGTAGCAATTATGAAATTTCGCCGAAATGTATACCATAGCGAAATAGAGAGATTTTTACGCAGAAACCGCCAAATAAACAACCATGGTCGAGGTTGTTCGCAACAACAACAACAACTAGTGTAAACTACTTTAACTACCAAGCGGCAAATTTTTGTTTTTTGGTGAATATTTTCTAAAACGTTGGCCACAAATGGCGAATGATGTTGTTTGTTGCTGCTGGTTTTTATTTTTTAGTCAACGTCGCGTGAAAATCCGAGAGGTGACACTTGTCCAAATTATCTTGCAGGATAAACAAGCGCACTTAACGTGTTATCAGTGCAAACGATGCCAGTACAAACACTCACACACTCACATCACAAACGTTAAAAACACACACAGACGCACATGGCAGGGTTGCCGCATTGTAATCAAGCACAGGCACGGCAGTAACAACTATAACAACAGCAACAACAAGTGGGCTGCCTCTAGTGAAGACAACCCGGCTATAATATGCACTACTTTCTCGAATATTCACAATATCTTTATTTTCGACAGCTCTCATCCAGTTTTCAAAATCTGGTACTGTAGCCTTTTAGGCCTTCTAATGGGCCTACGATATCACCAGCTGGGATTAGGGATCTCAAACTGCAATTAATAAAAGTCAAGGCTCAAGTAACTAGAGCGCGTTAAATTAAAATTATGTTTAGTATTAAATACTAGATTTAAATTTCTAAAATAAAAAATAAAAGCAAATGTATTTTTTAAAATTTAAAAAATACAAACAAAAAAAAAATAGAAATGGAAAAAAACGGATGCAGCTCTAAAGTATAGTGGCAACTAGTGATGAGTGATACTGTGAATTTTCAGTCACAGCGACAACTGTGACTGTGACAAAAAAATATCAGTGACAAAAGGTCGTGACAGTGACACCGAGTACGTAATAAAATTTTTAGGAAAGAATATCGCGGATTTTTATTATGCTTTTAAAAACAAAAAATTTATAAAATTTATAGTTTATAAAAAATTAATATCTTACAGCTTTGGGTAATTCACACGTTGGATGCGTCCTCTGAATATACTTTGATAAATTGATTATTGAAGATCCTATTAACTGTTACAAAATACGCGCCAAGTATTTCAGTACCAATTGCATCTTGCAATATTTGCAAGGCAAAATTATCATCTAAAACACTCAATAATTTCCAAATTTCACGTTTCTTTCTATCCATGTTATTATTTATATATTATTAGTATTTTTTTATTACTATTATTTACTCACAAAAATTTTAAAGGCACTTGTCTCTTCAACTACTAGACACTTACTTTGCATGTGACCCTTCTTCATATTGCAACAAATACTTCAAAACTATTGTATTCATTAATACTAGCCACCTATTTTGTAACCGTTCATAAAATAATATATAAAATGCAAAATACGCGCTAAGTATTTACCTGCAGTATTTACTATTGCAATAATTTGTTACTATTGGTACGGAAATACTTGGCGCGTATTTTGGAACAGTTCATATACCCACGAGTATTTTGTCACCGTGGGTTGTGACTGTGACAAAATACTCGCGCAATGACAAAATACTCTCGTTACATTTTGTCGCCGTGACAAAATACTTGTCACTGATACGACTCGTTACATTAAAATACTTGTGACAAATCACAGGTACGTAAATATTGCTCATCACTAGTGGCAACCCTGTTTCAAAAATGTTGTAACCCAATATAACTGATTCAACAAAATACTATAAGCCAAATTTCAGGCAGTTGTCTGTTGACTGGAGAAGGTACACCCAAAAAGTAAAATGAGTTTTAATTATTAGCTTCACATTACTCTGCATACTCGCATCATATTTAGTTTTGGTGAGCTATTGAAAAAAAAACATGTAATTATAGAAGAAGAGACCGACCTGCAAGACTAATAGACGAGCGGATCGAAGAAGTGACAGCCAGATGTACACGGCTTAAAGATTTATTGTAATGTGTTCCACTTGGTATACGCTAGTTTGGAAGTTCTTATTTTTTACTAACCTAAAGCAACCATTACCATTTTGGTGTAGGGTATAAAAACTAGCCACTCGCTGCGGCTGTTGCTGCTGCTGCAACACTCGAGGAACAATCACACAAACCCGACATGGAGTTGACTCCAAAAGAGTCAAAGAGAGATGGAGAGTGCGAGAAAAATGGAGGAAAGGCATAACCAGGCAATGAAAAGGAAGGCAAAGCAAAGCAGCGTGCAATGGACGCTTGAGTGTGTGTGTTAGTTTATACAAGTGTGTGTTTCTTTGAGTGTGTGCAAGTCGACAGCTGCTGCTGCTGGCAGACGACGAACGTCGCATAACACTTTTTGGCGCGCGCATACAGCTACACGGATGCATACACACAGATACACACACACACACACACAGTTAACAGTGGGGTAAGAGCGGCCAAGTGTTGCAGCAGGGGCAAAGTTTAAAATGTTTAACACGAAGAGGAGTTATCACACTGACACGATAACTGCAACAGGGCCAAGCTAAAGAAAAAGACGACAACGCCAACGTGCCGCAAAAATTATGACAAAGTTGTGCTGGCAGCTTGGCGGGCAACACGAAAGAATACCAAACATGGCCATAAAGGATAAAACAACTCCTTGTACTCGTCCTAGTCCACGGCGCAACCCAGTAGCAATGTGCTTAAGCCTAACAGTTGACACATGGCACAGTGGTTGATAATTACGATACACCAACTGGAATGACCATCTTTTTTTTTTATATTAAAGTCGTTAACAATTCTTCAAATAAATAAAAATAATTATTATGGACGTGCTCCGGTAAACGAAAAAAAAAACCGAATAATTTTATTCGTATTCGTTTTTGCGTGCGAACGAATTTTTTTGTCGATATTTCCCTTTTTATTTTCGATAAGTTCGTTGTGTTGGCGCGAAATTATTTTTTGTTGATACAAAACAGCTGACATGGTTGCCGCAGCTCTGCTCCTTTTTATTAACATATGTTGTTTACATTTCATTTTTCTTTTAAATTAAATTACAAAAAAATATTACTTTAGCAGCAATATTTATTGAAATTACACAACGACTTAGCTATTTTTGTTACAAGGTAAATTTTCTTTGTGTAACCCTGTCGCACTTATCGTCATTTGCATCGGTATTTGCACATATCATACACGAACACAAAAAAAAAAACGTGTTGGCTGTGCATTCTTTTTTTTGGATTGAGTCAAAAAAAAAAAATAATTACAAATAATTGTCAATAAATATATAACTTAAAGTTGTCATAAATAAAATCTAAGAATATCAAAGAATATTTAAAAAATTATTGCAGTATAAAATGCGTACTTTTTTAAATCTATTTTGCCGATTCATTTTAATTTCTCTTGCAACAAAACATTTGGTTTCAAACCAAATGAAAAATTCGGTTTGGTAAAACTGCGAGCAACAAAAAATCGGTTTCAAAACGAATCCGGAGCACCGCCGAATATTTCCGTCCTTTTCCTAGTAGAGCTTCCTACAAACTTTTCTGGGGTCGTTCAGCAAATTAAGACAAGGTTCTATTTTTAATAAACAGGATACAGTAAAAAAAATGTTTAATCTCTATCATTTCACAGTGCAAAAAATATTTAATTTTTTTATGCATTTTCCCACTGTGCTTTGCTTTCAAATGGCAACTGCGGCTAAAAGTGGGCGTTACTGGTCCACAAGTTTATTCCCTAGTGCTATGGGAAATTCAAGTCCCAGCCGGGTGCTGCAATTTTCGTTTGCTTTTAAAAAAATATAAGCCACAGACATTAACCGCAAGCCACAAACAAGTGACAGGCCTAGACGAATACCTCTAGAAGTGGAGTAGGTTGGCAATGGTTTGTTGGCTTTTCCTTTGGCCTGCGTTGTGGTTAGGAGTATGCCGACTAAACTCTGAAGTAGTTGCAATTTGTCGGTCCAAACACTTTAGAGTTGTTGTTGTTGCAGCTGCGGCCACTTCACAAAATTTGTCGATTAGTACCAAAGCTGCAGTTGAAGTAATAATCAACTCGTGGATTCTACCTCAAAATGACTTTAATTTGTGGCCACAAGCAATTTAATGTCAATCACAGACAAAAACAGTCAAACGAACAGACTCTGAAATCGACTTTAGTGACGATTGTGCCCTAAAGACTGCCCCCTCAACCGACTACCTCTTGGTATTCTAAAACATGGTTCCAAGTATACCTGCCTCAGTATCGACCAAATAGACCAAACTTTAAACTTTTGATTTGAAAATATTATCATTGGATAACAATTTTAAGTGTTAGCTATGTTGCTTAAAAACATTTGAAAAACTTTGTTTTAAAGTACTTTTAGTTGCTTAAAGGCAGCTTTGTTAAAATAAAATTGTTTAAGTGCTGAAAACTGAGTTTCTTCACAAATTTCAATGAATTTTGAAAGCCTGAGCAACTTTAAAATTTAACACATTACTGTAGTCCAGGCATGTAATGAGAGCAGCGGGAGTTGGCAGCACGGCTCAAAAGCTGCCAACTTAACCTGTTAACGCGTTAAAGAGCAAACGAGTAGCTAAAAGCTGCACATGCCCATTCTCACAGATATTTACATATGTACAGTATATACTCAAATAACAAGTTGATAATGTAAAGCCTTATTTGAGTTTAAAATTTGCTAAATAATTTAATGTATTTTTTTTTAAATACCTTCTTTATTTATAGGGCGGTGACACAGAAATCTATTTATCTCAAATTTCAACAAAATTATAATTCTTTCTGGACGGTTATAAAACCTCTAGTAAATGAACTTCATATTTGACTAAATTTGTAAATAAAAAAAAAATATTTAAAAAAATCTAAGTTATTGAAAATGGTCATTAAAATTGTGAGTTCTTTGTTTTTTTTCTGTCCAACCTTTGATTTTTAATAGATATTTACAAACCACCCCATTGAGTGGGTATGTTTCCATAAAAATAAATTGTGTATTTTATTTAAGCTGAGAACATCGTAGAGCTTAAAGACTAGGGTTGGCTCAAATTTGCTTTATGTAAATGTTTTAATTCGAAAAAAAAAAAAAAAAATTTAATTCGCATCAATGCAGGTTCTACTGTAATGTCTAGAGTAAAGAACGCACCCGGTAACCGAGCTGTGTCAAGTCAAAGACTTTTTAAGTGCCCCGCACTGCAGAGGTTAAACAAGGACTTGTACGCAATGGTGACAGCAACAACAACAGGCAAATATTTATGTAAAAATATGTTAAATTTTTTTTATTTTATTTTCTTGTTTTGAAAATACGTCCAAATGTCCTCACTTTGTTGCTATTTGGTTGCATACATTTCGCTCTGGTTCGCTTTGTTCTACCATCTTTAGTACTTTTCCAAGACACGTGAACAGCACACGTGCAAATATATCAGACCACAAAAACAAGCCACAAGTTACAATGTTCCCAAAATAAAATTTATATGAAAAAATATGACTTTTGTGTATTAAAACTGGTTCTCCGAAGTTTATTTTGCTTCTGGTACATTTTTGTATTTTTTGTTATACTTTTATTTTTTCATTTCTTTTCTACACAAAGCCCAGTTGATATCATGTGCTAGACGGCATGCCGTGTACTACTCGTAAAAAATCTACAACAACAAACGAAAGATGAAATGTGGCACATCTCAGCTAGTTATCATCATCTTGACGTTGATAAATAACATCAAAAGATGATGCGCAGAGTTGCTGCAGTGGAGCAACATTTTTGCAGAACTGCTTTCAACACAAAGATGAGGTAAAAAGTAATGTATGAATTTTTTACCAATGTGTTAACATTAATATTTTCTAATTAAGAAATAAATTAATGTTTGTGAAAAAATTATGGAATGCAAAGGTTCTATAGGGGCTTAGCAAAATATGACGTAAGAATTAATATTATAATAATAGGCTAGTCTCGACATAATGAATATGCGAGGTAAATTTAAATTTTTTAAATTTTTTTTGAAATATTTACATAAGGAGGTACTTGGTTCAAAAGGTTACGATAAGGCTAAAAATAGTTGGCAATACCATAATTTGTTTGATGAATTCCTTGATGCCATCCGTAAAAACAACATAAACATTTATTTGCATTCTTGAATAAAACTGTAGGGAAGAATATATAGGAAAAGATAAATTTTTCTCTTTGACTCTGATGCTGTATTATATTTACAAATAAAAAACTTGTTAGAAAAGCTAATTAAGCTAGTACTCTTTAGATTTAAAATATAATGTTCTACTTTTATTTCGAATTGTTTAAGATAAGGTAAATAAATCGAATTAAAATTGAATTCATACATATAAACAGCAACAAAACAGAAAAAATTTATTCATAACTTGCCTCTGCCTGTTATAGTATATATTAGGATGAAATTAATAAACTCTTTAACTCTATGAATAGCGGCAATAAATATGAGTCGTTATGTTTACCCCAACACACACTTATATTCATGTGCGGCTCAAGAGCTCGAACTATTTGGAGTCATAGTTTAAATCAAGTATACGCCGAGTGCATAAAAATGCACTACAAATGACTTGTAGCGCTAGCTCAAAGACTTCTCCTTAGAGTGCCAAACTAAAAGCAGAACTAAATTCAAAGCCTAAACTAGACTAACCAACAAATAAATCTTATTAAAATGCAAGCGAGTTGGCAACTCAACTGCTAACCATAAACATCTGACAACATGGTCAGAACGCAACAACATGGCGCTTATTGAGTGAAGGGAGGTTAAATGTAAGGAAGCGCATAATTTAATTAAATTATTTGGGGCAACAGCAACGAAAAATGTGCATCAAAGTGCACTTAAATCATCAACGAAGCACACGTTGATGTAGGGAGAGTTAAAGCGAGAGGAATTGAGAGAGAGAGCGAGAGAGAGCGTGGTCCACCCAAAATGGCGTTGGCTAAGTGCCGTTACAGACAGACAGACAGGCAGACCTATAGACAGGCAGCCATTCTGTCAGTCAGCCAACCATACTTTCTACTTTGACTCATGTATTAGTGACCGGAAACGCAGCTTTCAACAAGCTTGCATAGCTTGGGCCAACTGCTACTTCCCTTAGAAGCTGGCCAAAAGAGAAGCAGAAGAAGCTGAGCAAGACAAGACGGAGGGAAAGGCGTTGCCATCTTTTGTGACAAATGCGTATTTTGTAGATTTTTATTTATAGCATGCAATTTTATGAGCAACGTCTGTATTTGAATGGCAAAGTCTAGTGACAAAAAATACGAAAAAGCTACGAAAAGCGTGCTACAAACGACTAACGATATTTCATGCTCTAGATTTATGCAAGAAATGCTATGAAACTGCAATTTAAAAGCATCAAAGATGTGAAGCAGTTGGGGTGGGACTCGGCATTGGGATACCCTGTAAACACTTTTTCTAAATAAAATTATGCCAAATTTTGTTCAAGGAAAATGTAAGAAAAGTCAACGTTTTGTTGGTTATAAGACTCACAAGATTTTAAATATTACATGTTTTGGCTCTAATTTTTATATTATAGATAGAAACTTAAAAATTGCGGTAGCTTTAAAGAAAAAGAAAACGTTGCCCCGTATACGCTTTTTTCTGGCATAAGATAAATATTGGCTCAGCCCATGGTAAAATGTTAAGGCGATGCCGCCAGTATGCTCTCTTATTTTATACCTTATCGCCAATGCAAACCAGATTGTTTGTGGAAAAACATTTTTTCAATCTTTTTTTGCAACTCAGCGATTTTGCACTTTCAGAGAAGTACGTACATTCTCATAGTGCGAATGATAATGTTTTACAAGTTGGGTGTGTAGAATAAGTAGAAATTTTTAAAAATGTTCGTATGTGTATTTTCTAAATCAGAATAATCAGGTTTTGAGTTATTTTCTAGAGAGACTTTATTATGCGGTCTTAAAATAATAATTTTAAATTGTTTTGCGAAAAGTATTTTTTTAAAGCTACACGTGAAGTTTTGGACGATTTTTTTAATGCGATTCCCATCTCTCGCACAAAAACAAGTTTGACTGTAGTTGCTTTACAAAATGTTGTACAGGGTATTTCAAAATCGACCATGCCCGCTGTATTTTTTTATTTATTATAAATCTGATAATTGGTATCAACAGCTCTTACGCGCATCCAGATCTCGGTGTCAGGATCTTATAGTTACTCTTTTAAATAGCTTATGATCTACGAAACCGCCTTCAGACTCTTATAAACAAAGTAAAAATCTATCTATCTTTTGGGTTCAGGGTATAAAAAGCTTCAAATATACGAGATATATACTACATAGAGCAGGTTTAAATTTAAGTATACATTTGATGCTGCTACTGCTGCCTTCTAGATTCGAAAATTCCATTGCATACTTTAGGGAGCATTAAGCATACAATAACCATCCACTCGCTCCTGCTAGCTAATACAATGCATTCAGCTATTAAGTGCCAGCAAGCCCTTGTCCCACTGCCCCCTTTATTGTTTCGTCATTAACGAGCGCCCAAGCTACTATATAAACCCTATTGTCTATCTAAGCGGCAATATACCTTGACATAATTCCACAGATCCTAAATTATGCAAGGCATTTGCACATTGTTTCACAATGCACACGCGATATTCTGAGATTCGTCAGCTGAAGCCGGTTGCATGCAACGTTTTGTTTGGTGTCAAGTTTCCCTGACACAGCTGTAAATAATATAGCTTTGTTGCATAAATCTATGGTGTAAATGCATTTGGTGAGAGCTGCGTGAGAGTATATTGACATTGCACACTTGTCGGAAATGCTTTTGTTTTCCTTGGCATAAAGTCGTTAATGAGCTCAATAAGCTTAGAAGAGGATTTGTTTTTATATAATTATAGGTTGATTAAAAAAAATTAATTAAACGTATTAAAAAAAATGTCTAAATATTAACTATTTAAAAAATTTGAAAATTTTTTTTTTTAAATAATTCTAAATTATATGTTTTTTTTTTTAAATATTTTAAATATTTGAAAACATTATTTTTTAATATTTTTAAAACATATTTTTTTAAAATTATTTTTAATTTATTAAAAAAAAAAAAATCCATATATTTTAAATATTCAAAATTTTTCTTATATTTTTAAAATATATATATAAAATATTAAAAAAAAATATTTACAAAATATACCTATATATTTTAAAAATATAAAAAAAATATTTTTATTAATTATTATTTTTTTTTTTTACTAATTCCAGTATTTATTTTTCATTGAATTTAAAATTTATTCCATTATCTCTATTCGATTACGAGATACATATGTCTTTTCAATGAAAAGTCGACGCTTATATTCGATAAATCGATAAATAATCAGAATTTTGTTGTTTAATAGTTTCTTTTCCCATTTCGATTAATTTTTATGTAAAGTTTCATAAGTTTAAGCTTCTCTTCTTTTGAATTACATCTACCTTAGCAGCTCTTTCAATATATTGTCATCTTTTCTTCAGCAATTATGTATCCAAATCAATATTCTATTTATTTTATAGTTGACTGTTTCCCTAATCCTTTTCTCAATTAAATTTTGGGTGGTCCACTGATACGGTTTGACAGAAATGGCGGCAAATATGAAACATAATTAGAAATTTAGTGAATGCTTGCAATTTGCATAACGAGTTTTATGTTTGCCACAGATTGGTACCACAAATATTTTGCTTCTGTTATCCTCTCTATGGAAACAAGTGCGGAAGAGTTAAATTAAATTGTTTAAAATTAACATAAACAATAAAGGCGATAAGCGGCAAATTGAACAATTGCAATTTGTTTTTGGGCTGTGCTGAAATTCTCATTAAACGCTAAGCTGGATAATTAAAATTTTACAACAAAAAGTACATATATATTAAAAATGTGTATATAGTATACAAAAACATTTGCGTTTACTATTTTAGACGCATTTCTATGTACAAAAGAACTATGTCAAAATGACGAGAAAAGGACACTAACAACAACCGTGCCTTGAGTACTAAAAGTTCCCTTAGTTTGTATACAAGTAAAATCCTTCAAAAACATCTATGCAAATAGATGTTAATTAATTTTGAGACGTTTTATATACAACTTAATTACTTGAACAAGTAAAACAACAAGCAAGATGGCGGCTTCATGTCTCGTTTATATGTTAAACAAGCTTTCTCAATAAAATACATTTATTTGACTGAATTAAGAAACTGGTATGAAATTGGCAACAATTATTTAAGCCAGTTTTAGGAAAACATAGCTGAACTATGTCTGTTTAAGTAAATTTAGATTCACGTTTCCAAATTACCCAAGCCGAGTTATTCAGCCCTGCTCCGGTAAATGAATCCGAACATTTTACTCGAATTCGTTTTGAAGACGAATTTTTGGTGCTCCCAATTTCACCAAAACGAATTTGGTGGTTTGAAACCGAACGTTTTTTTTGAAAGAGGAATTAAAACGAATTGGCAAAATATGTTTAAAAGTGTACGCATTTTAAACTGAAATAATTTTTTAAATAATCTTTGATATTTTCAGACTCTATTTATATCAATTTCAATCTAAATAGTTAATGATAAATATTTTCCATAATTTTTTTCTCTTAATCAACCCAATAAATAGCATGCACAACTCAAACAGAATTTTTCTATGGTCCATTTCTTGCAAAAAAAAAAATTCCCTTGTAATAGAAATATCATAGACGTGAATAATTTCCCTCAAAAGGTGTAGAGCTATGCTAACAATGAGTAAGGGAAATATGAGTAGATGGCGACAGCAAAATATTCGAATTTGGGAGCATGCAAAACCGAGAAAATATGAGTAAAAAAAAATGCTTCGAATAACTTGAATTTTTAAACTTCACTCAATATAGTTAAAATAAAAAAGAGTGCTTTCACTTTTTATTCTTATTTATTGTAATTGTGACTAAACTAATGCAAATTTTAGACGCATTGGGTGCATTCTAAAAACTAACTTAATTTTTGGTCATCAAATGACTTGGAATATACGCTTAACATGCTCAGAGCAAAACACTTTCTTCTGTGTTTTTTAAGGACTTCTTAGTGTATGACACCAATTACACACTTACTAACTTAGTCTTTGTTTCTAAATGAGAAAAATTTTTAATTTAACCAAAAGCTGAAAGCTCTTTTCTATGCTTTTATTTTGTGATGCTTTTTTAAGTCCAATTTATATGCGGGAAAATTTTTGTAAAGTTTTTTTGCAGATGCTGGCGCTGCTTTTGTTTTATGCTGTGTCTAATTAAAAACAAAAGTTTTTTAATCTGCTTTATGGCATAAGCAAATAATTATTCACAATTAAGTTGCACAAAAAAAAATTTAAATAAAAGAAAGGAAGACAGCAAAACAATTCGTAAGTTTGTTAGTTGCGGGGCCAAATAATTTTGCGACTTGATGCGCCGCAGGGTAAAGCTCTGAGCTCTGAGTCCTTCTATAGCTGGCTGGCAACTGCAAATTGAAATTTGAGCCAGCATTTAATTTGCAAAAAGCATTCAAAAAATAAAATAAAAGCAACTGCATTTTTGATTATAAAATACAGCCAACATTTAAACTTTTCATGGCCACAGATATAGGCCCTGTCTAAACACAAAATTCAAATGCATTTGATCTGCAGCACAGCGTGCTTGGTTTACCTCAGTCGGTTGCTTAAATATGTAAACAATCCATTAACCAGAAACTTAATCAATTGGAACTAGTTGGAAATTTCAAATGCGCAGAGCTTGGCAAAATCCACATCCACAAGCAAATCCAGCAAGCAAATGCCAGCCAGCAGGACGTACAAGATGGATGCCAAACAAGTAAACTAGTTTCATTTTCAAAGTGCTATCTAAGTTTTATCCCAACTATAGCCAGCTGCCAGCAGTCTGTCTATGTGTATTTGTATCTGTGTGAGTGTCTGTATCTGTGATTGAGCATGTTTGCCAAAGGTGCGTAGCATTCAAGCCAACGGCTTGGATATTGGCGTATCTTTTGACCAAGAACTTAACTTGGAGTAGCAAACTAAATGCCAAAGTTTATATGCCGGCTGATTCTATTTCTTACCTTTTGTGTCTTTGCATTGGTAGCTGATAACTTTTCGATTTAGAATTTGAGTTTAAATTGGGTTTTAATTGTATTTCAGCTCTTTAGAAGATTTCGAGCTTGTGCAAATTTGCCAAGTGCCAAATAGTTCGAAGTGAATTTTTTGGGTAAATGAACGATGCTGAAGTCTGAGTGGTTTAGGCCAGTCCAAGTCAAAGCTTAAGGCCATTGAATTATATTTTAGGTGGCAAGCTATGCATATTAAAAGTGTTATAATATAATTGGTTATAACGGAGAGGTTAGCTTATAAAAGGCATTATTTATACAAACAAAAATAAAACTCAAATTTTCCTTAGTTTTTCTACTCCAAAGATAATCATATATTTGACTTTATAACTTTCCCACAATTGTAAAAGTTTAATTTTTAAAATTTTTTTTTTATCTCTAATTTAAGCCAAGTAAATTATTGCTATCCATATTTGCAAGTGAAACTGAGAACTCGATTTAAAGAAAAATGTTTATAAATTATAAATAGATTTTTGCTACGATCAACATTTTTAATGTTATAGCTGAAAATGGAATAATAAAATATATCTTTTAAACCAACTTTTAGGTATCGAGAAAAAACATTTTTTTTTTGTGTAAAAACATTTTCCAAAAATTTGATTATACTTAATCGATGTCGAATTTTTATTTTTTCATGGAACCAAGAGTTATAGCGAAAAAAGATTTTAAAACAAAACTTTATCGCAAATATCTTTAGTTGTACTAAATCGAAACAGTTGGTCGCTTTCTATACATTTATATAAAAAATATCGTAATTTTTAAAATTTTTTTAAACTAAAATAAAATAAATTTGTTGCGACCCAGATATTATTAAAATATTACATTCATGGATGTTGTATTTATATCAATTAGAAAAAAAAAATATTCGTGAATCAAAATCGGTAAGAAATTATAAAAAATATATTTTTTTTTTTTGTAAAAATTCGAAATCGGTTTCATATTTGCGATGTTGTAAAGACACTATTTCTCAATCCAAAAAAAAATTTTTTCTAAATAAATTAAAATCCTTTCAATCAAAAATTTTGTTAACTCTCAATTTTAGCAAGGTGATGTTTTGATGTCTTTATTTAAAACTTTTTAAAAATTGTTTTTAAATATTTGCATTACAATAATAAAGTATGGCATAAAATAAATAAAGTTAAAATATTTTTGCCAACCTCTCTTTGCATAAGCTCTCTAGGTCTGACATTAACTATTTTTTTGTTTACTTTTACAACAAGGCTTTAAAGCATTGCTGCTGGGAAATTCAAGTATCAAAACTAGATCAATCTTTAGTTAAATTGAAATGATGTAGCTCCCAAAACATAAATTAATGTTATCAAAATGTGTGATTTATACAAGAACAAGGAGTGCACTGACTCTGGCAAGGCCAAGGACTAAGTCAGAGGCATTGGCAGCAGTTGCCGCTTCACACATTAAAATTACAACATGAACTGGAAACATGAACACCCAGAAAACACACAGATACACACACACTTAGTTACACATACGCACAAATTATGATGTGTTAGCAACTACACACAGATAAACTCACACGTATACACAATATTTTAGCCAAAACATGAAGCAAGTGTAAACGCCTTGAGTCACAAAAACATGCGCTTACATTTTGAGAGCTATAAATAAACTAAATTGCCTTAGTCGGCAAAACGGCAGCAGCTTAACAGCAGATTAAACAGAGCTGTAAATACATATGTGAAAAGTTAAGACAAACAGAGGAGGGCGAGGGAGAGTGTGAGTGTGAGGTTTGGGACATGAGATATTAGCCAATTTGTGCTGGTGTTTATTAGCAATGTATGTACACATAATTATGGCAGCCAGTGTAAGTTAAGCAAAAAACATAAGACAGGTTTTGTGTGGGACTTTAAAGGCCATTGGAAATACTAAACATGCAAAAACAAAAACAAATTTTAGCCTAATTGATTTGTCAAAACGGCAACTTTCTGCTTGACTCTCTCTCCCAAATTGTCAATGTTTTTATGCACTGAACTTTGGATACAATGAACGCTCTGCTAACTTGACAAATTTATGGTGCTTAGTGTACCTAATAATGATAGCATATATGAAATTTTTAAGCGATCTAGCCAGCTAGCATTACACTCCATAAAAGCCTGCGTTGCGTATACGTAATTTGACTATTAAGTCTAAATTAAGAGTTTTCTCTCCTTGTTTTTACTTAAGTCATATGTTTTTATTTACACAGGCATTTGTATAAAATTTTTGAGCGATCATGACATCCATGTTAGGTTAAGTTGCGTATACGTAATTTTATTTAAGTCAGAATTAAGAGTTTCATTCCGCGGTTTTGCTTTAGTCATATGACTTTATTTACGCCAGCATTTGTATTACATTTTTTTGTACGTGTAAGTTGCGTATACGTAATTTTATTTTTATTTCAGAATTAAGGGTTCTATTCCTTGTTTTTACTTTAGTCATATGATTTTATTTATTCAAGCATTTTGCATACATATATGTATATAAAGACAACAATGGCATTACGTATATATTTACCATCCATTTAGAATATCATTGCGTATACGTTATTTGTTTATAAGCCTCATGATTAGCGATAGCATTATGTGTATTGCCAACATGCATATATAAGATCTACAATGACATAACGTCTATATTAACCCTTCATTTAAAATTACATTGCGTATACGTTATTTGATTAAGAAGCCTCATGATTAATGATCACTATCGCGGTTACTTTATATATATTGCCCACTAGTGGGTGCAAATTATTACAGTCGATTTTGTATCTTGGAAGATACAGTCAATGAGACTACAGAGTGTGTTATAGTCAGGATATCCCAAATCTTACCAGCCAACTTATTTTTTGAGTTAATAATTTTCTGCAGTATTCGAGCTAAAGATAAAAACACTGTAGGCATACACACCCACACACATGCACACTCACCCACACGGAGGCAACGATAAACGTCAATTTACTTTGCCCACTCAGTGTAAAAAGCAAACGCTGCCTGAGTCCACAGGGAGCATCCAATGTGTATGCAAATAACTGCTGTGAACTTTTGGCACAGAAATTCAAATGTAGCGAAGCGTCAGGCAGCCAATTAAATTAGGTCGGTTCTGACTGGGAAAAATATAAGAAGAAAAGAAAACAACTTATTTGTCTCAGCGCTCCTGAAATGCTCTTGTCAAGGCATCTACTTATCTAGTATGTTTTAATCTGTTTGATATATATAGTGGAACCGTACTTAAAGTTTTGAAAGCCAATCTTGAAGTTTTGCACTAATTTGATGATTTGAATTTTTCGCATAGGTGAACAACTCGTAGTAGAGACTTAACCAAATGCATTTAAAAGCAAATAGCATATCCCATGCTTTATAGGGATCCTATTTGTATGGGTTATTCTTTTTGTATACGGACCACAGAAAATGCTCAACACGATTTTTCTTCCTGTCGGTCTTTGCTGCTATGCGGTAAGAGCTGAGCTTTGGGTGGCCATTCACCGCCACATCCTACTTAGCATCAAAGGCAATATGGCGGCAGAAATAATCAAATCCTTGTGTCACGCTAAATCCTAGATGAGCATTTAGCTGTGGCCTTTATACCGTCTGTAGAAATATTACCTAGTAATAATATGTTGAGGAGGAACCGGAAAATAGTCGGTAGGTATAGTGCATGATCAAAAAGCTAAGAGGTCATTTGAAAAAATAACCAATTTAAAACTCGACAAAAATTTTTTGCTCCAAAGATAAAAATTTTCCAATGCCAAAACTTAATATCTCTGAATGTTAATTGGGCTCATGACAAGTTCTCTATGTACAACTATAAAAAATCTCATGCAAATTTCAGCGCATTAATCAAAGGGAATATACGAAAAGGTGAAAAATGCCACTTCCCGGCCTTATAGCTGTGGTACGGTCCGTAATAGGCTAGAAAAAAAACCTAACGAAACGTAACGGCCAACGATGAGAAACTTGAAAATGAGTTCATGCTTGCCTGGCTTTGGCTTTTTAGACGTGAAAATAAAATAAAAATCAAAGTCGAAAAGGACTCTTGGATAAAATAAAAAAAAAGGAACTACATAGTGCGCAGTAGTGAGAGTGGCGATGTGGTGGTGGGGGGCAAACACTACTCCATGAAGTGAAATGTAAGTACAACGTAAGTTAAGGAGTTTTACATCTTCAAGCAGCATGAAATTGATTGATGGCATTCTTTTCGCTTTGTGCAGTAAAAATGAAAAATGATTTTGGCTTTCGGGGATTATGAACTTTTTTTTTGGATATGATATTTTGCCGCTTTCTGTAATTTTTTTCTCGTTCTCAGCTGCCACTTCAAACAAGCTGCTTGAGTGGTACGATGGCGTACCAGCCAGGCTGACCGGTCTTTTAACCTTGGCTTCGAGGCTAGCAAGAGGCTAAGGGGCGGAACTTGATTAAAGTCACTGTCACCAAAGTCAAAGTTAAGTAGGCATTAGCTGGGCTATAAGAGTCTGAATATAAGAACGACAGAGATGCTGTAGTGACAAGATTCAGCTCAGGCGACGCACATTTCCGCTGGCCTAGACGAAATGAGACAAAATAAAAAAAAATAAAAAAAACAAGTGGGCCTTGTGCAGTCGGGACATACCGACTATAATACGCACTGTATATGCCAAATTTTATAATTAAATTGCAATTATTCAGCTTTAAGTTTGGGTTTGGAGTGAACTGCTATGCGACGGGACTTGTTTAGTCTAGTTTTGGTGACTGTAATCATTTTATCAACCAATTTACAAATGGATGGCTTTTACTAAAGGTTTATAATCGGTCTATTTCCACGTTAAAAAAAAATTAAAGTAATGCTGCAGATTGATTCATAAGGCAAAAAAATAATTATAAAAAAAAAAAAAAAAATTTTTTAAATTAATTAAAATTTTACTCTTTATTTAATTGTGAATAACTGAATAATTTAAAACCATTTTCTTTTAAGTCTAAGTTGTGAAGGTGGCCCATTTAAATTTTTTACCATAATTTTTTCTTAAAAAATAATATTCAAAATTTTCTTATTTTTTAAAGTATATATATATATGAATAAAATCCTTATCTTCCAAAAATATTTAACGTAAATAAAAAAAAAATCTTTTTGAATATTTTTTAAAAAAATAAGCAACTTTTCATAGAAAAATTGTAAAAATACAAAATTTTTTTTTTTATTTTAAGTTTGTGTCTAAAATTAAATTGTAGAAAAGTGAACCAAATCTATTTAAAATAATCTATTTAACACAAATAAGAAAACAAATTTTTAAATATTTTATTAAAAAATAAACAAGTTTTTTTACAAAAATTTTACAAATAAAAAATTTTTGTTTTATTTTAAGTTTGTTTCTTATTATGTTGAATATTATTTTTTTGTTTAACACATCACGTTTTTTACGTCCCTTATTTATGTGTTAAAATTAATCAAATCGATATTTATAAAAGGAAAACTTTTTAATATTCATATATTTAAAAAATAATAATTTTTTTTTTTGTTTAACACATTCTGAATTCTTTTTTAGTTATAAATCAATCGCACCAAAAATAATAAATACAAAAGAAAAGATTTACTTTTGAAATATAAAAAATTTAATTATTAAATCTTGTCAAAAAAAACTTAAATAAATTTTTGTAATGTTATGTAAAAGATATGTGATATGATCTGATTATAAAAATTGTATTACTATTTTATTAAATTATATTATTTTAATAAACTCTATAAGAGTAAGTAATAGTAAGAAATTCCTAACTCTTTTATAATTAAAAAACCATTACAAAAGGATTTTATAATTTTTGCCATACAAGTCACAATTTTTTATTTAAGGGTTGACAAATTATTTGGTCAAATTTTCGTCTAGGACGAAAAGACTATGCCTATGAGAATTCTCTAATGAATTGTGCAAAATCAAATCTTCGTATATAAATCTGTATATAAATAGGTAATATATGCATATCCTTGTGAATATTGCTTAATAGATCATAAAAATTTTTCTTTCAGTAAATTTAGATTAAGCTGCAGAGATAAGGAGTAGAGAGCTAGCTTAACTACATAATTTATACAATTTATTTAAAAACAAAAAGTCCACCTAATGATATTTTTTTTCTCTATACAAATTTCGTTCAAAAAAAATAAATCGTATGTTGTTCTGTGCTACACGTTTTTTTGCACTAATTCCAGATACTCCATACACTTTGTTTGCAGTGTATAAAAAATCAGAATATTACTGCTGATTGGCTTCCGTTTGGCCGCTCTCAACATGGAGGTCAGCTTATACACCCCCAAAGGCTCAAATATACACACATACACATTCGCACACAAATATAGTTTCGCAGAGCTTAAAGCAGAAACTCAAAGGACATAGCATACTTTTCGGCGCTGTTATTGCTAAGTTCAAGGACAGCTTGGCATTTACAATGTGCTTAGCTTTTATTTAATTTTTATTTTTTTCATTGCTGGTGCCTCATTTGGATAGCATAATTAATTTTCGTTTAATTGCCAGGCGCTAGTTAAACTAACAAGTGTGCTAAACCTACATACTCTGTCTCTCTTAAACACACAGATACACACTCACACACATACAGAGTAGAAACAAAATTCTCTCTTTAGCCACTGCATAGCCGGCAGCATTTCAATTAATTAATGTGCCAACATTGTGTACAGTACGAGGTATAGAATATAGAAGCTGCTGTAAAGCTGCAGGGTTGCCAATGCCATTTTGTTTGGCATATGTGACAACAACAACAGCAACAACTATAGAAACAGCAACAAGAGCGACAGCAGCAACAAACAACAACAAGCGTGACAACAACAACAACAACAACAACAACATAAACAACAAGTTAGCCTACATATAAAGCTAGAGAAATCAAACATGGCAGCTGCTACAAAATGGCCTGAGTTAGGTTGAGATAGTAGCCGTGTCCTCATTAATGGGCATAACTTGGTTGTTTGTATGTGTAAGTGTATACATGTGCGTTTTTTTATATGTGTGCAAAGACGTTAACGACTTCCGATAGTAGCAAAGTTTTGCGCTCTGCCATTGCCCAGTGCTTGAAAGCGCCGCAGGAAATGTCTGATAAAGTAAAATGCAACAAAACGCAAAGCAACATTTGTGTCCGTGAGTCAACCAATACAAACTTGCGTATTTGTATGTGTGAGCTTTGTAAGCACATGTACGTGTGTTTGTGAGCGTATTAGTCTCTTTGTGTGCCTTTAAACTTAAATCTACTTTGTGATCATTATATAATTGCAACTGTTTGAAGTTGCACCAGTATGGGACACAACAGTTGCTACTCTTTCTTTGCCGCCAGCCCTACGCTCTTTTATCAACATTTCTAGTCTTTTACAATAGTGTTGCCAGTCGCAAAAAAAACAGACCAATATACAGAGATGATATATATGCCCAAGCAGCTTATTTCAAAGAGTTAAAAATTAATTAAAAGAATTAACTTAGTTAGCCAATTTATGCTCTCTTTTTTCTGAATATTTTTTGAAACCGATATTCAATATGCAGCAATTCATCAAAATTAGTCACATAGAAAAACTATTTTATTTTACTACTACTGCCAGAAATGCTGGGATTTAAAGTTTTCATTTTAATATACTATTATATAGTAGATCTCACAATTTAATTATATGATATTTATGACAATAAATGAAAATATACCAACAAATTTCGCAACTTTTAGCCCAGTCAATTAAACTCTAAAGCAGGCATTGCACGAAGTAAATATTTGATGAAGAAATTATTTCGCCGAATATCGGTGCTGAGCAAATGTGTTTGCGCAAATATTTCCTCCAAAAGTTCTTTGGCAAACACCTCATAAATGGTGATAAATATTTTATTCTCTATTACATACTGTCCAAATATTTTCCAAAAATATTATTTGTCGCAAATAAAAATTGTTCAAGTTTTCAAAAATTCATCTAGGACAAAGTCAAATTCTAAGCCAATCTGGTCTCATCTTTATATGATTTATCAATTTTACTTTTTAAGTGTACAACATTCTAGAGTATCTTAAACAGAAAACTAGTAGCGACTACGGGTTATTTGTCTACTCCCTAGAGTGGCATGAAATTTGTTATCGTTTTAATATTTACTTGATTGTTTGTTGTAGCTATTTTCAGTTAGCAGGCCAGGCGGTCCAACGCAAAGGGGGTTCTTATGCGTAGTATATAAACAATTTTCGTGTTTTAATTTTGAAGTGTAATTGTGTTTACGTACAGCGTCTAGACTTTGCCACATGCCGCAAAACAGGTAACACAACAAGTTGACTGAACTCAAAGCACAGAGTAGTGTAAGAAAGAAACGAAGCTAAAGCAGCAACAAAGTCAGAAGCCTTTGGCACTTATTTTGCCGCAGCGTCAACAAGTATGCTGCAAAATATTATATTAGCAAACAAAAGCATCAGCAAAAGCAGCTGCAGCAAATACAACTAAACACACAAAGTTACACGAATATACACATACACACACACACATGCAGTGGAGTGCTACCACAAAGCATTGCTTTGAGTGCGTCGTCAGGTCGTATACTTAATATGTGCTAGCACAAGTATGGCAACAAAATTATATTGAAATTACAAAATGCTTATACAAAGTGCTTAAACTCTATGTCAATGTTGGTAAATATATATACATATATAAAGGTTTACATATGTAGGTACATATATAGACAGCATGTTATAGTATATTACTTAAGATGCCTTGATGAGATGTTGCATGATCTACTCTTGAAACAGCAACAGAGTTTTGTACAAGCATTACTCATACGCAGCGTAGCCATATTGAATTGACATTTTTATGAGCCTACTTTTTGAGTTTGCTTAACAAGCCACAGCTGCAACATAATTTTGAAAGGCGCGTCAAAAGACTTGAAAGTCATCACTCACTTGTAGCAACAAAAAGTTTATTTTGTAGCAAAAGGAAATAGGGTTGGGTAGGAAACAACATTAATAAGTACTGTGAACGATTAGTTATTTTTCGTATTTAAAGAAAAAAAACATGTTGGAGTATTTCATATTTTTTTCTTATTTCGATTGACATTTTCAGTTCTTGTTTGTAGCACCAATTTGGTGTAGCCGGAATTAACTTTCCTATCGAAATTTCAAATCTAGGCAAAGCTTTCGTGATCGATTCGACACCGTTGATGCAAATATTTGCTCAAAATGCATGAAATATTTGATCAAATACTTGATCGTCAGTGTAATTACGAAATATTTGCACCAAATGTTTGCCAAAATTTATTAAGCCTCGTGTTTGCCAAATAGAATTTTGAGCAAATATTTGTTTCGTGTAGCTTAAGAGTGTATATTTCAAAATGTTTTTTCGTAGCTCGCTGGTGGCCTTATTTGGGAAATCTATTACTAAGGCGTTCTACAATAAAAATTAATAATTAAAATAAGGCAACTAAAAAAAGACAAATGGGATTCCCAAATCTAAACTTTCTTTTCCTTTAAACAAATAATCTTTTCTTTTCATACCGAATCAACAACCGAAACTTGTCGTACCACAATGCATCAATCTATTTTACAAAACGGAAGTTCTTTTTAAGACAGTGTTCAAAGTCGTTAAGAACCCAAATCCAAACACAGCTTCTATTAACTAGACTACGCACAGTCAGCGCATTATCTACCGAAGTTAGTTATCATCACTCATACGCAGTGTTGCCAAGTGGTGTGGACATTTTTATGAGCTTAACTTTTAAATGTGCCAACAAGTCTGCCAATGTTTTGTATTATATTTTGTGCCCACACAGCGACAACAACAACAATAGGAACAACAATTATATAAAACTTCCTGCTCTGTGTCCATAATAAAATGCAGCCAAGTGCTATCAGCCGCTTTTATAATAATATTTACACTTCGTTAAATGTCAAAGACGCTGAAGTAGAAGATTTTAGAGTAAGAGTAACTTGCACACTGAGAAATCCATTTACACCCACACATACGTCTAAAACACACTTACAAGCCGCAGCAGAAACAATTTTAAAAAGCGTTGATTTTTTTGTTATTTCGATTTTCTTTTGAAAAACACTTTATGCAAATGCCTACAAGCTAAATTTTCTGGGCCAACGCGCAAAACAATAATACAGCACAACAACCAAGAAAGAAGATGCTAAGTGCCAAGCCACAGATTTTGTTTGCTCCAAAAATAGTCCCAGCACAGATAACGAAATCAAAATCATAAAGCGCAGACCTTATGACGACAACAGCAGTAGCAACAACAACAACAATGGCGACACCGTATACACCATACACTACCAAAAATGGCCGCCTTTGTAGCAACAAAATTACGCCATTAAAATACATTTTCAATTAGCAGCAAAGCAGCCAAAACTGAAATTCGAGCAAAAACAAACTAAATAAAACAAAACATTTTAACAGTTCTGGACGTCAAACGAGCACAATGGGTTAAATGGCTGACTGGCTCAGGCACCCCTCAGACGTGCCGATAACCCAGCAGCCTCTGCTGTCTAACAACCGCAAACACCTGATGGAAATTCTTTTAATTAGCAGCGAACAAAAGCAGGCGGCAAAACAATGAGCGGAAAATTCTATTCAATGGAGAAATAAAAGCAAAGCAAATAATTGAGGCACAGCTCAGCTAAAAGAGCGAGATAGAGAGAGAGAGAGAGAGCAGAAATAAAAGCAAAGCAAACTAAAAATAAAAGCAAACCAAAGTAAAAATGACAAGAACAAAACGTTAGACAAACATTAATGAGCTGCTGCTGAGAGCTGAGAACGTGACCAAAGTTATGGACGTTGTCGTTCTCTTTGTTGTTGTTGTTATTGCTGTTCTCCCCATCTTGGCGGCCATATTTGATTGTATAAAGTTGTTTAGTTTTTGTAAGTTGTCATTGTGTGTGTGTGTGTGTGTGTGTGTGGGTTTGTGTGTGGCGTTGATTGTGTGAAATTGGCAGCTTATGTTTTTGGCAGGTATTGATTGTGATTGTATATATTATGATACATTCATATTTCTAGCATGAAAGCAATACAATATCATTATTGGTATACCGCAAAGTATTAAACAAACCTCATTAAGGAGATGAAATTAAGAGGATTTCTTAATAATAACTTATCAGAAAATCACAGCTACATTGTTTTGAGGTAAGGATCTTCAATTTTTGGAAATCGAAAGTGTATCTAAGCCGATATTTTAGGTTTTTTTACCAGCCTTACTGTTTAAGAGCAATTTTATTATTGAAACCGGCATATTCTTCATTAAAATCAATGCACTTACGTCTAAACCAAATTTTGAAGCACACAAGTGGCTTTTCGGTGACTGTTAAGTTTTTTGGCAGAAGGGGTTTTAAAAGAATAAGCACTTAAAAAAACGTGTGTTTCAAGATTCAAGATGCTAAGTTGCAAAATTCCTTCGGGTGAAAATGGGTCTACTAAACTTCAGGCACAATTTTTGTACGCGAAACTGGAGACGCGGAAAGACAGATCCAACGAGAGATTATTGTCCTGACCATTTGGTATACACCAAGTCTATCTTACTAGTTTATTTCGGAACTCAAATTCTGCAATTTGGTATACAGCGTACATAATAATATGATCATAGAGTTGTAGGCCATTGTTGTTAGTACTCTAGTTTCTCAGTATTCTTTGTATAATATACCTAAATTCATAAATAAGTCCTAGCTGCCCTTTTTATGGCCATTAAAGCAAAACAATGTCGATATTGCATTTAAGCTACCTGTCCCAATAGGCATAAATACTAAAGTTCCTGCCTTACCATTTATAAAAATTAATTTTATTTATGGAAAAAAGTGCAGATGGTTACCGGTGTCTTGCCACGACTTGAGAAACGGGCTTATCAAAGTAGGTCACGCAGTACTTCAAAGTATGCAATGTATTATTCATGTTACCTATTCAAATGCAGCTGCACTTAAAATTTACTTGCAGAGCCTTTAGAGCTCAGCTTCTTTACTTTCGTCTAAGTGCTGCTAACTCATCTCTTCAAACAGCTGCTAGACGACCAACTGTCCTTTCTACATCGTTAAGACGTTAATAATTATTTAAAGCTAATCAAAATTGTTGCTAAAAACAAAGCAACCAGTCTCTTAAATGTCTCATTAACTTTCTCAAGGACATTCCACCAAATCCATTTCCTTATACAGTTAATTTAATCAACATCGCTCAACGTGCTCTTTAAAAAAACCACAAAAACCTTTTCTCAATTTTACGCACTAAATCACAGTCACACACTGCTGGCCATTCTATTGAGCACAGCGGAACTGACTAAGATGAATGATAATCCTAACCAAAACCAAGCGACAAACAAAGAATAACAAAATATGAGTCATAAGCAGACAGGTATATAGCCCCTTGCTCCCAAAAAAAAGCTGCTTACAAAAAAAGTGCAAATAATTTAAATGAAAATTTTGGCAATAAGTTAAGGTAAGCTGCAACAACCAAACTGTGGCAAAGTCGTTGCCCAAATAAATGTAGCACAGTTTTGGGCTAAACGAGAGCACAACAAAATAAATGCTAAACAGAGCAAAACACAAAGGGAAAGAGAGAGCAAAAATGACAAAAAAAAACTAAATTCCTTCACAGCTCGAGCATAATTTATTAAAATTAAGCAACTTCCATTCAGCTGCAGACAAAGCTGCAGAGAGTGAGTGCGCCCAAAGAGAGAGAGTGCGAGTATTTGAGTAGAAGAGCTGAGAGGCTGAGAGCACGCAGCTGAGCAGCTGAATATGTGAGAGAGAGCGCAATGGACTGAGCACGTGTTGTGCGTAAAAGTGTTGTTATTATGTGCTAGAAAATGGATGTCACAAAGGCAACGACAAAAAATACGCACGCATAACAGCAGACAAGAAAATAAAAGAGGCAAAGAAGGATGACAGTAACATAATGTAAATGAAAACTATGAAATAAAATGCGACATATGACAGCTGTCATGTCACAGCCTCTAAAGCAGAACAAATGAAAGTTTTTTGTTTCTTTTTGGGCTAGGTTGTGGAATTTTCCGAAAACAAGGAAGGACTCAGCCGTCGGAAGACCTACTATGATAACAGCGAGAAAAGAGGGTTTTACATATATGACAAAAGCACTTCAAAAACTATAATACAAAATACATTATGAAAATGAATGGGCTGATCTAAATGTAAATTGACGGTATTAACCCTGGAAGATCATCGTTATTTTTATAACGTAAAGATCATCGTTCGTCGATTCGACGACGGCATTATTAAAAGTCGTGTTGAAATATCCTTATGTATCAAAACCCACAAAAGTTGTTATTTTTATATTATTTTGTTTATATATTTTTCAAATAAAACAATATCATGTCGATTTTAAGTTGTTTTTTAATAATAAATAAAAATCTCACAGCCTTTCTTCATTTGGCTTCACAAACAAAACATTAATACAAAAACATAACAAAAAGTAAGCTTAGCTACATATTATTCAATAAATCGTTTTTGTTTTTCTTAAAAGTAATAATAAAACCTAAAAGGAACATATTTTCAACAAAAAAAGTTTTCATTTTGTACAAGAGGCACAAAGCTCTATTTTGTGCTCCCCACAGAGACTTTTTTGACATTTTGCGCAGGATGATTTTGTCATCCGTCGCTTTGCAGAGGGACAAATAGCGCAAATTTTACGTTTTTTTTATATTTATTTCACGATTTTCGGCATTCTTATCCACTGGAATTAATTTTTCGATATTACATCGCAGTGACGTCGACAATACCGGTACTTCTAGTCTATCTGCCAAATGACTTTTAGTAAGAGAAGAATGCAATTTTTTCATGAACGCTGGGCGACTGAGCGGTTTTTTATTTATTTGAAATATATTATGGCAGTAGATAACATAGCTGTTTATAAAAGCCATATTTAGCATACCAAAAAAATAGCACATTGGCCATCTGTTCGTTTTACGTGAACTTGTCACCAATTAATTGAATGCGTATAGATTTGTCGTCGAATCTTATACAAGACATAAGAAACTTGAATCTTGCTTTTGTCATTATTGAAATATATGGCGTTCCACTGTAAGATCTGTCAAATAATTCGTTTGCAGACAGATGCTGGTCCTTTTTGACTGCTGTCAATACCAAAATTCCAATTAGAGCTGCTATTTCTTTAGAAGAAGTTTTTTTTCTTTGGGCTTCATCTGTACCTCCAAGTAAGGTAGACTGACGATTAGCAATCTCCACGTTTGTCCATTGCACGATTTCCTCTATGATCTCTGTTGTTAGAAACATTTGAAAGCACTGCAGTGGATCTATTATATTTTTGCATTGACGCGTTGGTCCTCGAACTTGATGTACTATATTTAGACCATAACGGTGAGATTTCCCCTTTTGCGTCGACCACTTATGTTGATTTTTCCCCCGCAAAATTGTTTTATTGAAAGAAATTATGTTAGACTTGGCTTTCAACAGATGTAAAGGTATATTATCCTCATCTATGTCGGTTGACTCCTCAGACGAGCTTGCGGTCTCAACATTTTCATTCTGTTCGATCTCTACATCAGATTCTACCTCGCTGTCATCTAGATTACCACTTAACTCGTCGTCTTGTTCGTACTCGTCGTCACATGCTTCAAGAAATTTTTCAATTTCTTCGTCGGTATAACATTTATTGGCACTCATCTTTTTTATAACTGCACGAATTTAAAAAACTTTAGAAAAAAACTTTGCAAAACTTGCGCAAAGTTCATCGTTCGTCGCTTCGACTACGCATAAAAAATAAATTAATAAAAATAAATACTTACACGAAGAGTATGAAGCCTACCAACTGCACACAGCAAAAGCACAACAGCGACTGGCGCTGTACGAAAAATCAGCACAAAATAAACAAAGAAAAAGAGATAAAATAGCATTATGTAAACAAGCGTCGTCGAAACGACGAACGATGACCTTCCAGGGTTAAGGATTTTTTTAGGGTTTGTGTGCTGAAAATATGACGAACTGGTTAGGACAGCACTTACAATATGACTAACTTTACGGTAATAAGTTAGGTGCCCACCAACAACAAACCAGCTCGTATAAACATTTTAAAACTAAAAAAATACTATAAATAAAACCTAGCTGGTGGTAAAAAAAATTGTATTTTCTAAAGAACCGCGCAATAAAACTGTTCCTATAAAATAGCCGCCGCTCAATGGACTAGTATTTTTTTTTTTAAAATTGGTCAAATGAAACATATTTTTATTTTTTTTTATTTATTAGTTTAAATATATTATACTTAAGAACTAGGGTACTAGCAATAGTGGCCTTACGACTCTGGAAACTAATTTTATTTTTGGCGCTTCGAAAAAATAATTTACCTACGGAAACGGTAACGCTAGTTTGGTTCTACGAATTCAGTATATCGTATCGTATATCGTAGGTAGCGTATATCGTATAATATTTTGTATCGTATCGTATTTTGTATCGTATATCGTATCGTATCGTATCGTATCGTATATCGTATCGTATATCGTATCGTATATCGTATCGTATATCGTATCGTATATCGTATCGTATATCGTATCGTATATCGTATCGTATATCGTATCGTATTTCGTATCGTATCGTATATCGTATCGTATATCGTATCGTATATCGTAGGTAGCGTATATCGTATAATATTTTGTATCGTATCGTATATCGTATCGTATATCGTACCGTATATCGTACCGTATATCGTATCGTATATCGTACCGTATATCGTATCGTATATCGTATCGTATATCGTATCGTATATCGTATCGTATATCGTATCGTATGTCGTATCGTATATCGTATGTCGTATCGTATCGTATGTCGTTTAGCGAGAGACAGAAAATAATATTGCTATATTCATATTCATTACCTCGCAATAAAATTTAATAATTTACAGTCTCATTATAAAAGAAGGAATCCTGTACATTTTTGGCCATTTTCGATTATCAAATCCGCATTAAAACCTCTAAAGATATGTTAAATAATGTATTAAATGCAATAATCAGGATTGAAAAGACGAGCATTGCTTTGATGACTGTCTGCACGATATCCAAAAACATGAACACATAGATGCCAACCTTAAAAGCGAAAGAGTTTAGAAACGTTGCAAAAAAAGCAGCATCTAGCTTAAAAGCAGGGGTTATCATGATCAAGGCGGATATGTATAAAACCCAGGATATTAAATTTACTGTCTCTGATAGATTTGTATAATCTCACCCATTGAATTCATCAAAATGTAGACCACAATACCACAACGCCAGCGCAGACCAAAATTATTTATGATCTCGAAACAGAAGTCCAGACGAATCTGTGCGGCCATAGTTGAGAGTTATGAGAGAGGTTTTGTGTGAGCGCATCCCAGCTGCAGAGAGTAAACAGAATTGATATTTGTATCGATATTTAAGTTGCAGTATTGACTCATGGTTTTGTTGTCGCCATATTTGCCATAAGAGTTCCATTTCATTTGTAGATACTTTCAACTTAGAGTATGTGCCAGAAGTTCAACGCTACCGTGCGTGACCATGGTCTAAAATGGTTAAGTAAAAGAATTTGCAGGAACTTCACTGGGAAGCCCTGTACATACTATATTATGAAAAAAAATCCAGTTTTAAGCTAAGTTATCAAAAGACTGTGTTACAAGTCAGAGTCACTTCCAAAAACTTTTCTGAATGTATTGAAAAAAAAAAAATTATTTCCACCTCCAAAATTGCGAATGTAGGATGCAATATACAAAATTTTTGCCTGTACTATAACTTCCATTCAACTGTGTGCAAACTAATCTGAACATGAACAACAGCTGCTGCGTTACGAATAGAGATACTTCAGTATTTTCCATATAGTATGTAAAAAGAATCGAACGGGTTAAATGGCGCGGAAATTGCCAGAACCACAGAGCCACAGCCAGGAGCCAGAGGCACTGTATGCAAAACTGAGACATAATAAACTTTTCCGAGGCTGCGCACTCACAGATACCAACACAAACACACGCACCGCATAAATCCGACCTGGCACAGTCACAACGATGATGGCGCAGGAAGCCACAAAATGTTGCCACGCTGCACTTGCAACCACAAAATGCATGTCAACCACAGCAGCAACGGAATAAGCCATAAAAAAATGCAAGCACACAGCAAATTAATATTTTATAACTTAATTAAACACTAAAAGCAAAATATAGCATAAATAAAAGAGAGCGACAAAAATTTTACGTTTAAACTAATAAAGTTTCAGTTGCTCCTTTGGTCATCTTATTCACATTCATTTTTAGTTTTAATATTGTTAAGGGACATTAAAAAAAATATCTATGCGATATAGAATAATAATTAATTTTTAATAATTAACCCAAAGTATTTTGACTCAATTTAAGAAAGTTGTTTCATAGTTGGTATGATAGTTTGAATTAAATTAAACAATAAATAGCGATAAGCTACTGAAAAGGTACATTTTTTGATCATCTCCCAAATATTTTCAATAGATGATCGATTTAGTAAATATCAGAGAACTACTATCACCCCTACCTTGTCAATGTAGGCATGTTTTTAGTATATCTCAAAGGCTTCCGGGCATTTAATGCCAATATGAAATCAATTAAGTTTTATTTTTGCTCCATGCATAAATAATAGCTCACCGGCAGTTGATGAGCGAAACGTCACCTTTCGTGTACATACTTTTTGCATCCATTGTTCGCCTTGATTGTGTGTGTACAAAATATTTATAAAAATAATTTACCCATTCAACAGTGCTTCGTTGAAGTCCCAGAGCGGGTCAGGCCATTAAACAAACAGCTGGACCTCAACCAAGTTGAAACCGATGTCGAGCAATTGTTGGTGGGAAATGTGCAACGGAAACGGAAAATTTCAATGCCTGGACACCATTGTTTGTTGCAGCTGGACAGGCTGAAGCAGCAGCTCAACTTTCCATATGTAAAACAAAGTGAAAAATAAAATAAGATTAACAAAAACAATGAGGAAAAGCTAGTCATAAGAAAGAAAAGTTTTAATACACTGCGTCGCAACTTTATAGGTTTTTACATGTATACATATATAAGAAAAAACCATTTTATTATATATAAATAATTTGCTTAAAGCCAATCTTAAATTTTTTGAAAGCATGAGGCTTGTGCAAGAGTTGCAGGTGAGCAGGCCTACACAAATTAAATTCTTATTTATTTATCATTATTTTATTTTTGCATTAATTAAAAGATGTTATGGATAACTTTTAATAAGTGTGGCAAATTTTAAATTCGGCATGATAAGCAATTATTTTTAAAATGAAGGATGCCATGTTTATTACTCTTGGTACATTTTTTTTATACAATTTTTTTATACTCCAAACTATTTTGATTGCTCTGTAAGACCTCGTCACGCCTACCTTTACCACCACAAAAAAGCAACATTGCGCATACGTATTTTTGTGTAGTCTAATAATTTTTTATCGCAAAAAAATGATTTTAACACTTAAGTCTACATTGCGTATACGTAGTTTGATTTTATAGTTTTATTTAGTTGTCAAAATTTTTATCGCATATTCGAAATTTGTTATAACAATTTGTTTAAATAGTCATAATATTTATTTAAATTATCGTAATACCACTGGTGTAGGACTATATTGCGTATACGTAGTTTTTTTTTAAAGTTTCATAACTTTTATTGGCGTACTCGTTATTTGAAAAAAAAATTATTTAAATGTTGATAACTCAACAATATATATTAATGTAATTTTTTTGCAGTTCCAGAGTTACAAATTTTAATATAGGTATTATATCAAAATATAAGTTTATTGCCATTGACGCAAATTTCTCTCGATATGGGAATTTTTTTAGTTACTTATAGTGGGTTTTGAAATATTAAATGGCTTCTGGGCTCCTTTTCTTGTAGAGACAAAAATTGTACATGGTGGCGGGACTATACTCAAACTTTTCTAAAATTTGAAAATTTTACGGAGCATTGTCAAATGGGGCAAAAAGTATTCATAACATATTTTAGAGAATATTTTTACAAATTTTTTACTGCACAAAACTACGGCTAAGGGCAACACATGAAAAAAAGGAAAGTTCTGAAGAATATGATTTCTAAAACAATTTTGAGGATTAGAATGTTGCTCATTAAAATATGAAAAACAATTAACTGCCAATTTTTTGCACATTTAATACTAATAGAAATACTCTCGAAAAGGGTATA
Organism: Chymomyza fuscimana; assembly: GCA_949987675.1. Lineage (NCBI taxonomy): Eukaryota > Metazoa > Arthropoda > Insecta > Diptera > Drosophilidae > Chymomyza > Chymomyza fuscimana. Next base: position 15,060,984 of record OX465089.1, read on the forward strand.
AAAATGATTGCTTTATGAAGGCACACTTTTTATGGGTATATTATGGCAAATATTTGCAGTTCATCAGTGCGTGTAACTGTGTTGAAATGGTTGCAGCAATTAACCAAGTTTATGACACAGTGAAATTCAAGCAAAAAGAAAAAAGAGAAAACAGAATGAATGAGGGAGAGAAGCAGACTGAGAGTTTCATCCAGCCACATACAAAGTTGTTGCCAGTTGCCACAAAATACAAAAATAGTTCGTTTTGGATGTTTCCGATTCCAAATCCAAACAATGAAGTCAACGTCACACTCTAGATTCAACTATGCCAACCCCCCATCCCATACACTGCTCTCATTCCATTAAAGTAGTTGTCAGATTCAATGCAAATTCAGCCAATAAACCAAGTATGTACAGGCCATACAAACTGTCCGAACTGTTATGGTATTCCTGTTATTGTTATAGTTGTAGTTGAAGTTGTTATCGGCATTGCACGTACAACAAACAGTGTCTCGGTTATGTGCAACACGCGTGCAACAAACATAACTCCCCAAACCAAGCAAATATGGCCATAACATCACAGATGGCCAACGAATTTTAGTCTGCTTTATATGAACACTCTGAAAAACGTCCAAATTGCTGACTAATTGCCAAATCTGGGCATGTAAAAAGTTGCCAATGGTAACCATAGCATTCGTGGAGCTCTGGAAACTAAAATGAACTCTTTAGCTATGGCTTCCATTTCATTTTCGACAACAATTTGTACAAGTAAGTGACCAAACTGACTTTTGATAACTGCAATAGGATCGTAATTTTGAAAAATTTCATTGTTTAGGGCTAGAAAATATTTAATAAATAATTTTTACAATTTTTAAATTTTTGATACCCTGTGTAGATATGTTCAAGGGTATAGTAGGTATTATTTTGTTGCAGGCAAAAGATGGCCTATGGGATATGATAAAGTCATATAAATCTCGAAGATCCCTTTTGCCCAATTCTTCAAAAGAAAGTGGCAAATGGAATCAATATCAATAAATCCCATAAATGAATGAGAATTAAAAATTCTTTATTCATTGATTGAGAATGAGCTAAGATTTGACAACAAAGTTTTAGATCGATATGAAAACAAGTGAAAAACAATCTAAGTCGCTGAATGATTAATTCCGAAAATTTATACTTTGTAAAATAAAATTTCCCTTTTCTTCTTTTTTTTGTAATTAATTTACACAAGCTATGTTTATTTAGTTTATATTATTTTTATTACATAGTAAGCACGATAGATAAAACTGTAAATAAACAACATTTAAATATGTTCTATCTTTAAAAGATATTTTTTAATTTTTATTTATTAATTGTACACTAAATCAAAAAAAAAAATTTTTAATTAGTTGATTATTTATTGAATTCAAAAAGAAATAATTACAAAGAACAAAATATTACAAATAGCACCATTTTTTTTTTTTTAAATGAAAAATTTTTAATTTTTGCAAGAAATTTGACATACAATTATTTCATACAAAGAATTTTTTTTATTACTATTTTTTTTGTTACTTGTATAAACTATGAGTTATATAAGTGAAAGAAGTTATGTTAACTTTTTTGGCCATAAAACTTAAATTAATTTAAAATTAAGTACAATTATTTTTTTTTTAATTTTTATACCCTGTACCTATAGGTACAAAGGGTATACTAGATTTGTGCAATGTATGTAACGGACAGAAGGAGGCGTGGCAGACCCCAAGTCCTGTATATCAAAATGCTTATCATAACCTCGGGTAGCGATTGAGCCATGTCCGTCCGTCCGTCTATCCGTCCGTCCGTCTGTCCGTCCGTATGAACGCCTAGGTCTCGGAGATTATAAGAGCTAGAAACACGAAACTTTACCAGCAGGTGCGCATATTTCCTGGAAAGATGAAGTTTGTTGAATCATGTCAATATCTTCCCCCGTTCCCCCGCAGTAGAGTTTCGCGGTTTTTAGCCACACCGTTTAATATTTTCATCTGAAAATTAACAGAGCGATGCATTGTGGTTACATGCATCTGTGTGTAAAAAATTAACAAAATCGGACAAATACAGCAAAAGTTATAGTCAAAAATGTACAAATTTTACCACCCTTGCCAATAAACTGCGTCAATATTTGACTCCTCGTAATTATGGTTACAAGTGACCTAGAATCACAATTTTTGGTAAGCTGATTCATGTGGCTCTAATAAATAAATCCAAATCCAAATTTTATCGATGTGGTCCCACCACCCCCCGCAATCGATCTACCGTGTTTTCTCCCACACCCCTCTACATACCAACTTGAAACTTACCCCATATACTTTAAATAAATTCTTTGACGTAATATGTGAGTTTCATCAAAATCGGTAATAATTTAGGGAACTTATAGGTATAAATATCGAATTTCACCAAAAAAAAAAAATTCCAATTGGAAAGTTCTTAGAAGGAATATGCAGGAAAAATTTTTTCGAGACAAAAGGTCCACTGTCGGGCACCGTCTCGACTGTACCATATTTTAATAAATACATTTCTACATTTTCCATTAGTGCCTGATTTATTGCACTGAGTTTAACAGTGTAAGTGTGGCCAAAAAGTTTACGACAATTTTTGTCTTCACCTATTAACATATATATTCAAATACAAAAAATTACAAATAAAAACAATATTATTTAAAAAGGTAAAAAAACCTTCAGCAATCACATACGATAATACAATAGTTGAAAACGAAAATCAGGAAAATATTAATTCTTTGAGCCATGATTTATTTATATTATTATTTAATAAAAATTATTTTATTCAACTCCATTACTATACCCTAAAACTATCTTAGACAAAAAATCGGGCATTGCTTGTTTTTTTTAAAGAAAGAACGTTTTTAGTCTTTTAAACTTTTTTCTATGTTAAAAAAGATATCTACTAGCTAAGCCTTTTTGAAAGTATGTTAGCCTTTTATATTATTTTATATTAAGCGCAACATAAGGCTCAGACTTTTATCTTGGACTATCGCCAATTTTATTTTTTAAAATAAACATAATTTTTGTCTCTGCTATTTATTTATGAGACACTTTACACTTTATTGTTTTTCTTTTTTTTTTATTTTTTTTTGTTTAGATACTCGAGATACCCCGTACAAAGAGTATCTCTATTTAGCGAAAAATGAATTTTTCTGGTCAAATCTTTTTACAAACACCATGGGTAAGAGGCTTCTTTTTTATAGTGACATACAAACGTAATAATTTTATACAACTTTTTTTTATAATCTTTTTTATGAGCTCTGCGAAAAAAAATGCCTAGTCTTTATTTCCATTGTATAAGCGTCCATCTATTCTGCTGTATACTAAACTTAGGACCATTAAGCTATGCCATTTGATTTTTAAACAGTTTTCTTTAAGTTTTGGACAAGGCATAGACTTTAATGATAATATCCTTGGAAAAAAAAATATAAAAAGCCTAAGCTTATTATTTGTATGTCTTATATATGTAAGCCCCTAACAAAAATGAGTATAGCAAATAAATCATTATCAAAAGAATGCATTACAATCTATGGCAACGTAAAAGCAAAATATGTTAGACGGCTACAGTCGGGACAACCTGACTATAATATACCCTGTACCATCGAGAACTCAATACTGACTATCAAAAATGAAGCGGCAGTAAATAATTTTATGCAATATTTACCTTTGAGGTTTAGGATATGCGATTATATCCAATTTCATGATTGTAATGGAATCCTTAACTCTGATGCTCTATTGAGCAAAATACGGTACAGCTTACGCAGACGCATCTTCTGACAAATTTTCCTGCAATTAGAGGGCTAAATTGATTTCCTTTGTCGTGCTCATTATTTTCGTATATATTTTGTCTTAGTATAACCCTTACTCTTTACGTACAGGGTATAAAAAGCATATGGAAGCAAAACCACTAGATTCTAAGCAAAATAATTTTCAATATTTGTCAACAACAATATTTCGGTAATGTTTCAATTAACTTGAACAAAAATATTTATGAGCGCGCATAAAATAGGCATAAAAAGAAACGTACAACACACGCAAAGCAGATACACACACAGATACACACGCACACATGCAAGCGCACCGACAACATAATTTGTGTTTATTTGGCGCATAGCATACTTTTTAGCGCTCTCTGACTGACGCTCACAAACACACATGCACACACACACACACTCAGAGAAAACAGTCAAGTATCGTTGTAAGCAGAAAACAAGGGCGTTGTGAGGGAGGGGCTCAAGTGTTGGATAATGGTGAAGTAGGGGGGGCGCCAATCTGTAGCCATAGCCACATGCGTGGCAAGCCGAACAAAAACAATAACAAATACAACAACTATAACAACAACAACAACTGTCGAATATGGCCACCGGTGTCCCTTCCGCATTATCAACATGAACATCAGACGCAACGCCAACAACAACAATAACAATCACACAGACAACAACAAGCAAATGCAAGCGACAAAAATCAATGGGCCGGAAAATATTTATGATGCCCACATATATACAACATACACCATGGACTGTGTCAAGGGAGACTGATGTGGGGGCGGGGGGACAGCACTGACGTGAAGTTTGGCAAAATGGCAAAAGTTGACACATGTGCGTACGCCCAAGTGGGCAGCCCTTTGATGAGGCATGAAATGAAAGGACTTACAATTGGAGCGGGTGGCCAGTGTCAATTAACAGTCATACGGCGAATATAAGTTGCACATATAAAATGCAGCATTTCGGAGTGCCACATATTCATGCAGCATTTTCAGTCATGGAAATATACTAGATAACCCAACAGACCAAAATGCGAGCGTTTGAAAATACCTCGCAATCGGAACTTAGAATGGTCTTTAAGCAATAAAAATGGAGTTCGCAACGCTGCAAAAAGTCGCAACAACCAAGGGATCTGAAGTAACATACAAATTCCCCATAAGATCTATCTATCTTAAAAGCCGATTCGTATTCTGCGACCTGAGAAATATATAAAAAACATTGTCGGAAAACCGGTCTCTCCGATTTTCGGGCTCGGAGCACAGACCATGTTTACTACGTACATGTTTTTGGGTTCGATGAAACAGAATCCGAGATTCTATTGGAGTTTATCTTAGAGCCCTATTGTCTTAAAGGGTTTTTGTGTCTCGGATAGAGAGACAGCAACCTCAAAAATAATTAAGAGCAACGTTGAAAACCATAAATCGCATAAAAATGTGATGAGGTTTTTGAACAGAGCCCTTGGGTGTTGAGGTTTTGTGCACCTAGGATTCTGATTCAGTGGCTGAAATTCCATATTGGTAGCCCTGTCACAAGCAAAGCTCTCAACTTTTTTTTTTTTGTGGCCTGTCTAATATTTAAACGAGCATTTGGTCTGCTGGGTACACACAAGTACACACACACGCACACCTCGTCTATTTGAGTGCTCAAATGAAAAGCATTTGCCAGTTGAGTAGGCAAAGATGCCAAAGGCATCGCAAATAAATCGAAGCAAATTCATTGGCAAAAGAAAAGACTTGGAGCTCCCTGTTTCTTCATAACTTATTTTTCTTTTTTTTTTGGGCTGTCTCTTACAATTTTTTCTTCAATAGACAAAAAGACACTCAAATATGTTGGCTTTGTTTGCATTTATTGTCTTCGACTTTCTGCGTGTCTGTGGGCGTTTATAAGTGCGTTGGTGCGTGTGAGTAAAAACTGAAAGCACATTTCTCTACAAATTGTTTTGATCTGAACATTATTTCATAGAAGTCAAAAGAGTTCGGAACTGAAACCACGAAATTGATGGGAGTAAGAAGTATTTTCGTGTAAGTATGTTTCGTATAAAATTTTTAGAAATATATAAATCATTTTTTCTCCTTATTGATAGGTATCGATAACGTTGAGCATAAACGATGTATACAAAGAGGCGAAACAGTTTTGAATTTTCTTGACCCAAAAAGTCGCTTTTTCTGTACATATCTGATATCTACGTATATATCTATGAAACCAGCGTTGCGATGAGACTTTCAAAAACTCTTTCATCTAATCTAAATATTTTTTACTATTTTTAACTTAATATGGTGAAGTTAAAGGGCTTATGTGTTTGATTTGTTCATCTGTTCCCTCGATACTTCTAAGACGCTTATCATAATATGTCAAATGAGGTATTGTTGAACGCGTCGTAATCCTCCGCTGGTTATAAGCTATGTGACGTCACTTTAACGCGACTTTAGCGACCTCAAGAACATTACGAATAACAAAATTTTTATGAAAATCTAGTGTACTTTAAAACGATTGTTTTGGTTACCATTGATGTCAATTATTTCCCAAGACATTTCTGTTGAAATTTTTTTATAGTTTTACGTTTGAGTAAAATGTCAGTGGTCTTTATCTTTTTATCATATAAAAACCACAATAAGTTTATATTTAATGGATAAAATACTTAAGTTTGCTATTTAATAAACATGAATATAGAACAGTGTGTACATAAAAATTTCAGATAAAAATAGTTTCTTCTAATATACTTTTCAAAGCATAACTTTTCAGTAGTATGGGTTTTTGTTATTATTTATTTATTTTTTACTTATTTTATTCATTTTTTTTTTTACATTTATAATTTCCAACACATTTGCTTCTTATCTAAGTGGTATTCTTTTTTTCATTTTAGTTTTCTGCCCGTATTTTATTGTTTTATTTAATCCGAAAATCGAATATCGCTTAAACTAAAATTATTTCGAAAATCTAGGAATCCTGATTTTTTTTTAATATTTCAAAATATGTATTTTTTTTACAAATATGTTATTTGCTCCTAAAATCCTACCATCTGTATCACGATTTCCCAACCATTGAGTTTAAATACTATGACACAGATGGATTTTCTTTTTTAACTAATAAGGTTACAGATTTAAACTGGTAGCACCACTGGCGTAAAAAGTCTAGAAAAGCTGACATTTGTCAACAATAATTTTTGTTGTTTTAAGTTATTTTTCAGTTTCCATGTTCAATTTAGATAACCAAATTTGTTTCTTTTATAAGATTTTGCTTTTTCATTATGCTATAGAGTTTTTCGTTTTGAAATGTATAAATCGGAGACTGTCCAACGAATAGAGCAGGGTGACTAAAAACCAGCAGAGGTGACATCTAAGCACTTATTTTTTGAATACTTCGAAATTTGGTTGTTTTGCAATTCATATGAATATACACAATATTTATTTTAGGAATTATGTACACAAAAAAATATTGATGACAAAAAGTCCCAACTGTCGCTGTTCATCTAATACAGGTTGCTTTAGGCCCCAATATTTATTGGTAAGTGGCCGGAATTAGGGCTTTGCTCCAATTTTGTTTGTCAAATCCTGCGGCTACACACAAATCACACACAAACAAGTTGAAGCGCCTGTTGGTAGGCAACACATGGCAAAATTTATAGGAATTGTGCAAGGATTTTCGGATGTGCAAAGGTTGTAACAAAATTTTATGCGAATCCATCAAAAAAAAAGAATTTAGTACCAATGATCAAATGTTTTTGTGGGTAAGTTTTATATTCAAATAAATTAAATTATGCGTAGCAAATCAAATCTAAGCACAATTGAATAGCCTGATAAAGGGTTTATTTGTAGAAATATGCACAAATATTTATGATTTATTTTATTTTAAGTTTTATAATAGATTATGTTATGCCTTACCAATTTGTAAACTGTTTCTATGTAGTTTGTCAAAAAAGGTTATTTAGCAAGTAACAATTCCATATTGCATCCCACTATGTCTGAATTTTAATACTAACCACTTTGGCCGGCATAAACCCACGCATAGTATACACTTTCATCATCTTTTGCGAACTTTTAATCAATGTTATATATAATAACCAACTAGGTCAGCTTACAATGTTAACATCAAAGTACTTAGCTTTAATGTTCAAGTTTAACATTTCATTAATGTATTGAATTCTGCCGAAAGGGCGTCCACAGATTTCATCAATTATCACCATCATGTTCCGTAGACTTTTTCGTCCATAGCAACCACATCAGAGCACATATCTAAATGCCAAAGTCAATTACTTTTTCCATCATCTTCCGCCCACAAAAGTGTTTATCTGTCAGTCCTTCAGTCCGGATGCCCACAGGCATCAATAAGTGTCTGGTCTGGTCGCTAATACTCGAGAGCCAATCTTACAGTCTGCTGCCTGCTAATGCCTCATAACTGAATTTTTAATTTAATTTAAGTCAAATTGAGATACTGGGAACACGACTGGGGTGAAAAAAAAACCAATTTGTTACATTAAACTCGTAACATTTCTTGAATCCCACAACATGCGCTGATAATTTTTGCATAGAAATTGTCTAATCAAAGACAAATCTAATTTCAATAGTGTTTGAAGTGTTCCCTTTTGCCGAGTACGTAAAGGACGTGACTGACACGCGCAGATTGACTCGAGGTGATATTGTATAATAGGAACTACGCGAAAGACACTAAAAAAAATAAAACAAGCAAAAAACAAACCAATGAACCAAAAGTAATCACTAAATATTGATGGATAAAATATTCCAAGGATGCATTAAGAAAATGCTGATTTTCAAAAACTTTTTCTAAAATCGCAACAGCACAAAATAATGCTATTAAAATAAACTTTCTGTTTTATACTCTTCTTGGGCGGCACTAGTGAGTATATTCGTTATGTTTTAGAGTATGAAAATAAATAAGTATAGGCCAATTATTTTGATGGAATCAAAGGGAATTCAATGTAGAGTTTTGTCCCTTGCTGTATAACAAACATGAACCATTTAAAAAACTGGAAGAAGTTCTTTTACATATTCTTTTTTACTATATTGACCTTTCTAGATACTAAGAATCATAATCCAAAAACATTCGTTATTGAATTTGAGACACAAATTTAAAATGGAAAATAAAGTATGTTTAAAAGCCTGAAAAATATATAATAATATCGTATCTGAAAATATATAGATTCAAAATTATTAATCTCAAAAATCTATTTATACAAAATTATTAATTTCATAAGTGAATTCATTGTTTTTATTTTTTTTTTTTTGTGAAGCGAATTACTTTTTAGATCTCTTCGATTTTGCTGATTATTTCAAATGTAATAGATACCGTCCTACCTTCTGACTTTGAACAATTCCAATCGTTTATCCATTTTTTTGTATTATTTTTTTAATATTTTCTTTTTTATTTTAAAGTTAAATAAATATATATGATTCTATAGCTCTGCAGGGGAGCAAAGGGCCGCTTTTTTTAAATTATATGGTGATTAAAACTTATTTATGCACATTGCATTTATGCAAATTTTGAAAAATTATTTATTATTTTATTAATTTTGTGAAGCGAATCACTTTCTATATGGATCTCTTAAATTCTTGAGTTTTTTAAATTTAATAGCTGCCAGCCAACATTCAAAAATTTATTTTGTACGAAAAAAATTTTTTTTTAATTTTATATTTTAATTTTTTTTTGTATTTATTAAAAATTATTTATAAAATTATTAGTGCAACATTTTTGAAAATTCTTTATTTTTTATTATTTATGTGAAGCGGATATCATTGTTAATGGCTCTATTAAATTTTTATAATTTTTTAAATTTGATTGCAGCTTGGCTACATTCACCACCGAAACTCATTTAGCACGATTCCGATAATTATTTATCGATAATTTAATACTTTGGTCGACTTTTCTTTGACAAGACAGATCTTGTAAGCGAATATAAGCATTTCAACATACATACTTAAAAATTCAAGGTTTTAAAAAAAGTTTGTATTTTTATTTTATATTTTTGTTGTTTTTTTTAAATATCATGACCAAATTTATGTCAGTTCTATTTTTTTGTCAATTTTTTTTTTTTTTTGTAGAATTAACATACTTGTTAAGTTTGATCAAAATTGGTCCAATATTTCGTATTGCTAGCATATAAATATTGAACCTGTTTTTGAAGGATGCGTCTACATGCGTCACTTTTAAAAACGAATTTTCAAAAAATTCTTACAAAAAAACCAATTTGCAGCCCATCAGTTCAACTTTCATATACAGTGTATCTCATAGTCAGCACTTTGTGGATTGCTGGCTCTTACTTATTTTTCAATTATACACGCGCCTTTTGCTCGCTCGGCCTGTCTGTCAAAATACTTTTTGGGGTATTATTTAAGGGCGCACACAGCAGGCGGCAAATTATTAATTTCGATGCCATAATTAGGCAGAAGATACAACACAAATTTTAATTAAAAACCGCTAAGACTGCAAAACGAAAAAAAAAAACAAAAATCAGGAACCAAAATGTTTACCAAAACTGACAGCAAAGTTCAACCACAAAAAGTGAACAAATTATGCGAATATTACAAAAGTTTAATATGATTTTGATTTGCCTCGACAGAGCATTTATAATGAAGAATGGAGTGACTCATTGAACCACGTAATAAATATTAAGCGAACAAATTCAAGAACAATTTTGGTAACAGCTTCCACCAGTTGACCAGGCTAAGACAGCTGGCCAAAAAGTTAAACGTTTTGGCCCCAAAACACCAAAAGCTTAAACCATTGCCATAAAAGCTAAAAGCCGAGCAACAAAATGAACAATATGCAAAGTATCTCCGTAGCATATGAGTGTGTGCATGTATTTGTGTGTATCTGTGTGTGTTTTTAAGGATCTGCTGCGACACAAGGTGCACAACATATGTTGCATTGCTGTAATGCAAAACTTCATTAATGCAAGTGGCCAGCTTCCTAGCTCCACGTTGTAAGAAGTTCCAAAGCTGTTTGAGCCAGGTCACTTTAGTTGAATTGGGTTCAGTCTGAGTTAAGTTTGGAGTCTGAGCATTCGGAACAAACTTTGCTGGCTAATAAATTGAAATAAATATATGTATATACTATGTTGCGCCTTGTGCATGTGTGTGTGCATTTATATAAGCTTGTATATAAGTAAGTGTGTGCTATGTATCTGCATTTGACCAAAATATTCTCTGCGTTAATAACGTCGCTTCACTTTGATAGTACATTTCGAGCTACAGAGTTGACGCCAGTATAAGAAGTTGTCTACTTTGAAAAAAAAAATTAAAAAAATCTACAAAAATAACTTTGGCTTTGCACGTCTCTATTACGTTGTCTTTGGGGTCTGCTCCCAAAAACCACTTGGGCAATTAGAGGCAGAAAAACTTTTTGGCCATGACAACTGCTACGCTAAAGCGCGTACAAAACTTTTCAACCGTTTGGGGAGTCACAACTTTTTCTTTGATACTCTTGCAAAGTTCATACGAACCTATTCAATTGCTGATAAGTTTGGTATACTTTCAAAAAAATATAAATAAGCTACTACACCAACTACAAAATACATCTAAAACTGTTTTGTTCCCATACTCAAGGGAGGGTGCTGCCAAAATTTTTGCGAAAGTTCCAATAACTAAACAAGATAAAGTGGCTATGTTAAGTTTATATACCGAAAATCCGTTCGGAATCTAAAATTTTCAAACATTAATTTTTCAAAATTAAATAAAATTAATAAAAACATTATTCTGTTTGAGATATAACAGTTTTCGACAAAGTATAAAATGCACAATAAGACCTAAATGTGTGTCTGCGTGACGTAGATATTTTCATTTTTATACACTCTCTCTGCCTCACGATCTTCAGTTCTCTCACCCTACGTTGGTTTCTCCAATTTTTCGATTTTTCACGTTTCGCAGTGGTGAGTTGACTCAATGCTGAGTAATACGACGTAACGTTATCTTTTGTGTAAGTTTTGAGATTTTGGGTGTGAGGAGTTTTAAGCAAAATTTCAACTTTTTAGTTTCAAATAATAGCTAAAAAGCCAAGGTCAGAGGATAAATCAGGTATATTAAAAACGAGTATATTAACAGATTCAGAAAGGGGACAAACTAAAGAAGTGTAAGTTAGAGCGAAAATGAATCTCATCAAGTTAACATGCTAAGTGTCAAATATGATGAATCTGTGAGTATTTATGTACGATATAAAGACATGGCTTCATCACATGAGGTATAAAAGCTGGAGAGGACGCATTCAAGCAAATGTGCTCCTTAATGTCGTTCTCAAGAAACAAACAGGTAGACCCAGGACAATATTTTACGGTATGCCATACTATGGTACGTCAGCCATTTATAGCTATAACATGATTTCAATAAAAAGACTTTTAACCGCAGAGCTTATATGAAGCCACTTCTTTATTAAGTATTTGGATGACTATAAAATAGTTCATGCCAAAGCTATCGAAAACCTTGCTCTGGATCGTCTTATTAAGAGGTAAAAAAGAAGATCTTACAAGGAACAAGTTCAACATACAAATCAATCAAAAAAGGCAACGCAATAAGACCGACTTTGAATAGGGCCAAAACAGGCCTTAAGGCTGGTTTCTACGAATAACCTGTTTTGTATGATTCCTACTGCCTGGGTTGGATTGGCGACCCCATACAAAAGAAATTTGAAATCCAAAAAAAATATGTTTCAAATTAACAGAAAAAACATAAATAGCCTTCACAAAAAAATTTTACAAAACATTTTTTAACGTTTCCATAGATTTTTTTTAATATAAAAAATTCAAATAATAAATTCACTTAACAAAAAAAAATAAATGTGGCAACTTCCCGCTATAGAGCTAGTGAGCAAGTGAGTAGTGAGCAAGAGAGTGGTGCGCAATGGAGCCAAAAAGCCAATAGTTTCCGATTATTTATCGAGTTATCGGTTACTGAATATTGGAATGTGGTAGATGCCGGCCAATATTCAGCTTTTAAATTGACTTTGAATAATTCCGATTATTTATCGATAACTAAATATTAAGGTAGACTTTTCTTTGACAAACCATATCTAGGAAAACGAATAAAGATATCTACACAACTTTTTTTTTAAATTTTGATCCCCCACTTTTAAAATATGAGATCAGTACCTCAAATTATGACAAATAAGTATCAGTTTTTAAAGCAATTTATTATTATAAAGTTTTCTAGGATTCTAGTTTAAGATGCTAAAAAGTGTTTATAACATCAACCGCTTATATGCTTGGAAAGAAGTGAATGCAAATGTCGTCTTTGCTCTCTTCACCATTTTTTCATCTTTTTTGCTGCGTTGCGGTAATTGCATGCGTATTGTTAGCCAGGTTTTAAGGTAAATGTCTGGCCACCCAAAAGCAATTATGGATGGCGACGGTAACTTACTGCAACGATGCCAAAACCGATGCCCATGCCAATGTCGGTGCCAATGACGATACTGATGGTGATGGCGATGTTGATGTTGATGATGCCAATGCCGAAGAGAAACTGCAGTCAAATGCAGACTGACAGCCCAGTGGACTAATGTACTGCCGGGTGAGGCATCAATCAAAGCGATTTGTGCTTTCAGCTAAAATACAGCTCGAACTTAAACCAAAACTGGAACTATGGTCCTGGTACGGGTCCTTGCTTTAGCCCAAACAAAAATGCAGGCTCTCAATGCGTTGCAATCAGTCACGATTTCCGATGGTTGAGTGCATATTCATGACTGAAGCCGGACTTGGAAAGATGAAAGCATTGCCAATGCCACTGCTACGAGTATTTGCATGTTTCCAAAAAGAAAAGGGGTATGCTTTGAGAAGACGGAGTATTGTTGGTTTGGTGTTGGCCAACATGGCGTATGAGTGCTTTGATTCTGCATACGCTTGTTGAGCAGGGCATTAACAAAGCAAGCTTAGCGAGTAAGTGGAAAAAAGATAAATCAAGAGCAAGCAAAAGGCAAACCAAAACCACAACATGCATGCACATAACATGATATGGCATTATATAAAATGTATATCGATAGAAAAAGTTAAAATTGAAAATTCGATATACGACGCATACGCCACCAACAAGCCAGCAGCAATAAATGCAAAAACAACATTGTATGCCAGCCCTGTTTTAGCGCGTATAAAATACACCTCTGTGTGTTGTCTGGGTAGTAAAGGATAAATGCTAAAACAACAACAAGGGGACCAAGATGTGTAACAGTCATAAAGATGCACGACAGTGGGATGCACTATAATTACTTTATATTTAGTGACGTTGTAGTAACCAAGGGAGTGGCATGGGATATAAGGAAATATATTATGAAAAGTCAACGTTTCGTTATTGATTCGGCTCACATGTGTACATATGAAATTTGGTAGCTCCAGGTGTTTTATAAATCAGGAAAGTCTCTAAAGCTCTTAAAGATAGATTTTTGCTATATTCGTAACTTTTTTGTTTTTATTCGATTGAAGCATATCTGCGTGAACGAAGGAAGGGCTGCGAAAATTGATATTAATAGAAAACACTTAAGAAAGCAATGTAGACAGTCTCAATGATGAATGAATGTCCTTTCACCCTAGATAGATAGATAGACACCGGATATTTGACTATGTCAAAGATATGGTAGTGTGGGTTAAAAGAGCGAAATTCTTATATGGGACAATAGAAATAAATTTTGACAAGCGTTTTCCGAGATATGGGTGTATCTACGGACTGACAGCCACTCGGAAAGGTGGATAGGCATACAGTCGGACGTGTTTCAATCTCTATCCGAGTCGATAAGAAGCATTTTGGTATAAAGATCTAATGCTCTGTCACGCCCTTCTCCTGCCTGTTGTATGCTGTCCACAAATCTTTGATACCCTTGACCCTTTGTGTACAACAGAGTATAAAAAACAAGTTTAGCAAGAAACATCAAAAAGTGTTGTAAAATGGTTCGTGCCTGTGCAATGGCATTAAGCAATAAAAAATGCAAGTAGACAGGTAGATTTCCGTTCCCTTTCTTTCCAGGATTCTCTTAGTCACTCTTGTTAGGCTGGTAAATAATAGTAGTAAAACAGTTGTTGTAATAGCTAAAACAAAAAAAAAAAAAAAAAAAAAATAGTAAAAAACCAACCACATTATGACAACAATAAAACGTATCATAGTTAACACAAAAGAAAAACACAATCCGAACGAGGAGTGACAGAATAGTTTAGAATCGAAAATATCGAAAACTGATAAAATAGTTTAGAATCAAAAATTTCAGCGCATCAATTCTGGCTTCTTTTCAAATACTTCCCAAAATATAAATTCTTTTCAAAAAGTTGACCTAAAAATCTGTACTATGCAGCTAAAAAATCTACTATGACTTTCGAAAAGTGCAATAAATTTTTACTACATTTCTTTTTTTAGCAACATGGGCTATAAGTCACTATTTAAGAGCCCAGCAATAGATATTCAAGGTGACTTTACGCATCAATCAGAGTCTGAGTCATCTCAATATCTTCTGTTACGAATATGTATGATATGTTTCCATTTACACCAAAATTTATTCTCAGACATGATCTTACTTTCTACAAGAAATCGATACATCAATGCATACTTAAAAGTGTGCTAACCCCTTAAAGCGGCCTTTTTTGGCTTAAAATGATATTCCATATTTCTTAAAATAATTTATAAAGCTATATCTCTATTTAAAAAAAAAAAAGTAAATATTAAATTAATCTTTCAAATTCATTTTAAAATTTGAGTTTAAGTTAGAACCGCAATGGAAGAGTATTTTGGTCTTGATTTCAAATATACAATCCTGTGCTGCCCATTCTAAGATGATATGAACACAGAGTAGAACATCAAAAAAGACTTTAGCTCCATTAAGAGTTGCAAAAATAAATAGACTATACTAGAGGAGATACATTTTATAGAAAATTGTGTGGATGGGGCTTTGACGAAAGAATGTATCAACCTTTTTTTTATTCTTAAGCACCGTTTTCGATATTTTTTCGAAAAATATGTTTTGGGCACTTATTTCAATTATTCGTCAATATCTCGTGATTTTTCATAGACATGAAAGTCAATTAGATCGAAAGATATTGATGAGCTCTTTACAGTGATATATATGTACAGATTAAGTAAAAATTATTGAAGTTACAAGCAACCAAAGTCGAAAAAAAGGTTAATTTTCGACCATTTTTGAAAATGGCAAATTTTTGGTTTGCTTTTTTTTTAACGAAAAAAAATCGGGTATGAATTGTAGATGTTATGGAACCATGTACGGAAGTTCCAATCTTCAGTCAATTACACTTTTATGTGAACAAAAAATTTTTAACTCAAAGTTTTTCATTTGCATTCAGTTGCGTCTTCACGAATTTGTATGCAGCTGTAGTCGTGATTTTTCGTTCATGGTTCCATAACATCTACAGTTCCTATCCGATTTCGAAGATCTTAGACTCGAAATGTTCGTAAAAGAAAAGAATTCTGTCAGCTTAATGCTTAACATAATTTTTACAAATATATTTTTTTTTTTTTTGAAAAAAGTTCCCAAAAACATGGTTTTCGAAAAAATCTCGAAAACGGTGCTTAAGAAAAAAAAAGGTTGTCATTTTCGTGTTTCTCGACCCAAAATTACTCTTAAAAACACTTTTTTACGAAGGTTGACTCGATGACCCTCAAATTTGTAAACTAGTGCTATATTCACTTAAATTAATAAGCTTGAAGTTTTAAAATTTGTTTCTTAAGACAGAAAAAAAAAAAAAAACTTTAACAAACTTTTGTGTCAGAAAAGGCAGTCATCACTATTTTGGTTTCACTTGTCCTTCAGCAAAGTTATCAAGAGGCTCTCTCTATCTGTTTTATAACTGACTTTTATGCGCAAACACCGACTTAGTATGACGCGCAATACCGACAAACAAAAGCTGTCCCGGCCCTACTCCGAGGTCCTTATACGGCAAACTCCATGCTGAAGCTGCTTTGGCTTTTTAACGATTTGGACGGACTTGGCAGGAACAACAACAACAATGGCAGTAGTTGAGATGAAAGGATAAGCAAAGATTGCAAAAATTGTATTCTCCATTGTGAGTGTGTGTGTGTCTGTGTGAATGAGTGTTTGTATCTTGGCCAAGCCTGTGAGCACAAAAACAATAACCAAAACAAAACAAAAAATGAATACTAAAATCCATTCTCTCTGGTTTGCTAGCAGATGAAGGACAGAGGCAACGAAAGCAATCCTTTGAATTCCACAACTATAGTTTCACACAATCCTCATCAGGTTTCTAGCTCTCTGCTCCTTGTACTCTCAATTTCCGTTGCACACCAATGGGCATGTAAGAAGCATGTAAATATGAACGCAACCAATAGATCCTAAAGTTATGAGCTGCATTTGTGGAGACCTCTAAGCAGTGGGTACAGTCGAGCAGTCAGAGCAGTTCTGTTGGAACAGCATAAATCAAAATCAAATTGAAGTGCTGTTGAGTCAAGTGATGGTCAGAGTATAGCTTCAAAGTTACTAAAGCTTGGCAAGCAGACCAAGTGACCAATAAGTGGGTCAAGCAAGTGCAATTCAAATCTTTAAAAGAATTTTGGATGGTAAGCAGTAGGGACAATTAGAAACCATCAAAACTCACCAGCTGGCAATTAAATAAGTGACTGAAGCACAAGATTGGAATCTACGCTAGGTAAGCAAAGTCACAGCCGTTTAAAATCTCTTTGTTTATGTGACACACAATTTGCATTTTATTGGCTCAGGAACAACTTGCAAATAGGACGGGCCAATAGATGGCTTTCTAGACTTCAATCAGACAGTTCTTGAAGGGAGGGAGAGCATCCAATTTGCATGACAAAGTGAAGCATACTCAATGAAAAAATCACTTTGCGGTGATTTTTCTTTTTTGCCTCGCATTGATTATTGTGAAAAATCAAATATCTAAAATTAAAATTGTTATTTGGTTACAATAAATTTGTGCAGGGAGTGTATAATATAATATGTTAGGGTGGTTACTTATTGTCAAGGCTCATTTATGTAATATGTTATCGATATATTAATCTAACAGCTGATTTCTTTTATTTCAGCTCAGATATAAACCGCGAGATTCAGTGCGCTAAAAAGCGGGCAAATATCAATAACCGAATGTAATTAAAAAAATTATTAATGGAAAAAATAAAAATAATAATTTAATATTACAAAATATAAAAATATAAAAAAATGTTAATTCCCATAAAAACATTTTGATACAGAAAAAATATTTTTTTAATAATTTTTTTTTTATAATTTTTAATATTTTAATTATTAAAAAAAAAAATTTAAATAAATTTACGAATTTTCTTTTGTCAATTACTTTAAAAAAAAAATATTGGATCATAACCTTATGTGTATCAGTTGATTGTTAATAAAAAAAATATTGAAAAAACAGTCGAGGCGGTGCCCGACAGTGGAATACCCTGTACCTTTTGTGTCAAAAAAATTTATCCTGCATATTCCATCTAAGAACTTTCCAATTGGAATTTATTTTTTTTTTGGTGCAAAACGATATTTATACCTATAAGTTCCGTAAATTTGTACCGATTTTGATGAAAATCGAAAGTTACGCCAAAGAAGCTATTTTAATTATATTGGGTAAGTTTCGAGTTGATTTGTTGAGGGGTGTGGGAGAAAACACGGTAAATCGATTGCGGGGGGTGGGGGGACTGCATCGATAAAATTTGGATTTGGATTTGTTCATTAGAGCCACATGAATGAGCTTACCAAAAATTGTGATTCTAAGTCACTTGTAGCCATAATTGCGTAGAGTCAAATATTGACGCAGTTTATAGGCAAGGGGAGGTGAAATTTGCACATTTTTGACTATAACTTCTGTTGTATTTGTCCGATTTTGTTCATTTTTTACACATAGATGCATGTATCCATAACGCATCGCTCTGTTTAATTTCAAATGAAAATATTAAACGGTGTGGCTAAAAACAGCGGGGGAACGGGGAAAGATATTGACATGATTCAACAAACTTCATCTGCTTAGGAAATATGCGGACCAGCAGGTAAAGTTCCGTGTCTCTAGCTCTTATAGTCTCCGAGATCTAGGCGTTCATACGGACGGACAGACGGACGGACGGACGGACGGACGGACGGACGGACATGGCTCAATCGCTACCCGAGGTTATGATAAGCATTTTGGTATAAAGGACTTGGGGTCTGCCACGCCTCCTTCTGTCCGTTACATACATTGCACAAATCTAGTATACCCTTTGTACCTATAGGTACAGGGTATAAAAATGTGTCAAAAAAAATTTTCATATTATTTATTACCCTCTGTTTTTCGCAATATAGTGTACGCCATCATCTCTAAAATTTTAATCATTTAATCCCACGAAGATCTTTCCTTTTTTATGACCAATTTAAACTTGACTTAAATATCGATTGTATGCTGAACTACGTATATATACGTATACGTATATTTTTTTTTTTGTTGTTGTACTGCTGCGGTCATCAAATATCGGTACGACCTTCGACTGACATTTAAACAAGCTTTCAGAGAGGCTGAAGTAGGAATACCAATTGGACAGAAATGGGTCACAACTGGCTTATTACATAATCATACCGTTTGGTAGATTTATCCAGAAAACTAACAAATGGACAGGCAGACAAGCTAGATGGCTTGGTAAATGATTCCATTCATAGTATTTATATAATAAAAATTTAAAATTTTTTTAAGCTTATTTAAAATACATAGTATACTTATATACAAGAAAAAAAAAATATACTGAACACTTGTGCACTAGATGCAAATGCTAAGAATATACTAACCAGAACAAACAAATAGACACAATGTATTATAATAACCAAAATCTGTTGCCCTGGTGACCGACTTTGGAATACACTGCACCAAAAGAAATATTAATTTTTGGTTCAAATTTTGCGAGTTGTAGAATATTTAGCGCAGTAGGGTAGATCGGTATGTTTTGAGGAAAAATGCGACTTTTTGTTGTTCATTAGGCTCACATGAGATCAATTTTGGTTGTTCTAGCAAGTTTATTAGTACAAAATATTGTTATTTTATTATTTTGAAAAGAAGCTTATTTCTACATCATACTTTATATTAAGAATATTGTTTTATATATTATTTCTAATTTTGATCGCCTAGCTTAAGGCTCACGTTAAAGATAAATCTATCTTATGTTAATTTTTATAAAGTAGGAGCTGTTTAAAAATAAATAAAAAAATACCAAAAAAAAAATGTGGACATTAACGTTTCTTTATTGGTATTTGGTCACCCTAGTTAGATTATTAATGACACATCTAGTGGAGGAACCCTCTTATAAATTTCTTCCTATATTTTATGAGAATCGATCTTAATAGTTTTCTTCAGCAAACAGCAGCCAGTTGAGAAACTGGCAAAATTACAACTTAAGAGACTTTTATAGTGCGGGAGTAAGCCGCGAAATTGTTCCACCGTGGAACCAACCAAGATATCAAGACGGACTAAGCGTATCTTTTGTTGAAATTTTATGTTTTCAGTTGCCTAGTGTCCATACGGACGAAAGAACATAGCGCAATTCGAATAATCTTTTAGTGAAATTCGGTGTCTTAAGCTATTATAAACTCCAAGATGTAGGAGATGATGGTTCAATAGCCAACTATGCAGATCACGACAATGTTGGTATAACAAACCACTGCCACTCCTTTTGCAACAATCTATAATACTCTACGGCAACAGAGTATAATGAATGCAATAGCTGTTTTTGAACGCGTCACGTTTAACAAAAGCGAAAGTTTTTGCCATACTACCTGGAAGAACTGTGTAGCTCTATGGGCCAAGCAACAGATTCCGAGCCAGGACCAGAACAGTTGGCTTTTGCGTGCTACTGATTGTGTCTACAACTGGGATACAAAAACCTATTTGAATTTCATTTTCGTATGCAAATTTTCAATGGGTTTTTATGTTGCTTCTCTTAGAGCGTTTCGTCGTTCATTCGTTCATTTCATTTTGTTTGTAACGGAAACTAAGCCACAGAAATATGCAAGTGAATTGCTTTAGCTGTTTTGTACGCTTTTCCTTGACTTTCCTTTTTGGGTGTGTGGTGTATTGTGGTGCGGTGTGGCTGGGTTTGGTACGCTTTGCTATGGTCCGGTTTTTGGTTGGCGCTTACAAAACAATTGAAACAAGTTTGCAATCAGTGCGCAAACTTTTCAGCCCATACACACATGCACAAAGAGCGTAAAGATGGGAGAAGAGAGAGAGAGAGAGAGAGAGAGTGAAAAACAAGAGAAAAACCTAGAACAAATTGTGTGCGGCTTGTCTAGCAGTTTTGCCTGTAAACAAGATCTAGGCAGGCATGCCAGCTCCCCCCCAAGACGAAAATGTATATATATGCAACAAAGCGCAAACAAGCTTGTCAAGGATAGAACTTGCCACTCACGTAGCATGGTGTTGGTAAGAGACACGGGCTGCACAGCATCTATAAATCAAAAGTCGCACAAAAGATTTTCAATAAAGCTTAATCACAATCAATAAGTCAAGATTGGTAAAAAGTGCAGAGTCCTGGTATTACTTTAAATGTTTTTGTTCATTTGCTCAAGTATCAATCAAACACTCAAAGATCTACAAAGCGGCTTACAAGATTCTAAATTTTTTTTTAGTTAAGTTTGTTAAATGCTAAACAAAGCGACATATTTGATTGTTTGATTTGATAAACGATTGACTGTTAAAAAATAATATATTCATCATACGCCATGTTGCTTGCCATTAAATTTAATGTTTTTTAATTATGCCTCATTAGATAAACCCCAAAAAAAAGTAATGACAAATGTTTGTAGATATACGGCCAAAACGCTAACAGATTTGCGCCATATAAATATTTGGTTAAATGAGCTTGGCAAAAAATTGAAATTGAAAACGTCACGAATGAAATTGAATCAGGCATGTGATTGATTGTCAGCTGCTGCTACTGCAATGGCGTCAGCATATCCCGTCGTCTGTGACACCATAAATGTCGACTTGTCTCGCACCTATACAGACACACGCTGCTGTAGTAGTAGGGTGTTTCTATATATGCGCTTGTTTTGTACAACATGACGTATGAAAGTCGTAACAAAACACTTTGATTGATGATTGAAACGGCTTATGTATGTCTGCATATAAGAGTAGGTCTTTTGCGACAGTGTGTGCGTGTGTGTTTGTGTGTGTCGAGCCACAAATCGCTGTCCTAACCACAACTATAAGCAACATGGACTCCATGCGCACACACACACACACACACACACATACTCACGCAGGTACACACATTTGACAACAACAAAATAACTCAGCTACAGCTTCTAAAGTTCATGATTCTATAATGTCTCTGACATATGTGGTTTGCTGAATAAATACAGTGTGTTCAAAAATTAATCGAACACTTTTAAATTTGCCTTGGACACATTTACCCTACTATAGTTCATTTTCTACATATATAAATAATATTTTTTTAATTATGCTGATTTTTAAAAATTTAATTATGCCGAATATTAAAAACGGCTGCGGCCGAATTTGAGACACACTATACCAAAACATTTGCAAGAAATTTGTATAGCTTGGAAAAAAAGTCACGTCTGGGATGTCAACTCAGCTTAGAATTGCAAAAAAAAAAAAAGAAGACTAAGAATACAAAAAAGAAACTGGTTAGCAGTAATTTTTCTCAACTAGGAATCGAAACTAGAGGTTCGAGGCAAGAACTCAACCAACTCGACTTACCTCAGGTATGCTTTTGCCACTAAACCGATTCGAACTTTGGACTTCCGATTATCTTCGACATTTCGAATTTAATTTGCTGGTGCTTTGAAATTAATACTTCAAGGACATGTTTGGCTTCTCTTAAGTGTTGAAGTGTAAATCACATAATTGCTCCATCATGTTCACTATAGTTCCTCCCTTGGCTCAGAGTGTTCGCATATTTTCAGTTCTCACTGTATACATATATATCTGGTTTATATAAGAGTGTTGAAGTGTGCGTGTTTATTTGCGTGAGTATGTACGTCCTGTCTGTGTGTGTGGTCATGTAGTTACAGGTTTGAGTTAATCCTTCGTGTCAATGCATTGTTCTTGTGTTTTCGCTGATCCTGTTTCTGTTACAGATGTTGTTTTTGCTTTGGTTGGCTGTTGATGTTTTTGGCTTGTCTTTGAAATGTTTCAGCGGTTACTGATTGTGCTTTCTGGTTTTTCAACGCGTTCCAATACGACTGCATTCGATTGCTTTGAACATAAAGCTGTGCTTCAACTTTTTTAAGTGCGTTTATGCAAACCATTAATTGTTACAGCACTGGAAAACAGGCTCAAAAAGTAAGCTCTTAATTTTTGACTTCGAGACGAGCAACGAAACTTAGTACATTATGTGTTCAAAATAAAAGAGAAAAACAGAAAAAAAGTTTCAAAATATTTTTAAATATAAGTTTGTATAAATTTATCTTTTTCTTTAAAAAAAATCATGAAATATAGAAATAAAATTCTTGAGATAGACGCTATGGTAAAACAAATAATAGATGAACTAAGGAGAGATTTCATGTTACACCTAATAAAGCGTGGGTTTCAAACTTAAATAAAACACAGAAAAATTAATGTGATGATCCAAAATATTGTTTTATTAGAAACAAATTTTCTTATGATTTAATATTTGAGAATGATCTCTGGCGTGTCACCACCACGACTACGATCTATGAAGCGCATCCTGTTAGTCCAATTTTTGACCACACCTTCCAGCATTTGGGGCGTATTTCAGTAATTATACGTTCAATGTTGGTTTCCAAGTCGTTAATTGTTGCTGACTTGTCGGCATAAGCCAGTGACTTGATGTGTCCCCAAAGAAAATAATCTAAAGGGGTCAAATCACACGACCGCGGCGGACAGTTGGTGGCCCCATTTCTTGAAATAACTTTCTCACCGAATTCCTGTTCAAACCAGAACTCTTTGACATCGATGTCACGTAAATTCATAAAATCATCGCTCTGTAGGTATTGATTTACCATTGAAATCATTTTTCGATAAATTTGTATTTTCCTCTACACTGGCCTCTACAACAGCGACATTTTCTTGGGACCGTGTAGAACACTGAGTTTGACTGTAAATCTCGATGAATTGAAGGCGTTGTTGTGATTCTTTCCATGATGAATTGTAAAAAAAAGTGACAACTGGTTTCAGAGATATCCCTTTCGGAAATCCGGACACTATTAAAAAAACACCCTTTATGTAAATAACGTTGTTTTTTTCTCATTTATTTCCTTATGTCATACTTTATGAACCTAGCCCTTACTCAGTAAGTCTGTAGCAATAATCGGAGTACCAAATATATAATGCAAGTAAGACATAGCCCTATGCATATAATTATTTAAAACATAAACAAATACAACAATAATAGCAACACAAAATTTTATAAATGATAAATGTAAAGACAAATTTCTGTTTACTTATTATTTGTGTAGTTTAATATATATGTATGTATATTCAAGCATAATTTAAACAAATCGTTAGCAATTTTATACAAATAATAATATTGACAAACAATATACCAACTAATCCAATCAAAGTAGATTACTTAATTAAATTCTCTCAACTCTTGTTTAAAATCTTTTCAAAACTTTAAAGCTGAATTTATGTGTCAAGTGGTTTTAAAACCACTCTTAACTTGGTTGAAAATAGCAACTTTTAACGAAGTTTACGTAACTTGTAAGTAGTTATAGTTTATATAACCAAGCAACGACTACTCTGACTCTTAACCCATATCAGTTCTCTGTTTACGCAACTAATTAATTACTTATGTTCTGCCTAATTAAGATATTATCCTTGTACCCAACAATGAGCTGGCAATTATATAAGCATTATGCAATCTCCTAGGATACTGAAAACGCGCTCATACATGAACATATATCTACTTGTATATAGATTAAATTAAGCGAGGCGTAATGTCTGTCATTTTCGTCCTTGTCTGTAATTGACACTTTCTGCGGTTCACAATAGAGACAATAGTCCTTATAAAGTAAGTTGAAAATGCAGATAAGCCTTTACGCAATGCTTCCGTCTAGTTTAAATGCAAATTCGCGCTTGAATTGATTCAGATTTATGCAACATGCTGGCCTAAACAAACAACTTAAATTGCTTAAAGCTGCATATTACTCATACGCAGTGTACAACAAAAAAAAAATAAAAAATGCGCGTACACAAAAATAGAAATGAAAATCTAAAAAATCGTACAAATTGAACAAAATTGCGCGCAACCTTTACAAAATTACCAGAAAATCTGAAGCCAGAAAACCCAAAACGTTTTACAAGATTTTGACTTCGCTCATGGGCGGAGTTTTAGGGGAATGAAGAAGAGGTGGAAAAATTATATTTACTTATCTCCTAAAATATCTAACTATGAAATTTTAAATCCTGACCTATTTTTTTTTTGTCTTGTTTCAAATAAATAAAAAAATTATTTAAAACATAGCTTGGCCGCTAGATGGCGTAAGCAATATAAATAATATAATAATGGAAACAATAACATAACATAACATAAATTATAATATAATAGTTAAATATAAATATTTTTGAATTTATTTGTTAAATTATTTTTGAAATAAAAATTAAAAATTAATAGTTACTTCCCAATTTTCAAATTGACGTTTAACTCTCATTTCAAAATTTGTATTCTTTAACTAAAAAATAAATTTTATTTTTTATTTTAACCGAAAAAATAGTAGGTAATTATTTCATGCTTTTTTTGTATTTTTAACGTTAAATAAAATTATTTTTAAAATAAAATCATTTTAAAATTTTTATTTTTAGACTAAAAAATAAATTTTATTTTTTATTTTAACCGCAAAAATAGTAGGTAATTATTTCATGCTTTTTTTTGTATTTTTAACATTAAATAAAATTATTTTTAAAATAAAATCATTTCAAAATTTTTATTTTTAGACTAAAAAATAAGAGTTATATTTCATTTTACACGCATAAATAGAAGGTAATTATTTCATGTTTTTTTGTATTTTTAACATTAAATAAAATTATTTAAAAAAAAAAATTTATTTTAAAAATTAAATAAAATTTTCTTTTAAATAAAAATTGAATTTTTTTATTTTTAGTTCAAAAAATAATAGTTATTTTTAATTTTAAATGAAAAAATACTAATTATTATTTTTATTATTATTTTTAAAATTATAAGAGCTTCAATCTTTTATTAATATTTTGCAATTAGCGAAATCTTTATTAATAATATTTTACACTACAAGAACTATTGAAACATCGGAAAATTCAAAGGGATAAGTGTGGAAATCGTGAAAAATGGAAATACAAACACATTTTATTTTATAAAGAAAGAAAGAGGAGTTTCTGGATATAATATCTTTAAGAAAATTTTGAAATGTTGTCTCATCCAAAGGAGTTGAGTAAAAAAAAGGGCAAAGCCTATTTGCCCAATTGATTAAGCTCGTATTAATTTATTTTAATGCTAGAAAATACAGCCCTATATCAAATAAAAAATAATCAGATTTGTTTCTTTTCTCAAAAAGTCCTTCTTTTTTTGTTTGTCTGTTTTTACCATAAATAAATCAAAATTTGTCTCTTAATATTTCGCAGGCTTAGGTTTACATTTAGGCATACTTTCAATTGTTCTCTTAAACCACTCTTAATCCTTAGACCTTTTTAGTTAATATTAACCCCCGTTGTCAAGACGCACAACGACACTGGCCAGCCAGGACCAGCACCACTTAATGATAATTGCAGCATTTTAGCCCGCCTTCAAAATGAAAAAAGGGCCTACAAAAGAGGTCACTTTGCTCTTTGTTGTTTTTCTTTTTTTTCTACCCCTACGATGTTTGCATCCAGAGAAAAAAAAGAAAATATTCACAGTTATTTGCCGCTTAACAACTTAAGGGCTAAGGAAATCTTTGGCCATGTCCTGTACAAAGTCAACCCACGCACATTTTTCACATAATTTCCTTAGGGGTTAAGTTTCCACTTCGTTTTGTCGGCGCCGCCGCCAACGCTTTATTAATTCTATCCCACAAAATAAACAGCTCGAGTTCAGGTTTAGGTAAAATTTCATTAAAGATGGAAATGTAACTAATAGATAAAGTAGCGCAAAAGGTAGCTTCAGTCACAGACAAAGTTACACAAATCAACGTCGCAACGGAAATGACATTTGTAGTCGCCTGGAAAATTAAATAACCGAAATCAGAAGCCATTTGGTCCAGGGGGAGCTATTGTTGGGGTTGGCGTTTAAGACAGACACAACCATTCAAGCAAATGAAATTACAATCAGTCTGGCTTTAAAATGAGTTAGCCTTATACATGTGACAGCAGTAAGCTCTATGCCGCACATCTTGACATTATTTTAACCAACTAGCTGAGTAGCTACCTAGTAAAAGTATAAGCACGCAAATACGAGTCTGGCAACGCCATCAGTGGGGGAAACTCCCATATGGCAACATTGCTGCGGCCGGTCTTAACGTAACCGCGCTGCAGACGCGTAATGGCAACAAAATTTATGCGCACACCTCTTCGGAATTTATAAAATAAAAAGAACACGAGCTGTACGTAGCGGAACTGCTACGGTGGGTTGTGCGGGAAATCATGTTGCGGGCAGCATAACGGAAAATCCGCAGCAACAACAGCAAGAAAATCAGCAGTCGCTCTGGGCTATAACTTGCCCTTGCCGGTTCCTTGAAATTTTGCGCAAAATGGCGACAAAAGTGAGGAAAAAAAAGGTGAGAAAGTTGCGACATTTCGCGACAGTTGAATACCCTGCATCGCTTTTTTACCAACAAAAAATAAAACATTAAACTTTGTCCTTTTTTTTGCAAATCCAAGCAGTTTTTTATTATAATATATATTTTTTATTATACTTTTTTTTTAACAAATTAAGCGTCAAAATTTATTTTGAATAAATTAATTGCAAATTTGAATGTGAAGGATACCATAGCAAACATATTTCCGCGAATCGCTAGACTGTGTAGACAAAAGGACGCTGTACTTTTGCTTGTTAGGGTTTTATCTGGATTTATTGCAAATTTAGTAACTTTATTTTTAACCTTTTTCACTCATTGCACATTGAGATTTCGAGCACACAGCTGATTACATTAATCTATCTTAAACATTATAAATAAAATTGCATAGATTTTTGGACGTTTACTTAAAAAAGTTATTGCAGCGGCAATATTGGATATTTGTCACCTTAAGTAAATTAATATAAAATATAATCTAAAAAAAATGCAAATTTTTCAAAATTTAAAAATCAAATTTGAGGAAAAACAGAACTATTTATTTACTGATGTGTATAATTACAGAAATCTATTTGCAGAAATTTTTAAACAATTTTACATATTTTTTTTTTTTTAAATTTTAATATTTTTTTTTAATTTTATACATTTTTCTTTGACAAATTTTAAATATTATTTTTTATATAATAGTTTTTTTTTCTTCTGTCAAATTTTTTAGTTTTTGTCGTAATAAATTTTTATGAATATTACCAAGTAAATACATATTCCCAAGCAAACAATTATTCAAATAATTTTGAGCAATGTTAATTTTTAATATTTGCCTAAAAAAAATTTTTCTTTATTTTTTAATCATATAAATAATATGTATTTTATATACATAATAATGTTAGAAAAATTAATTATTACCTGCAGTCTTTTGTAAATCATATAATTTTTCTTTTTAAATCATAAAAAAATTGTATTTTATTTTCTTGATCTGTGTTGAAAAAAATCAGATTTTTTTTGTATCATATAAAAAGGAATAAAAAGACATATTTTCCAAAAATAATTAATTTAAATTAAGTTAAGGAAAAAAAAAATGTTATCAAAAAGAAATTTCTTAAAAAAAAATATATTTTTTGAAAGAAATTAATTATAAGGTTAAAAAATAAAACTTTTTTTTAAAAAAATTGCAATTTGAATAAAGGTTTTAAGCAAAGTTCCAATCTGCCAACTAAGTACACCTACCGCTCTGGCAACTCCGTATGCGTACATGAATGAATACGACGCACAAGTTAGTGATGTATAGTTTTATTATACTATTTTCAATAATTTGCAATCAAATAAAAAGCGAAAACAAATTTATTTTAATTAAGCAGTAACGCGTTATATTTAAAAACTGAAATTTTCAGAACATTTTTTTCTTTATGCAGTTTTTGTTCAAAAGTATCTTAAAATCCGAAAATGGATAAAGAAAAAAATGTCTTTGTCTGTTCGTTTTTTAAATAAATATATAAACAAAAATATTATTTGCAAAAAAAACATAACTATTTACATATAGAATACAAAGCAATACAAAAGTCGATTTTGAGCTATTCCTAACGAAAGCAACACTGCTGCATAATTGCAAAATTTTGCATCATAATAGGAATATACAAATTTTAAGATATTTCTAAATATTTTTGCTTCAAAGATCATAAATAAAAAGTTTTTCAAGTTCGATTTTTTGAAAAGGATTTTCTTAAAAAAATATCACCAGAGTAACAGAACCAAAATAGATAGATTCACAAAAATAGCCTTCACATCATCTATAGGGTATACGTTTAAAAAAAGACATGGATTTTCTTCAACTTCTTTTAAGCGTCAAAAATGTGTTGTTGTGGTTAAGGGGTGGCGGTTTAGCGGTGCCCAGGCAACGTAGAAAAAAAAATGAAATATTTCTGCAATTTCTGTGCGAGAAAAAAAAAAACCAAAAATGGCAACACAAAATGAAAATCACGGCGACAACTTCAACGTGGCGCAGTCATGGGTAAATTATACGAAATATTTGCCGGGGCTAAAAGAAAAATGTTAAAAATGCGCAGCAAAACAAATAAAAAAAAAAAAAGCACTGATATTGCGGCAACTGTCAGTTCCGAGCTTCAAGCAATAGTTGGGCTTGGTTTAAAATAAATTATGGACCAAATCAAGGCAATTAAATCAAAGCCCGTCCGTAAGTCAAACAAACGAAGCTCATGAATATGCAACAGCCAACAAAAACAACAACAACAATATCGAGTAACATTTCGTGATTGAATTCATTGATGAACAACAACAAGGACAGCAACAACAATAACAACATCACCAATTTGACTGCAAGTCAACCATAAGGACATTCTGGCCATTTCACTGCCACACTCGCACACACACACACGCACACTCTCTCACTCCTCTCTCTAAGTCCTTGCATTCAGAACAGCGTGAAATCTGTGGCAAGGGAGAGAGTATTGAAACAAATCACCTTGATTGATGATTGGCATTTTGTTGCCAAGTGGGTGAACCCAAAGCAAATGAGGCTGATAGACTGAGTGTGTGTGTGTGCATGTGTGTGTGTGTGAGTGCCAAGTTAAAACCCCAAAAGTCAACCGCAATTAAATGGCAAGCAGCAAAGGCGTTGAATCCAGCTGAGTACAGCTGCCACTCTGCATTTGGCTGCCTGGGTTCCAAGTCTGGATTGTCTGTACAGCTGACTCAATGGAGTCAAATCAGCTGCATTTAATCGAATAATATGAATTGTTTGTGCATAGTATTCATTACAAGTTTCTTGCAGTTATATTCAAACCAAAGAGCATATGTGTTACATCAAACAAATAGCAATTTGAATGAAGATGAATTGAATTGAATCTCACTCAATAAAGAATTTCGTTGAACACTCAAGGGCATTACTAAATTTTACACTCTGAAATAAGTCAGAGTAAATAAAGTATTTAAGTCTACAAAATCTCAGGTACTTGCTAATTATCTAATAAATAAGAAAGAAAGATGTTCATTTGACGTTTTTCATTTATTTATGTTTTTATTTAAATTAATGTATGTATACTACTACTCCATCTGTATGTATTAAACCTATACATATATAAATATTGAATATTAAAACACATTTTTTTATCAATTTCAAGCGTGCAATCATAAATTATTAAAATAAAAAAAAAATACGTATACGCAATTTTGCTATACGCCAACTTTATTGTGAAATAAATATTATTAAGCTAAAAGTATATATGTTAAAATATGTTTTTTTTCCAATTTCGAGAGAGCGATCAAAAAGCGAGAGACTTTAAAAAAAACTTATACGCAATGTTGCCCAATTATGATATAAATAAGCAGCCTGAATCCCTATATTGCTCTGGTTTACAAACCTTTTATAATTTAGAATTAATTTCTACTTTATAATTATGTAAATGTGAAGACACATTTTTTCTCTCCAATTTTCCTGTGTGCAATCAAAAATTATGACACTTAAAAAAAACTACGTATACGCAATTTTGCCTAACGCCAACTGTATTGACAAATAAATACTATTAAGCTATAGTATAATTCTGAATGTTAAAACATGTTTTTTTTTCAGATTTCGAGAGTCGATCAAAAATCTCGAGACTCAAAAAAAAATACGTATACGCAATGTTGCCTAATAATAATATAAATAAACAGCCTTAAGGCCTATAACTACTTTATTATTACTCCTGATTTGGTATGTAAACTATAGTTTTTACTATTTGCGAATACCACCCTGCTTTATAAAACCGATTACTACTATTCAAAAAAAGCCTTCAACGTTGGCAGTGGCAACTTATGACTCAACCTTTATCATTAAAATCGCATGAAACTTTGGTATTTTGATTTAGTGAGTAGTCGTGGCTATGATACGAATGTTCAATTGTAGCCAGCGCACCAGTTAAAAGATAATTTTGCATATTCACTCAGTTGCGCTCTTCTTGCATCCAAATGTGCAAGCTTTCTTCACAATTTCAATTTATGGAATTTACATATAAATTATAAAAGTTGCCACTTAACACTGAAACAGCAATGAAAAGGCATATAATATATTTAAAAATATAATATTATTATTATTTATAATATATATTTAAAAAATACCTGCCTCAAGGGTAAAAAAGTGGCAAATATTCAAAGCTGATTGAAATACAATCAAACAGACATGAAAAATTATTTCTTTAAGAGATAAAACAACATTTTATTTAAAACCAAAATATAAGCAAAACTAGACTACTTATGCGTATACTCAATTTAACAAACACAGAAACTGCCTTCAGTCGTAATACCCACGCCATAAGGATTAACAGCCATAAATTGCATATATGCAATATTTGCATATGTACGCCTGTATTTAATATAAATGCATAAATGAAATCAAACAACGCTTAAAAATTTATTAACGACCGCCAAACCAGTTAAACGTCAGCAAATTGTATTTTTATGTTAAGACCATTAATGAAAACGGGAAGTAAACAGAACAGCACAGCGACAAGAAAAAATGCAATAAAAACCAAGGCGAAAAACAGAAAAACAATAAAAAAAAAAAATGGGAAAGGAGAAAGTTGCTGAACAGCAAAACAAGCGAACAAAAAAGTGCAAGGGGGAGGAAAGGAGAGTTTTTACATTAAATGTGCAGGCGCACAGACTGGGCCCAATGCAAGCAACCCCTTGATCAGGAAGGGTGAGTCTGATGGAATTGGCAGCACTTCGATTAAGTAGCTTTGTAAACAGCAGACGGGCTGCCAGACGAAGAGAACAGTGCAGTCCAGAGCAGTCCGTTTCAGAGCAAGGCACTGCAAAACCAGGGCTGCATGATGCTGAGGTTCGGATGAAATGGCCGTTTCCAGATTTGGAAACCAACTAAGGTTCACTAAAAATAATTACAATAAGGTAAAAAGTTGCTGAAAAAGACTGATCTATCTATGACAGGCCGTGCAGAAGCTTATATACGAAGAGAGCTTAGTCAGAAAACATTTGTTTCGTGTCTAAGGCGTGCAATTATTTGCTCAATTTGTATAAAATACTTGGTCAAATATTTAATCGTCAAATATTTGCACCAAATCTTTGCCAACATTTATTTGGCCTCGTGTTTGGCAAATATAATTTCGAGCAAATATTTGCTTCATGTAGTGCTAATTTCACTCTTAATACTTAAATATCTTTGATATAAGATCAATATATATTATATTCCGATCTACTAATGCACCACCCCGTTCAATAAAGGTAACCAACTTCAATTTGCTGTTTTAATTGAATCTCCGAATAAAGCCCTGTCTTAAAGGGTATAGTTTCAAGTAACATTGCGCTTCCATTTTTTTTTTTACAAATAATTTATAAGATAAATATGATCTATAGTTATATAGTTATTCTTTGTGCATACGATCTGGCTATTAAGTTGTAGCGTAGTGTCACGAAATTCTGTCCTGTGCTACTTGGCAATCCCAAGGCTACGAAGATCTTCCGTTGCCTGATCTTCCCATCGTAGAGGCGGGCGTCCCTGTCGTCGTCGACCTTCCAGTGATTTTCGCTCGAGTACTTTTGGCTGGAGCATTATCATCCATTCCACCTAAAAAGCGAAGACGTTGTAGTTGTGTGCGCCGAACCAGATCAGTGTCGCCGTATAGCTCTTACAGCTCGTGGTTCATTCGAATACGAAAATGACCATCCACATTTATCGGTCCAAAGATACGTCGGAGGATTTTTCTCTCGAAAGCCCCTAAAGTCGCCTCATCGGATGATGGCAATGTCCATGCTTCAGTGCCGCAGAGAAGCACGGGTATGATGATGGATTTGTAAAGGGTTATTTTCGTGTGTCGAGAGAGGGCTTTACTCTTGAGTTCCTTACTTAGCCCAAAGTAACACCGGATACCAAGATTTATCCGTACTTCCATGCTGAGGTTATTTTTTGTGTCGTTAATACTGGTTACTCAAATACCCCTGGTAAACCGGGTTTCTGAGATAGCCTCTAAATTAGCTAGTTTTCTGTTTTTTGGGTTATTTCATAAACCTTTGATGTTTGCCTTTTTTGGAAATAGGATTCGGATACAGTTGCTGTAAATCCATATATCTCGCCTAGAACCAAAGTCAACCAATTGGTATAATATATGATGCCCTAGACTAGCTAGGGTAACCCTTAGCTATTTATTTAAGGACAACAACATTTTTTTATAATAATTGTTTGTGTTTTAGTTTTAAAATTTCATCAAAAATCATCTAATAAAAAGTGTTGTTTAAGGAAGCCAACGTCTTTTAGGAATCAAAGTTCGTGCTGGTTTCATACCGAATCCATTTGAGTCAGTTTGGCAGCCCTGCTCAAAGCCACAGTCTGCTACTTCGTGGGCACTTGAAAATGCATAACTTTTGGTTCAGTTAAGTAGCGCTATGGGGTTTGGGGGGTACGTATATTTCCGACGGATTCTGGCGTGGAATTTTCTGGCTGTTTAATGCATTTTACGCGGTGCAACAATTTCTCGCCTTGTTGTGGTGCCCGACACTGCAGAGACCCCCCCGCTGCTGTGTAACATAACAATGCAAAATGTCTCGCTTATCAATGTGAATTAAAGCTGATTAAGCAGACATGAAACATCATCATCATCTACAGTGTAATATATAAAATTTTAAACAGAACATATATTTAATTGCAGAAAATGTGCATCGAATAACCGCAATGCGTTCGTTCCTTTGCCAATTTATTCGAAGTTTGATAAGTGCAGCAGAAGCAGCAGCAGCAGCGGCAGCCTAAGAGTATGCAACGATTTTTCACATTTCAGTCAAAAGCCAAATTAATTATGTACCACAAACTGAGGCAAAAGTTTTGCAGCTTGTTTGTTGGGTAATTAAAAGGCTGGCACATTAATTTTCAAGTCTCGGACGCAATGCAGAGGAAAAGCCGTACAAAGCGCATGATAAATCCTTAGCATTTTGGCCAAGTCACACAAAAGCTGTCCCAGCATCAGGCTCGCTTCAGTTTGGTCCACTTTGTTTCTTCGTTTGGTAAGGGAAAATTTATTTTGTTGTACTCATAGTACATACTTTTTTTTTTCTTTTTTCTAGTTTTTATTTTTTTGGCTGCCTGCACAAAGTCAACAAAGTGCTCAGTAACATCCCCGAGAAGAAGCAGAAGAAGAAGGAAACTGCAATTAGCGCTGAAAAACTTCTTAGTCCTAATTGATTTGCTGTAAACCGTTTGACTGTGCTACTGCAACAGACCGCTTTAAAAGTTTAATACAATTCCGTACTAAAGTATGCAACACTGTTGTTATTGAACACGTACGTTGACGCCGCATAACAATACGGCACGTAGGTTCAGGAGTTGGAATGGTTTGGGGTTGGACTAAGGCTAACGCTCTCAAAAGGCAAAACAAAAAGGTTTTTTCAACACGGTTGTTACTTAAAAAATCTGAAAACTGTTGGCGGAGTCAGCGAGAATGGTTCGAGAAGTTGTTTGCAATGGAAGTAAGCTTAGTTCTCTACGGAGCAATGATCAATGAATTATTATTGCCAAAAATTCAAGATGTTAGTGTATCCGACTTGTGGTTTCAACAGGCTGACGGTATTGTCAACGATATAATCGTTTTTTTTAAGGGAAACGTTTGAGGAAAACATCATCTCATCAGAGCTGTTAAGTGGCCACTGAGATCTGGTCATCTTACACACTCGGATTACTTTCTGTGGCCATATGTAAAATCTCAAATCAAAGATATTCCTGTAAACATTGATTATTAAGCGTTCACCACGTAAATGTTATCGAGCCATAGATTTGAAATTTGAATCTTTAGGGAAAAACAAAAAGTTTTTGAATTTATCGGTGAGGTGCAAAATATGAAATGAAGATAATAGATCATACTCAATTACAAGGAAATATTATTTGATAAGCGAGGGTCTTGTAATTTGTAAAAACATTAATTCCGAAAAATATACAAAATTAATAAATTTAAGTTTAAGAAAAAAAATAATATTATAACATAATATTTGAGAAAAAAAAAATTAATTTTTTAAAAATACAAAATATTAATTAATATAATCTATAAAAAAAAACGAATTAAAAAAATTGTGTAAGTTTTATTTTATGAAAAATATTTGATTGTTGAAAATTATACACAAAATAGTAAATTATAAGTTACACACTTAGGCGGAAGGCCATCGCAGCCGCCGCTCTTAGTCCTTAAACTAGTTTATAATTTTAATTATAAGATAGCTGTTTGTAAATAAATAAATAAGTTACACAAAAAAACACTAAATATAAAAATGTGGTGCAGTCGAGGCGGTGCCCGACAGTGGAATGCCCTGTAACTTTTGTCTCGAAAAAATATTTCCTGCACAAATCTAGTGTACCCTTTGTACCTATAGGTACAGGGTATAAAAATATACCTATGTATGTACATTTAAAAAACATTATATGCTATCCTTATGTAGTCTACTCGCTAACATCAAACTTTTACTTGACGATTTTTCTATCATTTTACTTTTAGCTCGGTAAAAGAACTTTATTCTAAAAAAATACTAGGTATATTGCGTCTATCTTTAAATGTGTGAATACGTTGCACTTTTGTCATACAATTTTTCCTATAGCCATATATAGTATGTAGCACGATACAAACTTATTGCGCCACCCTCGCGCACAGCTACGCCAAAGTGCAACAAAGCGCACGGAAGTACGATGCAATAGCAACAGAAGCCACGAGGCAGCAGCTTTGCCAAATGGCTGGGTCGATTTGAAAAATTCAAAGCAAACAACGCCAACAACGACAACAACGCCAGCAACGACAACAACTACAACAACTACAGCAACTACAAAAAGTTCCAAAGCTCTCCACTTTGGTATATGGCGCCCACCTCTTGAGCTCCAGTTTCGTGTCGCAGCGCTTAAACAAAAAATCACACAAAAGTTGCAAAGGAGCAGCAGCCGCAGTTACAACAACAATAGAAGCTACAACAACTGGAACACATCGAAACAATAACTTGCGGTAAAGTTTCAGAGTTCAATTGAAGTTCAGTTTTGATTCCCGACCAAGTTGTCAAACTTTAAGGTAAGTAATGAGCTAGTTGAAAGCCAATACTTAAAGCAGACGGCAGACAATTCACAGCAGGCCCAAAATCAGGACTCAAAAAGGCAGAAAAATCAACGGTCCAACACCTAGGCAAGCCATACTTGACAGATGTCAAGGAAAAGCCTGCAAAAAAAAAAAAAAAGTGAAAAACCAAAAGAGCAAGCAGATCCATCAAAAAATTAGCCCAGCCGTCGCTGGCCTCGAGCGCCACTTGAGTTAAAACTCATTTTGACTCACGTTGTCGCCCTGGAAAGACAGAGCCCTCCACCCCCATAATCGTCGGCAAAGTCCATGTGCTCGAGGGCGCGTGCAAAAAACTTGTTCGAGCGTATTTTTCAAATGTTGGAAATCGCAAAACGGACGAAGGTGGCGGAGACAGTTGAGCTATTTGTGGGTGCGACTAGGCCTTGCCCCTTATCCCACTCGGCGGTGACTTTTCGACTGTCAGACGCTACGGTAAGCGAGTTATATTTAAAGCTATGCCGGCAGAGCATTTGACACGCATGGTAAGCGGCGCTTTGATGTTTTCACCAGGACTTGACTTGGAGCACGGGCTTATTTCTTGGCTATGATGATAAGTGGTTGGAGCTTGGAGAGGTGCTAACAAATATTTGTTATATGCAAATTGCTTTTGACGCTTGACAAAAACGAAAGTGTCAGTGCAAAATTTTGAAGCAAAGCAAAAGCAAATTGGAACAGCTAAGTGAAACCTTTTACTCTGTTTCTATCGAATTTTATTTAGATATTTAAATAGTTGATTAAAGATTTATTTAAGAGAATTTTATGAAAATTTCAAAGCTCTAGCTAGACCTTATGCGGCTTAGGGGTAATTATTATGAAAGGGAAGTATTTGAGGCAAAATAAATTAAAGATTTTAAAAAAAGCAAATAATTTTATATGAGGATGCGGTGAACCTTAATTTATACCAAAAATTGAGCCCTGGCCCAGGTATTTTTTAATTTTTCTTAAGTTTTTTTTACGTTCGTTATTAATTTTTTTTTTTTAATTGTGTACTAGTGTTATTTAATATTTTTTACATACATATATGGTTAAAATTTTTTTGAATTTGTTATTTATAGATACTTGGCATATAATTTTTAATAAATAACTTTTCTCTTATTTACATTATTTTTATATATATACTATTTTTTTTATAAAATAGTTAATTTGCTATTTTATTAAAAAAAAATGTATTCATTTTGGGCATATAATTATTATTAAATGAATTTTCTCTTATTTAAATTATTTTTATTTATATAGTATTTTTTTTGGTATAATGTACATATTATTTACTATTTTATATAAAATTTTGTATTGATATTTGGCATATAATTTAAAATGAAAAATTTTTTCTAAACATACCTTTTTTTTCTTGAAATGGGACAAGCGAAAGGAACTCAAATTGTTTTTTTAATTTTTTTTTTTCTTTTTTTTTAAATCTTGAAAGTTGTATGGAGCTATTTACCCCAACCACTCCATGTACAAATTCTTTACAACAACGCACTTAATCTTTTGACAAGTATCTTACAGTCCAACTAGCTCTGAGCTCTGCCCAGTGACTGCCGCTGGTTGATGGCATCATTGCATATGTTGGCATTACAGAATCCAACTTCATTGCAATTAAACACTCAATTTGCAGTTTCTAGAAATGTTTGTAAATGAAATTTGGGCAAAGGTAAAGTTTTCTACGCCAGCAGCAGCAGAGTCCACAGTGAGACAGTGTCAACAAAAGTCGCAAAACAAGTACGGTAGAGCTTCGAATAAAAAGTCAGCAAAAAGTGCTTAGACATAAAATCCAAAGGCTGAACAGTCAAATTTTACATCTTTTTACATCGTTTTCCAAGAATACCGTTAGAACTAATTTTACAATTTAAAAAAAAAATAAAACACATATAAATTTAAGAAAAAAAGAAAAAAATCAACCTGTTGAATTCGTTTTCCGTGTACCTGTAAGATTCGTACAAAAGGAAAATTAAGTTTGTGCAAGAAGATAAATATGTAACATAGAGAAAGAGACGTCGGAGTACCCCCAAAGGAACCCCAAGGTATCAGTGTGACTAGAGAAGTCGATATTTACATTTCCGTCTGGCTGTCTGTCCGTCCGTATGAACGCCTAAATCTCAGATATGAAAAGAGCTATAGCAACAAAACTTTTGGATGCGATTTTTTATTGTCACGGGAAACAAGTTTATTTTAATTTTTCGTTATATATTTTTCGGCAATAGAATATACCCGTACCTCCAATAGAGGTGTTATGTAGAACTTAGAAAAAGTTTCGAAATACTGTTGTTTATATATTGCGACTATTTCATATAGTACCGAGCAGTCAAAAAAATGTCACCTTTCAAAAGTTTTTTAATGTATCCAACACTGTAGCAAATTTTATCAAAATTGTTTGACTATACCGATCGGTCAAATAGACGTTTTCGGGTAATAATTTTTTTTTTTGTCGATTTTTATAAAGAGATCGTAAACTAATTTGGTGTTTAAAAGTTTTTTATAAATAAATTTTATCCAAATAATATATTGTATAGCCCCAATGGGATGGATCGATTTAGGGCATAATTTGTTTGATTTTTCAATGTTTATGAAAATATCCTAACAAAATGTTTCGCTCGAAAGATTTTTGGAGTACCTATGATGCAGTTTATCTCAGAGTCATCGTCATTTTTCTTGAGATTTATAAAAAAGTGGAACTGAAAATAAAGTTGAATATATGAAACTTTTTATTTTTATTTTACGTCATAATTTTCACATTTATCGATTTTCTAATTAAATCTAAAAAAAAAGTACAATTTGCAAAAAAAAAATATTTAACAAAAAATACCTGGTCGGTTTTAGATGGATTGACGATATATGCATATATCTATATGCCCTTTCCAAGATATTCGTAAACAATTATAATTTAACAACGTTATATTAAATTTTTGAATTAATTTGTTTATTTTTCAAATTTTTTGTAAAAATTAAACTAAAAATAAATCCGTATATAAATTAGAAAAAACGTATTTGCTCATGTTTTCGAAACCAAATAGTAGAAAAGTCACAGCGTCGTGCAATTCGAATGTTATCCGTAGATAGAATCACAAAATGGCGCCCCAGAACTTAAACTTTAGAGTCTAAGTAAAGACGTTGACGTTGCGCACTTGTTGTAGATTATTACAAAAGTTTAAATACACAGACAGGCAGACAGAGAGATAGATAGAGAGCACAACGCTGATAGAGAGTAAGAGAGAGCAAAGAGAATGCAAAGAGAATGAGATGATGCGGTGAAGTTGTGCAATGCCCTCAGGTGTTGTATGTTAGTTGTCGAGCGTCGAGACAAACTGACTCAAGGAGCTGAGTTGAAGCTTTTAAATAGCCTTGGTGGTTACACTCTTGAAGAGTTGAAACGTATGTCATCAGTCTGAAAATTGTTTTCGCCTGCGGCGTACTGGAAAACTGTCTCAAAAGTAGTCAACAGGAAAATGGCGCGATGATTCTGATGTGGCATTTAAGTTAT
Source organism: Chymomyza fuscimana (assembly GCA_949987675.1). Classification (NCBI taxonomy): domain Eukaryota; kingdom Metazoa; phylum Arthropoda; class Insecta; order Diptera; family Drosophilidae; genus Chymomyza; species Chymomyza fuscimana. The sequence continues at coordinate 15,100,954 of OX465089.1, forward strand.
GTAATTTTTATCAGTAGCGTTGTTCTATGACTAGGGATAAGGGAAACGGTAGTTGCTTATGATGCCACCTCCATTTAATTTCAATATCAGGGAGGCAATAATTTTGAATTTATGCTACGGCTGGCTAAAGGTATGAGTGAACCTTACTCCACACAACACTTTGTCATTCCAAGCTTTGTTATGTTGACTTACTTCTTAAAATAAAAACTTGGTTAAAGAATTTCCGCTTTACTTCAAGTAGGTAGGTAGGGTAGGTAGGTAAGGGCGGCACACTTAGGCTTGTACCAGCCCGTTGTGAAACCGCAGATCTCTCTTCAAACTCGTCTCCTGAGATAAACACGCTAAAAGGATTCCCATCCTCGGAAGGAATTATGAATGAAGGAAGTAATTTCCCAGGTGCTTATTCCGACGTCTACTAAGAGCCTCACAGGAACAGAAGAAGTGCTCTACTGATTCAACCACTTCCTCGTCTTTGCAGCTTCTACAAAGTCATAGCTCGGAACATTCATTCTGGTCGCATGTGACCAGTGATCGCTCTGACAACTGCCGAACACTGCGACCGTTTGAGTCCACAGAGCCTTATGGAGCGTTTTTGGTCGATTTTAGGTCATATTGGGCGACTGATTGTACAATGGGGTGTATTATACCACAGCCTTTGTAGATGAGACCTCGAAGTTACTTTATGGCTGCCTGGCTATCCGAGTATATATTTATCGCACCGGTTTCCAGGCCGGTATTGCGTAAGCAGATCAAAGCCTCTTTAATGGCAAGGATCTCCGCTTGAAAAACGCTACAGTGGTCCGGAAGTCGGAAAGACTGCCGAAAATTTAGTTCCTCAGAGTAGGGCGGCAGACGATATTCACGTTTCACGATAATTAGTTTGTATCTCTCTCGAATTTAGTATACTTAATATATTGCTTACTTAAGTAGTAAGAATCTTTAATCAAATTATTAATGGACCAACTTTATTATAACTTAATTATATAATTGGCAATTCCAGAAATATTGGCATAAAATGAGGCAAAAACATATGGCTTACATTTTTCAAGCCTTCAAAAGCGATTCGCAGATTCACTTTCAAGATAAGCATCCAAACTTTGTTTCTTCTTGACTAAACAATCCAATTTCACAATATGGGCATAGGCACAGCAAATTCCCGAAATCAAAGAAGCAATATTGTGCTCCATTTCCCTTCCTTACCCCTATCCTTAACCATACAGTTTTTATGGGAACCATTTTGTGTATGCTTTCATCTGTTTGTTCAACCAACTCGTTTTGCTTACTTTTATTTTAATTTAGGCTCCCGCATAATTTTGCTATGATTTGCACTTCTTAATTAATTATTTTTCCTAACTAAAAGTGGATCGGCTGTGTCAGCAAATAACACGCACAGAGTACACATATTACATGTGCGTCAGAAGTTGGAGCCGGGACTGGCAACCCTTCAACCGGAGCACACAAAGGCAAACTTCGACAGAAAGTTTCTCTAGCTGCTTTATTTTTTTTTTTTTGCTTCTTTCAATGCGTATATATGTGAGATTAGGGTTTGGGGCGAGGGTTGAGCGGCTTCCGGAAGAAGCAGCAAAGGATTTTTTTTTATTGTTTTAGATGAAAGCATTGCATGAATAAGGACTTTAAGATGAAAAACAAATGTGCCTGCTAAAGCAGTTAAAGAGTTGTTTATAAATTTAGGTCTATAGGATAAATATATTTAAAGGCTTAACCTTAGCAGCTGCAGCATCATAGATTTGGCAGACCATAATTTCTTTATACCAAAAAGCTTGCCATAAACTCGTCTAACGTTGGTATATTTGAAAATAATTAATTATTTATTTTTTCCATCAAGCAGCGCACAATTGATGCACATCTGTGAAAAAATCAATATTTTTATGGCAATTTTTTGCTTAAAGCACACACGTCGTATGCGTAATGTGATATTTAAGAGTGCAGAATTAAAAATCAATGCGTAAAAAATGGAAATGATTACAATTACACAACTATGAAAATCCCATTGCGAACAAGCTGACATGGAACAGCGACAGCTCCGCCAATGAATGCTATTAAAGTCGGTTTCTACTCTTTTATCTGCCATTTTGTTTTTTTTGCCCCTTTGTTCTATTTAAATAAAACTTTTCTATTATTGGCAGATGGCTGATTGTTAAGCTCTGTGTCTGGGTCCTGTCATTTTGCTGCCAGCAAGTCAATTGCATAGAGAACGATGCCATTGTACAAATTGGCAAAAATGTCAAACGTTCTGAAATGGATTCTACTCATTATTTAAACGCTTAAAGCATATCGCATGGCATTAGCTTATTAAATGTGAATTGGTTTGGAATCGTTTTCGTCAAATTATTTTATGTTTTTTTTAATGGGCTTATTTTAATGACATGTTAGATTATGGCACATTCATCTATCAATAGTCCTTTTTTTTTGAACCAAAAGCAAAGCTTAGTTTTTTTTATAGAGTCTAAGCATACCGATTAACTTAAAAACTTTCATGCATATGAATTATGCAAGTTTTCAATTTAATAAAATTTTCGTAATAAATTTGTATGATATAAAAAAGTTTTTTTTGCTGCATAAAGTTATAAAATAATATTATTAAATTAAGTTATGAAAATAAGTCACAAGAAGTTGCAACTGGCGGAAGAGCATGAATTATTAAAGACCAAAATTTAAGAATTTTTCAAAGTAAATTGTATGTTTGTATATGGGTAATGGCTAACAGAATCCTTTGGTGGTATAGACTACAATTAAGTCCTGGACATACTAGTTATATTCTAGGGAGTTTGAATTAGTGATTTAGATTATATAGGCCATAATATACCATTTTAAAAATACCATTTTACAAAGTAGAGCTTTCATCTTTGAGATTTTAGGTAGATATGAGCCAATGAGGTTGGTTCCTTTTCTGATTAGTCTACTAATCACATTTTGTTCCTTCAATTTTTTTTTCATTCCTGGCTGCTTGGAAGCACAGTTTTACGTTTTCAGGCCTGAATTCATGCATGACATGTAAGTGAAAATCTCATGACTATGTAAGAGGAACAACAAAAACGAATACGAATGTTTTATTTTTTATTCGGATTCATTTTGAAACCACATTAACCAAAAAGCATTTTTGATGTTCTTTGATTCCGACAAAGTGAAACCAAATTGAACTAACAAAGTCGGTTCAAAAGTGCACATAATTTAAGCTGAAAAAATTTTTAATTATTCTTTGATTTTCTTAAATTCTATTTATGCCAATGATACTTATCTGACATGTTAGATACTTATTGATAATTATTTTTTTCTTAATCAACCCAAAAAACAACATGATGTGCATGTTCGTATTTTTTGTTCGCATGGTTCATGTCTTGCATAAATGGTTTATCAGCCATGCTCCGGAAACCGAAAAATCCAAACCGAACAATTTTGTTCGGATTCGGTTTTGCATGCTCTGGAATCCGAATGTTTTGTCGATAATTTCCTTTATTTATTTTCGATACATTTGTAAATTTCCCTCGTTTTTATCGATTAATTCACATATGTTGTGGTGTAACCAGCTGACTGCCTTTTGTTAAGAATTTGTAAACATTGCAAAAATGTAATTTATTTCCTCAATGGCTTGTTTTAAAGCTAAAAGAAGGCGTAAAAAAATGAAAGAATCATGTCCTATATATTGTAATGTTTATTTGTATATTTTTTAGCATTAAATTCTTTTGGTTAAATATGCACCTACATTGTGTTTCTTGACGCGAAATGTTTTTTGTTTGATACAAAACAGCTGACAAGGCCGCAGTTTTCCACCTTTTTATTAGTACATGTTGTTTAGATTTAATTTTCATTAATATATTGCTAGTTCTTTATTATTTAATTTTTTTTAAATAAAATTACACAAAAATATTAATTTAGCAACAACGTTTATGAAATTTAAACACGATTTAACTATTTTTGTTACAAGGGAAATTTTTGCATGTTTAATACACACACATGCACCAACAAAACGAAAATTCGGTTTGGCTTGTATATGCTATTTTTGGGTTGTGTCAGGAAAAAAATTATTAAAAATAGTTAGCAGATAATATGCAAATTAAAGTTAGCATAAATAGAATCTAAGAATATGAAGGCATATATAAAAAATGACTTCAATATAAAATTTGTGGCTTTTTAATACTATTTTGACGATTCGGTTTCATTCCACATGCAACAAACCATTCGGTTTCAAAGCACATGAAACATTCGGTTTGGTGGAAATGGGAGCACCAAACATTCGGTTTCAAAACGAATCCGAATGAAACATGTGGATTCGGTTCCCGGAGCACGGCCGTATATCTTGCATTAAAAAATTTACCTGGTTGAAGTCGTAGTTAATTTTAATCGAAAGTTGTAAAGGGTAAAGGAAATAGGAGACGATATCGACAGGAAAATATGTGGAATTGGGAGCACGCCAAAAACGAAAGCGAACAAAATTTGTTTATTTTCGTTTTAATTAAGTAGCCCTTGATTTGGCGTAGACAATGAGCCATAAAATAATATTTATTATTTATTTATTTATATAATTATAAATTAGAAGTTAATTCTAAATTATAAAAAGGTAAGCCGGAGCAACGTAGGCCTTCAGGCTGGTTAAAAAATTATTATACATTATGTTCTTATTGCTATTATATTATTATTATACATTATATGCTTATATTAAGTCTAGAGGTAAGTTTTATGAAATTTTTTATATTTATAGTGTTGGTCTCTACGAGCATTTCTGTGGGATTCGGAATTTGTGAGGAGGTGCATAGATTTAAGGTAAAGTGGCAGTGATTAAGAAGGTGAATTATAGTGAGGGTACTTATGTTGCAGCATGGACAGATCGGTTGCGGTGTTTTATTGAGTAGGTGTTCATGTGTGAGTTTTGTATGATCCAGACGGATATCTCGTGTAGATAATTGCGTGTTTTCTGTTAGTGTTTGTTGGTATATTTATTGGGTTGCGGGATGGATTTATTGTTTTGTAGTGATGATTGTAGTCGTCCCAGATCTTTTTAAGAGATAGTTATTATAATATTTTATGTTCATATTGTAGTGTAGACTGATATAAAAATATTAAAATCGTAGTATTTTATGAAATGAAAGATACCAAAATTGATCCTAAGTAAGCCTTTATAAGCCTATCGAATTTTTCTCGATATATAAATAAATCAAGGATGTATTATTTATTATTATTGTATATTTTGTCTAAGCATATTCCTTGAATTTAGTTGAAAATACAAAAAAAGGCTCAAGACAATGCATTAATGATGCAGAGCTGCTTGACATCTCAATTTAAAATCCAAAACTTGATTGACTCAATGCCAAACGTGATTACGGAGAACATTTTTCATAATTTCTACCTTTTTGCTTGTAATGAAAGGAAACTGAAAACTTTTGTTGACACAATTGTTGCAGAGTATTCTGAGCGAAAATTTGCAGCATTTCTTTGTTTCAAGTACAATTTAAAAAAGGTATATCAAATGTCAAAATGGCAGGAACATCTAGAATACTTTAGCATTTCCTTTTGCTTGTCATGTAAATGTAATATGTTTTGGCAAACAAATCACGTACTGACTACCGACTTCGTGCGAATCGCATCATTTTCAGAACCGCAAAAAGATATTTGCAGGCTGAAGGGATTGCTATCCAACAGTATAAGTATTCGTATGGATAACCCAAAAATGATACGGATGCAGTTCTTTGTTTGCAGCTGTTTTGTACGCTGCTGAAAGTTAGATTTTAAATATTTGTCAACTAGATTTAAGTCTTTAAAATTTCGGTAGTGTTACAAGAATTTATATTTATAAGCTTTATATTTTTAGCAAGAGCTACCTAAAATATTATTAAAAAATCTCTAGAAATTTTTATAATTTTCTTGTTGAACCGTGCAATGAACTGATTAAAAATATATTAAAAAAAAACTTCCATACTAGGCAAATCTCCATACGGACAGTTTAAGTTCAAGTTTAAACTAAAAATAAAAAAAATTTTTACGCTTATGAAATCGCTAAAAATTTAAAAATTGTTCATGAAGGAAATCGAAATTTTTAGAAGTTTTTTCTTTAATTTTTATACATAGAAACCTGCTTATAATGCAAGAGGTAAGGTGGTGCAAATTTCGTGATACATCGAGAAGAATATTAGAACCAAGAACAAGGTAAGCGATTAGAAAGTAGTTGGATTGATTGTCAGGAGCGTGAGCAGAACAGTAAAAACGGCCAAAAAATTATTTGCCGAAGATTCGGCCACACGAAAGTTGTGCTCCAAGTTTGTGCGCAGCTGTGGAGGGTATTTCTGGCCAAGCTTAGGGTTGCCATGTTGCTCCAATTCAAAAACAAACAGCACGTCAAACCAAATCCATTTTGTTTTTTCTATCCATCAGGAGCAAGAAATTTTGTCTATCAAAATACATTTACAGTGTAATTATGACTTAGTCGTATCCAGCCCACAACATATTCAAAATGTATAACGAAACTTAAAACGAGATACATTGTTTTTCATCTAAATTCAAATGTTGTAGTTAGTTTTCTACCATAGCCCACAAGTTTTATTTTTTCATCTATTTCTTTTGTGTACGTTTTCTGACTTTTTGGCTTTCAAATCTCTTCAAGTTCTCAAATTTCTATCGAATTGTACAAAGTTCGTATTTGCACAAAATCGACAAACATATGCCAAATATGTTTTTTTTTTTTTTATTATCTCTTGTTCTGCAAATATGTTAAGAGCACAAAATTGTTTTGAAAAATCAATTCATACAATTTAACAGACTTGGCAGCAAATTTGTACAAAGTAAACTTCGATACGCTTTAAGAAAAATAAATCTACATATGTCGACTGTTGTATACCCTGTAAATTAATTCCATATAATATTGTAAATAGTAAGTTTTCGACTTGACAAGTTATAAAATGGAAACGTTTATTTTGTTATTTGCACAAAATTCGACTTTTCATATGTAAGGAGTCGATGATTAAAAGGAAGAGACTACTCCGGTGGGTAGTATCTGCAAAAAGTAAAAAAAAAAATGTATTTCACTCTTTTTTATTGGTTGCTGTAGCTCTGTCTCAAATAAATTTTTAAGTGTGACTTCCTGAAAATAAAATCAGTTTAAATGTTCCCAACCGTTTGTAATAAATTTACACCCACAGAAGGATTAGGTTAGTTTCAAAATAATAGCATAGACGATTGGAACGGAACCAGAAAGGACATCCCTATAATAATATGCTCGATATAGTTAAAACTCGTCACATGTCTTTTATTTAACATAACATTTTTTATTTGAAGGTAATTTTTTTACATTCTATCACTTGGACAATAAATAAATGTTTTGGAAATAAGAATTTAGCAGAGGCCATAGTTAGACTCCAATGAGTAATGATTATTTTTTTTTAAATGCTAAAAAATAAATGAATTTAAAATGTTAAAAAAGTTGAAATTATACAAATGTAAATTTTTGAAATAAACGGGCTCCTTCGGTTTCGACTTCACCATTCAGTTTTGGCCTTTATATTTAATAAAAATTTTTTTTTTATTTTTTTCAAATTAATTATATTTTTTAATATTTTACAATTTAAAGGTCAAATTTCTTTATGTATACTTAAGCAATGATTGTACTCCTTATTTTTATTTGTATTATATTATTATTATATAAGTACTAACAATATAAGTAAGAACTACGAACCCGGAAAGAAGACCCCATTACGCCTGCAGATAGACGCATAAAACTCATTTGCTGATCATTTTGTTTAAGTTATTACATGCAACATTTTTTTGCACTAACTGAATATATCCCTTTAGCTTTTTGGGTACAGTGTAGACATACATACAAAAAAAAAACAAATGTCAATCCATCTTTTTCAAGAGCTAATTACACGGAATTGTGCATTAAAACTTGGTACCAGACTTGATGTCGAATCAATTAAAAAGACTTGACAACGCAATGATGCAACAAATTAAAACGCATGTTGGCTGAGAAGCTAAGGAAATGTTGGCAAACGTACTGCCAAACACAGATACATACCCACACACACACATATACTCGTTGCCTCTCCCACACACAGATACACACGCTCGCTCTCACGTAGGAGTTGTACTATGAACCGACAATTTGATTGCCGGCTGGAGTTATGTATGTGAAGTTTTTGGGCAATGGAGTTGTGCAAGTTCAAGGATTTTTGCGCTTTTTTTTGCTACAGGAGCTACCGCCGGAAATTACCATAGCTATAAAAACCGGAGCTTTCAAATAAAAGTTCAAATAAAAAAAACCAAATTAAGGCTAGCGAAGTTAAAAGTTAAGCCAACAAATGAAGTTGGTCGACTACAAAGCGGGGGCGGTTGCTGCGGGTGCCTATCGCCTACGTCACACATGCTCAAGTACACACACACACCAACACCCACACAACTGTGAAGCAATTTTACGCAACAACAAAAAGTTTAATTGAGGATAAACTTTGCAGCGTTTGCGCTGCTGTGGAAAATCTAGTATGGAAAATTTTCTCAAGTCTACGAACTGCGGGTTAACAATGCCAAAGTGATGCGCCAAGTGGGCGTTCAGGGGCATGCCACAGCCCTATCTTTGCTGTTTAAGTTTTCGCTTTCTTCCAGCAGATACTACTGACACTTTGACTGCAAAAACTTTAATATTACATTTTCCTTTGCAAACAAAAAAAAAAAAAAATAAAATTTGTTTTCCCAGCAACGGCACGGAATGTTGGCACAATGAAAACCAAAGCCAAATTAATGGCAAATATGTGAAAAACGAATGAATAACGGCAGATGACATGTGACCCAAGGACTACCTGCAGCAGCCACAAAAGTCCCAGCAGAACTAAGCGCTGGTCAGCACAGTGCTGGCCACATGTGTCATAATTCCTTTGGAGCATTGCAGACGACAATGAAACACAAATGACCTGAATAAAAGGCGACGCGCCAAAAACGATTGACTCTTGGACAAAAAACGGACGTAGAAACCCAAAGAAAATGAAGCGCTGTGGCCAGAACAAACAATGGCAAAGGTTTGCTTTTTTTTCGTACCAATTTAAAATGATTTTTATTAAAGGCTATCAGTCATTGAACATACAGACACAGAGTAAATCCTTGGTAAGCGCATTTTACCACCAACCAGGAGCAGCAGCATAGCTTAATGGAGCGGCGGAGTAAGCAAATGGTGCAGCGTATTTGGCAATGACGGGAGCGGCAAATGGATGCGCCAAAGGTGCGGCCAGCGGTGCGTGCAGTGGAGCAGCAAATGGTGCCACAGTTCTAACCACAGGCGCAGCAACTGGTGCCGCAGCTCTGATGAAGTGTGCTGGAGCTGCAAATGCCACAGGAGCTGGTGCTGCTATTATGGGAGCAGCTGCAATGCCATTGAAGTTTCTAGCCACCACTTGGCTGCTGTGTGCAGTTACAAATGGAGCGGGCACAGCGGCAGTCAGCAGTGGAGCAGCCAAGGGCGCATGCAACAAGCTTGGCTTGGCAGCAGCGCAGGCAAGCAGAGCGCAGATGACAACGGTCTAAAAAATTTAATCAAAAATTTATACTTGCAGATCATTAACTTAGGTTAAGTACTAACGTATTTAAACATTTTGTTGAGGGATTTAAAAAATTTTGTACTTCTTGCTGTTGTTAAACTCAAAAGTAAACTGATGCCAAACAGGCGCCATGCACAGCTTTTATATACCAAATTGTTAACAAAAGCGGCTAAGCCAGCTACTTAAAATGCAGGCAACGTTGGTGCCCATTATAAGTATTGGCTTAATAATTGGTAGGTCTTTCAGGGCTTTGACGCAAAACCCGAAGGGCAATTAGCCGCCAGAGCTAACAGCTTTATAAGTAATTAGACAAATTTGTATGAAATACATGGGTTTTGTATTATGCAGAAATCAGCAAATAGGTTAGTAGTACCTAACAATACAAAAATTGATACAATTGCACAAACTTGGCTAATCTCTGACTTTTGTTGACTTGTTAGTTGCCAATGATAAAATACTATTTGACAGCAGCATTTTGGCCAAAAAAAAATAGAAGATATTGTATCCCTATTGTTCATGCCCCCAGTGCTTGCACACAAATACGACAAACACACACACAGTCGGCCAATTTAATATTTTAGACACGTACGACTAACAATTATTTTGGCCAACTAGTACAATAGTTAGCCAGCAGCCATATGCAGACATATGGACATGCGAACATACGCAAACACACACACACACAGACAAACCTCAGGTTGGTGACACATAAATTATTTATTTTTTGGTAGATATATATATACTATATACTAGATATATATTTTTTTCATACTGGGTCAAGGTTAGGCTTTGGTCTATATGGGTTGAGTGACCTTTTTGCATTGCGAAATCTTAAATTTAAATTATAGAAATTTTGGTAGCTTAAAAAAAGTATCTTGTTGCATTGAAAAACTTTTGACGAAAGCGAATGTATTTATGCATTTTGAATTACTCTTTAAAAGGAAATCTTTTAAAAAGTTATTTAATAAATTAAAATAACATACATCCAAGTTTTTACTACTAATATATTCATATTCTTGATTAAACTTGAGTTCGCATTTTGCACAGCTAAAGTTTATCTTTCTTTAAATGTATCTTGCGAAAAAAAAAAAAATATAATTTTTATGAATCTACACTCACAAATAAGAGAGAATGTCTCATAACACAAAAATATTTCTTCTTAAAAAAAATTCTGAAGATTTTCAAGTTAATAATTTAAAAAACAAAAACCATCTTGGACTAAAATTCACAGATTCGACTTTCAAAGGCAAAATGCTCTCTTAAAAGAGCGAAATTCCTGATTAGTGTACGCTTTGACGCAGGATCACAAGCTCGAACTTGGATCTTTTTAAAATTTGGAACGTCGTCATTTTTTAATGGAGGTGTTGCAACCAAATAGTATAGTAGTATAGCTAAATTTTTATGCTTAATTGGATCTCAATAAAGTGAGAACTGTGAAAAGTCCAGAAATCTTTAGAATCTACTATGCTGTTTGAAAAAACAAGATAGATGGCGTGGACTAAGACGGTCAACAAACCTCCATAGCCAAAAGCTATCTACGCCACTGACGCTTTATATTGTTAGACCAAAAGTCTTTCAATTTAAGGACTGAATGGACGGTTTCCACACCTCTACAGCTTAGAGAAGAGCTGCGGAAGGAACTTAGAATGCATCTGCCAAAATAGTAAGTACTATAATACATAGCTAATATATGTATAATATGCATTTATAAAGATAAATCTTCTTAGTTACGGTTGAATATTGTCTCGGACCATTATAACGCAATGAAGTCTGGGGAAACGGCAGACCACTGAAAAACCGGAACAAAAAAAATAATAATAAATAAAAATTTAGTTCTCTTTGCACTTTGAGAACAAAAATTTAGGACCCAAAAAGAGGGTGCCTTTATAAATTTGGGATACACTGCAGACCCGACGATGCTTCAGAAAAGGAGCTCTGTTAAGATTTAGCCCTATTCAAATTATAGCTTCCACCAAGCAATTTCTCATTATGTGTACTCTCGTGCTCGCTTCTGATCGTCTGATGATAAATGCTATCTGAGAAAAACTTGGCACTGTATATCTTGGGCTAAAGAGTAAACTCAGCAAAGGCTATCGTTTCTGTATCATTTAAACATTTCCGAAACCTAACAAAGCCATGCTGTGGCATGTTTATAAAAAAATTAAAAATCTATATCAAATTCTTTGACTTAAATTCTATAAAATCCATCATAGTAAAAGAGGCAATAAAAAAAATCGAAAAAAAAAAATCAACCATTTCTACAAATACACAGCCTTCACAACATTTTTTAAGCAACTCAATGCCTAAAGTTAAAGTGTTGCAAAATGCGCGTCATATCCCTAAAGAATTCGATTCAAATAAGTATGCATAACCTTGACATACACACCTGCATATGTATATCAACTTATACGAAGTCGTGTCTTTGTGTCGCTTCAATGTTTTCTAAATGTAAATCTTGATTTAAATACAACTCTGTAGTCTGTGCAACACTGCATACAAAAAGTAAATCAACACGCTTATTACAGTTAGCCCAACTGTTTGTTGGTTTTCTTTGTTTGTGCTTTGCATGCTAATTTCTTTTCATTTTCGTTTTGTGCACAAAGTGCGTCCGTCACGTTCTACGGCGTAAATTATTTGCTATAAAAATAAATCGAAATCGAAGGAATGGCATCAAACGCAATTCCAACTTTCAAGTATCAACTACAAATCCCAATCTCACACACTTCTTCAACATGTTCAAATACGTAAGTATCTTATGAGTTAGCCCTGGCAGAGAGGGTAGGAGCATTAATTACTTATGGATATATTTACTTACGTCATTGTCGTGCTTTTAGACCATCGTCATCTGCGCTCTGATTGCCTGCGTTGCTGCCAAGCCCAGTTTGTTGCATGCTCCATTGGCTGCTCCACTGTTCGCAGCCGCTGTGCCAGCTCCAGTTGTGACAGCAACCAGCAGCCAAGTGGTGGCTAGAAACTTCAATGGCATTGCAGCTGCACCAATTTTTGCCGCTCCAGCACCGCTTGTGCGAGCTGTGGCACCCGTTGCTCCTCATTTCGCTGCTCCATTGGCTGCGCCTCTAGCCGCACCACTGGCTGCTCCGTTGGCGGCTCCTCTCGTGGCAAGGTATGCAGGCGCTCACGCTGCTTTGGCTTACAGTGCACCCTTGGGATACAGTGCTCCATTGCATTTTGCCGCTGCACCAGCGCATCTTCCTTTGAGCTGGTAAGCTGCCAGAGTTACGAATAGTTAGAATAAACAATATTGCCAACAAAAAAATATTTGTCTTTATTTAATCAACTTAAAAACAGATTTACGGAGTTTATAAGCTTCTCTTTTGTCACGGTTTTACGTTCTTGGGGGTTTTAAAAAAGGTTTCAACAGTTTACGTGTATATACCTCACCAGCGTAGTATATAAACAGATCTACTTTATCAGTTCCTAGTTTTTTTTTTTGAAATGTGATTGAAAAAAAATATTTTAAAAGACGAGATTGTAGATTGTTTTCAAGGACTCTATTTTAAGCAAATGGGAATATGACTGTCAGGCGGAACATCACATAGGCTCTGTTTGTAAATAAGGTTCTACTATATTTGTGTAAATTTTTATTATATTCGGGGACCGGATGGAGCAATTCTCTAAGCTCCCTATTATAAACTTTTGTTTCAAGTTTGCTACACAATAAAAAAAATAAAACTAAACATAAGATTTACCAACTCTAGTATGTTAGGTCAGCTAATACTGAGACAGCTCTCGTAGTCATATGACTTAATGTCAGTTTCTCATTTCCACTAAAATTTTGTGAAAATCAATTTTCTTCATTTTTTCTTCCTTTAATGAATTATATTTATTCGTATTTGCATTAGAGCCAGTATAATAAATATTAACTACATACAAAAATGTTCACTGAAATAAAATTGCTCTACCTAACTTAGAATTTTATTAAAAAAATATATTTTTAATAAATTAAAAAAAAAAAAATTACTCTATTTTAATAAAATTAATAGAACATAATCTTTTATTTAAATTTTAAAAAATAGTTGTTATATTTTAATAAAATTGATAAAAAATAATTTTATATTTAAATTAAAAAAAATTGCACTATTTAAAAAAAAATAATAAAAACAATTGTTATTAAAATTAAAGAAAAAAAATTCTCTATTTTAAAAAAATTAAGAAAAAAAAAAAAATATTTGTAATTTATTTATTTATTAAAATTGAAAAAAAAAACTCCATTTTAAAAAAATTAATAAAAAAAAAATATTTGTAATTTTAAAGAAAAAAAAATAATTTTAATTTCAATGAAAAATAAATTTTAAAGAATAAAATATATTCAATTTTAAAGAAATTATTTTTTTAAAATACTATTTTTTTGTATAAATTTTATTTAAATAAAGCATTTAAGATGGTAGAAATGATAATATGGTTTGCTATCAAACCTTTTTATCAGTCTTACAAAGTGTTGTTAACTCTGAACCGGTTTGAATATTTGAAAATTTTTTTGAAAATTAAAAAAGTATTTTCTTCAAGCTCACTTTCAGAAAAATGCCCAACAGACAACCAAAAACTTCAAACAGCCCTGATATAAAAAATAAAGGATGGGCAGATTCTGTCCCAAAAACATACAAATATGCGGAATCAAGCCTCATATTTAAAAAAAAATAAAAATAATTGTCACACCCAAGAGCACTTAACGTTGCCTTCCTAACACTTTTTAACATCTTTTACAAACACTTCCCGAATATTTTAAAAACCCATATGGTAACTAATTACAATATTCAGCCTCATTAGTCTCTAAATCACAATAAAAACACAGTTCCATGCCGGGAATTTCTACTGCGTACGGTTCATATGGTTTAGTGACCGCAGCAATGCATGACCTTGACATACTATAGATACTGCAATTTTTGACCAAATAAACCAACTTCAAAACAAACCATTTAAACAATTCAATATCACGCGTTACCATCCAGTGGTCTACCTCTGTCCCGACCAACAGCTGCTGCCAGTGTTCACAATAATTTTTACGTTTTCTACGTGACTAGCATCAAAAATGAGGAGCTTAGTCAACACTGGCTAACGATAAGTCCGAATAATAACAAACAGCGAATATGTTAAGAATGTTTCAACCTTGAATTTATTTTCAGTCGTATAAATGTTCTTACCAAAGAACTGGAGCAGCAGCGGCATGGGCGGTATAGGCCAATGGAGCGCTGTAGGAGAGAGGTGCAGCAGCTGCATATTTGGCTAGAACGGGTGCGGCATTGTAGGCCCAAGGAGCTGCTAGTGGAGCTGACAGAGGAGCTGCCCAAGGAGCTGCTAATGGAGCTGCAACAGGAGCTGACAGGGGAGCTGCCCAAGGAGCTGCCACTGGGGCTGCCAGAGGAGCTGCCAGATGAGCTGCAGCAAAGGTTTTTACAACAGGAGCGACTGGTGCAGCAGCAATGATAGGAGCCGCGGCAATGCCATTGTAGTTTCTTGCAAACACCTGGCTACTGGTGGCAGTGACCACCGGTGCTGGTGCAGCAACAATAGCAGCGGGTACAGCGTAAGCCAAAGGTGACGCCAAGTGACTAGGCTTGGCAGCGGCGCAAGCAATCACGGCAAGGATGACAACAGCCTGTAGGAGGTACAAAAAAAAAGTTTTTATAAAGGTCAGCAAATTAGTTCCCTAACTCCTTAACACTTACGTAGTTGAACATGTTGAAGTTGTATTGGATTTTGGCTACGATTTGCTTGTTTTGAAAGCTGTAGAGTGTTTGATATCGAATTGTGTTTCATTCTGCGTATTTATAGCCAAGTTTGTAGAGTGCCTCATTTATTTGGTTCATTTGAATGCAAGGCTTGTTGGTTAATGGTCTCGTTAATAAGATACTCTATAACAAGGCATTAAGCCTTATAGGTATATCGATAGTTGTATCTGTTTCAATGATGATTGGTTAAAATTATGATCCTTGAAAGCACTTCTTCTCAACATGATTCTTAACTCAAATAAAAATTGTTATCTTGGTAGCTACCACCAAACGCAATTTGTTTTTGAAACCATTTTAAACATTCACAAATTTAGAATTTCGGTTGGATGTAGAATTCAGTCTTTTCAGCGCTTTGAGCAGAACCAATCGCCGAATTTTTCTACATGACAATGCCAGCTTGGAAAAACCAACATTGATTGAAAAACATCATGGAGAATATTTTATTTACTAAAAATTTTACTTATTGGCAAAAAAATTTCAAAAAGTAAAAAATATTGTTTGATATTCTCAGCTTTTATTCGTGCCAATTTCAAATAAGATTATTATTGATAATATTTCTTTATTATTTTCTGTGGTAAATCCAAAAAAAAAATAGCCTGCACAACTCAAAATGAATTTTTGGCATATCGATAACTGATAAATGCGACAGGGTTGATTTGTTGTCCAAAAATTTCCCTTTCAATAAAAATAACTAAGTCTTGGTTAATTTCTATAAACAACGACAGAAAAATTAAAATGAAAACGATAAAAATTAATAAAAAAAAAACTGGAATTTATCGAAAAGAGCAAGGGAAATACGAGAAGTTATAGACAACAAAAAATTGTAAACTGAGGAGCACGTAAAAACGAAAACGAATAAAGTACATTCGTTTTGATTAGCAAGTTGTAAGAGCACTGTACGCATTGTTAAATCATAAGAAGAACGATATAGACCAAAAACTTACGCCTTTTAATTTTTGTACTTATGATTTCTAACATTTGTCATAAAAGTTTATGGTCGACAATAAAAAGTCAAAACAGAATGTGTAGAAAACAATTTTCTTTGTTTTAAGTTGAAAAGTTATCAATAGTCTTCAACTTCTGTTCAGTCGATGCACCAATTTTTAAAGCGTAGAAAAGTTTGTACAAAAAATATTTCTACATGACGAATGCAGAACTTTTCGCGCGGGACATTTTTTGTTTGAAAAAGTCTACTGCACGCAGCGAAACTTGTTTAAAGCTGAATAGACTATTTAAAGATATAACTTTTGATTGTGTTTAAAAAAATTCAATGTACGATAAAAAGAAAAAAGTTATGTTTTACTTTGTCGGGCAAAATTGCTTAAAGGCTAAAGTGCAGTATCCAACAAGTGGCATTTTGCACTCTTAAGCGGCTGATTTTGTTGCTCACGTTGTTAGTCTGGCACTTTTGCCCATATGCCTCGCTGTAAGGGTTGTTGCACGACAACGTAAATACCCTAATTGAAAATTATTTCTCATTAAGTTTACTAAAGTGATTATTATTTATTCAATTTTTTTATTTACCCTAATATTACAATTTCGTTTTCTAAATATTTTCTCCCAATTAATGTCGCGGCTTAGTTGTTTCTTTTCTTTTGGTAAAAAATAACACCAGTCTTATATAATAGGACGTAACAGGCTTTTTTATATTATTTATGATTAAACAAGTGTTTCTTCTGGAATTATGTAAAAAAAAACTTGTACTCGTA
Source organism: Chymomyza fuscimana (assembly GCA_949987675.1). Classification (NCBI taxonomy): domain Eukaryota; kingdom Metazoa; phylum Arthropoda; class Insecta; order Diptera; family Drosophilidae; genus Chymomyza; species Chymomyza fuscimana. The sequence continues at coordinate 15,117,946 of OX465089.1, forward strand.
TTTCCAAAAAAAAAAAAGAAGTTAAACCCGCATATATATATCATGTAAGTACTTGTAAGTATCATCATTATATTGCCGTGCGTCGCTACCATTTCCATTTTCAAACTCAGAATATATATGTATCAAGATTTTTTTTTTAATTTTTAAAGTTACGAAAAGAACTTATGACAGTAGTATTTCATGCTTGGATACTTTTTCGTTGTGTTCAGAAAAGTGTAAAAGTTGTAAAAAAGAAAAATTCCTCATAAAAATTTTTTTTTTTTATAAATCAAAAAAAAAATTTTTAAATTTTGTTTTAAAAAAAAATTCTAAGGTTATGTATTCCATTTAATCCAATACGATTAGAATTAAATTTTACAATTATTTTCTAATTTTTCGCTTAGTTAGCTTTTTTTGGAGCTAGCCAACGTTCAGCGCAGTTCAAATTCTGACGTGGACAAATACATGCATGTGACAACCCTAAAGAGAGTATCCAGATATCGTTACGCGATAATTATGTGAATGATTTTGTTACCAATTCCTCGCTCTGTTTATATGCAAAATGCGTCTACAAGCCCACAAGTTTATTGCAAGGTCATGCAGCCTTTCGTCTGGCCCTAATTTGTTTGTATAAGTAGGTGGACAAAACAAGTTCAAGTGCTGCTACCAGCCAGAGGCAACCATAAACATTAACTATTAACAAAATGTTGAAGTTCGCAAGTTGATTGTCATTTGGAGTAGTCTTAAGCCTTTTAAAGCGTCTGCTATCTAAATGTATTTAGCCCCACAGGGCTTTTGTTATTTTTGCCATTATTGCCTGTGCCGCTGCTAAGCCCGGAATTTTGGTTACTCCATCGGACTACACAGCGCCGGCAGCTTTTGTGGCTGCACCTGATCCTGTTGTGACTGCCAGCAGTAGGCAGGTATTTGCTAGAAACTATAATGGCATTGCGGCTGTGCCTGTGGCACCTCTGGCGGCTCCTTTGGCGGCTCCACTGGCCTACTCCGCACCGCTGCTGCTCTAAGTAGTTACCATAATGTTATTGAATAGAAACCCACTCGACTGCTAATAACACCAAACTGACACTGCAATTGTTTGCCTCAATAAGTTTCACATATTAGCGTTTTGCTGTCTACGAGTATATTATCCTTTTTGCTGCGGGTGGTCTGAGTTTTGTGAGTTTTCAAAACGCTTATTTATCTAAAATGCTTTCATAGCGCATTTCATGCATTGATGCACAATTTAAATAAAGATTTTGCGCACAGCTGCCAAATGGCAAGGACAGACCGACCTTATATAAAAGCCCAAAAATCCCTAAATTCTCCTGCCACTAAGCACAACGTATGTTATCGCTGTGCGCGCAAAAAAAAGTTATAGAGCCAACGTATTCCTGCGAAGCCACATCCTTTACAGGCTTTGCGCTTTAGCGCGTCTCAAACAGGCTCTTCACATGTTGACAGCGTCTTGCTTAGGCTTTGTATAGATTTCAGTGAAGCAGCTGCTCCTTTGGGATTCTTGGCTTGCTGACTTGTTGTGCTGACTTTTTTTTTTTTTGGTTATAATTTGATTAGTTGCACGCTTTGGTTGCGCTTGTTGCAAGTTTTTTGAGGCGTTTGTAATTACAAAAGCCAACAGCACGTAATTAAATTTACATACCTGTGCCACGCCCACCACAAAATTAACCAAAAAACACAAAAAAAAAAAAAAAAAAATGCAACCAAATGAGTTAAAAGTTAGCAACGTCTTTGACGTCCTTCCCGGTTCTCGTTTCCGGTACCGTCTAAATAATTAAAAGTTTGCCCTTACCTGAGGCTCTCTGCGCTGCCCATTTTGGTTTTTTGTTTGCCATTTGTAATTGCGGGTAATGGTAAAAACAAGCAAAATGGCATTCTAGCAGTACCGCGATGTACACGGTTTTTGCATTAAAAAATCTCACCCAACAATAACCAACAACACAAAAAAGGGGCAATAAGGAAAGAGCAGTTCGGGCTATTCCAAAGTTTATACTGAAATTTTTTGCTCAGCTTTTGTGCCATGTTTTTAACTTTGTTGCGATTTGACTTTTGCCGCTAAACAATTAAAATCTGGAAATATTCGTAATGTCGCAAACATTTGTTTGTGGTAATTTGTAAAAACCAGTTCATTACAATTTTTCAAATAACTCAAATTTATTTCTGTTATTTTGAAAGATATGCAAAAACCACGAGAATTGCAGAGCTATTGAAAATCGGTTGAAAGATATATATTTCGGGCAGACCACATTATTTAGCTTTTCTTCTCACGTGTTTTTTTATACATAATTTCAAATTAATTTTATATAAATAACGTTTTTGAAATTTTTTTTTAAATATGTGCAACGTCTTTACGCTGAACCTTAAGTTAGACTTAATATATTTTGATTCTTCGTAAAATTTATTTTGTTTATTTATTTTAAACTATTTAATTTTAATTATTTATTTTGATACTAGAGCGTTTATTTAAGACTATTAGAGTGAATGCTTATATTAACAAGCGTTTATTATAGTTTTACTTGGTGTCCCAAGTTGTCTCCTAGTTGAAGCAAAGGTCCTCATAGTTTTATGTTATAATGCTAAACATTTATTTTTTTTCCAAAAACATTTAGTGATGTGCCAGAAAACTCTAAACCATTCAAATTTATTTTAAATGTGCTTAAAGCATTAGAATTTTCGTAAAAAAATTTGATTTATATTATTGTTATTAAAACAAGTTATGAAAATATCAATGAAAAGAGCCTTAGTAACAAATCTAGAGTTAAAGCTTTAGTCTGTAACTGAAGTATAATGTATGTATGATACCTAAAAGATCATCAGAGAAATAAAATTTAATTAAATTTAAAATCTGCTTAAAGCATTTATCATAGATTTCCAATCGACGCTAATCAGTGCTGAAAAATCATGAATATTTTCGAAGCTTTTCGCTGGAAAAAATCGATGTATCGATATATCGAAGTTAAAATGTAGATAGATGGCCACATTTCGCTTGAACGAGTAATCTTGAAAAAATGTTAGAAGAGATTTGCGGCACGTTACTGAATAAATTGTCCTAAAGATGATTTAGATTTTAATAATTAACTACGATTTGTCGGTTTAAAATTTTCAAAAATAAATAATTATATTTTTTTCAGTTTTTTGTTTGAATTTGATTTTCGTTAAAAATATTTCCATAAACATTTAAATTTTTCATAAGCAATCAGGCGTGTATTAGAAATATATATATTAAAAATTGAAAATAATATTTCATGATAAAATGTAGAATTTCTTATATTGAGAGTGGTTAATTTGGTTTAATTTTTTATGTTAAATGTAAGCCCATACATTTTTATTGAAATTGCACCATTTAATGCAAATAATTAAAAAATCGTTTGTTGAGCAATGTTAATATTTTTTTTATTAATTTTAAAAATGATTTTTTTTTCGTCAAAAAAAAAAGAAGTATATATATTCTATTTATTCTTTTGCCAAAAAAATATCAAATTTTATATTTTTTTAAAAAAACATTAAATCATTTTCGTTTTATTTTTTTAATTTTTGTTCCACCAAACCAATTTGATTCATATTAACACCAAATAAAGAACATATAAAAAAATGGTGATTGACATATTTAAGGAACATACTTAAAAAAAAATATGAAAATTTAATATTTTTTTTTTAGAAAATGTATTGCCAACTTAGATTAAAAAAGAAATTAGTTCAAAAATATTCAGTAGTTGAGTCACATTTTTTTAAGTTAAACTGAAATTTTGGGAAAAATATTTTTTTATGCCCTATGCTTCGAACTGCATCATTAGTTTTCAAAAATTTCTGATTCTGATATTTGGACATATTGCCTTTGGGTTGGAAGAGACATTTAAAAACCACATACCTTGCAAAAGGATTGAAAAGCGGTTGAAAGATATTTGAGTTACATTAATAAATAAGGTCTCGCAACAATCGTTCAGATTTTAAAAATTTTCGAAAAATCAGTCTGGTAAAAATGTTTTAGGTGTTTATTCAAATTTAAAAAAAAAAAAAAATTAAAAAAATATTGATTCGCTTGGGAAGCGAAACTTTATCTCTGAACGTGACGTTTGAGGCGCAAACACTCTACCAACTGAGCTACACTTATCTAAGTCAATAAGACAATCCGAACTCTCGCCTCTACAAAACTTTATTGCGATTATCTCCGATATTTATGGTACGATTATAACGAAGTTTGGTGTTAATCGAAAGATTTTTTTAATTCACAGGCTATAGCCGTACAAACAAAAGCTGTAACTTTAAAAAAAAATATTTCGCGGTTCCAAATTATTAGAGGAAGAAAGTGTATGGCAGCAAAAAAGTTAACTTGATCTGGCTGGACATATAATATAAGGAGTCGAACAGAGTTCGGTTATCCTAGCTGTTGTAGTGCCCAAGGCAGAGGGATATGTCTAGAAACATTTTTTTATCTTGGTTACCATATTAAAGGACAAATTATGTATACCCCTTACCTTAAGGTACATTGTATAAAAGTACCCTTCATCTATAAAAATATATTATTGTAATAGTGTGAGAGTAGAGCCTCTTAAACTAGAAAACTCAGATCTTAGCAGCCACCATTGCATTTTGTAAGCTACACCCATTTGCATTTTCGAATCTTTTTTTTCTTAAGGCTCACTCGATTTCTTTCCATTTTTTGTCTCTCGATTTAAACTTTCACTAATGAGCCATTCAAGTTTGCCCAGTTAAGCTTATCGTCGATGTCGTCTGCTACTAATTAGGCTAAACAAATTATGAATTATGAGGTAAAGTGGGCATTAGGTCCATTAGAAGAGCAGTTAACTTTTGGCGATAAATCGCAATTTTAATGTTTCTTTGGTAAAATACTAGGTAATTTATTTGCTTGATTTTTGCCTAAAGTCAGGGCGTGGTGCTGCTTTGGCAATCTGGCCAAAATTGCCAACTGCCAATTGCATTTGCTGAGCAAATTTTAAAATTCATGCAATGATATTTGCATTTTTGATTATGTACAATAGACATGCTTCGATGCTTCTTGCACTGCTGTGGATTGTGGGATTTTTGTAATTTTTTGGAATTTTTTTATATTGCATATTATTTTATTTATTTATTTGTGGTTTTTTTGAATTATTTTGTATTTCTCTGTCTATTGGCGCCCACGAGAAACGTGTGGTGCAAATTAAAAAGGTCGCGCACATAAAGTTCAGTGAAGCTTTAAAATTTTTCCCGAAAATAAAAATAAAAAAAAGGTGTCTCTGGCACTCGTTGGAAATATGCAAATTATTGTGCGGCTTAGTCCCAAAACAACGCAGGGTATTTACATTTTTCTGCCTGTAAAACCTTCTAACAATGTCACACACAATGGCCCAAGGTCCAATTATCTTGTTGCTGTTCCACAAATATACTAGGCGGGCGTCTGATAACAAAGCGTCCTGGGGGCGTGTCAACCTAAATGTTAATTTGTTTGGCTGTTAGTTACTTGCAGTATCAGCATCATAATAATTTCAATAAAAACCAAAGTTCAAGCAACTCAAATTACACGCCATTGAGCCATCAAAACAATAAGCCATGTATTATATATCCAAGCAATTGTTTATAGCTCCCACTTCCGCCCGAATAAAACAAGGGATTGCATTAAGTCCTTGCCATTTTATATGAAAATGTCTTGGGGTATTGCATTGAAATTCGTGCTTAAGCAGCAATCAAAAAATTTCAGTTATGGGGTGTCCTACGCTTCCCAAGCACCATGTCCTTCATGTACTCTACCTCCATAAAGTCTTTTGCTAACTTACTGCCGCTTGGCTTTCGCTTCAACTGACGGCTGACAGCCTGCAAAACTCTTAACCTTGGCTGTATACCGTCCGAGGACACGGCACTTGAGTTATGAATTAAATTCATAGAAGCCACAGCAAGCCAATGTGACCATATTTTGGTGCAGCTTTGCAACTTTAAACCTAAAAGCGCTGAGAGAGATATTATGTTACCAAACTTTACTCTCACTTCAGCAGAGAGCGTCAAAGCTTTGAGACTTCCATTCAGCGCACTCCACATTTCGAAAAGCTTTCGAATGCATGAGTATTGATACGCTACAGCTGTTTTGGGGAACGGCATATACGATATGCTTCTGGGAGACAATCTTTAGATTTCTGCCCTATAAAATAATTTTATTAAATTTATTTAAATTTTTAATTAGTTTAAAAAATGTTAAATGGACAATATTTACTAATTCCTCTAAACGGCATGCTTTGAAAGCCTTTGTTAACAATTAAGAACTTTACACACTTTCAATAAATTCTATTCTAATAATCTGGGCCGATTTTTTTTTCTGTCGACAGCATGACAAATGGTTAAGTATTTTACAACAAAATTCAAGAAAGTTTCGTAAGTTTTCTTGCTTGTAACAATTTTATGTTTGAAAATAATTTAATTTTAGCTAAAGTATGAATATTAGGTAAAGTATAATTGGGTTAAGGAAAATCTGAAAATCGGATAGGAACTCATTTAGGATGGAATAGTAATTCAACAATATACTACAAAGCAAAAAAAAAATGGCTGTTACAAACAAAGAATTATGTCCCAAAACCCTATTTTCGACCGAAAGTTCCTATGGAGGCTATATGAAAAAGTCAACCAATTTTGATTTGGTACAGAACTTCCGAAATCTAAAAAATATTCGAATGCCAAATTTGGTTACGATATCTTTATCAACAAACGAATTATCTATCTAAAAGTTTAGGTTTTGAGAAAAATTGACTTTTTGTACTTTTTATAAAAATTCCCGTTAATTCCATAATTTTTCTCCGATTTTGATAAACAACTACTCATTTTCTTGGTAATCGATCGAACTTTACGAGCCATGAATAAAACTGTATGAACAATTTTTTTTTAATTTTTAAATTAACGTTCGAAATAAAATGTTTTCCTAAATTTGCTGAAAATAACGAAAAATTTAATTTGAATGGATAAATAACGACCAAACCGTAAATTAGACAAAAATATGATTAAAGTATAATCGATAGGTAATTCAATTATCTGCATTTTGGTAAAAAAAAATTATCAAAATCAGTTTAGTACAACCAGAGATATTTGCTTTTAAGTAGACACACTTTTTTTTTTAATATCAAAAAGGGTTTTTCAAAATTTCGAAATCCGTTCCATGAAAAATTTTTTGGCATCGTTTTCGGTTTTAGCGTGCCATTTTACTACGGAAACGAGTAAAACATTTTGCTGTAAATTAGTGTAATCTTTGTTATAGTTCTTTGAAAATTAGAATTATATATTAACATTTTTGTCACATCTTTTCTATTTCTTAAAAATAAACGAAAAAAAATTAAAAGTATTTTTAAGCTCACTGGTGCCTTAGCCGAAAAAACATTGCAAGTCTCGAAATTTTTATGGAATTTTTCTTATAAAATTAATACAATCAAAGAACGAAAGCAACATTTATTCAAAAATCGTCTTTGAGATTGTTTTTAAAAAAAATAATCCCAAACTGTGTACAATCGGTCGATTATATTGGGTTTATCTGTATCAGTACATACGAACAAAATTACGTCACATAGAGCATAGTTCTTTACTTGGACTATATAATAAACCCACAAAACTCTTTAAACCAGCCCAGCGGATAATATACTAACATGCTATACACCACTCAAGGCTGAGATTGTATATACGCTCGCAAACGGCCATTGACGTCAGCCGTTTATTAAAGATCTTTCATTTCTTCACCACCTTTAATTCATGTTGCTTTGGTATTATCGAAAATGTTTATTTAAAGGAAAAATTTATGTTATTTTTTTTATTATTTAAATGTTATAAAGGGGGGACAAGCTTCACCCTCCATACTATATTCTGCTTCTAAAGATAACAAAGCTTTTCGATAGTTATCGTTCGTCCATAAGCTGATTACTTTATATCCATTAAATAATTGGTGTTATTTAGTTTATAAAAAAAAAGTGGTATAAATCATAATTTTTAAATTTTATAAATCGAATGAATATCTCGTATGGCTTTTCGTCGAAGTTTTAGACAAGTTATCATTACTGGGCTTCATTTTAAGTGTTTTGTGTTTCGATAGTTATCGTTCTTCAGTATACCGATTATTTATGTATCCTAATAGCCCTCTAACATCTAACATCTTTTGTCGAAGATGTTACGTATGAATTACCCGTTCCGTAAATTTCTACATCATTCCAACATCTTGTGGAAATGTTCCTATCTTATTGTGTCCCGATGAGAAATTACTCGATTACTTTTCTGTGCACCTCTAAATTTTGTCATTCGCTGCAAAGATGTAAGCAATGTCAACGAAAAAGACTGGCAATTTTCAATTCGAAACAAGGCGCCAAAACCTCATATGCTTATGGAACTTGCACAGTATTTAAAATGTGCGGCAATTTATGGCTAACTAAACCATAAAAGTGTGAGCCAGCAGGCATTCCAGTCGGAGCTTCTAGTTTGATGAGGGAAAAAAGTAGAAACCAATTTTATAGATTTAATTTGTATTTTTATTTATTATATTTTAATAAACAAAGGCAAATTGTGGCTCATTAAAACATTAGCATATTGTTTTTTGACTTCTCATCCTATGTCAGCACGGTGATGATTGACATAATTAAATCTGCAGCTCAAGTTCTAATTTTGTTAAAAAACCTACTTAATAATTATGGTGGTTAATAACTCCTACTGCGGGTGACCTTGTTTTAATCGAATTGAACAAATAGTTAAAAAAACTACATATACATACAAACATTTTTTAAATAATGAATTTACAATTAATTGTAACCCAGTGGCTTTTAGTCGAGTCCAATGGACTCGAAGCACTTTACCACAACACCAACAAACATCCAAACAGCTCGTGGCTCTTGCATATGTATATAAATACATATGTGTTTATGTGCTAGTCAGCACCAGCTCGTCGTCCTTATTAATATGTACTCCCAATTAATTCATGTTTTTTACATAAATTCATAAAACCCTACCTTAATAATAGTTGATACTATAAAACAACTCATAAAAAGATTGATATTTGAATATTAAAAAGCATTTTTAATAAATTTTCATAATTTGCTTATTTCACCTGTCAGCCTGTCAACAAGATGTTAGATGTTAGATGTTGACAGTGCGAACACCAATTTCACATCTTCAAAAAATCCCATGCGTTCCGCTAAGATGTGCTCTGTGTGAATAGGCTATAAAATTGATCCCAATAATACATTTTCTTCTTACTGCGTCATCATTATTGGGCTTCATCGTGCGTGTTTTTGGTGTTTCGATAGTTATCGTTCTTCAGTATACCGATTATTTATGTATCCTAAAATTGATCCCAATAATACATTTTCTTCTTACTGCGTCATCATTATTGGGCTTCATCGTGCGTGTTTTTGGTGTTTCGATAGTTATCGTTCTTCAGTATACCGATTATTTATATATCCTAAAAATTATCCCAATAATATATTTTCTTCTTATTGCGTCATTATTATTCGGCTTCATTGTGCGTGTTTTTGGTATTTCGATAATTATCGTTCTTCAGTATACCGATTATTTATATGTCTTAAAAATGATTCCCATAATATATTTCCTTCTTCGATTATCCGGCACATATAAAGCTCCAACTAGTTTTTTTTGTTAATCTGTTCGTTTCTAAATATTGTAAATTAGTTTTTTATCTAAAGATTGCAACTTCCAAAATAAGAGTTTTTAGCAAGTCTTTATTTTCTTTATAGCGATTTTTCATTTTTAGTTCTTCACTGCCAACTTGTTTGTATGAAATTCTGTTCATTTACCATATATATAAATTGGTGTTGCTCAATGGAGCGTAACCAATCCGGTTAAATTTATAATATTATTACAAAATTTGTTAAATGTCAATAGACAGCTTGCAAATAAAAAAATATGAAAAAAAAAAAAAAAAAAAAAAAAAAAAAATTTACCATATATAGAATTTAAAAAATTTTTTTCTGAATTGTATATAAATAGTGTCTTGTAGCCATTTTGTCGACGATCTCCATGTCCTGAAGATATTTTTAGTAATGCATATTTTTTTGTTGCGTAATTATAATTATATATTAGATCCAATTATTTTCTATGCTATTTTCTAGCCAAATTATCATCTTGAGAAGCTGGACAAATACATATATATATAGTGGTATTTAATTTAAATTTATATTTTTGGGTATTGCCATTTTCATTATCTTAAGATGTCCAACTACTTAATATATAAAAATATTGTATTGTTTTTGTTTGTGTACTACAATTTTTTATTTTTAAAAATATCGATCAATCGTCAGCTCGATATAAACGGTGCTTACATATTTTTTGTTTTAATTTTCTTCATCGTCTGTGATGCAACAGTTATCCTCCTGTGGCATATTTTTGCGTTTCTTTCTAGTTTTTAAGGACTCTTCCGTTGGTTTATATTCGTCGGCTGCATCATCCGTTACACGATGATGTGCGGTTAAACAATACAGTTTTTTTATCATATTATCTGCAATGCCAGGACTAGGTGCAAACACATGAATCAAACCGGTCATATAGACGCGTGCCACTGCGTAGGGTATCGTTTTATCCGCATAGTAGACAAAGTTATTGAAGCCATATTGCGACTTCTCAGTGTATGCATAATATTTGGAAAAACTTGAAATACGTATGCGCCATGGAAAACTGGTGCAGGCCATATAGCGAAAGTACAGTATATCCTTTTTAGATATGGCATCCAAATATTGCACTCCCAGAATTTGACTTACCATTATTTTCTGCGCTGTCGTTAGAGATGCGCGGTTTGGTCCATTGATTATCATGACGCTGCCATTGCGCCATATCCAGGCCATTTGCGAAGCCTCATAGCGCTTACGCACAACATCGACATCGGAATTGTAGTCGGCATTCTCCAACATCTTGGCCGTTTTTTTCAGATCCAAAAAGTTGTGCACATCGAAGGTGCAAAAAAGGCGTATAAATCGCATATGGATCGTTAGCTTTGAGCTGCTGCGTGGCTGGCGACGCATTATGGGTATATCCTTGCGTCTTAATTGCTCTTGTAGCTCCAAATGAGTTGGCATATTGGGTACAAATAGATAACGCTCCAGTTTTTCGCTGTTTGTGGAGTTTGGCTTAGAGCGTTCACGTTTGCCCAGAGGATTACGATACTCTGTCATTTTATGCTCAACCGCCTCATCGAAGCTCGTAAGCATATTATCGAAGCTGTTCATCCAATCTGTAATGGCGCTTTTAGAACCCTGTGTATTTGACTTTGCCGGCTCCTGGGTCAAGTCCATGGTAGATGGGGCATTTTGTGGTTTCAACTTTTTAGCTGCTGCATGCATTTTTGGCATTAGTAGCTGCAGTATGGTATCCACAACTGCATTATCTTCATAGGTTTCTGCAGTTTCTTCTATATCTGCAGAGCTCATTATTAAATCTATTGGTGACTGCGGTTCAGTCTTGTTGTTCTGGCACACTTCATCTGCCTCCGAGTCATCTTCAATCTCTAGGCATTCCATTGCTGTTTCCGGCAGCTCAGCACTATAGTCAATGACTATTTCATCTACTGCATCGGGTAGATTTGGACTTGCGCAAATATCGTCGTTAATTTCAATTTCATTCGGCTGGTAATGCTCTTGTAACATCTCCTGGTTTAATTTTTCGTTAGCTTTTATTAACTCCTCATTATTTACCAAGTTTGTATTCAACAGCTTTACCAGCCCCCTGTGATTATGATTACCAGCCAGCTCCAAAAGACATTCAATATAATCCACATCAATAAGCGGCTCAAATAGTCGCTCCTCGTTGGCCCAGCTGGCCAGTTCGTTTGGATCCAAATCAACATTGTTATTTATCACTTCGAGATTCATAAAATCATAGTCACTATCGGGCGAAACACTGCGGTCAGACTCATCTTCCAAATCTTCTGAGAAATAGTGCAACGGCGCAGACTCTCTCTGAGCATCGTCCACTAGCCATTGTACAGCCTCGTCTACTTGTTCAAGCGACTGAATATGTAGTGGCTGCTTGGGTTCTCTATTTGCCAAATCTTCTTTATTTTCAGGACTCAGTTTGGTTACTGTAGCATTTTGCTCGAGAGGACCCGTTTGTACCAAACATGTTAGTGGCCACTTTGGCACATCTTTGCCAGATTTCATAGCATCATAGTTGCTCCAAATTTCCTCAGACGTGGGCAGAGCCTGCAAACCCTTATCTACATAAGGCTGCACAGTGGTTTTAATCCAGCGACGCTCTTCATTCCAATCTGTGGCGGTAATTAAGCTTTCCAACTCCTCATCGGATGCAGGATCCGTGTCGCTGTCATACGTACCTAGATCTATGAAAGCAAGTGAATGCTTTTTTGGCAAAGTTTTGGGCACTTTTGGTATTTTATTTTGCTTTGCCGAATGCTTTGGTGGGCGTCCTCTTTTGTTACCTGAGGAAGCTTTTTTCATAGCTTTAGGCTTGCGAACTTTTTTGGCTAAAAACTGATTTTTGTAGAATTCAATGGCCTGGTTGGTTTTAGGGTCTTCTACGCACGGTATGCTGCAAAAGTAAAACTGGGATTAGACTGCATATGCTTACAAAATAAGTGTATACCTGGCTGAGGGTTTTTTCTTAATAATAATTTTTACAGGCTTCTGCTGCTGGTTCGCCGGATCAGTATTGTCTGTTGGAAAAATTATTTGTATCTGTCAGTACAAGTCTCCATTCGTACTTACCATCTTGGCTGGTATCTAAAATACACAAAAATTCGTCATTACTTGAAAAATTGTTTTCCACAACATTTTCTTGAATTTTCCCATCAGCTGCGTTGTTGGGTTTATCCGTAGTAGTTATTGTATCCCCGCTCGCTTTATCTTGTGTTTCAAAGTCGGGATTCTCCTGCACTTCTTTGGCATCTGGCACTAACTTGTTTCGTTCTTCCCGCTGTCTTGCTTCATCTGCATCCAAAGCACTCAGTTGTTCCTTTAGAGCACGCAATTGTTCTTCTAAACTTTTTTTGGGCTTACGACCTCTCTTTGTAAATAGCGTCTTTTCTTTTTTGTTGGGTCGCCCAGGCTTGAGCTTAGTCTTTTTATTTCGAAGTTTCTGTACGGGTTGGCTTTTGCTCTCAACTGCATTAGGCTTCTCCATTTGTGTTTGCTTGAATATTTCCTGCATCTCAGTATCTGTATCGGAAATGCTGCTAAGGTCAGAAAGGCACAAATCCTTGAACGTTGAAGCTTTCCAGTCAGGTTGCGCTTTTTTAGGCTTTCCCGTAGCTTTTTTCACTCTTTAAATAAATTTAATTTAAAACTGTAGCAATTGCATATTTCTGCAATTATTTACCTATTTGGCTTGAACATTTTTAATAAATTAATTTCTGCTTTGCAGCCAGCACACGACAATTTAATATTTTTCACAATTTGACAGCTAAGTGCAACCAGTGCTGCCCTATTGGTTTGTTAGTAAAAATCTTAAAATGGCATTATGACTATACTAAAAATAAATACTAAATGCTCTCAAAGGCATTACATACTTTTAGGCTCAAATTGCAATTGCTTAAATTTTGCTGCGGCACAACTTCAAAATCCTTGATTTGGTCAGTCCAAGTTGGCACAGGTTTAGTGCAACCAGCAGGTAGTTAAAACTTTTAAATTGAGGATCATTTGCGATTTTGTCTGAGTGGTAGTACTGTGTGTGGACATAGGTTGCAGCAAAAAGTTGCAGCTGCAGCACAACTACTCTGTCACTGCTCATTTGTTGCTAATAATTATAAAAGTTTACACAATTCCCCAAGTGACATACGTAGCATAGCACAACAAAAAGCACATAAACTCCACAGTAAAAGTTGCCGGATGTGTTTGTGCATTCCATTGACAGTCTGGCAACTACAACTCTGCATTGCAACTGCTTTGTGTGGCGCAAGTTGCAAGTTCCACGCCCACAATTGTTTAGTTTAGCTACGTTTTGTTGTAGTTTTTTTTTTTTTGTCTATTATAGTACCTCTGTGCTATCCCCTGCTAAAAATGATCAAAATGTTGGCAAAGTTTTTTAGTGTTGTCATTTGTAAGGGCAGCGCAAAATATAAAAAATATAAAACCAGTTCCCTCTCAACAACTGCTCGAATTTCGAAAATCAAATAGTTTTTAGCTGCAGCCTAAAAGCCTGAAGTATTAAATTTTTATTTACTTAGCCATAACAATAGTGCGGCTCTACTTAGTCATTTAGTTCTTACTTGGCCCCGGGCCAAGAAGCCGTAATAGAAATCTCAAAAACTGGCAAAAAAAGCAGCACAAACAACTCTAACAAAGAATGCGCCAAATTGCCTTAAAAGCCTTTTGAAGTTAAAAGACTTTTTCATTCGCGTGTTTGCGCATAATTATTTAGCCGTGACATAAAATTAAATATTATTCTAAAATATAGCAACTTTTTGTATTTTTGAGAAGCAAGCAAATTTTCAAAGTTTAAATAAAAAATCAGCTTCAACTTTAAATTTTTGATAGATATGAAAAAAAAAAACTGCATTTAAGGCATTGTGCAGAAATTAAGTTAATTTTATTATTATTGGAAAAGTAATTAATTAAAAGGCGAGAATGCCCGAGGAACGCGGAAAAAAGGAACAAACGCCCGAGTAAAAAAAAATAGTGTACTGGTTACTTTTTATACTCGTTGATGCCCGCCGACTAATAACGACAATCAACTGTTTATAGGCTTTTCACACTGAGCACATTTAAGCGGAACGCATGGGATTTTTTGAAGATGTGAAATTGGTGTTCACACTGACAACATCTAGCATCTAGCATCTAACATCTTGCTGTCATATTGACAGGCTGACACGTAAAATCAGCAATTTATGAAAATGTATTAAAAATGTTTTTTAAAATTAAAACATCTATCTTTTTATGCGTTAATTTGCAAGATCGAATATTATTAAGGAAGGGTTTTAAGAATTTATGTTGAAAACATTAATTAATTGGAAGTATTAATGAGGACGACGAGCTGGTGCTAACTCGCACATACACACATACATATATATAGTACATATACATATATGCAAGCGCCACGAGCTGTTTGGATGTTTGTTGGTGTTGTGCTAAAGTGCATCGAGTCCATTGGACCTCACCAATGCCTGAAAGCCACTGGTTTCGAAAAATATTAGTAAATTCATAATATATTATAAAAAAAGTATGCATATTAGCCAATTGTTTAATTTAATGTGTGCTACATTAACATAAAGTCAACAGCAGTAGAAGTTATTGACCACCATAATTATTAAGTTAGTTTTTTAGCAAAATTAAACCTTGAGCTACACATTTTCATATGTCAATCACCGTCGAATTATCGCCGGTGCTATAGTAGATGTCAAAAACAATATGCTGATTTTTTAATGAGCCACAATTTGCCTTTGTTTATAAAAATGTAATAAATAAGAGATACAAAATATAAATCAATAAAATTGGTTTCTACTTTTTTCCCTCATCCAACTAGAAGCTCCGACTGGAACGCTTGCTGGATTGCGTTTTACGTTTTTGTTATCTATATATTGCCGCACATTTTAAATTGTGTACCAGTTCCATAAACATATGAGGCTTTGGCGCCTTGTTTTGAATTCAAAGTTGCCAGTCTTTTTCAATGACATTGTTTCCATTTTCGCAGCGAATGACAAAATTTAGAGGTGCACAGAAAAATAATCGAGTAATTTCTCATCGGGACACAATAAGATAGGAACATTTCCACAAGATGTTGGAATGATGTTGAAATTTACGTAACGGGTAATTCATATGTAGCATCTTCGACATAAGATGTTAGATGTTAAATGTGCCCCAGTGTGAATACGCTATTACAAGTGCCATATTGTAACGGAAAAATTTTATTTTCTCAACTTTGAATCGCCATAACTTCTAAATGAGAAGACTTTTTTGTAAATTTAGACACATATTTAAATATATGAATTTTAAGCGTGATTTAAGAAAGTCAATTTATTATAAGATTAGTCGCTAAGTTGTGGCATATTTTGCCACTTTACGCATTAAATTTTTGATAACTAAATTTAAATATTAATCCCGCCCAATACATGAGCTTGAATGGCAACCATACGAGCCGTCAGTTGTCAACAGCTGTCAGTAGCATTGTGAATGGCAAAATGCATTTGTTTACATTTAAATTTAATTTTAGTTTTTCTTTGGATTTTCTTTGGATTTTAATCATTTTTTTCAAAACGCTGTTTTGCCTTTTATCCTCAACTATTATTAGAATTATGTTGCGCAATTATTTTTTTAATTTTCAGCTTATTGCTCAACTATTGACATTCACATCTCTCACTAACATACCACATGTTGCCGCCTTATGGTATTTATTTAACAGTGCACTTAATTCGTCGCACTTTATAATGAGAATTTAGCCAAATTAAAAATATAATTTTGTAATTTTAATTAATCACCAGACATTTTTTAAATATGCCAAATTAAATACTCCGAAATGTTATTATTAAGTCCCTTAACTAGGTGGCAACTCCATAGCTCGAAACGGTTTTACACGTTGACACTGAATGGCATATTTACTAGAGATTTTTATTGAGATTTTGTAAAAATTAAAATCATGAGTTAAAATGGTTTCATTGGTGAATTTTGTCAAATCTCGAGCAAATTTAATAGAGATTTTAAAACCGTCTCGAAGGGGTGTCTGTGGCACCGAGAGTTGGAATTGTAGAGAAAGGGTCTAGCTGGATAAGGTACTGGAAACTGCCTCCAACGATTTTTGAAAACAATGATGCAGTTCGTTCGATTCATAGGTCAAAAAAAAATTTTTTTCAAAATTTCTGTTTTTAAACTTATTGTGATCCGGCTTAATTTAAAAAAGCGTGTCTTGCATTTTTGTTTAATTGTGACAAAATTACTGAATATTTTTGAACCATATCTTTTTTTTTATGTAAATGGTCAACAGTGCTCGATACATTTTCTAAAAAAAAAATTTTGAAATGTTCTTATTTTTATAAGTATGTTCCTAAATGTGTCAATCAGCATTTTTTTTTAAACATTCGTTTTTATATTTATTTTTGGTGTGAATATAATTCAAATTGTTTTGGTAAAATAATTAAAAAAAAAATTAAACAAAATTTTTTTTATTTTTTTAAAAAATGTTTGAAACAAAATTGTTTTTTTTGTCAAAAGATGTCAAAAATTTTAATAAATTTTTATAATAGTTAATAATAATTTAATTGTTTTTATGATGAAAAAACAGATTTATTTTGTAGCTAAATGTAAAAGTATTAGTTTTGCTTAAATAACGATTTATTCATTATTTGCATTAAATGCTGCAATTTCAAAACCATTGCAAATATTTTAGACTTAAATTTGAAATTATGCCCATTTTTATGTCATGGTTTTAATTCTTTTTTTATTAGTTTCACAGCATGAAAAAAAGTAGTTAGAACTACTAAAAACTTATTTAAGTCTCATGAAATAATACCGCCTGATGCAGCAGCTGCATTCGTCAAACGGAATTCATAGTCATGATAATATTTATTATGGTAATATTTTTTTTAATATTTTTTTTTTTTTGTTATTTTTAACTTTAGTACTTTAGGCAGCTGCATTTGCTTGACAATTTTTGACTAACAAATCTGCTTAGAAAATATTTCCAAGAAAAAAACTTAAGTCTCAAAACTTTTTCTAAGTGCTAGTTCTATAATAAACTTGAAATTTTTTTTGCCCACCCAAACCACTAAGACACTAAGCCATAAAACCTTTGGCCAAGTTCTGAGCACTAAATTCACTTGGTTTTTTTTTTTTCTGTGGTCAGCTTTGCAAAACGTCTTTTCGATACGGCATTTGACACAAAAACTTTGCTTTTGCCTTAGAGAGATAAAATTTTAGTAAGCAGTAGCTTTTTGATCGCTGCACCTGGAAATCCTGCCGGAGGAATGCGTTTGGCATGCATATTAATAAGTTGCACAAATGTTTGCTGGCAAACAGCTGAGTACAGGGCTAAGCTCCGCTCTGCCATGATGTGAAGTCTATTAGAGACACAATGGACTGGCTGGCTGGCTGGAAAACATGTTTGCTTAGACTAGCGTAACGGAGACGGAGCCAGGGCAGAGGACTCAGCAGACTTTGGATATGCTTCATTTCCCATTTTCACACCAACTCACTCTCAAAAAAACACGCACACACACACATACAGGGTTGTATTCGCACTCAGTCAAACAGTTTACCGTTTAGTTCTGCACAAAGCGTAGACTGTGTAAAATTCATAAATCTTTGTTTCTTCATCTTTCTGTTGGTGCTTCTGTTGCATACTATTAGTGGACCCCGGTGTTGGCCTGCAGCGGCATTACCGTCTTGTTTGTTGCAAGCAACATTTGTCAAATATGCTTTAGGACTTAGAATTTTATTTCCAGCCCTCCCGCTTTGTTTGTGCAACTTCTAGACAGTGCGTACTAAGAATTAAAACAGCCAAACAGAAGCTTTTTTTGCACTTAAGATATTTTTACAAAATTTTTGTTATCGTTGCTTAATTTCTTACAAAAAATATTTTATAATTATCACTTATTGTATGGGCAGTTTCTAGTTCATTTTAATTTTAAAAAGTTGCATAGTTTTAGGCATTGCTTGAATAAGTGAATATTACGTATGTTTAAAAGATACTCAAAAAATTAACGCATATTTATAGCCATTACCAGTAAAGGAAACCTATATACCTATAGGTACAAAGGGTATGCTAGATTTGTGCAATGTATGTAACGGACAAAAGGAGGCGTGGCAGACCCCAAGCCCTCTATACCAATATGCTTAACATAACATAAAAATTTAATCGATTTACCGTGTTTTCTCCCACACCCCTCAACATATCAACTTGAAACTTACTCCATATACTTTAAATAGCTTCTTTGACGTAACTTTAGGTATAAATATCGTTTTGCACCAAAAATGAAATGTTCCAATTGGAAAGTTGTAAGACGGAATATGCAGGAATACAATTTTTTTAGAGAAAAAAGGTACCTACAGGGTATTACACTGTTGGTCACCGCCTCGACTGTATTACATTTTTTAAAGTATATTTGAAGGCATGTAAAACTGAAATATTCAATTTTAATCAAAAATAACAAAGAAAACATCTTAAAAGGGGAAAAGCATTTGGAGCAAACTATATCTGGCGAAAGTTTTAAAGACTTTTAAAGTTGAATATGTATAAAGTATAAAGATATTCTGATTGTAATTAAGCATTTACTTTTGATTCTTTTAAGCTTTTAATCAAATTTTTAAGACGATCAAGTAAGCATCATCAATTCTTTTTTTTGTAAACATTCTAAATTTCTTCCGTTTTCGAGACGTCTCTAAAGAGCTTGTAACGAAGCTTGGCCGAGTTTGGCCAGGGACAAGGTTGATAAGCACTTTGAACGGACCTGCCCTTGCGGGTCGGATATAAAAAGACCCTTAAAAATATCATAGCTTAAAATGGTTAAATGGTTTTTACTGAGTGTAAAGTAATTTAACTTTTGAGCAACTACATATTTTGAACAGGTACATTTTATTTTTTCAATAAATACTTTCCACTGTCTGTTCTGCTGCATCTCATCTAACCAGTTGGCCAATTTTTCGCTTTGTTGGCAAAATCAAATTATGCGAAATTAAAAGCAACAACTACAACGTCAACAATAAGTGACGTAAAATTTTTGGCAAGCAAACAACAGACATATGTGTCCCGTTGACAAATAAAGTTTACAGATAACAAGAAAAAAATAAAAGTGAATCTGACATAGAAGTCTCCGATTTGGGAATACCCTTTTTTTCGCATAGTTTAATTTTAAAAATATACCTATCTTTAATCCATTAAATTCCTACAAGAAACATAGGGCTGAAGCTTAATAGACAACTAAATCCTAGGTCTTGCTTCCAAACTGCTCATATGGAGCATTGAACTGCTTGAAGCAGTTGAAAATATATATTGTTGAATTGATGGTCTCATTTAAACTTTAAACTTTTGCTCAACCTAGACCATTTTTAAGTATTCAGCTCATAACTAACGTAAGTAATTAACGTAGTATCCTGTTGAGATACTCTCCTGAGTTCTATATGTGCTACTGTGATCAAATTGAAAGGTGTATTTTCTTATATTTTCAAAATCTTTATTTATTCATCTAAATCTATTTCATCCCCTTCAAAGTTATCCCCTTCCGCTGCAATTCACTTATGCCAACGATTTTTCCAGTTATCATAGCACTGGGCAAAGTCCTCCTTCGGAATGGCCTTCAGAGCATTCTGCGATTCAGCTTTTATTATCTTAATCAAGTCAAAGCGGTGTCCCCGGAGCCTGAAGTCACACGGAGCCAAGCAGGTTGCAGAACGATACTTGTTGAATTTTGAGCGAAATACCGTGTGAAATGGCGCATGGTTGTAGCACCTCAGAAATATTTTTAATAGAAATTTCGCACAGCTGTAACTAACAGTGCTACCAAGTTACAGAAAGAAACAAATTATCGATCGGAAAAACCCTGCAAGTTAAAAATGTCCTTTCCACCTGTGAATTTGATTATAGTGGTATATCCATCATGATCCAACAACTAGAAGGTGACGAAATGCGCTTGTCAGATATACAAGTCTCTCTAAAAATAGAGCGCAGGTTCAACTTCGGTTCGCTAGCTATATAAAATAGTAGACCAATTTTAATCCAACTTCACAGAAGTGTGTAGACTTATCTGAAATACAAAAATATTATATATGTTCGATTTTTTTTTTTTTTGAATATCGTGGCCAAATTTATATCAATATTACTTTGTTTTAGACTAAGCATTTGTGTGAAGTTTGAACAAACTTGGTTCAATATTTCGTATAGCTACCATACAAAAATTGAACCAGTTTTCTACACTACCAAACTCAGGTACTTCATTGCAACAGCTTATAAAATAAGTTGCATTTCCTTAAGCTCAAACCGATTTTTATGTCGTTTGAAATAAAATAAAGTTTTTATAAAAACTGTGGTAAGCTCTAAGTCTAGTAGTGAGGAGTTTATTCTTATCTGGTTAATTGTCTACCCCTTCGACGGGTTTCCACAAAATCAACTCGCTGGAGCTTCTTTATTGCAGTTAGTTAATTTCTGACTACAACTTTAGATGTGTTTGCTTTTCTGCATTTTGGACACCCAGATGCATATATCTAAAAGATCAAAGAATATCTTAAGCCCGCAAATTTTGGTGATGTCTCTAGCTGCAGGGATCTCTGTGATCTATATCTTTATACAGACTGTATGGCTCGCTTAAGTGCTCTAGACGAGGTGATGAAAACCATTTTGATATCAGAAACTAGTAACGTCTACAACGCCTCCTTTTGCCTGTGAGATGAACTACACAAATATATATAACATCCTTAACCCTATGGATACAGGGTATAAAAAACCACAGACACACATAGCAAACAAAAACACATGGAGCAAACGCACAAGAGTAAATAATGAAGCTGGAACTCTAGCATTGGGAAAAATTCGGTATGGTTAGAGAAGTGTATGTATACATGGGTCTAGTAAAGTACACAGACAGAAACAACTCCCCAATGAAATAGTTTATGGTAAACCGCAATGCGAAAAATGTCACCTCTTGGCAAAAATGAGCAAAAGCGTAACGAGCCAGGGAGGGCAAACAGACAGACAGCCAGATAGACCGAGACACTAGGTATGGTGAGAACTGTGGAGCAGCGAATTACAAAGAGAGAGAGAGTGACAGTGGGGAGCAGTGGGGCACGTCTGGCTTGTTGGCTAAACAAGTGCGGAAGTTGTGTGTTGAACTGGCAAAGACAAACGGAAACAGCCTATGGAAAACTGCCGATGGGGATGGTTATGGTGATGGCTTTGTCGCCATTGTCGCCACAAACGGAAATGAGTCAAGTTCTTTGCCAAAAGCAATGACAATTTATGTGCCTATAAAATCTTTTGTTTTTAATTTTAGTTTTATTTTTATTATTAAACCTATATATTATGCACATGGAAATTGTCTTAAGTAAATTATTTGAGCTTGCGGCTCGGCTCCCTGAGTTTTAGCACCTGCATTTGAAATAGAGTCAAACGTCAAAATACTAGCCTATGGTCCACGTAGTGGTGGCTCTGTGAAACCGTCATTCCTCGAAGCACAACGTTCAGCATCTGCGTCCGTGGGCACCACATCCTTGACCAATTCGAGCAGCTTGTCCAATGGGCATTGGAAACTACAGCCTGGCACGGTTAGTTTCTCGGCTGGCGCTTTGTGATTATTGCGGAAATAGATTTCCACATAGTATTCACCAGTCTCCTTGTTCTTATGCAGCTCAATCAGCGTCATTACAGAGTAACGTGGCAACTGACGTTCCCATACCTTCAATGCGGCTAAAATATTGACCACCGTAGAATCATGTCCTGTATAGATAAAGAGTTTGCGCTGCTCAGGTTTTAGTGTGCCATTACGTCTCTGTTGCATTTCATCAAACATTTTCTTTAGAAAAGGACCCGCCTTAATCTTTTGCAATTCAGGTGTGTACACATTGTATATGTAGCTTTGCTCGGTTAGGAACTGCATTTTCTCGGGGAAATACTCCTTGGTCCAGTCGGGCAGCTCAAGACCCCATTCCTGTTCGGCCAGCAAGGTCAGATATAACGACTGCACATCCTCGGGTTCTTTAAAGTCTAGACCGGCGTGTTTGGCCAGCTCCTTGTACATATCCAGATAGGGTTCAATTTCAGCCTTGACCTCGGGAAGTTCAAAAACTTCATGTAGTGCTTCAAAATAGCGTGGGCAAGGTGTGCGCACCAACAGCAACTAAAGGATTTACGGAAAAAAATTTTGTAAATTTTTGACTTTGAGAAAGTGATAAGAAAATTTATAATGCTGACAATCGATAGCTGAAAATCGATTATTTTTATTCCCACAGAAGTACTGTTCTAATTTTTAAGTTTAAGGCCTGTATGCAGCAGTCAAAACGATTTAAAACAAAACAAAACTCCATATAAAAAACTTTTTAATTTGTCAACATCAAATAATTGATGTTAAAAATTTTTATTTTCGAGCCCTTAAGGTACCAAATGGCACTCTAACAATCAAAAAGTATTTAATTAATCCGGATTTTGTACTATGATCTTGAACAGTAAAATATTAGTATTGGTTGTCGTTTATTACACTAGTTTACACGAAAAATGAATATTGGTGAAAAAGTTTTTTTTAGGGTAATTTTGGGTCGAGAAACACATGACAACCTTTTTTTTCTTAAGCACCATTTTCGAGATTTTTTCGAAAAACATGTTTTTGGGCACTTTTTTCAGTTATTCGTTAATATCTCTGGAAAAATTTTGTATCGACATACATATACAAAAAATGGATGTAATTTTCGTGTTTCTCGACCCAAAGTTACCCTAAAAACACTTGTATACGAAGGTTCACTCGATGACCCTTAAATTTGTAAACTAGTGTTATTTGATTGTGTTATGAGCTTTTTGACTTCAACCCAAAAAACCACAACAAAATTTGTTAAAAAACAAGAAGCGCAAAAATAATACCTAAAAAATACCATATTTTATTTGTAAAGAAGTTTCTGAAGCCAGTTTTTGGCTGCTGCGTACAGGCCTTACATACTATGGGCTTACAAAATATAAACAAGTCCCTAACTATTTAATCAATTTCTTTGCATTTTTAGTTTTTTATTTATATAGCATAAGGTCAACTGAGCATTGTTAAAGCTTTCCCAAATAAATAATTAACCATTTAATTTCAGTGGCTTATCCAAGGGGGCCTTCGAGTCCAGACCCCTTCCCACTCAAAAGATGGAAAAATTAATGACAGTTTTTTGCGAGATCTGATATATATACACTTCGACCCCTACGACCATACCCTGAATCCGCGCCTGCAGTTAACATATGGCATTTAATAGTCTAAAACCCTTTGTATTTAGTTGGTGACTCCCCTTCTAAGAGTTAATGAAGCTCTTAAAATCATTAAAAGTTGTGGACAATCCATCCATCTCTGGAACAAAACACCTGACTCAAACTTACAGTTCACGCTATGCAGCATAAAACCAAGATAACCTTAAATCTTATCTAGCTATTAAAGTCAAAGCAGCTCCTTTCCAAAAATGAACTTCACACCACACAATCCCGTAGTTTGTGTCACCAGAGATTTAAGCGGAATACTCACCGTATCCTCATTCAAAGCCTGTGAAAACACCGGTATAGGCTGCCAATTATAGCGGCTGTTCCATTCCATAGCCGTGCCCTTGGGTGGGAAAAAGCTGGCCAGTACTGTCTGCATGGTCATGTGGGTGCGCGATACGCCCGTCGCCTGTGCGTGCACCAACTGTCGGAGAATCCCCCCCAAAAAAAAAAAGAAAGTGGAATAAAGAAATTGAGTGATGAGCTACGCGCTTGAGCATTGCAATTTGTAAACGTCCGCACTATCGGGCATAGTGACTCATACCCAGGGCAACTAAACTAGCTCCCTGGGGAGCAGACGTTCGTTAGCTGACTGAATACTTACATCAGGACTGTAGTGGGGTGTCAGAAATTTGCCATAACGCTTACGCAGCCAAGTACCAATGTTGAACAGCTCGCGTTTGCCATTCTGAGCGTTGATTTATTGCATGCCGCACAGAGAGATGGAGCATGGCACGTGAGACAACGTTGAGAAAGACATATGGAGTAGCAGCCGCAAAGAGAGGAGAGTCGGAGATTCGGAGCGAGAGAGAGAGAGCGACCAAGAGAGATAGTGTAAAAAGTACGTTATAAAATAATAAATGCCTTGCATTTTTGCTATTGCATAAGCATATGCATGTGTATATGTTAATGCATGACATACACACAGACACACACGCACACACAGATACACCCAAACAACTACACAGCTAGCATTTGCATTTCAATTTATTTAAATGCTTTGCTGCTCGTCTTTTTTTTCACTCTCTTTATTTTTTTTATTTTTTTTTTTTGTATTTTTTTGGTTGTTTCTCATGTTTGTGGCAAAAGTTTTTGAAACTTTTTTCTCTACTCACATTTGTTACTTGTCCCCAGCCATTCGGGGCGTAGGTTTCATTTACATGCGGATCCGTTGGATAGGTGTCAGCGGGTGTACGTGGTCCATGTCGAAAGACCTGCATTAAACAAAAATAGAAACAAGGTGGAAGAACAAAATTAGCTCTCAAATTACTTTTCACTTTTGTTCTCTAACTTAAAAAAAACTTGAATCATCATTAACTTATATGTATAATGCGGACTGTCTAGCCAAAGTCTACAAGATTAAAGCCGTCCTCGCTTCAATAAGAGCCAATAACAAATACAAAGCGCACGCGAATTGTACACTCCGCGGAAATTGAATAGAACACATTTTTTTTGATACACTGTACTCAAGAGGTATTTTAAGTTAGTGCTTTAAAATTTAGTTAGATAACTTTACTTTATAGTGATCGGGACTATAAAAGATACCTATTTAGACGTATTCATCCGTTCATTATGATTTTTTGTGGCGCTAATTATACTTATATAATTAATATTCATACATTTCACCAGCAACTACTGCAACAAACATTTTTTTTTCGCTTAAATACAGGGTACGCTATTCTTTATGTCGGTATGTTTGCATTGAATAGCATTGAGATTTATCAAACGATTGACTTGAATGGACATTTTTTTAAAAGCTCCTTTCAGTACAATTTTAACCATAAATTGCTTTATACTAAATCGATGTGTCGAAATAGAGACGCTGCATGATGACAAAATTTTTGTATTTAGGGAACAGAGAATAAGGTCGAATAAGCTTTTGTTGAGTTTGGAAGTACTTAAAAAATATTTGCAGTTTATTTTAAAAGGTCATAAAATATAAAGAAATTAGTGAGATTTATTTATTTTTAGTGAATAAATTCACAATAAAAGTCTGAAATTTATTTTTGTCTTTAACATTTTTTTTAAATTTAAAATTCTTAAAAATTATAAAAGTCTACTTGTATTTTTTTAAACATTTTTTTGTAATGAAAAACTTTAATTTTTTAACTCAATCAATTAAAAAAAATAATCAAAAAAACTAAAAATGTTTGACTTTTATAGTCAATTTATTAACAAAAAACAATTTAATTTCACTTTTATAAAGACGTCGAAAGTTGAGTTAGCGTGATCTCTGCAAATAATTTTTTTTTTTCATTAATTAACATATTAAAATTTTTTAAATTCCAAATCGATCAAATTAACTATTTTCATCTTTCAAGTAAGGAGCGCTGCCTCCTGTTAATCTGCTTGCCAACATCCGACACGGGAAAAGAAAAAAAAAAAGATTTTCCGATATCGCTTCCAAAATTGTCCGCAAGAGGGAGCAAGAACAAAAAAAACAAAAAAAGCAAGAAACAGCCGCGAGAGGATGTAAAAAACAATTTTAATTAATATTGTTTTTGGTTTTTAATTTATATATTGAGAATATTATATATTTATAAATATGTTCAAAAGCAGTAGAGTATTAAAAAAACCAACAAATCTTCTTCTTCTTGGCTTTAAAGTCTCTGGTATGCCATAGCTTCCGCAATAATCTCTCTACATTTATCCCTCTCTACAACGACATCTCTCCAGTGTCGGACTATAATTTTTTTGAGATCGGCTTCTACATCTTCCAGCCATCGTTTCCTTGGTCTCCCTCTTCTACTTCCTCCAATCGGTTTCAATTCAAAGGCCTTTCGAGTGGGCATACTTAGCACATGACCCAGCCACCTTATTCTCTCCAACAAATCAATTACAGAAATAAAATTCCTATTACACTTCACTTTTTTTAAATTCAATCGTTCTATTCAAGTGACAAGCAGTGTATGTTTGTATCTGTGAATCTGTTTGCCTCTCAGCTAATCAACTGATAAGAGAAATGATTTGCTCGTGTAACCGCGAGACCTCAACCCAGTCAAACATGTCCGAGATGCTGTTTGTTTGCCACTACAACCGCCCCCTCTCGGCTTAATATTACGCTTAGAGATTTCCGGAAGATTTTGCAATTTATATTTTTAATTGTTGATAACGCAGCGTTAATTAAAGGTCGAAAAAAATTGTATTCTTTTCTAAGCGAATTTTGTTTTGGGTTCAACAAATAAAATAAAATAATAAAATAATATTCCAAAGAAAATAAATAATCAAATTTATGACGCAGTTTTGCTTATGTTAATTAGCTTTAAGTTGGCATACAAGTTTTTATGAGCATACCCCCAAAATTTTTAATTAGGCTGTTGGTTGGCTTTTGTATACAAATAAATATATATACTATATATTTTTGTTGATAGGTCTAGTTGGTGTAAAATATTTAAGAGCTTGCCTTTTGTATAGAATTTAATTACTTCATTTTATTTACTTAAGCTTATGCTTAAGTTCAAAGTCAAGATATATATTTTAAGAACTAAATAAACATAGTTAAGCTGTCTATTGTCTATGTAAAACAACTGCCAAATAATTTTGTTTTTAGCACCAACTGCTGTTAAAACAAATATATGGGTATAATTATTAAAGATACAAATATTTTTTTTTATTGCAGCTGTAGGTTTAGATAGAATTTTAATAGAATTAACTGTTATTAATTTGGAGTATCCGCTTAAACCCGTCTAATGCAAGCAATAAAAATTCTTGATCATTTTTTGAGATAAAAAAATTGGAAATTTTTTTTGTTAGCTTTCAAAGATAATTTGGACACTTTACATATAGGTTGACATATGGATTGAATATCAGTTTTAAAAGAGGCATCGGAACAGATGGATGCATAGATCCTTATTTTTTTTTTAAAAATCAATATTTTTTTATTATTTCGTTTAGCTTAATTTTAAAGAATTTCTTCAGAACTAATAATAAGGATTCATTTCCGAAAACTGACCAGTTTCAATTGGTTTTATATTGAATAAAATTTAGTTCAGCAAATTCTTTTATATCTCTCGGATACATTTTAATGGCCAACACAAAAATTAAAAATAAAAATGGAGATAGTTAAGGTACGGCGTGGTCGAGTTTAAAAAAACTCTTGATCTGGCTGGTCAAATAAGGATTATTTGGACTTCTTGACATTTTCAAGTTTGGTTATTCTAGGTCTTATACTCTCTAAGATTTAGGCGTTCAGACAAAAGAACAAATAGATCAATACTGCATACTGGAAATAATAAATAAAATCCCTGATGTTTCCTTTATAAACCTAATGTATCTCTTAACTTTGGTAGACATATAAATTATTATAGATTATATCAAACTTCTTAAAATAATTTCTATAATGCGAAATATGTTTGATAGATACAATGTGATGTTCAAAAGTATCTCAAACCCGAAATTTTCGCATTGTAAATTGTAAGCACTTCAGCTCAGCAAAATATAATAATTTTTTACAGTGTAACAAAAATATTTATATGGCAAAGTATGGGAAACAGAAGTTGTAGCAACAGATACATACAAAAATATTTTTCTAAAATGTTTATCTGTGACAATTTCTTTAAATTTTTAATTTTAAAACAGTATTTTCTAAAATTAATATAAATTGTTTCCATGGCTTGACTCAAAAGTATCTTTTTAACACAATTTAATACAGGGCTTCGTCTGTTGTCGACGTCCATATCCCTGAACTTTCCTTACTTTCTAAGAATTTAAGAATGCTACTTTGGAAGTTCCCATCGGATTTTAATAAACTCAAGAAGCCCTTATAACTCATAGCCAATAATCAACTTGATCCAAGTACTTTACAGCTTTTAATAAATTGTTTGATTTACACAAAAATTAATTTTATGCTCCCTTTTTAATTAAATATATATTACATTTTGACCTTTGTTTGAACCAAAACGCGTTTTAGAACTTCCAACAGTAAAATAATTTAATAAATTAATTTTTTATTTTGATTGCAACAACGTACCTATTTATAATAAATATCGATATAACATAATATGCTTGCTCTAATTGCCTTGTTATCAATAATCGTTCATACTATTAAATACACCAACACCAACAGCAAGCCAAGTTATTTAATTTTGTGCATTTTTCATTAATTTAAAATTACGCTTATTAAAAACCAATTGCAATAAACTCCCACAGTATTTGATTAACGTACTTCACTTGTCAGATTTAATGAAACGTTTTCACTCTTTGAGTTGAAATCGATGTCTGTCAATTGATTACAAAGTTGACCACGTTTAAAACACTGCTCTCCCCTACCCGTGCTGGAAAAGTATTTTATTTTTCCCATTTTTCACATGATTATCATTTGACATTTGGCACATGGACAGCTTTCAGTTGCTGACAACGTATTAAATGCAAAATATATATGAATTTATTTCTACACCAATTAAACATGTCAGTCTGTCTACACTGCACTACATAAGTTTTAAATACAAACAAAATTGCCTGCTAAGCTATTTTGTTGTTGTAACTAAAAATAAATTATGTTTTTATCAGCAGTATTCGAGCTATAAGATATTTTGGCCATGTCATGTAACGCTGTCAATGACTTCTTTGGGTCGTATACGTAATATTATGTAATATTTGTTATCAGCTGTTTTTGTCATGTAAATCGAATGTTAATGTAAATGTGTTGCAAACTGTACACACCTTGACACACACTTTAGAGGCCAAGTTCAAGATGAAAGCAAGTTTTCACTTTAAATTAAATTGATTTTTTTGGACGTAAATTTTAATGTTGTAAAATAAAATTAAAAAAATGTTATGAAATCATAAATATTAGTTGCTTATGTAACTTCATTTTATTTTAAAATTAAAAAAGTGTATGTATATATAAATATATGTATATGTTTAATTAATTAACCTAGGTCAGGTTTTCCGAGATCTTGTTAAGTTTTTATAGCTATTTATGCATGCTTAACATTTGCTTCAAAAAACTTTTTAAGGGCTTTACGGCCGTTTTAACAATATCCAGCGAATTACGACTTAGTTTTAACTGCACCTAGTTAACCATAATAAAACTTTTACTGAGCTATAAATGTTAAAATGCTTATTTCAATTATATTTATATTTTAATAAGCTATTTAAAGTTAAGCTCTGATTGTATTTGCAGAATAGTTGGTATTTATTAACTAAGACCCATTTCCGCTATATGCTCCACCTGGTGGCGACTACTCGTTAACGCATAATTAAGCTCTACAGTAGTCTAGGAATAAATATATATATATTTAGTAAGACCTAGGTGATAAAAGATTCTTAAATTGGTTTACTGCAGAAATTCACGTTAACGAGACTGAGAAACATTATTCAGTAGTTTGAGTTAAAACTTTATTCGAACTGCCAGCTATCTATTTGATATAAATTTCTATACAAAAGCATTCCGTCCTATTAAGCAGAGACGTTTTCTATGATACTGTCCAGCACTGTAAATTGGGGCCAACTATTTTGAAATGATTTTAAAATTTGATTTGACAAGCATATTAATGTCAAATCCCTCCGTCGTTATAAATAAGACCGCTTGGACAAAATCTATAGTTCTGGAACTTAAGGAAAAATATTTTTAAAAATTAAATAGAAATGTTTACGAAAAGATGCTAATTATTCTATAGTTTAAAATTAATTTGTAAAAAATAAAATTTGTATGACAGTATTTTAAGCATTCTTAGTCTACATTTCAAAAAAAAATGTTACAAATATCAGAACATGCCTTAATATTAAATTTTATTTGGTTTTATTTCACTTTGCCAAAAAAAAATCTATTCTAGAACTCGTATTTAGCGGAATCCACTTTTGACTAAAACTTCCTTATAAATTACATACAAAATTTCCCTCAAATTGAATAAACACAGCACTACACATAAAAAAGTTTTTTATTCGGAAGCGTTTCGGGCTGCTGTGTACTGTCCTTAAAGCAGGATTTTTCGCGAATTAATTGCTCTCGTTTGTTTTTATATTCAGTTTTAGCCCGCACTAGTGTTAAGAATTTATTCAAAGTTAAATTCGTTACTTGATTTTGATGGCTGCTTTAAGGCCAGTACGCAGCAGCCCGAAACGCTTCCGAATAAAAACTAATTTCAAAGAAATTTTTCACAATGTTTTTTGGCAATAGCCTTATAAATCTTTTTCAAAATTAAGTTGCTGCATATTAGTTTTTTTTGTTGCATATAAGTTCTCAAAGTCGTAGGGCAATGTGATTGTTTTTGTTGGACAACTTTCGCATTGTTTGTAGTAGAAATTTCAAGATCTTTTTTTATATGAAGTTGGTCCTTTGACAGCAGCATTTCTGGTTGTTGCGTAATTGCTTTTAAATAAGAATGTAATTTTGTGAGTCTTCAATATATTTTTGGCTCACTTCTCAGCTTAAAACTGGTTGACCCTACTTAGAAATTGTCCGACGCACACGTTTTAATTTTTTTTCTCGCTCTCTCTCACGAAGATGTTATTATTTTTATTTATTATTAAAATGATGCTAACAGATAAAGAAATAACTAATTATAGCCTTTCAATTGTCATTCCCCTAAAAATATGCTTCAAGCAAGAAATAACCAACGTACGTCGATCAGACGTATCGTTATATTTTCAGTATAAAATCAGATATCTATATATTACTGTCGGCTTAAAACTCTGTTAAAAAAGAGTCTGTTATACTCACTGGCTTATTAGTGAACATTTTTAATTTTAGGCTAAGCCAACTAGTATCGAACTAGTTTCATCAAGACTAGTGGCTTACTAGATAGAAAAGCTTAATATTTCATTTGATAGAGCTGAGCTTGCTTTGGTTCACTGTAGATTACAACTGTTGTAAAACGAAATTAGTACAACAATTTAAAAAAATCTTTTCATAATTTTTTGGTGTTTTTTTTTTTAAAACTTGGTTCAAGCACTGGCTTCTTAGGCCTTCGGCTGAATGTTCGTTCTATTTTATCGAGTTTTTGGTGAAACCGTGTTACTTAGTACACAACTTTTCACTCAACACTATGTACATAGTTCGCTACACTTCACTGATCACAACTCTAACTTGTTGCAGAGTGTAATTGGATTTTTTAATCGATGTTTGTTTTTTTTGTTTTAAGCACATAGTTTTTCATTGATTACTTACCACATGCAACAACTCAAGTGTGGACTCATCCGTGCCGGGATCGTTGGGCTTGCCCGAGATGAGCGCGGAGTGTGTAAAACACAAGATCACAAACGCAAAAACAATTAAGCCGCCCGTCATCGCTAGACAATGCTTCCTAGTGAAATGCGAACGCGGCATTTTGGTAGACGGGCTTTATATGGACGGCTTAGTAGTACAAGCTGTGGCTTTTTGGCCGAGTATTTGCTTAGCGTAAAAACGTCGCGCGCGGGTCTGTCGGAGACTTTGGTTATAATGAAAGATAAAACCAAAAAAAAAAAAAAAAAAATATCGAAACACCGCGTTAACTTGTTCTTTTGATCACTGGTTTTATTATTGTTTGTTTTATTTTTTGGTTTTACGAATTCATTAATTTGGCAAGTTGTAGAACGAGTTTGGCGATACAAGAGGCGTCTTTTATTCCATTGATTTAAATTTTTAATGGTCTATTTATTTGTATAATTCATTAGGTCTAGCATTTGTTAATCTTCACTTTTATTTATCATAGGTTAACAATCGCGCACAAATATTTTTGACTTTTATTATTTGTATGTATTTCAATTATTGCAAGTTAAACACATTGATAAGCGTTTGTATCTTTATCACTCAGCGGATAGTTCAGCTGTTTGTATTTCGTGTTGTATTTCGTGGAATAAATAAATTCTTAAGGCTGGAAGTGACGCTGCCGCAGCTGCGCTTCAGTCAACGTCGCTGCCACTGTCTCTGTCTAGTCGCTTATCATACGTCTGCTATGCCTAAGCATATGTCTTTTATCGTTTCATTATCGCCAAATGCTTTCGTCACCGTTCTTCGCTGTGCTCTCTTTTGCTCTGCTCTACTCTGCTCACAAAGCAGCTCTGATTATTACTGTTATTGTTACTGTTATTGTAGTTAGTCGCTTTTGTTAGTGTCTGTCTGACTGTACGTTGTGTTTGTTGTCTGTCCAACTAAACGCTGTTCATTGTGCTGTTCACAACAATGCGACAGCGTTTGAGGCGATTTTAAACGCGCGAGCTACTTTTTAATTTATCTGTATGGAAATACACAAAAAAATTCGTAAAAAAATATGGAGAAAAAAAAATATATAAATTCACCTTCATTTATAAGCGCCGGGCAGCTGTAATAAATCTCTGAGCAGACCTAACGATTTTAATCGTACGTTATGTTAATTACGCATTATGTTCTAAATGCGTCAACATTTCGACAAATTTAAATTTACATACATACATTCATTACAACGAACTTCACTCTGGGTTTGTATCTGTTCTGGTTTGTATATAATCGATACGTTCTTTTTTTTTTATGGTTTTATTTTTATCAACATTTTTAGCACGGAAGTTGTATGCTGTATTTTATTATTACTTTTGCCCTTTTATTGGATTCCTTATATGCGTTATATGCTCCGCTCAAATGCCAACTGTTTGGCATCCAACTTAATACAAACGGTTTTATCGTAAACTTTAGAACTGCTTTGGACCAGCTTAATATGATCATTTTCTGGGCAGTTTGTAGAGTTAATAAAGTGTAGGTTCCAAATTGGAATAATGTGAACTTGCATCATCGAACTAGTTTTATGAATCTTTAAAATTTAAGACATTTGTTTTGAGAAAAAATTTAAGTGATTCTAACAATACTCAGAAATCTTGTGAGGTCTAAAACAGTGGGAATTGCCTTTTAGAGTAACTCATAATTTTCGCCAATTAGACTTGCAATTTTTTATATTCAATTACGCTCTGCCCTATGTCTCACCTTGGAACTCCAGGAAATATATACATACGCTCTCCTTTCCGTGTTTTACGCCCTAACTACAATAGCCTTTATAATTTCCTCTCTAATGAAGAGTCTGTGTCCTGTATCACTTCTTTTATCGTAAGTCATCTTGATTTGCCCAGTCATCCATTCTTGATCCCATTTTGTTGATAATGCACTTTAGGCTTTTTCCTAATAAAATTTTCAATATTCATTTGCGCTTGCTTTTTTCAACATTTATTATTAAAAATCCTTGTACCTCGTCCTCGTTAAATTGTTTACCCATCGGGCTAGAGACGCAGATTGGATCATAGCAATTTTATCATCGTTCTATTAATTCAGAAAAATCCTTTTTATTAATTTAATAATTTTAATCATTTTTATAATTTTAATAATATTTATAAATTTAATGTAAATAAATATACAAATAAACAAGTAAATAAATAAAACAAAATAAATAAGTAAATCAATTTTTATAAAATTTGTAACTAAATAAATAAACAAATAATAAGTAATAAAATAAAGAAATCAAAAAAAAAAAGGAAATAAATTAATAACTAAAAAAATTAATAAATACGTAAGAAATTGAATTAAGTATACGATAAGATGACTAGTTAAATAAATAAATAAGTGAATAAATAAACAAATAAATAAAAAACAAATAAATGAATTAAGAAATAAATAAAAAAATAAAAAGCAAAAAAGCATAAAAATAAACAAACAAACATATAAAAAAATAATAAATACAAATTTTATAGTTAAATAAAAAAGTAAATAAGATTTTAAGGAATAAATAAACCAATCAAAAATAAACTAGTAAATAAATAACTGAATAAAAATAATAAATAAATCAATGCAAAGATAAATAAATTATTAAATATATACTATACTATATTAGTGAATACTAAGAAATGGCATTAAGTATACGATAAGGTGACTAGATAAATAATAAATAAGTAAATGAATAAATAAGCAAACAAATACGTAAATAAACAAAATAATAAGTAAATCAAGAAATAAATAAATAATTAAATAAATAAATACATAAATAATTAAATAATAAGTAAAGAAATAAATAAATCATTAAAAAAATAAGCAAATAAATGAATAACTAAAAAGAAATAATAGATAAAGAATTAAAAAATACATACATAAATAAACTAACAAATACACATTCTTTACTTTAATTAAGTATATTAAGTATTAAATAAATAATTAAATGAAAAAAAAATAAAAAAAAAATAAATTAATAAATAAACAACAAGCAAACAAACAAACAAACAAACAAACAAATAAATAAACAAAATAAAAACAAAAATTGTATAATTAAATAAAGAAGTAAATGACTAAATAAATAAGAAGTCAAGAAATAAATAAATCAATAAAAAATAAACAAATCAATAAATAACTGAATAAAAATAATAAATAAATAAATACATACATAAATAAATTAATAAATATATAAATGCTATATTAATAATACTAAGAAATGCCATTAAGTATACGATAAGGTAACCAGATAAATAATAAATAAATAAATGAATAAATAAATAAGTAAACAAATGCGTAAATAAACAAAATAATAACTAAATCAAGAAATAAATAAATAATTAAATAAACAAAAACATACATAAATAAATAAAATTTGGAAATTTGGGTTCTGCAAAGATTAGCTCAATTTGGCAAAGCCACAGAGTCAACGCTTATTTAATGTTTGGATTTGAGGCTAGATTCGTTTACGATCGGGCTAATACTCATTAGGCGCTGGAAATATTTGTCAAAGCTGCAGATCTTGGCCATAAAGCACTGCCAGTGAAGCCTGGTCCACCATTATTCAAACAAAATGCAATAAATGTAACTTAAAAATAAGTTCTTTATTTAAATTTCGTTACCTAAAACCCAAAACAAATACTTGAGAATATTTGTAACCCTGTATTTTTTTGCAATCATACTTCTCTCACGCTACTTTTCAAACACACCTCGTAAGAGCCACTTTTCAAATCAGCACTAATTATCATATAGCGTGCAAATCAATCCTATTTAGAGCTTTTATAGCCATTAAGTAGTTCATATATGGTAGATAGTATATTTTAGAATCTATTAAGAGAAAAATGCTAATTATATATTTATAAATACAAGAGTTTCTTTAAAGACTTTAGAATGTTAATACTGCAGTAGGGATTGTGCTCCGTACTATTTATGATAAGTGATCTTTTCGCTGGGAGATGTGCCCTTGGAACGACACATCTGCTCATAGGAATCATCGGGCAGCACTTCCTCTGTCAGCTGCAACAACTTCTCCAGTGGACACTGCTTAATACAGCCGGGCACCTGCAGCTGCACTGGCTCCTCATTCGGATCATTTTGGAAGTATATTTCCACAAAGTACTCGCCGCTCTCGTCGCGTTGGTGCAGCTCAAAGGCAATCAATGCCGAAAAACGCGGCATTTGAGGCTGCCAGACATCCAAGGCGGAAAGTATATTGGCCACAGTCCAATCGTGCGCACAATAAAGATACATGAGTCGTTCCTTGGGTTGCAATTTATTGGAGACCTTTGCCTGCATTTGCTCAAACATATTCTTCAGATAAAATCCGCCCTTTAGTTTACGCAACTCCGTAGTATAGGCGTCGTATATATAAGACTGTGCCGCCAGTGGCAACATTTTATCGGGAAAGTAATCTTTTGTCCAGGCAGGCAGCTCCAAGCCGTACATTTGCTGTGCCAAAAGCGTGATAAACACATTGGTGACATCATGTGAATAGGTTACATTCAGGCCTGTCAGATCGCTCAGTTCTTGCAACATTTCTGCATTCCGTGCGTGAAGCTGTTTGACTTCGGGCAGATTCATGACCTCCAGCACGGCCTCATCGTAGCGTGGACAAGCCGCTTTTTGGCGCAGGCGCTGTAAGTCGATGTTAGGTTAAGTTGCTGTGCTTAATACTTTTCAGTGCTGCCAACTTACTATATCCGTTTCCTCGGGCTCTGCAAAGACAGGTATGGGCTGCCAATCTAGCATTAAATTCCACTCCATGGGCGTATTTTGTGGCGGAAAGAGGCCTGCCAAGACCATTTGTATAGACATCATAGTTCGCGGTGATTCCGTGGACTGTGCGTGTAACATCTGTATGGAATACAAAGCAAAAAATAAATAATTATTATCTAAATAATAGCAAACAATTTTTAAATTTATTTTAAACAACTTTATTTTAGTTGTTTTATATGTAAAATCCATCATAATCATGGGTTTTTTTGTAATTATTTCCCCGCCTCTAACTACTCTAAATCTATGAGGACTGGTAATATTTTTTTAAAATTTAGGCAGCAACAATTTCCTATTCTTTGAAAAATTTTTCTTAAACGTGTACTGAATTAAATCGATGGGATCAATAGGACGGGATCACAGGCCTACAAACAAAAATAAAACGTGGTGCGAACTTTTCATGTAACAGGGCACTTTATATGGATTTTGAGCTGCTAAATCCGAATACGACTTTCAAAAAACCCCCATTATAAAAGAGACGTTCTGGAGGCTATCTTGAAAACCTAATGTGCCGAGGTTTTTTTGACCTCAAAAAGATATCAAAAATTTCGCCGGTCAGCTGAACTCGAAAAAAAACTTTTGTGGGTTTTTTGAAGTTATATTACAACAAAGACACATAAAAAAAAAAAACGATTTTCGGAATCGGAGGTAAGACCATGTTTACTAAAAGCTTTGGGGATCGTAGCTTCCGAATCTGAGACCCAAAAAAATACAGCACTTCAGGGTTCCGATATAACCTCAAAAGTATTGTCTCTTAATCCTCAAGTGCTGGGGGCTTTTGAGCCTCAGTTTCGGATTCAGCGACCGCAAAAACGTATCAAAAATACCGCCGGATAGCTGAACTCGATCTTTTGTGGGACTTTTGAAGTTATATTATAAAGCAGACACATAAAAAAAACAATTTTCGGATTCGGAGGTAAGACCATGTTTACTAAAAGTTTCGGGGATCGCTGATTCCGAATCTCGGATCCAGTTTCAGCGACCCCTAAAACTAATGAAAAGATCGCTAAAATGCATAAATGGATAAAAAAAATATTGTCTGGCGTTTATGTAGGTTATTCCCGAACCCTTGGATGTTCGGGTTTTTTAAACGTCAAAATCGGTTTTTTTCAATTCATTTTTTTAAATTTTATGTAAATGCCCAAAATTACATAAAAACTTTTCTTCTTTATAGAAATTTTAATATGAAATCTAAATCTTTTGCGAATCAAAATTCAGAAGTCAAATTCGGTATTCAAAACACACGTTTTATTGCCCATTTTTATAGATACTTTGGACTGCATATGAGAGTCACTACTGTAAACCATTTTTTTCTATAATGTATTCCTTTACTATGCTACAATATATGTTTATTTATATTTTAAAATTTAATTAACTTAAATACTTACATCAGGTTGATAGTAGGACTTTAAGAAATCCCTATAACGTTTTCGCAGCTGTTTGCCTATTTTATAAAGCTCCACTTTGGCATCCTAAAGAACCAAAATCATTAATCCACTTTATAAAATCATTTCAAATATTTGATAGCTTACATTTGTCAACTGTCCCCAACCAAATGGTTCATATGTCTCATTAATATACGGATCTGTGGGATAAGTGCTAACTGGTGTGCGGGGTCCATGTCGAAGAAGCTGTAAAGATTTATGCATAATTGATTTGTGTCATTTATCTTGTATTCAATAGATAAAAATGTATCTCTACTATTTGTGATGTATCTGTAATCATTATATTAAAGTTATTAACTAGATATTTGATTTTCTTTAATTGCCTATGCATATTTAGTTATGTAAATATGGTTAGGTAAAAATTGTAAAGTAAATTTTTGCACATAAATTAAACAACTAGTTTGCCTTTAATTATATGTAAATGTACGTATTGTAATATTATTTGTATGTTTATTAATAGTTCTAATTAGATTTTAGCACGATAGTGCTAATAATTGTACTTTTATTTATAGCTCTTTCTAGATTTAGGCAAGATAGTACAATTACGAGTTAGTTTACCTAATTGAAATATTCCCATCAATCTTGAATCTTTACTTTGTTGCTAAGAAAATATAATTCTCTGTGCATAGTATGAGCCGCTGATGTTTATTACCTATAGTAACTTTTTGTATTAATTATTCGTTAAATTAAATCGTACAAAGAATTTTTTTAAATAGCATTGAAAAAATTACTAATTTTTTTAAAGTAACTTTGAACAGAAATTTTTTCAAAGTTTTTTTAATAAAATTAAATTTTTCTTAAAAATTAGTGCCTTTCGCACGAAAAAATATAACTTTCCGTTCAAAAAATATGAAATTTTCTTATTAAAAATTTACAATTTTCTTATAAAAAATTAACTGAATGAAAATGAATGAAAATGAATGAAAATGAATGAAAATGAATGAAAATGAATGAAAATGAATGAAAATGAATGAAAATGAATGAAAATGAATGAAAATGAATGAAAATGAATGAAAATGAATGAAAATGAATGAAAATGAATGAAAATGAATGAAAATGAATGAAAATGAATGAAAATGGATGAAAATGAATGAAAATGAATGAAAATGAATGAAAATGAATGAAAATGAATGAAAATGAATGAAAATGAATGAAAATGAATGAAAATGAATGAAAATGAATGAAAATGAAAATATATATCGGCGAAAATAAGAGAAACGGGCCAATTTTTTCCTCGACCTCTTCGATTTTGATGTTTTTTACATATGTGGTAGAGCTACTAGCCAATAGTAACCACGCCGAATTTTATTGCGAAATTCCGATTATTTATCGAGCTATCGTTAACTGAAAATTGGATTTTAAATTTTTACACTTTTCTTTGACAAGCCATATCTCCTAAAATAAAGATATAGACGCAAATTTTTTTTCATGAAAGATAAAATATTTAATTAGAAAAAAAAATTTTTATTTTTTTCTAAGATTTTTTTTTTTAATATTTTAACATTTTTTTTTTAAATTTTAAAATTCATAAGTGATCTCCAATTTAAAAAAAAAAAGACTGTTAATGCTATTTCAATTCAATTCAAAGTAAATAAAAAATTGTCTTGGCACCTTATTTCGTTACGTGACGAATTTTTTAATATAATTATCTTATCCATAAACTACTTTGGATAACTTCGAGTTAAGTACGCAAGTGAGTAGTCCCTTGAGTTAAATTAAATTTTATATTTAACAAAAAAGTAACATAACAAAAATAATAATTTTTTGTTTAATAGCATACTTCGAAAATTTTGCACTTTTATTTTTAAGGTAAAAAAAAATGATTTTTATTAGACAGCAAATTTATAAAGCAAATTTAGCCTCCACCGGATATGAATATTATTTATACTTTAACACACTTATTAAGAAGTTTCTTGTTTTTATATCAGTCGACACTTCTAGTCAAGACACGTCTAGTCAACTCTGTTTGCAGCCAGTTTTATGTTCCAATTATAATTATAGTATCTAAGCAACAAACTTTGGCACTTTGCGTAGCTTAGACTTAATATTTGGTATCTGCTCTGCGCAAGTGTTTACTCATTATATTATATACTCTAATAAACATTTGCACTTTGTATATTATAAGTATTTACCACATGCACAAGTTTCAATGTTGAATTTCCTTTGTCATGGTCTTTATCACTGTCAATGGTTTTGGTTTCATTTTCCAGCGATAGATCTGGTAACACTTCAATGGGCACTATGGCTGCATGGAACGTGGACGCGCCTAGTAATACCAAAAGTAGCCAAGGGGCTAAGAACGGAAGCGTCATTTTGGCCAAACCGCTGAATTGCAAATAAATCTAGATCGGTCTAAAGTTTTTTATTTTCTTCAAGTTGGCGTTTTGCGAGCAGCGACTACTTTGAGGTGTGCGCGTCTAGTGACTGCATTAATAGCACTCGAGCGGCTTTTAAGTTAGGCGTTTAGTACTAAGTATACGCCGGGTTGTGCTGAGCAGATAGCCGATCTCGGGGCGCTCGGTCAGTTTGGCGAGTTCAACAACAATAACAATGACTGAGAATGTTTGTTTGCGCATTAAAAAAAAATTTAAATAATAGATGAAAATTAAATTTAATAAACTTAAGTGCCAGTTACGCTCATTAATTATGTGCCCAAAAAATTGATGCACACAATTTTTTTTTATTTTTCTTTACTTTTAAATTATAATTTTAATTTATGTGTTAACTTTTGCTGCTATAATTTGCCACATGTACGCAAAATCTAATACTGTTTGGAGTGTGCAGTCGTAGCCAGAGGCACAGCCAAAGCAATTATTACCGCTGAGTAGTTGGATCGAACAGTTCATTGATCGATTGGACGCGGCGGTGGTTCCACAAAATTATTGCTATGCGCGCGACAACGTTGCTCATACGGCTCGTTGGGCAGCACCTGCTCGCTCAGTTCAATTAGACGATCCAGCGGGCACTGAGCATCGCAGTCCGGCAGCTTCAATTGCTGCAGACAGCCAAACTCATCATTGCGCAAAAATATCTGCAAAAATATTTTGTAACATATAACTGCTCCAAATCTTTACTGTCTATAATGACTTAACTCACCTCCACATACAGCTCGCCGGTTTCGCGATCTTTATGCGTTTCAAAGATGGCCATTACCGCAAAACGCGGCATTTGACGCTCCCAGACGCCCAGTGCTGACAATATATTACCCACGGTCCAATCATGACCCGTATAGATATACATGCCGCGTTCTTTGGGTTTCAATGTGCCCGCACGCTTGGCCAGCATTTCATCGTACATTTTACGCAGAAATGGACCGCCTTTGATCTTTTGCATTTCCGGCGTATAGGCATTGTAGATATAGCTCTGTTCCGCCAAGAACTGCATGCGCTCGGGAAAGTAGTCCTTAGTCCAGCTGGGCAGCTTATAACCAAACTCCTGTTCGGCCAATAAAGTTATATACAGTGAGTTGACATCCTCAGCACTGCGCACAGGCATGCCTGTTAAATTGGTTAATTCTCTAAACATGTCCGCATGAGCTTCCGTGTCGGCCACAACCTCGGGTCGCTTGAAAACCTCCTCTCTGGCCTCAAAGTAACGTGGACAAGATGTACGCACCAGCAGCAGCTAAGGATGGAGCAACTAAGTGCATGCTTGCTTGCAATTGTTTTGGATAAACCTACCGAATCTTGATCCAGCGGCTCGGACATAATGGGTATGGGTTGCCAATTAAGTTGTTTGTTCCACTCCATGGGCGTGCCGCGTGGCTCAAACATGCTGGCCAATGTGGTTTGCAGTGTCATCATGGCGCGCGGTGAGGCAGTAGCTTGTGCGTGAAGGCGCTGGAAAAAAGTGAATACATAGTGTTGTAGTAATATAAAAAAAAATGTATATCTTATATCTTGAAATATAAGAAATTGATTTCTTAGCTGATTTAATTAAGTTTAGAAGGTACATCCTACAATGGGAGTAGGAGCTAAACAGCATAAATACTCTTCTCTCTGCCTTAATCTACTTTTTAATTTTTGAAGGACCAAGAAAAGTTTGAGATGAACACACCTTTTCCTCAGCTTTCTTATCATTTTCATTACCCGACTATTTATACATCCTGTAGTTCGTATTACCATTTTGAGACATTTGTAGTGTTTCGCTCGACATTCCCAAAGACATTAAGTTTATACTATATAATTTTAAATGTTTATTGAGGATTGATATCCCAAACATCTTTTTCAGGAATGTTAGTCTTATGGCTGATGACTGCGTTTGACAAGAAAATTACAGAGCACAAAAAACCGCAATTCATACCTTATAAAAATTAATATAAAAAATATTTTATTTTCCAAAATTTTAGCCTTTCTTGTTCCTCACAAATTTCTATGAAACACTACTACTTTTTTCTTGTTCTTAATAAATTAATTAAACATCAATTAAAAATCGTAAAAAAAAAGTATGGAATCATTCCTATACTTTTTCAAGAAATTTTCAAATATTTATACTTTTTTGTAAAAGATTTTGAAAAAAATATCTCCATAATTTTCGAAAATGGTAGATAGGTCAGTTGTGGATAAGTATTCAAAATGTTTGGTACAATATTCTTGTAAAAAGTTGCCGAATGATACCGTATATGCCCAGATGAAATAAAAAAAGACTTTAATAATAAAAGCGTGTTTTCAAGGTATTACATGCATCTCAACAAATTCAATTTAAATAGGTTAACGAGATTCTTAAGCATATCTACATCTTATTAATGTTCTTAAAAAAATACGTGTTTTTTGTGAATTAATCAAATTAGAAACTTTTCTTTGACGATTCGAAATCACTTTTCCGTTTTTATGACAATTAATAATTCCTTGAAGAAAAATACAACAAAAAAAAGCTGAGCCCGATTGAAAAAATTTTTGTACCTATTATTTTTTCCAGGAGCATATTTGAATAGGTAAGATATTTTTTAATTTTCAATAAAAAAATAAAAAAATTATTTGAAATTTTGTATAAACTTTTTTTTCCATTTTTTAATTTAATTTTTTTTAATTTTTCATACAAAAAGAAATATTGTATTGAAATTATATACAAATATTACAAAAATTTTTTTATTAAATTTTTTAAATTTAAAAAAATAAATTAAATTAAAAACTTTTTTTAATTTTGTAATTCAATTTTTTTTTCATACAAAAAAAAATATTTTCTATTACACAATATTTTAATATAATATTTGTGTAATAATTTTATACTCAAATTTTTTAAAAAGACAATCGACTAGTTTTGAATATAAGTACATTATTTGTCAATTTTTAAAATGTTTTTATTTAATACTTCACTGTTCCAGTTTTTGTCCATTTAAAAAAAAAAACTTTTGTGATTCGTAGTTAATTTAAGATGAATTTTTTTTATAAATAATTTTTTTTTATATAGTGTAAGAATTTGAATCAGTTTTTAACCATAAAACCTTTAGAAAAGTCGTTCCATGATTTTCCGTGATTAAAACTTAATTCATTATTCTATCAAAATTTTAGTTTTCTTTTTCTTAATTTAAAGTAAACCTTTTCGGGGAAATAGAAATCTTTTACTTCAAAGAAATTTTTAA
This sequence comes from Chymomyza fuscimana, assembly GCA_949987675.1. Taxonomy (NCBI): domain Eukaryota; kingdom Metazoa; phylum Arthropoda; class Insecta; order Diptera; family Drosophilidae; genus Chymomyza; species Chymomyza fuscimana. The sequence continues at coordinate 15,161,720 of OX465089.1, forward strand.
AGATTTTAATGAATGAAACAAGTCACTTTTTAGATCGATCTCGTCGATTTGGACATTTTATTTTAAATTCAAATATTTATCATTCATTAAAAAAAAAATTTTAATATTTGAAATAGTTTACAGATTATGTCGTATCAGAAAAAAAGTCAACCTAAATATTTAGTTATCTATAACTCGATAAATAATCGGAATTAAAAAAAATTATGAGCTTAACATGTTATGTCGCAGAAAATAAGTATTACGTAAGTAATATTTTAAAAAAATGATGAGGCTAGTATTCTATTAAGTCGAAGAGATCGATTTAAAAAAACCTATTTTCACCCATATATACATATTTAACTTTTGTGAAAATAACTTTTGTATAAATTACTAAAAAGTTAAAGATTTTTTTATTTTAGTAATAATCTGGACATTATCATAAAATTCGTCAAAAAAAAAACGTTTGTATGTATTAAAATTAAATTAAAATCGCGAAATTTATTAACGAATAAGCATTAAATATCTAACAGTTTCAAATGCTCGTGGCTGTTACTCTATGCTTATAATATTTGCAGATAATACAAACTACAACAAAAAAAAATTGATTTTCGGGTTTGGTGGTCAGACCAATCTAGTTTCTAAAAAGTCCCAGCACCTCTGGTTTCTTACATAAATTAAAAAAAAAACCATAAAATAAGTATTTGGAAGGTAGGGGGTTTTTGCACATTTGACTCGAAATCAGCGAGCCCATAATCACTTAGTAGACATGGTCTGAAAATCGATTTTGTTTTGTGTGCCTAAGTTATCAGCAAAACGTATTGTCATGGGTTATTGGGTAGCAGCCTAGCTAAATTTGAAAATGTTAGATAGGTCGCATGTTAAATTTTTTTATTTTGCAATTACTTTGTAAGAAGTTCAGCACCATTTAAGTTAAATACTATCGCAAAATTATCGGCTTAAACACAAATTATTCAAGACTGTTTAGAGCTTGCACAGTCAACAGTATTTTAGTTGAACTAAATTTAAAAACACTACATAATTAACATATTGCTTAATTAAAGTGTACTTACATCGGGTCTGTAGTAGGGTCCCATGAAATCCCCATAGCGTCTATGCAACCAACGACCCAGCTCGAACAGTTCACGTTTACCGCGCTACAATTAAATATTAGTTCCAAAAATTGCCAAGTTTTCAAGTTGGTATTTTACAAACATTTGTCACATGTCCCCAGCCTGTGGGTTTGAATGTATCCTTCAGATATGGATCATTAGGATACGTATCGACAGGCGTTCTTATGCCATGTCTAAACACAATATGCACCAGTTCCAATGTAGATTGCGTTGTATTGGGACGCGTCTTGAAACATTTGCTAAACTCGGCAGTATTCCGAACCAGCTCCTTACCCTGCACACTGCTGCTTATCACACTGATTACAACTATGGTTAAAACAACAACAGCTCCGATCACGCTCATCGTGAGTATTTGTTTGCGCGTAAACCGACCGAATATCATTTTGGCAAGGTTGCGCCTTATATATGAACTTGCTTGTGCGCAAATCAACGAACGGAAGTAAATTGCGTTTAATTAAAGACGAAAATAAAATAAAATCACAAATTATTATAACGCGGGGATTTCGTTTTAAAATGTTTGTGTTTTTTGTTTTTTTTTTTTGATACACTAAATTAAATTGTTAAGCAGGACGGCGGCAAGCTCGCGAATTGCGTGCATTTCCTAGCGCTGTCGAGAGTGAAATACAATTGAATCTACTAGATACAGAGAACTTAAAGTTAAAATACATTTTTTTGCTACAGTTACAAAAAGTTGCGTTGACAGCCCCGGCCGCTGACTAACTGGCAATGCCTTGTTGGCCACTTTCCAGTGAACTCGGCTTAGAGACTATCGTAACAACTAACTAAGGCAATTAATTTGCAATTTCGTTGAGCTGTATAATTATTGCGCTCAGTGTATTTTGCGTTTGCATAGATACAAATACCCCCGACCCCAAAATTTTTGCATGGCCCCATAGCAGAGCAATCTATTTATAGCCTTGGCAGTGCCGCCCCTTTGTACCAACCAACCAGTTGGAATTGTTACCAGATGCAACTCCATGTCGAGTCCAACTGTCAACGCATTTTGTCGCATGTGTATGTGTGTATCTAAGTAATTATTAAATTTTTTAAATTTAAAAGTAGCTTTGCTTTTGTTTCAATTAATTTTTATGCGTACAATTTGCCACATAGCTAACTAAATATAGGCAAACTGCTTTGTTAACGCAGATAAAAAATTTATAATAAGCTTCAGCCAGAGTTCGAGATTCTGCAGTTAAGATAAACTTTTTTTTTATAGCGATAATTGCATATAAGCATGCTAATTTTATTTAGACGCTTAATTGTTGACTAAATGCTTAACTTTATTAATGCCAACTTGGATAAGATTGACAGCTGACAGACGCTGCTGCGCTCATATGTGTAACACAATTACGTCATTGATACAACGGTTTTTCAAGTTTGGGTAAATTTAATTAGTAAGCAAAAAAAAAAAAAACTCATATTCCAGAGCGTAAATTCCAAGCGAAAAACAGAGTCAAAATGCGAGCGCATTGCAATTATTAGATCGTGTTTTTTACCGCAGCAGTTTCCTATATCCTGTATCTGTGACGTAGATGGCAAAACATTGCATGCTGTGTTAATTTTAGCTAATGACTAAGTGAAGTACAGTAAACAAAAAGTTTAAAGGTAAACAAATACTTAGTGGCTGACGTTTTAGGGTAAGGCTTGCAACTCTGCTCTAAGTCTCAAATTTGTATAGGGTGGGCCATCTGTTGGTCAGTTTTTTAATTGCATTATCTTCCAACAAATTTTGTATATTTATTTATTGGCAATCAACCCATAAGTTCAAAAGGTAATAATCTTAAATGGCTGCCGCGTCAGGCCCAATTTTTCTATGATTTTTTTTTTTGACGTAAACTCATCTGGCTTTTCTCCTATCCATTGAACGAATAAGCGACGCTGATAATCCGTGGGCTTTAATTGTTGCGTCATTTGAATCTTGTAAGTGGTCCTAGCAAGGTGTCATTCTTGCGAAGGATGGGGCATCGATGTTACTGGCGACTCGTCGACACTGGCTGTAACTAGGTTTTTTTTCACAGAACGACCATTGTTAAGCTATCCATGACTAAAATTGAATATACATTTACTTTAGACGGGTATGTTTCGAATTATGAGTGTTTAACAACAAAAACCAACAGATGGCCCAGCCTATATTTTTCTTTTATAGTGTCGTTGTGTTTGAACTAATTGATCTGCGACCTTTTTTTACTTGATAGCTCATTTTTTTTGCCAATAATTTTAATATAAAAAAATACAAGATTCTACAATTGATAACAAAAAAGTTATCATGCAGAAAATGTAGCAACCACATATTGCCAGCGGAACAAACTTGTCGCTCTCCAAGAAAACTCGGCTTAGGACTTGGAAGAGTCTCCCAAACAATTCCTTAAGGTTTTATTCAAGTAAACATCCTGTTCAAAAGTTATTGGAAACTTGCAAATTTCGGAACCAACCAACCCAACCTTTTGACTACCTTTAAGGTCAAGTTATTTAAGGTTGGGGCAAAACGATCTACAGTCAATAGAAGCCATGGCTTATCATTCAAAATTTATCGGCATCTGTCGTTGCTTCAAGAACACGTATTACCTCTAAAAATGAGCCGCCTATTAGTCTTTTGATATTAATTTTTTATATTTTATTTAACATCTCTTTCAGTGATAATTTAATGAATGTTATAATTAATTTCTTTAAATACTTTTTTTTTTTAATTTTTGTTTGAATGCCTTTTTTTGTAAATTTGTTACTTGTTTCCGTATTTTTATAGGGCGTATTTTTGAATTATTGTATTTTTAAACATATTCTCATCGACTACTTATTCATGAGGGATTACTTAAAGCAATTTTTGTTGTACATTAACGATAATATTTATTGATTTAAAAAATAAAAGTAAAAGATAAAAAATAAATAATATCAATGCTTATCATATAATCATATATGTAACTTTTGATTTCTCATCGAAAACTTAATCAAGAGCTGCACTTAAAAAAGTGCAAGGTTGGTAGCTATGTTTCAGTTTTTTTTGAATTCTTCACTCGTATAAACATTCTTGTAAAACAAAAAATGTAAAAAATGTTTTTTTATGTAAGGTTTCTCTTTTGGCACGGAGAGGGTGATAAAATTACTAAAAATCAGTCTTTTATAATTTTAGGCACCTTCTTGCCTTTTTTTTTGGGTTTTATGTGTATAAAATACTTGTATATCTTAAAAAATACCTCAAGTTGTTCCGGGCGCGCATAAATGCTGCACACTGTGCCCTTATACAAAAGTGAACACCCCATATAGAACTTGTTATTTTTTTTTTTAATCGTCATAACTTTCCTATCAGCTTAAAATGTTATGGGAAAAAATCTGACGACCTTTGTCGATGTGAAAGCCGTAATTTGAGGTGCTTGCTTAAAACACGCTTTAACTTTATAAAAAAAAAAACAAGTTCGAATTTGCACTACTTATTTTTTTTACTGTACACTAATATTGCCCGCACTATGAGATACACTCATATAATAGTAAACATATACTATATAGTTTTGTTTGCGTGCAAATGTTTGAACATGTCTAGTTTTGTTTTTGATACCCTACACTTGAGGTATATTAGCAGTAGAAAAAAAATTTTCCGTGTAACAACTGCAATAGAATGAAAAGAGTGAGATGCCACATACTTTACATACAAATGATCATAGAGATAGTAGAGACGATTGAAGGACCAACGAACTAGCATTAGCATTAAACTGGGTTCATAATTTTTTATTATTCAAAAATCGATTATGAAACTTCTGACTTATAGTCAAAAACTAAAAATTTCTAAAAGCTCCACAAAGAGCTTATAACCTAAAATATAAACAGTAAAAATACTTGTGGACGCATACTAATACATAATACATAATATATATATTTTTTTATTTATTCCCAGACCCCGCAACAAAACCTTCCTCCTAGAAATTTTAAACTAATTGCAAAAATTAATAGCTCTTAATAAGCTGCCGCAGAAAGTGCAGCGTATACCACAGTCGGTGTGTCTCGACTAGTTTTTTTTTGTGGCTTCTATCACTTTTCAAACAAAGAGAGACACAGTCTCAGTCGTGCTCTCCTGGCGCTCTCTCTCTCGCTCTATGCATTTTGTTGGCTGTTTAATGTCATGTTTTGAGTTGTCGTCATTTGGATTTAAAGCTAATAAACTGCGACAGGGTAAGCGAGTTGCTTGTCAACAAACCATTTTAAAGTGGCTTAAAATGTGGCTAATTGGCCTGTACGCACCCTCAAAGTATATAGAAATATTTATTTAATTTGTATGCATGTATATACTACATGCACATACACATACACATAGATATAATATTTTTTATGGCTAATTAATAGCGCCGTTAAATTTGAGCGATGTCAATGCCTTGTTTTGACTTCCGAAATATGCAATTAGTTGGCTTTTGTGCTCTAGAATTAATATTATATATAATTTATAACTTGTCTCTGTAGACTTGAACTTTTGTCTACGTATTTATATAGTAAATACTTACTAGCTTATAGAATTAGAAGTAAAGCTTGTGTTTAATCTATAGCTAATAGATGTACCTTTTGGTCAACGCAATTGGCATTTAAATTTCATCAGAAATAAATACAATTGAAATGCGATTAAGATTTATGAGCTACAAACTTGCAAAAAGTAAGAGGCATTGTGCGACTCGAAAACTGTGTAAAACTCATGTACTTAAGAGTATTTGGTCGGCATTTAATGCAAATTATTATTATCAGCTAAAGAACTTAAAAATTGCTGACACAAATCTAGACCTACTAGACTGTTAAAAATGTATCCTAGGCCCTTGGACAGTTGTAAAACAGTTTAGAAATTGGCGAATGCTTTGTCGATCTGTTTCATTTTTACACCCTACCCTATAGGATCAAGGGTATACCAGGTTTTTGTCATGTATGTAACTAGCTGAAGGCGACGTGGTAGACCCTAAGTTCTTTATATCATTGTCTGCCTGTTGGTCTGTCTAACCATCAATCTATTCGGTCTACCTAAATTTCGGGCACCACATGAGCTACAGACACAAAACTTTACCAACAGTTTCGCGTACTGCTTTTTTAGAGTAAGTTTCTTCTCTTCTTTCTCCCACAGGAGAATTTGACGCCATTTAACAATTAATAGTTCCAATTGAAAACTAATAGAGCTACTTATCTTGTATATATAGATCTGTTTGTCAAAAATAAACAAATTCGAAAATATACAACTAAATTTTTAGTCAAAAATGTATTAGCCCATGAACTACATTAAAATTCGACTATCTGCCGTGCTCCTAATTTTATAAAATCAAAACGAATAAATTTTTTTCGTTTTCGTTTTTGCGTGCTCGCAATTTTAAATTTTTTTCTTGTCGTAACTTCTTATCCCAATTTCACATTTTTTGTGGTTTATAACTTCTCAAATTTCTTGAACTATTTTCTATAGATTCCCATATTCCCTTTACTCTTTTGGACAAATTCAGATATTTCGCTTGCTTCAAACAGCTCAGAGACTTTTATTGAAAATTCTTAAACATTGGAAAATAAATCAGAATTATCGAAATAAACATCGACTTAGCTATTTTTTTTATAAAAGAATTTTTTTGTGCAACACCCTTTCGCATTTATCAGTTATCAATATGGCAATGAATTGCGTTAATAAAAAATATATTAAAAATAATTACGCTAGCTTACAAATTTTAAAAAATTTTGGTATCCTCAACATGTTTTAGTCGTTTCCGTAGTAAAAAGTTTTTTCATGGAACGGATTTCGAGATATTTCGAAAATACCATTACTACACATCGATTATACTTGGAACATATTTTTGTCAGATTTACGGCTTGGACGCTATTTATGCATTCATTAAAATTTTCCTAATTTTAAGAAAAAATTTTGAAAAAAATTCTATTTCGAAAGTAAATTAAAAAATTTTGGAAAATTTGTTCAAACAGTTTTTTTCATGGCTTGTAAAATTTCATTAATGTTTTGTTTATCAAAATCGGAGAAAAAATGTGTAAATAACAGGAATTTTTGTAAAAAGTGAAAAATGTCAATTTGTTTTAAAACCCAAAAGTTTTAGATAAATAATACCTTTGTTTATAAAGACATCGTTACCAAATTTGGCATTCGAATGTTTTTTAGAGTTCTCAAGCTATGTACCAAATTTTTTTTGCATTGAAATTGGCATAAACAGTATCTTAGAATATTTAAAAAATTTTTAGTTTAAAATACGTTACTTTTTGAACCTATTTTGCAAATTCGTTTTGATTCCTCTCGCAACAATGCAGTCACAATCAAAACACATAAAAAATGCGTTTTGGTGAAATTAGAAGCACCAACCATGTGAAATGAAAGCAAATATTTTATTACTTTTTGTTTGTACAAATTTTTATTCACGACCTAGACTCACCATATTTGTTTTTTTTTTTTTTTTTTTTTGTTAAATTGTTTATTTATTTGTAGTAAGTGTTTTTCTTAATTCTAATAAAAAAAAAAGCTTTGATCTTAATGATATTATTTATACAGTGTCTCCATCGAGTATACTAAATTATGTTTAAATTTATTTACTATTTTTAATGGTATCTGACAATTAACATAATGCAATGCATGAACATGCATGGAAAATGTACAAAAACATGAGATTTATAATCCATTATATATTATATATTTATGTTCCGAAACATGAGTGTTTAACTACCAAGCCAATAGATGGCCCACCCTATATTTGTACCCCGTGCAAAGAGTACTTTAAATTATATCAAAGTATATCAAAGATCAGCAGATAACGAATGTTTAAGCAAAGAGCATTCATAAAATTTGAAAACCCAAAAGCAAATGTAAATGTGACAAGTTCTTTGGATATAAACATATTCATTTTCATAAGTCTCGATTTTGCGATTATTAATTTTCCATAACAAGCAGTCAATCGCATTATCTCTGTTCTATATGTAAATATATTAACACAGCGCGTGTTGATTAATTAATTTTTATAACAAATGTTTACAAAATGACTTTCACTTAAATTTACAGCACTGCAGCAAAATTAAAAAAAAAAACTGGAAAAACTAAAACCGATTTTCAGAAAAATATTTTGCTTTGGATGCTTGCCACGTGCTAAAGACTGCCTCATAAAATGCACATTACCAGACAGTTACAAATAGGAGCATTTTTTTTATATTTTGGGCCCATTAGACGGGAAAATGTAACATTAATATTTATCAGCTCTGCGCAATTACGATTGAAGGCAGACAAACTATAAACTCAAGTGGAGCTGCTGCAAAGGAAAAAAGAGGAAATCTAAAAATGGAAACACAAACAAAAGCGCCAAATTGTCAGATATTACGGCAAAACCCCAAAACGTCTGTCCCGGACTGCCTGCACTCCTACAAAATTTATTGATTCGACGCATTGAAATAGTTCTCAACGGAGCCATTTCAAAGAATTTTACGACAAATTTTTTGGCTCTGCGGGGCAGCTGGAGGCATGCCGGGTAGCATTTTTTTCTTAACGATTCGCTGAAATGGCTAAAATTCTAACTGACGCGCATAAAAATCGAACTAGCGTAGTTAAACACGCATCCAAACATAAATGTTGGCTCTAGGGTTCGGAGGTCAGGGGTTATGCCGACGAGCTATTCAATGAGACAACAGCCCCATCCAATACGACAAGTCTCCGGTCCAACTGGTCCGTGCTGTGTGGCTAGGATTTCGTTTAGAGCTATGTTTTTGGCAATTGGCGGCGATGGCTGGAATTTGCAGCGGGATGGGGTTATGGACAATTGCGGTGTGTTTTCGTCTAAACGATAAAGCAATGGAAAAGCTCCATACGAACAACGATTAAAGTTCAATTGGTATGACTGCCAAATGGCAAATAGCAAAAAAAAGAAAAAAATCTGAAACCGGAGACGGAAGTGTCTGAATCTGTGCGAATCGACAAATAACAGGGCTAGTCAAAAAGTTGCGTAAAATTTTTCTTCAACAAATTTAAGAGCTGCGTGTCTAACTTGGCAGTTAGTTTAAATTAATGCTTTAGACCTCAAGTATTGTTATTTATCTGGAGCGCTTAAACTTGGTTACAGCTTTTGCTAACTGTTTTTTATTGAAGTAACATACACTCCTCACCACTTGGATAGGATACCCCTTCAAACAGTTTTCTCTGGCTCACTGCTCACAAAATATGCTAGCTAAAAATTCAATTATCTTACTTTTTTTTTAAATTTAAAGTTTTATTTATTGTTGTAATATAATTAAAAGAAATATTAAGTGCCTTAGCTTCCAATATTTACAAAATTATGAAATAATAAATAATGGGCCCCTAATTGGGGCCTAAAGTATGATCAGGGTGACTAGAGAAGTGAATATACCCAAGTCCGTCGGTCTGTCTGTATGAACGCCTAGATCTCAGAGATGGTAAGAGCTAGAGCAATGATTAGATGCGTATTATGTCAGGGCAGACAAGTTTATTTGATATTTTTGATATCGGGGATATATTATATAGATCCCATAGGAGTGTTTCAAAGAACTTCGAAAAACCCCAAAAAGTTTTGATAAATAATTTTTTTATGAAGATATCAAAACTAAATTTGGCAGTCGGAAGTTTTTTAGAGCTCTCAATCACTGTACCAAATTTGATGAAAATCGGTTGACTATATCATATAGCTCCCATAGGACAGATCGGTCAAAAAAACGTTTTTTGGACAAAATTCATTGTTTCACATTCGGAAGTTTTTCAGAGTTCCCAAGTACTGGGCCAACTTTAATCCAAATCGGTTGACTATATCATATAGCTCCCATAGGACCGATCGGTCAAAAAAACGTTATTAGTGCAAAATTCGACTGATTTTTGTTTGTTTATGAAAATATCGTAACCTTTGGCAAATAAAATAGCTTTTGGAGTTCTTAAACAATATATCGTTACTAAGGATAAGGTACTCTAAAACTTCAGGAATTTACAAATTTTAATTACACAGACACACCGAAAAAATCCATTTTTGGGCTCGGAATTCTGAGCATCCACGGTCCTAAAATTCCAATACGTCAGTATTCATAACTCTTCATTTGTCTTTTTCTCCAATTTTGATGCGTTTTATTACTAAAGGAAAAGTGATTATTTAAAAATTATTTTATTTTTAACCAATTCTTTCTGATTTCGTTAGAGATTTGTCCAAACAAAAATAAAAAAAGGTAAAAATAATTTAAATCTTAAATATATTTGAAAATTGCGAAACTTTGCAATTTTAGAGCAAATTTTATTTTTTTTAGCATAAAGAATAAATACATAGGTGCATTTCCATAAATATTATAAACAATTTTTTACTATTTATTGTATTATTTCCTAAAAATAAATGTTTTTTTTAAAGCGAATAAGTTTATTTTTTGTCCGTTAAGGAAGTTCTTCCAAAGTGCACAACAAAATATATAATTAATTTTTTTCGTCTTAGTTTTAAAATATTATTTATTTATCTCATTTATGTCATAATTTTTTAACAAAAATATGATGTCTTCTGGTAATCATCCTTTTTTTCCATAATGCAGTCTACAAAGAAAACAAAATCGATGAAAAAAATCACTTCCTTTTTTTAAGGCAATTACAAATATTTTAAAAATTTTTTTAACACAGGTAATTATATATGTACTACATATGTACACATACATATGTATATTCATTTAAAAGTCCGAAACAATTTAATATACAAACTGATTGAACTGATATTGCATTTTGCATTCTGCAACATAATTATGAGCATTAATAAACTTTTGGCCACTTCATCATTATCTTCATAAATTACAACAAATTAAACACATTATTATGTTTTAATTGAGGCCTTGTCCCAGTCTCCGCCAACGCCCCCGCATCAATCCGAAGTAAAAATTTATGTTAAAAATGTAATAATTAACTCAAGTCCTTTGGGCCTTTTGATGCAGCTATTGAAGTGTGTGTATGTGTTGGTAAGTTGGGTATATGTATAAACTCATTTCCAGTTAATTATGTAAAAAGTAATACACACAAGTAAATACATATATATTCATTTAATGTCTGCTTGTTGAGCAGCAAAAAAAAGATACATATAAAAGGACTTGGCTTTCAGTGCAGGAGTGCAGACATATACAAACACAGATTTAGTATATGCATATGTACATATTGTAGCCTTACATATGTGTGCTACCTAATTGTCAAGCTGTTGTTGTTGCGGTTTTTCAAAATTTAAATTATGTTAACCCTTTTTTGCACTCATCCAACTAGACTGGGCTAGATTGGGCAGGACAGGTGTTAATCCTGTTTACTGGGAGAGGTTCTTGTCTTGGGGGAGTTTGTCTGCTTTCTTCATTTGCTATGTTAATGAGCGCTCATAATGCATATAATTAAAAACAAAAACATAAACAAAGCATGTTCCCACACACAAAAATATACATATGTATATAAAAAGTATACATATATACGGATACAGCAGCAATTAGTAATGCCAACGAGCAGGCTCGTTAGGCAAAGCCTGCTTCCTGTTGTTTTGTTTTGGCCAACTTCCTACTGGAAGCTGCAGTCGTCTATCTGCTGTTTGTCTGTTTTTCTGTCTGTTGCATGCCACAATTTTCATGCCTGACAGTTGACTAATCCATTATAAATACAAGTGCATAATGCTTTATATGCTTGCTACTATTTGGACCAACTGAGGCTGAAAATGTTTTAAATGTTTTCATTGTTGTCGGAAGCCAAAGTCATACACAGCTAAGCAGGCAACTTCATATAATTCAATTTGCATAAAGTGCTCAGCATTTATTAACCTACTAAACGTAATTTAGTGTCTGCTCTGCCAAGAACAAAAAAAAAAATAACCTGGCCAAAAGCATACGCTTCAATTGGCCCACTGATGAAGTACTCAGTACCCCACGCACGCAGCAGCAGCAGGAGCATCAAACTGCTTGGCCGCCATAGCCCAGATCCCAGTGGGTAAGACCAGAGCCTCCCCCCAATTACGAGGTATCGAAAATGCGCTGTTATGGCTGCCTAGTTGTAGAACGCAGCTCAGCGTAGAAATGGTTGATTTTGCCGACCTTGTGCTCAGCCAAGTGTTAAGTGGAACATTTGCGTTGGGCAAATGCATTTTGAGCCGATTTTTGAGCCCGGGATTTATGCGAAAATTAAGTTAAGTGGATGTTCAGGCCCTTAGCTAACCAGCTTAAGTGTACTTGGCTTGATATTGTATTGAAACGGCTAAATAAAGCAGTACGCTGAATTATAATGCAGTGCAAAGCAAAAGCAGTCAACCGAAATATGTTATAAAGCAGTTCAAAAGCAGTTGTTAGTATTTTGATGCAGTTTTCAATCTTGTGAGGTATTGTTACTTAAATATGATATTACGTAAAATTCTAATAAGGATACCTTCTATAGTTGATTGCTCTAGAATCTTGAAGTTCAAGCTAAATAGTGTGAACTTTGTCTGTGTGCTACCTTCATTGTGTATATCGTTTCTAATTAGCCAACAACGGGGAAAAGCCTGTGTTAGTTTTTCGGCTCAGGAACTTTAAGACTATCAAAAGCAAAGCATTTTGTAAATCTCTTTATAAGGAGTTGAATGGGAAGATTAGTTACGGCCTACATAAATTAGTCTTTCCCGAAAAAAAAAAAACATAAAATAAAATGGGCAATTTTCCGTATAAAGTACTTTTTGGGCTTTTCTCTATATCTATGCAAAAAACAAATATTTGTCGGGCGCCCAATTTTCAAGAACAAAATGCAAAACATTTTACATTTCTAAAGAAAAAAGACTTTTTTTGAATTAAGCATTTATTTTTTTTTTTTTTTTTGATTTATTTTATTTACAATCTATCCGTGAATAATAAGTAAATGATTTGACATAATTAAATTACATAACAGGATTGACTGAGATTCAACAAAATCAGCCAATATAAAAACGTATTACATTAGTTACAACAAAAAATAATAATCAAACAAATAGATAAATCTTAACATATTATAGTACATATATCTAAAATCTGCCGGGAAGGTCTAAAACATGATGTCGCTTAAGGCGTCTGGTTACATAAGTATTTTCTAAAAGACCTAGCGCTAAATGATTATCATGCCTATGGAGTCTTTCAATGTATAATTTTGTGCGTCTTTGTATCTCATCGCTGACAAAAGGCACATTTAAGTCTTTGTGCAACTCAAAATTGCTAATATACCACGGAGCATTTGCTAAACTTCTTAGCGTCTTCGAATTAAGCATTTATGAAATATATTTATTAATGTTGAAATATTGTTTAAGCTAATTAACACTTGAAAAATGTTTTGAAAAGCTAATTTAATAAAGTCGCCTGTTTTATGTTCAAAACGAGAAAACATAGGTAAATTCCAATTGTTATGAGTGTACTTTTGTACTTCCCATGAAGTGAAGTACTTTATTTTAACAGACAAAAAGGTTAAGTCTAAGGTTGCCTGCCTATCACAAAAAATGAGACATCGATTTGGGTATTTTTTGGGACTTATATGTTTTTCAAGAGTGAATAAAAAAAATGTCTTTATTAATTTAAAACACCTCTAACTCTGTGTGGTTTATTACAAGATATTTGTATTAACCAATTTAAGCCGTCAACTTGGGATACATTTTTTAGAAAAAAAAATCAATTTTGTAATTGTGTTCAAAGTAAGATTAGGCTGCACATCATTGGAATAAATATCCATCAAAACTAAACTGCATATGCTGCTTCGCAGATAATGCAGATCACTAAGCAGCGCAATGCAGTGTTGGAGTACTGTACACTGCAGTTCATATACTCGAGCCGTTTCATGTTACTACTGTTAACTTTCGATACAATGTAGATCAACAAGCAGTGCAATACCGCTCAAAGCAGTTGAAATTACGTTATCAAAGCTGTGAGCATAACTTGCCGCACTATAATGTTTACGTTGATGACAGTTTAGCAACTTTTGCACTTTTAATGCCATTTCGAAATGTTTGGCTATTTAGGCCACAAAAGTTGCTTTTATTTCTTATACTTCGTTATTGTCACCCGTTGTGTCAACAGCTGTCTGGCCATAATTAAAGTCTTTTAACGAGCAAAAGTCGTCCGACCTTCAAACGAATCCCTGACAAAGTTAATAAATTGGGTTAATTACATAAAATAATCATATTTTAAGGGTAGCCCGCAACATAGTACAGCATACAACAACAACTTTCAAACAGACACCACCAACACCAACAAGGGCAACCAGAACATGCAGACTAATTCCTATGAGTAATACCGTGACGTATGCTTGGGCATGGTCTAAAACCCAGCCGCCAACGCTGCTGCTTTTGACCTGCTTCTGTTATCATAAAATGTTGCAAGCACATGTGTTGGGTTTCGTTGGTTGCAAAGTTTTGGCATGCCGGCACATTAAATGAAATTTAATTCCTCTGCCATCATAAGCAGAAGCCAGTGGCAGTAACAACAATGGCAACAAAAACAACAACAACAACATGTTTATACAGCTGGACAGGCGGCAAAGCAGCAACCGCCACAGCCTAAAACAACCTAAAAGTTTACATCAGTTAGGACGGTGGCAGGCAGCGGAATACACTGCACACAGCTTAACAAATAAAATCTGGGATTTTCATCGCTAGGTTGAGTAAGAAAATGTTTTAAAGGCGTTGGAGGTAGAACACTTTTAAAAGAATTTTTTTTCGCTTTCATAAATAGTTAACGGAGAGGCTCTGCTGCTTTTTGTTGGCAAGCAGTTTTTTAACTGTAACTCAGTTTTCATGCGATTTTAAGTTTGAGTCAGCCGCATAAGATCCACGATGGAATCGTGTTAGATATCAATATAAAGCCCATCTTTAGCTTCGATTTGGTGGCCCTAGCTCTATGGTTGCGCAGATCTATGTGTTTATACCGACACAAGCAGTCCACAATATCACAGACTTCCTCTGACTGAAAGCTAGATTGTTCGTGGCCCTCGGATTATAGGGCATACTGAAAACCACCAAAACTGTAACTTTTGTTGTTGTTGTTGGGTCAACGTTTTGGCCTGGCTTTCTTGCGTCATGTCAGGCGTTGGCCAGTGCAGCTTGTTGTACGTGCCCGCTGCTGTTTAAATGTTGTTTAACGCTGCCCAAAAGTGTCATTTCTCGCACTGTGGGCGTGGCACAATCATAAAATGTTGCACTGTTGTGTGGAACGTGGCTGCTTAAAGCCAGGCTGAGAAAATTTGCCAAAATATTTGCGGTTGACGCGCCTAAAGAAGGGCAGCATATTTCACGCTTATCTGACTAAATGGTTTTATAGCTTTTGATTTTGTCCTTATGACGGTCAGTGGGTCGCTCGGTTGGTTGGTCATCTGCCTAAGCCGTAGGAAAATAAGCAAATCAGTTGATTATGTTTTCTTGTAATTTATGGTCGGTCATTTGCCAAGACACGCAACAAGAACAACAACAACAAATATAACCCATCTAACGCACGTCTGCTTCTTCATTTGCCAAAAACCAAAAAAAAAAAAAAAGAAGGAGTCTACTTTGCTTCGTTATCCCTTTTTTCCTGACACTGGCGTACCCAATTCATAAGTGAAACCAATCATATAATATGTCTGTGTATTGCCTGCTTACGTCGGCTCTATTCTGATTTTCAATGGGATTTTATATGTTAATCATATTTTATGTTTTACATTTTACGCTTCAAGTATTTGATTGCTGCTGGCCAGCTTAGTGGAGCCAACTGCTCCAGCACATAAGACCATAACGCCCCAAGTTTTGTTTATATTTTTTTGCATGGTTGTGAGCTTGTTGTAGACCATAATTTTGGCATTACTCATGTGTCCGAGATGCGAGGCATATGACTGACCTGTGGGCGCCTGGTATATTGGGCGTGGCCGGACCATAAAAGTCATGTCCGGGACCAATTAGTGTTTTCATGAGCATTAATCATAATAAGCCGGAAAGGCTAAAACCAACGTATTTTGCATTTAAGCCAAAATGAGTAGAGAATGGCATAAACCAAAGGATAGAGCGATGACAAGCTGAGCTAAGGATGCATAAGTCAGTGCTGCGAACCTTGAAATTTGTGAGCTTTTCGGCAGCATGTTGAAGCAGCTGCAGTCCAACAACTGACATGACCCTAGTATTTGTAGACCTGTGTTATCTTTAAAAAACAAACTCCACACAGGTGTTACCTCTTAAGCCATGCAGGATGCAGCAAATCGTTGGAGTACCAAACGATCTCGCAATCTTCAAAATCAAGGGTCATTTCCGAAGTAATTTGCTGCGTTGAATCCGAGTCCGGTATCAAAAATGGCCCATCATGTCAGGATTTTTAGATATTTGAGGTTATGTATCCGAAAAACGGCGTTTTTTCCTACTTTTGAGGTTATGTACAGGGTGTAAACAATTTTTGTGATCTGTCTCTCCAGCTGCATCATTTAGTACCACTCTTACCCTTTAATTTAAGAGTTCAAGAGATCCAATACAATTTTTATATCATCCCTTCGATGCACTCTGGGCCCAGATTGTCATAATTTGGCCAAAAATCTGGCATTTCCATAATAATTTTTTTAGAGTAATGAAATTATACACACGTGTTCGTAAAGGATTGAACTAATTTTCTGGGAAGTTTGAGCCTCCTCAGATTTTTTTAAGATATAGGTAATCTTGACCAAAATTGTAGAAAAAGTAAAAAAAAAAAAAAAATTGCGTGGGGGTCAAATTTTCAAATTCAACTTTTAGATACAAAATTCAATTACATTTTCTTGTAAAATATATAAAGAAATTTATAAAATTTTTTTCGATCAAATGTCGAGTACCCTTAAAGCAAATTAGCCAAATGATAAAAAAACCAACAAAATCTTTATAACTACTCGAATATATTTAAAACCAAAAAGTTTTTAAGCTCAATTTTATTTTTTTTCTGAAGTAATATTTAATATTTATAAATAATAAAGTGAATGAAGATTTCGTAGCTACAAGTATCATGGTAAATCCAGGTTTTTTTTCTGTAAATTATCGCGAAAGCTCATAAAATACAAAATATCAACTTTGATTGAAATTAACTTAAAAACCACTAATTATATTATAATTTAATATTTTTTTTTGCACAGGATACCTTAATTTGTGTAAAATCATATTAAATTGTCATTTTGTCCTAATTTTGTTTTTCTTCTGGGGGACTTTTGGCCAAAATCTGGCTAAGCGGGCCCATTGTGCGATGTAGGAAAAAACGCCGTTTTTCGGGTACATAACCTCAAATATCTCAAAATCCTGACGTGATGGGCCAATTCTCACCCTGGATTCGGATTCTACGCAGCAAATTACTTCGGAAATGACCCTTTGCTTTCCAACAACAAAACCATGTTGACCTGTCTAATTTTTCGATTTTTTTTTTTCAAAGAAACTTTAATTTATACTCAAAATTCAAATAGATGATATCATAAGTACGTATTTTGAGCTGCGAAAGTTAATTGTATCAAAGTAACAAAAAACAAAATGGCGCCTGTAGAGAGCTACGAGTACATGACGAATTTTCGGAGAGGTCTCCACATCTGCAGCTTTTTGACGTCGTCATTGATTTAAAACATAAACAAAATTTTCCCCATAATCTATGGATCAAAGGCAAGTGAACCACGTAGGGTTTCATAAATATCCATTTTAAAAAAAATGACGTTTGAAAAAAAAAAATTTTCTCAAAAAATATCATGAAAAATGTTTTTATTTCGATCTTTTTTTTTTTTGCAAAATCACTTTGGGACATCATATATAACATAATTGTCTACCAATTTAGCTTAAAAAAAAATCCATTTTCCGAAGACTCTACACAGGTGTTACCCATTAAAGGAAAAGCCACTATGAACATGAATAAATTTAAAAGAAATATTAACATATTTATTGGTAATCTACTTATTATTTAGTTTATAAACATATTAATTACGTCATAGACTTCAAAAAGCCACAAGCTCCTTACTTCCGTCCTTTCAGTGTCCAATTTTCCATCCACCATAGCTACGTAGCTTGTCACTTTGAACTAAAACTGAATCTTTTTGCAGATTTGCTATCTAAGGTAAACAACCCATTGAGAGCCAGCCGCTCAACCCACTTACACATGATATTTAGGTCATTTTTATTGTACTCTGCTGGCCCATGCCGCGTATACGCAATATTGCTGCTTGTTACTTGCCGCTTGCCTAGCTTTATCATCATCATCAACAGCACCATCATGGCCATCATCATAATCTCGAGCATATTCACAACTTAACGTCCACTTTTCCGTCAAACAGGCCGTAAAGTGGCATTTCCGTTGTCGTAGCACAAGTCATATCCATTGCTGGCCGCCTTTTTGTATGCAGCATAAAATTAAATTATTTGTTGCATAAGCCGCGCAGTGGCGCTACAAAAGCCAACGAGGCATGCACCAAAGTGCTAAGCCATGAGAAAGTGTGCACTTGAAGCAAGCCGCACGGACACACGGCCCGGCTCCCCCACTACAACCCCGATCCACCCACATGCACATACATTATTATACTTTGAGCAACAGCCAAATCAGGAAAAACGTGCCCCTTGCCGCTGCTGTCTTTTGCCAGCGAACGGCGAACTTTGACCAAAACAGGGCAACAGTTTTTCCGCCGTCTGCTTGTGCTTCATTCTTCATTCTTTCTTTTGCTTCTTCTGCTTCTTGTTTGCTATGCATTTCTTTTCATTCATTTATTCGGGTACAGCATCGTAGTTCTCATTCATTTCGGACTTGGCGATTTAATTCGGCTTTTACTCTGTCCTATGCCGCTGGCCAGTTGCGCAAGCCAAGCATCCATGTTAAAATCCCAAAAGGAGCGCAAAAAGAAAGCGAGGGGAAACAAGTGTGCCCAAGTGTGACATCCTGACTTTGATGTACACTGAAGTCCTTCTCACCAGTAAGTGCACCCCATTGAAGTTCCCAAAGTTTTCAAGCGATTTGGATGAGCCCAACTAAATGATTTGGAAATTATTGCATCATGCCATAATATTGGAACAATATTCGGGGGAGCTACTATTCTAATTCTGAATGTTAGTGCTAGATGAGTCAAGTAAAATTCTACAAAGATTTTAAGTTCTATAAGTGCTTTCATAGGATTTGGATGAACCCAGTAACATGGTATATTTGAACAATGTTCTAGGGAAGTTATTATTCCAATTCTGTATGGTAAGGCTCGATGAGTCAAGTAAAACCTTACAAAGATTTTAAGTTCTTTAAGTCCTTTTTGAGGTAGTCCTTTACTTTTGGTAGTCCTATGCTACTATGCTAATGCATGACTTCGGCTCATGGCAGACTACCTCAACGAGAGCCGAAGTCATGCACCACCAACTTCGTGCCGGTTGCTTAGCTACGTCGTCACATCGCGTCGCTGCGGCAGAAAATGTTTCAGTACAAAAATCACAGACACATGCACGTGTTTCGAATATTACACAGTACGTGTGAGCAGAGCCCGAATCATAGTGCCGTGTCGACCATTGCTCTAGATTCAAGCTTTGAAATCTAAGAAATTTCAAATTTATAGAATTTTCAATCTAATTTTTAAGAATTTTAGATTCTATTTTAAGAATTTTTGATCGTGTTTATAGTTTGAAATTTAAAAACACTAAAAATATAAATTAAAGTATTTGGTCATTAACAGAGTATTTTTGAAATTTATTTTAAAAATTTTTTGCCTTTATCAATAATTTCAAAATAGCAATTTCATATATTTGTAAATTATTTAAAAACAATTAATTTTAATTTGAAAATTTTTGGTCATATTTTTAGCATTTTCGGACTTATTAGAATAAAATTTAATCTTTTTTAAAGAATTTTCTTTAAGTTTTTAAAATTTATTTTAAAAATTCTTTGCATTTATTAAAAATTTAACAATTTCACTTTTTTTTTACCATTTGAAGATAAGAAAAAATTGTTGGGCATATTTTTAGAGTTTCTGCTCTTATTTTACTAATACTTATTTTTGCTTGAAATTTAATAATTGTAAGAATCTTAATATACAAATTTTTCTTTGTTTGAAACTTAAAAAACTATTTGTAAAATTTGTTGTCTAATATTTAACGATATTAGCTACTTTTTAAAGAATTCGGATCTTGTTTTAAATTTGACAATTTTTTAACTTAATTCAAGACTTCTAACCTTACTTCAAGATTTTTGAATCCTATTCCAAAAATGTGGTTTCATCTTTAGAACTTTCTATCTTTTTTTCTAACTTTGATCTGATTTTTAGAGTTAGAATCAAGAATGTTGAAAATCTTAATTTCTATACATTTTTTTTATTTTGAGTGTGCTCCTGAGACTTTTAGTCTTATTTTAAGTTTTTTCCATCTTATTCTAAAAATGTGCTTTCATCTTTATATTTTTACTCTTATTTTAAAAATTAACATCAAGCACGCTAAAAATTTTAATTTGAGCTTAATATAGTTTTTTTTTTATCACGATATACCCCTTATATTGCGCCTACAGGGTATAAAAAGAGAAAATGCCAGGCTGAACTTCGTATAAATTTCACGACCTGATGGCTTTAGTTAAAGCTCTGCTTGGCTGTGTCCTGGCTTCAGTCTGTTCGAGGATTCGAGCTCACCTGGCGCCTGCACCTTTTTGGAATTTTTTACGCGGCTGCAATTTTAACTGCTCATTTCCATTTTTAATGAGTTCGTATATGGGCACTGAGCAGCGTATTCAGTGCAAATGGAATAGAGCAATGTTTTTCGTAAGTTATGAGCCGAAAAGTATTTATTTTTATTGTGATATGCAGATATGTATATGCTCCCTACATATACATTGCAAAAATCAGCCAACTTTATCGTTTACTCTATGCGTTCGAATTGCCATGAAAACGCATAATTTCTTTTCGTTTTGGCCGCTTTAATCAGTTAGTTGGTAGTTGGTCTTTGACTTGCGGTTGAAAATTTATGTGACCGCTGAAATTTGCGTTACGGCATAAATTAATATTTAATTGATGAATTTATTTGCTACCAAACGAGCAGATTTTCCTGCATGTTTGATAGCTTTTATTAAGCTGACATATTTGTTGAAGGAAATTTGCATAATATGACGATATTTATTTGGAAGCATAAAATTGGGCAGAGTATTTGCAAACGTTTGTTTTTAATGTTAAATCGCACAGTTTGAGTTTTTGTACTATGTAACTTTGCGACAATGTACAATAAACTGTAGACAAGCAGTTGCGAACAGTGGCTGTCATACTGTGCAGTCTTACAGCCTCACAGTGCTTCCCTAACCGTTTGGTGTGTTACTTGGGTTTTTAACAGTTAACATCAAACTGTTGTGCGAATAGGGTAAGCGCACAGTTGTTCTAAAACTGTTCTTGGACCACAGATGTTATTGCATTTGGGTTGAACTTAAATCAAAACAGAATTTGTGGAGACTGCCCCGTCGATCATCGGGAAAAGCTACAGACAGCACAAAACAATCATCTTAAAATGAAGCGCCACCTTGCATTTTACTCGACCTCTCGTCTTTATGATGTGGCAAATTCTCATCTGATAAACCAAAAAACTTTGGAAAGAACAAATATTAACTACGATTAATTATTTTAATTAAATTAATTTAGTTTGGAAATCTTAAGTACAAATTTTTAATCAAATTCTTAGGTAGTCTGTATTTTAAAAACAAACACAATCCTCGCTATTTTTATTAAATTTATATTTAGGCAAAAATTAGACTATTTTTTAAAAGTACGCATACTCCAAAATCCGTGACCAAAAAAAAAAAAAACGATATATTGGCAATAGAAACTTGTTTGACTTTCAAAGTTAAACATTTTTAGAAAAAATAACAAGCTGAAAAAATTTTCTTCTTATCTATGGAACCGAGAAGATAAGATTTAAATTTTATCGCATATATGTAATAAGCTATTCATAAATTTTCAATTTTTAATGATTCTAGTCCGAATTTAATACATAATATGTTTTTGAGGAGGAATTGCACTGAAAGTTATAATAATATAATGCCATATCTTAAAAAATAAAAACAGCTCATATGTTTCATTTTATGTACTACAGACGTATGTATTAGTAAAAGTTACTTTTCTTAGTAGTTCTAAAAATATTTATTCGCCGTTAAATTGGCCATCTATCCCACTGTGCGTATTGAGGGTGCTGATAATTTGCCGACAGTAACTCTCAAACTGTAAGTTCCTGCAAATCTCTTCTAAGCAAAGTGACTAAGTCTACGAATGCGTCGCTTTATAAAACAATTTAAATGAATAAGTTCTTTTTGAATTATTTTATGTTCCAATTTTTGAAATTTGCTTTATTTATTCAACCTATGCTTTAATATCTATTTACAATCTGCCAAGTGTTAGAAACCGTCTCACAGTCCCAATTTACCACCCCTTGCTGCCGGTATCCTGCTTAACATCAACATAACTGCTGGCATGTCCATGACCATCACCATGATCATAAGCATGAGCATGACCATGATGGTAGGCCTTGTGCTCCTCAGGATGAGCATGTCCAATATGCTTAACCACTGCATTGAAGCCGTTGTGATCATCGGCGGTGTACTCCACAACACGTGTGCGTCCATCAGCCTCCTTCATGGTGTAACCACCCTTGACCTTATCGCCATCACGGGTCTCCCATTGCTGCTTAATATCTCCAGTCTTGGTATCCTTTACGCCATAGTCGAACTCATATTTGGGATGATGGTGTGGCTCATGGTGATGTGGAGCGTGATGGGGCTCGTGATGTGATTCCCAGTGCGTCTGTGGTGCCCAATGATGATGTTGGTGTTCCTCCTTGGCTGGCTGCCAGCTGTGTTCATGACTGTGCCACTTGTGGGGCACCTCATGATGCGTTTGCACGCTGTAGCCAACGCTCTGCTCGTGTCCATGTCCATGTCCATGCGGTATATAACTGGCTGCAGTTACTCCAATTAAGGCGCAGCAAACTAGAGTCAAATATTGAGCCATTTTTGCTGTTTCTGAGGAAGCTTATTTTGTGAGCTGTTGTTGCTTGGACTAAATCGTTATTGGCACTGTTGTACTCATGGTCTGTTCTCCGGCTTTTTTATAGTTTGGATCGAAAGGCACGCGACTTGCCATTCTACTTAAATATTTCAATTAATCACTTTTGCTTTGTAGTTGCTTTGCTTTGGGGTTCAATAGGCCAGAAAAAAATGCAAGACATACATATGTGTATATATACCTTCTATAACTGAATTGTTGGTGGATGGTATTGAAATAAATAGCCAAAATTCTAATAAATAATATTTAAAATACAGGAATCAGTGAGAAAAATCTATGTTTTAGCGATAGCCATCCAGCTAAAATTTTTATTATTTTTTAATATAAGATACTAATTAGTAAATTAAAAGTAAAGATACGGAAAATATTAATTGAGGTATTCACGCTTTTTGTTGAGTTAAGGATTTAAAAATTTGTTGAAAAAGTCAACAGGCCAAAGCGTGAATACCCTAAATGTAAACAACACAATAGTCAGCTGTTCATTCAAAAGTTTGTCCACCTTTTCAGCCAAGCCGCCAACTTATAGATATTTATCGCGTTGCCAACTGTGTTGTTGAGGCGTTACCATGCTTGCCATGAATTTGTAAACTATGTGCACTTAGAAACCTAAAAATCTATATGGATCATGATTTTTTTGACCTATGAATTGATTAGAATTATAAAGTTTCAAAAATAGTGTGAAGTATTCTTTTATGCCTTCTCCGGGATTAGACCCTATTCAATAAGCAGATACTTCTAGTTTTTCAATTACATTAAAAAAAGATTTCAGGATCGACTCTTAGTACGAAATAATATTCAAATTTTTTTTGTTTCAGGTTTTTACTTTTTTTTAATATTTTTTTTTTTGTTATTTTTTTATTTATTATTTTTTTATTATTATATCATTTTTAATTTACTATTTTTAATTTATATTTTAGTTTTAAGAAAATTAAATTACTAAACCAATCCAATCAGTTCGTGTCTTTGGTAAAATTTGTTACTCCTACTTCATAAGGTTAGAAAAACAAAATAAATATAATTGTCGTTGCAATTAAAGATAAACCATTTAGCAACAAAAAAAAATCTGATAAAATAAATTTTTTTTTACGTGAGTAGTTTATATTTTTATTTTTTGTCTAAAAATTTGTATAATATTGCATTTTGATTTGAGAAATTTATTTTAATACGAAAACTTTTTAATTATTTACTTTTAAAAACCATTAAAAAAATATTGAATTTGGTAAAAAATATATCCTTTGTGAAAAAATTATTTTTATACAGCCACGACCCAACATATATGTTTATAATATGTATAATATTTGTAGTCTTCGAACAATTATCTTTTGTAAAGAAAAATTGATTTTTATGCGAAAATTTTTAAAATGTAAAAACCATAACACATACATTTTTTTTTATGAAATTCATTCAAAAACAATAATTTAAAAAAAAAAACTCTCTAAATAATATCTTTGTCTCTTCTTTAAAACGAAAGATCGCCAAAAATATTTTAATAGGATCTTTAAAATTTTTCTTCTTTCTACCTTAACATAACTTATGTCAGTTACTTTAATTACACAGACAGACATTAATTAAATTTTAAATTTTTGTTTTATGTTGATATTGTTGTATTTTTTGTGTGTTATATGCAAAGTGATTAATTAATACAAATATATACAAACATATAGAATTGCAAGTCGCGTGCTGGTTGATTGAACTATAAAAAGTCGGAGCTTAGACCAAAACTACAACAGTTCCATTAGCGATTAGCACCAAGCAACAACTGCTTAAAAAACAAAAATAAATTAATTAGTTAAATAAAAATGTTTAAATATTTGCCTCTACTTTGTTGCGCCTTGATTGGAGTAACTGCAGCCAGTTATATACCGCATGGACATGGACGTGGACACGAGCAGAGCGTTGACTATCAGCAACACCATTGGGCGCCACAAAAACACTGGGAATCACATCACGAGCCCCATCACGCACCACATCACCATGAGCCACACCATCATCCCAAATATGAGTTCGACTATGGCGTAAAGGATACCAAGACTGGAGATATTAAGCAGCAATGGGAGACACGTGATGGCGATAAGGTCAAGGGTGGTTATACCATGAAAGAGGCTGATGGACGCACACGTGTTGTGGAGTACACCGCCGATGATCACAACGGCTTCAATGCAGTGGTTAAGCATATTGGACATGCTCATCCTGAGGAGCACAAGGCCTACCATCATGGTCATGCTCATGCTTATGATCATGGTCATGGACACGCCAGCAGCTATGTTGATATCAAACAGGATACCGGCAGCAAGTGGTGGTAGTTATGGACAGTGAGGCGAAATCAATTGGCATCAAAAAACTTGGCAGGTTGTAAATAGGTATTAATGCAAAAGCTAATAAAATAAGCAATAAAACAAGCAATGATGTTGGTTTTTAAATATACCCAGCAATATACGATTAAAAAAAGTCTGGGTTAATTTTTGTTTGGTGATGCCAGTCTTGTGCTAAAGCGTTTCAAAATGGAGGAAAAGGAGAAAATTCGATAGATTCTATAAGCCAAAATTTTTTTTCCTGTTTATGGACCCATACAGTATTGAATATAACAGCAAAGCTGTGGTTCCAAAGATTCCGCTCTGGTTATATGGACGTCAATGATAGTCTATGCTCTAGTACGCCAATCGTTGAAAATGTTGATGAAATCAAGGAAATCATCGAGTCGAACGGGCATGTGAGCACTTATTCGATTGCCCAGGAAGTAAAGATTAGCCAGAAAACCGAAAGGCTGGTCTTAAGAAGAAGCTCGATGTGTGGGTGGCAAACGAATTATCGCAAAAAAACCCTTGGGACCAAATTGATGCTTGTGATTTTTTGCTGACACATAACGAAATCGACTCATTTATGAAGCGGATGATGAGAAATGGGTCACATACGAGTACAACAGCCGAAAAGGTCGTTGCAACAATCGTTAAGCCCGGATTAAGTGCAATGTTGCAACAATTCAACTGCTCCCATAGGTCCAAGCACTCAATTCGAACCTATATTGTAAGAAACTCCGAGAGTTTGGATAGGATGTTCTATCGCATCTACCGTATAGTCCAGACCTGGCACAAAGCGACTTTCACCTATTTAATCATTTACAAAATTTACCTGATGGTAAAGAAATGGCCTTAAGAAAGGCTTGTGAAAATGAGTTGGTCAGGTTTTTGACCGATAGGGACGAGGACTTTTTCAATCGGGGAATTATGAAATTTCCCTCTAAATGGACAAAAGCTATCGAACAAAATGGGGCATATTTGACCTAAATCGGATATTCCTAACTGTATTAATTTCATCGTAGAAGTAAAGCGAAAAAACTCTTTACTTTAAGGGGTCTACGCAGCACGAAATATTTCGCGCGGAATCGCAAAGTTTCATATAAAAAAAAAATCCCATTTGGGATATCCCATTACATATAGGCCTTTACCTAATATATAACAACTCATAAAATAAAAAACTCTGAACTTCAATTTTGGTTGGGGTCCGGACCCGAAAAGCCACCCGTGGACCCACGACTTGTTTTTACAATAGATATCTGCAACCATATAACTCCTTTATGATGTAACCTTTACTTTCTCCACTTTTTTGACGAGGAAGTATGTAAACATTGGTTGGTCAAGTTCGAAAGACTTTGTCAAAATGGAAGGGAATGAAGTACCTTTTAGTTTTTTTCTATCCATCTGTTCGGAGCAGCAGCCAATTCTCAGTCAATTATTGAATAACATAAATATTGTACAATGCATTTACTGTAAATGATGTGCCCTGCGTGGCCAGCCCGTAATTTCTACATTCATCTTTCACTCAATGTAAATTCTCTCTTTGCACTATTTCTTAAATCTACTCTTCGCCGCAAGGCATAAGCATATGTTTCCGTCGTCACTTAAGTTAGTTGTAAAAAGTCAATAGCTGAGTAAAGCCGCGAAACACCAAGTTCTTAAATCAAAATTACATTTATACACACACGTTACATCCAACATTAAATTACAATACATACAATCACCTAAAAACATATAAACAAATTAAAACTAAGGTCACGGGCATAATGATAAATAAAACTAAGCACAATTAAACTAAATAAAACGCGTACTTTAAAACAAAAATTCTGTAGTGCGTTTAAGTTGCTGAAAAAGCTCAGCAGCTCCCACACCATCTATAGAACTCAATTAAGTAACTAATTTTAGAATTTGCTTTCGTTATGATTTTCAAATATATTTAATTATCTTCTTCTTCTTTGACAAAAACCCCTGTGTGCCATTACAGCGTAGGGGGGACCACGGTGAACTTTCTCCATTCCAATCTATTAATTTCCACTTTAATTCGCCAATACATTTTCCTCTTTTTCTCCATATTTCTTCAATACACTCCACATACGTGATGCAAGGGCGCCCTACCGGCCTTCTTCCTTCTGGCTTTGTTTCCATGTAACGCTTAGGAAAAATAGACGGTGGTTGTTCAAGGTCGTCTCGTATTCTGTCAATCCTGACCCGTTCTCGCCTCGTTTTACCAGCAATACGTCGCAAACATTTCATTTCTTCAGCGTTGGTCTTCGTTTTTCGCGATCTGCATTACTTTGGTCTTTGCTGCACTAATAGTCATTTCCTTACTTTGCAGAATTCTCCCCCATCCGTTGATATTATTTTGGAGTTTTTCTACGGAGTCCACTATGATGACTATATCATCATTTGCTTAACAAAAAACTGGCTGCACGTTTAAGTTCCCTAACTTCGTTTTTGTTGTTGCTCTGTTACTTTCTTTAATGATTTCGTCCATTAGCGCCACAAATTAAATTATTTGTATCATAATTGTATTTTCCAATAAAACATTTTGCAAATATTTAAGCTCCCTATTAAATTATTATTATTATATTATTTTTTCTTTTAATACCCAAAAGTCGGTGAAAAAAATGTTACGTGTAATTCCTAGAAGAAAATGTTTATGAACTTCAAAATGGTGAGGGCAACAAAAGAAATAGTTTTAGCCATGTCCGTTAGTTCCATCCAAACGAGTTGGGAGCCTGAAATTTCATCACAAGGTGCGTCCTACTCAGGATAATCTAATTAAAATGTTTTTAAATGACAAACTGGGAGGACATGGGTTGCTAGGTGTCGGAGATATGTCGAAAACCGTTATTGGATTATATGGCAGCAATATGATATAGTTGTCCGATTCAGATAGGATGCGGCAAATATATAGCATACAGTCCCAAAATATTTTCAAATACCAAAACCAATTTCGTATATATAAGACAGCTACATAATATAGTCTTTCGAACTTGTCAAATTTAATGGAGATAGGTTGATTATTTTTTAAAGATATTAGTTTTCTTTCGTTAAAAAAGATATATTGGCCTTTGTAGTATGTTTGAAAATATTTAATGAAAATTAAAATTAGTCCAGATGTCCCGAACTATGACTTCCTTTTGAATTAAACTGGTATGGCGTGGAAATAAAATCGAATAAAGCTTCAAAGAACTTGTTAAGTATAAACAAAAAGTTACTTCTAAGCTGGCGTCGTTTAAGATTACATCTGAATAAGGACTTTTCAATTTTGACTTTTATGGTTTCTTTCAAAATATGAAGATCCAAAGGACTGTTCTTAAGAGCTTGTAACAATCAATTAGTAAATATTTGGAATTGTTCATTTAAAAAACGCTGCTGCTTTAAACTTTCACATTGCCACCCAAAATGTATGATCAGAACAAATATAAAACTATGCAAGACTTTGTTTCATTTTTTTTAGCTTGTTTTATTAGACTTATGCATTAATACCTATTTACAACCTGCCAAGTTTTTTGATGCCAATTGATTTCGCCTCACTGTCCATAACTACCACCACTTGCTGCCGGTATCCTGTTTGATATCAACATAGCTGCTGGCGTGTCCATGACCATGGTCATAACCATGATCATAAGCATGAGCATGTCCATGATGGTAGGCCTTGTGCTCCTCAGGATGAGCATGTCCAATATGCTTAACCACTGCATTGAAGCCGTTGTGATCATCGGCGGTGTACTCCACAACACGTGTGCGTCCATCAGCCTCCTTCATGGTATAACCACCCTTGACCTTATCGCCATCACGGGTCTCCCATTGCTGCTTAATATCTCCAGTCTTGGTATCCTTTACGCCATAGTCGAACTCATATTTGGGATGATGATGTGGTTCATGTTGATGTGGTGCGTGATGGGGCTCGTGATGTGCCTCCCAGTGTTTTTGTGGCGCCCAATGTTGATGTTCCTCTTTGGCAGGCTGCCAGCTGTGTTCATGACTGTGCAACTTGTGGGGCACCTCATGATGCGTTTGCACGCTGTAGCCAACGCTCTGCTCGTGCCCATGTCCATGTCCATGCGGTATATAACTGGCTGCAGTTACTCCAATCAAGGCGGAGCAAACTAGAGTCACATATTGAGCCATTTTTGCTGTTTCTGAGGAAGCTTATTTTGTGAGCTGTTGTTGCTTGGACTAAATCGTTATTGGCACTGTTGTACTCATGGTCTGTTCTCCGGCTTTTTTATAGTTTGGATCGAAAGGCACGCGACTTGCCATTCTACTTAAATATTTCAATTAATCACTTTTGCTTTGTAGTTGCTTTGCTTTGGGGTTCAATAGGCCAGAAAAAAATGCAAGACATACATATGTGTATATATACCTTCTATAACTGAATTGTTGGTGGGTGGTATTGAAATAAATGGCCAAAATTCTAATAAATCATATTTAAAATACAGGAATCAGTGCGAGTACAAAATATCTCCTTCACTATAATTTTTATAATTTTTTAATATATACTAATTAAAAGTAAAATTACAATTGAGTTGAGGAGTTGAAAATTTGTTGAAAAAGCCAGCAGGCCAAAGAGTGAATACTCTAAATGTAAACAAAACAATAGTCAGCTATGAATTCATAAGTTTAGCCAACTTTTCAGCCAGGCTTATATTTATCGAATTTGTAAACTATTTATATATGTGCACTTGAGAAAAACCAAAAATCTTGATTTTTTTTGACCTATGAATCGATTTGAATTATATGGTTTTGAGAATAGTGTGAGGCATTCTTTTATGCCTTCACCAGGGTAAGGCCCTATTCAATAAGAAGATACTTGTAGTTTATTAAATTACCCTTTTGTTAAAAAAATACTCTTAAAAGTTCTGTTACGAAAAAAAGATTTCATGATCCACTCTTAGTACGAAATAATGTTAAAATTTTTTTATTTACAGTTTTTTACTTCTTTTTTAATATTTTTTTTTTATTATTTAATTATTTTTAATTTATTTTTTAGTTTTAAGAAAAGAAGGTTGCTAAACCAAACCAATCAGTTCGGGTCTTAGACAAAATTTTTTGTTTCCTACTTCATGCGGTTTTAATTTAAAAAAAAAAAATCTCTTTAAAAAACATCTTTGTCTCTTATTTAAACCGAAAGATCGCCAACAATATTTTAATCGGATCTTTAAAATTTTTCTTCTTTCTACCTTAACATAACTTATGTCAGTTACTTCAATTACACAAATTTAATTTTAAATTATTTTTTGTGTTGATATTGGTGAATTTTTTGTGTGTTATATGCAAAGTGATTAATTAATACAAATATATACAAACATATAGAATTGCAAGTCGCGTGCTGGTTGATTGAACTATAAAAAGTCGGAGCATAGACCAAAACTACAACAGTTCCATTAGCGATTAGCACCAAGCAACAACTGCTTAAAAAACAAAAATAAATTAATTAGTTAAATAAAAATGTTTAAATATTTGCCTCTACTTTGTTGAGCCTTGATTGGAGTAACTGCAGCCAGTTATATACCGCATGGACATGGACGTGGACACGAGCAGAGCGTTGACTATCAGCAACACCATTGGGCGCCACAAAAACACTGGGAATCACATCACGAGCCCCATCACGCACCACATCACCATGAGCCACACCATCATCCCAAATATGAGTTCGACTATGGCGTAAAGGATACCAAGACTGGGGATATTAAGCAGCAGTGGGAGACCCGTGATGGTGATAAGGTCAAGGGTGGTTATACCATGAAGGAGGCTGATGGACGCACACGTGTTGTGGAGTACACCGCCGATGATCACAACGGCTTCAATGCAGTGGTTAAGCATATTGGACATGCTCATCCTGAGGAGCACAAGGCCTACCATCATGGTCATGCTCATGCTTATGATCATGGTTATGATCATGGTCATGGACACGCCAGCAGCTATGTTGATATCAAACAGGATACCGGCAGCAAGTGGTGGTAGTTATGGACAGGGAGGCGAAATCAATTGGCATCAAAAAACTTGGCAGGTCGTAAATAGGTATTAAAGCAAAAGTCTAATAAAACAAGCAAACATATAAATGATGTTGGTTTTTAAATTAAAGTGAGGCCCTTTTGAAAAATAAAACAAAAGTATCGGTTAAGGCCATTTTGATCAGTTGCCTACAGATATCTCAGTAAGCTGTCTTCCTGAGTTTGAAACGGATATGCGGCATGTTGACAAAGTGACTGAGGTAAACATGGGTCGTGCTGAAAGATCTTTTTGATTAAATAGTTGTATAGATGTCTGCAATCAAATAACGCTTTTATGATGTAACCTTTACTTATAACACTTTCTTGACGAGGAAGTAGGTAAACATTGGTTGGTCAAGTTCGAATGGCTTTGTCAAAATGGAAGCGAATGAAATACCTTTTAGTTTTATTCTACATGTACTACATGTAGTACATGCGTACTTTTGTTTAATTAAAGCTGGTTTTGTAAAAATAGCTTATCAACTGTATTTACCAATGTGGAACGAGTCGCCGTCCATGGAAAGTTGATGCTGGGTCGCAGTAGTTCGTTTTGTAATATCCTTTTTGGTGGCCTTTTAAGCGCTATTAAATATGTGTCTACTCATATTGACGGCAATAGATATACTCATATTTTTATAGAACTCAATTAAGTAACTAATTTTGGAATTTGATTTCGTTATGATTTTTAAAAATACTAAAGGGCTCTGCCCCCTGCGTACTTCGCACGCCAACCCCCGGCCATCTTTATTTAATTCAGATCATTCAGACTATTATATACACTGTACAATTCTTTATTTACATAATGTTCATCCCATTGCCATGCTACAGTCGATCCTGCACGACTTTACAATACTCTGGAATAGCAGCGAGCTGTATGCTGCTCTGATTCGCAACCGGAATAGAAAAGTTGACAATGGCTCCTATGATACTGTTCTGTTTCAATTTTGATGTTGTGATGTTGTTCAAGGGTTGCTATTGCTGCCGTTGCTATTTCCCCTTAAAAAATGTAAAATAAAAAATGTAACATAAAATGTATCTTTAGTGTTTGTTATGAGTTTTCACCTGCATGATTTCAAAGTATCGAGCTCAAACAATTATTTTTACTTTTTGAAGAGACAACACTCCAGTACCGGTAATAGTATTTAGGATAGAATATAAATAAATCTATTTAAAATGTTTTAAAATGACAAACTGGGAGGACATGGGTTGCTAGGTAGCGGAGATATGTCCAAAACCGATTTTGGATTTTATGGCAGCAATATGATATAGTTGTCCGATTCAGATAGGATGCGGCAAATATATAGCATACAGTCCCAAAATATTTTCAAATACCAAAACCAATTTCGGATATATAAGACAGCTACACAATATAGTCGATCTAACTTGTCAAATTTAATGGAGATAGGTTGATTATTTTTTAATATTTTATTAGTTTTTTTCTTTAGGTAAGGAAAATTGGCCTTTGTGGTATGTTTGAAAATATATTTATTTAATGAAAAAAGATGGCGTACGTTAAAGTCGGGCGCGGACGACTTTGGGATACCCTGTACCACCACATTGCAATCAAGTCCGATATATTGCTTACAAACTCCAAAAGATATTTCTTTGCCAAATAAACGAAACAACGATTTTTTTTCAAAATACGCTTTTTTGACCGATTGGACCTATGGGAGCTATATGATATAGTCAACCGATTTTGATAAAATTTGGTACAGTGTTGAAGATCTCTAAAAAACTGCTGAATATCAGAAGTCAATATCAATATCTTCACAAACAAACGAAACACAACGAATTTTGTACAAAAAACGTTTTTTTGACCGATTCGTCCTATGGGAGCTATATGATATAGTCAACCGATTTTGATCAAATTTGGTACAGTGTTGAAAATCTCTAAAAAACTTCTTAATGCCAAATTTGGTTACAATATCTTCACAAACAAACGAAACGCAACGAATTTTGTACAAAAAACGATTTTTTGACCGATTGGTCCTATGGGAGCTATATGATATAATCAACCGATTTTGATCAAATTTGCTACAGTGCTTGGGATCTCTAAAAAACTTCTTAATGCCAAATGTGGTTACGGTATCTTCACAAATAAACGAAACACAACGAATTTTGTACAAAACACGATTTTTTGACCGATTGGTCCTATGGGAGCTATATGATATAGTCAACCGATTTTGATCAAATTTGGTACAGTGCTTGGGAACTCTTAAAAACTGATAAATGCCAAATTTGGTTATAATATCTTTACAAACAAACGAAACGCAACGAATTTTGTACAAAAAAGGATTTTTTGACCGATTGGTCCTATGGGAGCTATATGATATAGTCAACCGATTTTGATCAAATTTGGTACAGTGCTTGGGAACTCTAAAAAACTCCTTAACGCCAAATTTGGTTACAATATCTTCACAAACAAACGAAACACAACGAATTTTGTACATAAAACAAATTTTCGACCGATTGGTCCTATGGGAGCTATATGATATAGTCAACCGATTTTGATAAAATTTGGTACAGTGCTGGGGGTTTCTAAAAAACTTCCGATTGTCAAATTTGGTTATGATATCTTCATAAGCAAACGAATTATCCATCTAAAACTTTTGCTTTTTTTCGAGGTCCTCTGAAACACCCCTATGGGAGCTATATAATGTAGTCCCGATATCAAAAAAATAAAATAAACTTGTCTCCTGTGGATAAATAACGGATCTTATCTGAAAGTTTGGTTGCTCTAGCTCTTACCATCTCTGAGATCTAGGCGTTCATACGGACAGACGGACAGACGGTCAGACGGACAGACGGACATGGGTATATCGACTTCTCTAGTCACTCTGATCATACTTTAGGTAACTTTGGGGGGTCTCCGACTTCTCCTTCTGTACGTTACATACATTTTCGGCTTGCACAAACACAATATACCCTTTGTACCATACGGTACAGGGTATAATAACTTATTAGGCTATTAGACTAGATGTCCCGACTGTAACTATGACTTCCATCTGAATTAAATTTGTATGGCGTGGAAATAAAATCGCTTGTTAAGTATAAACAAAAAGTTACTTCTAAGAAACCCAAATTGACTAAGTATGATCATTAAAAAAAAACTCTGCTGCTGCTTTAAAATCTCACAGTACTTCCCAAACTGTATGATCAGAACAAATATAAAACTATGCAAGACTTTGTTTCATTTTTTTTAGCTTGTTTTATTAGACTTATGCATTAATACCTATTTACAACCTGCCAAGTTTTTTGATGCCAATTGATTTCGTCTCAGTGTCCATAACTACCACCACTTGCTGCCGGTATCCTGTTTGATATCAACATAGCTGCTGGCGTGTCCATGACCATGAGCATGATCATAAGCATGAGCATGACCATGATGGTAGGCCTTGTGCTCCTCAGGATGAGCATGTCCAATATGCTTAACCACTGCATTGAAGCCGTTGTGATCATCGGCGGTGTACTCCACAACACGTGTGCGTCCATCAGCCTCCTTCATGGTATAACCACCCTTGACCTTATCGCCATCACGGGTCTCCCATTGCTGCTTAATATCTCCAGTCTTGGTATCCTTTACGCCATAGTCGAACTCATATTTGGGATGATGGTGTGGCTCATGGTGATGTGGTGCGTGATGAGGCTCGTGATGGGGTTCGTGATGTGATTCCCAGTGCGTCTGTGGTGCCCAATGGTGATGTTGATGTTCCTGCTTGGCTGGCTGCCAGCTGTGTTCATGACTGTGCCACTTGTGGGGCACCTCATGATGCGTTTGCACGCTGTAGCCAACGCTCTGCTCGTGTCCATGTCCATGCGGTATATAACTGGCTGCAGTTACTCCAATCAAGGCGCAGCAAACTAGAGTCAAATATTGAGCCATTTTTGCTTTTACTTTATGCTATATAAATTTAATTTGGAGCTATGTTGTTGCTGGGCCTAAATCGCTATTGGCACTGTTGTGGATTTGCTCTGTTCTCCGGCTTTTTTATAGCTTGGATCGACTGGCACGCGACTTGCCATTCTACAAAAATATTATATTTTAATTAATCACTTTTGCTTTTTAGTTAGTCCGCCTAGAGGTTAAATAGGCCAAAAAAAAGTAACAACAAATGCCTAAAATATTTGTGCAAATTTGGTTGAAAATCCATTATAAAAATTTTACTATTATTATTGCTTTTTGACTAAGCTGCGTTTGTTGCCACAGCTTAATTAAACGTGGCCCAAAAGCAGGTGGCAAGCGGCAACAACAGCAATCAAATAAAAGAACCACAAAAACAACAAAAATAACAACACTATAGCCACATTAAGCGGGGCGTGAACGCCGCCCAAAAGCTACGCTTGACCAAATCAACTATTGTTATTGTTATGGCTTGGGTTTCTTATAGTTAGGAATCAATCAACAAGTGTAGACCGCTTTCAAATTACCGAGCCAACAGTATATGGTACTAGGTAATAATTGCCTCGACTCGCTGCATTTTTGGCCCAAGCTGGCCAACGAATGACCTTGAGACGTCGCAGACAGACCCCACGACGATGACGACCTGCTGGGCAAATGATTTCAAATTTCAACTACTAAACAGCTAATTAGCAACAAAGTTTCTATAAAGTAAAAAGTAAAAGGTAATAAAATATTTGAAAAATGGCCTAAGAAGTTTCTAAAGTTCAATGTTTGCTTCTGGTACAAAATTGTTGTATGGAAAATAAAACTGTTTTGTTCATGCTATTTTATGTATTGAAAGACATTACTTGTAGTTTTTGTATCCGGCATGTGTATGCTTACTCTCAAAGAACTTACAAAAATAAAGGTAGGGTGTTTAGATGCAATGAAAGTTTTTCCCATTGTTGTTTAAAGAAGCTGGCAGAGCTACCAACGCACATTGAAAACCATTGGGCGATTGTTTACTCTTTTGGATCTTAAGCCACCAACAAGACAGAAATTGGTTGGAAAGTGAAGAAAACCCAGAAAACATAAATCTTGAAATTTCGATTCAACGCCGATTAGCTAACCTGGAAATTGTCAGAGCGTCAAAATTGATAGAATAGATAATATAGAAAATAGATTGTGCTGGGGCAAGAATTAAAGCCGACCATAAACCACTCAATTGCCGCTGAAAGTATTAATAAAAAAAAAAGATTGGAATTTTGAACAAAAAACGCCGGCAGCGAAACCGCATCATCAATAGCTTAAGATTCCTTCATGTAGCTTCAAAATAAATCCTGAATTCGGTATCATCGTTCTCATTTCATTTAAGTTTCTTTTCCTGTACTTATCTGCTCAAGCTGACAAAAATAATTTATGCAGTTAAATTATTTTCATGAGTCTAGAACAGTGGCGAATCCACGAGGTATTTTCATAGCATATGTAGATTGTTTTATAGCCTATGCTAACCAAAAAAGTATATATCTAATTCTATATCTAATTTAAAAAGCCAATGTACGGATACCACACAATCGAAAAACATTAATGTTATTTTATTTATTTACATAAGACTAAGTATCTAATACTAAATCGAATATGTACAGAAAGAGTGCGAAAAACATTACTTGTAAGGTTGCTTTATTTTGGATGCCACTGCAAGAAATAGTAATTTAGATTTATACAAATATACTTATTTCCTATGAAATTATATTTTTTTATTTTTAAAATTCTTTACGGATTAGAAACATACAACTTTTTTTAAATGTTTTTATTTCTAACTCTAATAAAGTAAAAATATTCGTAGATTTTCGCAACATTTCTCTCAACATTTTCCAAAAAAAAAGGGATAATTTAAAAAATAATATACAAAAGCGACCTCTGACGGCGCTCAAAACTGGATTCCTCGACCCCAAAAACCATCGTTTACACATTTGGCTACAGTAAATATAACGTTTTTTTGCAATGTCTTCTTCGATTTTCGAATATTTTGAAAAAAACCTATTTTGAAAAAGTGGCGACTTGAAATTCATTTTAGACCAGTGGTGGGCAGTCTCTCATGTCATGTCATTTCAGCGCTCTGTGTACGCACGGCCTAAGGGTGGCAAGCTTCTCTCTTGATTTTAGTTGATTGTCGATGTTACGCTCTTCTGCGCTGCTTACTCACCCAAAGAAATGCTTCTTTGTATGAGTTTTGCCCACCGGTGTTTTAGTTATTGTTTCTTGGGCAAAGTTTCTTAGAATGGCCCATAGCATCAAAAGGCGAAGAGCCCTTAAAGGTTTTATCGGCCCCTACAAATTGACCCACCCTAATATATATACCTTGGTGTTCGGTCCCCCTAAAAAGTTGGAAAAACTGCTTGACAGATTTTTGCGTGCTTTGATATATACACTTCAAAGTGAAAAACCCCCTACGACCAAATCCTTAATCCGCGCCTGGTTTAGTTGTATTTTAATACCCAGAATACGTCATAGAAAAACTATAATAAAAAGCCAGTATCCAGAAACCGAAAACGTATTGAAACAAAACCAAACTTCATATAAAATAATGCAAACGTTTGACTACAAAGTTGTTTGCTGGGTGGTATGCAGTTGTCGGAAACAAACAGTGTTACCCCATTTTTTGTGGAAGCTGTTTAGTTTTGGCGCGACACTGAAATCTGAATGCGCAGGAACTTATTTTGAGATGGAAAAAATTACAGGGTCTGTCCGCAAAGTAGTCGGACCGAGTCAATCAAAAATATTTCTTTACAGAAATAGTAGATATGAGTAGTAGATTTGAGAACCTCCACGTAATAAACGGCATTAACAGATTTTACTACAAGCTCTGCGTCGATCACTCCATTTGAATATAAAAAGCCAATGAGCATGCTTTTCTGCTTCCTTAGACCCAAATCTATCAATACCAGGCAGAAAAATCGTTAGTTCGTCTACATTCCGGACAGACCCTTCATATTGCATACCCGTTTATTAATTATTGGGACCCGTGGGACTAATTGGCGTTCCAACATTGCGAAGTTTTAAATCAATTAGTTTTTGGAGCCCAAACTACAGCCGCAAAATTAAACTAAATACTCCAAACTTAAAAAAAAAATACTACAAAAAGAAGAAAATTAGCAAAAACAGAACACGTATCATATTTTACAGTCACACTAATCGTTAGGTGTGCCAACTAAGTATAAGTTTTTGTTTCGACGCGTTTTCTGTTTCTGTGTACTGACCTTAAGAAAACCCTCAAATACCAATCCCACCAAATATTAAAACATGTGTGTGTAAGAACTTCTGTATTATTAAACTTCTAAGATATATCCCCAAAGTAATCTGAAAGCAAGATCCCTTTCAAGTCTGGAAGACCATGCTAAGAAAAAAAGGTTGTAACAAAATTAACCAATTAACTAAATTGTAATGCAATTTTTTTGACTTAAGTTTATGCGATTATAATGCTTTTCAAAAAAATTTTTAAGAATGAATCGATCTACATTTTTAAAATTTGCCAATTTTTTGTTACAATTTTTGTAACTAGACTTTTCAAACAAAATATTTTTCTGGATCTTGTATTTGGGTTGTAATGAGCTAAGATTGTGTTTTCTTGTATCGACATTTTATTTTTATGTTAATAATCTTTAATATTCTTTGAATGAACAATTCGCGAGAAAATTTAAAACGATTACACGGTTGTAGTGTTTAGGCTATAGCATAAACAAAAACACAAATTTTTGGTGGCATGCTTCATCCAAGCGGACGGCTCCTATTAAACTTCATTACTCCTTAAAGAATCTTAACACAAGACTCTTTTCTGGCGTGAACTCGGTATTCTTGAATTTCTATACAAAATAGTCAAAACACATGAAAAAACATGGATTATAAGTCCAGCATGACTTTCAAAATTCTTCGCTTGATTTTTATTTCTTATCCCTTAACAAGATGATTAAACATTTTGAGAAAGAGTCCGGAAGGTTAGCCAGACAAAATTAGTCTAGAAGCCATTTCAGATAAAAATGAGCAGAAAAGAAGTGCACTAGTAAGAACTACTGGCTAATTGCTGCCCATGCCTCCAAACTATCCATATAATGAATACTCAACCTGCAGCTATGCGGAGAACGTCATAAAATTTGGGAAAAAAAATAAATAAAAAATAAAAACTGTAATATTAATTGCTCATAAACAAATATTTTTTGAAAGGGCTCTCAAAAATTTGTCCATACACAAATAATATAATTGAGTTAATTAGGAATTTCTGCTTAAGTTTCTTGACTATTATTTTTTTATTTTTTTAAAAACATTTTGTATATTTTACTGTATTTCGGTTCGAACAGTTGGCTACCCAGCTTGAAATACAAATCATTTGTCTAACTTCCGCTTGAACGATACAAACAATAATGCATAATGTACTATTGGCATAGAAATAAAAATTGTAATGTTCTAAAATTAATTACATTTAGCTTAATTACTTAAGCTTAAATAACCAGCTCACAAATGCTGTACATAAGAACTTATGTACGTTCATATAAGAACAAATAAATCAATAACAACAACAAAGCTACATAAACTTTTTATTATTAATTATAAAATTTAAAAACTAAAGCTACCGTCAAAATTGGTGAACGGTCTCAGCCATAGCTATATAAAGCGTCAGTAGCCCATCAAGAACCAACAGAAGCATTTGGTTCAACAACAATAACAGTCAACAAAATGCAGCCATTGTGCGCCATTGTCTTATTCGCCCTGTTGGGACTTGCCACAGCCAGCTGGGCACCACATGATCACCATGCCACCAGCTTTAGTGTGCTGACCAAGCATGAGGAGCCGCACAAGAGTCATGGAGACTGGAGCGGTTATGGTGCTGGCTATAGCAGCGGTTATGGCCATGGTGCGGACTGGACACATCATGCCAAGCATGAGCCTTATCATCATCCCAAGTATCACTTTGATTATGGCGTAAAGGATGCGCATACAGGTGATCACAAGAGCCAGTGGGAGTCACGCGATGGCGACAAAGTCAAGGGTAGCTATACGCTCAAGGAGTCGGATGGTACGACACGCGTTGTAGAGTACACCGCTGATGATCACAATGGCTTCAATGCAGTGGTCAAGAAGTTGGGTCATGCGCATCATCCACAAGTCTACCATAAGAGCTATGATCATGGTGATATCTATGGTGCCGGCTATGGCTATGGCGCACATGGTCATGCCTACGAACACGTATATGGACACGGACATGGACATGCCAGCAGCTATGTGAATATAAAGCAGCTGCACTAAAAGCATTAATACGAATAATGATGATAAACGACACGACAAAGATGGCCCCCAAATAATTGATATGGATTACGATATGGATATTCTGATAGCTTTATATGTATTAGTATTTTTAAAACGCCCAGTAAACTAGAGAGTTTAAAATATAAAAAAGTATTTTTCGTTTATTTTTGCTTGCGCCCTCTAGCGGACAAAATTTTGGTCAACTGGTATATTTCTCCGCAAATCATTTATTAGTTGACGAGCAAAACGAGAAACCCCCAGTATTTTACATTAGAGAGCTAATAAAAATCGGACTTTTATATACTACATCCATGGTTTATCCAGAACAACGGCTGGGATAGCTCAGCGTTGTCCAGGATAAATGTCACAACAAATTTATATTCGCTAAGACTTTTGATATTTCAAACGAAACAAGAATTTTCTTTGAGTTTTAAAGTATATTAGCCGCCTTCTGCTGTTTGATTATCACTGCCGATTCGCCTCGATCGCTGCCAAATCCTGGAATTCCCGCTGAAACCTATGCTAATAAATCATAAAATATCATATAGAAAAGAAAGAGTTGGCCGTTCCTAACTATATACCTATCACCTACACTCCAATTACACCTATGCACTAATACAGTGGTGGGCAGTCTCTCAATTTACATAACTCGCAATGCTATTGCACCAAAATCTGCCGCAGCGCAGTCGGCTCATGCTCGGTCCAAGTGTGTGAAATCTCTCTCTCACTTTTGCTTGATTGCGGTTCTTGCTCTCTCGTGCGCTTTAGCTTACTGCGCTGTTTACGCACACAAAGAAATGTTTGTTTGTATGACTTTTGCCCACCACTGCACTAATACTATCAGCCTACGCACTAATACTAAGCTATAATTAGCGCGCTACGCATAAGGTCGATATACTTTAACTAGTATTAGTGAGAATAGGCGCACTTTCACAGTTATTCTCACCAAGCAGTCCAAGCAGTTTTCCTGTTACCATATTGGCAATATAGGAAAACTGTTGTGAGGCAGCAATATGCCTAGAAAATTAAAAAACTTAAGACTAAAAAATTAATAATTAACTAAAATTATTTTGTGAAAAAAAAAGAAAAATAACAATAATATACCAGGAATATATTAAAAAAATTTTTAAGTTATTGTTGGTATTTAATAATGTTTATTGTGCTTGTGCTTAATAATAGTGTGTATTAATATATTTTTTATTTAAACTTAT
Source organism: Chymomyza fuscimana (assembly GCA_949987675.1). Lineage (NCBI taxonomy): Eukaryota > Metazoa > Arthropoda > Insecta > Diptera > Drosophilidae > Chymomyza > Chymomyza fuscimana. The sequence continues at coordinate 15,203,448 of OX465089.1, forward strand.
GTGTGAACGACGCGAGTAACAATTTGGAAGTGAAGTCGGCAGACAGTTATCGATATCAATATTGATGGCAAGGTTGCCAACTAGTTTACGGCGTTGCGGGTTGCGAGATGTATCTCTAATGTCATTTTGTGTTTATAAATCAATATTTCATTTTTTTCTAATTAATTGGTGGAAAATCAAGTTTTTAAAAATAATAAAATAAGAAATAAATATTATAATTAATTTATGTTAGATTGATCATTTTTACTATTGTGCTACGTTACAAGAAACTACGTTGCACAGAACAAAATCAGGCGGAATCGCTTTGTGATCTCACTAGACAATCAAATGAAAAGAATTAATGTAATAGCGTAGTCCGTCTACGATGCTCTTAGAATGTTTAAAAGCGGCTTACGCCCAAAAATCTATGCATCTCTTATTAAAATATAAATATTATTTGTAAAAAACCAAACCTAATGCCAATATCAAATCAATTTTCAAAAAATCAGATTCTAAAAATTTTAATATTGTGCCAAAAGAAAAACCAAAAAACATGTATTTTAATATAGAACATGTTTAATATCTAGCAATGACAAAAATGTTTTTAGATATACAATAAATCAAAAAATTTTGTACTTGTATTCTGTTTTTCTTCTAGCATGACTCAGTTTTTCCTAGACCACGTCACAATGTATTATAAGCATCGAGTGTGTGCTATAAACCTCGCCAAGCTGAAGCATCTAAAGCGAATTGATGATATTTGTCATATCTCGTAGTGTTCCTTGGCATATATTGACATTTTGGGAGCAGTTCTGTGAATCATCAAAAGTTAAGTTCCTTTTGATTGAAAATTGTCAACAGCAAAATAATATTTCGAATAAACACAAGTTAAGGGATTTTATATTTTTGACTATTAATAATGTATTAAAAGTTTATTTTAGGAAATGCTTGATAGATTATATATACCCTATAGAGAGTAGTATAGATTTATGCAATTTATATAACAGCAAAATAAGGTGTGGCATACCTTAAGTTGTTTGGAGCAAATGATTAGTCTTGGGTAGCGATCATGCTATATCTGTCCGCATGACACCAAGAACTGTGAATCCATAAGAGCTATACACTAGTGTTGGGAACGGAAAAGTAAATTTAATACCGTTCCATAACAGACATTCATATTCCGTACAGGTGTTTTTTACTCACACTTAACTTAATTTTTTAATAAGTAAGAGTGTAAGGTTTTATAACAATTTGATTGAATTTTTTTTGTCAATAAAATATCTTTTTATTCCAAATAAAAATTTAGGAGACGTGGGTTGTTGACAATGTTTGAGAATCAGAAATCGTATCCCATAAAAAAAAAAAAAAAAATCGTCAAATTATCATTATTTATTTTTTTTTTTTTTAATTTAAAAATAAGTTATTTTTTTGACCTAAGAACAAAAATATTGAAATAATAATAAACATTTTTTTTTAAATCGTCAAATTTTTATAATAAAAATTGAAAAAAAAAGGATTTTATAAATTAAAAAAAAAAATTAAATTTAAATATTTAATTTTCAATCGCGATTAATATTTTCAATTTTAAAAAGAAAAAAAACTAACGAATAGTTTTTATTTAAAAAAATAAAGTTCTTTCGACATTTTTAAATAAAAAATTATATTAAAGGTTCTAGACAGATAAGGAACCCAAAACAGCCCCCAACGATATTTAAAATATTTATTTTTAAATCAAAAATTATATAAATAAATCAAATTTTATTTGTGTAAAACAAAAATAAAATTAAAGGTTCTAGCTGGATAAGGGACCCAAAACAGCCCCAAACGATTTTTAAAATATTTTTTCAAAATTTCCGTTTTTTAGTTTGCCTCAATTTAAAAAAACTAGTTTTTCACTTTTTATTTAATATGACCAAACTAGTAAATATTTTGGAACCAATCTTTTTCTTACGTTTAGTTGCCAATAGAGCTCTTTAAAAAATTTTTTTAAAAATATTTCATATTTTTTTAAAGAAAATTTCATGTTTTCTTACAAGTATGTTTCTTAAATATTACAACCAATTTTTTTTTTTTTAACACGTCTCTGTATCTTAAATTTATGTCGTGTAAATATGAATCAAATCGATTTAGTGATTCATGTATGAAAATTTTTTTTTTTTTATATATGATAAAATATGATAAAGAATTTATTATGATTTTCATCCAAACCATAGAACCATAGATGGAAAATTTAAAAAAAAAAGTGTAAGATAATAGAATAAGCCAAAATATTTGACCAGTCAGTAAATTGAAGACCCGAGGAAATAAAGGGTCATCAATCTTGAGGTTTATTTTTCATTAAGGGTTTTTTTTTTATAAGCCACGCGGGATTACTGTCAAGTTGCCATGTGTTTTTATTCAGTTTTCATAGCTATTTCATCGTGGGAAATCTTGTACCCCAACAACGTTTACAAATCGTACAATTATAATACGAAAATTCGCGTTCTGTAAAGAATGTTTTTCGCCTACTGAGACCACTATTCGCCATACCATCAAAAAATTTTAGACCCAATATTCATTATTGGATAACACTCGACCGAATAGACCTCGTCTCGGTGGAATCATCGGTCCATATTTCTTCAAAAATGACGCTGGTCAGACCGTAACCGTCAATGGCGACCATTGCACCATGATAACGAATTATTTGCTACCTGAAATTGAAGCCCGAGATCTCGACGACATTTGGTTTCAAAAAAAAGTAAATGGCAAGAACGGTTCTTCTATTGATAATAAAGATTTTCCGATTCATTTGAAATTTTTGTGTTTTTTTCTTATTTTAAAAAAAAACCTCAAGATTGATGACCCTTTATTTTCAACCACTAATTTTTTTTTGGATTACGACTATAATATTCAAACTTATCTAGGCCGAATCTCGAAAACATTAGTTGGGCACATTATAGGAATTTTTTGCGGGGAAAAACTGTTTGCAGGGTATACCACAGTCGGACAGACCACACCAACTAATTTTTTGTTTTACAGGCGCTAGCCACTTAGCTTCGGGGCACTTGACCAGGCTTGGATCTTGCAACTTTACAGCTACTTAGGCACATTTTCAGAGTTGCGGCAAGCGGCAAGGAAAGCTGCTGTCAAATGGGCGCACTTAAGAACACCTTACTCACACACGATCTTAGAGATGCCGGGCTATATATAGCTGTGACTGTGTGTATCTGTGTGATCAAAACAATTTTGACCTAATTCTGTGCTGGCATACGAAAAATACGTACATAAAATACGTACAAATAAAAAATTAAGTTAAAAAAAAAAATAAGTGAAGCCAACAGATGAGTGAACTTCTTTCAACAGAGGATTTCTCCTGCCGGCTGTTCATCAGTGTAATGTAGTATATAACAAATAAATATAAGTATATTTACAACTATGTATATGAGACAGTAAATAATATTTGAATTGTATTTTATTTTTGGTACAATGATAGGTCAAATATTTTACTTGCAAAGACATAAGCAGGTATTTTGTCTATTTATAAATGGCTTATTTATTTGATCGAGCATATAGCCACATATATATTTGCCATGTTATTTTTAAAATATTACACATTCCAAAATGTGGCAAACTCAAAAGTTAAGCGAGTGTGTGTAGAAGTATAAAATAAATAAAATTATGGCCAGCACTCACAAAAACTTGCAAAGTATCTAGAAGATACGAAAGTTTCATATATAGCACATATGAATATACATATATTGAAAAAAAACATACCTAAAAATCTTGTATATGTTTTATACATACATAGGTGTGTATCTACTCAGGTGAAATGTGTGTGGGAAATGAACATGATTATGAACAGCAATAAAAATAAAAATGAAAAAATCAACAGCCAAAGAAAATGCTGAAAACATAAAAAATATATACGAACATTTTCAGTTGCTAAAAATAAGCGAAAAATCATTTTTAAGTATATTTCAATGTTTGTATGTGTGTGTGTGTGTATCTGTGAGAGACTCGCCAACAACTTGGCCGAAAACTACAACAACAAAAGACAAGGCGCACAGGTAAAGATCGTGTGCCGAGCACAAATATTTTCACTCAAAAAAGAAAAGCTTTTGGAAAACTGAGTGAAAAACTTAAATGATGCATGCAGTTGGCTAAAAAAAATGCAAAGAAACTAAAAAATATAAACCCTATGAAAGTGTTTGCATATTTTATAATTAATTGTGTCTTTTTTTTTTGGTTGGGAGGGGTTTTAATTGTTGAGCCATTAAATAACAATTGAAACATGACAGCACAATGTCTAGCCTGTTCAAAAAAATATACATAAAAAATAAAGCTAAAAAAAAAAATGTAGTTGGCAAATTTATGCGAAAATTCTGAACATTGCCAAGGATTCCAATTCAAGCTAAATATACACAAAATAAATAAAAAGAAAAACGCGTATATCTTGGCTATAATTCTTATATATTTAGTTTTCTTTTTGTTTATCTTATTTTTATATTTTATTTATTTATGCCAAGCGTAGGGCCAACATGCAAAATAATTTATGATTTTCGTTGCCAAAAGTCAAATATTTTTGCTAGACATTATAAATAATTAAAATTGGCTTTTAACGCAGGTGATTTTCAGCATCTAATTAATTTGGTTAGAGCAAAAAATTTGATTAATTTTTTTGGACTTCTCTAAACTATTTTTAAAAGTAATTATAGAATGACTGGAATAATTATTTGGAATAATGGACATGTTAAGGAATCCACAAATGTCCCAAAAGTTCATACAGATAATGTTAGAAATTGTGAGATCTTGAAAAGTGCTATGCAGACTTAAATATAACAAATTTTTGTTACTGTTCGGGGATACCTTCACCCAATCCCTCTCAAAATTTTTTTTAGAATTTTACACCAAATCTTTCTTGCAGAAATTACAGGATAAATCATATTCGCGATGTCCACTTGTGCATTTTGCTTAATCAATTATCAAAAGAGGTATTCACTTTGTTGAGCAAAAATGCATAAAGGCAAAAGTGCCCGAGTAAAGACGTGAAATGCTCAACAACGACTCAGCTGTTTACAAGTGTCGTTTGGTTTTTCTTGTTAAGAAAGTATCTTGTAAGAGAAATAATTTTTGAACGTATAATAGATGATGTTGTGGACATTTTGCAGTTTAATATATACATATTTGCTATTCTTTCACTACGAAGAAATTACTACTTGAATTACACTAGTTTGCAGCAAAATGTATCCTCAACATGATTTAGTCGTTAGTGTACTTAAAAATTTTTTCATGAAACGGATGTCGAGATATTTTGAAAAAAAAAAACATTTTTCCCTACTTTTTTTCTAATTTCGAAAAATGTACCGACTGTATTTTCGGTTTTAGCATGCCATTTAAGTACAGTAACGACTAAAACATGTTGAGAATACATTTTGCTGCAAACTAGTGTAATTCAAGTAGTAATTTCTTCGTAGTGAGAGATTCTGGATCGGGCATAAATGTCCAATTTTTTTATACTTTATACATTTTTGTCCGATAAATGACCGTATGATTAAAAAAAAAAATACGTATACGCAATATGAAATCCTCCAAGTTTTAACTTTGTGCATTTTACGACTTATTTGCAAAATTTGCGAATTAAGTCTTATATGCTTTAATATAGGTCGTAAACAGATTCCCAAATTCTAGAAACAAAACGCTTGTTCTGGAAGCGCTGGAAGAAACGAAAAATTCATAGTCAATGAGTTTACTTTGTCTTGCTAACGAATTATTTACTAAATTACATTATAGAACTGCAAATGAACTTTTGTTTGTTCATTATGCTCTTAATTCAAAGGGTAAATAAAATGGAGTTTTAAGCGATTTACTCTGTTTTGAAGCAATCTCAAAACCCGACACAGCCCTGGCTTTTGCTTCAAGGCGTTTTAAAATTGTAACAAAACTATGGGATTTAAAGTTATAAAGACTTTTCCACGGTAGTGATTATTTTTATTCTAGAGCTGTATGAGTTATTATCTGTTCTGGCAACTCAGCAACACATTGAGATGACGAAGATATGAAAAAAAGTTCAATAAAATCAATTTTCTTTACTATTTTTAAATAACTCAAAGCTTTGCGTGATAATTATTAGCTTATTCTATTTGGCTCATACTTTTGTAGTTTTTATCGACTGGAAATTGGAAGAATGTGCAAACAAAAATTTAAGACATTATTTAATCAACTCAATTAATTACACAGGTCTACAAATACCGGAGTCATTTCAGTTGTTGAAAAGCTTTCCGTAAGTTGTTCCGAAGTGATTTGCTGCGTAGAATCAGAGTCCGGGGTCAGAATTGGCCCATCACGTAAGGATTTTGAGATATTTGAGGTTATATACCCGAAAACCGAAAAAAAAAAAATAATGTGACTTGGTAGCGTAGAGAAAGGAGCGGATATTCTTTTCCAGAGAAACTATTGGTTGGTTTTTTTTTGGTTATAAGGTTCACATAAGTTCAAGAACAAAATATTTGCAGGAACTTAAGTTGCTTTTTTTTGTGAGACTTGATCTAGTTCTTATTGTATAAATTTGTTATAACCAACGCCTTGCTCTTAATTCTATTATTTCCATAGAATAGCTTAGAAAATTCGACAAGGACTTGCTTAATTCCGTCAAATTCTTTAGGGTGGGCCATCTGTTGGTTTGGTTGTTAAACACTCATAGCTCGGAACAACCCGCCCAAAGTGGATGCTCGTCAAGATGTGTCAAGTTTAAAACTACTCAATTTGAGTCATGGATCGTTTAACAACCGAACAAAGCGTAAAAGTGGTTCAGGCGTATTATGAAAATGGTCGTTCTGTGAAAAGAAACATAGTTGAGACGCCATCCTTCGCAAGAATTACACCTTGCGATATTATTTTTCAAATATAAATGAGTAGTATCAAACTTTCATTTGGTATATAGATTTTCCCAATTTTGTCGCAAAATATACGAATATAATGCAATTGGCAAACAAACCAACTGAGGACCCACCGTATATATTGATTAGATGTTATTTAGTTGGGATACAATATTAAGCTGGTCTAGAGAGTAGAATCTAGCAATGCACTTTCATTCATAAGGATTTTTGGTATTTGGCCCTGACATTCTAAAGCGGCTACAATCTTAAGCTGGTCTAGAGAGTAGAATCTAGCAATGCAATTTCATTCATAAAGTTTCTTGTTATTTGCCACTGACATTCTGAATAGTCTGAAGATATAGAACATACTTTTATTGTTGAAACTTTGTAATGCCAACAAAGTGCATATTATGTACTAGTCGCTTCTAACACTATCCATTAACATTAAGTATAACATATATAAGAAAGCTTATTAATTAAACACTTTATTAAAAGTTGGGCGCCAGTTTGCCATAAAAATAAACTATTAAAAGCGCATAAACTGCTTGCGCAAAAGTCATTAACAACTTAAATAACCAAATTTACACCTAATCGAGATTTCGCAAAAGCAAATAAAAGCCAAAAATTATATACAAAAAATGTATAGTTTGTAAACTTTGTGGCTATTTAGCCTAGAAAAACAGCGCAAGTAGCTTGAAAATCTGCAAAAATCAATATGTAGATACATTTTTCTTTTTGACGTATAATGTATAGATACACATTGCGCAAAACGACAAGATACGCATGAAAAACATGCAAATGACACAGGCTAATTACAGGTAAGAAAAACTGAAGTACAGGCCAAATGTTTGAGTTTATTTTTATATTAACGGGAATGCAAAACTAGCGTGAAAATTCGTTCGCACAAGCCAGATACAAAAAAAAAAAAAATAAAGTCGAAAAACTCAAGAATTCAAAGACAGAAGTAAAATCAAAGAATGTTCCACACAACTGAGCAATTAACACACATATCAACGCTGAGTGCCTTGCGCATTAGGCATTAAAATGCAGGGAAAATCAGCAAAAGCTTTGGCCACATGAAAATTTCCACTCAAAAGCCACTCAAAGGAAGCGAGAAACTGCCGCAAATAAAGCATCAAAAGCATCAAAAGCACACTCAAAAACGAGACGAACGCAAAAAAAACGACGAAAAGATCAAGCAAACTTTTGGGGTAGAAATAGACAAAACGATAACACTTGCGAACAGCGACCAAATAAACGAAATACTCTTTATTCGAACGACCAGGGGATCTCTTGTTCAGTAGATCACCAGCCTTACTCCGACGTTTATTACGAATTATTCGGTGACTCGGTGACATCTACACTTCTGCGTGCCGTGCTTCGTGTCCGTGGAGATTTTCAATTCATTTATAAATTCATTAGAGTAAATTATTTAAAAACGCGACTAACGCGTAACGAGCTAATTAAATTTTAAAACAATAAAACCAACTTCTTAAAAGAAGAAAGAAAAAAAAGAAAGCAAACATGTCGTCATCGCAAGCTGTACGCTCCTCGAAATATTCCTACCGGGCCTCATCGAGTGGACCCGGAGGTGCCGATGTGAACATCGAATACATCACCGACATGAGCTCGCTCTCGCGCTTGGAGGTAAGCACACGGCGAAACCAAGCTCGGAAAAGTGCAAAAATCTAACCTAAAAAAAAAGAAATCTGCGTGCGCCAAATGTTCAAGCAAGCAGTGTGCAAAGACTGAACAAAAAAAAAATAAAAATATAGCTAAAATAAAATAAAATGTATTGAGTATAGAAATAAAAGAAATGCTTGCAAAATACGTGGCACACAGTAGCCCCCACACTGTCTATGTCTATAAGTGTTTGCCAATGTGTGCGTGAGTTTTGTGGAAATATAAAATTCTTTTAAACGAATATATCTGTAGCTATATATGCAATAGATTCCTATGGCTCGTCGTATAATATTATGTAATAAGCGCGTTCAAAATACACCTATGAGCTATATGCATAAACGTATACATATTTAAACTGTAGCGCACAAAATATAAGAAGTATAATTTTTAAAATTAACAAAAGTGAAAAAAAAAAGAAATTTTTTGAAAATTGTGTTGAACTAATTGTTGTACAAAAAAAAATACAAAACGAATTTTTTTGCAGGACAAGATTCGTTTGCTCCATGATGATCTTGAAGTTGAACGTGAATTGCGTCAAAGGGTAAGTAATCCAAATTTTTTAATCTAAAGCGATAAGTTACTTTTAAGAGTAGTTCTTTAAGGATATAAAGCTCAGGATATATTAAAACATAAATCTATCAATAAGTGTTGCTGGTTCATTTTTAAGAAGTTGTTTGGAGCACTGGATATAAATTCATTTATAAGTTTTTGATAAGAGCTTCTTAAAGTTAGAAAATTTTTTAAAAATCTTGGAATCTTAATCTTGTTTAAAGGTCTATACGCAGTTCGAAATATTTCACACGGAATGAAAAAACTTCATATAAAAAAAAAGTCCCATTTGGGATATCCCATTTAGTATTTTTTTTTTTAAGTTTTGTCATTCCGTGCGAAATATTTCGAGCCGCGTATAGGCCTTAAGAATAGAATCCGCCCTATGCTCCGACCAGGAGTGACATATATTATTTATTCAATTTTTGCTTTTTTTTGCTAAATTGTGATAAGTACTGTATGTCAAGGAATAAATAATAATAATAATAATGGAGTCTGGCACAATTAGGTCGGATTTTGATTCGTTTTATTACGTTAGCATCTAGATACACAACTTGGCAAGTAGAGTCGTTTGGAAGAACAACCGGATGTAGATATTATATAGACTGCTCAAAGAGATTGCTCCAAGCTGAGTTTTAAATGCTTCAAATTCCGCAAAAAACTTCTTTGCTCTAACAACTCAAATGAACTTCGCTCTTAGTTTGCAAACGAAGAGAGCGCAAGGCACAACAATTTGCAGTTTTTTGCTTCAAAATGTCACCTAAAAACAGCAAAAATATGTGCAACGAACAAAATGAAAGCAAAAACGAAAACAAAATAACGAAACGCACAAAACAATAGAAAATCGATTGCATTTAAGAGTGTTAGAAGATAGAAGAAGGCGTCTAATAATAAATTACGCTTCGAGTATCTTGCAAATGATAATGATGTGCATTGAACTTCAATCAACAACAACAAAGCCAAATGATAAATGTTTTTGCAAGCGAATTCTTTTTTTTTTTGTTTTGTGTGTTTGTGCCAACAACAACAAAGCCAAATAAAAAAGCAAACAAAATCAAAAGTAAAAGAAAAAACTGCAATAAGCGCTCTGCAAAGCAGTTCATTGAGAATGCGGCGTCCAATGAGGGCTACGGGCGGGTCCAAAGCATGGCAGGGCCAAATAGTGTTCCTGTTTGCTTTGGGGCATTACAAATTTAGAAAATGCGCCCGGCCTGGCCTGGGGCGTCCGTCAGGCATGTGACCAGATTCTGCGCTAAGATTTGCTAGCATTAGCAGCGGCATGGAAAATGCGTGTGAAAATGTGATTTGAAAATGTTCTGTTGGTATATTATTTTAATTACTTTTTGCTTTATGGATTAGTAGACATACAGCTACACACACATACAAATACCCGCCCAGCTGACGCATGTTTAAGAGCCACACAGATACACACTTGTACATAATATGGAACAAAATGGCTAAAATTAGCGCACGACATTCAATACACACAAGCAAGCAATGATTAAGTTAACCAAAACAACAAAAATATGAAAAATCCAACAATAACAAAAACAATCACACCGGTCGGTCTAAAGCAAAGAAAATAAAGTCGAAAAAAGCCGCAGCACAACATGAGAGAAAATATATTATAAAAAAAACCAAATGCAAAAAAAGAAAAAAAAAAAACAAGGCAATAGCTTTGGCTAAAAGAAAATTTCGTTGGCAGCAGCTGAAATATCTACGTGTATATATACTATACTAGACTCTTTGTGTATGTGTGGGAAAATTAAATAATTTTCTTGCACATTAAAATTTTTCACACCGCAACAGGCAAAAAACAAAAAAAAAAAAAAACACATAGCGCACAAAAGTATCTAACAGATACACATGGCGCAAGTGGATTTAACGCTGTATGTACTCATCTAGGCCTTGGCTATAACTATATATTTTAGACATTTAGCAGAATGAAGCAACTTTAAATAATACATGTTTGTTTTTTTTTGCTTTCAATATCCATGCGATTAGCTAAAAGATAGTTTTCGAATTTGAAGATACATGATTTTGGCAAACCATAAAAACACTTAGAACTTTGAAACTATGTCTGTTCGTTTGCTGTAGATTTGAAGTATCTTTTATGTCAAGTATGTGAAGTATCTTTTTATTGAAGCTTTTGTTTAATTTAGCTGTAGATACTTTCATTGCTACCTTAGCTGCAACGAACTGTCATTTTTTAGCACTTAAGTCTCCGTTTAGAGCTTGTCTTTTAAATCTTATTTATGGTTCTTTAGAGTATGGTATTTATTTATCATCTTAAATGACATTAATTAAAAGTAGCGCTTGATCCCAATCAAATCCTGGATATTAGTTATTTTTCTTGAATCTTTCATATTTATAACTTGAGCTTTTATTTAAAAGATCATTCCAAAACAAACCCGGTTTTTGAATTATTTTTCTTCAACTTGTTTACTTTATAAGAGCTCAAGAGCTGACTTAAAATCAAAATTTATCAATATGCTAAGTAAAGAATAAAAACATAATAAAAAATATATATATTTACTTGGAAAAAATTTTAAAATTCATTTCATAAATTTCGTTTTTTTTATATTTTTATATGCATTCCTTAAATTGAGCATTAAATAAAAATCTATTCGAAGCTCGATAAAAAATAATTTAGCTTATGGTTTAAAAAGATCAAATGCTTAATAGATTTTAAGGATACAAAACTAGTTAACAAAAAATTCGCAGCAACTCTGTCTTTAAGATCTTGTATCTATAAGTAAACACGATTTCGCGGCACATGTAAAACTTTGGCTTCCTTTTATTGTCTAAACTCTACAATGAACAATTTCCTATGATTATTTCTTTTTTAAATACCAATTGCTTCTTACACTTTGAGGGCAAGCAGAGTTACGTAGCCGCCCACACAAATTGTGTATCTTGCAGATACAATTTGCTAGCAACACAAAGAAAAATACGCATAAAATTCCATTTAATTACGCAAAAAAGCAACAACTACTAAAGTTTAAATTGGGTCAACCATATGCAAAAATTGAAAAAATTTTGCAGTTCAACAGAAAATGCGTAAAATAAATTATATGAATGTGATTTTTCTTATTTTTTGGAAATGCAATATGCAGCAGCAGTATTTTGATGGCTTTTATATGGCCAGGCTATATATCTGTTTTTTGAGACATAAGGTAGCAACTTTTGGCATTTTGCCTTTGCGTTATTTTAGGTGTTTCATGTGCCTAATTATTTCTGACTGATTAATATGGTTTATATTTTATGGACCGTTTGAGTAGCTATAATGCATGGGTCTGTGCATTGCGTACACTATAGAGCGTGTGGGTAGATAGTTTTGTTATTTTTAAATTTTGATATAAGCCTATGTAATTGTGTAGACAAGTAGTTTTGGATAAGTAAAACATGCAACTAATTGGAAACTCTCTTTGAACACAGATCGAGCGTGAGAAGGCCGATCTCAGCGTGCAGGTCATACAGATGTCCGAGCGTCTTGAGGAAGCTGAAGGTGGTGCTGAACATCAGGTAAGGTCTATCAAAATATTGTCCAAGTGCTTTAATCATTTTTTTTTTTTTTAATGTATACAGTTTGAAGCGAATCGCAAGCGTGATGCTGAGCTTTTGAAGCTGCGCAAACTGCTTGAGGATGTTCATCTTGAGTCTGAGGAAACCACCATGATTTTGAAGAAGAAGCACAACGAAATTATTTCGGATTTCCAGGAACAAGTTGAAATCCTAACGAAAAATAGGGCTAGGTATGTTAAAAACAAATGCATCATACAACATCACTAAATGTTGACCTACAAAGTGTTGAGCAAATGCTAAACAGACTAGCATCAGCTGTCTGCCTGTCTTAAAGTAACATGCACTAGAAACAGCTTATTAACCTTGCCGGCTTGCTGTGTTGACCCCAAAAAATTGATCCAAAAGCTAGAGCAAAGCCGCAACATATGGGTCACAACAGAGCATAAACAATTTATCAAAAATTATGAAATTGTTTATGCCGCAAAAAGTCCAAGCAAACCGCAAATATTCTAGCTGCATGGCTTGCAGTTCTATTGACACAATTTGCGGCAACATATTCAACCGCAATAAGCAAAAATAATAAACTTTCGCGTCTACGGCGCTCGCTGCTCATATTTCCAAATGAAATATCCAAAAATAAATATACAGGAATTTCAAAATCTTTTCAAAATTCAAGGCTAAGCAAAAAAAAACTATCTACAGCCACCCCCACGAGTTGTCTATATGCTTAAGCGACACTTGCGCCCCCTGGCGGCTGCGCAGCACGTGGCGTATGCGCAATATGCAGCGCCTAAAGCTGCGCAGGCATTGCAAATATTTATAATACAATTAATTACATTAATTGCAAACAAATGCAGCTAGCTAAATATTTTGTTGTAGCTCAATATTTATATATGTTAGTTGGTTAAAGGCGCGCCCGAGTTTGCGCATTACCTTTAAGCTAGAGCAAGCAGACAGCATATGTATATAGCAGCTGGCTCACTTCGGCAACAGTATATATAAAGTTTTGTGGCAAAGCTTTTGGCAAAAGTTTAAATTTGCTTTTTCTTCCGTTTTCCACGTATTTTTCACACGCACGTAATGCAAACATATGTTTCTTATGATAGACTCACAACAACTACAACAAAATAAACAACAACAAGCGGTACGAGGTGCGCATATTTTGGCACTTATTTTTAGAAAAATTTTTAAATTTTCATCTACATTCTTTTGCTGGTCTAGAGAAGAGCCAAGAAATAAAGCCAAATAATTTGTATATATTTTGCGTGCTCGCTCTGGTTTGTGTTGTTGTTGTTGTTGCTGTTGTTGTTGCATGTTCATTTTTTCTCTCATTTGCTCCGACGCCCATCCAAATATGTCTTTGATTGAATCATATTCAAAATGTTGTGCCTTGTGCCCGTTATTGTTGTTGTTGTCGTCTCTTTTCGTCCAATTGAACTTTATGGAAATTCGATACGTTTTTTCTTTTTGACTTGAAGGTGGCAAATTTTTGCGTTTTTTTGTTGTTTTTGTACAAAAGCAGCAAAGGCAAAAATTTTAATGCATTTTTAAATAGCCATGGCGTTAAAGTGAAAAATAAAAAATGTTTGGAATTATGTTTTGAATTATATATAAATACATAAACAGCTTGATTCCAGGCAGCTAACCATTTGAAATTTCTCAAGCATTATCTACTTACTGGCTATGGGAAGCTTTTCAGTACATTGAGCTTTTCACACCAACGCACTGCAACCTGTAAGCTTTGTGTCCAACTGCCGCTTGCATGCAAAAGCTCAACTGTAGCGCACTAAGCTTAACTAGCTGGCAGCTTATTTTCTTACAGCTTGACTCTCACTAAGTATAAACGGTTACTGTAGCGTGCATTTTTTTAATTGCCATTCGTTTTAACTGCTTTTACAGAGCCGAAAAGGACAAGGCCAAATTCCAAGCCGAAGTCTATGAGCTGCTCTCTCAAATCGAATCGTACAACAAAGAGAAGCTCATCTCCCATAAACATATCGAAAAATTGGAAATCTCCATCTCTGAGCTGAATGTTAAAATTGAGGAGCTGAATCGCACCGTTATCGATATTACTTCGCACAAATCTCGCCTCTCGCAGGAAAACATTGTGCTGATCAAGGATGTCCAAGATCTCAAAGTACAATTGGACACTGTCTCGTTTTCCAAGAGCCAGGTCATCTCCCAATTGGAAGATGCACGCCGCCGCTTGGAAGACGAAGACCGTCGTCGCTCTATGCTCGAATCTTCATTGCATCAAGTTGAGACCGAATTGGATTCGATTCGTCTACAACTCGAGGAAGAATCCGAAGCGCGCATTGACTTGGAACGTCAGTTGGTCAAGGCCAATGCTGATGCCACTTCATGGCAAAACAAGTGGAATGCCGAAGCGGCAGCACGTGCCGAAGAGGTTGAGGAGATTCGTCGCAAGTACCAGGTGCGCATCACTGAACTGGAGGAGCATATCGAGAGCCTTATTGTCAAGGTCAACAATTTGGAAAAGACAAAGACACGCCTGGCCAGCGAAGTGGAGGTATTGATCATCGATTTGGAGAAGTCCAACAACACTTGCCGCGAATTGCACAAGTCCGTCAGCACGCTTGAGAAGCACAATATTGAGCTGAAGAGCCGTCTGGACGAGACTATTGTATTGTTCGAGAACAGCCAGCGTGATCTTAAGAACAAGCAGGCTGATTTGGTGCGCGCTGTGCACGAATTGGACAAGGTCAAGGATTCCAACAACCAGTTGACTCGTGAAAACAAGAAATTGGGCGGTAAGCAAACGCAGTCTTTTGGGCCTTATGTTGCAAGCTACTAAGCTCTAATTTTTACAGATGACTTGCATGAGGCCAAGAGCGTCATCAACGAGCTGAACCGTCGCTTGCATGAATTGGAATTGGAGTTGCGTCGTTTGGAGAACGAGCGTGATGAACTTACCGCTGCCTACAAGGAAGCTGAGGCTGTAAGTGTTTAGCGCAGTGCAATGAAACTTATGGCAAACTAATTGTTTATGTTTTTAATAAAAATACAGGGTCGCAAGGCTGAGGAACAGCGTGGTCAGCGTTTGGCCGCTGACTTCAACCAATATCGCCACGATGCTGAGCGTCGTTTGGCGGAGAAGGATGAGGAAGTTGAGGCCATTCGGTAAGTAGCGAAATTATCTCAAACTGAAAGTTGTACCAAAAATGTAATGCCGACGTCTCTGTCAATTGACATGCCAAGGCTAAAATCACGCAAAACACTTTTTACAATTTCCTATGCCGTATGCACTTGTCGTATTGACGAGAGGCCAACGAAAGCGACGACGTGCAAGCGGAAGCGGCATTGAAAAACCAATCGATTGTTTTTTATTCAATGCAATCAATTGATATCAAATTGACCCATTTTATAGTCAGTACTAGTTCTATATTCGCGCGTTAAACAACTGCTTTAGTTTTCTAAGCGGCAACAAAAAAGGCAGAGCATTAAAAAAATCCTGCGCTGGATAAAGACGCGTATACGCAATATAAAGCAGGCGCTGCAGAAGTATGCAAGCAGTATGCTGAATAACTAAGCAATAATTAATGGGTTTATCTTGAATTTTTTTTGACAGAAAATTGCGCAGTTGTAACGATTACACAATCAATTGTTAAGATTATAGTGAGTCATAAGTAAGGTACAACAAGTTGCGAATTGGAAGCACATAAGCAAAAGGTAGGTGCGTTTGCTGATAAGTACAGTGAGTGTCAAGATGTGCCAATGTTATGTTGTGCAGCAAGCAGCTTAAAGTTTGGTTTAAAGTTAAGCAGTTCTTTACTATAATCCAAAGCACTGCTTAATTCCACGACAAATTGCTGGCGATTATGACATGACAGCTGCAACATTGACAGCCCACAATGTTGCGCTGCTTGCAACTTCAACAGCATTGTCATCATATGTTTTTATCTTTATCGACTAGCTCAAAAACAAATGCAAATCTTTTTTTAGAATTTCTACAAATTTGAAACAAAATTATTTTGCAAAGCAGCAACAACTGTTGCCAAACCGACAGCGTCGTCAAAAGCAGCGCCGCAGCAGCAGCAGCAGAAGCAGCGACAGCAGCAACAGCCAGCGACAAGTTCTTTTGTAGCTTTAATTAGAGTACTCATATTCTAAGTACACTCACTCACACTCACTCATACACACACACACTCACTCATTGCTGTTGAGCACAAAATGGCGCTCGCCTATAAGCAAAGACACTCACGTTTCCGCCCCGCCACCACCACATATGAGGACAACTATGGCTATGGCATGAATTTCTATCAGCCCATGCTCGACTATCTCGATGCAAAGGCAAAAGGCCTGAAAGTGCAGCAGCCACATCTGCCTTGGGTGAGCGAACGTGGTCTAAAGCAATATCGTGCCTCAAATGCGGTACGTCAGTATACCACTGACGAGATCATACGCCTGTCGCGCACCTGTGCCTCTCGTGCTGACGAAATTTTGCTTAACTTTCGTGCACAGAAACGCACGCCGTTCAGTGTGCAGAAGTTTATCGACGCAACGCGTTTGGCCAAGCACATTGAACCGGATTCAGTTGTCGAGAGATCGCGTCAACGTCGTCGCAAACGTCAAGAGGAGCTCGAGGATTTGATTAAAAGCGATACTATTAAGATATTACAGCGTATACGTAAAATCGAGCTGGATAACGATATTGAAAATATGTCTGATGATTTTAAGCGTTCGATACGCGGTAAATCCGCCACTGCCATAGCTCAAGCGCTGCTCTCGCAGTCGGAGCAGAATATTAAAACCGCCAAAAAGGAAGAGGAGAATTATATTGCGCAGACCATGATACGCTCCAGTCGTGCGGGTTCGCGTATGCGTTCCACCTCGCCGGATGGCCAATTGCGTGCTCATGCCTTGCATATTGAGCTGATGGATGATCGTTTGGTTGATAAGCTCGATCATCGTGTATCCTCGTCGCTGCATAATGTTAAGCGTCAGTTGTCAACACTGAATCAACGCACCGTTGAGTTCTATGCGGATTCCAGGTGCGGTATAGAGGATAAATGTTGGGTTTGTCGCAAAGTTTTGCGCACACATCCCAAGCTCAAGGATTATAGCTATGTTTATTGGAAGCATTAAGCTATGCCCATAGTTATGTGTCGCTCTAATGGTGTGTGTGCGTGTGCGTGTGCGTGTATATGTGAGTGTGTGCTCATAAATCACTTTTTTCATAAATCTCATGATCGCACACAAAAATTTGTAGCTATGTCGTTTTCAATGAAATATTTTCGTACTCGTTTCCTAGACAAATTATCTGCGATTTGAATAAATGCGAACATTTTTGAATTGTAGCTCAATTTTGCCTACATCTTGTCAAGAACTCTTAAGATCCCTCTAAATGTCTGTGTGTGTGTGTGTGTGTATTGGTGTGTATATTTGTCTGACAATTTATTTTTGGGCTAGACGTTTTCTTAAAGACTTGGTACGCTTTCATTTTGCATAATTCTTCGCAATTCGCAATTAGTTTATGTTATGGGTCTTTTGGCTTGGATTATTTGTCTAATGTTTTCTATATAATATACCTAGTGAACATTATTGTCACATTGTTTTAGTGAAATAATTTAAGCAATATATTTTATTGGTTTGCCAATTTAATTTTATACTAGATAAACATTTGAAATAGTTCATTAGTTATGAGAATAGAATGCAGCGGATTACTCATTTTCTTTGTTGCATAGGTAATAGCTTAGTACAAGATAAAATACTCGATTTCAACAAATTGGGATATCATAATTCTATAATTTCAGTTATATTCTTTAATTTAACTTTAAATTATTGAAGATTGACATTTAAGCCAGACGCAGACTTTTGACGTATTTCTCAGCAGAATTAGGTGAAAGAAATTGGAAATACAAAAATTATATCTTAAGAATAATTCTCTAGTATAAAAAGTTCTCATATGAAAAAAAAATTTCGTCTGATCGATTCATCAATTTCAAGAGATGTAGATGTAGATATTTCTCCAAGTCCAACTCATATCAAGGGCGAATTGTTGCGATATTAGGTACAATATGAATATATAAAATTTTGAAAGCTTCATTAGTGCTCGCCACAATTCTTATCGAAAAACCGGATAAATAGCTTATTTATCTGTTTCTACTGATCTACAGCTAGAATTTAAATGACATGATAATCGCTAAATAAACTTTAAAAGCTTCAGTAGTCTTTACCACAATTCTAACCGAATTTATATGAGAAACCCGAAGAAATTCATTATTTCTCTTTAACTGCTGATCTACAGCTGGAAATGAATTGAGATGATGATGATATTGAAAGATACTTTTAAAATCTAGTTGAAAATATGTTGCACTTGCAAGGTCAAGTGTTAGAGTTTGAGTTTATTTACAATATGTTGATCGTTTTCAAAAGATGTTTCTAAATTATAGACTTGAAGCTACTTCAAATGGCTTTAAATTCTCATTTTGCAAAAATAAAGGCTTCAAATTATCAATAAAGTGTTTAAATTGTCAAGATGATGATGGTAGATCTTCATTTGTTTCAAAATTCTCATCTTATAAAAATTAAGACGTAAAACTCATAAAAATGTTCTTAGATTTAAAAGATGATGAAGCTAGATCTTCAAATGGTTCAAAGTTCTCATCTTATAAAATTAAAGTCCTAAAATTCTTAATAAAGTTATTAGTTTTGCAAGATGATGATGCTAGATCTTAAAATGGTTCAAAATTATCATCTTATAAATATAAAGACGAAATATTCTGAATAAAGTTCTTTGATTTAAAAGATGACGATAATGCGAGATCTTCAAATAGTTCAAAATTCTAATATTATATAAATAAGACATAAAACTCTTAATAAAGTTCTTAGATTTAAAAGATGATGATAATGCTAGATCTTCAAATGATTCAAAATTCTAAAGTCCTAAAATTCTTAATAAAGTTCTTAGATTTGCAAGATGATGATACTTATAGTAGATCTGTATATTACTTCAAGTTAATCTACACATTCCAGTGTCTTTAGATTTCATGCCATATCAAAATCTTTAGCTCTTAACTTTCACTCATTTAAACAAGCCCTGTCTAGTACTTATATGGTAAATTTCATTCAGAGTTGATTCGCCTCTATCCAAAGACCCACAAAACTGACGATCAAGTTTCGCACCCACATGCCAAACAATATGCACGTTGTTGGTGCTACAAATAGTGGCATTGTTTGATGTGTCCTTCAAAATTTTGACAATTTATTTTAATTTTTGAGTAAATTGATGCGCATGACAGCAGCAAAAAATGTTGAACAAATACTTTTGCGTAAATAAATGAAATAAACATTGAAAATACAAAAACATGGCGTGCGAATAATCGAAAAAAAGCCAAGAATTAAAATTAAATAAAAATACTTACGTTCGCATACAAAATACAGACTAAATACCTTGGCAACGCGACAGCAATGAGCGCATAGATTAAGTAACCAAGAAGAACGGCAGTATATCTGAAAAAAAAAGATTCTGATAGTATATAGATAGAACGAAAGTGTTTGCTAGCTGCATAGAAACCAAAACTTAGGAAATGTAACATACTTCTGAACGTAGGTTTTGGCTAGAGATAGTAAGAAGACTCATGTTTCATATGGAGTTTGCATTGAGTTAAGAAATAAGCGATGAGCTGTATTCTGGTACTAAAGTATCGTTAAAAGTTAGTTGAAATTTGTAAATGATCTTTTAAAGAGGATTTAGAAAGTAAATTTTTGACAAAAACATAGATCAATTGAAACGTTTATCAATTTCATACGCATTTCAAGATGTAAAAAAAGAGATGTTCAGAAGAAAGTAGCAAAAGATATATGAAATTATGATGCATTAAAGATCGCAAGCTGAATTGTGAATTGTAACTTTATTGTCGCTTCGGGCTCAATATGTTTCCATCTGGTATTCAAAATTGTTTAATGATTCTACTTGAAATCTTAAATAAACTATAGTAGAATTTGTGGTGGTTTATCCCTGCATAGAAGACACATTGAAACTTTTATTAGTTTAGTTTAATCTTTTAAGTAGGCTGCATTTCGAATTCTATTTCAGAAAATAAGCTAATAACTTTGTTTGAAAGACTGCTGGAATCAAGAAATGCTCTTGCACAAACTGTGGTAGAATTGGTTATATGAACCACTTAAAAGATACGTTGAAACTTTTTTAAAAGAATGAATTCAATATAATATAGTATGTATGATGTATTAAAAATTTTATTTCAGATAATAAGCAAATAACTTTATTTGAAAGATAGCTGGAATCAAGATATGTGCTTGATGAAAGTATTGTAGACTTTGTTTACAAAATGAACCACATATTAGTTACCTCAAATCTTTTATAAAAGAATATACCTTAATCTTATAGATAGGCTGTGTTTCGAATGCTATTAAAAAAAATGACAAATAACTTTATTTAAAAGATAGCTGGCATCAAGAATTATTCTCTTGAGAATATGAACCACATAAAAGATACATTGATGCTTTTATAAAAGTAGTCTATTTAAGAAAATCAGCAAATAATATAAAAGACTGTTGAAATCAAGAAATATTCTTGACTATATTTGAAAGATAGCTTGCATCAAGAAATGTTCTTAAATAAACTATCGAAGAATTCGATTCACATAAAAGATACGTTGAAGCTTTTATAAAATAATTTTATTGCAGAAAATCAGCAAGTAATATAGAAAACAGCTGGAATCAAGAAATATTCTTGACTAGATTTGAAAGATAGCTGGAATCAAGAAATGTTCTTAGAAATGTTAAATAAAGTAGCGTAGAATTTGAGCCACATAAAAGATACGTTGAAGCTTATATAAAAGAATTCTATTTTAGAAAATCAGCAAATAATTTAAAAGTCAGCTGGAATCAAGAAATGTGCATAGATTTTGGCTATAGTTATAGTCATAAATCATATCTATTTCTTATGAAAGTATTGAAGAGAAATTGGTATTGCTTTTTCATAGCTAAAGACACTGCATAAAAGATATTTAGATACTTTATGGCTCAGCGATGAAATACATTTTATTTTAGATAAGTTAAAACGAAATTTTCTGAAGTAAAGTTACTATCGCAAATCTTTACGATATATAGTAGGTACAGCTTGAGATCACAAGACTGATTAAGTTTATTCACTTGGGATTATTGGATATAAAAAATGATGTACCGAAAAAAAAAAACGTTTAATTATTGGTAAAGTATCACATTACAAAAATTAATTTGAGAAATAAATAACTTGGAGCTTAATCATTAAATTAGCTTTATAAATACAAAAAATGCAATAAAAAAACTTCGTAAAATTGGTCATAGAATTATTTCAAAATTTTATTGTTATGCTTGCAAGGGCCTGAGTTATATTAACAAACCTAAGCTTAGTAGATGAGAAACTTTTTATAACTCTTAAAATCTGCAATCTTCGGAAGATTAAACCTACCAGCTGTCAGATTTACTATTTATTAAAGATATTTACAGAGCTTCGTCTTTCTAAAAATCTATCTTTCTTTGAACATCTAATCGTATCTAAATAAAAAGCTTCAAGTTCCAATGAATACAATTTTAGTTATTACATCTAAAAGCAAATATATTCCATTACCAAGCAAAGATCTTTTTCTAGATTAGTTAAGTCGCTCATAAGTTCCACAAATTAAATAGATTTCGTTCTTTTGAAGAAAAAAGCTTTGAAAAATTACTACAGCTCAGTTACTTCGCTGATCATTCCGCCGCTCGACTAGTTCTTTTAACCCATGAATAAGAAACCAGAATAAACCAAGTTAATCAAATTTTTGGCAATAATTCGTTTTGCTGCAACTGTGCATTTAGTTGCATCACAAACCAAGTCACCTACGCCTAAAATTAGATGCATGATGCACTTGCCGCTCTGCATCCAACCCTACCCCGCTCGCTGTACCGATTTCTAACAAACAATTCGCGCTATTTGTGACAAGTTCGATGTCTTTATCAAGCGTAAAAATAAAATTCGTTAATGTAGCCAAACAATGCAAAATGTATCTGTGCTTTATGCATTTTGACAATGGCCAACATAAAGTTTCCACTTGTAAACAGCTCAAGAAAATGCAGTGTCTAAAATACGCGCACCTGAGTGCTGAGTAGTAGAAATTTTTGTGGGTCAGACGTTGGGCCAAAAATAGCTGGCCCCAAAGTCAGCACGATGGTCGTGGGCAAGTGCAAATAGCGACAGCAGTGCTAGCCGCAGCGAGGTAAACGCTTTTTTTTGGTACAACTTCCAGAGTTTTCTATTGCGAACCCAAAAAACTAGCGTTATAATTGTATCTTTTTGGCCAAATTGCCTTCTATCCCAAAATCGTATAGCAAGCAGACCTCGATTGAGATCGAGCAGCTGAATGCTCGCGTCGTTGAGGCCGAGACTCGTCTGAAGACCGAGGTGTTGCGCATCAAGAAGAAGCTGCAGATCCAGATCACCGAGCTGGAAATGTCTTTGGATGTAGCCAACAAGACCAACATTGATTTGCAGAAGGTTATCAAGAAGCAGTCGCTGCAATTGACCGAATTGCAGGCTCACTACGAGGATGTGCAACGCCAGTTGCAGGCTACTTTGGATCAATATGCTGTGGCTCAGCGTCGTCTGGCTGGTATGAATGGTGAACTGGAAGAGGTGCGCTCTCACTTGGACAGTGCTACCCGTGCCAAGCGCACCGTTGAGTTGCAATACGAAGAGGCGCAATCTCGCATCAATGAGTTGAGCACTTACAATGTGAGCTTGGTGTCGTTGAAGTCTAAGTTGGAGCAGGAACTGACCGTGGTATCTTCTGATTACGAGGAAGTGTCCAAGGAACTGCGCATCAGCGATGAGCGTTACCAGAAGGTTACGGTAAGTGTACCTAGAACTCTGCAGCTGCCAAAAACCGAGGCACTTACATGTTGGTCTTAATTTGTCACACAGGTTGAGCTGAAGCATGTGATTGAGCAGGTACATGAGGAACAGGAACGTATTGTCCGATTGGAGACCATCAAGAAGTCTTTGGAAGTCGAAGTTAAGGTGAGTCTGACGTCGTAGTATTTTGTGCTCCACTAATGCTTACCCGCTTTGCAGAACTTGTCCATTCGTCTTGAGGAAGTCGAGCTGAACGCCGTTGCCGGCAGCAAGCGCATCATCAGCAAGCTGGAGGCACGCATTCGTGACTTGGAACTGGAATTGGAGGAAGAGAAACGTCGTCATGCCGAGACCATCAAGATCTTGCGCAAGAAGGAACGTACCGTCAAGGAAGTCATGGTACAGTGCGAAGAGGACCAGAAGAACATTATACTGCTGCAGGATGCTTTGGACAAAACCACTGCCAAGATCAATATCTACAGACGCCAATTGTCCGAACAGGAAGGTGCGTCCAGTCATACTGTCACCCGTGTGCGCCGTTTCCAACGCGAGCTCGAAGCTGCCGAAGATCGCGCCGATGTTGCTGAATCCAACTTGAACTTGATCCGCGCCAAGCACCGCACATTCGTTACCACCTCGACCGTGCCCGGCTCTCAGGTCTACATTCAGGAGACAACAAGAACGATCACCGAATAAACTGCACAAACATTTTTATAATTTAATGCAACCAAAATGAAAAAATAAATCAGACCAACAAATCATCAACAACAACAACAACAAAAAACAACAGAAAATTTCAGAAAACTTTTTTGAGCGCAAAAGTGCATCAGAAATTTTTATAATTTAAATTTTTTTTTTTGTATAACGCTCTACAGGTTTCCCAACAACAACTGCGTGTGTGCGTCAGATCGTATAGGTTTATCAATATACTACATTATAAATATATAACACTACATACTATCTATATAATAATAAATATTTTGAAGTTCATGTAATTTAATTAAAATAATGAACCTTAAAAACAAAAAACAATAAAATTAAAAAAAGTAAACAAATCGAATACTAAGCACTTTTGCAATGTTCGACAGATATACATTAGAGAGAGAAAGTTACAGCGAGAGAGAGAGTTTAGTATAGAAAAGAGAGCTTGAAAGTTGTCTACACCTTTGGAGTACCCATAACCCAACCAAAGTTATCGAGTTAACGCTTCTACTTGTTTTTTTTTTTAGTTCATTTTATGTTTAGTAGGTAAATTTCTGTGTGCTCGTAACAATTTTATTTTAAAACAAGCAAAACTGAGCAATTTCATATTTTTTACTTTGTATTTTGCAATAAAAACGATATTATATATAAATAATAACAATAAAACAAATTGTACTAATTTCAAGAGGCATTGGGAAAAATAAAGCTAGAAGCTGTTTAAAAATTCCAAACTATTACAAGTTATTACTTCGATAAAGAGTCAGGGAGACTGGTACACTTTAAAGCTGGGTTACGATATTCTTTATCCATAGGTTGTATAGAAAGAAGTATTGCTGATAAGTGCTAACTAGTAGCTGTCTGCTTTTGAAAACCAGGTCTTCACTTTAATCTTTAAAAATAGAGACAACTAAGAAACAGAGTTATTTTAACAAAAAGCAAAACTAAAGAAGTTTCGTGTCTGGTTAATCGAAGAGTAGAGTAAAGGTGCTCAGAGAAACTCAGCTGGCTTAAGCGTGAACAACCTTTTAGTAGGCCTATGAGTTTTACAATAGAATAAGGCTTGGATTGTGTTTGAGAGTTGAGGCTTAAAAACTTTTTTTTTTTTTGCAAAACACGTCAACTCAGCAGCATTAGTGAATAGCTTCAATATTTCTTTTCAAAGATATTTTTGAACATTATTTTAAAGTATGGTACGAAAACACCAAAACTTACAACCTCGTTAAAGATACTCTAAAAAAAAAAAAAAAAAGGTGAAAAATATTATTATATACACAGTGGGCCATCTGTTGGTTTGTTTGTTAAACACTCATAATTCGAAACATACTTATACAACCAACCAAAGTTTCAAAACGAAGTCTGTGGATTAATCTCTATACGAGCAAGTTATAGTTTTTTAAGAAGTTCTTGGAAAACTTCAGAACGATATATTTGCTTTTACAGCAAAGTATGCAAGCCCAAGTAGTCCATAAAGTTCTTTTGACAATACTCAAAAAGTAAAGGAAAGTTAGGTACCTTATTTTGAAGCTGATATCCGAGAAATGTTCACCCCGGCTGGTCTTAAAGACGTTAACCTGGTGCTCAAAAATTCAATGAACTTCTCCAATAGGGACGTTTAAATGGCAGGTAACTCGTTGGTAGTATTTTTTGTTTGCTCTTCGATTGTGTCTAGATGATTGATTCAAAAAAACCTATTAAAAAAATCCAATGGTGTCAAATCGCATGATCTGGTCAACCAATTGAAGTTTTCACGATGGGTTATTAAGCGATTTTTGAAGAACGCTTACACTCGTAGTGTCCATCCATGTCAATTGCATCCAATAGAGATCCAATAGAGAGGAAATATAATCAGTTAAAATCAGCGTCACCAGCGTCATTCTACACAAAAAAGGCCCGATGATGCGTTTAAGCCATAATATATGGTATATATAGTCACTTTTTAAAAGGAGTTTCGTGGACCCAGATGCGATCAATTTCTTTGTTGACCGTCTCATTCAAAGTGAAATGAGCTTCATCGCTGAAGATCATTTTTAGCGAAAATCCGAGAGTGACTTAAAGATTCATGCATTCATTATTACTCTTTAATAACTTTAACGCGGTCTTAATCAAGTATGACTCCATTCAATATGTTAATAAGCTTATGAAATAAACCAAATATTAAGAATTTCTTCTCTTAGTCTGAAGGCCAAGCGCGGATCGAAAATTGGGTCATAGTGCAGGTTTAGACTTTGAAGTGTATATATATCAGAGGTTTAACGTTCCCCATCACGACTTCTGCCGCAG
The DNA here is from genome assembly GCA_949987675.1 of Chymomyza fuscimana. Lineage (NCBI taxonomy): Eukaryota > Metazoa > Arthropoda > Insecta > Diptera > Drosophilidae > Chymomyza > Chymomyza fuscimana. Next base: position 15,229,875 of record OX465089.1, read on the forward strand.
CTGCGGAGACGAGGAGGAGACAGAAAGCATTCAACACCTGCTATGCGACTGCCCGGCGCTTCTAAGAAGACGAACCCAGTTTCTGGGTAAACCATTCTTTGAGGATCTGGATAGTCTGGCTTATGTGCCCATAGCGGATCTGGCTGCTCCCCTTCTATAATTCCTTTCCTCCTTCTGTCACAATTAGGCAACACAATGGACCTCATGGTCTCTGGGTGATCTCAGTTACTGACTGAGCTGCATACTCAACCTAACCTAACCTATATCAGAGGTTGCAAAAGACTGGCAGCCCATTTTTCCAACTTTTGGGTGGGCGGGTCCGGACTCGAAAACCCCCTGTGGGTTCGCGAAGACTAAGCATGGTGAGACCATCTCATAAAATCTAAGTATGAAAACCCTCTTCTGCTAGACCGCATTCTATAGCTTCATAAAGTAGATTATTAGCCAACTTTATTAAGATGACCCAATGTACTACCATGCTGGCAAAACAATGCACTCAAGACTCAAACTCTACATACCAAAATCTTTGGAGCTACCACTGACACCAATTAAAAATCCAAATAGTTTCAATTATCACTATTTATTTTATTACTTCTCGAAACACTTCACATACTTCTTGAGCATTTAGATTGCTGTGGCGGCAACCTTGGAGCCAGTTTGCAAAACAATAGACTTCTCACCATAACCACCATAGCCAGAGCCATAGCCGATCCTCTGGAAGGCTGTAATGGATACAAGTAAAACCTTTAGCATGCAAGTCAATTTTAAGCTATAGCTCAGCTATAACCCACCTGGATCAATTTCGGCAACGAAAGAACGTGCTGGCAAAGATGCAGCATAGAGATTGTCCAATGGACCATAGCTTCTTGCCAACAATGGACGACCCTGCTCCAGGCCATAGTTGTTCAATGCAACTGCGTTAACAGCATCCAATTTGGCAGCGGAAGCAGCTGCGCCAGCAGCATTGGTCAAAGCAGCAGCCTGTGCCTCAGCAGTCTCAGCGGATCTGATCACATCACCATAGACAGCTGGGCCATGGTTTACGGAATATTGAGCGCTGGACAACGCAATGCAGGCCACCAGGCAGATGAGTCTCATATAGTAGGCAGACATGTTTTGATGATGCGAGGAAGCGACTGTTTTGAAAACTAATTAACAATAGCTTATGGCCAAATTGCTTTTATAGCCATATATTTAGAAGTAACCAGCGATTTGTGTGTGCACTTTACGTGACCAAAACCCAGTCGAAACCGAGAACTCGTCAAGCGCATGACGAAACAAGCTAGCCCGGCAGCCCCAACTCGTACCAGCAGCAGCCACTGCCCGCTGCCAACGTCGCTGCCTCCAACAGAGCAGGTCTTTCCAGCTTGATTGCTCATGCTCCGATAATGTGCACCGCACAACAGCGGCGTGCAGACCTTTGCGTCTTTTTTCTATGCCAGTTAAATTGCGCGCCAAATTGTGTGACCAACAACCACCCCAACTACGCGCCACCTTTGATAGCGCAACCAAAAGCTGGCTGAGAAGCATGCTCGCGGCGCTGTTCGTGTGCGCAGTATCAAGTCTTTGACTTGGCTGCGCTGCGCTGCTCTGCTACTTGGGTCAGCCAAGATGAGCAGTGTGAGCTTGTTGAAGCTTTTGATGCTTCATTGAGCAAATATTTGTAGCATCAATTGCGACCTTTTGGAGCATAAGCTGTTATGTATGCTGTGGTCTATGACAGTTGAATTTAAGCAGCAGATAAGCTGAGTGCTTCCAAAAAAACTTCATATATAGTGTTTCTTATCTTTGCATTACTCTCAGTTGGCCGAAAATGCTGCCGGAGTATTTTGAACAGTTACGTGCAATTGCAAGAAACCACGCTTGACCGTTAACAAACATGGCTCAAAACAACAGTGAAACCAACCAAAACAGAACAAGCTAAACTTTTCACGACGATGGATGGCCAAGTATGAAAGTGGAAGAATCTTGATTCTATACCACCCAAATCCGTTTTCAGTATCCAGACTCCACTCATTTAATACTAAAACACTTTCTCTTATTTTAAATCGATACTCTGGCTAAGTTGATCCACCAACAGTTAGTGATTTTTTTAACTTTTCGATGGTCTAAATACTGAGGATTACTATTTACCTCAACTAGACGAACCAGAGCTCGTTTCAATTTTAAAAAGTTAAAGAATTCTGATTGGGAAGAAGCTTGAGTAAAAACGCAGAGTACATTTTGTATATTCAAATGGCACAAAAAATCTCTACATGATATTATTATTATATTTTAAATGACAGAAATGTATTTCAAGGTCTATACAAGAAATTTCTAAATAATTGAGTCGCAGTTTTAATTTGAATTTTTTTTTTAATTTGTTGTTAAAAACCTTTCACTAACGAATTTTTGAATAATGACAGAGGTATCGATCTTAATTGCAGTTCTTGTTTGAGTCAAGAATTTTTGCGCACAACCCTTAACCCTTAGCTTTTTCTTTATAAAATATTTTTTTTCAAATGGGCGATTAAATTAAAAAAAAATTGTATTTAAAAATAAATGTTACAAAAACTTAAAAAAAAAAATTAAGAAAAATATAAAATAGAATTAATCTGTAAGTACAAGTATACTGATTGGCGAGACTTCAGGTTAAAGCAGTCACTGTGTTGTTTGCCAGGGTTGCAAGCCTAGGGAATTTTTCGTAAGATCGATTCAAATGTACGAACTATTAGAAGGCGGAACGTTGAACTAAAGTTCAGAAAGACACAAAATAAATTTTATATTCATTGCTATATATTAGCTGGGAATCTTTGTAATGTGAATGCATGTGCACTCAATATAAATCGAAGTATTTATAATTATTAAATTTATAATATTTGATTACTACTTCAAAATATATTTTATTAAAATGTTATTCTATTTTTTAGTTCGTTTAAAAAATATATTGGTTTTCTTGAAAACTTAAGGATTTAGTTCGAAAAAGTTATGAAATATCGGTTAACTATATTTAGTATTTATAATTATTAAATTTATAACATTTGATTATTATATAAAAATATATTTTATTAAAATTTTTTCTATCTTTTAGTTCATTTAAAAAGAAAAATATTGGTTTTCTTGAAAACTTTGTTTTATTTAACTGAAATCTTTTGGATGTTAAAGCATTTATTGGAAAAAATTATGAAATATCGGTTCATGGTCCAGCTTACATTAGAAAATGTTCATATTTTTTTTTTAGATGTTTATTTATTTTAGACAGTATTATTAAATTACTATTACAAAACTCTAGTTACAAAATTTATTACGTAAAGCAATGACCCCGATGTGTACTCAAACTTTGGCATATAAAATTTACCTTTTCCAATTTATATCTATTTAGTACGCATCTGGTAGTGATTTAATATAAACCTACAGTTCAGTGTTCGGTTCATAAATAAGACATGATCTGGTTCATATTGGTAAGCAAACACTATTGAACGTATTTCTTTCGATTTGTTTCGAACTTTCGAATTGGTAGTACGTCTTTTTTCCAAATAAATTCAAAATGGCAGAAATAATTCATTTTTATAAGAACAAATGTACAAAAAAAAACAATGTTAGCTTTCCGAAAAGTAATCACGTTCAATTGAACTGCTTGAGAGACTGCTTGGAATTTTCTACAACTCACTCCCCTGTTTGATTTAAAAAAATAACAAATGCACAAACACGGGAAACTTTGATTATAGTAAAACACTAACAAAACCCTCTGCGCTACTCAGAATGAAAAACATGTACAGAAGATAGATTTTTTTACCGTGCAGAAATACTCGTAGCATGTTAGCACCGTACGGAGTCTAGATAAAACCCAAAGCTGACTAATTATGATTGAACCAACAGCTGTTAGCAGCGGCAAGTCATGTGTGGGAAATAAGTCAACAACTTTGTCTTAAATACTTTATAACCACTAAAACTTTGGTTTAAAAATACTGCGTAACCTAATTATAAGAAACCACGATTTCATTTTGCTTTGGTTTAATTTTTTTTTTTTATTTTATTTCCGCTGACTGTGATTATGAAAGCTTCTATTTACAGCAGTATTTACAGCACACCAGTAGGTGACTTAATAGGTGGGAGCAGCGGCACCATATGAACGGTTCTCGGGCACGTAGAGCTTGGCCACAGGCTCAGCGGCGCGCACGGGCAGCACAACCTTGCTGTACTCTGGTGGAGAGACATATGCGCGGTAGTTGTTATGGCCGGGGTTGATCAGAGTTGCGCCAGCTTGTTGGACGGTGTAACGTGGACGAGCATAGCCCGCGCCGTATGCAGGCCTAGCACCATAAAGAGCAGGAGCAGGCTGAGCATAGATAGCAGGAGCAGGCTGATAGGCGGGCTGAGCATAGGCGGGCTGAGCATAGGCAGGCTGAGCATAAGCGGGCTGGGCATAGCTAGCAGGGGCAGCAGCATAGCTGTTATCAATGCGAACGGGGCGCAGAATTTCGCCAGCACCATAGCTAGGACGTGGTCCCGAAACGATGTCATAAGAACGATCATTTGGGCTGGCAGATGCAGATGAAGCAGCTGCAGAGCTGCCATCATTGCTGCGCGAATTGTAGCCAGGAGCCGGATTGACGCCATAGCAGTTGCCCACGGCCAGGTAGGCGCAGATCATAACTGCGAGAGTCTATGATTGACAAAGAGAAAGAGAGCATACGTTAAAATAGAGCGTAAATAGGTTTGTTGCACTGCAAACGGAAGTGCATTTTTTTCCGTGCTCAAAGTCTTGGTCATAATTATACTTACAGCGAACTTGTTCATGGTTGAGGTTTTTTGTTGTTGGGGGCGCTTGCTTGGTTGGCACAGTTGGCACAATTAACAAACCAAATGCCAAGCACACTTCTTTATATAAGCAAAAATAATTGAGACGCTCGAAACGTGATCTCGCTGCGAATTTATCACGGCACACAATGCGGCTTAATGGCAAAAGTTGTTGTCGTTGTTGCTCTTGTTGTTGGGACTGTTGCTGCAGTGCAGCGGCACAGCTCGACATGATTCTGACAAATCTGTCAATGCTCATTTCTTGTTGTGCTCATATCAGAGACGAGTGGCCAGCGAAAGAGAGCCCAACAAGCGGGCTCCAAACCATCTTTATTTACATCTTGGATGCTGCGCATAGGTTTGACTTGTAGCTTGGCTGTAAACTGCTGGGCTTTGTTGTTGTCTTTACAAAGTGCGCGCAAACACGCAGCTCAAGTTACGACCGGATAAGCAGCACCAGCAGCGACAGCAG